>CM057454.1:450337500-452837500 GCA_016271365.2 Neoceratodus forsteri | reverse complement strand
GGAGGGGGCACAAACAACGAGAGACTGAGGCAGGGATGGACAAATGGAAAACAGGCAAGGGAGGGCAGAGGGGAATGAGGAGGGGGAGAAAGGAGGAGTCAAGAGAAAACAAAAGAAGAAAGCCATACCAGCCAAACCACTCAGGAAACCCAGTGCAGCCGAAATGTTTGAAGCAGAGTGAGAGACGGCCTGATGTTTAAGTAGGGGATGGGGAGGAGCTATTCCCCTCCATTGAATATCAGGCTAAAAGCCTTCTAATTATGTGTCTTTGGCTACTTCTTGTTTTTGTTTTATTTCTTCTGTTAACTTGTCATAATCCCTTTTTCCTGTTTTTGATTACTGTCAGAATCAGGTCATTAGAGACCTTGTTTAAAACCTTCTCCCAATCAAGTAAAAATTCTTGGGTATCTGTATAAATCACTGGTAAGGCCTCAGAGTACAGTGTCTAGTTCTGGAGACCACATCTCAAGAAGGGCATAGACAGGGTTGAGGCAGTCCAGAGGAGAGCAAGTAAAATGTTGCAGGGTCCGTATTAAAAGCCCTACGAAGAGAGACTGAAGGACCTCAATATTCATACCCTGGAGGAAAAGAGAGAGAGAGAGAGAGAGAAAGGATATGATAGAGACTTTCAAATACCTCTAGGTTATAAATAAGGTTCAAGAAGGAAGCCTTTTTCAGAGTAAAAGATGCTCAAGAACAAGAGGTCATGTTATGAAGCTGTAGGGGTTAAACTCAGGGGAGATGTAAGGAAGTACTTCACAGAAAGAATGGTAGATGCCTGGAACAGCCTCCCAGTTGAGGTGGTGAGGGCAAAAACTGTAATGGGATTCAAGAAGGCATGGGATAGGCAAAAGGGAACCTTAGTGGTAGGGAAAGGGGGAGGTAAACTGGAGATCAAGTAGGGTTTGCAGTGTTACACTATGTAGGGAAAATGGGCAGACTAGGTGGGCCAAGTAGTCCTTATCTGCTGTCAAACTCTATGTTTCTATCTGTGCTGAATGTGGGACATTCCTGTAATTTTAGTCCTCGGGGATCTGTGTTTCTCTCCAGCACCTGCTTAAAGACAGAGGATGCATGTGCATCCTAATCAATCTTTTTCTTGGGGCTTCTAGTGAGCTGACATTTACTTGTGGTGTAGTTTCTGGTTTTGAACTCCCAAGACACTCTTCATTTGCTGAAGAAGTATATGCTACACCAAGTCCCTCTTCAGTGTATGCTAGGAATTCTATGTTTGCGTCAGTCACCATTACTGCACTTGTATGGATTTATGAGGTTACTTCTAGATCTATAGCTTCAAGTAAAAAGCTCCTTCCCTGGAGCTCCAAACTAAAAACCCTTCCTGTCAGGGTTTCTGTATAAACTTGTACAGCAAAAAGACAATCGTATTTGTGGTCTAATGGACTCTATATGGTCCTACAGGAGGCATGAGGTGCTCCATAGCAGGGATAATTCAGAACATTGTAAAATATGCTTCACACACCATATTTAGTATAAATGTCTATAGGCATATCAAAGCTTATTACTACTGCCACCATCGTTTGCACCCTTGGCTGTGCCATTGCCGTCCTTACTGTTGACATTTCAGTTCTTGGTCTCTGCCATTGTAATGGGCTATGAACTGGGCTCCTGTCAACAACTTAATTCTCCATTATCACCTCATCCCACTGACCCTCAGTCGATGACAGTTGACAATGAACTGGAGTACAATCCAGAATATATGGAAGAGGAGGAGGAGGCCATGGATGAAGAAGAGGAAGCAATTGATGTAGTAGGCTTAAGCTCTACTCCTTCTTATTGCCCAGAGGACAGGGTGAAAAATGCTCCCATATCTCCACCAGAAGATGCCTTATTTCAGGACTTCCTTAAACAGGTGCAGACTAAACAGGGGTTTCTAGTAGAGGAGGAGCATTCCTCCAAGAGAAATCTCTATGAGTTCTTAAAGGTTTCTGCCTCCTTTTCAGTTATAATTCCTCTTGTGCATTCTGCATGGGAGGATGCCACCTTGACTACCTGAAATAGGCCAGGCCAATTGTCAGCATTTTCCAGAAAAGCTGATAAACAGTATCCAACCCCTATAGCAAAGCCATATTTTATTCATCACAGACTGTAACAGATTCAGTGGTGACCAGGGCTGCTCATGCTAGATCAATGGCACCCAAGCACATGAGTTCTCTTCCTCCTGATAAGGAGCCAGACAAGCTGGATGTGATGGAAAAGAGGACTTTTGCTTCTGTTTCTCTTTGCCTATCGATTGTAAATTATCAGACTTACATGACGAAATATCAGAATTGCCTGTGGAAGACTATGGTCTCCCTGGCTGATAAAATACAGGAGCACATCTTCAGAATAACCCAGCAAATCCAAACATTGGATGAGCTGGTTTGTCCAGATGTTGCACCCATAGTCACCCTTGATGTGGAATCACTTTATACTAATATTCCACATCAGGGTGGCCTGAAGGCGATACAGTTTTCTCTTGAAGGAACAGGGGAGTATGGAACCGAGTCTATTGATTTTCTGGTGGGAAGTTGTGAATATGTGTTAAAATTTAACAACTTATATTTTTGGGTAAACACTTTTTACAACTTCGGGGTATAGCAATAGGAGTTTCCCTAGTCCCTAGTTATATAACTTTATACATGGGTTTATGGGATGTAACTGTCAGCAAGGGAATTGTTGGGAATATGGTGACAGATCTGCACAGAAAAAGCACAGATACAAATTCTCTCCTTCAGGCATCTAGCTGCCACCCAGCCCATCTTACAAAAAAATGTCACGAAGGGTCAGTTTCTTCTGGTGCATCACAACTGTAGCGACATTATTACTTTTGACTGGAGGACTGAAGAAATGTCAGTGAGATTCAAAGCGAGGGCTTACAAAGGTGAACATGTTGAACAAGCCAAAGAATGGGTAAGAGGTTTGAACAGAAGAGATTAATTATGTTCCTGTTTGTTTTGAATTTATATGTGTTTAAATTGTATACTTTTATTTTTTTTAGCCTCCTGTACCCCCTCCCCCCGGGTTGCACCTGGAATCAAGCCTTGGCTCAGTGTGCCTTTCCCGGTTATCAACAATAACTAAATAAATACATTTATTAATAAATAAATTTGGTACTCAGGGAGCATGATAGAGACAGTGTTAGAACAGTGAGTTAAGTTCATTGCTACATATATTACATAGTCGAAGGAGATTGGGGTTGTAACATGGAAAAACTGGCATATTATCCAGGCTGAACCGATCCTTCACAAATATACACAGGATTCCCCACGGTAGTTTACATGAAAGCTAAAAATCAGGAGGATATCCTAATCCACTCACTATAGCCTGTTTAGAGTAAAGAATGTAATACCTGGTTTGGATCGTCTGCTATTGGTAGTTTTCCCTGTAGCTGGTGCAAGTATTGTAGACAAGAAAAAAACCTAAAACCTTCACAAGCAAGACTACAGGGAGAGAGTTCATAATAAGACAGCTGATTACTTGAGATACAGTGGGCGTGTGTATTGTGCAGAATGTATATGTGGGGTTCATTATACTGCAAAATCTATATGCTCATTAAAGCAGAGAACAGGCAAACATATTAGAGACACAGAGCATGAGAACATACAAAATAAAATAGCAGCCCATAATAAATTTATTCAAGGCCAAGGAATGCATGGCTGGTTTTTTTTTTTGCATTGGAAAAGTGTCTTTTGCCAGCCTGCCATTGCAGCAGTAGTGCTACAGCTTGCAACACCAGCGACCCGGGTTCTGTAGCGAGGCCAGATCATCGGAAGGCTGGCTGGGGAAGAAGGATCAAGTGCCCTATGGGCCACTCTCCTTCTCTGGGAGGGGTGGACAGCTCTTCTCACTGCAATACTTCCACCACTTGGGTGATCATGGGTGGTGCTGGTGCAGCAGAGGAGGTGGAACTCAAGGGAGTGGCAGGTACTGGCTGAGGACTGGAGCAGAGGTGCATCTCTATGCACCTCCGACTCACTGGTCCTCCCTGAGTGCTGATATCTGCAGGGGTCAGGGAACCAGAAACAAGGAAAAGACCCACGTCCACACCAGGAGATGGGCATCGCACCAATGGCTGGGGAACTGAAGGATGCAGCTCCAGTTGTACACTCCCCCTGAGGTCTCAGAGGAGGTAAGTGGAGATCTCCTCTGCCCCACCTGGGGGAGGGGTGGTTATCTGGGGATCATGTTACTTGGTATCGGGGCACCTAGAGCCAGTGTCCTCTCGGTCTTGCCGGCATAGCTGTGTGGCGCATTGGGGACCCCAAAGAAGGGCATGGATGTGGAGACAGAGGTGCATAAATAATAAGTAAAAAAAAAGAAAAAGCGTCTCCTGGTCCATGAGGAGGAAATTTGGATGCAGCTTTACTTAAAAGAGATGTGTTTGGGGTGTATACACCTTGGGAAGCCTGGTTGCACCATGGCTTAATGACCGATTTGAAAGTTCAGCTTTTTTCATAATTTTTTCTCTCTGCAGTAACTATAAATAGTCTCCCAGGTGTATTTCTTTATTATTTTTCAGTATAGCAATACATATGTCTTTAGTTTGGTTTGAGGCTCAGCTGGGTTTAGTGTCTATCCCCCCCCGCCCCCTCAACCCCCTAATATTTACTATTTCTTACTAGTGCTGTTGTTAAAATGCCTCTATTTTAGTGGGTACACTCTATGTAGATAGTTGATACATTATGAAGGTATCCATACTTCTATAATCATATAACTGGGGAACATTGTATATTGTTCACTTTTTCGCTTTTTAATCTTTATCTGTTCTGTGTATCTATTTATCTAGAATATCAGAAATCTACCTGTGTGCAAATCTATCCTTGGTTGTTATGAACTATCATCTCAGTGAATATCTTGGGAAAGAAGAGAAGCTTAAACTGCTTTAGAGCACAAGTTTGAATCCCACCACTGAAGATAGCTAACTTTTGAGCTCATCATTTCTGGCTGAAGGACTTTTAAATCATAAAAGAGACTCGTATTGCTACAGACTTTTAAACTCAGTTGTTGCTATTTTTCTGTTTTTCTGTTTGCACTATAGTATTAATTTATATGTGGGGTCACTTTAATAGGAAGAACCAAGGGAGTAATAATGATGTCATCCTAGGAGATGTAATGTATATAGGCAACACCTGGTAACTGTTTAGTTACCCTTGAAAAAGTGCCATTTGGACATGAAATGCCATTGGGTAGTTGTCTGAAGCCACTGTGGGGAGTTTGCTTCTGTTTTGGCAATATGCCCAGCACTGTTAGCACTTTTCAGAATTTGTAAGTAGTAAAGATGTTTTATTTAATTTCCTGGTCTGAGACTTATCTGCCTCATGGGGTATTTGGCAAATGCACGGTTTCTTGGTCTATTTTCTTACATTACTAAATCACTGCCATTTCCTTTGAGTGATCCCTTTTCTGTGTGCATGTTATTCAAGAGGGTCGAAACATAGTTCCCAGAGGCCTCAGCCTTCCACTTTCCAAGCTACAAACCTGCCTCCCAGTGCCCATGCCAGACTTACAGAAGGTCAGACCATTATCAGCACTCCCTTCCCCCTTCTCTAGCCTCACTGCCTCAGGAAGATTTGGTGGGAGGCTGGATCTTTGTCTTCCTGCAAAACAGGAGAGAGATTACTACAGCTGCCTTAGTCCTGCAGGTGACTTGGCAAGGATATGCCCTACAGCTCCTTACTTTTCCTTCGGTTATCCCTCCATTGCCAAACAGATATCCTCCAGTATATCCTGCCCTCCTGCTGGAGGAGATTCAAACCCTCATCCACAAGAGGACTGTGGAACTCATTCTGGTTTCAGAACAGAACTAGGTCTATTACTCCTGGTACTTTCTAGTACCAAAATGGACTGAGGATCTAAGGCCCCTACTAGACCTTCAAAGACTGAATCTGTTCATCAAATACAAAAAGTTTCAAATGAGCTGTCTGCAGTCCCCCCTCCCCCCCTTAATAAAAGGGGATTGGATGGTTTCTCTGGACACAAAGGTCATATTCCTTCAAGTCTAGATCCACAAGTCACACAGAAAATACCTGTATTTCATGTTCCTAAGCTCGTACTACCAGTTTTGTGTCTTACCCTTTGGTTTGTGCTTCTGCACCACATTTACAGTATTTACAAAGGTTTTTGCTGCAGTGGCAGCTACCCTGTTCAGGGAGGGTCTCAATGTCTGTCCTTACATAGATGGCTTACTTTTGAAAGCCCTTTCTTAGGAAGCCATGGTCTACACACTATTTTGGACCTGACAGTTGTTCAACCAACTGGCTATGCTGGTCAACAAACTGAAGTCGGTCCTTAACCCTTGCCAGAGGCTGCAATTCAAAGGGGCAGTTCTGAACACAAGACTGGGCAGGGCATTTCTGCCCTCCAACCATGCTATGGCACTGGTAGCCCAGGCACAACTCATATCATCCACTTCATTTGTCTCAGCCAGATGCCTTCTAAGGTTAATCAGCCTGATGTCAGCTTCCTTTCTGACTGTCCCATTAGCTTACCTCCACATAAGGATCCCTCGGAGGTTTCTCAGTGCGCAGTGCACATGGCTTTCAGACAAGTTGACATGTCTCATACAAGTGACTCCTCTGCTCTGTTGCTTCCTGCTCTGGTGGTGAGAATCCTCCATCCTAAAGAAGGGGTTCCCATTCCACAGGCAGTTTACCTATGCTGATGCGACAACAGTGTTGTCAATGTTCGGCATAGAGACATCCCCGATGTCAACAGGTGAAATTTCGCCTGTCAGACATCGGTTGGTTTTCCATCAGGGTCTGTGCCCCTGAACCCCCCATGTGAGGGGCTCCTTCTAAAGATTGTTAACTCCAGTCAGAATTAATGTGATGGGGGGGCGAAAGTCGGCAAAAGGGTGAAATTTCACTGGCGGGTCCCCCACAGCGACATTTTCAAAACCTGTCGAAAATGTCTCTGTGGGGGATTTTGCCGATGGGGTTTCGCCCTTCAGTCAGCATACCTCCACAGGCCATCCCCCTTCATAGTGGTGACCATGGATGCCATGGGTTTGGAACTGGGTACCCATCTGGGCCCGTTCAGAACTCAAGGTCATTGGACCCATCTGGATATGGTTCTGCACAGGAACACTCTGGAGACTAGGGCTGTTCTGTGTAATTCACAGGCCTTTGCTGCCTTACTTCCAGGGAACCAGCTGGCTATGCTGGTCAGCAAACTGAAGTCGGTCCTTAACCCTTGCCAGAGGCTGCAATTCAAAGGGGCAGTTCTGAACACAAGACTGGGCAGGGCATTTCAATATTTCAGTGATGTGCTGTATCAACTGATAGGGCGGAGTGCTTTTGTGCACTCTCTGCAGAGAGGTGATGAGAGTTTGGCACTGAGCAGTATTTCACAACATATTTCTGTCAGCAGTGTTCCTGCCAGGTACTCTAATTGCACTGGTAGATCACCTCAGTTGATCCCATGTGCTGTGCCACAAATGGGAACTCTCAGACTTTTTCATGGAGAACCTTTTCAAAAAAATGAGGTAATCCGGACATATACCCATGTGCATCTACATACAATGTAAAACTGTAGTGATTCTTCTTGCTCGCTCCAGGGCCTGCAGTTTTCTGGTAAGACACATTGTCCCTCTCCTGGAAAGGGAGGTTTCTGTACACCCCCCATTCCCTCTGAAACAGAAGGTTCTGGACAAGGGTGATGGGCTGGGGGGATTGGTGGAAGGGGGCCTAGAAAAATGTGGTTTCCTCTGCTCCAGCAACTGGCAGTGGAAGTCCTGTCCTGCTCCACCGGCAAGCAGGATTTCAGACAAAGGATCAGGGAGCTCTAGTGCACCCGGATCTATCATCCTGGCACCTCCACTCCTGGCTCCTGAGGACATACAGCCATCCCAATTTGGGGTCTTCCCTGCTGTTGCTGATGTTCTGCTGGTGGCTTGAAAGCCACCTACAATGTATATATACTCACAAAACTGGAAATGTATATGGGGCTTCAAGCATGTGTGGGTCAAACATAAAAGAATATTAATACATAGTCAGGGAAAATAAATGGTCTCAAGAGACCCTCTTTCACTCAGCACTGGCTGTCTCGGGGAAGAGGAAACATAAAAGAAAAAAAAATAGCATTCCTTCAAAGCTCCCCATAGTGGAGCATCACTTCTGTTTTCTCCTGCCACCTGCCCAAAGCACCAAGATGAAGCCAGTGGTGTCAGCTTTTGGGGGCACAAAATGCTCACTTTTGGCAAGCAAATCCCCAAAATAATGTTGCCCAAAATCCTTTACCTGTTTGCTCTTCTAGCAGTACAGGGCAGAACAGGATGGCAAACACAGCCCAACTAGCTCTTTGAAACTCTGGTTGGGGGGCCAGGTGACTGAAAGGAGATAAGAATGATGAAGAATGGTGAAGGGCACTCTTCAGATGGTCCTGCAAGAGGCCAGTTCACAGAAACCGGGAAGTAAAGTGGGAAAGCAAGAGAGACAGCAAAAGATGGAAAAATGGGAGCATTGCCATTGCACAGCAAATTTCATGAATGGTATCAAAAGTGTTATCTTTTTTAGGTTATTTAATTTTTTTTTGCTTCCTTAACACTATTCTCATATGCTTCCATGGAGTGACCATGTTAATGGAGGTGCCCTATTAAACTTACTTAAAGTGGTGTAGGGTAAGCCCAACCCTGTCACACCTTCTACTTCAGATTTGTAACTTTCAATTTGATTTGCGCTTACAGATATCTCCCTCTGAAGTACTAACTGGTGCAAATTTAGTGCAAATGAAGTGCAAAGTCTATTGTACTCTAGAATGCACTTTTTATTCAGCACATATTTTAGTGCAGTCTATGTCTATTAGATATAGCCTGGTTAGAGTCCGAATTAGATAAAGCTTCGTAGCTCATCACATTGTGAAGATATAACTATCTGCAGTAAGTCTAGAGTAGCAGCTTCCAAAATCACATCTTGTGACTTTTATGTTGAAGCTACGTAAGTAACACAAATTGGAAATTATTTTCAAATTACTTTACTGTCCTTTACTAGTTGACATTTAATAGTAACTCTCTCAATAATCAATGGTGTAGTACCATTTTCAAACTTGACAAGATGTTCAACAGAAAGGTTTTGTTAATCAAATTTAAAACCAGCAACACACCACACTGCACTGTTTACAAGACTGAGCTCTATTGAGAGATTTCATTTTAGCATTATTCATGCACTTTACAAAGATTTAAAATACTCTCATGTCCAGTGCTCCTTAAGATATAGACCTTCATTTCAAGTATTCGTTCAGTCATTTGTTACATAAGTTCTTTGCCAATACATAGCCGATCAATACTATTAATGGAAAGTTGCAAAGGAAAAATCTGTCCTTTTTTCTTTCACATAATAATATTAAACTGGTCACATTGTGAAAAGTTTGATATTAGACAAGCCACCAATGTACTCTTTGCGGACAGTTCAGCAAAAACGTAACATAACATAACACAGCCAGTTTATCATCATTTTTTTGAATTAATTTGGTACTGAATACATCAGCTGACAATGATGACTAGTTTTCTGTTCTTACTTTTGTAAGTCAAGTCAATCTTTATTGTTCGACTTATATTAAGTCATTACAAATCATACATCAATAAATAATCTAAAAAATGCAAAATTATTAAACGCTTCTTAACAATAAAAAATATATGATTTTTAAATAAAATCCATCATCTAAAATAATATTTTTCCAATGCATATACGGGTTGTCAAATAGCTCACAAATATTTCCTTTTGTAATTAAATGTAGGGAATTCCTGGCATATATGTTCATATAAGACCCCATAATAGTCCTAGCTTAGGATTTGATATGTAACTTTTTTTTTCTATACTATGACACAGTCGTGCTATAGCCTCCAAATGTTTGATATTAAAGGTTTTTAGGAGATAATTGTACTGATATCAGGGTTCCATATCCAAAGATGCCAGGATTTCCTCAAGATATAACCTTCTTTCTGCATTATATAGTGGGGAAAACAGTAGGAGATGTACAGGGTTATCCTCATCATAGTTACATGCACACTTACTCATTTTAGAGGTACCAAAGCAATATCACAAAAGTTGGCTATCTATATAGTCAAACCTAAATTTGGTATACAATTTCCTTTGGTATGGTATATTATTTTTTTTAGATAAGCCTCCATACCCAAGAGTCTTGTAATATTTTCTACTAGCCATCTGCTAAATTTCAGATTCCTAGTGCTTTTAATTTCATTTTGGAAGTTGACTTCTTTTATTTTAGTTCTAACTTTAATCTGCATTTCTTTTGGAGAGGTTACAAATCCTTCTGCTATACAATCTATCAGACCATATGGTTTGATCATTTTTTCCAAAATAGTTTTACTTGGGAATACAAACCTATTGTTTTGGTATACTAGTGTTTCTTCCATACACAGTTTTGGCAATCTCTCCTCCATCTTTTTATATGCTTTCAGCCAATAGTTCGCAAGTCTTAAATCTATCTGCCCCCTTGTGGTTGGTTGTCCTAATTCTATTCTAACCAAAGCCGATACGGCACTATTTGGCAAACCTAAAAGCCTTTTATATATCTTATTAACAACTATTTCTAGTGCATCCGATTTCTCTAAACCCTAAATTTCTGCTCCATATAGTGCCTGGCTCATTATTTTTGCATTGAGTACTGTTATCATACCCTCAATGGACTGACCTCCATATTTATAGGCACATTTTTCCATAACTAAGAATGTTTTATTTATTTGGGCTGCTATCTGAATATGCTTAGACCATTTTAAATCATAGGCAAACTCTACCCCAAATAGCAAAAACTTTTGACGTACTCTGCACCATGATTCTTATATTTCAATACAGATATTTTACCCTGATAAATATAATGTTGATTAAATATCATATATTTAGTCTTTTGGAAATTTATCTCCAACCCTACCTTAGTATATTCTTCTGCAAACTTACCTAAACTTCTTCTAATTCCTATATAGGAGGTTGCCATTGGTACCACATCGTCCAGTATGCGAGGAAGGGGCACCGCCTGGAGCCTAATCTGGGCATGTGCAGCTTCGAGTCCCCTAGGACCTCCAGTACCTTATTCAAGAATATATTAAACAGAATATGGGCTAATACACACCTCTGCCTTAAGCCTATATTAGATGTACATTTGGAGGTGCAATACCCTTCTTTATTGTAATGAACAGAAGTTTTGTTATTTTTATATAATGCTTTTATTAGATTAAACAAAGAACTATCCATTTCATAATAATCCAGTTTCCCACAAGTTTTCCCTCACTACTTTGTCAAAAGCTACTTTCAAGTCTATGAATACACAGAATAACTTTTGTTTTTAGATATTTATGTATTTATGTATAATATGTACCAGTACAAAACACTGATCTATTCTTACTTCTGTAAGAATATACCTGTATACATGATTATCACTCTGCCTCTTATTTTGAGTAACATCATCATATTTCAATATGTGCCACAGATATACAGGTAATTCATTAATACATTCTATACTTCCTCTTAACTCAGCTGTTATAAGCTTGTAAAACTTAGGAATATGGTTACTGGTATAAGCTGAAGTAAATCTCCAATTACTACTACATGTTTACTCAAAAAAGGAATTTCCTCATTGGTAGCAGCACTTTATCTAATCTGAGCTAAATGAAAGCAGGTATAATGTTTGAAGCCATGCTCACTTCATCTACAATCAGAACTTTCATCTTATCAAATGTATTTTGCAACTGTAAGCAACCTCCAGTGACAATTTCAGATACCCATCAGTTCTGCCAAGCTCAACTCACAACATAAACATGTGCTGCGATGTCACACTGCCAATGTTATATGCTTCTAGTCCAGTTGGAGCAGTCTCAGCACAAGACAAATTGCAGCTGTTTGTGTGTGTTTTCAATTGTTGGCTCAAATGGTATGCAGATGCATAACTCCTACCTGTTCTAGTTGCACCACTAACATATAAGCCTAGGAGTTAACGACTGCAAACACACTTATGTGTATCATATTTCATTCTATGATACCCTGTTTGTGTTAAAGTAATACAGACTTTCCTTTTTCTCATTGTTCAGCCTACTGCCACTGTCCACCAAGTTGATTTCAGAATCATATCCCTGTTCAGTGGTACTGGAGATTCAAGCTCCTCCCTAATAAAAGTAATATCAATCAGTACTATGGAGTACTGTATGCAGTTTTGGTGACCACACCTTAGGAAGGACTGGGACAGGATAGAAACCATTCTGAGAAGGGTGACCAAAATGATATTTGGGCTCCAGGGGCTACCGTACGAAGGATGACTGGAGGCGCTAAACATGTACTCACTAGAAACGAGGAGGGAAAGGGGGGGTATGATTGAAACCTTCAAGTACATGAGGGGATTAATTGCAGTACCTTACTCTGAAATATTTACCAGGGCTCCCAGCTCCAATACAAGATTGCATGAATGGAAACTGAGGGGGTGGGAATTTCAAAAAAGATCTTAGAAAACATTATTTCTCATAGAGAATTGTTGAGCCATGGAACAGACTACTTGCAGACGTGGTAGGGGTCAGAATCATATCTGCATTTAAAGGTGGTAGGGATGAAGAATGTGCTAGAACTAAAACTGCTAGTAAAAGTACCAGCTAGGCCCCACAATCTCTTAGGATCTTGGGATATCATGAGCAGACTTGATGGACCTTTGGTCTCCTTCTGCCATCACCTTTTTATGTTCTATGGGATCTTCAAGAGTGCAATGACTCTCAGCAAGTCAGTGTCCTTGTGAGTTAGTGGGTGTATCTGCATCGCCTTAGTTTTCCTTCCCCCTCTTTCTCTTGCTCTTAACATTTGATGCACTGTTGACATTTATCACTTTAGAAACATTCTAATGAAGACTGAAAGGCCTCTTCTTACAGTAAGTGTCAATGTCTCAGTTTAATTCATCTTCATCCCTCCAAGGTATAAAAAGCAGTATAAAGTAATAGTCTCCTTCTTTTCAGGTGTTTGCATTGAAAGCCTTAACTGAATAGCCAACAATAGTTTTCTTCTCTTCATGAAGAAACCTAACAATCCTCTTACACAGCATATCCCTTTAATTGTTATCCTCCTTCTCATCTTGTTTGAAATCATACCACTGAGCAATCTTAGAAGAGCATGAGTCCTCCAACATTATCAATCATATCACTATCAGTCAGTTTGTTCCTTCGTATCTCTGTTGATCCTAATTTGTGGCCTACTAGTTCTTATATTGGATCATACATTTTTAGCACATGCTGTTTATTTTTCTTAAAATTAAAATGTATTGTATGTATCTGACGGCTGTAGAAGTACCATACAGGTACATTCCTATTAGGTGATCCACATTCTTGATGTGACAATGTTTTTAAGCCTAATAAGTACCACAAATGTGAACTGAAATTTGCAGAAAGATGTTTCACTCCACATATGCTGTAGTGTAATATGTTTCTGTTTAGTTATGTACTGTATGATGAAACATACTATACAAGCACCATTGAATTATCAGTGATGTATTGCATGTCTTATGTTTTCCTGCCACAATAAAAGTACAAAGTTGTAATAATTAATATATATATTTCTTTATATGTTATAGGGAATTCATGGACATGTTTTGTGGACTCGCAGTAGCTTTTAGATAAATCTGATTACTGTGAAAAAGTCATTCATCTTTGTTAATTGTAAAACTCATCTAGGAAATCTAAAATTGATACCTAGTGTACCATTTTCCTCTAGTGTGCACTTTTCTCCTGCATTATTTGTTGCACTTATATAGTTAAAATTTATCTACCAACTGTCTGAGAATTGAACAATTGCACTTATCAAGGACAGTGACAGGTGCTATACTTTTGGAAGAAATGAATGGCTTACCTCCTCCACTGTGGTTACCTTAAACCATACTGTCCTTCCTGAATCCTTCCTTACCCTTGTCTGGCTTTTGAAAATCCCTTATCGCCCCTTCCCCCTTAACCTTATAGTTTCAGCAACCTCGTTGAAGTTTATCAACATATTTTGACTCCTACTTTCAGCACCAGCTCAGCTTCTCTTCACTCTGACACTTTACACTTTGGGTTTGCCCAATTTGTTCAGATGATTTGTATGCTAGTTGATCCGTCCTTCATATACAATGTTCTGCTGGTGTCTGTACTGTACTACACTCATCTTATATTCTTTATGCCATACCCATATAACCACATCACCTAACCGGCTGTATTTTATTTGTAATTGTGCTTCTCCCCTTTCCCTTCCTCTGGATCATTCCTGAATCAATGTGCCCCTCCAGAGTCCCAGTTACCAATTTGAAATAAATAAATAAATGCTCCCATGCCTTTTTTGTGCCTGTAACTTGGTGCATTATCATGGGGGACAAAGCATACAGAAGGACTAGCTTAAATAGCCCCATCCAGTCAAATGATACAGGTCATATGTTCATATAAGCAGTGCAAAAATACTGTAGATAAACATACAATTAAAGTGCAAAGTGCATAAATAAATATACAACAGTGAACAAAACCTAAATAACAAGCAACATTAAAAGCACACAGTCTGTTCCTGTGTTAAATGCCAGCTCAACAATACAAGGATGAGAAAGCAAAGTCTTGAAGATGAGAAGCTGGAAATTTACAAATCATAATTTGCAAAAATTTAAGTCCCAAGGTACACTCCTTGGATAAAATAAAAAAATTGAATTTGATAATTCTTCCTTTTTCTCTGTTAGCATACTGCAGATTTGCCTACCTGGGATGAGTTAAAACCAGTTGTTAAGGAGGAGGTGCTATGTTTGATCACTGTTTTGCACCCCACCTGCTGTTTGCTGGATCCTAGGCATATCTGTCTGCTTTTGGGTCATTGGGAGGCCCTGTGCCTAGTTATTTCTCCTCATGTCAGGTGTTCCTTGAGGGAGGGTCTCTTTCCTTCTGCACTGTAAAGGTCAGTGGATTGACCTCTTCTGAAAAGAAGATCCTTGGACTTTGATATTCTGGGAATTACAGGCCTGTCTTTAATCTTCCTTTTTTCTGGAAGATTATTGAGAAGGTATTGTTGTAGCAACTTGCTAGTTGCTTGGATAATTTTAATATCTATGAACCTCTTCAGTCAGGTTTCTGGTCTTGCCACAGCATGGAGAATGCACTCATCAGAGTCAAAAATTATCTGCTCATGGTGAAAGACTGAGGATTTTGTTCCATTTTGGTTGTCTTAGATCGCTCATTGGCATTTGATACTGTTGACCACAGGGTGTTATTGGGTCACCTGAGGAATTACGTGAGGCTCTCTGGCACAATATTAGTCCTACATAATGTAGAGGGTACAGCAGGAGGCTATTGAAAATCATATTTCAGGACCCTCTGCACTCTCCTGTAGCATTTCTCAAGGCTTGATCCTACCCCTGTGCTGTTTTCAGTGTATATGTTGACATTGGGTGAGATAATTTGATGGTATAGTGTTGAGTTTCTCTGTTGTGCAGATGCCACTCAATTACACCTGTCTGGCACTCCTGATGGGTCTCAGGCAGCTTCTGTGCTTGGCAGCTGTTTGGCTGAAATTAACAACTGGCTAACCTCCAACTGGCTATGTCTTAACCAGGGTAAGATGGAGGTCATGGTTATCAAGCTGGGTAAGCACGGTACAGTGATGATGGGTGGTATGGTATCTCTTTGTAAATTAGGCCTCAGACCACTCAGCTGTTGATATGGTGAAGAGTCTTGGCATTATCTTGGACAGCAAACTGTCACTTGATCCACAGGTGAGAGCTATGGTCTGAGCAGGCGTCTAACATCCCCATAACATTTCCAGGATTAAATCACATCTAGCTGCTGTTGATCTAGCTATGATTGCTCATGCCTTTGTTACCTCTAAGCAGGACTAGTGCAACACTTTGTACTTAGGGTTATCTGGAGGTTTGTTGTGATGCCTGCATCTAGTCAGGAATGCTGCAGCCTGGTTGACTGTGGGCTCCTCTTGGTGGAACCACATCATAACAGCTCTGTGTGTGCTGTACTGGCTGCCTACATGGTGGCACATCACCTTCAAGATATGCTTGATTATGTTCAAATCCCTACATAGTTTGGGATCAGAATACTTAAAAGGCCACCTGGTTCTTTATTACCCAACTGGCTCCCTTTTCACATCTACTGCAGGCCTGTTCTCTGTCCCTACCTCACACCTGCACCAATATGCAGATAGGGCATTTAGTGTGGCAGCTCCCTATTCTATGGAATGCTTTACCTTGGAAGGTTAGATCAGCTCACATGGTAGAGACCTTCAAGACTTTCTTGACAATATTTTTATTTATGAAAGCCTTCCCAGGCTGTTTTTTTTTTATTTTTCTGTGTTGTCATGTTTTATTGCTGTTTTATTTATATGCTGCTGAAATTGTGTGTTTGTGAAGTACCCTAAGCCTTTGGGAAAGGTGATCAAGAATAAAATTGGCTTGCCTTGATGGAGGGCCTGTAAACAATATTCAGGGTCTCTGTGCATGCAAATATTGTTCTGGTGGCTGGCCTGAATCATTAAATAGCTTCAGTCAATCAGTGTGGACTCCTAATGAATTTTATCCAGGAAATTTAGCTAGGGATTTAGTTTTTTTTGCAAATTATGATCCAGTAATTTTCAAATATCTAACTTCTCAACTTGAGAGACTTTGCTTTCCCATCTGTGTACTTTGCAGTTTTATTGTTTATTTATTTTTTGCACTGCTTATGCAATCAAATGACATATATCATGTGACTGATTGGCTGGGGCCATTTAAGCACGCCCTATGACATGTATCATGTGACTGATTGGCTGGGGCTATTTAAGCAAGCCCTTCTGTAGGCTTGGTCATCCTTGATAAAGCACAAGGTTACAGGTGTGAAATGGCATCCGATGCATTTGTGGCTATCTTTTGGGTTCTCACTGGGGGATACATGCCCCTGCTGGCAATAGGTCATATGACAGTAGAAATTTAATAAATCTGCTTTTTGCACTTATAAAATCTGTGGAGGCTTATCTTTATAGGACCTCTCCTGAGCTTGTCCCATCCTCCTGCTCACTTGCCCAACAGCCCTTCCTCCCACAGTTGTTCTCCCTGTCAGCTTACCTATAGCAAGCATCCTGACTGCGACTCTTCCCTCCTTTCCCACCTTTTGTTACTCTTGCCAGCTCTCCTGCCACCATGTATCTGCAACAGCTCACACTGCTTGCTGTCTTGCTGCCATCCCTACTAGTGCTGATGGACTACTGTGCCACTGTGCTAGCCCATGATCAAGAGCACCTTGCCGTCTTCTTTGTCACCCACTCTGTCCTGTTACACCCCTCTACTCACTCCTCCTGGGAACTATCCTCCCTCGGTTCTATCACCTTCTTCTTTTTCTCTAACTTGAAACACTATCAACTTGGCCACTACTTGGCCTCCCTCTCTGATTCTCCTGTGGTCTCCTCCTACCCATATATACTCTTACTATCCCTTCTTCTTCTAGCCGGTGATGTTGAATTCAAGCCTGGCACACCCGTCGCTCACATTGACCCCTCCTGCAACATCTGGTATGATGTTCCGGGGCTGCATATCATGCACATCAGTGTGTGTAGTCTTTGATCTAAGTTCCTTGACCTGGAGGCATGGGTTGCACTATACAAGCCCCATGTTCTGGGACTTTCTGAAACCTGGCTAAAGCCCTACCATACTGACACCACTTACCAGCTGCCTGGATACTCCTCCCTGTGGCATGATAGGCCGGGCAACAATAAGGGTGGTGGTGTTGCACTGTTCCTTAGGGAACCCCCCTCAGCCAATATTGTCCTCTACTCAGATTCAATCTCACCTAGCGAATGGTTCCTATCTGAAATTACCATGGGAGCCTGTAACAAATTCTACATAGGCTGCTGCTACCACCCTCCCTCTGTTGGAACTCTGGGCCTAGACAGCTTCCTCTTGGGCCTGAGCTCTTTACCCCCCCCACAAAGATGCAATTCTTCTTGGCGATGTTAACTTAAACTGGCTGAGCACTCACCAGTTTGACTATGCCTCCCTCCTAAAATAACACAACCTGGTCCAAACTATTACACTTCCCACCAGGCAAAAACCATGTACAGTCACTCAGTCCCTTCTGGATTGGATCATTATCAACAGGGATGATTATGTGCTGCATGCTGGTAGAATGGCGGACTCCATCAGTGACCACTCCCATACGTATCTCCTGTGGTCATCTAAATTCAAATGTTCCCCTCCCAAATACTTGTCCTTTCACAATTTCAGTAGCTACAACAACCCCAGTCTCCTTGAAGAGGCTCAGTCTTTGGACTGGTCTGCTCTTTACTCACTCTCTGATGTGACACAGGCAGTAACCCTCCTCACACAGACCCTCTTGACCCTGCAGGACTGGCACTTCCCAATCACCACAAAAGGGTCAGAGGTGGCTGTTCATGCTGGGTCATGAAAGACTACCTTACCCTTATGAAGGATAGGGATCTTGCTTGGTCCACATACAAAGCATCCCCCTCTACTGTCCTATGCGATGCCTACAGGTACCGGAGGAATCTATGCAAACATCTGGCAAATTCCCTCAAGCAGACCCACTTCTATAATCTCCAACAGGCTAAACTTGGAGACCCTAGAAAATTCTGGGCATCCATTGGCTCCCTACTTAACCCCCACTCCAACAAGGCTGCCCTGCAACTTAACTCCCCAAATGGCCTTCTTATGGATCCTCTGGAAGTGGCTAGGGCTTTTAATGACGCGTTCTCTGACCTATCCATGTATCAAAGTAAACTACCTAAGGCCCAACCAAATAACTTGGTCCACCATTTGATCCCCCACCTACCTCCAATGGGCTGATCACCCAACCCCAGATTCCCACTTTCTTCTTCAAATATCTCTCTCTCTCTCTCTCTCCCTCCCTCTCTCTCTCTCTCTGACACAGTTAAGCTGCTCAAAAACCTTCCAAACCACAGCTTCCCTGGTGCTGATGGTCTGTCCCCAGTCTTCCTTAGGCTCATCTCCCCAACCATTATTGAATCACTCACTTGTATCTTTAATCTTGCCCTCTTCTCCTCCTCCTCCATGACTGACCCCTGGAAGACTGCAAAGGTGATTCCCATTTTTAAGCCGGGGACCCTCTATCTACAGACAACTATCATCCGACCTCCATCCTCCCCCACCTAAGTAAACTACTCAAGAAAGCTGTCCACCATCAACTTGCTGGCTACATACGCAAACACAACCTCCTGTGCAGTTAATAGCATGGCTTTTGAACAAAACACTCCACTGCCTCTGCCCTCACTCTTCTGACCAACCACATCCTCATTAATATGAACCATGGTAATACCATCGGAGCAGTCTTCCTTGACCTCTCCAAGGCTTTTGACATGGTAAACGATGCCCTTCTCCTATCCAAACTATATAGCCTTGGTTGCTCTGAAGAGGTTACTACCTGGTTCAAGAGCTACCTCACCATCTGCTCCCAGTTTGTGTGTCTTGGTCCTGCCCACTCCCCCACCCTACCCATCTCTACAGGTGTCCCCCAGGGCTCCATACTGAGCCCCCTGCTATTCTCTTTATTTATAAACTCCCTCCCCTCTGACTGTCTCAGTTGTCACTCTCTCCTCTATGCTGACAACCTCATGCTCTTCCACAGTGATACATCCCCAGACAATATTTCCTTAGTTCTGTCCCGAAACTATGCTGCAGCCCATAACTGGTTCACAAATAACCTCCTTCTGGTTAATACCCAAAAAAAAAACAAAATCTATACTGTTTAAATCAAAGCCCTTCCTAGCTAAATACAAAACTCACCGCCCTCTCAACATTGTGTCCCCGGATGGCCAAGCCCTTGAAGGCACGTGTACTTTCAAAGACCTAGGAGTTATACTCGACCCCTCCCTCTCCTTTTCTGAACACATCTATTAACCAGTTTGAAGGTTTCACCAAACATTAGGTGCAGATTAGGTACAGATTCCATCAATACTTCTCTCTGGAAGCCCGACTTGCCATCGTACAGGGAAATTTACTCCCTATCATGGACTACTGCTCCTCTATCTATGCCAGGATGTCTGCCACTCTCATGGCCATGCTCCCCTCTGCCTACAACAGTGCCTGTCATTTCACCTTGCTGGCCCCTTTTACCACACACCACTGTGTCCTTTACAACTCACTAGGATGGCACCTGCTGCAAGGCCATTTCAACCTAGCCCTGTGCTGCATGGTGGATTCTGCCATCCTTATTGGCCAGGTATCTCCCCCTGCTTCCTTCCTTGCTGCACAAACCTCACACCATAGCCTCCGCTCAAACAGCATCCCCCCGAATACTCCCAGGGTATCTACCAACATGGGTGGCAGAGCCTTGTCTGTGACAGCCCCTACACTGTGGAATAAACTGCCTGCCAAGCTCCACTCCCTCGACATGCACTGCCAGTTCAAAACCCACCTCAAAGACTGGCTCCTGATGACTTCCTGGTGCCACTGCTTCCATGGGTAGCTCACTCTCTTTCCCGACTGCACCCCACCAGGGAATGTGTATGTATATTAGGTCATACAGGAATCAATTAAGCTGGCCTGCTTGTGCACTTGAGCTTTAGTACCTATGTTTGTTAATTCTGCCTCCCACCCCTCTGCCCACCCCCTCTGCCCCACCCCTTCCCCTTCCCATCCCTATACTTTGCTACGCCTTATCCCTCTTTCTACTTATACTTGGACTCCCTTGTTTGTATCCTATTGTAACTGTTGCTGATAGAACTGTACGTTTATGCATGCCCTTACTTATTGTAATGCCTAAATGATGTATGGTTTATGGAATCCTGCATTTTTTGTTGCTCTTCTATTTATTATTTCCATGCACTATTGTAACCTTTTTCTTTTTTTTTTTTTGTCAACTGTTCCATACTTTGTTGTTTGTTACATTAGTTCCTGTGCCACAGTATGTGGCCCTGGGTCGTGCCTGAAAATGGTCCCTGTGATCAGTGCACCTACCCGGGTTACCAAAGTCATACATAAATAAATAAATATGCATCACCAGTGTTACGGTCTTCTGAGCTTTGTTAATTATTTGTTCTTCAAGGCATCATTTTACAGAGGGAAACTCCTTCCTTTGAAGACCATTTATTGAAAGTGAGAGTAAAACAATATCCTGCACATAAACTATATGGCTTACTTTCGAGGAATGAAACTCTCTATGATATAATTAGTTATCATTTTTATTTTGATGATAAATACAATTGGTACGAGTGTGCAGCCTTCATGGATCCCCACATTCATATGTTTTTTCGAAGTTGAATGGAAGGGGTTAAGCTGGACACTATTTTTGAAGAAAGGGACCTGGGAGTTATCATAAGTGACTTCCTAAAATAGTCCAACCAATGCAACAAGGCCCATAACAAGGTGATCTGAATGCTGGGGCACATTTGGTAGGGTTTTGATAGCAGGAGAAAAGAGGTAATTCTATCTCTCTGTAGAACACTGGTGAGGCTGCATCTGGAATATTGTGTACAGTTCTGCAGGTCCACCTAAGGAAAGACATAGACAGGCTGGAGATGGAGAAGTATAGGGTAACCCAAATGATTCAGAGCCACTAGGGCAGATGCTAAGAGGAACAGTTTATGGCACTAACAAGTGCTCGCTGGAGGCCAGAACTGAGAGGAGATGAATGATAGAGACCTTTAAGTTCCTGAGAGGAATGAATAAGGTAAACTGTGAGGAAATTAGCAGCAATGATGAGTCAAAAATACAGGGAAATGAGTGGAAAATGACAGGTGGAGATTCAGGAGGGATTTGAGAATATTTTACTTTACAGAAGTACTTGAACCATGAAACAGCTTACCAGAAGATGTGGTGGGCGCACAGCCATCAATGGTTTCAAGCATGGCTGGGACAGAGTTAAGGAGTTAAAGGTTAAAGAGAAGGGTAGCAGTAAGGTAGAGGGTAAGGGGGAAATGAGGGCATAAATACCATCCAGACATTAGATCCTGGGGTAGCATAGGATATAACAAGACATGCTGGATGAATAATGATCTTTTTTGGCAAACATTACCTCTGTTTCTCTTTTTCTATAGATTTTGTTAGGTACTTTTCCTGTAATCGAGACTTGAACATTGTACTTTGTGGAGTTATACAATCTGATTAATATATCCAATAAAATGGGATCTTTCCAAAGTAAATGTCTAATTAGGCAATCAAATGCAGTTTTAGATCTATAAACAGACAACACATTTTGCACTTCTTTACAGAAATGTTCTAGCATGAAACAATGTTCTAACCTTGAAAAATTGTCCCTAAAACTGTTCTGAGCCTTTTTGATTAAATTGTTTCATTCACCCTTTCTTCAATATGCGCTAATATCATTTGACAAAACTCTTTTGAGATGAACTGATCAGACTGTACTTTGATGGGCCATAGAATGAGCCAGTCTTTTGCAAGGGGTAGATAGTATTTCATGATTGAGGAAAAAAATCAGTTCTGGAAAAATGCTTGAAAATGTGCAATACCAGAGGAACCCACCATACCAAATTTGACTTACTGTATATAGAATCATTGGCATTGGGTCCTGGCCTGCTGCTTTGTTATTTTTAATAAGTATTAGAAAATGGGCCAGATACTAGAAGCTCTCTGATTGACAGAGAGCCACAGCAGGGGGGTACATTAACTTTCCATAGATGCCTGCTACAGAACAAGTGCCAATTAGAGGTGCCCCATTACTGATGATATCCTTGGGCAGTAGAGAAACACACCAAAAGCTCCACAAACCTTGTACAAATCTTGCTTAAAAAAACAAATCAAGTTCTCAGTAAATCTATTTCCTCTGAATTGCACAATGTTTTCCCTGATCGCTCCATCACGCCACCAAGAACTCAGACTAAATGCGAGACTCACCTCTGCTCCACTCCTGCCAAACCAAAACATTGAAACATCTGTTTTTATTAAAAAAAAATCAACTTCTGCCCACTTCAAGAATCCAGTTACCTGCAATTTTACAAATATGGTTCCATGATCAGCCGCAGAAGTACGTTTCCCCAATCAGCCGGTGGTGCTGCCACTGTACCCGATATACCTCAAAAGCAGAAAAAAAAGTAAGTCTAAATGACAATGTGTGCAGATGACAGTTTCACAAAACAGCCCCCCAAAAAGAGTAATGAAACTAAGTTGATGGGGGGGGGGTGGTCATGGTTCAACAACTAAGGAGAAGCTGTACATAGCAGTAAGGAAACTACAAACAAATGAGCAGTGCTGCACTGCCCTCTACTGGTAAACCGGTACAGGGACTACTTTACTAGGAAACCAACTTTAGGCTAAGCTTTAGTAATTTTTATACAATTTTTATTTATTTATTAAACTTTATAAAAAAAAATCTTTACATATAGTCCATTTTCTAAGCGCAATAATACCTTCCAGGGTGGGCGGTATGGGCAATACCGGACCTTCCAGGGGCTATAAGGCCCTCCGCCTGTGGAGTCAGGCCTCATTATACCCCTGGGCAGCCCAGTATTGCCCAATATCGCCCACCCTGTTGGGTATTATTGCTTACATAAAGTCCTACTCTATTGATTTTTCATCTTTGTAAAAAAGAAGAGTCCTAATCATTTAAGTTATAACTTTATTCAGCGCATTCTCAATTTGGCTTTGTGTTTGTTACTTTCGTCTAAAGAAATAAGTAAGCTAAAACCCACAACAAGGCATGGGTGCATTGCACATTAATGCATGCCCCAGGTGCATTGTGAGGCACAAGGCTAAATGCTGAGTACTCTCCAGCCACCTGGGCAGTGCATTAATGCCCAATACACCCATGCCCTGGAGTTGGTTATTTCACTTATAAAAGGGTTGCAGAGAAAGAAAGAAAGAAAGAAAGAAAGAAAGAAAGAAAGAAAGAAAGAAAGAAAGAAAGAAAGAAAGAAAGAAAGAAAGTAAGTTAGTTTTATTGCCTGGAAATGCGAACATATGAACATTCCAGCAGAAACAGGCCTCATGGTCTATCAAGTCTGCTTGAGTGTGCAGCTAGCACTTTATAATGCCTCTGCCCTCCCTCCCCCATCCTATTACCCTTCCTATCCCAACCCCTCTTGAGTCTGTCTACCATCTTGCAGGTCACTACCTCACCCAGCAAGGAGTTCCACTTGTCCATCACTCTTTCTGTGAAAAAATGTCTTCTCATCTCTTTCCTGAATCTACCCCCTTCCCGTCTCAGTTGGTGTCCTCTCATGTCCCTCCCCTTTCTCCTCTGGAAAATGTTTTCTGTATTAGTCATGTTTATTCCCTTCAGGTACTTAAAGGTCTCAGTCATATCTCCCCTGTCCCTCCTCTCTTCTAGAGAGTACATATTCAACTCCACCAGCCTTTCCTCATATGGCTTGCCCTTCAGTCTCTGGATCATCTTTGTAGCTCTACGCGGTACTCCCTCCAACAATTTGATGTCCTTCTTCAGTAACGGGTGCCAGTATTGCACTCAGTACTCCAGGTGGGGCCTGACCAGTGACCTATACAGGGGAAGGATAACCTCCCTACTTCTGGAGGAGATCCCTCTAGCTTTTTCCCCTAGCACTCTGTTGGCTTTTGCCGCCACCCTCTTGCATTGAACAGAGTTGTTCATGCTCCCTGTTATGATCACCCCCAGGTCCTTCTCTTCTGTGGAGCAACCCAACTGAACCCCTTTTAAGTGATAATCCCTCCACTGGTTTTGGGATCCAAACTGCAGAACCTTGCAATTCTTGGTGCTGAACCCCAGCTGCCATTTATCTGCCCACTCCTGCAGCTTATTCAGGTCCTCCTGCAACCTCCCCCCCCCCCCGTGTCATCTACCACAGCTCCCATCTTGGTATCATCTGTGAACAGAATGATTTTGCTCCAGATCCCATTTGAGATATCTGCAATAAAAATCTTGAAAAGTACTGGTCCCAGCACAGATCCCTGTGGTACCCTGCTCGTCACCGCTCTCGGTGATTAGAGTTCCCCCCTCACCACCACCCTTTGCTGTCTCCCCCTCAGCCAGTTCCTGATCCAGGTCACCATTTTTGGTCCTGCCCCCACATACTCCAACTTCCCCCCCAATCTCCCATGTGGCACTGAATCAAAGGCCTTACTGAAGTCCAAATACAGGAAATCCACAGCACGGCCCTTGTCCAGTTCTCATGTCACCCAGTCAAAGAACTCTACCAGGTTTGCCTGGCATGATTTGCTGGTGACAAACCCATGTTGCTGGTCATCCTTGATACCATTTACCTCCAAGAAGCTCATGAGCCTCTCCTTTAGAATGGTCTCCATGAGTTTGCCCATGATCGAGGTGAGGCTCACTGGCTTGTAGTTCCCTGGTTCATCCTTCAGCCCACTTTTATGGATGGGCACCACATGGGCCATCCTTCAGTCCTGTGGCACACATCCTGTGTCCAGGGAGGTATTGAATAGGTCTGCCAGTGGCCCTGCAAGGACCTCTGCCAGCTCCCTCAGTACTCTAGGGTGAATGTGATCCAGCCCAGGTGCAGTGTCCACTCTTATTGGCCCCTATGCATGAATGGTGTAGAGTGGCTATATGCACGTATCTGGGGTGAGTAGCCACCCTGCACCAACTGCGCCCCCCTGTGTAGGATGCATGAAGGGGGTGCACAGTAAATATGCACCCAGTCCCCTGGCTGCGAGATGAGCAATGCACCGGGGGCAGGCAAGGGCCAAGCCAGCACTATGTGACATGCACTAAGGCACATAGTGCTGGCTGTGGGGGTGCATGGGGGTTGCAGGGTACACCAAGGAGACCCAGCCATAAACCCCCTGCACATCCCGCTGGACAGGGCATGCAGCCCACCAAACCACCAAGGCCACAGGCACAGCCACCTGATGCCACCCACCCACCCCCCGCACTCAGCAAGTGTGGCGCCCCCCAACATGCACAACACCCTTACTCCTCACAGGGGCACTGGGGCAAGGCTGCCACCCACCCACCCCAGCGGCAGTGCATGCCATGAACCCTCTCCATAACTGGAGGATGTGTTCCTCCACTCCCTGTCAGGAGGCATGCCCTCCTCCCCCCATCACAGGGCACCACATTGGTGCTGGAGGCATTGCACCCCTGCCACCAACCACAGCCACTGGTCTTCAGACATCTGCAGGGCATGCTGCCAATGCATGCCCCACCACGCAAGAGATCCACTGGTGGACTCATGCTGAGCATCCAATTGGATGCCCGGCTGGGTCTGTGACTCTGCCAATGCCTGCCCTTCGCAGAACTGCATGCAGGGGGGGCAGGGCCATGGACAGGTGGCCGGCATTTGTGAATTCTGGTACCGGCACATCTGTCTGTGGGTGCACAGCTCTGTGGGTGGGGAACAGGTATTTCGCACATACCTACACTTTGATCATGAATAGGGCCGAATGCCCTCAATCCCTCCAGTGCCCTGCCCTCTGTAATCGCTACATCTGTCATTCTCTCCCCCTCTTACCGACCCCCCCACTTGCCTGAGGTATTTGTCCCCCCTTCTCCTGCCTGAACACAGAGCAGAAGTACTCATTCAGTGCCTCTGCCTGCTCCACTCACTTCTCCACCCACTCTCCATCTTTCTTGCTCCTCACAAGCTGGTCTTTGCTTCTCCTTTTCTCACCTACAGTATGTAATGGAAGGAGTATTTTTCTCCTCTTTTGATTCCCTGTGCCAGTCTAAGCTATCTAGATACTTTGGCCCCCCTTACCAGTCTGGTGACCTCCCTATACTTTTCCCTGTATACATCTTTATCTTCTCCCCTCACCATTTTCCTATACTTCTGAAATGCCACCCTCTTGACTCTCACCTCTTTCCTCACCTCCGGTGACAGCCAACTGGGTTTCTTTGCCCTGCCCATCTTGATTTTTTTCCTAGTACATGTCTCTGTTGCCTTTGCCAGCCCTCCCCTTATTATATTCCATTTCTGATCTGCATCCATGTGTTGTTGGATGTCTCCCAGGTGCTTGCTCAGAATTTTCCCCATCATCCTAAAGTTCGCCCCCTAAACTCAACCGCCCTTGTACCGGTGCCCACTATGTCCCTCCCCATGTTTAGCGTGAACCACACCGAGTAGTTGTTACTCCCAGCAAGCGGTTCTCCCACTTCTAGGTTTCTTACTACTGTTGTGTGAAACTGGAATATGTCACAGGGCAAAATATTTCGCGGAACTAGCGCATTATGCAAAATATTTTGCTGGGTGAAATGCGAAATTTCACCAGTGTATGTGAGTGAGGTTTTGCCCCCAAGCCGCCAAAAATTCACCTCTGGACAAAAGTTTACCACTGTGGTTGAAATTCCACCACTGTTGGCAGAATTTCACCACCAGCGGGTGGAATTTTGCCATTTTTGGCAGAATTTCACCACTCGCAGGTAAAATTTTGCCATTGTTGGTTGGACTGCTCAATAGGCAAAAATGCGGGCAAAATTGTGAAATTACACCGCATTTTCATGAAACATTTTGCATGGCAAAATTGCAGATTTTGCCGCAATTTCACCGGCAAAATGTTTTGTTTTGCAACATCTCTATTCCTTACAGCTTCCCTATTATCCAGTTCAAGGTCCAAAGTCCTTTCCAGCTGTGAAATTTCTTGTTGTGCTTCTACACTGGAATGTAGTCCCAAACAATAAAAGCAAATTTGACAGTAACACTTTGCTGTGTAGTTCAAATTAATTAAATAAAACAGACCAGTTCTTTTTAAAAGTGCTCTGTTTGTATACGTCTTCCTTCTGCAACTTGGAGCACTGATCCCAGATGTATACATTTAGCATGTTGTGCTGCATGCTCCCTCATCCCACAACAGTAGAAAGCTTAAAATGAAAAGTCTAAATGCAGCATGTGCGCTGCAAGCTTCCCCAACAACAGTACTATTCTCAAACCAAGCAGCCTTGCACTGTTTGTTGTAATAGCATTTTATTACTGATACATGGTACCCACTGCTCTTTCTGCTGTACTTGACTGCCATATGACCATCAGCATTACAGATGTGCTGCTGCTGTATCAGTCATGTACATAGTGGATAAGCTGTAAGGTACAACTTGGGATCAGGGAAATTGGGGATGGGGTGGCAGCAAGCTTTCGAGTTCAGTGACATTGAAACAGGTGTATTTAGACAGCCAAGGCTGTTAGGCACGGGGCACCATGATGACCACTAAAGCTGAGACAAGAGGTGGATTGATTTCTTTCTCTTTACTGAAGCAGCTGCTAGGCAGAATAGCACAGTTTGGTTACCAGACGCAAGTTTACTAGGGGATTAAGCAACGGTCAGGTGATGTGTTTGCAGTAATCAAGTTTCTAGAATTTGTAAGTCTCTGCAAGCCCATTTTATAACTTAGAATAAACTACAACAGGCCATGGATGCAGTGGTGGAAATGTCTTGACATGGATACAGGATCCAATGAATACATTTTTCCCAGTGTTGTAGACATAATTCCATTGACATCTTGGTCTGCCTCTATTAATAGGTCTGTTAACCCACCCCAGTTTTACTCTGCACAATTGAGGGTTACAAACCATGTCAGTGATACTACTCTTACAGTATGCACTTCCATAGGCAGAGGAGCATTTCAAAAACTGGGGGGTCAGAACGAATGATAACATGATATGACAGTTTCACGGTCTCAGAAGTCATCTTATCTATACTGTGGGATGGTGATACTACAATCAATGGTTCATGGTAAACCACTGTTTTGTGGTCTTCTATACTAAGTTACATACTAAGAGTAATAGATGCACAGGAGGCCGTGGCCCATATAAGTACATCTCCAGAAACTGGATGTATTTTATACCTTATTTAATAAGAAATTATTGAGGTTGATTTTAAAGGTTTCTACATTATCTGTGTTCAACAGTAATTTGGATAATCCATTCCATGTGGGTATAATTCTTTGAGTAAAAAAGGAGTGTCTGGTGTCTAGTTTTGGATAAGTTAAGGGTAATTGGAGTTTGTGGCTTCTCAGATTACGTTCTCTCATATTAAAGCTCATTCCCAATTGCGTCATAAGCTCCTTGTCTTTTGCTATTTTAAACATCAGGAGCATTTCCTCCCGGTTCTTCTCATCTCCAACGAATACAAATCCAACTTCTTAAGTCACTCCTCATAGCTTTTACCCTGCAGACCATCTATCATCTTGGTAACTCTTTGCTGCATTCCCTCCAAGGCATTAATGTCACGCTTAAGATAGGGACTCCATAATGGGGAGCAATAATCCAGGTGGGGACGTACATATGCTCTATAAAGTGGAAGGATGCATTCTTTACTTCTAGAAACAAATGATCTTTTTATACACTATATTATTTTATTAGCTTGTTTCCTAATATGATTGCAATGTGAGATAAAGGTGAAATCAGCATTAATAATTAATCCCAGGTATTTTTCTTCTTTTACTGATATCAGTTGTGAATTATTCAGTATAAATTGTACATTAGGGTTAGTATCTCCTAAAGGCATAATAATACATTTGTCTGTATTAAAAACCATATTATTTTGTTTGGCCTAATATTCAAGTTCTTGAAGATCCTTGGAAAACTCCACTATATCATCAGGTGATCCCACCTTAGCTACAATTTTTGTGTTGTCTGCAAATTTTATTGCCATATTCTTAAGATTTGCTGTCATGTCTGATACAAATATGTTGAAAAGAATGGGTCCCAGGATGGATCCCTGTGGCACCCACTAGTAATAGTACCTACAGTAGAGGTATAACCTCTTATCTGTACTACCTGTGTTCATTTACTTAACTACTGTTGGACCCAGTTGATCAACATGGGATATATCCCAAAATATGTCATCTTGTTTATCAAGGTTTGGTGCAGCACTTTATCAAATGTCTTACATAAATCCAGATATACTATATCCACTGGTACCATTTTGTAAAGGATTACTGGTAAGGCAAGATCTTTTATTTTTGAAACCATGTTGGTTCAGGTCCACAAGATGTTTGATGACTAAATCTTCTTCTATTCTAGTTTTAAGGATACCCTCAAACACTTTGCCCAAGATACTGGTCAGGTTGATAGGCCTGTAGTTTGATATTTCACTCTTATTACCTTTTTTGAATACTGGTGTTATTAATGCAGTCTTCCAGTCACTTGGTACTATTCCAGATTTTAAGGACATGTTAAACAACTTATATAAAGGTTCAATCAACCAGGATGCTATTTCCATCAATAAGCGTGGGTGGAGGTTATCTGCCCCAGGTGATTTGTTTATGTTAATTGCATCCAGTTTGTTTTTTATTTCCTGTCTAGTCATTTCTGGCATATCATAATCATTTGTGTCATTGATACACTCCCTGCCTTTTTGTTTTGTATTTAAAATGGGATTAAAGATTGAACAAAAGTAATTATTAAATTCTTGAGCCATTTCCAAGGGGGGGGGTTGCACTGTATTGTCACCGATGACCAGTGGGCCAATAGTTTTAGTCATTTGTTTTTTGTTATTTACATATGAATAAAACCTTTTTTCTCCCATCTCTGATATGGGCCAACTTAAATTCTAATTTTGTTTTCCCTTTTTTATTGCATTCTTACATTTTTGTAGTGTTGTCCTGTATTTATTTTTGTTGTATTCATTATTGCATCTTATTTTGGCTCTGTAAGCTCTTCTTTTTTTTTAATCAAGTAAAGTATGTGGGGGATTTCTCATAATTGTAATTTGCCCATGTTATTATATCCTACCTTATCAGGAACATACTTTTGTTCTAAGGAAATTATTTTATTTTTTAATAACTGCCATAGCTCTTCTGGAGATGAAAGCCCAGTGTCCCACTTCCAGTTAGTTAGTTCTTTATTAATTTGAACAAAATTAGCACTACCATAATTTTTAAAAGTGGTTTTACCATGATTACATTCCAGTTTCAAATTAATACCAAATGTTATAATACAATGATTGCTGTTTTGCAGGGAACCTTGGATTTTAATATTCGTAATTTGATGTGGAATGTCTGTTATTAGTAAATCAAGAATATTATTTTTTCTTGTTGGTGCATGTATAAGTTGAGATAAACCGTATGATTCACATGAATCCAAAAATGCGGTTTCCATTTTATTATTTGTTGTACCATTTTTCCAGTCAATTCCTGGGAAATTAAAGTCCCCTAATAGTATAATATCTGTTTGGTTATTTTTTTTATCTAAACCATTCAAAATAACTTGATGTTCTAATGGATCAATATTTGGAGGGCTATAGCAGAGTCCCACCAACAGTTTCTTTTGTTTTTCTCTTACTATTTCTGGATTTCACTGGATACTTCACCATCAGTTACATTAACAGACTTTTTGATATTCTTTTTTTATAAAGAAAGCTATGCCACCTCACATTTTTGATGTTCTATTTTTGTATACAGTATCATAGCCATTAATAGTTATATTCCAATTAGATTTGTCCCCCCACCATGTTTCTGTAACTGCAGCTATGTCAATGCTGTCCCTATGGAGCAGTACTTCTAGCTCATCTATCTTTGTTGTCTGAAGGCTTCTTGCATTTGTAAGCAGGAAGGTCAACCCATATTTATTTAAATTACTATTTGTAGTAGTATTGTTTGGATGTATATCTAGGTGTTTTGTTGATATTTTATTAATAATCTCCCTTTGCCCCCATAAATTTAGTTTTTTGTTGTTGTCGAGTTTTTTATTATGTTGAACATGATGTATCCTAATGTTCTTGATCCTTTTTTTGTTTAAATGTAGTCCATCATAACAGTACAAATCATCCCTTCCCTCAAATATTTCCCAAGTGTGTATGCACTTGATATTATTTGTAAGGCACCAACTTCGTAGCCAATTATTATAAGCTTTAATATTTTTTAATCTTTAATTACTGGCTCTTGGTACTGGTAGAACTTCAGAGATAATTGGTATCACATTTAACGCCTTTAGTGTTTTTACAGCTTCCTCCATGTCTTTTATTATTTGTTCAGCCTTCTGCTTCCCAAAATCATTTGTTCCTACATGTAATATGGCTGTTTTGGGATTTCTGATGTTTTGAAATATGCCTGGTAACATGCTAGTAACATATTTTATTGTTGCACCACTGTAGCTGCAGCTTGCATAATTTTCTTTGTTCCCCCTAGTAGTGTATCTATTGGTGTATCTGGTAATTGAGTCTCCTAGAATGTAAATTTGGTCAGGCAATGTATCTTGGATTGAGTTACCAGCCACATTACTACAGGCATTAAGTTATGATTCTGTAAAGGTATTAATAACACTTTGTTTATTCAATTGGGGGTCTGGGATGGATTCATTTTTATTTTCCACTGCTGGTGGAGAAGAGAGATTTGAATGATCATTTGTAACCAAATTTGGGGGCATGCTATGGGGAACAGGTGTAAATCTGTACTAGGTTCTTCATCTAGGAGTTGAATCAAAGGATCAAAATTATTTACTGTTAGTATCATGAAACCCTCTGCCTTCCTTCACTTTTTTTTGGCTGAACTAGCTCCCTGTATAGTATACCAGTTATCATTGTTTGTTTCTTCGAAGTCCTCAAGTCTGTTTCGCTTTTTTGTGCGGATTCTTCTATGTACCGGTTGTTTATTAGTGTCAAGTGTCTTTGTATCATCTTTATCATCTGTATCATCTGTATCATTTTGGTGCAATAATAGGGATGTGCTTTGGTGCTCACTATGTTGCTTATGGGCATTATTTTTATTCTGCATATTTGAGTCACCACAATCTGTATCGTTTATTCTGGAAACCATATTTCGTTGACTACAATCAAGGGCCTGTAGTCAGGTACCAAATGTTGTTATTTCTATTAGCATATCAGCATTCTGCTTACATTTTAAACAGGAAAAGGGATTATCCAGGATTGGTATCTCAGAAAATAGATACATTTCACAAGAAATGTACATTGACCCCCTGCTTACCCAGGAATAATGCATTGAAGTCCATTATGCCTTTTATAGGTAGCGTAAACTGCTTTTGTACCATAAACTGTATGTTTTACTCACCACCTAACTTCTGTGGCTCCTCGCGCCCCTCATAACATGCGTAACACGCACCAGCGTGCGTGTCTCTGTGTGCATCTTCCCACACGTGAGTGCGCGCCCTGCCCGAGCTCACCCTGCTCACTGCAGGTCTTGTTTAAATAACCCTTTGCGTGTCCCAGAAGTATCTCCAGAGGTCACAGCTCCCATGCATTGCAAACTGCCCCAAAGTGTTTTAAACAATTAAATAAACAGCTGTACTGACACTCATACACGTCTATGGAACATAACGCAGTTAAAATAGTTCAGAAAACACAAAATTAGTCCTGATGCACACTGCTATGCACACATAGCAATGGTTGCTATGTTCAGTGACTCTCTTCCGGTTGCTCGTAGCAACAGGGCTCCAAGTGTAAAAAATAATTTTTTTTTCTTTACATAAAGGTATATCTCACACACACAGAAGTGTTGGATAGTCAGTCTGGTGCAATATAGGGTGCTAGCTAAGGTATAGGTAATTAAAAATATGTACCTTAATTTGCCAGGCTCTTAAGTTCCATGTATGAGCTGAACAGCCATACAGCGCTGCAGCTGCTGCCCCACCTGCAAAATATGTTTAATGATGACACAAACTAGAGAAGGGGTTTGCAGGCACTATGTGTAGAAACAGTATTAACAGGATTGGTGGGAGTGGGGAGCTCTCTAAACCTAGCTGCATTATTTTCACTGGCAGTTCTACATGTATGGGGTTAATTATAGACCAATCCACATAGAACTTCCAGCAAAAGTAATGCAACTACATTTAAATAGTCCCCCTCCACATTTATTCTATTAATATCTACCTAGAGCACCTGCAGCTTGTTCCTTACTTTGTGTGCTCGTTAAGCTTATTTTAGGGGCAGGGCTGCTGTAGCGCTCAACAGTCGCTTGGCATGTACACAGAAGTTACAAGTCAGGCAACTTATGGTACATATTTCTTTTAAAGCTAGCTCTTTCAGCAACCAACTCCTTGATATGAGTTGCCTGCTGGAGTACATCAGCTGCTATTTGAGATACTGCACACACATGACCCCACCCCCATGCAGAGTCCCAGAACAACTGCAGATTATGTCTCCTTGCATTCACTACTGGAGTCTGCATTCTCACTGACAAGACAAAATCTAAAGTGAGGTTTTAGTAAAATCAATGGTCATAACATCAATATACAAAGGATTCTAATAAATAAAACAGTCTTTCAAGTGTCTAGTGGTATTTTTTTTTCTACAGAGTACACTCTGCCCCTTGTCTTCCTAACAAAGATGGTTCATAAACAAAATTAGTGGCCTTTATCACCACCATCCCCCTCGCGCACAAAAATATCTGACCGATCCAACCTTCTGGCATAACAGGAGAACAGTGGGTCCAAGAGACAGCTTAGAGTGTGGTGCTCAAGCTTCTCTGTAAACATAACCACTACTTATCATTTGGTTAAGTTTCCCCATTTTCTTTTCTTTCTTTATAACCCTAATGCTCACTTCTACATTATTATGTACAGGGTTATGAAAGCCATTGAGGCAGTTACTTCGGGATCTGTTTGTCCTTCCTAGTTATTGCAGGAGTCAGGAAGCCTTACCCCAGATGCCATTACTTCTGTACCCACCACAGTTCACCAGTTATGCTGCAACCAGCATGATTACAATTCTATAGCTATGCTATGCATTAACAAGCATAACATTGTATGCAGGTCAGAACTGGAAACTGTGTGGCACATGTCTCAATCCCCCCTCTGAAATAAACACTGCAGACTTTCTCTTTCTTTTTGAGACTGCTTTAGCATTTCTGCTGCTTTAGGCTACAGTTCCAGTACTGAGCTGGCAGTATAGCCTAGAGGTTAGAGTAAGGAGCTGTGAACAAGTCTGGAACATCCAGCAGACCTAGATTTAATTTCCACAGTCTCCACATGTATACTGTGTGACCCTGAGCCATTGCTCCCTGGTAGCACCTGAAAACAGGTCTTGGTCCTAGTGGGTCTTATCCAGTTACCAAAGAATAAAAATAAATAATGAAACAAAACCAGCATCCCATAGGCTTTCATCAGTTTTCTCAATACGTTGTTTTTGAACACTCATTAACATAATTTCTGGTGGATAAAACCAAGTAGCATGCAGCAGGCAGTGCTCCATGACTTTATAGGACAATGATGGTATTAAAACCAGGACCACCTTGCAAATAAGCATCATTCAATGGAGCCTTTTCTAGATAAAACACACACGCGCACACTCTTTGGCGTCCATTTTCAGGGAGGCAATTAAGCACTTGACAGGTTATAGCCTTTGTCACATTCCATTCCTAGGGAAAGGCTGATTTATACACAACTATGATTTCAGACTTTAGCAGTTAGTACAATTCAGTGAGCTCATCTGACCTTAGTTCTTGTTGACTTCCAGTGAATGTGTGTGGTGTGTGCCAGACTTAAGAAAACAGGCTAGTAAATCCTGTTTCAGAAGTGGTGGGTCAAAATGTACATTCTAACTCTTACTTTTGAAAGTGAGGGGTCAGCTGACCCCTCGACTCCCCAGCTCCTCTGCCTATGTGCACATCATCTCAGAGTTTCTATGATGCCAATACTCTGATTCTATGCATATGTGAATGAATGGAACTCAGATTAAGCTGTAGCATCTCATTTTGTTTTTTAATTTTTGTAAAAGTCTAGTGGCAACCATTACATGCAGAGCAGTAGTTACCCATAAAGTTTAGGCAATGCTTTCATAACTAAGTGCTCTAAATCAAACATTCCTGTTTGGGCTTAGGTATTAGGGTACAAAACAGATGTATTTTTCTGAAGTCCACATCAGATCAATTTTCTAGCCCAGCTCCCATGACACAAAGAATGTTGAATCTATGATGTCTGAGTGACATACTGGATGATGTGTCATGGGGGGCAGCTGGAGGGTCTTGAGGTCTCGCAGAGCCTGAAAGAGACAGTCAGGTTTAGGGTTATGAACAAGCTACCATCTAAGGGTTCGAGTCTGCCCCGATTCACCAAAGTGCCTTGTGTGCTAAGCCATTCTACCATATGAAAGAGAGAGAGAGATAGAAAGATTGTTTTTTCAGTGTGAAACCTACTGTTCAAACATTTTCTTTTCCATTTCTGTAGAATTACTGTTCCCCACAGTCTTGCTGCAATAGCCTGTATTATCTGTGTAAGTATATGGAAGTATTAAATATTATATTTCTATATACTTCATGTTTCTGTGACTGAGTCCTTTGGGGTACAGCTAACTGATTTATAATTGACAAAACTAAGCTGTGTATTGTGGAGTTGGTCAAGAGCACAGAAAAACTGTTTTTCAGGTTTATTAGTGAAAAAAGGAAGAAGGGGGGAATTGTGAGGTTAACAGAGGGAGCGATAGGGTGATTGAGAGGGACAGATGAAAGGACCCTGTCCTTAACTATTACATTTGCTCAGTTCACTAATGAGGACACTGGGCCATTGCCAGAGAGTGGCATCAAAGTGGCCATTAAGCAGGTCCTGGAGATGAGGCAGCCAGCATTTATTAGCAAATGGGTCCTGAAAGGGCTGGCAAACCTAAAGATTGATAAGGCCTCAGGACAAGATGAGTTGCATCCAAGGATACTCAGGAAATGAGCGGCTGAACTGACTGATCTCCTTGTAGGTCTATTCAACAGCTCTCTAAGGATGAGGTGGTCTGAAGGATTGGAGGGTGGCAGACATAGTTCTGCTGTATGGGGGGGCAAAGAACAAGCAGGGAACTACAGACCTGTCAGTCTTACCTCCATTGTAGGAATACTTATGGAATCACTGGTCAAAAGGGATCTTGCAGACTACCTGGAGGGTAGTGGTCTCCTGGATGGTAAGCAGCATGGATTCATGGCCTGGAGGTCTTGACAGACTAACTTTATATAATTTTATTTGACTGGGTGATGAGAGAATTGGACAGGGGCAACACTGTGGACTTGCTCTACTTTGTCTTCAGCAAGGCTTTCGACTAGGTACCCCACAGACACTTGCTGGAGAAGATGGAAGAGCTGGGTGTGGCTAAGGTCATAGTAAATTGGGTAAGTAACTGGCAAATGGGTAGGTAGTGGAGGGAAGTGGTCAACGGGGTTAAACCAGAAAAGAGGGAGGTCATGAGAAAGGATCCAGAGGGGTCTGTCCTAGGTTCTGTCCTCTTCAACATGTTCATCAGTGACACTGGTGAAGGGATCCAGGGCAGGCTGTTTCTCTTCACAGATGACACTAAGCTCCGTGGGAGAGTGGATAGTGATGAGGAAGTAAATAAATACAGAGAGGCTTGCAAAAGCTGGAGGGGCTGTCAAGAATTTGCAGTTGAAATCCAACACCAAAAAGGACAAGGTGATGCAGCTAATGAACAAGAAACACAGGATGGAAGGGGTGAGACTCAGTGCCACAGTTGAGGAACAAGACCTTGGAGTTATCATCAGTGACTCCCAAAAGCAACTGAGTCAGTGTAACAAAGTTTATATCAAGGCAAATAGGATGCTTGGATGTATCTGGAGGGGTACAGAAAGCAGAAAAAGGAAGGTAATACGTCCCCTGTACAGATCCTTGATGAGGCCACATCTGGAGTATTGCACCCAGTTTTGGGGATCTCACCTCAGGAAGGATAGGGATAGGTTCAAGACAGTGCAGTGCAGGGTGACAAAAAATTATTCAGGGTCAGCAGGGCATGTCCTTTGAGGAACACCTCTAGGCATTGAACATATACTAACTGAAGGCCAGAAGGAAGAAGGAAGATTTGATAGAGACCTTCAAATTCCTAAAAGGAATGAAAAGGGTGAATTGTGGGGAACTATTTAACTTGAATACCAGCTCATGGACACATAGTCATGAGTGGAAGTTAACAGGATGGAGTTTCAGGAGGGATGTGAGGATTTGCTATTTTACAAAAGGGGTGGTGGAGCCATGGAGTAGGTTGCCAGCTTAGGTGGCGGGTGAAAAAAACAATAGTGGCTGGGACAAAATTAAGGATAGAGTGGTTGCTCAGGGTGTCAGAATCAGGGAAGAGAATGGAGCTTAGGTGGGAATGGCTAGGACTCTGGAGGAACAGTTGGCCCCAGGGCTGAATAGGGAACTTGGGCAGACTGGATGGACCTTTGGTCCTTTTCTGCTGTTATTGTCTATGTTTCTTTCTTTCTAAAATGATTTTGCTGCTTCTAAAGAGAAGACTACAGTTACCATGTTCTGTTTCTAAAGTATGGAGTTATCAGCTGTGACAGAGAGGGGTGGTCAGCTTGACAAAAATCAACATGGCTTCACGGCAGGGAGATCCTGTCAGACAAATCTGGTTTATTTATTCAATTGGGTCACCAAAACAATGGATTAGGGTGGGGCAGTGTGTGTGATTTACCTGGATTTCAGCAAAGATTTTGACTCCATTCTGCACAGGAGACTAGTCAAAAAACTGGAGAACATGGGAATTGGGCCCGAGGTTACAAACTGGGTCAGAAACTGGTTACATCAGAAAACTCAGAGAGTATTAGTAATGGCACTCTGTCTGTAGATGGGAGGGTGACTAGCGGGGTCCTGCAGGGCTCAGTTCTGGGCTGATTCTCTTCAACATATTCATCAGCAACATTGTGGATGAACTGGAGGGAAAGGTGTGCCTGTTTGCAGATGACACCAAAATTGGCAACAGGGTAGACACAACAGAGGGGCAGCAAAGCATGGAAGCTAATCTCTGAAAACTGGAGGAGTGGTCTAAGACCTAGCAATTGAAATTCAATGCCAAAAAATGCAAGGTCATGCACCTGGGAAAGCGTAACCAAGGGAAACTGTACTCAATGGGAGGGGAGCAGCTGGTGGCTACCAGGCAGGAGCAAGACCTGGGGTGATCATATAAGATGACCTCAAGGTCAGTAGACAATGTGAAAATGCAGCACTAAAGGTTAGTGGTATCCTGGGATGCATAGGGGCATCATGAGCAGAAGGCATGAAGTAATCATGCCCCTGTATCGATCCCTGGTCAGGCCTCACTTGGAGTACTGTGTCCAGTTCTTGAGGCCACACCTCAGGAAGGACATAGATAGGCTGGAGACGGTACAGAGAAGAGCAGCAAAGATGGTGCAAAGCTTGCATCAGAAACCACATGAGGCAAGTCTGGATGACCTCAAATTATACTCCCTAGAACAACGCAGGAATCATGGGGACATGATAGAAACATGCAAATACCTTAAAGACAACAACAGGGTGCAGGTTACTCAGTTACTCAGTGGAAAAGGTAGAAGAAGGCACTGGGCCCATCGAGTCTACCTTCCCACAAAAGTGGAATTTGTGATGGAATGTCCCATGTTATGTCTATCCAATCCAGTTTTAAACTGGAGGGCATTTTGTGAATCCACAATTATTTGAGGTAGTCTGTTCCATAATACGACTAATCTGATTATAAAATAATGTTTCTTTTTATTGGTGTTTGCCCTTGGAACCACTAGTTGTCTTGTATTACACCTTAAATTTACTGGTTTGTGTTCATATGATATGCTACAGTCTACCATTAGATTTGTATCTCCAAGAATATTAAATAATAGCAACAAATCACCCCGTTGTCTTCTTATTCCTAAATCAAATAGTTTTAATTCTTTAAGTCTATCTTGATATGGCATATGCCTAATTCTTGAGATCAATTTAGTAGTTTTTCTTTGTGCACTGTCAATAAGTTTTATATCCTTTGTAAGAAAGGGAGCCCAAAAGGAGGATGCATAATCCAGGTGTGGCCTGATATAAGATTTATATAATGGTTAAATGCATGCTTCATCTCTAGATGTAAAGGCTCTTCTAATTTATGAAAATATTCTGTTTGCTGCCTGGGCTGCCTGTCTACAGTGGTCACTTACTGAGAAGGAGTTGTTTATAATGATACCCAGGTCTTTTTCAGTTTGAACTTCATTTAGTGGGGTTCCATTTAGGCAATACTGGGTAAGATGATTTGTAACACCTAGATGCATAATAGCACATTTTTCTTTGTTAAATTCTATCTTGTTTTGGACTGCCCAGTTTTCCAAGGTTACAATATCCCTCCTAAAGCTATCGGTTTTATTTTCAGTATCAACAGCCTCTCTAAGTTTAATATCATCAGCAAATTTGCTGATAAATCCTGATATTCCCTTATGTAAATCAGAGATGCATATTCTGAATAAAATTGGACCCAGTACATAACCCTGTGGCACCCCACTGGTCACCTTAACAGGGTCTGAGATGGTATTTGATATACTGACTTCTTGGGCTCTATTAAGCAACCAAGCTTTTATCCATTTAATGATTGTTGGTTCAAATTTTTGTTCAATCAATTTATCAATCAAGATACCATGAGATACCTTGTCAAATACTTTTTTTAAATCCACAAATAATACATCCACTGGTGTTCTTTTGTCCAGATGACCACTGTTTTCATAAAAACTAATCAGGCTGGTAGTACAAGATCTTCCTGCCACAAAGCCATGCTGTTTCAAATCCATTAAGTTATTATGTTTCAGGAAACTTTCTATTCTGTTTTTTAGAATTCTTTCCAATCGCTTACAACTGACAGAGGTCAGGCTTATGGGATGATAGTTATTTATATTATTTCTGTACCCTGCTTTATGAATAGGCATCACTAAAGCTTCCCTCCATTTCTGGGATAGTACCACTGTACAAAGAGATATTATACACTAATTTAATGGGCAGTGCCACAGATAGTACTGTTTTTCTTAAGAACATTGGACTAATTCCATCAGGCTCTGGGGTACTATGTTCTCTGAGTTGTTTTATTGAGTCAACAGTCTCCTCTAGACTTATTTCTTCTGTATGCTGGTCACCATTTATCATATTTTTTTGGGAGTCTTTATCTGAAAAAAAGTGATGCAAAATAACTATTAAATGCATTGGATATATCCCTATCATCATGTAGGTCAGCACCATTAACTACCAGTTTGTGTACAGAGTTATCATCATTTTGTCATTATTGGCATATGCATAGAATGCTTTTGGGTTCTTTATTACATTTTTTTTTTTTTAATTTAGAATCTTTATTGAGTTATATAAAACCAACAATACATAAGGTAGAAACTGCACAACATATTATGCTCGGATCAAGTAATATACAGTTGATGAGATAAACAGACCTCCAAGGGTTAAAGGGAGACAATGAACACACAAACCAACCCTAGCCCCCCCTACCCACCATCACCCCCACCGCCCTGGAGAGTGCCATAACAGGAGGGAGACTAAAGAGAAGGAGAAGGGTATTGGAGAAACAACAACAAATAACAGAGTCAGTCCAGAAGAGGCAGATTAAGCAGTGGTTGTCAGAGGCCCACCTCATATGGGGATTACTTCAGATATAAAGCATATAGTTTACCCCATTTCTGATTAAAAGAGGCCAAACAGTTTCTGGAGCTGGCTATTAACTTCTTGGTATTAAAACAAAGGGACATCTCTTTGAGCCATTCAGAATATGTAATAGAGTCTTGGTCCATCCAATGTCTTAGGACCAGCTTTTTAACTACTATGGAGATCAAAGCCATATGGTACCTACGCTCTTTCACCTCAATGTTAGAGTATATCCCTAGTATACAAACTTCTATGGTGAAGAGCTCCTTTAACTCCAGAAGCGGGTCTAGATTGTTTCGTATTGTGTTCCATAAGGGTGCCACCCTGTCACAATACCAAAGGATGTGCAACAAGTTCCCTTCAGTAACTCCACACCGAGTGCAGTTAGATGATTGAAGTTTACCAAATTTAGCCAGTTTGACTGGCGTGTAGTAGAGATTGTTCAGAATATGGTATTGGGTTAATCTGTGGTTGTCCTGGGAAAGGTATTTGTATATGTCCTTCCATATCGGGCTCCAGAGAAGGGGAGAATCCGATATAAGAGATGTCCAGACTTTGGAGCCCTCCAAGGTATTGGGAAACAAGACGTCCAACAAGTAGACATAAATACTGGCAATACCATGGGATTTAACTGCAGCTTTGTGGATCTTTTCCAAGAAGGGCCTTGTTTGGATGGTATATATACAGACCCAAATAGTTTAGCTATTAGGTGTCTCAATTAAAAAACCTTAAAGATATGTTTCTGGGAGATGTTAAAGGAAGTTAAAATATCTTCCGAGGATAGGAGTGAGCCTTGCGAATACAGAGACTCCACTAGTGAGTCTTGAATTTGTGGGAGCCACTCAGAGGTCAGCCATTTGCCCCCTATTTTGATATTAGGATTTAAAATGAGAGGTTGTGCCAGATCTTTGGTATGGAGTATGTTGAAGAAACTCCAACATTGGGATTGGATTTTAATAGAGAGACCGATAGCGGTTTCCTGTATGGCTACAGGTAGTGTGGAAAAAGAGTAGCAGAAGATATGGGGAGGTCGTAGGTTATATTGGTCCAGCAGTTTAAGTTCCAATTGTAGCCATATTGGTTGGGGTAAATTAAGTTGGGAAGTTGACCATTTCCCTATTTTGTATAAATGGCTAGCCCAGTAATATAGTAAGAAATTAGGTAGACGAAGGCCCCCTTTATTCCTAGTTATGTTAAGTTTGAGAAAGGCCCATCTGGGTTGTTTTCCTTTCCAGATAAAATTAGATAGTGCAGAGTGTATTTGTTTAAAGTACAATCTGGGGAGCCAAATATTTAATAGGTTTAGGGGATAGAAAATCCGGGGTAATACGTTTATTTTAACAATGTTGATATGCCCCCATAGGGATAGTGGTAAGTTTTGCCACCGGTCAAGATCTCTCTGGATCTTTATCAACAAGTCATCCAAGTTGAGCTTCTTGACCACTTCTGCCTCACGGGCTAGGTGGATGCCCAAGTACTTAAGCGAGGCTGGGGACCACTTCATACCGAACTGGGTGAAGCCAGCCAGAAAGGTGAGAGAATTTAACGCAAAAATAACTGATTTAGATAGATTTAGCCTATAGTTAGACACCTGACCAAAACGTTCAATGATTTGTATGGCTTGTGCTAAGGATGATTCTGGGTTGGTAAGATGCAGTAAAATATCATCTGCAAAGACCGACAGAGTCAATGGGAGTTGAGAAATAATGCATCCTGTGACCCGTGTTGAGGCTTTAATACTAACTATCAGGGGTTCTAAAATATAAATTAAATAGGTAGGGGGACAAGGGGCACCCTTGTCGTGTACCAGAGCACAGGGGGAATCGGGAGGAAAAAACCCCATTGCAGTAAACTTTGGCTGAGGGTGTTTTGTAAATCATCTCAATCCACTGGATCAAGGTGTCAGGAAAGCCCATTTTCTTCAAAGTAGCCCACAAAAAGTCCCGGTTCACCCTATCAAAGGCCATTTCTGCATCACTCACAACTAAGACCATAGGGGACTGTGAGTCTTGGGCAATTTGAAGGATGTGGGAAAGAGTTCGCAAGTGATCTGCTGCAGATTTGCCTTGGACAAAACCAACCTGTTCTGGGCTCAACAAATGCTGCCAAATCTTCTTGATTCTAAGAGAGAGAATTTTGGACAGGATTTTGATGTCGTAATTTAATAGTGAAATTGATCGGTAGCTGGCTGGATCCAGTAAGGGTTTATCTGGCTTCGGAATTAAAATTATCATGGCCTCTAAGAGAGAGGGGTCAAGGCAGTCTGAGGAAAACATGTATTCATATAATTTATAAAAATTTGGGGGGAAGCCATCTGGACCTGGAGCCTTGTCCAAAGGCAGTCCTTTAATTGCATCTTCTACTTCAGTTAAGGTGATGGGCGAGGATAATATATCACGGTGGTGTACCTGAAGGGAAGGGAGCTTGACCCCATCCAGAAACTGCTCTATCATGTGGGGAGATGGTTGAGAGGTACCCTTGCCATAAATCTCCCTGTAAAAAGATTCAAAAATTAGGGCAATATCTCTATGCAAATTTTGATGGAGCCATCATGAGAGTTTAAAGCAGGGATTAACCGTGAGCTCCCCACCTCCCTCAATCTAAGAGCTAACAATCTTCCCGGTCTTTCTCCTTGGTCCAGATAGCGAGTCTTAGTTTTAAGTATAGCGTACTCTGCTTTTTCTCTTACTAAGTCATTGTATTCACTCCTGAGTTTAATTAGAGCTTCCAGGTCCTTTTGAGAATTGGAGTGGAGGAAGTCATTTTCGGTTATCCTAAGTTGATTAGACAATAGAATGATTTTGGCCTCTCTTGTCTTTTTCCTTCGGGAGGCAACCTTTATGAATTCACCCCTAATAAAGCGTTTAAGAGAGCACCAAAGTATGTCATCCCTAGGGACAGACCCTTGGTTGAATTCTAAGAAGGACAGGATCTTAGCTTTGATCTGGGAGACTGTATGATCCTCCTTTAGAATTTGCGTATTTAATTTCCATGAAGTGTCCCTCTGTCCCTGTAGACCGAGGGAAACTGTGATCCATACCAGGGAATGATCTGAGATAACTATTGGTTCTATACCTACTTGATGCGTGTTACTCAAGAGGGTAGAACTGGTTAGAATTGGCCACGTTTGGTGAACCTGGGAGTAAAAGGAAAAGATACGGCTTTTAGGATTGAGCAGGCGCCAAGGGTCACATAGCCCTAGCAAATGCATAAAATCTATGAGAGCCTGTTGGGAGGGGGACGAAGGTTTTAGAGGCCTATAAGTTTTATCCATCTCATTAGATGGGGCTATATTCCAATCGCCCCCAAGAATGAAAAGAGAAGGCAGGAATCTACTCAAACTATCTGCTAAGGACATAAGGAAATGGGGGTCACCCCAACTGGACCGTATATTACACATAGTACCACATTACTGTTATTGAGCTGGCCCTTAACCAAAACAAATCTGCCATCCTGGTTGATAATACTATCCTCCATTACAAACATGATATGTTGTTTAATTAGTATGGCTACCCCCTACTAGCGTGCGTTCCACTGGCTGTAAAAATCTGAGAGAAACCCAACCTACGTAATCCTTTGGTTTCTGAGGTTGCCAAATATGTCTCCTGCATGAATATTACGTCCACATTTAGTAAAGTACAGTTATGGAGAACTTGATGCTTTTTGATGGGGTCCTTGATGCCTCTGATGTTCCAACTAGCAAACTTAATCGGCCTTGTAACCATATGGTTTGATACTGTGTATGAAGAAACAGGAAAACGGTAACCCCTCTAGGATGGTCAGGAACTTTTGGTACTCTCTGAGGCTCCCTCCCCGACCCCACAAAAGATAACAGTTAACAAATAACCAATCCACAAAATCAAGAGCATAAGGTTGCATATAATAGAGCGTGAACACAAAAAACAGCATCCTGTAGCTGTTTGACCCGGACAATAAAGTACTCCGCCACCCCCTCCATTTATTTCCAACCCTACATATAGTTATACCCCCCATAAACTATGTACAAACAATCCCCTTGGGTCCAACAGAACATATCCTAGCCGAACAGGTATACTGGATGAGGACCAACCCCAAGGGCTAGCAGACCCAAGCTTAAATAAGGTAGTCATCTGCCTGAAAAGACCTTTAACCATTAAAATTAAAGCAAGATCAATCATCTGGTGCAGACAGGAGTAAGACGGTCTCCCGGGTGCTGCAGCCCGCTCCCTACCTCGCAGGCTGCAAGGCAGTTCGCCCAAGGCTAGCTCAATCGTTGCGCCCCCCCCGACCCAGCCAAAATCTTTGGGAGCTTTAACCTCATGGCTTTTCAGAAAAATAGAACAGTAACTTAGAAAGGCCTTACCAGTACTCTCCAAACGCGAAGCAACCTCTTTGCACTGGGATTCCATCTCACCTGGTTTGAGCTTGAGAACTCCACAGCCAGGATACCACTTGTGGGCAGACGGGATGTCCAGGTATAAATTCAGGCAAGCGGGGGGTGTAGTTCCTAATATAGCATACAATACCACCGCATTACAGGAAGAGAGGGGGAGCACAATATCGCTAGGACTGACTGGTCCGCCAGGGAAACGGTCCGGTGGAAACCGTTAGCAGGTAATTGGTTCCTACCCCCCCAGAGCCGGGCAACAGACCTGAAACTATTAGTACAGGCTCCTAGGCCGCACCCGGAGCCTGACCAACCCCCCCATAGCCTCAAGTATTAAGAAGAACAACATCGAGAAAAAAAAAAAAACACCAGGTAAGAAAACTGCAAAAACTCAATGCTTATATCAGATAGGCAATTATTTAAACAGCACTTAGAGTTCACAGCTCAACCAGCTTTAAACAAATTAGGCAGCTTCAGGGACAGATCTTCTTTGGCTTGGTCCGGCTTCTCAAATGAGTGCCACACACCATCCAGCAACACCTGCAACTTGGCCGGGTAATTCATCCGGAATCGAATACCGGCAGCTATCAGCTTGGTCACTATCGGGTGGAAAGCTTTCCTTTTCTGCCGGGTTTCAAATGGCAAGTCCTGGGTGACTCTCAGCTTGTTGTTATCCCAGAGAATCGTTTGCAGTTCCTTGGCCTTGCTCAGAATATGTTGCTTCTCCAGAAAACTGAGCAGTTTAATAATTATAGGCCTCGAAGGGGTACCGGGCTGAGGCCTTGGTTTTAATGAGCGATGTGCCCTTTCGATATGGTACTGTGGATTGAAGGGAGAGGGACCCACTATCTTGGTCAGCAGTTTTTGAACGAAGGCCAAGATGTCTACACCCTCTTCAGCTTCTGGTAAGCCCAGGATTAAGATGTTGTTTCTTCTACTATGACCCTCAAGGTCTTCTGTTTTCAGTTGAAGTTTGGCTATTTGCTGCTTGAGATGGGTAATTTCAGGGTCAGTTTTCACTCTCCATGTTTCCAACGAGCAGGTTCTAGCTTCAGTGTCTCCAACTCTGATAGTGAGCGAGGTGAGGTCATTTCGCATGGATTTTAATTCCGCTGATATATCTTGCAGCGTTTCCCGAAATGGGATTAACTCTTGCAGAAATTGATCTTCAATGAGATGGTTGGAGGAGGAACCAGAGGGACTAACTTTAGCTCTGTGTCCCACATTCTGAGTCATCGATTTTTTGGGAGCCTTCTCTGGGGTGTTCGGTGGTGTGTGCTTGGCCCCAACAGGCTTCATTTCAGCCTCCATGGTCACCACGGAACCAAAGCGATCCGATTTGGGATCTGTTTTTCAAATCCAGCACAGATACGTTGTTGGAAGGTAGCGAAGGCTGGTGGATGGTTAGGATTGGAGAAACGACCACAAAGTTGGCAAAGAAATCGAAAATTAGCTGGTTGGTAGAAGAGAGCTATTGATTATGCTGCCATTATGTGCACTGCGTCACGTGACCTCCGGGTTCTTTATTACAGCTAATCTAAACTCAATCTTTCTTCTTTCTGATTTAATCATACATTTAGTTTTTTTAATTCTTCCCTATACTGTATTAGATTAACAGAGCTGTTTTTTTTTTTCATTCTTTTAAATACTTGCTTTTTTTATGTATGTGTTGCCTAATTGAATTTGTTAGGCATAAAGGAATCTTTCATTTATTGTTATGGGTCTTTTTAACTGCAATATATCATTTTTCCAATTCTGACATAATGGATTTGAATAATGCCCAGCATTCGTTGATATTTAACTCAGAAAACATAATACTCCAGTCATACCCATTTATTGCTTTGTCAATTAGGTAATATTTCCCTTTATTGTAATTATACCCATATTCCATATGTTTTCTTAACTATTTTTATTCAATTCCATTAGTATGACACTGTGATCACTACTGCCTAATTGGCCTATTACATCAATGTTAATTAAGTCCATAGGGAAATTGGTCAAGACCAGATCTAGTATGTTATGTTCTCTCATTGGAATTTTTACCAGTTGTTCTAGACCTGACATAATACAGGAATCAAAAAATGATCCCTCCTGGGTAGATTTTACTGTTAGGTTATTCCAATCAGTACCAGGTAGGTTAAAATCACCTGCAATCACAATGTCACACTTCTGGGTAAGTCGATCAATTTCATCAATGAGAAATTGATCCTGACCAGGGTCTGATGCTGGCAGTCTATAGAAGTTTGCAAGCAGAAAATGCTTTTCATTAAGTTCAATTATTTGGACACATATACCCTCAAGCTGTCCATCTCCTGTAAAATGTAAAGGATATTCTGATGGCCTTATTGTATGTTGATATATATATATATATATATATATATATATATATATATATAGAAACACCCTCCATTTCTATTACATCTATTTCTGCAAAATAATGATTATCCTGGAAAGGCACTATACCAGTTTGATGCATCATCCCACCATGTCTCAGAGATTGTAGCAATATCAATCTGATGGTATTGTATCAATTCAATTAGTTGTTATTTTAACTTGATTTAAACTTCTAGAATTTGTGTATAGGATTTTAAAATTATTTTTTAAGTTAATATACTGCATAACTAAGGACTACAGCAGGACTAGAGAGCACAACCTTCGACTTAAGGGAGGAAAGTTCGGAAGCAATACAAGGAAATTCTACTTTACAGACGTGTTGTGGAACCATGGAATTGCCTGCTGGAGGGAGTGGTGGGAGCCAAGACAGTGGGGGAATTCAAGCAGGCATGGGACAGACACTGTGGGATACACAAGCAGGCAGCTAAGTAGGGGGGTAGGAAGCCAAGGGCAGACTTGATGGATCATAAGGTCCCCATCTGCTGACAACTTCCATGTTTCTGTGTTAGTTATCCCTGAACAAGGCACACTCTACTGTGTGAGCAGTGCATCTGTAGGAACTCAGACCTAGAGATACCCTTAACGAGTGTTTATGTTGAGTGGTGATGACAACTGATTACCCTTGCAGGTGTTGGAAGGGTTTGAGAAAGATGGCAACACTGACAGACTGAGTCTGGGAAAGACCAATTTGCCACATAAGTATTTAATATTGCTTCAAAATCTCCAATGGCAATTTAAAATTCTGGATATCCTGTATTTATATCTAAAAACTCTTCTCAGATATCTAGTCAACCATTTGCACTTACAGTATTAAGAAAAGAAACTTGTGTGGTCTCAAAGAGGAAAAAAAAAAGATGGAAAGCAACATGCCTCCAGAGGTACCTCCCAAATTCTAACTGGCACATCCTGAACTGATTTTATTTAATACACTTCCAAATTAGAAAATGAGGTAGATTACAACACTTATTAGTTTCAATAAAAAGTTTCAGTTTATTAGGTAAATTTATAAATTGCCACCAGATTTAATGCCAACTGGATTTTTGTGGATTTTGCTGTGGAAAAGTGATAGATCTAACCAAGGATCTGCTGGTTTTCATGTAAAGGTGGAAAGCTGTTCCACTGATTCACAGATTTTTCATGGAAAGTGCACCATGCCTGTGAGGCCTTTATTATGTATGAATAACAAAGCAAGTTAATGTTTTTTCTTCAGAAATGCACCCATTTGCTGTTATATTCTGGGTACAGGCCTGTGATGATCAGAAAAAATGAGGTGGTAATACCACTATACATATCATTGGTGAGATCCCATCTGGAGTACTGTGTCCAGTTCTGGAGGCTGCATCTCCAGAAGAACATAGAGTAGAGGCAGTTCAGAGAAGGGCAACAAAAATGGTGCTGGGTCTGCACCAAAAATCATATGAGGATAAAGTAGAGGACATCAATATGTATACTCTGGAAGAGAGAAGAGAGAGTGGGGATATGATAAAGACTTTCAAATACCTCAGGGGCATGAATAAGGTATAAGGGGGTAGCATCTTTCAGAAAAAAAGATGTTCAAGAACAAGGGGTCATGATATTAGGCTGGAGGAGGGTAGACTCCAGGGTAACGTGAGGATTTTTTTTTTCATAGAAAGGGTAGTGGATGCATGAAATAGCCTCTCAGCATAGGTGGTGGGGGCAAAAATGGTAGGGAAGTTCAAGAATGCATGGGATAGGCACAAAAGAACCCTAGCAACAGGAAAAAGAGGGTAAAAACTGGAGATCAGGTAGGATATGTGGTATTGCAGTAGGTAGGGAAAATGGGCAGGCTAGGTAGGCCAAGTAGTCCTTATCTGACATCAATTTCTATGTTTCTAAATATATTGTCTCTGTTAATGTTTTTAGTTAATGTTCTCATGTCTGTCTAAATGTCGTAATGCTTCACTAGCCATGGAAAAGTATCACATGGAATTTCTGCAGGTTTATTTTACATGGAACTTACTGTTTTACATTTTGGTACTACATGGTGCTGCATTCCACAGCAAATGTACTCTTGCAACTTCTTCAGCTCATAGCAGACTTTGTGGGCATTTGACAGAGAAGGACCTGCCCTGTAGAGTTGCTAAGTTCTGTCTGAAACAAACTGTTCATAATCCTCAAAAAAAAAAATGGTGTTTGGAGAATTTGTACTTCCGGCTTGCAGAAGAAGTGAGAGTGGTGCAAATGGCGTGTCTTCAGTGGTTTTTTTTGTGTTATTTTTTGTGGTATTTGACTGATTTAGCTGCACCTGTATTTTCCTAGTATTGGGGAGAGATATAAGTGGTAGTTTATCAGTACACACACACACACACACACACACACACACTCCAGATTGGAGATGGCCATATTGATTACATATTATGAACTGTGTGATGTTACTTTCTTCATTCAGGAATCTGGCAGTTACTTGTTTCAGAGCAGCAGTGTTTACGGCTGTTTTGCTGTTGCTTTTTACTGTGTTAAATCTTGTTTTGGAATTACTTATTTATTTATTTATTTGATAACTGGGTAAGTACATTGATCCCAGAGACCATTTTCAGGCACCACCCGGGCCACTGAGATTGCACATACAGTAGTAGCCACAGACATTGCCAGCTATTTCCAGATATTTCGTGAAATTTCTGAAGAGTTTCTCTATGCTCCCCCTACTGTGGAAATGCAGAAAGCAGGAGATATTTCTGGAAATAGCACAGAATTTTCGGGAAATAGCTGGCAGTGTCTGTGGCTGCTACTGTAGCACCCACATTTATAGTTACAGCAGGAAATAGCATAGATATTGAATACAAGTCGACAAAGGTTTGCCACAACAGTGCAGAAACAAAATAAACACGTAGCAAGAGAAGCCACCGGCAAGTCCATTCAGTTCCATACCATATCAATCATTAGATCCAGTGAAAGTTAGAGACTCAGAGATCAGACAGTCAGACCAAATGAACATAAAAATGGCATTAGTATAGACATTTACAGTGTGCTCCAGATAATGGTGCATCCAAGAAGTTCTTTTTGAATGTGGGAGGTGAGACAAGTGAATGCAGACTATCCGAGAGTGAATTCCAATGCTTAGGTGCCACATAGGAGAAGGATCTTTGACCCATCTCCATGAGAAATTCTAGGACATTTTAGCAGGCTGCTAGCAGAGGACCATAATTCCCGCTGGTTAATTTTTGGGAATAGCATACCCAGCAACAGAGATCTGGTCCCTGCATGCAGAGTTTTAAAGGTGAAAGAAACTACCAACAGCTCCCTACAATAATGGGGTGAGAACCAGCCAAGGGTCTGGTATAGTTGGCAGTGGTGAGTATGGAAGGGGGCTTGGGTAACAAATCTGCAGACAGTGTTATAAGCCATGTTCACATGACTGAGGAGCTGCAGAGATATATGGGATATTATGGGAGCACAGTATTCTAAAATAGGAAGGAGGGTATCCCCCCTACTGTTAGTCTGGCTTCTGGAGACATGAGGTGTCCTAGACAATAGCACACCCCTAGGCACTGATTGATCTTTTTTACCACCAAGCCAATGTGGGTGGTAAAAGTTAAAGAGGGATCTAGCATGACACCCAGGTATTTAAAATCCATTACTTATTGGTAACTAAACCACATGCTGTCTCCCTTTTATACAAGGCCCTTAGAGATATTATAGGTATGCATTCCCAGATGAGTTGTGTTTATTGGTTTCAGGAGTTTACTGCATTTGCAGTTTCTCTGGAGTCAACAGCCCCATGGTGATACATGCATAAATCTAGAAAGCTGGACAAACTATGTCTCATGCAATATTAGATTTTGCAAAATGCTTACTTTACTCCACAGCATTTGGTTAAAATGGGGATTTCACCTAGTGCCTTGTGTCACAAATGCAAGGTGCAGGAAGGAACTCTCTGGCTCATTTTATGGGACTGTGCATATACCCATCCTTTTTGATCACAAATATGGCTTCACCTTGACCCATTATTAGGGTTAGAAGAGCCATTCTTGCCTGAGCTCTGTATTTTGGGTCTAGGGGACTCTCAATTAATTGGGCCTCAAAAATATCATATGGCCCTGATCTCAGCGGTTGCTAAATTGATTATTCTGTGCCATTGGATGAACACTCAAATCCCTACATATTGAGAATGGCACGCTGAGTTACTTACCATTTTCCAGATGGAAAAATCAATAGTAGTCTTCACCACAATTTGCATGGCTTTCGTAACAGGTGAGAAAAACTGAGCACTCTCCTTCAGTTGGCTGATACCTCATCTTTTTTTGATAGACAATAATAATAATAATAATTTTATTTATAAAGCGCCTTTCAATTTCCAAGTCGCTAAACATATTAAAACAATAACATCAAACATTAAAATCCAATAAACCACACAAAAATCATAACACAATAACATCAAGCAATGAAATCAGATAAATACAGATAGAACCATAACACAGTCAACAGTGCAGTATAATCAGCCATCCAAAAAGGCCATTTGCCAAAGGTAAGTTTTCAATTTTCTAGTTCAATAAATCATGAGCTAACATCTTTTTTCTTTAGTTTTTCCTTTTCTACATGCTTTTATTAACTTCATGATGTTAGCTCATTTTCCTCTGCGATTTCTTTTTAATATGATATGTTCTGTCTGTTAGTATATGCACCCTATTGTATTCACTGTTTTTTGAATTGTTTTCATTGGTTTCTTGCTGCCTGTGGCCCTCCTTTGTACATAGTTCTGAAATAAAGTGTATTCAGTGAAAAAAAAAATTAAATCCATTACTTACTCTGGTAAGGACTTGTCTGGAGACTGAATGTTGAGAGAGTTTGCATGAGAAGGAGAGCGCCTAGATAGCCAGTGTTTGGATCCAAACAGCATACACTTTGTGTTTTTTGGCATTGACAATGAGCGTTGTGTGAACCAGAGGGCCATAGAGGCAAAATCCCTGTTCAGTGTATTGGACAGTTTAGAGGGGCTATTATCGCTCTGGTATATTATCAGGTCATCTGCGTACATGATTCTTTTGCTGATATGTTGTTCTGAAAGTAGTGGTTGACAAAAAGAGACTGTATAGAAGTGGTCCTAATATGTTCCCTTGGGGGATGCCTGTGCAAACTTGGAGGGGCTAGATAGTACATCCCCCATGAAAACCATTTGGGACCTATTTGATAGATAGCTTTGGACCCATTTTGCTGTATTTTTTGGGAACCCAAGAGTTATCAGTTCCTTCAGCAGAATCCCATGGTCAACCATATCGAAGGCTTTGGATAAATCCACAAATATGGCCCCTGTGAGGTTTCCCCTCTCTGCTTCATGGAGTATGTGGTCTGTGAATTTTACAAGTGCCTTGGTCATACTAATTCCCCTCCTGAACCCATTCTGGTCAGTGGATAGAAGACCATATTCCTCGAGGTGTGATGATAGCTGTCATTGCACTACTTTCTCCAGTATTTTCCCTATGTGGGATAGTATAGACACTGGTCTATAGTTTTCCAAGAGGTGTGGATCACCTGATTTATAGATAGGGACAATCCTAGCTTTCTTTCATAATAATGGGACAGTGGATGTAGTCAAAGATAGGTTAATGACATAAGACAGTGGTTTAGCGATGAAAGCAATGGCTAGTTTTAGAAATTTGGGAGAGAGCCCATCACTACTAGCACTGCCTGAGTTGGGTAGTGCCTTCAGAAGTTGGTATGTCTCATTTTGAGACATAACTCTGAAATAGAAAAGGGGAAACTGGCCATCTTATGCGGTGTTGCCGGGCCTTGTGAAACGGTGGAAAGCTGGGCTAAGTAGGCTTTCAAGATTAGTGAACTTGTCATTGAAGATGTTTGCAATGGTTTCTGGGTCAGTTTGAAGGCCCTTTACCATGTTTAGGGTAATAGAGCTTGCTTTCATTGTTGGTTTCATAAAATCTACATTAAGCAGATTTATCCATTTTAGTTTAATATGAAGAAGAGCAGCTTAGGCAGTGGATGTGGGAATGGGATTGGCCAGTCATGCTTATGGGAAAAGGGCAAAGGAAGGGCTGCATGTGCAGGTAGTGGTGCAGCAGCATTTGCATCTGTAATGTGTGCTGCCCAACCATCTATAATTCTGAGATAACAATAGTTTCTGTATTGCCATCTGAGGTTGGGGGAAGGAAAGTCACAGGTAACAGAAGTGTAAGAGTAAAGCCTAGTTGCCTAGTAAAAAAGTTAACAATATCACAATTACAGGGCAATCCTCAAAACTGGAGGAATTCCAGGATACTGTTGAGTCTGACACAGCAGATGGTGGTGGAGAAGTCTCAGCATGAAGTGTTAGAAGAGGACAAGGCATGGGAAGAGGTACTTGAGGGAGTGGAGGTGGATGATTCCCAGGAATTTCTGAAAGGTTCCCAAGGTCTTTGAGAAAGCACTCTTGTGCAAAATGCATCAGGTGACATATAAGGAAGTGAAGGTTGCTTTCAGCGGAGTGGGATTGCTTATGGATCACCACTGCTTGGTATTTTTGTATATTATATATTTATGGCTTTACCTTGAAATAAGGAAGAGCACAAAAATACCGGAACAGTACTGGTGAGTCTTGTGGAGATACGAAAGGACTGATAATCCACCCCTTATGCTGTTGGCAGGTGCTGGTCCCTCTGCTATTTGTAAACAGGAAGATGGAGAATATTTATATTCAGCATTGAGTTTTGTACAGATTTGGATGATCAAGAGCTAGATGTCGGTTGGGAGCTGGTGAGAGAAAGAGAGAGGCCCATAAATCAGTTTATAAACGGAAAATGCCATTTTGCATCAAGTGACAAGTGATGCTTAGGATGAGGTGGAGCATGGTAAAGCAATGCACAGGGAAATAAAAGGGACTGTGACTATAGAGCAGTAGAGACATTGGTGGTTGTAATAACATAGGTAACTTAGGTGTGTACAGAGCATAGTAAACTGTCGTCCATGTTGTTCACCACAGTTTGATGTCATTACCTTAGTTTTAATGTTTGTACCCCATTATATTATGTGAAATACAATATTCATCCAACCTTTTTAAAAATTCATTAAGATGCATGCTACCTGCCACTTCCTCAGGGAAGGAATTTCAAAGTGCCATTACTTTCTGATTTTACCAATATACTCTTTTATCAGTTTTACACATTTCACTTGCCAGTTGTAATGGGTGAGATCTTGTACTATATGCTTGACATTTCATTGCAAGCCCCAAACAGTCCCATAGGTCACTGTTGGTAAGTGCCCTAAAGAGGAGGCACATGTTGCCCCTTAATCTGTGATATTCTAATGAGTACATACCCAAACTATTCATCCTGGCCTCATAATCTAATCCTTTTAGATCTATCATTTTAATGGCTCTACTTTGCACCTTCTTCAAGGACTTGATTTCTGTTTTACTTCCTGATGCCCAAAACTGTGAGCAATACTCAAGGTGCGGCCTCACCAGTGAGGTGTACAGTGGGACCAACACGTCCCTCCTCCTACTCCTGATGTGTCTGCCAATACTACTCAAGGCCCCAGTTGCTTTTTTTATTACTGTATTACAATGTCCTGTAAAGCTTAAATCGCCATTTACTAAAATGCCCAAATCTCTATCTTCAGATACAACCCTTTGGCTTTTATCCATTAGAAAGTATTGAGTTTCTGCATCATGCTTCCTTAAGTGCATAACTGAACACTTGTTTAAATTAAATTCTAATCTATTCTTGACCGCCCAATCTCCCAGTTTAACTAGAGTGGTTTGCAGTTTTTGGGCATCCTCTCTATTGTTAATGATTGTCCCAATGCTTGTATCATCTGCAAACTTAGCTTTCCATATCCATGCACCACAACTCATTAATGCTATATATAAGTTAAAGAGACATGGCCCGAGTACCAATCCATGGGGGACTCCTCTAGTTACCCTAGTCCAGTTTAAGTATATCCCCCTGATACACACCCTCTGCCTTCTATCAGTCAACCAAACTGCAATCCATTTGGTGTTGTTCCCATGTATCTGCATGTCAATAAGGGCTTTAATCAGTTCCCCAATGGTGCACCTTGGCAAAAGCCTTAGTAAAAGCCACAAAAAAAAACACATCCACAGATGCGACCCTATCCAGAACCTCACTCACCTTTCCATAGAACTCCAACAATTTGGTCTGGCAGGAATGGACCTTTGTGAAACCATGTTTGCTCAATCTATCTGCCCAGAGTTTCTTATAGTTTCAGTTATATATTCTTTAATTATTCCCTCCATGATCCTGCCCAGTGCTGCGGTCAAGCTTACAGGTCGATAATTTTGTATTTCCTTTCTATTGCCTTTTTTGTGTATTGATACTACATTGGCAGTCCTCCACATGTCCACTATCTCACCCTGGTCCCAGGATTTTTGGAATATTGCAATCAATGGTTTTACTAATTTACTAGCCAGTTCCTTAGCCACTCTTGGGTGTATGTCATGAGGTTCTTGTGCCTTACTAACATCCAAACCAGACAGTCTATTTTTTATGTCTGCCACACTAAATATGAGATTTCTATCACCAGTCTCTTCCCTATGTTTTTCTGTATGATACATACTGCTGTTATAAACTGATATAAAATACAGATTATGTACCTCCGCTATCTGAGCTATATCAGTGACCAATTCCCCACTTGGATCTAACAAGGGGCCAATTTTGGACATTATTCCCTTTTTATTGCTAATATAGTTGTAAAAGGATTTGTGATTATCTTTCACTTTTATAGCCAGTCCTAATTCATATTTCCTTCTGGCCTTTTTTTATTTCTTGTTCTGTATCATGTAATAACTTTTTGTATTTGTCACAATTCTTTGTATCATTGCTCATCTTGGCCCTGGTATATGCCTTTTTCTTCTTGCTATTAACTTTTTTGATTTTGGAAGTCATCCATGGTGGAATTATGTCTGCTTTATTATATTTCCTTATTTCTGGGATATATTTGTCAATCAATTTATTTATCTTCCCTACCAATAATTCTCACATTATACTTAAAGATTTAAACCTACAATTCTCCTTCCAGTCCCAGTTGCTCAGCTCTAATCTCATGCTATTAAAATCATCTTTTACAAAGTTTTTGATTTCGGTGACCCCTGGGACAACCACATTTGGTTTGGCTATTTTAAACTCTACCATTGCACGATTGTTGGACCCCAGGGGTATGGTCACCTCACATTCCTGTTCTTCTTCTCCCATATTGCTTAGTACTAAGTCCAATATATGGGCCCCCCTAGTGGGTTGTACCACATAATGTTCCGATCCTAGTATTCTTCCAAACTGATACCTGGCAGGTTAAAATCTCCCAATAGTATAATTCAATCAGCTGGATCTAAGCTAGCTAATTGTTTTAATTTTTTTTTTTTTTAGTCTTTGGTAACTGGATAAGGCCCACTAGGCACAAGTGCCTGTTTTCAGGGGCAACCTGAGAGCACTGGACGGTTAAGTGACTTGCTCAGAGTCACACAGTATGCAAGTGGAGGTTGTGAGACTCAAACTCAGGTCTGGTCTGCTAGATGTACCAAGCTCATTCACACCTCATTCCTCTAACCTCTAGGCTATACTGCCAGCCCTTATTGACATAATCTTATGTCATCCTCCCTGGTCTGTGAAGGTAATCTGTATACAACACCCAAGGTAATCTTAACACTTTTTCCTGGTACTGGTTGATCCACATCTGTTCTAGCCTATTTTCTTCAAGATACATTTGATCTGATAAAATGCAGTTAACAACACAGATTGCCACACCACCGCCTTTCCTGTGAATCCTATTCTTGTTGTACAGAGTATACCCTGGTATCTGTTTGTCTCATGTATCCTCACTGTCCCACCATGTCTCTGTGATCGTGCATATCTGGATAGCTTCAATGGTTAAGATGAACACCAGCTCATGAAACATTTTAACTAAGCTTCTAGCATTGATTAATAAACATTTCCACCCAGAAATATCCTCCCTTGGATCTGCACCAATTTGTATCATATTTATACTGATTGTTTGCTCCTTGCTTTCCCCATTGCCCATTATAGATCTGGTTACAGGTGCAGAACCAGCCATGCCTCTTCACCATGGCCAAATAGCAAGGAAGCAGTCACTGTCCTAAACATTCTTAGTATGGGATTCTTTTGTTCACAATCCAAAAGAAGACAGCTTTTCCATATGTCAGACCTGAAAAGCTAGAGTCAGCCATGGCAAAGCTGGTTTACATCTTTGGACTACCAGTTAGCACATGAAAAAGTTACAGGGAAACAAAACATCTTAATAAGTAGCAGCAGCACAAAATGGATGCACAATGTGGTTTGAATAGACCTGCTTTGGGCCATGGTGGAGGGGTGGATGAGGATGCAGTGCTCAGTGAGATTGATTTTAGCAACTGTAGCACTGTCAGCACCAACTCCTCTTCCATTATGCCACACACACTCCTGCTATAAAGCCTCACATTCTATAGCACTTATACCCTTTTGCCAGCAAAACCACAATGATAAGATAAGTATCATAATTATGTGTTTCTTTAGAAGTTTGTCAGCCCTGCTAGGAAAGTCATACTGACCTGAGGATCATCGTTTATGGGTACTAACTGAGGGTATGTATACACAGGAAGAGAAACAAGACAGATGAAAGCAAAATCAGATTTAGTAAAGATCAACTGAGATAAGTTTCTGAAGAGAAAAACATAGCTTAAAATAAATATCATGACAATGTATGCCCTCACTGATACCTGACTACCTAGCAAAGACACTGACCTTTATTACAGGTAAGTAAGTCCAAAGTGGTGGACAACACAGGACACAACCCTACAACACTGTAGATGTACTTGCACAAACACTTGGCAGTGCAGCTTTTAAATACAGACCCATCAGTTTGACATCACTGGGAAATGTCCCTGTCTCCATGCTATTATAAAGGACAAAACAATGGAGAATGATTTGTTTGCACAATACACATAATTCATTCATGCTCATTAAGCGTGACATGGTACAACAGGTCTGCCTAATAGTCCCTTTCACTCACAGCTGCAGATAAATTATTTATGATTGCTGTATTTCATAGATGTTATACCAGAAGGCTGTGGATGAGGATCTCTTTGCCCTTGGCTGTGGCTGCAGATTCAGTGCAGAGCAACTAATACAAGTCTCTGCATCAAATACAGTACGAACAATGCAGTCATCATCACAACATACGTCGATGTGTGCCCCCACCTGATAGCTGACTACTTAGTGAACATCCTGACATTTATGATAGATAAATAAGTCCAAAGTGGTGGACAATGCAGGATACACCACAAAAACTTAGTAAATGTATTTACACAAACAGTTGGCAGTGTGGCTTGCAGTTACAGACTATACAGCCTGATATCACTTGAACAGAGCATGATTACCATGCCATTATAAATTACAAAATAATGGGGAAGTAAAACAATATAATAGATCGTTAAGATCTCAAAATTCAATATCATTAGCAATTCCTTTGTGCAAAACAACTAAAAAACAAAAAAATGTATAAGCAAGTTGCCATTGGTACAAGGAACTCTCTACCAGACAATTTGAGTAACATTTTATTTATTTATTTATTGAAATAGTTCACCAGGAAGGCACACTGAGCAACAGGTTGCTCATCCCAAGTATGACCTGGGGGGAAGAGTACAATAGGGATGAGACATATTACATTCAAGTTTCAAAGCTCAACACAGCATACAATTAAGGCAGTTATTAAAAACATTGTTGCATACATATGTAATTTGTGAGAACAATTAATAAGTGCAATGGTAATAAGTTCTATTGTGAAATAAGGGGGTGAAGGAGAGAGAGGATGAGATGAACAGATAGTGCAGAGTCATGTCCCGGAGATACCCCTTCAGGATGCAGGAAACCCTGCAAGGAGTCAGGGGACTAGAGTAGGGATTAGAGAGGGAGAGAGAGAGAGGGAGTAAGTGTGATTAAAACCTAGGAGAGGAAATGAGGCCTGACCCAAAAAGAGAACCCTTCAGCATGCGATGAGCCCTGCAAGGGGGCAGGGAAGTTCAGGCAATTGTAACCCCTCCTGAAGTTAGGCGTTGTAATTATAGAGGGAAAGTGAGAGGGAGGGAATGAGAAATAACACCTGTGAGGGGATGAGGTCTGATCCAAGAAACCCTCCAGGATGCTGGGGACCCTACAAGGGGACCACAAAAGCCAAGGTAGATGGGGAAGAAAAAAGTGGCAAGCCTAGGCACTATAGGACCCCTTGAGCATAATGAGAATCCTGCAAGGGGAGTGCAAATGCTAGGGGAAAAGGTGGAGAGAGTAGGGGAAGGAGAAAGGTATGAGAACTAACACCTAGGAGGGGCTAGGGTCAGTAAAGGCAGTAGAGTCGATAGAGGCATTGAGTAAATTCCGAAGGGGATGAACTGTAAGGAGCAAGATGAAGGAAATTAAGGTGGGTCATGACAGGAACAGTTAGGAGCAAGATAGTTTAGTTGGAGACAGCAGTGTTGGTGGAATTGGGGGGAGGACAAGTGTCAGATTTGGGGAGGTAGAGAGTTCCATATTTTAGAGAAATGGTGAGAGTACCCAGACTGGAAGGAGAAGGTGTAGCGGTGGGGGACAGTTAGCATGTGAGTGTTGGTAGATCTGAGGTAGTGGGAAGGAGGAGAGGGTGTTATAAATGAGAGGGAGAGGTAGTAAGGGAGTTCACCCAGCCAATGTTTAGCAGTGAACTTAGTGCACTGTGAGAGGCATCTATTTGTAAAGGAGGGGAAGGAAAAGGCTTGATAGAGGTCATAGTGGTGGGTGTGAGAGGGAGCATCAAGGGAAAAGCAGCAGAAGGAGTTGAAGAGAGCATCCAATCTGGTCAGGGAGGACTTGGGAGCAGCACCATAAGCTATGTCTCAGTAGTCAAAAATGGGGAGGATCATCTTCTGGACAAGCTCATGCCTAGCTGCAGGAGGGATACAACTGAGGTTCCTGAATATGGCACCAAACTTGGAGCACAATTTTTTTCTGGATGGCATCCAGAGAAGTTGAGGTGTTGGTGTAACCAAACCCCAAGGTATCTGAAGGACAAGTTGTCCTCAAGTAAAGTCCCATCAAGAGTGCAGAAAGTGGGTAGGGAGGGAAGCCTAGATAGTCTCTGCCTTGTGCCAAAGGTCATGGAGACTGTCTTCTTGGTGTTGAGGAGCAATTGATGGTTTGCAAACCAGAGCTGGACCTTGCTGAAGTCATGCTGCTAGCTGGATGTAGCCTCAGCTGATTATGAGCCAGATGCATACAGGACAGTATCATCAGCGTACATGTGTATGGCGGAGGAAGGGGAGTAGACAGATGGCAGGTCATTAAGGAAGATGGAGAATAGAAGGGGATCAAGCACAGAGCCCTGAGGCATGCCAGTGCAGATCGGGAGGGGTGGCGAGATAGCATCTGCGATCTTAACTGATTGGGTTCTACCAGTAAGGTATGCCTTAAATCAGTTAATGGTAGAGGGGGTTAGACTAGTAGATGAAAGGGAACCAAGGAGAAGGGAGTGGGAAACAGTGTCAAAAGCCTTGGCAAGGTCAACAAATATGGCTGAGGTGATTTTGCCATCATCCATCCCAGAGAGGATGGAGTCAGTGAGACAAAGTAGTAAGGTGATGGTAGAGTGTTTTTTCCTGAAACCAGATTGGAACGGGGTGAAGAAGGAAGTATCAAATATAAAGGAGGTGAGTTGAGAGAGGACTAGATGTTCTTATAGTTTGGCTAGAGTAGGGAGTAGCGAGATGGGGCAATAGTTGCCTGGGGATGAGGGGTCTCCACCTTTAGGTAGGGAGAGGACCACTGTGTGCTTCCATGTGGTAGGGACATTGGAGGTTGAGAAGGAGAGATTTAAGATTAAGGAGAGGAGTAGGCAATGGCCAGGGCTGAGAGAGAGAGAGAGAGAAAGAGAGGGGGGGAGTTTAGGGTCAAGGTCATCTGGAGAAGATCCTTTTCAGAGGTTGATGGTGAGGAGGTCATTTAGAGTTTTGGTGGGGGAGACTGAAAAGAATGAGAAGGAGGAGTGTGGAGAATTAAGAAGTGGATTATTTTTTAGGGGGGAGGATAGAGGGGCAGCCATGACATTTGAAGGGGGAGGGGTAATTAGGGAGGGATTTCAGCAGTTCAGTTGCACAGGAGGTATAATAGGAGTTAAACTCTGCAGCATGGGAGTCAGCTACAAGATTGCCATTTACCTTTAGCACTGGGGAAAGGGGGAAGTACTGAGGGGTAAAGAGGGCATGAGCCACCTTCCAGAACTCGGAAGGCTAATTTATGTTAGTGAGGAAATAATTTTTGAAGTAATAGGACTTGGCTAGCCTTGTTGCCCTGGTACAGGTGTTTCAGAGCTTACGGTAGTCCATGAGGTTGCAAGGAAGCTGGGTGGATTTGTGGCACTTCTAGGCATGATCTCTGGCCCTAAGACAGGCTAAGAGTCCTGGAGTAATCCATGGTAGGTGGTTATCCCTAACCCTGGTTTGTTTGAGAGGAGCAAAGGTGTTCCAATTTGCAAGGAATATTTCTTTGAAGTAGGCTAGAGCCTTATCAACTGAGAGGGAGGAGACTAAGGGAGACCAGTCAGACAGAGAGAGAGAGAGAGATAGGTTGTGCAGGAGAGGTTCAAGGTCTAGGGATTTGAAGGAGCAAAGTTGCAAGGTTTTATGTGGAGATTCTGGTCTGTGGATTTTTCTGACAATGAATATTGGGTTGTGGTCACTGAGAGCATCTGGGAGGATGCCAGAGCTAATTACCCTGTGGGGGTGGGTGGTAAGAGCTCAGTCAATCAGGGAGTGATTTAGTGTCTTATGGTTAGGGCATGTGGGTTCCAAGATCAATTGCAAGAGATTCAGGGCTCAAAGATCAATACATATTTTGGATGTCTTGGGAGACAGCCAGTTTAAGTTAAGGGCACCTAAGATGTATAGTTCACCAGAGTGAGAAAGGGCTGCGATGGAGGTAATGAGGTCGAGAACAATAGAGAGCTGGTCATTTGGGTGACAGTAAATGCTGGCTGTAAAGAAGGGGAGGGTGACGGGCAGAGTTAAATGAATAGCCAGTGCATCATGGGACACTGGGTTAGTAGATGAATAAATAATAGAATATTGGAGTGAGGTAAGAACGTACATGGTGATGCCACCACCTCTACCTGCTTGGTCTTGCCTCAGGAGGGAGTAGCCAAGAATGGAGACAGAGATCTTGGATTTTGCTCTTCAGCCAAGTTTCTGTGATGATCAGTATGTCAGGTTTTAGAGTGGCCACCATGGTTTTTAAAAGGTCAAATTTTTGCAACAAACTACATATATTTAGATGAAGTATCTTGAAACCCTTCAGGAGGACAGCAGCAGCAATAGAAGGAGCTCCGGTAAATAATGGAGCATTCAGGGCATGAGAGGCAAATGGACCAGGTTTGGGGTGGATTTCTCTACAGGAGAGCAAGAATAGAGCTAAGATGAGGAAGTGAAACTTGAGGCATTTAGAGTTAGATGTCAAGGAACCAGTGAAACTGGTAGGCTAATGTACATGAGAGTAGGGGAGCAGGTGATGGAAAGCAGCAAAGAAGGGTGGGACAGTTAGTAATAAAGCTTGAGGGATAGAGGTGGAATATGACCATAGATCAAAGGGTGGGGAGGGGTGATAGCAAGGTTGTAAGTAGGAGGGTGTAGAAGGTGAGTTGTTCTGTATTTGTAAGTAGAGACCAATCAGAGGGGTTAGGGAAAGTACTAGGAGTAGAGAAAGGGGGCGAGAGGAGGGAAAGAGTTTCATGTTGCAGGGCACGATATTTGTAACAATATGATCTCTCTATAAGAGCAGCAATTCTGCAAGTAGGGGTAAGAAAAAGGAAAAACAAAAATGATGGGAGGAGCAAAGCGAGGGGTGCTAGATCAATTGTCTTTATTTAACAGATGCTTAAATAGAGCAAAGGAGAGGTATCTATATGAACAACAGGCAGGGATCACTTTAACTAAAGATTGTGTCCCTCTAGTGGCAGGACAGTATAACTTGCTAATGAGAAAATGGGGAAAAAAAATTTGATCCATAACTAGCCGCAGTATCAGTAGCCAATCAAGGATAAAACATGAACAGAAAACAGCCAATCCTGGAGAAAGCTTTCAAGCACCAAACTCAAATCTCAGATGCTTGTAGGACAACCGTACCTTGCTATGCTGGCAGCAGTGCTAGTTGGACCGGGTGAGGTGGACATTACAAATGGCTATAACTTTAAGACATCCTTGAAAGTTTTACTTAAAAAAGATACACAGTGTAAGTGTGTTGAAATCTGAAACTGCAAGCTTGTCATTGATGATTTGCCTCCGATTACCTGACTAGTATTTTATGTTGCATTAGTGGTCTCAAGTTTATTTATTTATTTAGTTTTTGTTGACCGGGTAATGGTGCACTAGCCATGACAATGACTATTTTCAGGCACAACCCGGGAGGGTACAGAAACAATAAAAAACATACAAAACATAGGCGATAACATACTTGTACAACTTATCATTACATTAATATGAACATTTTGCAAGGATGGGAATACATTGATGCAGGAGCAAATTAATAACGAGCAAGGTAAGAATATAAAACCGAGTAATCCATCATCTGTGAGGGAGAAGCAAAACAGTCAATTGCTGGCCCAGTTGTACTGGAGGTTGAGATGCTGATTGCTACACCTTGCACCATGCCGGCAACCCAGGCTCTACAGTGAGCCTGGGTTGCTGGGAGTCAGCAGGGGAGAGAGAGGATCAAGCATCCAGAGGACTGCTCTCCTCTCTCGGGGAGGGAGGGAGGGTTTGTCATCCTGCCCACTGACTGCCCTCTGGAGTTGGCCAAGGGGCAGTACAGGTCAGGAGACATGTACCGATATCCTTGCATCAGTAAGGGAGGTGGTCAGGGAAAAAATGGTGGAAAAGAGCCTGGCAGGCTCCTTATGGTCTGCTGCATCTTGAGAGCGATCCCTAGTTTCTGGATTGGGTCTTCATGATGGGGAAGAAGCTAGCAATCTCCTCCCTGCCCCGCCATGGGAGCCAAGTCATGGGGGAATTTCTGGGGACCAGCAGAAGCGTTGGGACTGGAGAGTGAGTCCTACAATCAGGAGGGCTGTAGTTGCCTGCCAGTGCTCCAGGTGGAAAAAGATAATAATTAAAACAAAAAAAGTTAATCTACATAATTTCTGAGTTTGCTATGATAATGTGCTCTCCGAAGACATTATAAATTGCCTTATTTAAAATTTACAGAATTGCTGTGCTTGTATATTTTGACTACGACGTAATAGCCCTGTGTGTGTGAATGTTTATATATGTGTCTTTAGTCATTGTATTGTAAACATTAGCCTGTATGTTTTTAGCAACCAAGGCTGAGCCTGTAAAAGGGCCACATGGCCCAGACTGTTTACCTGGTAAACAAAATATAAATAAATAAACAAGAAATTGTTTGCAGAATCCACATAATTCATCCATGCTTATCAAGTGTGACATTGGATCAAAATGCAGTTAAAGTTAAATGATTGCATCAACAGGGGGAAGCATGGTTTTACTACAGGTTGATCCTGCATATCAAACTTTCCTTGTTTCTACGAACAATTTAGTGACATTCTAGACAAAGGTGAAACAGCAGATGTAACTCTACTAGACTTTGGTAATGCATTTGATACTGTCCGACACTGGACAGTAATAGAAAAGCTTATAAGATACAGGATTGACAAGTGTATTGTAAAATGGATTATAAACTGGTTAACCTTATGTATGTAAAGAGTTTCCATAAATGGTTTCCTGTCATGGGAGGGAAGTGTGACGAGTGGTTCCGACAGGGATCTGGACCAACATCATTTTTAGCTATTTATAGTTGATTTAGATAACAACATTGATAACTTTATTGCCAAATATGCTGATGACACTAAGATTGGAGGCCCAACATCCACCCCAAAATACATTGCTACTATCCCAAAGGACCTGGATGCCATAACCAGTTTGGCTGTTAATTGAGATGTCCTTCAATTTAGATAAGTGTAAAGTTCTCCATCTAGACAGACATAATGCACAAAATCAAGATGTATTAAGCAATACCATCTTAAATACATCCGCATCAGAAAAAGACTTGGGTGTAATTATTGATAACACACTAAATTTTAAGGAGCATTGTATTAGTGCAGTATCCAAGGCAAACAGGGTGATGGGTGCAATTAAAAGAAATATTAAGAGGCAAAAGGCTGAAGTGATTATGCCAGAATACAAATTATACATCATCCTTCATTTGGATTACTGTAGCTAGTTATAGTGTCCCTACAGGAAGTCTAAAGTGGATATGGTGGAAAAGGTGTAGCACCAAATAACCAAAATATTACTAGAATACAAAACCTATTCATATACCAAGTGATTAAACAATGTAGAACTCTACTCCCTAGAAGACAGTAGAAAGAAGGGCAACCTACTGATGTTTTATGATGTTATGTATGAAATCTATTTTATGGAACAGTTGATTATAATCTGAAGTATAATAACCACAACACGCATGGTCATCCATTGCAAGCACAGACTATGAGAATTAGGTTGGACAAAATAAAGTATTTTTTCATGCAAATGGTGATAAATCTTTGGGACAACCTGCCTGAAACTAGTCACTAGCAAGACAAAGGGGATCTTTAAAAACATACTAGACAGATACGTGGCACATGTTGGTAAATTATTATAATACTCTTAATCAAGAAGAGCTAATCTTGGGCTATTGCCTTATCAACTAATGAATTCCATTAGTGTCATTAATATCTCTCACAGTGATTTGTGAAACTGAACTGCATACAGGTGGTGAAAATGCCAAATGTTAACCCACCAATGAACTTCAATTCAATGGATTACAGCCCATCAATGAATATCTGTGGAATGCTATTCAGGTGCTTCTAAACTACATCGTTACAATGTACGTGCGGAATACTAATCCATGGTTTCAGGAATCTGCAGAATAGAACTCTACCAGTTTACATCCAGGCAAAGCAATCTGCAGGTTTAATGATGAATCCATGGAATGCTTTGGAAAATACACAGACTTAAAAGAAAGACAGAAGAAATGCATTTTGAAAGTGGAATTGCAATTCCACCAGGATTCATGCCACATCATTCACATAATAATAATAATAATAATAACATTTTATTTATACTGCACCTTTCTTAAACTCAAGACGCCTTACAATATTAACAAATATAATAAACAGAACATAAAATAACAATAATCTGAGCTCCAAAAACAATAATTAGTTAAAATAAATCCTTGACCATAAATAGGTCTTCATGGCCTTTTTAAATTTCTCCACGGTCGCACACTGACGAAGCGGATGGGGTAGAGAATTCCAGAGGATTGGAGCAGCGTACACAAAAGCACGAGTGCCAGATGATTTCAGAGAAACCCTTGGAATCTCTAGCAACCCCTCGTCCACCAAGCGGAGAGATCACTTAAGGCAGTGGGGCACCAGAAGTTCTTTCAAGTAGTCCGGGCCTTGTCCGTGTAGGGCTTTGTAAGTCAAAAGACCAACTTTAAAGGTGATCTGCCACTGAATCGGCAGCTAGTGCAGATCGCGCAGCACTGGAGAAATATGACAGGCATGAGACGTACCCGTCAATAACTGAGCAGCAGCATTCTGCACCAGCTGCAAGTGGTGGATATCAACCCCAGGAAGCCCTAGATAATGGGAGTTGCAATAGTCAAGGGGTGAGGTCACAAAAGCGTGGACCAAAGTTGGCAAATCAGAGGGCGGAACAAGGTGCTTAATCCTGGTGATGTTCCTAAGTTCAAGTTCAAGTTTATTGCAGGAAAGACTCTGTTGAGCAAGCTCATTCACAAGGAGGTCCTGAGGCACATACGCATACAGTTCACAATTACATAGACAGGAGATATAAAATGTAGAACAACAAAGAAAAAAAATATATAATACAAGAGGTATACCCAATAGAAGTCCTTATGCTATATATGCAGTACATTCCAGCTTTAACCTTGCCCTAAATTATGCAACACATTTCAGCTTAATAAGTAGAGGGCCAGTTGGTACCTAGGAAGTTGACTTGGCGTTGGGGGCCTAGTAGCACCTACATATGTCTTTTAATTTAGAGATAGCTAGTGTTTTGTAGGAGTTAATTGATACGATGCTGGTTAGCTTCTGCATGGCTTGTAGTTGGTTCCAAATGTTTGGGAGGGCATATGAGACAGCTCTTTGGCCAGCTGTGGTACGTGTCCTAGGAACATCTAGTAGGATAAGGTCAGATTTCTTTAGGGAGTAGACGCTATGCGAGATGTGTATGAGAGACGTTAAATAGACAGGCAGTTTGTGGAGTAGCGACTTCGAGCGGATCCAATCCTGGTTGGCTGAACACAGGCTTACTACCAACCTCAAAAAAACCCAAGCTATGCTTTTTGGGTCACAGTGCAAATTGAAATCTTGCCCTGCACCGCTCAGAATCCTCGGGGCTGATGGCTCCCCCCTGCAGACGGTGGCTGCTGTCAAATACCTGGGTGTTACGCTTGACCCTCAACTGGATCTCTCCCTACACATCCGAAACGTCTGTAAGGCCACGAATGGCAAATTGGGCCTCGCCTATAGATCCAAAAGCTGCTTAACCCCCGCAGCTCGTCTTGCCCTAGCTAGGGGGGTCCTTCTCCCGTCTCTCTGGTATGGGCTAGTCACCTTTGCCCCTATGCCCAAATCTAGCCTCTCAAAGTGGGACACAGCCTATAATAACATCTGCCACTTTGCGCTTGCGGCCCCTTCCCTAACTCACCGGTGCAACCTCTACTCTCGTCTACAGTGGCTACCCCCCGAGAAACACCGTACCTATGTAGTTGGGAACTTCGTCGACAACATTATCAGATCTGGCACTCCTGCTTCCCTTGCCCTCCACCCTACCCCCGACACTTCCTCCTACCCTCTCCGGTCGAGAGCAACACCTGAATGGCTGGTCCCTAGAACCCGTACCCTGGCGGGTGACCGGGCTTTTACCGTCTATGCCCCAAAAATCTGGAACTCGCTCCCTGCCTGTACTCGGTCCTCCTCCTCCCATCTGGGCTTCAAATCCTCCCTATGGAATTACCTGAGGGGCCCCTCTACTTGCTCATGCATCCCGCAACACTCGCACCCTGATGTGGTGGGATAGGCCCTGTCTCCTAAAGGGCTACTATTAATATAATTTTTCACTCCTGGTGAATGGCCCTGAAACTGTCCCTTGTCTCACCTGAGCCAGCCCTATTAGCCCTATTCTGGGTGGTCACAGTACCCCCCTGGCACTTGTATTCTGATTATGACTTTCTGTTGGCATAAGCGTACTCACCCATAAACACTGAGCCACTCTGTGCTATACCTCCCCCTTGGGGCACTGTATATCTAATATTTTTGCACTGTATGTTTCCTGTACCATATTGTCTCTATTTGTTAGACTCCTATGATAGCCCTGTCAAGCTGTCAAATGTCATCCTGTAAACCTTAGCCTTTGACTCGCTGTTTGTTCCTCACTAAACCCTCCTTACCATGTTTATGCTCGTCCTGTACCCCAATGTAAAACCTCGCTCATGTCTGTATGTAAAGCGCTCTGTAACTCAGTCTTGTAACCCTCCCGGGTCTCACCTGAAAATATGCACTTGGCTGTCTAGTGTGACTTACCCAGTTAACAAAAGCAAATAAATAAATTTGAGGGTCCAAATGCCAACATGCAGGAGGAGTCTGGTGACAAGAGAGGTCCACCCAACTGCTGTATAAAGATCACAGTGGTGGGTCCTGTACGCAGAGTTAGTAATGAAGCGAAGATGATAAAAAGAAAGTTTGACAACTGCTGACACCTGCGCACACAGTGTTAGCTCATTGTCAAAAATCACCCCCAGGTTCTGCACCTGCTCAGAGATAGAGAGCTGGGACCCCCCCCAGAAATAAACCCGAGGGTAAACCAGCTCCCATCCCCTCTACCCTGCGACCCGGGTCCACAATGATTACCGCCGTCTTCCCTGAGTTCAACTTCAGCCAGCTTGAATCCATCTAGCATTGGATTTCAGTGAGGCAGTTATTAAAGACTGAGACAGCTCTATCCTGGTCAGGTGTAAAAGACAGGTAGAGCTGGGTATCATCAGCATAGCTGTGAAACCTCAGCCCATACCTTCTTATAATGTCTCCGAGGGGCTGCATATACACTGCGAACAACATGGGGACAACACCGAGCCCTGGGGAACCCCACATGACAGAGAGACTGGGCAGGAAGAATTTATCCCCGACACCACACTCTGAGTTCTGTCAGTGAGGAAAGATTTAAACCAACTGAGGACTGTACCCGACAGGCTACGGATGAACTCCAGTTGCGCTAGAAGCACCCCATGGTCCACAGTGTCAAAAGCTGATGAGAGATCAAGAAGAACCAGGATAGAATGGCTCTTCTGATTCCTAGCCATCAGAAGATCATTAAGCACCCGAACCAGCGCTGTCTCGGTACTATGTCTCTTTCGAAAACCAGACTGGAATGGTTCATAGATGTCATGGATGGTTAAGTGGGTTTCCAATTATGCAGCCACTACTTTCTCAATAATCTTCCCTATAAAGGGAAGATTAGAGATCAGCCTGTAGTTGGCAAGGCAGTTGGGGTCCAAGGAAGCTTTCTTCAGGAGGGGTGTCACCACTGCCTCCTTCAGGGAGCTAGGAAACTCACCCATATCCATGGAGCACCAAACTATCCATGCCAGGACTGGGCCAATGATATCAAGACAACCCCTTATCAGGGAGGTCGGGCCTGGATCCAAACTACAACATGTAGGGCACATACTATGGGAAATCCTCATGACATCACTGAACTCAGGCCACCCGAAGGAACTCCAGGAAATACCAGGGTCTGCGACGAAACACTGATCAATAACTTCTCCCATAGAGGGTGCTGGCTGGAGTGCTGCCCTGATGTCAGCCACCTTATCTGCAAAGAAGCGAGCAAGCTCATCACACTCCACTTGTGAAAAGGCTTTCCGAACCTGAAGACAGGCTGGCTTGCAGTCTGTCGACAGTTCGAGAAAGTTGATCCGGTTGGTTCTGAGCAGCAGCAATCTCCCCAGACAGGAACTCTGCCTTCTTACGAGAGATTGCAGATTGATAGAGTTGATAATGTTCTATCAATCTAAGATGGTCAGCATCAAGGGCAGTTCTCCGCCAGCGCCATTTTAATCTTCGTCCTTGTTGCCGCATCTTTCTCAAAGTCCCATAAAACCATGGAGACCGAGGTCGAAGGGGGAAAGGACAAACACGGACCGGAGCAATAAGATCGAGAGCCAAGGAGATGGCCCTATTATAGGACAGCAGCAAGGCATCAGGATCATTGCTCACTTCAGATAACTCTGATAGGTCAAGTACCGCTGCTAGGCCTATAGAGCTAACATCTCGCAAAGAGCGGTACCTAACCATCTCCACAGGGGCAGGCCTACAAGGGGGAGTGCAAAAACTGAACCTCACTGTGTAGTAATTGGACTAACTGACAGGATCCACCCTCACATCGGAGGCCTCAATCCCCAGGAGGAAAACTAAGTCCAGGGAGTGACCGCTCTTATGAGTGGCAGCAGTAACCACTTGCGTAAGGCCCAAAGATGTCATTAATTGGAGGAAGTGTTGTCCAAACTGCGAGAGCTCGTCGTCGACCCAGGCATTGAAGTCACCCAGGACCATCAGCCTTGGCGACTCAAATGCCATGTCGACGACGAAGTCCGCTACTTCCTGCAGGAAATGTTTCTCATCACCTGGCGGATGGTAGATGAGAACAATTCTACAACCCACACCTACCACTACAATATACTTGAAGGACTCAGCTCCCTCAACTGGTACACTTGCGAGGCCCAGTTCAGTCTTGAAACAGACCACAACCCCTCCGTGGTCCAGTCTCGGATGGTGTAACACCGAGTACCTGGCTGGAACTGCTGCCTCCAAAACAGGACCAGCATTTTCATCCAGCCAGGTCTCGGTAATGCAAGCCAGATCCACAGACTTGACAAGATCTGCAATAACTGCAGTCTTGTTCTTTATGGATCTGGCACTGCACAACACTGCCTGGGTTGGACGGGCAACTGAAGCAGCACAGACCACTTGACCAACATCAATAGCGGTGCCCTTGGGTATGGAAACTAGACAAGGAGAACCTTGTTCTAGAGTCCATTTCGCCCCAGGGCGTCTTTTGGTCCCCACTACCCCAATACGGTGTTCCCACTCATTCAGCCTCCACTGTTCACACCCCGTAAAACCCCTTCTCACCTTCCACACAATTCCCAATGCTTTGCAGCATTGGAAGGTTGACCACTGTAATGGCAAAGGGGGAAAAGGGTGAAGGGCGCAAAGAGAGGAGGACGAATAGCGTACAACCGTGGTGGGAGGCCCTCTACACATATTAAAACCCAGCATCTAACTCATTAAAACAACAACACAAAATATATAAACTTCCCCAACTTCCCAAATTAATAATAAAATAACACACGAACAAATTAGGTCAACAAACAAAAATAAAATAAAATATAAAATGTGCAATAACCAAATGTCCAAATGTCCAGAAGTCTGCAAAAAGTCTCTCAACTTTAAAATAAAGTCAAACAGTGCAAGCTTCGGAATGATCCCAACAAATCAGAATCTAACTATGAATGAAGTCCATCTGGATTGAAAAAAAATGTCCTTTACAAGAAACAGGCGAGGCTCTCACCCCCTTCAAGTCTAGACATCAGAAAATTCCTCCAAATGGCCAGTTCTCTGCTGAAACTGTCTCACAGGAGCAGTCCCAAAACACAGGCCAAGACACCAGATTTCAGTCACGTTAAGGCTGTGATCAGAAAAAAAAAAAAGGTCTCCCAAGAGGAAAGCAGTAGCTCCCACCTACCACTAAACCCCTTGAGTTTCCCTCTAAAACACAGCCAAAGTCCCTACTCAGGTGCCATGGCCCTAAAGGCAGAAAATAACCCCCCCCCCAGATGAAAAGACCCACAAAAAAACAGAGAAACAGGCTGCTCTAGAGGGGAAACAGTGACCTCAGCCACCCTCCAGCCACCAACGTCCCCTTACCAACAACCACGGGGGAAAAAAAGCCCTGGCTATAACCCCAACAGTTCCTCCATACCCAGCCCAAATCCTGCCAAATATCCACCAGAGAGGAGCAACTTTCTAGAGAATCCACAGGAAGGTAGTGCTTCTTCCAATCCTCAATACCATACACATTCAGAGAAGTCCAACTGGAGCAAAAAGATCTTCCATAGGCTGCCCCTGAACACCGGGTGCTCTCACCCGCCCCAGTAGATGTTCCACAGGAGGCAACAAACCCACACCTATTCGCCAGACTTCATGCACTTCCATCACAGTCAGTCAGCAAAGGTTTAAACAAATAGGAGTAGGCAAAAGAGCTACGCTCACAGTTTGAAGTCTGAAGTCCACGTTTGAGTACAAGAAAATCCTTCTACGATATCAGCAGTAATCCAGGACTGCCCCACAGTGCCGAATGCACTACAATACCGGCAATCTTATGATGAAATACACTGAAGATGCTGAAATTGATCATAACTTGTCGGGACCACAACGATAACTAATGCACCAATATACGAGAAAACAACAAACAACAGATTAACAGAATAAAATAAAAACTTTAAAAAACATTTAGAGCTCAGAAAATCAGCACAGCTCAGGCAGCTCACATCTTCACATAGATTATGGCTTGTATTGCTGCTGCCTATTCCTTCTCTTCTATAGGATACAGACCTGAAGATTTCTGAGGCCTAAACTGGCTTAGGGGATGATTGCCCTTCCGGAATCCTCAAGAGGTCTCCTCCACAAGTGGGACATCTGCTATAATAGCATCTGCCGCTTTGCTCTGTCAGTACCCAAGCTCACTCACCACTGCTCACTATCCTCCAGCCTGGGCTGGCTAGCCCCTACAGCTTTCTGGCTATACTCCACCACTTGTTTCATCAAACACATCATTGCCTCCCAGAAACCTGACAAGCTGGCCTTACTGTTAAAATCTGCTCATTCTGCCTACCCCCTGAGATCCACTGATAGGTCCTACCTTGTTCAACCTAGGTGCAAAACAAAAATGGGTGGAAACGCCTTCTCTTTTAGCACCCCAAAAGTGTGGAACTCTCTCTAGGGAGTCAGCATGGCTCAGTTGGTAGCACATCTGCCTCTGGACCAGAAATTCATGTATTCTCATCCCACACCGTGATTAGACTTGCACCTAAAATGCTGGCATCTGAGTGAAGTATTAGGGGGGTGCTGTACTACTGGGGTGTGCTGTCCTTCAGATGAGACTTTAAACTGAGGTCCCTTCTACCTATTCTGGTGCTGTCCTGGTGAGTGTCCAGATGGAAGTAAAAGAACCGTGGACACTCTTCACAAAGGGTAGGGGACATTCCTCTTCCCATAAACTGGTTCATGCAATTGACCAGGCTATGTGTGGGTGTTGATGTGCAATATGGCCACCACTACACATTCAGTTACTTCACTTCCAGTCTAGCATTTCTTGTAAAGTGCTCTGGGATACACTATGTATGAAAAGCACTATGTAAATGCTGATTCTTCTTCTCTTCCACTGGCACTCAATAACTCCCAACCCCATCCCCCCTAGAGTTTTAAGCAGGAACTCCATAAGGTACTTGCCAGTTCTCAACACTGCTCATATGGGGAGTGCACCCACATACTTGCCTGACCCTCTTAGCTAATTGCCCTGACATTTGTTCCTGTCCTGATCTCCTGTTACCATTTATGTCTCCCGCACCTACCTTCTATTTTTGTAGAATCTTGATTATGTCATATACAGGGGCTCTGATCCTTCAAAACTTTGTCTGTGCCACTGTACTGTGTTACATTTGTATTATTTTATTGCTTGACTCTGGCTTCATTTTGTTGTTACCATGACTGTATGCTTTTGGCAAATTGTACTGCTTATTGTCTCCTTATAGTTTAGTTTGTTGTATTCACTGTTGTTTCCCACCCATGTATGTAACCTCCTGGGTCGTGCCTGAAAGTAGGCTGCTTTGCTATCTAGTGCACCTACCCAGTCAACAAAAACTAAATAAATAAATGTATAACCTCTCCAAATGGAGATTACCTGTTTGGCTCCAAAATCCAGCTCTATCCAGCAGCCACCAGCACTGGTTTTCCCCTCCAGCCCTGATGGACTTGGACTGCTGTGGGTCCTGTTGCAGAGGAGAAGACAGAGCACATCGTCTTTGGTATGTTGTACCATTTCAGTAAGTAGCTACAGCCACACCAGGACATTGCAGCTCCATGTCCACTAATGGACTGCACATGATCATGCACTACAGGGTGCTTCCCTCCCACAGTACTGCAGTGCCACACTTCACAACTGCAACTGGACACTTGTCCCAAGCAGGCACAAAATAACTGGGGCCACAATGCACTGCTGGCCAGGAAGCCCTTTAAAATATCATGGTTGTTATGGCCAGTGCACCTATTTTCTTCAGTTTTGTTTCCTCCATCACTATAACAACAGGGTCAGGGGTTGCCACATCAGCCAAGATGTAACTGTTTGTGAATTCAACAGCTAGCTTTAGGTCAGGACAAGGATACTGTAATGTCATCAGCATTGTAAAAACTGCTTTGACTGGGCCTAAGGTTGAGGATAGGTATTGTGGCATATCTAGCCTGAAAAAAACTGTTTATCTGGAGGTTAGACCATGTGATAAACACATTTATCATAGAAAACTGATCACCACTGGTGTTGCATAAAAGGGTGATATTTCATGGCTGCACTAAAAAGATCAGATTTATTTTAATGAGTGGTTTCAGAACTTGATGACTTTATGTGAGTGGCATAGCCATGAGTGAGGTCAGCAGGTAATCAAAGCATGAATGAAAATAAATATGATATAGTGCACGGTGGAATGCTGTTATGCATGAATTTCCAAAGCCTGGAATATGTTTGTTCTGTTGCAGTAGTGACATCATGTTCTGCTGCAGTAGTGATGTCACTACTACTACAGCAGAACAACTTGAAATGCTGCCACATAGTTGCTTTGCTCTATCCAGTTAAGCTGGAAGTTATTTTTTTTTTTAACTTGAACTTGCAGAAACATCTGCAGCCCAATATATCAGTTAAAAAAAAAGAAAATGTTACAATTTCTATTCTCCGTTGTCTTCACTAGTTGGTTTTGTGTGATTTTCTATGCTGTGACTGCCCATACACTATAAAACATTGTGTATGAGCAGTCATACACAAACAGGGATATTCTTGTATCTCGAGGTTTCCTTAGTAACACAGCACCTCTCGAGCTGTGCTCTCGAGGTCATTTGTTGCCAAGGATACCTCTCGATACAAGAATATCTTTGTTGTGTATGACTGTTCATATGCAATCTTCTATATTTTTCCATGTAGTCATGACATCTGATTCATGTAATGACCTGGATTTTTCACTGTTTGTGTATTGGCTCATATCCAGGCTTTATTAAAGCTATAGGTGTGTTCATTTTTCATATTATTTAGTTAGGGTGGCTGGTGAGTTCTATGTTAAATTCGATTTGTTTGTTTGCTGCTTGCAGAAATATGATTTTATGTATTTACCTGGCACTTTCAGGAGTTGTTGTCCAAGGCAGATTTTACAATCCCTGAAAGTTTTGTGTAAATCGGTGCAGTATTTTTAGAGATATTAAAGTGTGAAAAAATGTAATTCTTTCCAATGATTACAATGGTGTTTTCTTTCTGAATGTTTTCTCTCATCTAGACAAAAAACTACAAATCTTTAAATTGTGAAATGTTGTATGGTGGTGTAGGTTGGTGAGAATTTCCTGGGAGTTCTGTATTTTTTAAGACAGTTAGTTACATTTGAAAAATCGTGTTTTTAGTGTTTCCAAGTGTGCTCTACAGTCAGACTTAGAGATAACGTAGTACATGCACAGAAAATTTCAATGTTGTTGAACAGGGATTGGAAAAGTGAAAGGAGTTGGGCTGTGGTTTAAGTACTGCATGTGCAGAGGACTCGCAGTAAAAAAAAATGCATCTCTCTCAGAGGTGAAAAAAGAGGGAAGACAGGCGGGCTTTGAGTGCAATACAACAGCTACTGTGTCAGAGAGTATTATTGTTTGATCGACTTATAATTGTCATTTGATCCCTTCTGGAAATGAAGACACCTCACACTTTTAGCTTGGATGCTCGTTGGCAACAGTTTTATTGAACACCAATGAATATTTACATTTCACTTTATAAAATCCACATTTCAATGTTCAAGTCCAAATCACATATTCATAATCCAGTCCATTCCTTTACATGTCCTTGATCTTCCTCCTTGGCCCTCTTCTATCTCTTCTTGTCTTCAGGGTCTGGATGTGAGATCCAACCACCCACACCATCACCAATACCAGGTACCAACTTACCAGGACCGCCTCCGTCCTAGGTCCGGACACTAAGATCTGAACCCTAGCAGTATCCCCTTTGCCCCTCCCCCTTTTATGTCCATGCCTGGGTGCCTTTTGACCTCAGCCCATGTTGCCCTGCTCCCTCCCCCTTCTGTCTGTCCCCCTTCCTTCCCTCTCTTGCTCCCTCCTCTGCCCATCCATCCCTACCCATCTTTATTTCCCCAAAAGCACGGGTGACTTGCTGCCCAACTGGGCTCTTTCAGCCCCCAGTGCTGCTTTTCTGCAGCAAAATGCTCACTGCCATAGCCTCATCCCTTCACACAACCAACTTGCCACCCTTCTGCGGCCCCTAGCCATGCCCCGCTCCAAAAACCACCTCCTTCCTCACTCTATTTCTCCTACAGTGGGTGGGTGGGGTCAAATTCTCAGCAAAAGAGGGAGCTCTGAGGGCTGCCTCACCTTATAAACCCCCTCAGGACCCCACTTGGCCCCTCCCCCTACCAATCACCACACTGGCCCTGCATCAAATGACATACCTGTGTGACCTTAGTAATGAAGTCGCCAGGCCCCACCCCCAGCTGCATCTCCTTCTCCCTTCCCCCTTCCTTCCCCTACCACCTGACCATTTTCATCTGGGCCATCTGACAATTCAGGTTGCCTCTAAGTGGCAACCCTCTTTACCCTATTTTGACTAACAATCATTTACTAATCTAGAATGGGCTTCTGACTTTTTTTTTTTATCAATTTTGTTGTCTCTGCCCCAGCAAAACACACACACACACACACACACACACACACACTCAGTACTGCAAGCTACTGATTGGTTTGGGGGCATCACAATACCTCTTGACCTGTTTACATGTTTTTTACATGTTTTTTCTTTCATTCTAACTTGTACTCTAAAAACCTGGGTCTGATTTAATTGTGTCACATCACATGCTGGCATCACAGTGTGTTATACTGCAGTATCGCTAACATAGTTTATGTAGTGATGCAAACTAGTTATTTTAAGAAGGCACTTCATTGTTCCATTGCACAATACTGAACAACACATTCCTTTTAATTTCCTTCCTTCCTTCCTTCCTTCCTTCCTTCCTTCCTTCCTTCCTTCCTTCCTTTCTTCCTTCTTACATTTTCCCCTATTTATTACAGGCATCACTTGAATGATACTTTGAGAATGCAATACAATATTTGCACATCAAGCCATGTAGGCTGACTATTGATATACACCTCATTTACAAAGATTTGTTTGCAAGTCGCACATGTGCAAATAATGATATCCCTATTTTTTCCAACAGAATTTACAAGAGATTTGTGCATCAGCAAATCTTTCCAAATTCATCCATACCATATCTATATGCATATGAAAAGTCAGAGCACTATACACTAATTCTGAAAAACAAATGAAACATTTATGGTAACAGTGGTGTTAGTCAGACAGTTATTATGTACTGTTTATACCAAGAGCACAATAACCAGCACAATTCTACCTTTTGTAGCCTATGAGTATATAAGGGAAATGGGAAATTGTTTAACCAGGAAATGCATACTAAGCCAGATCTTGTTTCCAGGTGCGACCTGGGAGCACAAGGAAGTTAAGTGACTTGCTCAGGGTCACACATGATGCAAATAGGGGATAATGTGATTCAAACCCAGGTCTCCAGATTTGCAGTTCAGTGCCCTTAACCACTATGCTATACTGCCTCCTATAAAAATTATGAGACTGTTTCTAATCATGGTTTGCATGCCCCAATCAACCAAACAACAAACAAAACAACAAAATAAAAACTAAGTAATAATGCCTCACTGCAAAGGTGAAATAGTTATACACACAACCCTTGTATAAAATGACAGGATTCATGCTGTAGCGTGTGGCACACAGATATTGCCTTCAGTCACAAAACTAAAAACATTACCCTATCTAACCCACAAATTTTGCTTCCCATCTTAATATCTAGCACTACTTTTAAGAGACCAAATGGAAAAATAAATCTTTCAGTATCAGGTTGTGTCTCTGCCTCTGTCTCCATTTCTGTCTCTCTCTCTCTGTCTCTGTGTCTGTCTGTCTGTCTGTCTATCTATCTATTCATCCATTTAAATACCTAGCAGACCAATGAAGGCATAGTTCCACCATCTCAAAAATAGAATATTTTCAAAAAAAAAAAATACAGCTATGTTAATACACCTGTTAGGGTTCAAGATAATGCCACAAAGGTAGGGAAATGTGGCATTAGGGTTTCCAACCCTAACTCCCCACCCCCATCCCTCCAAGCAGCAAAAGGAAAAAATATTAGGGTTTTCAGTCTTCGGAGTCTTGGCGAATCAGTGGTGGGGTCTTTCTTGAAGTTGTCAACCCTAATGCCCACCACATTACCTGAACAATGTCAGGCATGATGTCCTTTCTTTATGCACGGAAGATCCCATCACTGGTTCATCAAGACTCCAGAGACTGCAAAACGTAATGTTTTTTCTTCTTGCTACTTGGGGTGGGGTTGGGGAGTTTTGGTTGGAAAACCTAATGCCACATCTCCCTACTTTTTTGGCATTAGCTTGAACCCTAACTGGTGAAATAACGTTTTTTTTGCAAAGAATTATGTTTTGTATTGAACCATTTATGCATCAGCAGTGTACTTCCATCTTTTTCTGCCCATTGAGCCATTGTTGTTGTTGTTGCTGTTGTTGTTTCTTGTAGTTGCCATGGCAGTGCCAGAATGTTGCTAAATAAGCAAGCAATAAAGCATGACAGGTTATTGGTTTGGTAAGGGATAGCACATGACAGAGTATGCACTTGTAAGAGAATGATGCATGTTTTCTGTTGTTGTTAGGCACAAGGCATAGCCAGGTGCCACAATCACCAAAGAAGTGCCTTATTCCCTTATGACTGCTCACCCTATAGTATGTTATCCCACTAATAAAAATATTTATGTGTCTAAAAAAAATAGTTCAGGTGAAGTGTGCAGTTGTCAGAAAATAATTATTAGTACTGTGACATATTTTGACCCATACCTCTCAACTGTCCCTGATTTTCAGGGACATCCCTGATTTTGCCTCAAAATTTACCTCTGTCCCTCATAAAATTTGTATTTTTGTGACAGAACAGTAGGGACTCTAAGCATAAAATAATGTTAAATATTAAAGTTACAGATTTCTTCATATTCAGAAAATGCATCTTACATAAATCCCCTAATTCTATCAGCTTTCTGAGTGAATACTACCAAATTTTAAGATGTGTCCCTGATTTGGGGTCTTTGTCCCTGATATTTTTAAGCCTTGTCCCTGATTTACGAGACAAGAGGTTGAGAGGTATGTTTTGACCAATGAGGTTACAGAATTTTTATGATCCATTTTTTTTAAGCTGAGATAAACTCTTCTTGCAAAAAGGTAGGCAGATGACAAAGTTATGACTAAAATAAAACATGCATATTGTACTTAGAATGCTGCCACACTGCTGGTTTCCACTACGCAATTGATCCAGATGATGTTTTTTTTAACCTGAACTTGCAGAAACATCTGCAATATACTGAATCACTAAGTTGAGCCAACCACCATCCCTTATGTGCCTCCTCCCAACCCACAGTTCACTGAAAGGAAGCAAAGTGTCTGAAATGGTCATGAATGCCTGTAGGCTATAAAAGATAATGTATGGGCATCCATGCACAGACAAGCCTGTGACTTCATCTCAAGATTCATATGGTGACCAGTGAACTTCTTGAGCTTCTCTCTTAAGGTGCCTGGTTACCTTAGAAATCTTTCGATGTAGACACAGACTTGTTATGTATGGTTGTCCATACATTATGATCTATGTAGAAAATAAATATGCATATGCACAGCGCAGCTTTAAGTGGATTTAGATTAAATTCTTAGACTATTGACTTCCACAGTTTGGGGTCTGAGCAGTATTTGAATTCAAAGAAGCTGAAATGACATCAAGTTTGGACTCGTGGGTGTTTCTGATTTCAATCCCCAAAATATTTACTGAATGCTTGCTGTTATTTATTATTTATAAAATGTGTTGTCTATAAGAGGTAGTTCAGGTGAAGTGTGCAGTTGTCAGAAAGTAAATTATCAGTTATGTGACATGTTTTAACCAGTGAGGTTACAGGATTTTCATGGTTCATTTTTTTAAGCTGAGATAATCTTCCACCCAGGGGCATAGGGACCTATGCATAATGGTGTGGAGTGGCTACATGGCATGTATCTGTGGTGCATAGCCATTCCACACCCATTGCATCCCCTGCATGGGATGCACCAAATGGGGTGCACAGCCACTATGCATCCAATCCCCCAGCCAAGCAGACTGCAATGCACTGGGGGCAGGCATACAGGTGTGTCAGCTCTACGCGCCATGCACAAAGGCACGTAGTGTAACCTGCAGGGGGTGTAGTGGTGTGGATACTCCAGGGGAACCCTGCCATAAACCACTATGTGCCCCCACTGACATCACCCAGCCATTACAGCAGGACCTTGATACAGCCCCCCCATGCTTCCCAGGCAACTAAGTAGCATGAGGTGGGCCAGGGCAGCTGATGGGGTGAGCGCCCATCTGATCACAAGATGGGCTGATGTGGCGTATTGGCAAGCCACCCTACCAGTTCCCCCCACCACTACCATGCAGTGCTGTCTTGTCCCCGGTAGTGTGACTACACCCCCACCCTGGACACAGCTGTGCACCATTCTGGTAATGTGCCACCATAGCCCCGGCCCCTACTGCACCATGCCCCATCCTTCTGGTATTGCGCAAGCACCCCCCCCACACCCCAGGTGCCCCATCCCCATGGTGGTCAACATCCTTCCCACACATACAGGTGACCTGTCATCCTTAGTCCAGTGCCTGACCCTGTACCCCAACCCCCATTGGTGTTCAGTGGTGCCCCACTGGCAAACGCACTCCCCAGTCACCGTACCACATGTGTGATCCACTGTACAACCAGCGGCACAGCCCTCCTCATACTTCCTCAGTGCCGATGGTGGGGGGCCACCAATAAACACCAATTGGGGCAGGTCCTATGGTTGCACATTACTGTGGTGGTGCCCGGCTGTGTTGGGGTTGGGAAAACACATGTTGGGGTGGCTGTCCACTACAGGGCCTGCTGTGCCCTGTGTGTGTGTGTGTATGTGGGGTGCAATCCAGGTATTGGTAACATTGGGGCATACAGGTTGGGTGGGTGGCAGGCATTCATGACTGGGGCACATGAGCAGCCGGTGGGGGACCTCCATGCACCGGGCAGGCATACCCACTGTGGTGGGTCCCTTGCTGGGCATAAAACAGGCTGACAGGGCATGGCTGTGTGGGTCCGGGTGCATGCAGGTGCTATTCACACACCAGAACCCACACCACAGTGCACTATGATCCACTCAGTGACCCAGGCTGGGCATCCCATTGGATGCCCAGCTGGGTCATAGCCCCCGCCCTCAGCTGCCTTGCAGAGTCCTGCATGCCAGGGGAGTGGGGCCATGGACACGTGGTGGCCATTGATGCAGATGGCCAGTGCACACCTGTCTGCAGGTGCGGAGCTATGCTGGCATGATACCCGCCTGATAGTGCATTGGGCTCATACTGAGGCCCAACAGTTAAGGCAGGGGCCTTACAGTCCCTGAAATGGTAGTGATCTAGCCTAACCCACACCCTGGAATGTATTGTGCTGATTAAATGGAACAATTTAAATAGCAAAAGAATGCCAACATGTTTAAAAAAAAAAAAAAGAAAACAGGTATCTTCTTTCCATGAAAGTTACTTTTAAAAAGTAGTCCCCACCACACCTGTCAATAATCCAGATTAGTGTTGACTGCTATCTTGAACCCAAAATGGCACACACTAAACACCCATTTTATGTGTGAGTTACTAGCCACCAATAATGCGGTTGGGGGGGCTTTGTAAGACTGCTACCAAGTTTGTGCAAAAGGGAAGGCTGGCAGTATAGCATAGAGGTTAGAGCAATGATCTGTGAATAAGCAGACCTGGGTTTGATTCCCACAACTTCCACTAGCATATTGTACGACTCTGAACAAATTAATAAACATCCCCAGTGCTCCTGTGTTATCTCTGTCAATGAGCCTTGTACTCTGTGGGCCTTACCCAGTCACCGGATATAATAAAAAAAAAATGACAAAGTTATGACTAGAGTAAAACATTTGTGGAAAATAAACCAAGTCCATACGTATGCAGAGCACAGTTTTCAGTGGGCTTAGATTAAAACTCAGAATATTGACTCCCACAATTTGAGCAGTATTTACTTCCAAACTAACTGGAATGACTTCCAAGTTTGGATACACGGGTGCTTCTGATTTAATCCTGATTTCATTTCACTCCCCAAATGTTTACTGAATGCTTGCAGTGATTTATTATGGAAGTCACTGGCATGAACACAGGCTCCTTGTCCCCTAGAATCCATCTGCTTATGATGGCCAATCCCCAGCTGAGGCCTCAATCCCCTGCCCATGACATCACAAGCACTGTCACAATAGCAAATTATGATAGCTGGTGGCTAGGGAACTATGGTAAATGCTGTAACCCAAATGCTTGCAGCTGATATGCTGCTGCACTCAATTGTTTAAAATGCTGGTCTACATAATTAAAAGATCTGTGCAGTGCCCATGTTGAATGTTCCTTCACTGACATATTTTTCAACCAAGAAAGTTCACGAGCTACACCTAGATTTGAAATTCTATTTATGCAATAGCAGTGTTTTAACAAATTTGCTCAGATAAATGATGTTAGTTTTGCTTATGACAGGGCAACTGAGAAAATTTACAGGTTATTCACTCAGTTGCCAAGTCACCGCCATCTATTCACACAGCTGGCCTGTCTTCAGCATTTGTTCCCTCAGTAGGCCTTTCATCACTTGCAAAAAATGTCCAAAAATTTCAACTAAACTTGGATATGGAACCAGTTGTATAAACAGTCACTATCCTGAACATTATAAAATGGTGTGTGTGTGGGGGGCCTAGTTGCTCATTGGCCAGAACAGGCAGGAAGCCATATTTTTACGTCAGCCTAATGTCCAGTAAAAAAGTACCAGTGGGACTTGGAATTTGAGAAGATCACATTCAGAATGTATTACCCACTTCACTCATCCACGATTGTTATCACAAACATGGCTACCACCTTTACTCACTGAAAATATCCAACAAGGCCCTAAAAAGTAAAACTTCCTTAAATTTTGAAATTTAATTGTTAAACATTCATTATGCTCATGATCTCCTCCTTACCCATATAATCAAATTTAAACAATGAAGTACTATTCAGTTTAATTTCTAATCTATTTTAGAGAGTAGATCAAGAAAAATCTCCTTCTTATCCTTACTAGGTTGCCAGGACAATCTCTGTTGCTTACCCAGCAACAGATAAAATTGAGACCTTAGCTTCATATGAGGCCTTCTGTTGTGTGTGAGGTGGTAAACATTCTGCTAGAGGAATGCTGCAGAAGTTGGAATTCCTGTATTTCATAGTTAACAAATATACCATCTATTGGATATGGGGCTAGACAGATAGTTGACCTTTGGGGAGGACTGCATTTTTACTAGTTGCTTTTAACAAAAGAACATAGCTGTTTTTAATTTTAAAAAGTGGCCATATTTTGATATTTGAATTATTTATACAGGTGTAACCCCTCTGTCAAATGGGGGCTTACATGACACCATGCAGCTCTGTCCTCCTGCTCTCATCCCTGGTGTCTCCTGATCCTGCCTGCATTTTTTTTTTGGTCCCTCAGGTCTTGACCTGCCCCTTGTGCCCCAGTCAAGCAGCCCAATGCCCTAATCTAGACCCTGTGGGGCTCAAAAAAGTATACCGCAATCACCTGCTTGTTGTTCTGCCCTCAGGGCAGCAGGAATCACGCAGACATGACTGGCACCTTTGATCTTCTACTGTGCTAATTTGTGGTCAAACTGGGGAGTGTTCCATTAGTCCTGGGATCCCCATCAGCTAAGTGGGAACCGGTGTCCATGGACAGGCCACTGAGAGGTCGCTCTCCCCAGTATAGGAGGATAAATGAAAGGGAGTTCGATCAGGGCTCAATAATATTCATGATCCAGAGCCCCGCTCGCATTAGCATATTCCTGAGACCTGTATGCCCTCGGGGAAGCTGTATCTCAGCTGCAGCTGAAAAGAAAGGGAAAGAAATGTTTTTTTTTTTTAAATACTGAAACTTAGTGCTGTATGATTGGGAAAAGTGCATTACGGGGGAAAGTGTTTGAATAAGGAATGCTTTGCTCCTGGCTACACCAGATAAATTTAGAGACTCAAGGAAAATATCTGCCTGTCTGATGCTGCAATTGAGGGACCTTAACTATCTGCAGCAGCGACAGGAAAACCGACTGAGCAAACTCCTCAATCTGTGCGGTGACAGCAGGTACTCAACCTGGGCTAAAGGACTATGGAGGCATTGGGGAAATATTCAATTATTTCTGGCTGTACCAGGACATTATTTGGGACTGCATCTAACCTGCTAAAAGGACAGTGGGTCAAGCAGCCAGTTCAAGCAGCCACAGCCAATCAGAAAGCCAGGAAAACAAAGCCAGGATTTTTGGACATTCACCAAAGCTCATGGGTAACTGTCAAGAGCTCATGGGGACTTATAGGGATCTAATTCTAGGCACCAAAACAGCAGACCAGCAGTGTATCAAGTGAGGTTCACGCATTATTCATTTCTGTGATTGACAGGTCCTCCAGCCAATTGGTAGGCCTGCAACCAAAAACCACAGCCAATCAGGAGCCTCAGGAAAGCCTTATAACAGACAGTGTTTTCCAGCATTTTGCTAGATTCAAGCAGGAGCTCCCCACAGGGGTGGGGGCTCAGGTCCCCTGTAGAGTAAATGGGCCTGGTCATTCCAGTTAAGCCTCTCCATCCAGGAGGGTTTTTGTTTTATTAAAATTAAAGTTATTTAGTTATGTTTGTTAACCTGCTAGTCTGGAGGTTGCCAGATTGTCCTCCAGGTGCTATTTCTCCCTTCCATGTGTACCAAAACCAGATGACATCAAGCAACAGTGAGAATGCTGAATAGAACCTCAGTCATGAGAGGACTGAAGATGTTAGGAGCCTTCTATAGCGGGAATCGACCTTGGAGGACCTGAATGAGTACCCTTGTACCCCCCCTGGTGCAGGGGAGAGATACACTAAGCTAAATTTATGGGCCGACATGCCCCTGTAACTAGCTAAGTGAGAGAGAGCAAGAGAAATATGGGCTGGTATGCCCTAGTGACAGTTCCAGTTATCTATGAGGGACCCCAGAGAGTCCAAGTGTTCTATTTATGGGGCCCATGTGAGCCCAAAGAAGTCATATAAATGTGCTAGTATGTACCCACGTTGTATAAATTCATATAAATGTGCTGAGATTCACCTGTACCAACTTCTGTTCAATACTATCCTGTGGAGCTGCCAGCTATAGCTGCATTGCCACACCAACGGACATGAGACCTCAAAGTCAATTAAGACTATGCTTAAAACCTGGAAATGACAGTTTTCTACCTTGTTTGAATTATGTCTAAGAATACAGACACATTAGAGATGTATTGGTATATGAATGTACCGGATGTGACTACAATATATGTGCTGTATATTCAGGATTGTGAATCCAAGATCTAGCCAAGGTAAGCTGGATAATTGCCTTTTCTGAATTGTTCAGTCTGTGCCATGCAGGGCAATCCCTGCTCTTCTGTGACAAACAAGACCACCCATGCTATCCTGCCAAAAGCAGGGCAATCCCTGCACTTTCTAGGATCTACAGTTTTTGCTATTAATTTGCTTTCTAAATTAGCCCTTTCCTCTTAAATCAAAGCCGGACAACGCAATCAGTTGCAACATCCACCAGGCCTGCTACCTTCCAGGACTTTGATATCTGGATACCCAGGGTATAGTGTGAGATTGTAGGGTTTCATCTGTATCTGGGAACTAGTACCAGTGGTGGGGAAAAAAATTAAGGTGTAACATCTGATTAGTCAGCAGCTTAGATAGCCAGGGCTCTGGGTATCATTTCGTGGGCTGGTAAAGTATGATTTCTTTTCTGTTAATTTGATAGTCACCCAGCTGGAGAGTTCGCCAACACAAGCAACCAAATTGATGTACATTTGTAAATATTGATCTGCATAACTTCTAGTTGTCCTGTTTCGCCATACTAACTCTTATGTCCCCCCAAATAAATATTGTTATTACTGTTTCTGCAAATCATGGTGCGTGAGCATATTATTAGAGTCTTTAATTCAAAATGTCTGAAATGTGGGGAAATGAATATGGGTCATGTTTTGGGGTGGCAAAAGATATGTGTGGGTGGTATAACATCTCAGGGGCTTGCACCAGGTAACAGCTAGACCACAGCTATGGTATACTCTGAGTGGAGGCACTGCACATTCTTAGGACCTAATGTAAGTTTAAGAACCCAAACCCCTTAGCCTAGCTCCTACGTACTAGGCAGGGGTGTAACTCTAGGAGTAGCGCCACCTAGGGGCTACACAGGGTAGTAAACAAAGTAGTTTAGGATGGAAAAATGCTGCAAGCCCATCAAGACCATCCTGCCACTCTGTTCAGTGGCAGTTGCTGTAGACACCTTACTCTATCAGGTATATAGCTAGTCTCTGTTTTAATTGAATTACATCTTCTGCTTCAACCACGTAGTCAGGCAATGTATTCCAGTAGTTCACAATTCTTTTTTTGTATAAAATGTTTTTCTTGAATCTGTTTTAAAACCTCTTCTCAGTTTACCCATGTCATAAGTGCAATAGGACACTGCAGTATATGGATTAGGCTGAGATAACTGTCCTTCCAGGTGCTGTAAGGCACTTTTGCCTGTGGCCTTGGGTCTCACTAAACCCCTGGGTGGGTGGTTATCTCAGTCAAACCAACAGACTGTCATGTCTTTTTGCTTGCATACAGCTGTATAAAGCACAAAATCCTGCAATGCAAAAGGGTAAGGCAGACATTAAGATGGCATGCAAACAGTCAGCAACCACAGCAGTAAAACATTTATTTCCTGATTGTGTTTCTTGCTCTTTTGTCTAAAATAGCTTGGTGTTGTTTAATCAGTCAGTGATAAGGGAAATAAATAATATTTTATTTAACTGGACTTGCTCATTCATTTTAGTAATAAAGCCATGTTTTAACTTTGCAAGGGTCGAATTACAAAAGATCTGTGGTCCCCCAGCAATAACCAATCCACAGAACTTTGACACAACAATCCCAAAACAAATTTGGAATTTTAAACCACTGCATTCTTTATCCCTGAGATAACTGACAGGTGGACAGGATCTTTGCCCCTTGGGAGTTCATCTGCTCCTGGTAGTTGTTTACCAGTTGGGTTCATTGACCTTAGCTTCCTGCATCATAATTTTGTTCTCATGGCAATTCTTGTGATGTTGTGGCAGGTGACCGAGGCCTCAGCTGGGGAGTAGCCATTATGAGCAGATGAGTTCTAGGGGGACAATAAACCAGTGTTCATGCCAATTACCTCAGTAATAAATAACAGCAAGCATTCAGTAAATGCACAAGTCCAAACTTTTTCTGGAAGTCAAAATGCTGTCCAAGTCCCAAATTGTGAATGTCAACAGTCTAAGAAATGTAAGTCTACTTAAAGCTGTACTGCACTTACACAGGGACTTAGTTTATTTTCCACAAATATTTTACTTGGTTCCATGCGATTTGGGTGAATATTAAACAGTGAAGGCAATTTGAGCGCAGGCATTAAGGCGACTGCAAGTACAGTGCCTGTACATATGGGCAAGTGCCAAAATAGTGACAATTTCACAACTGTTTTTCTGTGGGGGGCTTTGACCCCTACACTCCCTTACTATAATAACCAACCCTGAGGTCATAGCACCTTGGAGAGGGGGGGAAAGCATTTGTCGCTGTTTTGGTGCTCATCCATATGTATGGGCACTGTACTTGCAGTCATCGAAATGCCCATGCTCAAATTGCCTTCACTGTTTTTCCAACTCTCAAATTATGTGATACCATTTTTCTTTAGTCATATGGGTAACGTTGTCATATGCCTACCTTTTTGCAACAGTGATTGCAATCTTATGGACTCTCCCCCCCCCCCACAACCGCATAAGTGGTGATTGGTGAATAACATCAAAATGGATGTTTGGCACTTGCCAATTTGGGTTCAGGTTGTCAGTCACCACTAATGTGGTTGGGGGGGTAGGTGGGGTCCATAAGACTGTACCCAAATCTGGTGCAAACAGGCTACACACGATGAAGTTATGACTAAAGTAAAATGCTTGTAGAAAATAAACTAAGTCCATGCACATGTGCACTACAGCTTTAAGAGGACCTAGTTTTTTCCTGTCATAAGTCTGGTATTGCTGCAGCTTGGTGCTGATACAGGACTTGTGTGGGCAGATGATGGACAACCAGGGGTGTGAGAGGAGAAAAAAAATCATGGCACCTATGCACTTGTCTTTAAAAAATATGTACCAGTAGTATTTTATATCTTTATAGTATAGTGTTAGGGCTTATTTGTGGATGGAATTCAGTGGCTTTCAAAAAGTTGATATGGATGGTTTAAAAGTTGTTATACATGGTTTAAAAGTTGTTACGGATGGTTCAAAAGTTGTTATAGATTTTATTTATTATTTATTTATTCAGTTTTGATGACCAAGTAGGCCCACTGAGCCCTGGAGATCCCTTTTTCAGGGGCTACCTGGAATTAGTTACAAAAAAGGAGACAAATACAGCAATGTACAAGGAATGTAGAAGTTAAATACAGCAGAGTACTCAGTACATAATACAATAGGGTGACATGAGACCAAAGGGGGCCAAGCCATATGGGTTACAATCTGGCCAGGCCACCAGAGGAATTTGTCATAATACACTGGGTGGGGGGTAACAATCAGAAAGGAGGTTGCAGAGCACCAAGTGTGCAGAACAGTCATGATAAGGGGGTTGTAATAGATGGATCTAAAGTTGTTATATATGTTCTGTCATTCCTGACTCAGCTGTGCTGTTCCACACACTGACTACCACCACTATGTCACACTGTTCTGTCCTGACAGTGCTGCAATTACCATGGAGGCATCATCGCTATGATTCAATAGCTCCCATTCACTAAAACACTCTCCACAAATAAAGAAAAAAATAGTTAGCTGCCATGTTCTCAAAAGTAATGTCACAGAGAGAAAAATTAATTTTTGACCAACAGAACAACCAAACAGCACAAAAAACAGCATCTAACATGCACTTAGCTTAGTGCACATGTCCTGAACCTGTAGCAGGAACATGTGTGTACCATCGCATGAAGCCCAAGTCAGTTTCTGTAAATGAAGTCAACAAGACGCAGACTTCATCATGCATCAGGGAATCAAAGAAAAAAAAAAAGGAATCTCTTTCTTATTGAACAAGGGGCACAGCAGACAAAATGAAAGCAGCTGAAATAAGAGCAATGTGACCTCTTTGAATGCATTTACAGCAATTTCATTGAGTAAAATCATTACAAACTGAGAATGTTTCCTCTCTTTATTCTGATATTTTTTTAAAAAACACACCATATACTATAAAAAATAAAATATGAGTGACCATACACAACTTGCCTTCTGTTTACATCTCAAGGATGAAACAACAGTAATGATCTCTTGAGCTTTGCTCTTGAGGTCCATATGCTGTTATCTCAACCCCACATTGGAAACATAGGCTCATTATGTATGGTCACCCATACATTGTTCCATGTATGTGTATTCTGACCGGTGATGCATCCAAAATGTTTTGTATACTGTTTTCATTTGTGACCTGATTGCTAAACAGGCTTACTGTTGTAAACAGAGCTTTGCTTTAATATGTAATGTTCTATATGAAAATAAAAATGATATCATCATCATTTATAGGAATGGATAGTAGGAGGTTAATATAAAAAATAAAAATACAATCATTTAAGATTTCCATGCCTACATAACTGGATGCACATAATTACATTTGCTGCCCATGTCATACTCAGATATTTACATCCTTCATTCTAGGACATACTTGGGAATAAGAATTATGGTTCTTAATGATTTATTTCGTGAAGAAATATTTAAATAAAAAATGAGAAAAAAGTTGTAATTTGTAATACGGTGCCATAATGCATTTATCAAACATGGGTGCTTTTTGCAGTGGTACCAATGACTTAGCTTGTTGTATAACAGTCCAGATACAGTAGTGTGCAATCATGTCTTCCAAATGTCCCACATTACATGGGACACGTCCACATTTTACCTTTCCGAAGGCCTCTGTCCTAAATGAAAATAGTGCTGCTGCATGTTCTACGCTGAGGGCTATATTCACAAATGATTACCTCCAGTGTCAGCGCCATTTTACTTAGCTTTAACAAACCCAATCCAGTATGCTGTTATTGAACAACACAAGGCATTTCTGAATGAGATCATTAAATGCCAAGTAAAGTTATGGTAACATTGGAGGTTGTGTTCGATAATATAGACTCAAGAGATTAAAGTGAAACATCATAGAAACCCATGTTAGTCAATGAAAATCAAGTGTTTTAACCATCAGAGTACACATTTTTAAAGCATCCTTAGGTTCTTCCTCTCTGAGGGCAGCATAATCAAACAAATATCACTAAGCTAATATGATTAGTGCCTGGCAATATCTGAATAGTGCAGTCAACAGCCTGTTAGTATGGCCATTGCTCTATAGATGGCCAAGTGCACCATGGTGCTAATCTGCCAGCAGTGAGCACTAACCTGTGCCAGGCACACACAGTATGTAAATGCCAAAAAATGCATGCATACATTACAAGGTGCACTGGTATGCTGAAGGGTTTTAGAAACACAAAAGGGTGGTTTGGGCTATACTATTTATTGATTTTAAAACTCTGCTTTTAACAATGCCATGTAGAATAGATTCTCTGGAGTCCAGTGGTTTTCCCCTACCCATAGTCTCCTGTCCCTCCCACCAATGGCAGCCCCCCACAGTCCCAAGACAGTGGTCAGCACCTACACTGCTCCCACCTCCCTGGCTAGCTACCATCTGCCACACACAAGTCCTGCATCACTATACACCAAGCTATAGCTATACAGGACTTATGGTAGGGACAAGCTAACTCCACTAAAAGCTGTACTGCACATGGACTTCATTTATTTTCCACAAATGTTTGAACTTAGTCCTAACTTTCTAACTTGCAACCTTTTTGCACCAGACTTGGGTGCAGTTGACTTCACAACCCCCGCATGACCACATTAGTGGTGACCGGCAACTCCCACCAAAATGGGTGTTTGGTGTGCAAGTGCTGAACATCCATTTTGGTGCGAGTTCCCAGTCCCCACTAACATGGTCATTGGGTGGAGGGAGTTTCTATAAGATAACACCCTCAAGTTTGGTGCAAAAAGTTGGCAAATAGAGTTATGGCAACATAGAAATGTTTGTGGAAAATAAACGCATTACATGCTCAGTTCAGCTAAGTTCAGACTTAGCTTTTTTTCCCCACCAAAAATCTTGTATCCCTATTGCTTGGCATATAGTGATACAGGACTTGTGTGTGGCAGATGTCAGCCTGCCAAGGAAGAGAGGGGAGTGCAAGGCTAACCACCATCTCAGGGTTGCAGGAGGAGGTTGGACTTGGGGGGGCAGGAGGCTACATGGAGGGGGGATGACCATTGGATACCAGGGAATCTATAGTATACACCAGCAGGGAATGGGAAAGGGTGGGGTACCATTGGACATTGCCCCTCCCACCCAGATCACATATCGCATGTTGCGATCAAACCTTCCCATTGTGAATGTAAATTCCCACTGGGGCACTGCCCCCTGCACCCCCCATTGTGGGGGGCTTTGACCCCTACTCCTCCTAAAATATATAGAAACATCTCCACTCAGCACACTGTGGCAGAGAACAGGACCAGAGTGACGGACCCATCCTCAACACTCTCAGTGTTGCCAGCGGTCAGAAATCCCTATTGGCCAGATCACATACACCTTCATCCTGACACCCACATTCTGGAGCCCTACTCGTGGTGCTCTTTAGACAGTATATGGAAATCATTTATATACAGTATGCCAACAAGGACCTGGTGAGGGTGGGGTACCACTTAATGCCAGTGAACTTATTCATTAACATCACTGGGATCATATGAGGAGAGAATTTGTTCTGTTTTTCTGTGTTGGTTTACAGCAGCACCAAGCTGACCATAGGCTGAAATGTAGAGCCCACCACCAGTACTCACTCTGTGGAGCAAAAGATTGCTTCTCATATTGTAATGAAACTACAGCATGGAAACAGAAACATAGACTTAGGCCAACAAAAGAGGGCCTTTTGGTTTTTCAAGTTTACCTAATGCAAAGGTACAAGTAACTTATAGATTCATGTCCCCCCAACCCTTTCTTCAGGCTTGGATTACTTGGATAGTAAAGGTAAAGGTAAAAGAAGGCCAAGGGCCCATCACGATTATCTCCCACTCTGAGTGGGCTATAAAGGTGGTACATACCTCTTGTCTAGTAAAAAGTTGTCTAGTTCCCTTTTAAATGATAAAAAGTTATTTTGCTCAACAATCTTTCTTGGGAGCTTATTCCAGGCTTTGGTTGTCCAAACAGTGAAAAAATTAGCTCTCTTATTTGTTGAGGCGTTTGGTACAACTAATTGCATATTATGAGACCTAAGTGTCAGGTCCCTATTTAAATATTCAATATTGCATTGTCTGAGTAAATCAAGATTTTAAAAAGCAGTAGGAGGTCACTCAGAGCCCTTCTTTCCACCTAACTGAACAGGCCAAGTCTGTCCAATCTCTCAGGATAACTTAAGCCCCTGTGCCTGGAGATCATCTTAGTGGCCCTTCTCTGTGTTCTCTCAATTAATTCAACATCATGCCTGAGATATGGGCTACAAATCTGAGAGCAATAATCCAATTGAGGAATGATATAAGTTTTATATATTGGTAGGATACAATATTTGCTGTGTGAAATGAAGGATAGCTGCACAGAGCATAACATTTGGTTTGTTACTGCAGACACATGTTTGCAATGATCAATTGATTTGAACTCACTGTTTTTTTGTCCCACCCTTCCACCAGCGTTTCTGTAAAGTAGTACTTCTTGATATCCCAGTTGAATATATCTCCCTTTATTTTGCTAAGGTCCCAATGGTTTTCTTATTCTTACTAGGTCTGAATAGTTTCCTAGAGTACAGAGTGTTATAGTGTATGTTAGAACGTTGTATTCCCTCAAAATCTATATTTCCCTAGTGTTGTTGTACCATCGATGTGACATCAGGATGTTGTTATACCATCGTGAGTACGTCACATTGATGGTACAACTGCCTAGATCAGAATCACCTTTTGGGTCCAAGTCACAAAACAACAGTGCCACAGTTCATGAGGTGGCGACCCAAAAAGCCCATGTTGCAAATCTGGTAAAAAAAATTCCAATAAATGACGGTGTTATGAGCGTGCATTGCACAGTTTCTACACACTCTCCTAACATTGCCAATTTTTTATATTTTCACTCCAAATTTTTAACATTGCCATTTTTGCACACCCCCTTCAAAACAGTACAGCTGTCATTTTCTACAACCTGCCCAAAACATGTTTTCACACCAGGGGCACAGAATAGCGCATTTGGTCTGTGCAAGCACCTTTTGGGATAACTGAACAAAATTACACTGACACTGTTCATGAGAAGGGGTCCAAAAAAGGCCATGTTGAAAATTTGGTCAAAAAATTCCCAAAAATGACTGCATTAAGAGTGTGTGTTGTGCAGTTTCTACACATGCTCCTAATGTTGCCAATTTTTTATATTTTCAATTCATATTTTTAACATCGCCATTTTTGCACATCTCTATCAAAACACTACAGCTGTCATTTCCTGCAACCTGCCCAAAATATGTTTTTGCACCTGTGGCACAAAATTTATTTATTTATTTGTTTTTAATGACCGGGTAAGTGTACTAGGCAATAAACCTGCCAATTTTCATACACGACCTGGAAGAGTATAAGATCCAGTAATTCATTACAAACAGACTCAGGTACATAGATGCAGTTTTAAGCATTTACAACAGATATCCACACAGGGATAGATAGTTATTATTCATAAATCAGGACCATCCACACAGGGATGAGTCATGCAGGTCAAGAACATGTAAGAGTTATATGAGGAGTTAGGCAAAATCAGGAGTCTAGGCAGTTAGAATAAGCCAGGTTAGGTACAGTTGCAAGCCTCAAGTGCTAAGAGGTGACAGAATAGTGCAGTTTTGAAGGAGGAGTGGGTTAAGGGGTCCTTTAAGCATGGAGGAAGAATATTCCAGAATTTGAGGGCATAATGAGTGAAAGCTTACTCACCAATTTTAGTTGAGCAGCACAGGACAGACAGCAATGAAGAATTAGAGGACCTTAGATTGTGGGAGTGAAGCACAAGGTTAATCATAGCTCCAAGAGAATAAGGGCAGGGAGTTCTGGTCATGGAGACTATGAAACAGAAACATAGACTTTGATGGCAGATAAGGACCACTTGGCCCACCCAGTCTGCCCATTTCCCTACCTACTGGTTAAGCTGCAGATTCTAGTCAACCAACAGCCTACTTCCTGCAACCCCCAACTATAATTGCCTTGTGTCTGTCCCATGTATGTTTGAATTCCCCCACTGTTTTAGACCCAACGACCTCCTCAGGAAGGCTGTTCCATGTATCCACCACTCTCTCCGTGAAAAAAAATTTCCTCACATTACCCCTGAGCTGTCCCCCTCTATCTTTAAATTGTGTCCCCTTGTTCTTACACATCTCTTTTTCTGAAAGATGCTACCCTCCTGGACTTTGTTGATTCCCTTGAGGTACTTGAATGTTTCTATCATGTCCCCACGTCCCTCCTTTCATCAAGAGTATACATATTAAGCTCTCCCAGTCTCTCTTCCTATGGCTTCTGCTGCAGATCCTGCACCATTTTAGTTGCCCTCCTCTGGACTGCTTCCATCCTGTCTATGTCCTTGCATAGATGAGGTCTCCAAAACTGCACGCAGTACTCCAGATGGGGTCTCACCAACTGTCTGTACAGAGGGATAACAACTTCCCTTTTTCTACTTGTGATGCCCCTTCCTGGGCATCCCAGTATCCCCCTGGCTCTCTTAACAACTTTTCACATTGCTTACCCACCTTTAGGTCATCTGATATGACTACCCCAGGTCCCTTTCCATTTTGTTGTTGTAGTACCTCCCTGCTATCAGATACTCTTCTCCTGGGTTTTTGTTTCCCAGGTGCATTACTTGCACTTCTTTGTATTGAATCTAAGTTGCCACATGTCTGACCATTCCTCCAACCTTGCCAAGTCCCTTCTCATCTTTTCTACCCCCTGTATCAACTCTGTTACAGATCTTTGTGTCATCTGCAAAGAGGCATACCTTTCCCTCCAGACCCTCTGCAATGTCACCTATAAAAATGTTAAAGAGGACTGGACCCAGTACTGAACCCTGAGGTACTCCACTAGTAACCCCCCTTTCTTCGGAATGTGTTCCATTCACTATTACCTTCTGTGTCCTGTTGTGCAGCCAGTTTGCTACCCAGGCTACCACCCTGGGACCCACTCCCCAGGCTGGCTAACTTGATTATTAATCTTTTGTGTGGGACTGTGTCAAATGCCTTGCTAAAGTCTAGATAGGCCATATCCACAGCCCAGTGAGTAAAGGCAATGGGATTTGGGAGACAGCCAGTGCAGGGCAGAGTATAGAAGACAATGATGGGTGAGGCACGGGGCAGACAGTACAAACCTACAAATGTTGTTGTAAGTGGTGTCCCACTTCTGGAGATTACCAGCAGGGGCATGGGAAAGTATAGGGAGAGCATAGAGAAGACACAGGTGAAGAACACCTCTAGCCACTGAGACCCTGGCTGAAGGGGTTAAGGAGTGTGGTGCACGTGGTAGACCTTCCCAATCCTCATGTTAACGGATCAGCATACTTCATTCACGTGAGAGGAGAAATCAAGTGCAGGATCCAGTGTCACCCCAAGGTGCTTGAAGGAGCCCATGGTCAGGACAGCTGACCCATCATGACACAGTACATGAAGTATGGGTAACAAGGCCTAGACTTTTCTAGGAGACCCAAAAAGCATGGCCTGTGTTTTAGGAAGGTTGAGGATTAGAGAGTTAAGGGAAAAACAGGTCTGAAGCTGTTGGAATGCTGAAGTCAAATGATCATTAAGATCAGCGATGGAACGAGAGGTAGAATATAGCACTAGGTCATTGGCATACATGATAGAGCTACAGTGGGGTATGGAAGTAGGAATATCATTAATAAAGATAGCGAAAAGTAGAGGCCCAAGAATGGACCCTTGTGGGATACCACTGGAGATAAGGGCAGGAGACGAGAGAACAGAGACAGATTGGGAATGGTTTTCGAGATAGCTGTTGAACCAGGCTAGTGTAGGTTCAGATGCCCCAAGAGAATGTAGCTTATCTAAGAGCAGGGAGTGACTAACTAAGTCGAAAGCTTTGACTAGGTCTATGAACACTGAACCAGTGAGTAGACCTTTATCCATGTTGGACTTATTTATTTTTATTTATTTATTTGTATCTCATATGACACCTTTGAGCTGAGGGCTCTTTTGCAAAGGTTCCACGTCAAGGCAATTAGAACAATAAGGTACAAAACATAACATGATCATTACAATGGAACTTTCAAAAAAAAAAAGAAAGACGAGTAAGGTAACAATAATAGCAGCCAAAGGCATTGTCAAGGAATTGAGTTGCTAGTTAATTATACAGTACAAGTCATAGGCGGCTCAGTGAAGCTTTGTTAGGAGTGGGTCCGTGGGAAAAGAGAAAGAAGAATGGTGGTGAGGGGGTGGTATGGGGAGAGAGAGAGAGAGAGAGAGGGAGGAGGGGAGAAATAGGGAGGACATTGTGTTGGGTATGTGGTAGATGCGAAATAGCAAGGGAGGAGGAATGGGGGGGATGAAAAGGAAGAGGAGACAGATTCATCCTATACCCAGTAATGGGGGGTAGGAGAGGAGGAGGACCTGAGGCAGTGAGGAGGGATGCTTGAGGGTAGTATGCCTGGAGAGGATTATAAAAAGCAATCACAGAAGGCACTAGCCACGAGGTGTTGACGTAATTTACTCTTAAAAGCACCAATCATAGCAATGTTGGAGATTTCTGTAGGTAGCAAGTTGAACCAGGGGGAGGCTCTAACAAGGTAAGAATGCTGAGCTTGAGAGGTCTGGCAGTGAGGTATTGTAAAGGTTACACTGTCCAATCTTCTAGCTAGGTGGCGGACACGCTGCGGGGCAATATTGATTGGACTCCAGGGGGCATAAGGCCCAGTGATGTCTTCTTAGCTAGGATGCAGGTCTGGTACTTTAGTCTGTCGGATAGCTGGAGCCAGTTAGCCTGCTTGTAAATGTCACATGTGTGAGAAAGGCAGGCAGCTGAAATAAGGAGTCTACATGCCTTATTAAGGGCTACATCTATGCACCGGAGTGCAGTATCAGTAGCGAATCCATAGATAATGAGCCAGTAGTCAATAGTTGAGATAACAGAGCTCTCAATAGTGAGGTTCAAGGCTTCAGCTGTTAGGCAATATTTATGCTTGTATAGTAGCCCTATGTGGGAGTTCACAGTTTTAGCGATATTGTTAATGTGTTTGGTATACTAGAGGGAGCAGTCAAGGGACTTAACCTCACTGGTGAATAGGGCAAGAGCAGTGGTGGTGCGATGTCCAGCCCTGAACCCATGTTGAACGGAGTACTGAAGGCTGAAATTAAGCAAATGAGCAGAGATCTGACGGTGGATCAGTTTCTCCAATAACTTGCTGACAGTAGGAGGTAAAGCGATGGGACAATAGTTGGATAGAATTCTGGGCCTGGGTTCCCCTTTCTTGAACACTGAAATAGTCCTGGCAGATTTCCAAGCTGAGGGCACTGTAGAGGTGCTAATGGATAGGTTAAAGAGCAGAGTAAAGGGAGTGGCTAGAAGAGAGGCAGCAGGTCTGAGGATCCTGGGTTCCAGTCCATCACACCCAGCACTACCATGAGATGGAATGGTTCTTAGTAACTTGAGTACCTCCTGATGTGTGACAAGGAAGAGCACCAAGGTGGGAGATGCCTCAGGAGTAGTCAGGGGGCAGGTAAGGGGGCCACTGGATGCTGGAGGGGAGGTGTGTGTGGAACCTTGGTCAAGAGGGTGTTAAACGAGTTGGCAATAGTGCAGGGGTTATTGCAAAGGATATCATTGATTAGCATATCATTCGGTGCCTGCGGCTTGTTATTCCCCAGGACCTCATTAATCTGGTTCCAGCATTTCTTCGGGTTAGAGGCAGAGGAGTTGAGGAGTTCATGGTAGTAGGCACTTTTGGCTACATGAACCTCCTTCTTGCAGGTATTTTGCAAGGTGCGATACTCCTGAAAATTAGCCTGAAGAGAGGAGGATTTCCATTTAGACCAGAGTTTGTTATGGCATTTAAGCTGTTGCAGGAGAGGCTTCTTTAGCCACGTGGTCTCTTTCCCACTGACCCTGTATGTCGAGAATGGAATGTGCTTGTTCTGCAAGGCAAGTAAAGTTTTGTTGAAATAATCAGTGGCTTGGTTGATGTTGGCGATAGTAGAGAGGGGAGACCAGTCCGTACATTTTAAATCAATAAGGAACGCAATCTGGTCAAAATTTTTAAAAGTTGGCAAAGGATAACACTTTGACAGGATATGAGGGAGTGGAGGTCTGGGTAGTGATCACTAATCGAGTAGGGAAAAACCCCAGTGGGGGAGTAACAATCCTTCCAGTTGGTGAGGATCTAGTTAATCAGAGTACGGCAGGATCCATTCTGTGAGATCTTAGTAGGGGACAAGATGAGTTGAAAGAGGTTAGCCTTGCTGATGGTAGAGGCAAGAAGGGAAGAGTTAGGACTGAGCCAGTCGAGATTAAAATTGCCCAGACAGATCACCTCATATTTCTTGGATTCAGTAGGAATTAGGTCAATAAGCTCTTCAAGGCCAAGTCTGCTATTATGAGGCGGAATATATACTCCAAAGATGTGCAGTTTTTTAGTGCCTCTGCATAGATGGAGGGAGTGTAATACCTCGCCGTTATTCAGAGGCGGTGTAGGCAGAAGAGAAATGCACAGGTGAGACTTAAAGTACAGCACCAATCCACCCCCCTTTTGGAGGAACGTCTGTCAGCCTGGTACATGTTATAGCCTAGTATTGTGCAACTAATTTCAGAAACAGAAGGTTTCAGCCAGATTTTGGAAAGGACGAGTATATAAGGATTATTGATCTGAACCTATGCCTCAAAATCTGGGAGACTGAGTATAAGACTTCTAAAATTGAGATGGGAGAAGGTCAGGCCCAGGACCTGGGGCAGGAAATTACCAGAGTAGGAATTAGTTAGGTTGGGATTGACCACCGGGTCAGGGTTGGACTCAATGTCCCCAGCAAGGGTAAGGGATAGAATGATAACCCATAGCCCGGTAAGTGCAGTGGACCAAGATAGGTGTATAGTGGAGTTGAGTTTCCTGTTTACAAGCAACCTAAGGAGAGATCCTAGGAGTTTGTAGCTTAGGTACATCTAAGGAGTTGGCAAGGGGGAACTCTCAGTGAGCACGTTGGAGTAGGTGAAATTGTTAAGAGCCCCCTCAAACTTGTGTGTGGGGGTCCCTGTAACTAGGGATAGGGAGTTTAAGGCAAGTAGGGCAAAGAAAGCACCTGGCAGATAGCACAAAGCCACTCCTGACATCCCAGTAGAGAGACAGAGCTAGGCTTGGCAAGAATTAATAGTAATGTGAGCAATTGAAATAATCTAAGTGTGTGAGCTAAGGGACAGGAAGAGGGGAGGGAAGGGGTAAGAAGGAAATGTCCGACCAGAAGGGAAAAAAGGATCAGGATGAGCAAGCAGTGACCACAAGAAGGCAGTATCCTAAATAGAGAAAGATGAATGGGAATTACCCAGGAGGAGAAGAGTCACAGCTAGTGACTGGGATCAGCGAGCCAACAGAGAGAGTGCTGGTCAGGTCAAATAGGGCGTTTGGTCTGGGCAATCATCTTTTGGAACAATTGAACAAAATGACAATGGCACTGTTCATGAGGAGGGGTCCAAAAAAGGCCATGTTGAAAATTTGGTGCAACACCTCCAAAATATGGCCAAGTTACACCTGGTCATTGAATAATTTCTACACACCTGTGTAACTTTCATCACTTGGTAGCTCTGCACAGGCCTATCGGCTCTGTCTAGAGTTTGTTTTCTCTTGTCAGTTTCAGCTGTCAGTTGTAAAGACAAATATGAGTGATCAGCAATGGAGTCAGAATGGAGCACCCTTCAGCTACCAAGTAAGATACAATGCCAGAGTAATACAAATTGCTACACTTGCCATTGTTGTTCAACAGTGCCCATATACTATAAAAGACAATGGGTAGGCAATAGTGAACAACAACACTGCATTTATTTCTTGAGGTTTCCATGATAACCAGAGACCTCTTGAGCTTTGCTCTTGAGGTCTAATGGTTTATCATGACAAACTCTCGAAGCAAACACGCAGCATTGTTGTTCACTGTTGACCATCCATTATTCTCTATGATGTTTCCATTTTGGGTACAATGACATCATACAGGCCTCTCGGGATTTGCTCTCAAGCTCTATGATGTCATCTCACTCCTCAATGGAAACACAACCTTGTTGTGTATGGTTGCCCACACATTATTCTATATGTGGAAAATAAAGTAAACCCTTACATATGTACAGTGCAGCATTAAACAGACTCAAATTCTTAAAATATTGACTTCCTCCATGTGGGACTGCCCATATGTTATTCTATATATTGTATACTGAGATGCAAATGACCCCTTTGTGTCATACAGGGGCAACAAGGTCATTTGCATGGGAATCTTTGAATACAGTAGGTTAGTACAAGAACACTAAAAAGTTTTGGGGGCCTAACTCTGTTTGCGTCTTGCAATCCTTATCTTTACAATGGGCACATACCTCTCAGTGTCCAGTAGGAGGTTATGTTTTGTGCCAAGCACATAATTTCATGTCTGTAGGTTTTGATCTCACAAGTATAGTCACACATGTTTAGAGCATTCTCAGTTTGCTCCAAGCATGTTTTAAAAATATAGAAACATTAGGGCAATGCACTAATATGTGCTTAGGAGAGGGACTTTGCAAGAAGCAAACTGAGAGCTTTGAATATGCTACCTAAAGAGTTGATGGCATGCCCCACATTTGCCTCTTTTTCCCACATTTGGAAGGGCAGTATCTTACATTTGGGAGATAAAAGGCTAAGAGGTAAGAGTGATTATCCCAAACTCTGTGCTCCCTGTGCAGCAGCCCAGTGCATTCAAAGGAAGTGTCTGGCTCCCAAACACGCAGACCAAGCAACACAATTCATTGCACTTGAGGAGTGCTGTGGTTCACCAAAAAAGTCAGCACTCAAACTAAAGCAATCAGATAGCTTCCATTGCTTTGTGCAGTGTGCACAAGTGCATCTTTGCTGTCAGTTCTAAAGTAACCCAAAGACACATTAGTACAGTATGTACAAATTAGTGCAACCACATAATTGGTGCTTTACAAGAGAAACACCTGCCTCTGCCATCAGGCGCTTCTCCCATGAAGGAACTAATTGTTGCGCTAATTTGTTTGCATGTACTTATGTGATTTTGGATTACAGTACTTAGGGACTGTCAGCATGACTTCAGTTTTGCAGATCTACAAAAAGCAATAAAAATTACTTAGCTGCTTTGTTCTATGTTCTGACTTGATCGGTAAACCACAGCACTCCTCAAGTGTTCCCCCCATTTTGTTGCTTGGCTAGAGAGTTATGGGTGCTAGCAGATGTAGTATTACAAGTTACTTCTTAATACCTTTCTATGTAGTTGCAGTGGAATGTGACATTAGTGAACAATCAGTAGTCAAAAATACAAGACTGAACAAGCAAAAGCTTGGATCCCTGTACTGGGGTAACTGTGTTAGTCTAGTTAAGGATGTTCCCTTGTGTTCCAGCAACCCCATGTTAAATTACACATTTTTGCCCAGTACATGATGGTCATCTAAATATTTAAAATTCACAACAAATCATGGGTTTCCTTGCTTATGGAAAAAAACATACATAAAGTTTCAGATTGTTTTACGTAGTTCTAAAAACATCAGTGTTGTAGATGTCATTGGGGGCTATGCACTATTGAGGGTCTGGCTATACATAATTTGTGTGAACCTGGCCCATGTAGCTCTGTACCTGCAGACAGGTGCATGGTGTGTGATATGCAATAGTGCACAACTCTACAGGGTCCCTATCCATGGCCCACCCCCACATGCTGCTGCGCATGTGGCAGATCGAGGGACACAGGCAGACATCAAATCAGATACCCATCCTGGATCTCAAAGTGGATCCCCTGCTCTGTATAAGCAGGGGATTCTGGGAAGGTGTGAGTCAGACATTATTAAAAGTATGGGCAAGTGCCTGAATGGATGCCCCCAGCCTGCCATGTCAGCCCAGTGTGCTGGGGCAGCATTAGGGGGATTCCCTGTCCTGCCATCGCCGATGGGTATCACTGGAGAGGAATGCAGAAGATACATTAGTGTCCCTCCTGCCATATTCTGTGCCCCCCTTACCTGGCAGTCTGCACCTTCATGAATGACATGGAGTGTGGGCTGTGCCCCAGACACAGCTCCAGACCAATTGCATGCATAGCTGAGTGACTGGCCAGGGGATCCAATGCAGAAGAGACTCATGTCCCTTCTGTGAATGCTGACAGGGTTCTGCCATATCCCGGTGCACAGCATCCAGTCATAGGGTTGCCTACACGCTGCAGATCCATAATGCATAGGGGCCTATGAGAGTGTGAAAGAAAATGTGAAACAAGGACACATCATTTGTCATGATTTTGCTTCAGGTTTTCAACAAATGCAAAGATAAAGAGTAAATCACTAATGCTATGACACCCTCTTGAACTAACATTCCCAAAAATGGTGGGAAACATTTGTATGTTTTTATGCATAAAACCATTTTAGTCACGTCATTTTATAAAATGTTTTTGGCACATGGAGAATATGGTTGCTAACATAGCAAAATGAAGAAATACAGTGGTTGCCATTCTTCTTTTGATTATATCTGTATTCATAGTTATAGTTTCAGAGGTAATAAGCTCAGGACAAAAATAATTGAAAAAATCCCAACAACAAATAACACTTGCAAGAAAGGTATTCATACAATTCAAAAGTACATGCAGAATGACAGGAATGTTAGTTTAAAAGAAACAGAGCAACCAAAGACAGACAGACATGCACGTAATGTGCCTTGAATGATGCCAGTGGCTGCAGTTGTGGGAGTTAATTTCCACACTGCCATCCTTTATATAGTCTTAGCTGGACATGACATAATAGGATAAATCATTATTCTAACAATGCTTCCATGTATTTCAGAATGTACTTATGCCAATATACAGCCCTGAAAGATTTTTCTGGTGCATCAACAAAATAAAAATGGGAATTTGAAACACTAGGGAACAACTTTAAAGATACAGAAAAAAAAACAGTTTATTGGATTATCAAAAGTTCTTTAAAGGAAAACATTACTTTCAAGAGTAATATTCTCAGACTGACCAAATGAAGGAGAGAATCACTTTCAAAAAACTAATCTTTTACTTTGAAGAATATTTTGTTAGTAAAAAAAAGTTATCACTAACACCTTTGTTATTTTTCCCATACCTATGAATCCAGATCTGAATGCCTAAAGTTCAGATTTGTTTGAAGTTGGAAAATACACTGATTTTCCCATTACTTCGTGTAGTAGCAGACTATCTTGAAAGAAAAAGTAACTAATCCAATAACTAAACTCACAGGTTACTGTATATGTTTAAAAGTGACTCCTCTCAGCAATGAGTATAATTTTCATTGGGTTTCGACCTGCTTATGAATTTATTTTTCCATGAAAGTCATAAAAATAAAATGATTTTTTGTAAAAATGAGTATAAACAATTGCTGCCAGGTAATTACAGGATTGGAAAGTCAATACGAAGAGTGAGAGAGGTTAATAAAGGAAAAATGGAGGAGTATTGTTGGAAGGTACAGAAAAATCATTTTCTGGCAGGTTTAGCATCACGTGTTAAACACCCCCCTGTGCTGCAGATTCACCTCTCTGAAATGTCAAAGCTGTCAATCAGGTTGATTTATTGCACATGCAGTTCCCTGGGCAGTTGAACAGAAGCTGAGATTTCAAGAAGCTATTAGAGGTTTTGTTTTTCCCAGAATGGGTATGTGCAAAGATGTTAAAGGGGTTGGGGGGAATTAGGCATTCTAAGGACCACAAAGACCCAGCATGGACCCTGAGGCTAAATGCAATACATTTAAAGAGGTCACATAGTGCTGGGGCAACAGTTTAATACTTCAAAACATTGCTATTTTTAAACTAAACTGGTGAAAACATTTCACCATTGACACGTTCTTATTTTTCCAGGCTTATGGGCAAAGCAGGACCCACTCAGCACATTGTGATGCGCAGATGCATTCGCTGCATTTGGGCTATGCCAAATAAATACAATGAAAGGCTTTGTCATGGTGTGATCACTGGAAAAAGAAGTTAAGTCCTTCTGTTCTGGTGTAATAAACCGTAAAATGAAGAGAACTGAGGATTTCTATGACTTAAATTAGCATCTATAAATAAATTATGAAAGGGGAAAAGTCATTGCAGTGTAAACTTCCTAATCACAAGACTACAATCTTGGTTGAAAAGTTCTACTCAACACCATCCAGAACATTGATGGATTTTCAGTATTAACTGGAAATGCCTATGCTAAGATACCACATGATATAAAGAAAATGTGGGGTAGAAATCAAACCAGGTTTCACTGGCAATGTTCCAGAGAATGATGTAAGTTCACACAGTTATACAGGGAACATAATATTCAGCTCTATACTGTTATACAGTTTATGTTATGGATTGCTTTAATATTTATACAACACAATTTGAGATAAAAATGACAAAATAAAATATTTTATACAACATATGTTTTGGGTTAACTGGGCAGACAAAAACTTATCTCAGGCATCATGAAACGATAGCAATATATTTTCCTGATGCATTATGTCGTCCTAATGTCCCTCCTTGTTACATAGATACATAGATACATAGACAGTGTCGGCAGATAAGGGCCTATGGCCCACCCAGTCTGCCCATTTGAGCCTGTAAGTTCAGTTTACGTTTTCCTAGAAGTCTGTTGCCCCTTACCCCTGACCTCCAGAATTCCTTTATGTCTATCCCATGCATTCTTAAATCCTGTGATTGTTTCCAGCCCCCACCACTTCCTCTGGCAGGGTGTTCCACTTGTCCACCACCCGTTCTGTGAAGAAATTCTTCTTCACGTTTCCTCTGAATCATCCTCCCTCCAACTTCATCCCATGCCCTCTAGTCCTGGAACATCTTTTTCACTTAAAAATAGTGTATTCCTGCACCCTGTTCCTCCCTGTAAGATACTTGTATGTCTCTATCATATCTCCTCTCTGCATCCTCTCCTCCAGGGAGTACTGTGTTGCACTGTGTCATAGTGCATTCTTAAATAGAAGTGTTAGTAGATCACAGAACTAGCTAATCCTAAGCAACCGCCAAGTGGTGGACATTCTTTATCTGGACTTCAGCAAGGCCATTGGCTCTGTACCCCACAAGAGGCTGAACAAGAAGTTGGCAGATCTTGGGGTTAGGAAGAAGATGACCAGGTGAGTAGAAAACTGACTAGGGAACAGGACCCAGATGGTGGTGGTAGGGGAAGAATTATCTAGCACCAGGGAGGTCACCAGTGGGTGCCACAGGGCTTGGTGGTGAGACTGGTGTTGTTCAATGTCTTTATCAATGATTTGGAGGATGGCATTAAGGGCAAAATGTGTCTACTTGTGGACAACACCAAGCTCTTTGGAATGGTGGACACAGCCAAAGGGATACAGGATCTACAGGATGATCTGGAAAAGCTTGAGAGGTGGTCCAGGATTTGGCAGCTTGGCTTCAATCCAAAGAAGTGCAAAGGTATGCACATTTGAGCCAAGAATCCCAAGATGGTGTACAACCTGTGAGGCATCTGAGTATCTGCAACAGAGGAGGAGGAGAAGGATCTGGGAGTGATTATCACTAGCAACCTGAAGCACTCTATGCAGTGCAAGAAAGCAACAGCAAGGGCAAATAAAATGTTGGGCTGCACAGCCAGTGGGGGATCAGCAGTAGTCAGGAGGAGGTTATATTGCCCTTGTGCAGATCACTGGTGATACCACATCTGGAGAATGGAGTACAGTGCTGGAGCACGGAGTACAGTGCTGGAGCACACACCTTAAAAACAGATTGACCTGCTAGAGACTGTCCAGAGTAGGGCAATGAAGATTGTATGGGCCAACAAGGTAGAACATATAAGGAGAAGTTGGTGGCCCTGAACATGTATTCCCTGATGGAGAGGGGAGAGAGAGGAGACATGATTGAGACCTTGAAGTACTTGAAGAGGATAAATAGAGTTGATAAGGAATGTCTTTTTAAGCTAAGTGGCAAATGAAACACAAGGGGACACAGTCTTATGTTTGACAGGAGGAGGTTTAGGAGGGAGACTAGAAAGCATTTCCTCACTCAGAAGGTGGTGACCAGTTGGAATGTGCTGATAGAAGAGGTGGCCTCTTTGAAGATGGTGGGCTGCTTCAAGAGAGGCTGGGATAGACATAAGGAAAAAAATAAGGGTCATGGGAGGAGCAGAAGGAAAGGATGGGAGGACTGGGGGGCAGGGTCAGTAGCTTAATCTGTGGACCCTGCAATATGAGCAGACTAGATAGATGAAATGACCTTATTCTACAGCCTTCTTCATATGGTGGAGGGTCAGAAGCAGAGCAGCACTAGGGTAATTGGGGTGCTTAGTGACAAGAATGCAGACCAGTCAACAAAGTCACGGCACACACCCACCATACTAAAGAAAGCTGGAGCATCACACATTACTGCACTTTAAAAACTCCACGTTATTACAAAAGCAAGTAAAATGACCCCACTAGGTTGGAGAAATGGACAGAATAAAGCTTCTTACGTTTCACCTGATTGCAAGCTTTTTTTGAAAGCCTGCGATCGGGTGAAATGTAAGAAGCTTTGTTCTGTCCATCTCCCCAGCCCAGTGGGGTCATTTTACTTGCTTTTGTGATAAAGTGGGGTTTTTAAACTGCAGTAACATGTGAGGCTCCAGCTTTCATTAGTGTGGTGGGTGAATGCTGTGACACTGCTGACTGGGTTCTTCTTATGTCTGTATGTTCATAAGCAAGCACAAATAGAATGATGCGGTTGGCTAGCCCTGCATTCTAATCCTTAGCTCCAAGCCCTACAGCAACTGTAAAAGAAGCAGAAAGTTAGAAAAGTCACAAGCAGTTTTTCACATTTCCAATCATATTTATCCCAAAACAAAAATCTGCATAAACAGAATATGACATGGCCTGACTGATGATATCATATTTATCTCCATTCAAGGCCAATGATGTTATATCTCACTTGTGGCTTTGTAGCTGTTGAGATATCATAATATCATTGTCCTGTCATGAAGAGAAATATCAAATCTTCAGTCATTCCATGTCATATCCCCTATTTATCTTATATTCAACTGGCAAGATATCAAGCTACTGTATATTGTGAGTTGGGTATGTCACTGATGATATCTTATCCTGTTGGGTACATCCGAATGGAATACTGAACCAGTCAGAGAGCAGCTGTCACAATGCTGATGACATCTCAATAGCCATGTACAGTCTGAAGACAGCAGTTGAAATCAAAGACAAAGTTACATTTTCATACTAACAGCAGGTTTAAAAGTTATAACTAGTACACTAATGTATATATCGAATAGGCAAAGATCTGACTCAAAATATGCAGCTTATCATCACTTGTGAGGGAGCAGGACTACTGAGCCTCAATCCCTGAACTGGTTTCTTCTCTGCTGCAGGACTTCAACAACATACAAATGCTAGTTGGCACTATGAAGAGTCTTGATAGGTTTCCTTCTACCTTGGTCTTTCTGACTCTTGATGGTGTCACCATGAAGAAGTTCCCCACTTCAAGAACCTTGATTCATGGTTGGATCAAAACCTTGATACCTTGGTTTCTTCTTGAAGATCAACAACATGCATAAAAAGCTCCAACCCAAGCTTGGCACTCTGTACTATAAGTTGCACACACCACTCCCAGTCCACCATGAGATTATCTTTAAGATGATCTTGCTGGTGTTTGACTATACAGAGGTGGTGTACAGCACTATTTCAGAATTAAAACTTGCCAGATGAACCCACCTCTTCCACACTTTCTGTCATTTTACCTCTTCCACACTTTCTGTCATTTTACCCTAAACTGTCCTGCAGTTACTCGCCACTGGTCCTTTTACTTTACTTTCTGTTTTCCTGTCCTTGAGGCTCAGCACCTCCCTAACTGCTCCTCTTTCTTCTAAAAATACTAATTCTCCTCCTGTGGGATCAATTGCCCCTCCTGTGCCTGCTTCTAGCCTCTTTTTACCCTTCCCTATTACCTGTCCTTATTCATCTCCCCTCCCTCTCCTTCCCTTGTCCAATGCCCAGTCTTTTTTTCTCCCTGATGCAAATCTTGTGCTTAACAACCTGCTTTTTTCTCCTATCTTCCCCATCTTTGGGAAAACAAAAAGTCCTATCTACTCCTCCTCTTCCCTCTCTTTCCTACATTTGCTCTGAAGGATCAAATTCCCCTCCTGTGCCAGTTTCTAGCCTCTTTGTACCCTTCCCTCTCTCCCGCTTTCCCTCCTTCCCCCTCCTACCACCTGGTTCTTCCTTCCCCCAGAGTTGCATGATGCCACTCCCATCACTTTACCTTTTTCTTGCTCAGTTGCCCCCCTCCCCCAAATTCCCTAAGACTTCTCTCTCTGCCAGCTGCTAGCTTTCATATTATTTATTTATTTAGAATTTCTACAAATTGGAAGATGTCCATATTTAGGCTAAGTGCCTAGTTTTCAAGAGGGTCCTGTTGGGGGGGGGGGCATTACAGCAGCAAGGAGCTAACTTACTAACATTTTTTTTATTAAGCACATTAGATAAACTGATGAGTTTATTTGGCAATATATATATATATACACTTCACAATTTTATACCTATTAAATAATTGTAAGTGAGAGGAAACAGGGCACTGCACATACACACATTTGCAAACCAGCATCTCCCATCTGAGATCAAGCCTCTTTTCTTATGAGAGGAAACCAAGGTAGTGCAAGGTATTGGACTCTGTGACTTGCTGTATTGCGTTTAGCACACTTTCCTGTAACTGTTCTTCCATGGCGTAGACTTGCCTTGCTTGTTTACACTTATTTTTGTATTGCACTATCATGTGAATTTTTTAGCTATTGTTTTTAATCATTCCATGTAACTCCCTCCCCCAGGTCACACCTGGAAACAAGTCTGTGCTCAGTGTCCCATTTGTAGGCAACAATTTTACATATATACATAAATAACTGCAAGTGCTGAGTGGTCAAAACATGACTACATGGGGTGTGATAATGTACTGTAGCATATCTTGTCCACACAACTAGGAAGTCTATTTTTTTAATAAAACAGTTTAAGAGGAATAAGACATTTCAGAGTTTTTGGGTTAAGCCATGTTAAACACACACACTGATCATGGAAGACCCTGTACTGTACTGCATGCAGCCAACCAGTGAGTGTTCTAAAAGTGCAGTACAATCTCAGCCGAATGGGCAGCTATTATTTGAACATCCTCCACTTAACAGCCGGTAGCGTATCTCCCAAGTGAGCTGAATATTGTAGTCCTAGTTAAATGAACTCCCAGCTATCAGAACTAATTTCATGTAATCCTTGCAGTTTAGACAACTGTTTAGTTTCTGCTCCTGTTCTTGTGTTTGCTTTGTCTGTTTCTTTTAGGCTTTTAGTTTTATAGTGCCCTGTGTCTACATTGTTTGTTTGAGCTGCAGGTTGCTTACTGTTGTTTTCTTACCTTATGGCGGCCCCGTGCCTGCCATTGCCCCATTTGCTCACTGGATTTTACAAGCCCTCAGTTCACTCATTGTGCTTTATCTGCTCAGCTCAGCCTGCTGCTTCCTGCCTAACATTCTACCATCAGTTTTCCTGCTGTTGTTCGGTTCAGCTCCCATCCCAATTTCTCTGCTGCAGTTGCTTCAGTTTAATTCACTTCACCTGGCTCAGGCTCCTGCTGTCAGCTGCTGCTACTCCCTGTTGCAGCCTGCTCTCAGTTCTCAGTGCTAGCTCAACACTACTTCTGCCAGTGGTCTTGCTTTCCACTCTGGTTCTTTCCTGCTTATTTACATCAGCGTTTAATTTCTTTGCTTTGCTATTCTTTCTGTCCACACTCAGTTTTTATCCAGCCCTTTTGGGGATTTAAAGCTGCTCACAGTGTTTATATGCACCCAGTGGGAATCAAACCTGAGTCTCCTGCAGTTCCATATTGCTTTCTCCATGTGATTCAAACCATTGAGTTTTCAGTGTGCTGTGCTCTTTTTTTCCATGTTTGCTCTGCTGGGCCCAGCTGCTGCATTGCTATTCTGAAACGTTAAGCTTTTCTCATGGCCCCCTGGTCTCGGCTCAGGCTGCAGACCTTTTGGTAGAATGTTTCTGAATTTGCCCATTTTGGCTTTTGAGTCATTCTTTGCTTCACTGTCATCTTTGCTTTTGGTCTAATGGAGCTCAGCTTGCATACAGACCTTTTGGGGGGTTTAGTCTGCTCAAACATGTTTATTTGCACTCAGTGGGACTCAAATCAGAATCTAATGCAATTCTATATTACTTATACCATATAATTCAAACCTGCTTAAATGCAGTTGTGGTACAATTATTCTGTTGTTTCAGTGCATTACTGCCCATGCCTACCAAGTCCTGTGCTTGTTAAGCTCAGCACCACTGGACGCTAATCACTATTTGTACACTATTTCATTATACTCTCAAGGTCAGCTCAGGAATAGCTGTCACTGTAAACTAGTTTGAAAATCTGCATGTGGGTCATGGTGCTTTACCGTGGCTGCTTTGTTTTTCCTACAGCAGAGGACTGGGTGGTCAATAGTGGAGAGTTGTGGTGCTATGTGGTTCAATTACCATAAGTTCATATTTTGTCTCCACCACTAAAAAATGCTCTGGGTCACCTTCAATTGGCCCTCATTGATGGACTCATTGGCTAGCCGCATACCTGTTACAGGACCGTACATGGCCTGATCTCCTGATTTGATCGCATGTGCCCTGTTTCATTCTACAGTGCTTGGCCTGTGCCAATGTCTGATCAGGCCGCGTATACCTTGCTTCATTCTACAGTGCTTGGCCTCTGTTGATCTCTGATCAGGCTGCATGTGCCTTATTTTATTCTACAGTGCGTGGCCTGTGCCGGCCTTTGATCAGGTCCTGTGTGCCTTGTAGCATTCTACAGTGCTTGACCTGTGCTGGTCTCCTGATCAGGCCATGTGTGCCTTGCTTCATTCTATAGTGCTTGGCCTGTGCGGATCTCTGATCATGCCACATGTGCCTTGCTTCATTCTACAGTGCTTGGCCTGTGCCTGATCTTCTGACTGGGCTGTGTGTGCCTAGCTTCATTCTGCAGTGCTTGGCCTGTGACTGATCTCCTGATCGGCTGAGTGATGCCCGAACCATTTCTCCCTTATGTCAGTTCCTCTTCATCTCAGGCCCTGCTTCTCATGGCTTGATCCTGATTCCACCACCTCAAATCAAATATCACATGTAGCAAACAAGCTGTCACTAATTAAAATAGCCCAAGCCTGGAGGGAAGGTGATCTTGGCCTTCGATCCCCAGAGATTTCCTCCTCAAAGTTTTTTTTTCTCTTCTCCATGCCACAGATCACAATACTTAGTTTTAGTAATACTCTTAGCTTTCTGCTGTTGGATGGAGATGGATGATGGCCTTACTGGCTGTTCCCTCTCTCCTTAGGAAGCCCGTTGCTGTTATTAGTGCAAGCCATATTATTGGAGCTATCCTGCTAACTTATGCATCTGTTTATGCTTCATTAAGCTGCCTGTTGACGTCAGTCTGCTTCTCTACTTCCTACTCATCAATTGCTGCTACAATTCTTTTGGTGTTCCTTCCTAAGGTACCTTTAACCAAGGGATCCTCCCCATAGCACCTCTAGGGGTGGAACCCTCTTAGAAGGTTTCTTGCCTTCAGTACCTCAATAGGCTGGTAATTCTTAATGGAATCGAGAGTGCAAACAGCCACAAACATTGTACTACAGTTGCACAAGCATAATATTATTCTGGTTGCGTGAGCTATTGAACTCCTTATAATCCAATCTTTTTGTTTTCAAGGTGTCTGCCTAGGTCTAGCAAGCAGAAGTGAATGGTTTTGTTTTTAAAGCTTTTCTTTTCATCATACCACACATAGCCATAAAAGGGCACAATTCACCCCAGGTTATCAGAGCTAGAGTATAATTAGTGAAGAGTTTACAGGAGCTTTTTTCTTAAAGAAAATAAGCTACTGTAGCAGTATAACCTAGATGTTTGAGAAACAAGCTGTGAATAAGCTTGGTACATCCAGCAGAACAGGGTTTGGTTCCCACAACCTCCACTTGCATACTGTGTAACTCTGAACCAGTTACTTAACCTCCCCAGTGCTACCAGGGTGCCTCCGAATACAGGCACTTGTCACTTATACCTAATGGGCCTTACCTGTTACCAAAATGAAAAAAAAAAAAGAATAGCCCACTCAATTATTCCTCAGGTATTTTCCAAACAGTGAATTTAACCTTTATTAGTGCTGAGTAGAGATGTAGTGAAGCTTTAATTTGTGGGTGAATTCCTCGCAAATCTGCCAACTCCGCATCCATGTACCATTTTGCAAAGTTGCCCCTGTGGTGAAAATGTTACCAAAATCATCATATGTAACTTAGCATTGCTTTGGTTTTTTTTTAAGTGCAAACTGCACACAAAAAAGCAAAAACAAAGCAAGGAGAAGTTAGAAACGATTGCTGGCACCGCATCCCTGGTATCTAGTGGTCCAACCCCCTCCACCGGCAGATCGCCGGCCCAGTATGAAAAAATAATCCCCTCTGTAGTTTCTATCCCTGGTGTCTAGTGGCCCCATCCCCTGCTGATCGCTGGCACATTATGAGGAATTACCCCTTCCCCTGTAGTTTTCATCCCTGGTGTCTAGTGGTCCCACCCCCACCCGGCCAATCGCCTGCCCAATATGAAAAATGAACCTCCCCTAGTTTCCATCCCTGATGTCTAGTGGTCCAAACTCCCAGCTGGTCACTGGCCCAATATGAAAAATTAAACCCCCTGTAGTTTCCATCCCTGGTGTCTACTGGTCCCACTCCCCCCAGCTGATTGCTGTCCCAATATGAAAAATTAACCATCCACATAGTTTCCATACCAGGTGTCTAGTGGTCCCAACCCCCCACCAGCCAATCGCTGGCTCAATATGAAAAATTAAATCCCCCCTCATTGTGTCCACACCCCATCTTTTGGTGCTGTCCCAATATTAGAAATCATTTTCCTGTTGACTAGTGGACCCCCACCCCCACATCCCTGCATGCACTACCCACCAGCTTATCAAAAAGGAATGGTGCGCAAAGAGAACCAGACGGGAAACACAACCATAGCCATAAGTCTCCGAGGAAGGACTTGGTTGGTCTGAAAACTTAGATATCATTTTCTTTTTGTTACATCTATGTTGGTCCAATAAAAGGTACCAAACCATTTGCTTCTGGATGTTTAACAATGACACCTATGTGTTGGCTACATTGCTAAATCCCCACTTTAAGTGGAACATCGAAGCCATCCTTCCTGCAGGGGAAGACACTGAGTGTTAGAGAGATCATCTGCCAACCAAATGTGATATTGCGCCTCCAACACTATTAACTGATGTACAGCAGTCAAACCCTGCCAAACTATTAGAGTAAACCTCTGGTGCAGACAACAGCACATCTATCAGTTTTCCACAATCGACAGTATTCTCAGCAAAGGAAAGGACAGCTACAGCTACAGCTACTTCTCGGGCATCCTATGTTCAGGATCAGAAAGGTAAATTTCTTCTCAGTCGCCTACAACAACATGGACTAGTATCCTGAAAAGAAAGTGCAGCTGGTTCATCTGCCAGACTGCTAACTGTCTCACCGTCTCATGCAGCACAATGATCCTGGACTATTTTGCAGATCATGCTGTAACTGGTCTCAAGGAAGATCCATTACTCTATTGGAAACAAAAGAGAACAATATGGCCAGATCTAGCAATCTTGCAATAATGTACCTCAGTTGTTCACCTTCAAGCTTATGTTCAGAATGCATATTTAGTGCAGCTGGAGTAGTAGTCACTAACCACGGAACACTGCTAAGTCCTGTAAATGTGCAATGGCTTACATTTCTCAGAATGAATGCTGACAATTTTCCAATTGTCCAAAACATGGAATTATGCAATTCTGACCCTGAACATGAACAACAGCCTGCAAAAAGTGATACTGAATATGATGACTAGGTTGTGTACGAAACAAATCGAACCATCACCACTACCGCCATGCCAGCCACATGTGCCACACTAATCTTAGTTTTCTTCTGTCAGTCATAGGTTCTATATTATGTCATTTTGCTGCCCATCATGGGTATTATTTATATAAGTTTTGGAAACAGCAGCAGGCTCACTCACAACAGCTGCATCTCTTATACCCACCTCAGCAATGCCTGCCATGGAAATAATTTTAAAAACAGCAGGCTCAATCAGAGCAGCTGCACCTCTCATACTTACCTCAGCAATGCCCTCCACGGGTAAAATTTTTGTAAATAGCAGCAGGCTGTCTCACAGCATCTGTGCCTCTCGTACCTGCCTCAACAATGCTCACCATGGGTATAATTTTTTGAAACAGAAGCAGGCTCACTAAGAACAGCAGCACCTCTCATACCTGCCTCAGCAATGCCTGCCATGAGTGTAATTTTTGGAAACAGCAGCAAGTTTGCTAAGAGCAGCTGAACTTCTCATACCTACCTCAGCAATGCCCGCCATGGATATAATTTTTGGACACAGAAGCAGGCTCACTAAGAGCAGCTGCAACTTTCGTACCTACCTGAGCAATACCTGCCATGGATATAAACTTTGGAAACACCAGCAGGCTTGCTAAGAGCAGTTGCACCTCTTGTACCTGCCTCAGCAATGCCCCCATGGGTATAAAAGCTTAGGGAACCTAACAAACAGTGTAATGGCCCCCCAGAAAAACAGTCTTTCACATGAATTTTTGTTATGGTCAGGATCAGGTAATCGGTTAGTAGAATGGGTTGGGTAGTAGCTACCAGAACCAACTACTTGATTTTCAGGTGGATATTTTTAGGGTACTTTAGCAGTACCCATGGTTAGTCTTGAGGGTCGGGTATTTTAGTACCCGCCCATCCCTGGTCAAAAATCCATACCTCCTGAGACGTGAAGTTATAAATATGTCATGAGAATGCATGGGTGAAGAATCTATAATCCAGTTATCCTGCCCAGTAATCACACATTATTTGTTTACTAAGCATTTCCTGCTACTTGTGATTGGATGGATATATACGAACTCCACCCAATGCAGAAATTAGTAGTTTGACCTAATAGCACTCATCACAGCGGTGTGACTACCATGCTTTAAACACCGACATCACTTTTGCTGCCTTGATATTTTTCATTTCTTTATTTGAAAAACACTCTAAAAGTTTTAAAAGCCAGAAAAAATATAATAGAATGTTGCTAAATAAGGTAAAATAGTCCCTCCACAGATGTTTTTTAGTTGGCAGTCTTCTGTCTTTCTACACATTGAATACCTTGTATGACTGTTTGCCATGGAATATTGATTGCTTACCGTGGAATAGAAGAATGCAAAGCTCTGCATTATTCCAGTAGTAGAATGCCCACCTCCACCCATCACAACACACTGAATAGTAACATGGAATACGTGAATTCAAAATTCTTCAGAGCTCCACTGGCGTACACACACAGACAGACACATTGACTTCAAGTGGAGCAAGAACCTCAATTTTTTTCTGTTGCAGGGTAAGGAGCAGGCAGCTCTCCATCAAACTGGTAGGGATAGGAGAGGAATTTTTCATGATCATCAAAGAAACACGAGCAATGGAAACTCTGAATAATGCTTGATTTTTAAAATTTGTGTATGTGTGTAAGGAGGGGCTCATGACTGTAAATAACATTAAATTATTTACTTACTTTGTTTCATTTAATGCACTTTTATTTTTAGGGTGTAGTTAAAGGTTTTTATATATGAGTAAAGGTGGAAGCCATGTTTATGATGGAAATTAGGAGGTAAGTGGCTTATGAATTCTGAATGTGAGTTGCCCTGGTTGGGAAGGACTTGTTTTTAGCCATTGATAGTGATCTATTTAGGCCATGACTAGAACCAAGTCTCAACCAATCAGGAGGCAGGAATTTTCTTACTCATTTTATATTGGCTTTTTCCAGTGTAAAATTGCATTAACAACAGAGTTCCAATTCTATCTTCTGGGGAAAAAAAGGTGTAGTTTGCATAAGTTCTGTGGTTTACATAGAACATATACTAAAACGCTGATAAAAATTGTTATCAAGTCATTAACATACTTGTAAAGGAATTCCATGGTTTACACTGGGAAAGAAACATTTGCCGTGTTTTACTCTACATAGAGTTTAATTTAAAAATGCAGCTGTTTACATATTGGTGATCAATTACATGAATTATTGTTGAACAAGGGATACTGTCATAAGCGCAAAATATTTAAGTCGCTGGCATGTGAGCGCCGGCATTAGAGTGCCTGTCATGTTTGCGAGTGGGATGTTTGAGCACTGTATATTAGGGCTGCATCTCATGGTTTTCTGTGCTTGGAGGGCTTTGGATTGTTGTACATTAGGGCATACGCAGACAGTGTCACAGTGGGCAGGTGGTGTGAACTTGCAGCCAGGTACACTGTGCACCATAGTTTGTGCTGTGCTGCAGGTCTGATTCATGGTATGCTGGTGGGGTTTGGCGATAGCGCTACAAGGAATGGATGAGCTCACACAGATGCTGCAGGAGCTGTTACCACGGTCAGGAGGCAGAAACATGCACCTTTTCAGGCGGGTATTTCTCTTTGAATTATGTTGCAGGGAAACTGAACTGTGGTAGTGAGGGACAAAGTGGCACAAGTGGTGTTATTGGTTCCCAGTGCATGTGCACCTCGGAGTAGTTCTGCAAGATTTTACCACTGGTTTCTAAATTTTGCACAGTCCTAACTGATTTTAAAAATTGCTCATTTCTACATATAGGCACTACTGAGAGTTGGAAGGAGGGTTGGTTAAAGTAGTCTATACAACTCAGTAAATACTGGGAGGGGGGTGTATAACAGGGGGTTCAGGTGGAAAGGCTTCTACAGTGATCCTGAGCTGCTCAGGCAGCAGCCTTCTTAATGTGGGAAGGTTAGGAGTTTGCTAAAATGGGACTGGTAGGGTGTTATAATTCTGCAAGGCCCACAAAGTCTTTTCTGTATTTGGGTACTACCCAGCTCACTATAGCACTTGGGTTCATGTTAGAGAACAGATGCTACGGATTGGGGTAAAGAGATATGCAAGGTATGTGTGGCTGGAGTGGGCACCAATGGTAGTCCTTGCTGGCAGTGGGGCTTGGCCAGTCACATTGACTACACAACATGCAGTGGGGCATCCTTGAGCCACCCTCAAAGGGAAATTGCAAAGTTAATGGCACAGGTCATCCCAACTCATGCATTGTGAGTTTTGGGGCTGAGTAGTGCACCACAACTCTGTAGGCCATCAGTAGGAATAGCAATAGCCAATTTGCCCGTATTCTCATCAGAGAGTTTAAACATTTCTTAGCCCTGGAGAGTGCTCCTAGCCTGGGACCCACTGATGCAGTTATGTCATCTTCATGCTTCTGGTAGGTGAGTTGGCTGTTTAATGGAACAGTGACAGACATAGAGGGGGACTGGTTGCCACCTGAATACATAGGACTGATTATAAGTGAGGTAGGGTAATGATCAAAGAGGGTGCTACAGCTCGGTGGAAGATTAGGGGCAATAAAATAAACAGGCCACTTTGTATGCATTTGGAGGTGCTGTTGCATTATCTGTACCTATAACTGGGAATGATATTTATTTCATTAGTTCAGACAGAAGCATACCACAGTGTACTATCCACCATTTCTGTACAGTAGTAGTAATAGTAGGCTTTAATTTATTATAAAGGCAAAGAACCTCAGCACAGCAGCACTGAGGTAAGGGTTACCTATAAAGGCCTTTGCAAACAAAGCCAGGTTTGGAAGAAATACAAAATCGCACATATACCCATAATGCAAAAGCATCATGGCATGTGACACATATGCAAATCACCATGAAAATTTAGGCTGGTTCTGCTTTAAGCATGCATGCATGGTGCCAAATGACCTCTCATGCAATCTACAAAGTGTGAGAACAGAAGCCACAGACACATGATTCGTCCTACATGAATTCATCAGTGTTTCCAAGGCACATGGAGGAGTCCTATGTAGGACGAAACACATGTCTGTGTCTTCTGTTCTCTGCCTTTGAGATTGTGTGAGAGCCCTTTGACACCATGCATTCCTGCTTAAACTAGAACTAGCCAAAATGTTCATGGTGATTTGCATACACATCCCATGATGCTTTGTATTGTGAAGTAAGTGTGATTTCTTTGAAATCTGGCTCTGTTGCCAATGCCTTTTTTTGGTAACCATTGTCCTCAGTGTTTTTTGTGCTGAGGTTCTTTATCTTTTCAGCTTGCTTCTTTATTTTGAGCTCACCATGACCTGTAAAACAATATAAGGACTGACTCATTTTCCCCCTGCAGTGAGATACACGAATCACGCTGATGAGTCCTGTGCAGGACAAAATAAGCGTGAGAGGCCTTTGGCACCATTCACCCCTGCATAAAGCAGAACCAGCCTAAATGTTCATGGTAATTTGAATATACATCCCATGATGCTTTGCATTGTAGGAGTATGTGTGATTTTGTATTTCCTTAAAACATGGCTTTGTTGCCAATGCACTTTTTTGGTAACCCTTGCCTCAGTGCTTTTTGTGCTGTGGTTCTTTGTCTTTTTGGCATGCTTGCTTATTTGGGACCATCATGACCCAAATTTGCAAGATCTTATAATGGTGGTTTATTTTTCCTTTGAGGTGAGATGCAGATGAGGCACACTGATGAGTTCAGTATAGGAAGAAGCACGTGTCTATGCCTTCTTTTCTTAGCCTTTCTAGAATTTGTGAGAGGGCCTTTGGCACTGTTCATGTCTGCTTAAAGCAGAACCAGCCTAAATTTTCATGGTGATTTGCATATGTGTCACATGCCATTACGCTTTACATTATGGGAATACATGTGATTTTGTATTTCATACAAACCTGGTTTTGTTGCCAATGCCCTTTAAGGGTAGTCTTTACTTCAGTGCTTTTGCACTGAGGTTCTTTGTCTTTTTAGCATGCTTTCTTATTTTGAGCCCACCATCACCCAAACCCCTTAGACCACATTAGGGCTGGCTCATTTTTCACTGGGGTGAGATATAGATGAGGCACATGGACAAGTCCAGTGTAGGAGCAAACATTGGTCTGTGTCTTCTGTTCTCTCCCTTTGCAGATTGTATGATATGCTCTTTGGCACCATGCATACCTGCTCAAAACTGAACCAGTTTAAATTTTCATGGTGATTTCCTAATGTATGTATCCCATGATGCTTGAATTATGGGGGTATGTGTGATTGCATATTAAGCAATTTTTCAGAGCTCAGATTGCTATGCACAAGAAACATGACAGAAGAAGCAATGCTATTGTACTACAGATGAAATGTGCAGTCAAAGCAATATAACAGAAGAAATTAAGTCATATACTGATACTGTCTCTACTATCTTAAATGGTAAACAGAGAATTCAAGCTGGCCCATTGGAGCAGCAGTATCACTACTACCTGCGGCACTGATGACCCATGTTTGGGAGTGAGAACGGAGCATCTTACGGTCAGCCGGGGGGAGGTAGGATGAGCATCCTATGGACAGTTTTCCTCCTCTGTGGGGGGGGTCATCCCAGTATGCTAGTGACACCCAGTGGAGACTCAGTGTACAACAGCCAAGACCACCAAAGTAGTGGGCAAAGACAACGGCGAACATTTGCAGGTCAGGCATGGGAGAACACATGATCTGCACTGACATCATTGTACGTAAGAATTTCCTGGTGGAAACTTAAGGGAAAAACCCTTGGTCTGGCAGGACAATGAAGTCCCTGAACCTCCACCCAAATTATGCCCCAGGCATAAGCCTTGACTTGGGGCCTTAGGTGGATCTTGGTCTCTCCCCTGCGAGAGACACACTGCAGAGGGTAAGCTATGGGTCTCCCAGCCTGGGCAGCCTGGGGGAATGCCAGGTGGTGGATCCAGGTGCCAGAGAAGGGGTACATTCCCTCCTGTAGCCTGTGAGGCATAAATAGAACAAAAAAAAACAGAGAATTCAAGCAAGCCCATGTTGTCATGTCATTACTAATGTGGATGAGTCAGTAAAGTGTGGATAAGTAAAAAGAATCTCACAACAAGGTATGGATCAAGTAAGCAAAGAGTCATGCTAGAGTGTACATTGTGGAGCATTGATGCATGCCAGGGTGTGTTGCAAGTCACAAGGTGCAGTGGAGTGCCCTAAGTCAACCAAAAAGGGCATTGATTTACTGTAGTGCCCATCCTGCACCGTGCTCTAATGATGAAGTTCTCAAAATGGTGTAAACTGCATCAAGGGATTAAAAGAACTCTGAGGGAGTAACCCTAGGAGGGCACAAAGCATTATTGTAGATATCGTGGCATCATATACCAGGTGTAGCTATAGAGGCTGTTAATGTTTGCTGCTCACACTATCTTTTTGCACTTTAATGAATAGAGTTTCCTTTGCTGCACATTATCTTCATTGCTTGAGTACCTCTTTGGGTAGATAAGTACCACTCTTACTTTTTATGGCTGTGGGTAGAGCCTACAGCCATTTTGCTGTCTATAACTGGAAAAATGGAAGATCGTGGAACACAGTTTTGGAGTTTACAGTGTATCCTTCCACAACTATAAATCACTATGCCAGTTGAAATAAAATACTCCTTTCTTTCTGTTTATAATGTTGGAGACAGAACTCCAAGCTGCTTATCAGATGGCCATTAGGAAACTGAAACAGCTTGATAAATATTGGATGCCTATTAAACTGGAGATTTGTTTGCCCCCTTCAAAATGCAGCAACTTACACATTTAAATACTTAGCATTTAAACATTTTCTTGTTACTAGCTTCAGTTGGGCAGGTATTGTCTTTCAAGAAAGATTTATCCTCATAAATGTCACCCTTTCTCAGCAATTTAAAAAGAGTTACACTGTTGTTTCAACCTCTTAAGACACTATCTAATAAGCACTGTCTCAGACATATGCAAGGTCTTCTGGGAACTATCCAAGCCTAAATATACAGCAGTCAGCAGGCATTTTTACGTTTGATGCACATGTGCAACAAACCTTTTGTTATGAGTGGAAGGAGATTTCAGAGGTGTGTCTCTGTGAGCCTATTGTGGTTAAAAACTGTAGGGGTGAAGCAGTCTAGACCAATAACCAAGTACTTTAACTGTGACACCACTCTTCATTGGCTGAATGCACTTTAAAAGAACCAAGCCAATAAATTACAGGGCTTCAGTCCTTTGATGTGCATGAAGCTATTCAACAAACAGCTGATGGGCTGTCAACACCAACAGTCTGTCAGTAAAATCTGTGGTATGAAAGTTAGTCTCCTTACTGTGGCAACTTTTAAATATAGGGAAACAATAATTATATACCTCTATTTCTCTCCGCCAGCAAGTGTATATTGTAAACAATGTTAACCTAGGCAGACACATATTCATTCTAAACATTTTTTTGTGTCTATATTACATGAATGCCATTTGAAAGGTGAACCCACACTTATAGAACCATGGGTGCATGGACTTTTGCAATCCTCTCCTGCCCCTTCCCCCATTTATTTCCTTTTTCGCCACCCTTCCTCCCATAACTCTTATGTTCTCCTCCCCATATCCTAGCCATCCATACCCTTCCCCTGTATGCTACCCTTACACTTCTCTTTTTAACTCTTGCATTTACATACCAAGACCTGTCATGATCTGAGTGATGCATATATCTTAACATGGTTATGATATTACATGTATCTAGAAAAGAAATACAATTTCCTCCATTGATTATTAAGGTGGTGAGTTCTTTAAAGGGTAAACAGCCTACTGAACTCGTATAACTCCTATAAACCTATATATTGAAATTCAAAAAAAGAATAACTGGCAGATCCCTACACGTATTCTCTTTTTCTTGTGCACAACTGTTTTCCTTGCCATCCTTCCTGCAGTGATCCCAGTATTTACCTTCTGTCCATGGTGATCCTCTGCACCAGCTCTCTCCTAGACTCAAGACAGTTATTATTCTCATAAATGCCCTATATATTCAGTAGCCTTGATATCTGTCTAGGTGTAAAAAAACAAAATGGATTTTTTCCCAAAGTGATTCCGGTACACTCAGTGTTCTCCATATAATCCAGTAAGAGATCTGTTTGCCTTACCCAACATTCCTTGCACTCACAGCCCAAGTGTCCATGTAACATCCGAGGATGTACTGGTGCAAAGCTTCAAAGCTTTGGTATTGGCAAATGCTTGTTTACTATGTTTTTGGGGAAAAAATATATTGAGCTACAGTAAACACACACACACACACACACTGTACACACCATCCTCATGGCCACAACATTCAAAATAAATATTGCAATCTAATATGTTATAAAACAATAAAGAAACAGTTTCTTTATGTCAGTGAACACAGTGAAGTTCAGTTTACAGTAGATTTCCTTTAAATATTTCTTATCCTATATTTTGCATCCTGGATAGCACAGGGGAAATGCTACATCTCATTGTCATAGGGATCTTCATTTTACACATCTTTGCACTGTATTTACTCAGGATGTTCAGATTAGATGCATGCAATCTCTTGTATTCAGGGTAGCCTAGTTAAGATGTAAAATATTGTTTTCAGTGCATTCTGATTTTATGCAATGCAGCATAATATTGTGCAGATGTAGAACCCCACTGAAAATAAGATGCCATTTCTTCTGTGAACTATCCAGACTAAATATATAGCAATCAGCAGGCATATTCTAGGAAAACACATTGTAAAAATGTGTAAACGGAAGACTGCATTGAAATTGCCTCTCAGCAGATCAGCATTGTGCAAATTCATTAGAAATAATGGGTAAAAGCATTCCAAAAGCTCTCCACAGCCATATCAACTCTGTTCAGAGTTTGTTGTTATTGTGATGGAGAAGTTTTATCATTTCAAAATAATAAAGATTATCACTGTCTTCTTTATAACTCTTTGATTTTCTACTTTGCATTGCTGAGATACAGATATTTGCTTATACAGCTGATCATTACTGGGAAACTGAGGTACGGTCAAGTGATGCATGTGAGCTGATGTATTTATGAATAGTGACTATCACAGTTTTAATGTCAATGGAAAGTTCTTTATTTGGCTTACCTCTAGCTGTCAGCAGTCCAAAGATGCAAATGACTACTGCAAGTATGCCCTACAGTATATTGATGCTACTGTACACTGGCACCATATTTAGAACCTTCTGATGACACTAAGGGTGAGGCTATGCCAAAACCTAGCGCTTCATCCTCACTGATACCACACAGTTCTAAAGATGATAGCAATGTAGGTGGCTGGGTGGAATGTGTTACCTGCAGAAGTGGTATCCAGTAGAACAGTGGACTGCTTCAAAAGGGGATGGGACAGGACAAGGGGGAGGGTTAATGAAAGGGAAGGGTGGAAGAGAGGGGCAGCTGCAGAATAAGGGGTGCTAGTTGCACATTCGAGCAGACTTGATAGACCTCTAGGCCTTTATCTGCTGGCAAATTTTGTATGTTCGTATGTTCGTAAATATAGGGCATATTAGTTATCAACATTTTAACTAGCTGACTAACTAACTTGCTAGTTAGCTAAATAACTAACTAAATAAGATCTCTGGACAACTGCACCTACAGGTAACCCAGTATCTCACTTAAAATAGGTTTAGATGGTCTTTTAAACCTTGATGGGAACTATTCAAACTATTCTCCCTTAAATCAGTTTGATATACTATGTTGTAAAAAGGGCTTATGAAATCTTTGTCTGTAACTAGCTGACATGTTTGTGTTACATGATTGTGCATGGTTTTCCTAGATACTGTCAGTTTGTGTCCAGTATGACACAGTGATACTCTGAAGTTTTGAGGTGGTAAATTCACGTGTACATAAGCAAGTACTTCTTGTTAGAGAGAGTAATGGACCTATGGAACAGCTTAGCAGTGAAGACAGTACACTCCTTCAAGATACGCTTAGACAAATTTCTACTCAGCAATAGAATGACTGGATACCCTGGGTGGTAGAGTGGGTAGAGAACAACTTTATATTTGTACATGTTTTCACAGCATACTTACTAACACCTGCTAATGAAACCAGGGGCAGATATGACTGACCCAGAGTCCCACCTGACCTTATTGTGCTATGTAACTAAGGGTAAACAAATCTGTGAATGTTAGCAATGCAGAAGGAAACATCAAAGAGTTCTATTAAACTGCCATAGCAATGCATTCTTACTTTGAAATAGATAATAAAAACATCCATACCATAGCAATGTGAACACATGTCAGGGTATTTTTAAATTAAGTTTAAAACATGTTCTGCTTTTTCCTAAGTTTTCAGAAAAACATAACTTTATAAGACAAAGAAGTCATGAGCAATGTGTCAAATCATTACACTTCTTATGAATCATGATACAATCTTTAGCCAGTCAGGATTGCTTATTTCTACACAGTCCAGACTGTTAGAACCATAAAATGGTTTCTCAAGCAAGCAGTTCTAAAATTCTTAGCCAGGATTCACAAAAAGAATGCAAAGTACGCGCAAATGTTTGCGCTGCACTTCCCGACTGCGCTGATAGGCAAGGGAGCTATTCAAAATTGAATAATGCTATGCACTATTTGACTGTGAATAGGGGCCAGAGGGGGCAGCACTAACCCAGGAAAAGCAGTGGAATACCCAGTAATTCTGCCCCCACATCCAGCCAGGAAAACGGCCCCACAGCCAATAGCGCTCAGGCGCTAAAGTGTAATTCACAAAAGGAGTCATGCAAATGAGCCCATTGGGCATGCAAGGTGCTAGTGGCCATTAGCATGCTTATTTTGGACTCATTTGCATGGCATTAGTGTGGCATTGCAGCTACCCCCAACAGCCCATGCCCCACACAGCTGCAGTCCCTAGTAGTCCAGTGGTGCACTCCCCCACCCTGATTGCCCACCTGACATTAATAACAAACACTTTTCATGGTGTAGTGTCCCACCCCAGTCCGCGATCACCCACCCAATAATAAAAAAAATATGTTTCCATAGTGTAGGGCCCCTCCCTTTGCCCAATCTCCCACCTGATAATAAAAAATATATATTTCCATAGTGAAGGGGCCCTCCCCATTGTCCTATCTCCCACCAAATAATAAACAAATATTTTTTCCATAGTGCAGGGTCCCTCCCCATTGTCCTATCTCCAACCAAATAATAAACAAATATTTTTTTCCATAGTGTAGGGCCCCTTCCCATTGCCCAATCTCCCATCTGATAATAAAAAAAATATTTTTTCCATACTATAGAGCTCCTCCCCATCTCCTACCTGATAAAAAAATAATATTTTGTCCATAGTGTAGGGCCCTTCCCCATTGCACAATCTCCCTCCTGATAAGAAAAACATATTTTTTCTATAGTGTAGGGCCCCTCCCAGGTCCCCATTCTCCTACCCAATATGATGAAATAAATTTTCCATAGTGTAGTCGTCCCTCCCCGCTCCCTGGTCTCGATTGCCATCCCCATATGAATAAATATATTTTAGCCCTGGTAGTCTAGTGTCCCCTCCTCCTCCCCAGTATCACTGTCCCTGTATGAAAATAATTTTATCCCTGGTAGTCTAGAGGGTATGCCATCGCTACGGTAACAATTTTACCGTGACTGGCAGTACAGTGACAACAGCAACAGGTTGCTGTAGTGTTGACGCAGGATCCCAACATTGCTTTCTGGGGATCATGCACCCCTTCCCCAAATCAGCTCTGGCTCAGGGTTGATTATTTTAGTTATGGGGGAGGTGGGGGGCAGAGTCCACCATATGGGGGTTTTGGGGGTGAAGCCCACTAAAGAAAACACAATTGTGGTCAACATAAAGGTGTCGCTGTAACGTTGGTCAGCAAAGAATTTGTCGACCAACTGTCATTGATACGTCTAGTGGACGGCCCACCCAGTCAGACATAGACCCCTCCCTACTCTCCCCCAACCCGACTCTCAGCTGGTGACCAGCACAGTCCTCCTCACACCACCGCGGCTGGCCGCCGACTGAGCCCTGATGGAGCGCATACTGTATACAGTACTGTGCCTTGACTGTGATTGGTCAGCCACAGTCAAGGAGCAGTACTATATATAGTACTCACTCCATGAGGGCTCAGTCGGTGGTCAGTTGGGCTGATGTGAGAAGGGCTATGCTGGTCATCGGCTCAGGATTGGGTTGAGGGGAAGTCTGGAGGGGTCTATGTTTGACTGGGTGAGGGTTCCACTAGACAACCAGGGATAAAATTATTTTTGTTTGGGGACAGCGATACCAGGGAGGGGGAGGGACACTATACTACCAGGAATAAAATATATCTATTCATATGAGGATGGCAATTGAGACTGGGGAGGGGGAGGGACCACTGCAGTATAGAAAATTTATTTCATCATATGGGGTGAGGGATCAGACAACAGCTCACACTATGGAAAAATATTTTTTATTATTGGGTGGGTGATTGGGAACTGTGGTGGGACACTACAGTATGGAGACTATATATAAACATGTTGGGTGGGTGACTGGGAAGGGGGTTGGGACCACTACACTAGGGAAATGTATTGTGGTATCTCCAGTGGGCGATTGGGTAGCAGGAGGGACCACTGCGCTATAGAAAGTTTACTTTTACTTCTAGGCTCAGTGATCTGGGGGGGGGGCACAGTAGCTGCTGCCAGCCACTAGGTCTGCTCGGATTATCACCAGGTTTTTTCTGTGGTAATTTGCTCCATGCAAGGGCCTTCATAATGGCCCTTGCCTGCAGCAAATCTGTCATGAATGAGATTGCAGGGATATGCAGTTCCCCACCCCTTCATTAGCATTGCAGCCCCCTCACAACTTTGCCTGGGCGCAAACCCAGTTTGTTGGAGCAAACTGGGCTTTGTGAATACCAACTATTCACAAAGCCCAGTTTGCCCCAAGCAAACTCAGTTTGTGCCGGGCCAATGTTTTGTGAATTTGACCCCTGAAGTTTTAAGTTCAGTTCAGTAGTCCATTTCCATCACTGGGGTCCCTCTTACATTTTACAAAGTAAAACATTTTGAATGTAAATTCAAGTTCCATTTATATAAAACAGAAGCCTTTAGGATGATTTATAATATTTTATATGTACAGTACTGGAATCTCTTGTGGTTGTAAGAGTGCTATTTCAAGTCCTTTTTGTGCTACAACTGCTCAGCTTTGCTTCACAGTTCTTTCACCCAAAGAACTAGAGAAGACACTCTTACATGAAATGCCGGAACTCTGCACACATCATAAACATATACTAGATGGTTGAAGGGACTTAGAGCACCAACAGTGTGCCGTGATTCCTTACAATGCCCACATTCCATACTGTATTATTTATGTAACATCACCCTCAGTGGTGCTCCTCATACAAGACAAATACATGCAATTCTGAATAGCGTCTTTCATACAAAAAGCATAAAAATGCCTTATAGCAGGATGAGAAATACAATAAACAAGAGCTGGCTTGCGTCTCCAAAGCTGGTCTTGTGATTTTAATGTTAAATTACATGGCAAACATCAGATTTGTTAACTTTCTAAGCTAATATCCTAGATTGCAAAGCATTTTAGTGCACCAGCATGGAAACCAGGGTCGGTCTCCACCACAGCTACTGTAAGTGCTGACACTGTCAGCTTTGCTAGTCACTTCCCCCTCCCCCCCCGTACACTTGCCCACTCAGCGTGGAAATGGTTTGAAGAAGGATATCACAGTCAATAAGATGCTGGACCTCAGCCTGAGAAAGTTAATAAACCTTTTAAGTGTTTCAGTCCACCCATCTGTAAAGCAGGTATGATAAATATACATCAAGGGTACGTTGCAACTTATGTTTGAGTGGCTATCTTGAACCAAGAAGTCACAGTAAAAATTCATCTAGGGTTCATTACCATGAACTGCTCTAATAAGATACTGCTGGAGTTATTAGGTACTAAGAAGGTCACAGAAAAATCCTGTCCAAGATGCCTTATCATCTCCTGTGTGTGACTTTAAAGTGCAAGGGCAGAATAGTCGCAGACCAGGGTATACCAAGCCCACAAACTTATCAGTGATTGGGTGAATGCCTAAGATTAATAATGGCCAGAGGGAGGGAGGGCTGGGAACAGATGCAGTTATACATGGAGGCCAGGTATGTAGATCATGGAGGGGGGTTATTAGTTAGCTGTAGGGACTGTGGTGCCATACTCTGTGGTGTCTACTCGCTTGAACCTGTTATAGCTTGTTTTTCTATGAAACTTAAAAACGTTACTGCCTTAAACTGTTAATAGCAAATTTATGATGTAACTTTCCTGTCTGGTTTTACCTGTAATGTGTATTCGTGCTTTGTTAAATGTTCTTTGTGACGTGGAACCTTTGTAAAAGAGCCCTGGCTCAAAGGTATTAATTCCTAGACTAATAAACTAAAACTAAAATACTCATCCAGGGTACACTTTGTAAGTGTGGTGACTGACCAGTCTACAGGAGGTTGGCAGTACTCAACTCTGAGCTAACTGCTGCCTGGGCTGAAATAGGTTAGCTAGGGTATAGGCTGGAGTGGGGTCTGGAGTTGCTTATTGCTGATCCTTTTGTTCAGCAACTTGTAAGAGTCTGCAATGAAGGTTGAAAGGTATGTGCTGCCCTCCACAGCAGCACATCTAAGGAGCAGCTGTAATGCTCCACTGAAGCCTGCATCATTACCACAGGCACACCAAATCCTATCCACAGTGGCACATCTAAGGAGCAGCTGTAAAGCTCCACTGAAGCCTGCACCATTACCACAGGTACACCAAGTCCTACCCATAGTGGCACATCTAAGGAGCAGCTGTAATGCTCCACTAGAACCTGCACCATTACCTCAGGCACACTGAGTCCCCTCCATGGCAGCACATCTAAGGAGTAGCTGTAATGCTCCACAGAAGCCTGCACCATTACCACAGGCACACCAAGTCCTATCCACAGTGGCACATCTAAGGAGCAGCTGTAATGCCCCACTGGAGCCTGCACCATTACCACAGGTACACCAAGTCCTACCCATAGTGACACATCTAAGGAGCAGCTGTAATGCTCCACTGGAGCCTGCACCGATACCACAGGCACACCAAGTCCTATCCACAGTGGCACATCTAAGGAGCAGCTGTAATGCTCCACTGAAGCCTGCACCATTACCACAAGCACACTGAGTCCCTTCCACAGCAGCACATCTAAGGAGCAGCTGTAACACTCCACCGGAGCCTGCACCATTACCACAGGCACACCAAGTCCTATCCACAGTGGCACATGTAAGGAACAGCTGTAATGCTCCACCGGAGCCTGCACCATTACCACAGGCACACTGAGTCCCCTCCACAGCAGCACATCTAAGGAGCAGCTGTAATGCTCCACTGGAGCCTGCACCATTACCACAGGTACACCAAGTCCTATCCACAGTGGCACATCTAAGGAGCAGCTGTAACACTCCACCGGAGCCTGCACCATTACCACAGGCACACCAAGTCCTATCCACAGTGGCAATTCTAAGGAGCAGCTGTAATGCTCCACTGGAGCCTGCACCATTACCACAGGCACACCAAGTCCTATCCACAGCAGCACATCTAAGGAGCAGCTGTAATGCTCCACCGGAGCCTGCACCATTACCACAAGCACACCAAGTCCTATCCACAGCAGCACATCTAAGGAGTAGCTGTAATGCTCCACTGGAGCCTGCACCATTACCGCAGGCAAGGCAAGGTAAAGTTTATTTTTATGGCACCCGGAGGCTCTGGGCACCTCACACTCAGAGAGCAAGTAAGGAAGTACAAAATAACAAATAAATACATCATTAATCAGTAATAAAAACAGATAATAAAATATTATAAAATATTTAAACTTGCTCAATATTTATACACTGGGTCAAATATCTATGTCAGGGAAGGCCAGAAGAAATAAATAGGTCTTGAGGTGGCCCTTAAAAGCCTTAACTGACGGGGCCTCTCTGATGACTGTTGGAAGAGATTTACACAGCATGGGGCTGGTGACACTAAATGCCCTGTCACCTGCAGTTTTTAATCTCGTTCTGGGAATCATCAGAAGACCCCTAGAGGAGGAATGGAGAGAGTGGACTGGAGTGGCTGGCATTTGGAGATCGGACAAATAGCTAGGGCCTAGTCCATGCAGAGCCTTAAAAGTGAGAAGACCCACCTTGAAGATAACCCTCCACCTGACTAGCAGCCAGTGTAGTTCATGCAGCACTGGAGTTACATGATAGACCCTTAAAAGGCCTGTCAGCAACCTGGCAGCTGAATTCTGCACCAGATGCAGTCAGCGAAGAGTACCTCCAGAGAGCCTGAAATAAAGAGCATTACAGTAATTAAGCCTGGACGTTACAAAGGCATGAACCAGAGTAGGAAGGTCCTCAGGTGTAACTGGGGGTTTAATCCTGGCAATGTTCCTCAAGTGGTAAAAAAAAATCTGGACAGCTAATGACACCTGAGGTTCAAATGTCAATCCAACATCCAGGAATATGGCTAGATCTCACACCCTGGAGGAAGCCATCAATGATGAAGGCCCCAGGAAAAGACGAATTGCCATACTGGCAGGATTCGTATCAAGCCTTTGGGCCAGTTCTACTACTAGAACCTCTGTCTTATCAGGGTTCAGTCACAACCAGCTAGAAGTCACCCAATCATTGATCTCCACCAAGCAGCTATTAAGGACTTTCACAGCGTCAGATGTTCCAGGGCCAAAAGATAAATACAATTGGGTATCATCTGTACAGCAGTGAAAACCCACATTGTATTTCCTAATGAGCTCACCCAGGGGCGGCATATATGCTGCAGACTACATCAGCAACAAGATTGATCCCTGAGGTACTCCACATGACAAGAGCCTTGGGGAGGAGGAGAAATTCCCCATCTCAACCCATTGCTTCCTGTTCATGAGGTAGGACTCAAACCAGCAGATATCAATGCTGGCAAGCCCACCATATTTTCTGAGAGAATCAAGCAACACAAAGTGGCCTACGGTGTCAGAGGCTGAAGAGAGATTGAGGAGAATGAAAATTGACCCATCTCCTCTATCCCTTGCCCTGAGGAGATCACTGTGCACCTGAACTAACATTGTTTTGGTAACATGCTTGGCTCAGAAACCAGACTGGAGTGTCTCGTAGATGTCAAAGGGCATGAGGTACTCCTCCAACTGCTGCACCACAATCTTCTGTACAACCTTTCTCAGATATGGAAGGTTGGAGATAAGTCAGTAATTCACCAAGATGTCCAGGTTGAGTGATGGTTTCTTCAGAAGGGGCCTCACCAGAGCATCTTTCAAGGAATCCAGGAAGCCCCCCTCTGACAATGAGCACTGGACAATCGAGGTGAACACCAGGCCTATGGAACCTATGCTTCTCATCAGAAAATGCATCAGAACCATGTCCAGTTTGCAGTATGTGTGCTTCAGCTTCGAAGTGACCTCAGTGACCTCATCCACTTCTACTGGTTTAAACTCCTCCCATGCAGGTGGAGTGCCTCTACTACATCCAGTCCACACCGAGTCCTCTCCACGGCAGCACATCTAAGGAGCAGCTGTAACACTCCACCGGAGCCTGTATCATTACTGCAGGCACACCGAGTCCCCTCTGCGGGCAACACATCTAAGAAGCAGCTATAACACTTCACTGGAGCCTGCACCATTATTGCAGGCACGCCAAGTCCCCTCCACTTCAGCACATCTAAGGAGCAGATGTAATGCTCTGCTGGAGCCTGCACCATTACTGCAGGCACACCAAGTCCCCTCTGCAGTGACACATCTAAAGAGCAGCTGTAACACTTCACCGGAGCCTGCACCATTACCGCAGGTAGCTAGTTAAGTCCTCTCAGGGAGGCCAGGTCTGCACACTAGTGCAGGCACTTACTTGGCAGAACAGTGCTGATTGAAAACGAACTTCAGCTTACCTCTGTGTTCCTGTATCCTGTATGTTTCTTTCATGTACTTTAAGTGCCTTTAACTTGCCTGTTCTTCTTGGACAGAGTGCTTACCAGCTGTTACTTAGACCCTTTTTATGGCCAATTTACTATGTAGCCTGTTAGTTGGACAGAGTGCTTGCTAGTTATTATTTAGACCCTTTTACAGCTGATGTATTGTGTGTTATGTTCACACCTATCACCTGCTGAGTAGCCATTTTGTCTCCTACCTTGCTCTCTCTTTTTTTATTTTGGATACTCCGCCAGGTATCTGCCCTAGTCACGGCCTCCTAAGGTCCCCCATGCCAGTCGATCCCCCTGGTCACCCCTGGCTTGCCCCCCAGAGGATGGGGCCGCAGAGCTGACTCTCCACATCCCAACCGTGCGGTCCTGTAACTGGTTGGGAGGATCGGTGACATGGAGGAACCCTGGGAGGGCTTCACAGGGCGGAGTCCCGTTTGTATTTTAATGTATCCCTGGAGCGGCGTGCAATGGCGTAGCGCACTATGTGCAGGCGTCCGTCGGCTCTCTCTCCCAGGTCAAATACGGCGCTTGTCGTACTCCAGCCTCCGCTGGGTGTCACTGCAGTGCCGCATGTATCCTCACCTACTCCTGAAGGGGAAGGAGAGCTTGCCACAGGACGCTCAATCCTTCCTTCCCTGCCAGCCCCTCGCAGCCCAAGTCCGTTTCCTGAACCCGGGTCGCGCCAGCAGCGAGGAGGCCCCGCCGCTCAACCCTCAGTGCCACCGGGCCGCCTACCTTTGCTCTCTCTCTCACCCTCTCCCTCACTTACTGTCTAGCCATCCCATTCCCCTCCTGACCCCTTTGCTTTGGACTTGACCTCCTAATCCCTTCTCTACTTAATGCCAGTGCTCTCTCTTGTACCTTGCAGGCACACCAAGTTCCCTCCACTCTGGCACATCTATGGAGCAGCTGTAATGCTCAACCAGAGCCTGCACCATTACCAGTGGTAGCTAGTTAAGCCATCTCAAGGTGGCTGGTTCTGCACACTTGTGGCACCACTCTTCACATGGCACCACTTGAGTCTGCCCACCCAACCTGTGCCAACCACTCTTCCACCCAGGGGTGGCACTCCTTCAAAATAATGACCAGAACCACTTTTGCACCCCTACCCGTGAGCGATTCTTGGGCCACAACACTCCCCCCCCCCATATCATCATATGCCTAAATTGATATCCCACTTCCACAAGGTATATTATGGTCTGCAGCAAGTCATGTGCTTAAGTTTGGAGACTACAGGATTTATATCCAAGTCTGCAGCTGTCTGGCTCATCCACAGCCTGGTGCTCTGACCACTAGGCCAGCCTACCAACAAGTGTTCTGGTGGAAAACATAATAATACCCCATAGCCTACCCCCACCCTGACAACTCTAGGCTATACTGCCACCTAGTGACCTGGCTAGGGTTTGTGTTTCCCAGCTCCATCTCATATAATCCCCTTATAAGCTTCCACTCCCCCTTTTTAGTTTCTTCTCTGCTTGCCGCCTCATGGGAAATCTCCATAATCCTCCTGCTCAACCTACTGCTTTTCAGAAGCTAGTTCCTTCTGTACTCCTTATTGCTATGCAGAAGCGAATCCCTCTTCATTTTGGGACTCTCCCACAACCCTTCTGGCTTTCTCCCTTGTCTTCCCTCATCCTGTCTCGCTAAGAGCCTTCACACTGCACTTTGTAACCATCCTCTGCTATCCCTACACCAACTTCAAATGGCAGTACTCTGCTGGACCCTTACATGACCCTTTGAATAAACTGAGGAATAAACCCCCAAGCTAGAAAACAAGTTACCCTCATCTTATTCTTTTGTTCTGGGGATATTGAGCTAAATCCAGGCCCCTTTTACTTCCCCAATGGAATTCGCATCAGCAAAAGGGATGACATTTATGCTTATCAATGTACTGTATGTAATCTCATCAAGAAAATGGATGATGTGCAAACTTGGATTTTTATTTTGTATTTTTTTGTATTTTATTAGCAAATTCAGAAACAACCTTTGAGTGTGAACTCTTACAAAGGTTCCACATCATGGATACAGAATAACAATTACAGACATACATTGACAATAAACGTTGTAACACGCATATTATAAATCAGGGTAACTTTCCTATTAAAGCTAAGCAATATGCAGATTTATTGACAACAGGATAGAATTAAGAGGACAAGGACCTACAGGTAAGTGGCCTCAGGGGCCTTGTCAGAATGGTGGGGAGAGGAAGAGGAGGATGGTGCTTAAGCACAGGGATTAGTCTGGGGGTGAAGAAAAATGCTAGGGCAGAGGAGGTGGCAGAGATCAGAGGGTGGAATAGTAAAGAGGTGGGCTGTGGGGCAGGAAGGTGCATGAATTAGCCCCAGAAGGGAAGGGGTCAGGGGCAGGAACAGGTAGGTTGAAGATGGGTGGGTTTAGGTTACACATTCTTGGGAGGGATAGACGCAGTGGGGGGAAAAAATAATAGAGAGAGCAAACTGGGAGGAGAGTACCTGAGAGCAAACAGGGATGAGGGGTGATGTGTCAAGTAGGGAGAATCAATCTCAGTATGGCCATTAAGCGATGGAAGGGCGAGGTGCACTCAGTTGGGAAAGTAAGCTCAGTGCTGACATGCAGAAGTGTTCAGACTCAGTAAAGATTGCTTTAATTCAGTTTTAAAGGCCTGAAAGTTTTCAGTGCTTAGTGTAGTTGCTGGGATCTCAATCAGCCAGAGTGGTGCTCGGTATGCAAAAGAGCGCTGTCCCAGAGCAGTCCTGTGGAATGTGACACTTAGTGGGATCATGGCAGAACTTCTGGTATTGTACCTAGAACTGGCAACCTTTACCAGATCAGAGATGCAAGGAGGTTTTTTTTCTGAGCATATCCTTCATACCTAGAAGGCAGGTTTGGAGTCTGATTCTGTTTCTGAGAGCTAGAAAGTTGACCTGTGCATACAGTGAGCAAATGTGCATTTGATGGCCCGTGTTTAGAAGTAGTCTGCATGCCTTGTTAATGGCAGTAACTATGCTTTTGAGAGCCGTATCAGTGACAGCTCCATACACAAGTAGTCCATAGTTAACTATGGGTAAAATGGAGCTTGAGACCATGAGTCTGGGGACAGGCTTTTCCTGTGCCTAAACAGGATTTCTAGTTTCACATTCATTGCCTTCACCACCATGTCAATGTGTTGCAGAAATGTGAGTAAGTCATCATCCAAAATGCCCAGGTACTTGAAGGAGTGCACCTGCTCTAAAGGGACCAACTTGTTATTTGTGATTGTCAGGACAGGGTACCTCTTTTTTAGCTAGGGGCTTGCTAGGAGCATTGTTTTTTTTTTATAATTCAGAACTAACCCTTGCAAACAGAACCAAAGCTCCACCTGTTGAAAGGAGCTCTGTAGCTTGGCCTGAAGATGCTCTAGGTGAGAATGACTACTGAGAACGATGGAGTCATCAGCGTATAGTATCATTTTGCTGTTGCAGGTGTCCAGGAGATTATTAAGAATAGGCTGAACAGCAGGGGTCCAAGAATGCCCCTTGAGGTACTCCGATCGAGACTTCTTTACAGCTTGATACTGATTGGTCTATTTTGACCCTTTGGGATCTAAGGGAGAGTTAGTTCTGGATCACGGCATGGCAGTAGGAGCTACACCAATGGTTCAAAGTTGGTTTAGGAGAAGTGGGTGACAGACTGTATCGAACACCTTAGTTAAATCAGTAAAGATTGAGCCTACAGATTGACCCTTATCCAGGGTATTGTGGGCATAGTCAGTGAAGTCCACAAGAGCAGTGGCTGTACTGTGGTTTTGCCTGAATCCATGCTGCTGGGGACATTGCAGCTGGTATTACTGAATATAGTCATTGACTTGGTCCACCATAATCTTCTCCAGAGCTTTTGAGAGGGGGGAAAGTATAGAGATTGGTCTATAGTTTGTAGTGAGAGTCCTATCCCCATTATTTTTTTTACTTATTTTGTAGTGAGAGTCCTATCCCCATTATTTTTTTTACTTATGCTTGCTAATGTATGCCTATTTTGTTAGAATCTGCCTGTAAACTGCCTAAAAAAAGCTGTAATACTTGCAAACTGCTCTTGCTAGATTGATTAAGTGAAACAGCCCTTTCCTTAGCCTCTGTAACTGCCTCCCAGACTTCAGGGTGCCAAGGAAATCGACTCCTTTCATTTGTAAATTAGTTTTGTCACTGGGTAGCTCGACCATTGTCTGGGACCAGTACTAATTGGCTTCACTTTCTCTTCCCCTTCAGCTGAGAACCCTCCAGGGCTCCCAGCTCATCCGCCACAAGAACAGCAGTCACTGGGCAGTCAGCGCTTCTGAAGCCGCCACCCAAGACCACTTGCTCAGACTCCAGACCCAGAGGCACGGGCAAAGCAGCAAATTTTACACCCACCCACCCATCCCTCCCCTGACCATTATATATAGACTTCCTTGCCCCACCCTCCTCTGCCATTGGCTTTCCTACAAATCTATCCTCCCTGCTTCCCTAGGACGCCCACAGACATATACATTTTGGGCTGCCACTTCAGGTTCAAGTGTCCCATCCTAACTAACCCAACGCAGTCTCCCCTACCACTCATCTCAGATCAGATTTGTGACTTCTTATTACTGTCCCTAGTCGCTGTGTCATAGTAAATTCTCCTTGCTCCCTACATGTGGTTTCAGCAACTACATCCCTTTGCTGACCCTGTGGTGTGTAGCCTTAGCTGGTGATACTTCTTAGATCAGGTTTACAACTTCTCATAATTATGTCTAGTCGCTGTACCATAGAAACATCTCCTAGCTCCCTTCAAGTGGCATCGGCACCTATATCCCTTTTCAGACTCTGTGGCGTGTAGCCTTACCTGGTGATACATTGCCCAGATAAAGCCCTTACAACTGTTTCTCTTTCTGACCCCCATACTTTAACCATGGAACTTGCAATCTGGCTCTACCTATTTACTGCCTTATGCACCCTACCCTTATTAGCAAAACAAAATGGTTATATTAAATGCACACTGAAAATAGAAAATAGAGTTAAAAATCTACGTTTTAAACTTAGGTCTTCTTCAGGAAATATCTAAAAGAGAAAAAAAATAAAGTTAATTAGGGTACACGCCAGATGGAATTTACCCCAAAGAGGACTCGTATCCTCTACCACAAGAATGTCTACTCACGGAGTCCCTATACAACTCGTGCTATGCCCCCACGTTGTCATACCCACTTTCAGCTGAGTCTCCCTCTCAGACAGCCGCTGGCATCTCGTTACCTACCCAAGGAATGTTACCTACTTGGCCCAGTACCTGCATCTACTGGTGTCATACCGCTAAGATCTTAGCATGTGTATCACTAGGACTGAACAGTACAAAGAATAGGTCCTTGCATTCCTACGCCAATACTTCCACTAGCCAAAGAAGGTTTAGTTCTTCCAAATTACCACTTGTTGCCCTGAGGAAAGTTGTACTCCTCCTCTTCCTATGCTCAGGCAATGTTAAACTTAACCCTGGTCCTATACAAGCAATTCCTTCACCGTCCGAAATCACGAAATATAAAGGTATCAGCTTTAAGCATGTTAATGTGTGTAGCCTCTTAAAGAAACTCACCTCAATACAGGCTTGGGCTATCCACACAGAGCCGGATGTACTTGTCATATCTGAATCCTGGCTTCATCCATCCACGCCAGACAAAGAGGTCAATATCCCCAACTATCTGTTATTCAGAGCCGATAGACTAACCAGAAGCGGTGGTGTAGCCATCTATGTTAAGGACAAGTTTACGGTCACTACCCTCGATATTACATCAATTGCCAATGTTTTTGAATGCCTGTCCTTAAAAATTGAAATATCTACATCAGTGGCCCTTCGTGTCATAGGATGTTATAGACCACCATCCTCAGAGTCACAGCTCCTGTCCCACCTATCATCTACTATGAGTACAGACACAATGGAAACAATTATACTAGGGGACCTTAACTACGACTGGCTGTCAAGCGCATCTCTTCCACTTAAATCCTTCTGTGACTGTCATGGGCTCACTCTGCTTATTAATGAACCTACTTGTATCAATAAGAAAAACCCTATGAAAAGTACACTATTAGATGTACTTCTAGTAAGCAAACCCCATTTCTTCTCCCATGCTGGGATCTTTCCTGCCGATGTTAGTGACCATTGCTTTATTGCTGTCATAAGAGCAGTTCCTAAACTAACAGCCTCAGCAAAGTTCTCTACCAAAAGATCAAAACGGAATTTTGCCCCGCTTGCATATATCAATGACCTGAAAGCCTCCTGCTTTGGCAGACTTTTTATTTAGCCAAATCAGTAGAAACAGCACATGCCATTTTCCACGAAATTGTATCCAGTGCTCTTAACACCCACGCACCCTTAGTCAAAACCCGCATACAGACTAGAAAGTGCCATTGGTTTACAGCAGACAACAAGGCAGCACTATTAAAAATAAACAAGCTCTGGAAGATAGCACTCAAATCCCACAAAGCCGAAGACTGGCATCTTTTCAGAACAGCCAGAAACCACTGTACAAAGCTAATTTGGGAAACCAAGTAAAACTTCTATCGCTCTGAACTCGACACTGCCTCCAACTGCCCTACCAAGTTCTGGTCCACAATAAAATAACTTTCTGGTAATACCACAGGAAACACTCTCCCCTCAAAAATTATTTCTGACAATGTAACTATCAACAACAATAAAGAGATACTACAAGCCTTCAACAATCACTTTGCTACTGCAGGGCTAGCTTTTGATAACTCACCTGCACGCAACCTACGCTCCCAGCTTACCACGCAACCTTCAGAATCTAGTCCCTCAGATGCAGTCTTTTATTCTCTCCGCCTCACTAAAGAGGTCAAGATCTCCTCCTCCAGTTGGACACCAGAAAAAGTGCTGGCGCTGACACCTTCGATCCATACTACTTAAAGACTCCGTATCATGTCTTGGCCGTACCTATTACACATCTATTTAACTTGTCCCTTTCTCAAGGGACCCTCTCCAAACTGTGGAAGACTGCACATGTTATTCCATTGTTTAAATCTGGAGAGCCCTGTGATCTAAACAACTACAGGCCCATCTCCCTTCTCCCGGTACTATCAAAACTTCTGGAAAAAATCGTGAATGCCCAGCTGAAGTCTTTCTTAGATGATACTAACCTGCTAAACCCAATGCAATCTGGTTTCAGAACTGAACATAGTACAATCACGGCCCTGGCCAAGGTGACAAAAGACTGGCAGTGCTAGCTAGAGAACAAAAAATTTGTCTGCGCCATTTTTCTAGACCTAAGTAAGGCCTTCAACACTGTCAACCACAGCCTCCTTCTTTCTTCATTAAAAGCTATTGGTCTAGATTCTACCTCCTTGCATTGGTTCCACAACTACCTTTCTGATAGGCACCAACAGGTCAAGGCCGAAGGTGAACTCTCCGCCTCAAATCTGTTAAAAAGAGATGTCCCACAGGGATCCATCCTGGGCCCACTCCTATTTGCCATCTACATCAACAATATTGACTCAGGCATCAATGAGGTGAAAATTCATCTGTTCACAGATGATACAGTGATCTACCTAAGCCGTACAACTCCTGAAACTGCCTGTAGCGACCTTCAAGCTGACTTCAACATACTTCAATACCAGCTCCTTAGTAAAAAATTGCTACTTAATGCCAAAAAGACAACGGCGATGCTATTTTCACCTATTAACCATGCAGCCTACCCAGCTCCACCCCCCATCATCACCCTCCTAGGAGAAATCCTGGAATTTACGCCAAAATTCAAATACCTGGGGGTTTGGCTTGACTTCAATCTCTGCTTTTCAGACTACCTGGAGGATTTGTTAAAAAAACTGAGACAGAGACTAGGTCTCTTCTTCAGATTAAACCGCCTGCTAACTACAGAGGACAAGAGACAGCTAGTTCAGTCTACATTCCTTTCCCTAATTGATTACGCCGACTTTATATACAGCCAATGTGCTACTTCATACTTTGGTAAATTGGACATACTTTACCACTGAGCCCTTCGCTTCATCACTGGTCTCCCCTTCTCCACCCATCACTGCTCTTTATATGCGGCCATAGGTTGGACCTCCCTACACTACAGACGAAATAAAAGTGCAGCTGTCTGGACATACAGAGCTATCACTGGCAAACTTCCATAGTACATTGTTGATTGCCTGACTCTCAATATGCCCGAAACCTATGTCCTAAGAAGCTGTTCACTGATTTCTCTGAAAGTGCCCAAAGCTCTAACACGTTTTAGGAGAGCTGCCATAGGATTTGTTCTACCGTAACTCTGGAATGTGCTACAGAAATCACTGGAACTGAGGACTCCTGTTAGTATTACTGTGTTTAAGTCCTTATACTCAAAATACATTACAGAAGCCTGCAACTGCTTCCAACGATCCTAGCTCTGGAATGTGCTACAGAAATCATTGAAACTGAGGACTCCTGTTAGTCTCACTGTGTTTAAGACCTTATACTTAAAATACATTACAGAATCCTGCAACTGCTTCCAATGATCCTAGCTTACTTGCACCCCCTTCCTCATCCTCCCTGCTTTTCCCATCCTCCTTCCTTCTTGTATCAGTGCATAACTTGTCCCTGAGCCACCTACTTATCTACCGCCCTAAATCTCACCCTCCCTCACCCACCTATTCCTTGCATTACCCACAGCATCGCATTCCTTCGCTCCTAGTATTATCCCAGTTCCAGACCCCCCCCACTGGCTGCCCACTTCTCCCAACACATGTCTCCCCCTTGATATGCCTCTGTCTTTTTAAATGGACTATGTATGTCTCTTCGCTTGTAGCATCCACTTCAACTAATCTCTTCGCTGGACTATAATGCCTTTACCTTACAGGAATACTAAACCATGTATGTTGTTGTATCTGGCATACATTTTTACTGACTTGCTACCCTATTGTTATGTATACCCTTACCGACTGTCTTTTACCTGAACCCAAATGTATTTTTACTTATCCTGTCTATTGCAGGCCTACCTGTACTGTTGTACTCTTGCATCTAATGTCTGTTTGTCTGTATATAAATGCATTGTTACTTGTCTTATGTAATGCAGGTCCACCTTGTAAATGAGCTTGCTCAATGGTGTTCGCCTGGATAAATAAAGAATTTGATTGATTGATTGATTGATTGATTGATTATTGTGAACAGGGGCCGCCAGAACTTGTTTCCAGAGTGAGGGGAATTGAGCAAGCATAAACGATTTATTAAAGAATTTGGTGATTGGTATTATTACCTCGTCTATAGCCAGGGAAATCAACTTCATGTTGATACAGTTGCTGCCTACCCTGATTTTCCCAAGACCTTTTTGACATAACCCATAGTCTCTTTTACTGTGACTTTCTTAAAGTCAAAGTTTGGGTGATGGTTAGGCATAGGTATGCTATCCTGGTCTGCATTTAGAGGCTTGCGGTAGTCCACTGGGAGGACAGAGCTTAGGTCCGTAAAGGTAGAGTTGAACCCTTCGGCAATGGCAAGAGGATCCATGGAGTTCACTCCATTTACGTTGAGCAACAATGGTTGTGTTTTGTCCTCCCTACCTGTGACTTCTTTAATATTGTCCCAGAGCCACTTCCCATTCCCCCAGTTTCTTTCTAATTGGTCCTTGTAGTATCTGGCCTTAGCATTCCAGATGAGCAGAGTGCATTTGTTTCTTGACGCCTTATAATTCTGAATGTCTGTAAGGTCTCTGGTGTCCCTAGATCTACTCCACAGGTTGTCCCTATCCCTCATGAGGTCCAGGAGTTCCCCGATAATCCACCCATTATTGTGGCCTCGTGTTTTCCTTTTTATGACTGGTACGAATCTGTTGCAGACCGAGTTAAACCCATTGGTAAAGTATTGAAGTGCTTTAATAATGTTGTTTAATACCCTAAAGGGAGTCCAGTAGATCTGGAAGAGAGCCTCTTTGAAAGCTGTGAGATGTCTTCATCTCAGAATTCTGCTCTTCACAACGATAGGTGGAGCTTCTTTAAATTTATTTAACCACTGAAAGGTGATTGTGGAGTGGTCACTCAGGGAGTCAGGGAACACAGTGACTTCAGATATCCTATCCGGAGTGCTTGCAAGTAGCCAGTCTAAGAACGAGTGTTTGCCAGATTTATAGTTAATTCTTGTAGGCTCTCTGATTAATTGGGAGAGATAGGGCTGGTCACAGAAACCTTTAGGTGGGGAGAATCATCACCAAGCCAATTTAAGTTAAAATCACCGGTCATAATAAGCTCACTGTTCTTGTTAATGCCATCCACAACCCTTAGTACCTTGCTTAAGCTCTCTTTGGCCTTCCTGGGTGAGAGGTAGATGCAAGCAACAATTAGGGATTTTTTGTGAGCTCCAAACAGGAGCCTAACTGCAAGTAACTCATAGTCATCAGGACTGGCTGAGACAGTGAGAACAACCCCTTGCAGTGAATCCTGGATATAAATAAGACATCCTCCACTCCTTTTTCCTATTCTATCATATCTAAAATCCTTGAATCTGGATAGTCCAATTTCGCAGTCTTTAATCTGAGAAGTCAGTCAAGTCTCTGTAAGACAGATAACATCTGGGCAATGTAAGGTTGTCCAGGCCTGTAGTAGGACCATCTTTGGGAGTAGGCTGCAGATGTTCATAGCCACTAGCTTTACACATGGGTCTTTTATTCCCAGATTTGCTCAGAGGACCAGGGTTAGGGTGCACATTTCCTGATAGGAGGAGAAACAGCAGCAAAACCTTCCTAGTCAAGAGGCTACAGAGAATTAAGGATTTGCATTTACTTATTCTGTCTGCCAAGGTATGGTAGAAACCTTTTTATGGACACAGTGGAGGATAGGTTAGGCCCAATGTATACCATTACTTGACTTGAGTAGATGAGTTCCTGGGGGATCAGAGGTGCCTGTACTTTGGGACAACTGTTTATCGGGGAGTTGATAATAACAGCCTTCAGCTGACCGCAAGAAGCAACATTAGGAGCAAAGGAGTCAGGAGAGGGTTGGGCAGCATAATGTCCCACTAGGGTTGTGCCTAGAATTTCTCATATAAATCTTGATATTTTGGTCCTAACCAAAGCTTGACTAAAGAAAATAATCCCAGGCCAAGAACTAGCTCTCCTTACATAGAAACATAGAAACATAGAAGTTGACGGCAGATAAGGACTGCAAGGCCCATCCAGTCTGCCCATTTCTTTTTCTACCTTATAAATGTGCCATCGGCCTTTTACTCTGTCAGTGACCTATCTATTCATAGTCATTTGTATTGCTCCCTTATGCCTATCCCATGCCTGTTTGAAGCCCTGCACTGTATTCATAGCCACCACTTCTTGTGGTAAGCCATTCCATGCATCTACCACCCTTTCTGTGAAAAGAATTTCCTCACATTCCCCTTAATCGCCTCCTCTAATCTCATGCTGTGTCCTCTTGTCCTGCTATTTTTCTTATATTTAAACATGTTAGACTCTTTCACCTTTGTTTATGCCCTTAAGGTGTTTAAATGTCTCGATCATATCACCTCTCCCTCCTTTGCTCAAGGGTATACATATTGAGCTCCGTTAATCTGTCCTCATATGTCTTCTGATGCAGTCCCTGCACCATTTTGGTTGCCTTCTCTGGACTGCCTCAATTTGGTTAATGTCCTTGTGAAGGTGTGGCCTCCATACTGCACACGCAGTACTCAGATGGGGCCTAACCAATGTCTTGTACAGAGGATTATTACCTCCCTCTTACGACTTGTGATACCCCTACTAATACACCCTAACACCCCTAGCCTTACCTACTGCTTTAGAGGTCTGCTTGGATGATTTTAGGTCATCAGTGATCATGATGCCCAAGTCTCTTTCTTCCTTTGTGACTGCTAGCAACTCCTCCCAGCCTATAAGTGGCTTCAGGGTTTCTCTTCCTATGTGCATGATTTTGCACTTCTTTGCATTAAATCCAGTTGCCACTCTTCTGACCATTTTGCTAGTTTATCCAGATCTCTTCTCATTCTGCCCACCCCATCTGGATCATCTACTCTGTTGCAGATCTTGGTGTCATCTGCAAACAGACAAGCCTTACCCTCTAGTCCATCTGCGAGGTCACTAATGAAGATGTTGAATAGGATTGGCCCCAGGACTGATCCCTAAGGTACCCCACTTGTGACTTGCATCTCTTCTGACTGTATACCATTTACCACCACTCTCTGTTTTCTGCCAGTCAACCAGTTTGCCACCCAGCTTACCAACTTCTGACCCACCCCGAGCCTACCTAGCTTATTTATCAATCTTCTGTGTGGAACAGTGTCAAAAGCTTTGCTGAAGTCAAGGTAGGCGACATCAACTGTTCCCCCTTGATCCACCACTCTGGTTACCCAGTCAAAGAAATCTATGAGATTAGTTTGACAGGACCTTCCTTTGTAAACCCATGCTGTCTTGGATCCTGTGCCCCTATGGATTCCAGGTGTTGCACTATCCTTTCCTTAAGGAGTGCCTCCATAATCTTGCCCACTACTGAGGTAAGACTGACTGGTCTGTAGTTCCCGCCTCCTCCCTGCTACCACTCTTGTGGAGCGGGATCACATGAGCCCTTCTCAGTCTTCTGGGACCTCTCCTGTGCTCAGAGACTCACTAAACAATTCTGCTAATGGCTCTGCTAGTTCCTCCTTTAGCTCCTTGGTACCCTGGGATGTATGCCATCAGGTCCCATTGTCTTATCCACCCTGAGCTTAGCAGCTCTTGTAGGACCCTTTCTTTTGTGAAGGAGTAGTGCTCACCTCCTCCCCTGTGTCCATGATGCTGAGCTGTGGGCCCTGCCCTACCTTCTCTTCAGTAAATACTGAGCAAAAGTATCTATTTAGGATAGATGCCTTTACAGGGTCCTCCTCTCCATGCTCCCTTTTCTCCATTAAGCTTAGCAATACCCCCTCTGGACTTTCTCCTTTCACTAATGTATCTATAGAAAGTCTTGTCACCTTCTTTTACTGTTCGTGCTAGTGTTTCCTCAGTTTGGGACTTTGCCTGCCTTACTGCCTTACTGCTTCCCTTAGGGCAGTTTGGTATGCCTCCCTATCTTCATCCCGCTGTGTTCCCTTATATTTCCTGAAGGCCAGCCTTTTGGCTCTGACCTTTTCTGCTACTGTATTTGAGAACCAAAGTGGTTTCCTTCTTCTTTTGCACTTCCTTTTCTGTCTAACATAATGGGATGTTGCTTCAAGTATTGTATCCTTAATGCTTGCCCACTTTGCCTGTACCTCCTCACCTGTGTTTCTTTTTGCCAGGGCTAGCTTAACTCTGTTGGCCATCTTATCAAAGTCAGCTCCTCTGGAGTCCCATATTTTGCCTTGGAACGGATGATTTAGATGTAGTAGCCAAATTGAACCATACCATGTGATGGTCACTGGCCCCAGGTGACCTTCTACCTGGAGATCTGTGATCCCTTCTTTGTTAGTCAGTACTAGATCTTGGATAGCCCTGTCTCTTGTGGGTTGCTGTACCAGTTGTTTGAGGCCCTCCTCCAGGAATCCACTATGAGTCTAGTTCTGGCAGATGTTCCTGCTGGTATTGACCAATCTGTATCTGGCATGTTGAAGTCTCCATTATCAGAACCTCCCTTTAGCTGTCATGTTTTGTATATCTTCTAACAGTAATGTGTCTATGTCCTCCCTCTGGTCTGGGGCCTGTAGACAACCCCAGTTCTTATGGCTGTCCCATTTCCTGTTTCCAGGGTGACCCACAGTTCTTCTGGCTCCTTATGTGTGTTCTGAATTTCTGTAGCTTTGATATTTTCATTAAATACAGGGCCACTCCTCCCCCCCTTTTTGCACCTCGGTCTCTTCTGAACAATACATAGCCAGGTACTGAAGTCTCCCAAGTGTGGTTACTGGTAAACCACGTCTCACTAATTGCTACTATGTCCAGTTTAGCCTCTGACATTATTGCCTGCAGGTCTGGGATCTTATTTCCCAGGCTGTGAGCATTTGTGTACATGCAATACCTACAATACCTTTCACATAGACAGACCTACAAGAGGGGGAAATTTACTCATATACTTAAAAGTCAAGTTCCCCACCACTTTATTCCTTGATGCTACCAGGCCCAAAGAATGTGACTGTCTGGCACTAAAACTCACTTCCCTCAGCAGAATCCCTCAACATAATTGGGGTTTATAGGCCATTGTCAGGGGTCTTAGACATGCCATATCTGTACAATGTCCTTGATACCAATCATAATGAATCCATAGTCCTTGGTGACCTGAATTCTGAATGGCTCAAATACTAATCAGCCCTTTTAAAGGATACATGTGATAAACTCAGCATAAACCAACTAATCATAGCACCTACCAGACAAAACTGAAAAAACCTGAGCAACAGCTCTCTCCTTGAGTTGATCCTTATGAATAGACCTCATAAAGTTTCACAAGTAGCAGTATTCCATAATGACTTAAGCCATCACAACATCGTGGTCTGTGTCAGGATTTTGGAAAGGTCCAGTCCTCCCTGCAAATTCATATTGAAAAGGAGCTTTAGAAAATGTAATGTAACCTTTGCTCCATAAGCTGGCAAAATTTCTATCTTGCCACTAATATTAATGAAGCAGTGACTATTTTTAATTCCACCATCCTTGATATTATTAATAAACATGAACCATTGATCAAATGTAATACCAAAAAAGTGTCATACCCCTGGTTCACAGTTGAAATAAAACATGCTCTAACTGAGAGGGACCAATTTTGGGTCACTGCCAGATGCATCAAAGATCCATCTGAATAGATGGCCTTCAGAACCCTCCATAATAGATGCACCAAACTGATCAGAGAAACAAACATGAACTGTTATCTCCATGCCCTAGAAAGTGCCAAGGACAAACCAGCAAAATTCTGGGGCATTATAAAATCAGTTGAGGGTCAAAGTTCCTCCTCATCCCTTCCACAAAAAAAGTTCTATCAAGGTTCAAATATTACTGGTAAAGCTGTCATACTAGAATCATTTAATACACATTTCTCCATAGCAGGCCTTGCCTTCAACTCCTCCACAGCTGCTAGCCTACAGTTTGCACATAATCAAGCAGACCCAAACATCAAGCTTCAACCCCACAATTCCTTCTGCTTCTCACCTTTTACCTTTTAAACAAGGTGAAGATTTAGTTATACACCTCGATGTAAAAAAGTGCAGGAGCTGATGGCTTAGAGCCCCAATTCCTAAAAGTAGGCTTTCGATACCTAACAGCATCAATACTGCATTTATTTAACTTATCTATTTCAAACAGTGAAGTCCCTTCTGTATGGAAAATAGCTCACATATTACCACTATTCAAATCTGGTAATCCTGGAGACCTCAATAATTATAGGCCTGTATCCCTTTTACCCATTCTATCAAAATTATTATAAAAATTAATCAATAACCAGATCAGGGATCACCAAGACAACTCATACCTCATTGACCCACTACAGTCTGGATTTTGGCCTTTTCATTGCACTACAACTGCTTCTCGAAAGTGTCAGATGATTGGCTTCTTGCCTTAGAGCATAAACATACCACAGGAGCAGTCTTCCTTGACCTGAGCAAAGTCTTCGATACAGTAGACCATACAATACTGCTAGATAAACTTAAGGAGCATGGCTTGAATGGACCTACTGTTGAGTGGTTTTCCAGTTATCTGTCTGGGCGACAGCAGAAAATTAAGGTAGATGGGACCTTCTCATCACTTCTTCCGCTCTCCTGGGGGTGCCCCAAGGATCACTTCTTGGCCCCCTCCTCTTCATGATATACATCAATACCCTAAGCAGTGATATATCCAAGGATAAGCTCCATTTCTTTGCTGATGATACAGTTCTTTATACTGTAGTTCAAAACCTTCAGTTGCAGATGTCTGCCATGAACTTCAATCTGAATTTGACCTTTTGCAACATAATCTTTTTCACTCTAAACTATTATTAAATGCCCCCCAAAAAAGTCATGTTCTTCCAACCCAACAATCATTCTACTTTGTCTAAAAACCCCACTCCCTTATCGCCTATCATAACTCTGTTAGGAGACACACTAGAGGTTGTGAATAATTTAAAATATGTTAGTTTCCTATTGGACCATAACCTCTCCTTCTCATCCCATATTGAAACTCTCACAAAAAAAGCTAAAGTTGAGATTTTTGTTTCCTTTGTAGGAATAAAGCCTTATTCTCCAAAGAGTCCAGGACAAGACTGGTCCAATCCACATGTCTTCCTCTGTTAGACTATGCTGGCATCCTATATGGATGTTGCTCAACTACCAGTCTACTTATGTTAGATGTCCTGTATCATCGAGCCATCCACTTTTTCACAAATGCAGCATTCAGGATGCACCACTGTGACATCTATGCTGCAGTTGAGTGGACATCCCTTACCAACAGAAGATTACTAAATACTAATGTCTGGGCATAAAATGCCTTGCTTCGTAAGCCATCGCCATATATCTCAAGCCTGCTTCTGCATACCTCGTGCACTTATGCCCTTAGGAAAACTTCGTACATAACTCTCAAAGTCCCTAAATTCTGCACTAATTGTGGCAAAGCTAACATTAGTCTTGCTATCCCCCTTGCATGGAATAAGCTGCAATCGTCCCTCAAAGGGATCACAACAGAAACCCGAAACTCATTTCCCTGACCCACAGTTGCCTGAGCCCGGAATCCCTAAGCACAAAATCCCGACAGTGGGATTTTGCTCATCCCCAGAGTTTGTTATATTAATGATGGGGGTGCAAGGGGCAGAGCCCCTTGAAACACAAAAAGCATGCAAAATCCCACTGTCAGGATTCTGTGTTTGGGATTTTGGGCTTAGGCAACAGTGGGTTAGGGAAATGAGTTTCAGGTTTTCGTAGTAGACTACCCCTCAAATTATCCAAGTTAGTCCCATTAAATGCATTTAAATGCCTTGTTGCCAAGCTTACAAATGATGTGTGCCACTGTTTCTCAGCTTAGAGATTTTAGTCTTGATCTTCTCATCCTTCCTTTGATCCTATCTTGTAACTCCTCCCTATTCTCCCTTGCGTCCCTCAAATCTCCCTTTATATAGGACCCTTAACTTCCCTCCCACTTTCCATCCACTTGGCCCATATTTTTTCCCTTCTCTTCTTCAACTATCAGCTTAGAGTATATTATTTCTGTGAGTTACTTGTTTAGCATTATTACATTATGTGTTGTTGTCTATTATTATTTACCTATATATAACTATTGCACTTATTTAATTGCACTACTGACTTTTTAATTGTACCTGCTCTGTTTATTATATATTACACTGTACTGTTATGTAAATTGTCTGCATGGGACCTCCTTGTAAATGAGCTTGCTCAATGGAACTTTCCTGGTTAAAGCTTGAACTTGGATAGAGGGGGAGGGTTATCAGGTAGAAACAACTGGGGATGGGAAGCACTCTTGAATTGCATCCTGTAATCATTCCTTCCCTTTAGATGAGGTGATATGTTCTACTCCCCTTACCTGGGGAGAGCACCCTTTTGCACCCAGGTCCCCTGTGGCTGTTAGAGCTGTGATAGCTACCAGGGAGGGTAACATGAATCATGGGAGAGCTAGAAAAGGGTAATAATCATAGGAAATGTTAGAGTGAAAGGTATCAACAGCATGCACTGCAGATCCAGAGTGGAGAGAGGCACACTGTCTTTTGGGGGTAACATCTGATAGGGTTCTCCCTAAGGTGGAGAGGTTGGCTGGCAGAAAGGATGGGAAGCTAGATATCATTGTCCATCTAAGGATGAATGGCAGGGCATGGAGTCCATTAGGTGATGTGAAAGCCAGTTTCAGGGAATTGGGTACCAGGCTGAGGGGGATAGCTGGTGCTGTGACCATCTTAGAGGTCCTTCTCAATGAATAGTTGGGGGGGCAAGGGGGATGAGAATCTAAGACTTAAACATTTTTTTGCTATAACAGCTCTTTATCCTCTCCATTCAGGTGCAGCTGTTCAGCCCTGTCCCCATTCCCATGAGCTGGCCACTGCCTTCCCTGTGACCTACCTCAGCAAGTCAGTTCTCCCATGAATATTCCCTCATGGCAAGGCTGGAGGAGGAGGAGAAGGAGGAGGACCATCCTCCTCCCCAATACACACAAATCCAGAGTGGACCGAGGCTCAGTCCTGGATGACAGCATGGACCCAGGTAGATCCGGCAGGGCTTTATTAAGCACCCAGCTTCTTTTCCACTTTTTCTACCCCCCAGCATAGGACATCCAGTGTGTGCATGGAGGCACTCATGTAGAATGTTCTTTGGCTTCCTTCCTTCATGCAGCACTGCACTACCACCAAGCCTCCACATGATGGCAGTCAGAGGCCAGGCTGACATGCCTCCCCTCCTCTCCCCGGGAAAGGAGAGCAGTCATTCGGATGCTCGATCCTTTCCCCCAGGCTACCCCCAGCAACCTGAGCTTGTTCCCAAACTCGGGTCACTGGTTTGGGAAAAGGTAAGGTGCAGGCAGTGCCTCAGAACTTCACCCCACTGGGCCAGCTCTTAACAATTATTTAAAACAGTGAACAGAAGAGGCGTTTTACTTCTGGGGTGCTCTTAGGAGGCATAAAGACCTATTTAACACAGATGGCTTTTTGTCCAAATAGAGAGGTGACAAAGATACTGGGGCAGTGGTTTGAGGAATACATTTCAGAGTGTTTAAACTAACATGTGGATAGACTGGGGCTAGGGGCATACTTGGTGGGAACTTAGGTGATGGAGACTTAGTTGTATGCTATTATGTTGTATCATTGTTCTGTCTTATCTGTGTCATGCATTTTCCTTGGGACACTATTGTTTTGCTTCATATATTTTATTGAGACATCATCTTATAAGCTTACAGGCATCGCAATTCATACATATTATAACAGAGACTTAGTCAAACAAAAAGTATGTAACAACATCTCTTAGTTAAGGATACAAGAAAAAAGACTTAGCAGTGTCTGTGTATAAGCTCGCTACAAAGCAGTGACTTCATTTTCAAAACACATAACAGTAATTTAAATGAACTAAACACTTGAAATAACCTAACAATCCCTTCTCGCCCCTCCCCCCCACAAAATTTCAAAAATGATAGGATAATTCATTGGTCCAGCTGAAAAGGGTTATCTATGTGTTCTGTACACCAACACTTTATATCGTGTATCAAAGACTATCCATAAAAATGACAGGTAATTGGCACCCTGTTTCGAAATAACCAGCCACCCAGGGAGCAGCCAAACCTCAGACGATACCATACAAATATGGTCCCCTGCTTATAGTAAGATATGACAAAGGGGCAATCCTACAAGATACCCCAACACAGGGCCAGAATCTTGGCAGCAGAAAGGGCACTCAAAAAGTTCCCATGTCACCAAGAAGCGCTCTCCTTTCTCCCTAAGGTTCCAGGACAAACGCTCAAGCACCAAGGTCTGCATAACTAATGTTTTCCATTGTGCTAGTGATGGGGTAGTGCAGGAAACCCATATATTCATAATACATTGACGAGCCACTAGCGGCATTACTCACAGCCATCTGGGCAGCAAACTCCACCCCTCTTCCCCCCCCCCATATCCTCCAACCTAAAGAGCAAAGCAGTGGGTGTTACTGGTATCTGTTTCCCTGCCATCATCGTGACTTCCTTGGCTACATCTGCCCAGTACTCCTGCAACACCAAACATGTCCAAAGATAAACAGGAAATGGCACAGCCATACGAACTGGGGTTGTCTACAGGCCACCAGACCCAGACCAGGGGGAGGACATAGACACATTACTGTTAGAAGATATATAAAACATGACAGTTAAAGGGGAGGTTCTGATAATGGGAGACTTCAACATGCCAGATACAGATTGGTCAATACCAGCAGGACCATCTGCCAGAACTAGACACATGGTGGATTCCCTGCAGGGGGAGAGCCTCAAACAACTGGTACAATAACCCACAAGAGACAGGACTATGCTAGATCTAGTACTGACTAACAGGGAAAGGATCACAGATCTCCAGGTAGAAGGTCATCTGGGGGCCAGTGACCATCACATGGTATGGTTCAATTTGGCAACTACAACTAAATCATCCCATTCCAAGGCAAAAATATGGGACTTCAGAGGAGCTGACTTTGATAAGATGGCCAACAGAGTTAAGCTAGCCCTGGCAAAATGAAATACAGGTGACGGGGTACAGGCAAAATTGGCAAGCATTAAGGATGCAATACTTGAAGCAACATCCCATTGTGTTAGAGAGAAAAGGAAGTGCAAAAGAAGAAGGAAACCACTTTGGTTCTCAAAAACAGTAGCAGAAAAGGTCAGAGGCAAAAGGCTGGCCTTCAGGAAATATAAGGGAATGCAGTGGGATGAAGATAGAGAGGCATACCAAACTTCCCTAAGGGAAGCAGGAAAGGCAGTAAGGCAAGCAAAGGCCCACACTGAGGAAACAAGAGAAGGTAGGGCAGGGCTCACAGCTCAGCAACATGGATACAGGGGGGAGGGAGGTGTGCACTAGTCCCTTCATAAAAGAAAGGGTCCTACAAGAGCTCAATAAGCTCAGGGTGGATAAGGCAATGGGACCTGATGGCATACATCCCAGGGTACTAAAGGAGCTAAGGGTGGAACTAGCAGAGCCATTATCAGAACTGTTTAGTGAGTCTCTGTGCACAGGAGAGCTCCCAGAAGACTGGAGAAGGGCTCATGTGATCCTGCTCCTCAAGAGTGGTAGCAGGGAAGAGGCAGGGGACTACAAACCAGTCAGTCTTATCACAGTAGAGGGCAAGATTATGGAGGCACTCATTAAGGAAAGGATAGTGCAACACCTGGAATCCATAGGAGCACATGATCCAAGACAGCATGGGTTTACAAAATGACGGTCCTGTCAAACTAATATTATAGATTTTCTTGACTGGGTAACTAGAGTGGTGGACCAAGAGGGAACAGTTGATGTCACTTAGCTTGACTTCAGCAAAGCTTTTGATACTGTTCCACATAGAAGATTGATTAATAAACTGGGTAGGCTCGGGTTGGGTCAGAAGTTGGTCAGCTGGGTGGCAAACTGGTTGACAGACAGAAAACAGAGAGTGGTGGTAAATGGTATACAGTCAGAAGAGATGCAAGTCATAAGTGGGGTACCTCAGGGATCAGTCCTGGGGCCAGTCCTCTTCAATATCTTCATCAGTGACATTGCAGATGGACTGGACGGTAAGGTTTGTCTGTTTGCAAATGACACCAAGATCTGCAACAGAGTAGGTGATCCAGATGGGGTGGGCAGAATGAGAAGAGATCTAGATAAACTAGCAAAATGGTCGGAAGAGTGGCAACTGGGGTTTAATGCAAAGAAGTGCAAGATCATGCACATACGGAAGAGAAACCCTGAAGTCACCTATAGGCTGGCAGGGGAGTTGCTGTCAATCACAAGGGAAGAAAGAGATTGGGCATCATCATCACCAATGATCTGAAATCATCCGAGCAGACCACAAAAGCAGTAGGTAAGGCTAGGGGGATGTTAGTGTGTATTAGTAGGGGTATCACAAGTTAGAAGAGGGAGGTAATAATCCCTCTTTACAAGACACTGGTTAGGCCCCATCTGGAGTATTGTGTGCAGTACTGGAGGCCACATCTTCACAAGGACATTAACCAAATTGAGGCAGTCCAGAGAAGGGCAACCAAAATGGTGCAGGAACTGCATCAGAAAACATATGAGGACAGATTAACGGAGCTCAATATGTGTACCCTAGAACAAAGGAGGGAGAGAGGTGATATGATTGAAACATTCAAACACCTTAAGGACATTAACAAGGTGAAAGAGTCTAACATGTTTCAGTATAAGAAAAATAGCAGGACAAGAGGACACAGCATGAGATTAGAGGGAGTCCAATTAAGGGGTAATGTGAGGAAGTTCTTTTTCACAGAAAGGGTGGTGGATGCATGGAACGGTCTACCTCAGGAAGTGGTGGATATGAATACAGTGCAGGGCTTCAAAGAGGCATGGGATAGGCATAAGGGAGCAATACAGATGAGTATGAATAGATAGGCCATTGACAGAGCAAAGGCCGATGGCACATTTATAAGGTAGAAAAAGAAATGGGCAGACTGGATGGGCCTTGCGGTCCTTATCTGCCATCAGCTTCTATGTTTATATGTATATAGGTACCAGGAGAGGCATGGCATCTACTACACACTGACTACACCTCAGGGTGGTATTTGTGAACCACAACTGGGGAGCAATATATTCGATGTAAAAATTTGTATTGGGATTCCTTGAAACAATTACATAGCAAGATACCTACGTGTGATTTCAACAACGTGGTCCGATCATCATCACTAATAGGAATCTCAAGGTTTTGTTCCCATAGTTACCTAGTTTTGACTTGGGCTGCCTGGACACTGTCCCTCTCCTGCTTAACCACCCTACTAACAAAGCCCCTGGGGTCTTGTCTAGTCAGTCGAACAAATTGTTCAAATGAGGCTAGCAGTGAGGTAACCATCTGTCCCCTATTTAGTCCAACACTATAGGCCCACACCTGTAGGTAATGGAAAAAGTGCATGTGGGGAATCCCCGTGACCTCCCTAATTTCCTCAAATGTGTGAATACCCTGCTGGGTATACAAAGCACCCACATGAGATATTCCATGGGACTCCCACATCCAACATCCATTATCATCCAAACCTGGCAAAAAAAAAAAGTTACTATAAAGAGGGACCAAAAATATTTTGGTATGGGACCCTCTGCAGCAATGCCGTAGGAGGCCCCAGGCTTCTAGCATCCATTTGACCAGTTGGTTAGGGGTGACCTGTCTAGAATAAGCCTGGTATCTCTGAACCGCTAAAGAAGCTGATAGGTACCCAGCTCCTCCCACATCCTCCAAGTCCAGCCAGCTGGCTACTGGTGGTCTATTCACCCTGTCAGTTATCTGTCTACCTTGTGTCACTATATAGTAACTTATGATATCAGGGAAATTAAGTCCCCCTCTGGAGGTGTCCACCTTAAGATGCTGCACCTCATCCGATGATGCTTCCCTTGCCACATAAAGGCCAAAAATGCTTGCTCTAGCCGCTTTAAATCCTCTTTGGTGACGCACATAGGTAGCATCTGAACAACATATGGTAACCTGGGCAGAATGTTCATGTTTATTAGATTTAAACAGCCCAACCAGGATACCAGCAGTGCCCTCTAGCGGGAGAAGTCCTCAAGAATTTCTGCAACAAGTGATTTAAAATTCAGGTGGTAAAGTATATTCAGGGAAGCCCAAAACCAAATACCCTAATATGTAAATGATTTCTCAACCTTAGGGAGGCACCATGTTGTCATGGGTTCCTTCCAACTCCCAAGTCCTAAAGCGAGTAATTCTGACTTATTAAGATTAAGTTTATAGCCAGAAAAGGAAGAAAATTCCTCAACTAATTGTAACAACACCAGCATCAAAGACTCCAGTTCTGTAATGTAAAGTAGCAAATCATCTGCATATAAAGAAAGTTCATGTGGTTTACTGGAGTGTCCCACTATTCCCCTTATATTGGGATCTGATCTTATTTGGATAGCTAGAGGCTCAATAGCCAATGCAAATAAAAGGGGGGAGAGGAGGCATCCCTGCCTGGTGCCACGGTAAACATGACAGCTATCGGTAAGGGAGCCATTAACCAAGATTCGAGCCACCGGGGCTGTATATAATGCCTTAGCCACACCCACAAATTCCTCACCCAGACCAAACCTCAAAGACCTCTGAAAGGTACTCCTATTCTATCTGATCAAATGCCTTCTTGGTGTCCATTGACAACACATATGTGTGCCCCGGACACCAAGAGGCCAGCCACAACACATTAAAGAGTTTATAAACATTGTGGTAGGACATACAGCCCTTCACAAACCCGGTCTGGTCTGGGTGAACCAGGGTGGGGAGCAAAAGTTCAAGTCGAGATACAAAGATCTCAACCATAATTTTGGTGTCACAGTTTAATAAAGAAATAGGCTGATATGAAGTACAGTCAGTCAGCTCTTTACCGGGCTTCAAAAGCAAAAATATAACTGCCTCATAACTTGAGGGAGGCAATGCCCCCTCGTCCCTCACCTCTTTCATGAGCTCACACATGGGCTCTATCAGGGACTCGCCCATTGTCTCATAATACTTAGCAGTGAAACCATCAGGGCCACTTGCTTTTCCCTTTTTAAGCCTGGCTATAGCTTTTTGAATCTCATCCTGGGAAATCTCAGCTCCAAGGGTCTCTTGTTGAGCCTTGGCAAGCTGGGGAATGTCTATCCCTTCCATGAACTGATTTATCACCTCCTACATCCCAGTACATTCAGCTGTGTAGAGCTGGGAGTAAAACTGTTGAAAACCTCATTAACTAACCTCCTTTCTGTCACCAGCATCCCCTGCCACGTCTGGAACACTCTTGAATATGGGCCTGTGTCTCAAGAGCCTATTAAATTATCAATAGAAATAAACAAACCTAGCTAGCATTCCCTCAGTTAGAGGGAGCATTCAGGGAGTTATGGAGAATTCAGGGTATGTAGCAGTGTGGTTCATCAGGCAGCAGGACTCACAGCAGACAGAGAGAGAGAGAGAGAGAGAGAGAGAGGGGGAGAGGGAGAGGGAGGGGGGAGGAGAGAGAGAGAGAATTCAAAAAGGTCCAGTATATGAGTAAGGAAGGCTTGGTCAAGGTACGTGGTAGGAGAGAGAAATAGGGCTCCTGCAAGGTGGTCTGCATAAATGCTAGAAGCCTTGGAAACAAAAGGAAAAGGAGGTCACAGCAAAAACTTACCATTACCATTTACTGGTACTGTCAGGTACTATGTATGTTATGCAGCAGCAAGGCCACAGCAAAACCCAATTTATGGTGACTGTATGTAATTTTAGAGTGCAATTGGGGAATAGTAGCAAACCCTGACTAGGTTGTTCTGAGTCCCCAAACTTATCAGTGATTGGGAGAATGCCTAAGATTACAATAAGACCAGAGGGAGGGCTGGATGACAGGTACCATTATGCATGAAAGGCAGGTAGGTAGATCCTGGGGGGGGGGGATTTTGTTAGTTGCAGACTGCGGTGCCATACTCTTCCAGGGCACACTGTGAAAGTGTGATAGCTGCCCAGTCTACAGGAGGTAGGCAGCACTCTGCTCTGAGCTAACAGCAGCCTGGGCTGAAATAGACTAGCCGGGGTGTAAGCTGGAGCGGGGGCCAGGGATTCATACTGCTGCTCCTGCTCCTCAGTGACCTCCAAATGTTCACAGTAGAGCCTAAAAAGTAGTGAGCAGGGAGTGGGTAGTCAGATGGAAACAACTGGGGGATGGACGCACTCTAGAATTTCAACCAGTAATAATTTCTCCCCACTGGGTGACGTGATAAGTGCTACTCCACCTACCTGGGGAGAGCACCCTGTTCCACCCAGATCCCCTAATGCTGCTAAAGCAATGATGTCTACCAGGAAAGGTAGCAAGAATAATGGTAGTGCTAGGATAAGGGTACTGATCAAAGGAGATTCAATAGTGAGAGGTATAAAGAGAATGGTCTGTGCTGCAGATCTGGAGAGGAGCGATGTGTGCTTTCTCCCAGGGTCAACAGCTGATAGGGTTCTCCTCAAGGAGGACAGGTTAGTTTGGAGAAAGGGTGAGAAACCAGATGTAATTGTCCCTCTAAGGATGAATGACCTTGCATGGAATCCATTAGGTGAAGAGAAAGTCAATTTCAGGAAGTTGGGTAACTGACTGATGGGTGAATGGCTAGTATTGTGACCTTCTCAGAGGCCCTCCCAGTGAACAAGCAAGGGCAGGTAAGGATGTAGAAAATCTACCAATTTAACAATTAAACTGGAGAGGGGTTTCACCTCCTGGGAGACTGGGATGCTCTCTGGAGAGACAAAGGCCTATTTAACTCATGCGGCCTTTGTCCAAATAAAAAGTGGACAAATGTACTGGGGCAAAGATTTAAAGCCTACATTTGAGGGTGTTTAAACTAGCAAAGGGGGCTGTAGCTAGGGACATCCTTGGTGGGAACTCTGGTGAGGGAGACCCAGCTAGCATTTCCCCAATTAGAGTGGGCATTCAGGCAGTCATGAAGAATTCAGACAGGTTATGTGGCAGTGAGATTCACCCGGCAGCAGTATTCAGGGCAGCCACGGCTAGATACAGAGGATGCAAAAATGCCAGGGGAGTGAGAAGGAAAGGGGTGGTCAAGGGACAAGGTAAGGGAGCGACACAGGGTTCCTAAAATGTGGTCTAAAGAAACACTGGATGCCTCAGAAATAAAATGAACAACCTCCAGCTGCAGCAGCAGAAAGTTGGCCAGATAGCCAGCCTGCTGGTACAGTGGTAATGGCACCTCTTGTGACGCTGGTGACCTGGGTTTGAAAATGAGCCCAAGTCATCAGTAGCCAGCTGGGGAGGGGGGAGGAGGACTGAGCACCCCAGAGAATGCTCTTCTCTGGGGAGAGACGTTGGAGTGCTTTGCTGCAGTACAACCACCTGGGTGACCACAGTTGGCAATGCAAGTGGAGCCATAATGGGTAGATGGGTGGGCTCCTCCTGATTGGGATGTCAGTGTGCTTGCATGTGGATGTCTATTCCAGTCCCAGCCCATGAGAAGCCCAGGGGAAGGGAACAGAAAAAAAACAGGAAAAGCCCCAGCCAGCAGAATGATGGCTTCGCTCCTTGCAGGCCCCAAACCACTCACTTACCTAAGCTAAACTTCTCCTGGGTCTTGGTAACCCAGAAGGCTCTGCCACAGGGGACAATCTGTGAGGCACTGTAGGGTATGAACTAGGGTGGGTGAAATTAACAAATTCCGATTTCATAGAGTTTTGGGTGAATTCCATGAAATTCAGCAAAATGTTGTGAAATGTTGTGAAATTTTCCAAAATTCTTTAATTGGGTATAGTTGTATAGCCAGACTTTAAATATGGCATGAATATTTTTCAGAAGAAGCCCTAAAAGGACATCAAGTTTCATGATATTTGGACGAGAAACAGGGAAGTTGTAGGGGCTCAAAATCTGGCAATTTATTAGTTATGTGAACATTTCTAAAAATATTTCTATTTTTACAACTTAGCCACCCTTGGAGCTAGATAGTTCAAAATTTATATGTATACTGTACTTTCTTGGAAGAGTCATAGAAACTACTAAATAGGTAATTGGTGATGTAAACTGTAAGTTCAACATTTCACAATTTAATCATTTATTCAACTGTGTGAGAATGTTCAAATACTTGGATGTTTACAGCTCCACTGCTATTGCAGGCGGACGCTCATGATTTGGCATGCATACCAAAGTAAATATGTCCTGGAATCTAATTAAGCTTTCTAGAAGTGGTTTACTAGATTAACATTTATTGTAGATACTTTAGAAATTACTAATTGGAAAATTTTGCTCAAACATTCATGAACTCATACATAAGAGGTAATGCAACTAGAACTTCTCTTATAGAATTTAGCTTTCACAAAGCACTTACCACTGAATCACCTTACCTGCATTAGCATCATAGCCCTGTAACACCCCTTCAACACTCCTGTGACAGTGATGCCCAACATCATGCTCCATGATGTCACTAATGTCACTAATGTAGGGAGTAGCATAAAAGGCCGAGGCCCAAAAGTTGCTCCTTAGACTCCACTGTAGGAAATCATATTCCCTCCATCAGCAATATATTTATCTAAATTTATTTAAAAAAATATCCTTATTTCTGCCAGTTATTATTTGTTCACGTAATCTATTCCATAGGGGTTTCTGTTACTTGTGTATAAAAATGCTTTCTTTTATTGGTTCTAAAATGTTTTATTTTAGCCTCCAATGGATGTCCTCTTGTCACTCAGTTGATATCCTTGTATTCTATGTTCAGTTCATTCATCAAATATGGGTCATTTGTAATATCATGGTTGAACAAGACATCCAAGGATAAGAAGCCAACACAGCCACCTCAGTAGAAAAGCAAAAAGTTTCCATTAAAGGGAGTAGCTCTGTTACCAATCAAGCAATTATTCATGTTTATATAGACTGGTAAAAGGTAGGACTCACTCACCAAAATTAAACAGATATTCATTCTTTTTATATACAAAATTCACAGCATTTTATTTTTCATTACAGTGTTAGGCCTCAATTAAGAGAAAGCAGGAGGTTGAGCTGTCACATCAGAGTTCAAAAATCCTTTTAAAAGAAATTACAAGGCAGAAGAAAGTTTTAAGCACTGCCAAGATTATGCCAGAAAGAATACAAATATAAAAAGAATAGGTACCGGCAGCAAAAGATTATCAAATACATATTGAAGAGAACACAGCAGGCTGTTATTTAGTCAATGCAGTGTTCACACTGATGAAGGATTATGTCTGAAACATTTGTCTAACACCGTAATGAAAAATAAAATACTGTGAATTTTTATATAAAAAGAGAAAAAGGCCACCCCCCGCTTCCTTCTTACTTCCAGGCTATGTAAGTTCAGTTGTTTCAGTCTTGATTCATATGGCAAAAATGTTAGACTCCTGATAGATTTGGTAAACCTATGTTGCACTCTCTCCACCCTATACACATCCCTCCTCAGGTGGGGGCACTAAAGATGGCTACAATAATCCAGCTGAGGCCTCACATAAGACCTGTGCAGAAGCAATACTATAAATGTGCTAAATGGCTTTTAACATTCATTTGTATTGCCCCAACCTCACTATTTGCTCTAGAAACAATATTTGTACACTGTTCTCTAAAGCTAAAATTGGAGTCAACTATGATCCCCAGGTCTTTGTCACACAAGCTGGAATGTAGCATACTACTATTTAGAAAGTAATCATGTAATGGGTTTAGTCTCCCTATATGTCTAACACTACATTTACTACACTCGAGCTGCTTAATTTGTAGATAAGGCTTTACATCCAATGAACTGTACCCTTGTTCTAAAAAATAGACCCAATTATTGTACATCTTACTCGAATTGAATTTCCTCTGCCCAAACTGCTGCTTCGATCTCTACCCTCCCCTTTCTTTCACCTCCTCCCACTTTCAAACAAACAAAGGCCCTTACCTATTAACAGTAATGCTCTCTCTCTGCTGTCTCCCCTCAGAATCCTCGAGACTCCAGCATAGGAAAGGAACGAACCCCCCCAACCAGAGGGCGGACGGTCATGAGGGCCAGGCACCTGAAGCCCTCCTTCTATGGATCCCCTCTCAGGTAAGGAAGGCGGTGAAACAAGCACCATGAAGTAGTCGGCCACCTAGCAGCTGCTGCGTTGTGAGCAGAGGAGGCCCCGCCGATGCAGCGTGTCATCTCCCCACCACCACCCTCGCTTGGCTCTCCTTTATATAGGGGTAAGTGTGAGTGCAGAACCCATCAGCTCACTTCTCCACTTGCAGATTATAGCCTTTAGCCACTTGAGGCAGCATTGCAAGCTTTTCCAAATTATTTTTCCACTCGTGTACTCTGCATACCTTTATCTCTCAGACCAAACTATATTTCTGTGTCACCACAGGTTCGTGTCTCCCTACTCTCTAACCCTTCGAAACTGTACCATAAACCATGCAATTTATAACGAATACTTGTAGGTGTGTCCCATGCTGGCAGTACGCTGGTTCATTCCTATTAAACTTTTCAGTCCTTTTCACACTCTCACTCCTTGCAAACATCCAAACCTTCCTTCTGATTACCTATCTGGTCCCACTGTGAATCTTTGTATTACCATGATCTTCTCTATTCTTCCCTATCTACTTATTGCACTCCTCCTGCTTAGTACCCTCTCCTGGGCAACCTTTAGCATCCACAATAAAGCAAGGGACTGTCATGTATTGCAAAATGACTTTTATTTCTCAAACCTCCTTGTTCTAAATGGAATGAGGATGGATCCCACCCCTCTCCTTCTACATAGGGGTCTCATCTACATGGCCGCAGCGGTTTCTCTAACACACAGCAATGGTCCACTACACTATATATCCTTTGTGCACTGGGAACTATGGTATCTTATCCTCATTGCCCTATTACTCTCTGGAGATGTTGAGACAAATCCTGGTCCTAGTTCCCACTACTCCCATGCCGACTTTCTGAATCGTGACTTTAAAGGACTATGCATTGCTCATCATAACATTAGGAGTATTCTGCAAAACCAGCTGGAACTTGAGGCATGGGTTGCCCTCTACAAGTCAGACCTACTCTGCCTATCAGAGACCTGGATGAAAACCACAGTCACTGACTCCTCCTGCCTATTAGGCACTTACAACCTCATCCGGAGAGATAGAACCTCTTCTAAAAAGGGGGGCGGTGTTGCTATCTATTATAAAGACAATTTAATTCTCTCTGTCCTCCCTACGCCTGACCTCCCCCACTGTGAGTCACTACATGCAATACTTTCCTTGGGTACAAAAAGACTGCATATTGTATGTGCCTATAACCCACCCCAGCAGTGGCTTCGCTGGTCTCATGGTGCTACTTGAACAGACATCTTTGTTAGCTGGGGTCAAACAAAGTGATTATCATGGGTGATATCAACTTAAACTGGCTGGGAAACTGCCAAACCAACCTTCAATCATAAATCATGCTACATAAGTTATATCAGTTAATTACTGAACCCACTGGGACAGCTATACACACAAACTCTTGTACCCTAATTGATTGGGCCCTAACAAATCGGCCAGAACACATACATTCTGCTGGCATACTTGCTGATGCACTCACGGACCATTCCCCTATCTTTTGTCTATGGTCTCTGGCCCCTACAAATCCTACCTCGCCTCCAAAGTTTATCACCTTTAGGAACTTCTCAAGTTTTGATCCAGCATACTTTCTCAATGATGTCTCTAAAATTGACTGGTACAAAATATACAGAGCTAAAGATTCCCAGGCAGCCCTAGATCTCTTCCTATATGAATTCCTGACTCCCCAGGATATCTATACCCCTTACTCTACACATAGAGTGAAAGGAAGACAAACGAGATGGTTAAAAAAGGACCTCCTCTCCAAACTCAAAATGAGAGACAAGAGCTGGAAATGTTTCAAGCTCTCAGGTCTTCAAGCTGACTTTGACCTCTATAGGGCATAGTGTAAAAATTGTAAAAAGCATATACGACTTGCAAAAAGCAAATATTGCAAAAATCTTTTCACTGATGCAACAGGAGAGCCTAGAAAATTCTGGACACACGTTAGGTCCTTCCTGGGTACTACCCAATCCCGTACTCCAAATGATATGATCCTAAATGGGACCCACTGCAATGATCCATGGACAATTGCAAATTTCTTCAACAAAAAATTCTCTGACCTGACCAGTTACACCTCAGCCTTCCCCACTATGCAACCATTTGGTATACACTCCAAGCCACACGTGGATTCATAAAAACAATCTTTTCACTTCAAAGCCATCTCCAAGGCAGAGGTGCTAAAACTCCTAAACTCTGTCTCCGACAACACTGGTACTGGCTCTGATGGGATTGAACCTAGACATTTGAAGATAGCTGCCCCATTTATAGCATCTCCCCTTGCCTGCATCTTTACATTGTCCTTCTGTCAGAGCCATGTTCCTGATATCTGGAAAATTGCCAGAATCACTCCAGTATTCAAGAAAGGTGACCCTAAAGACCCTTTCAGCTACAGACCTATTGCAATATTATCCATACTAAGCAAAATTCTTGAGAAGATTGTTACTACCCAAACGACTGCTTTTTTTCACAAAAACAATCTTCTCTCCCCAGCCCAGCATGGCTTCCGCAAGGGCCAAGCACCACCACGGCCCTGCTTAAATTCACCACTGACACTCTGTCTGCCATGGATGCAGGCCTTCTCACAGGGGCAGTTTTTATAGATATGACTGAAGCATTTGATTTTGTCGACAACCCCATTCTCCTCGTAACACTAAAGTCTATGGGTTTCTCGGTGGGTGTTGTGGACTGGTTCAGCAATTATTTGTCAAACCGTACCCAATTTGTGAAATACGCTTCCACTCTCTCAGACCAGGCCATTATAAACATTGGGGTTCCTCAGGGTTCAATTTTAGGGCTCCTTCTCTTCTCCATTTACATCAACAGCATTACTCTAGATCTCTCCTTCTGTTCATCCCTCCTGTATGCGGATGATATTGTTCTATATGCTAGCTCCAAAAATCTGACCGACCTAAGCTTGTTCCTTTCCTCCAACCTCCAGAAAACCCCAAACTGGCTCTCTGACCACAAACTAGTCCTCAACGTAGTGAAAACCCAAGCGATGCTGTTTGGGTCTGTCACCAGACTAAAAGCATGCAATAATAGCATCTCGGTCTCCTGCCCTGGCTCCCCTCCCATAAATACAGTTACCTCATTCAAATATCTTAGGGTTGTCCTTGATCAGTCTCTTAGCTTTGATCCCCATGTCAAATCCACTTGTAAGTCAGTAAACTTAAAACTAGGCATTGCCTATAGAGCTAGCTGTACATTTACTCCATTCGCCAGGCTGGCTGTTGCCTGCAGCATCCTTTTACCAGCCCTGACCTATGGAGTTGTAACGTGTTCGGCCATACCTAAGTCATCACTGCATGCCTGGGACACCACTTACAATAATATCTGCCGCTATGCTGCCTCATCCCCCAGGCTTGAACACCACTGCAAACTCTATTCAGGCCTTAACTGGCTGTCACCTACTGCACTGAGACTCTACTCAGTTGGCTCCCTGGTGGACAATGTTATCAGGGCACAATCTCCCGATAGTCTTGCAAGGCTATTGTCCCCCTCAAACACCTTCCTATGGCCTATCCTCCACTGATAAGTCCCTGTTGCAGGTGCCTAGGTGCAAAACATCAAAATGCTCCCAAGCTTTGTCCCACTGTGCCCCACAGCAATGGAACACCCTGCCATTAGCACTTTGCCAAGTGTCATCCCATGCACTCTTTAAAAAAGAACTCCATGCCAGCCTATTTGCCTCAAACTCCTGCACCTGTTTTCAACACCCTTGGTCTCTTCACTCTGCCTATCTCCCATGTCTGCTGCGCTCTTAACGATTAACCTGTCGCTGTTTTCCTATTCCTCCCCTAAATGAATGGTTGCTTTTCGTCCCTACCCACATCACTCCCTATTGTTACATCCAGTTTAAATACCTTATCCTTCCTTTTACATGATTGTGGTGATTCCACTACAATATGCTTCATAAGAATGATTGCTTTTCCTGCCTCATCTCTACTGTAATAAAAACTGTATTTGGCTTAGCTTTGCACCTGCTGTGTATTCACTTGCTTACTATAACTGTTCCTAGCGCCCCTTATATGTTAGATAGCTTATTCATGGTTTATATGTGTATGTTTCTCTTATCTTCACCATGTACATTTTTTCTGACAATTTGTATTTTTTTTCCTTTTGTTTTTCTTGTATTTTTCCTATACTGTCCACTCAGTGCTTGAAATGGTGGTGTGTTTTCTTTCTCATGTTGTAATCCTCCCAGGTCGTGACTGAAAGTCATTTTATGGCTAGCTCACCTACCCAGTAAACAAAAAACAAATAAATTAAGAGACATTCTCCATTGTTGTGTCCAGTTTGATATGGAATCCAGGTCAGTTTGAATTTGGGTTCTTTGTTCCATTGTTCTGCAGGGGCGACCTAGTTTTGCATCATCTGCATATTTTACAATATTACTGTCAATATCGTCATCTAAGTCTGGTATAAAAAGTTGAAATATTATTGGTCCCAATACAGAACCCTGTGGGACACCACTTGTAACCCTCCCCTCTGCTGAAAAATAGTCTTTTATTGATACCCTTTGAGTTCGTTGTTCTAGTCAATTTACTATCCATGTTACTATGCCATTATTGATGCCATATCTTGTTAGCTTGTCTAAAACTGCCCAGTGTGGCATGGAGTCAAATGTTCTGCTAAAATCTAGTGGAATCACATCCACTGGTTCTCCTAGGTCAAGATAATTACTAATGTGTTCATAAAAACACATCAGATTTGTGGCACATGATCGCCCTTGTATAAATCTAGGCTGATTTTCATCAAAATTGCATAATGTCTCAGTATTTTGCTGTATCTTCCAGAAGCTGGCATAGGGGTCGTGAGGGCTCTAGGAGTAAACGCCAGTCCTCCCCTGCATTGCCCAACCTCGGAACCCCCCCGAAGCAGCAGAAGCTGGCATAGGGGTCGTGAGGGCTCCAGGAGTAAACGCCAGCCCTCCCCAGCATCGCCTCGACCAGAACCTCAAGCACCAGGTATGGAAAATGGCAGCAGAGCGCAAAATCTGTGCCAAATTCAAACTGCAGATTCAATTTAAAAACTCTTTCAGCTTGTCCACTGCTGCTCTCTGTGCTTGAGTGTGCTTAAGATTAATTAATTGTCATCGCAGGAGTGCTGATAGTTTTTGTAACCTAATATTCGCCTGTTTCACCCTGCTGAAAGTACTGTTTGTATAGGAGCCTTAAGTAAACCTACTGTTTTCCCCACTGAAATGCATAAGTATCATGTGGAGCTTTAAGGACTGTTTTGTTTTCCCCTGGTAATCTTGGTACAGTGCACGTTAAGGGAACCGGGGCAAACTAGAAGCTCACAGCGTTTAGGGCTCTCGAGTCCTTAATTGTGTTACTGCTTAAAAAAATCTACTTACAGCTTGTGCAGCATTGCCTGAGCAGCTAGCGAGGAGAGGCTGCCCTGACTCCTGTAGTCTTTGGTGCTCTAAGCATCGCTCGTGCCTCATACTTAATCCTCAACTAAAAAAAAAAAAAAAAAAACTAAACGGAGAGCCTGTGCAGCATTGCCTGAGCTGTTTGAGTGGAGAGGCTGCCTTGACTTCCATAGTGCAACTCGCTGATATAGCCTAGCAGAATTTGACCTCCCGATACAACTCACCCCCGATCAGTGCGACCACGCCAGCACCAGAATCATGGTGGCCATTAACCTTGTGGACTCAAAGGCTCCCTACTACCCTAATTAGGTCACTCAATCCTACTTGCTCCACACATTTTGCAACTATACGAATCAAATCCCCTGCTCCAATTGTTTGTCACTTACCTGAAAGCTGTAATCTTACTCCTCCCATGTTTACTATAAAACCCCTCTTTTCTTCCACAGAAGCTGGCATAGGGCTCGTGAGGGCTCCAGGAGTAAACACCAGCCCTCCCTTGCATCGCCCGACTTCGGAACCCCCCCCCCGAAGCACCGGGTATGGAAAAATGGCAGCAGATCGCGAATTCTGGGGCCAAATTCAAACTGCAGTTTCAATTTAAAAACTCTTTCAGCTTGTCCACTGCTGCTCTTTGTGCTTGTGTGTCCTTCTACCCTGCCGGCGCTATGTGCCGGCTCCCCACTACCCTCACCACCACCCTTGGTGAACTCCTCCTTTATAGACTGTACAGGTAGTAGTCACATGACTGAATAAAACCTATCAGCCCACTTTTCCATTTGCAGCTTATCAGCTGCCTCCACTAGAGGGCACAAACCAATTTTCTCCCAGCAAAATTAATATACCTATCCAGGATGTTGTTTCTCACTACATTCTTTTACCTCTCTATGGCAACACAAACCTCATTACCGCCCACAACCCTCCCAATGAGGGAACCCCCACTGGCACTGCCTCCTCTGTGCACCCCTCAGCCACACCTTGATGCCTCCCCTCACTCGCCAGCAATGGACTTGGTTCATGTCCACTACAGCACTATAAATGCCGCAATCCTGCCACCCTCTTTTCACCTGGGGCTCTCGATCTTAAAATCCTCAACGCTCTGCCACCCATCAGCTTCCTCTCTTCGCTGCAACACTAACACATGAAAAACCTATTCCAGGACAAAAACAATGCATCTCTATGCCCTCCTCCTGCTCCTGTCAGGGGACATAGAGGTAAACCCAGGTCCAAACCCAACCATCTTCCCCACCCCTTTCACTCTCCCCAAAGGCCTATGCATACTCCACCTAAATACCTACAGCCTGCTATCCAAAATCTCGCTATTACAACCAGTCGCCTTAACACTACACCCTGACATACTGACCATCTCCGAAACCTGGCTAAAACCACATCACACGGATGCTGAACTCTCCATCCCAGGATACACAATTATAAGGCATGACAAGCGAGGGAAAAAGAAAGGTGGAGGCACAGCTATGTATATCTCAAACAGTCGTCAATTCACTATTGTGGAGATCCCCTCTCTCCCTGCAAATATAGACTCCACACTAATTAAACTATCACTTCCATATACGTCCCCAATATATGTGGCAAGCACATACTGCCCCCCATGCACACCCACTGATGATATCCTCTCCCATCTAACCACGTTACAGTCCCTAGCTAAAGGAGGTGAGCTCCATGCCACAGGGGATTATAATGCCAATTGCTTAGGAGTTGATAAAGCCCACCTGAAGACAAAAATAAAGGCCCAAAACCTCACACAACTTATAAAAGAGCCTACCAGACTCAACCACAAGACAAAAAAACACTCCCTACTGGACTGGACCCTCATCACGGATCCACATAGAATCCTTAAAGCAGGCCTACTTCTTGACTCTATTAGTGATCATCACATGATTTACCTGATCAGGAAGGTTCATAGCCCCTCCCCCCCCCAAAGACGCTGCGCACCAGGTCATACAACTCCCTAGACCTAGTATCTCTCCTAGCAGACCTGGGAAGGGTAAACTGGTCCTGCATCACTGAGGCATCTTCCATTGACGATGCCTATAATGCATTTAAATTCAGATTCCTAAAAGTATGGGACAAGCATGCTCCACTGCGCACAAAAAGAGTTAGAAGAGTGCATCTCCCCTGGATCATGGCTGACATAATCAGAAATTGCCACACCAGGGACCATGCCTGGAAAGCTTATAAGAAACAGGACTCCCAGGCCTCCCTTACTACCTACAGAGCCCTTCAAAATGCTTGCACAAATAGCATTCGCCAAGCAAAAAAGTCCTGCTTCCTATCATCCTTTAGTAAAAATTCTAACCACCCTATGGACTTCTGGAAATCCCTCAAATCCCTGCTCTCTCCCCCAACCCAACCACCTCCCCCAACACTATTAGTAAATGGCACCCTCATCTCTGACCTCATCAGTGTTGCTGAAGCTTTCAACACCCATTTCTCCAGCTGCGTCGACAACCTTCTATCCTCCCTCCAGAACATGCACACCCCAGCCCACCTCTACCGCATCCACACCTCTAGCACTCATCCCCCAGTCCTACCTTTCGTATTCCAACCAGTTTCTCCCGCAGAAGTCCTCCACTCCCTATGGGCACTGAACACTAACAAAGGCAAATGTCCATCGTCCCTGGACGCCAAGATGCTATTCCTGTCAGCCCCTGCCATAGCCACCCCACTGGCCGCACTTCTCAACCTCTCTTTCTCACTGGGAAAGGTACCAAAGACATGGAAAATGGCCACTGTCATACCCCTCCCTAAAGGCAGTGACCCCTCCTCCCCAGGCAACTATAGACCTATCTCCCTACTCCCTATTCTGGCCAAACTTCAGGAGCGACTTTTCTTGTCCCAACTCTCTCAGTACTTGGACGCCTCCTCCTTTTTTAACTCCTTTCCAATCTGGCTTCCACCAATCCCATTCTACAATCATCTCCCTACTAGGTGTCACCGGGGACATCCTCACAGGCATCGACAAAGGACACATCATCACGGCCATTTTTATAGATCTAGCAAAGGCTTTCGATACCATCCCGCATTCCCTACTTATCTCAAAACTTACTGATGCAGGGCTAGCTAACCCAGCTATAGACTGGTTCCAAGACTATCTAGTGGGTAGGATACAAGCGGTCAGACTGGCCTCTCACACATCAAACCCACTTCCTGTCACTTCAGGAGGCCCCCAAGGATCTGTCCTAGGACCAATACTCTTCTCCATTTTTCTAAATGGCCTCTCCTCTGCATGCTCCCACTCTTCTATTCAAACGTATGCAGATGATACTGTTTTGTACACATCCGGCCCCTCAACAAGCAGTGTGGCATCTCTCCTTCAAGAGGATTTCTCAGCCATTCAGCACTGGTTCATGGTTAACCAGTTATCTCTAAACCCCAAAAAAATTGTGCCGATCATGTTTGGCTCCCGACAAAGACTATCCTGCCAAACCCCCTGTCCCCTGTTCAAAACCCTGGAAGGGGCACTCCTTGAGCAATGCACTACAGTAGCTATAGATACCTAGGCGTCTGGCTCGACCAGCACCTAGATTTCGCCTCTCACATAGACTCCCTGCATAAGAGGCTGCTACCAAAACTGTGGGCACTCTATTGAAACAAAACCTGTCTCCCCAAGCAAACGAGGCACGCCATAGTCCAATAAATGATACTCCCTGTACTAGATTATGGCAACATAGTATACTCTATCACCCCTGCATCCACCCTGGCAAGCCTAGATACCTATTCCACTCCTTCTGTCGTTTCATCCTCTACTCCCCACAATCCACTCACCACTGTACTTTATATAGCTCCCTAGCCCTACCATCTCTCCATGACTGCAGATTAATAAACTGCTCTAGGTTTGCTGCTAAATTCTGGACCCTTTCTCTCCCTCACTACCTTGAATCTACTTTATCCTAACAACCTCCCCTTGTGTACTCCTTAAGAGGCACAGACTCCAGACTTCTACACGCCCAACTTATGCGCACTACCAAAGGCCAGTCAGTTTTTAAATTCAGAATCCCACAGATCTGGAACGCCCTTCCCACCCCCATCAGACACGCACAAAATCCCGGTCACCGTACCAGACTACTCCAGGCACACTTCTCTTCCAGCTGCTCCTGCTAAGTTATAAGTTATAGCTCTCTACGAATTAAATACTGTACAGTAGTACTCCTGTTATGTGTATATCTGTCTGTAAACTCCTGAATTATGGTTGCCAGGAGTATACGTTATACCTATACTCTATGTACTTCGTAATCAAAAACTGTATTATAATTGTACAAATCATATGCTATGTTCTGTATTGCCAATTACTGTACTTGAAATTGTTTGTCTATATGCTATGTGCAGGGCCTAGGCCCCCAGGTCACATCTGGAATCGAGCATGTTGCTCAGTATGCCTTCCTGGTAAATCTCGTAAATAAATAAATAAATAAGGAACTCTAATATTTTACATATAACAGAAGTCAAACTTATTGGTCTATAGTTTCTTATGCCCTGTTTCTTTCTTTTTTTATAAATTGGTATGATTTTGTCTGTCTTTCAATCACTAGGGACATATCCTGTATTAAAAGTTTTCTCAAATAATATCTAAAGGGGTAAGTATATATTGTTTTTCATGATGTTTATCATTGTAGGCATGATGTTATCTAGTCCATGGGCACTGTACTGTTTTAGTACTTCATTTTTAGTTTTAATTTCATCTATACTAATACAGAAGTTATTTAAACCTTTGTCTATTTCTGGCTGACTGGTGCTATGATTAGGTTTTGTGCAAATTGAACAGAAATATTTATTAAATGTGTTTCCTATCTCTGATGGTTATGTTATTAATGTTTTTCTTCTGTTATTGCTGTTAGTGTGTCATCTGTATTTCTTAGTGAATTAATGTAACTATAAAACTGTTTACTATTGGTTTTGACAGCTCGTGTTGCTAATTTCTTTGCATAATTTCATTTTGCTTCATTTTTAGCATTTTTTCATGCTTTTGGCAATTACTTAATATGTTCCCAATCTTCTGCTGTAGACTGTTTTTTTTTATATATATACCATATGCCTTGTTTTTTCTTTTTATTAACTTTAGTATTCTTTTTTGTAACCATTTTGGTTTGATTCCTTTACTGTTGTATTTTTTGATGCATCTAACATGTCTATTTATTACTGCTAATATTGTGTTTTTTATGTAATCCCAGCTATCCTCCACTGATGTGTCTCTTAATATTCTGCTCCAGTCAGCCTCTGAGACCTTAATGTTAATTTTTCTTAAGTTCATTGTTCTATGCAGATATATATCAGTACATCCCTTCTGATACATACGGGATACATGATGGGCAGTAGTGTGATATGGGAAAATATTCTCACTCCTGCAGAGTGAGCTCTGGATACTCACGAGTGCTGAAGGCATGAGTTAGAGTATCCAGAGCATACTCTGCAGGAGTGAGAATATTTTCCCATATCCCACTATCGGCACATCATGTGTGTGATTTATACAATAGGGTTTCATCTTTTCTTAAGTGTTACTGTTATTATTTAGGTTTCTGTATCTCATTTCTGGTGTTATTTTGTGCTGCAGTTTGTTTCCTCATTTGTTATTCTGCTGCATGATTGACAGGACTTGCGGTTTTGTGAACGGCTTCCCAGTATGTTTGTGTTTTATCATTGGTTGTTAGTCTTGTTTGTGTGTCTGTGCGTGTGTCTTGATTGGCTGTTTCTTGTTTGTGGGTGGGATTTTATGCTGGCTCTCTAGGTGGATCGTGCTGTGCTTAGCAACACTGCTTTTTATATTTTACTTATTTGGGTGGCTTTTTTCGCAGTTTGTTGTACTGTGTAAAGGGGATGTGTAGTGCTTACTAGATTGGTTTTGTTTATTTGGTGACACTGTGCTGCTTTACTATACTGGAGCTTCCAACTTTACACTTTTGTTTTCATCAAGGTGTCAGTTTAGCTCACTGGACTGAATAGTTCTTTTAGGTATATATTTTTTTAATGTCTTTCTTGTTTTAAGTAGCAGCAGTTACTGGTTTTCAACTCTGTTGTGGTACTTTGAATTGCTGTGCAATTCCATAACACAGCATCTGTTTCTTGGTTGGGGATAGTACTGAGTACTGAAAGAGAAATAATAGATTAGTAACGGTGTGTGTCACTGTCTCATTTGTGCATCGTGAATCTCAACAGCAGTAATTCATAGATAAGCTGCCCAGTTTTGGAGTTTGGTAAGGAATTTTTATTTTACATTTTAACATAGTGAAACTAGTTTGGTCATGCACATTTCATGAGTATAAGTTTTATGATGTATGCACTGTGATAATATCACCTGCTGATGTATGAACTGTGTGTATAAATGTCAGATATTATCACAGTGCATACATCACTGATGATTTATTCAATGGGGATGAGTGACATGTGTTTTTATTTTATGTGTTATCAGCTCACCCCTATTGTATAAATATATTTATTTTCAACAGCAAATAATATGCATGCATTGTCACTATTACTCAATGGTGCTATTACTTGGCTGGCCCAGTGGCATGGAGGGCTGAGGCATCATGTCTTACCTCCTGCCATGCCAGCGACCCATGGTCACTGTGCAAGCGGGCCGTCGCGGGGGTCAGCTGGGGAGGGAGAGGATTGAGCAACCTGGAGGACAGCTCTCCTCTCCCAGGGAGGGGGTGGGACAGAGTCTGCTGTATGCCTGACCCCTAGCAGAGGCTAGGAGTTGACACCGGTGGCTCACACATTGGGGGCTGTTACAGGGCAGTCGCCTGGCATGTTGCATGCAGAAGCATGAGCAGCTCAGCCATTGGTGGCATTGCACATCGCCAAGCCACTCTGGGGGGGGAGAAAAATGGAAAATGACCCCTCAGGCAGGATGATTGCCGGATGCTGCAGGCCCCGCTCCCGCAGTTGGTGGCAGCCCCTCGCATCGGATCTGTACCGGCAGGTTGAAGGGGATCCCCACTGCCCCACCATGGGGGGCAAGCTGTGGAGGAAGTGGAGGGGCAACGCTGTGAGTGGGAGATGGAGCTGGGCACCTTGGCAGGAGGGAGTGCAGTAGGGGATGAAGGCAAAAGATACAGATTAATGGCAAAAAAAAAAAATAGTGCTATTACTTCACAATTGGTGATATGTATGGAGTCTGTACTAATTACTAGGTCCAAAACATTAGGCCCTTTTGTTGGGTCTTTTACATGCTGCTCTAAGTTATTATCTAGATATGCATCTTAAAATGTTGCACTTTGTTTGGAAGTAGCTTTGTAATTTTTCCAGTTGATACCTGGATAGTTAAAGTCTCTAGCTAATACTAGTTTACCCATCTCTATTGCTTGTAAAAGTTCATCCAGCAGTTCATGATTTATTTCTGGTGTGCCATGATTTGAGAAGGGCAGACAGGGAGAAGGGGTGGACATTAGACCTTTTTCAGAGGACAGAGTAAAAAGAGCACTAGAATGGCTTAGGGTGGATAAAGCTATGAGGCCCGATGGGATACACCCGGGAATCCTAAAGGAGCTCCAGGAGGAAATGGCTAAACCTCTGGCTAAATTGTTCAGTGGATCGTTGGAAACAGGCGTGGTTCCAGAGGAGTGGAGGAGGGCACAAGTGGCACCCCTGCACAAAAGTGGTAGCAAGGAGGAGGCAGGAAACTACTGCCCATTCAGTTTGACCTTGATAGTAGCTAAAATTATGGAAACCCTGCTTAAGGATAGACTTGCGGACTACCTAAAGACAAGGGGTCTGCTGGACCCAAGGCAACATGGATTCACAACAGAGCGGTCATGCCAGACCAACCTGATTGATTTTTTTCAAGTGGGAGACAAAGGAGATAGACCAGTGCAGAGCAGTAGATGTGGCCTATCTGGACTTCAGGAAGGCCTTCAACACAGCATCATAAAGGAGACTAATCCACAAGCTGGAAAATCTGGGGGTGTTGACAGAGGTGGTCATGTGGGTTAGAAACTGGCTGAGTAACAGAACACAAAGAGTAGTGGTAAATGGGGTTAGCTCACAGGAGAGAGGTAACAAATGGCGTACCCCAAGGATCAGTGCTGGGACCAATGCTCTTCAATGTCTTTATAGGTGATATTGCAGAGGGTCATGAAGGGAGGGTTAGCCTGTTTTCGGATGATACAAAGCTATGTAACAGGGTAGATAACACAGGAAGGTATTGAAAAAATGTGTAGAGATCTGAAGAGGCTAAAAAACGGTCCAAGGAATGACAGTTGGGTTTCAATGCAAAAAAGTGCAAAATTATGCACCTAGGGAGAGGGAATCCTAGGATCAAGTATGAACTAGATGGGATAACACTGGAGGCCACCACAGAGGAAAAAGATCTAGGGGTAGTCATAGAAGACAACCTCAAAGTGACTAAACAGTGTGACAAAGCTGTCAAACTGGCTAACAGAATACTAGGGTGCATAGGAAGGGGTATAACAAGTAGAAGGAGGGAAGTAGTGGTACCATTGTACAACTCCCTAGTAAGGCCTCATCTGGAGTACTGTGTTCAGTTCTAGAAGACCCATCTCCAAAAATACATAGACAGGATGGAGACGGTACAGAGGAGGGTGACAAAAATGGATGCAGCATAAGTCATATGAGGAGAGACTCAGAACTCTCAATATGTACTCCCTGGAGGAAAGGAGAGAGAGGGGGAACATGATAGAGACTTTTAAGTATCTAATGGGGATCAACAGGGTACCAGAGGGGAGCATCTTTCACATGAAGGGAAATAGCAGAAAAAGGAGGCACAGCATGAGACTAAAACGGGGGAAAACATAAAGGGAATGTGAGGAAATTTTACTTCACTGAAAGGGTGGTGGAGAGATGGAACAGTCTCCCCCAGGAAGTAGTGGGGGAGGCCACGGTTCAGGGATTCAACAATGCATGGGACAGGCACATGGGAAGTATCAAGCTAGGGCAAAGGGGGGTGGGAACTTGTAGCATCTAGGCTACCTTAAGCATTAGAAAGAGGGACAGGGCAGACTGGATGGGCCACAAGGTCCTTATCTGCCAACAACATCTTTGTATCTATGATGTACTTGTAACCAGCTTGTTTCAGTATAAGCAGTAGACTTTTTGACCTTAGATGGAATATCTGTAATGTTAAATGATGTAGAGACATAAATTACAATGGGGAGCACACATACAGTAGGAGGGGTCGGAGCAGCAAGATTGCCATGCTGATGCCCCGCTCCGTGTTTGTACTCCGCTTGTGCTCCATTAAAATGGCATTTTTCATTTTCTTTAAATTTCATTTTAAATATTCTGCATTCTCTATGTCGGAGGGTTGAGTTGAAACAAATAATAATAGTTGTTTTTGCTCCAGAGCATCGTGCTTTTCCTTTTAAAGACTCGACGTCCTGGCCTTCTGAATTTTTGAAATTTAAAAAAAAGCATAAGGTTCTTGGTATTAACCTACATTATTGGAGGTTTTTCCCTCTAGTAAAACAAAATGATAGTATGCCAAGATGCAGTCGTGGTCTGCAGCCCCTCTGAGAAAAGGTCTCATCGGGAGTGTTACTATAATGGCTGATGTCTGGACCTGGAGGAGGTAATAGCACGTGTTTGAAGTGGAGGTCGATGAATGAGCATGGTGATATTACAAGAGTGTTTTGCACCTGGAGTGCTACTATGCATGTTCAAAACCTTACACAGGTGTATGTAAAGCTGTGTGGCTTGGATAAAAGAAAACTGGAAGAGGAGAGTGAAGGATAATTTGGAAAACTCACAATGGATGGCATGCTTGAACTGACCGAAACATAAAGATGTTTGAGCCCTTATGGGAGATTGGGACTCCTGGCCACAGCTTGAGAGGCGGAGATAAATCTGTCCACGCTCTGTTGGTGCTTATTTTTAAATTACTCTTGTAGAGATGTTGTTTTATTGGTGGAGGAAGTTGGTTCTGGGGTATCCTCCTCTAAAAAATACTAATTCCAAGATTTTCTGTTTTCATTTAAAAACACCCAGACTAACCAATGGAAAAATTATACTTGAGTCTAGATGTCTTAGCATGGCTATAATTGATCAACAATTTGGAGATGGAATGCTAGAACCCCTGACAATTACATAACAATTTTTACGTTTTTTTTTTTTGCAACTGGGCTTTTAGAGAATGACTTTTTAATTCAGACTTCTAGAATGATGTGGTGCCAGTGAACTGTAAAACTGACTATGGGATCTATCCCTGTTAAGAGGTTTTGTTTTTTTTCTTGACGGAGATTAAACTCTTCTGCCAAATTTGTAATAATCGTAGGCTGCTATAGTAATGCACCCTTGATGAAAGATTATATGATCTGTAGCATAAATAAATGCTGTAACATTTCTAACATAATTGCATTAAAAGACTAACTGGATCATGGAAAGGCAATTCTTGAATTAGGAAGAGAAAGTTATGTTGTGCTGATCACGAATAGTCTCCTTTTCTAATTATTAAATCAATATGTGAGACTTTGTTTGAAGTGTATGGAAGGTTGTGGGTTAGGTATATTCACTGACTGGTCATTGCAAAATCAGCACCAGCATCATAGTATGGTGCTGTTCGGGCAAGATATGGAGCAGTCCATTTTGCACAAGTGATGACCAGTATATGACCATGAGGCTTAGTCATGAACAATAGGCAGGTGGGACTGTTGGGGAGTGTTTCTTTAGCCAATCTAGCTACTAGTAACCATATTTGGACTGATGAAAGATTGGCCCTGGGTTTTATCAAAATTGGGTCAAATTAGTACACTAGTCTGCTTTGGCGAAGTGGCCCTAGTAGTGGATGAAAGGCTCCCTTTGACGGCCTGTGAGCCAATGTTCCATGTATAGCCCAATATGGTAAAATACTTGTCAGGCACAATGTGATTGGACTGCAGGGTATGTCCCAAGATGGCACCTGAAAAATTCATGTCTGCTAGCAAGAAAGATGAGAAGTCAGAGGGTGTCCATCTTAGATACCAAAAGTGCACATGCAGACTGTAGCCTCATTGGAGAATTTTTTTCTGGTGTGATATTTGGGACTTAAGTGAAGTGGCAATTTAATTGGTAAAGGAGTTTTCCATCTTGAGTAATCATATGAATCACTAGCTATAAATCAAATAATGGGTGATTATTAGAGTGGACATATATGTTAAATACAGACTGACGTTTTTTAGATATTTCCCAGGTAAACTAAGAGAAATACATTAATCCAAGGGCTATTAAATTACAGTGATGTCAGTAATATTGCAAAGGAAAACTCAAACAGTACCTAACTTCAATTTTATTTGAATAGTTTTAGGGTTGCGCATATTCGATCAGCTGAATGACATGACAGTTGTGCCTGGTGTGTTGTAATGCTTTTATGATAATCTTTATTGATACTCTACATTTAAGATGTTTTCTGTATTAAAAATTGTAATGGCCTGAATGTCCAAACAATAAAATCAACTTACTTACTAAATTACAATGCCAACACCTTTCTTATTCTGTCTACCCAACCTCATCATTGCATAACCTAGGATGTTCTTATTCCATCTGTCCTCTTCTGCCCACTTGGTTTCAATTATCATTACTATTTTAATATTTCTATCACTATGTAGGATGGTTTGCAATTCTACCATTTTGTTATTTAGACTTCTTGCATTGGTGAGAATACATTCAGTGCTCTTTTCCCTTATCAATATGGTTGATGCTTTTTTCTGATCATTTTGTTTGACTGACTTATATGCTCTGGCTGAATCAGTTTAAAGGAGACAGTTCCATATGTGCTATAATTAGTCTACCCAGGATAAATGCCTCTTTATTGTTTAGGTCTAGATCAAGTATACTATATAACTGGTTTTTGTTATAAAAATATTTCCAAAAATCAATGAATCGGATATCCTCTATGGCACATCAGTTTTTCAATCTTATGTTTATTCTTTGAATTATCCCTGCATCCCCACCCAGAAATAACTGAGGCCACCTCCTTCTTGCTTTTGGATGGTCGCTGGTAGTATTTATTAAAAGGCACAATTATATTTACATCATTTATATCCCAATTCATTTTAAACAGTCAATCTTTATACAGCGGACATAATAGTCCCACATCACTTCTAGGATATAACAGTCCTGTCTTCCCTCTCATGGTTCTTCACCAGGTTCTCTTCATCTCCCTCACTGCTTCTTGGGGTTTGGACATCGTGATCCAGCCCCCCCTTCCAGTCACCACAACTGGGTACCACACTTACCTGGACCACTTCCCCCCACTAGGTGTGGACACAGGGATCCATCCACTAACTCTATATCCCTCCCCCTCCCCCGTTACTCTCATGCCTGGGTTCCTTTGTTCCCAGCCCATGGTACCTGCCCCTCCCCTTGACCTGCACCCCTTTCTCCTTGTTCCAAAAACCCTTCCTCCCATCCGACCACTCCCTCTTGTTTGCTATCCTCCAGGGACTCCACCTAGTCCCCTGGACCTGGCCACCCTTCTGTGGCCCCATCTTGCCCATACAGGGCCCCCCATTTGAGGTCACCACCTTCCAGGTACCTCCCTCTCCAGTGCCTATTTCAATTGCTCCTCCCCCCTTTCTTGCAGGGTGGGTGGGTGGTGAATTTTTACAGCAAGAAAAGAGGGCTCCCTGAGGGCTGCATGTCCTTAAATATCCCCCAGGGACTCCGCTTTCAGCCCCTGCTGGCCCCTCCCCTTGGCCAATCCCCAGTGAGCAACCACCCTTCGGATGATGTCATCCATGAGGTCCTGGTCCCACCCCTTTCTGTAGCCCTCCCTCTTCCTGTCCTCCCTCCTCCCCCATACTTTCTTCCTGGCTGGGTCCCAGGATAACCTGGCCTGCCTTTTAGTGGCAAGCCTAATTGTCCCTGCATCCCCACCCAGAAATAACTGAGGCCACCTCTTCTTGCTTTTGGATGCTCGCTGGCAGTATTTATTTAAAGGCACAATTGTATTTACATAATTTATATCCCAATTCATTTTAAACAGACAATCTTTATACAGCAGACATAACAGTCCAACATCACTTCTAGGACATAACAGTCCTGTCTTCCCTTTCATGGTTCTTCACCAGGTTCTCTTCATCTTCCTCATTGCTTCTCAGGGTCTGGACACCATGATCCGCCCCCCCCTCCAATCACCACAACTGGGTACCACACTTACCCGGACCACTCCCCCTTGCTAGGTGTGGACATAGGGATCCACCCACTAGTTCTATATCCCTCCCTTCCCCCCGTTACTCCCACACCTGGGTTCCTTTGTCCCCAGCCTGTGGTACCTGCCCCTCCCCTCTGCCTTCTCCCCCCTTATCCCCTTGTTCCCAAAACCCCTTCCACTGACCCATCTCCAGCTTGCGTTGGAAGATGGGGTTCCCCTCCCTTGTGGGTCAACTCCTCAACCCCTTCTTATTGATGCCTCAAACCGGCTCCCTGAAAGGCTGGAGAAACAGGCCCATGCCAAACTCAGTCAGGTGGACCCCGTCCGACCTGTAGACCATCTCATGCTCGTATGAGATGTCTTTATGCTGGGTGTGAACCCCTCCCATTTCTATCACTGCTCTGGCCACCTTTCTGTTCAACTGCTTGCATGCTACCTCCACTGCCTTAGGCCCTTTCGCTCCCCTCCAAACCCTCCTGGATGTAATCTCAGACCAGTTTATCACCACTTGTGGCCACCATCTCGTCACCTTCTCCAGATCCACCATGATATCTCTCAACAGGGACCCCCATGGCATTGTCCCCAGGTCGTTCCCCACTAGATGGACTATAATACAGTCTGGTGCAGCCCAGCACACCCAGAGCTCTTCCAGCAGGGGAAGCCGCTTTGACCACCTCATGCCTCTCGGGCCCTTCTACCGCACCTTGGTGTGTTCCGTTCCCGGGTGCAACTGCATCCCTATCCTTGTGGCAGCTGCAAACTTCTCTGCCCAGTAGATGAATGAATGCCCCATGATCCACACCTGTCTCTTGGAGCCTGCTGTGGGAACAGAAAAAGGGACACTAGTTAGCAATTGTCAACACCGCATGTACCTCCTGTAACATTTTGATGTCCACCTGCCCACCCGCTAGACCTCCCCCGCCCGCTCCTGCCTCGGCCAATTCTGAGGCCGCACCAATCCTGAAGGAGTATGGGGCAAATTCATTGGGGTTCTTTCCAACGAATGTCACCGCCTTCTTCAGCACCCCCCACCTGAAAACCTGTCACTGGGGAACCATTCCTGCGTATGAACCAGGTTCCTGACCCATGGCCCCACACCATGCTATAGTCCATCATGGCCTGAACCACACAGACTCCTTCCCCCAGCAGCCTGCTTATCACTACTGCACACCCTTTTCCCTGCTGGTCTGTTTTAGACCTCCAGAGCCATATGACCACCTTCCCCTCCTCCAAACTCATGCTCTCTTCTTGCAAGCCAGCTGCGGCTGCCCGCTTCCTGGGTGCCACCATCTCCCCGACCTGAAAAGTCCCCCTTGCCATGGCTGCAAATATAGCCCAGAAAAGACAGGCCTCATTCACTGTTGTGCAAACAAGGTCTAGCACCCTTACCACCTTTGTGAGCAGGGGCCCCATAATGGGTCTCCTCCTGTCCTGTCTAGTGCCCTGCCCTCTCTGCCATCCTGAGACCATTCTCTTAATGGTTAGGCCACACACAGTGTCCTCCCATCCCTGATCCTGACATGTCCAGCTGATACCTTCCAGTTGGACCCCCATGGTAGTGGGAGCCACCCCTTCCTCCCACTTCTTCACTACATACCGCATGACCTGTTCCTCCTGGACTGGGTCCTCTGTCTCCCAGCCCAGCCTGGCCCAAAACACCTGGAAGCTGGCCTATGCCCTTTTGTAGGCATTCAGGGTGTTGGCTGACCAAAACCCTGGGCACAACACCCTGGCCTTCACCTGCCAAACTCCCACATCCAGTCCGGGACCCTGGTCTGGATAGGCACAGCCCACGGGGCCAAATCTTGGAACCGCTCCATCTGAAAATGAGAAAGACAGTCAGCCACCTCATTCCACACCCCCTCAATGTGCTGTGCCCTGAATGACAGGTTCAAATGCAGCCCCAGTAATACAATGCATCTTAGAATCCAACCTATGGATTCCATACAGCCACTCTGCCTGTTGATCACCTCCACTACACTCTTGTTGTCACACCAAAATAAGATGCGCCACCCTCCCATTCAGGCACCCCATTGCTCGGGGGCCACCCATATGGGAAAGATCTTAAGGAATGTGATGTCCTTAGTACACCCCTATTCTTGCCACCTGGCTAGCTATGACTCTGAAATCCACTCCCCTTGAAAATAGTCTCCCATCCTGAACCCCACCGCTGCATCCATGTACAACTCCATGTCCGTGTTGCAGGCCCATTCTTCCTGCCAGAAAGTCACCCCATTGTATGACTCCAGAAACTCCTCCCATACCTGTAGGTCTTCCTTAATTCCCTTATTTATATCCACCCAATGATGAGGTTGCTTCGCCTTGCCTGTGACCCTACCCAACCTTGGCGTGAAGGCTCTACCTGGGCTTATGGCCTTGCAGGCAAAATTAAGGTGCCCCAGCAGCTGTTGAACCTGTACCAGTGGCACCCTCTGCTTCCCCCCACTAAGGCGAGCAGACCTCGCAGCTGCACCACCTTGTCCACTGGCAGATGGAAGCACTCCTGCTCTGCATCCTCCTCAATCTCCAAAAACTCTAACTTGCGGGCCAGTCCCTCCATCTTCCCTGCTGCCAGTGGGATCCCTATGCTGCTGCACATGTCCTGGAATTCCATCAACATTCCTTGTGTCTCCTCCCAACTGGCTCTGATCCACAGGAAATCATCCAAGTAATGGACTACCCTCATGTACCCATACCGGGACCCGAACACCCATTGTACCCATGAGCTGAACACCTCAAAAATGGAGCATGCCACCGAGCAGCCCATGGGCATCGCCTTGCCAAAATACAAACCATCCTCCAATTGGAAACCAAGCAGGTCCCAATCCGTGGGATCTACTGGCAGTAGCTGAAAAGCAGACTCGATGTCCATCTTTGCCAACCATGCCCCCCCAGTTGCCTGGACCAACTCGACCACCTGGTCTAAGGAGGCGTAAGAGACCATGCTCAATGCTTCTGGGATCCCTCCATTCACTGACTCCACATTGGGGTAGGAAAGGTGATGTATGAGCCGGAACTCCCCTGCTTGTTTCTTCGGTACCACCCCTAGAGGTAACACCCTGAACTGCTTGCATGGGGGCTTGAGCATCGGCCCTTCAACCCTCTCTGCCCGACCTCTTTCTGAAGTTTCTTTTGCACTATGTCCTCCTTCCTTCTTACCAAACTCAAATCTTTTGCCTGCATTCCCCACCCACTTCCCCTCGAAGCCCAGCAGGAAGCCACCCTTAAAACCTAACCTCAGCAGCTCTGCCCCTGCTTTGTCAGGGTAACCCAATGTCCAGGTCTCCACCACCCCATACCTGATGGGGGTGCAGGCCAGGGTGTACCACCACCCCAGGTCCCCCCCAGTTCCATCCATAGGTAGACGTATGCCCTCCTCTCCCGGGGCCTCCCTGGCCCTTGCTGGCTCCTCCCCGACCGCTCCAAAAGGGCTGTTCCTGGGACTTCCTGCTTGCATGCCCGGCTTTCTTACCTCCTTGCTGACACCCTGTTGCTGGGTGTGCTGCCCCACACCATGAACAAACATGCCTAAACTTGCAGCTAGGTCATGTACATGATACCCTGTTGAAAGCCCAGCAGGCTTTGACACCAAGGGCTGGTGTGACCAGCCTCCCTTGCCCCACTGCCTGCTCTGCTGCTGAACCCAACAGTGTCCTCACCCACAACTCTGTGTGGGTGCAATCCCACCTCAGGTCACCATTAGCTGCCATTCTCCTCCGGAATGCCTAGTCATATTTAAGTCACCCAAAACCCAGCTTCACCTTATACGCATCCCTGATGATCACCATATACATCAGCAAAGGGATCGCTAGGTCCAGCTGCTTCTCCAGCACCAATGCACTATAAATCAGGAAACCCACTTGACACGTGTCAATACTCTTCCCCTTCAACCAAGCTTCCTCCATTTTGTGCCCCACACCGCCAGCACTACTGCCATCTCTGACTGGCCCACCGATTCTCAATGCTTATATTTTTTGGCTGTCTTCTTGTCCACTAAACCAAAGATATCCACATACTCCCCCTTCCATATTTTCTCCTTTATGGAGGTTGGCACATGGTCACCCAACGTGAAACCAGGCAGCCCCTCGTACAGCTTTCACACCCCGCCCAAGGCGCCCCCCATCATTGCCCTGCCTGCCTTTCTCCTTGATGGCCTGCAGGGCCTACTCCATCTTTGAGACCCCTTCATCCCCCATATCACCCAAGAGGCCCTCAGTATATTCTTTTAAATCTGATTCATTGTTCATATCCACCTCATCCTTACACCCATCTGGCTGGGGCCCTGCCAGGGCTGGACTGGTCCCCCCGCCTGCACCGGGTGCCGCTGGAGGGATGGGAACCACCCTCTTCAGCCTCTTGTTTCTTGCCCCAGTGCCTGCTCTCTCCTCTGTCTCATTCCACTTCCTCTGGACCTCCTTGTCTGCCTCCCTCTTCTTCTCTGCCTCAACCAACTCGGTCATCTGCATCATCAGTTTTACGGCATCTGTCAACATGGTAGCACTGGACACTGTAGGTCTCCTGGGTGCCATCTCTTCCACTGCGACCTATGGTGCATGAAAAAAAACACAAGATCATACCGCAAACCATTAGCTGCACCCCCACCCCTGCACTGGGCGGTACACTCGTACCTGGTCACCGTTCCTTTGTTGAAACCATTCCTCACCACTGCCAGCCTGTGTCCCCATTGCCAGATCCTGCAGGCTGAGGTTTACCATCCTGCCCCACCCACTGGTAAGGCTATTCATCCCTTCCCTTACTCTGCACTGATTTCCACCTGACAGGCCTCTTCAGCCCGCCCTTTGACCCAACCACGCGGGGTACCCACTCCCCTGCCCAAGGTCCCCTGAATATCAGCCCTTGCACAGGCCCTTGTCACAATGAGCCCCTTGCAGGCAGGGTCCCCACCTTTCTCCTTTCCCTACTCAGGCTGCAAGCTGCAAACCCTGTATGTACCCTCGGGCCTGGGTCCTTGCTTCTGTTGATCACCCTTCTCGCCTCCTTCTTAGGAGAATTGGTGTTCACACCAGGTGGCTGGGCCTCATCGCGGCTCAGCAAATCCCCTCCCGCCCCTGCTTGGCCTTCTTGGCCCACCCGCCTCTCGCTCTCCTCTTCTCTGCTGGCCAGATCCAACTGTCCATTCTGCTGGTTCACCATCCATGGTCAGGCCTCTCTGTTCGTGCTCTGCCATACGGCCTTTTGGCTGCCACCTCCCCAAACAACCATCATACTCCTATGCCGCTAGCTTGTCCAGTGCCCACAAAAACTCCAGAAAGCATTGCACTGCCACTCATCCAGTCTCAGCAAAGCAGTAAAGTACACTGAACTCTCAATTTTTAAGCTTATTCCTCTCCTCAAAACAAATTATATCAAAACTTGAATATCTATGATGCTAAATGATTGCAACTAATTAAGGAACACATATTATTTGTACATGGTTGTACGAGTATTTGATTTGGAAATAATAAATGTATCTTCACATTGGTAATGGCTATATTTGTTTACTAGATTCAGACTGTATATGCTGCTGCTTTGAGGCACACTTTGAACAGCTACCCGTTGCCCCTCTCGGAAGGCCTCCAGCTTGTTTCAAGCCACCGCGTGGCCAGGCAATCCAAAAATGCCATGCCACACCACATCCGCGAGTTTCTCTGTGCTACATCTCTGCTCCTCAACACCTGTCAGGGCCCAGCACCCAAACAGTCCACCACCCCAAGTGCCCCCAGCTCCATGAGGCTCTACTCACAAGATGCTCGCGTGGCCTTGGCCACATGACTCCGCCTCTCACCATGCGCTACCTGGCCCCAGATGGGCCACCACCATCACGGTCCCTCGGAGCAGTCCACATCTTCCCAAGCCCCATGCAGGCTGCCACAAGGCTAGAAAGATAACCCCCAACAAACTTTTTGGTCCACTACCATCTTTTGAGCCCCGCCAGCCCCATTCACTCGCAATGCCCCAGCTTGGGCCTAGGCCCCCTCCACGTCCTACATGCCTACCACTCCATCCTTCAGTTCAGACAAATCACTGGAATGGACCCAGACTGGATGGCCAATCCCAATGGAGTCTTGACTGACCCCAACCCTCTTAGCTTCACATACCTCACCAGCTGCATGGCCCCTACCCTCAGAAAAACAGAAACTCCTCAAGCGGCGCAGCTCCAATGCTTCCACCAGCCACTGCGTGGCCACCCACCTGGCTAGCCCACTCTCGTGGATCCCCGACTGGCCTCGAGGTTCCATTTTCCCAAAGTTACACACCCGTGACCATAAATCACTCACCACACACATAAACCAGATTCCATGAGCATAGCTGTGCAACTCTACTCTTGCATGTGATTTTAAGCCTTGCTGTGCAAATTCTTGGCCTTGAGCAACCGCTTTGCATACAACCACCCCCATGTAATCTTGTCTCACTCTCTATACCCTCTACCCTAAAATTAAGCGTTGTTGTGCACTTCTCCTCTTGCGCTCCATATCAAACATTCCTGTGCAATTTCAACAAAATACTACTCAATTAAAACATTGCTGTCTATGCACATTACAGGGCCATAGCCCTCCATGCCTTACCTCAACTGCCAACAATTGCGCTGTTGTATCCCTGAGGAATTTTTACAGCAAGAAAAGAGGGCTCCCTGAGGGCTGCATGTCCTTAAATATCCCCCCAGGGACCATTCCTCCAGCCCTTACTGGCCCTTCCCCTTGGCCAATCCCCAGCGAGCACCCACCCCTTTCGGATGACATCATCCATGAGGTCCTGGCCCCACCCCTTTTCTGTAGTTCCACCTTTTCCTGTCCTCCTCCTCCCTCCCTCCCTCCCTCCCCCTATGCCTTCTTCCTGGCTGGGTCCCAGGACAACCTGGCTCTGCCTTTATTGGCAAGCCTAATTGTCTTATTTTTCTCCTGCTCTGCTCTAGGGGTCAGGAGGAGTCTGGAGATTAAAGTCTCTGCTTCCAAAGATTTGATATCTTTTGCTGTTTGTATTAATTCCTCACATATATCATTTTCATTATTGTTTCTCACATTATTAATCCTGACAAGGATAGTTACAATCATTTTTTCCACTGCATTTCAAAATGTTATGTGCAATAGTTTTCACATCCTTAATTTTTGCTTCCAGGAGGCATATTACCATATGGTTTTGTTTATCTGGGGCACACATGATGGAGTCACATTTTCTGATTATTGAATCTCCTGGTACTATCATTTTACTGGGGGAGTAGTTAGCTGTATTTTCATTCTGAACATTGGGAGTAGTGTCTGATGTCAGGACAGTATATAGGTTAGTTGTTTCTATATTGAAAGTGGAAATTGCCCTTCTCCCTTTCTTATTGCAATTAGCTGGCTTAACCACACACCAATCAACCATGTCATCTTCCTGTATTGTTTCCTTTATTGCAATTTTCTTCAGAAAAGTCTGTATCTCTGTTTGGTGTTACCATTCCCCATCATTATGTTTGCTACTTCAGTGTCTAAATTGTCCATTCTCTGCTCCATGTTTATTATTGCCCATAGGTTCCCAAGTTCCGCTAGTGCATTAGCCAACTTGTAGTGGTCAGTATCATGCTCCCAACATTTATGACATTCAAGTCCAACCCAAACTGAGCTTAATTTTTCAGCATACATCTTGCATACGCCGCATTGAATTAGAGTGCCTTCCTGACACATTTAACTTTATTATTTCACATGCTGTGTCCATATTGACTCAGCACAGTTACAATGGTTTTAGGTTCTCAAGAAAACCAAGTCTGTTAAGCACTAGGCCTTCCTACCATGATGTGCCAGTGTCTGATTTCACACCTACCTTGTGTGCTACTATTTAGAATTATGGCTTCCTCCCTCTCCTCCCTCAGTGGATGCAGGCAGATGCAGCTTGCCTATGCCAGTATCACCTCCACCCTGCAAACACCTCCACTCGCTAAGGCAAGCAATATATCTCAGCCAACTGGAAGTGCTGTCCATTACACTTCCATTTCTCTGAGTATTAAAACTTTATATTTTTAAAGAATTGGTGCAGTTACACAAGTATTTTGCCTTACAGAACTGTTACAGCTACACAAGTATTTTGCCTTACAGAACCAGTATAGCTACACAAGTATTTTGCCTTTAAAAAGGCAAAATTAAAAGTGTTTGAGTGCTCTATTGGGCTCTATCAAACTTTAGCACTACTAAAGCAGCTGGTGTCTTTGCCCCTCACTCGGGGGGGATCAAAGAGCTAGAATGTATCAAGCAGCCTCTAAAAAATTATCACTCCAGTCCTCTCTGAGAGGTACTATCCCACTAAAGAACACCGTTCCAGAGCACAATGGTTAAAAATGATAAAACGCCAACTAAAGATGACTAAAGATATTCAGATACTTTTGTCACAGTGGCCCAAGTCATAACTAGTTTTAAGGCTTGGTGTCACTTTATGCATTGTTTTCAAATAGTGAAAATATACATTATTATCTACAGAGTTGTTAAAGAACTGCTGATGCCTCAAAGAAAACTTTGAAAAACAATAGGTACAATTAATCTTGCATTCCATATGTATTCTGTAGACTTCTCTTCCCCATTGTGCAGTAAGGAAGAAATTGTTATGAATACATGATCTTTATACCCCCAAGTTCACCTGCCTCTATAGCTTACTTCCTACAGCAAGTCATAGTGCTCTATTATGACATCACAATTTGTTCCAATTGGATTAACTATGATATCACAAGCAGTACACTGTGACCTCAGGTAGGGAAAAAGCAACAGGAATAGATGATCTCTTCAGAAGCAAAGATCCTGTCTTCATACAGATCACCTCAATAATAAATAATCTAGAGGAAAAATGCAAAACTAATGTGAAAAACAAGCTAAACTGTGTCTAAATATTATGTTTTGTTAAAGTTGTCTTGTCTGCATCAGCTGCTTTTTAAAGAGTCAACAGGTGGTATTGTACAGAAACAATTCTACACGTGCATGTGCTTCTGCAATTCATCAGGTTAGTGATCTCCAATGGTTATCTGGCGTAGTGCAGGAATTCAAGCTAGTGTGCAGTGATGTCCATAAGTATTCTCCATGGTTTGTCATTCAGTATAGTGACCTGACACCTGTCATCACTATATGTTTATTATGAAACCTCCTATGATTGTTATCTTATTGCCACTTTACCCAGCATTTACCTTCCTCTTCAATGGCAACTCAAATGTATGACTGGGCAAAATGTATAGACATGGCTTTAACAAAAGTATCACAACATTCCACCTTTACACAATAGCTCATGCAACTCAACTTAGTACCCTGATAGAACTAGCCTATCGGGTTCAATATGAAAATTACTCTAGATTTGCAGGGAAGTATTACAGGCAGTTAAAAGGAACTGCGATGGGTAGCACCCTTGCGCCCACTTATGCTAACTTATATATGGAACGTTTTGAGAATCTGTTCATCAATAATCCTATGTATAATCTGTTTTTCCAACACATAAGATTATACAGGAAATGTATTGATTATTTTTTTTATTTCTATGGACAAGGAGAGTAGAGGAACATGAGGCCTTCCATACATTTCTGAACTCAGTCTCGCGGCATCTTAAATTCACAATAACTTACAGTCAGCAATCAGTTCCATACTTGGACTTACTTATTTTCAAGGACAAAAGAAAATCAGAACATATGCTGTATTGCAAGGAAACAGACAGAAATACATTACTGCATTACAAGAGCTACCACCCTAGACATTTAAAGAACAGTATTCCTATTTCCCAGATGCATAGGGTTTACAGAAACTGCAGCAGGGAGGAGGATAGACAAGCTGAAACTGAAAAAAAGCCTAACAGGTTTTTGAACAGAGGATATGGCAGTAGATTAGTTGGTCAGGCTGTGGATAGGATGGAGAGCAGAACAGAGGAGTCAGACGCAGCACTAAGATGCCAAGAGGACAGACTTGTTCTGTCTATGGAATTTTCTGAATAAACAGAACCAAACAAAAAAAATAATTTACTCTGATTTGCACATTTTAAGCTCAGTGAACATTCTGGCTTTTGAAAAAAAAGTGATTGTAGCCTCCAGAAGGGTGCACACCCTAAAGGGCAGACTGGTTCATTCGGAACTGAGAGAAAAAATAAACACATGGTAGACAACCGTTGTTTGGCCCGCTGGAACTGAGATGTTTCCCTGTGGACTTTGTATCCACTGTGGAAACACCACTAAGAAAAAAAAAAATTTAACACCCAACTGAGAATAGATCCTTTCAGATCCATATGCATCTTACTTGTGATTCAGATCATGTTATTTACATATTAAGATCCCATGCTCTAAGTATGTCATTGGACAAACCACCAGACCCTTGAATTTGAGGATAAGTGAGCACAAAAGTAATATTTGTACTAAGTTAGACACGTCACCTGTATCTAGCCACTTTTTAGAGGCAAAACAATCAGTATCCATGTTACACTTTTGGGTAATAGAAAAAGCAGACCCTCCAGCTCATGGGGGGGGGGGGATTGAAACAGTGCTTTAGATAAGTGGGAGAGGTATTGGATCTATACTTTAGTTACAGCTGGGGATAGGTGGGGAGTGAACGAGGAACAGAACTGGGCAGCATCTTAGAAAACATGATTGAATGTAGGTGTCAGAACCCCCATTTGCTGTCCTACTGGATACAGACTAGCATATCTGGCCTTTGCCTTATTATCTACTCTGATTATAAGATTCACAGTGAATAGTGACCATGGTTACCAATACTTATAATGTCCACTGCCCAACCCCCCAGGGCACCTGAAAACACACTGGTGTGTTTTCTGTCCTGGCTCCTTTCCCACTGTGACACCACCAGTTTTTACAAATGTGATTGACTTCTCCTACCTCAATTTCGTAAAGTTACTGCAGCTTGACATATCACCACATTTACCCTATTTTACTTTCTGTAACTACCCTAGGGGCAGAAAGCCAAGATCGTCAGGTGCCTCTGGTGTTAGTTACACAATAGGACGTTGTTTGGTAAAATAGCTTTGAAATTACATAGAAGATCATTAACCTTTTTTACAATGAAAAATCCTTGGCATGACTTGCTTTGACTAATTGTTGAACTGTAGTCCTTGTAATAGTTGGTTACAGAAATAGAGAAGGAACACACACACACACACACACACACACACACACACACAAAAGGGGGGATAGTTAGGAGTTATTCAGGAATTGTTAAGATATTAAGAGTACTTAATCAATATAAAAATCATATCTGACTGGTTACTCTAACACTGTCCCTTTAAGACTAAAAATCAATGCTCTTTATATGAATGTTAAGGATGCACAAGATAAGACTATTTTCTCTTCATATATTTTACATTTTATGAATATAGAGAACCACACATCAGGGGTAACTTGTTATAAATATGTAATATGTGCTTTTATAGTTAACAGTTTAGCTTTGCCCCTCTGGTGATCTTGTCTGTGTCACTTTATGAGTTTGGAGAAACAATATACTTTTTGTTTACAATTTTTAGAACGTATAGGATAAGAACAGGTGTAAGTGGACTTTTATTGCTTTGCAAACACGCTTCTATCACAGAAACACAAGAAATATAGTTAACATATCATACTGAAGGCCCTTATATTTTCGACTGAGCCGTTGCTAGGCAACAACTTACAGCTCACTCTACCAGTGACTCCAACCAGGAAGTGCTGGCAATAGGATGCTGGAGTTGGATGACTGGCTGGAGCTTTCTAGCTCCCTTGGGAAGAAGTATAAAAAGGCAGCCCTTTGCAGCTGACAGCGCAGTTTGCTTTAGCTGCCTCATGAAACACATCGTATTACTAGGAAGTGCATCCTCTATCCCACTATGCATAAAACATTTAAATGCAGCACTTTACATAGATATGCCTTTGATGCAGTCTGTTTGGACCTTTTTCTGATGCATGAATGATTACACTAAGAACAATATGAAATTGCAAGTTTTGAAGTTAAAAAATCAAGGTATGTTTTAAAGGCTTGACCACTTGTTTTAAACAACCCCCCCCACGTACATTATCTCTTTCTTTTAGCAGTTTTGAAATAGTTACACACTACCTTAAAGTTGTTTAGAACCTGGCTTTCTGTCTTTTTAGAAATAAATGGAGAAGTTGATTTACTGATAAAGCTACAGGAACTTTCCCATCAGTAGAGACTAAGGTAAATGAGAGCTAGCACTATAAAGCCTGGTAAGATAAATTTGATTCACTTTTTGTGGCAATGAAATAGGTGGAGGAAATTATTACTTCAGAGAGGTTTGATAATGGATTCAATGTTTCTGTGTTTGCTAGTTGTGACTGAAATTTTGAAGAGATATGTGACAATGTTGAAACAGTGTAATAGATGTTGGTATTTTACCATGCAACCAATATGACAGTTCATATGGTGAAACAAGATAATTTACACATAACAATGTATGAAGTAACATAATTTGAGAGTGAATTTTCTTGAGGGGGGGACTATAGGGGGAACATATGAACTGATGAAAGTAATATCATTGAAGTTAACTGTGGTTCAGAGCTCAGTGCTTATGTTACGTACTGTAGCTGGAAGCTGTAGGTTGTACTTGGATACAGAGGCCAGACCAGTAAGTAGTATAATGCTTGCAAGGTACTAGTAGTATGAAATGATTTGTGCTTAGGTACTTTAGCATAGACATGAGCAAGTCAGTGATTATAGTACATATAAACTGGATAGTGTATGCAAGGTGCTTAGATGCTTGAACTGATGAGTCACTTGTTATGATTTGATAGTTTTGGCCTTTCTCTGTATCCCACCATAGGAAGGATGCTTAGTCCAGTATTATGAGACCCCCCAAAAATAGTGATATCAATGATTGTTCTGTATCCGACTGTTGAAGGAGTCTAGTAGGATAAGACCCCCAAGAAAAATGAGTAGCAGTATGATCACCTCCTCCAACTCTGGAGAGTGTGACTAGTAGCATGCAGGACAGGAAAACCCCCATGCGGGGAACCTCTGAGGACCCATGGCTACTGATCTGCCCGTCCTTCTGGGCATACTAAAGGAGAGTAATCCTAAATGTTTTAATCAGCTAATCCGAACCCCAAAGTTGTAGAACCTGATCCAGAGAAACGGAGATCTGAAGAAGTATTGAATTGTGACATGTCAGGTGAACAGAGCAAGAATCCACCTAGTAAACTCCAAGTTCAAGAATCCATTAGCAGGCCGGAATGATATAGAGTGCAATCCATGGTCGAATGAATTTGAAGCAACGAGTTGCAGTAGCAAAGCACTCCAGCAGGTGAGGATGCCTTGTAAGAGGAGAACCAGGAATCAAAAGCTCAACATCCATGTCCATGAGGTGGACTGTTGGGTCACGTTCTGCTTGGCAAGCTTTGCAAATGAAGGCAGTGCTGATGAAGTATAAAAACTAACGTATGTTGCGTGATCGGAGGATGGAGCAGTAGGAACCTCCAATCCGGAGAGGGGAAGCAAGTAGAGATCGTAGTGTGAATAGGTAGACATAGGTCAGAAGTATTTCCAGCTCATGAGAAGTGAAGTAGGTGTAAAATGGTGAGTTAATCGTGATGACCTCTAGGCCCAGTAAGGGTGAAGCAGGTAATATGAGCAAGTAATGTAAGTAAGTGGACCTGTACATAGGTCAGTTGTAGTAGTAAGTAAAGCTGCATGATGCAGACGTAGCAGAGAAGTAGTATTGCAAGCTTATGTACAGTAGATAGCAAGAGGTATGAAGAATGGCAGTAGCATGGGAATCTAAGAGCTTGGTGTGGATCCAAATGGTTACGTAACAACGTTGACATCTATGTTTCAAAGCCAGAATGGTACCTTAGCTAGAACTGACTTGGTAAGAATATTCTGACGAGTCCTGTATAGTCGAGCTTAGGAGTCCTAGATGGTGATAACTGAAGAGGCTGAGTCAAATGAAGTAGCATTGTCACAGGGTCCAGGAAGCCTTATAGCATAAATCAGGATAGTGAAGGTCCTCTGGATAAGCTCAACTAAGTGCCCTGGTAAGAGTGTAGCAGTAGTAATTTCATAAGACTGAAGCGGCAGGGCAGAAGTATGCAAAGAAAGATGAAGAATGTCTAAACATCCAGATGTGAGTCCATAGTAAAGGAGCTCCTAGGGCCGGCTGACATGGCAGCAGATAGGCGTATAGTAGAATATGCGAATCTCCAGGCCCCGAGCTGAGTGAGGCAGGTGTAGAGTAGAAGTAGTGATCCCTCCCTGGCATGATGGGTGAAAGCAGGTCATAGAAGTAGGCGATTATGGTGCAGTAATATATAGGAGCAAAGGACCTCCGGCCCATAGGGGCACAGGTCTGGTGAATGCGATGGCGAACCTCCGGCCCCGTGGGGTGAGGCAGGTTGCAGAGCAGTGGTAGATAATGCAATGGAATGTCGAACTGCATGCAATGCAAAAAAGCAGCAAAGTAGTGACGATTAAATTGTAAATGGTATTGTAACAGCGGCATATCCTGAGTTTGTTTAGTGTGGAGTAGTACTGTAGTTTTAAGGCAGACTTATGAGAGTAGAACGGTGCTGGAGACTGTCGTATCTTGAAGATCGAGGATGGTAAGGATTGCAGTGAGGAGACCTTGGTGGAAGAGTAGGCAACTTGACAAGAGGTAATAAGCATCCTGAAACTGTAGTTATTCAATGTTTGAGGCATTAGTTCAACCAAGGAAGACAATATGTAATAAAGGTCAGCAGGGAGTCCTGGCGGAGATGGTAGTAGTAACTCCGGGGGAGTTGAAGTAGCATGGCAAGGAGCATTCAGAAGAATTGAACTGAATATCTTGATGTACTCCAGCAATAATCCAATTGGAAGGCAGAAGCTTTAGGGAGCATATTTTGGAATGGTAGGTCTGAATGAAAAAGCAGCTCTGTAGGAAACATCCATGGAATGAAGGGGACTAGCCCAATGAGTTAGGAAAGTACGACTAGACCATGGTAGGTCAGTCGATGAGCCGTAGATGGTACTGTAGAATGAGTATGTAGCCGGTGAGTTAAATAGAATTAGTAGCTAAACCCAAGAAGGCTAGCATGCAGCTAGACCATGCGAGGTCAGCTGGTGAGGTAAGTAAAGAGTGGCAGCTGGCTCCACGTAAGCTAGCATGGTGGCTGGACCATGTAGGTCAGCCAGTAAAACAAGTAGTATGTGGCAGCTAAGCCCCACGAAGGTTAGCATGCACAGCTGAACCACACGTAGGTCAGCTGGCGAGGTAAGTAATGAGGCAATTTATCCCCATAAAGGTAAGCTAGTACGGCGGAACCACACGTAGGTCAGCCAGAAAGCAAAGCAGGAGCAGTAATGCAATTGAAGTGAATCAGAAAGGTAACTGTCCAGAGATATTGATGTAATCCAAGACCTGGTCTGGCAGGTAGTCCACAATGGAGCATGGATGGTCCTGGACAGAAGGAGAGGAGGGAATGAGCAAAGTAAGCTGTGGCATCCAGAGTTCAACGGCAAGGTGTAGAAGCAATGTGGCACAAGCTGAAGTGTATGGCAAAGGTCCACTGAAGGAAGGAGTAGAGCATGGCAGCTAGCCCCTGAAGGCAAGGACTGCAAACCCACACATAGGTTAGCTAAGAGCAGTATATGATGCCAGGCTAGGCCCCTTCAAGGCAGGCAGGAACGACTGAAACCCCATGTAAGCCAGTAGAAAGGGGAATGAATGAGTCACGTTAGGCCCCAAGGCTAGCAGGATTGGTGGTTCTGCCAAGGAGGGCTGCCTGATGCAGTATACATCACAGTGACTAGCATGCAGCAAGGGAACCTGGACTTATGCAGAAGATGACAGCAATAATCGGATATAGGCAGTGGTCCACTTGGGACCTTGGCCAGCTCAGGGTTGCAGTAATAGAGAAACAATTTAAACGGTATATTTTTGAACAGGTAGTCAGGAACTAAAGGAAGCAGACTATCATAGGTTTGGATGATGTAAGTACAAAGTAGAATCAAATCCAGGTGCTGCTAGTCAGAGCTCACAGGAAGGTATCAATGACTAACATGGTTCATGGAGAAACAGTAGGTAATATCTTAAGAGCAGTTCTGAGATGTGCTGCCTGAAATGAGCGTGTAGGCCATGCTGCATGAATTGTGAGTCCAAATTAGTCTAGCAGATCAGTGTAGTAAATGTCAGGCAGCTGCAAGGTTTCAGGTAGAAGAAATTATGTTGCGGTCCGTTCAGTAGATGTACATTCCAAGCTGCCAGGCGAATTGATAGAGCGATGAAACAAGCAGACGGAGTAGCAGCAGGTGTGATAGCACTGAGAAAGCATGAGGTAGTCGTGGCAGCAGCAGACTGTTTGGAACCCAGGTGGTGGCGGCGGGGACCGGAAAGGAAGCTCCAAACTGTTAACCTGCAGGAAGGAGAGTGAAAGCAGCAAAGGACTGGACATGGAGCCAGGGCTGCTTGAGGAGGAAGGAGAGAACAGACAGCAAGGCAGTATAGAGGCACACAAGGAATGGGGCAAGTAACGTAAAAGCAGGGAAAAAGGCAGCAGTCAGAGAATGAGCCAGAACCCCCCTAAAAAACAAAACACACAGACAGAAGGGAACAGAAACAGGGAAAAGGGAGTAAAAGAATCCACAAAAAATGAAACGAAGGCCAGCAGAACAGACGGGGGGTGGGGGGGGCAAAGCACAAGAGAGCAGCCATGGACCAGCAACAGCACGTCAGCCAGTGCGACTCACTCTAAGCAGGGCGGTGTGCAGCCTGCTGGCTTAAATAGGATGTGGGGGAGGAGCTCTTCCCCCCCACTTAGCTACAGGCATGGCCTACATTTAACAGATGAATATCAGGGACATATTATAGTTATTAAATAACGTGATGTGATAGGATTAGGAAATAAGTAACACTTTGGTGTGCCCCTTGGAGCTTGTTTATAATTTTATTATTTGTTGTAAATAATGAGAAAAATTCTTGTTATGGGTATCCAGGAATTTAGGTTTCTTTAGTCGTATTGTGATAAATAATTCATGGACATGTTTTGAATATACTCATATTTATTTATGTATATATTTACACACAGATCCTCTCCCCTGAGGAAACCCTACAGGTGAAACTTTGGGAAATGGAGGCTGTCTATTGTCAAAATGAATTAATAATATATGATTTTTAGAAGACTGATTTGGTGTGGCTGGTACTCTGCTTTGTTTCAACAAAAGTATCACAACATTCCACCATTTCACAAAAGCTCATGAAACTCAACTTTAATTACTGATGTTATTTTGGAATGTTTTGCTGCTTATAACTTGGCCAGACTTTGAACAAGAGACTAAAGAGCTGACACACACAGCCACTTTATTTCCATATTGGTTTTTCCCCTACTGGCAACTCATCTGTTAAGGATATATACCCTGTTCACAGGCTATATCCAGATCAGGCTGAGCCCAGCCATCATTCAGTTAGCTGCCTGTTTTTTCCCTGACATTTTTTCCTCCCATCTTCCACGGTGGAGTGGTGACTCTGTCAACCATGCAGAGCCATAGCTTCTCCTGTGGCAGGGGTAAGCTCCCTGGCCCAGTCACAGGGGTCGTTGTGTTGGTGAAATCCATTACCAACCCTCCCCAGCTGAGAAGCACTGCAGTTTGGCAGCTGTCTTATCTGTGGCCTGCCCCCTAGTGTGACTTCCCAGACTCACTTGTGAACCTGGGTTGTCAGCATGGCAGCATGACACTCTGCTATTGGGCCATGGGGGTGGCCTCAGAGCCTGGTATTTAGAGTCAATGAACCTAACAAAATTGGTGATATTTTGTTCTGTAGTTTAAAAGTTTAGGTGCTTAAAACGATGCAGTTTACATAATTATGAAATGTAATTTTAAAATTTCTGAAAGTCTGGAGGCTTATAACTCAAGTCACCTTTAAGTACAGATGTCTGCAACATGATATGCATCTGTATGGACTATGGTTAAGTCAGTGTACCAAAGTTGGTATAATTTGGATAACTACTTTCATAAATTAGATAGAAATAACTGTAATCATAATTTTGGCAACATATAATGACATTTTTGTGGACATTTCATGAAATTTCAAAGAAGCAAAATCAGAATTTCACAAGACTTTCACCGGCAGAAGCTAGCGTTCACCCAGCCCTAATCAGAAGAGAAGTCCTAGGGACAGCAGGTGATGGGTCTGGGGGAGACAGAGGCTAACAGGTTAGCTTAGGCATCAAGGGGACATGAAACATAGCAAATTAAAAAGTTAGGCCAAGTATCATGTCCATAAGAGAGACATTAGCAACATCTAACCATGACTGGGACCTCTCACTCCTTTGCTATGATATGTACAGAAAATACAGAAAGAAGGATGGATAGTGCTGTAAAGCAAGGAAGGCATCAGGGTGATGAAGATAAGGAGGTAGAGGAGGGTGGTTTGGTATTTGTAAGGGTTTAGATGATGGTTTTGGAGGAAGGACCCTCTGAATGTGGGTTGGCCTATAGGCCTCCAAATTAGGTGGAAGATATGGACAGGGTATGAATAAGGAAGATTCAGAAGACAGTGGAAGGGGGGAGTGTCTTTCTGGGAGACTTCAACATGCCAAATGTGGGGTGGAACATTCATAGGGCAAGAAATACTAGGAATGTGGCGCTTGTGGATGCTTTCCATGACTGTTTCCTAACATACCATGTGATAGGGATAGTGCCATACTGGATTTAATTCTGTTGAATCAGGACAACATAGGGCAGGTCACAACAGAAGATCTTCTTGGGTCAAGCAACCACCATACAGTCTAGTTTTGAATAACTTTGAAAGCCAGTAGCAGAGATCCCACATTCTGGACTTTGGGAGGGCAAGGATTTGTTAGTTTGCAAAACACAAAGCTGCAGTTTGAAAGAGCATATCCTTTACCCCAGCATGTCTCACAAAGTCTGCAATAAGCCTAGGAAGTTACATGGCTGCATTTCTCTCTGAAATGTACACCTGGTCCCACAAACTATTACAAGACGAAGCACAGTAAAATGTTCTGCAGAACATCCTGATTCTGTGGAACAAACAGTAATTTCATGGGAAAACAAACACAACATTTCGCCAAAACATTTGGTAATATTTTTCCATAGTTTATATCACATAGTCAATGTAAACAGCAGTATTCAGGATCACATGATAATTAAAAAATAGCCCCTACAAACACAGCAGGTAGAACTCAGTCACAGGTCTATTAGGACTATTAGTAGTAGCAGTAGTCTTTATGTCTTAAATGCCCATTTCCTGGGGCTCAGAGTGCTGTGCAACATAAATATAGAACTAATATAATCACATAACTCAGACATTAAAATAGACATTAATTAAATTTAATAAAGACATTGTGTGTGTGTGTGTGTGTGTGTGTGTGTATATGTCAAGGAAGCAAGAGCATGGCAGCAGAAACATGAGGCAGTTTATAGGTACCGAAAGCCTCCTGAAAAAGAAAAGACTTCAGGCACCTCTTAAAGGCCTCCACTGAGGGGGGCCTCCTTCAAGGACATGGAAAGCCTGTTGCACAAGGCTAGGCCTGATAGTACTCCAAACCAGGGTCAGCTCACTCACACTCAGAGAGAGAAAATAAAAAAAATGATGACAACTGTCAGTTGCATCCCGAAAGTTTATTAACTTAGACAGGACACATAAAAAGGCCAGTAGTCACTACCGCTGATAAAATGTATGGAGGTTGCATTTCGCCTTGTTAATTCCTTTTAGGAACTTGAAGATCTCTATCATATCTCCCCTCTCCTTTCTAGTCTCCAGCAAGTATATGTTCAGTGCCTTGATGTGATCCTTGGAAGATCTGCCATGTTGGCCCAGAATCATCTTTGTTATCCTGCGATGTACTGTCTCAAGCTTGCCCCTATTTTTTTCTGAAGTGAGAGTTCCATAACTGAGCACAGTACTCCTGGTGTGGCCTCATAAAAGATGTACAAAGGGATAGTATTACCTCATTCCTCCTGCTATCAATGAAGTGTGTGCTGAAGATGGAGAAGAGTTCTAGGAACCTGTGTTTGAGGGTAAGGCAGTGCATTGGAAACACAGTAGAAGTTTCACCAAAATGGAGAGGCAGGAGAAACAACTCACAAAATGGTCCAGTTTATTGAGCAGCTGAATCACAGAAATCAGAAAATGAAGAGGGGTGAACAACAACCAAAACATTTCTAACCACTCTATGGTCACTACTAAATTGCTAGAGGTCACAGCTATAGCTATAAATACTAGAATTGTTGTTACATAAACCATACTGTGCACTATTGCAACATTTTCTATGACTAATTTGTATAGTTTGACTCTAGAGCTCCTATGGATCTGTTGGGTATTGTATATGATGTGTTGGAGAAGAATGCAAACTGAGGAAACCTCTGAGCATTGGATTTTCATTGTCTGGCTTGAACAGCTGATGAAGGATGAGGAATTTGGCCACTGGGTGTCAACAAGACCCATATATACAAACAGCACACTTGTATTCCACAGGGAATCACTGGGCCATCTCAATGGACTCTGAGGAACAATAGAGCACTTGTATTTCCAAAGTCCTGCAGCAAACTGAAGAGCTTGAGGGCTGTCACCACTGACCCTGGGAAGAGATCTGAAGACCTGAATAACTGAGACAACTGAAGATCTGCAACACCTCCATGCCATCATCATTGACTCCAGGAAGATTTCTGGAGAACTGAAGAAACCGAAGATCTGGAAAACCTCTGAACCATCACCACTGACCCTGAGAAGAGATCTGGAGAACAGAACAACTGAACAAACTGAAGATCTGGAACACCTCTGGGCTGTCACCACCTGAATCCAAAAAGAGATCTAGAGAACTGAAAAAACTGAAGATCTGCACCTCTGGGCCATCATCACTGACCCTGAGAAGAGATCTGAAGAACAGAAGAAACTGAAGGTCTGGAGCACCTCTGAGCCATCACCACTGAGAGAATTTCTGAAGAGCTGAAGACCTGAAACAAAACCCCAACCCAATGGGTGTCAGATCCCTATTTGTGAACCAGTGCAGTTCCCTGCCCTACCTAGCTCACTGTTAGAGAGGGGTTGGCCTGAAAACTCTGAAGAAAGCAAGTGGCAGGGAGTTTCTTAACTGACTACACTATTCCTGTTATGATGACCTTCCTCAAATTGTCAGGATACAGCTGGGAGTACAGACTCTGGATCATACAGGAAGAATTCTGAACATGCAGTTGGGCAGAAGTATAGTTCTATCCTTACACAAACTGTCATTTCACTTGGTGGTTGCTGTTCTCTGCAGTCTTTGGATCAAGTAATCATCAAGAGGATAATTAGAAACAGGCAGGGTAGCTTGAGAGCATGCAGGGCAATTCAAGAACATGTGGGACAATCCAATAACATGCAGGGTAATTCAGTAACAAGCAGGACAATTCAAAGGTTCTGGATAAGTGCAGTTTCTTTAAAAAGGGATCACAGCATGCAAGGGGGTGGTATCTCAGTCTCGGAGCATGCAGTGACTATGCAGGTCAGCTTCAGGGCAATGTAAACAGTCTTGGAGCAAAACAAAGCAAATTGGGCAAATTTGGTGCAAGCTGGGCAGTTTTACAGTCTCTGAGCATGCATTGTCTTCAGCGTCATCCCTATAAATAAGGCTGGCAGAATTCCATTAATATTTTTGAATAATTTCTATGGAAAATATAGATTTTTATTTTTAAACCTTTCCCAATTTTTACTATTTTAAATTTTCACAGTTGCACAAAATTATGGGGTTTTAAGCATTTATTTTGATTTGCATTGATTTCATTTTCACAGGTGCAGTTAATGACAGTAAACATTGAGGATTTACATACTGTTAAAAACACAATTTGTCATAATCACATGTCAAATTAGCGATAGAGCTTACTTTGCCTTTCTGTAAACTTAGATTATTATCAATGGAAATATTTTTTTGTCAGTTTGTGTGTGCAATGAAATCGATGTTTACCGATATTTGCCAATTTAAATCTCATCCTTCCAAGCCTACCTATAAATAACTATCTCAGAGCAAAAATAGTTCTTTCCTTCACATTTGTTTACAGCAATTCAGAACTATCACTTCTAAAACATTGACACTTTCACTGTAAAATACTCAGTAAATATTCACCACTGTCACTTTGAATAACAGTTGCACTTGGGCAGGTATTGCATAAGGGGAAACCTGGCTAAATGCTGGACATACCTAGCTGTGTGGGGACCCTGAGCTATACCTCCCTACTACAGGCATACACTTGGGCTTTTCAGTAAATAGCCATCCTGCCCTCCTGGCTGAGGGCTGATTAATTTAGCTTGTGGACCATGGGTCCCATGCTAACTGTCCCTCCCTTGCTAGGGGGCTCTTGGTCAGTTAAACACTTTTAAACTAAAGGTTACTAGCACTTGGATATAGCAATGGTAGCTATGCTGCTAGGATGGCTAAATGGGCTTGTCTGCTCCCGTTGCCTTGGTTCTGCTAAAGTTGTTGTCACAGTATACTTGAATCATTTAATGTTTAGCACTAGCCCTTGGCTTGGGCTTTTGGCTGCTACCTGGCTACTAGCCCACCATTAACACTAGCCTGGTGGCACTTCTTGTCAAATAACTGGTGCTTGCTCTGCTCTTACCCTGCCCACCTGGACTTTTCTTGTTTAAAACTGGGGCTTTGCTGCTGCCCTCTGCTCCTAATTGGAACTGCTTATGTTATTTACATAGGGGCTTTGACCATCTCATTCCACCTAGCTGGAGCTCTTTATTATCAAAATCATAGCCTGCTCTGCTCTTGTCTCCTCTCCAGGAGACTAATTTTTTTAATGTGGGTCTCCTGCCCACTTAGCATGCCCCCTGGGCATTGCCAGTCCTAGAACCTTATCCTAACCTGTCCTCACCATCGCAGCCATCTCCTTTGTGCCATGCAATGCTTTAAACAATTTCTTTTTTTTTTAAAGAGTAGTTATGGTGGCCAGCATCTGCCCTCTAGTGCTGTTGCTGACTCACCGCCTCCACCTGTGGTGAAGTTGCTGATGAAGGGAAAGGAGGAGGAGGAGGAGGTCATTTGCTGCAGGCTAAGGTGGATCTGTTCCCAGGGGCATTGCTATGGGCTGTCCTGCTATGGCTTGGCTGATAACTCCTCCTGCGAGTGCTCCTTCTCACTGCTGTGGCCCTGTTTCTTGCTACCACTGCTGAGGGATAAAAAAAATATCTTTTTTTCAATAATAAATGTGGCTGAACAGATCCCATACCATGGCTGACTGACTATGAGACTGCTGACTGCCACTACCTACTATCGAGGGGACTGCCAACACTATGACCAGACTTCTAATGACTGGAGGGGAACACAGAAGTAAGATCTCCTTCCTCCTTTTCCTCCACATACTGTGCTTCCCTTGAACACTGGCCCAACTGTAATCTTCTTCAATGCTTGAGAGCACTTTCTCCTGTTGCCCTGCTTGACTCTCTCGTACCCATTGTGTTGGGCACACTTATTGACCCAAATGTTTGGGACACTGAGTTCCTGACAAAATGGGGTGCAACCAACCATTCAGCATGAGCTGGACATTTCAAACTGCTATCCGCTCATGCCACCTAGCTAGGGTGGGATAAATGCTGGCAAGGGAGAGCTGAGTTAAAAGAAAAAGTGTTAAGAACTGTAGGAAAGCAGTTTACCATTGGGGTTCCCCTGTTCTGTTTATTCCTCCACCTGTCACTTTATTTTATCTGCAAGAGCATTTGGCCTGGGGCACTACATCTTTGTGCTGGGGATACTGGGGCACCTGGGCTGGGGATACTGGGCTATCACTGGTTTTGGGGTATTACACATTTGACGGCACTGAAACATGCATGTCCCCATGTATCTTCCTAAACCATTTGTGAAGACACAAGACTTTAAAGCTCTAAACATTCTTAACTTCTACATTCAGCATTTCTAACATCTATGCTTTAACTGTAACAATTACTTCAGCTTTGTTCTGTATTTAATTTTATTATTTATAGGTTACCTTTAGCAAAACTACTGGATTTTGTCTATCCAATGTTTAAGAGGTACCTCTGTTTACTCTGGAAGACCTACGTAAAGGGCAGTTAGTACAAATGGCAGTAACAGGGCCAAACAAACTGATACCTGGTAGCGATAGCTATTCTATAGGATCCCCTGGGGTATCCATGTCTATTTTGGTGTGCTTCTTTCTTGCTCATTTCTCATCTCCAATATCCTGAACATTGTCCTGATCAGTTGCTTGGAATGTACATGGCTTCAACATATTCCAGTGTAATACTTTGGTTGGGTGCCCTCCCATTTCTGATTTGATTTTGTACACAGGTAGTTCTGAGTATGAAATTTGAACAATTATAAACAGTGTGTGCTTCTAACTGGTGGTGAGTTTCTGACCTCTGGTTTGAGTGTTCTATAACAGACCTTTGTCTCCAATGGGCAAAGGTGTGGCTTGTGCTGTGCAGTAATACTGTTCTTTCTGTCTCTGTTGCACATGTTCCGTCTGAGTCAATACAATGTCAGCTGCCTCTCTGAATTGATGTTTGTGTTCTTCCACCCATACTTTGATTGTCTCTTCTACCTCTCAGGGTTCTGGCTACACATCCAGGAACATGTTCATCAGAAGTCCTCTATGCCTCCAGAACATTAAGTAGTAGGATGTATACCACACTGAGCAGTGGACAGTGTTATTGTAAAGGTAGCAAAATTCAGGAAGCAGTTTTGGCCATTATACTTTTCCATGCTCAGACATAGCTCTCAACATTTCCAGGAGCATGTGGTTTGCTCATTCACATAGCTCATTTGTTTGGGGGTGGCAGGGGGCTGTTCTCAGTTTCCTGCTGCCATACATGGAACATAGTTCTTTGAAAAGAGTCGATTCAAAAGCACCACCTTGGTCAGTCAATATTTGTGAAGGATATCTGTATGGGTGAACAAAGTGCCTCCAAAAGGCCTCAGCCGTGGTCTGGGCTGACAAGTCTTTTATGGGTACTGCCACCATGACTTTTGTGTAGTGGTCAATGATCATTAACACATACTGAAGTCCACTTGTACTGGTATCTACTTTCAAGTGACCCAACACAACAAATCTCTAGAGGAGTTTGAGTTATGATAGGGTGCAGGGGTGCACTTCATTTAGGTTCATAGGTTATTTCAGAGCATAGAAGACATATGTCCATACAGCTCGCTGATTATTAACAATACCCATGAATACCTTTACTAATCAAGTAGGTGTTCAACCTATTCTTAAAGATATTCATGGTAGGGCTGGATACTACTTCACTTGGTAGTGTATTCCAAATACCTGTTATTCTTATACTAAACCAGTTTCCCCTTTTTTTGGTATTAGATTTATCTTTGATCAGTTGAAAAGAATGTGTCCTGGTATCGTAAATTTGTTGCTTGATATTGATATCCAGTTGTTCCCGTAGCTTTCCATCACTGAGTGCCCTATATGTTTGACACATGTCCCCGCGTAGTCTACGATACTCCAATGAAAACAAACCAAGTTTTTCTAATCTTTGATCATATTCCAAACCCTGAGCCTCCTTCATGCCTTTTGTTGCCCTTCTCTGTATCCTCTCGAGTGCAGCCACATCCTTCCTATAAACTGGTGCCCAAAACTGGGCACAATACTCCAGATGGGGGCGGACCAATGACGTGTACAGGGGTAGCAGCACCATACTATCATGACTTGCAATATGTCTACGTATACATCGTTGAATACCACTTGCCTTCCTTATCGTATGGATGTATTGCTGTCCAAATTTTAATTCATTATCTTCCACCACTCCCAGATCCCTTTCTTCCTGTACAATTCTTAATTCCTTGTTGGCAAGTTTGTATTTATAACACATATTATTTCTGCCAAAATGCATAACCACACATTTATCTATATTGAATGTTGAACCCTTGTTATTTGCCCATTCCTCTAATTCAAAAGTGCTGTCTGTAATTTAGTGGTTTATTTATGTTGTTGACTGGGAATCCAGCGTGTTCGTCCAAATTTTGATAGCCATACTTATTGCTTACTCTCATATTAGATATGTATATATTAAAAAGGCACGGTCCCAACACTGAACCTCTGCGCACTCTGCTTGACACCTCAGCCCATCCAGAGCATGCCCCTCACACAAACCCTCTGCTTATTAACCAACCATGACTCCACCCAAGTAGAGAGTTTTTCATGTACTCCTAATTCTCTAAGAGCTCTGATCAGTTCTACATGTGGCACCTTGTCAAATGCCTTTGCAAAGTCAAGGTAAACAACATCCACCGAACTGCCCATATCCATAGCCCTGTTGACTCTACCATAAAACTCCAAAAGGTTTGTCTGGCATGATCTGCCCCTGGTAAACCCATGTTGTGACTTCTCTGAAATACCATTTATACTTAAATAATCAAGGATATATTCCTCGATGAGGGATTCCAAAATTTTCCCCAAGACTGAAGTCAGGCTAATTGGGCGGTAATTTTCAACTTGTTTTTGAGATCCCTTCTTAAAAATAGGTATGACAAGGGCCTGTCTCCAATCATCGGGCACAATGGATGTATCCAGGGATTTTTGGAAGATATGGGTTAAAGGCGATGCTAATTCTTGTGCCAGTTCCCTGATTACTCTTGGGTGTATCCCATCTGGACCTTGTGCTTTGTTAGGGTTTATCTCTTCAAGTCTTTTTATACATCAGATGTATTTAGTGTGAAGGTGGAAGCCTGAGTCAAATTTTGTTGTTTCGCTTTGTATAGGCAATCCTTTATTAAAGACCGATGAAAAATAAAATTACACTTTTCAGCCAATTCTTGATTATCTGAAATTACGTCCATTTGGGTCCTTCAATGATGAAATACCACTGTTAGTACCTTTTAGATCTAATGTACGAGTAAAAAGATTTATAATTGTTTTGAACCTTATCTGCTAATTTGTGTTTGTATGTTTTTTTTGCAAGGTTTATTGCTGATTTAGTACTTTTTAAGTACTTTTTGTATATCTCCCAACATGTCTTATTTTTACTTGTTTTAGCCCTTAGATATGCTTTATTTTTATGTTTTATCAATTTCCTAATTGAGGGGGTCATCCATAAGGGAAGAGCTTTTTTAAAACCATTATATTTCCTTTTTGATGGTACATACTTATGGACCAATGCATTGATCATAGTACTCAGCTTATTCCACATTTCTGATGCTGATATGTTAGTAAATTCTTCTTGCCAATTCCAGGCTACCATCTCATTTCTCATTAACCCAAAATGTGCTTTATTATACATTTGGATTATTGTACTACCTGTGCATTTACCCAAATCTCCCAAATACTCAAAACTAACCATAGCATGATCACTAGAACCCAATGGAGGTAATGTTTTGCAGTTATGAATATTATTGGTTACATTACTTAACACCAAGTACAATATGTTATGCCCCCTGGTGCTATCAGTTACATATTGTTCTAGTCCAGCTAGTGTAAAAATCTCAAGGTAACTGGTTTCCACAAGTGATGAGGCTTCTAACGTATCCCATTTGATTCCTGGTAAGTTAAAATCTCCCATTAATATAACATTTTTTGTTTCGGTCAACTGTTTAATGAAATCTAACAAAATGACAACGTCTGGGTTAATAGAGGATGGTGGTCTGTACACTACTCCCAAATTGATAGTAGTGTCATTGGGTGCTGTGAGCTTGATCCATAGTAATTCTAAATTACCCCATCTGTCTGTTTCTATGTTAGCAGATGTAATACTGTCTGAAACATATACAGCTACCCAGCCGCCTCTGAATGGTTTTCTATCCTTGGAATACAGTGTATAACCACTTATTTCCCTACCCCAGGTGTCATTTGGATTCCATCAGGTCTCTGTAATGGCACATATGTGTATTAGGGAGGTTTGTAATATTAATTTTAATTTGTCCATTTTATTAGTTAGACTTCTGGCATTGACCAACAAAATTTTCCAGCGTGTTTGTGTATCCCTTTCTGGGCTATTGGGCTTCAGATTTGAGGGACCCTTCCCCCTTCTGTAGGCAGTTTAAATGGAGATTTACAATGTGTCTCATTCTTTGGGCTAACACCCTTTTACCATGTCCATTCAAATGCAATCCATCTTGTGCAAATAGGTTGAAGTCCATAAAGGCTTGTCTATGATCAATAAAGGCATGCCCTTCCCTATAGCACCATCTCTTCAACCATCCATTCAGTCGCTGGATGTCATTATTTAACAGCTTGCTTTATTGACTGTTCCTCTTTTTAGGCTGTAGGCCATGTAGTCCTTGCACCATGTCTGATATCATCTCGCATGCTGACCCAATAGAGCCTTTGTCTGATTGTTCTCTCTATTTTCTGATGTCCAGAGTGATCTTATCCATTGTGATAGGCTTCCAGCATGGAATCTGCCTCTGCTTGCAGAATGAGCATCTGGGTGATCTCCTCTTGGGCTCTTGAGACTTGTGTTTTCCACACAACTCTTTTCTTCTCCAGATTTAAATATTCTTGCTGTCATAGTAATTTGGTCATTTCAGGGGACAGATCCTTTCATTCTTGTACACTTATGGTCCTTTCAAATCTGTGAATCTCTTTTAGTTCACTGATCAGAGGACTGATCCTGTAACTGCTTCCACAGGTCTATTCTCTCATCTGCTGGCAATGTGGGTTCTGTATCTCAGCTCGAGTTGATCCACTGTGGCACTAGCAACATAGTTGAACTATCTCTTCTGGGATTCTGATGAACTGTGGCATTTTCAAATCCTCCCACTAATTGTCAGCAACCTCCTCTTCATCCTGATCTGGTAATCTAGAGAGAGTATCAGCATTGCCATTCAATCTCCATAGAAACATAGAATTTGACAGCAGATAAGAACCGCTTGGCCCACCTAGTCTGCCCATTTCCCTACCTAATACTTAGGCTGCAGATCCTAGTTAACCAACAGCCTACTTTCTCCTACCCCCACTAGAATTGCCTTATGTCTGTCCCATGCATTCTTAAATTTCTCCACTATTTTTGAGTCCATTACCTCCTTAGGAAGGCTGTTCCATGTATCCACAACCCTCTCTGTGAAAAAATACTTCCTCACATTACCTTTGAGCCGTCCCCCCATCTTCAAATTGTGCCCCCTTGTTCTTGCACATCACTTTTTCTGAAAGATGCTACCATCTTGGACTCTGTTGATTTCCTTGATGTACTTGAAAGTTTCTATCATGACCCCCCTCTCCCTTATCTCCTCAAGTGTATACATATTAGGCTTCTTTAATCTCTCTTCATATGTCTTCTGGTGCAGACTCTGCACCATTTTAGTTGCCCTCCTCTGGACAGCCTCCATCCTGTCTATATCCTTGCGGAGATGGGGTCTCCAGAACTGGATGCAGAAGTCCAGATGGGGTCTCACCAACTGTCTGTACAAAGGGATGACAACTTCCTGTTTTCTACTGGTGATGCCTCACCCTATGCATCCAGTATCCAACCAGTTCTTCTTACTGCCTTCTCACATTGCTTGCCCACCTTAAGATCATCTGCTATGACTACCACCAGGTCCCTTTCCTTTTCTGTAGTTATTATCTCACCCCCTATTGTGTACTCTTCCCTTGGATTTTTGTTTCCCAGGTGCAATACTTTTCACTTCTTTGCATTGAATCTAAGCTGCCATATATTTGACCATTCCTCCAACCTTGCCAAGTCCCTTTGCATCCTCTCCACCCCACCTTTTGTATCAACCCTGTTGCAGATCTTTGTGTCATCTGCAAAGAGACATACTTTCCCTTCCAGTCCCTCTGCAATGTCACTTATAAAAGCATTAAAGAGGACCGATCCCAGTACTGAACCCTGTGGTACCCCACTAGTAACCCCCCTTTCTTCAGAGTAAACTCTGTTTACTATTACCCTCTGTATCCTGTTGTCCAGCCAATTTTTAACCCAGGCTACCATCTTGGGACCCACTCCAAGGCTGGCTAACTTGTATATTAATCTTTTGTGTGGGACTGAGTCAAATGCCTTGCTAAAGTCTAGGTAGGCCATGTCCACTGCCCCTCCCTGGTCTACCACATTGGTCACCCAGTCAAAGAAATGTATTCAATTCATCTGACATGACCTTCCCACTGTGAATCCATGCTGCCTTGGGTCCTGTGCCACTGGCCTCTAGAAACTCAACAGTTCTTTCCTTTAAAAGTGATCCCATCATTTTTCTTACCACTGAGGTCAAACTAATTGGCCTGTAGTTTCCTGCCTCTGTCTTGCTCCCACTGTCGTGAAGGGAAATCACGTCTGCCCTTCTCCAGTCCTCTGGTACTACACTGTCCTCCCATGATTTGTTAAAAAGGGAGGTCAGTGGCATCACTAATTCTACCCTTAGTTCTTTTAGAATTCTTGGGTGAATCCCATCAGACCCCATTGCTTTGTCCACCTTCAGTTTTAAGAGTTCTTTCAGGACCCTTTCTTCTGTGAATGGACTGGTATCAACCTCCCTATCCAGAGTGCTTCTATTCTTTGATTTAGGTACCTCCCCCTCCTCTTCTTTTGTGAATACTGAGCAGAAGTATTCATTCAGTATCCCTGCTTTTTCACTGTCATCCTCTGTCCACCCTCCCATCCCTTTAGTAAGCCTCACTATCCCTTCCTTCATCTTTCTTCACTCCCTAATGTACCTATAAAAGGTTTTATCCCCCTTCTCAACTGAGTTGGCTATCTTTTCCTCAGTTTGGGCCTTTGCTATTCTGACTGCCTTCCCCACTTCCTTCTGCTTTAACTGGTACAGTTCTTTGACCTGCTCCTTCTGTGTTTCCTTATACTTCCTGAAGGCTACCTTTTTCTCCTTTACCTTCCCTGCCACCATGAATGATACTTAACTGTTCATGAATGATACTTAACTGTAAAGTTGCAGATGACCACCCTGGAGGCCCATCACTCCTCTACCGCTTCAAGTTTAACTGTGTCATGATGTGCCAAGGAGTTATTGTCTGTGTACACTGTGAATAGGGTGGCTGTTGGGTAGTGTCAGAATTTTTCTGTTAAACCTAAACAAGCAATAGTAACTCAAGCTACCAATAACTTTCTCTGTCATCATTTCTTTCAGAGCTCTGCAGTCCTCTGCTAGCATTGGCAACAACTTGCTCTTTCCCTTCTTGTTCCTGTGCAAGTACCACTGCTAGGCCCCTGTTGCTGGCATCCATGTTGAGGCAAAAGGGCTTTTGGTAGTCACAATAAGCTAGTACTAGTGCTGTGGTGAGTACTGACTTGAGGTGATCAAATGCTGTTTGACACTCCAGCGTCCAGTTTACTTTGCTATGCTTGGTGACTTTACACCCTTTAGAGTGGCATAATGGTTCATGGAGAGAAGCTATTTGCTTCAAAAAGTCCATCATGAATCTCTGATAATAGCTGATGAATCCCAGGTATTGTTGCACATCTCTGATGGTGGTAGGACGAGGCCATTCCTTCATCACTCCAACTTTCTCAGGGTATGTAGCTATTCCTTTGGAGGATACAATGTGTCCAAGATAATTCACTTGTTGTTTCATGAAATTATGTTTTGAGGGTCTAATCTTTTGGCCATATTTTTGTAGGTGCTTCAAGACTAACTCCATGAGTTTCAGGTGCTCCTGATATGTTTTTGAATATACTATAATGTCATCCAGGTACAGCACTACCATGTCAAAGTTATCACTGCCCAAGCATTGTTTCACCAAGCGCCAAAATGTTCCAGGCACATTGAGAGAACAAAAGGCATTCACAAATCTCACACAGTCCCACTGGGGTTACAAAAGCAGTCTTTTCCTAATACTCTGTTGCCATGAGTACTTACCTGTAGCTGCTAGCTAAATTAATGTTGGAGAAGAAGACTGCTGATTGTTGGCATCCTCAGTGCGGGGCAAAGGATAAGCATCCTGGTATGTGACCTGACTGAGTTTATAATAGTCCTCACAGAATCAGATCTGTCCCTCTTTCTTCTTGACCAGACCAACTGGTGCTGCCCATGGACTGACTTTCTTTTGTTACTTTGGTTTCAAGCATTTCCTTCAGCAAATGTTTGGTTGGCTGGTACAAACAGGTGGTATAGGTTGTAACCATTGCTGAATAGATGGGCGATTTCCCATAGGAATGTGGTGCTTGACATCAGTTGCACATTCGAAATCCAGTGCATGGTGCTAGAAAGCATCTAGGTGTCTCTTGATTAATTCCAGCAGTTTCACTATTTCCTCTTCTGTCATCTTCGGGCTTTCTATGTCAGTCTCATGGATCCAGGTGTCTGTGTCCACTCCGTCACTTGTACCTGCTTGTAGTGCCACTGTGATACTAATCAGGCAGGCCTCATTTTCTTCTGTGTCCTTTGGGGTTAGGACCACTTCCCAATCAACTTTCATCAGCTGTTCAACTACTTGTAGCTTGTGCACTATCACCAGTTGGGTGCCAAAGCTGAGAAGATGAATAGGGACTTTGCCATTCTTCACCATGACCGGGCTTCAAGCCACCATAACAAGATTTTTCATCTCTGACTCACTCTGGTTCCATCAGGACCTTGTAGTCCCTACCTCAAAGTTTTACCTTCACCTTGCACATCTCAATCATCTTGGCTCCAGGTTCCAACTAAACTGGCCATTTGTCCATCACCCAAACCTTCCCAATTACTCCCTTTGCATTTGCAAAGTGCTGACAGCGCTGAAGAGGTTTGATTGTCCCCTGCCAAGCTGATCTCTCTTTCCATGGGAGTGGACTCATCTGTTCCCTGAGAACTTGTATTGGATCATCTTGGCAATGCTGGAGCAAGTTCATGCCCAAGATCATGGGTGTTAACTTGTCATCAAAGAAATTACTGATTAAGACCACGTGGTTCTGATGTTCATTTTTTCCCAGTTTAATATTTGCATTCGTGTAGCCTATGATAGAAATAGCAACAAGGCTCATCCTTTTCTTAGTGGGTCATACTAGTTGATCCCTCATCTAATATTCAAAGAAGGATTTGCTTTGTAGTATCATTTCTTGTGAGCCAGTATCATGTAGGGCTTCCATTTCTATTCCATTTACCTTTATGGTTGTGATTGGGCAATTTCCAACTAATCTGACTAAGTCAAGTTTCCTGGTAGACCTATTGCTGACTGTCCCAAGATTCAGTCTGCCACCCTGGGGACTCCCTGTTAAAGACACAGCTGGTGTATTTACATATTGGATGCACCTCTTTTTAGTGTGACCACTGATTCTACACCTACGATATATGGGGTTCCCATTCGGGTCAAACTGGTCAGACAGCCTACTTACAGTGTTCCTGAGTATTGGAGGCCTCAGCGGGCACCATCTGGGTCCTCTTGACAGTTGATCTCTCACTTCCTGTCTCAAATCTTCCTTGATATTTTGGAGTCCCCTTTTCATATCCTTCCACATACAGACTGACTGCTCTATGAGGATCTCTGTCCCACTTGATTCCAGTCATTATTGGAACTCCTAGGTGCAAGATCACCTATCTCTCTCTCTCTCTCCTGTATTGATGAATGTGGGTCTCCTGGGGTCTTCCTGTGATTTCCCATGTCTGGGTTTCTTTTGATGTCCACTTAGGGTTACCACCTGTCCTGATTTTCGCAGGACAGTCCTGATTTGGGCAGCAGTGTCCTGCAAAAAAAACATGAAAAATACTACATGTCCTGATTTTATAGTAGAAAAAGTATTTTCTAACTTTGCACTAAATGTTGCAGAAAACTACAATACCTTAACTAAAAGACCTTAAAATGATAAGCAACAACAGAAGCAACTATGAAACTACAATATTTAGACTTAATTCTGATTATATAGCAAAAACAAGTCTGTTGCATTGGTCGAGGTTACATACTGTCCTGCGAAAAATCATGTTTCAGTAAGAAATGTCCCACTTTGGGCTTCTGAAAAGGTGGTAACCCTATGTCCACTCTGATCAGTCACTCATAACTGAAGTCTGGCACCAGACAGCATGTCCTGTCTAGTACCTCTCCATTGCTATCCTGCAACATTGGTGGAGACTTGATCTGTCACCTGGGCATTCTGGCACCCAAAGTTCAATGGCTTCTTCCTTGAAGTTCAGGAACTGCAGTTCACGGTTCTGTTTGGACAGCAGTCTCAATTCCTGATGGAGGGTATCACTCCTCACTCCTTCTGTGGATCAGTCTTTTAACAGTTTGTCAGGGTCATGGGGATCATGGGGGTCCATCATTTCAATTGCCTTGAGGGAGTCTTGCAAGCTGAGACCATATTCCCATATGATTTTGTTGACTTCATGCACTCTGAAGAAGATATTCATCTTCAGCTCTGAGAGCATGAATGTATCAAACATTCTGTGGGGTCTGTTAAAAATCTGTTCTACCTGTGCTTTTCATGCTCTGGTCAAGCACTAACTTCACAGTAGGCTGCACTGGTGAGTTGTCTAATCAGGATTTCTACTTGCTGTTGCTTGGGAATGTCATAGAGTCAGAACATGGATTGCATTTTGCTTTTGACCTCTCCCAAATTCAAAGTTGAAACATCTGTAGTGTCTCTTGAGAAGTGTGGCAAGCAGGATGCTACAAAGTAGTAAGGCACGGCAATTGGATTCAGTTGTACCCCTTTCTGTAGCTCCTCCTTCAACAGTTCCTGGTGCTTCCTGCTCTGGGCTCCAGTTAAAGTATCCTGCCAATTACACCAGGTGAAGTGTGCACTGAAAACAGAGGACAGTTCTAGAAACCTGTGTTTGAGGGTAAGGTGGTTCTTTGACTATTTCGCCACACAGTGGAAGCTTCACCAAAATGGAGAGGCAGAAGACACACCTTATGAAAAGGATCAGTTTATTGAGCAGCTGAATCACAGAAATCAGAAAAGGGAGAAAGGTGAACAACAGCATTTTTTTTCTAATCACTCTATGGTCACTACTGAACTGCTTGAAGTAATGGCTATAACTAAAGCTACTAGAATCACTATTACTGTAAATTATACTGTGCAATATTGCAAAGTTTTCTATGGCTGTAATTTGTACATTTTCAGCCCAGAGTTCACATGGATCTGTTGGGCACTGTAGATGATGCATTGATGAGGAATGCATACTGAAGAAACCTTTGAGCTCATGTATTTCATAGGCCTGCTTGGGAAACAGCTGAAGGATGAGGAATTTGGCCACTAGGCATTGACAAGACCCAGAAATACAAACAACACACTTTGGGTGAAAAATAATACTAATAGTAGTCTTCCTCTTCCACTGTATAATACTATAAGAAATGTCATTGAGCAAGTGCAACCGTTTTAAATATTTGGGTATGATGTTTGATCCTACATTGTCTTTTTCAAGTCATGTTCAGTCAGTTTACAAAAAACATTAATCAAAAATTGAGTGTTCTTCATAAACTGAAAACACATATTTTTTGAAACCTGAAAATGTACTGCTATTGGATCATTTGCCACTTTTTGATTATGTTTCACATCTTTTTGTGTGTGTGATTTGAGACAGAAAGAGCAACAGCACTTAATAGTTGCCGGTAATATCTGTCATTTTGTTCTCCTTGCTCCAGTTCACACCCACCATTGCTCCTTCTATGCTCATTTGGGTTGGTTTTCTACAGTTGCTTGAATGAAATATTTCTTTTGGATGTAACACTTATAAAGACATTTATTTCCTACTGAATCTACTCCACTTAATGGTTTGATTATTCTAAATAACTCAAAGAATCATCAAAGGGTATCTCTCTAAACTCAACTATGAGGAACTAAGATGGGATCTTGTGTTTTTTCCCATGGATCCTCTTTTTTACTGGAATAAGCTACTTGAGTCCATTCATAAGTCATGTTCTTATGTTGTATTTAAAAAAAAAAAACCTGTGCCAACGTTTGCTGTCTCAGAATGACTGCAATTGTGTATAAGATGCCTGTAATTGTTTCATGTTGTTGTTGTAAGTGTCTGTATTTTATGCTTACCATACTCCTGGCCTGGGTTGAGCCTGAAAAAGGACCTTAGCTTCAGTTGCTCCTTCCTGATAATCACATTTCAAATAAAAAAAGAAAATATGCATTAAACCTCAGTACTGTATACAATCATTGTTCATCAGGGTATGTCAAGAGATCATGATAACATTAAAAGCCATGGGAAGAGATTGAAAAGGCTATTAAAGCAGCAATATTTGTTGGTTAGTAAAACATTTTATCATATAGGTTTTTAGCAAAAATATATTTCTGACATCCTTAGATTCAGGCTCAGTGTATTTTTACTTTTTTTCAGATAATTTTTAAACCGTTTTTATAATGAATTTTGTAATTAATGACTCACGTCATTAAAGATGGCCAACACGCATACTTTCTTGAAAATCTCTTCTGCTGAGGGTACCTGCTGAAGGTAAATACTAGATTCATACTGTGGATATATTAAGATGGTGTGACCATATGTTTCTGATGGTAAGCATCACAGCACTATACCAAGATACTTAATTCTTAAATGGAGGGTATAGCATGAGAATGGGAACTTTTAAAAACTTCAAAATCCCATATGTTGATTCAGGAATGAAAGAAAATGAAAGGAAAAAAGGGTTCTTGATATTTTATTGCCAGAAAATAATACAGCTGAAAAAAGAACTACAGTATATGGTGCCTCACAAAAACTGATGCTTTAAAGATATTAACTGAGTTCTTGTGGATAAACATGACAAATACATAAAATGGGTAGGTCATACATTATTTTAATTGTAAGTGTGTAGTAATAGTTATGTTACATAATTTAGGCACACAAGACACTACATAAATCAACTATACAGCTTTAAAACATTTACTGAGAAAAGATAAACAACTAGCAGAATATGCACTTTCCTTTAGGGGTGCCCACTGTTGGTTAGCTTCTTTATGTTTCCATATGCAGGTCACTGTAGGTACAAAGGGCAATATTTTTTCCTCCATCCATCCATCCTCGCAGTAGTAAGGGATCATTGCGAGGGTTACCTGATGCTGAAATAAGGGCCCAGATATTCAAAAGAGTTGAGCCATACGCAATAGGGTTGCACCTGCGCAAGTCTGAAATTGTGCCATTCTGCAATATTCAGCAGGAGGCAGTTGCACCCCCGAAATCATGCTGAGCAACAGCGCAATGATAATGAAGGCATGTGCAACCGAAGGGGGAGGAACCATGCATAAATGGCGCAGTGCGATATTCAATGACTTGCACCATGCGCAATAGGGGAGCAAGCGGAAGTTGCGCCATAGCGGAAATGAGCCAAAATAAAAAGGAGCAAGGGAGAGGCACAAGAATGCTACAGGGAAGCCACATGTGTCAAAAGCAGAGGCAGACAGACAGGGCAGGAGGCACAAACAGGGCAGGCCATGGAAAGGGCAGTCTGAACAGCCAGGCACAGGGAAGGTGTGGGGAGCCACACAGCACAGAGGCCAGCACAGGCAGGTGTACCCGGCAGGGAGATAGCAGCCATGACAGTGGGGGAATACAGCAACAGCTGCCGGGGGTCAAACATGCCAGGGACATGGCCAGTGCCACCTTCCACATGGAGGCCGTGAATGGGGGGTGAGGAGGTGGGCGGGAGGGGCATGGCCTGTGGAGAGGCCATCGCAGTATGCCCCAACAGGCAGTACCGAGCCTGCACCAGCTTTGAGCTGTACACTGATACTGAGATTGTGGGCCAGTACTGCCTGAACAGGGCAATTCTGAAGTGGCTCTGTGAGCTGTGCAGTGATGTGATGCAGACATCCACATGACAGAGCCATGCCTTGTCAGTGGAGACTAAGGTAACAGCCTGCATGTGCTTGTTCACCACGGGTACCTTCCAGAGACCAACTGGGGACACCACAGGCATAACCCAGTCAGCCACATCATGCCACCTCACCCAATTCCTCAGTGCACTGCTGCCATATGCTGTGGAGTACATCCATTTCCCCAGCACAGTGGCGGAGTGCACAGCAAACATACAGGAGTTCCACAGGGTAGCACGTGCCTGGCATGCTAGGGCAAGACTGCACCTCCATGTACATACGCATTCAACTGGACTTGAGGGGTCCACATACGAAATTGCAAGGGCCATGACAGCATCACTGCCAGGTGGTGTACGATGCCAGGGGTGCATCATCAATGTCTGTGCCACACACCTGGGAGCACACAATTCTTTCATCTGGCACCAGTCAGCACTGTGCCACAGATTCGAGAGAGGGGACATCCCCACTGGCCACCTAGTGGGTGAGTATGCAAACCACATGGACAGTCATAGGGCCTGGGGGGCATGGCCAGAGGTGGCATGGGTAGTGGCCTACATGGCCTGGGGCAGGGTGATGCTGATCACAAAACTAACCTCTGCCCTCTACACACAGGTGACAGTGGATACCCACTCCATCCCTGGCTGCTCACACCCTTCCGGCGGCCCACGATCCCATCGCAGCAATGCTACAATGAGGCACATGCCACCACACGTAATGTCATAAAGCGGGTGTTCAGGATGCTGAAGGTACGTTTCCATTGCCTGGACACCTCTGGCGGTGCCCTACAGTCAGGGCCCCGATTTTTCTGCGGCACATCGGAGCAAAGTTCTGCAGCAGGGTTCTCATTTGCCACAGAACTTCTGCGGCACTCAGCACCAATTTCTGCGGCAATTCTGCGGCACATTTTTACCCTTAATTTTTTTCCTTTTTTTGTTTTTTTTTGCCCAATCCGACACAATGCATGCTCGTAACACAGTCATTTTAAGGGTTTGTGTCACCAAATTTTCAACATAGCCAGTTTAAGACCTCTGCTCATGAACAATATCACTGTGATTTTATTACTCTGTCCGGAACATTGATTTCATACACCTACCACGCCATTGTGCGCTACATGTGCAAAAACACATTTTGGGTGAAATGTGAAAAATGACAGTTGTACTGTTCATAAGGAGGTGTGGTAAAATGGCAATACTGAAAATCTGGAGTGAAAATATTAAAAATGCTCGGAGTTACGAGCGTGCTAGGAACTGTGCAACGCACGCTGGTAACACAGTCATTTTATGGGCGTTTGTCACCAAATTTTCAACATAGCCATTGTAAGACCTCTGCTCATGAACAGTATCACTGTGATTTTATTAATCTGTCTGGAACATTGATTTCACACACCAACCATGCCATTGTGCGCTACATGTGCGAAAACACATTTTGGGTGAGATGTGAAAAATGACAGTTGTACTGTTCATAAGGAGGTGTGGTAAAATGGCAATACTGAAAATCTGGAGTGAAAATATTAAAAATGCTCGAAGTTACAAGCATGCGTAGAAACTGCGCAATGCTCACCCGTAAAACAGTCGTTTTGGGGAATATTTTCACCAAATTTTCAACATAGGGTTTTTAGGAACCTACCTCTTGAACTGTGACACTGTCATTTCGTTAATCATTCTGGAAAGGTGGTTCCACGCAGTCACTGTGAAACCACCTTTCAGGACCGATTAATGAAATAACAGTGTCACAGTTCATGAGGTGGGGCCCCAAAAACCCCATGTTGAAAATTTGGTGAAAAAATTCCCAGAAATGGCTGAGATATGCACTAAAGTTGAAAAATCCATTTAGTCCATTATACAGCTTACGGCATTTCTTCAGTTTGCGTGTCGGCTTTGAAGAGTGCAGACGTGTTCCCGGTCCACAGAAGATCATCGCTGGGTTCCGGAGGTAAGTATGGGTTGAGGTGGTGGTGAGGTGGGGTGTGGGAGGTGGGTACTGAGAGGGTGGGTGCGGGTTGGGGAGGGGCAAAAGAAGCAATGATGGAAGTTTTTTTGTTTCAGGTTTTTTTTTTTTAATTTGATTCCCACAAGGAGGGACTTTTGCCACGCTGGGGTGGGCTCCCAGCGTGGCACCAGGCAGCTTGGGGGCAGTGAAGCTGACGGGGATTGGGCACCCCGTCGGCAAAGGAGTATTTGCCACACTGGGGCTCCCAGCGTGGCATTGAAACCTTTTTGTTGGGGAGGAGTGAAACCGACGGGGGATTGGGCACCCCGTCGGCAAATGAAGCTTTTGCCACGCTGGGGTGGGTTCCCAGCATGGCATTGAAACCTTTTTTTGGGGGGTCAGTGAAACCGACGGGGGATTGGGCACCCCGTCAGCAAACAAAGCTTTTGCCACGCTGGGGTGGGCTCCAGCGTGGCATACTAACATGTGAGAGGGGGCACGTTTGTTTCACGGGTGGCCACGAATTCCACGGGTGATGGCAAATTCTGTGGATATTTCCATGGTTTGCCGCACCTGCGGAATTGCGGAAAACTTGGGGCCCTGCCTACAGTACAGCCACTCAAAGGCCTGTGGGATATTCCTGGCCTGTTGCATCCTGCACAACATGGCCAATGAATGTGGGATAGTCATACAGATCAAAGAGAGGGACAGCGATGGGGACGATGGGGACGCCGGTGATGATGGTGATGGGCAGCCCCCCCTTGGCTGATGGGACCCCTGACTGATCTGGCTGGCACAGCTGCACCGGGACACCATCACAGAGGAGCACTTCAGCCAACCCAGGTAAGTCATGGGGCCATGAGCAACCACCAGTGGCTAAGGCACAACCCACAAACATGCATGGAAACACACCAGGGGTGCATGCTGGTAAGGGATGTGGCAGGGCACAGAAGCACACACACACAACCAGGGATGGATGAAGATCAACACTCCACATGGACGGACACACACACATGCACACACACAATGCATCAAATGTGCACAGAGGGCAGGAGGAACACAGACCCAGAACGCCAACCCTAGCAACACACATGTCCACAGGCCACCACTTCCACTGTATGTCCATGTGCGTGTGTCAGATGCTGGACACCATCGCACTTTGGTGTACAGCGCAATGCAGGCATCATCATGCTTATGTACCTGTGGACAGCAGCCGTGAGGGTGTGCAGGTGGACCATGTGTCTGCATGCAGGTCCAGGCACCCACCCATGCACTGCCCACCGAAACACACAATGCACACAGGGCAGCACCAGACAGTGCCAGCGCTGGGAGACAGGTCATTCTCACGGCGCAGTGCCATGGCTGCCTCGGATGCGTGGGCAGTCCCACCAAGACCCGACAGCACTGGCAGGCTGACCACGGGCCTCATAGGGTGGCACCGATGGTCCCCAAGGGGTTCCACTGCGTGAACGTGAACGTGCCCACGCAGGGGGTCTGCAGCACACCGAACATGCCCGCACCAGGAGTGCTCGGGATGCCCACAGCTGAACCCGGCGTCGACAGGGTGGGTGTCGCACAATGCTGGGAATGGGGAGTGGATAGCACACTGCGTGGTGTGAGTGAGGCATGGGCACCTGACTGTGTGCCCATTGTGGCCCTGACAGCAGTGAACACCTGTGCATTCCTGTCAATGGCAGCGGTCACATCCTCCCACAAACAGTCCATCCGTGACAGGATCCTTTAGGTGTCCCTGCTGCGATGCTCCTCTGCCCACTCCAGAGCCACATACAGTGCCTTCACGGACGTTGCAAGCCGCATCTGCTGCTGGACCGATGCCCGCAGTAGGCGGGTGTGCTCATCCAAGAGGTCGTCTGCCTCCTCGGCATCCTGTCCCTCAGGGTGTGCATGGGCCTGATGTTCAGCACCCCTTGAGGGTGGGTGCTGCACACCAGGACCAGGTATGGGCAAGTCCACAGGTGGTGCACAGAGGCCACCGCTGAACCCTGAACCCCCAGTCCTGGTGGGCGACTGCTGCTGCCACCCCTCTGGCTGCTGCACCCAAGGGCTCGGTAGTGCCGCCGCAGTGGCCACAACAGTCCCACTGTCCTGACCAGACACCGGTGCTGCCCTACTGGTGCTGACAGGCACAGCCTGGGACTGTGCTGACACACTGGCCCACACAGTGGCACCAGCCACAGCCATGGGCGTGAGCTGACCTGCTGTGTGTCCATCCTGTGGCACACACGTGTCACTGCCCATGGCGGTCGTGTCTTCTTCACTGGTGCAGGTCTCTGCCCCAGCCACAGCCACAGCATGCTGGAATCCTTGGATGCCAAAATGCTGAGACACAGGAAGGGCTTCCCCAACACCTGTCTCAATGACATCAGTGTGGACAGCCAGGTGGCCCCACTGTCATGCCGATCTACATAAACCTGTGGAGGTGGATGGTCCAAACTCTGACTCTGGCCAACTGCCCTCAGTGGACAGGCCCACCAACGTTGACCCATGCAGACACTCAGGATCTGTAAGGGAAAGCAAAGTCACGTTACTGCTAGTTAACTACCCAGCCCCTCCCCATGGCAGACCATGACTTACCATGCAGAGATGGGCCACCACCCGTCTGGAAGCCACCACCTGAAACTCCCTCTATGGCACTCCAGTACATGCTTGCAGCAAGCCTGTCCTCCGCTGGTGTGAGCTGCACCACCTCCGGCTGTCCCCCGCCTGTTGCAGCACGTGCTGCCCTGATGGCAGCCACCTTCTCCTTCACCCTCCTCTGGTCAGTACCCATCTTCTTCTTACACTCCTGCATGGAGCGCTGGTGGCTGCCATGCAGGTTCATGGCACGTGCCACCTCCTCCCATGCAGCATCACGGGATGATGGGGTGCCCCGCCGTCCACTGAGCAGTGGCTCCTGAGCCAGGTAGGCCTCGAAAAGTGCCTCAGTCTTGGCCTTCATAAAATTGGGCCTCCTCCTCCGCCCACCACCGTTGTCCTCCTCACCCAGAACTTGCTCAGTTATTATTCAGCCTGTAAGGATGGCAGTGGTTACCTGTGACTGTGCAGTCCAAAGCATGTCCCTGAATCCACAGTCCACACTCCCACACAGCATGCAACTCACCAATAAACTGCAGTAACCGACTATGGCCACTGCAGCACCTTGTCGCACTTTTATAGCACAATCCATGCAAATTAGGTGAGGAGCAACTTTGATAGATGCAAATCACGGTGCTGCGCCATTGAATGGCTGATCGGATGATTAGCATATGACGGCTGAATATCGCGCTTTTGTGCTTTGCGCAATTGAGTTGAACATGCTGAACCAATGGCGCAGTTCCGTGGCATGCGTAGTACACCTCACTGCGCATGCCCAGGCTGCTGACGCTGGTGTCTGCCACACTGCTGACGTGCTGTGTGTGATAGTCAATGCAGGGCATGGCCACTATTGTGCCAGTGGCGCTATAGTGAAGGTCACTACATGGCGCTGTGACAATGGGCCCTCATAGGTGCAATGGCACAACTGCGCGATAGTCCGCTGTGGCGCTGGCACACAGGCAACCAATCGCACTACAAGCATAGTCGTCCGATGGCACTGTGCGTGGCCTTGCGCCAGAGACCCTTGACCCTGTGCCCGACCTTTGCCTCCTTGTCGCTATGCGTCAGGCATGAGTGCACCTCTATCGTGCTGTTCGGTAACAGCGCGATAGGGAATGGCAGTGCTGTACCGCGCAGCATTTGCACGTGGGGTACCACACTGCAAAGCACCATATTGTCTACTATAGCCGTTGTGATGGAATGCAGAAGAGCCCCACAATGGACTGCCATCGAGTTAGCCAACCTTGTGGCTATTATCGAGCTACACCATGGGCCTCTGTTTGGGGAGGTGCCACTGGACAGAGCCAGGACCCAGGTGTGGCAGGAGGTGGCCACTGCCCTGGAGGAGGCCACTGGATGGAGGAGGACCACAGAGCAGTGCAGGCACCGCTATGGGGACCTCAGGAGGAGGGAGCTGGACCTACTAGCCTGTCTGCAGTCATGTGCCAGGAGAGGCGCAGTGCCACGTCCAGGTAGGGGATCCGTCAATGCACTTGTATTGTCCATATGGGTAACAGTGTTGTATGTGTCCAGCACATAGGGGAGGGATAGTCTAGGGTTGGCTGTGGTGGTGTTTACAGGGTGTGGGGTGGGTGGGTCTGGCTGGGTGGGTGGGCACACACATTGGGGCAGGGGGACTTTGCTTCGGGATTGTACTGATGTTCGTCTCTCCTTGTTTCCCCCACAGGCATGGACGAGCATTGCAGGCTGAGGGAGGAGCAGCGGAGGGAGGAGGACAGAGTGTCCAGGTGGGACTAGGGCCATTACCGCCAACCTGACAGGCCCGATGAGGGTGAGTGCCATAACTCCATGATTACTATTGCATGCTGTGTAACAGGGTGGGCAGTGGGGCATGGCCATCATCCACGGACACCACTGCCATGCACACAACTTGTGACAGTCAGCACTGTCCAGTGGCACTGCATGTCTGGGAGTGCATCAGTGGTGGTCCATGTGTGCACCAGGCACATGGCTGTGGCACTGTCTTCACACCGCATAGCCACATTACTGTACAGCCATGGTGGTGCTGTGCAGGACATGGGTGGTGGGTGTGTGCAGTGGTCCACATGGCTGTGGCTGCCTGGGTGGGCAGGTCTTGTGGACACGGTCACCGTGGGTGGTCACACACCATCACAGGGGTGTGGCACATGGCTGTATGCCATGCACAATGGGTGGGCTGCAGGGGGATGGACAGTCACACCTATTGACTCTGCTCCCTCGTCCTAGGTGACTGGCAACTCCTGCAAATTCAGCAGAGAATTAACGAGCTGCTCCAGGTGGTGAGGGAGACTTTGCAGCTCCTTCAGTGGATACACCACCATGGGGTCAGGAGGAGATGGAGGAGCACACATCAGTGCCAGGAGGAGGAGGACCAGGCCGGCCGTTGATGTCCCCATGCCCCGACTACCACCTTCCCCCCTTTGACCCACCCTCACACCCCTTCTTCCCTCTCCCATATGTTCACCCCTGCCCCTTACCTACCCCCACCTTGTTTGTGTCCCTCTCCCCCACGTTTGTACATACTTATGTAAATAGTTGTTTTTGATATTTTTGAATACAAATCTTTTGATATGAATACTGGTGGTGGTGTCAGGGGCACGCCCTGTCCCATGTGGGGTACCTCTTGTGCCGACACATGGTCGGTCTCTCAGCTATGCCTCGGGGGGGGTTGTGCATGGTGGCACTGTGTCTGCCATTGTTGCATTGCCGTGTGCTGCCACCCACTGCTGGGTGCTCATGGTGGGGCTGGCTTGTATGGTTCTGTGGTGCACAAGGTTGCAGTGTCACAGTGGGGGTGGTGGTATGCATGGGGTTTCCTGCAGTGGTGGTCACTGCTCATGGGGGGGTGTCTGGGGGTCACGGTGCAGGGCGTGCTGTGCACTGGGAGGGGATGGTGTGGCACGGGGTGGTCCTCCCTCCTTGTGTGGCAGTCTAAGCTTGCCAGTGGGTGTGATGGGGCACCATGGCCCGGCTTTGGGTTGTTTGCTTGTATCCATGGGTCGGTGGTTATTCTAGCCCTCCCCCAGTTGTGCTGTGCTTGGGGTATGGGGGGACAATGTCAGTTCTGCTGTGTGTTCCTGTGCCCATCTGTGGCATGGGTGGTGGGCCTCTACCTCTCTGGTTGTACAGTTACATTGCTCTGCAGCTGGGGGGTTCCCTGCTTGCGCTATGGCACCTCTGGACTGCTCAGCTGGACATCCTTTGTTGTGCCATAGCGCATCATATCTGCTCAGCTTCCCCTCCCTAGTTGCGCCATGGCACAGGTTGTGCGATATTCAGACGTTGGCTGTAGGTGCAATTTGGCTTGCTCCTTTTTTGAATATCACATCTGTTGCGCATGGGCACAATAGACTTGTGCTTGCTCCTGCTATTGCACACTTTTTGGGCGCAGTTTGAATATCCGGGCCTATGAGTTTAACAGTTTTTGACTGTTTTGCAACTAAAAAGCATTCATCTATAATACAATCAAAAAAAGCAGTTTGATATTGTATCAATAAATATAGAATAGTATTGACACATAAATATTGCATTGCTAGGCCTGAAACTTAATGCTCCAATTTCCAAGCTTAACTTGATAAAAAATAAGCTTCTAGCCCCAACAGTTCCAAAGTTAGAGCTTTCCAAATATAATTTCATTAAATTATGGTAACTTTGGCACCTTTGCTCCTAGAAAAGTAATTTTTTTTAAATAAAACATGGAGCCAGGTAGGTTGATATATCAATACATGGTATTACTACATCCTCTATATCTATATCTATATCTATATCTACATCTATATCTATATCTCCTAGTCAAAAATTACTCCTGTGTAAAACATATATAAAATACAATGCTGCTCAAAACCTTTTTAAAATCCTGATATTTTTGCTAGCATACATTCAATCGATCAATCAATCAACACTTTATTTGTATAAGGCGCCCTTCCTATGCTCAGGGCGCCTTTACAATACACATTAAAAAACTCACAATATTACAGTTTAAAAACAAATAAAACATATCAGTGTGCACTCAATAAATTCCTGAAAATGTCTGGTTAAAAAAGTAGATCTTCAATAAATTTCTAAAACCTTCTATGGTCTGGCTGTCTTGTATCTGGTGAGGTAGAGAATTCCACTGGGTAGGTGCCATAAAGGCAAAAGATCCTCCCCTTGATGTTTTTAGGGATACCCTGGAAATCTCTAGCAATCCGTTGCCAGAGGATCAGAGTGAATGGGTGGGACAGTAAGGGCATAAGAGTTCTTTCAGGTAGTGGGGTCCCTTCTCATGTAGGGCTTTATAGGTCTGCAACGTGACCTTGAAGGTAATCTGCCACTGTATTGGCAGCCAGTGCAGTTCATGCAGCACACAGCACAGGTGTTATATGACTGGATCTAGAGGTTCCAGTCAACAACCTAGCCTTCATGTTCTGTACTAGCTGCAAGCAGTGGATATCTACCCCCCAGAAGCACTAGGTAGAGGGCGTTGCAGTAATCAAACTGACTGGTGACAAAGGCGTGGACCAAGGTAGGAAGATCTTCAGGCGGGACCAGGTGCTTCACCTGGGCTATATTCCTCAGATGGTAATAGGAAGATTTGACTACAGTTGAAACCTGCACCCTCAGGGTCAAGCCGTCATCAAATACCATGCCCAGGTTTCACACCTGGCCAGAGGCAATAAGCAGGGTCCCACCAAAATTTAATCCTGAGGGTTTTCCTGCCCATGCCCCTGTCATCCTATAACCAGGGTCCACAACCAATACCTCTGTTTTTCCTGAGTTCAACCGAAGCCAACTGGCACGCATCCAGTTCTGAATCTCCAGTAGGCAGTAATTGAAACACCACAGCAGAATCTAATTCCTGTTTGGGCACAAAAGACATATACTGTTGAGTCATCAGCATAGCAATGAAAACTCAACCCATACCATCTTATTATGTCCCTAATGGAAGCATGTATACCAGGAATAACATGGGAGACAGCACCAAGCCCTGTGGAACCCTGCAGGGTAGCCCCTGAGGGGCCAAGGAATAAATCTCCAATACCACTCTCTGAGATCTACCCTTGAGGAAAGACCAAAACCAACTGAGGATCGCCCCTCTCAGTCCACAGAAAAATGACAGGTGCTCAAGCAGCACTCCATGATCCACAGTGTCAAATGCTGCTGAGAGATCAAGGAGAACCAAGATAGAATGGGTTCTCTGATCTCTCGCCATCAGAAGATCATTAAGTACCAGTACCAGGGCTGTTTTGGTGCTATGCCTTTTTCTGAAGCCAGACTGGAGAGGGTCATAGATATAGTGGTGGTTAAATGGTCTTCCAGCTGCAGAGTGACCACCTTCAAAATAACTTTCCCTACAAGGGGTAAGTTCGAGATTGGTCTGTAGTTAGCTGGGCAGCCGGGGTCAAGGGAGGGTTTTATACATCTAGACATGTAACAACACATAAGAACTGTAACATTTTGATCTGTTCATATGGATCAGACTGCAAACTCTCATTTAAAAAATATTAAGTTTCAAAGCCTAAAATGTCAAAAGTTACACCTTTGGATATGTAATTTCAAGCATTATAACATGTCATAAACAATTTTTTTTGGAAATGGTTAGAATATATTAGTGATCATTCTGTTTTAGAATAAACACATTCTGTTCCAGTTTCACCCCAATGCCAGGATCAGGGATGGAGGATGCAGGGAGGGAGAAGGATAGGCAGATGCACAGGTGCTTTGGGTTCTTCAATGACATCTTGTCTGCCTAGAAACCTACCTTGAAATCTGGGTTGACATAAGGGGCAGGATTCACAAAGATTGTGCAAAGTAAGTGCAAACGTTTATGCTGCACTTCCTGGTTGCGCTGGTGGGCAACTGTGCTATCCACAGTCGGATAGCCTGGTGGGCTATCCAACTGTGAATAAGGGACCAGTGGGGACAGTACTATCCCAAGAAAAGCAATGGAAGTCATAGCAGCGCTGCCCCAACAGCCAGCCAGTAAATGGCCTAGAAGCTGATGGCGTTCTGTCGCAAAACTGCCATTCACGAACATAGTTACGCAAATGAGCCCCTTGGGCATGCAAGGTGCTAGAGGCCATTAGCATGCCCATTATGGGCCTATTTGCATGGCAGTAGCATGTGGTATGCACCTTTCTCACCAGCCCAAGTTCTACGTAGCCACAGTCCCCACAATGTAGTTGTCCCTTCCCTCCTTCCCGGTTCTGATCCTGGGATAAGAAAAACATATCTCCCCTTTTCCATAGTGTAAGTGGCCCTCTCCTTTCCCGGTCCCAATCCCTGTTATTAGAAAAATAAATGACTTCCCCTTTTCTGTAGTGTAAGTGGCCTTCCCCCCTCCTCATTCCCGATCCCTGTTATAACAAAAAATCAAGTCCCCTTTTCCATAGTGTAAGTTGCCCCCCTCCTCCTCCCCAGTCCCCAATCATGGGATAATGAAAAAAAAGCCCCATTTCAATAGTGTGGAGGTTCCCCAACCCCCCACCCACTGCAGTAATCACATCCCAACCTGCTCCGCCATCCCTGTATGGCCCCGGATTCAGCGAGCAGCACAGACCTCCTCTCACCACTACGGCTGCCCAGCGACTGAACTGTCAATGAATGACAGCTTACAGTACCCTCTATAAGCCCATTTTTTAACACTGCCGACCAATGGGCTTGTAGTGTGTACTGTAAGCTGTCATTCACAAAGTTGTAAACCTTGGTAAATGATAGCATACAGTACCCACTGCAAGCCCATTGGTCAACAGTATCAACCAATGGACTTGTAGGTAGTACTGTAAGCTGTCATTCATTGACAATTCAGTAGGTGGGCAGCCATGGAGGTGAGAGGAGGGCTGTGCTACCGCTGAACCGGGCCATACTGGGATGGGGGAGTGGGGTGAATTTGTTACTATAGTGGTTGGGGGTTGAGACCACTACACTGTGGAAATGGGCTTTTTATTATACCACGATCAGGGTCTGGGAAGGAGGCCACTTACAGTACGTGGAAAAGGACTTATTTATTTTTATTAATGGGGATTGAGAACAGGAGGTGAGGCTACTTACACTATGGAAAAGGGGAGATATATTGTTCTTATACCAGGATCAGGACCAGGAGGGGGACTTCAGTTTTCTGCTGACAGGGATGGTGGGGATTGCAGTACCTCCCGCAACCCTCTGGGGTTTGCGGGGAGTACTGCCAGCTTTTTCTGAGTGGCAATTTGCTCTGCTCACTGACCTTTGTGAACACCCATTGTGTGGAGCAAATGTTTGTGAATGGGACTGTGGGGATATGCTGTTCCCCTCCCACTCATTTGCATTGTTGCCCCCCCCCACTTTGCCCAAGCGCAAACCCAGTTTGCAGGGGCAAACTGGTTTTGCACCCTGGCAAAGCTTTGTGAATCCTGCCCAAGAAGTTTAAAATGTAATAATTTTTAAATTGTTATATTTGCTGCTGAGAGTGAAAAACAAAAAAGAAGGTGAAATGACAAAATTCATGTAAAAAATTAAACATACCTATACTAAAACTGGTAAACTGGGTTCTATGTGATAATAGCGACTGCTGAAAGGTGATCCCTGTTATCGTGACCTGCATTATTGTCAAACATTTATAGCGATATGCAGTAAAAGGCGACTGGGAAACTGTGAATGTGGGGGGGGGCTGTGCCCCAGGCACCCTCTTAACTAAAGATTCTCAACTCTAGGGGGTGCTTGTTAGGGAGTGGGGCACAGCCTGGTTTAAAAAAAAATTAAGTCCCTCAGTTGCGGGATGCAGCAAAATTGTACGCACCCCCAGTCCCAAACCCAGGACCTGCTCCATCAGAGCCAACCACCCTACCCACCACACCAAATGGTTGGCTCAGCAGAAGCAGGCACACTGCAGGACTACAACCCTGTTCCCCATCCCTCCATGTCCTGTCATCCACCATCCCTTTCTGTTGCCCACCCTACCCTCGTGGTAGCAGCATTTGCCGTCCCCCTACCATCGCCCACAATGATAGCACCATCATATGGGTCACCATTTTGACAGTCACCCATATGCGGTCACTCATCACAGTATACCATAAGCTGGAATGTTAAGGGAGTAACGGAATTGAAGTAGTATACGTGTACACCAACTGTCAAAATTTAATTGCCAGAAATTATGTATGATTGATTGCCAGATGTGATGTAATGTCCAGCCCCTTCTGCTTTCCGTGTGTGCCAGAAATGATACAATGTCCCACCCCTTCCATGTGCATCAGATATGATGCAACCCCACCCCCTTTCCTTACCCATGTGTGTGGGATATGACGCAGCCCCCATGTCATATTGTGATGATGCTATGAGTGGAGCAAAGGTTGGCACGTTTAGGCATGCCCAGGACATGTTAGAGCAGTTAAAAGTAGACTTGATGCTGATAAAAAACATTTAGCACTTTGCCTCCATAGTGTATCAGGTTTATGTTCTGCTTCTGTGTGTGTGTGGATTGCCTGAGGAAAACAGCAAAATGGATGAATCCAGCCAATTTTGTTCTGCAACATTAGCTAGTGCCACACCAGAGGATTCTTGTATGACTGAATTAATTGAATCATTCTTGAGATTTGGTCTGCATGATAATAATGAGTGTGTTAATATGGATGAACAGTGGGAAGAACCAGATGTTGAGAAATGCCCTGATGAAAAGTCTGATGTGGCCATGACAGCAATTCAAGTGCCACCTGAAAAGAGTACTATGTTGGACCTGATAAAGGGTATTCTAATACAGCTACTGCAAGACTTGATGGCTCAGGACTTGAAGATAAACAGTGAGGGATGTACCATAGAACACCCCTCGCAGATAAGACATAGTTGTTTATATGAACCAGAGGAGGGGTACTGGGAGTGTGCTTTTCCTGAAGTCTGTGAGAGGTTGTGCCCATGACGTATTAAGCTGCTAGTCAAATGGACAGCATGGAAACTCAGGTGCACAGCATCCTACAATATTTTGATACACGCTATAAATTACATTTTGTCAGAATTTAAAGTGATGCCATGTATTTCTAAGGGACTTGACACACTGTATGAACAGTTAGTTGAGTGTAACACTAAGGAGTGCTGTTGAAGAAGCAGTTTAATCAGGAAGTCGTAAAAGGATGGTCAAAGGCAACCCAGTGCTGTGGATCACTGACCGTCTCCTGGCCCAGATGCAGACTAGAAATTCTTTATGGCACCACTCCAATGAGACTGGCCTGCCAGCCGATAGACAAAAGTACAGAGAGGCCCAGAACAAATGCATGTGGACCTTGTACAAAGCCAAGGCAGAGTGCTATAAATCCTCCTTAACCTCTACCTGGGGCTCAGGGTGCAATGTCTGGAACAACATTAAGGATATCTGTGAAAAAGATCATAACCCGATCCCAAATCTGTTCATGGTCAATGGGTGCCTGACCTCTGATCCTACCCGTATAGGCACAGCTCTCAACGCCTTCATAAACCTCAACCACATTCTCCCTCCCAATTTCTTTGACCCACCCACAGCCAACTCCCATATCCCACTCAGAAGCCCCCCTTTCACCTATGCCACATTACACCAAAGTTTGCTGAACTATACCTTAAAAAAGCCCTAAGTCACTCCAGCTACAGTAGTGACACCATAGACCTGAAACTCCTACAGCTCACCCTTCATGATGTACTCTACCCCCTCACTCTTATATGAACTGCTCATTATGTCAAGGTAAATTTCCCTTTAAGTGGAAATCTGACTCCATCACCCCCATATTTAAAAGTGGGGACCATTCCATCACCAATAACTACCGCCCCATCTCCATTCTCCTTCCCCATCCAAGGCCCTAGAGCAGATTGTATCTGATCAGCTCACTGACCACCTCAACAAATACAACCTACTCTGCAAACAGCAACATGGCTTTCACAAAGGCCACAGTACAACCACTGCCCTTCTTGAGTTTACCTCACATGTCCACTCCGCTGTGGACAGGGGACATATCACTGGTGCTGTCTTCATTGACCTTACCAAGGCGTTTGACACCATCAACCACTCCTTCTTACTTACCACACTGTTCAACATCGTTTTCTCATAGGACGCCCTTGGCTGGTCTCTGACTACCTCTAAAACCACTTCCAGCAGGTCAAAATTGGTAACATCTTATCCAACAGGCTGCCTGTCCTCTCCGGTGTCCCACAGGGGTCCATGCTAGGGCTGCTACTTTTCAGTCTCTTCCTTAATTCCCTCCCCATGTTCTGCCCTGGCAACCTGCCACTTTATGCAGATGATGCTGTCCTATTATCCTCCAGCTCTGACCCCATTCAACTCCACCACTCCCTTCAATCCTCCTTTAGTTGTGCTGAAAATTGGTTCTCCACTCAGCACCTTATTCTCAACTATAAAAATACCAAAGTTATGCGATTCTCTCCCCCTCTCAACACCCGGAAGATGCACTTCCCCCAAGTACCAACTGCTAATCTGACCCCCCTTGGAGCAAGTGGGCTCCTTTAAATACCTGGGCATCACTCTTGACCCAGCGCTTAATTTCCACCAACATATCCATCTCCTGTCTAATGCCCTCAATACCAGGCTGGTGTTATTGTTTCACTTCAAGCACTGCCTTAGCCCAGATGCACTCAGGCTCACTGTCTCCTCCACCGTCCTCCTCCTGCTTGACTATGGCATACTTGTCTACAGCGCTGCAAATACCTCTGCCCTATATAGTCTCTGCCTCTCCCTAAATAAAACGTGTCACCTAATCTTGGATTGTGACCATCTCACCCATACTTGCTCACTTTATAACACCACCAACTGGCTTAATCTCAATAATACAATCAGGTACCACACCTGCCTCATGGCCAAAAAGATTGCCTTCGGCCTCTCCCCCCCAGGGCTCGCCTCCTTAGTCCACCCAGCCCTGGAGCTTAAGCATACCCAAAGCTCTGCCAAGCCACTCCTCTCAGTTCCCTCCTGCTGTACCTCCCAATTCCAGAGGTCTCTCAGCTTCAGAGCCCCTTCTTTGATGAACAGCCTTCCAACCTCATTCATAAATGAAAATAGAATTGGCCCTTTCAAAACCCTCCTTAGGGTCCACCCCCAGTTCTCAAATACCTGTGACTGTTACTGAATCCCTGTCCCTCCCACTTCCCTCTCACCACTGACTAAGGCCTCTGACCTGCTCAATCTCCTTCTCCCACTCTGAGCCTGCCCTAGTTTGTCAGACTTAGTTATCTCTCTGAGTTTACTCTGTATTCCTAAGACATGTAATATTATACATTTTATATATATATATATATATATATATATACACATTTCTGCTTTTAGCCTGTATTTCTAAGACATGTACTAATCAACCCTAGTCTCGGATTGTTAGCCTTCACTGTTTCTTTGTAACATGCTGGACTGTGTTCTGGTGTGTTCATTTTGTAATGTTTGCTCTGTATTCAATTATTGTGATGTGAAACCTTTGCAAAGGAGTCTTTGACTCAAAGGTATTTCCGAATCCTCAATAAACAAATAAAATAAATACAAAGTAAAAAATATTTTAAAAACCCATTTCAAAATGGAAGCCCTGTGCCATATTATATGCATTTGTCTGATATTGGGAGTTCTGACGAGGAACACAGTGCTGCATGGTGAGAGCTGTTAAGATGGTTAACCTGTGGGAAAATCACCAAAGAATATTTGAAAAGCAGCAAATAGAAAATATTTGACAGACTTCGATAACCATACAAATTTCAAACCATGCTGCCCAAACTTCATGTAACCCTGTAAACTGTGAAACTTTATATAGATTTTAATGAGTGACATTAAAAAAGATGTAAGCTGGTGTGAAATAATGAATTTGAGCAGGTGCCTAAACATTGATGTGTTAGAAACTGTTCTAAATGTGCTACCAATAATATTTGAAAAAATGGATGTGGTTTGTTATGGCCAAGTATTGGTAGCTGTGACCTACATTGTTATTTGTTATAGTTTAAAATGTCAAAGACAGGAAGATGTTAGCAATGTGATTGAATTTATGTTCAATTTTCTTGTTACATAGCAAAACAGGGCCTGCCTTTTCTTGTTGTAGTATTTATAATGCAGTAAAGCATCAATTTATCCCAATAGCTAACAAGTGCTCTGTGTTATATAATTAGATATATACAGTACATTGTGTGGTCTTTCATAACAACATTTTCACATCTGAAAGAATACCTGTGTCCTGGCCATATTACTAAACAGTGGTCATGGTTAAGAAGTCATTGAAAAAATGTATTATGACCCTCATACACCTGGTAGCTTAGGAGTTGTTCAGAGACTACATGGTGCTGCTGCAAAACAGGGGGAAAGAATTCCTCGCATGCGGGTATCACAGTGACTGTCTTTACAAGATACCTACACTATGCACAAACCTGTGAGGAAATGATCTCTTAGAAACAGAGTGGTCATTAACAACACTGATGTATAATGGCAGGCTGATTTGGGCGATATGTCTAGTCTTTCTAAAGACAATGATGGCTTCCGGTTTATAGTAACAGTTATTAATGTCCTATCAAAATACGCATGGACCAAAGTGCTAAAAAAAAAATCTGGAAGAGATGTGACTGAGGCTTTTAAAATGATACTCAGAGGGCTGCAAGCCTAAAACATTACAAACAGATGAAGGGACTGAATTTCTTAATGCTAATTTTTAATTATTTTTACAAGAACAAAACAAACATCATTTTACGACATCAAATGATGTTAAGGTTTGTATTGTGGGAAGATTTAACAGTACACTGAAAACAAAAATGTGGAGATATTTTACAGCATTTAACACTTATAGGTACATAGACATATTACAAGCTTTAACAATGGCCTATAATCAGAGCTATCACTGGTCCATCAAAATGAGGCCCACTGATGTGAAAGCAGCCAATTCTTTAGATGTCTGGAAAATTCTATATGGTGATCTTACACCCAGAGTGAAAAGGCCTTTTAAATTTCATATGGGTGATCATGTGCGGGTTTCTAGAGTTAAGAAAACATTTGAAAAAGCTTATGAGCAAAACTTTACAAGTGAAATATTTATTATTTCTGAATGGGTATACCTAAGTCTATACCAGTTTACAAATTAAAAGATTATGATGGAGAAGAAATAAGAGGTACTTTTTATGAGCAAGAACTGGTAAAAGCTGAAGACACCGCAAACTGTGTGTGTATACAGGGTTGAAAAAATTATGTCACAGAAAAGACAAGGGAAAAAAAACTGGTTTTAGTGAAATGGTTAGGCTGGCAGTCAAAATTTAACAGCTGAGTAGAATCCAAACAGATGAAAAATTTAAAACTATAAGGGTGCTCCCATGTTTTGCTTGATATCAGTTGAGAGAAGACATTAGTGGTAAAACAATGTCTGAGAATAGGTTTTATGTTACATTGCCCAGCAGTGCATCTTTTGAAATGTTTCCCAAAAATACTGTTTCAGAATATACTGTGAAACTGGCTAAACCTATCAATTTTGTAGGGGTGCGGGAAGTCAGCTTGTCAGAAATACAATACCCAAGGACTTGGGACAATATTACACAACAAGATGGGAGAGTTCAAGCAGGTGAAACTTCTAAGCCATTACTGCCATTATCAGTTCCCAGCGGTTATTATCACAATGTTGGTGATGTCACAGCAGCCATCAATGAGGCACTGGAACAGGTACCACAAGGCATGTTTTTAGAATATGACAGTCGGGAATGGAAAACAAAATTCCACAACATTAGTAGTGGAGCATTTATTGCTCGCCATAATCTTGCTCGGATTTTGGGGGTACCACATGGTATACCACAACTAAAAGCAAGCACACAACCATATTATGCTGACATCAATGTTTTTTTACACACTGTCTATGTATACAGACATTGTTGAACTCCAAAGAGTTGGTGATAGTCACATGCCCCTACTTCCTTGTGTGGAAATATCTGGTAAGAATAATGCAATCATAACCATCCGCTATGATAAACTGGATTATATACCAATTAGCAAACAACAGTTTGACACCATAACTATTGTGATAAAGAATGATCAAGACAAAAATATGTTATTCTTGTTTGGCAAGGTGATTGTGAAGCTACATTTCTAGCCTGTTATAGGAGCCTTCTGAATGACAACCATGTCACTGAAGTTCTACAGTGATCCAAACCTTTATGTTGCCTATTATAAAGCACAAGCTGGTCATGTCTTATTTGGTTTTCATGGTGCCCCTGTTATGTATGGTGCAAATATCGGCGGTATATTTAGAACTTTATTTAGAAAAGCTGTACCACTATTACAAAAAGGTTTCCAGACAGTAAAACCACACCTTAAAACCACTGCTAAAAATATTGTAAAAGATGTCATGGAAAACTTTGTGAGTTCCTTCATGACTAAAGCTCCAGGACAACAGCAAGATGGGGCAGGAGTAGTTTACAAGAGGCCCAATAAGAAGAGGAGAATGGTCCTTCCAGGGGCCCATGAAAGTGTTATTAAAAGGTGGCCTGTTCAAAAGAAAAGAACAGTTGTGAAATGTAAGTGCAAGGAGAGAAAACCTCTTAAAACTAACAGTCAAAGACTTATTTTAAGCCATGGCTCTGGTACACTGCATGTCTCAAGAATGTGGAAAGTTAGAATTAGACCTTTTTGTGTTACCACCAACCCAACCCAAACCAGTACAGAGAAAAACCTGTATGTTGAAATCCCACCCTTGTCAACTATGAATGATAATGCACCCTTGGAATTTTATGTGGCTGGTAACGGTGAAGATTACATTGACCTAAACACACCTTGTTATATCTTTTGTGCAAGATCACTAAGGCTGATGGTAGCAACATTGATGATGTAGCTAGAGTAAGTTTAATTAGCTATCCCCTGGCAACCATCTTTAGCCAGGTGGATATAGTAGTGGGTGACCGGCTGATTAGCCAGAGTAATAACTGCTACCCCTACAGAGCAATCATCAAGTCACTGCTTAATTACAGTGATGACACCCTGTCTACACAATTTTCATCTGGATTATTTTACAAGAACACACCAGGGCAGCATGAGGACACCACTCTTAATGGTCCCAATGAGGGTTTTAAAAAGCATGCAACATTTACAGCAGAGAGCTGCAGTGTAGAACTGCTTGGACCAATTCATGCATACCTCTTCTTCCAGGAAAAGCTGCTCCTGAATGGTGTGGATGTTAAAATTAAACTTGTTCATAAAAAAAATGAATTTTGTTTAATTAGCGGTGACACAGATGAAGATTATAAACTACAAATTAATTCTGCATCTATTTCTGTAAAAAGGGTAAAATGTCATCAGCTGTATGTATTGGCCATGATCAAGCTTTACAAGCGGCTAATGCAAAGTACCCTATTGATTGTATTAGTATGAAAGTGCTTAGTATATCTGGGGGCAGCTGTATGTGTAACCAGGATAATCTGTTTCTGGGGCAGATACCAAAATTGAAGGTGATAGGCTTTGTTGATAATGATGCTTTCAGTGGTGTGTACAATAAAAATCCATTCGACTTTAAGCATCTTATCATTAACGTTATAGCCCTGTATGTGGATGGTGAACAAGTTCCTGCTAAACCATTGCAGCCTAACTTTACAAATGGTAATGGCATCAGAGAATATATCAATCTGGTCCATGCTAGTGGAAAACATATGAAAGATAGCTCACTGCTGATAGACTGTGTAGGTTTTTCTCAGGGGTACACATTATTTGCTTTTGACCTAAGCCCTGACCAAGGTTGTAGTGACCATTATTCACTAATCCACTCTGGCAATTTGAGAGCTGAAATACATTTTGTTGACCCTCTACCAGCTACTGTGAATATGTTGGTGTATGCAGTCTTTGATAATGTGGTAGAAATTAATCAAAGACAAAACGTTGTGTTTGACTTCAATTAAATATGAACACTCAACAACTTGACACCTTTCTCCAGACAGACTCTTTTACCAGAGACAATTTTTTTTTGGGTGGGGGTTGCAAGTGATCAACTACCTTCAGAGAGACTAACTTGTGTGCCAGCCTCTTTAATGGTGAATACACAGCCCAGTCTATGCATGGTGAACATTGGTTAGCTATTTATCTTATTGACCATACTACTGGGGAGTTTTTTTGACTCTTATGGTTTTCCTCCAGACTTCACATGTTTTCCACTTGCAATTGTTAAGTTTTTGTGGAAGAATGTGACAAAAACACTGTTTAACCCTAAACAGGTTCAAGATATAACATATATGACCTGTGGCCATCATTATATATTTTTTCTTCATCATAGATGCAAAGGTACAACCTTTAATTAAATAGTTAGCCACATTCTGATAATTTAATGTCAAATGATCAAAAAGTATATGCATTTGTCAATCAATGGAGAATCATTAAAAGGTTAAAGCCTTAGTCCACAGTCAGTACTTTGACATTATGATTATAACCAGCTCTGTTACTGCTGGTAGATATAGAAATAAGTCATGCTGTATGTTATAGCTAAAAAATGTAGTTTACTTTTATAGTGTATAATTACTAAATGTTCTTATTGTAAGGAGACAATAAAACACAACCATTTGTACAATGCATCAGACTGTTTATTTTTACAATGTGACAGCAAAATTAAAGCCAACATGCACATAATTTATAAAAAAAAGTGCAAAAACACACTATTACTAGAAATGTGTGATGCCCTATCCAAAAATTTACACTATTAACCATGCCATTTTTTTAAAAGGGGCTTTCTTATTTGGCCACAGGTGACGGCATGTGAGTTTCAGGTATTAGTGCTGTAGAAACACCTGTCAGAACCTTTGAGAGGTTGTTCTTAACACTCTGAATCAAATACCTGTTTTGCATGTAAGGCACCACTAATTCAGGAGCGTTAATTTCTGCTAAAGCTCTAATAAAATGTTCCCACCCCCTAGGTTTTTTAACATCAGACATGTGTCTTTGTGAAGTAACAGCCTTGACCAAGTCATACATGTGAGATCCTTTAACAGGCACGCTGTGACATATAAATTCACCACAATCATTCCAGTCTGTAAGACCAACAGACCTTTTCAGGTTGTTTTACAATATTTCAGTGTGTTTTCTGGCATGCACAGAAACACCTTGTAATATGTTATTGTAAATATCGTTGGTGCCATGTTGCTATGCTGTGCTGTTTTGTGGTTGCATTAGCTCATGTGGTGTCAAAAATAATGACAAGTTTGTTACATCTTTCTCACCTTGGCATAAAACCATGACATAGCATTGCAACACACTCCCATATACTTTAGCCTTCTCTTATGCAGAGAGGTCAGTCCTTTGAGGAACATTCCACATTCCAGCATCCAGCCATCATTCCACACCCTTTCTCAGTGGCTTTTCAGGGCTGGATGACCTCTTAGCAAGACCAGCTGTTGCTGTGGTACTAAATATATTTTTGTGCATAAGCCATGTCTATTCACCTGCTTATTAGAAGGCTGGTTAAAAAGGGTATAGCAATGCTAAGCAAGGTGCCTGTAAATCCCCCAGACTGTATTACAAGTTGTTTTTATGTTTCACAGACAGCTTTCTATTACTTAATTTTTTGATAATGTTGCATCTCCTCTTCAGCATCTTAATCTGGTATGCTGTGAGAGGTATAGTCCCTTTAACAGCATTGAGTGCCACCTCATCAATTGCCACTATTAAATCATCAGAGGCTGAACACAGTATAGCTTTTCTTTGCTGTGGTGGCCCCTTCACAAGTAGCTTAAGCAATGCAAGGTTTCTTTTCAGACATGTTGACATGTCTCAGTACTATGAGCATCTGGCTACAGTGAACAATTTTCACATTTCTTATTTTCATGGGGTTCTTTTTTTCATGGTGTATGCAACAGGTAAATCAGGGGAAAACAAGCCAGAACTTAAGCGATCAGATTCAGGTGTTGAGGCCTTTAAGTTGGCCAAAAGATAACCATAGGGTTTGTGAGTTGCATCCTCAAAGGCCTATTCAAAAAATGTGATCTTTCCAGGATATGTTTGGCAAGCCAGTTTACTAACCTGTAGCTTATCTCTGGGATTCTTAAATAATACTATATAATTTGCATTTAAATTTATAGTCCAGCTTTTTTTTACCATGGACAAACACATTTTTGTGTGATACTAACATTTCTGTGATGGCAGTACTGAGTGAAACATTTTTGAATTTCTCAATTTTCAGATGCTGTTTCCACTAAGTCATCTATAATTAAAAGATTTACTTTTTGGGGAGGTAATAGTTCGTCATCTTGTAGAGTGCTAGGAATACCCTCTGTAAATTTCAACTGAGGAAATTTGCCACACAAGACTGTATACAAAGGTTGCCAGCAACTATAACACCAGATAATATTTTCTGGAAATTTGGTTAAAGCATTGAGACCTGTATCCAGCATGCTTTTAATAAAGTAACTTTTACCAGAGTTTGATGTCCCCACCAAAATACAGGAAAATGGATGCTCCAAGCGTATATCCATACCACAGTCAGAAACCATAAGCAATGTTTTAAAATCCTCAGTTAAAATCCTTTCATTGTATATAACACTAAAAGTTTTTTTTTTCTGGCTTGTTTTCAATAGTGATGCTTTTTTTGTTCCACACAATTTTTTTCAACCCTATACTGACCGACTGTACCCCAACACTTTCATTTGCACCTCCATCCTTGACAATAGGGTCAACTAGTGATTTGCAACAGCTATAATTAACCTTTTCATTATTTGTCACAACACATAATTCCTTTACACTTCATACAAATTTTGCCATTGGTCAATTTGTAACCGTAGGTTTTAGGACCACCTGATACAAACTTCACAATGTGTTCATCAAGCAGTAGTTCACTGGTCAGATCACCCAAAAAGTCACGCAGTGGTGGATCCCAATCACCAGGCCTGTTAACAAATATGACAGAGTCTGTGTTATGGTACAGACTTTGGTCCTGCAGGCTTTCAAGTAAATTGTACAGTTTAAGTCTGGTGCAGGCTGTGGTAAAGGCCACTATAACAACATTAATGTTGGTAGCATTAGCATAGTGTTTTTCAGCATATTTACAGCATACCGATGCTGTATCACCATTGATAAAATACAGACAAGTTATGTGGTAGCGATCTGTGAAAAGATACTGAAAAAGTTCTTCAGCACCCTTGACAATGGCAGTGTTCATCAAATTGGGGTGCTGACCAAGTTTTCCCCACAATGAATTCAAAAACAGCTTTGAAATCTGTCTTTGTGCAGGGTTGTATTTTTTTGACTCTAAAACAACACCCTCCTTAGCATAATACTGATCGATATATGCTTTACATTCTGCATCAGTAATACACCAAGTAGGATACCCTGAAGCTTCCTATTTCTCCTTTAGGTGTAAGTTAGTTCTTCAACCAATTGTAACCTGCACAGGTTAAAGCAAGAAAAGGGCCAAAAAGTGTATGGTTTTTACAAGCACTCCTGACTATAAAACGCGGCCAAAGAAAAAGCACATATGGCATATACACAGCAGAAACAGTGTGAACCTAATACCCACTTCCTAAAAGAACTGGTGTTAAGACTGACAAGTACTGTGACCAGTTTTACAAATATTTTAAATGACAATAGTAGCAGTTCAACTGACCCAGTGAACATTAAGCAAGCTTTTACCCAGTTTGAAAGAACTGCACTTAAATCTAAGAGATTACAATGGGAAGAAATCAGCCTAAGGGCATATCTTGAAGTGGAGAGAGCACCCAGAGGTTTAAGAGTACTTAAAAAGCCTAACTCTGGAGCAAATAGAAAGGCTTTACTGAAAAATGGCAAAGGATTAGCCATAAAGTAAGCAAGGTGTACATGGAATTAATGCTATCAGAAAATTCAGCAATTCAGAAGGAAGTAGAGGGAGAGTTTAACATTTAAGAGGGATTATTAAAAAATTCCAGACTTCACCCCAATATGACTTGCTCCTAGATAACTTCTCTGAAAACCTTGTTAGATGTAATGAAAAAATAAGAAATATTAAAAAACAAAAATTTGAATGGGACATGAGGGATTGCAGAGAAGGAAGAGTATTTGATTGAACAAGTCTTAGAGTGACTGCAAATGCACATACTGCAGAAACAACAAGTGAAGCCCATACAGAAGTCAATATACAGAAGAAGAACAGGATGCTGATGTTTTTTTAGGTGATGAAGAGGAGGAAGCATGTGCTACCCCAGTACAGCAACCCCCACCATTTGTACCTTGAGTAACCAGGTGGAAACCAGGAAGAAACAAATTCATAGAAGGGGTACAAAGAGGAGGTAAAAGAGGTGCAGAGAATATGAGATGGAGAATTTGGAGAGGAGGACAACAGAGGGGAAGGAGAAAACATCAAATTTAATTAACATATCAAGCTATCCATTATCTGATTTGTTCAGAAGAGTGTTAAGCAAAGGCCTCTCTTTTACCACTATGAAAAAATTGACATCTTTGAAACCATAATAGATCTGAATAAAATGGGAAGAAATTTAAGTCTATAATCCTTATTTAAAAGGAAGGAACATGATGACATGGTGAACTCCATAGAAGAGAAACCTGGAACAGGTGAGAATACTGACAATGAGAGGGTTAATGGATTAATTTTTTAAACCTCAGTCTTCGTTTTGCCCTTCCATGACCCCTGCACTACAAACCTTTTTAAGATGTTGTGAGGGAGATATTGAAGAACTATACAGAGACACTGATAATAGATTTTACCATAATCTCAGTAATGAAGAAATGGAAGCATTAAACCTGCTTGGCCACAATATGAACTTGACTATTATAGCGGCAGACAAGGGAGGAGCAATTGTTATGAATTCTGAAGACTATGAAAGTGAAGTTTACAGACAGCTTGGGAACAATACTTTTTATAAAAAGTTGATTTCAGATCCCACTATGAGTTTCAAAAAAGATATCAACGGTTATTTAATGTATTTGAAAGAGAATGCAGTATTACCAGATAAAGTCATAGAGTATTTAAAGGTTGATTTCTGCATTACAGCAAGATTTTACTGCCTTCCTAAAATACACAAATCACTAGTTAATCCACCTGGAAGGCCCATCATCTCAGGGAATGGTTCACTGATGGAACCATTGGCTAAATTTGTGGACTCCAACATTTCAGAATTAGCAAAAAATACACCAGCATATCTTAAAGATACAGGGGAAGTGCTGAGGCTATTGAGGGATATACATATATATATATATATATATATATATATATATATATATATAGAAATGATCCTTTGGTAACCTTGGATGTTACATCACTCTATACAGATATACCCTATGTAGAAGGCCTGGAAGCACTGAGATTTTTCTTAGACACCAAAGAAATTAAGGACATACCCACAGAGGTCATAGTAAAACTAGCAAGATATGTTCTGGAAGATAATGCTTTTTTTCTATGAAAACGAATTCTTCTTACAGCAGAAAGGGACGGCTATGGGGGCAAGCTTTGCCCCCAACTATGTCAATTTATTCATGGCTAAATGGGAAAATGATCACATGAGGAGTGATCAAAACCCATTCTTGTGTCAGCTGGACCAGTGGAGACACTTTATAGATGATATTATCATCATATGGAAAGGTGATCTTGAATCCCTGTCTAGTTTTGTGAGGTACCTAGAAGACACTAACCAAAATCTTAAGTTTACAGTGAACAGTAATGTAAGAGATTAGGTTCCTTGACCTTACCGTAAAGAAAGATGGGGGGGGGCTTACCACTGACCTATTCTGTAAACCTACAGATTGTAATACATTATAACAGGCAAGTAGTAACCACCCATACCACTCCATAAAAGCCATTCCTAGGGGTCAGTATACTAGAATAAAGAGAAATTGTGGTAATCAGAAATTGTATGAGGAAAGAGCATTAGAACTTACAGAGAGACTCAGAAAGAAAGGGCATGGAGATGGAGTCATTAGAAATGCAAAACTTGATGTTGATGCCATATCCAGAGAGAAATTAGTGGAAGAAAAGGGACCAAACACCAAATAAAAACAAGATGTTCAATAGTGTTTTGTTAGCACCTACACACCACAATCTAAAAATATCTCAGCAATAATAAAGAAAAATTGGCATGTGGTATTGCAAGATCCAGCTCTAGATGACAAAGAAACCACAAGGCCCATGTTTGTATACAAAAAAAGGAAAAAGCATCACAGCTATAGTTATGCACTCTGTACTGCCAGTTGAAGATAGGCCCAGCATGTGGTTGCCACATAGAGAAAATCTGAGTACAAAATGTGGCAATTGTAAATATTGCCCACAAGTGCAGCACACCAGAACTTTCATAAATCCAGTTACTGTTAGATTTAATAATATCACAGGCTTTATGACATGCAACACTTGTGGTCTGATTTATTTAGCAGACTGTAAGTGTGGAGCCTATTATATAGGCAAAATGAAAAGGGCATTTAAGATAAGTATAGGTGAATATGCCAGAGCCATAGAAAATGGAGATCAAAAGAATCCTCTGGCAATGCATGTTTTAAAAAGTAGAAACAAAACAGCACACTCCTTCCTCTTTACTGGTTTGGAGAAACCAACTCTATCTAGGAGAGGGGGAGATTATGATAATTTTGTACTTAAAAGGGAACATTTCTGGATATTCTCTCTAAAAGGCATGAAGGGAAAAGGACTGAATGGTAGAATAGAGATAAAAATGTTTTTAAAGAAATGATGAGGTGTATTAAAACATTGTTGCAAATAGTATTATGGTTATAGAATTAAACAAATATTCTGTTCTTTGTTCACAGATATACATTTGGTCATCTTAAGTGACAGTAACATGGATACCTGCATGTCACCAGGTTCCTATCACCAGGTTTGATAAATTTTATTTCTAAACATCAGGAGTAGGTGCCTTGAACACACCTGTTTTAAACAAAAAAAACTGCACTTCTGACTGGAAATTTACAGTTACGAAATAAGTCTATATAGTGAAGAGAAGTACTGGTTATTATGAAATTGATGTCATTAAGGTGAATGCTGTTTTTTGAAATAATGCTGCAAAGATGAACACTGTATTTTTTTTTTAATAGTTGCAATGGTTTGGCTTTTAAAACAAAAACTGCATTCCAGACTAAAAATTAACACTTTTAAAAATAAGTATATACAGTGAAGAGAAGTGCTGTCTATTATGAAATTGATGTCATTAATGTGAATACTGTTTATCTGAAACAATGCTGCAAAGATGAATCTTTGTTAATAAGAAACAAACCTGGTCTGAAATGGTCTGCACATGAGTGTAAATGCGATGTAAGAGCACTTTAGGAGGATTTTTGCACACTGTGTCTTTAAGGAATTTCCCTATTTAGGCAGGGTTTGCCAGCATGACGTGATCACCTTTGAGAAAGCCTTGATTGGCGAAATGCGTCAGTTGACTGAGGTCATACGTAGGGAGCGGGTGGAGGAATGAGGAAGTCATCTATGCACTGCTTGGTTCGTTGTGTTCTCGGGGGGGAGGGTTATGGTTTTCATGGATTTTGCTGTTTAATAAAGTACCCACTTTTGAGAATGAAGATCATTCGGGTGAGTCTTTTACCTCCAAGCTACACTCCATAATTAAGCAGCACAAGTGTGTTCAGAACCCTTAGTAGGTGCTGATCCCCTGTGGCACCACAAACTTTTACAGAGTTAGTTTTTAGATCATGGCACTGCCGTCCTTAGTGCGGTTACCCCTTTTCTCTTTTTTGTAATTTAATATACTCTGTGAAAAGACTTTCAGATTTCTCTGGGTAGTGGCATACTTCATACACCTCTGCCACCTTGTACCCCCTCTCTAAAGCCACATTTAATTCCTCAGAATACCATGTACCCTCAAGAGATCGCTGATCATCTAAATGGGTACAAGGCTGTGCCTGTTGTGCTGTCTCAGCACATGTGTGACACAGAGTAAACATTAGCTTTCCACCTATCCTGCTGGGCAGTACAGGCAAAAAGAGGCGACAGGGTGGATACACTTTAGCTTTACTAAGTCCAAAATAATGTCTGAGATCTCTAAAATGCTCATATATGATCACAGGGTGCCCTATAGGGGTATGTCTTGGTCTTGGTCACATAGGGATATAAACTGGTAAAATCATAATAATGGATTTTCTCATCAGGCTGTGCATGGTAATATAAACACAGAGCATTTGTGTGCCTACCATAAAGTAATTCATGGAGGTCCATTGGCTCTGGAAAGTGGGTTGCTTTCAAAAAAGCATGCACCTGTGGATTGTCACACATTAGCTGTTTCCATTCATGCTCCCACATAACCCTAAAATGCATACCTTTTTCATGTCTGAGATAGTTTAATTTCCTGATGGTTAGGTAATATAAATATCTGTAGGTTGTGTTAAGCACTGGGTTCAACAGGTCTCCAAAGTAACACACCTGGCAGCCATGATAAAAGCAGCCTACTCAAAGGCTGTGGGGACACTATCAGGAAAATGAGGACCTACCTGTACTTCCCCACCATTCATTGCATGCTGTATGGAAACATTTTCTTGTTTATTGATGTACATTAACCACTGTGTGGCCGGTGTGTAGTAATGCTTGCACTGGTGGTGATAGTTGTCAGTGGGTATAATCCCTATGGTGTCTGATTCTAACAATTTTAACCAAAACACGGCCATGCAAACTGATGCTATAGTGATGTACTGAAAGGGATCAATTTGGTGCCTTTCCTCTGCACCATCTTGAAACATCTGATCAACACCATCTTAAAACATTTTCACAGGCCTGCTTTAGAATCTCCACATCTGACTTATAGTAATGATGTAATTTTTTTTTAAAGTCAAATACATCATCTTTATGCATTTCATACCTCTCCAAAAAATGTTTTTCCATCAGCCATCATATATCCTACACCATAATCTTTGTGATGTGGCATAGGCCCTACATAATTCTGATTTTCTGGTTTGTTAAAAAAGTGCATAAAGTAGCCTTTTAATCCCTCAAAACCCATAGCCTGTGGTATTGCTGCAAGCCTCATTGGAAGGAAATTTAAGCTGTCTATAAATTGGATATTTAACTGTTTTACAGTTGTGGACATCAATTTAATTCCCTGAGTCAATAATTCCACTTCCATTTTTTTCTTTTACAAGCTGGTTTAAAATGATGTGGCCATCATACCCCTTTGAATTGTGAGCTATAAAAGCATACTCCTGAAACCCTTTTTGGATAAACTTTTTTACAAATTGGGCAACACAGTCAGTGCCTTCAAACTCCCACGCTCGACCTCTTTCAAGGGCGTAGATATAATTTGGAATATGTCTAGAGTCACCTGGGCTGACATCTTGCATGCATTCAAAATTGTTAAATATATAACCAGCTAAACAAGGTGTTGACTTTAAGGGCTGGATATAGCATAAGTGAATTTCAAAAGGGTGTACAGCTGTAAGACTGTTATGGCACTTTGGCTGAAAACAAATATGGTTCTCACCCTGAGGATTTTCGCATGATGCACACAATTTAGATATATGACAACTGGGGTAAGCCAGTTTATGCTGAGCTACAGTATTTATGACAATGTCACTGTACCACCTCACTTTGCACTTTACTACAGCCAAATGATCTGCATGCGCAGCACATGTTAGAGCATGTGTGTTAACCTTTGTGTGTGAAAAGGGTGTTACAATGCTCACATACATTTCTGGCCCCAAAAAACCCTTGAGATTTTTAATACCATAATGATGGTTTTCATGTAACAGGATGAATACAGATTTTGCCCTTTTATTAGGAGATGCAAGAAACCTCTGCTATGCACCAGCTTTGTTCATAAAATAAAAAAAAAAACAAAGATGGTCACATCTAGCTCTGCCTCAAATAGATGTATATGGCTCAAATCTACCATTATTTGTTCTAACAGCCCTACCCTGCTCTGTAAATCTCTAGCTTTTGCTAATATCTGTTGGTCAAATAGCTGAGGGTTTAGCAAAGCCACTAAGCTCCTGGAGAAGCATAATGCATTATTTTGAGTCACCAAATTAACTGGATGCCTTGCTTTCTGTATGACTAGATAAAACACTTCTAACATCTCTGGAAACTCCCCCATGCACATTTCTCAGAACAGTGGCTACCAACATTAATGGCTCATTAGCACACACCTCCATCTTGCTGTTTAACAAATTTTCAATATGCTCTAAAAATACATCAGCATTTAACTCTTGAAGGTTTCTACATAATGAAAACACAGGGTCATTTAAACTATCACAATCCAGGTGTAGCTGTACATTTATTTTTATTTATCAAGTCTAGGATTACAAATACCTTTGAACCATGGCTCTTTTACAAGGTTCCACAGCAGAGAAATACAAATTATGGGGAACATCAAGACAGGCATTACAACAATGTGGACATTGCAAACAGAGTACAGATTAATACAGTTCAAGGGTAGCATTGTAACAAGGCAGCCAGCGGCATTTGTCAGAGAAAATAGACAACAGCTAAGAAGTGTCAGAGTCATAGGGAGAGGGAAGAGGGTAGGGGGGGAGAAGGAATGTAGGAAGGGTGGCAAGAGGGTGAAAAGTGCAGCATTGGGTACTCAAGATGTGAGGTTGAATCCAGTGGGGGGGGCAACTAGAGCAGAAAGGGAAGTGGAGAAACAAGGTTAAGTTAGGCAGTCACAGGAGCTGTTGGTAGTGAGATAGTCCCTGGAGCCTAGTTTTAAACATACCAATAGTTGGGGCAGAGGAGATGGTTGGGCTGAGGCCATTGAACCAGAGTGGTGCTTGATAAGCAAAAAGCATTGTCCCTGTGAAGTGTGACAGTGGGGACTTTCAGTAGCTGTAGCTGGATCTCCTCAAGGCACCGCTTTGTTAATTCGGGTGTTGTAACAGAGTTAAGACCCCAGAAGGTACAAGGCCAAGGTAGATTTTTTGACCATGGAGCAGGTGAGAAACTTTATGTGGTTTGATAGTTGGAGCCAGCTGGTCTGAGTGTACAGATCACATGTGTGGGTGAGACGGTGAGCACCAGTGATGAGCCGACATGCTTTATTTAAGGCAGTTGAGAGGCATCTAAGGGTTGTGGTTGTGGCAGAGCCATAAATGATGAGACCATAGTCTATTACAGAGATCACAGAGCTCAGGACTGCAACCTTCAAAGCTTCTGGCATGAGGTGTGGTCTGTGCTTGTAGAGGAGACCAAGCCCGTATTAGCAGCTCTAGCTACATTATTTACATGAAGTCCATAGGAGAGATTAGGGTCAAGCCAAATCCCTAAGTATTTGAAGGACACCACCTGATCTAGAGTGTTGCCCTGGGTGGTGGAGTAGCCAATGGTGTAGCTTGTGTGGGTTATGAGAGCTGAAGAAGAGCATAGATTTGGTTTTCTTGTCATTGAGGACCAGTTTATGATTAAGAAACCATGTCTCTACAGAACTGAAACCGTTGAAGGTTGTGTTGAAGAGTTGCAGGATCTTTAGAATGGAGAAGCAACACATCATCGGCATATATAGTATGATCTGCTCAGAGCAGTGGTAAGGGAGGGAGTTTAAGAAAGGCTAAAAGGAGGGGTCCCAGTATGGATCCTGTGGGACACCAAGCGAACAGGCAGGGTGTTAGAAAGAGCGTCCACAATTTTACTCTCTATGACCGTTTTCTAAGTAGCTTTTAAACCAGAGAGAAGAGTCAGGTGATAGCCCGGCATTCAGTAGTTGGTGTATTAGTAGTCCATGGTGTACTGTATCAAAGGCCTTGGAGAGGTCGACGAAAACGGCCCCTGAGAGAAGGCCATCATCAAGGGATTTGTGCAAAGCTCCAGTGAACTCAAGAAGGGCTGTGGTGGTGCTGTGACCTTTCCGGAAGCTGTGTTGTTGTGGACAAGGTATATTGTATTTATCCAAGTGGTCGGTAAGTTGATCAGCCACGATGCGCTCAAGTGCCTTATAGAGTGGGGGCAGTATGGAGATAGGGCGATAATTTGAGTGAATCATCTTGTCCCCACTTTTATGGACAGGTGTCACGGTGGCTGTTTTCCATAGGTCTGGTAATTTTCCACAGCTGAGAGAGGTTTAGGATTTTTGTTAATGGATGAATTACCTCATCGAGGGTGAGCAACAGAAGCTTAAGGTCCAGGGTGTCGCTACTAGATCTAGATTTAGAGATAGCTGCAGTAATATAGCGGCAAGCTTCATTCAGCCTTACCTTCCTGAAGTAGAAGAGGGGATGGTTAGACTGAGGGGCTGAGGTATTTTGGGAGTAGGCCCTGTTTTCGAAAAAGTCATGGGGTAGGACAGCACTAAGGTCTGAAAAAGCCGTGTTAAAGATGTTTGCGATCACCTTGGGGTCAAGGGTTGAGGATCCATCAACCATTAACATAGCTGGAGAGGTTTCTGGCTGCTTCCCTGTGACATCCTTGATATTGTCCCAGAAAGCACGACCATTTCCCCATGTATTGGTGAGACTGTCTTTGTAATAGGTGGATTTCATTAGCTGTATGGCTTTTGTGCAGGCATTTCATGCTTGTTTGTAATTTTGGATGTCCAGTTGTTTGCCAGTGGCCCTGGCAACTGCCCAGAGGTGATCCCTTAGTTTCAGCTGTGAGAGAAGAGCCACGGTGACCCATGGGTTAGAGAGAGATTTGGTTTTGCACCTTTTAGCAGGGGCAAAGAGGTTGCAGGCTTTGTTGAAAATTGAGATGAAGTGATCAAGAGCCAAGTTAACATCTGTTGCTTCATAGATTGGTAGCCAGTCTTGTAGAAGCAGGTGTTGTTTGAGATGTGGAAGTTTTCCACGAGGAAGGACTCTGTTAGTGATAATTTTGGGAGGGGGCTTAAGGAATTTGTTAGACCATGCACACATGACTGGGGAGTGGTCACTGAGTGAGTCTGGGAGAATGGTCGTACGAGAAATCCTTGTGGGGTGAGTGGTGAGGACCCAATCCAAGAGGGTACTGGTGCCAGTCTTGTAGTTAATCCTGGTAGAGGAGTTTACCATTTGCGTGAGGCTAGCAGCTGAGATGGAGTCTTTATGGGCACCGGCACTAGATGCTAACCAGTTTATGTTGAAACTCTAGTAGAATAAGTTCAGCTCGAAGGATGAGAGTTGATAAAGTTTAGGACATCATTGAATCCATGTTTAGGGTCCCTCAGGGATGTAACGGAGACAATAGTCAGGGCTTTATGGTTGGGACCTAGGACGATTTTTATTGGCAGAATCTGGGCTGAGGCAGAAAGTGATGGAGTTGCTACAGGGTGCCAAGACAGGGAGTCTTTGATATAGATTGCGCAACCACTGCCTTTTTTGGATATCCGGTACAGCCTGTGGACATTGTAGCCCTGTATTGTTACTGCTGAGTAAGGAACTTTAGATGTCAGCCAAGTTTCCACCACTGCAAGGATGTCAGGGTTGTGTTGGCACATGAAGGCTTGGAGGGCATCCAGCTTTGGTAGTAGGCTGCAGATATTAATAGTTGCAAGGATAAGGGCACCTGGAGTTTGTGTGTGGCCTGTGCTTCTAGGGCCAGGATTGGGATGGACGCTGCCTGAGATGAGAAGGAGGAGGAGTAGGAGTTTTAAGGAGTAGAGTCGCAGCTCTTTGAGAGATAGTTTTGGTTGTTGTTTACTGGAGTAGAAGTTGCACGGTTCCAGGCGGTGTTCCATATGGACTGCAGGGTGGTACAGTGTAGAGAGGTAGCCACACTTATTGAGAGTAGTGGTCAGGTTAAGTAACCAGGAATATCCAATCGGTGCACCAGCACAAGACCTGAGTGGAAGGGAGAGTTCCCTTGGAGTAGCAATGGAAACCAGAGTAGAGGTGTGGGGTGAGGTGGGGGTGGGGGTGGGGGTGGCTAGGACCAGGGAGAGAGAAGAGGGGTGCCAGGGCAAGGAGGAGGAGGAGGAGAGGTGAGAGAAAGGCAGAGACAGCCCACATGGCTTACGTACTAGATAAAGAGACAGAGATATAGCCCTCTAGTGGTGAGAGGATATAATCTGCTAATGGAAAAGTCAACAGTTAAAAAAAAAAAAGAGCTCTAAATTCACTTCTAATATCAAGTCAGAACTTAAAATGACTGTAAGGATTAAACAAATTATTAAACCCTAGCACATAAATTCAACTAGAGACACAGAGGGAGATACAGTAGTTAGAGGTGTGTTCAGCAGGAGATAGTGGGGCCACTTGGAAATCAGCTTCCACTGGTACAAAATCCAAAAGTCAGGGCTAGTACCTCACAGTACAGAGGATTTTTGAAAAACTGTTTAGGTTCCAGAAATTGAGGGGTCTGTGGCCTGGTCAAGGCACGCTGGATCCCTTTCAGTGCACAGAGGATTTCTGAAAACTGTTTAGGTTCCAGAAATTGAGGGGTCCATGGCCTGGTCAAGGCACGCTGGATCCCTTGCAGTACAGAGGATTTCTGAAAAACTGTTTAGGTTCCAGAAATTGAGAGGTCCGTGGCCTGGTCAAGGCACGCTGGATCCCTTGCAGTACAGAGGATTTCTGAAAAACTGTTTAGGTTCCAGAAATTGAGGGGTCCGTGGTCTGGTCAAGGCACGCTGGATCTCTTGCAGTACAGAGGATTTCTGAAAAACTGTTTAGGTTCCAGAAATTGAGGGGTCTGTGGCCTGGTCAAGGCACGCTGGATCCCTTGCAGTACAGAGGATTTCTGAAAAACTGTTTAGGTTCCAGAAATTGAGGGGTCCATGGCCTGGTCAAGGCCTGGTCAAGGCATGCTGGATCCCTTGCAGTACAAAATCATTACTACCCAAAGTAGGCCTTATTCTGTCCCACAAGTGCTACACAGCTTTATGGGTGGCAGAATAGTACTATTCTATGGATGTTATGCTGTCTAGATTGGCAAAACAAAACTGCTGGTGATACTCAACACCATGGAAATTATTTCTGAGCACTTCATATTCATTTATTAATTCTAAATAGATAGGTTCTGCTAGACCATCTTAAATTAACTGCTGAGCCTCCTGACTACAAATATCTTCTTCATGGCTTGGTGTGGCACTGCCCCCTATCTGCATGTCTTCAGGGGTGCTAGTTTGTGCAGGACTCATAAAATATTCACTGTCTGTCAGATCTGTGTGCACATCAGAATTATCACATTGCCCCCACCCACATTGTTCACACATACAACATTCAGTTTCACATTCACTACTTTGCTACTCAGGAGATTTTTGAAATGGGGAACTTGCACAACAATCAGACACACAGCATGGTGTGGCAGACCCAGATACCGCATTGCTATGTGGTGGTGCCCTGTGTTTTCACAGGGGTGCCTGATGCTGCTGCATTCTGTTATGGGTAGCCAATATTTGTTTAGCCTTTCTAATTCTACACCTAATGTACTGCTTCACTATATTACACCTAGTGCTTCTAATGACCCACCCATATTGTATAATTTTATCATTTTGTCACAGTCATTTGGTATAGTAGAAATGTTTGCACCACTACAGGCTAATTTTTAAATTAGTTTTCTAGTGCTCACCATTTCTGGTATTTAAACAACTGCCAAAATGTATATTTATAGTTTTAAATCTCGTATTATGATGGTTTTGTTTTTGTGAAGCCGACCCCCTTAAATGTGTTATGAAAAATTTAAAATGTTAGTTTTCAATCAGGGGACAGCGTCACAAGTGAAGAAACCACCACAGGTATGCAAAAAGGGTCTAAACTATAAAATGATATGTATATACAAGGGTGCCACCGGTTGAGTTTTGCTCATGTGGTAACACTTTTGGGGGTATCAAAGTTGCAGGCATAAATACAGGGTCAGCTTTACTCACACACACAGTAGGTGATTTAATGTGTGACAGCTCTGCAGATACACTATCGTGGGCACAGGTTAATGCTACAGGTGTTTGCTTATTGTTATGTTTGCAGCAACACTTACTCCCAGTACCTGTATGGCAACGGTGTTCACGTTTTTCACTTCTTCGTGGGGGATGGTTGGTCTGTCCATAAAGATTCATGGGGTAGGGCTGAGGAAATTTTCACACTATCCTTATCCCTTTTGTTTGTTGTTTGGGGTGCAGGCACTGAAGGTAGCAGTGGTCTTGTCTTGTCAGGAAGACTCCCTGTCTGGATAACCTTGAACGTGTGTGGGGACCTCTTGCATGCTTTGGAATTAATGCTTCTAGAGGCTTAAAATTGATATCATTTAGGAAACATTAAATAAAAAAATACATAAATATATAGCCCATGTAATGCATACTGCTTTATAATAGTGCTGTCTTTTGCAGGCTGATTATTATATGAGGTACATTTCATGTCAGTTATACATTTCCTTTATTACATGTTGATCTGTTTTAGTTGAGTCCCTTAATAAACACATGCAAATGTCAGCATTTTAAATAATTTGCTGCATTAAACCACCCTGAATTTAAAACTATAAAATAGGAAAGGGGGCATTGCCACACCAGAACTTCTTAATGTATACTTTAGAAACACATGGCTATGTAGTGTAATTTTTCTTTCAAGGAAGCATACTGAATTCACAAAAGAGAAAAGCACAGCAGCCAATTTACAGTCTTCAACACATCTGCCCCATTATTAACCTGCATTGTTAAAAACTGTAAGCACTTCTGGTAATGTAATACCAAATATTTGGCTACTTTAACTGCAACATACCTGCTTTTTTGTTCTCATTCCTTAGCATTATAGTTTTGGATGAAGGCCCTGGTTGCTCTGTTTCTATTACAAAAATAAAAATAGTTTATAAGTCAGCACTAATTACTCTATATACTGCTGTTAATTTGTTTTTATAGTGTTACATATTAAAGAGCAGACTTTAGCAGCTTTTTATATTTTAGCAGCAAAATTTAAAACATCTTTCTACAAAATTCAGACCTATAATAAACCCGTTTGTTAGAGGTTTAAAACCCTGACTCACAGTGTACAGTGATAGTTATAAATGCACAAAAGGTGAAGCATAACATCTTATTGCTAGTCCTGTTCACATCTATACATTAGACTATGGTTCTTTGTATGATAAGCAGCAAAACATTTTAAAGTAAATACATTACTATACACACAATTATAACATTCAAGTCCTAATAACATTTTTGATAAACTTAATTTGGCATACCATGTGAAGCTATATCAGGCACTGCAGGATGATTGCTTGAGATAGATAAGGCTGGCAAACCTCATTTTACCCACTCAAAATAATAAAAACAAAGTTAAGTGCACTTACCATCATCTCCCTGTGAGCCTTTTGATTCTAAAACAAGATCATGAAAGACAATCTGAGAAAACTGTTTTGCAAAACTATTAGCCATTTTAAAGTCTAGGCCACAACAGTTTTTAAGAACTTGAAACAATTTAAAAGTCTTACCGACCCCTGGTTCGCTGGCTGTAAATGGGCTGTTTGCTAATGCGCTGACTTTTATGAGGTACAAAGGGTCTGAACATGCCCCCAAGCAGGATGGAAACTGAGAACCAGTGTAGCGTAGACCAATGATGACCTAGAAGACTCATTGATTAGTAATCATTACATTTAAATACTTGGGGATGGTCTTGGCCAGTAGAAGCACAAATATATTTTAGATGGAAATGGTTTAAAACAGTAATGACCTGAAATAAAACTATGATATGATACAACACATATTTACAAATGTTGAAGCACAAACTATGTGAAACAGAAGCAGATGAAATAATTCAAACTTGCTTAAATTGAAATGAATGGGGCCTTTATTTTAAATGGGAAAGAAAAAAGGATGGGGTTGTTCTGAAACTTAATGATTTAAGAACCTGAAAGAAAACTATGATATGATACAACACATATTTACAAATATTGCAACAAAAACTATGTGAAACAGAAGCAGATGAAATAATTCAAACTTCCTTCTATTGAAATGAATGGGACCTTTGTTTTTAATGGGAAAAAAAACATTAAATGGGGTTGTTCTGAAACTTAAGAACCTGAAATAAAATTATGATATAATACAACATTTCTAACACATATTTACAAATGTTAAAGCACAAATTTAAATGTGTGTGTTTATACCATTAAAAACCTCTACAGTAGGGGTTCATTGTATAGACTAATTTTAGAATAATCATGCCTGCTGATTAACAAAAGACACACTCTCATTATAACATTTTATTGCTTATGATTGTAATAACTTTAGCTACAAAGCTAAATAATTGACATGTGCTGGAGATGCTCATAATTCAGCTGGTCACAGTATTCAAGACATAAGCATGTGTGTGAGAAGTCCTGTTTACATTGCCAACTTTGCAGTGCATCAACCCATGAACACGGGTTGATGTGCTGCAAAACTCACAGAGTAAACACTGCCTGGAGTGCCTTGACTGCTCTTCAGATCATTTTTTTGATACGACTCAGATGTGGGATCAGTAGCAGAGTGAGCGCATTAAATAGCAGTGTGAACACTTTGCTGCACTTTCTCCACTATAAAGGTTGTTTTATTTTCAGCCCACAGTGCATTCTCAGCCCCTCCTCAGAGTGACTTGCAGTGCTGTGAGGGAGGGCTGTGTAAACCCAACAGCAGCCAGCGAATCGGGAAGAGAGCAGCGCACATTCCACAGCACTGCTGCGGAGTAAACATGAATAGAGTGTGTATATGTGTGTGCGTGTGCATGTGTGTGTGTGTTTGTGTGTGTGTGTGTGTGTGTGTGTGTGAGCGAGTGTGATACCACTATAATGGTCAAATAAGCCTGAGGATTATTTTAAGCCTGTACAGTTATTATTCTCGTGAAGAGATGAAGACTTTACTGTAAAGTTCTAAATAAAGTGGTAACAGTTTAAACTGGTCAAGATTCCTCTCCTATCAGTTTGGACACAACAGGTTTCACCCAAACATAAGCCCAAGCAAACAGTGGACAGCACTGAGTTTCACAGGGCATAACAGATGACTTCAATTGATAAATTTCGAACATAATGACATACTGTATGCACCCTAGACCACCACAATGTGAGTTCTAAATTCAGCTCTTGAAATAAAGTAATTCAAAAGACAATATTTCAAGACATGAACATTTAAGAAAAACATGTTGTTATGGTTTTACATAAAATAAATGTTAGCATACACTAAACAGCATGTTATAAAGACATACTTTTTGATAAACTACAAAACAATGCCTTTTTCTTGTAAAAAGAGATTAGCTAAAACAACATGTGTAAATATTTTTAAAATGTAAAATAATGGAAGATATTTAATACAATGGAAACATTCTACATTTGGGGTTGGGAAGACTGATGGTTATAGAAAGAAGGACCTCTCAATTTATTGAGGAAAAAAAATAAAATGAACAGGGAGAACATAACTGAACCACCATAAGCCATTTAGGCTGTGATAAAATAAAAATATGAAAACTGTAAAGTAACAACAGCTGTTGACATTCAATGTTGATATAAAACATGCTAAAATGTGCAAAACAGCATTTTAGAAACAGATTACAATACTGCACAATATATTTTAAACATTGTGCACATGATCAAAAGTTTTACCAGTTTATTTATTCAAAAAATACAGAATCTCATCTTTTAAACAGTGTGAAGGCAGCATCTGATCACAGGCTTTACCCCATTTATTGAAGAACCTCTCAATTTATTAAAGAAAAAAAATGAGCAGGGAGAACATAACTGAACCACTATAAGCCATTTACTCTGTGACAAAATAAAAATATGAAAACTGTAAGGGAACAACAGCTGTAGGCATTCAATGTTGATATAAAGCATACTAAAATGTGCAAAACAGCATTTTAGAAACAAAAAGCAATACTACACAACACATTTTAAACATTGTGTACTTGATCAAAAGTTTTACCAGTTTATTCAAAAATTACAGAAGCACATCTTTTAACTGCTCTGACATGTCCTGGGCAAGCCTAAAAATGCCAACCTTCGCTTCACCCATAGCCAGCGCATATGGGTGAGGAAAGGGGGTGGGGGTGCATCATATTCAGCACACTCAGAAGGGGCAGGATATTGTATCATTTCCAGCACACACAGGAAACAAAAGAGGTGGGACATTATGTGATATCTGGCAATCAATCATACGTCATTTCCGGCAAACACATTTTGACAGTTAGTATACATGTATGCTACTAAAGGACATAAATAAGAAAGATGATAAGAGATGCAACACAGAATCATGTAGAATGTATTTTTATACAAGAAACACACTTCATGGAAAAAACTAGGGGTTGGATTTTTAGTCTGGATGCAGCACTTGCATAATTTATTCTGACAAATCTGCATCACATTAAATGGTTCAAAATATTCATGCCTTATTTCCAAACATTCTGATGCATTTACAACACCTTACTGCAAGAAATAAATTATGCCTGTATCATTATTTTATTGCATGTGTCTTTTTGGTGTGCATCTTGTGGTAATTGCTTCCAGAAGCTAGACCACTTTTTAGCACTGTTTAGCACATTTGTGAGACAATTCTTTAAAAATAAACCCCTACATTTGTGCAAACTATTTTTCAAGGTAATATCTACCATATCATTCTCTCACCTAATGAATGAAGAGTTGCCATTTTGAAAAAAACAACTTCAAGGGGATCATTGAAGATGAAGTTATCATCATAAATGGTTGATATTGTTAGATACAACTCAAAAACTCCTCGAATCAAACTCAGATGTATTCCTCATTGGCCTTCTTCAGGAAATAAGAGATGCTCTTACACTGGCCAGTTTTAAAAAATCTTTAAAAGCATATTTTTTTTTTCACCTTACGATTTAGGTCTGGCTCCTGAATTAACATTTTAATTGTATTCATCATTTCATTTTTTTGTTTCACAATATGTTTACCATTGTACTCACTGTGAGTCACCTGTAGCCTTTTGGATTGGGTGCCATATAAATAAAATTGCTTTGTCTTGAAAAATTCTCACCTTTACAATAAACGCATAATAGCTTCATTACAACATCTTGGAACAATGAAATCCTAAAACTCTGGTGTACTAAATGAGTTAGGAAAGTAAAAGATTTACCCACAAACTCTTTTTTAACACCTTTCTTTATCCTCAAAGAGAAATTCAGTCTTCAAAACAATACTTTTGTATGTTACCAGCAAATTATTGCTTTACAATTAAAAAATACAGATATAAGATTAGGATTTCAAGAATCTGAACTCCAAACTTTTGTTTCAGCACCTACATGAACTATGACATCAATAGGGAAGCTTTACTCATTATTTGGTGATACAAATCTGGGTTGTCTTTTAAAATTATCAGGTGAAAAAAACTTCAGAAAAATTTGGGAACAGCAGTTCAATCAGAATCACTAGACCCAATTGCAAGTAGCACCCCCTACATTCTTAAATAATATAAAATGACAGCAGCTCCAATGTAATATCCTACATAGAATATACATTACCCAGCAAAACTCCAAAAGTTTAACAAAGCCCTTTCAGGTAGATGTCTGAGATGTAAGATCAAAGACGGTACATTATTACATACTGTATGTTTGCAACATATCTGCCCGTATCTAAATTTTTGTCCAAAATTCAAAAACACCAGACCATTCCATTGGTTTTCAAATCTAATTTAATGCAGACATTCTATTACTAAGAACCAGATTTATCAAAACTCATAGTAGTTAGAAATGTTCATAATTTACTAGATCTCAGCATAGTTAATACCCACAAGATCATTCTAATGCATTGGAAGGATCAAATCTCTCCCATGCACCAACAATAATTACATTTGATGGTGAACTGTATGAAATTAGATCATGCATTTTATGGTATGGAGGAGAAAACTGAAAAATGTAACTGCATAGGGGAATCATTTATTAATCATTTACATTCTGAACTAAATAGCAGCAGGACTCTGTAGTCATCTTAAGAGAGTGACACAACACACCTTCAGACTACAAACAGGAGAATATGATCACTTCTTTGCTATGCCTTGCACAGGGGAATCCAATCCTATAAATGATATTTGTAATTTCTTTAATCTAAAAAATAAAAAACAAATGATTAAATGAAAATAATTATAAACATCAAACACATACAATTACTACTATCTATGATCTAAATGAAGGAGATACATATTTCTTTACTAACTTCTTTCTTATTATAACCCAGTTACCCACACCATACCTTATTGCTAGTGATTTCAATTCTACCTTGAATACACTGGGTGGATCTAGAGGCCTACCAGAAAGCAAGAGCAAAGCTTTTTTAGATCCATGTTGCAAAAATATCAATGAAAGAAACAATTTAAATTTTTCTTTGAAGTTCATAAGTCATTCTAGAACAGATTTGTGTTTAATAAAAACAACTTACACACAATAAATTCAAAAATATCCCCATAAAAATCTAAGACTATGCCCCATTATTTCTCTCTTTTGATATTGGGGATCTACTATAACGACATTGATTTGATACTTGGTCCTTCAACAAAATAATATTTGTCCAGCTTATTAAAAAAAGAGCTGAGGTCTGGAATTTAAATGCACAACAAGGCACTCATGCCAACATTATTTAGGATAAATTTAAAGCTTGTCTTAGAGGTACTATAATCTCATACTATAGCAACATAAAAACTAATATAAGAGACAGAATCCAGAACATTTATCGAACAATGGTTGTGCAATGCAGAAGCTATGCATAATCAAACTAGGCTTCTAAAAGATCTTCAGTACACATATTGAAGGACAAACACAACCAGACAGCCCAAGTAGAAGCAGCAAAACACTTACATAGCAAGATAGCAAGAGCAAGATCAAAATACCTCTTCTTCACTGATAACCTGGATAAACTTCTCACCTAAAAAAAAATAACTTTGGTGTTAGCTAGCATATTGTACAGCTCAATCAACCAGATTCAGAATGATAATGAAAATGAAGTACTAGAACCAACTCAAATCAATAGAATGCTTGAAAGTTATTATTGAAACCTATATACACCTGAGACAGAGTATGGGGAAAGGAAATGCAATCATGTTTTACAAATCTAAACATGAAAATATTGAGTGCTACAGGTAGTGGTATCATGGGGCAAAATATTTCTCAACAACAAATTATGGATAGCATGAAAAAGACATCCATTTCTGAGTCTCCTTGTTCAGGTGACTTTATAGCTGCATTCTTTAGACAATTTGTTCAGACCTTAACACCTCTTCTAACCCAGTATTGGATGAATCATTCGTTAGCAGGAAGCTGCCTCTTACTTTTTATGAAATCACAATGGGGGCTAGTCACAAAAAAATGTGCAAGAGGTGCATAGTCTGGGTGCATAGCTCCACACCCATTTGGGTTCTGCGTATAAGCCATAATCACCAACACCAGCCTCTTATGTGGCCCCACCCACCAGGCATGCAGGATCCATGGGGGTGGTCAGGTGCACAGCAGAGGACCTGGGCATGCAGCCAATCAGCTGCCCATCCCAGGTCCCATCGGTGGATCACTTGCACTTGCGGGGCACCATGTTGGTGACACTGACTGCACTGGGGAGTATGTTTCCAGTTTGCCACCCTGTGACAACCCAAGAGTGCCCAGACAGCAGGGCCATCCATTTTGGGGGGTCTGAAGATCCCTGCCATTATCGATGCTGCTGGCAACCACTACCCGGGGGAGGCTCTTACTGAGTGTACATCTTCCTTGATTTGGCATAGCCATCCATGCCCCATGCACAGCACTTTGCACCTTGGTAACTGCACAGAGTGCTGGCATGCCCCCCACACCACCCCCCGGCCCACTCTGGCATGGAGCTGCATAATCGGCCGGGGGATCGGGTGCATGGGGAGGCATATTTTTTCCTGAATCATGCGAAGGGGACACAGTGGGAGCGGGCAGTTGTGGGGTGGCTACGCACCAGAGTTACGTGGCATGTAGCCACTTCACATCTTAGTGAATAGGGCCCCATCTCATTAATATTGAAAAGGGAGCAACTGACAGCTTAACTGTATGTAGGTATTAGGGGCCATCTCTTTACTGAATAATGATCATGAAGGTTAACCAAACTTCCTTTCCACAGTAATACATATAGATAAGACAGGCTTCACAAAGGGTACGAGACTAGTATATACTGTAATATTTGTACAGCTTTGACTATCATACACAAAACAGCAACAAAAGGATCAAATCTTATGGCACTTGATGCAGAAAAGGCCTTTAACAGGTCAATTGGCCATTTCTTATGATTGTATTAAGAGAATTCTGAATAAGCCCACAACTCATCAGTTTGATTACACTGATAACGTTTTCCCTACATCTAAATGAAAACAAATAAATTATCTCACCATATTAATTTAAAAAGGGGCACTAGATAGGGTTATCCTTTATCACCCCTACTTTTTGCACTTTTTGTCAAGTCACTAGTGGAAGCCTTTAGGAAAAGTCATGACATTAAAGGAATTGTGGTTGCAGGAAAGAACACATAATGTCATCATACGTGAATGACAGTTTGCTTTTTCTGGACAATGTAGATCAGAAACTTACCAAAGTATTATAATTGATAATGATATTTGGTCAAATCTCAGGTTATAAAATAAATTAGGGAAAGGCAGAAGCAATTATTTTAGACAATGTGAGAGATGTATCGCATTCCGTAAATCTGTAAATCAGTGTTTCCAAGGACTCTGTTTAATACCTGGGATTGACAATATGCAAAATCTTGATAAGCTATTTGAAATTAATTACCTGCCAAAATATCTTTTTTATTCTGTGTTTATCCCCTACCCACAGCTTCTCTCATCCACACTGTCCCAGCTTCCAGCCCCATTCTTGCCAGCTCTGTCTCTTACTCTGCACCCTCCTACCTACGGACTTCTCCCTCCAAGGTGGGGAGGTGGGGAGTTGCCCAGGCTCCCCACTGACTACTCAGTTCTGGAGGGCAGGTGGGCAGGCAGCAAGTAGGAGCCAGAGGGACTGGTGGTACTTCATCCTGCTATGCTTGTGGGCTGTTTTCTGTTTCTGTCCCTGCCCACCCACTAGGAAACATCAGGTGGGCTATGCAAGGATGTGCACATTTAGAGTGTGGTCACACAGCACCGCTAGCCAATCAGTGTCTTCCTCCATCTGACCTGGTGCATCAGACTGCACCACCACCCAAGAACACCCAGGTGGCAGTCACATGGTAGTAGCTGGATTTCTCCTTCCCTGGGGGAGGAGCGTGCCTTTGGGATACTCAATCCTTCTCCTTCTCCTTCTCCTTCTGGCCAGCCCTGATGAACTGAGATCGCTCCTGATCCTGGGTTGCTGGTATCATGAGCAGTAGCACTACCACCATTAAGTATCAAAATCTTTACAGACCTAGAGAAATGGGAGACACTATCTAACATTAATATGTAGAATCACTATTATTAAGATGGATGTTTTCTTGCATGTTTTATTTTTGTTCTAAACTATACCAATACATTGTTAGAAATCACATTATTGCTGACATAGAAAAAAATCTAAAACATTTCTTTTGCAACCAAAATGACCAAGGGTAACAATGGAAATGTACAACGTCTTTTAGAGTAGGCTGAACTAGGACTCCTGAACCTGCAGTGGTTCTACTGTATGTACCCACATAACTATTTATTTATTTAGTTCATAAATTGGATTTACAACCTTTGAGTCACAGACTCATTTACAAAGGCACCTCGTCACAGGGAAGGGAACAACAAATAGTGTGGCAAGACAGGGTGGAACAATACAGGTGCGATACATACATTATATATAGCATAAAACATAGGTAGTTTCCCAAAGTACAGAACAAAATTCATTGGTAGGTCCTAGCAGGTCATGCAGGCAATAGCCAGAGGAAAATGGAGTGGGGTAGGCTATTGAGCCTGGGGGGACAACGGCAGGCCCTACCGTAGGCACGTACACTTCTGAGTGCTAAGTAGGTGGTTGCGTAGGGCAGCTTTGAACTGACCAATTTTAGGGGTGCGTGGGGAGGAAGTTATACCAGGATGGTGCTCTGTAATAAAAGGGCCTTTGGGCAAGGGAGGTCCTGGCTCTAGGCACCTGGAAGGTGGCTTTGCAGGCGGTATGGGTGGCGGCCGAGTGGGAAGCAAGCTGGAGCTGTGCAGTGATACCAGGGGGACACAGTCCAAAAAGAGTTTTTTTTGCTAGTATACCAGTGTGATATTGCAGTCTAGAACTAGAACAACTACTGCATACTGCATATGATTGGTTTAATATGACTTTAATGAACATGTGCTTAGTAAGGATGTATATCTTAAAGAATGAATATGTGGGACATTTTGATGCCTTGGTAATCATATTGGGCTCTATACATGAATGGGTGGGACGTATGCAGCAGAGGAGTGTATCCCCCCCCATAGGGCTGCATCTGTGGACAGGTGCACACCGGCGGTATTCATCACTATATGCCACCTGTCCATGGCCCCACCCCCCAGCATGCAGGACTCTGCAGGATGGCCAGGGTGGAGCCGCAGACTGGACTTGGCATCCAATTGGATGCCTGGTCTGGGTCACCCAGTGGATCCCTTCCACAGCAGGGTGTGCATTGGCAGCCCCATGGATGACCAACGACTGGTGGCTGAGGTGGTGAGAGGAGGGCAAAGCTGCTAGCCCTCCAATGCAGCACCAAAGTGGTGTACAGGGATGGGGAGGGGTGTCCATTGGCGGTACAGGAGGGGGCTGTACCCCTCATCTAGCTCCCTTCTGAAGCAATGGGGGCCAGTGACAGGGGTGGCTCAGCAGTGCCATTGTGGTGTGGGGGGGCAGCATCCTTTGTCCGGTGCCCCTGTGTGGGTGTGGGTGGAGTGGGGGTGCCTTGTATGGGCCCTTTAACAATGTGTACAGGGGCAGGTGGCAGCAGTCTGGATGGGTGGGCTATCCACCCTGTCCCGGCGAAGCCCAGATGGTTCTGTGGGGAGTGTAGGTGGCTTACAGCAGGGTTCTTCCTGTTGTGCTGTGACCCTTCCGCATACCCACGGTCAGCACTACATGCCTTTGTACATGGCATGTAGTGCTGGCACTGGCATGCCTACAGCCCACCCCGGCATGGTGAGGTCCACATACCCAGGAGGATTGGTGCATTGGTCCTGTGTGCCCTCTCTTAGTGCATCCCATGTGGGGGGCCAGGTATGGAGTAGATGCGTCTCAGATACATCGCAGTAGTCACTCCGCTGCAGTCAGGCATAGGGCCCTTTGTTTGCCTTTTATTGTTCTTTTACTTGCTTTTCATCATTTTCTTTTTACTTCGCCAACTACAAGTGAAAACGAATCCATTGGATCCTTGTATTATGAAGTCAGAAAACCTTTGCTGGCAAGGCTGGCAGACAGTTCATTTCGATGGGAAATTGCATATCTGTTTTCAGATTGTTATAGAGGAATAATGTTTTCTTTCACGAAAATAATACAAACTTAACAGGACTATGTGATTTTTTTATATAACCTATTATCTTTTGTTATGATTTAGCATGTGATATTTTCCTCCATAACTAGAATTTTACTTAGAAAGAAAAAAAAAAGTGAATTACTGTTTAAAAAAATGTAAAATCAGTCAGATGGAGAGCAATATTGTACACATATAAAAGGCAAATTTGTTTCTGAAAGAAATATCAGTTTCTTCATTTTTTTAAAATAATACAGTAATGTCTATATTTTTCTTACTAAAATACATTGGGCTCCAATGTAGTTGGCATTTTCTGTCATCATACCAGAATTCTGTTAAATTTTGTTAGTAGCAATGTGAAGAGCGAAGAGGAAAATCCTCTTGTTTCACTGCACAACTTTTATTATAAAATTAGAAAGTAATTACTAACATATCAAATCAAAATAAATAAAATAGCCTACTATCTATTTTTTAGAAATGAACACATATGCCAGAATATTGGATGGGCATTAGCAATTGCTAAACAGGTTAGAGACTAATTAATACCACTTTGCAGGCCCAAAGCAGGGGAAGGACTGAAAAATGTCATTTTAGATTGCATGGTTAGGGAGTCACTAACCCATATGCAACTGGACCTAAAGGAGTAGTACACCCAGAATTTGTAAAAACAGATGTTGTGCAGAGTGTTTTGATTTGTGTGTGAAGTCCTAGTGTGTCCTTCACTCTGTCTGCTATCAGGAGTTTTTCCTAAATTAGTCTGCTAGCTTTATGGTAGTTTTATGACCCCTGGGGATCTCCATCTCAGTTAAGTTTATTGCTTTTCTTGTATCTAAAATGCATCCTGTCTCATGTGACAGTGGTGTAGCCAACCCCATAGATTCAGCAACAAACACTGCTTTACAATACAACAGCAGGGATGCCTATATTTTAAAAACTATACAGAGTTCGGCTTGGTGACTACCCTCATTGTAAAGGTATTTTTGCTGTGAACAGTTCTGAAACTGGTTGTGTATACGTATCTTGTATGGTTTTCAATATGCTCATGCCTCACCCCACCCCATGAGTGACATTATTACACATTATAAAATGGGCATCCAGAATCAAGAAGTCTCACTGGTCAGAATATATCATGTATGAAATCTGTTTCATGCAGAGTCTTCCTGGTCCTAAACCACATCACACAATTAGCAAATCAGTCCTCCTATAACCAGAACTATCTTCCATCAGTCCCCACACAACCAGAAATGATCTTCCATCATAAACATGGCTGCTACCGTTACATGGTAAAAAAAACCTTCAGCTGGGCCCTAAAAATAAAACTACCTTAAATAAAAAAATAAAACAGATTAATGAAATGTTGTTTCCCTGATCATCACACTCTCCTTACACACACAAGCAAATTAGAAACATTAAATATTGTTTATAGTTTTCACTACAACTGTTTCTTCACTGACAAAGAAAAATCCCCCTTCTATCTTTACCTGCTCATTTGGGGAAATGTCTTCTGCTTGCCCAGAGAGTGAAATAATTGAATCTCTGGCTGTAACAGAGGCATTTGTTGCGTGTGTGTGTGTGTGTGTGTGTGTGTGTGTGTGTGTGTGTGTGTACTGCATGTTAGAAAAGAAACATTCTGCCAGTGGAACTCAGCAGAATTTTTAATTCATGTATTCCATGGGAAACATTACATGATAAACATTCTACATCTTGAATCTTGATGCCAGCAAAGGATAAACGTTGTCCATCAGTAACACAATGACATCATCTATGACATCATTTTCAGTGGGCAGAAGGACTATTTTATCATAAATGTACATATGTAAATATTGTTTCTACCTATAAACATGCTTTTCCTAACTGTAAAAAGTTAAAAAAGGAGTCAATTTTATAAGCTCAATAAGCCACTCCAGGGTGTGTATGAAAACACTTCCAAGGGCAGAAAGGCACTTGGCCTGCACCGTCATGCCTCACCACATCCCTGGGTATGTGGTACAGTAGGAACCGAACACATCCCCTTGTGTCTTGTTGCTTACATAACACACATCCTGCCATGCCTTACTGCTTAATTCTACTCTATTCTGCATAGAGAATGAACTGCTGGCAGCTTTGCTATGACATTCCAAAGACACTGTGCAGAATTCTATGCACATTTGTACATAGATACATAGATACATAGATACATAGACAGTGTCAGCAGATAGGGGCCTATAGCCCACCCAGTCTGCCCATTTGAGCTTGTAAGTTCAGTTTATGTTTTCCTAGAAGTCTGTTGCCCCTTACCCCTGACCTCCAGAATTCCTTTATGTCTATCCCATGCATTCTTAAATCCCGTGATTGTTTCAGCCCCCACCACTTCCTCTGGCAGGGTGTTCCACTTGTCCACCACCCATTCTGTGAAGAAATTCTTCCTCATGTTTCCTCTGAATCGTCCTCCCTCCAACTTCATCCCATGTCCTCTAGTCCTGGAACATCTTTTTCACTTAAAAATAGTGTATTCCTGCACCCTGTTCCTCCCTGTGAGATACTTGTATGTCTCTATCATATCCCCTCTCTCCCTCCTCTCCTCCAGGGAGTACATGTTCAGTTCCTTCAACCTGTCTTCATAGGACTTGTGATGCAATCCATGCACCATCTTTGTTGCCCTCCTCTGAACCTTCTCTACCCTGTCTATGTCCTTATGTAGGTATGGTCTCCAGAACTGTACACTGTACTCCAGGTGGGGCCTCACTAGTGTCTTGTATAGCAGAATTATGACCTCCCTTTTCCTGCTGGTGATGCCCCTGCCTATACATCCCAGCATCCTATTTGCTTTATCTGCTGCCTTGTCACACTGTTTCCCTACCTTGAGGTCATCAGAGATGATAACCCCAAGATCCCTTTCCTGCTTGTGCATGCTATGTCCTCATCCCCCAAAATGATATATTGTGCCAGGGTTTTTTGTGCCCCATATGCATTATCTTGCACTTCTTTGCATTGAATTTCAACTGCCAAACCCTTGACCATTCTTCAAGTTTCTGCAGGTCCCTTCTCATTCTGTCTACACCCTCTGGTGTGTCTACTCTGTTACAGAGCTTTGTGTCATCAGCAAACAGTGAAATTCTGCCTTCTAGGTCCTGTGCAATGTCACTGATGAAGATGTTGAATAGGACTGGTCCCAGCACTAATCCCTGTGGTACCCCACTGGTCACTCTTCCCTCTGTGGAGTGACAGCCATTTACCACCACCCTCTATGTCCTGCCACCCAGCCAGTTATCTACCCACCGCTCTACTGTCCTGCCCACACCCATATTCCCCAGTTTGTGTAATAGTCTTCTATGTGGCAGTGTCAAAGGCCTTGCTGAAGTCCAGATAGGCCATGTCCACTGCCCTCCCCTGATCCACCTCCCTAGTCACCCAGTCAAAAAATTCAATGAGGTTGGTCTGACATGACCTCCCCCTGGTGAAACCATGCTGCCTTGGGTCCTGTAGTCCATTGACAACCAGATGTTCCACCAATCTCTCCTTCAGTAGTACTTCCATGATCTTCCCCACTACCGAGGTGAGGCTGACTGGTCTGTAGTTCCCTGCTTCCTCTTTGTTCCCACTTTAGTATAAGAGGACTACATCTGCTGTCCTCCAGTCTTTGGGTACCTCCCCTGTTTCCAGTGATCGGCTAAACAGGATAGCCAGAGGTTCAGCCACCACCTCTCTTAGTTCTTTAAGGACCCTGGGGTGCACCCCATCTGGCCCCATTGCTTTATCAACTTTTATTACTTCCAGTTCCTTCAGGACCCTTTCTCATGTAAAGGGACTTGTGTCCATTTCTGCCCCATTCTCACCCCTTGTACTCCCTTCAGACCCATTACCCTCCTCTTCCTCAGTAAAGACTAAGCAGAAATACCTGTTCAATATATTAGCTTTACTGTTGTCATCCTCCACATGGCCCCCATCCTCTCCCTTCAGTCTCACTATCCCTCCCTTTGTCTTTCTTTTTTCACTTATGTACCTGTAAAAGGTTTTGTCCCCTCTACCCACTGATTTTGCAATGTGTTCTTCTGTCTGAGCTTTGAGGCCCTTACTGACCTCCTGCCTCCCTTTGCTTCTCCTGGTACTTCTCCTCATCCCTTCTGCCTGTGTCTTTTTGTATTGCCTGAATGCAATCTTTTGGCTTTCACTTTCTTTGCTACCTCTTTGGAAACCATAATGGTCTCCTCTTCCTTTTCCTTTTGCTAACCTGCTTAATGCATAATTCTGTTGTTCTTGTAATCCCCATTTTAAATACTGCCCACTGTTCCTCAACCCCTGATTCCTGTCCCATTCCCTTAATGCCTCTTTCAAGTATCTCCCATTTTCCCAAGGTCTGCCCCCTAAAATCCAGGATACGTATTTTGTGTGGTTTGGTTCTGCTCTTTCTGTGATTTCAAACCACAATGACTGGTGGTCACTGTTTCCCAGATGCTCCCCACACTGTTACCCCCATCACACTGTCCCTGTTTGTGAGCACAAGGTCCAGTATTGCCTTCTGCTGAGTTGGTTCCATGACCAGTTGCTTGAGGAAGGCACCCTGAAGGAGTCCAGGATAAATCTGCTCCTAGTTGATGCTGCTGCTGGGGTGCTCCAGTCCACGTCTGGAATATTGAAGTCTCCAACCAGTACTACCTCACTCTTGTCTGCCATCCTTTGGATGGCTAGCATCAGCTCCCTATCTGTTTCTTCCTCCTGGGCTGGTGGTCTACAGACCACACCTGTGTGGATGGCTGTCCCCATTTTCCTTTCCAGCTTAACCCACAGTATCTCTCCCCCATTTTGTTCCTCCTGGATCTCTGTGACCCTTATGTCATTTTTCACATACAGTGCCACTCCTCCTCCCTTCCTGCCTGCTCTGTCTCCTCTGAATATGTTGTAGCCAGGTATGGCCATCTCCCAGTCGTGGTTATCATTACACCAGGTTTCAGTGATGGCCACAATGTCCAGGTCTGACTGCACCATGACAGCCTCCAGATCTTCCATCTTGTTGCTAGGCTCCTGGCATTTTCACACATGGCTTTCCATGTTTGACCTCCCTAGACTGTTTCGCTGTTCTCTCAGCCCCTTCTTGGTTGTCCTTTATCCCTGGTTCTCCTTGCTGTCTCTGCGTCTGCTGAATTTTGCCCCTTTTCTGCCTATCCACCTCTTGGGCACTAATCTCCATCTTTTGCACACTGCTTTGCAGAGATAGCCACTCCTCTGGTTCACTGGTTCCACTGCTAGCTGTGGGGGGTGAGCAAGTAGGTACCCTCCTTGCTGGCCTGCCACCCCCCTTAGCTAGTTTAAATGCTTGTCAATGTAGCATTTAAACTTATCATTGAGTGCATTCCAAACAAATCTAAATATCTTAAACTTTACAAGCTACATAGAAGCACCCCACAGAACATTGTTCACAGCAGAGATCTTTACAATGAGGGTAGTCATTAAACTGAACTCTGTATCATTTTTCAAATATGGCCATCTAATTAACCAAATTTCCATATTCCTGTTACCAAATTTACCACTTTAAATGGAAATTTATTTTCAAAACTGTAAGGAGTTCAGCTTAGTGAGTATCCTCATTGTAACAATCCTTTTGTCCTGAACAACCTTACTGCTTGTTGTTTTTCTGTAGCTGGTATAAGTTTCAAGATATTTAGATCTTTTTAGCATCTGTGCAGATGTGCTTACAAACAGCAGTTGCTTTTGTTCTCTGAGTGAACACTAAAGTAGATATGCCAAACAAATGTAAATATCTTGAAAATGATACAAGTTACACATGCACAACCAGTGTCAAAATTGTTTACAACAAAAAGACCTTTACAATAATGGTAATCACCAAGCTGAACTCTGTACAGTTTTTAAAATATAGCCATCCCTGCTGTTGTATTGTAAAGCAGTGCTTGTTGCTGAATCTATGGGCTCGGCTACATCACTGTCTAATGAGACATGATGCATTGTAGGTACAAGAAAAGCAATAAACTTAGCTGAGATGGAGATCCCCAGGGGTCATAAAACTACCATAAAGTTAGCAGGCTAATTTAGGAAAAACTCCTGATAGCAGACAGTGTGAAGGACACAGTAGGACTTCACACACAAATCAAAACACTCTGTACAACATATGTTTTTACTAATTCTGGGTGTACTACTCCTTTAAAATATGCTAGTGCTACAAAGCAATGCAGCTGATAGCACATTGCATATAGGCACATCAGCATATTGGTAGGTTTGGAGAGGTGGTAAGTAGCCATCAGTGTTGTGCTAATTAAAGCCTCCCCAAACCAGGTCTTATGACCTGTGCTCCCTAACCACAGCCCCTCCATCCCCTGAACACCCTCAATTGTTAACTATAGTCATATTTATAACTATAGTAGTATATATTCCTTGCATCCAGTGGTCCCTCCCACTCCCATATACCCCTGAATGTAACTATAGTAATATCCCTGCCATCCAGTGGTACCTGACACTCCCAGGTTTGACCCCAACTGATTCAAACCCAATCATTTCCTGATGTCTAGTGGTGCCCCTCCTCCCTATAGGTTCAAATCCCCCACCTGCCTTGTCCCCATAGGTTCAGTTCCTCTCAACCACCTGGTCCCCACAGGTTTAATTCCCCCAATCCACAAGGTCTCCACATGCTCCTGAGGTCAGACCTTCCCAACCCCTGCCCTATCCCAAGCATGCACCCCCCCTTTTGCAGTTGGCAAGACCCTCCACCACCAGCCGTCAACAGAAATTTAATGATTACACACCTACTGTACTCACAGCTAAGTACAGTAGGCACACAATTATGAAATGTCACTTGGCAGCTGGCCATGGAGGTGAGCAGAGTGTGTGTGTGCCAGCCACTGGGGGTTACAGGAATTGGGGGTTGGGGGATTTGAACCTACAGGGGATGGGTAGCTGGGGAATAGAACTTATGGGAACCTGGTGGGTAGGGATACTGAATCTATGGAGAGCAGTGAGGACCACTAGACACTAGGGAATGATCAGGTTTGTATCAGCATGGGAGAGTCAAATCTAGGGGGTGGGTGGGATCACTGGACACCAGGGATATTTCCACAGTTACAATTGGGGATATTCAAGGGTGAGAGGGACCACTGGACTCCAGGGATATTACTATACTTAGAGTCAGTGGTGTCTGGGAGGCAGGGAACCACAGACCACCATTATAGACAGTACTGACAGGTGCTATGGGGGTTAAAAACTCTGCACCTGGTTTGTGATGAGGCCAATATTAGATGCAAATGGCACTATAGCACCTTGCTAGTGCTATAGGGTTATTTCCATCATAAGGTACTAATGTAGCAGGTTGTTGGGCAGGAACAGTTGTCATTAGTGGGTCCTAACAGCCTGATTATGATCTCAATCCCCATAGTACCATATTGGCCACATACTTCCTGTGGCTAGTAGGGGGCTGAGGTTTGCGATCGCAGCCTAATTTAAGTCTGGCTGGCATACTGGAACATGCCTTTAGCCCTTGCTAAGTGCCCTAGCATGTTCAGTATACCACTAGTTTGCTCCAGGAACTAATTTGTTCATGGAGCAAATATTTTAGTGGGCCTGAATCTGGAATTACAAATATCCTGGCCCTGCTCTTTTTATTCCCCTGCAAGTGTACATTTAGAAATGAACACCACTCCATTTAAAGATTTAAATCACACACTTAATGATACCCTGTATGGACATCAGAAATATAAACACTGTTCTAATTTTACTAACTTAACCTCACCAGTTTGGCAAAAGGCTATCAGCCTGAATGGGCATTAGTACAATACTGCCAAATTTACCCCAGTATTTCTAAATATAGATTTTCACCTTCTTGTACTAACCATATATTACAAGTCTGGAACTAACTGGATTAATTAGCTTTAATTGGCTTACAGTGTATATCAATGTGAATTGTGCCACCTTTCAGAGTTATCAAGATAAACATAACTTGCCCAAATCTCACTTCTTTGCTTATTTGCAAATTAAGAATTTTGTTCAAAGTAAAGTATATGGGGGAACTAGATGGCTTGGTGGGTTGGGAGTGGGTTCAATAGTCTTTTACCTCTGGGTCACTGGTCACCTGAGGGCTGTTCAGTGGCCTATGTGAAATGAGTTGTGGTGGTCTCAGTCCAGTTCTCAGTAGGGGGGTGGTCACATCACAAAACCACCAACACAGTGGGCACTAATTAGCACTCTTGTTAGCACTCTCACATGAGAGGTCAAGGATTAAATTGGCATGGAGTCTAAACTAGCCTCTTAATTACATGTAGGTCCTTCAAGGACAGGGTTGAGGCAAATTGGTGAGGCAGTGTACGGAAGCTTGCACTGTGATCGCCTATGCTGCATCTGTCATGTGAACAAATAGAGGGCTTCGGTTTCCAGTGCTCTCAGTCTGGTACCTTTCACAAGCACTAAATTCACAGAAAGAAAAACAATTATTAGATAACAGGTACAATCTCTATTTCCCCCTTAATAGGATTATTCATTAATACAACCTCAAGAGAAAAATGATTTCTAAAATTTACTCAGTAATTCAAAAAGCCAAACAAACCAGGTTATCTTCATTAAGAAAAACCTGGCAAAAGGATTTGGGTACTCAGATTAGCAATCAGGCATGAGCTACTGTTTTCTTTTCCTCATCATTAGCTGCAAAAAATACAAAACATATTTGAATTAAATTCAGCCTCTTACATAGAGTATATTACACATCACATAAACTAAACAAATTCAACAAGCTTATGTCTGATTGAAGTCCCCAATGCTAGACACAGAAAGAGACAATGTTGCATTTGTTTGCAATGTGTGAAGATCAAGGAACAATGGGGCAATGTACTAAACACAATAAATTGGAAAATAGGAGTAGACTTTCCATATAACCCAGGGATAATTATATTAGGATTAATCACAGAGCTAGATCTATCACTCAGTGCAAATGTTTTTATAAATGTAGCATCAACTAATGTCAACGAAGTTATCATTTTGCACTGGAAGAATCATATGCCCCCTCAACCACACTGAGTGGTTAACTTACGTGTACATTATTCAAAGTTAGAGAGAATACTGTATATACTATACTAAAGTTTCAGAGAACCAATTTAAAGAACTATGACAACATTTTCTAAACTCTATAGGAATGGGCTGAAGCACTAACCCTGTTATTCCCTTTTTTAAATGTCTAGCTTTGTCCTTGCCCCCCCACTCCAATTTCTCATAGGCATCTGCCAGGTTACTCCCAGCAGCAAAATGATTCAGTTGGAGTTATGATGATAAATGGTATCTTATGCTCTGGCAACAGCTTTCATGTCATGAGCCAAGAAAGATTCGATCATTTTACATCTGAACCCAAAGGGGAAAAGTCATTAAGCACCGATAGTTTTAATATTGTAGTCTTGGACAACTCTGATAGTGAGGAAAGTGTCCAAGTTGTTGGTGTCAGTGACTCAGTAGGTAGCACACTTGCCTCTGAGGCCAGGAGATCAGAGAGCTGTGGGTTCAGTTCCCACATCTGGCACTTGGGTTAATATCCCAATACTGACACTGTAGTACCACGTGAGGGGGGTGCTGCCCTTCTGAGGTACCATCTTTTGGATGAGATGTTTAACTGAGGCCCCATCTGCCTGGATTGGTGGTAGTTCAGGTGGATGCTAAAGATCCCATGGCACTTATTGAAGAAGAGTAGGGGAATTTCACTGGTGTCCTGGCCAAATTTCTCCCATTCACTAAAAATACCACCAACAGCTTAGTTTGGTTCAATTTCAGTTGCTTACCATCTGTATCCCCCTTCCCCCCAGTCACCCCCAAAAAAGGGACTTCTAGGCCCAGTGGGATTACTGGGTCAACAAAATTCAATAAATAAAATTTAGACTAATGTGCTATAAGGCATGATGGGGGGGGGAGTTATCCCTTGACTCATAAAAAAATAGAGGCAGATGAAGGAGTAAGAGAAAGAGCAACATTTATTAAATACATTCAGTGAAAGATGGGGGAAGAATTTGTTTATTATTTTTACATTGGTAATACCCTAGAATGAAATGATTAACAATTTGGGAGGTTAACCCTGAGCATAACACAATATTTCACTAAACATATGGTGCAGTGAATTGCAATAATTAAAAGATCTTGGTTACTGGTTAAGAACTAGCTGTTGATAAGCTATCTCCTATTTGTCTTTCTGAGGTGTGCCCAACTTAATGCTGTTTATACTGGACTTGAACAAGTTAGAGGAGGGACTGTCAAAATCCCTGGTGAAGCAGGATGTCTGTTCAAAGCACCGTCAGAGAAGATCTCCATTTGTTACTTCCTGTACCAGCCAATGCAGCATAGCCAACTACCATCATGTCATGACTTCATTAGTCATAAAAATGTTAGCCCATTCTCTCAGCTCCTATAAACTACAGACTTGAGTAACATATACAGTAAATAGGACCATTCTGCCTGTACACTAGGAATGTTATAACTCTGTGTCGAGGTCAGTCTGTGGACTGCTTTCTGGTATGTAAGGCTATTAAGCTGCATTTTATGGAGTTGGCTACTGAGGGCATTTTAAATCATTCCCAAGTGTCTTGGGAAGTCCTCCTTTGACAATCTTGTTATCAGCTATGGGTCATGATTTGAAGGAAGAGGAAGCCTAGGCTTGATTATCACCGCTTCAATAAAGTTAGCTTCAGGGTATGGCTGTACAATATGCAGAATTCTGACACTGAAATTGGAGCAGAGTGGCAATTCCACTTCTGAAATGCATTTCAGAATTTCTTTTAAAATTCCACTGACATCTGACAAGAATTTCTGCATAAACCACTGATTAATTTTCAGGTAAACTGCTGAATAATTTTCCACAGACTGTGGAAAAAGAATTCACAGTTTCTGTAAACTGAAGATCATTAATCCTTAAAAAACATTTTAAGTGTGGAATGTATGAATTCTAACACTGACAGAATTCCATGGAATTTTCCAAAATTCTATGGAATTATGTTCCATTGGAATTTCAACATTTCGCATAGCCTAACTTCATGGCCCTTTGGTTAACTGGGCTTCCCACTTGTAGTCTGAGAACTTGGCTAACTGCCAACTGGGACTCAGTTTCTTGCCCCATTATCATTGCATGATATGTAGATTGACGAATTGCTGGAGCAAAAGTCTACAGAAAAATGATTTAATAAAACTGTATTTTTTGAAGTTCATATCATTCAGAATAATGCATATTAACATAGAAACAGGACTTGTCAGCAGAAAAGGACAAATTGACCCATCCAGTCTGCCAAGATATTCCCTGACTAATCTGTCTCTGCAGACACTTTCTGGCCCTGAGCGACCCTCCAGCTTTCCTACCTCTTTTGTAATATGTCCCCTATGTTTATCTTATGCATGCTTGAAGCTCCCATTGCTTTAGCGTCCACCATGTCTACTGGCAGTCTGTTTCAGGCATCTAACACCCTTTCAATGAAGAGATATTTCCTCATATCTCTTTTGATCTCCCCCCCCCCCCCCCCAACTTCATTGCATGACCTCTGGTCTTGGTGCTTTTTTTCATTTGAAAGAGATTCCCCCTCCCACATACCCTGTTTGCCCCCATGAAATATTTGTAGGCCTCTATCATGTCACCGCTCTCTCTCCTCTCTTTCAAGGTTTAGATGTTCTATTAAGATCCCTCAGTCTCTCCTTGTAGGGCTTCTTGTGTAGCACCTGCATCATTTTAGTTGCCTTCCTCTGAACTGCCTCCAATCTATCTACAGTATGTCCTTTCTGAGTTGTCTCCAAAACTGGACAAAATACTTCAAGTGGGGTCTCATCAGGGAGTCATACAGTGGCAACACCACCTTTCCTCCTCCTGTTGGAGATACCCCCCCATGCACCTCAGCATTCCACTAGCCCTCCCCCATGCTTTGTTACACTGCCCTGCCACCTTGAGGTCCTCACATGGTATCCATACTAATTCCTGCCACCCATTTTCCTGCAGATCAAATCCCGAGACCAAAATGCCAACATTTCACAATCCCAAAAGTAGTAAATCCCGAACCAGAATTTCCCACTGCCTGTTTCTGAGTACTGTGCTGTGCTTTACCATTTTATTAAACAGAAAGTACTGAGTACTGTTTGTATGTCTGAAATAGTTTTTTTCCAAAGTTTCTCTTGTGGAGTTTGGGGCTATTGGGTGATAAAAGAAGCACATTTGAATATGAAGTCCAGATCATCTAATTTTACTTTTCTGATACAGCACAAAGTCTATTTGAGGGCAAAAGAATATTGCTGTCTAGCTATTTTTTCTTTGTGATTCTTTGTACCTTAGTCTAATACAAATGAATTTTATTTGGCATGTAGAAATACAGGGGACAACGACTTTAGCACAGTCCCATATGTTGAATGTCATTTACTTTTTTTCCCCATGAAACAACTCCTTTATTGTTTTTGCTTTAGCATATGGAAGATCAAAGCATTATTTATTGTTTCTGTGTTAGCAAATGGAAGATCAAAACATAGTGACAGACCACACTGTTATTAAGAAAGGTGAACTTTACTGGAATTCAAAATCTATACATTAACTTTATGGTTTTTTATAGCTTTAGATGTTTCTAAAAATCACCCCCACTGTTCCCCAGTTAAATTTTCAGCATGGTATTGGTGGCTAATGCTTGCTGTCACATTTCAGCAGGCTGTGTAAACCTAGTAAATATAATGGAACTGAAAATTTAAATGATGGGACACTGTCGTCCTAGTTCTGAAATGATGTACTTGTGCCTAGTATGCCTCATCTAGTTTATTTATTTATTTGTTTGCTTTTGGTAACCGGGTGGGTGCACTAGGCATAAGAATGCCCATTTTCAGGCATGACCCAGGAGAATACAGTTTGAAATACATGAGCATACATGTGACGCAGCACATGAGATATGTAACACAGTTAGAAAGGGGATCACATACACTCAAGCTTAGGGTGTTGAGAAACATTGTTTGGTATAATACAGTGAAATACATTTTGAACAGAGTGAAAACAAGATCAGAAAAACAATGTGAGAAAAATAATATACATAGACAATACAATAAGTGCCATTATGTGGTAATTGAAACAGGAAGAAGAGGAAAAGGGAGAGTGGTGGGAAGCAGAGGAAGAGGGTAGGGGATGAGAGAGAAACATGTAAGAAGGGTATTAAGAGAGGTGAAAGAGGTGTCAGAGAAGTAGATTACCTAGGGAAAACAGAGGGTAGGGAGAAAGGGTGGTCTAAGGTGGATGAAAGCAAGTGCAGGGGCTGGTAGCACGCAGATGGTCACGGTGAAGTTTCTTAAAACTAGCATGGGTGGGAGCTTGATGAATAGTGTGAGATATGGAGTTCCAGTACTTTGGAGCTGTGTATGAGAAAGCACATGTAGCCATATTGGTTTTGCATCTAGGGATGTGAAGAGAGCCTTGGTCAGTGGATCGGAGCCCACAGGAGAGAGGTTGTGACTGCAGTAGAGAGGTGAGAGATAGGGGGAGGCCTGATCTGGTAATGCAGTCAAGTAGTGAGCCATAGGACTGGAGTCAATGGGTGGATGGGCAAGGCCATTTTAGGTCAACATAGAGCTGGCAATGGTGTTTGTAATGTGGGGATGCAGAGGTGTAGCGGCAGATGCTATTATAGGTGGTGTCCCATTTATGGAGTGAGGATTTTGAGGCAGATGGGTAAGTAGCTGAGCCATAGACCAGGGCTGGGAGCAGAAAGCCTTGAGCCACAGCTAGTCTAGCCGATGAGGTGAGGGCATAGCTAGTGTGGTAGGCACCTCCTATCTTAGCGTTGACAGATTTACAGGTGGTAGTTATGTGCAGGTCAAAATCTTGAGATTCATCAAGAGTAATGCCCAGATATTTAAAGGATCTGGTGCTAACCAGTGGGTAGCTGTCCACACACGAGATTTTGAGGGCATGTTGGTTCTCTTTAAGTATGGCAGGTGAGTGAAAGAGCATAGAGTATGTCTTGCTTGTATTGAGAATGAGTTTGTTCTCTGTTAGCCAAGATCGAATACTTGCAAAGTCTGAGACAAGATGGTGATTTACGTCGTCGATGTTTCTTGCACTATGGTAGATAACTAGGTCACCTGCATAGAGCAGAGATGAACAAGTAGATGCAAGCAACGGGATTTCGTTTATGAAGATTGAGAAAAGCAAGGGGCCAAGAATAGAGCCCTGGGACATGCCAGCATGTATAGATGAAAGGTCTGATATGGCTGAGTTGAAAACTACTGCCTGCTTTCTGTCAGTCAGATAGCTTTTGAACCATGCCACTACATCAATGTAGAAGCCTGGGAGCATAGTTTGACAAGGAGAAGGAAATGGTTAACCAGGTCAAAATCTTTAGTTAAATCGATGAAAACCACACCTGTCAGAAGGCCTGAGTCCACAGAAGCATAAATGTAGTTTGTGAGTTTGAGGAGGGCGGCAGAAGTGCTGTGGCCTTTGCGGAAGCCATGCTGGGAACAAGAGAGAAGGTTATTCTTCTGAAGATTGGGTGGCCACTAGTTTTTCCAAGATTTTGCGAAGCGCAGAGAGAATTGCTATGGGACAGTAGTTCTTGATTTCTTTAGGATCACCCTTTTAGGAATGGGTGTGACTCTAGCTATTTTCCAGATACTAGGAACTATACCATTGCATAGAGATAGATTAAAGATTTTGGTTAGGGGGGAGGCTATGTGAGGGGCAGCAGCTTTTAAGAACCTTGGTTCCAGACCATCAGACCCCGAGCTGGTACTGTCAGGGATGGAGAGCAGCAGTTTTAGAACTTCTGTTCTTGTAATGCTCCAGAACCTAAAAGGAGGATGCATGTGAAGAGGTTTAGTGTCACCAGAGGGGGAAGTGCTGTGTGCATGTGGGAAGGAGGCCAAGTAACTGGTTAGATCTGAGAAGTGGCGATTGAAAGAGTTGGCTATAGTCAACCGGTTATTGCAGTATATGCCATTTATCATCATATCACTTGAATGGGCCATATGTTTAGCTTCAAGGAGGGTTTTTATGGTTGATCAGAATTTCTTAGAGTCCCCTGTGGCTTTTGTTAGCAGGTCTTTGCATAAAAAGCTTTTAGCTAATCGAATGTATCTTTTGCATGTGTTTCTCTGAGATCAGTAGTTGTTATAGTCTGTCTGAAACCCAAAGGCTTTGAAACACCACCACATTTTCTCTGTGGCCCTTATTTGGGTGAGTAGGGTTCTGGTTAACCACTTAGTCTGAGTTCCACGAATACAATGAGTGACATGGGGAGCATGGGTGTCTTGGAGCAGACCAAACCAGGCCAGAAAATAGTCTAGTGCTGACTGGACATTAGTTGAGGTGTAGATGGGTGACCAGTCAATCAACGAGAGATCATGTGTAAACTGTGTTATGTCAAAGTTGGCCAAATTGCGGAAGGTGATGAGTTTTGGAGGAGGAGGAGGTTTACTGGTAGAGCACCAGATGCAGTAGATTGGGGTGTGATCATTTATTGCATTTGCAAAGGTACCTGCACAGACTATGCTGTCAGGGCAGTTTGTAAGGACCCAGTCGATAAGTGTACTAGTCCGAGGGGCAGTCATGACCCTAGTTGTGTCTGTGATTAGTTGGTGAAAGTTGTGGCCTTGTACTGTGGTATGAGAGGACTGGTTTGATTTACAAGTCCAGTTTAAGTTGAGGACCCCTAGAATAAGGACTTCATTGCGGCCGATGATACTGTCCACTTGGGAGAGGAGTTCTTCAAGACCAGTGCTACCACCAGCAGGAGGGTTATAGGCACAGACTATGTGTAATTTCTTTGAGCCTAGCTATAAGGTTGCATGGATTGCTTCACAGTGAGATAGGGTAGGCAGGACATTGTGGGATAGTAACAAATGAGGTTTATGGAAAATGGCAACACCACCTCCACACTTTGTTGAGGGCCTGTCTTGTCTGATTAGATTGTAATTTGGTAGCAAGCAGAGAGGATTGGGGATGGTGGGTTTTAGCCATGTTTTACATAGGCGAAGGATATCAGGGTGATATTGAGCAACCCACGCCTTGCGTTCCACACTGTTATGAAGAAGGTTGCTAATATTCAGGTGTAAAATGTGGAGGCTCTTGGTGTCATTCCAGGTTGCATCAATGTAGGATAAATTAGTTACAGGCCCTGGGTTAAGCTCAATATCCCCAACTAACATTAGAGCTAGGAGTAACAGGTACCATAGCTTACAATGGATGAAAGGGGTAGACAGGATGAGATTTAGCAGCGAGGATTTATGCAGAGTGTAGGCTAAGTGGTAAATGAACTTGTAAGGTACGAGAAGTGGGGCGGTGTCACAGGGCAAGTGAAGTGGCATATGCATATTGGAGAGCCTTGAGACTTCAAGGTAGGTGTAGTGACGATTCTTGGTTGGTGGGTGGTATGATAAAGGGAGCCATATGAGGGTAGAAAAAATAGAAACTGGCAGGAATATTGTACAAGGATTTATGGTCATATTGATTTTAAGTGAGTGGGTCATTTAAAGTGGGGTGTGTAGGAAGGAAAGCTCGATTTGAGAAAAATAACAAAAATGTTATTTTGATATCAAAGTTATGATTAGGGAGCCAGAAGGATGGAAACAAATATCAGGCACCCTCTAGCAGTCAAGAAATGTAGCCTGCTAAAGGTAAAGTGAGGGGATAGTTAATTTTCTACTGGGAGTGGTCTACACTATGACTAACGCTATATAACTGGTGCCAGCTAAGTGTGGGAGTGGTGGGAGGTGGGTGGGGAGCAGTTACATAGCGACTGCAAGGAAACAGCACCCGGGCAAGGTCGGAGCAGTTGTTGCAGTAAAATTCAGTCTCTGTCCTAAGCTACTGGCGATGTGATTTAAATTATACAGCAGCAGCTAAATTTGTATATGCAGAGTGAGGAGAACAGTTCCTACAGTTAATTTCAGTCTCCCGCCTAAGCTGCTGACGATGTGATTTAACTTATAGCAGCTGCTAACATTGAAATTTGTAGAGCAAGGAGAGCAGTACTTGTACGTATTTCAGAAGAGGAATTGAAAAGTGATCGATATGCGACTAGGTGCTCAGTCTCCCTCCTAAGCTGCTGGCTATGTGATTTAAGTTAGAGCAGCTCTTTGCGCTTTATTTAACTGCTTTCTTAGAGTTTAGTAGCAGAAAAAGCAGTCTAGGGGTGCTGAAATTGTATTAGCAGCAGGTTCCTTTATTTGCACTGTTCAGCCATCCAGTAGTATTAAGAGGAACAGCTACCTAGGGACCGAGAATATATATGGAGTTTAATCGGGATTTTACCAATCAGAAAAAAAAATGCAGTTTAAAGTTTTCCTGGTCTGTACAGCTAAGTCAGTAGCTTAACTTGTTTCTAGAATTAGATGTTGAGGCATTTCAAGCTAATCCAGCATGTAATTCAGTATTAGCCACAGGAAAATTCAAAATTGAGGTTTTGGCGCCACTTTCTAGTAAGTGGCCGGTAGCTGAGATACAGAATTTAGATTCAAGGTCCCCACCTAGTGAGCACACATTTGTGTAAAGCATTTAATTTATACAACAAGTGGTGTGAGTTCCATGCATTTTAGTCAGTCATTTTTGGCAGTTTGAGACTGGGCAGAGATCCAAGTGAAAAACAGTGCCAAAATTCAAAACAAAAGACAAAGGAAGGCAAAAGCTATGAGGCGCTGCTAGGACTGGTGAATTACCTTTAGGATAGGAGGCTTGATTCATCATAGGGAGTATACTCCAGGGCAAGGTGTGCCCTCCTGTAGCCGAGGCTTTAGGATAGGAGGCTTGATTCGTCGTAGGGAGAATGCTCCAGGGCAGGGTGCCCCCTCCTGTAGCCGATGCTTTAGGATAGGAGGCTTGATTCATTGTAGGGCGAATGCTCCAGGGCAAGGTGTGCCCTCCTGTAGCGGAGCTTTAGGATAGGAGGCTTGATTCATCATAGGGAGAATACTCCAGGGCAGGGTGTGCCCTCCTGTGGCCAAGGCTTTAGGATAGGAGGCTTGATTCATCATAGGGAGAATACTCCAGGGCAAGGTGCGCCCTCCTGTAGCCGATGCTTTAGGATAGGAGGCTTGATTCATCATAGGGAGAATACTCCAGGGCAAGGTGCGCCCTCCTGTAGCCGAGGCTTTAGGATAGGAGGCTTGATTCATTGTAGGGAGAATGGTCCAGGGCAGGGTGTGCCCTCCTGTAGCCGATGACTTTAGGATAGGAGGCTTGATTCATCATAGGGAGAATGCTCCAGGGCAGGGTGTGCCCTCCTGTAGCCGAGGCTTTAGGATAGGAGGCTTGATTCATCATAGGGAGAATACTCCAGGGCAGGGTGTGCCCTCCTGTAGCCGAGACTTTAGGATAGGAGGCTTGATTCATCATAGGGAGAATGCTCCAGGGCAGGGTGCCCCCTCCTGTAGCCAAGGCTTTAGGATAGGAGACTTGATTCGTCGTAGGGAGAATGGTCCAGGACAGGGTGTGCCCTCCTGTAGCCGAGGCTAAGGAGGGCACACCCAAACATTAGGGGGAAAAAAAAATGCAAGTCTTAATTTGATAATCCTGGTAATGTACTCTATATAGCTATATGGGAAATTGCTATGCAGGAATTTTAAGAGATGGAAAGAGTCAAAATCAGGGATGTGGGCACGGGATATCGATCAACAGGATGACAGTCGATGGGAATAAGTACCTAACTCTCTCACATATGATAATCTCAAGATACCTTTCTTGTTTAGTGACTGCCAGAACCTCCCCCCATTCTATACTCAGCTCCTGGGTTCCTATGCCATAGGTGCATAATTATGCACTTGTTTTTGCACAGAACCTCAACTGCCATGCTTTTGACCACTCCTTGAGCTTCCCAAGTCCCAGTACCGAACTCTATGATATGCTGACAGTCACTCTCCCATCATTAGAATAAGTGTCATTTACCACATCCCTCTGCCTCCTATCTCTTAACCAGTTTCTAAGCCAGTTCATCACGTTGGATCCCACCCTAGGCTACATAATTTCTTTATTAGCCTGCTTTGTGGTACAGTGTTGAAGGTTCATAGTTTAAGCACAGGTGAGGTCACTGCATTCCACTTTTTTGTTGTCTTCAGCTCAGTTGAGATCACTTGGTTCAGGAACTGCTAAGCAATTAAAAAAATATTAGGTGTGATAAAGGCTACATTAAATGGGTCCCTAAACAAGGAAAAAACTAGGAAAAATGTAAACACTCAAAACAATATACTAGGGAGATAAAAACGCAATTCACACACGCCCAAATGTATAATTATATCAAATATGTATACAACATTGTTCATATTCCCTTTAATAAAAGATCCATACAGAAACAGAATTTATGTTTCAAGTAAATAAATTCTGTGTATCTATACATATTTTATTAACAAGATCTTCTGAAGGTTACTGATTGACAGGTCATGGCATGGCACAAACTACCACTAAGGACCACCATATCTAAGCACACTGATAAAGATGGGACAGGCTAATAAGTGTGTCCCTGAACAGAGCTGACTTTCTCTGATCCACTTTGGAAACAGATCAGTCCCATTTAGTCACTGTCAGTTGCTTGCATTCTAGAGTACCAGTGTTATGTGGTAGACATCCTGTTCAGGAGTTGGGATCTGTGAATGGAAATCATTCTGAAGCAGGGACTTTCCAGGTTACTAATGGCTTTTCTTTTTTTTTTTCGTTCTGTCTGTGCTCCCTTGCTTCACTGGCACCTGGGCACCTCTCATAGCCACTTATTTCTGCTCCAAACTTTTGCTGATTTTGTGCTATGGATTCCCCCCAGGTGAGGTCAAGGGTAAAGGCACCTCTTGACAAAATGCTAGTGGTCAATCCAGGAGAGCCGGGTCGAGATTGAGGGGACTGGATGTATTGTGGCTGCTTGCCCCCGGTGCCAGGGCTCATTTTTCCATTTTCTGCTCCCCCATTCCTGAGGTGGTGCATGGAATGATGCCACAATGTGTACATGGTAAGTGTGTCAGCACATTGGCATCTGCCTCTGCTTTGTCCCATGTTTTGTTCCTCCAGCCACACTGCCACCGGTGGTTACGCAAGTGGCAGTGTTGTGGTGGGAATACAGCCCTCTGTACCCAGAGGAGGAGCGCATCCTTTGGGATGCTGATCCTCTTCTTCTGGCTGCCCTCAATGACCCGAGATGGCTCCCTGCTGATGTCATGAGTGGTAGTGCTACTGCTATGCCAACAGGCAAACTGTTACTAATGGCTTTTCTATGGTCAGCCAAAATGCATCTGTTGTAGTAGAGAAAGATTTTCATGTTTTCTGTGACAGAGGCTACATCATTCATGATTCACAAAAACTGCAGGAAGCAATATATGTAGAGGAGTGGGAGCTGATAATACAAATATTCTGCAAAAAAGGAAAACTTCAAATAAACAAACAAAAGCAAGCAAGAGTGGCTGGAGGCTGATGTGTGGAACACTCCAGTAATTCACTTCTACTTCCATAGAGGATCATCCATGGTTCGGCCAAAGTCTTCTCTGGCTTTTTTACCCCATTATGCTTATTCAGCTGGTCTTAAATGAAGATTACATTAGCGGTTTCCTTTGTGGTAGTCATGGTGATATTCTTTTATCTCCTTTCCCTTGGTTTTAGCTGGTTTCTCAGCTCCTGGTGGACCTCTCTCAGATGTTATATAAAGTTAGTCTGTTCCAGCTCCAGCTGATCAGTCTTACATGTACTATAGATGAGCACTGCTGGAAGTGTGCTACTTTTCACCAAGGGATTCCTATAGACAAGGGAGTGAGGCAAAATGATTAACCTCTTGGCCTCCATTAAGTCCTCCTGCTCTAGAACCTATGTTAGGATGTTCTAGACATTTGCCCAGTGGTGCCTAATGCATTCCAAGTACCAGCTTTTCTGTTAACAGCTTGGTAGTAAACTATTTCTCCTACAAGTTTTGTTAGTGGTCTTATGCATCATCCTAAGATGTATGCTTCAGACCATCTCTAATCTGAAGTTACATGGTTAAAAGTGTTTAACTGTAAATACCTATAGGTCAGTCGGTTTCCCATATGTGCTATGGACAGTGATGCTGAATCTACATGCTGTACTGCTTTTTTATCAGATTCCCATCCAAGTCCCCCAAACCAAAGAAACATATGCAGAAGTAGTTGGCTCAGGTTTTGTCAACAACTAGAAAGAAGAGTAGGACAAGGAGGGGGAGGAAGAGGAAATCGAGGCAAATGCAGCAAAGGCAAGAAGAACGTTGAACCGAACAAAACTGAATTGTCAGTTTTGCCAAAGGGATTATCCTTTGTGCCTACATTGAAATCGGACCCTTATGAGGCTGTGCTGGATTTATGTGAATTTGGCAGGACTCTGAAGCTAAACATACATTGTGCAAATCAACCAACTGAGATGGAACTGCCTACAGTATCAAAGGGAGTAACAATGAATGGAGTGGGAGACATACATTATCAGAGCAGATTCTACAATAACAACAAACTTTAGGAATAAATTGGCCTTCTGCCCACCACCATGTGACACTGTTCTCACCTATGAACATAATTTTGAATAGGACTTAACTCAATTGTGGGTGGGCGGTCATTTTGTATCAAGGATAGGAATGGAAAGCTTGGACTTTAAAAAATGTTCTTGGTACTGAAGAATTAAAGAGCTACTGTATGTCCTAAAACTCATATTAACTTTAAAACACAGATAGTAACTTTTATATCTGATACACCTTTTCATTTTGGTTAATTAGATTTGTTACCTAATGTTGGTAGGTGTGATGTGTGGAACAAAACTCTGCTTGGCAACCAACATATATAGCTCATTACATCATCAGAACTGTCATTTCACTTACTATGACATCACAGCTTCTCAGGAAGGGCCACTTAGTAGCTGTCAGGTCATTCCCTTGTGATGTCATTGTCTGTGAGGTCACAGTGTGGATGATGATGTCAGGTGAAGAATTCAATGAGTTATGTCAGCTGCCAGGCAGAGTGCTATTCCACACATCCAGCATAATTCTATCACATAGAAAATGTTCTAATGAGCAAAATGAACAAGAAAAATACTTCAGCAATGAAAAGTTACAACTCACTACTTCTTAAAATGTGTCACCTTTTCCTGTTTACTATTTTTGGTTCCACTAGCACATTATATGATATTTTCCTGTTAAGAAAAGTTGATACCAACTATGTGAACACAAATAAGGAGGAGAGAGAGGCTTTAAAATGATTACAAGAGAATAGATGATTATTTGAACCCGGTGGACAAAGGAGGGGCAGTGGTAGTAATAGATTCTGACTTCTTTAATGTGGAAGTATCTAGATACAGTAGCTAGCAGATGACTGGTTCTATGGAAAGTTATTATATGATCCGGCTCACATTTTTAAAAAGTGAATTACTGCTTTTATTAATGATGCTTTTGCTAACCATATTATTTCTCCTGAAACCAGGGATTTTCTCATTAATGAATATCCTTTGCTGGACACTACCCATAGACTCCTAAAAATACACAAAACTCTTGTTAATCCACCTGGGAAACCAATAGTGGCCAACAGAAGATCGCTTATGGAACCATTGTCCATTTTCTTACATAGTTTCCAGAAAGCACTGGTTCCCCTCATACCATCCTACATCAGAAATTCAGTCTGTAGTTTGTAGGCTCCTTGTCAGTCTTGATGTGGAAGCACTGTATATGAATATTCCACATGGGGTGGCCTGAGAGCAGTAGAATATTTTGTCAGAGACACAGATAATTGTTCACATGAGATGGAAGATTTTCTGGTGGAACTTAGAGGTGGTAATTACCTGTAACCATTTTCTGTTCCTAGAACACCACTATCTTCATAGCTAGGGTACAGCGATAGATGCAAACTTGGCACCAAGCTATGCCAATCTGTACCTGGGATTGTGGGAAAAGAAGTGGTGAAAAACAGGGAGGTAAATAAGTATCTTGATAAAACTGGCCTATACAACTCTGTAATTGATCATGTGTTGATGGTGTTTTGAGGAACTGAGGAGGAGGAGGAGCTGAGGGACTTCATTGAGCTTTTTGAGTTAACAAATTCTAACATGTGTTTTTCTTTGACAAGCAGCTTGCAGTCTGTACACTTCTTGGACCCCTAGATACAGAGAGACCCAGAAGGAGATCCTGTCACTGATCTTAATCAAAAGCCATTCGATACCAACTCTTCCTCTTGTTATCCAGCCACCACCCTTGCCAAACCATCAACAACATCCCTATAAGTCTAGTCCTAATGAGAATGTCAGAATTGTGGGGATGATGCTGTCTTTGATAGGAATGCTAGAGATATGATAAACAGGTTATTAGATGGAGGGTACAAGGAAAAAGTAATGGAAGAGGCCTATCAATAGTCTAGGGATTATAATAGCACAGAACTGATTCAGGAGGCAAGGCATAGTAGAAATATGACAGGTTGATGACAGAAAGGAAAACAAACTGAATGTTACCACTACCAATTCCTCACAATCCAGTCAATGTGATCAGGGATATTATTCAGAGGAACTGGAATACGGTTTTGAGTGAGGTACTTCTGCCACCCCCCACCCCCAATGGTCTTCAGGAAGGACTTGAATCAGAAAGATGTGCTGGTTAGGTCCCTTCAGAGACTACATGCAGAGAGAAACACATGGTTTTACCCCTTTTCCAAAGGCTAATTTCAAGTGTGGTTCATGCAACAGTTCTTTAGACATAGGTGTGGTGCTGCAGGAGTAGAGAAATCCACATTTGGTACTGCTGCACAAGAGTGGGCCTAGGAATTACCCTGGGCACTACAGGCCAGTCAGTTTGACCTCCACTGTCGGTAAACTGATGGAGGCCATTCTGAAGGAAATGCTAGTCAGGTTCCTTGAGGGAAATGGGCTCCAGGATGAGAGGCAATGTGGGTTTATGTCAGGGAGAGCCTGTCAACCCAACTTGATCAACTGCTTTGACTAGGTAATGAAGACAGCAGAATAGCGCCAGGTGGTTAACATTCTATACTTGGATTTCAACAAGGTTTTCAACTCAGTGTCCCACAAGATATTGATCAGGAATTTTGGGGACCTACACTGGGAAGCATATTAACAAGGTTAGTGGCAAACCGGACCAGTGGTAGGACACAACAGGTGGTTGCTAGGGGAAGCTCTCAGGAATGAAAAGGGTCAACTATGGGGTCCTGTAAAGAATAGTGCTCATCCCAGTGTTGTTTATTATGTTCATTAATAACATTAGGGATGGCATTAAAGGCAAAATCTGCCTCTTTGTAGACAACATCAAGCTCTGTGCCAGAGTGGACACAGATGAAGGGGTGCAAGACCTAAAAGAAGACCTAGCAAAGCTGGAAAGGTGGTCTGGTGTATGGCAGCTCATGTTAAATGTTAAGAAGTGCAAAGTCATGCTCATAGCAGGAAAGTACCAGAGGACTAAGTAGTCTATGGGGTTGAAAGTCACTGAATCAGAGGAGGAAAATGACTTGGGATAGTCATTACCAGTGATCTTAAACAGATTACACAGCATGGAAAGGTAACAACCAAGGCAAACAGAATGCTGGGCTTTCTTTCTAGAGGGTTCATAAACAGAAGGGAGGAGGTTATATTGTACTGCCACTGAACAGATCCTTGGTGTGATCACACCTGGAGTACAGCATGCAATACTGGAGATCCTACCTGAAAAAAGCTTGATGCAGTTCATAGGAGGGTGGCAAAGATGATTCAGGGCCAGCAGGGCGGGGCATATGAGGACAAGCTGAGAGATGGTGCTGGGGTTCAAGATAGGGTCAGAAAGAGTGATGGGCAGAGCCCACTATAATTTCCAGATCAGAAGCTTTGCAATTGAGCAGACTCGATAGACCGAAAAGGCTTTTGTCTGCGTACTATTTTCTGTGTCAGTACATAAACATTGTCCTTGAATGAGAAGATAAACCTGTTTAGCACAACCAATAATGTGATACTTTCTCCTTCAACAATTTAATTAGCTGTAACATCATGAATATAGTTAATCTTGCCCATTGTAGTTGTGAGGTGGTCTATCTAAGGAAGACAGAAAATTCAAAGAAAGGATAGGAGACCATGTGAGGGCTATAAGGACCTTGTGAGTTCATTTGCCTCACATGTCATGTAGCCAGGACCAAATAGGAGCCAAAACTGAAGCTTTATGGACATTATTTATACCTATAGGATCATGGTGGGATCTGGATGGCAAGGTATTGCACTGCAAAGCTTTCTGGAACTACAAGTTGGGTAACATGAAATATCTTGGGCTGAATGAGTGCTGTGAACTTGCACAATTTGTAATATAGGATGAAGGAAAGGAAAGAGGACATTTTTAACCAGAAAAGGCTCATTAAGCCTGAGCTTTTTTCCAGGTGGGACCTGGGAGCACAAATAAGTTAAGTGACTTGCTCAGAGTCACACTGTATGCAAGTGGGGGATGATGGGACTCAGACCCAGGTCTCCAGGTTTGCAGCTCAGTTTCCTTAACCACTACACTATACTGCCTCTAGATAACACTGTTTGGTTTACTAAAGCTCGAGTTACCCTTGACCAGTTGCATTCTCCCCTATAGAAATGTAATCTCTAAGAAATTGTGCTCAAAATGTGGGCTCGTTATTTAGTTTTAGAAAATGGTTATTGATAATTCAGGGTTATGACTGGCCAGCTGGCACTGTACAAGTGTGGTCTATCTAGCAACAGACCACGGCCCCGATTCTAGAAAAGTTACGCCTGGCGTAATAGCACTTGCGTCAAGTAGAATGGTGCAAGTAGCAACTTACGCCAGCAGGTGGGACTTGCGTGATTCTACAAAGTGGCTTGTGACATGTCACAGGCTGCTTGCACCAAACAGCAGATACACCGGCAGTTGCGCCATAAACCCCCTGCAACATGGCACTAGGGGGGTTATGGCAGCAGTTGCACCCCATTCCAGAAGGGCAGCAACAAAGACCCCAATGTCGAGATTCTAAAAGAACCCCTGGAGGAGAATTGACATCATAAGTTACACCTGCATTTAGCTAGTGTAACTTACATAAGTCCTCCGAGGGTTCCGTAGAACCCAGTCCATGTGCTCCCCCATGCTCAGACCACACCCGTTGTTGCCCCAATGGGCACCGTACAAACAGTTCTAGACTTGGAGCCATGATCCCACCCCATCCCCCTACTGTACACGCCCCCTACATTAAGTGTCCTGCAGAGCTGCCCACACAAACTGAAATGAATTTCTGAGTGTGTCTTTTCAGTACGTGCTCTTACTGAACTCAGTCAGCGGCTGGCCATGGTGGTGAGAGGTGGGCTGTGCCAGTCACTGGCTGGGGATGGGTAGATGGGTGCTAGGTGGGCTGGCATGGCTGGGTGGGGGGCCACTAGACTACCAGGGCAGGGTATTTGCTGCCTTTGTGGCCGGCAACTCGGTGGTTGGGGCACGGGTGAGCGGATGACAGCGCCTCCCTGTGGGGCATGTTACGTCAGGGGATTCGGGGGGCTGGGGGTGTGGGAAGCCCTGCAGGGCATTACTTGCACAGGGATTCAGGGGGCCAGTTGGTGTGAGCAGCCCTGTGGGGTAGTAAATACACAGGGATTTGGGGGCAGTTGACGTGGGCAGCCCTGCGGGGCAGTAAATACAAAGGAATTTGGGGGCAGTTGGTGTGGGCAGCCCTGGGGGCACCTATTTTGGCTAGCTGGGCATGCGGGACACTTGCGATCTGCGTGCGGCTTGTGACATGCTCACCAGGTGTGCCCGCAGTTCGGCGTACCTGGCTGCATGTCACAAGTCACAGGATTTAGCTTGAGAGACCCTGCCCTCTTTAGAATGGGTGCAGGGTCAATGTCATGCTATGGGTATGGAAGTTGTGTTTGCTGCGACTTGCTCCAATTCTTCTAGAATTGGGCCCCCAGGTATGAAGTAGTGCCAGTGCCAACTGCCCAGTTGCCCACCAATATCACAGAGTCAGCTGTTACTTGTCTCCGAAATGAGCATTCCACTGTCTGTGCAAGAAGAAAATTATAGTTTTTGTCACCAGTTTCTGTGGGCCACTACAACAGTTTTTAGCAAACAAATGTCCGACATCTTACCTATAAACTTCGACATCTGTTTCAATCAGCAGCTGTCAGGAGACAAATTGGAACATGAACCTGACATGTGACCCATCAAAAAAAATGAAAACAAGAAATCCTGTCAGTGAAGCAATGGAGTGGCACGTAAGTTTGACAACTGAGCAGCTCAATGAAATTGAAACTGAGAGGGAGGAAAAAAGTACATGGAAGAACAAAAGTGGATTGCATCAGTGTTTCAGGGCTGGGCAACAAAACAAAAGCTGGCAGTTGACTTAAAAGTAATTAGTCCTGAAGATTTAAATACAGCACTTAGGCAGTTTTATGTGGAAGTAAGAATGAACAGCAGTAGTGAATATTCAGTGTCAGAACAGTGTGCAGTCTGAGCGGGTATCAATAGGTATCACAACAGCCCCTCAGTTGCACGTTCACTAAACATAAACTCCGATCCCAGGTTTAAAAGCTGCAACAACCTTTTTGTAAACATCCTCAAAAGGTATAGAAAACAGAACAAGGATAAATCTGCTCATCATCATGCGATCACACAAGCGGACTTACAAAAGTGCTGTTCCTCAGCTTCTCTCTCTCCTGACACTGCGTCGGGCCTAGTAAAGTATGTGTGGTTCTAGATACAACTACACATGGCTGGCACAGTCGGGAGGGATTAAGGGAGCTAACGCTTTAGTCATTCCAAGTAAACACAGATGAAAATGGCACCAAATACATAAGTCTTGGTCACAAAGCCCACACCAAAAATCATTCAAACCCTTTGGAAATTAACAACGAAAACATCAGGGGATTCATTTATGAAGAGCCCACAAATCTGAACTGTCCGGTTAAGTGTATTGAAAAATATCTTTAAAAAGTTCCCCCTGACACCACAGCATTCTATCTTCACCCACAACCTGTTGCTCAGTCAGTTCTAGATACTCAAAGTGTATGGTATAGTAAAGAAGTAATAGGGAAAAACTATTTAGGGTTTCTTATGCCCAAATTGAGCACTGAGGCTAACTTAAGTAAAATATATACCAACCATTCCATTCCATTAAGGATAAGGGGAAATTATAAGCGTTCTACTCATATAAAAATAATAAAAAAGGTACCCCAAAAGGCATAGGCCCACTTAGAAATCATAAAGGAGAATTAATAACTGATACTACACAAATAGCAACTCTAGCTAACTCCTATTTTTCGACTGTATTTAATAGTCTGACAAACAAAACTAGGGTGGATGTCATTATACAAAATACACAGCAAAGGGTTATTATCACAATTAAAGACAGAAACTAGGCTATTAAACTTAAACCCAAATAAATCATCAGGCCCTGATGGGCTTCATCCAAGGTTGCTGAAGGAACTGGGAGAGATATTGGCTCCACAACTGGCACATATATTTCAGAAATCAATAGATACAGGGAAGGTAGTTGATGCCTGGAAAATTGCAACTGTTATCCTTATATTCAAAAAGGGGGACAAATCAATCCCTTCAAATTATAGACCTGTAAGCCTGACATCAATCCCCTCCAAGATACTGGAGGGAGTATTGAAGGATGAAATCTTAAAATATCTTAAACATAACCAACACACTGATAAGACACAGCATGGATTTACAAAGGGGAAGTTCTGCCAGATGAACATGCTGGCCTTCTGCAATAGAGCAGCTAGTGGATTGGATGTGGGAAGCCCAGTGGATATTGTGTTCCTGGACTTCTCCAAAGCATTCGACAAGCTCCCCCATGCAGAACTCATATCAGAAATGTTGGAGACATGGATCTACTCCCCTATAACTACTTGGACTCAAGAATGGTTGAACGATAGAAGGCAGAGAGTCTGCATTAGGGGAATCTTTTCAGAGTGGTCCACGGTGACAAGTGGAGAACCCCAGGGATCAGTGTTGGGGCCTTGCTTATTTAACTTATACGTATCTACACTACGAAATAACACATAAAGTGTCTGGCTACAGCAATTCGCCGACGACTGCAGACTGGGAGCAGAGGTGGGTGATACAAAGGGGACTCCGCCTTTACAAACAGCCCTAGAAAATATAGTAGACTGGACCAAAAGATCAAACTAGCCCTAAATCTAGAAAAATGTGTTGTCATGCACCTAGGAAACAGAAACCCCCATCTTACTTATACTCTAGATAACCAAATTCTAAAACCCACACTGGAAGAAAGAGACCTGGGTATCATGGTTTCTAATGATATGTCATTTACACCTCGCTGCAGAGGTAGAGCTAAAAAAGGGAACTCAGTACTAAACTGTATATTCAGACATATTACATCCAGAGACAGGGAGGTTATTATTTATTTATTTATTTATTATGCATCAGTTTACAACCTTTGAGCCAGAGGCTTATTTACAAAGGTACCTCATCACAAAGAGGACAAAAACGGTACAAATAAACTTATTACATCATAACAGAGTACAAAAATTGGTGGAACATGAAGACATATATTGGATACAATTTTAAGGTTACAGGATTGGCAGAGCACAGGTAGGTACAGAACGATTTGTACATCGAACAAACAGTGGTAGAATTATACCGACTAAGCATAGTAGAGACAGGAGGAGATGAAAGAAGAAATAGGACAATAGGTAGTGGATGGTAGTAGGTTGGGTTCAGCCACTCAGGGAGATTTGTCAGAGCAATTGAGCAAGACTAAACTTAGTGGCAGCCACAGCTGCACGTAGTAAGTAGGTGATTATGAAGGGAGGCTTTGAAACAGGAGATCATGGAAGCACCAACGATAGTGACGGGGAGGGTGTTATACCAGGATGGGGCTCTGTAGCAATAGGCCCTTTGTCCTTGTGTGGTCCTTGCCCTCGGTACTAACAGTGTGGTTTTGCAGGAGGTTCGAGTTTGCACTAGTGAGTTCCCACTGTAAACTGCACTAATGAGATCAGTGCTGGAATATGGAGCCCAGGTCTGGTCGCCATATAAAGTGGGGGACGTGGCATTGTTGGAAAGGATATAAAGAAGGGCTACCGGTTCAGTAAACAACATGTCAGGGGAAAACTAAAATACATAGTTGAAAGAATTAGGTCTATTCTCCTTGGAGAGCAGAAGGAAGAGGGGAGATATGTGTCTGGTTCACAAGGCTTGGAGTGATGATAACCTCTGAGAAAGCTTAAGACTAGAAAAAAGTAAGAATAAATACACCACTCAGTCACACCCATTACAATTAGTGGCTAGGAATACACGATTGGTACCTGCCAGTAAGTGATTCAACCAATGGATGGTCCAGGACTGGAACAGGCTACCTGCGGAGGTGGTGGCATGCAAAATGATGGATCATTCAAACATAAATTAGACACTTTTAACCTGGAAAGTCGATACACACTAAATGGTGGGCAATAGGGATGAAAGTCTATTGGCTCTGTAAAAAATCCTATGAATCCTATGAAATCCATCAGAGCAACTACTGTGCAGATTCTTTCAAATGCAGTACTCCAGTCAAGAGAGACTGTATCAGTGACAGAGCACAGATGTGAGGCAAGCCTGCAAAGTTACTGGACAGCATCTATGGCAGACCAAAATAAATGGAGCAACCTCTTAGGAGAACAATTCCCATCAGTGACACAGGAAGAAGAACATAAAGAGCAGCATAAACCAGCAGACACACAATGCAGCCTTGAAGATCCCTGCAGCTCATCACTGCCACCAAGAGGTTCATCAAACTCACCCTTCAACTTAATCAACTGTACATTCACTGATCCAGTCAATTTTATTGAAATGCACATATAGTGGCCCACAGTTTATTTTTTTGGTCATACCCACAACTGAATGTGCACCAAGCGAGATAAATTAATGTTGTTGTTTTCCCCACCCCGTCCTCAAATGGGACTATTTTATCTCCCTTTTGCTTTCAGACTAAGAAATTTCTCAGTAACTTAGTATTGACTTTATTTAAACATACATTTTTTTGTCTGTCGCTTTATTTGATAAATAAATATATAAAAATATATAAATATATAAAAAATTTGATAGCCATTTTCTAAGCGCAATAATACCCTTCAGGGTGGGTGGTATTGTGCTATATTGGACCTTCCAGGGGCTATAAGGCCCTCCACCTGTGGCAGCTGGCCTCATTACATCCCGGGTGGCCCGGTATAGCACAATACTGCCCACCCTGTTGGAAATTATTGCTTACTTGTAAATCCTATTGCTGTAATGTTTGCATGTTTAATAGTCTGGAATGGTGCCTATAGTAGGATCCTTTACTAATCTGACATGGGATTTCAACTGCTGAGCCCCGATTAATAGTTGTTTCCTCTTTTCTGTTTTCTTCAGCTTGCCCAAACTGTATGAAAGAACTTGCAGTGGGATCTTCCTGTAGAGCTTGATTAGACTGTGTAAACCACAAGTTCAGTGGTGTGTGAATAAGTTAAAATATGAAGAGTCACAAGAAGAGAGTGCCCAATAAAAATAAGGATGCTTCAGATCAGAATTTCTCTTTTTCTACTGCAATTGTTACTGTGCTTCACTAACATGAAAACAGTTGAAATAATTATCAATTTGTGAGCAATTTTGATAATATTATTGGGGTGTATAGTGCATGTTTTTTTATCCTTGTAAACATTTGCACTTTCCATTTTATCACCTTAATATGCCCCTGATGACATCACCATTCATCATTATGAGACATTGCAACTAGGTATAAAATGAGGCATTATCACTTACTGCAGTAACCCTTGATAAAGCACTGTTTCAAGTGCGAAAATGCATTGGGCTTTTGTGTGGCAACAGGGAACTCCATTCTGATATCTACTGCACCTTATGTACATATAGCATGTGTAAGAGAATAACATTTCAAAAGCTATTTTTGTGTCTGATAGAGACTTCTTACTCATGCATTTTGGGGTAGCGAGTGCTGGCATGTTTTGTAGTGTCATTACATGGCAGTGCTTTAACACCGCTTTAGACCGGAGTGCACTCCATATTTTCTCCATTCCTTGATGTACTCAGAGCTGTGGTTTGCTAATCTTTTTTTGAATGACTTTGTAATACTTAAACTGTAATATAAATTGGCATTTATTATGCACCTTTCATGACATACTGCATCCAAGCACTACATGGTCAATGAAAAAAAATCATCAATGTAGTAATGCTTTTTGTAACCTCTGGAATTTGGTGGCAAACTTTGCCTCTACTAGCTATGGTTTAGGAATCACATAGTAATATTTAGGAAAGGTTGCAAATCTGTACTTTCTATGTGGCAGGACCTTATCTTGTCAATACCAGTACAGTTTGAGCCTGAAATAAGCCTATGTGTGTGTTGCCATTGCTATTGATTTTATACAAATTTAATACTTATTACATAATACTTTGGTTTCCAGATATGGTGAGCTAGGTCTGAGTTTTCTCACTTTTTTGTCTACTGAAAGATAACCTCATTGCTGAATCTTCTAGGCCCCCAGATGTTGGTATCCTGTGATAAGGGCGTCCACTATTGAGTGTTTACAAAAAGAGTGACTCAATAGTGGTACCTGTTCACAGGGCTACTGAACGGGGGAGTGAATAGGGATATAGTGACATCCTGTCACTATATGTGCATGCACATGGGGGGGGCCAGCATGCTGTGCGATGGGCAGAAGGGAAGGGAGGGTTTGTGTGGCGTAGTGCAGTGGAGGGTTGCTGAGCTGGCCCTGTGGCATGGTGGGTGTGTGGCAGGCTAGGGTTGCGAGGGTGTAGAGTTCAGTTCCAGGTGCGTGTTTGTGCATGCCGGCTTAAAATTTTGTTTTCCTGGTTTGCACCCCGATATGCAACCCCTGGAGTTGAGATTCTTTAGTAGGGGGGTGCAGGGGATGAGGGTGTGGGGGATGCAGCCCCCTGCATAAACAAAAATATAAGTCCTTGGTGCCCTTTTGTCATGCACTGGGAGTGTACATTGGTGAAATGAATTTTCACCAGTGTGCATAGAACTTGGATGTTGATCAAGTTGGCATTGCTCTGTTTGGTTATCTGAATTATATAGGGTGGTGCACCTTGGATATAAAATTATGATTAAATGGTTGGTACAAGAATTCCACAGCCCCCACCACAGTATGAAACATTTTCATCATCAATTTAGGAACACGTTGAATGGTATATTTGAAGTGAAGTGAGGGAAATCTATATCGTCATGTACCATCCTCTAACATCTGTTTCACACACTTCTGCCAGCCTCAGCTTATTTTGCCTTTGTTTTTTTATGCCAGTGAGCCACTGGCTATTGTAAAGTGTCTGAATTTTCCTCTAGGTGATTTTCGCTGCTGGATGCTTTATTGTCTATTTGCCTATGCTCATGACTGGCACTGACTTTTACTAGTGGGAAAAATATTGATCCACTGCACCTATTGTTTAGTGCCCTTTTTTCAGTTTCAGTATTCTGTACACCTTTTGTCAGCAGAGAACCTGAAAACTGTGTAAGCAATAATACCCTCCATGGTGGGCAGTATTGGGCAATACTGGACCACTATGGAAGATCTGGTATTATTGTTCTTAGAAAATGGCCCATAGGTGACATTTAAAAAAAAATACATATGCAACTAATAGTACAGTAGAAGCCACTTAATCGGGGAGTGGATAATTGGGATGTCCATTTTATTGGGAAGACCCACTGGGAACTTGTTAAATGGCCATGTATTCCAATGGGCAATGTTGCTGCTTAATGGGGACAGGGGAGTCATTTAAATGGGGTGATTCTGTCCCATAGAAACATAGAAACATGGAAGTTGACAGCAGATAAGGACCTCAAGGCCCATCTAGTATGGTCATTTTTTCTACCTTATGAATGTGCTATAGGCCTGTACTCTGTCAATGGCCTGTCTATTCATACTTATCTTTCTTGCTCCCTCATGCCTATCCTATGCCTGTTTGAAGCCCTGCACTGTATTCATACCTCCCACTTCCTGAGGTAGGCTGTTCCATGCATCCACCACCCTTTCTGTGAAAAAGAACTTCCTCACATTTGCGCTTAATCGGTCTCCCACTAATTTCATGTTGTGTCCTCTTGTCCTGCTATTTTTCTTATATTGAAACATGTTGGACTCTTTCACCTTGTTAATGCCCTTAAGATGTTTGAATGTTTTGATCATATCACCTCTCTCCCTCCCTCCTATGCTCTAGGGTATACATATTGAGCTCCATTAATCTGCCCTCATATGTTTTCTGATGCAGTCCCTGCACCATTTTGATTGCCCTTCTCTGGACTGCCTCCATTTTATTAATGTCCTTGTGCAGGTGTGGCCTCCAGTACTGTACGCAGTACTCCAGATGGGGCCTAATCAGTGTCTTGCAAAGAGGGATTATTACCTCCCTCTTCCGACTTGTAATACCCCTACTAATACACCCCAACATCCCTCTAGCCTTACCTACTGCTTTAGTGGTCTGCTTGGATGATTTCAGGTCATCTGTGATGATGATGATGATGATGATGCCTAAGTCTCTTTTTTCTCTTGTGAGTGCCAGCAACTCCACTCCCAACCTATAGGTGGCTTCCGGGTTTCTCTTCCCTATGTGCATGGTCTTGCACTTCTTTGCGTTAAACCCCAGTTGCCACTCTTCTGATCATTTTTCCGGTTTATCCAGATCTCTTCTCATTCTGACCATCCCATCTGGATCATCTACTCTGTGGCAAATCTTGGTGTCATCTGCAAACAGACAAATCTTACCCTCCAGTCCATCTGCAATGTCACTTATTAAGATATTGAAGAGGACAGGCCCCAGGACTGATCCCTGAGGTACCCCACTTGTGACTTGCATCTCTTCTGACTGTATACCATTTACCACCACTCTCTGTTTTCTGCCCACCAACCAGTTTTCCATCCAGTTGACCAACTTCTGACCCAGCCCAAGCCTACCCAGCTTAGTAATCAATCTTCTATGTGGAACAGTATTGAAAGCTTTGCTGAAGTCAAAGTAGGTGACATCAACTTTTCCCACTTGGTCCACCACTCTGGTTACCCAGTCAGATAAATCTATGAGATAAGTTTGATAGGACCTTCCTGCTGTAAACCCATACTTTCTTGGATCCTGTGCTCCTATAGATTCCATGTGTTGCACTATCCTTTCCTTAAGGAGTGCCTCCATAATCTTGCCCACTACTGAGGTAAGACTGACTGGCCTGTAGTACCCTTCTCCAGTCTTCTGGGACCTCTCCTGTGCTCAGAGACTCACTAAACAGTTCTGATAATGGCTCTGCTAGTTCTACCCTTGTCTCCTTTAGTACCCTGGGATATATGCCATCGGGTCCCATTGTCTTGTCCACCCTGAGCTTAGCAAGCTGTCGTAGGACCCTTTCTTTTGTGAAGGGACTAGTGCACACCTCCCTCCCCTCTGTGTCCATGGTGCTGAGCTGTGGTATCTGCCCTACCTTTTCCTCAGTAAACACTGAGCAGAAGTATCTATTTAGGATAGATGCTTTTCCTTGGTCTTCCTCCTCACAGTCCCCCTTATCCCCTTTGATCTTACCAATACCCCATCTGGACTTTCTCCTTTCAGTAATGTAACTATAGAAAGTCTTGTCACCTTCTTTTACTGTTCATTCTAGTATTTCCTCGGTTTGGGCCTTTGCTTGCCTTACTGCCTTCCCTGCTTCCCTTAAGGAAGTTTGGTATGCCTCCCTATCTTAATCCCGCTGCGTTTCCTTATATTTTCTGAAGGCCTGCCTTTTGGCTCTGATCTTTTCTGCTACTGTTCTTGAGAACCAAAGTGGTTTCCTTCTTCTTTTGTTCTTGCTTTTCTCCCTAACACAATGAGATGTTGCATCAAGTATTGCATCCTTAATGCTTGCCCACTTTGCCTGTACCCCCTTACCTGTATTTCTTCTTGCCAGGGCTAGCTTAACGCTGTTGACCATCTTATCAAAGTCAGCTCCTCCGAAGTTCCATATGTTTGTGTTGAAATGGGATGATTTAGTTCTAGTGGCCAAATTTGAACCATACTATGTGATGGTCACTGGCCCCCAGGTGACCTTCTACCTGGAGATCTGTGATCCTTTCCCTGTTAGTCATCACTAGATCTAGGATATCTTTGTCTCTTGTGGATTGTTCTACCAGTTGTTTGAGGCCCTCTCTCCAGGGAATCCGCAATGTGTCTCGTTCAGCAGATGTTCCTGCTGGTATCCTGTCTCATTAATCTCCAATAATCCTATGAGTTTTGCTGCTGCTGTTCCCCTAATGTCCACTAATTGATTTTAGCACCTGCTTATCACCTCTGCCTCCTTCCTGCCCTATCTCCAGCACCTGAAAGTTAGCTAGGTCAAAAAGATTAAAACGGAGCTGACATCTCACCCAAAAACCCTGTCAGTCTCTGCTGTCTCTTTTCCCATGCTCATGAGTGCCACAGCTCTCTATCTCTCACTCTCTGCATCCTCATGAGTGCCGCATCTCTCTCTCTCTCTCTCTTTCCCCCTCTGTCTTGCTCTCTCCACACTCATGAGTGCCGCAGCTCTTTCTCTCCATGCTCATAGGTGCCGCAGCTATAAGTTAGAGTATTTAAAGATCTTACACAGCATAAACACTAGTCAGTAGAAAGAAAGAATGAATGTGGGAGTTGATACTACCCCAGTAACCTCTGCACTATCTACCAAATCAAACTCCGCTCCCTGTAGTGTCTCTCGGAACTGCATAGTAGAACAGAAGAAGAGAGATTTCCTGCATCGTAACCACCGAAGCTGGTAGGTTCAGTACAGATCAGCAGCATCACTAATGATAGTGGGAGGGTTGGGAACAACAAAACATAATACAATTTGCTAAACAAAGTCAAAACATCAGTTTCTATTGCCTTCTGTTAAACAGCATCCCTATTAAGTGGTTTCTACTATATATATATATATATATATATATAATATAAATATATAAAATAGATAAAAAATATCGTATTAAGTTTTGAGGTAAAGTAGTCCCTGGATAACCAGTGGAGGACACTGTTGTTTTTTTAATAGTTTTTTCCAGTGAGGGTCTTCTGCAGTCTATGGTTGTCTCACACCCCCAACACACACACACACACACACACACACACACACACACACACACACACACACACACACACATACACACCAGTGGATAACCCTTTTATTTTGGTTGCTTTTTTTCAGTGTCTACATGGAACAGGAGAATGCAGTCCTGAGGTTCATGTGAAGTGAGGTGACCTTTTTTTATTTGCAATCGGCTTTTGAAATGCACCCCATGTGTCCACTGCGAGTTTGAAAGTGCAACAGCATTTGAGATGGAGCATGATTGGTAATGAACTAGGCAGTTCAGGAAACCAATACTGTTTGAAGGAAAACAAAGTGTTGTGTTTTTTTCTTTCTGTGCAATGTGGCTGAACAGTGGAATACTGTGAACCATGATAGTGTGGCACTATGAGGAAGACCACTTGTATCTTGCCAGTTGTTTTAAATGGTGTCACATTTATTTTTCAAAACCAGGGTTGTGGTTAAGTTTTAAAAAAACAAAACATAGCAATAGAGTTATGGGAGGGTTTGAGTTCATATGTGTGTGTGTGTGTGTGACTGTGTGTGTCTGAGTCCATTTTTTCTATCAGTTAGCGAAAAAATAAAATGGTGTCTTCTGTATTTTAAAATTCTAACTGTCACCAGGATACCAGTTTCAACATTGTGGCATGTAGCTGGTACTTGCTCATCATAGGGCTCTATCGAGAAATAGAGGCCCACCTCTGAAATGGCAGCCAATCAGATTTCAATATTTTTCTATGCCATTTTGTAAGACTTACTAGAGAGAGTACAGTCCCCAGTTGTGGGATAAAATGATCTGCCTAGTCTTAAACTCATGATGGGATGTTTCCTCTTTTCTGCTTAGTCTTCTTAACTTGATTCATTTATACTTACAATAGGTTATATTGAGATGCATGACATCGGGTTACTGTATATTAAATAATAAAACATAAGCAGACAAAGCTCAAAGCATTTTGTTTTGGGGCATCTATTCAGCAAACAAAGAGGGTTGCCCACCTAAAAGGGCAGACCCCATTTTCCTCAGGCCCAGGCAAGTGGTGTATGGGGGGCAGAAATAGAGGAGTGGCAAAGAAAGGTAGGAGAAAAGGAGGGAGTGGGTGAAGGTGGGATTAGTGAGGTCATGAAAAGGGAGGGCCTTGTGATGTCATAGCAGGAGTGAGGTGGGAAGCAGGGATTGGTTAAGACAAGAGAGAGATGGGGGAGAGCAAGGGGGTACTCAAGTGCTTGCACAGGGCAAGGAGCTCACAAATGTTGCTCTAAGAAGCTTCACTCTCAGAAGCACATCAGTTTTTGGCAATTACGGAGTTAAATAAATTACTTTGGACTGGTTGGCTTTCTGTAGTGATAGTTATTTTGAGTTAAATAACAGATTTAGTGTTTAGAGTTGTGATTTAGAGTTAATATAGTACAAGTAAGGATAACTTAGTAAGGAGAGGTGTTCTCAGCATGTGCAATGAGACCAGCTGCTGCAAGTGAGTATCAAGGATCCCTGGCACAAGGTAAGATTAAAAAAAAAAAAACAGAAGAAAAATGGGTTATATAAAGATATAATTGGTATGGTAATGAAGAAATAGCAAAATGTTGGGTATGCCTGGAGAAGCCGGTTTGAATGCAACAGGGCCAGCACCGTGGTCCTTTTGGTGCCAAAATTAGGCTGGTGTAGTTGTACACTTGTTTGTTGGTGTGTTTGGTGACTTGGGCCTAGAAGCATGAGTGAGCAGCGAGGGGTGGAAGTAATGGCACTTGAGGATGCATTTTGGAGATTTCAGAGAGTTCGTAAAAAAAACCCCAAAAAATACACAGCAGTCCCCATTTGCCTGTCACCAAGGAACGTGAGTGGTGCAGCTCCTCAGTCAGCCTTGGTGCCTGGAGCAAGTGAGATGGGGCAGCGGCATCTTCTAAGGACTCCTAGATTCCCCGAGTAAGGGGTATGAGTGAGTGGTGTGGGACCACCAGCAAAAGGGGAAGAAAAGGGTTTTTCTGCTCATTTTTCTGTTCGTTGTCCTCATGGAGTCCCAAACATGTGGACGGGTGGTGGCGTCTGATTTCAATGGTGGGGGAACCTGGGGTGCTGGCCACTATGGGGGAGCATTGAAACAAGCATTTTGGGGAGGAATTGAAAGAAAGGGAATGAAAGGAGAATAAAAAAGAGTTCGACCGTGTGTTTTTACAACGGCCATGTTGGAAGGGAGGAATGATGAAGGGCCAGTAGTACAGACCCGGGGACAGGCTTGAATGTTTTTTTTGTTTCCTACGGGACTGCATGGTGGTGGTGTCTGACATCATCACCATGCAGTAGGCCTGACCGCAGCCTTAATTCCAATAAAAGGGGATGGAAGCAAGGAGCGCAAGCCAAGTAGGTTGGCTCCAGGATGGCTTTCTTTTGTTTTACAAGGAAAAAATTGGGAAGGTAAAGCCCTAATGGGAACTAAAAAGAAAAACTGAAAAAAAAATACATTTTTTAAACATGCGGGAGGACAGGAAGAGTAACAGGGGATCCCTAGTAGAGTGCTCCAGGGCATCATGCAGCATGGATAGAGAATAAAAAAGGACAGCCAGAGCAAGGGGTGTAGCATTGTGAGCACTCAGGACTCCATCAAAAAGGGGGTAGGGGGACACAAGTGCAAAAATAAAAATAGAGGGTACCAGGGATGGAGTTATGAGTGAGATTACATCAGCAAGCAGTGGGAAGTATGCCTATGTATACAAGACTTGTAGCTGGGGGGGGATGTTGGAGGGGGACACAGAGCCCTCCCATTTTTGGTAATGCACCAGCAAAAAAGAAAAAGGGGGGGAATGAGCAAGGTAGGCCACCATAGAGGGCTCCAGTGCATGGTCAAGGACCAGGAGGAGCTGGGACCCCTTGCGGGGTGGTAGGGGCAACACCGATGCTAGGATGTTTTGATTGTTAATGCTGTTTTGTGTTTTGGGGTTTTATAGGTTCAATATGGCTCCACAGAAGACCAAGCCCAGCAAGAAGGACTGCTACCAGGCAGTCATGGGGTTGTTGAGCAAGGTGAACCAGCTGTTGGAGGCCACAGACCCACCTAGTCCTACCAAGTGCAAGAAGTGGAAGGGAAACCAGGAGAGGGGAGGGAAGGGTGAAAAGCAGGCACCCAGGGCACTGAGCGTGCCCAGGCCTGTGGAACCTCTCCATGAGCCAGTCACCCCAGTACCTTTTCCTCCTGCTCCAGTGCCCGCCCTGCCCCAGCGCAGGCCCCTGCACCCGCTCCTTTGCTGGAGCCACCAGTTCTGGTGGGTCAGCTGTTCCTGCCCTGCCATTGCCTCAGACCCCAACTCTGGTACCGGTCAATGCCCAGCTAGTGGTCCCTCAAATTTGGCCCACACCCAGCCGGACACCCAGGAAGGTAATAAAGAAGTTACACTGGAAAGCAGTGTAAGGGAATATGTGGAGCAGGTGCTCTGATTGATAGGGGATAATGGCTTGGGTCAGTTAGAGAAGGCTTTGGGTGAAATTCAGAGTAGAGACAGGGGAGAACGTGAGGACAGTGGGGGGGCAGTCAGTGAGAAGGGATTTGGGGTGGAGATTGGGGCATCAAGGGTCAGGATCAGAGGCCATGTACCCTTAGCAATTGGAAGAGAAAATTTGGATAGGGGAATTTCTGGACATAATTGACCTGGCCAATGTAGACAATATGGATAAGTACGAAGAAAAGGAAAGCTTTGAAAAGAAGGACATGGCGGCAGCCATCGTGTTGTTGGGAAAAGGGGAAGAGGACAAGTCCATGAAGGGAAAAACATGGGACAATTGGTCCACAGGCTTCACATACTACACAGCAATTATTATAGAAAAAAGGCCAGAGCTGGCCACTCCCCTGCTGACATATTCACTAATTATAAAAAATGCCTACAAAGGGGGGACATAGCTGGCTAAAATAAGATGAGAAATTTAGGAAGAGAATGGCACATTTCAGGGATGTAAAGTGGGTTGCAAGGCAGATTGACCTCTGGTTTGAGATCTGTATTGGGACAGCCAGTATGGATAATGCAGGGGACAAAATAGGGGGGATGGCCCAAAAGTGTTTCTGGGGCTACAACTATGCTTCTTGTTCCTGGCCTAACTGCTGGTTCATGCATGCATGCATGCTCCAAGTGTAGGGCACTCACCCAGCAACAAAATGTAGGTATAATTGGGACAAGAGCAATTCCATTCATGACAGCTCATACCAGCAGCCCTTTTAGGGTAACTACACAGGTTTTCACGGGTAGCAGTGGGAGAGGGGGACCAGAGGGAAGGGGATGGGGTGGCAAAGGTCCCACATTCTATAACAGACAACAGGACAACTAAGAAGGGGGTAGCTAAGGCTTTCAGGCTGGCCCTTACACCTATAAAGGTGGAGGTTTTGGGGATGGATGAAGGGGTATCCGGACAGTGAAGTAGAGAGCAAGTTTGTGACAGGTTTTACAGAGGGCTTTAGTCTGCACTTTAAAGGAGCATGGAAAGGAACGAGGGCAAAGAATCTGAAGTCGCTAAAAGGGAAGGAGGCAATGTTGGCACAGAAAATCCAGAAAGAGATAGCAGCCGGCAGGGTGGAGGGCCCATTTGAACACCCACCATTGTCAGACTTGAGAATATCTCCATTGGACTGGTCCCAATGAAGCAACCGGGGGAATATAGGGTGATTCATAACCTGTCATACCCGGATGGGGATTCAGTCAATGACTACATCAATGAGGAGGATAGCAGGGTGATATACGCCACTTTGGAAGAGATGGTATGAGTGATTAGGGCTATGTGGGGGGCATGGTTGGCCAAGATGGATATTGAAGTGGTTTTCCGTCTTCAGCCAGTACGGCTGGAAGATTAGGACCTGTTGGGTTTTCAAGTGGGGGAGGACTATTACTTTGATAAAGCCATGCTCATGGGCTATTCCATGGCCTGCGCAACATTTGAAATGTTTAGCACTTGGTTACAATGGGCTTTTCAGGATAGATACAGGTATGGGACAGTGGTTCATTACCTGGATGGCTTCCTGTTCATCGGGGAAGGGTGACAGCAGATAGAAAAGATATTACAGGATTTCGAGGCATTGTGCAGGGATTTGGGAGTGCCCCTGTCCCCTGACAAGACAGAGGGGCCTAGCCAAACAATCAAATTTATAAGTATTGAAAAGGATACAGTACAGTAGAGGAGTTATTTTGGTTACTGGAGGCTAAGGTACAAAAGCTGAGCTCATTGTTAGGGATGCTCAAAGCAAAACAGAGGGTACAGCTGCAGCAGGTGCAGCAGCTGTTGGGACATCTAAACTTTGCTTGCAGGGCCATTGCCCCAGGTCACACATTTTCACGATCCCTGGTCAAAGCAACGCAAGGGGCCTCAAGGCCACACCATTGGGTGGACATTAGTAAAGGGACCAGAGAGGATTTAGAGGTATGGGGATGTTTCTCAGCGGTTACAGTGGGAAGGCATTTTGGCAGGAGGAATGGGTTTTTAACACTGACCTTCAACTTTACACAGATGCCGCAGGGCTTATAGGCATGGGAGCTTACTTTAGAGGAAAATGGTTTGCCATGGCATGGCCCAGCACATGGTTTCAGACCGGCATAATGAGGGATGTCATTTTTTGGGAGATATTCCATATTCAGGTAGCCATGGAGACATGGGGGAAAGAGATGAAGAACCAGAAGGTTACATTTTGGAGTGACAACAGAGCAGTAGTGGACATCCTGAACAAAAGGGTGGTGATGTTGGAGAGGGTCATGAGGGTGTCAAGGCAGTTGGTGTTAAGGAGACTGACACTGAATCTGTCATTTAGGGCCAGGCACATTGATGGTGTGGGCAATGTGATAGAGGACTGCCTCTCCCACCTGCAGATGGACAGGTTTCAGGCCATTGCACCAGGAGCAGAAAACAGACCGATGGCTATTCCGGGCTATGTCTGGAAGATAGGGCTGGGGGAGCTGAGCTGTTTTGGAACTCCTGGTCCACATGACCCTGAGTACATACGAAACCTCTTGGAGGGCTTTCCAGGTGCTTCACAAGCAGAACAGCTGCCAGGTAAGTAGGATGGTGATGGGGGACTAGGTAGCGCAATTTATAGTTCTAGGATGAAGGAACAATATGGCACATGTGACAATGGGCATACATTTTGCAGCGATAGGGCAGCTGTGCACCCTAAAGCGTTGGGAGGACCTGACAAAGAGTAACTTGATACAGTGCATGATGCAAGGGTGGCAATGGGGGGCTGAGAGGTCCCACGATGGTTGGAGTCTGATGATGGAGGGGCTACTGGAGAAGCTTGTGGGGGCATTATACCACGTGTGTACATCTAGTACGAGGCAATTTTGTTTAGGGTGGTATATGTCGCTATGTATGGCGATGCGTTCAGAGTCAGCGAAATAGTGGGGCATGGTAAGAAAGACATGTCTGCAGGTCTGCACTGGGAAGACATGGTCTGGATGGGAGATGGGATATCAGTGCTGCTGAGGATGTCAAAGACTGACCAAATGGGACAAGGGAGCAGGATGTGGTTAAGATGCCACAAGAATGCAGCTGTTTGCCTGATAAGGGCCCTTCATGTGGACGTGGCTAGGTGGCCTAAGGGAGAGAACCCCATGTTATTTCTACATGGCAATGGGACCTTGGTGATGGGGATCCAAGTGGTGGCAGCTTTAAAGAAGGGTTTGGTGTTCATAGGGGAAAGCCCTGTGGGATATTCCTCCCACTCATTTAGGATTGGGGCTGCCTCCATGATGGCGGCACAAGGAAGCACACCTGGGGACATCAAACAGAGGGGCAGGTGGGCTTCAAACTATAATAAAAAATATATACGCACCTTAATACAGTAGTGCTAATCTTGTTTTCTTTCTCCCCCCACAGCAGCGCAGCAGGCTGGTACATTAAAAGATAATATGGGGAGTAAGAGATTGTAAAAGGGAGTAGAGAAATGGGGGGGGATGGGGGGGAATGGAGCATAAGGCATTAATCTGTTCTCTGTTTATGGTTCTCACAGGGCAGACAAGGAGGTTGGAGGCCTAGATATGTGACTTTCCTTTGCCCACTGGGTGGAAAAATGGGCATCCAGGAGGCTCGGGGGGAGGCAGCTGTATTTGGACAGCAAGGCAATCAGATCGATGTGGAAAGGCATGAAGTGGGCCCAGCTGCTACCGACGCTGAGGGAGATGAGGTGGAAACATAGCCGCCCAGACTTGATTATGATACATTTGGGGGGAAATGATTTGGGGACCAGACCGTGGCTATATATATTTTTTTCAAATCAAGAAGGATATGCATAAAATAAGAGTGGTGGCCAGAGGTTACTCTGGTATGGTCAGATACTACCCCAAGAAGGGTAAGGTGACATGCAACCAACCATACAGCTATGGATAGGGCCTGGAAACACATGAATGCTAGGGTAGGCAGGCTATTTGAGAGCACTGGGGGCAGGGTTATACATAGGGAAGTCCTGGAGCATGTCGATGAGTATTATAGGGGAGATGGAGTACATTTATTGTGTTTGGGGTTGGCAATGTTTAATTCTAAGATTGCCAATGTCATTGAGCCCTGGATGTGGGAGAAAAAGGGTTGAAGCAGGTGGGGGGAAGGCCACCATCCATCACAAGCTGGAGGTGGACTAATGGAAAATAGGGAGGGGAGGATAGGATTAAGGGGGATAAAAGGGAAACAAGTAGGACAGAGGACAACTCAACAAGAAGCAGAATGCGGTATATAAGCCTGTACCCCTTTGAACAAAGGAGGAGGAAGAAAGAGGCCCCCCATAATGTACATCTGGGGGAGAGAAGAAGATAATAAATAAAGGAAAGATTAATCAACTATAAAAAGGAATTATGATTGGAGAAGTTGAATTGGGAATGTATGATGTATAAAATGAATATGAAAGAACTGATGTGATTCATGGATATGCATAACAGTAAAATGTAAATGGAGTGCTAAAAAGAATGAATTAAGTAAATTAATTGTGAAATCTGAGCACTCACACAGAACTTGTCTGTGTCTTTATTGATGGGGGTCTAGGGGACAAAGAGGGTTGCCCACCTAAAAGGGCTGACCCCATTGTCCTCAAGCCCAGGCAAGTTGTGTGTGTGTGGTGGGGGGGCAGAAATAAGGGAGTGGCAAATAAAGGTAGGAGAAACTAAGGGGGAAAGGGGCTGGGTGGTGGGATTAGTGAGGTCAGTAAAGGGGAGAGCCTTTTGATGTCAGAGCAGGAGTGAGGTGGAAAACAGGGATTGGTTAGGACAAGAGAGAGAGGGAGGGAGGGAGAGAGCAAGGGGATACTTAAGGGCTTGCACAGGGCAGGAAGCTCACAATTTTGCTCTAAGAGATTTTCCCACCCTCCCACCCTGAAGAAAAGAATTGATTGGGCAATCATTGTGGGAGGTGGAGCACAGAGGACTGGAGGGGCTGCTGAAGGTGGACAGCAGTTACACCAAAGACAGAAAATAGGGAGGGTATAGGATAAGGGGGATAAGGGGGAATAAATAGAACAGAGGACAGCTCAACAGGAAGCAGAGGTATGGTGTGTATGCTCGTACCTCTTCGAAGAAAGGGGGAAGAAGAAGGATGGCCCCCCCATGATGTACATCTGGGGGGGAGGAGAAGAAGATAATAAATAAAGAAGAGATTAATCAAGTATAAAAGGAAATCATGATTGGAGAAGTTGAATTGGGAATGTATGATGTATAAAATGTATATAAAAGAACTGATGTGATTCAAGGATATATGTATATATATATATATAACCGTAAAATGTAAATGGAGTGCTAAAAAGAATGAATTAAGTAAATTAATTGCGAAATCTGAGCACCCACACAGAACTTGTCCGTGTCTTTATTGGCGGGGGTCTAGGGGACGATAAAGAAAAAATAATTAAGCAATAAACCAAGACAGGGTGTTGATGATGCTGGTTTTACCCACGCCTGGCGTGGTTCGGTCACGAGGCCGCAGGCCGAGTGACTAAACCTCACCAGGCATGGGTAAAACCAGCATCACCAACACCCTGGAGTGGTTTATTGCAATTATACAAACGTGTTGTGTGGTAAAATATGAACAGAAATTGCATTGTGATTATTTTTTGGGGGGAAACAGTAAGGAAATAGTGAAATATCCTTCCATGTAAAAAAATAGTCCAGACAGTGGGTTTGTTTTTAACATGAAGAAATGTTTATTTTTTGTGTTTTAATTTTTTTTAGGTTTTCTTTTATTTGAAGAAGAGACAAAGTAATGATGTGCTTAACTTAAGCAGTGAAGCAGAACAGTAGCTGTGAACAGATGTGGTTTTAAGATGTATTATTGCTTGAAAGTAGATTCTTTTAACTATTTCAGGAAAAGTCTATCTTAAATGATTAGGTATTGTTATGTTATAGTAATCTTGTTCATCAGTTTTTAAGTCCAGTGTAGTATTTTGTCCTGTGGCTTTAAGATGGTTGTTGATTTTTTTTTTTTTACTTGTCTGATGCCTGTGGGCTGTTGTCATTTCAAGTAGGCTTGGGGGGAGTGCAGGTAGTTGTTAGGAACCTGTAAAAGGAGAGAAAAAAAAAATTTATTTTTGAAAGATTTTATTGTAATTTATAGATGATGTTGCTTTTTGTGTTACCTTAGAACTATTTGTAGTAGAAATTGACTGTGCCATAATTGAAGAGACCACCAAAGGAAGTTTGGTTCGATCCAGGGTGTGTGGAGCTGCAGGCATGCTGGCTGGATCCGGTTCCGATGTTCGGGAGGGCTGGTTATTGAGCAGTGGGTGTCTGCTTGCATCGTGGCTTGCAGATGGTGGGATTAATTGCAAAACGCTGGCGATGTTTGAAGAAGTTATCTGTGGACTTGGAGGCTGATTCTGAGGTATGTTAGTTCTGGGGCTGTGCATTGTCGGTGATTGCATAACTGAAAGAACTGTTTCTTGCTGCTGTTTTGTGTTTGGGAAGGGGAGATTTGGGGAAGGGGTTGCAGTTTCCTGATGGTTGCCTTCTGATATGATGTTTCCCCATTTTTTAAAGTCATCCATGTTGTGCTTCCAGTAACTCCGAAGTGATGATTCACTTTTGTGACCAGTTATTGCCATGATTTGGCGGGATTCCATTCCTGCATCACTCAACAAGGTCACTGCAGTTGCTCTTAAAGTGTGATTTGTGTAGATGTCTGGCAATTGGGCTTCTTTGCAGATGAGTGGCAACATTTTCCAGGTAGTTAATGCCCATAGGCTCGTTGTTGTACCATACTGGCATTTTATCCAGGATATCTTTAGGAAGTCTTTTGGGTGGAGGAACAATGCTGTGGGGTTTGGTGGCAACTTGTTTAGGTACTTCTCAAAACTTTTCACGGGACACAGGGGATCGTCAGGTTGCTCAAACATGCAGCCTCTTGTGAGATGGCATGTGGGATCATTGTACTCTTTATGGTTTTTTGTTTCTTCATTAAATGTTTTTGTAACGTATTGTAAGCCATTTTTTGCAGTTTTTGTTTCAAATGACTGTGTTGTAAATTGTCTGACCCCTTCATTGCCTCACCTTGCAAAATGTAGCTGAATGTCTAGCCACACTTTTTGAACTAGCCCTTTTGCAATTTTTGGGGAAACTGCATCAGAATTCCTAATGCTTGCTAGCTGGGATATTGTGAGTGCAGGGTGGTGTTGAGCAATGTCTTTTCCTGACTTGCGGTATTTTTTTACAACTGCTTTGAATATGTTGTTTGCAGTTGTGAACTCTGGGTCAAGCATTAAATTGAGCTGTCTGGCAATGGGGAGGTCATTTATATATCTGTTGAGTCCACAACGTAAACTGACAAAGCTGCTGAGTACATATTCTTCACCAGGTGTATTTCTAACTGTGCTGTAGTAGCTGCGCAGGACGTCATTTAACTGCTGGGCTGAGATATTTTTGAAATCTATTTGTATGTGTTTTTCTTTTGCCCAGTCTAGGAACACATTCACTGCCCACCTGGTTTGTTTAAGTGTAGTTTCCTCATGCCTTTCCAGCTCCAGTTTAGTCATTTGCTTAGAGGTGACGCTGTGGTGACAGCGCTTTGTTTTTTTTTCAGGATTGACTGGTGTGGGGGCCTTCAACGGAAGTGCCGAATCTGAATTGTGCTCTGCAGTACTCGGAGCTAGTGAGAGCGGCTTGTGTGTGATGTTGGGGCTGGGGATGTGAGGCAGAGGAATGAGCTTTCGTGGTGGCTGCACTGTGGGTTTTACATGTACTGTCTTTTCAGTTACGGCTTCGATTTGAGGAATGTGGGGCTCGTTATCTTCTAATGATTTGAATATGGCATCGAGCTCCTCGTTGTCGATTAAATCAAACGTTGTTTCCATTTTTATGTTTCCCATGAAGCTACCCGGTTTTGTGGTTGTCGGTAGCGCGATTCAAGATGGCGGTTTTTTGGTTTTAAAATGGGGGTTGGAGTGGTTTTGAAATTGATTGCAGCTCGAGCCTTGGCACAGCTGGCACTTGTTCCTGTTGGTGATGTTAGATTTTACAACAGGGTGATAGTGCCAGCTGGCCAATGAGAATGGGGTATTTTTTTGCCAATTGTATAATTGAGCTGTTTCCATACAGAACACAGCTGATAAAGGCACATATTTTGTACTCTAAGGGCTCGATTCTCATAAAGATTTGAATGCTGCAAGTCCAGGGTGTGCTGAACGCATAGCATATGGGGACTGGGGCATTCCCAGGGTGGCAGTCGGGATTCTTAATCCCTGAGCCCTCTGTGCACTACATGTAGAGAGTTAGACCAGCTTTTACTGGTCTAATTTTGCCAGCCTTTCTGTGGGGGTTGCGCCAAGTATTTGGTGCAAGCCACCATAGAAAGGGTAAAGTGTTGCAAGCAAAGGTGCACAACCTAAAAGAATCGGGTGCACTGTGCAACAAAGTGTTTAGGGCAGTGCAGAGTTTGATGCAGGGCTTGTGAAAGCCCTATGTCAACCTTCAAGAATTGAGCCCTAGGACTTTTCCTTCCCTTTTAAACATGCTGTATACTGGAAAAAGTACACAATACTAAACTTTGCTCTTAGTTTCCAGCATATGAGCATTCATTAATAATCCATGGAAAGCCATATAGGAAAATTTACAGTAAGATCATTGCATGGAAATTATTGAAATAACATACTTTTATACTAAAAGAAAGAAGACTAATAGTAGAAATGTTTTTGTTTAGTACACTGCTTTAAAAACTTAGTGGGCTTCCCAGTCAAAAAAGACAGACAAGAATGGATAATACAACCAAATAACCAGAACACATCAAAATAAATAATTTACAGCAGCACAGCAGGTAAATTATACATGGAGGACTATAGAAACATAGAAACATGGAAGATCACTTGATGCAGAGTGCTGAGTAGCAGCTCCCTCAAGAAGCTCCTGCCTCCCGTTTATTATTTTACCTCATTTTGGTGTTTTAATTCAATATTTTCCCTTGTTTTTGAGATTCAACGCTGTATAATAGCTGTCGCACTCTGGTCTGGTTATATCTCGAGCGGAAGGAGGCTTACATGAAGAAAGCTCCACAGAAGCATACCCCTCCAGCAACTCCCGAGAAGGCCCCTAAGAAATCCAGGGCCTCGGGTGGTTCTGGGCCTGATCCTCCAAGCCAAAGTGGTGATCAGGAGCCTCTAATGCTTTTCAGATTTCTTGAGGAGTTTAAACACTTTCGAGAGGAAATGAAGGATATGGCAATGGATTTGAAATCGCTATCCAGAAAATTGGACAAACTCTCACTGTCTGTGTCTGATAATGTAGCCCGAATTGCTTCTATTGAGAAAAGAATTGGTAGTCTCGACCCGAATTGGTTTCGATGCTCCAGAAATTGTCTCGTTTTGAAGCTAAGCTCGAGGACCTAGAGGGTCAGAGCCGAAGAAATAATGTAGTGGTTCCCAGTTTACCGGAGGGAGAGGAAGGCCAAAATGTTGTGGCATTCATTCAGAAGTTGGTTGAGCGGGTGGCTGGCCCATCTCCATTCGGCCCCAGCTACATTAGAGAGCGTGCCCACAGGGCTTTACGGCCTAAGCCATCCCACGAGGAACCCCCCCGCCCTATTGTGTGCCGGTTCCTGAATTATTTGGAGAGACAGCATTTCCTACAAAAAGTACGTGCTTTGCAAGAGGTTCGCTGGGAACATATAAAGCTGAGAATCTCACAAGATCTACCCATCTCGGTCTGCTTGAAAAGCAAGGCATTCCATCCTATTGTTTCTAGGTTAATTGCTGCAGGCTTGAAATTTAGGATGAGTTACTTGGCTAGACTACAGATTTCAACTAATGGATCCTGGAAAAGCTATGAAGACCCTGAAGAACCTTTGAGGAGCCTTAAATCCATGCTGCCAGATCTCTTTAAGGACCCTTGAATGGTTGTGGTGCAGCATGGAGTGCTGCATGGAGTCGAGAGCTCGAACTTTTGTTTTTTCCTTTGGAGGAATTTTTTGGATGAGAAGATTTGGGAAATTGCATCTACCGCAGTGGACTGGGGGGGTTCATCGCAGACTGCCCAGTCATTTCTTTTCTTTCCTTTCCATCTCATAATGGACCCATACTGGTCTGAAGCAGTGGACACTCGGGTTTGGGGCCTTCTTTGGGGTTGTGAGCCAGGTTTTGGCAGCTGCTTTTGTTGGGATTGAAAGAGCCCAGTTTGATCGATTGTGGGCTAGTTTCTTGTTATTTCCTTTGGATTGGTACTGGGATGGTCCTGGGCTTTCTCCATTTCAGCTTTTCATTTAGTTGGGTCAGGGAATTGGCCACTAGAGGCGTTCAACTTTGAGGACTCATGAGGAAACTCTGCTAGGAGGATGCTGGTGTTCACTGCTTAGCTGAAGGCATAGCACTCCCAATTTTCCAGGGAGAGCCTGTCCATCGGATACTGGCTTGTAGTGGGTAGAGGCAGCTTTTATGCCTTCCCCTCCGGTGGAGCGATCCCAGCTTTTCCCATCTTAATTCTCACTCTTACACAAGCTGAGGTATTTTTTCCCTTCAGGAGTTTCTGGTCCGGTTCTGGTGTCAGGTGGCTCACCCTGCACTTCTGGTCTCAATTTGGGTTATTACGAATGTCTGGGTGATGAGTTGGTTTTACCATAGTCCCCCTATGACAATCTCTCTCTTATGTCCATGCTCTGGCTGAACTGAGGTGAAGACCCAGGACATTCTCCTTTGTTAGGGGTATAATTTGCAGTGTTTGGTTTTTATAGACTGTGATCTGTGTGCAACAGCGCTAAATATCTGGGTTCATTATCGGGTGGCAGGAGTAGAGGGATTAGAACCAGTACTGTGCTGAACGTTGCTTGTGACAGTTTGGTGGGGGGAGCGTGGGTGGGGTCTGGGCTACGGTTGGAGGGTGGGGGTTAGAGGGGATGTGTGGTACCTATTTCTGGGGGGCTAGGGAAGAGGGTGGGTGTTACTGCAGTAACCCTGGGGATACATGTAATGGGGATATGCATCTCATGTGCTGAGTGTAATTATATCAGCTCGATTATCTCTTCTGGATGGTTAATGAGTTAACATTCAGGTCTTGGAATGTTAAGGGGATCAGAAAACAACATAAGCAATATCAGGTTCTCAAACATTTAAGCTTGTTCAGTTCACAGATAACCTTTTTGCAAGAAACCCATCTGTTAGAAGTGGAAGCTTTGCAATTAAGGAGGCAACAAGTGGGATCGATTTATAGTGTCCAGGGTACCATGAATAGTTGTGGGGTCATGCTCATGATTAACAGGAGTATTCCATTCTCTTCCACACAAGTGATTAAAGATACCAAGGGAAGGTTCATCCTGGTTAAAGTACCCTCTGGTCTGTCCGAATATTATTGGGCTGTGTTTATGGCCCTAATCTGGATGACCCTGGATTTTTCATGACGCTTATATCTATCGTTCTCCCAATGCTTCCCATTAAAATTATTTTAGGGGGAGATTTCAGTCAAGTACTTGATCCTCACTTAGACAGACTGGGCAGTGGCCTGGGTGGGGCTACCCCTGGGCAGAAGGCATTCAGGGATTTATTAGATCAATGCAGGCTCTGCGATGTCTGGCATGTTTTACACCCTGATTCTAGGGAGTTTACCTTTAGGTCTATGGCACATGGCTCGCAGTCCCACATCGACTACTTACTTATTTCTCAGTGTCTCCTGCCCGGGGTGATGACCTCCTCCATTCAACCTAGCCCAATCTCCGACCACTCACTAGTGGTATGCAATTTGGTACTGCTCAATTCATTTAATAGGGAAACTAGATGGAAGCTCAATGATCAGCTCCTTAAAGATGTTAAATATTGCAAACTTATTAGGGGAAAAAATATCATTTTTTTTTCACTAAACCCTTTAGATGGTGCAAAACCTGATATTTTGTGGTGGCCTTCAAAGCTTTCATGAGAGGGATACTGATTAGCATGGTGGTTGGTAGGAAAAGAGAGCGGGAGAAAGAGCTTAAATCCTTAAATCAGATCTCTGGAAGTTAATCTCCAGGCCAATCCCCTAGATGAGGATACTCAGAAACTCCTGAAATTAAAGGATAAATACTTAGGATTACTTCAAGAGAGAGCAGAACTAGCCATTATTCGTACTAGAGCTAACTACACTGATCAGGGGGAGAAAGCGGGACGTTTACTGGCATTGCGTATTAAACAACAGGAATCAATGAGATTTATCCCACCCATCAGGTCAGTGGCAGACGGATCTCTTAAGGTGTCTCCTACTGAGATAGCTCAAGAATTTGCTGCTTATTATTCTAAACTGTATAGCGACATGGAGCATCCTCCCAGCCCTGAAGACATACAGGGTTATCTAAGGGACTCCCACTTGCCCCTTCTCCCTGACCGGTGTGGTGATACTCTGGTTGCCCCTATTTCCCAGGAGGAAATTGCTAAGGTTATTAGTGAGTTGCCTGCTGACAAGGTCCCTGGTCCAGATGGATTTACTGCTTTATTTTATAAGGTCTTTCAAGACCTTCTCTTACCAATACTTGGTCGCTTATTTCAGCATATCATATCTGGGGTGGAGACGGATCCGTATCTCTATGAGGCTCTGATTGTCCTGCTTCCCAAACCTGATAAAGACCTCGAACAGGTTCAAAGTTACAGACCTATCTTGCTTTTAAACCAGGATATTAAGATTCTCTCTAAAATACTGGCTAATAGGCTGGCACTGGTTCTTCCTGGGTTAATAGGTACAAATCCGGTTGGATTTATGAAAGGGCGCTCATCTTCCGATCATCTACGCACCTTGTCGCATGTCTTCTCGGCTACCAGGGATGTGGAGTTCCCTGCGGGCTTGGTCTCCCTGGATGCCGAGAAGGCATTCTACCACGTGAATTGGAACTTTCTGTTCCATACTTTGGAGGTCTTCCACTTCCCCTCTCTGTTCATCTCCTGGATTGCCGCCCTTTATAAAAATTCCTCAGCAGGAATCTAGTGAATGGGGCCTTTTCCCATTCTTTCTCACTACATTCAGGTACTAGACAGGGGTGCCCCCTCTCCCCTTTATAATTTAACTTATATCTGGAACCTCTTATTCAAAATATTCTCAATAATGATTCCATACAAGGGCTGAGAATTGGGTGGCATGAAGTTAAAATCACTGCATATGCTGATGATTTGTTAATACATTTATTCCATCCGGTATCCTCCGCCCTGGTTTTACTAAGGGAAGTAGCAAGGTTTAATGCCCTGTCCAACTATAAATTGAATGCCAGTAAGTCCCTATTTTTTCCATTACATCACAAAGTCTTCAAGACTGACATTAGCCCCCTTGGGCTATGTTGGACACCCAGGTCTTTCAAGTATCTGGGTATCAAACTTTCACGTAACCCCCTAGCATGGCTTAAGGAAAACTTGGATTCCTTATTGCAGGGGATTACACATGACCTTGAGAGGTGGTCTAAATTCCCTATTTCTCTGTGGGGCCGAATTAATATAATTAAAATGAATATATTTCCTAGGATTTTCTACTCATTGTCCCTTCTCAATGCCTTTATTCCTTTACTCTGATTCAAAAAGGTACATGGTATTTTCACTAGATTCATCTGGGCCGACAGGTACCCCTGTTTGGCTTATCATAAGCTGGCAGCCCCAAAGTTGGAGGGTGGGCTGCAAATATCCCATCTGGCTATATATCATTGGGCTAGTCACCTTGCGAAATGTTTGTGGTGGGTATCTCCCGGCCCAGAGGAAATGCAACCTATCTGGCTTAAAATAGAATTGGATCCAATCTATGCCAAAAATCTGGACCCTCTCGCATTATTTTTCCTTGGGTTATCCCAAGTAAGTACGGCCGTAGAGTGTTCCACAATAAGGACCTCCTTAAAGGTCTACTCACAGATATGTTCCTTTTTGCAATACTCCCCCCATCTGGGCCCGGCCCAGTCTATCTGGAACTCTCCATCATTTACTATAAACAAGAGTCAAATCTCCCATCTTTAGTTGCCTCAATTGGGAGAGGGGAAGCTCTTGACCTTTACTGATGGTGGGGGGCATTGGTTATCAGTAGAGGAGATGGTTAGGAAATTTCTCATCCCGACCTCTTCTTATTTCAAAGTCCTGCAATTGAAACACTTACTTGTAATTACCCTGGGGAGTACTCCTCCTTCTCAGAATATCTCCTCTCTGATACCCGAGGTATTCCCACTTTCTGGATCTTCTGGTGTAATCTGTAAGCTATATCAGGTTTTGTTTCATAAAAAATTCGGGGGTCCATTTGGGCCATCAAGATTTTGAAGTAACCTTCTCCCCCACCTTCAGCTGGATTGGCATTCTTTCTGAAAGTCATGTCATAAATTTATTTCTCAAGATAGATTGCGTGTCATGCAATATCATGTATTGCACAACTTATATTACTCCCCGGCTAAACTTCACAGGTGGGGCTACTTAGACTCAAACAAGTGCAATAAATGTTTGCAAGATGAGGGCACACTTTTTCACGTGTTTTGGTCTTTTCCAAGAATCTCCACCTTATGGGCTTCAATCCAAACCTCCTCATACTCCTTGTTGGGCCTCCAAGAATATTTTATCCCTGAGGTATGTGTATTAGGGGACCTGTCCTCTATTACAGTCAAGGCGTGAAAATTTCACATATTCATGGTTGCCTTGTCGGCTAAGAAAATAACTCTCCGTCATTGGAAAGACAGGTCCTCCCCTTCCTTCCAGGAATGGGTAAGAGAAGTATTATCCAACTTGCGCATGGAAAAAGCAATAGCCAGTCTACATAATAGACTGGCAGTTTATACTAGAATTTGGGATCCCTTTCACTCACTAATTTCTCTGGTTCCAAACTGAACCTATACTAGGGTTGTTGCATCTATACGGTTCTTTGATTAGAGGCTAGGCATCTCCGGGTACCGAGATGGGTTACTGCAGTAAGGGGAGGTGGGGGGGGGGGCGCAGCATCTTTTCACTATGTATCAATGAGACTTTATCAGTTTTCTCTGTATGCTGCCTTTTATGGTGGAAAATGTGTGAATAAACTTTAAATTATAAAAAAAAGAAACATAGAAGCTGACTGCAGATAAGGACCACAAGGCCCATCCAGTCTGCCCATTTTTTCTACCTTATGAATGTGCCATCGGCCTTTGCTCTGTCAATGGCCTATCTATTCATACTCATGTTTATTGCTCTCTTATGCCTATCCCATGCCTCTTTGAAGCCCTGCACTGTATTTATATCCACCACTTCCTGAGATAGTCCGTTCCATGCATCCACTACCCTTTCTGTGAAAATGAACTTCCTCACATTACCCCTTAATCGGCCTCCCTCTAATCTCAAGCTGTGACCTCTTGTCCTGCTATTTTTCTTATATTGAAACATGTTAGACTTTTTCACCTTGTTAATGCCCTTAAGATGTTTGAGTGTTTCGATCATATCACCTCTCTCCCTCCTTTGCTCTTGGGTATACGTATTGAGCTCCATTAATCTGTCCTCATATGTTTTCTGATGCAGTCCCTGCACCATTTTGGTTGCCCTCATCTAGACTGTCTCCATTTGGTTAATGTCCTTGTGCAGGTGTGGCTTCCAGTACTGCACGCATTACTCCAGATGGGGCCTAACCAATGTCTTGTAAAGAGGGATTATTACCTCCCTCTTCCGACTTGTGATACTGCTACTAATACACCCCAACATCCCTCTAGCCTTACCTACTGCTTTAGTGGTCTGCTTGGATGATTTCTGGTCATCTGTGATGATGATGCCCATGTCTCTTTGTTCCCTTGTGAGTGCCAGTAATTCCCTTCCCAACCTATAGGTGGATTCAGGGTTTCTCTTCAGAAAAAGAGATGTGCAAGTACAAGGAGACACAATTTGAAGAAAGATGGGGGGACAGCTCAGGGGCAATGTAAGGAATTATTTTTTTCACAGAGAGGGTGGTTGGATGCATGGAATGGCCTTCCTAAGAAGGTCGTGGGGTCAAAAACAGTGGGGGAATTCAAGAATTCCCATAGGAATGACATAAGGCAATTCTTGTAGGAGGTAGAAGAAGTAAGCTATCGGTTAACTAGGATCTGCAGCTTATCCAATAGGTAGTGAAATGGGAAGACTAGGTGGGCCAAGCAGTTCTTATCTGTTGCAAAAGTCTATGTTTCTTTGTTCTATGTTTCGCTTCCCTATGTGGATGATCTTGCACTTCTTTGCGTTAAACCCCAGTTGCCACTCTTCCAACCATTTTGCCAGTTTATCCAGATGTCTTCTCATTCTGCCCACCCCATCTGGATCATCTACTCTGTTACAGATCTTGGTGTCATCTGCAAACAGACAAACCTTACCCTCCAGTCCATCTGCAATGTCACTGATGAAGATATTGAAGTGGACTGGCCCCAGGACTGATCCCTGAGGTACCCCACTTGTGACTTGCATCTTTTTTGACTGTATACCATTTACCACCACTCTCTATTTCCTGACCACCAACCAGTTTGCTACCCAGTTGATCAACTTCTGACCCACCCTGAGCCTACCCAGCTTATTAATCAATCTTCTATGTGGAACAGTATTGAAAGCTTTGCTGAAGCCACGGTAGGTGACATCAACTGCACCCCCTTGGTCCACCACTCTGGTTACCCAGTCAAAGAAATCTATGAGATTAGTTTGACAGGACCTTCCTGCTGTAAACTCATACTGTCTTGGATCCTGTGCTCCTATGGATTTCATGTGTTGCACTATCCTTTCCTTAAGGAGTGCGTCTATAATCTTGCCCACTACTTAGGTAAGACTGACTGGTCTGTAGTTCCCTGCCTCCTCCCTGCTACCACTCTTGTAGAGCGGGATCACATGAGCCTTTCACCAGTCTTCTGGGACCTCTCCTGTGCTCAGAGACTCAGTAAACAATTCTGCTAATGGCTCTGCTAGTTCCACCCTTAGCTCCTTTAGTACCCTGAATTTACTCCATCAGGTCCTATTGCCTTGTCCACCCTGAGCTTAGCAAGCTCTTGTAGGACCCTTTCTTGTGCACGTCCCTTCCCCCTGTGTCCATGGTGCTGAATTGTGGGCCTTGCCCTATCTTCTCCTCAGTAAATACTGAGCAGACGTATCTATTTAGAATAGATGTTTTTCCTTGGCCCTCCTCCACACCCTCCCCCTTATCCCCTTTGATCTTAGCAATACCCTCTCTGTACATTCTCCTTTCATTAATGTATCTATAGAAAGTCTTTACACCTTCTTTTACTGTTCATGCTAGTGTTTCCTTGGTCTGGGCCTTTGCCTGATTTACTGCCTTCCCTGCTTCCCTTAGGGAAGTTTGGTATGCTTCCCTATCTTCGTCCCGCTGCATTTACTCATATTTCCTGAAGGCTAACCTTTTGGCTCTGATCTTTTCTGCTACTGTTTTTGAGAACCAAAGTGGTTTCCTCCTTCTTTGGCTCTTGCTTTTCTTACTAACACAATGGGATGTTGCTTCAAGTATTGCATCCCTAATGCTTGCCCACTTTGCCTGTACCCCCTCACCTGTATTTCTTCTTGCCAGGGCTAGCTTAACTCTGTTGGCTATCCTATCAAAGTCAGCTCCTCTGAAGTCCCATATTTTTGCCTTGGAATGGGATGATTTAGTTCTAGTGGCTAAACTGAACCATACCATGTGATGTCACTGGCTGCCAGGTGACCTTCTACCTGGAGATCTGTGATCCTTTCCCCGTTAGTCAGTACTAGATCAAGGATAGCCCTGTCTCTTGTGGGTTATTGTACTAGTTGTTTGAGGCCCTCCCCCTGCAGGGAATCCACCATGTGTCTAGTTCTGGCAGATGTTCCTGCTGGTATTGACCAATCTGTATCTGGCATGTTGAAGTCTCCCATTATCAGAACCTCCCCTTTGGCTGTCATGTTTTGTATATCTTCTAACATACTAACATACTAATTGCCTGCAGATTAGGCCTTATGGTCTATCGAGTCTGCTCGAACCTCAGATCCCTAGTTGGGTGCCGAGGCCCTCCCCCCTCTGTGTTCCAGAAACCGCTATCATCCATTTCCACCCCCCTGGGCCAGGCCATCATCTGATATAACCACTTTCTGTGTCTGTCCTCCTCCTGGTCTGGAGGCCTGTAGACAATCCCAGTTCGAATGGTTGTCCCATTTTCTGTTTCCAGGGTGGCCTACAGTTCTTCTGGCTCCTTATGTGTATTCTAAATTTCTGTAGCTCTGATATTTTCATTGTCATAAAGGGCCCCCCCCCTTTTTTGCACCTTGGTCTCTTCTGAACAGTAATAGCCGAGTACTGAAGTCTCCCTAGTAAGGTTACTCTGAACTATGTCTTGCTAATGGCTACTATGTCCAGTTTAGCCTCTGTCATTGTTGCCTGCATGTCTGGGATCTTGTTTCCCAGACTGTGGGCATTTGTGTACATAATTTTTCATTGGTAAGATTTCAGTGCATTAGTTGTTGGCGAAGGTCTGTCTTTTCCCCTGCACATCGTATGGGAAGCCATACCTTTTTCCTTACCTGTTAATGTAACTGAAGTACAAACATGCTGAACTCCTGTTTGATCACTAGCGGGGGGAGGGGTGTTCTTCCTGTTCGATGTATTGGGTGCTGCATCCCTCTCCCCATTTGCTAGTTTAAATATTCTGCAAAGATGTCAAACTTCTGCCCTAATGCACTGACTTCCTCCTTAGTCAGATGCAGTCCATTGAATTTAAGGAATTTTCGCTCCCAAAACTGTTACCACTTACCTACAAATTTGTGTCCTTTTTCCTGGCATCAGCCCTTGAGCCACATGTTTAGCTCCCCTATCTCCCCTTCCCTGACCTTACATCTTTCTGCCCCCTCTCCCAGACTCGCAGGATCTCAGAGAAGGAGATGCCAGATGAAATGGATGACAGTTTGTCTCCCAGCCTGGTCAGGTGTTCCTTGGTCTCCACAACTGACCAGCTGGTGAGATCATTAGTCTCAATGTGTACCAGAATTTTGAAGTTTTCTCCTGCTTCCTAAACAATTTTAGCTATGTGGTCAGTGTCTATCCACACTGATGTGCCTGGGAGACATCTGACCATTACCCCTGGCCAGAGGTAGGTATCAGTTCCCTGAATCATGGATTCTCCTATGATCAGAAGTGTTTTTGGATTTCATTTTTTTATTTTGGTCCCTGTTTTGGGTGAGTTTTGTAGTGCTACCTCCTGTGCTGCAGTGTCTTGCTCTGCAGTGTCCTCTGCCCCTTTGTTTGATTTCAGAGATAGAGGCAGATACCTGTTTAAATTTATTTGGTTTGTGGAGGTGACACGTAGGTGAACATTGAGTGAGGGGGCATCTGATTAGCCCCTCCTAACCGCCTGCCAACCTCCTGGACTAACTACCCTCTGCAGTTGAGGTGCTTCAGTTGGATGTTAGGGAAATGGCAGATGGTTCTTATAATATATTTCCTCCTGAATATGTGATTTGAGGTACGCAATCTCTGCCCATGCTGCCTTGAGCTAAGCCCTTAGATCTCCGATGGTCCAGTATGTAGGACAGCATCCTAAATCCTGTATAACTGCCCTTTTGAAAAGTGCACTACAGTACTTGCAGTTAATAATATCCATTCCAGTTGAGTTGCAGAGTTTATAACCTGGTCCAAGTAATTAGAAGGAAAATGAAAGCAAAAGTTTGATTTTTTTATTTGTTTTGTTTGTTTGTTTTTTGTATAACTTTTTTATTACAAGTTAAATTATTTGCGCCCCTGTAAGTGAGATCACTGTGTGGATACCCCTTTGATCCTCCCCTTCCTGCTTTGCTACAGGAAATATCATGACTGTGCTACTCTATAAAAGGAGTGTAGCAAGGGGTGGTTGCGAATGGGGTGGGTGGTTGGGCCCTTTCCCTGCCGAAAAAGAAGAATCACAGATGAAAGAAACAAGGAGGTAAGAGACAGAAACAATCAACCAATGACAAATGCAGTAGCCCGGAAAGCTTAGCCTAATGATAGATATAACTGTAAAACCAGTAAACACCACCCGTAACAATTCTCACAGAAGATATACCTTGCAAAAACACTTTGCTACAGAAAAACATAAAGCAGTAACAGAAGATATACCTTGCAAAAAACAATTTGAATCAGAGAAGATTACAGCAGTAATATGTAAGCACAAAAGAGTAACAAACCTGTAGGCACATCCTGTAATAATGCAGCAGAAAGTATACCCTGCAACAGCAATTTGAATCAGGGAACAATAAAGCAGTAAAATATAAGCAAAAACAGTAACAAAACCTGTGAGCACAAAAGAAAATAGTAACACACAGTAAATCTGCCTAGCCAAAAGAAGCCTTAATCTTTTTCCTTGCTCTGATAATGTTGTTCCTTACTCTGTCCTTACAAGCAAACCTAGAAGAAAAGAGTTCAGATGAAGCTAGGTGCCTTTGCCAGCAAACCTATTCTTCCACCTCAAAAACACCAACTAACTTGACCTTTTAACTCTTCCCTCTGTTTGAAGTTACTAAGAATTTGTCACCTCTACCACCCAGTTACACTCCTAATCCCCTGGAAGAGCTGTGGGAGGAAAGCAATTAGCTCATTTAATGTAAGAAGGAGACTGCAACACCTTTGAGATCAAACCAAAAACCTTTCAACAAAAAAATAAAATAAAATAGTAGCAAATAGTAATTTTGCTTAGCCTAATGATAGATAAAAAAAAGTCACAAAACTTGTAAGCACCACCCATAACAATTTCACAGAACATATATCCTGCAAAAAACACTTTGCTACAGAGAAAAATAAAGCAATGACAGAAGATATACCTTGCAAAAAACAATCTGAATCAGAGAAGATTACAGCAGTAACCTGTAAGTACAAACAGAGACGGTGTCAGTAATCAGAATGTGCACTGCTCTTTCAGGATCTGGATTCAACATAGGAGTCTAAAATTGCAGGCAGCTCAACATTGGTTCATAACACACCAGTGTAGCATCACGGTCCTTAAACTATATTGTTTAACTCTGGAATAATACTATTAGTCTTGCAGGAAAGCAAAGAGAAGCAGGCACTCCTGCGTCAAGAAACACAGCCTTAACAGAAAGATATTGTTTTCTCTTACACTGGGTAATTAGGGACACACTGAGAAAAATATATATACCATATATGCATTCCTTCTCGGAACAATTTTCCTTTTTTTCATGCTTGTTGCAAATGTTGATTTCTTTCCACCATTAATAACTATTATGTTAGTATGATGAATTCTAGCTGGTTATGTTGAAGCTTGTGCAAGAATAATTGGCCTGACCCAAACAAATTGCATCCAAAGTGATGGAAGGAATTAGAGAGAAGACCATAGGTAATTTTAAACATATTCTTTTAACATCAGAACAGGAATGCCCTCTGGTAGCCTAATTAATCTAAGATTCTTTGCAAGTAAAATGTTTCCAATCTTTTCCATTTTTAGAATCCTGTTCACATGCTCATGTGGTGTTGCATTCACAGTGGCCTCCACTGCTGTGATACACTGCCCACTCTGGCAGATCAGATTAGATTCTACCACCATTATTTTCTCATCCATCTAACATAGTAACATTGCAATTTAAAATTAGAAGGGACTCTTGGTCCATCATGTCTGCCCCCTGATTTATAAGCATGTAGGAATAAATATGCTGTGCTTGGCCTTCTGTTTGACCTTGCAGTTTTGTTTTTCATTCTTGAAACAGGGCTCAGTTTCAAAGAAAAGGGGAGTCTGTTTGTGAGTGAATCTGTATGTGTGACTGAAGAGGCTGCCCAACACATTGCAGCAGCCGTCCCTTTGTCCGGGGGCCCCCTTCCCTCCCCCTCATGGCTAAATGGTCAGAGGCTGTTGGAAACCAGCCCAGGGGAGTGGTCAGCAGACTCTGGTCAAGGGTTAGGATAGGTCAGCTAGCCTCCCTGAAAGGGGGTCTGAGGGAAGGGGAAGAATATGTCTTGCTGGCTGCCCAAGGTTCAGCCTTCTTGTTCTTCCTCCCCTCAGATCAACAGCTTCAGCTCCCAGGCACAAGAATCAGATAAGGTAGCTGTGACCTGGAGGAGGGAGGGTGGCCTCCGGGTAGCAGTCAAGCCACTGCTTGGACCAGTGGTTGGGAGACTGCAATAATAATATGGTTGAGAAGCAATGTTAACAGGTCTAAGAACTGTAGGCTGCCCGAGTGTCCAGGCCTGTGCTAGCAGGCAGAGGGCTAACAGCCCCTCACAGCCAAGAGCACTCCTCTAGGCAATGGCAGGGGCCAAGCATCTGTAGGAAGGGGGTTTTTGCCAGCACCAGGAGCTGGGATGGGGTTGCTAGCCACATGGACAGATCGCTGCACTAGTGAGTGAAGCCCCTTCTCCCGGCTCCCCTCCCTATGTGGATGCCTCTGTGTGGTTAAGGGAAACAGTACAGATCAGCTGCTGCTATGGAGAATGTGGGTTTGAATCCCATGGGGTAGGAAAACTGGATCATTTGGCATTGTCTTACCTGTGCTGGTGGGGACCTCTGCCGTGTCTGTGGCTGGGATCCTTGTTCAGGGCTCTGGGGAAGCAGGCAGAATGCCCCATGGCCATCACCCTGCTAGTGTTCTTTGTCAGTTCCTCCCGGGCCCTGCCCATGTGGTTGGGGATCCAGCAGATGGCAGTGGGACAGTGCCGTTAGTCAGCCTGACCAGGAGGCACCAGGCGTGCCCTCAGGGCCTTGGTCTTGGTTGCCCATGGTGGTTCTTCCTGCTGGTTTGGCATCCTGGGCACAGATCGGGGGGTTCCATTCAGAACTTGGCAGCAGACAGCAGTGCTTGGCTCAAGGCCTGGATATTTTTGGAAGGGGACCAGTTGTCGGTCCAGGCATGAGTCCCAGTGGCTGACAAGCTGGACTCCATATCCTGGCATTTTGTGGGACCTGAAGGTGGCCTGGGATTTGCTGGATCCTACAGTATATGTGAGCCCCGCAAGCTTCCTCTGAGATCTCAGCCATAGAACATATGCAGCGGTTGCTGGTCTTGTGGGATCACTCATGAGAGGAGGGCAGTTATCTTGGGTGGGCCTTCATCTGGGAGGGCTCAGTCGCGGGAGGCAATTTGAAAAAAAATGTGTGTATATATAAAAGGAGGAAATAGGAAGTGACTGGAAGGGACTTGGGAATCACAGCTGCTTGGTATATCCAGTGGACCAGACCAGGGCTGGATTTTCACAACCTCCTCTCACAGTCAGTGTGAATCTAGCATGCCTCTTAGCTGCCCAATGCTACCAGGTAGCCACTGAAGGCAGGCGTTGGTGCCGAATGGGTCCTAACCGGTGCAGCGAAAATACAACCATAAATATAAATAAATTAATCTGCAGTTTGACTGTCTAGAGCGGCACAGCAGTGTGCCCCTTAGGATGGCTATGACCTTCAGCTGGCAATCTGGAAGCAAGGCACACAGTGTGGCCTAGTGATTAAAGGCACTGAACTGCAACCCAGGAAACTTGGAAGCATAAAGACCAGGGTTTGAATCCCAACTGCTCCAATTTGTGTAGTATGATCCTAAACAAATACCCCCCTTCCCGATGCCCATCGGAGGACCTGGGTTCAGCCAAGGGCAGGCAATAAGGCTTAGTGTTGAGGACACTAAGCTGCAAACCAGGAGGCTTAGAGACCTGTAGACCTGGGTTTACATCTCATCTCCCCCACTTATATGATACTGGGAAAGTCACTAAATTTTTTCCCCTCCACCCCGTTTATGCTGCTACGCAAATGGCTTCAATGAATGGTAGAAGCAATTGATTAATAGTAGGCAGTGCACCTTGATTGTTAAGGTGTTGGGTGCCAGCAGAGCACGTTGAGCCATGGACAAATTCGGCATTAGGCAGGAGTCCATATCAGATGTCTTTGGGCAGCGACCTTCAAGGGTGCACGTACATGCCATTATGCCCCACCAGACAGCAGGGGCCCTGTTCTGGGGCCCAGTGGGGGGGCAATTAGACAAAGGGGGAGCAAAGTACACACCCGGCAAGGTGCCACCTCCCCACCATTATGATATCTGGAAGGGCACTGTGTAATACCCACTAACCATGTTCTGTTGGGGGGAGTTAGTTGTCTTTTCAGATCATGTCGGCCAGGAAGAGAGTGCCCATTTCCAAAGCCATGGTAGCCATTGAAGACAAGTTACGGTCCCTATACAGAAAGAATGGTGCAGCCTGAGTGCGGGCATGCCTGGGAGGCCTGGAGAGTGCCGCTACGCCCAACAGGAAAAAGAGAAGAGGGGGATGGAAGCCACTGCCACCAGCAAAGCTCTCTTGTCCGGCAGGTAAGAAGGTTTCGGAGGGCCCCCAGATGGGGGCCAGCCAGGTAGAGCAGGTTTTGGCAGCAGTGAGGGGAGAGTCCTCGATGGAGAACTCCTCTGATAGTGAGGCTGAGGTTACATCTGTGGTAGATTCTCTGGATTCCATCCGTGGGGAATCCGGAAGGGCCCACAAGGAGTCAGAAGGGGAAGAGTCAGAAGGTCCTCAGCCCATACCAGACAACAGTCGGTGGGCGGCAACAGAAGAGCAGTTGAAACAGTTGGTGGGGGTGGTAGCAGACCTAGTGTTGGAGATTAGGAATCGGCCATTGCAAGCACCTTCCAGGGGGGCTGGCGCAGGTGCGGCCCGTCAGGCACCAGATCAACCAGCACCCCTTCCCCCGGTGAATCCATATGCGGGGCTTGAGTCCCCGGTGGCGACCCACCTGACCAACAAGGTCAGACAACAGATGAAGGGCCAGGATTATGTAGATATATTTTCCCTGCTAAATCACGCAGCAGATGATGCAGAGAAGAAAAAGGAGAAGGAAAAAGGGGAAGAGCGAGAAAAAGCAAAGGTTAGGGTTCCCCGGACATACGACAGTTGGGTCATAGCCTTCTTGGTCTATGCTATGGTATTGCTCCAAGGTGACAGCAAACAGAGTGTGGAAATCCTTAATTACATGCATCGGATCTCCTTGATGCACCGTAAAAAGGGCGGGATTGTGTGGCTGGATTATGATGAAGAATTTCACCAGAGATGGCAGGTGAATCATGCCACCAGCTGGGGCAAGCTAGGCATGCCGTTGCTGGTGGATATGATGCAGGGCAGGGGAGTGCAACACACAGACAGTGGGCTCCATATCCATGCCCCAGAGCTACTAGCGGGGGACAGCAACTCCCCCCAGCTGTGCTATGCATACAACCAATCACCCTACTCCCACCCTAGATGCCGGTTCAAGGACACATGCTTGGCATGTGGCCAGCAGCATCCCCTTTTCCAGTGCTCCTCCTCCAGAGTGGGGAGGGGATTGGGCGGGGGGAGGGAAAGTGGAAGCCCCCAAGTGGCAGGCCTTCCCACTCCAGTACAAATAAAAAAGATTAAACCGTGGCTGGACCAGTACCTGGACAGAGCAGCTGCACAATTGTTGGAGGTAGCTGTTTTTGGAAGGCTTCAGGATCCTGTACTGTGGTCCTCAACAGCAGTAAGAGGTGGAGAACTTGAAGTCAGCCAGTGACCTGCCTCATGTGGTCCAGGGGAAACTGGAAAAAGAGCTGCAGCTTGTGTGGGTGAGTGGCCCCTTTTCTAGGCCACCACTGCCAAACTTATGGGTCTTACCAATTGGGCTGATGCCCAAGAAGGTTCTGGGGGAGTATAGGCTTATTAATCACCTGTCTTACCTGGCAAGGGATTTGGTGAATGATCACATTGACCAGCAGTTCACATCAGTTCACAACCAGTCATTCAACTGGGCAGTGGTGGTGGTGCAAGCAGCAGGGCCTGGCATGCTGATGGCGAAGGCGGATATTGAGTCCGCATTCAGGCTACTGCCGGTGCATCAGGAAGACAGGGTACTGTTATACATGAGGTTCAAGGGTAAGTGCTATGTGTAAAATTGCATGCCCATGGGATGCTCATTGGCCTGTGTGGCGTTTGAAAGCTTTAGCATATTCTTACATTGGGTCACAGCGAGGGTGTTGGGCACCAGTGGCATAGTACACTACCTCGATGACTTCTTGTCTGTGGGCCAAGCAGGATCCCCTGTGTGTGGAGACCTAGTCGGTCCCTTTGAGCAGGTGTGCAGGGATTTCGGTGTTCCTTTTGCAAAGGAAAAATCTTAGGCACCAGGAACTTCCCTCACTTTCTTGGGCATAGAAATTTATTCCATTAGCTGGCTGTACCACCTGCCACAGGACAAACTGAGCACTCTTCAGGCTCTGTTGGGAAAGATGACAGAGCGCAAGAAAAATTCTCTGAAGGAGTTGCAACAACTAGTTGGGCACCTTAACCTCGCATGCAAGGCTATTCCCATGAGGAGGACCTTCATGTGGCAGTTGGCCAGGAGAGGGGTCAGCTGTTCTAGACCCCACCCCAGGATTTGGGTCACCCAGCAGTTTTGAGAAGACTTACAGGTTTGGCAGCTGTTCTTAGATCACTTTAATGGGACGGCTTTGTGGCAGACACCGTGGGTCGGTACACCCATGCAGCTGTACACAGACGCAGCTGGGGGCCTGGGTTTTGGGGCTTATTTTCATGGGCAGTGGTGTGCAGGTCAATGGCCACCAGTCTGGCTGGAGGCTGGGCTGGGGAAGGATATCACTCTACTGGAATTCTTTCTGGTCATAGTGGCATTGTGCATCTGGGGCCCCAGATTCTATGACCAGGTCCTGCACTTCAGATCAGATAACATGGGGTAGTCCATACCATCAATAGACAGCTGGGGCACTTGGGGCCAATGGGAGACTTAATAAGGGTTTTTGTTTTCAAATGTATGCTGCTTAACATGACATTTCAGGCTATACATGTTCCAGGAATTGACAACAGCATTGCCGATGCATTATCTCATTCATAGTGGGACTGATTCTTCAGGCTGGTGCCAGAAGCAGACAAGGAGCCACAGGAGGTGCCTTCCTTCCTGTGGGAGGTGGTGAACAACAACCTTGGAAATGCATAGGTAACTCAATCACGCCCAGAAAAAAAGAGGTGTACTGCTGGGGTATCGAAAGCTACCTAGTCATGCAAGAGGCCAAGGTGTGAGAAGATGTCTGTCCCATTCTGGTAAATCAGCTGTGCAGCTATGTCATGGTAGGCAGGGCAGAAGGGCTATCGTCTGGGGTGATGGCCCACCACCTCACAGGGCTGTCTTGGGTGATGAGAGCTATGGGTGTGGAAGACACTACACGAGCCTTTAAGGTGCAGAAGCTGTTGGAAGGCTGGCCCAGGGAGGTCACTGTTGTCTTGGACACCAGATGGCCCATCACACCAAATAGAGTAGAGAGCATTTGGAGGGTCTTGCCCAAAGTCTGTGGGGATGATCATGAGGCACGGCTATTTGACATTATGTTCCTGGTTGCTTCCTGTGATCCTTCAAGGTTTTGGAGTTAATGAAGCCCTCCAGGGACCATGGCACCCCAAGCTTGTTGTCACAGGATGTGGTGACAGTGGGGAACAGGGTTTTCCTGTACCTCCACAGGTCCAAGATGGATCAGAGGGGGGGGCAGGCCACTGGCATAAAATTAAGGCCCCTGCAGGGGAGCGGTGGCATGTTGCCTGTAGGCTGGTGGAATATAGGACCTGCTGCCCCTCAATTGGTGAAGCCTTTTTCAGGCGTCAAGTTGGCAGTGCAGTGATGGCCTATTGAGTCCAGTTCATCCTACGGAGAGCGATCCAGGAACTGGGGCTGACGGCGGGGGAGTATGGAAAACACTCGTTCCACATTGGACGGCAACAACTGCTAAAGGCATGGGCCTATCAGATTCAGAGATTCAGGCTTTGGGACGCTGGAAGTCTCAGACATTCCTGCATTAGGTGAGACCACATCTACAGTAACTGTTTATCTCTTACAGGCTCTGGGGAAGACATGATGTGCATTTGGATAATTAGGCATGTGTTCACCTGGTGGGCAGCACAAAGGGCAGTCGGTCAGCCAGAGGGAAGCAACCTGTCTCTGCCATGAGAGGTCACATGGATTGAGTGGTTGGGGACCAAGGGTTTGCGCTGGGAGGAGTTGCTTCCAAACTTGCAAAGAATGGCTGACCAGGGGTTCATGCTGCAGATCTTGTTGATTCACTTGGGCAGAGAAGACTTGGGCCACAGGAAGATGGTGAATTTGCTGCTGGCAATGAAGGATGATTTGCAGACTGTCAAGGGTTGGTAGCCTGGTACCACCATCATCTGGTCACAATTGTTGATAAGGGAACATTGGGCTCAGGTGCATAGGGTGTCCACACTGAATTGGGCTTGTCTGCTCATAAACAAGGAGATAGATGCATTTATGGAGTCCCTGGGGGGGACTCTGTATTGAGACATGATGACATTTACCATACCTCTCGGTGCCTGGTGGTGGGCCCGGAGGATCAGTTGCAGGGTGAGGTTTTAGATAGTTTTCTAGTCAAGGTGAAGACAATATTGGAGGAAAGGGTTGAGCAGAAGGCTTGGGGAGTTGGACAGGGTCTGGCCTGTGGTGGCGCTGGAGGAGCGCACGGGGGAAGTAGCAGGGAAATAGGGGATGATGCAAGTTCTCCTGAAGGTATCAGGGCCCCTGGATGGTGTGAGAATGGGGGATCACAAGACCTGTACCTGCACAGGGGGTCTAGGTCAAGCCTCAGCAGCAGAGACTGCAAGGTCGGTGATGCCAGACAGGAGGCTGTCGGCAGAACCTTGGCGATATCACTAGTCTCACTACTATACATGGATGCCTCAGCCCACACCAACAAGGCTCCTTGAATTGTGGCGATGTGGGGGGCCCAGGGTATCTGTTTCCTCCCTGCAGTGCCCCGCTGCTTATTATTAATAGGTCAGGTATTAATCTAGAGTAAAATTGAAAGTAATTGATGATTCAAAAAGATTAATACCAAAATTGTATATAAATAAAACATGGCTGCTGCCATTTTCCTCCAAGAACTGGGTTGCGTCTTTATTGACCATGAAGGGGGGGAGCTATGGGGGCCTACCAGATAATGAAGAGGCTGCCCAACACATTGCAGCAACTGTCCCTTTGTCCAGGGGTCCCCTTCTCTCCCCCTCATTGCCAAACGACCAGAGGCTGCTGGAAACCAGCCCAGGGGAATGGTCAGCAGAATCTGATCATGGGCTAGGATAGGTCAGCTAGCCTCCCCGAGGGGGGGTTCTGAGGGGAAGGGAAGAATATATCTTACTGACTGCCCAAACTTCAGCGTTCTTGTTCTTCCTTCCCTTGGATCACCCACCCTCCTATCCCCTAGCAACTCAGGACGTGAGGCAGGCTTAGTACGGACCCCTTTTCTGACCCCTACGGGTAACCGCATTAGGGGTTGGGGAGTGACTTTTCCCAGTTTTCCCCTACTGGGGTTTTTCCTCAGTTTTTCACCTCCTCCAAAAAGGGATGTTAAGTCAAGTAGGTATCAGGTACCCAAACATCAAAAGAGCAACTCAAAATATTGGTAATTTAAAGACGTAAGTATGAGTGCACTTAGAGAGTAGGAAGCTATTAGATTGTAGTAAAGAATGGTATTTTGTCAGTAGCAGCTGGGTAGCGGTATGGGAGGAGCACACGAGGGAAGTAGCAGGGAAATAGGGGACAATGCCAGTATTGAGGCCCCTGGATGGCATGAGGATGGGGGATCAATATTAATAGGCCAGGTATTAACCTAGAGTAAAGTTGAAAGTTATTGATGATTCAAAAAGATTAATACCAAAATTGTATATAACTAAAACATGGCTGCAGCCATTTTCCTCCAAGAACTGTGTTGTGTCTTTATTGACCATGGGGGGTTGGGGGCCTACGGATGTGTGTGCTGCATGCTGACTCCCTTCCCCCACTGCTTACAGTTTCACAGCTCAGCTGAAGCAGTGTGATTTGATTTTTTGCTGAAGAACTTTTCTGTTCTATTATTAGTTCTTATCAGGATTTTTTTTTGCCAATAAAGTCCAACTTGGCTTTTGCATGTAGTCAGTAACTGGGCTCAGTAACAGTGAGTGGTTCAGGTTTTTGCTGACTGCTCCATCCCCACTGCTGTGCTTGCTTAGCTTTATTGTTCCAAATCCACACACAGCCCCTGTGGTATTTTCTATTTCTTTTGTGAAGCAAATTGGTATTTTGCTGTCTTCAGGTTTCAAGCTTGGTTCCTTGTATAAGTGAGGTGTGATTGTCATCTGACTCCCCTTTGTCTGCGTTGCAGCTCGCCTCGGTGCATACATTGTCTGTGCATGTGTTGTATTGTTGTTCTTGTAATCTGTGTCCTGCAAGTGCATGCACAGTTGTCTGAGCACATTTATTTTGTGATTTGTAAAGCACTGTATTTTTTTTCATTGGGTCAGGCTTGGCCCATTGAATTATTACTGACAGTGGTCTGGTTCTTGGCTCAGTTCCCTGTACAACTGAGTGAGGAGGGTGTCGCAAGTGACTCTTCCCTCCACAGCTCACTGCACCTGAGTGGCCTCCTGTGCATGTGAGTTTTTTCTTTTGTGTGTGTCTTCACCCCTGTGTGTATACTGCTGTGAGTGAGTACACGTAAATTTTCTGTGAACTGCTTTAGTATTTCTGTGTGTGTCAGGTGTGACTCACTGGTTTCTGTGTGCTGTAACTAACTAACTTACTGAATGCCTATCCCATGATAGCAGTAGATAGATAGAGAGAGACAGAGAGAGAGACGGCCAGGTCACTATGTGCTGTTTGTGTTGTGAAGGAGCACAGAGCTGTAGGTGACCAGTGCTTAAATTCTTATGTGAAAAGGTATGCCACTGTTGCCTATTGTCTGCTCGCTATCCAGATAATTTTTATGTGACTGACCATTCACATGTGTGTTCTGTTTGTATTTTGCTTATAGATTAGAAAGTTGGTGGCAGCACAGGCCTCCCAGGGTCTGGAGGGTCTGACAGCTGTTTGTTTGTTAATTCTAGCTATGGGATCAGCTCTGGCCTCAGCCCTTCGAGGGGAATTGATAATCCTGTAAGATCCAGGGCTTTTAACCTTGGAAGGTTTTCAGTGACTCCAGATCCCAAAAAAAAGGAAAAGGAGAGTGTGAAGCAAGGAGCTATGTGAGCTGTATGTACCCAAGGACCTCTAAAGTGTGTTCAAGCAACTTGAGTCTGATCCAAGTTTACAAACAGACTAAAAACGGACTAAACACTCTGGCCCAGATATTCAAACTGCGACAGGCTGTGCAAGCCTGGGCACAGCTCAACATGGCTGCACAGGGGTGTGGGCTGGGCGATATTCAATGGAGCTGCGCCATGGCTCAGCAGCATTGAATATCACACCATAGCCACCTGCAGTGCACATGGTGCAGTGGCACTGCGCCAGCACCAGTGGGCAGAGTGGAGCAGGGGGATGCGCTAGCGCAAGTTCCATTGTGCAAGGTGCAGCAACCGCGATATTCAAAAGTTGACATGCAAATGGGGCCATAATGTATGCAAGGTACACATGGGGCCATTTGTATGTCATTATGGCCCCATTTGCATGCAGGTGTGCCGATCCCTGATGAATTGCACCTGGCGCCCTGCCAGGCAGCAGCCGTTGGGGACCGACGCCCCCTGCAGCGCGGCAATGTGCCCCACAGCCCAATTGTGGGCTTCAGTAAACAAAGATTAATCCTATATCCCTGGTGGTCCAATAGACCGCTGCCCGCCTGATCCATTCACATATCTGGAATGTGTAGTATGGTATGGGCTTCACACCAATTGGTTCACGCTGTGGACCAATGGGTGTACAGCCCTAATGACGGTGTCAGTCAGCGGGTGACAGGGCAGCAGGCGGGTGGGGTGATGCTGCCCACCGCTGATGGGGGCAGCGGGGCAGTGGGGATCAGTGGGCAGGTGGGGAGGGGTTCCACTGGACCACCAGGGATAATAGTTTTCTTTTATTATTACTTCAGCCTGCGATCTGGCAGACAGGTCCACTGAACCACCAGGGATATTGGATAGGCTTTTAATGAACTGAAGCCCACAATTGGGATGACAGTGGTCTACTGGACCTCCAGGTATATTGGAGTGTAATATATTTTACTCAATCCCGTGATTGGGATGACAGCGGTCCACTGGACCACCAGGGAGTTAGGAGGTTCATTTCTGTTGGTATTTCTGTCAGTATGCCCATGATCGGCATGGGGGGCGCCTCCTGGTGCAGCTGGAACTCAGGTGGCCACCCACAGGGGCCAGCTGCCATATTGCATCCTGCAATACGGCAGCTCACTTGTGGGTGGCCCACCATTGATCCTTTTTTTGGGGGGATCAACTTTGTACAGCACAAGTAAGGGGTTGCACATACATGGCTCAGCACATCCCAGGATGAATATCGGGCTGTGCAGAGTATGCATGGGCAAGCCCCCCCACCTGCCCCTGCATACACTACTGATGCGCTCCGGTGCATCGGGAGTTGTGCCAGGCACAATTCCCATTTGAATATCATGCCAGGGTGCATCAGTGGGTTACGCATGGTGCAACACTGTTGCACCATTCACAACCCTTTTGAATATCTGGGCCTCTGCGTTAAAAAGCTGAGTTTTCTTCTCTTTCATCTTTCATCAGCTATTATATTTTATTTTTACCTACTACCTTTATTTAATTTCATCCTCACTTTGTTCAGGTGAAATACTGTGATTATGAAGACATAAAGACAATGAAGAGAGGGACTGTGTGAGGGAAGTACAATTTGAGGAGGAGCAATTCATAGGTAGCATGGTCAGACATTTTATAGGCTTTTACAATTTATAATTTTACGCTGTGAGTTTTAGAGATTTTACGTTTTATGTCTGTGTTTTGCATCTTTCTGTGTTTGTGTTTTTTTTTTTTTATTATTTACAAATTTTACTTTGGCACCTTTGGAAAGTGTGACGCTATTTGCTAACTTTAGATTAGCTTAGTTGTAACAGCTGAGGTACTTGAAGCTGTCTTAATTGTTTAATTGTTTTACACGTGTTATAAGTGTTTGTGAGTCCAGTTTTTCTATTACAAGCCAGTCCTATTAGCATTCAAGATAATTAATCAATTAATTGTTTAATGATTTAAGCAGCTGTTATTTAGTTAGCAGTTAATTAATAATTAGCCAGTAGTCAGGGTATTTTAGATGCATGAGCAAGCGTTTATCTGCTCAGTTTCTTTTGAACCCCCGAAACATGTGTAGCAAAGCAATCCTTGGGATTTAAGTGAATGGGGAGCCAAGTTCATTTGAAGTGATTGCAAGAGTTGTTTTACAACAAATGGTGCTTTTTGATCCTATATTTAATTTAAGTTACCGAGACACAGTTGCTGTAGTGTCCGTGGGATTTAGTGAAGTATTCTTGTGCAGTTTTCTGCCACGAGGACATTCATCAAGTGAGGGGCTACGATAAGTCCTACTGTTATCTGTAACTCTGTAAAGTTGGAGAAGTAAGTAAGCATGTTTGGAATATCTTCTGAAAAATGGAGTGTCTAAAGGCATACACTGTTGTGCCTGTAGATATTTTAAATTTTCTTTTAGGTTGATTACTTAAATTAGTTTTTAGATACTCTATGTTTTGGGATATTTTTGTTTAGTGATATAAAGACATTTTATTTTGTTAATTTATAGATTTTGATTATATTTGCTGGCTGTGGTACATTTTTAGGAATAGAATATCTTTAGCTTTAGGTAGTGAGTAATATTAATTGTAATTGGTAAAACTTTTTAGGCATATTATTTATTTATCTGTTTACAGTGGGAGTACCACACGCCCTTAAGAAGTGGAATTTGGGTTATTACTTGTCCTTATTTGAACTCCTACATTTGTTACTTATGTGCATCTGCATTGTAGAACGAAGAAGAAAATTTTACTTGGTCCTTCCTCATGACACTGCTCTGGATTTCATGAATTGATATTTGTGGAACTTTTGATCCAAACTTTGAATCTTTTGTGCCGTTGTTTTTTCATTAGGTGGGATATACAGCTACTTTGGAAAATCTACAGGAAGAAAACTTTTTCTGACTTTTTCCTATTATAGAGAATGAGATGACTCTACAAATTTTCCAGGACTTGTACTTTACCTAGGATTTTTAGGATTTTAAGAGTTTAGTTCTGTGATTACAATATTTATTGAATTTTGTATTTGTTCATTTGAAGCAGATTGGGGCTTTGGATACGATAATGCCATATAAGATAGGAAAGGGAGTGACATATAGTAAAAGGCATAATAATAATGTTAAGAAAAAAGGGAATAGTGGAGTGAATTTGGGGAGTGATAAGGCTGGTAATCAGAAAATAACTCAGTTTATCAGCCCTTCAGTTGCTCATATTGAGCTTAGGGGAAACAAGAAAGTGGCAAATAACTTCCAGCCAAAACTAACTTCCTCCCCAGCAGAGAAACCTTGTGAAAGTAGTCACTCCTTAACCCATCCCTTGTTAAAGCAAATTAGAAGCCTGGAAGAATCAGTGGTGTCCAAACAGTTAGGAAAAAGAATTAACTACAAGACTGGCACCAGTACCCTCATGGATTGGGTCCTCACCACTCACCCCACAAGGATTTCTCATATGACCGTTCTCCCAGACTCTCTCAGTGACCACTCCCCAGTCATGTGTGCATGGTCTAACAAATTCCTCAAGCCCCCTCCCAAAATTATCACTAGCAGAGTCCTTCCTCGTGGAAAACTTCCACATCTCAAACAATACCTGCTTCTGCAAGACTGGCTACCCATCTATGAAGCAACAGATGTTAACTTGGCTCTTGATCACTTCATCTCAATTTTCAACAAAGCCTGCAACCTCTTTGCCCCTGCTAAAAGGCGCAAAACAAAATTTCTCTCTAACCCATGGATCACTGTGGCTCTTCTCTCACAGCTGAAACTAAGGGACCACCTCTGGGCAGTTTCCAGGGCCACTGGCAAACAACTGGACATCCAAAATTACAAACAAGCATGACATGCCAGCACAAAAGCCCTACGGCTAACGAAATCCACCTATTACAAAGACGATATCGCCAATACATGGGGAAATGGTCGTACTTTCTGGGACAATATCAAGGATGTCACAGGGAAGCAGCCAAAAACCTCTCCGGCCATGTTAATGGTTGATGGATCCTCAACCCTCGACCCCAAGGTGATTGCAAACATCTTTAACATGGTTTTTTCAGACCTTAGTGCTGTCCTACCCCATGACTTTTTTGAAAACAGGGCCTACTCCCCAAATTCCTCAGTCCCTCAGTTTAACCATCCCCTCTTCTACTTCAGGGAGGTAAGGCTGAATGAAGCTCACTGCTATATTACCGCAGCTATCTCTAAATCTAGATCTAGTAGCGACACCCTGGACCTTAAGCTTCTGTATTTCACCCTTGATGAGGTAATTCATTCATTAACAAAAATCCTAAACCTCTCTCTCAGCTGTGGAAAATTCTTGTACTTATGGAAAACAGCCACCATGACACCTGTCCATAAAGGTGACATTGCAGAGGGTCTGGAGGGAAAGGTATGCCTCTTTGCAGATGACACAAAGATCTGTAACAGAGGTGATACACAAGGGGGGGTAGAAAGGATGAGAAGGGACTTGGCAAGGTTGGTGGAATGGTCAGACATATGGCAACTTAGATTCAATGCAAAGAAGTGCAAAGTAATGCACCTGGGAAATAAAAATCCAGGAGAAGAGTACACAATAGCAGGGGAGGTACTAATGACAGCAATAATGGAAAAAGATCTGGGTGTAGTCATATCAGATGACCTAAAGGTGGGTAAGCAATGTGAGAAGTCAGTAAGGAGAGCCAGGGGGATACTGGGATGCATAGGGAGGGGCATCACAAGTAGAAAAAGAGAAGTGGTTATCCCTCTGTACAAACAGTTGGTGAGACCCCATCTGGAGTACTGTGTGCAGTTTTGGAGACCTCATCTATGCAAGGGCATAGACAAGATGGAAGCAGTCCAGAGGAGGGCAGCTAAAATGGTGCAGGGTCTACATCAGAAACCATATGAAGAGAGACTGAGAGAGCTTAATATGTATACCCTTGATGAAAGGAGGGACAGAGGGACATGACAGAAACTTTTAAGTACCTCAAGGAAATCAACAAAGTCCAGGAGGGTAGCATCTTTCAGAAAAAGAGATGTGTAAGAACAAGGGAACACAATTTAAAGTTAGAGGGGGGGAAGGCTCAGGGGTAATGTGAGGAAATTCTTTTTCATGGAGAGAGTGGTGGGTGCATGGAACCGCCTTCCTGGAGAGGTTGTGGGGTCTAAAACAGTGGGGGAATTCAAACATGCGTGGGACAGACATAAGGCAATTATAGTGGGGGGCTGCAGGAAGTAGGCTGTTGGTTAACTAGAATCTGCAGCTTATCCAATAGGTAGGGAAATGGGCAGACTGGGTGGGCCAAGTGGTCCTTATCTGCCATCAAACTCCATGTTTCTATGTAAGTGGGGAAAAGACGAATCGCTCAAATTATCGCCCTATCTCCATACTGCCCCCACTCTCTAAGGCACTCTAGCACATCATGGCTGATCAACTTACTGACCACTTAGATAAATACAATATACCTTGTCCACAACAACACGGTTTCTGGAAAGGTCACAGCACCACCACAGCCCTTCTTGAGTTCACTGGAGCTTTGCACAAATCCCTTGACAAGGGCCTTCTCACAGGGGCCGTTTTCATCGACCTCTCCAAGGCATTCGATACAGTACACCATGGACTACTAATTGACCAACTGCTGAATGCCGGGCTATCACCTGACTCTTCTCTGGTTTAAAAGCTACTTAGAAAACCGGTCCAGAGAGTAAAAATTGCTGACGCTCTTTCTGACACCCTGCCTGTTCACTCAGGTGTCCCACAGGGATCCATACTGAGCCCCCTCCTTTTTAGCCTTTCTTAAACTCCCTCCCTTACCACTGCTCTGAGCAGATCATACTATATGCAGATGATGCTGTTGTATTCTCCACTCACAAAGATCCTACAACTCTTCAACACAACCATCAACTTGACTTCAGTTCTGTAGAGACATGGTTTCTTAATCATAAACTGGTCCTCAATGACAAGAAAACCAAATCTGTGCTCTTCTGCAGCTCTCATAACCCACACAAGCTACACCACTTGGCTATCTCCACCACCCAGGGGAACACTCTAGATCAGGTGGGGTCCTTCAAATACTTAGGGATACAGCTTGACCCTAATCTCTCCTATGGACCTCATGTAGATAATGTAGCTAGAGCTGCTAATACAAGGCTTTGTCTCCTCTACAAACACAGACAACACCTCATGCCAGAAGATTTGAAGGTTGCAGTCCTGAGCTCTGTGATCTCTGTAATAGACTATGGTCTATCATTTATGGCTTGGCCACAACCACAACCCTTAGATGCCTCTCAACTGCCTTAAATAAGGCATGTTGGCTCATCACTGGTGTGCACCGTCTCACCCACACATGTGACCTGTACACCCAGACTGACTGGCTCCAACTATCAAACTGCATAAAGTTTATCACCTGCTCCATGGTGAAAAAAATCTACCTTGGCCTTGCACCTTCTGGGGTCTCAACTCTGTTACAACACCGAACCAACAAACGGTGCCTTCAGAGATCCACGCTACAGCTACTGAAAGTCCCCCACTGTCACACTTCACAGGGACAGCACTCTTTTGCTTATCGAGCACCACTCTGGTTCAATGGCCTCAGCCCCACCGTCTCCTATGCCCCAACAATTGGTATGTTTAAAACTAGGCTCCAGGACTATCTCACTACCAACAGCTCCTGTGACTGCCCAACTTAACCTTGTTTCACCACTTCCCTGCCTGCTCTAGTGGTCCCTCCTCCCCTTCTCACTGGATTCCACCCTCACATCGTGGTATATCCAATGCTGAACTTTTCACCCTCTCCCCACCCTACCTACCTTCCTTCTTCACCCCTCCCCCTCCCCTCTTCCCTCTCCCCTCTCCCTATGACTCTGGCACTTCTTATCTCTTGTCTGCTTTCTCTGACAAATGCTGCTGGCAGCCTTGCTTACAATGCCACCCTTGAATTGTATTGCTCTGTAATCTGTTTGCAATGTCCACATTGTTGTAATGTCTGTCTTGATGTTCTCCATCATTTGTATTTCTCTGACATGGAACATTTGTAAAAGAGTATTGGCTCAAAGGTATTTGTAATCCTAGACTTGATAAATAAAAATAAAAAAATATCATCTACGCAGGGTATTGATTTAAAAAATCAGTCAGAAATAGTATCCTTAAACAATGTCTCATTTCTTAATTTCATTTTTTTCTTGACTCCATATATTACTAAACAGAATGTAAAGGGACAGATTTATCAAACAGGTGTAAGTAGTGCTTTTCCTAATGACTGCACTGGGGGGATGTATATTCTTCCTGAGCATTGGGATGCAAATTTGAGCGACTCCGAGAGACTGATCCTTAAAGATTATGTTATAGAAAATTCACTTTTAGTAATATTTAAGGAGCTGAAATGGGAAATATGTTTTGGTAATGAGCAGCTCTTAGAACTGGTTACACTACTTAGATGTTTTGTAACAACTTTCATGAATGATAGGGAACAAAATAACTCCTGTAATGGCCAGGGAGTTAATTCAAATATTGTAAACGCTCACACAGAAATTCCCCAATATGAAAGACACTGTTTGAATTTTGTCCAACAAGAGGTTGAGAAAAAAATGCCTGTATCTAGAGATTTGGAAAGTGACAGGGTTAACAGGAGCATTCTATCTATCACAGATAGTATAGCTAACAAGGATGTTTTGGAAATAGAACAAATAGTGAAAGAACTTGAAGAAAGAAAGAGACTTCTAGTTAAGGAGGATGTAATGAAGGAAAAGTTGAATAAAGTAAGAAATAGTGAAAAACAAAATTATCAGGAAAGCAAGGATCTAGCACAGAAGGTAAAAGAAGAAATGATATAATGGGGATTAGTGAGAAAACTCAAAAAGGGGCAGAATGTACAAAAGGCTCAAAGGAAAATAAGAAAAAGAAAGTGAAGTTTGGAAAAACAACTGAAATAAAATTTATTGAAAGTAATAAAACAGAAGCTGAAACAGTAGAAGAACGAAAAGAGCATTTGATTAACATATGAGAAATGTTACCAACTTTATTTATAAAAAGGTTACCCAAAAGCAAATCAGAGAATAATTAAATTTTAAACTAGCTACATACAATCTCATTAAAGGTCTCGCAGGTTCCAAAATTGGATGACAAGACATCAAATCTATGTACAGGTATAAAGATGGCTCTTATAAAGGTTGGATATGCGTGGTGTTCAAAAATGCTTCTATAAGATCGTAAGTTATTTTACTGAAAGACAGGTTTATTGATATAAGAGTAACATTAGCTGTAACAATTAGGAATCAAGTAAAAGATACAATGGAAAGCTCGGAGAAAAAGAATGGGAGGCCAAAGAGTATGGAGATAAGAGAAGGGGCTATTCTTAAGCAACCCTGGATCATAGCTTACATTAAACCAAGTGAATCAGTTTACAACCTGAAAGGTGATGATGAGATAATTTTAAGTAGAAGGGGAAGGAAACAGATGGGAACAAGGATTAATACTAGTATAGTAATGGAGGAGGAAAGCATTGACTTTTTTACATCAAATTACTTGGTAGAAACTTCAGTAGTTAGTGAGGTTAGTTCAAATACAACAATACATTTGGAAGATGACCCTATTTGACAGCCAGCTATTCATTTTTACAATGAGGAAATGAATATATTATGATGGAATGTAGCTGGATTAAGGGGAGATTAATGGACAAGCAGTGCTATCAGTGGCTGAGATCTTTCACAATTTTACTTTTTATTTTATTTATTTAGCTTTTGTTGACCGGGTAAGTGCACTAGGCAAATCCTGCCTATTTTCAGGCACGACCCGGGGGAGGGGGATACAGATGAATGCCAACTGACCTTGAACCAGATTAAGCTGTTGGTGGTATTTTTTAGTGAATAGGGGAAATTTGGCCAGGACACTGGGAAATCCCTACTCTTTTCGATAAGTGCCATGGGATCTTTAACATCCACCTGAACTACCACCAATCCAGGCAGATGGGACCTCGGTTTAATGTCTCATCCGAAAGATGGCACCTCAGAAATGCAGCACCCCTCTCATGCTGCACTACAGTGTCAGTACTGGGATATTAACCCAAGTGCCAGATGTGGGAACTGAACCCACAGCCCTCTGATCTCTCGGCCTCAGAGGCGAGTGTGCTACCTACTGAGCCACTGACACTGATACTTGTCCAAGAAACCTGGCTAAAAATACAGATGCACAATTGCTTGATGGCTTTACTGCCTGGCTGTCTCCAGCATATACAGTAAAATCTCATGGCCGATATAAGGGCGGATTAGTTATTTATATTAGCTCAAATTTGGATTTCTGTATTAGTGAATTAAGTGCATACAATGAGTTTTATATGTATGCGGTGATTATGAATAATAATATCAAGTGAGCTTTTTTTTAATATATATATTCCACCAGGATTAAAGGCAACAAACTATTTTAGGGTTACTGAAATGGTAGGAAGTAGTATTGAGTCTCTAAAATTAAGATTCCCAGGGATAAAAATGTTCTTAGCAGGGGATTTTAATGCCCATTTGGGTGATCGTATTGAGGAACAAACAAATGAGTGGTGCATAGATAACTGACTAAATATTCCTGTTAGACAATCACAAGATAAAATAATCTCCAAGTAAGGAAAAATAATTCTACAGTTTTTTTGAAAAATGTAATTGTAGAATTTTAAATGGTAGGATAAAAGGGGATTGGGAAGGGAAATCTACATTCCCAACAGCAAAAGGAGGAGGGATTTTGGACCTCTGTGTGGTAGAAGCACTGGAGTTTCCATTAGTTAGCAAATTTAATGTTATTAAGTTATGGGATCGTGACCACTTTCCCATCATGTGCACTTTAGCTCTAGGTTTTAACAAACGCATATTAGATGGAGAATCTGAATCCATTGCAGACTCACATATGTGTATTAAGTATAGGAAAACAATTATATGGGATTCCTATTCAAAAGAGGTATTAGATGATATTATCTTGTCTGATCAGTTAAGAGTAAAAATGAACACAACTTGGAATAAAAGTCAGTAGGGACTGGACCTTCAAGTTAAAGACTTTAATGAGTTAATAGCTCTTATTTCATCTGAACTTGGCAGAAGGCAAAGATTCAAAAGACAAGCTGTTGTGGGTCAAGAAAAAACATAGTTTGATATAGAGTGCTATAGGATGAGGAATAAAATAAAAAAAAGTAGGGAAATTGAGGGTTAAGGCCCCATCATTCTCAATTTTGGGAGCCTTTAAATACCTGAAATTAGAGTATAGGAAAATGCTGGATTATAAAAAAAGAAGCTACAAGCATAATTTTGGGGGGAAGCTTCAGGATTGTATATTGACAAATGACACAAAGTCCTTTTGGAATATGGTTGCCTTTGGGTGTAGTGATAGTACTATTACTTATAACATACCAGGTATGATAAGTGAACAAATGTTGGTATCGCACTTTAGCGTGATATACAAAATAAATTTAAATCAGAATATTACTTTAGAGCTGGATTCCGGTATGTCTCCCATGGATATTAGGGATGGTGCATTTGATTTCTCACTAAATAAAGTAAAAACTGCTATTTTAGCACAAAAAAGAAATAACGCAGCAGGAGATGATGGACTTCCTGCAGAAGTTTTTTTAAATAAACCAGACTATTGGGCTTCTGTTTGTACTCCAGGTTTTACAATAATAAGTAAATATTTGATTCTTCCCCAAAATTGGAATAAAGGAATCATTGTACCCCTTTTTAAAAAAGGGGATAAGGGAAACCCTAAATGTTACAGGCCTATTACACTTCTGCCTGTCTTACAAAAAAATGTTTCAAGATTAATATTTGATAGGCTGTTGGTCTGGGTCAAAGTAAACAATCTGCTTTCAAAATTTCAAGGGGGATTTAAAAAAGTGCATAGTACTTTAGATTTGATCTTTACGCTAAACATTTTGGTAGACAAATATGTTAGACATAAAAAATGTACTTTATCTTTTGACCTTTTGGATATAAAATGTGCCTTTGATACAGTGAATAGAGTTAAGTTATGGGAGATTTTGGCAGTTCTTAATATTGACCCACAGCTTCTTCAGATCCTTAAACTTTTACATCAAAGTACAACAATTGAGGTAAGGTATGGAAGGGATGGTGCACTTTCAAGACAGCTGGTTATTGAAGCTGGTGTTAAACAAGGTTGTCTGTTGTCTCCTATTTTGTTCAATTTGTATATATAAAATTTGGTTAAGAACATCAGCCAGATTGATACTTTTGCACCTGCTATAAACAATGAAGAAATTAAATCATTATTATACGCTGATGGTGCGTTAGTTATTTCTAGAACCCATTAGGTCTTAAACAAGGTATTACTAATATTATGAGTACGCTAAAGGATTTGGATTTTGAGCTAAATGTTAGTAAATCAAAAATCCAAATTATTGGGAAAAAAAAGAGAGACTATGGACTATTAAAGGCTATCATTTTTATGTGGTTAATGAATTTAAATATTTAGGTGCAATAACTGAGAGTAAAATGATGTGGCTCCAACACTTGGCAGAAGTAAATAAAAATTCTTATAAAATGATGGGAGCAATTAGAAATTTTGCAACAAGATTTGCTGGCAACTCTTTTGTCTCTCTGAAAAACACTTTTTAAGTTAAATTAATAAAACAATTATTATATGCCAGTGAGATGTGGGGTTTGTATGTGGAAAAAACTAACACTGAATGTTTACAAAATCAGTTTTTAAGATCTACCTTAAATCTCCCTCATTATTGTCCATCAAGCTTTTTAAGATTAGAGTCTGGTCTTATCCAGATTAAAGCAAGGATTCTGATAAGGGCAGTTACGTTTTGGGCCAGACTATTAAAAATGAATAAAAACAGATTTCCACTGTTATGCTGGGAAGAATGTATGAATAAGTTAAATACTGGAAGTGAAATTGTGACATGGTTTCACAAATTGAATATCAGACTGAAATGGCTTGGTTGTATTGATCCATGGAATAGATCTGCAATTAATAATATAGAGGGGTATGTGAATGAATTGGTGCAAAGAATTAATGATGTAACTATTCAACAGGATTTTGAAAGAATATAAAAGATGGATTCCATGGGGCTGTACTCAAGTATTAAATCTAGTTGGGGTATAGAAAATTTCCTGATCATCTGTGAAAATGGCATCCATAGAAATATGTTATGCAGAATTAGTGTGGCCTGTTTGGGCAATTCTTATTTCAATCTGAATAACTGGTATTGTAAAAAAAGTAAAAACAGCTGTAATTGTACTTTTAGATCAGAATTATGTATTATGCATATCCTATTTGAATGTAAATCTTGGGCTCAACAGCATGAAATAACTTTTCCCCAATAAATGCCACTGCACCTTATTCCTAAAAGTTTAGAGTATAACAAATTTCTACTTAAATTAGATTCAGTTAAGCTAATTTATGGTGTTGCCAAATACTGCTTATTTTAAAAAATTATGAATTTAAATTGTGGTCTAGGTTTTTATGATTTTTGTCTATGTTTCAATTATATATGGAGTTAAATTGCTGGTTAGATTTGTAATGAACTGTTATGTGTGTATAATATGGTAGATTTTGTGATAAGTATTTTTTAGAATGTAACAAACTTGGTTTTATACATTTATATTAATAAAATAACTTGAACTTGAACTTGTAAGTTGTTTGGTGCACCTTCAAAGCTTGAATTACTGTACTATATGACTGTACAACTGACACTGAATGAGTAAGAAGCTGTTAGCTGACTCCATCTCTCTCTAGTATTAGCCTGTCTTTATTAGCTGCTACTTGAGCAGTGTGGGTATTGTAGTTTTCTGCAAGAAGCACCAACATAGACAAAAACACTAATCACAAATAAAATACACAGTAAGTTACAGACCATGTCTAATCAATCCCATAAACATGCATGGTCCAGCCCAAGTAACCATCTTCATCACCAGTTGTAAGCAGTGAGGAACAGGGTGAGAGAAGGTCTGTTCATATTCACCTCTCTAAAATAGTTTTCTCCCTTGATAAGCCTTCAGGTTCTGGTGTCAGTAGGATTGGGGGTAGCACTAGTACTAATATAACTATAACTACCACCAGTACTACTACTACTACTCCTACTACTAGTAGTAGTAGTGCTGCATTTGCAGCACCATCATTTTATAAAAGTAAGAAGGCTTTAAAGCTGACATCTCCAGTCATATGAGATCAAGAACCCACCCTACTACCAGTGTTAGCACTATTCATACAACCGCCCCCATAGAGGCAACATCACCTATCAGAGTGCTCCCCCCTCCACCACCAGTGGTGTGATTTCAGCACCCAGAGCAAATCCTTTGTGTACTGTTGACACCACAACTGCCATAACAGTGTGCACTGTTATTTGTGTTCCTTGCACAGCTACTGTCACCACAACCTTTGCCTCCATTAGTAGCCCTGAGTGTTCTACTGTCACCATGGCTACTACTACTGCCAGTATTACAACTACCTGTAATATGATGCCAATTTCTGACTGTAACTCCTGATAGTAATTCTGGCACCAGGACTACTGTCGGCAGTGCTACTACCTTGTCAACTGTGCCCCTGACCATAGGTACTGTGACTAGTGTCACAAAATCACTCCGGGGGTCAGGCCCTCTGCTCACACAGTGCCCAATCTTGAAGTGCAATATGTGAACAGGAGCTAAACAGGGTAACTCTCCTGACTGTTTTGACTCCAAGCAACTACCAGTCTTGAGTCCTGTGGTAAAAATATGAATCCTTTTTTGCTAGCACGCTCAGTTAACAGGTCCAAATATCACACCTTCTTCAGGGAATGCAGTGTAATACTTAACCCAGCTGGTACAGAACCTGGTCCACAATCCTCCTTCCTCTGACTCAATTGAGACCTTAGTATTTTCTTACCTTGGTGTATAGGGTGACACACTATAAGCACTAAACAGTTCTGTCAGAATTATCAACACTGTTCCAGCATTCACACTCAAAATGAGAAAATGGCTCAGGCAGTATTTCAAGGAAAACCAAGTTTACTAGAATTAAAAATGGTAAATAAAATACAAAACACAGAACACATAACATTAATGGTGCAGTCCTAAAAATAAATGGAAATTACAAAAACCAAATGCCTTTATACTGAGTAACTGATCCTATCCCAGTTTCAGTTAATAAACAGTGGTGCTGAAATTATTTAACTTTGGTAGAAGTGCTTCTTAAGAGTCCAGACATAAAAGAGTCTCTTGAAAGTCCAAACACAAGTATTCCAAGTCTTGCAAAGTTGAAACAAGCGTGTGTTCTCTCAGGAGTCCAGAAGTAAAAAGCACAATGTTCTCTCAGTCTTGACAATCTCAAGAGGGGAAAAAGAGTCCCATCCAGCTTGTGAGGTCATAGCTCTGTGGTGATGCTGGCTGTGAGGTCACTTTCATTCTTGCATACGGAATTAGTCACTTGCATCTGCACATTGCTAAACATTACACTTAAAAAAATATATACTTTTTTAAATTAGTGAGCCACACTTTATGGCAGATCATAATTACCCCTTTGATCTTCAGAGGAACATCCTGAAAGCTATTTCTCCTATCTGTGTGAGGATATTCACAGGTATCTGTCAGAGCTGGCTTACCTCCTGATAGGTAATACAATGCAAACTGTTATTGTTATGGTCAGTTTCCTAGGTTTTCAAAGCAGTAGTTGTTCTACAACCTGTTACGTTCTGGTGTCTAAAGGAAGCTCTTAATTAGTTTTTCCACTAGGTCAGGGATAGGGCAGATCCTTCTTTTTTCTCTGTTCAAAAATCCCATGTCCCGTGAGGCTTTTCTGCTTGGCCTGTTTTTCTAAGCAGAAGTCTAAACATATATTTATGTCAAAATATGATACAAATAATAACAAGCAGATGGATATCATCACAATCCTCCCTCCTAGACTGAGTTTGGGGGAATCTGTTCCTCGGCATGGGATGAGTTTCCCGAATTCAGTTCACTGCTCTAACTGACGTGATAGCCCATCTGCGTTGGTGTTTGCTGCCCCTGCCCTGTGAGTGACAGTCATGTTGTAATCCTGCAAGGCAAGGCTCCATCTTAAAACTTACTGTTTGTTTTACCCATTTGTGCCAGCCAAACCAGGGGGTTATAATCTGTTTGTACCTCAAAATGCCACCCTTATAGGTATGGCTCTAATGTCTTTAGTGCCCACACCATCGTAAGGCATTCTTTCTCCACTGTAGAATAAGCCTGCTCAATGGGAAGTAATTTCTTACTGAGGTACACTATTGGGTGATCTTTGCCTTGGTTAGAAGTCTGGCTAAATACTGCCCCATTACCCACACCTGAGGCATCTGTCTGAACTACAAATGGTTTACTGTAGTCTGGACATACAGGCACATTGCACAATGCCTCCTTTAGCCATGCAAAGGCTTGCTCACAGGCTGGTTCCCAGTTTACCTTTTAGGCATTCTTTTCTTTACCAGGCCAGATAGGGGAGCTGCCAGAACACTGTAGCATGATACAAATTTTCTATAGTACCCTGCGGTCCCTGGAAAACTCTGAACCTGATTCCATGTTTCATGTCTGGGTCATGCCTCAATTGCCTCAATCTTTGCTTGATTAGGATAGAGCTGTCCCCACCCTATTACATGCCCTAGGTATGCCACCTCAGCCATGGCCACCTGGCACTTTTCAGCTTTCACAGTGAGCCCAGCCCTCTGTAGCCTGCCCAACACTTCCCAAAGGTAGGACGGTGTTCCTTCCAGCTGGCACTGAAGATGGCAATATTGTCCAGGTACGCCATGGTGTACTCTTCAGTACCATGTAACACCTGGTTCATCAGCCTTTGGAAGGTGGCATGGTCATTCTTCATTCCGAAAAGCATTACCTTAAACTCAAATAACCCTATCAGAGTGATGAAGACTGACATCTCCCTAGCTCTGGCAGTTAACTCCACCTGCCAATACCATTTTGTGAGGTCAATAGTGATAAGATATGTCACCCCTCCCAACTTGTCCAGTAGTTCTTTCATCCATGACATTGGGTGGGCATCTGACTTCATGACTGTGTTGAGTCCATGATAGTCCACACAAAAACAAGTAGAGCCATCTGGCTTGGAAATGAGGACTACGGGTGAGGCCCAATGGCTCCTGGGATTTCTGGATTACCCCTAAATCCAGCATTTCCTCCACCTCCCTCCTAATGTCCTTTTGGACAACCTCTGACACCCAGTATGCTGTCCACCGTATGGGTGTTTGCATCCCCATCTCTACATCATGCATCGCTAAGGGGGTTAGTCCAGGCTTGGCATTAAACAACGGGGCAAAGTCTGCTAAAACCTCCCTTACTTCCTGGATCTTGTCCAGGGTCAATTGGGATGATATTTTGATTACCTCCACCGAGGACACCCACTTGCTTTCTTCCAGCAACTCCAGAAGGGGGTGTTCCTTGAACATCTCCTCCCCCCCGGACTACACATTGCAAAGACCATGTCAGCCCTATTTGCATATGGCTTCATCATGTTGACATGGTACATCCATTGGGTATGTCTCCTGTCAGGCAGCTCTACAATGTAATTTACATCAATCACGTGTCTGACTACTTTGTACGGTCCTGCCCACTTGGCCAGCAGCTCATCTTTCTGGACTGGGATAAGGACAAGGACCTCCTGACCCACAGTGTATGAGTGAGCTCTAGATCTGCGGTCATACCTTACCTTTTGCTTTTGCTTGGCAGCTGTCAGGTTGCTCTGAGCTGTTCCAATAAGCTTCTTCAGCTTTTCCCTTAACTTAAGGACATAATCCACTATGGGAGTTCCCTGGGTGGCATGCTTGCCTTCTCAGTCCTCCCAGATCAAGTCTAGGGGCCCATGCACCCTACGTCCATATAGAAGTTTGAAGGAGGAAAACCCTGTCGACTCTTGGGGCACCTCGATGTATGTGAACAACAGGTGGGGAAGGTATTTCTTCCAGTCCCTCCCATGCTATTCAGCAAATACTTGGAGCATTGATTTAAGGGTACAAATAAATCTTTCCACAAGCCCATTGGCTTGCGGGTGAAAAGGTGTCATGTGTCTCTGCACCACTCCACACTTCTTCCATAAACACTTCATCAGGTTCGACTTGAAGGAACCCCCTCAATCAGTGATAATCTCCTGCAGGAACCCGACACGGGAGAAAATCCCTAGCAAGGCATCTGCCACTTTGTCTGTCCTCAGTGAGGACAAGGCAACTGACTCTGGATACTGGGTGGCATAATCCATCACTGTTAGGATAAACCTCTTCCCGGAGGAGCTGGGGCTATTCAAAGGCCCCACAATATCCATTCCTACCCTCTAGAATGGCTCCTCCACTATAGGCAAGGGAATTATGGCGGCTTGGGTTTTGCTACCTGCCTTCTCTATTTCTTGGCACCGGTGACAAGACCTGCAATATTCCTTCATCTGCTGGGTGAAGTTGGGCCAATAGAAATTCTGGGTCAATCACTGCATAGTGCACATGATTCCCAGATGTCCAGACATAGGGATATCATGAGCAATCTTGATCAATCACTCATGGTAGGGGAATAAGAAGCTGCCTTCCCATCACCTCTCCCTCTGTCCTTACCTCCTGCTTATAGAGCAGTCCATTCTCCCAATACACTCTGTCTCCCATCACCTCCCTGTGTCCCATCAGATTCTACCCAAGCCCTCTGCCTCTCTAAACTAGGATCATTTTTCTGAGCAGCTGCAAAATCTTTGCACATTCCCAAGGCATGGGACATGTCCCCTTCAATTCCTAAACTAGGGTCTCTAACTCTGATGCCTGGCTACCCCTCCCTCCTCAGAGTAACCTTCTGTAGCTGTTCTGTTAACTGCTTCCTGGGGAATTTCTATCCTCTCTTCACTATTCTCCATATCAGGAGACACGGGCTGGGGAACCAGCCTCCCAATGTTTTCCACAGGGGCTTCTATGAGGTCCAGGGAACTACAATCTGCCTTTGCCACCTGTCTGTGGGTAACTGCACACATACAACATCACCTTTTGGAGATTGTTCCCTATAATCACATCCAAGGCCAGATTTTCTGACACTTCAACTTTTTGCACAATCTCTCCTGTCTCACCCAAGTCCATAAGAACACTAGCAAGTGGTAGAGTTTTCTCCTCCCCAGTGAATCCCCATACTGTAAAAAAACTGATTGGGTATAAGCTGTTCAGGCTCAACCAAATCCCCTTTTACCAAAGTATGGGATGCCCATGTGTCCCTTAAATCATGGGTTTGCACCCCATTCACAGTAACTGAGTGTATGTGCTCCCTCATGTTTACTGGCATGCTTTCAGGGATACACAAAAAACCCACCTCTTTCCCAGCACCACTTTGTGTACTCTGTGCCTTTTTAGGACACTGTCTTGCAATATGCCCATGTTGTTTGCAGAACCAACATTCATTATTTCTTTTATCAGGCAAATCCTTTCTTTGTAACCTGGGGCTGCCTGCTTTCTTGGGAGACAGCAAGGGTTTTAGCTGCCCTGAAGATGCACTTTTCCCACTCTGCACTGCCACACCTGCCCCACTTCCTCTCAGAGCAGGTCTGCTCCTGGCATAGGAATCCAAGAGCTCAGCAGCCTCTTGCACTGTTTTTGGATCTTGGTCCACTAGCCAGGTTTTTAGCTCTGCTGGGCAAGCCCAAAATAACTGCTCCAAAAGTACAACATCCTCAGTTTTCTCTACAGAGTCTGCTTTTATCTCTTCCCATCAACGTTTCAAAAACTGATGTTGTTATGTAGCTAGTTCCTCGTAGCTCGTTGTCATGGCATGTGGGTGTATGGATAGACACTGGACACAGAAGAACAATGGTGGCAAGGCAATTACCAAGCCACTAGTTTATTCAGTTTCTTCAAAGGATGGTGGGAAAACAAAAGACAAAATTACAATGAACTGATAAATGGCAAAATAAGAAAACACCTGAAAAAAAAACACTCCTGCTATATAGAGGTCTAGCTAACAATCATCACATCTTTTTAGCAGATGGAGTCTAGGTCTGTATAGGCACAGACCTCCACTCAGGGATCAGTCACTAGCTGATCCTAGACTGAATCTGAAGTGGTTACCACAATGAGCTCCCTTTTATGCCTGGGAGCCATCAGGTGACCACCTTTAGCTCCACCCCTTAAACACCTTGCATAAGCAAAACCTTTACAACACACATTTATTTACTTTTACATACAGGGAAAGTTTACATATCTTTATTCAAATACAAACATATCCCTGAAATGCAATAATTCCCAATATTAACACAAAAACAGCCTATTGCCTGAGTTAGCCCTTCCCCTTACCTGTCTATAGTATTTCTAGGGTGAACAGTAGTCTGGCTGGCTCCTAAGGACATAGCTGGAGCAGCAGGAACACTGAGCACCACAGAGAACTTTCCAGAATGGGGAACAGTTAAGGTAAGCCCTTGGCCTTTACAACATTCCTGGCTTTCTATTGTTAACTGAGACACAGGAATACCAAAAGGATATGAAACACTGTGTGGAATAGGTAGGCATTCTAAAATTGTGTACACTTTGTCTAGCAAATTCCTCATGAGTTTTATTTCAGTATTTCCTGCTTTGCAACCTTTCTGCTCAATGCTCAGCATAGCAAGCCGTCGTGTAGCACAGATGTACTTGAACAAACAAGCTACTGCAATTTTTCTGTGCTACTCTTAGAAACACTAAGCCTTTTTATAAACCATAAAACAAATCTAGTTGTTCATCAAACACAATAACTGGGTGTATTTGCAGGTCTTAGTTCCTAAATAAGATGGTCCAGGATTAGGCCACCGTTTTCATAGTGTTTACTCTTTTTCCTACATTTTAGCAGTACCTGAAAACTGCTTACACAACATTGTATGTTTGTAAAAATGCACTGCAAGGGTTTTCTTCCTCTCGCTAGTGCGATTCTGATTCCCCTGCCTTTACAAACCTATTCAAGTGCAAAGACAGACTCAAGCTAATAGAGATTCTAGCTTCTCTGTTCCAGCTTACAAACAGTATCCTCTTTTTTTTGGGGGGGGGGGCCCTGGGTACTGGATCCCCGGGTGCCTGCCCAAAGTATGGGGAAATAAGAATAAAGGGATAGCAGAATCCTATTTCCCAGGTGGCATGCCTGGAAAAAAGGGAAATGATAGTATGGAGAAAGGAAAGGATAGAAATGAAAGAAAAAAGGTGCTACTGCAGTAGGCTTAATACACTAGAAATAGACAGGATTTTGGGGGGTACACAGCACTGTTTCACACTCATGTCAGGGCTTCTTGTGAGCTTACAGAACTTAACTCAGTGAACTTCAGCTGTCAAGTCATACTTTTTTAACAATGCAGCTTTAAGTTTGCCATACTCATTACTGTCCTGATTGTCCATTGACCCTACGCATGACGAGCTTTGCTGGTAAGCAACGGGAATAGCTGGAAGCTCCAGGACTCTCTAGAAATTTTTGCCTGAATGCATACCTTTTCAAATGAATTTAAAAATGTATCCATATCTTTCCCCTATTTAAATTCAGCTATCAATTTAGAATTTAATTTGTAACCCAGTCCTGGAGGTCCAGGTTCACCCATGACACTTACCTGCTCTGACGCTGGTATTTGGAGTTGTAACTTCTCCAGTTCAAATTTCCACTGATGCTCTCTCTCCTCTCCTCTTGTTTGGCCTCTCTCTCTGAAGCTGTCATTCTCTTTCCCCTGCCTCTCTCTCTTTGGCTCTGGTTTTCTTTTTCCTCAGCCGCTTACTGCTCTTGCTTCTCCACTGTCTCTCTGTATGTGTCTCTCTCTCTCTCTCCAGCTTCCTCTGTTCAAATTCCAGCTCCATTCTCCTCAACTCTATCTGCAGCCTGATCCCATCTGGCTCCAGCATGGTGGTGACCCTCCCCTGCAGCTGTGGCTCTTGGTCCACACTGCTCCTACTGTCCTCCTTCTTGGGACTGGACCCTGCGGTGGACCCTGGCCCCTCTATGTCCAAGATCTGGTCCCTTCCAGTCACTGACTGTGACATGAGGTCTTGGGTATTGGCTGCCATAAAAGCCTCCATGAGTTGCTGTTTGTTTCACCCCTCACAACGGACTCCTCTCTCCTGGCACAACTGCCTCAGGTATTCCACAGTGTACTCGCAGTAGGTGGAAGTCATCTTCTTCCCTAAACTATGGCTACACTAGCTTGCACCCCAAAAAATAAATAATACAGGTAGGGAACTTAGACTGTAACCACAATGATACATTTCTTTTTTTTTGTAAATCACTGCCTTGTTTTGTGTGTGAACTGTTATAGTTTATCAATCTGACATTCTGGACAGTTAATGCTAGTGTCACCAATAATTTCACAGAATGCAAATACAACTTTTTGATTTGCATAACTGCAAACCAAATTTTTCAGATTGCACTGCTGCCAATCAGATCTGTCACAAACGCACTCCAGGAAGCAGGCCCTCTGCTCCCACAGTGCCAAACCTCAAAGTGCAATATGTGAACAGTAGACAAAGAAGTAACCCTCCTGTCTGGTTTGTGTCCAAGCAACTAGCAGTATCGAGTCATTGGGTAAAACATGAATCCTTTTTTGCTAGCACACCCAGGTAACAGATCCAAATATCACACCCTCTTCAGGGAATGCAGTGCAATATTTAAACCAGTGGCTACACAACCTGGTCCACAATCCCTCTTCCTCTGATTCAATTGAGACCTTAGTATTTTCTTACCTTGGTGCATAGGGTGACACACTATAAGCACTAAACAGTTCTGTAAGAATTATCAACACTGTCCCAGCATTCACACTCAAAATAAGAAAATAGCTCAGGCAGGATTTCAAGGAAAACCAAGTTTACTAGAATTAAAAATAGTAAAAAAAATACAAAATGTAGAACATATAACTTTAATGGTACAGTCCTAAAAATAAATGGAAATTACAAAAAACAAGCACCTTTTTACTGAGTAACTGATCATATCCAAGATTCAGTTAATAAACAGTGGTGCTGAAATTACTTAACTTTGGTAGAAGTGCTTCTTAAGAGTCCAGAAGTAAATGAGTCTCTTGAAAGTCCAAACACAAGTATGCCAAGTCTTGCAAAGTTGAAACAAGAGTGTGTTCTCTCAGGAGTCCAGAAGGAAAAAGCACAATGTTCTCTCAGCCTTGGCAATCTCATGAGGGGAAAAAGAGTCTCACCCAGCTTGTGAGGTCCAACTCTGTGGTGATGCTGGCTGTGAAGTCACTCTCATTCCTGCTTACTGAATTAGTCACATGCATCTATCTGCATATTGCTAAACATCCCACTTAGAAAAACATAAACTTTTTTTAATTAGTGAGCCACACTTTATGGCAGGTCAGAATTACCCCATTGATCTTCAGAGGAACATCTTGAAAGCTATTTCTCCTATCTGTGTGAGGATTTTCGCAGGTATCTGTCAGAGTTGGCTTACCTCCTGATAGGTCATATAATGCAGTCTGTTATGGTCAGTTTCCTGGGTTTTCAAAGCAGTAGTTGTTTTACAGCCTGGTGTCTAAAGGAAGTTCTTAATTAGTTTTTCCACTGGATCAGGGATAGGCCAGATTCTTCTTTTCTCTCAGTTCAAAATTCCCGTGTCCCATGAGGCTTTTCTGCTTGGCCTGGTTTTATAAGCAGAAGTCTAAACATATATTTATATCAAAATATGATACAAATAACAACAAGCAGATGGATATCATCACAATCCTCCCTCCTAGACTGAGTTTGGGGGAATCTGTTCCTAGGCATGGGATGAGTTTCCCAAATTCATTTCACTGCTCTGACATGATAGCCCATCTGCATTTATGTTTGCTGCCCCTGCCCTGTGAGTGACAGTCATGTCATAATCCTGCAAGGCAAGGCTCCATCTTAAAAGCCTACTGTTTGTTTTACCCATTTGTGCCAGCCAAACCAGAGGTTATGATCTGTTTGTACCCCAAAATGCCACCAGTATAGGTATGGCTCTAATTTCTTTAGTGCCCACACCATTGTAAGGCATTCTTTCTCCACTGTAGAATAAGCCTACTCCCTGGGAAGTAATTTCTTACTGAGGTACACTATTGGGTGACCTTTCCCTTGGTTTGAAATCTGGCTAAATAATGCCCCAATACCAACATCTGAGACATCTGTCTGGACTACAAATGGTTTACTGTAGTCTGGACATACAGGTACATTGCACAATTCCTCCTTTAGCCATGTAAAGGCTGATTCAAAGGCTGGTTCCCAGTTTACCTTTTTAGGCATTCTTTTCTTTAGCAGGCCAGATAGGGGAGCTGCCATAGCACTGTAGTTTGATACAAATGTTCTATAGCACCCTGCGGTCCCTGAAAAACTCCAAACCTGCTTCTGTGCTTCAGGTCTGGGCCATGCCTCAATTGCCTCAATCTTTGCTTGATTGGGATAGAGCTCTCCCCACCCTACTACATGCCATAGGTTTGCCACCTCAGCCATGGCCACCTGGCACTTTTCAGCTTTCACAGTGAGCCCAGCCCTCTGTAGCCTGCCCAACACTTCCCTAAGGTAGGGCAGGTGTTCCTTCCAGCTGGCACTGAAGATGGCAATATTGTCCAGGTATGCCACTGTATACTCTTCAGTACCATGTAACACCTGGTTCACCAACCTTTGGAAGGTGGCAGGGTAGTTCTTCATTCTGAAAGGCATTACCTTAAACTCAAATAACCCTATTGGAGTGATGAAGACTGACATCTCCCTAGCTCTGGCAGTTAACTCCACCTGCCAATAGCCTTTTGTGGGGTCAATAGTGATAAGATATGTCGCCCCTCCCAACTTGTCCAGTAGTTCATTCATCCATGACATTGGGTGGACATCTAACTTCGTAACTGTGTTGAGTCCCCATCTCTACATCATGTGTCACTAAGGGGTTAGTCCAGGCTTGGCATTAAACAATGGGGCAAAGTCTGCTAAAACCTCCCTTACTTCCTGGATCTGTTCTGGGGTCAATTAGGATGACATTTTGATTGCCTCCACCAAGGACACCTGCTTGCTTTCTTCCAGCAAGTCTAGAAGGGGGTCTTCCTTGTCCATCTCCTCCCCAGGACTACACATTACAAAGACCTTGTCAACCCTATTTGCATATGGCTTCATCATATTGACATGGTACATCCATTGGGTATGTCTCCTGTCAGGCAGTTCTACAATGTAATTTACATAATTCACTTGTCTGAGTACTTTGTTCAGTCCTGCCCACTCAGCCTGCAGGTTATCTTTGTGGACTGAGATAAGGACCATGACCTCTTGACCCACAGAGTACAAGTGAGTTCTAGTTCTGCAGTCATACCATACCTTTTGCTTTTGCTGGGCATTTGGGCAGCTGTCAGATTGCTCTGGGCTGTTCCAATAAGCTCCTTCAGCTTTTCCCTAAACTTAAGGACATAATCCATTATGGGAGTTCCCTGGGTGGCATGCTTGCCTTCCCAGTCCTCCCAGAACAAGTCCAGGGGCCCATGCACCCTTCATCCATATAAGAGTTTGAAGGGGGAAAACCCTGTTGACTCTTGGGGCACCTCGGTGTATGTGAACAACAGGTGGGGAAGGTATTCCTCCAAGTCCCTCCCATGCTGTTCAGCAAATGCTTGGAGCATTGATTTAAGGGTATCATTAAATCTTTCCACAAGCTCATTGGCTTGCAGGTGAAAAGATGTCTTGTGTCTCGGCGCCAACCCACACTTCTCCCACAAACACTTCATCAGGTCTGAAATGAAGGGACCCCCTCAATCAGTGATAATCTCCTGCAGGAATGGGACATGGGAGAAAATCCCTAGCAAGGCATCTGCCACTTTGTCTGTCCTCAGTGAGGACAGGGCAACTGCATCTGGATACCAGGTGGCATAATCCACCACTGTTAGGATAAACCTCTTCCCAGGGGAGCTGGGGTATTCAAAGGCCCCACAACATCCATTCCTACCCTCTGGAATGGCTCCTCCAATATGGGCAAGGGAATTAGGGTGACTTGGGTTTTACTACCTGCCTTTCCTTTTTCTTGGCACCGGTGACAAGACCTGCAATATTTCTTCACCTGCTCGGTGAAGTTGGGCCAATAGAACTTCTGGGCCAATCACTGCATAGTGCACATGATTCCCAGATGTCCAGACATAGGAATATCATGAGCAAACTTGAGCAATCACTCATGGTAGAACAGGGGAATGACAAGCTGCCTGCCCATCACCTCTCCCTCTGTCCTTACATCCTGCTTAGCAAATCAAAATCAAATCAAGCTTTATTTATAAAATGCACCTTTCTAAAGCCAAGGTGCCTGTACATAACATAATAAAATAAATCAATAAATAAATAACTAAAAACCATGTATCAATTAAAATTCATGACAGTGACATTTAAAAATCATTATATGCTAGGCTAAAAAGAAATGTTTTTAATGCTACTTTAAAGCTTTGGACGGTCTGGCAATCTCACACCTGACAAGGTAGAGAATTCCACAGGGTTGGGGCCATAAAACTAAAGGACTTGACCCCAGATGTCTTTAAACGAGCCCTAGGAATCTATAGCAATACCTCATCAGTGGATCAGAAAGGGCGGGAGTGACAGTAGGGATGAAGGAGATCTTTCAGGTAACCAGGTCCCTGATCACGTAGGGCCTTATAGGTCAGCAAACCAACCCTGAAGGTGATCCACCAGCATATTGGCAGCCAGTGCAGTCCGTGGAGCACAGGCGTTATATGGCCAGTCCTAGACGAACCAGTCAATAGCCTGGCTGCCGCATTCTGCACTAGCTGCAAGCGGTGGATGTCAACCCCTGGTAACCCCAGGTAAAGGGTGTTGCAGTAGTCAAGGTGGGAGGTAACGAAGGAGTGGACCAAAGTTGGAAGATCATCAGAAGGAACCAGGTGCTTCACCCAGGCGATATTCCTCAGGTGGTAAAAAGAGGCTTTGACAACTGCTACCACCTGAGATTTCAGTGTCAAACAGCCATCAGACACAACGCCCAGGTTCTGCACCTGGTCTGAGGTAGTTAGCTGAACACCCCCAAGCCATGAACCTGAAGGTAATCCGGCCAACAAACCTGCCTCTCAGTGACCTGGGTCCACAACCAACACCTCAGTTTTTTCTTGGTTCATCCGGAGCCAACTCACATTTTGTTAAAGACTAAAATGGCAGCATCTTGGCCGGGGACAAAGGACATGTACAGCTGAGTATCATCTGTATAGCAGTGAAAACTCAAGCTGTACCACCTAATAATCGCTCCCAATGGCAGCATATGCACCGCAAATAACATGGGCACCAAAATGGAGCCCTACGGCACCCCACAGGATAGGGGGAGTGATGCCGAGGAAAAAATACCAGACACCACTCTCTGAGTCCTACCCTTGAGAAAAGATAGAAACCAGCTGGAGACTGTACCAGACAGCCCACAGATAAACCGCAGGTGCTCCAATAGCACACCATGGTCCACAGTGTCAAATGCTGCAGAGAGATCAAGAAGGACCAAAATGGAACGGGTCCTTCAATCTCTCACTATTAGGCGGTCATTTTGTACCTGGACAAGAGCTGTCTCGGTACTATGTCTCTTTCTAAATCCGGACTGGTGAGAGTCATAGACATTGTGGCTGGTCAAATGATCATCCAGCTGCGACATGACCGCCTTCTCAATAACCTTACCCACAAAGGGCAGGTTAGAGACAGGTCTGTAGTTAGCCAGACAATCCGGGTCCAAAGAGGACTTCTTAAGAAGGGGTCGAACCACAGCCTCCTTCAGAGGATCAGGAAAGATCCCCAATCTCCAAAGACCTCTAGACTATCTCAGCAAGGACTGGCCTGATTTTATCCATACAGCCCTCTAGGAGACGTGTGGGGCCCGGGTCCAAACTACAGTTGGTCAAACGCAATGACTGGATGATCATCACAGTGTCACTGACTGTGGGAAGGCTGAAGTCAAACCACACAAACTGGGTGTCCGACATCTCCTGCCAACTGCCACAACTCCCATTAGGGAGGGACAAGCAGATACTAGACCTGATTGTAGCAACCTTATCTGCAAAGAATTGAGCAAACTCCTCACACCATTCTTGAGAAAAAGCACTTCCATGCTGAAGACAGATTGGATTGCACAATCTGTCCACAGTCCGGAAAAGCTGAGCTGGTCGATTCTGTGTAGCAGCAATCTCTCTGGACAGGAATACTGCCTTCTTACAGGTGATTGCTGATTGATAGACCACATAATGGTCCATCAAACTAAGTTTGTCATAATCCAGGCCTGACTTCCACCAGTGCCTCTCTAGCCTTCGTCCAACTTTCCTCAACTCCCTCAAAGTCTCATCAAACCAAAGAGACCTGGGGCGAAGAGTGTATAGAGCAGTCCATTCTCCCAATACGCTCTGTCTCCCATCACCTCTCTGTGTCCTGTCAGATTCTGCCCAAGCCCTCAGCCTCTCTAAACTAGGATCATTTTTCTGAGCTGCTGCAAAATCTTTACACATTCCCAAGGCATGGGACATGTCCCCTTCAGTTCCTAAACTAGGGCCCCTAACTCTGATGACTGGCTACCCCTCCTTCCTCAGAGTAACCTTCTGTAGCTGTTGTGTTAACTGTTACCTGGGGAATTTCTACCCCCCTTCACTATTCTCCATATCAGGAGACATGGGCTGGGGAACCAGCCTCCCAATGTTTTCCACAGGGGCTTTTGTGGGGTCCGGGAAACTAAAATCTGCCTTTGCCACCTAACTGCAAGTATCTGCACACACCATCTCCTTTTGGAGATTGTTCCCTATAATCACATCCAAGGCCAGATTTTCTGCCACTGCAACTTTTTGCACGGTCTCTCCTGTCTCACCCCAGTCCAGGAGAACACTAGCAAGTGGCAGAGTTTTCTCCTCTCCAGCGAATCCCCATACTGTAACAAACTGATTGGATATAAGCTGTTCAGGCTCAACCAATTCGGCTTTTACCAAAGTACGGGACACCCCCATGTCCCTTAACCCATGGGTTTGCACCCCATTCACAGTAACTGAGGTGTATGTGCTCCCTCATGTTTACTGGCTTGCTTTCAGGGATATACAAAAAATCCACCTCTTTCCCAGCACCACTTGTGCACTCTGTGCCATTTTAGGACACTGTCTTGCAATATGCCGAGGTTGTTTGCAGAACCAGCATTCATTTTTTCTTTTATCAGGCAAATCCTTTCTTTGTAACCTGGAGCTGCCTGCTTTCTGGGGAGGCAGCAAGGGTTTTAGCTGCTCTGAAGATGTGCTTTTCTCTTTCTGCACTGCCACACTTACCCCACTTCATCTCAGAGCAGGTCTGCTCCTGGCATAGCAGTCCAAGAGCTCTGCAGCCTCTTGTACTGTTTTTGGATCTTGGTCCACTAGTCAGGTTTTTAGCTCTGCTGGGCAAGCCCAAAAAAACTGCTCCAAAAGTACAACATCCTCAGTTTTCCCTACAAAGTCTGCTTTTACTTCTTCCCATCAACATTTCAAAAACTGACATTGTTAGGTAACTAGTTCCATGTAGCTCGTGTCAGGGCTTCTCATGAGCTTACAGAACTTAACTCTGTACACTTCAACTGTCAAGTCATACTTTTTTAACAATGCAGCTTTAAGTTTTCCATAATCATTACTGTCCTGATTGTCCATTTGACCCTACACATCACAAGCTTTGCTGGTAAGCAGCGGGGATAGCTGAAAGCTTCTGGACTCTGGGAATTTTTGCCTGAATGCATACCTTTTCAAATTAATTTAAAAATGCATCCATATCTTCCCCCTCTTTAAATTCAGCTATCAATTTAGAATTTAATTTGTAACCCAGTCCTGGAGGTCCAGGTTCACCCATGACACTTATCTGCTCTGGTGCTGGTATTTGGAGTTGTAACTTCTCCAGTTCAGATTTCCACTGATGCTCTCTCCCTTCTTGTTTGGCCTCTCTCTGAAGCTGTCATTCTTTGTCCTCTGCCCCTCTCTCTTCCTGGCACTGGTTTTCTTTTTCCTTGGCTGCTCATTGCTCTAGCTTCTCCTATCTCTCTCTCTCCCTAGTTTCCTATGTTTGAACTCTAGCTCCATTCTCCTTAACTCTATCTGCAGCATGATCCCTCCTGTCTCCAGCATGGTGGTGACCCTCCCCTGCAGCTGTGGCTCTTGGTTCACACTGGTCCCACTGTCCTTCTTCCTGGGACTGGACACTGAGGTGGACCATAGCCCCTCCATGCCCAAGATCTGGTCCCTTCCAGTCAATGACTGTGACATGAGGTCTTGGGTATCAGCTGCCACAAAAGCTCAACGGGTTGCTGTTTTTTCACCCCTCACAATGGACTCCTCTCTCCTGGAACAACTGCCTCAGGTATTCCACAGTGTACTCGCCGTAGGTGGAAGTCATATTCTTCCCTAATCTATGGCTACACTAACTTGCACCCCAAAAAATAAATAAAACAGGTAGGGAACTTACACTGTAACCACAATGATACATTTCTTTTTTTTTTTTAATTACTACCTTGTTTTGAGTGTGAACTGTTATGGTTTATCAATCTGACACACTGGACTGTTAATGCTCGTGTCACCAATAATTTCACAGTATGCAAACAAATCTTTTCAATTGCAGAATTACAAACCAAATCTTTCAGATCCCACTACTGCCAACCAGATCAGTCACAAATGCACTCCATGAGTCAGGCCCTCTGCACCCACAGTGCCAAACTTCAAAGTGCAATATGTGACAGGAGACAAATAGGTAACCCTCCTGTCTGTTTTGTGTCCAAGCAACTTGCAGTATTGATTTTTAGGCTAAAATATGAACCCTTTTTTGCTAGCACACACAGATAACAGTTCCAAATATCACACCCTCTTTGGGGAATGCAGTGCAATACTTAACCCAGTGGGCACACAACCTGGTTCACAATCCCCCTTCCTCTGATTCAGTTGAAACCTTGGTATTTTCTTACCTTGGTGCATAGGGTAACACACCATAAGCACTTAATAGTTCTGTCAGAATTATCAACACTATCCCAGCATTCACACTCAAAATGAGAAAATGGCTCAGGCAGGATTTCAAGGAAAACCAAGTTTACTAGAATTAAAAATAGTAAATAAAATACAAAACTCAGAACATATAACGTTAATGGTACAGTCCCAAAAATAAATGGAAATTACAAAAAACAAATACCTGTTTACTGAGTAACTGATCCTACCCCAGTTTCAGTTAGTAAACGGTGGTGCTGAAATTACATAACTTTGGTAGAAGTGCTTCTTAAGAGTCCAGAAGTAAATGAGTCTCTTGAAAGTCCAAACACAAGTATGCCAAGTCTTGCAAAGTTGAAACAAGAGTGTGTTCTCTCACGAGTACAGAAGTAAAAAGCACAATGTTCCCTCAGCCATGACAGTATCAGGAGGGGCAATGGGTCCCACCCAGCTTGTGAGGTCACAGCTCTGTGGTGATGCTGACTGTGAGGTCACTTTCATTCCTGCATACTGAATTAGTCACATGCATCTGCAAATTGCTAAACATCTGACATAAGAAAATGATACTTTTTTTAATTAGTGAGACACAGCTTTATGGTAGGTCAGAATTATCCCTCTGATCTTCAGAGGAACATCATGAAAGCTATTTCTCCTATCTGTGTGAGGATTTTCACAGGTATCTGTCAGAGTTGGCTTACCTCCTGATAGATCATAAAATGCAGTCTGGCCAGTTTCCTATGTTTTCAAAGCAGTGGTTGTTTTTCAACCTGTTACATTCTGGTGTCTAAAGGAAGCTCTTAATTAGTTTTTCCACTGGATCAGGGATAGGGCAGATCCTTCTTTTCTCTCTGTTCAAAAATCTCTTGTCCCATGAGGCTTTTACTGCTTGGTCTGATTTTCTAAGCAGAAGTGTAAACATATATTTATATCAAAATATGACACAAATAATAACAAGCAGAGGTTTCATGTTATGATAGTGACCAAAAAACAGCAATCACTATCATAGTGAATGTATATCCCCTAAAAGCATATTGGTGATATACAAACCAAAGTGACCTGACTTCCTGCCACTGCAAATGTTTATGCGGGGGGTGCTGTGCCCCCCACACCCCCACTCAGAGGGTGCTTTTCACCCTGCACCCCCCTGAATTAGCATTGTTGACTCCAGGGGGTGCATGTCAAGGAGGGGGTGAAACACAGCCAGAAAAAAAAAATAGAAAGCAGCAAGCAGCTGCAAAAACAAGCACCCCAAGCAGATCCTGAACTCAGTGCCTGCTGCACCATAGCCAGCCACCCTCACCTACACACCACTTGGCTGGCTCAGCAGCAGCAGGACCCCCTACTCATTCAAACCCTCCCTCCTATCCCTCCCCTCCACCTCCCTATTCCTTCCCTTACGGTCACTCTCTTCACTGTGGGATTGCTACCCTAGCAGAATAGCTGTTGATGGTAGTGACATAAATGAGTAGCTGTTTTCACAGTTGCTCATTTATTATTACTATCATCACTGGCTACCAGAAGCAGATGGCTATTGACACAACTAGTACTGACCTTGAGACTGTTACAATGACCGCACCAGTTGTGTTGCCAAACCATACTGTTGCTCAGCCTTGTAAGTTTCCTCTCACCACATTTCCTTTTGATGATGTGAAGAATTCTGAAGAAGAGCATTCATCTGGTTTGGAATATTTACCAGAGCCACAAGACTTGATCAATGCATCATCTGACAGTGATATCCACCTAAGCAAATTTGGTGATGAGGCCGAATATGCGGCACATCTATATGATAAGCATGAACATGCAGCTGCCAAGAAATGCAGTGCTGCTCGTCATGGCAATCAGGTTGATCAGGGTCACCCTCATCCTCCTCCTCCTCAAAAACCAAAACAGTCCACCCTGTCCTTTCAAAGAGTTGTGTCAAGTTCAGCTCCATCTGATACACAAAGTAGTTCTACAACTACATCTGTTGCAGAGAAAGAAAGGGGCAGAATTACTGCATCCACTGCACCCAGGTCTGATAAGCGGAAAGGGGCAAAACATGACCATGGTTGCCCTATTGGGGTAAGTACTTCCACTGTCAGTGGGGAGAAAAGTATGGTGTGGCTGTACTTTGGTGTTGTTAAAGATGATGCAACAAAGGCATTATGCTCTGTGTGCGACTGTACTATAAGTCGCAGTAAAATTATTTCAAATCTCACAACATCAATGATGAACCATCTCTGAATGAAACATCCCAGTGCACTTCAAATATCCACAGCAGTTCCTCCCCCTCCACAACATGTGCTGTCAGCCCCTGTTCTGGTACTGGTTAAGTAGATGCACAAAGTATTGGAAGTGATTCTATTACTGAGACAGACAGTGTGCCCTCAACTCCCGTACACCACTTGTAGCACATCTCCACACAGGAGCATCACCCATTCTGCCTTCTTCTGCTCAGTCATCTGCCTTGTAACACCCTCCACCATGGGTTCAAAGTCAAAATCAATGCAATATGGTACCGCTTTGACTACACCCATCATGCAAGCCTTCCACGCCCACACCAAATACCAGGAATCACACCCAACAGCACAGCAGAGCACCAATTTAATTGGTGAGATGATGGCCTTGGATCTGCAGCCATTTTCCATTGTGGAAAATACAGGTTTCCATAGGTTGCTGTAGCATTTGCACCCCAGGTATAATATACCATCATGAACCACATTTTCACTTACTGTGATACCCAACATTTACCATTATTTGAGAAAAGAAATTGCCAGACTACTAGCACAGGCTGTTGGTGGAGCTTTCCACTAAACAACTGACATATGCACCAACATGAATTCAAATCATGCATTTATGTCACTGACAGCACACTGATGTGTTGCAGATGTGGTAGTCACTGGTGGAGATGGTGGTACTGGTGCTGGTCCTGTCTCTCTTCTCCCTCTCCCTGCAGGTCTGCTTTGCTCAATGTCAGTGTTATGGAAAAGGATGTCTGTAAACATACCGTCATTCCTGCAAGAGATGTTGAGCTCATGGACTGATAGCAATAATTTGCAGGTAGGGTTTGTGGTCTCAGACAATGCCACAAATATGATTAAAGCACTTAGAGATGGCAATTTTGAGGGGATATGCTGCTTTGCTCATACACTAAATTTGGTGGTGACAAAGACAAACACAGTGAAGGCAGTTCACACAGTCAAAGTGGCCAGAAGCACATGCAACCACTTTCATCACTCTGTGAAAGCCACAAACCTTCTGCATCAACTACAAAAGCATCTTCAAATGCAGCAGCCTCATCTCTTCCAGGATGTACAGACCCAGTGGAATTCTACCTACTATATGCTGCAAAGGCTTCTGGAGCAGAAGTGGGCCCTTCATGAGATGAGCATGGAAACTGACAAGAGGGAGTCCTCGGACATCAGGACTGGGCTGTAACTGAGGGCTTGGTAATAGGTTTTATCCCCATTTGAAAGGAGCAGTCGTGACTTTCTCTGTGATTCTGCTCTGCTAAGTCAGGTAATTCTTGCTGTACAGATCCTGAAAAAAGCCGTGAGGAGATTCAGTAAAAATGCTGAGAAAGATCCAAACCAGACACCAGGGACAGTGATATCCCTTGTGGAAAATCTCACTACAGAACTAGAAGTTAGATTTTCTTGTCTATGTCCCAATAACATGCACATATTTGCCACTATGTTGGATCCACATTTCAAGTGTGAGGTATTACACCTTATAATGCTCACTCACGGAGTTACAGACTTTCAGAAGCAGATGTGCTCAGAACTTAGTTTCTGCATGCTTGGGTCGATGAGACCAGCAGGTAACCCTATCGATGAGCCAGTCTCAGAATCACAAACTGAAAGTAGTATGGAAAACCTTGAGAAGGAGGCTGACTGTTAAGCTGAACTCAGCTCATCATTACAGGCTGAGCAGTGGAAGAGAACAGAACAGCAGCAACAGCTGGCACCCAATCAGCCAAACAGCTATTTCAATGAGGCTCTGGAGTCATTCTCTATAAATGCAGTGGAGTACTGGATCAAAATGAAGAAAGCATTTCCACACTTGGCACAATTGGCCCTTAAATATATCTGCTGCCCCCTACCAGCGTACCATCTGAAAAAATGTTCAGCATTGCTGGGGATGTGGTGGAACCTCACTGATCCTCATTTGACCCAGCACATGTGGAACAACTTGTGTTTATAAAAATAAATCTACCTCACCTTGGGTACACATATGGCCACTAAAAATTGCATTAAATAATCATCTTGTACTGGATACATTTGTGTGTTGCAGCATTGACCCATAAACAATCCATTCTGTGTTAACCATCATTGTACTGTTAGCAAATAAGCACATGTTAACATTTAGTCAAACATGTGGATCATATTCATAGTGATATTAACACAAATCTGTGGTCAGCACCCTTTTTTCTTTATTACGTCCACTGTCATGGTGTATTCATTTAAAAGTGCATGCCCTGCAGGTCGCAGTGCCTAAAACTTCCACCCACCTATTTACTGCTGTTCCTAATAAAAAAAATTCTCAGCTGGCGCGTTGCTACATCTCTCATCCCCTGTGTTGCTGGTGCCCATATTCCATCTGTCCCTTTAACAACTTTCCAGATGCCAGTTACCATTGTGGCATCACCAGTCTCAAGTATTTCATGTACATAAAATATGACAGTTAACAGTGTGTCATCTCCAGTCTTAGTGTGTCCCATGCCTGAAATATGACAGTTACCAGTGTGGCATCTCCAGTCACAGTGTGTCCCATGCTTGAAATATTGCAGTTAACAGTGCGTCATCTCCAGTCTTAGTGTGTCCCATGCCTGAAATATGGCAGTTAACAGTGTGGCATCTCCAGTCTCAAATATTTCACATGACTGAAATATTCCGGTTACCAGTATGACATCACCAGTCTCAAGTATTTCCATGCCTGAAATATTCCAGTTACCAGTATGGCATCTCCAGTTTCTCACATGACTGAAATATTCCGGTTGCCAGTATGTAATCACCCATCTCAAGTATTTCCCATGCCTGAAATATTCCAGTTACCAGTGTAGTATCACCAGTCTCAAGTATTTTACATGCCTGAAATATTCTGGTTACCAGTGCGGCATCACCAGTCTCAAGTATTTTACATGCCTGAAATATTCCAGTTGCCTGACTACTACCCGTTTGTACCATTGTTTTGCAGTAATTATTGTTGATGCTGCTGCTGCTGATGATGATGACAATAATGATTCCAAAGAAATCTGGAATATATTACTGATAAATGATGACCACCTAAGCCAGAGTCTGATGCTTCTCATCTTTGATGAACACATTGTGTACTACCAGCAAAAGTAAGTGAAATATGCAGTCTTTTAATGCTTTTATTTCTGTTTGTGTTTTTTTGGGGGTGAATTGTGATTGAAGTGTATCTCTAATGATGTTTTTCTCCTGTTTTTATTTTTTTGGTATGCAGTTTTTTTACCACCAGGGTGATGAACTCTTGGTAACACATCGGGTACGAACAGCAAAGTTAAGTAAAGTATTTAATCTGTTAATTGTTTTCTTTATATTTTGAGGTGTGGGTTGGGGGCTTATTAAAACAGAACAGGGATACTGCCTTGATGTGTGTAGACCATTTCGGAAAAGCACTGCATTTCATTGTCTCCCTCACAGGTAGCATCCAATCAATACCTTTTTGGAGAAGCACATCATAGGCTGAATAGGGATCACACTTGAGTGCCATCCTCAAGACTGTACCTCTCGGATCTGAAGATAAGATGCGACTTAGTATGTTGGCCTGTTGAAGTTACAGTGTTATCCTATGGGCTTAATTATGTCTTATTACTTGCTTTTCTTCATGGCCACAATTATTTAAGGCTCTTGCATATGGCGTTCTGGTAGTGGCCAATGAGACCTTTCTGACCATATATAGCTTGTTACTTAACTCCAAATAGTGACTGAGTTATGGTATCTTATACTTCCAGTGTTATCCTATGAGAAACTGCATGCCCATGATGAACTCCTTTCCTCTGCATCCTCCTCCTGAACCATAAGTGTCAGAAGACATCCTCTGGCATCACTGTACATAGCAAAGTGCCGTGATCTCTACATTCTCCTCCTGAAGTACCAGTAGCACAAGACATCAAACACCTGTGTACAAGCCAAACTGTTATGACTTCTTCATCCTGCTCCTGAATCACCAGCGGCAGAGGACAGCCTCTGGCACCACTGTAAAAGGCAAAGTGCAGTGACCTCTACATTCTTCTCCTAAAGTACCAGCAACACAAGACAGCCTCAAGCACCCATGTACAAGCCAAAGTGCCATGACCTTTTCATCCTGCTCCTGAAGCACCAGTAGCAGAAGACAGCTTCTGGCACCACTGTACAAGGCAAAGTGTCATGACCTCTACATCCTCCTCCTTAAGCACCAGCAGCACAAGAGCCTCTGGCACAAATGGGCAAGCTAAATTGCCATGGCCACTGCATCCTCCTCCTGAAGCACCAGCGGCACAAGACAGCCTCTGGCACCAGTGTGTACAAGCCAAAGATCCATGACCTCTGCATCCTCCTCCTCCTGAAGCACCAGTGGCAGACAACAGCCTCTGGCACCTGTGTACAAGCCAAAGTGCCATTACATCTCATCCAGCCCCTCCTGAAACCATTTTAAGAAGTTATATAGCAATTCTCCATTAAGGCAAATTATATACCCGAACAATGAATACCTGGACCCAAATACTGAATATTCAGCTGAATATTCAGGAAATGGTATTCGCACAGGCCTACCTGTATCTGGTAAGGAGGGAATGATGCTGAATTTGAATTCATAGAATGTGCCAAAATCTGATGATTTGGACACTGATGAAACAGGTTCAAAGGAACTCGGTTTCCTTATGGTACTTTAGCACTTTAACATTGTGACAAAGTACTTTTTAAGGGAGTACACACTAAGCATGTCTAAGATGTTGTTAAGCCACATCACCTGCAGCAGTCAACCAGCAATTCTGGAGATCAGGAACTCCTCACGCTGCACACATTTCAGTGTCATTTCAAGGTTCTGTCTCATAGGGAAGGACCTGTGGCAGCAGTGGATTTGAAGAAGCTTCATTTATGTGAAAAAGAATGAACTTTTATCACAAACTTTAGAAATAAGCACAGCAGCATGTAGCATTGTTCCAGGTAGCTAATTCTCACTATATTTAACTGTAGTTTTAGGCAGGCAGGCTAATGAAATCAAACTGAAGAGGAGACTAGAGGAGAAAAGAGGAGAGAGAGAGAGGAGAGAGGAGAGGAGAGAGAGAGAGAGAGAGAGAGAGAGAGAGAAGAGAAGAGAAGAGAAGAGAAGAGGAGAGGAGAGGAGAGGAGAGGAGAGGAGGAGAGGAGAGGAGAGGAGAGAGAGAGGAGGAGGAGGAGAGGAGAGGAGAGGGAGAGGAGGGCCTGCACTGGCAGCTGCAGTCCTGCATCAAAGCAGGGTAGTATGAATTCAGTAGACTGAAAATGGTGTGGGGGAGGTTAAAGGTGTATTTGACAAATATTTTTTACTGCTTTCTGGTGGTATAGGGGGCATATAAATCAATGTATATTTATTGTTTTTTTTTCCTTCTGCAGCAGGAGCAGGGCAGATTGAATTTAGCAGACTGCAAAAGGTGCAGGGTAACTAAGAATGTATTCAACAAAGATTTCTTTACTGACTATTGGTGGTGGTGCAGCAGGGTACAAAAAAATCATATTTTTATTTTTGCTGTGTGTGTGTGTCTGCCAGCCATTCAGGGAGTGAAAGGTAAAAGTGAACTGTTATGTGCTACACAATAAGCTGGATTTTTAAAGGAGGGCACAAGGCTTGCTGCAAACCCTGCTTCCATCCCTTTTTTGGCACAGCTGCACCAACCACCTTTGCTACAACTGCACCCAATTTTATTAGGTCGGGCACAGTTGTGACAGTTAACCCAAATTATGGCAACTTGTGCCAATAATAAAAAAGGGTTCCCCAGATTTCCACAAGCTAGACCACAAAAAGCTGGCCTAGCTTGTGGCAGTCAGTGCACGGGCTAGAAAATTCTGATTGCTGGCTGGGAGAAGGCCGCAAGCTCCATGCACTGTATGTTTGGTGCATCTGGGCTTGTGGCAACTTTCAAAAATCCAGCCCAAGGTCTCAGTGTGGTGGTTCGTGGTCTGTCAGTTGGGTGGGATCATGTTGTTTATAGGTGTGTGTTGTCAATCCATCTAGAAAACAAGAAGAGAAGGAGGATAAAGGGATGCAGGGGGACAAGGATCCCACACTGTAAGGACTTATTGTGAGGCTAGAGAGTAGTTGGACCATTTTTCATTAGACACAGTCCCACAAAGTCTACCATATTTTGTTTTTGCAATTAGTAGTACTTTTTCAGTCCTCAATTGTGCAGCTGACAACTGGCAATTAGAACATCTTTTTAATTTTTGTTTTCATGAAACAAACTTTCTGAGGCTTCCTCAGTGGTTGAAGAAGGCCACAGTTGTCATCAGATGCTCGAGTGTGATTTGTGCCTGGTTCACTGTTCTCAGGACAATGCTGCCCCAGGGGTAACACCCTTTAGCTCCTCCTCCAGCTTACTCCTACTGGTGGATTGCATCCACTGGCAGCGCTGTCCCCAGGGCAGCACCCTCACGCTCCGCTTCCCTCCTATACTTATTGGTAGATTTTGTCCCCTGCGCCAGGGCAGCAACCTGTGCCTGTTACTTCCCACAAATCTTGGTGGTAGTGTGAGGAATTGAGGGTTATAAGTATAGATGAGAATGTTATGGAAATGCTCTCCCCAGCAATGTGTACTGCTTGTCTTTGAATGTATTGCCCCACCACCATATTTCCAAGGGCAGATAGAGATTTACGGCTATAGAACCAGTTTTTTTTGTTTGTTTTTTGGTGGGGGGGGCCAACCGTCATGGCACTGCCCCCGGGACAGTGCCAGCAATCAATCATCATGGCACTGTCCCATTTATTACAATTTATAAACAAAATATATTCTCTCGCTTACTTCTGCCTTAATTTAGCAATATTAAGAAAAAGGTAATGATCTGTGACACTTACATGATTAAATGCTCACAACTGAGTTTGACACAAAACACAAAAAAATGTCCCTGGTTAAGGTCTGAACCCTTGAACTCTGTCTGTTTTGGATGCAGACAGACATACACCTTGAACTACCACCAAAATACACTGTTTTATTAGTTTTCCCAAGTTTCATCTTTACTCAGAATAAAGTGGCACATAAAAAAAAATATTCCTGCTCAAGGCTTGATGAACTCTTGACTTCTAGATCTTTTGCATGCTGACATACCTATTAAGCCACTAAAGCACACTGAAATTTTTTGATTTTCAAGTCTAGTCATACTACACCATATATCTCCTATAGAAAAAGCAAATTAATAAAGTTGGTCACACTAACATCAGAACAATAACACTGTCCTCTGAAATGTTCAACTTTTTGTCAGGTTTATATGCCATGAAATCCACCCCCCCAAAAAAAATAACAAAAACTGGTTTTATAACTGTAAATCTCCATCTGCCCTTGGAAATATGGTGGTGGGGCAATATATTCAAAGACAAACAGTACACATTGCTGGGGGGAGCATTTCCATAACATTCTCATCTATACTTAAAACCCTCAATTCCTCAGACTGCCACCAAGATTTGTGTGAAGGAACAGGCACAGGTTGCTGCCCTGGGGACAGGGGATGAAATCCACCAAAAGTAATAGGAGGGAGGTGGAGCATGAGGGTGCTGCCAAGGGGGCAGCGCTGCCAGTGGGCAAAATCCACCAATAGGAGTAAGCAGGAGGAGGCGCTAAATGGTGCTGCCCCATAGCATCGATGCCTCGAGAAGAGCGAACCAGGCAAAAATCACACTCAAGCTCATCAGCTTCAGGAATAAGTGCCAGTGGTTTCTGAAGGGTCTGTGCCACTAACCTTTGCAATGCACCCAAAATTCCCCAGGTGGGAGGGATGTGTAATGGAGTTGCCAGCAGACTTACACTAATGCCATTTAAGGCTTGCTCGCAATCATTTTAGACATTTCATTGGGGGTTATCTGTGGTGACAGCCATCTTTTCTGCACCAAACATGCTGTTTCTTTAGAAGAGACTTGATCTTCCCTGAATCAATCCTCACCATTGATTCATACTTATGGGTCTAGGGCCAGAGGCACTAGGACCCCGTGTGAGCTTTTTATCCTCTAGGTAGGGAGCCACCATTGGCTACTGAGACCGTTCACATGCAGCACACACTCACGTGGTCTCATATGCCAACCAATAACCTTTGTCGGCTCCCTGATGCAGCTCACTTCTCTTTCCACCAGCGAGTTGACACTGTGGGAGTCACACCATCTCAGTTTGACTGCTGTCAAATTTTTCTTCTGTGTAACCACTGAATTATGTGTTTCAGGGCGTCAACTTTGTTTTATTGTTTTGTACATGATGTCAGATTCTGAGAAAAGGAAAAAGGGGATTAAAAAGGCCCCTGTCATGCATTGGTGTTCCTCTGGAGAATTCTGTGTGACAAAGGACTGACATCAGATTTGCTGGATGTCTTGGCCTGGAACATGATATGGATTCCTGCAATGCCTATTTTTTGATGGACTGCCATTCCCCTGAATTCCACACACTGAAGTTGGGTCATCTGATTCCCACCTTCACCAGCAGGCAGCAAACCTGTGTTGCCAAGCACAGGTCTTTGAGCCCCTTCCCAGTTCCTCTGGTACTATGGAACAGTGGGGTACTCCTTGACCTTGCCTTTCAGGGGCATATGAGATGGGTCTAGTGGACAGCTGCTCTTTCTGGGTGACCAGCTGAGCACTCATCCAGTCTTTCTGCCCTGTGCAGCTGACATTCCCAGTGGTGAGGCCAAAGCTACATACTTGGTCTATGCTTGGTCTATACCAGATGACATCTCGGTGTTCTAGTGTGGTAAGGCTCTGCTTCCTGAAACCGCTCATGGTGGTTTATGGGGGGGGAGCAGCCATGATGTTGGGCCCCCTCCTGGTACTGTTTGTGGTGTTGGGAGAGATGCCACTACTGGTGCCAAGTGGCATCCTCTCAAGGAGGTGTAGGTGTCACTCTCTGACTTTAGTAGCCCTTGTGGCTCTCAGGAGGAAGCTGATACTGAGTCTTGCAATGGGCAAGGTGTAGGTTCTGGGCCTGACATTAGGCATGGCTTGTTACACTGGACAACCCTGTGTCAGGGGTAGGGATGGACTTGGGCAGGTGCTGAATCTGACACCTGGCCTGTCACCAAGGATGGTACTGGTTGTGAGGCCATAGAGAGTCTTGTGACCAGGTTGTTCTGTGACCCTGAGTTCGGTGCTGGAGGTGGCACCAGCTTGAAGTTGAGACCTGGGTGGGTTGTGCAATTATCTCATGGCCCTGTGGCTGAAGCTGTCTCTAGTGAGGACCAGAATTGCTCCAAGAGGATTGAATGGTTCCGCTTTTTTCACCTGGGGATTCTTCCCTACAGTCACCATCACTGTTGTTTCTCTGCTGTAGGTCAACTCTCCTCGGGTGGGTTTGCAATGGCTTCCCCTAGGTCGAGGTCTGCTGAGTGTTCCCTCAGTCCAGGCATAGACCATGGAGCCTTGGGATCTTCTCTGCCTCCTAGGTCTATGACTCCCCTTCCTGAGCTCCCAGGTGTCATGGGTCCTCCTGAGACCCTCTTCTGGAGTCAGCATGGACTGTACCATACCATTGCTGATCATGTCAAGTTCTTGCACAGTACCCAGCTACCACCTGCTTCCAGGTCCAGTGCCTACTTTTCATCTACGTCCTCCTCTAAGGGTGTAGAATCCTTCCAACACCTGTCCTCAGCCTCTGAGTACTTTGTACCAGAGATTACTGATGGAAATGCTATGGGTTCTGGATGTTGGCACCACGCTGTACTAGCCACATGGTTTTGACATTCTTTGGTGTTCTTGGTGTTACCCAAAGTTACCATAGTCAATCAGCAGGAGGAATAAGAGCAGTGACAGATGACATATTCACAGTTGTGCAACTCTTCATTAGAAAAAGGGGTGTAAAGTGAAGGAAACAAAAGGATTTTAAATGCAGTAGTTTTTAATTTTTTTATTGAGCTCATCCCTACTGTCTGGGTCAGCATCTGGGTCCAATCCGTTGTTTCTGTCAGGAGTAATATCAGTATCATCACTTTTCCCAGGAGCAACAGGAGCAGCACCTGAAATTAAAAGATAAAAGTACATTACTAAACTGAGCCTGTGTTACTGTTGAATGTACAATAGGTGATGTTAAATCATTACCATCTATGTGTCTCCAGCCATGATGCTGTCTCATCTCTTGCCTCCAAAATTACACCCTCAGGTCTGGTGCAGTGTATTGTGTCTACATCAGTGCTTGTGATGCCACCGACTTGGAACAAGTGGATAATATTCTCTTTTTTGTTTACAACTGCCAAGCCTCTTTCGCCCATTTTTCCACCTTGAGCTTTCAGGGGGCTCATGTGTTCCCAGCAGCTGTTTGTTCATGCTCCTCTGTGGTAAGGAACAAATCGTAGCAATCTTGGTATCGTGACTTGAACAGAGAATTCCAACTAATGTCAGGTGGCTGGAACAATTTGGTGCATCCACCAGAAACAGCAGCCATAGCAATTTTTTTTCTTTTTAAAGCAACAACACTAGTTATCCAGCAAAAAAATGTCAACCTACATTGTTTTAGCAGTAATGTATCCCTGATAATCTCAAATTCTTCAATGGGGTATTTTAAATTCAATCAGCTATTTTTAAGACCGTGTTTAATTATACCTTTTGTAATTTGCGTGGCTCTACAATAATGATGGCAGCCCCCAAGCAACTTTAAAAAATCTACTCCCCAGAAAGAACAGACTAACTGCACCCCCACTGTATTTATAATGCAAATATGTCAGGGTGTTGCCAGCACATGTTTCTGATGGCCAGCAGAACAGTGCCATCCTGATGTGTTTATATCCGTGGTTGCTGAAATGGCAAAAGACCAATAACTTTCAAGAACTTCAAAATCCTTTATCTTGCCTCAGGAATAAAATAAAGCAAAAGCAAAATCAGATATATTGATATTTTGGTTTGTCCTAACTGCCTACCAAGTTATTTAAATTATTGTTAACTAGTACTGCTGCTTTAAGCAAAGATTTACTAGAAGGGGAAATAAGGCACCTGAACATATCCTGTACTAGCATGTGTTTAATGACTTAGTGGCCACCCGAGACAGTGCTGATCCACATATAACCTCATTTGGTATGTGTTTGCCCTTAAGCACAATAAAGGGAGGGAGTTTGTACCCATCAGCCACGGTAGAACTGCCATTTTTGAAGGGCAGATTAATTGCAGCAGTGATCACAATCCGTTGGATCAGCAAGTGGAATAACAACAAATTACATTCTATCAGTTGGCTGCTGTAGTCTTCCTAATAGAAGCCACTGTCAAGTGTGACTCAGTTGGTAGCACATTTGCTTCTGGGCCAGAAGGTCATGAGTTCTAGTCCCACACCAGGATTGGGCTCATGCATATAATGCTGGCACCCGAGTACAGTACTAGGGGGATGATGTACTGTCAGGAGCTGACGCCCTTCAGATGAGACATTAAATCAATGCCCTTTCTATCCATCTCTGGGGCTGTCCTGGTGGGTGTCCAGGTGGAAGTTAAAGAACCCAAGGCATTTTTTGCAAGAGTAGGGTATTTCCCCGAGTGTCCTGGCCAACATTTCCCTTCCCATAAGGCCATTTCATGCAATTGTCTAAGGCACTGTGTGGCTGTTGATGTGGATCATGGCTGCCATTAGCCATTCAGTCACATCACTACTAGTCTATTGCAACATTGCTAATGAAGTGCATTGGGATACAATGTGTATGAAAAGGGCTATATAAATGCTGATTCTCTTTGTTCTTTAAATTGTAACCGTACCTGAATTGAAGCCGCGGCTCAAAACAAGTGAATCTAATAGAGGCCACACCTTCAGTTTGGTGAAATATGACATTTGCTCAGGGCTCCTGCCCTAGTAACCTATCTTTTTACCTATCACTATCCACACTCTGTCTGGCCACTGGTAAGAGGCCCTGGTTCATTCTAGACCCACTACCCTTTTGCCACTTAGTAGGCCAAGCCTTTTGTCTCTAAGTTGGTAGCTGGGTTCTAATTGGCTGTTTATTTTATATCCTGTATCCTTTTACTATCCCTTCAGGCTAGAAAGTACAGTATCTAGCCCTCTACTTTTTCTCCACTTTGTTTCTATCCTGGCGAACAGAACTGAGGTGCATGAGGAAAGCAGTGCTGGTTATTGGCTGGTGCATTGCACCATGTGAGTACGTACTGCATGCAATCAACATCAATAGCCAATGTGAGCTCCCTCACTAAAGGAAAAAAAGTTCCCTCAGAGTCCTAGGGCCTCCAGCTCTATATATATAGTTTGTAAATTTGCCTTCTCCCCATTTTTTTGAATGAAATGCTGCCTCTTTGGTGCAAAACTGGGTTTCCTGAAGTAGAAGTATCTTGGGAGGGCTATAGCCCGAGGTCCAATGTGGGGGAATAGCTCCTCCCACATTCCCTACAAAGGCCAGCCTCCCATGGCAAATCTCCACTTAGCGCGTTGTGAAACGCTTTTATCTCAGCACTCTGGGCTCCTGCGCGGCTTGTGGGCTGTGCCTTCCTTTTTACCTTGCTTTGCTCCTGTTCTTTTCCCTCTGTTTGCTCCATTTGCTTTCTCCCTTTCCCCTCTCCTTTCTTTGTTGTCCCCTGCTTCCCTGTTTTTGCCCCCCCTTCCAGTTTCTTGGTCTTGTAACCCCCCCTCCACATTCTCTGTCTGTGTCCCTCCCTCCCTCCCTTTCCTCTGGTTCCTCGTTTTTGTTTTCCTTTGCTTCTTTGGGCTTTCTTCTCACACACCACCTCTCTATCTTCATCCCCATTTCCTGGTTTGCCCTTGCTCCTCTAGCATGACTGCGCAGGCCTGCTATCCTACCATTCATTCCACACTGGCCAACATTTCCATTTTTCAGTGTGGATATGCGGCAGTGAGTCAGTGTTCGCACATGGCAACATGCTGTGTTTCCCAGATGACAGAAGTGCTGTATACCCACGAGAGTTGATTCTACAACCGGGGAGCTCCCTTTCTCATGCTGCTGCTTGCTGTTATGTCCTTAACTTCTGCCTTGAACCCCTTAGTAATTTCTTGCCATAATGGCTCCAAATCTTCTGCACTGTCTTAGTTTGTTTCTTGCTGGGGCCACAACTCCTTTCCAGTTGACAGTCTTCACTTGTCTAGGTGCTGGGCCTGCTCTCGTCCTTTCATTTACTCCATTCATTTATATTTTTACAGCCTTGCACCACTTTCAACCCTCATTTGGTGCTTGTTGTTTCTGTAGGATTTCATGGGCCTTGAACCTATTACAGGCACCTTTCCACTGGATTTACACCTGCCGCCTCTGCTACTTATTCCTATTTACCCTGCTTGCATCATTTCTGTGTCTCAACATTCCAATGCTCTGCTCAACCTATTGTTTACAACTGTACCTTATTCTACCCCTGGTGCCTTCTACCCTTCCTGCCAGCCTACTCACTTGCCAAAAGGGTGCCTTTGCTGCAGTGGTCCTGCAACTCCCCTACCTCATCTTCCCAGTCCCATGTCATTGTCTGCTCAGCCCTGCTTTCATTTCGTGCTGCTTCACTCCTTATGTCCTTTCATTCTCCTCCTCTCTGGATGCCTCTATTCCCCTCTGCCACCTCACATTTTGCCCTGCTTGGGATGAGTTTGGGCCTTCCTGTCATTTCCCTGGATAATGTTACCTGGGACCTCCCAGTGAAGGCCCGATTGGACAAGCTTCCTTGGTATCCTTTCTGTCTCCCTGCCTTTGGACCTGTATTGCTTTTGGAATGGAGTGGAGGACTTTGTCTGCCTTGCTTCTGACCTGGCATTTGTTGCCCACACCCCGACTTCCCTTCCCCCTCCTCTGTTCCTGCTCTTGTCTCATGCTCCCTGGTTTTCCTTTTTGGGCCCTTCATTCCTCGCACCAGCTTTCCATCCCCATTTATGCTCTCTCTCTCATCCAGACCTGTGCTACCTACTCCCCTGGTCTGGCATCTGCTCCCCCTTGCCTTTGATCCTGGCACCTATATCCTGCTAATTCCTGTTTGGTATCGAAGATGCTTTGCTTGCTGCTCCCATGTTTTTCCCACTGTGGGGCATCATAGCTCAGATCAGCTGGAACCTGCCTTATGCTGGCCACAGGCAGAATTGTCTAGTCCTCCTTCATGATCAACAAACCCTAAATACATAACTAAATATATATATCTACCCTGACCTCCTGCCTTCATGGCTTCTTCTACTCCCATTGGATCATTACCCTTACAGCCTACTTGGCCTTCAATCATTTGTTGCTTTCCATCACCCTCAACATGCTCCCCCTGGCTTGCTCTACCTCTGCCTTACTGGCATTCCTACTGCCTTCATCCTTACATATTATCCCACTCTGATTTGCTGCCTTCCCCTCTTACTGCATACCTGTTTACCTTCTATGACTATGCAGCAACCTGCCCTTTTCTACTCAGTCCATACCAGCAGTGTTTTCTGGACTCCATTCCTAACTTGCTCCTTCTGAGGTATTGAGTGAAGGTAGGCTTGCCCTGTTTACCAGGGATGAGATTCCATTACAGTCGCTACTACCTACTGTCAAAAACCCACTCCTGGGGTCAGGCCCTCTGCTACCACAGTGCCTAACCTTTAAGTGCAATTCGTGAACAGAGGGAAAACAAGGACACACTCCTGCTTGTTTTGGGTCTGAGCAAACTACCAGTCTCTAGTCCTGGGGTCAATTATGAACCATTTTTAGCTAGCACACCCAGGTAACAGGCCCAAATATCACACTCTCTTTGGGGAAAGCAGCGCAGTACTTGACCCAGTGGGCATACAACCAACTTGGTTCACAAATCCCCCTTCTGACTCAATTACTCTTCTTAGCATGGCTGCATAAGGTGACGCAATAAGCATTTAACAGCTGTGTTAGAATATTAAGACTGTTCCACCATTCACACACAAATGAGCATATCACAGGCAGCATTTTAAGGAAAAACAAAGTTTACTAAAATTAAAATAGTAAATAAAATATGAAACACAGAACATAAATACATTAAGGGTACAGTAAAAAAATAAATAGACAATTATAAACAAACCGCCTTATACTGAATTACTAATCCTACCCCAGTTTCAGTTTATAAATAACGGTGCTGAAATTACCTATTTTGGCAGAAGTGCCTCTCTTTAAGTTCAGAAACAAAAGTGTCCCTTCCAATTTCAGAACACAAGTGTCCGTCCTTTCAGCCAGCTTGATAATATCAAAGAGGCCAGCATGTCCCTCCCTCCTTGTGATGTCACAACTCTGAGCTGCTGGAGTGAGATCACATTCAGTCCTGCATACTTTTTTTTTTCAACTCTATGTCTTCACCCTACCTCACTGGACTCTCTCCAACTGGGTCATGCAGCTAGTTGGCTTATCCCATCCTTCTGAAGTCCAGATGTCTCTCCTGGCAGCACCTCTCTCTCACCACATCTCCTGAACTCCCCCCAGATCTAAGCCCCCACGGGAGCAAGGATCACCATTTCCTAACCAGCGTTCTATCTATAGTGTCAGGTGGGAGAGAAAGAGAGGAGAACCCGGAGGACTTCTTGGGCCTGGAAATGGATGTGGTGCCATGCCCCTAGACCCGCCTTCACCTACTAGTTGGAAGGGAGTATTTGTCTTTTTCTTCCCCCCCATTGGCCCGACAGTGCAATGTGCTCCAGCACGGTATGTGTATGTTCCTGTGTAGACCCACAGGAGTGCTGCCATGGCCAATCTCCCTTGTCTGGATCCCAACTGTTGCAGAGCCCCCAGTCTCCACTGGGAGTCATCAGACAGTGAGATCAACATCCCCCTTCCCTCCTAGGAAAGGAGAGTAGTCCTCCAGGTGTTCCATCCTTTCATCCCCTGCTGACCCTCGACGATCAAGTTGCCAGCATGGCACAAGGTGTGGCATCCAGCGTCTCAACCCTCAGCACCACTGGGCCAGCTTAGACCTGCATACTTAATTTGTAACATTCAGCTATATAGGCAAACAGGTCAGACTACATTTAGAATCTGCAAATACAGCAAATATTTTTAATTATAGCAAGACAGTCTATTTCCTCATCAGAGCATAGCTTATAACAGCATTCCCCTTTGATCTCTCAGCAAACATCATAAAACACCTCTCATAGTTGGGTGAATTTTCACAGCTATCTATCAGAAAATGCTTCCATCCTGATATGCCGTAAAGGCAATATTTGATGACAAGCTGCCGGGGTTCAAAGCAGTGGTTGGTTTATGACCTTGGTTTTATTATAGTCCCAGGAAGTTAGCTTTTACAAGCAAGCTGTGACAGTAAGCAAGGCCAGAACATTTTTTTTCTTTTAAAAATCCAGTGTTCCATGATGCCTTGTGCTGACTGTCATGTTTCTCAAGCAGAATTCAAAAAACATATATTTATATCAAAAATATAATACATATAATAAAAAAAACAGATTGCTATCATGACACCTACTACTTACAAACCTGACATCCTCTGACTCTAACTCTGCCTGGTGACATCAAGTGATGGTTAGCTTGCCCTGATTACCAGGGATGGGAGCTATGTCTGCAATCTGCCATGTCATACTTATGCATTCTCTACCTATGCCATTTGCCACTTCCCTTCAGGAAGGGAACCTCTTTACCCATGTGCCTTCATCACCCTACCTATGCCAGGCGGACTCAAGTCAAGGTCGTCCTGCCTCCACTACCAGGGATGGGAACCTGAATATTCCTTTGATTACTTCAACCTTAAGCTTTTTCTGCTTGATACCCAGTGGCTGCTTCCCTTCCAGAACAGGACCACTATACACCATTTGCATTTCACATCCTACCTCTGCCTGGTGGCATTGACTGAAGATCATCTCGCACTGATGACCAGGGATGGCAACCTGTATCTGCTGTTTCATCTTTGTGTATTCTCTAACTGCTACCCAGTTGCTGCTTCCCTTCGGGAATGGGACCATTATGCCTCATTTGCATTCATAATCATTCCTCTGCCCAGTGGCATCAAGTAACGGTAGTCTCGCACTGTCTTCCTGGGATGACAACCTGTGTCTGCAATCCACTGTTTTGACCTCATGCCTTCTCTACCTGACCATAGTTTGCCATTTCTCTTTGGGACTTGGATCACTGTGCCCATTTGCCTGCACCATCTGACCTTTGTCTGGAGGCATCGATTGAAGATCGTTTTGCCTCGAATACCTGGGCTGGGACCCTTTCTCTGTGATTGACTGTTTCTGCTTCCTACATTCTTTACCTGATACCGATTTGCCGCTTCCCTTTGGGAATGAAACCATTGTGACCCATTTGCCTTCTTTATTCTACCTCACCAGTCTGCATTCCGCACTTCCATGGACTCACTGTACTCATCCCAGCCTTAGCCTCCTTGAGCTCTGGACTTGGACTCTGCAAGCTTGTTCAGTCTCTATCTCCATTCTGTTCTACTGCCTCCTGGACATCTGCATTGTTGGTTGCCCCTTTCTGTCTACCATGCAAGTTTGCCTTCTCCTTCAGAGCTGGGAACCTCATGCCTCATCGATAAAGCATCTTATGTTCTCAGTGCTTGCTATTCACCATCTTTTGTGAGCTTGGGACCTTACTTCATCAACTTCATAGCACTTGGTATCTGGATTCACTGCTGGTCCTCCTTGGATCCACCACTCCTGGCCTGCAGTGGCTTGCTATACATCCTACTTTGGTTTGCTGTGGTGCCAATCACAGTCCTGTTCCTTCCTACACCTATGATGCTGGTATGGCTTGGCATCTGCTGTTTTATTCTAGGACTCCTTCCTCCAGTCCACTGCCTTCCCCTCCAGACTTTCCCCTCCATCCTTGGACAGCTGCTTTCTGCTCGCTGCCTGCCCTACCTACTTGAAACTTCATACCTCTTCTTCCCCTTTGTTGTGCTTCTTTTTGGGCCTTTTACCCTGTCTCCAGTCAGTATTTCTACCCAGTCAACTACTCCTCCCATTTATCTATCTCACACTCCTACCCTGGCCATTCTAACAGCTCCCATCCACTACTCAATGGAGCACACATTCATCTCATCTGAGAAAAACTTCTTCTAGCAAACATCACTTGGACAACATGCCTTTTAGACTCCTACATCACCATAGAGTTATATATATACTCCCTAATCATCTCCTCAGGATCATTTTGGAATCCCATTCAACTGGACTATAGAAAGATCTCATCCCTCAACTGACTCTACTGGATACTGTCTACACATCCTGTCAATTTGAGTACTATGGCTTCTTTATTTACCATGTCTCATAGCATATTCCTTACATGGAAAGTGACTTAATTCCTTCTGTCATACAATGACTTTGTAATCATCATCACTGTTACGGATAATGGGAACTGCAAGATGCCTCATAGCAGTACTGACATCATCCATTTTACCCTTCTGTAATTTCTTCTACGAGCACTGACTCTGTTGATCCCATATCTCACCTCCTACTTCCTTAATAGCCATCCAATGTCCTAAGACCTTCACAGATACCTTCCCAGAATTCCTATCATTGGATCTTCTCCAGTGTCTAGCTACCTTACTAAAGACAGTCTACCCAAACCACTGTCATCTAGCTCCTGGATGTCACTGTACTTAATACAATCATCGATATTCCTTCATCTTATTACCATCATCAGGTCTGCTGTCCATCCAGCAGTCTTTCAAGCTCATCCATCATCATTCACCTCCATACTCCCTCCACTGTAGATTTCCACTGAGAGCAGACTTCCATTGATTCTTAGTCTGAACATCCACAACCAAGCTGGCTGTCTCACTATCCCAGTCTTGTGTTTCAACAGATCTATATTTGACTACAGTGCTAGGCACCCCTGGCATTTGACACTGCTCCTGACTCTCAATTGCCATATCAGGTTACAGACTCCTTCATATACCTGTTTCCAGGCTTCCCACAGTATTTAGACATTGGATTGCCTATAAGGCAAAACAGTCATTGCCATCTCAGCTCATGTCATAGCAATTGCGCCACAAAAATACCTATCTCTTCTTCTACTGACGGATCAGCAAGAGCCTATACAAGCATCATTATGACACTCAAATTACAGTAACTCTCATATTCTTTGTACTGAACTTCCAATCATTCCATATACATTCAGTTACCATTTGTACTGCATTTACAAAATTTCTTCACTGGTCTAAAAATCATTCATGTCAGTATTCCAAACAGGTACATAAAGACTCTGTCTGGCTCCTTCTTCAGTTCCATGGATGCTTCTATTGCAACTTATCATTCACCACTTAACTACTGACCTCCAGACTCTAACTTGAACACCAAACCTTCTACAAAATTACATTTTTTACCTTATGACTTCATAACCATCATATTCCTACAGTTCAAAGTCTGGTAGCATATTTATCACATTATGCTATTCCTGCTCATTAGCCTCTGTAATCCCTCTGGACATCATCCATCATCACCTTGGAAACCTGGACTACACTGATCCCTTTTCGACTGGGCCTACTCCACTCTCAGAATTCAGATGCTCTTTGGGAATAGACTTACCTCTTCAACCCCAGAATCATCCTGCCAGAATGCATCATCCATGGATTCAAAGATGGACTGTCATCTCTCCAAGCAGCTCAACTTCTCCCAAATTAGCTTATGGCTGCTAGAACCAGGTTCATCTCCTCTTAGTTTGCCCTGAGGATGGGCAGGTCAGTAGCCATGGGTCCTTAGAGGTTTCCTCCACCTGGGGGGTTTCCTCTCCTGCGTGCTACTGGTCATACTCTCTGTGAGATGGTGGAGATAATCATTCTCTTTGAATATTCATTTGTAATTCTTCTGGACTTTCTATTCCCTACTCCTACCCTTCTTACCTACCAAGGGCAGAAATAGAGAAAAGTCAAAAGTAAACTACAGTTACACAAGCACTAGTAACCGCATACTCTATTCACCCAAACATCAAATGGGAGGGCTACATCTTGAGGTTCAATGTGGGGAATAGCTCCTCCCACATCCTCTACAAAGCCCAGCCTCCCACGGAAAATCTCCACTTAGCGCATTGTGAAACACCTACCATCCACCCCTGTCTCCTCCTTCTCTGGTGCTCTACTCGCCCTTGAGGCTGGGCTTTCTATTCCCTACTCCTATCCAGCTTGCCTACCAAGAACAGTAATAGAGTAAAGCCAAAAGTAAAGTTACACAAGCACTATTAACCCCATACTCTATGCACCCAAACATTGAACTGTATTTTTATTATCAGCATATCTGAATATTCTTTTGGCTTTGTTCCGATCCCTAAGCTCTTTTACATTCCAGGTCATTATTTTAATCATTTTTGCTATGACTGAGTCTGTGTTGATCAAAATTTATACAGGATATAGAATAATTTTTCCTTTTCTTTCACTTCTTATCTCTTTGTTTTCTTGAAATGGTTTTTATTTGCCTCTTTTTTCCCAAAGATGCTTTCTCAGTTTTTGTACTTATGTGAGGTTTGAATCCATTCCTGTAACACATTTTTTTTGTTAAGATGGTATTCTAACCACCTCTTCATTCCCCCCTCCCATCTTGGTGGGAAAAAGAGCCCCACCCACCCCTATTACTTTCACACTAGATGACTTTGTAACCATGCTAACTCGGTGCAGCTTGAAATGGGGCTTAGCTCCCACCCAAGCATTATAACATTTTATCCAATGCAACTGCTGTTCATTCTCCTGTGTAAGCACCATCCTTCATGAAGAAGGACCAAACATGAAAAAGAAAAATGCAAAGGTAAAATAAGTTGTGCAGAACAAGGTTTACCTGTAGTACATAGCATTTGACAGTGTCTCCAGCATGCTATTTACCCAGTAAATCTTGTCTTGTTATCTTGCCATCCAAGCCAGAGTGGGAAAAGAGAGAGAGAGAGAGAGAGAGATGATTAAGAGTAAATACAGTGTATCATATGGAGAATAAATCTAAATATAGTGCCAATATTTCTTCAAAACTTCTTCAGTGGTACACAGGAAAGGTAAATCCCCCAAAAAATGAACAAAAAAAAAGAGGAACTTTCTCCCCTTCCCCGTCTCCTATCTAAAGAGAAACAACATTTGTTCATTTTTTTTCAAGGTATCTCTAGTGTCATCATTGCAAATTTCTTCAAATTCCCCCCTTCCCATTTAACAAAAGTTAGGCTGTTCATTTGTTTCCCTTTCTTTCTTGAGAAATCATTTTTGTTTTGTTCCAGAGGGCCCTGGGGCACTCATCTGATTTCTGGTGAAAGCCAAAGTTTGTTGTAATGAAAGCATCACTCTTTCCTGTGGATATTGTTGTTCCCTATTTAATTGAAACTGGCTGTCCTGTTTTGGACAAAATTGTTTCAATAAATCCTCTGCCTCTTTTAGATCATCAAACACTCTCATTCTTCCTTTATACAACAATCTAAATTGTGCAGGGGACAGCAAGGTGTATTTAATTCCTCTAGTTCTAAGAATTGCCATGATAGGATTAAACTGTCTTCTGTCATGCACGGTCTCACTGCTAAAGTCAGGAAATGCTTGAAATTTTAACCCATTAATTGATGAGCCCCTTTCAGTTCTTGCCTTTCTTAATACAAGTTCCTATCTGATATTTGTGAGGTTTGACATAAACAAATCTGGACCCCATGCTCGATGGGCCTTATCTAGCATGATTTTCTGGTCTGGGTATTCAAAGCCCACTGCTTTTGTGGGGAGCTCCTCAAAATAAAGGAATGGGTCATCCCTACCTTCTGCTTCTTCTGGAATTCGTCCTAGTTTTATATTTTCTCATCTTGCTCTATCCTTTTGTTCTTGTACTTTTTTAATCAATTGTTCCAGCTGCATTGTATGTAATCTGATTGTTTTTTTCATTGAGCTGGCATTGTCTTCTAAAGTACTAACCCGATTTTCTACTTCTGTAGTTCTTAAAGTTAATGCTTCCAGTTTAGAAGTTATGCCTGCAACTGCATCGTTTGGCATAACTAGCGATTTCTGGATATCAGAAATTCCTTTAAGCACAGTAGTTTGAAAATCTGAAGACTGTACCTGGTTAGCTGAATTGGTTTTAGTTGCAGCTTCTCATGTCTTTTGTTTGCAATATCCATATATTTTCTTATCCTGCTGTCTTTTTTATTCTGTTCCCCTTCTTTAAAAATTGGCTTATTTCCATGTACCGAAGTAGCAGTGGGTGGTTTCCCCCTGGGTCTCACTCTCCATATCAGTTTGGAGTATTGGTATTGAAGCACCCAGGGCCACTTGCATCGCATTGGTTGAGTTAGTTCCTTATTTTTCCTTTGCAAACTGTGTTGATGTTTCCTCCAAGATGGTTTTCATGTGTACTGGTTCTGGTGCCACTGAGTGACTTGCCTTTTCCTGAGTTGCTGGGTCTGTTTCAGGAGCAGTTTCTTGTTCTGTGGAAGTAGCATTCATTTCAGACAAGGTAGTAATGCTTTCATTGGTTTCTTGGGTTTTCTGGGTTGCCATGTTAGTCTTTTTACAAAATATAATTCCACCACTGATATCTAGGAATGTCCGCTGCTTTTGACTGAGGCCGTAAGGCGACACTGGAGACAATAGGGGAAGTATTGGGTTGGGTGCTGCATCACATTCGTTCAAAGGTAGGAAGCTGAGGTTCTGTGTTTTATCTTGTGTAGCTTTCCAAGTTCATCTCAGCCTGGCTCCCAATTCTGTTTTGTTAATTTCCAACAATTCTTTAGCTTTCCTAATTCATTTAGACATCATTCCTTTGTCTTTTTCAGTGAAATTGCTGTCATTGTCACTTTGAAATAATAAAAATGCCTGTAGGGGCTACCCATCTCTGCTACACAGAACACCTCCATGTCACCATCTTAGATCTTCAGAAAGATCAACAACTATGATGAGTACATCATTTTCATGTTCTACAGCAGGACCCTGTGTCTGCAGTGACTGTTGTAGCTAAAGAATTGCAATAAACATGGGTCCCTGATTGTCATGGGTGGTTTTAACACTAATTGGACCAATCTCCATCCAAAGAAACTAATTCAGGATATCCAAAGCCTTTACCTGGCACAGCATAGTTGGGAACTTACTAGCTCACTGTAACTACAGAAAAACACTTGCTTATTGACTGGATCCTTTCCTTATAACCCCATTGAATATAAACAAGCAGATCTCCTTGATGCACTTAATGGTCCATGTGTGCATAAAATTTGTTGTTTCCAAAGTACCTCCTAAAGTCATTCTTCAATGTTCCTTCCAGTTAGTAAACCTACAGTCCTGACTGGATGACCCAAACTCCTTTCACTGGTCACCCATCTCAGTCCGTATCAGGTTAGAATACTGAAGTGACAATTGCACCATTCAAACACACGCGGTCAGAATCGCGAAAGACAGAACAGCTACAGGGATAGAATAACACAGGTAGGATTAGCACTATCCCTGTAGCTGTTTCTGTACAAAGGAAGAAGATACAGGGTCTGTTGGGTGGCCTGCACCGAGCAGCTGCTGTGACTCAGATGGTAATGCCACAGGCAGTGGAGGGCAGCAGGATGGTAGTGGAACAGGATTTGATTCCCTGTCCTGGAACTTATGGTTGTGTATGTATTTTTTTTTTGTTATTTCTCCTAGGACTGTTTGTGTTTTGGTATCTCCCCCCTCCTGACCTGTATGGCTACCGTGTCTGCTCACAGTTGTCCTGCCCGGTTCCCCTTCCCTCCTCAATGATCCCCCCTCTGAGGTTTCTCCTCATCCTTGAGTTCCTCCTCCCATAGAGTTAGTTTTATATATATATGTATGGGGGGGTGGAGCCCCCTGCAAAAACAACAGTTTCCTTATGTGTCCTTGCCATGGTAGTGATTCTCCATGTGTTTTTGGACCACTACCATTGGTGCTATTGTTCCGTGTGGCATTTATCTTGGGCACTGTTTTCCATGGAGCTGTTTTTACTGCACAGTTCTTGACCGTGCGGTTGTTGCGGCCAGCATTCTGACCTAGTGCCATCTCAGCCACCACTGATACTTCTGAACTAACTTCTTTGTCCAGGATTCTTGTGCTCCATAAAATGCACTGGAGTCAGAGACACTCACCTCCCATTGATCTCAGCTAAACTAGTAGAACTCCTCAAGGCTCATGGTGTTACCTGATATCTGTAGAAATCCTGTTGATTACAGGAGGATTTTGTCAAGTACATGCAGCTTCAAAATGTCCACATTAGGGCAATTAATTCAGCTAAATTTGACCTTTTTGCTTCCACCTTTCAGAAAATCCTCCATCTTGATGTTAATGTCTTAAATGATGTACTAAGAACATTTCGCACAAATAATTTATTTGTATGTCTTGTAAAGGTTCTTTGTGCTGAACGATAAACTTTTGTACTGAACAGAAAAACCTCCACTGCCTGACCAAGTTGGACGGTGGTTCATTCATTGTTCAGCCTCCCCCCGGTGTGTTTCACTGATGCTCAAGACTGACATCCCCCGGTTGATGATTCACCCTCAAGGTTGCTTCTACCTTGAATTACTTCTCTTCCTTTGCTTATTCTCTGCTACTTCACACTCCAACCATCTTTCTCCCCTAGCCCCCCTTTCTCTTTCTCCCCTATCACACCAGCTGTAGCTCTAACTGCTCTCCTCTCTCACAACTTGGCCACAGGTAACAGCCCTGATGGCCTGTACCTCAGCCTCCTCCACATTGCTGCTTCTGTTATCACAGCTCCTATCTCCTCCCTCATAAACCTGTCTTTCTCCTCAGGGCTTGTCCCTTGTTCTTAGAAAAATGCTTGTGCTTCTCTCTCTATTGAAAGGGGGTGATCCTGCATCTCCAGGCAATCACTAGCTCAACTTTGTGTCCCTTTCCTATCTCAACTTCAGGTGAAAACAGTACTCTCACAACTATGTTCTTTCCTTGACGCAGCCTTTTACAGTCAGGCTTAAAGAAAACCCACTCAACTGTCTCATCCCTCCTTGGTCTTACTGACCATCTCCTAAAGGACATGCATCAGGTATTTCTAACCTCGGTAGCCTATCTTGACCTGGAAAAAGCCTTTAACACTGAGGCCCACTCCCCGCTACTGTCCAAATTAGTGAATGCAGGCCTCTCTGATCTTGCAATCAGCTGGTTCTATTCCTACTTAACTGGCAGAACTCAGTCAGTTAGTATAGGTGCTTTCTCGCCCCACCAATACCTACAGTGTCTGGTGTTGCAGAGGGCTCTGTCCTAGGCCTCCTCCTATTTTCTATATTTTTAAATGACCTGCTGCAACTTGTTCAACTGCACACATACTGTACACATGTATGTAGCTGATACAGTGCTCTTCTTCAGCATTCTGTCTCCCCATGGGCTGGACTGTGATCCTATATTACAACTTTAACAAGGTCCAACACTGATTGTAGTTCACCCACCTTTCTCTGAATGTGAAAAAAACAGTATCACTCACTTTTGGAAGTACATGGCGGCTTGTGAGGGCACCTACCATCATGATCTTCAGGACCTTAGATGGTTCTTACCTGCTGGTAAACCCCTCCTTCAAGTACTTAGTTGTTTGCTTACATACCTACAGTACCTCAGCATCTTCAGACACATAGATGCCACCCACTTCAAACTCCTCTGTAGACTGAACGAACCATACACAAATGAATCCCGCATCTCCCTTCCAGCCTGCCGCAAGATAGTTCTTCAAATTATCCACCTGACCTTTCATTTTGGGAATGTTATTTATAGGGCTGCCCTCCAATCTACTCTGGCCTGACTGGACCTCTTATTCCACTCTTTCTGATAGTTTGCCCTGTGCTGTCACCTCTCCCATACCCACACCTGCACTCTTTACTCTGATTTTTACATTCCCTTTCTTTCAGGCAGCTGTATTTATCACTCTGCCACACTCATAGTAAAGAAGTGGTTCTCCTTGCTCCCCTGATATCTCTCCTACCTCCTTTTCCTCTCTCTCTCTCTCATAATTGAAAGACTACACCTGCAGTTCAAGGGTTGAGCAACCAGTCATGTCTACTTCCTGAGCTATATAAGCAGTTCCTCCTAGTACTTTCTGTTTGCCAGCCATAGGCTCTGTTGGCCTGTTTTCTTACTTTGGACCTGCTGCAGCCTTGCCTGGGGTCTGCTTCGGCCTTGCCTCTCCCTCCCATTGTCAGTGCTCTGGGACCTGTTTGTTTCTGCTGGATACATTTGCATGTTTCTCCTACTTGGTTAGTATTTGTTTTGCTTCTGGCCACTGTGTGCTTCCTCCTGTGCTTGTTTTCTGGTTTCCTGTGCTTGCATATTTGTTTTGTCTTTTCTTTTGGGGTTTTCATTGCCTTTTGTGTGTGCTGTGTTAATCCTGTGCCTGTGCTCAAGCCCCTTTCCTTTTCAGCTGCTTACCACCCTCAGTTTTCCTGTAATTGTTTATTTCAGCTCCCATTCTACCTTCTCTGCTGCTGCTTCTGTTATTTCATTGCACCTGGCTTAAGCTCCTGCTCTCAGTTTGCTGCCCATCCCTGTTGCAGCTTGCTCTCAGTTCTTAGTGCTAGCTCTACTCTGATACTGCCAGCAGCCTTGCATTCCACTACGGTTCTTTCCTGCATATTTACCTCAATGTTGCATTTATTTTCTTTGCAATCCCTTCCATACACTTTCAGTTTTATCCAGCCTTTTGGGGATTTAAATCTGCTCAACAGGTTTATTTGCATTCAATGGGAATTAAACCTGAATCTACTGCAATTCTGCATTACTTTCTCCATGTGATTCAAATCTGATTAAATGCAATTGTACCAAGCAATTATTATAGTGGTTTCAGTGCATTATTGCCCATGCATACAAATTCTTATGCTTGCTCAGTTGTTTGGCTCAGCTACTATTGGAATCTGTAACTAATTATTGCTGGAAGCTTTTCACAATTTGTACAATTCTTCATTATACTCTGCAGGTCAGCTGAGCTACAGCTGTCACTGTAAACTAATTTTATTATCTGCTTGTGGGTCATGGCACTTTAATTTGGCTTCTTTGTTTTTCCTATGGTGGAGGATGGGGGGTTATAATGAAGAGCTTTGAATCCATGTGGTTCCATTATCTCATGTTCTTATACTGCCTTCACTGCTAAAATCCTGTAGGTGTTTATGTCACTTTTAACTGGCAGTCATTGATAGACTGGTTGACTAGTATTCCTTCCTCTTTACTTGCATTGCATGTCCTATAACCTTACCAGGCAAGCACCTCACTCTAAATAAAGGACCTCATTACCCTGAGCTGTTTGTACAATTCCTACTGCTATCATGCTTCTGCGTACTATTTGTTTACCATGCTGCACATTGCCTGTTACTCCATGCATTACCATGTATGTCCTGTTCCATTACTAAAGGTGTTTAGCATGCTGCATATTGCCTGTTACTCCCTGCATTTCCATGTATGGCCTGCTCCATTCCTAGGGTGGACTAGCCAACCATGCCCATCAATTAATTGGCTCTAGTTCATTCTCAGCCTACAGTCTCGTTCTACACCATAGTCCACATCCTGAGAATGTGATGCCTGAGTGGGGTTCTTCCTGTCTGGTCCATAGCAGAAATGTCTTTACTCCAGGTGAAGCTTTAGCCGTTCATGCATGGCGGCACCTCTTGATGTAGAATTTATGACTAGCTGTGAAGGGTGGTTACGTGCATTCCCTCTTTGACTGTAGTATTAATTTACTACCATTGCATCTTCAATGCTTCTCCCTATGACTGCCTCTGGTTAACTTAGTTTGTATTTTAGATTGGTAAGCTGACTAAGTGCATCAGTGATTGTTGCTTTCCTTCTCCCACCTTGGAGGTGCTTGTTGCAGAGAACCCATGCAGCACTTCATGGCATTCCCATTAGAGGGATAGAGTGAGAACAACCCACCAAACTGGAATATTTTCCACCCCCTTGAATTAAATTTCAACTGTAGCAGTCAAGCCATCACTAACTAAATTACCCCAAGCCTGGAGGGAATGTGATCTTGGCCTTGGAGCCCCAGAGATTTCCTCCTCAAAGTATTTTTTTCCTCTCCTTCATGCTGCAGATCATAATACTTTGTTAGTTTCAGTAATATTCTTAGCTTACTTAAGTAGATTCTGCTGTTGGATGGAGATGGATGGGGGCTCTACTAGCCGTTCCCTCTCTCCTTAGGAAGCCCCTTACTGTCATCAGAACAAACCATATTATTGGAGCTATCCTGCCAACGTGTGAATCTCATTTATGTTTCATTAAGCTGCCTATTGCTGTCAGTCTGTTTCTCTACCTCCTAGTCATTGATCACCACTATGATTTTTGGGGGGTTCATTCCTATGATATCTTTAGCCAAGCAACCCTTCTCATGGCACCTCTAGGAGTGGAACCCTCTTACGAGGTTCCTTGCCTTCAGTGCTCCTACAGTGTGGTAATTCCTAATGGACTAGAGGGTGTGAATGGCCACAATGTTGTTATACAGTTGCACAAGCATAACATTATTCTAGTTGCATAGGACATTGAATTGAAAGACTGCACCTGCAATTCAGTGAGTGAGCAATCAGCCTCGCCTACGTACTGACCTTTATCAGCACTTCCTCAAAGCCTCCCTCTGAAGCACTTTCTTTTTGCCCCACCATCCTCCCGCAGCTCACCTCTCTACTCCCAGGGGGTTCTTTCCTAAGGTACCTTTAACCAAGGACCCTTCCTGCAGTATCTCTATGGTCAGAACCCCCTTACAAGGTTCCTTGCCTTCAATACCCCTACAGGGTGGTAATTTCTAATGGAATAGAGAGTGTGAATGATCACAACATTGTTATAGAGTCGCACAAACATAACATTATTCCAGTTGCATATGCCAGCGAACTTTACTTCCTTAGGAACTCTGCCTCTCACTCCTTCTTTTTTCCCTTTTCAATATTTCTGCAGGGTAGGACTCCTTCTCCTTCCTTTCACAAGACTCATCTCTCTCTCTCTCTCTCTCTCTCTCTGGAACAAACTCCCTGTCTCACTTCTCTTGACTTAGTCTGTATTCTCTCTCTAAAATCCATGGGTTTACCTATAGCGCTTCGACAGTGCTAGCGCCGACATCCCCTATCGCGACAGCCACAATACCGACTGTCAGCATTGCAGCCATGGGATGTTGGTGTACACAATTGGGGGAATGCACCCCCTGAACCACCCCCTTCTGGGGGCTCCACTCCCACACACCCCCAGTCTCTAGGATTCTAACTCCAAGTTGGAGTTGGACCCGGGGGGGCAAACACCCAGTGAGGCAGTCCTGATTGCAGCATGAACCACCACAGTGACAGGTGGATTTTGACCAATTTCTGGTGCTGTGGTGGTCTTCGCAGTTGGGGAGTTGCTGCGGTGTTGGTATACCAAATCCATGCTCAATGCCCACATACCCATTCCTGCTCTTTCCATAGGCCTTCCTTCTGACTCTGGTTATAACTATTGTATTATGTTTATGGCCACATCTGCTAAGTAGCCCCCGATGACTTACATATTTGCTGTATACTTTTTCTGCTTAATGCACTATTTGCACTGTGTGTACGTTTATTGAATTGTGTACACTGTTACACTGCACATCTGCACCTTATGAATAGTTACTGACATTTTCCCAGGATTGTTATCTCTGTATTTTGTATATCTGCATAGTTTACTACATAAGACAAGGCAAGACAACTTTATTTCTACAGTGTCCTTTCCCAGAATCTCAGGGTGCTTTACAATAAAAGTGACTACAAACTCTTAAATAAAACAGGCAGCATATATAAAAGTGTAATTAACAATAATTAAAAGTTCAGGGAAAAGCCTTATCAGAGTGGAATATGTTTAAGTTAGACTTAAAGGCCTCTAACAGGCAAGCAGATCTAATATATTCTGGCAAGCATTCCATAAAGTGGATACTGCCACACAGAATGCTCTGTCCCCAGATTGTTGAAGCTTAGAAATAGGGACAGAAAGCAAGCCAGCATCAGAACAGTGAAGTGAGTGAGTTGGGCAGTACGGTATTAGCAGTTCTTTTAAGTAGTCTGGTCCCAAACCATGCAGGGCTGTATATCATACATAGCTCTCTTCAGTAAGACCCCACTGTGAATGTGATGAGTGACCACTTAGAAACAATGAATATATAGTTTATGGTTGCCCTTTGTATGTATAAAAATCTGCCAGCTCAAAATCCTTAAACACATTCTAAACCGTTATACGCATTCTAAAGTGTTGTTATGCACATTCCCAACAGTAGTTATGCACAGTTCAAAGGTCATACAACTTTAAATTTCTCATTTATGCTACACCTAGCTACTTACTAACCACCCAGTGCCCAAAGTCACACCTTCTACTTTTCAAAGGTCTGGAAATTTGATTTTGATATGGGAGTAGAACAAAGAAATGACAAGATTTTTTTTCAGTTCAGTGAGGGCCTGTCACTCTAGTGTAACAAACCATATACTATAAAAAATAAAATATGATCAACCACACACAACTCGGCATGTGCTTCCATTTCGGGGTTGAGATGACAGCAAGAACCTCTCAAGCTTAGCTCTCAAGGTTCATATGCTATCATCTCAACCCCTCGATGGAAACACAGCCTTGTTTAGTATGGTTGCCCATACATTATTCTCTATATTATACAGCCATAGTAGTGCCTGTCTATTAGAGTTGTGTTAGGGTTTATTTAAAAAAAAGTCAATTTCAAATGCTTATAACCCAGCTGTCTTAGATGTCAGGACTGTAAAATCCGTCATGCGTCATCTTAGTCATATGGTCTACTAATGTGAAAAGTGTTATAGAACTCTATTTGTTCATTTTGAATTGCTAGACTGTTAAATGTATGTATTTTGTTCTGCTTTTTCAGCCAGTATTTTTCCCAAGAATAGAGAACAACAATACAAGTTTGTTAGAAGTTATGAAGGAATAGGTCCTTTTGGTGGTTTGGTGAAAAAAAAAATGTAAACTGGTTTTGTAGTTATTAACAAAATTTGTTTGTACATGCTCAATTTGTTGAAATAATAGCTTAAAAAAATCTACCAAGAGTTACATTTTGAAACTTACAGGTGTGTTAGAGCTTTGTTTATTTATTTAGATTTTGTTGACTGGGAAAGGAGAACTAGACAAGTCTGTCTATTTTTAGCCTTGTTCCAGGGGAAGGGGGTGGGGGGCTACAATTCGAAACCAACTGACATTGAACCAAATTAAGCTGTTGGTGGTATAAGCCACCCTCAAATACAAATTGCATGTCAAAATAAATACTTTTAGTAAAAGACACCTTCAAACACAAGCTGTAGCTTCTAGTCAGGGGTGACATCATGTCAGATAAAACACTAGGGATGGGACTCTGTGACTTTGATCTCTGGAAATATAATTATTGTAATTTTTTAATTGATTTTCTTAGTTCATGTTTGTTTTCCTAATGTTGATATGGAGTACACCAATAAAAATACAGCTGATCAAATCCAGGATGTGTAATATTTTATTTTTAGCACTAAAGTTAGATAAAAAAAAGCCACTCTCAAATACTAGCCACAAGTAAGAAAACAAAACGAACAAACAAAAAGATTAATAAAAGCCTGCAAGGTAGTATTTTGATATCTTTAATTAAAAACAAAATGTTTGCACAGGGATCTCTCAAGAATGTTTTGCAAAAAATTAAAAAATAAAAAATCTGCCCGCTGCATGGATAGTTTGATTATCTACACAATGGTTTTCAAAATATTCATGCTGCACTATGATTTTCAAAATATACATGCTACACAATGATTTCAAGTATATCTGCTGCATGACCACATTCAAAATCTTCATGTTGTATTATGGTTTTCAAATTCTACTTGCTGTGCTATGGTCTTCACAAAACAGAAATCCTATGTGAAGGTTTTGAAAATCTACCAGATATGTGATCGTTTTCAGAATCTACATGCTGCACAATGGTTTTCAAAATCTACCTGCTGAGTGAAGGTTTTTAGTTAGTGCTTAAGTTCAACATTACTAAACACTTTATGGCAAGATAACTTATAAAATATGTAAATGTTAAGGGTGACACTTTAGTGTTTTTGAGGTAGAGGTAGAATGAGACACACAGTGACCCCATATTATGAAGGTTTGCCAAGTTTTAACAACCATACTGCCAAGCTAACCAGACTCAGTGATCTGGGTAGGGTGGAGAACATATCCAGTGGTTACCTAGCACTGCACATAATGGATAGTGTTGATGCTCAGACTACACCACTGCAACGTTATGAGTAAGGGTGCCCTCTTGCATACAGGATACAATTGTACATTCAAAGGCTTTTGTGAGATGTAACAGGCTGTCAAGGCAGCCCTAATTAATGCCTATGAAAACCAGAGGTGTGTGACCCCTACCCCCCCCCAGCAGCATTGGTGTTGGTGACTACATCCACCCACCATGTTGTACCTCTGTTAGTACCGAGCTACAGTATGTTGTAGATCCCAACCCTGGCAGTTTGGGTCTATGTGATAACGACAAACGCCTAAAGGTGATTACCGTTATCACTCAGTCAGAGTGCCGAACACATTTTCAGCACTCTGACAACCCTAAGCAAGCACAATGGCACCAGGACATATTTTTACTACTTTCTGTGGAGGGCTGTGCCCCACACCCTCCAAGTGGAGGGCTTCACTCCTCGCACCCCTCACTTAAGGATTCTCAACTCCAGGGGGTGGAATGTTGGGGGGTGAAAGTAGTAAAATAAAACATTTGGGCCGGGTGCAATAAAAATTGCACCAGCGCCCGGACCCAAACCCAGTACCTCAGCCACCCCAGCCATTGCCAAATCCCCAATGCCACACCACAGCTCAACCAACAACTGCAGCACCACCCCCTACAGCCTCTCCACCCCCCAGCCCACGCTCACCATGCTCACTGCCACCCCCACTAGCGAGTACATATAGCGACATCCTGTTGCCCTACCCATCAGTCGCCATGAGTGGATTGCGTGAGGAAGGTGTCGCCGTAATGGACGGCGCCCTTCCTCATGTGCCCACTTCATGGGTTACCTGGCAGTTTAGTGGTTCCCCTACTCCCAGTTTGTCAATACTGGACAATATTAAAGAGCTGAATCTTGGCAGTCTCATAGACACCCCTCCCTTGCCCATTTCCAGACAATATTGTAGAAAGATACTAAAGCCCTTGCCTGGCAGTGTAGTGGACCACTTTTAAAGTTCTGTATTAATGTCAAAGTGGATCTGACTTTCTTATTGAGTAGTATTGGCAAACCCTTTGAGATCAGAGACTTCATTGATTGTAATACCTGTTCTGCAGTATACAGTACTTACCCATGTGTAGTTGTGGCTCATTCTGTGTGGAAAATGGGCTAACATTTTAAAATATGCATTGGCCAACATTTGCCTTCCATTGCAAAGGGGCAGATGGAGAATGCTTTGTCTATGCATGTTCATAACTCTAAGGCAATCATATATTTACCTTTTCAGGTATTGAGAAGGTTATGATAGGACTGCAAAGATGTGATTTTAGAGAATAAACTATTAGGTAAAGAAGTCTTCTAGCAATACACATTAAAAGTTTTCAAGCAACCTGCCCTCAATGACAGTCTACAACCGCCTTCAATTTGTAAATGAAAAGTGGACTGATACTTGTGACTTGTTTTCAGTGAGAATTACTCCACATCAGACTTCATAGTTACTAATTAAGTCATGACATTCAGTTAGCCAGAGTATACAAAGGAATAACCGGCAGAAGTGGATGATCAAATGCCAAGGCCAAAGACAGAAGGCTGAGGCATTTAGTCAGCCACTCCAGTTATTCTGAGTATACTCCAGCTAACTGAATGTTATTACCATTATACAACTAGAAATTTTGAACCCAGGGTTTTAAAAGTGCTATGTTAGTTAAAGAGGAACATGCCTTTGTTTTGTCCCTCTTTTTTGTCTGTGGACAAAATGGATAAACTACTGTGGGCATGTCTGAAATGTGGATAATCTACTGTTGGTGGGTTTGAAATGTGGATAACCTACTGTGGGCATGTCCAACATTTGATTGTAGTAGTTTGTGGGATAAATAACTGACAGTTTTCCTGTGTTCTAACTGGTTTAGAAGAGATACCTGTCTTATGTATAATCATAGAAACATAGACTTTGACAGCAGATAAGGACCGATTGACCCACCTACTCTGCCCATTTCCCTACCTACAAGATAAGCTGCAGATCCTAGTTAACCAACAGCCTATTTCTTCCCACCCCCCACAAGAATTTCCTTATGTCTTTTCCATGCATTCTTGAATTCTCCCACAGTTTTAGACCCCACAACCTCCTCAGGAAGGCTGTTCCAAGCATCCACCACCCACTCTATGAAAAAATACTTCCTCACATTGCCCCTGAGCCGTCCCCCCATTATCTTCAAATTGTGTCCCCTTGTTCTTGCACATCTCTTTTTCTGAAAGATGCTACCTTCTTGGACTTTGCTGATTCCACTGAGGTACTTAAAAGTTTCTATCATGTCCCCCCTCTCCCTCCTTTCTTCAAGGGTATACATATTAAGCTCCTTTAGTCTCTTCTTGTATGGCTTCTCTTGCAGACCTTGCACCATTTTAGTTTCCCTCCTCTGGACCGCCTCCATCCAGTCTATGTCCTTGCAGAGATGGGGTCTCCAGAACTGGACGCAGTATTCCAGATGGGGTCTCACCAACTGTCTGTACAGAGGGATAACAACTTCCTGTTTTCTGCAGGTGATGCCACTCCCTATACATCCCAGAATCCCCTCAGCCCTCCCTACTGCCTTCTCACATTGCTTGCTAACCTTAAGGTCATCTGATATGATTACCCCCATGTCCCTTTCCATTTTTGAGGTTGTTACTACCTTTCCCCCCATTGTGTACTCTTCCCCTGGGTTTTTGTTTCCCAGGTGCATTATTTTGCACTTCTTTGCATTGAATCCAAGCTGCCACACTTATGACCATTCCTCTAACCTTACCAAGCCCCTTCTCATCCTTTCCAGTGTATCGACCCTGTTGCAGATCTTTGTATCATCTGGAAAGAGGCATACATTTCCTTCCAGTCCCTCTGCCATGTCACTTATAAAGACATTAAAAAGGACTGGACATAGTACTGAACCCTGTGGTGCCCCACTAGTAAGCCCTCTTTCTTCAGAGTGCACTCCATTTACAATTACCTTCTGTGTCCTGTTGTCCAGCCAATGTTTTTCTCAGGCAACCACCCTGGGACCCACTCCCAGTATGTTTAATTTGATTATTAATCATTTGTGTGGGACTGTGTCAAATACCTTGCTAAAGTCTAGGTAGACCATGTCCACAGCCCCTCCCTGGTCTGCTACTTTGGCCACCTAATCAAAGATATCAATTAGATTCATCTGACATGACCTTCTTGCTGTGAACCCATGCTGCCTTGGGTCCTGTGCCCCACTGGCCTCTAGGTACTCAACAACAGAGATAATTTATTTTGCTCTGGCTCCAACCATAAAAATTGTTAGCTCATTTGACTTTGTTATCTAATAATAAAATTAATATTTGTATCTTACCAAGGATGTATTTTTACATTTTTACAAGGCTACATAATATGTGCATTTATACTGCTTGTATTAGAAGCTGATGCACTTTCCTTTATTAGCTACAGTAACTAGAATTTTGTTTTCTTGTTTTTGTCCCCTTCCCTTGCTTATATTTTTTATTATTTTTCATTGTTTGTTCCTTCCTTGGTTTTTGGATCTTTCTCGTTTCCCTCCTTATCTTCTGTCTGTAATTCTTTTTTATATTTTTGTTTTCTTCAGGTGTTCATAATCTACTAGACAGTTGGAGTTTGCACATCTGTCCTCCAGTTTTATGCAGGTTTTGAACACTTTGAATACTGTTCGTGGAATATCATGGTTTAGCCTCCATATGAAGCTATATATTGTATTTATATTTTTTATCTGACTGCAAGCTTTCCACATATTTGGGTTGTCACTTTGAGTACTATTATGTGGAGCTATTACTGATGGTGTTTGCCTTGATAAAGAGCAAGTATTAGTGCTAAACATCAGAGGGTGGGGCTCTCTGCTACTGTATCTCATTAATAAAGCTTTTCTGTAACCTGTACTGTAGTGGTTACTAATATTTTTACTGAGCTGCTCAGCTTTTTCTTGTTGTCTGGCCTTTTCACATGCAGTGGCTCCTGGTGCTTGGCTCCTTAGCTACCTTTTTGTTTGCTCTGTAAACTGTATTAAAGCCCTACTTTTGCAGCCTAGTGAACCCCCTTTCCTCACCCAACCAGTATCTGTATTTTGGAAGTGTACAAAAGCCTTTTCTTAGCATTCCAGTGGACCTTCTTCCCTCACCTAATCCTGTATTGTGAAAATGTGCTGAAGATAATTTCTGGAAGTCTAGTGTTTTACCCTCTAAATGCTGTCAAAGTCCCCCTCACTGCCTCACTCACTGAGCATGCATAATCCACACCCACTGTCAGCACCCTACTCACCCACTGGTCAATAGGTGAGCTGCCATCTGGTCCTCAGGCAACCACTGGCATAGACCCTCCTTCCGGCACCTCAGAAGGCCACCTTCTGACTGGCAAACATAGAAACATACAAACAGACTTTATTGACAGAAAAGGACTGCTCAGCCCACCTAGTCTGCCCAGATGGTCCCTGCCTATTCTGTCTCTGCAGACCCTAACTAGTCTCCAGCAATCCTAACTGCTCCCTGCTTATTTACTAATATTTCCCTATGTCTGTGTCATGCATGCTTGAAGCCTCCTAGCATTTTCCCTTTTCACCACTTCAACTGGTAGCCAATTCCAGGCATCCATCACTCTTTCAGTGAAGAAGAACTTCCTCAGATCCCTTTTAAATCCCCTCCAGCTTCATTGCATGCCCTCCAGTCCTGATACTCTTTCTCATTTCAAAGAGACTCCCCTTCTGCACCCTGTTTACCACCCTGAGGTACTTGTAGGTTTCTATCATATGCCCTCTCACTCTCCTCACTTTCATGGTGTACATGTTGAGATCCCACAGTTTCTTTTCATGGGGCTTTTGATACAAACCCTGTAGCATTTTAGTTGCCCTCCTCTGGACTGCCTCCACCCTGCCTATGTCCTTTCTGAGGTGCACCCTCTAGAACAGGACTTAATACTTCAGGTGGGGTCTCACAAGTGAGCAATACAGTGGCAACACCACCTCCCTCCTCCTGCTGGAGATACCTCTCCCTATGCATCCCAGCATCCTACTGGCCCAACCCACTATTTAGTCACACTGTCCTGTTACTTTCAGATCAACAGATATGACAATCTCAATATCCCTTTCCTGCTCAGTGACTGTCAGTACCTTCCCCTATCCTATACTCCTCTCCTAGGTTCCTATTCCCTGATTCTACACTTTCTGGCATTGAATCCCAACTGCCATGCTCTTGATGATGCCTTGAGTTTTCCAAGGTCCCTATGCATTCTTTTCACCACCTCCTGCATATTCACCCTATTACAGGTGTTGGTGTCATCTGCAAAAAGGCATATCTTACCTTCCAGTTCTTCCACGATGTCACTTATGAAGAAATTGATCAGGATTGGTTCCAGTACTGAGCACTGTGACATCCTGCTGGCCACTCTCCCCTCATTAGAGTGAGTGTCATTAACTACCACCCTCTGTCACCTATTCATTAACTAGTTCTTTACCCAATTCACCACTTTGGGTCTCACGTCAAGGTTGCTCAATTTCTTTATCAGTCTCCTGTTTGGAACAGTGTTATAGGCCTTACTAAAATCCAGATAGGCCATGCCCACTGCCCTTTCCTGATCTATTTATCTGGTCACCAAGTCAAAGAAATCAGTCTGATTAATCTGGCATGACCCCCCCCCCTTGAATCCATGCTGCCTTTGATCTTGTAGCCCATTAGATTCAAGATACTCGATCAACCTGTCCTTTAATGTAGCTTCCACTAATTTCCCCTTCACTGATTTGAGACTGATCAACTTATAGCTGCTAGCCTCCTCACTTCTGCTGTTCTTATGGAGAGGGACCATATCTGCTCTCCTTTAGTCCTCCAGACTGATGCTTTTTCCAAAGAGCTGTTAAATAAGACTGCCAGTTGGACAGCTAACACCTCCCTGAAACAAGGATTGGATACATGCATACTGTGGAAACAACTATTTCTACAGTATGCACATGCTAACTTCTGATCAGTCAGATGGCAGATGACTGAGGTGGAGAGAGGGTCTGTGCCAGTCTGTGCCTGAAGACATGATGGCAGTTCACTTTTGGATGGATGGTCAAGCTAGGGACTGACAGAGGATAGAGGTGTTGGTTGCTTAGTGAGTAAGGTTGGCGGGGCTTTGACAGTGATTGGTTGGGGGTAACACTAAACTACAATGGATGGGCATCAGTACACTTCCAGATAGGGTGATGGAGGAAGGGGTTCCACTAGACTGCCAAGGAATGGATTTAGTACAGCTCCAAAATACCAACAGGGATTGGATGAAGTAGCGGGTGGGTTCCACCAGACATCATGGGAAGGAATTTAGTATAGTGCTACAATACTGACAGGAATCAGTGAGGGAGGGGGTTCTGCTGAGCTGCCAGGGAGTGCATAGGTGAGTAGGGCTCCCGTGTGGAAGGCAGCTGAGGTTCTGTGTAATGCCTCCCTTGCTTGTGCATGGACAAATTGTATTGAGCTGCTAATGGCCACATACAGTAATGACATGTAAATGGTCCTTAGCTAATGCATGCCATAAGTAAGAGGCCTTTAGCATATCAGCCACAGAATATGGCTGTCAGAAATTATGGCATAATTCCATTTCAGATGGACTATCTGTCATTACGCCTGGGAGCCTCTTACTCTCCCTTTGCTCCTGGGAGCCTGTTACCAGCAGGGGCGGTGGTAATGATGCACATATGGCTCTTGTAGTGGTTGGGTCCTGATTATATAGAAAGCATCCTGCTCCCATATACACTGGTTTGGCTGCTCTGCTCAACAGGGGATAAGTTGATGGTAGTTTCCTGTGTCCTTTGGAAATCCTTACTGAAAGGGCCTTTTATGTGACCACCCTGCAAATGAGGAATGCCTTATCAAATCAGTTCTGTCAGACCTCCTCTGTTGAAGTTTTCCAAAGGGCTCTTAATACTCATATTTTTTCCCTTTCATTTGAAGTCTCATTATGTTTGCATGTGTGCATGCACAAAGTAAACATGTTGCGGCTATTTGGGAGAGTAGAGGCTGCAGGGGTGTGGCAGTGTAGAAACCAATGCAACTCACCCTATTGGAGGGTTACCACTGACAGCCCTGCAAGGACAAGGCTGATAGTAATGGAGTCAGCCTGGCTGATGGATGGAAACTTTGTGTAGTTAAAAGGAGGCAGCCTCATCTATCAGAGTGCACCTGCATCCCTTCATCAACAAGACCTAGCTCAGCAGCCAGCTGACTGGCACCATAATCAGCCTGCTTCTCATCCTCTTCCCAACATCTGGTAGTTACTGTGTCCCCCCACACATACAGCTTGCAACACTAGGGTGCCCACCCCAATGTACCAAACAACATACAACATTAGGGTGTCCAATCCCCTGTGGACACAAATTATTATCCTTATAAGTCAAGCCTGCCTCAGCTACAGACCCCTGCAACCAGACAGTCAACCTTGACTGCTCTTTGTAATCCACACTGACCTGATTGACTAACTTCTTGTGCCATTTGGTTTTATTTGACAAATTAATGTTCTGTTTATTTAATTGACCCTCTTTCTCTATTTGTTCCTGTTCCACTTTGCCAGGTCTGGTGGTCATTCAAGAGGGCAGCAAGGTAGTTGTTCATCATCCTCCTCCTCATCCCTGCTCCTCCATCCACCACCACCATCACTGGGTCCTGGCCCTCAGTGACCTGGAGAAGAGATTGAACATGTGGCTCAAGTGATTGTACCTTGGGGTGAAAGAACAGGAAGCACCAAATGGAGCTGAGCAGTGTTGGAATAACGGGAAGGGTGGAAACTCAATGTGTTCCTAGTCTGGGCTTTGCAGGAAGAACTATACTGAGTTGATCCGGCAGATCTGAGTTTGATTCCCACAATATCCACTTGCTTACTGTGTGATTCTGAGCAAGTCACTTAACCTCCTGAGTGCTCACAGGTTGTTTGTTTGTTTCGTTTGTTAATTTAAGGTAAAAAAACATTGAGTATAAACTCATTCACAATGGTAACCTTTACATAAAAAACATACAATACATATTAACCACTCAACAGAATAAATACAGTCAAACATAAACTTCATAAATAACATTAATAACATTAACAAGATTCCTGTATAGAAATCAAATAATTTCTTAATTGAAGAATAGACAGCGGGCTACCAGTCTTTTGTCTGTATTCATGGGGAAGACCATTACAACATATAGGAATATAATTACTAAAAAGATGTTGGGAGCGCTTTGTTTTTGCAAAAGGGACAACCATTTCTAAACAGCTGAATTTCTCAAATATAATTCTACATTTCTAAAGAAAATTCTATTCTTTAAATATACAGGGACAAGGCCCAGCCCGCTTTTATAGCAAATACGTGTTTATGTATCATTCTTCTCCTACTTAGTGATAACCACCCAAGTCTCTCATATGTTCACAGTGGTGAGCAAATGTGGGGCATTTAAGTACCAATCTTGCTAGACTGTTAACAAGGACATCTAACTTAGTCGATCCTTGGTAGCTCCAGCATAGAGAACATCTCCATAATCAATTAAAGGCAAAATCTGCACCTTAACAATCAGATTCAGTGTTACTGAATCAAAATAATTCTTATTCCTAAAGAGAAAACCCACCCGTTTAATAACTTGGGAAATTAAGTTGTCAACATGCAGATTGCCAGACCCATGATTATCTAACCAAAATCCCAGATATTTATATTGGTTAACTAACTCCAACCTCAATCCTTCACTATCAACAATATCCAAAGCCAAGTCATCTTTAAGTTTGATAGATGACTCAAACAGCAGACATTTAGTTTTGGATGAATTAAGTTTTAACTTGGAGTTAACCAAAAACAATTCCATACTATCAACACTTTCCTGTAATTTACGTTGTATAGCTGAGACTGAATCACCTGAGTAGTATAAAATGGTATCGTCGGCATACAGGTGCTAGTGAGAAGCCCCATATGAGAACCAAGATCTTTTAAGTATACTAAAAATAAAATAGGACCCAAAACAGATCCTTGGGGTACACCTCTCTGCACCACCTGTATAGCCGAAACAGTGCCATTAACAACTGTTACCTGACATCTCTCAGTAAGGTAAGAAATGAACCAGTCCAAAACTGACAACTCATCACTGGATGATCATTGATAGCCTACAGGCCATTGTCCGCAATAAAAGCCTGGAGGATCAACTAATCACCAGTAGCACTGGCTAATTAACTACTGATCATCAGGACTTCAACACCAACCACACGGTACAGCAAGTTCCCAAAACCTGAGTGGTACAGGTCCAATAATCTTTTTCTTTCCAGGTACTCCATAATCTGTCTAGCCAACAATTTCTCCATCACCTTGCTAATCAATGGTAGCAAAGAAATGGGTCTGTAGTTGGATAGGCGGCCCGAGTTGCCCCCCTTAAAGATGAGGATGATCCTGGCCGACTTCCAACCTTCTGGAATACAGCCTTCCTCAACTGAATGATTAAACAGATAAGTCAAAGGATCCAAAGAGTTCCTGCATACTTCAACATCCTTGGAGACAAGCCATCTGGACCACAACTCCCAGAGACTTTTAATTGCAATAATATTTCCAACACCTCACCACTAGTTACAACATCAAATGCAAATTTGGGGACCCCAGTAGTACAATCCAAGGGGTTGTATAGGGATTCATTAGGGCTGTCAAAAAAATTACCTGACTCTACAAAATATTCATTGACCCAATCAGTAAGTGGAAACTCTTGCCTAAAGGTTTCCTCTTCAGACAAATTAATGGGTGTCTTTAAATTGGACTGCCCCTTTAAGTCCCTAATTAGGCCCCAAAATTTCCTGGGTTTCCCCTACTGATTCCAGGGTTTTGGCTTTAAAATATTTATTTTTAGTATCCCTTAAATTGTCCACATATAGATTTCTTAACTTCCTGTAATGTTGCCAATCATGAACCCTCCCTGATACTTGTGCAATTTCCCAAGCTTTATTTTTATCATGCTTCAACTTAAAATGTTTAGTAGTATACCATGGGGTGGAATTACCTTTTATTTTCCTAGTTACCACAGGCATGTGCTGATTACACACAAGGAGAAATTCTGAAACAAAATACTCCCAAGCCAAATCTAGGTCAGGTATCAGTTCTAAACAATCCCACTTAACACCTGCCAGGTGGCTCCTGAAAAGAGGCATTAGTGCCTAGTGAGCCTTATCCAGTTACCAAAGAAAAAGAAGTCTTAGCATAATGAAAATGCATTGCAAGCTGGGAGTATTTGACTTTTAAAATAAATGGGAAGGAAGTCCTTGACTTCCAAATGTACTGTAGAACAAAAAATTTGATGTCTTTCAAAATTGCACTCATGCAAGTCAAGAAATTATGAATTTTTCTAAAAGACATGGTATTTTACCACCAATATTTATGTTACTATCCATTACTTGGTTCTTCCTAGAATGCTGACTTCCAAAAAGTTGGTTCCGGGAAGTAATTTGACCTCCCAAAAAATTGGTATGACTTCCAGATTTCAATTCATGGAAGTTTTAGACTTCCACTAAAAATAAATTACATGAACCCCTGGTTGAGCCTGCCAACAGTAGAGACAGCAGTACTGACCCAAACCTGCAGACATCAGGGGAGCACACTACTGATCCGCACCTGCAGCCACCAGGGTAGCAGAGAAGAAATGCTAAGCTGTCCAACACAGGGAGTCAAGTACCTAACTGATCAACTCCTGACACAGAGGGAGTAGAATACTGAGCCATCACTGTTGACAAGGGGGAGCTGGGAGGACCAGAAGAAGACCATCACTGCCACCACAGTATGAGACATGAAGAGGCAAGGAATGGTGACCTGGCTAGTGGAAACATGGGTATAAATAGGACACTGGGAGATGCATGGTAGGATAGAGGTGGAAATATTAAACTGGGGGTGGAAAACTAAATAGGGTAGTGGTCCAAGAGGGGCACCAACCCAGGGGAGATGCAGGAGTATAAGTATGACACTGGATGTATAAATTGGGCATGGATATGGGCACATAAATACAGCAATGGGCCAGATGGGGTACTGGAGTATGAAAAGGGCAACTGACTGGGTGGGGTACCAGCAGTATAAATAGGGCGCTGGGTACATAAACAAAGCACTGGCAAATACAGCACCACCGGTCCAAGAGTTATAAAAGGGTGAGTGAGTGAGGGCATAAAATAGAGACTTGCCAGTCCATGAGGTTCAAATAGAGAACCCATAGCCCCGGAGATAGACATAAAACACTGGCAGTTTAGGTAAATAAATAGGGCACAGGGGTGGGTGGGGGTATATAACCAGATGTGAGCTGCAGCCACACCTTCTGCTGCCCTTGCAAGCTGCGCAATTAGAGTTTCTTTTGAAGTGGCCTGCTTGTTAGGGTATGTATTTACAAACTGACACATTGGACCTGCTCAGATCAGTACAAAGCAAAAAGACCACTCTGTAGTGGAATGGGTGGATCCACAGTGTAAATGAACAGTTACTCTCAGGGGGTAGCTGGTCTCCAGCACTCTACTACAAATCAGAAAAGGGAAGCCAATGGTTCTTCCAATGATACATCTCTATTCAAAGGTAGACCAAAATAAAAACATACCCCACATGTACACCCACAGAAATCTCCAGCATTTTAAGCGGCTCTGGCTCTTTGTCAAGGAGTAATACAGTCTAGGTGTGCCATGAAAAAATAGCCACAAAGGGGGTCATGTGATTTAAAAAAGACCACATGACACATTAGAATACTATATATTTGATGCAAACATAAAAAGAAATGTAATTTATAAGTATTAAATGAGATAGAAAATACACCTAATGGATAAAATGACACACCATACACTCAAGCCACCAGTACATTCTCCAACATAGGGGACAAGGGGGTGGGTGGGGGAAAGGATAATCTAGGAAAAATCATTTAGAAAAGGTAGCATAAAATATATGTACTGTACAAATTGCAATTCTCTATCTACTAGACATACAGTACTTTCTAAATTCTGTTCTGAACCATTACTTCAAGACATCAAATATGGCTGTAACTGGAAACTTTCATTTAAACCAAGTGGAGTGTGTGCCCTCAATATACATTGCTAGTAGGTTTCATGCTGTAACAATAAATATCCCCATCTTGGACCCAGCATCACTTTTTCCAATTCAACAAATCTGAATTCATGTTCTGGTCCCCTCCCTCTTGATATGCATGGCTAGAGCATGGTTTTATGTGATAACGGCAATCGCGTAATGCATGCTAGTAATGCAGTTATTTTTTGGAATTTCTTTCACCAGATTTTCAGCATGGCCTTTCTGGGACCTCCTGTCATGAACAATGGCACTGATTTCATTAATCTGTCCCAAAAGTTGATTTCGCATAGCGACTGTGCCATTCTGCATCACAAGTGTAAAAACATGTTTTGGGCAGGATGCAAAAAATGACAGCTATACGGTTCATAAGGAGGTGTGAAAAATGGCAATGTTGGAAATTTGGAGTCAGAATATTAAAAATTGGCAAAGTTACGAGTGCGCATGCAAACTGTACAATGCACGCTTGAAACGCAGTCACTTTTTGAAGTTTTTTCACCAAACTTGCAGCATTGGCTTTTTGGGATGCCACCCCATGAACAGTGGCACTGTCGTTTCATTAATCAGTCCTGAAAGGTGATTCTGCGCAGCAACCACAAAATCACATTTCGGGACTGAGAAACGAAATGACAGTGCCAGTGTTCATGAGGTGTGGTTCCAAGACTGCCATGTTGAGACTGTGGGACCAAAACTCCCAGAAATGGCTGAGATATCAACCAAAGTTGAACCCCCCCCCTTGATTGCCATTATAGGGCTTACCGTGATTTTCTTCAGTTGCGGTCGGCTTTTGAAGAGTGCAGACATGTTTTCAGTCCACAGAAGATCATAGTGTGGGAGCTCCAGAGGTATGTATGGTGAGGGGGGTGCAGGGAGGTGGGATGCAAAGAAGGAGTGTTGTGATGGGGAAGGGGCAGTGAGAACGACGAGGGACCATTTTTTTTCCTTTAGGTTTAAAAAAAAAAAAGACCTCGGGTATGGTTTTCTTTTTTTACAGGTGTGATAGTATGAAAAATACATTTTGGCACACTGGGGTGTACTCCCAATGTTCCAGACCAGTGGATCAGTGCTGACCCAGAGATTAGGCACCCCAAGGTTGGCTGAAAAAAAGGGGGGTGTGGGTGGTGCATCCGACACTGGGAGTGGGAATCCTGTGTCGGATAAAGATAAAGCATTACTTTGGCACACTGGGGTGGGCTCCCAGTGTGCCACAATTGTGGGGGGGGCAAGTCAACACAGGGATTGGTCACTGTTGTCAGCAAAAGATATATTCGGGGCTTGGGGTGGCAGTAATCAGCCACTGGGAGTGGGCATACCGGTGTCAGAAATATAATTAGTTTGGCACACTGGGGTGGGCTCCCAGTGTGCCACATTAATGGGGGGGAATACATGTCGACACAGGGATTAAGCACCCCGATGCCGGCTTTGGGGGGAGTGTGTGGTGGGCAGCAGGAGCCGCCAGTTATGCAAAGCCATGACTTGGTTCATTTAATATGTTTGCTTGTTTATTTATTAATATGTTTCACTGGGAAAGGCACACTGAGCAAATGAGTTGCTCGTAACTCCAGCCATTTGCATTACTGTGCACTGTAATGTTTGTGGCTGGAATGTGCCTGGTTGCCAGGAAGGGGGAGGAAGAGATCTTTTGCTGCAATGGCGAAACGGTCCCTGATTGGAGCAGCAGATTTCTTTCAAGCGTGGCGCTCGCTCTGAAACTGCCATTATTGGCAGCTTCCCTCTTGATTGGTGGCTGAGGGATGCACCCATTAAAGCATCCCCTGCATTGGCCACTACACTGCCACACCTCTGCAATGCTCTACTAACCTCAATATGTTTCTTGTGCGCTGTGCTCGCAAGCAAATATAAAAATGGGTAGAATCAAGACCATACTGAAAATGAAATATTGTATCTCAGCTAACCCTAATGTCCTGTTGTATCATGAGTAAATACATTGTAAAAATGTGTGGAAAGAGGACCCCACTGAAACAAGATATTACATCATCTGCTGACTATCCTAGATTAATACATGATAAAAACAGATAGAATCTGGACCCCACTGAAAATTACATATTGCATCTCAGCAGGCCTATCCTGGGTAAATATGCTGTAAAATGTGTAAAAGCAGGGCCCCACTGAAAATGAGATGTAGCATCTCTGCTGCGCTGTTCTGTATAAATACAGTGTAAAGATGCATAAAGTAGGACCCTAATGAGACAGTGCCTGCCAAGTGGGCTGTCCTGGTTAAATACATTGTAAAAATGGGTAACACCAGGACTCCAGTGAAAATTAGATATTGCCTGTAAGCGGGGCTGTCCTGGTTTAAAATAATGCATTGCAAAAATGGGTAATAGCAGGACCCCACTGAAAAAGATATTGTCTATCAGCTATGCTTTAAATATATAACAGAAATATATTTCCTCTCAGTAGACATATCCTGGATAATAACATTGTAAAAATATGTAAAAGCAGGACCCCACTGAAAACTAGATACTACATCTCAGCTGGACTATCTTGGCTAAATACATGGTAAAACTGATAAAAGCAGAACCCCACTGAAAATGAGATGTAGCATCCCTGCTGTGCTATCCTCGGTAAATACAGTGCAAAAATGTGTAAAAGTAAGGTCCCAATGACATATTGCCTATTAGCTGGCCTGCCATTTGTAGATTCATTGTAACAATGGTTAAAAGCAGGACATGCAGGACACCATTGAAAATGAGATACTGCATCTCAGCTTGGCTATTGTGAGTAAATACATTGCAAGAATATGTAATAGCAGGACCCATCTGAAAACAAGATACTGCATCTCCACCAGGCTCTTGTATATAAATACATTGTAATAATTGGTAGACAAGCATTTGTCAATGCTGAATGTTTGCTTGCTCTTATTGGCAGTGCAGGAAAATCATGTACACAAATGCTCGCAGTCTGGGAAACAAGATCCCAGACCTGCAGGCAATAATGACAGAGGCTAAACTGGACATAGTAGCCATTAGCGAGGCATGGTTTATTAGCAACCACATTTGGGAGACTTCAATACCTGGCTATGTACTGTTCAGAAGAGACCGAGGTGCAAAAAGTGGGGAAGGGGGGTGGAGTGGCCCTTTATGTCAATGAAAATATTAAAGCTACAGAAATTCAGATTACACATAAGGAGCCAGAAGAACTGTGGGTCACCCTGGAAACAGGAAATGGGACAGCCATACAAACTGTGGTTGTGTACAGGCCTCCAGACCAGGGGGAGGACATAGACACATTACTGTTAGAAGATATACAAAACATGACAGCTAAAGGGGAGGTTCTGATAATGGGAGACTTCAGCATGCCAGATACAGATTGTTCTATACCAGCAGGAACATCTGCCAGAAGTAGACACATGGTGGATTCCCTGCAGGGGAAGGGCCTCAAAACAACTGGTACAACAACCCACAAGAGACAGGACTATCCTAGATCTAGTACTGACTAACAGGGAAAGGATCTCAGATCTCCAGGTAGAAGGTCACCTGGGGGCCAGTGACCATCATGGTATAATTCAATTTGGCCACTACAACTAAATCAGCCCATTCCAAGGCAAAAAAAATGGGACTTCAGAGGAGCTGACATTGATGAGATGGCCAACAGAGTTAAGCTAGCCCTGGCAAAAAGAAATACAGGTGAGGGGGTACAGGCAAAGTGGGCAAGCATTAAGGATGCAATACTTGAAGCAACATCCCATTGTGTTAGAGAGAAAAGGAAGTGCAAAAGAAGAAGGAAACCACTTTGGTTCTCAAAAACAGTAGCAGAAAAGGTCAGAGCCAAAAGGCTGGCCTTCAGGAAATATAAGGGAACGAAGCAGGATGAAGATAGGCAGGCATACCAAACTTCCCTAAGGGAAGCAGGGAAGTCAATAAGGCAGGCAAAGGCCCAAACTGAGGAAACACTAGCGCAAACAGTAAAAGAAGGTGACAAGACTTTCTATAGATACATTAGTGAAAGGAGAAAGTCCAGAGGGAGTATTGCTAAGATCAAAGGGGATTTAGAGGGCGTGTGAGGAGGAGGATCATGTAAAAGCATCTATCCTAAATAGATACTTCTGCTCAGTATTTACTGAAGAGAAGGTAGGGCAGGGCCCACAGCTCAGCACCATGGACATGGGGGAGGGAGGTGTACACTAGTCCTTTCACAAAAGAAAGGGTCCTACAAGAGCTCGATAAGCTCAGGGTGAACAAGGCAATGGGATCTGATGGCATCATCCCAGGGTACTAAAGGAGCTAAGGGTGGAACTAGCAGAGCCATTATCAGAATTGGTTAGTGAGTCTCTGAGCATAGGAGAGGTCCCAGAAGACTGGAAAAGGGCTCATGTGATCCTGTGATCCTGTTCCACAAGAGTGGTAGCAGGGAGGAGGTAGGGAACTACAGACCAGTCAGTCTTACTTCAGTAGTGAGCAAGATTATGGAGGCACTCCTTAAGGAAAGGATAGTGCAACACCTGGAATCCATAGGAGCACAGGATCCAAGACAGCATGGGTTTACAAAAGGAAGGTCCTGTCAAACTAATCTCATAGATTTCTTAGACTGGGTAACCAGAGTGGTGGACCAAGAAGGAGCAGTTGATGGCACCTACCTTGACTTCAGGAAAGCTTTCGCTACTGTTCCACATAGAAGATTGATTAATAAGCTGGGTAGGCTCGGGGTGGGTCAGAAGTTGTTCAACTGGGTGGCAAACTGGTTGACAGGCAGAAAAGAGAGAGTGGTGGTAAACGGTTTATAGTCAGAAGAGATGCAAGTCACAAGTGGGGTATCTCAGGGATCAGTCCTGGGGCCAGTCCTCTTCAATATCTTCATCAGTGACATTGCAGATGGACTGAGGGTAGGTTTGTCTGTTTGCAGATGACACCAAGATCTGCAACAGAGTAGATGATCCAGATGGATGGGCAGAATGAGAAGAGATCTGGATAAACTAGCAAAATGGTCGAAGAGTGGCAACTGAGATTTAATGCAAAAAAGTGCAACATCATGCACATAGGGAAGAGAAACCCTGAAGCCACCTACAGGCTGGGAGGGGAGTTGCTGGCAGTCACAAGGGAAGAAACAGACTTGGGCATCATCATCACTGATGACCTGAAATCATCCAAGCAGACCACTAAAGCAGTAGGTAAGGCTAGGGGGATGTTGGGGTGTATTAGTAGGGGTATAACAAGTTGGAAGATGGAGTTAGTAATCCCTCTTTACCCGACACTAGTTAGGCCTCATCTGGAGTACTATGTGCATTACTGGAGGCCACACTTTCACAAGGACGTTAACCAAATTGAGGCAGTCTAGAGAAGGGCAATCAAAATGGTGCAGGGATTGCATCAGAAAACATATAAGGCTGGTTAACGGAGCTCAATATGTATACCCTAGAGCAAAGGAGGGAGAGAGGTGATATGATTGAAACATTCAAACACCTTAAGGGCATTAACAAGGTGAAAGAGTCTAACAGGTTTCAATATAAGAAAAATAGCAGGACAAGAAGACACAGCATGAGATCAGAGGGAGGCTGATTAAGGGGTAATGTGAGGAAGTTCTTTTTCACAGAAAGGGTGGTGGATGCATGGAACGGCCTTCCTCAGGAAGTGGTGGATAGGAATGCAGTGCAGGGCTTCAAACAAGCATGGGATAGGCATAAGGGAGCAATTCAGATAAGTATGAATAGATAGGCCGTTGACAAAGCAAAGGTCGATGGCACGTTCATAAGGTAGAAAAAGAAATGGGCAGACTGGATGGGCCTTGCGGTCCTTATTTGCTGTCAACTGCTATGTTTCTATGTTAGAGAGATGCATAATAGGAATGGCAGTGAAGTATTGAAGTAACGGCAACTCCCACCTCCACCCGGTAGAGAATGACAGGTGTTGGGGGTGTGCCTTTGGGTATTCAGACATATCACTCGAGCCATTCACCTCACCGCACCCTGCAGATACTGTAAGGTGTCACCGTGTGCCTTGGAGTCTTTGGTCCTTATGCTCACCCCATTCCATAAGGAAATAAGCTGAGATGGGTGCAGTATAAGAGAATGTTGTGAACAACAGGGCCAAAGATCCCAAGGAACACCTTGATGACTGTCAGTGCCTGCAGGTTTGGGGTGGGGTTGGGGGTAGAATGAGGTGAGCATTATGGCCGATGACCCCAAGTCACACCCCCTGACACCTGTCAAGTCTCTACAGGCTGGGCATTACAGTTGGAAACCCTAATGCCGCTGGCATTTGTTGGTATTTTTGCTCCAAATTTTCAACATGGGCTTTTGGGACCCCACCTCATGAACAGGGGCAGTATAATTTTGTTACTCAATCCTAAAAGGTGATTTTGCCCAGCGAGTGTGCCATTCAGTGCCACAGGTGCAAAAACACATTTTGGGCAGGATGCGAAAAATGACAGCTGTACTGTTCATGAGGAAGTGTGAAAAAATGTCAATGTTAAAAATCTGGAGTGAAAATATGAAAAATTGGTAAAGTTACGAGCATGCATAGAAATTGTGTAACGCACGTTCGTAATGCAATTATTTTTGAGAATTTTTTCTCCAGATTTTCATCATGGCCTTTTTGGGACCTCCTTACATGAACAGTGGCACTGTGATTTCATTAATCTGTCCCAAAAGGTGATTTTGCACAGCGACTGCGCCATTCTGCTCTAAAAGTGTGAAAACACGTTTCAGGCAGGATGCAAAAAATGACAGCTGTACTGTTCATAAGGAGGTATGAAAAAATGGCAGTGTTAGAAATATGGAGTGAAAATATTAAAAATTGGTGAAGTTACGAGCATGCGTACAAACTGAGAACACACACTCAAAATGCAGTCACTTTTTTGAAGTTTTTTCATCAAACTTGCAACGTGGGCTTTTTGGGACATCACCTCATGAACAGTGGCACTGACATTTCATTAATCGGTTCTGAAAGGTGATTCTGCACAGCAACCACGAAATCACATTAAGAGACTGAGAAATTAAATGACAGTGCCATTGTTCATGAGGTGAGGGTCCTAAGAACCCCATGTTGAAACTTTGGGACCAAAACTCCCAAAAATGGCTGAGATATCAACCTAAGTTGAATCCCCCCCACCCCCATTGATTGCCATTATAGGACTTACCATGATTTTCTTCCATTTGTGGTTGGTTTTGAAGAGTGAGAATGTGTTCCTGGTCCATAGAAGATAGCAGTGCAGAATCTCTGGAAGTAAATATGGGTGAGGGGGGTGCATGGAGGATGGGTGCGCAGAGGGAGGGGTGGAATTGTGGAGGGGCAGCAAGAATGACGAGGGACTGTTTTCTTTTTCTTTAGGTTTTTAAAAAAAGAAAAGACCTCGAGGAATGGTTTTCTTTTTTACAGGGGAAAAAGTGGGGGATCAAAGCTGATCTGGAGATTGGGCACCCCAAGGTCGGCTGAAAAAAGGGGGCATGGGGGTGCATCTGACACTGTATCTCACCTTGGCTATTGTGAGTAAATACATTGCAAGAATATGTAATAGCAGGACCCATCTGAAACCAAGATATTGCATCTCCACCAGGCTATTGTAGATAAGTTTTAAGTCACAAAGAAAGATGCAGCACATAAAGGATTCAGCAGTATCACAGATATACACACTGAAATGTGATGGCAGAGAAAGGCCCCACGGCCCATCTAATCTGCCCAACACCCTACCTCCCCCCCCCCTTCTGTTATGCTTCCACCCTCTTTTCCCAACCCCTTAAATCTATCCTAAGCCATCTTAAACCCCTCCACCATTTAAGCTGCCACTACCTCCTCTGGCAGCTTGTTCCAGGCCTCCACCACCCTTTCCTTGAAAAACTGCCCCCTGACATTACCTCTGTAATGCCCACCTTCCAGTTTGAGGCTATGTCCCCTCGTGTTCGCTCCCTTCTTCAATTTAAACAAGCTATCACCCTCCACCTTATTTATTCCCTTCAAATACTTAAAGGTCTCAATCATGTTCCCCTCTCCCCTCCTAGTCTCCAGAGGGTACAAATTCAGCCCTGTCAGTCTTCTCTCATAGGGTACATCCTGCATCCCTCGTACCATTTTGGTTGTTCTTCTCTGTACCCTTTACATCAATTCAACATCTCTTCATAGGTGAGGCCTCCAGAACTGCACCCCATACTCCAGATGCGGCCTGACCATGGTTCTGTATAACGGCATTAGGACCTCCCTCTTGCTGCTATTAAAACCCCTCACAATGCAGGCCAACATTCCATTTGCCTTTCCCACCACCCTTCAACACTGGCAGCCCACCTTAAGGTCACGCAATACCATAATCCCCAGGTCCCTTTCCGTTTCCTTCTCCTTAATCACCACCCCCCCACAGGAGTAAGTTTCCCTCCTATTCCTCCTCTCCAGGTGCATCAGTGAGCACTTTTGTGCATTAAACTTCAATTTCCAGGTGTCAGACCACCTCTTGACCCTCTCCAGGTCTCGCCTCATGTCTTGCACCCCACTAGGTGAATCCACCCTATTGCAGACCTTTGTATCATCTGCAAACAGGCACACCCATTCCTCCAGACCCTCCGCTAGGTCACTAACATAGATGTTAAAAAGTATTGGTCCTAGCACTGACCCCTGTGGCACCCATTCCTTGGAATGTGTCCCATTTACCACCACCGTTTGACTCCTTCCCTTCAACCAGTTTTCCACCCACTTGGTGATCCTGAGGTCCACCTCTAGTCTGTCCAGCTTATGCACCATTCCACCATGCGGAACGGTGTCAAAGGCCTTATTCAAATCCAGATAGGCCACGTTCACCGCTCCTCCCTGGTCCACTATCTGTGTCACCCCATCGAAAAACTATCAGAGTAGTCTGACAGGACCTTCCCTTGGTGAAGCCATGCTGCCTGTCATCCTGCAAGCCATTCATCTACAAGTATTCTATCAACCTGATCTTAAGTAGTGTTTCCATTACCTTCCCCACCACTGAGGTAAGACTAATGGGACAGTAATTTTTGACATTGTCCTTCCGCCCCCCCTTTTGTAGTGTGACCACCTCTGCCCTCTTCCAGTCCATTGGCACCACCCCTGTGACCAAGGACAAGTTAAACAGCCTTGCCAGATGCAGTGCAGGTTCATCCTTTACCTTCTTGAGAACCCTTAGGTGTATTCCATCAGGCCCCATTGCCATGTCCACCCTAAGTCTACCCAGCTCTTCCCTTACTCCTTTAGGTGTGAATTCTGCCACACCCACCTGCCTGTGGCTGTCACCCTCCCTAGCCTGTCCTGGTCCCCTGCCCTCTCTTTCCTCCATGAAGATTGAGGTGAAATAGTTATTTAATGCCTCTGCTTTTTCGAAATCCCCTTCCAGTAATATTCCACTTTCTCCCATATCCACCCAATTCCATGCTGTGCCCTCCTCCTTTCTCCAATGTACCTAAAGAAGGTTTTGTCCCCCCTCCTTGCCTGCTTTGCTATCCTCTCCTCAGTGGCCTCCTTAGCCCTCTTGATCTTTTGCCCTGCCTTCTTTCTTTTTTCCCTGTAGGTTTCCCTGTCCTCATCCTTTTGTGTCCTCCTGTACATCTTGAATGCTCTAGTCTTCTCCTTGACCCCTAAAGCCACCTCTCTAATGAACCATAGAGGTCTTTTCTGTCTTCTATTCTTTCTTACCCTTCTTCTACATGAGTCCATGGCTTTAAATACCCCTCTCTTGATTGCTGCCCATAATTCTTCCACCCCCTGCACATCCCCTATCCTCAACATTTCTTCCCAAACTACCTTCCTCATTCCATGAAAGTCAGCCTTCCTGAAGTCCATTACCTTGGTTCTCATCCTAACCCTCACCCTGTCTGCTCTCACCCTGAACCTGACAGCCCTGTGGTCACTGGTGCCAAGCTCTTCCCTCACCTGCACCTCCTCCACACTGTCCCCATTTGTGAGGACCACATCTAACAGGTTTACACCCCTAGTGGGCTCACTGACCCTTTACTGCAGGAATATATCCTGAAGAGCCTGAAAGATGCCCCTGCTCCTTGCGGAGATTGCTGTCTGCACCTCCCAGTTGATGTCCTGAAGGTTTAAGTCCCCAACTAGCACAATTTCCTCTTTCCATGCCATCCTCACTATGGAGTCCACAAAGTGTCTATCCCCTTCCTCCCCCTGCATAGGAGGCCTATAGACTACCCCAATGTGTAAGTTTTCCCCCTGTCCCCTGTCTAGGGTGACCCACAATATCTCTGTTTCCCCCTCCTCATCCTGCCCTTCCATGGCTCCAATCCCTTCCCTGACATATAATGCCACCCTTCCCCCTTCCCCTCCCGATCCATCCTAAACAAATGATACCCTGGGATCACCGTCTCCCAGGCGTGGTGCTCGTTCCACTAAGTCTCACTCACTGCTACAATGTCTAAGTTCTCCTCCGTCATGGTGGCCTCCAGTTCTCCCATTTTGTTCCCCAGGCTCCTGGCATTTGCAACCAAAGCCCTCCAACATGTAGCCCCATCTCGTCCTTCCCTGCTGCTAACTGCTCCCTTGGTGAGTGTTGTGACTTGGGGGGAGACTGATAGCCTCTCTTCTCTGCCTCATGTAAGGGTGGCTCTGTCCTTAACCCCACCCTTATTTTAGTTTAAATTGAACTTCCTTGCCATGAAGTCCCCCAGTTTACTCTTTAGTGCAGCTGCCCCTGAAGAGTTCAGGTCCAGCCTGTCATGGGCATTTAGCCCCTCCTCTTCCCATGTACAGCCCCAGTCACCTATCCAGCCAAACCCTATCTGACTGCACCAGCCTTGTAGCTAATTGTTGAATGCCCTTATCTTCTCCTTTCTGGGTGTGCTCGCTTTTGGTATTGGCAACACCTCAGACAAGGAAATGGAAGGAAAAATAGTGTTGCTCCTACAGAACCTAGCGAGTTCGTCGAACCTTGCCTGTACCTCCATCAGACTGTTCCCCTCCAAGTTATTTGTGCCCAGGTGAAACACCAGATGTGTCCTTTCATCCTGCTGCTTACCCCAGAAAGGAATATGATGCCTCACCTCCAGCGCCATCATCCCTGGCATGCACTGTACCCATACTGCATTGTTTTTTGCTCCCTTTCTTCTTCCGCATTTTAGCCCCTTAATTATTGAGTCCCCCAAGAGTGCCACCCTACTGCACCCATCTGTATCAGCAGTGTAATTTTTAATACAGCAAGAAGTGCCCAGACAAAACACCCTCTAGTCCCAGCGCTTCAGGCCTTCAATGGGCCTTCATCAGGGGGTGGGTCTCATTGCAGATAAATACATTGTAACAATTGGTAAACAAGCATTTGTCAATGCCGAATGTTTGCTTGCTGGTATTGGCAGTGGTAGTGCAGAACTTAGAGAGATGAATAATAGCAATGGCAGTGAAGTATTGAAGTAACGGCAACTCCCACCCCCACCCTGCAGAGACTGACAGACATTAGGGGTGTGCCTTTGGGTCATCAGCCATAACACTTATGCCATTCCACCTCACCCTACCCTACAGACACTGACAGGTGTCACGGTGTGCCTTGGGGTCTTCGGCCCTGATGCTCACCCCATTCCATAAGGAAATAAGCTGAGATGGGTGCAGTATAGGAGAATAGGGTGAATGTTAGGGCCGAAGACCCCAAGGCTCACCTCGATGCATGTCAGTGCCTGCAGGGTGGTGATGGGATTGGGGGTGGAATGAGGTAAGCATTACGGCCGATGATCCCAAGTCACTCCCCCGAAACCTGTCAGTCTGTACAGGGTGGGCATTACAGTAGGAAACCATAATAACCTGGGCATTTGTTGGTATTTTTGCTCCAAATTTTCAACATGGGTTTTTTGGGACCCCACCTCATGAACAGTGGCAGTATTATTTTGTTACTCAATCCGAAAAGGTGATTTCACCCAGCGAGTGTGCCATTCGGTGCCACAGGTGTGAAAACCCATTTTGGGCAGGATGTGAAAAATGACAGCTGTACTGTTCATGAGGATGTGTGAAGAAATTGCAATGTTGAAAATCTGGAGTGAAAAGATGAAAAAGTGGTGAAATTACGAGTTTAATACAAGAATGAGCCACTGTACTACATTAAAGTTTTTTCCTTTAGCTGCTTGGAGGGTGGTGGTGGGGTGTTAGGTATGGAAAGCACTGCAATGAGCAAAAGGACTAAAGTCCAATTGGTGATTTAAAACAGACATGTATACTGTGTTCCGGATATTCAGACTGTGCCTGGCAGGGCTACAAGCCTGGGGGTAGTGCAACTGGGAAGCACCGGGGCCAGGACCAGGTGATATTCAGCGGTGATGCACCATGGTGCAACACCATTGAATATGGCAAAGACTGCGCATGTGCAGTGGCACTGCGCTGGTGCTAGCCATGGACAGGGAGCATGGGGGTGCGCCATCGCAACTGCAGTTGCACTAGGCGCATCACCCACAATATTCAGTGGAGGGCATGCAAATGAGGTTATAATATATGCAAGGTGCAAATGGTCCCATTTGCATGTCATTATGGTCCCATTTGCATGCCTTGCACAGGGCAGCCCGGCGACTTGCGCCTGGCACCCTGCACAGCATGACGTGTGCACAGTGTGGGTCCCAGGGCATCCCCCGCCCCTGTAGCCATGATTGCAGTTACACACAGTAGAACACAGCCCTGGTAGTCTAGTGGCCCCCCTCCCTCCTGATTCCGCAATTCCCCAATGACTGTAATGTTAGACATTCCTTGGTAGTCTAGTGGTACCCCCCCTGCCCATTGCCACGATCGCGGTACAGCGCCATATCATATTTTCTCATTGATCCAGTAGCACCCGCACCCTCCACCCACAGAGACCCCTTGCCCACCCTATCCCCCATCATGGCGGCCCGCTGTAACCTGCCTGCACACTGCCCGGTCACCCACTGAATGACAGGTACAGTATGGGCTGTAAGCCTATTGGTCCACACTGTCGACCAATGGACTTGCAGGGCATACTGTACTAGACAGTCTAAATATGTGAATGACTTCATTCACATTTGAAACTGTCTAGAACAATGTAACCAGCAAGCCCATACTATACCTGTCATTCAGTGAGCAGCCGGGCAGAATGTGGGCGGGCTGCAGCCACCCTCCAATGAGCGGGGAGGGGTGGCAAGGGGTCTGTGTGGGTGGGAGGTGGGTGGCACTTGATCACCAGGAAAACATGATATGGCACTGTACCACAATTGCGGCAACAGGTGGGGGGTACCACTAGACTACCAGGGACCTCAATACCGGTCATGTTCCAGCAATCGGGGACACTGGAGGAAGGGGGGGCTACTAGACTACCAGGGACAGCCTAACATTACATTCATCGGGACATCGGAGAATCAGGAGGGGGGTCCACTGGACTACCAAGGATATGTGTGTGCTTGTGGATGGTGTTCTGGGTGGGCAGGTGGCCACCCACGGCTGGCAGCTGCCGTTTTGTGCACTGCAATACAGCAGCCAGCCTGTGGGTGGCCAGGAGTTGTTCACACTCCACACTGGCTCAACTTTGAGCCCCCGTATGCGGCGCACTGCAGAGTTGTGCCAACATATGCGCCGCACACCCTGGGCTGAATATCGGGATGTGCCACATATGCATGGGCACGCCCCCTGCATTTGCGCCACATACAATTACATTGCGCCTGGCACATTGGGATTTGTGGTGTGCGTGGCAGCCCTTTCAATATCCTGCCGGGGCACAATGTGGGGTTGTGCCAGCAGAACTCTGTTGCACCATGTGCAACCTCTTTGAATATCCTGGCCTGTATGTCAAAAAAACTGCAAAATAGTGTGATGTACAAACTGGAGAAAAAAGTGCTTAGTGCAAAAAGGTCTTCAAGTATTACAAAACTCTACCTGGGAATGTGCAAAAAGTTATTTTGGAGTTTCACTCCATGGAGAACATTTAATATTCTGTTCCCCCCAAAAAACTATTGATTGTTATGTTTAGGCAACAACACCCTTAGAAGGATATAAATAGAAAAAAATAGGCTGCTTCTTAAAAGTTTTAAATGCTGCAACTCTTTTCTTATTTTTTATAACTTAGACTCAGTAGTCTCCATTTCCAGACAAATGACAAATGTGACTCGTGAGTGCACCTTTCCTTTTTCACTGATGGGGGAGTGGAGAGGCTGAGCATAAGTGCCAGAGCTCGTAACATACTTGATCTCATGTTTTATGAATAAAACATGTTCTTTAACAGCTATTTATTTATGCACTTACATAGAAACATAGAAATTGTCTGCAGATAAGGACCACCAGGCCCATCTAGTCTGTCTGTAGGTCCTATACATGTATGTGTCTACTGACCCTAAATGATCAATGGCCTTTCATCACTCCCTCCCTGCCCAAGGTTCCCTTGTGCTTGTCCCAGGCATGTTTAGACCCCTCCACTGTGCTTGCCCCTTCAACCTCTTGTGGAAGTCTATTCCAAGCATCCACCACCCTCTCTGTAGAGAAAAACTTCCTCACGTTACCTCTTAATCTACCCCCCTCCGATTTCATTTGTGCCCCCTCATTCTGGTATTTTTTCTACATTGGAAAAGATCCCCCACCTGCACCTTGTTTATGCCTTTAAGATACTTAAAAGTTTCAATCATGTCACCCCTTTCTCTCTTCTCCTGTCCTCCAGCGAGTACATATTGAGGCGTCAGTCTCGCCTTATATGTTTTGTGGTGCAAACCATGCACCATCCTTGTTACCCTTCTCTGGATAGCCTTCACCTTTTTTCTGTCCTTATGCATGTGTGGTCTCCAGAACTGGATGCAGTACTCCAGGTGAGACCTTAACAGTGTTTTATACAATGGCATCACCACCTCCCACCTCCTGCTAGTGATACCTCTGCCTATGCACCCCAGCATGCTACTGGCCCCCCCTGCAGCCCTTGCACACTGCTTTAATACCTTAAGGTCATCAGATATGATGACCCCTAGGTCCTTTTCCTCTTTGATGACAGTCAGCACCCCCACATCCTGTAGTTCTCCCCAGGGTTCCCCCTACCCAGGTGCATTACCTTGTACTTTTTTGCACTAAACCTCAGTTGTTACACCTCCAATCATTTCTCAAGCTTCTCCAGGTAGCTCTTAATTTTCTGCACTCCTTCTGGAGTATTGACCCTGTTCCATATCTTGGTGTTATCTGAAAATAGGAAGACCTTTCCTTTCAGACCCTCAGCAATGTTACTGATGAAGACATTGAACAGGACTGGTCCCAGTACAGATCCCTGTGACACTCTGCTGGTCACCCATCTCTCACTGGATTGGATCCCATTACCACCCCCGTCTGTCTTCTGTCCATCAGCCAGTTTCTAACCTACTGTATCACCTTATGCCCGATGCTCAGAATACTCATCTTGTTAACCAGCCTTCTGTGTGGGATGATATCGAAGGCTTTGCTGAAATCTAGGTAGGTGATGTCTACTGCCCTTCCCCGATTCACTTCCCTGGTCACCCAATCAGAAAATCTATCAGATTAATTTGACATGATCTTACTGCTGTAAAACCATGTTGCCTCAGATCCTGAACACCATTGGATTCCAGGTGTGCCATTATCCTTTTTTTTCAGCAGTGTCTCCATGATCTTTCCCACCACTGAGTGAGGCTGGTTGGCCTGTAGTTCCCCACTTCTTCCCTACTACCTTTCTTGTGCAGTGGAACTACATGCACACTCCTCCAGTCCTCTGGAACCACTCCTGTGTTGAGTGACTCTGTGAACAGGGTGGCCAGAGGTGCTGCTAGTTCCCTTCGCAACTCCCTTAATACCCTTGGGTGTATGTCATGGCTGTGCTTTTGGCTGAAGCAGCTGCCTGTGTGGTCCAGTCCACGTCTGGCATATTGAAATCCCCCATTAACAGGATTTTGCCTTTGGCTGCCATGTCATGAATTTCTTCCACTAGTTCCCTGTTCACTTCCGCCCTCTGTACCGGAGGCCTGTAGATCACCCCTGTATGTATAGCTATGCCATTTCCTGGTTCAAGGGTGACCCACATTGCGTCAGTCTCCCCCTGTCTTCCCTGTACTTCTGTATCCTTTATGTCTTTCCTGATGTACAGGGCCACTCCCCCTCCCTTTTTACCTTCCCTGTCCCTTCTGAACAGTGTATAGCCAGGTACATTGATGTCCCAGCTGTGATTAGTAGATTACCATGTCTCTGTTATTGCTACTATGTCAAGGTCTGCATCTGTCATCAAGGCTTCCAGATCTGGAACCTTGTTTCCTAGACTGTGGGCATTTGTGAACATGACCTTCCATGTTTTACATCCTGCACCCCCTCTGATCCTTTTTTCTTGACCTTGCCTGTCACCCTCACCCTGGTATTCTTCATCATGTACTCCTGCCCCTCTTCTATCCCCCCCTTTCACATGTTTTGCCTGTGTGCCCTTCACTGCCTACTTCAGTTGTTTCTGTTGTCCACTTGTGTTTTTGCATGTTCCCATGGGGGGTGTTCTTATGCCACCTGTCCCTCCTGGCTCTTCCCCATTGGCCAGTTTAAATGCTCTCTGCTGAAGCATTCCAGCTTCTTACTAAGGACTGAGGTCCCCTTACTGGACAGATGCAGGAGACCCTTCTGATACAAGCTTACATCTGCCCAGGTCAGGCCCCAGTCTCCTATGAAGCCAAACTCTTCCCTTCCACACCAATCATTCAACCAGGCATTGAAGGTCCGGATGTGGAGTACCCTAGCCTCCCCATGCCTTGGACAGGTAGCACCTCCAAGAATGAGATGTAATGTGCTACCTGTTTCAGGTCCCCCCAACTTCCTGAAATACTCCTGAACTCTGGCTACCTCCACCTTTCTCCCCACCAGGTCATTGGTCCCCAGGTGGACAATGCCATCCAGCTCCTCCCTCCAGGCTATCACCCTCACAGTCCTATGGATGCATTTCCCATCCCTCCATGCAGAGCTTCCTGGGTGGCACTTGACCTCCCTCTCCCCCCATTAGGTGTCCCTAACTTCACACCCCGGACAATAGAGTCCCCCATTAAAAGAAGTGTTCCCCTCCTCTGGAGTCCCTTGCCCTCCCTCCTTCCCTGGGGCTCCAGAATGGAGGTCCCGATCATCCTCCCTGGACTCTGCTGTGGGTGCCTGTGTGGAGCACTCCCATTCCTCTAAAACAGTATAGGAGTTATTAAGCTGGACCGATTGGGGGATGTGCTTCATACCACCCTCCCTCATTATTCCCGAGCCTACCGTGATCCAACCACTATTCTGTCCGGGCTTCCTGACTTGTTAAAATGTCTCCACAGAGTCAGAAATGCCAATGTAGTTCCAAAATATGTGCAGAAAGAGACAGAAAGAATCTTAAAGTCACGGCAGTGTTTGATTCATAAAACCACAGCTGGCTAACTGTTTAGCATGAATCCAAATGCATCTAGGTTCAAAGCAGGCAGCACACCATGGCCTTTAGCTTCTTTATCAGGTCAAGTGTGTTACAACCTCTAGCACTTATGCTGAGCTGTTTACAGTGGAGTTAAAAAAACAAAAACGAGACATTCAGATTTAAAAAGCAATAAATGAGCAACACAGTAATTGAATTGCCTTGAATTGTCTAGTTTAAAGTACAACACAAAACAGAGAAAGAGTTTATTTTGATAAAGGGATCTGGCAGGACTTCTGGGAGTGGCTGCCCCTCACTGTCTGGGAACAGAGAACAGTGCAAAAAGCAATGATTGGGTAAAATAATAACAAAGTAAGAAACACAAAATAGCAAACAAAGTTTGGTCTAGAGTTCAGCACAGAAAAAAAGTGAAGGAGGTTTTTATGTTGTTAAAGGGGCCTGGCGGAACTTCTGGGAGTAGCCTCTCCCCCACTCTAATCTGTGAATAGAGAAAGGTGCCACAGCTGTTATTTCTATGAAAATAGAGACCATTTAGTCCAGAATCTTGTTGTGGAATGGTGAATGAGATAAGTTATAAAAAATATGAAAAGAGTTGCAGCATTTAAAAATTTTGAGAAGCAGACTATTCTTCTATATACTTCTATTTCAAAACCTGGAAAAAAGAAAACTATCCCTCGCCAATCTGACCCCCACCTCTGTCGCCTCCCACTCAGCAGTCATCACCCCACACCCTCACTCACCTGAACAGATCACAAGGAGAAGATCCACTCTAAGATGGAAGACAAGTCTTGCCACTGGAACAGCTGATTGCAATATGAGAAACTAAGGTAAGTGTGGTTCCATGTATTTCAATGGGGTTTTCAACTTTGATGTATAACTTTGCCATTTTTTTTGCATATTTTGAGCCCCACATTTTCAGCATGGCCTTTTTGGGAACCTATCTCATGAACAATGGGAGTGGAATTATACATATGAAGCCTGGAAGGTGATTTTGTAGTCACTTGGTGAAATTACCTTTTGTGTGGCCTTCCTGAGGAGGTCATGGTGTCAAAAATAGTGGGGGAATTCAAAAATACATGGAACAGACATAAGGCAATTCTGGTGGGTGGTAGGAAGAAGTAGGCTGTTAACTAGGATCTGCAGCTTATCTAATAGGTAGAGAAATGGGCAGACTAGGTGTGCCAAGCAGTCCTTATCTGCTGTCAAAGTCTATGTTTCTATGTTGTGCAGAATATTAACAAGCATTTGTCAATGCCGAACATTCGCTTGCAGGTATTTGCAGTGGTGTTTGGCATGTATGGTGCTTTACCCTAATGCCCTGTGCGATTGCTGGTATTTGCAAAATAAATTTTCAGCATGACCTTTTTGTTACCCCCATTGTGCACTACATAGGCGGAAACACGTTTTGGGCAGGATGTGAAAAATGACAGCTGTACTGCTCATAAGGAAGTGTGGTAAAATGGCAATGTTGAAAATCTGGAGTGGAAATATTGAAAATTCGCAAACCCACGAAAGGCATGGAACTGTGCAATGCATGCTGGTAAAACAGTCATTGTCAGGAATTTTTCCCATATTGTCAACATTGGCATTTTAAACCTCTGCTAATGAACAGTGTCACTGTGATTGTCTTACTGTGTGCCATACATTGATTTTGCACACCAACTGCGCCATTGTGCACTACATGGGCGGAAACATGTTTTGGGCAGGATGTGAAAAATGACAGCTGTACTGCTCATAAGAAGGTGTGGTAAAATGGCAATGTTGAAAATGTGGAGGGAAAATATTGAAAATTTGCAAACTTACGAGCATGCGTAGGAACTGCGCAACGCAGACTCGTAAAACAGTCATTTTTAGGAATTTTTTCACCAAATTTTCAACACAGCCATTTTAAGATGTCTGCTCATGATCAGTGTCACTGTGATTTTCCTAATGTGTCCCATACATTGAGTTCGCCCACCGACTGCGCCATTGTGCGCTACATGGGTGGAAACACATTTTCGGCAGGATGTGAAAAATGACAGCTATACTGCTCATAAGGAGGTGTGGTAAAATGGCAATGTTGAAAATCTGGAGTGAAAATATTGAAAATTCCGAACTTACGAGCCTGCGTAGGAACTGCGCAAGGCACGCTCGTAAAACAGTCATTTTTTGGAATTTTTGCACCAAATTTTCAACATGGGGTTTTGGAGCCTTCTCATGAATGATGTCACTGTCATGGTGTTATTCAGGCCCAAAGGGTGATTTTGCACAGTGACTGTGCAATGATCTGCAAATCACCCTTCGGTCCCAATAACGCCATGACAGTGACATCATTCATGAGAAGGGGTCCCAAAACCCCATGTTGAAAATTTGCAAAAATTCCAAAAATGCCTGAGATATGCAATAAAGTTGAAACCCCTTATCTAGCCCATTATACAGCTTACTGCATTTCTCAGTTCGCGGTCGGCTTTGAAGAGTGCAGACGTGTTCCCGGTCCACCAAGATCATTGCCGAGCTCGGAGGTAAGTATGGGGTGAGGGGTGTGTGGAGGCTGGGTGCGAGTGGGTGGGTGCAGGTTGTGGGGGGGACTGGGAGACTACGTGGGACTGTTTTTTCTTTACAGGTTAAAAAAAAAGGACTACGTGGGACATTTGCCATACTGGGGTGGGCTCCCAGCATGGCAGAAGATGACTGAGGGGGCCGAGGAGCTGACAGGGGATTGGGCACCCCCATCGGCAAAAAGAATGGTACGATTGCCACGCTGGGGTGGGCTTCCAGTGTGGCAGAAGGATAGCTTGGGGGGGCCATAGAGCCGATGGGGGATTGAGCACCCCCATCAGCAAACAACATTTGCCACACTGGGGTGGGCTCCCAGTGTGGCACCAAAGCTTTGGGGGGTGGCGTGACGCGGGGGTAAGCGCGTGATGCGAGGGGGGTGGCGTGTGATGGTGCTTCGGTATGACAGCGCGTGGTTTTCTTTGAAGCAGAGGACCACTGCTGTCATACAGAGCTCCCGCACCCATTGGTGCAGGACCGCCACACCTGCTCAATGGAGCACTGGATTGCAGAGAGGCACACCTCCAAAGTGTGCTACTCCTCCCAAAAACGCCTCATGTGATGCGCACAAGCGAACGTAAAAATGACCAAAGTTATGCACGTGCATAGAAACATTTCAACAAACTATTGTTACTCAGCCATTTTTAGTAATTTTTTCACCACACTTTCAACTTAGGCTTTTTGGGACCCCAACTCATGAACACTGGCACTGTCATTTTGTTAATTTGTCCTAAAAGGGATTTCGCACAGCAACTGCAAAATCACCTTCCAGGCCTGACTAACAAAATTACAGTGACAGTATTCATCAGGTGGTGTCCCAAAAACTGCAAATAAAGTCTGGATGAACTCATCATCATCATCATGATTTTATTGTTCACCCAATATAAAATAATGAACATTACAATCATTATACATAAACACTGGTGGGGCTTAGTCAGAGCTGAGGTAGCAAGTGATTTTTGTTTTCTCAGAAGAAGCCAGAAGGGGAAGGAAACAGATTCGTTTCAGTGCTTTACAGTAACTCTTCATTGCTATTTTTGTTTTAAACTTACATTGTGGGCTTTTAGTGACACTTTAATTTCTTTGCTGTCTTTACTTAGAATTGTTTTTGGGCTGTTGAAACTTTAAAATCTAGTTTGGGATGCCAGTAACCCGGGTTCAGGAATGAGCCCGGGGAGCTGGAGGGCTGGCTGGGGGAGAAGGCTTAAGCATCCCCAGGACAGCTCACCTTCTCCAGGGAGGAAGGGGGATAAGGTCCCAGTGCAAGACTGACCCCAGGCAGAGGTCTGAGGCACAGCATACACTGAGGCAAGAGAGGGGAGGATGTCATGGATGTCGGCACTATGCGCCTTGACATCAGGAGTTCACACAACTTCCACAGAACACTGGAAAAACAAGTGCCAGAATGCCGAGGGGAAGGAGCGCCACTGCAGACCCTAATGGCTCCCTCCTGCCTGGACTGACAGGGACCCGACAAAACTAGAAGCTTCGGGGTGTTTGGGCCCCACCTCGTACCTGCCTGGGGGGTATAACCATGGCTCCATGGGGAACTGCCGCAGAACCAGGTAAGGAGGTGAAGCAGGGTGGCATCTGAGCATCTCCTGACTGAGCGGGCTTCCGTTGCAGAGGAGAGGCAAAAATAGAAAGTAAAAAAAAAAATCTAGTTTGGTATGCTTGTAGTGGTGATCTGTTCCTTTGCTGTCTTTAATTGCTGCAAATTTTTACCCCCTCCCTCCCTGCCCCCAACTCTTAATTATATGCCTATTAAATCTGATTGACAGGAGCTAAGCACAGGGGATAGTAGGGGTTGTGAAGTAGGAAGGGCACAATGGTGAAGAAGTCCACTTTCAGCATGACAAGTGTTTTGACAAATTTTTTTTTTCTTTTTTAAGGAAAAGTATCTGAGGATCAGTGGCAGGATTTTTAGGACAGTAAATTAATAAAAAGGGAACTAGGAGAGCTTCAGTAACATACAAGTACTGGAATAGCAGTATAAGTGCAGTATATGTGGGGAGTGGTGCAATGCAGTGACTGCGGGGCAGCCATATTCAGGCAAACCTTCTGGACACTGACCCTATCTGCATGCATCTCTCTGGACTGCAGGATGAGGTAGCCAGACTCACAGCAGAAGTAAACTGGATCAGTAGTACCATCACCTCTATCCAGAGACCACCCAGTCCAATGCCACTGCCTCAAAGGATGCCGAGAATGAGGAGCACTTGGATGACAGTGGGCTCAGGGAGGGTTAGGGCAGTCAGGCAGAGGCACATCCCAGATCCTATTCCACTCAAGAACTCATATGCCACACTGGCAAACTGGGACAACCAAATAGAGGTAGCCAGAGAAGTGGAAGGAAAGGATGTGGAGGTTAGCCAAGGAGGTGACCTCAGTGGGGAGAGCAGTGGACCCCAGAGGAGGAGCAAGAGAATTCTGGTGGGGGACTCCATCATAAGAGGGATCCAGCTAGGAACACAGGAGGGGGAGGACAGGGAGGTGAGGTGCCTACCAGGTGCCACGGCAGGAAGGGATGGAAGGAAGATCCTGGGGATCACTGGGAAGGCAAGACAGGAGGGTGAGCTGGATGTCATTATCCACCTAGGTACTAATGACCTGGCAAATGGGGAGCCAAAGGAAGTTCAGAAAGCGTTTAGGAAATTGGGAAGGGGTCTCAAGCAAAAAGCTACATCTGTCACCTTCTTGGAAGTACTACTTTCGGGAGGCATGGGAAAGCATAGGGGTGCATGCACCATGAAATTTAACTCATGGTTGAAGAACTGGTGCTGTGAGGAAGGGTTTGGATTCATTGGTGACTGGGGACCCACCTGGAGGGATGGAGGCTTGTTCAAGCCTGATGGCCTGTATCCATCCTGAAGGGGGATCCAAGCACTCAATGATAAGTTTAAATGCTACGTCAGACCTGGACATTGTGGCCATCACAGAAACCTGGTGTAATGATAACCACGACTGGGAGATGGCCATACCTGGCTGCAACATATTCAGAAGAGACAGCGCAGGTAGGAAGGGAGGAGGAAGAGTGGTGCTGTATGTGAAAAATGACAAACGGCCGGCCACAGAGATCCAGGAGGAACAAATTGGGGGAGAGATACTGTGGGTTAAGCTGGAAAGGAAAATGGGGCCAGCCATCTACACAGGTGTGGTCTATAGACCACCAGCCCAGGAGGAAGAAACAGATAGGGAGCTGATGCTAGCCAGCCAAAGGATGGCAGACAAGGGTGAGGTAGTGCTGGTTGGGGACCTCGGTTTTCCAGACATGGACAGGAATATCCCAGCAGCAGCAGCATCAACTAGGAGCAGATTTATCCTGGACTCACTTCAGGGTGCCTTCCTCAAGCAACTGGTTATGGAACCAACTTGGCAGAAGGAAATACTGGACCTAGTGCTCACAAACAGGGACAGTGTGATGGGAGTAACAGTGGGGGAGCACCTGGGGAACAGTGACCAACAGTCATTGTGATTTGAAATCCCAGAAGAAACAGAACCAAACCACATAAAAACACATATCCTGGATTTTAGGGGGGCAGATTTTGGTAAAATGGGGAGATGCTTGAAAGAGGCATTAAGGGGAAAGGGACAGGAATCAGGGGTTGAGGAACAGTGGGCAGTATTTAAAATGGGGATTACAAGAGCAATAGAATTATGCATTAAGCAGATTAGCAAGGGGAAAAGGAAGAGGAGGCCATTATGGTTTTCAAAGGAGGTAGCAGAAAAAGTGAAAGCCAAAAGATTGCATTCAGGCAATACGAAAAGACACAGGCAGAAGGGGATGGGAGAAGTACCAGGAGAAGCAAAGGGAGGCAGGGAGGTCAGTAAGGGAAGTCAAAGCTCAGACAGAAGAGCACATTGCAAAATCAATGGGTAGAGGGGACAAAAACTTTTACGGGTACATACAGTAAGTGAAAAAAGAAAGGCAAAGGGAGGGATAGTGAGACTGAAGGGGGAGGGTGGGGGCCACGTGGAGGATGACAACAGTAAAGCTGACATATTGAACAGGTATTTCTGCTCAGTCTTTACTGAGGAAGAGGAGGGTAATGGGTCTGAAGGGAGTACAAGGGATGAGAATGGTGCAAAAATGGACACAAGTCCCTTTACATGAGAAACAGTCCTGAAGAAACTGGAAGTAATAAGAGTTAATAAAGCAATGGGGCCAGATGGGGTGCACCCCAGGGTCCTTAAAGAACTAAGAGAGGTGGTGGCTGAGCCTCTGGGAATCCTGTTAAGCTGATCACTGGAAACAGGGGAGGTACCCAAAGACTGGAGGACAGCAGATGTAGTCCCCTTATACAAAAGTGGGAACAAAGAGGAAGCGGGGAATTACAGACCAGTCAGCCTCACTTCAGTAGTGGGGAAGATCATGGAAGCACTATTGAAGGAGATTGGTGGAAAATCTGGTTGTCAATGGACTACAGGACCCAAGGCAGCATGGTTTCACCAGGGGAGGTCATGTCAGACCAACCTTGTTGAATTGTTCGACTGGGTGACTAGGGTGGTGGATCAGGAGAGGGCAGTGAACATGGCCTATCTGAACTTCAACAAGGCCTTTGACACGGTGCCACATAGAAGACTATTACACAATCTGGGGAATATGGGTGTGGGCAGAACAGTAGTGTGGTGGGTAGGTAACTGGCTGGGCAGTGGGATACAGAAGGGGGTGGTAAATGGCTGTCACACCACAGAGGGAAGAGTGACCAGTGGGGTACCACAGGGATCAGTGCTGGGACCAGTCCTATTCAACATTTTCATCAGTGACATTGTGCAGGACCTAGAAGGCAGAATTTCCCTGTTCGCTGATAACACAAAGCTCTGTAACAGAGTAGACACACCAGAGGGTGTAGACAGAATGAGAAGGGACCTGCAGAAACTTGAAGAATGGTCAGGGTTTGGCAGTTGAAATTCAATGCAAAGAAGTGCAAGATAATGCATATGGGCACAAAACCCTGGCACAATATATCAGTTGGGGGTGAGGATATAGCATGCACCAAGCAGGAAAGGGATCTTGGGGTTATCATCTCTGATGACCTCAAGGTAGGGAAACAGTGTGACAAGGCAGCAGGTAAAGCAAATAGGATGCTGGAATGCATAGGCAGGGGAATCACAAGCAGGAAAAGGGAGGTTATAATTCCACTATACAAGACACTAGTGAGGCTCCACCTGCAGTACAGTGTACAGTTCTGGAGATCTTCCTTACATAAGGACATAGACAGGATAGAGAAGGTTCAGAGGAGGGCAACAAAGATGGTACATGGAGTGCATCACAAGTCCTATAAGGACAGGTTGAAGGAGTTGAATATGTACTCCCTGGAGGAGAGAAGGGCAAAAGGGGATATGATAGAGACATACAAGTATGTTACAGGGAAGAACAGGGTGTAGGAATACACTATTTTTAAGTGAAAAAGATGTTCCAGGACTAGAGGGCATGGAATGAAGTTGGAGGGAGGATGATTCAGAGGAAATGTGAGGAAGAATTTCTTCACAGAACGGGTGGTGGATAAGTGGAACACCCTGCCAGAGGATGTGTCGGGGGCTGAAACAATCATGGGATTTAAGAATGCATGGGATAGACATAAAGGAATTCTCGCAGTCAGGGTTAAGGGGCAACAAACTTCTAGGAAAACATAAAGTGAACTTACAAGCTCAAATGGGCAGACTGGGTGGGTTGTAGGCCCTTATCTGCCGACGCTGTCAATGTATCTATGTAAAACAAAGAAATATAAAAACACGGGAATTACATAATTACATAAAGTGCACTGTGATCAGCATTATCATTTCCTACCATATAGAAAGGGTGAAGTATGAGTTCATGAAAGAACCTAGTAACCATTGTAAAGTGCCATAACTTGGATCATCACCAGGGTCCCTTATTACCATATCTCTTCTTCTAAATAGGGGAAACACTTTTTTTTTATCTTTACTACTACCTCCAGGAATTTCACAATTAGTAAAGCTTCAGAGGTAGTTTTGGGGTGCAGAAGGATGAAAAGGGCATCATAATCCACGTTGGCTTATTTTGTTAAGAATGATTTTAATAGTTGTTCTCATGCAGAATTGTAAAGAGGGCGTTGTATTATCATATGATAAAGAGTTTCCTGGAAACCTCTATTACACCTATTTAAATCTCGGGAAGAGTCCATCAAAAGTGATCTATTAAGAGAAGAGTATCTGGACACTAAAATGCCCAGCCTTTCCCAGGTAATTAGTTTCCTAACCAGAGGGTTAAGGGGTAGTAACAGATATTCTTCTATGTAGGGATCAGTCTTGTTCATTCAAAACCATATAGCTTGTTTCTGTGATCTAATTAAGAGTCAACTGATGGTCCTGAACTGCCTGAGAAAGCCTTTGTTTCAGTGTAAGATTGAAAAGAGAGGATATTTTTATCCCTTTCAATTAATCCTCCCATAAATGAGATAAGGAGGGTTTTGATTACCTATTTGGAGTTGTTTCAGCCAATGGGACAAAAAACCCTTCTCATCCCAACTGCATTTGTCTTTGAAACAGAAATCTGACAAGCTATTACACTGAATGTTAATTAATTTCAGCCAGTATGAGGCTAATCTTATGTTAACTAAAGTTGTTATGGGAAGCCTACCTAGTTCTTTTCTTACCACTGCATTAGCAGTTGAGAGAGGGGACTTAAAGGAGGGCTTTAAAATCAAATAATAAGGGCAGCTCAGTGTTCTCAAAAAAATTAATAGCCCATACCTCAGAACCATAAAATATAATCAAATTTATCTTAGCATCTCCCGCAGCATTCTTAGCATCTCCCGCAACCAATGCTGGAGTAAGACTATGTCCGTCATTTGTAATTAAACCATAATAAAGCCTTGGCAGCAAGTTTTGCTTTGGAGATCTGTTCTTTTAAATGTGCTGTCCATTGACAATTAGAAGAAAATTTAATCCCAACGTATGTGTAGGATGAGATTACTTCAATTAATTTGTCATCAAGATAGATTTTAGGATCAGAAACATGGGGAAACAATGGTCCAAATGTTACAATTTTAGTTTTATGTAAGTTAATCGTTAAAGCCAATAAATCACTTTTTGTTTTTAGAATATTTAGCTTACACTGAAGACCAACTACCAAAAGAGAAAGAAGGAGAAGTCCATCAGTGTAGGCCAATATATGAATGTTCTGATTCCCAATTTTAGGAGAATCAAGAGGTAGAGATGAATTAAAGCTTAATAAAGGGTCAATATATAGGCTGAATAATAACAGGGCTTATAAACAACCTTGTTTCACACCTTGGGTTGAACTGAAAAATTCAGATAGGTTCCAATAAATATCATATCTCACTGCTGTGGTTGTATTTGAATGAAGTAAGTAGATTTGCAAGAAGCACTAAATATTATACATAAATGGACAAAAAATAGTAAGCTTGAACTGAATAAAAACAAATGTATAGCCATGCACTTGGGAAAAAGAAATATTAATTTTTCATATAAATTAGATAGTACTGAACTTAGTATTACTACTGAGGAAATGGATTTAGGGGTTATAATTAGCACAGATCTAAAATTTAGCTCCTATTGCAACACATTAATGAAAAAGAATAACCAGATACTAAACTGTATACTGCAACACATAGCAAGTAGAGATAGGAAGGTGGTTATGCCCCTTTATAACACCCTGGTTAGACCCAACCTGGAGAATTGTGCCCAAGTGTGGGCTCCATATAAAAAAGCAGATATTCTCAGCAAAGAATGAATCCAGAAAAGGGCAACTAAGTCTGTCATAGGGCTCAGAGAGATGTCATATCCAGATAGGTTGCAAGAATTAAACCTTTACACACTGGAATACAGAAAATCCAGGGGGATTACTGTTTACTATTTAGATGTTTACATGACAATGCCCTAATAGCAGACTTAGTGTTAAGAGTTAGGAAATCTAAATATGAAACTAAGGGACATCCGTTTCAACTAGAATTTCAAAAATGGCAAACTCTACCATGTAAACATTGGTTTAGCCAGAGAGTGGTATCTGGATGGAACTCTTTGCCATTGGAAGTAATAACTAGTACAAGTATGGATTCTTTTAAAACAAACTCGATAAGTTTCTTTTGGGTAACTAAATAATGTGAATATTTCGACATATAAAAAAAGGCAAGCATTATGGGTGAAAGTCTAATCCAGCTTGCAATTACCTATGAACCTATAGGAAGTAAAAGGTTAATAAGGAGGCCTCTTAAGAGCAGTGTTTCCCATAAAGTCTGTCTGGACATGGAATAGAATGCTGATGAGAAATCTATAAAAAGAGCATATATTTTATCTGGCAGTACATCCTATATTTTTTGATTAGGTGGGCTAAAACATAAATATGGTCTATAGCTGACAAGCCATGACAAAATCCAGCTTGCAAAATGGATAGTGGAGAGCAATCATCGACCCAAATTTGGAGCTTAACCAATAAAATATTAGCAAAGATTTTTCCACTAATATCCAGTAGGCTAATCAGCCTATAATTTGAGGGTAATTGAAAAGAGCATTTCTTGTGTATGGGTATTATAATATTCTTAAGCCAGGATAAGGGAACAAAGGATTCTTTCAAGCATATGTTGACAAAATTTACAAAGAAAGGGACCCAGTAATTCAAGTGGGCCTTGTAGATCTCCCTTGGGATAGTATCTGGGCAGGGGGCCTTATTATTAGCCAATTGGGATATAGCATTTTCTACTTCACTAAAGAAAAAAATCAAAGGGATGAAATCTCTAGACTTCAGGTCAAAAAAGAAAGGATTTGCAGTGGAAGAACCAGGAGCTTGTGAACAAATATGAGCCCATGGTCAAAAGGGCAATGGATATTGTACCGACCATCACAAATAGTGACGGTCGCTACAATGCTTTACAAAAGCACACAAAAACCTTTTGTTTATGTGGGGGGCTGTGCCCCCCACACCCCCTGCACCACCCAAACTTAAATAACCAACTCCAAGGGGGGTGTGGACTACGGGGCAAGTTATTGGATTTCAAAATAAAAAAAATTATTCTGCTTTCATCGCAAGCGGTGGTGTACACCACCACTACACTATGTGAGCAGCTCAGCAGGAATTGGCCACAAAGGATCCTATATCCTGTAGTAGTGAGTACAGCTCCTTGCTATACTCATTATACAGCATATAGTGACGTATTGCACCACTCGCTACCTTGTAGAGCACTATTATTGAGTCACTTAAAAGTGCAGTGCTCAATATTCAGCACTCTACATGGGTGCTACCCAGCAGAACCTCATACAACCACAAAACTGCCTGAAAGACGATTTGCCCCCACTCTCGGCTAATGGCCCAAAAATATTTTGTTGGTCATTGTTTCTCAAAAAATCATATCCTTATTATTTCATCACTATATACAAAATTACTGCTAAACAAACAAACAAACAAAACCTTTTATATTTTACTATCAATATGTTAAAGCAATTATTTAGTACCAATGAGAGGGTCACTGGGTAAACATCAGAACTGAACCAGAAGCAGCTCTGAAATTGTTATTATACATGTGTGTAACTATATCATCAATACAGCTTCCAAGTGCAATTCTCGTTTAGTCTTACTGCAGGATTGAGGCAGTCCATGGTATAAATGGGCACAGATCATCAGAGCCCAACAAAATTGCCCTGCACCATGGGGAAGATTCCATCCCCCTATGGAAGTGCAGGGCCTGGCACATTTCTCCACCCCAGCCAGGGAATGCAAGCTGCAGGGTTGTCCACATGGGTCTGGGTAGCATATAGTGAAGAGACCTGTTCTCATTCACTCCTTAAACATTCACTCTTTACACAGTCACTTTTCGCACATTCACTATTTGTCCATTTAGATCTAAACATAGATAGGCTGGAGACAGTACAGAGAATAGCAAGAAAGATGGTGCAGGGCTTGCATCAGAAACTGTATGAGGCAAGACTGGATGATCTCAAATTATACTCCCTAGAACAATGTAGGAATTGTGGGGACATGACAGAAACATTCAAATACCTTAAAGGCAACAACAGGGTGCACATACATAACCTCTTTCAGGTAAAGGACTAAAGCAGGACTAGAGGGCAAAACCTTCAACTTAAGGGAGGAAAGTTCTGAAGCAATACAAGGAAATTCTTCTTTACAGAGCACGTTGTGGAACCATGGACTAGCCAGCTGGAGGGGGTGGTGGGAGTCAAGACAGTGGGAGAATTCAAGCAGGCATGGGACAGACACTGTGGAATACACAAACAGGCAGCTAAGTAGGGGGTAGGACGCCAAGGGAAGACTTGCTGGATCGTACAGTCCCCATCTGCCAACAACTTCTGTGTTTCTATGTTTCTAAAGAGGCAACAAGATCTGAAAGAACAAAGAGTGAATGTGTAAAGAGAGAATGTGTAAAAACTGAATGTTTACAGAGTAAATGAGGACAGTTCCCTTCACTAGATGGTGCCTGGGCTCGTGTGGATAACCCTGCAGCTTGCATTCCCTGGCTGGGGAATGTTGAATAACAATGGCATCACCTCACCCTCACCCTCACCCCATCCAGCTGGGTCACTGAGGTTGCTGCTGAAGTCAGCTCACCAGCACAGGATCACAAGGCATACCTGCTGGGGTCAAGACTGGCATTAAACACAAAGATTCTTAACAATGAAGCATATGTGTATAGATATATATATATATTTATACAATGGGGATGAGTGATAAATGAGTTTTATAAATCATGTTATTTTCACAGGCGTTTGATAACTGTAAGAGCTGACATTTATCACATCCCCGAAACCCGCGCTAAACTCGAGCAAAGCCCCACAATTGCACAAAGCTGCACAAATGGTACATTTTGCAACAGTGAGGCCCCATTGTATAAATAGGACACATGATGTGCACGTCGTGGAATATGAAAAATATTTTCATTCCTGCCTCGTGAGCACTGTATATTTCACTTGTGCCTTTGGCACTCGTGAAATACCCAGGCTCACTCTACAGGAGTGAAAATATTTTCCGTATTCCACCATGCCTTCATGTATCCTATATATATATATATATATATATATATATATATATATATATATATATATTCCATATGTAAATAAGCTGAGGCAGTGCAGCATAGGAGAATGGGGTGAGAGTTAGGACCGACAACCCCAATGCACACCCAGATGCCTGCTGGTGGGGACTGGGTGGGTGTGGGGTGCAAGGCGTGGCAACCCTAACACTGACTTTCCTTGATTTTGTCACTGTGGAACAACCCTAACTGATGCATTAAACTGAGTTTTTTGCCATGAATTTTCATTAATTTTGAGAATGTGCACTATAAATAGTGAATGGAATGTTGTGGTGGTAGAGTGGGGTCCACTGGGCCCCACGCTCCCACCATGTGATTTTTTTTCCGCTTCACTACACAAAAACTGTATGACTGACTGAAATAAAAATTGTTAAATGAAGGCATGTACCATGGCACATCGTGTGTCCAGAATTCAATGTACATCCGTTCAATGGTCGCACATCGCCACGAGCAAATAACATAACATGCACAATTCAGCAACTGTATGTGCAAGCAACCTGAAAAGTGGCACATAGAAAGATGAATTATAAATCTTTGTACATTCCAAATGCCAGGCAAATTGGACACACAGTTCAGAAGTTATTGAAGCATAATTAACCAAATTTTCATTCGTAGGAGTGGCATAATTCCACACCGTGTTAATGTTTTAAACACAAAATCACTGTAAGGCACCTCTGTGCCACTAGGGCTACCTACGCTATAAATTTAAAGGCAGTAGCACCATGCAGAACACTATGCTCAAAATGTTAACTGTGTCATGCAGTATCTTTGCAGTGAATTATTTTTCAAACATGCAAGCAGCATAATTCACATCTCCAGGACATCCACTGAACACCCTCCAAATTTCATGTGAAAAGACCAAACCATTCCAGAGATATTCAATTTTTATGTTTCTGTACCTTTAAGAAGTCTTCCACTACAAAATAGTGGAAATCGAGACTGAAAATGCACTAAAATGGTGGACACGGTGGCTGAAAAATCAGTAACTGAGAAGCGGGCCAACTTCAAATGGCCATAACTCTGGAACGGAACAACATTTTTTCACCAAACAAAAACTGGCATGTTCCTTCAATAAAGGTCTTTCTACCTGCCAAGCTTCAGACCAATCAACCACACAATGGCTGTGCTATGCATCATGGAAGACAGTGCAGAAAAATAGCAAAAGCAATGTTTTGCACTGCAGTATGCAAACGCAAAAACACAAACGACAATGTTAACGCAAACGGTGATGGAACAGTGAGGTAAAATAAAATAGTAATGCTAATGGTAACGCAAACACAAGCACAAACAGTAATGCACATGGTGATGCAAACATACAGGATAATGCAAATGGTAAGAGAAATGCAAGCTCAAACATTAATGAAAACAGCAATAGTAAAGCAAATGGTAAAGCAAACGCTAACGGCAACAGAAAAATAGCAAAAACATAATGTTTTGCACTGCAGTACATAAACACAAAAACACAAATGGTAACGTTAATGCAAATGGTGATGGAAATAGTGAGGTAAAATAAAATAGTAATGCTAATGGTAATGCAAACACAAGCACAAACAGTAACGCACATAGTGACGCAAACATATATGATAATGAAAATGGTAAGAGAAACGCAAGTGCAAACATTAATGAAAATAGAAATGGTAACACAAACACTAACGGCAACAGAAATGCAAACATTAACAAAAACAGTAACACAAACACTAACTCCAACAGAAACACAAACTGTAACAAAAATGCAAATGGTAACACAAACACAAATGGAAATGCAAATAGTAATGGCAACTGTGATGCAGAAGGAAACAGTAACAAAACTGACAATGGAAATGCTATTGAAAATGTAAACGCTAAGGCCAACATAAACGCAAACGGTGACGAACACTCAAACAGTAAGTAACAGTAACGCTATTGGAAATGCAAACGGTTATGGTAACACCAACAATGAAGCCAAAGTGAACACTAACACAAATGGAAATGCAAATGCAAGGATGTACGCAAACGCAAATGGTAACATGCATGGTCACGGTAATGCAATTGGAAACACATACACTTACGGTAACACTAATGATAACACCAAAGCAAGCACAAATGCGAATGTAAATGTAAATGGAAGCAGGTACACAAACGCAAATGGTAATGCACATGGTGGCACAAAAGGAAACAAAACCAAAAACAGTAATGGAAACGCAAATGGTAACAGTAACACAAATGCAAGCACAAACTCAAAGGGTAATGTACGCGGTGATGTAAATGGAAACACTAATGCAAATGGTTATGGAAACGCTAACTGTAACAGTAACAAAAACGCACACACTTTTTCCCAAAAAAGGTGCATTCAGAAGCACAGTGAATACAAAGAATGTATGCATAATAATGGCCCTCGGAGCAGAAAATGAACACTTGGAATACTAAATTGCTTATATCTCAGGAACCATACGATGTAGAAACATTTTTTAAATCTCATATAATTTATGACTTTCCTGGCTAGTTTTGCACTTAGCTCCTTGGGGGGGCTAAGAATTCCTCTGATGAAAAGTCCGTATCTCGAAGTGTTTTTGAGATATGGGCCCCGAAAGGCACAGCAGACGCCGTAATGTTAACCTATGGGAAAAATCGTCAGCTTCAGAGTGCTGTACCTTTACAGCCCTCTAATGTTTTGTCACCAAACCATCAAAAGGCACATCTGTCTGATCTTGACTTTCTTCCCACCAAATTTCAGCCCAAAAGACCAAACTGTTCTTTTGAAGCAGGGTGGCAAATATTTCCTACTATTTTGGGCATAGTGTTGCAAATCCCGACACTTTCGCAAATAAAATCATGAAAGTGTCAAATGTGTGACACTACTTTGTGACACTACTTTTTACAAAAATATAAAAAACATATTTATGGGGTGTTTAGCCCCTCAAAAAAGACATGGTTAGCATCCTCAGGACTCGACTATGTGAACACAGCAATAATGGTGTCTCTAGATGGTCCCAAATTTAAATGCCAAGCATTTCTGTGACCACCATCTGAAAACAAAATGGCATATCTGTGACACTACAAGGATTATTTGCAACACTAAAAACTGCATTTGTGACACTTTCGCATATTTTAACTTTTCCCATTGACTATAATGGGAAATTTATTTTTTGAATAACTTTTGAACCATTAAATATTTTGTCACGAAATCTTTGGAAGACACATTGGGGACCCCAGCTGCATGTTTCCTGAAAGTTTTGGACTGGTCACACAGACTGTGTGACCTGTAGGCACTAGCAAAGAATGCACAAAAATGTGTAATTTGTGCATTTTTCATTGTTCTGTAGCTTCGCAACAATACATCCGACTGTAACAGAACTTAGCAAATCCAGAGATCTATGGCACCAGACTGTGCATGCCAAATTTCAGGTAAATATGACATATGATAGCAAAGTTATTAAGCTGCCAAATTTCAGATTTAACCTTAAATGGGGTACTCAACCCTGACTATAGTGGCACTACTGTGCCACTATATATATATATATATATATGTATATATATATATATATATATATATATATATATATATATATATATATACATACACATATATATATATATATATATAACATACATACATATACATATATATGATATATATGTGTGTGTATATATATATATATATATATATATATATATAATATAGGTGTGTATGTATGTATATAAATTATGAAACCCAAATTTCAAGATAGTCATTTTATAACTCCCCTTACAAACACAACATGTAGCATTTATAGTATATTGGCTGAAACATCATTTTACATCAGAAGTGCAAAAACACATCTCGTCCAGGATTTAAAAAATGACATCTGTCACATTTATGAAGTGGTGTGGAGAAATGGCTGTTGGAAGTTTGTAGTCAAAATATTGAACATTAGCAAAGTTGTGAGTGAGCATTGAAATACTGCATTGTTCACTCATAACTTAGGCATTTTACCACATTGTTATACCAAATTTTGAGCATAGCCTTCTTACTACTCCACCTCATGAACCAGTAGGTGACATTTTTTAATCCCCACTGAAACATCATTCTGTGCCACAGAAACATCATTCCATGCCAGAGGTGTGAAAACTCAATTTAGCCAGGTACCCTGGTGTCACCATGCATAAGAGGAAGGGGGAGCTGGAGTGGAAGGAAGCAAGAGAAGTGGTACCGGGGGTGGGAACCCCAGTCTACTTAGTTAATAGATGGACAGATAGATAGATAGACAGACAGACAGGTGGCAGTGGGGAGGGACAGGTCACCTATAAATGTTCTTCTTTATTTTTTACTTCTTTATTTTTTACCTAAAAAAAATTAAGAGGTCAATGAAAGATGGTTTTCTTCATTACAGGATAACAGAATCTGACACTGGGGATTGGCACCCCATTGGCTGAAAGGTATCCATTAGCAAAGGGAGTGGGCACCCTGGGCCACCACACATAAGGGAAAGGACAACCTGGAGGTGAGGGAGCAAGAGAAGTGGTACCAGGGGTTGGCACCCCAGTAAGAAAGAAAGAAAGAAAGTAAGTTGTGGTGGGGGGGCAGATTGCCAATGGTAATTTTTTTTAACTACAAAGAAAAAAGAAACAATCAAACAGGGATGGTTTTCTTTGTTTAATGGGAAGCTGACACTGGGGATTGAGCAACCTAGTGTTGGGAGGATCTCTGGTGGCACTGAGGATGGGCATCCTTGTACTGCCAATCATAAGGGGAAGCGCAACCTACAGGAGAGGGGGTCAAGAGATGTGGTACAAGGGGTGGGCACCCTGATCTTCTTAGTTAATAGATAGGCAGACAGACAGGCAGGCAGGCAGGCAGATAGACAGACAGAGTGTATTGTTTAAATTACAAAAAATAGAATTATGAAAAAAAACTAAGTCCACCATGTTTTTCATGACCTGACATTTCTCCTTTATGAGTACAAAAGAACTCAGGAAAGAAGAATCTTGGATCATGAAAGAAGATAGTGGATTTCATTTTTTTCCCATTGTTCATTCACAAATTTGGTACTGTCTAGTACAGTATGCCCTGCAAGCCCATTGGTCCACACAGGGGATCAATGGACTTACAGTTCATACTGTACCTGTCATTCGGAGGGCAGCCGTATGGTGTGTAGGTGGGATGCTGCTGCCTGCCAGTGATGAGGGGGAGCAGGGTGGGCATGGGGTCCTGTGTGGGTAGGAGGGGTGGGGGTGCCACTGGATCACCAGGGATATTGGTGTGGGCTATTTACCATGATCAGAGATTTGGGCAGGAGGGGGTCCACTAGACCACCAGGAATATGTGTTACATTGATCTGGCAGTAGCTGATAGGCGGGGGGATTCCACTAGACCATCTGGGCAGGTCATCATAACATCTATCAGGGAACTGGGTGGGGGGCACTAGACCACCTGAGATGGTCATGTAAAATATATTTCTGGGACTGGGGGGCCACTAGACTACCAGGATTTCATTTTATACGTATACCACGCGATCGCGGATACGGGAATGGGGATGCCCCAGGATCCCCACAGCACACGTCATGCTGTGCAGGGTGCCAGGTGCAAGTCATCAGGCTGCCCTGCACAAAGCATGGAAATGGGTCCATAATGACATGCGAATGGCCCCATCTGCGCCTTGCATATATTATGGCCTCATTTGCATGCCCCCTGCTGAATATCACGGGTGATGCATCTAGCGCAACTGCACTTGCAGTGGCGCATCCCCATGCTCCCTACCAGTGGCTTACACTGGTGCAGTGCCACTGTACCATGTGCAATATGTGTGCTGGACCTGCCATATTCAACGGTGCTGTGCCATGGTGCACCCCATTGAATATCACCTGGACCTGGCCCCAACACATCATAGTTGCGCTGCACCCAGGCTTGCGCCACTGCCTAGCACAGTCTGAATATCCAGCCCATATATTCTAAAATATTTAAACATTGATGGTGCCATAGATTTCCCTGTGTATACATCTGATAATTCTAAATACATGATCATTCTAAATCCCATATATTGCAAAAAGCTTTTAAACAATATGCATTTAAACCAATATTGCAGTGTATTATAAAATTAAAAAAAATAATTTCTTTGAATTATATTATATACATATATCCATCACACTCAATAATAAACATTTCATTTATACTATATGCCACCAAAGCTGGCAGTATAGCCTAGAAGTTAGAGGAACGAGGTGTGAACAAGCTTGATACATCCAGCAGACCAGACATAAGTTTGATTCTCACAACCTCTACTTGCATACTGTGTGACTCTGAACAAGTCACTTAACCACCTAGTGCTCCCAGGTCACCCCTGAAAACAGGCACTTGTGCCTAGTGGGTCTTACCAGGTTACCAAAGACTAAAAAAAAAAAAAAAAAGGAGGGGTGAAAGAAGGAAGGTAAGGTAAGAGGGGAAGGGGGAAAAAAGAAGGATAAGACAGAAAAGACAAAGTAAGAAGGGGGGAGTTTAGGGGTGGGGGATTTTTGTCTTTTAGTTTAGGTTTTTAAAAAGAAAACATTTTTATTCAATACAAAACTGTATATGGTATCAGTATCAAAAAGCATATCATTCCCATGTTCAAGCATGTATATAAGACTACCATTCCATCTTATCATTAAAATCTGAGGGTCTCAGAGTTTTATGTTTAAAAATCCACATGGACTCTTTTTTGACCAATTCCAGTTTTCTATCTCCATCCCTCACTCTGAATGGTGTTTGATCTATAGCCATATAATTAATTTTATGTGCTTGAATATCCATCAAGCTTGACAGATGTCTACCTATAGGATGTTCTGTCTTTTCTTTGCATAGCCCTGTAGTGCTCCTGTATTGTCTCTTTAAGACAGCACGTAGTCTGTCCCACATACACCTTACCACAGGAGCACCACAGGACATATACCACAAATTAGTTGAACAGGTCAAAAAACTGGTAATCTTGACCTTCTTAATGACAGGGTTATTTGGATTAATAAAGGATCTGCCCTGTATTGCAGATCTACAGGTTTTGCACCTCTTGCAAGGAAAGAAACCATATGGTTTAGAATTCATCCAGGACGTCGAAGTTGGTGTTTTTTTAAATTTACTGGGCCAGATATTCAAACCTTTGCACTGGGCTTAGCGGGGATTAGCACGGGTCTGCTACATTCAAAAGGCCAAATAGCGCATGCAAACCACATTAGCGCTGGGCAAACCATAAGTATATGCAAGGGGCAAAGTGAACATGAATACAGGTGCAATGAGATATTCAGCAACTAGCGTGTTTAGCATGACTTAGCGTGACCCATAGCGTGGTATAAATTACCATCCAGGAAAAGCTGGTCTAAACCCTGGGCAAACAGCTTTGCATGACATTGTTGCTATGCGCGGTGATAGCGCGGCCCTAACATATGAGTATGACACTTAGAAACTGATAGACATGGAGGACACATGCCGCTCACTGCTGGCACCACCATGATGCCAACAGCTGCCACAGGTCCCAGCCATGCACAGGCAGTAAGGGGTGATCGGGCCCACAGAGGTCATCATGGTAGTGAGGCAATACAGCACACACCTGCAGACCATATGTCTGTAGTGCCCAACAGATGCCAGCACACACAGGCAGCACTGTAGGCATGGTGGCCATTGAGGGGAGGGTGTACGGGTGGCCAGACCTCACCACAGCCCAAGTGTGGCCACAAGACTGGGACACAGCACACAGTGCATATGGGCCAGTAGTGGGAATACCCCACTGCCTGTGTGTCTGTCGTATCCTATGTGCCCCCCCACCACATACAGCACAACTGTACAGATGCCACAGCACTCACAGCCGGCCATGTATATGTCACTGTGTGCATCCCATGCCACAGGTGTAGCATCTGTGGATCACACAACAGCGTAACAGTAATGTCCACAGTCAGTAAACACCTGCACATTGGGCCTGTCACTGTGTACAGTGCAGTCAGCATCACTGCCCTACACACCATAGGCAGTGCTGTGTTCCTCACACTACTGGCCCCCTTGCTACTGTAGTGTCTGCTGTGCACTGTAGCATGCCCTACAGTGTGACAGTTGCATGCAGCACCACCACCACCTGTGCCTATGATGTCTTGTCCCCCGGGGTACAATATGCTATGCTATGCTGTATTGATTACATGTAGCCTGCAGCTATCATTGTGCGCTGCTAGACTGACCTACAGATGGAGCTGTGGTCGGACCTGGCCAGCCTCTGTACTTCCAGACTGACCTACAGGTGGAGCTGCGGTCAGACCTGGCCAGCCCCTGTACTTCCAGACTGACCTACAGGTAAATCTGTGGGACCCTGCAGTAATGCTGGGTAAACTGCATGCAAATCAGGGCATAATGAGATGCTAATCTGGATGTTTGCTCAGAGACTACCTAAGCAGGCTCATTTGCATGTCCCTTTTGAATGTAGCAAAGTTTAGCGCAGAGCAAATGTGTTTGCACTGAGCAAACAGCTTAGCTCCACGTTAATCCCACGCAAATGTGTTAGATCCACGCTAACAGTTCGGGGAATATTATACTGTTTTGCACACTGTACTTTCCTATAGGCTGCTCCCTGCAGCTGTACTGGGTCCATGCATTTGCTGGAACACACATTGGCCACATAGGTCACCTCTAGCTACCTTCACGTCGCTGTGCTCTATGTTGCTGTTGTGGTCTCCACTTCCTGGTTGCTATATTCAGAACTGTCTTATTCCAGGGCTAAGGTTGCCCTGCACTCCCATCCCAGTTTGCCCGGCATTATTCCCATGCTATATTCAGAAGCTGTTTGCCCCGGGCTATTCCTTTTGAATATAGCTTGCTTTGTGCTCCGGGCTCAGTTTGCCCACCGGGCAGTGCTAATTCAGCCCAGGGAGCTTTGAATATCTGTCCCACTTTGTACTAATAAATCTTTCAAACTCCTGCCCCTTTTAAAAGCAATAAGGGGATCCACCCCTGAAATTTGTTGCAAGTTTGCATCAACCCTTAATATGTGCCAGTATTTTTTTATTGTTGCTTTAAGTTGCATAGATCCATAACCATACTCTGTAGCAAATACTATACTATCTGGTTATTGTCTTTTTTGCTGATATTCTAATAGTTCTAACCTACTTTTTTGGTCTACTCTATGCAATGTTTTATCCAACACGTGCTGTGTGTAACCCCTGGCTCTTAATCTTGCAAACATAATTTTTTGCTTCCTCATAATCATACAATTCTGAACAATTCCTCTTAAGTCTGATCAATTAACCATATGGCAAAGCCTCCACTGTGTGTGTTGGATGTGAACTATGGAGAATACTATTTCCTGCTGTTTCTTTACAAAACACTTTTGTCCCTACCTGTCCATCATTCACTCCCCTAAGGGTTAAAGCCAAATAGTTGATTTCTTTACTGTGAAATTATGCAGTAAACTGTAAACCCAATTTATTATTATTTAAATAATCCAAAAATGAATCAATCTCATCTTCTGTACCATTCCAAATGAATAATAAATCACCAATGAATCTTTTATAAAAAAACAATATTGTCAAAACTAGAGTTTACGAAAGAAGATGCCTTCTCAAAAGAGAAGACTGAGGGAAAAAATAATTCCATAATCCTCTTTCATATGGACTTATTCTTCATTTGTGTGGCCCTGTTCTTTCATGAGCCATATGAAAGAAGAAAATCATCTCCCAAAATTTTTTTTTAAATACTCCAAAAACACATTTAGGGGTAATGTTTCAGAAAACTAAGTCCAGAATGTAGCTAAAGGGGCCCTGTTTAGCAAGATGCATGTCTTAGTTCTTTACAGGGCATAATTTTTATGGGTTTTAAAACACTTAATGGAAACAAGATGGCTGCTAAACGAAAGAAGAATTTTCTCTCAAAGAAGAAGATTACAGTACTCACTCACGAAATAGAAATTATGTTTCATATGGGAAAATTCTTCTTTCTTATGAAACAGCTATGCCAAAGACCCTACTGAGCATGCACAGAACTGAAATTTCAGATCCTTACAACTCTGAAATGGATTGAAATTTTTTCACCAAACCTATAAAAGGCACCATTCTGGGGAAAGACATGTCTACCCTGAACATTTTGGAACAAAATTCCAAATTGTCTAGACTCTAGGTAATGGCAAAAAAGGTAACATTTTTTTTTACTTTTTTTACTATCCAAATCTCATAATCTGTGCATCCAACCTGAACGAATCTTCACACGACAACAGACCGCCCCACCACCAACCATGGGTGCAAAATTTCATTCAAATCCATTGAATGGGAGTGAAGCTATTGAAGTACAAAGTTAGGGAATTAACATTAAACAAGCTACTCAGCTCTAACTATAGTGGCATGGTGGTAGCACCCCTGTAGTTAGGGTTGAGTATCTTGTTTAATGTTAAACCCCAATTTTTGCACTTTAATGACTTTGGCGTTGTTCAACAAAATAAACAACAGTTTGGAATGATTTGGAATGTGTGGTCAGACTATCAGAGTCGCAAGATGTGAAATGCTTTGTGATGGCATCTTGTTCACTTTCTGAGATACAGAGTGTTAAAAAATGAAAAAACAAATAACCTATAATTAACATTGCATATTTTTTGCTCTCACCTACAGCCTAGATGGTGTGGACTTTTTTTCATGAATTGTTTGGGGTTGAAGGAACTTGAGCCAAAGGTGTGCCTTTGGAAGTTTCCTCAAAAAGTTATACAGTTTTAGAATTCTAAGTATGTTTGAGTTAACTGAAAAATGTGAATGGTAAAAAAAAAAAATCCAACCGTGACTGCTTATTTTCATGATTTACTTGTAGTTGGAAAATACCAATCATGTGGAAAAGAAAAGATTGTGTTGAAAAAACAACGATCGAGATGGCCACCATTTTGTTGTCTTTTTAAACTCACAAGCATTGGAAATATATAAAACTGATCTCTTTTTTAAAAAAATCAAACACCTGAACCTAGCTAAATAAGACCTGTTTAGCTAGATTCTGCTGTTTGTTTGTTTTTTAAATTTGTCAGATAATAAAATACCTTTTCTGTGCACCCCCAAATCCAGGGTACCCAGCTTATTGGGAGGAGCAATTCACATACATTCTCTGTGTGACAACAATGGGACTTTCTTGAGTTCTGCAGCCACAGCTGTATTATGGGCTGCAGTGATAGAAGTGAGCCATCGATCCATTCTTCTGTCTGTCTCTGTCTCTCTCTCTTATCTGTCTGGCTGTCTATCTATCTAACTATCTATCAATTAGAGCTGTGCAGAATGAGAAAATTCAGAATTCATGGAATTTTGATGGTCTTTTGTGCAATACCATGAAATTTCATCAGTATTTTGTGTACTTTTTGTAATGTGATCATAACACAACTGTCAATTGAGCTAGAGATCTAAACTTTGGCAGGAGTATGTGTTGGCGCGTACTCTAATAGTGTGCCAAATATCCTGACCTTAGGCTACATTGTCTCAAAATTATAGGTGTTCAAAGTCTGTCATTGTATTTTATGTGGGAAATTTCATTACTATTTTCATATGCATGTAACTCAGGCAGCTTTGGAGCTAGAAATCAGACACTAGGTGCATATACTGTATGAATGTAGTAATATCCAGCATATGAGCAACATTTTATAATATTTTGATTAATGCTTTCAAAATTATAATTAAATTACTAAAAGAGATGTTTTGGCAAAATTTTTGGCTACCTATAGAACAGCCCCCTTCATGGCCTGATACTTAGAACTTGGTGGACATACTCATGTTGCATGTTTCTTTAAATCCTGACACTGTGGAGAAATATGGATAAGAATTTTTCAAATTAGATAGAAATAACTGAAAATTAAATGTTGATAAAGTCATTGGCCACCCATTACTCAGCTTCCTTTCAATCTAGGTCTCAGACATTTAGTACACTTAGTGAAGATATCATTACCTGTATTTCTGCCAAATCTGGTATCATTTTGATATGTGCTGTACAAGCTAGACTAACATAACTGAAATTGAAAATTTGACAAAATTCAAAGGAATTCTGGAAATTATTAATTTGGTCGTAACTCAGCCTTCTATTGAGATAGAGACATGAAATTTGGCATGATAACTTGCTGATAGGAGTTCAAATAGTGTGCCACATATCATCACATTAGGATGCATCATCAGAAAATGATAGGTGCTCAAAATGTATCATTTTATTTTTCATGGAAATTTTATGACAGTTTTTATCTGCATAAAATTCAGGCACCTTTGGAGCTAGGGACCTTAAACTGGACCCATATATAAATGTAGTAACAGCCCATATACATACAAAATATTACAACATTTCGATGAACATTTTCAAAATTCTATCAAACTAAAATCAAAATTTTGGTAAAATGTTGGCTACCTATAGCACAGCCCCCTTTAAATCTTGAGACTTAAATCTTGGCACACATAACCATGTTGCATGTTTTTCTAAACCCTAAAACTGCAGAGAAATGTGGATAAGATATTTTTAAAATAAAATGGAAAACAATGAACATTTAATTTTGCTTAAATCTTTGGCCACCCATAACTCAGCTCCCATTCAGTCTAGGACACTGAAAGGTGGTACATATATGGAAGCCATCAGTACAAGTATGCCTGTCAAATTTCATATAATGTGGATATGCACTATAAAATGAGCATAATATAACTGACATTTAAACATTTGCAAAAAAACACAAAATGTTTCTGCAAATTCCATTGACTCAGGATAGTAGTTCTGTGGGCATTCCACCAGCAGAATTTTATGTTCTGCTCAGCTCTACTGTCTGTCTGTCTGCCTCTATCTATCTATCTATCTATCTATCTATCTATCTATCTATCTATCTATCTATCTACCTGTCTGTCTGTCTGTCTGTCTCAGTCTATCTGTCTCTCTAGCTAATACAAATACAATCATGTTAAATCTGTTAAACAGGGATTCTAAAGAAGGGGATGGAAGGTGACAACTCAATGAATAAATAGAATCTTTATGTGAACTCAAACAATTTACAGACTTATAAATACAGTGCAAAATCCCAATCCTCATTTAGACTTAATCCTGATTAACAGACTTAAAATGTTTACATTTATATTTGTCTCTTTTTGTTAATGTATCTATTCTAGCACTGTTTCCTTTCTCTTTTCTTCTTTTCAGAATTTCTTCCCTGGGAGTCCAATGTTTGGTTTGTTGGAGTGTCTCCTCCAGCCACCATACCTTTGGATGGAACTTGCACTATATTCTCCTTGCTGCAGTACAGCACTTCTGTGATCCAACATTGTCACTTGCATCCTTTAGTATTGTTAATTGAACATTTAACCTTAATAAGGGAAAAAGGTGGAAGGTGGTTACCCTTAATGCTAGGAGCCTTGGGAGGAAAACTGCAGAGTTACAGGTTCTCATGGCAGAGGGAGAGGTGGACATTGCAGCCATCATGGAAACATGAGCCACCCAATACAATGACTGGGACCTGTCTGTACCAGGGTACAGGTTATTTCGTAGGGACAGGGGATTGGGAAAGGAGGGGGGGTGGCACTAGATGTGAAGGAAGGACTGAAGTGTGTAAGGGAGGAAGGGGAGGAGGGTAGTATGGACTCACTTTGGATGCAAATCCAGGATTCCAAGAATAGGATTCTTAGAATGGGAGTGTGTACAGGCCACCATCTCAGATGGAGGAGTTAGACAGGGAACTAGTGGGACAGATCAGGAGGACCTCAGAAAAGGTAGTGTGGTGATTGTGGGGACTTCAACATGCCAGGGTGGACTGGAGCACCCCAACAACCAGGAACAGAAGGGAGCAGGTACTGCCGGATGCCTTCCAGGACAGCTTCCTGCTGCAAATGGTCAGTGAACCAACCAGGTTAGGGAATACTCTTGACCTTGTGCTGGCAAATGGGGACTTTGTGAGAGAACTTACAGTGGAATAACCGCTGTCAGGGAGTGACCACCACTCAGTATGGCTCACATTGGATATGGGCAAGGAAGGAGTGGAATCTGGCACAATAGTGCTGGACTTCAGGAGGGCCAACTTTGGGAGGATGGAGAGTGGTAAAGGGTACCTGGCCAGAATTCAATCTAGTATGGACACTAACCAGAGGTGGGAGCTCATAAAGCTGGGGATAGTGGAGGCAACCAAAACCTGCTGCAAAGCCCAGACAAGAAGCTAGGGCTAAGAAACCAATCTGGTTGAGCAAGGAGGTCATGGAAAGGTAAGGAGGAAAAGAGCTGCCTTTAGGAAGTACAAGAAAACAGGAGGGGAGGACAGGGAGGAGTACTTGACAGAATCGAAGGAGGTGACAAGGGCAGTAAGGGAGCCAAAGCATCTACGGAACTCAGGCTGGCACAAGGCATTAAGAAGGGGGAGAAGGACTTCTTTAAATACATCAGGGAGAAAAGGAGCTATAAGGATCACATAGTAAGGATTAGGAAGGAGGGGGGTTGGGTGGAAGTAGAGTGCGATAAGGCGGAAGCACTAAATGAGTACTTCTGCTCAGTATTTACTAAAGAGAAGAGGGGGGTGACACCCAAGGTGGAAGAAATAGCAGAAGCAGGGTGGGAAGTGGTGACAGATGGAGAAATCATGAAGAGCAGAGTTCGAGAGGGTTTGAAGGCACTGAGGGTGGATATTTATATTTATACAATGGGGTGAAGGAATAGCACTCTGAATAAATGTTGTTATTTTCACCACTATTGAATATGAGGGAGCTGACGTAGACACTGTGGAATATCTTAACAAATATTCCACAGTGTCTACGTCAGCTGTTGATATTCAACAGTGTCTACATCAGTAGCTGTTATTCCAACAATGGTAACCTCAGTAGCAGCACCTTCCTGACCAGGCTTCTTTTCAAAACAACCAGAAGATTAAAATATCAAAAAAACGCCAAGTTCTCAAAACATCAGATCAACCACACAAATCCTCACTGTCTACACATGAACACTGTAAAAAACAACCCTGACTAAAAATCTCATCTGTACCTACACAGCGTTCTTTATCTCTGCTCACATAACAGGAGCTGCTCGAAAACTACAAATGTGATCCACGGAAGCTCATCCACTTCAAAGTGCACACTCCATAGATGACGGTCTCCAAGTAAGAACCCAACACACAGCAGACAATAAAAGAAAAAGTTAACTCACCAACATAAAATTCTTCTGTGACTTATCATCAGAAGCCATCCCGAACTGAATTTCAATCCCTGTCATGGACTGGCAACAAACCGAAATGAAACTGTAAAACCCAGACAATATCCACCCGATTCAGCAAACACTTTCTTAGAAACCAAAATGCATAAAACAGTACTTTTATCAGCCCCATTAAAATCTGAATCCAAAAAAAAACAACTTACCATTCAAATCTGAATGGGAGCACTGTCCCCGAACATAATCCCACTCACAAACAAGAGCACACCAATCATAAAGGACGCAGAACGCATACCAGGCATCACCAACCAATCAAAAAGTCTCCATTCATTTAAACAATGAATAAAATACTACAAACTCCCCATTCACAACCTAACGCACAGTGAAAATAACCTTGCTAGAACCAAACAACATATGCAGCTCTACCTAGGCAGAAAAAGAAAACGTAAAACAGCAACTCACAGAGAACGATGAATATAAAATGCACTACATACTAAAATAGGGCCCTATTGTATAAATCACACACATGATGTGTGACAAGTGAAATATGGTAAATATTTCCATATTCCACAGTCACCCATCATGTATCCCTTATATATATATATATATATATATAGATATATAGATAGATATGTGTATATATATATATCTAATGGAAAAAATTATCTCTGCTAGTTGGTTGAAACACATCTTATGACCAAGCGTATATCAGAGCACGACCACACACCTACACTTTCATCCCCCTCTAAAAACAATTTTGCTATTTTATAAGATAGATAACCCACTCTAGTGCCTTGGGTGGTTGATGCACTTGGCCTATGGCCTCATGCATAATAACGCAGATCAAGGCGTGTGTATATCAGAGAGTGACTGCACACATTAGAGTGGGTTATCTATTACATATATTATATATATATATATATATATATATATATATATATATATATATCTATATATCTATATATATATATATATATATATATATATTCATTACAAAAACTTCATTAATGCATCAGTTAGGGTTGTTACTAAAGTGACAAAAGCAGAGAAATGTGGTGTTAGGGTTTCCAACTGTAACACCCCAGCCGCACTCTGCACTGACAGGCATCGGCGGTGCCTTGGGGTCATCAACTCTAATACTCACTCCATTCCATAAGTAAGATGGGTACAATATAGGAGAATGGGGTGAGTGTTAGGGATGATGGCCCAAGGCACACCCCCAATGCTTATCAGTGTCTGCAAGGTGGGGGTGGGGTGTTAGGGTTGGAAACCCTAGTACCACATTTTCCTGCTTTTGTTGCTTTAGTAACAACCCTAACTGATGCATTAATGACGTTTTTTGCAATGAATTTCCTTACTTTTTCAGATAGTATAATCATATCCTTATTTGTCTGTGAGAGGGCCCTGCACTCCCATTCCTTCATAGAAACATATATTATGTAGCCATTGAAGTGCAGGGCCCGAGCCCTGCACCTCCATTCATAGGGAAACAGTCAACAAATTGTTAACATAGCCATCTTATTACCCCACCTCATATCCCCTGGTACAGAAAATGTTCAAATGCAAGCCAAAACATAACTCGGCAAAATTGCAACACCATTCCGCACCACAGGTGTGAAAACACAGTTTGGGCAGGAGCTGAAAAATGGCAGCTATGACATACATGAGGTTAGGTAATAAGAAGGTTGTGTTAAAAATCTGGGATCAAAATATTTAAAATTTCTGTAGTTACAAGCCGGCATACCAAAATTGCAACAAATGGTCATAACTTTTGCATTTGTTCATATTTTGACCCCAGATTTTGAACATAGTCTTCTTATGTCCCCACCTCATAACCCCATAGGTGAAAATTTTCAAATCCATGCCAAAATGCCGTTCCACACCACAGGTGCAAAAACACATTTTAGGCAGGATGTCAAAAATGATGGTTGTACTGGTCCTGAGGTGGTGTGAAAAAATGGCTATGTTGAAAATTTGGAGACAAAATATAATTACCAAAGTTATCCACACGCATACAAACATTTAAAGGAACACTCGCAATTCAGTCTTTTTTAGAACTTTTTTCACCAAATTTTGAACATGAGCTTTTGGAACCCCACCTCATAAACACTAGCATTGTCATTTTGTTAATCAGTCCCAAAATGTGATTTTGTGCAGAAACCGCAAAATCACCTTCCAGGCTTGAATAATGAAATGACAGTACCAGTGTTCATGAGGCTGGGTCCCAAAAAGTCCATGTTGAAAATTTGGTGAAAAAATACCTAACATTGGCAAAGCTATGAACATAAGTTCAAAACGCCATTGAAATGCATTACACGACACTTACCTGTATTCCTCAGTTTGCAGTTCGGCTTTGAAGAGTGCAGATGTGTTCCAGTCCACAGAAGATGACAGTGGATGACCTCCAGAGGTAAGTATATGGTAAGGGGTGTGTGGGGAGTAGTGGGTGTTCAGTGGAAGGGTTGGGATGGGGGAGGGGGATGGCCAGAATGACGAGGGACTTTTTTATTTTTTTCAGGAAAAAAAAGACCTCGGGGGCAGTCTTCTTTACAGCTAACAAATAAAATAAATATTTTGGGACACTGGGAGTGGGCTCCCCAGTGTTCCATACTGCTAGGGGGTCTTCCAGTGCCAACACAGGGATTGGGCCCCCTGATGTCAGTAAATAATAAGAAGGGACTGTGGGGGGGGAACGGGACATCTGACACTGGGGGTGGGCATCCCAGTGTCAGATTATAATAATACATCAATTAAAAAAATGTTAATGAGAATCAGAGAGTGGGGGGGTGCCACTAGACATCAGAGAAACATAAATAGGTGGATGCCACCGAACACCAGGGAATACAGGACCTACAATAGTTGCACACACTGTCAAACAATATTGTAGGGAGCCTATGTGTGTGTGTGTGTGTGTATATATATATATATATATATATATATATATATATATATATATATCTATATGTATATGTATATATATATTTGAATTATTATTAATGCACATGACCATGATTAATATATATATAATATACAGATCTGTATATACATATGAAAAATGCTGCTGTATATATATATATATATATATATATATATATATACATGAACAAGTGCTTCTGTACCTTTAAGCTTGGGCTTTAAATACTGTATGTGTCCTGACCTGGTCATCTGCCCCCTTGACAGAGAATCTGCACATGTTCAAAGTGCTGGTGATTAAGTGCTTATCCTTGGTCAACTTGAATAAACGCCCTTTTGCAGCAGCATCTTAGCTATCTGGCTTATTTTTTGTGCACTAATTTCATTTGCTTTATCTTGCACAGCTATAGTCTGGGAAGAAAATGACTCACTCTCTGTCCACCTCCAGTAACCCTTGATTCCATGCTGTGATCAGAACTTCTATTTTCTGGTATAGCATAGCAAAAGTGCACAAGGAGACCATGCAATGACCACTTTGAAGTTATCATAATGTGATTCAGTAAGCAGCTTCAATGAGTAGTTCTGTGGACCCCATTCTGAGCTGCAAGACTGTGAATCCAAGTGCCAGAAATGTAAAAATGTCCTCTCCATCTTGCCCTTCAGCGCCCTCAGAATCTGGGCATTTAGTGCATGCAATTGATTTTCCATATGTTCCAAATGGAACTTAAAATTTGTATTTATTTATCTTTAACCATTTTTGTTGCCCTTGCCAGGACTTTGTCAGCATGTGATAGGGCTTTCCTTGCCTTTGTCATCACTGTTTCTGGGGACTTTTCATATACAGCAAGTCTGTCAACAAGTCCACTTTTTCTTAATTTTCTGGACAGACTTACATAGTGTGGACAAGGAGGATTGCAAGGATTGTAATGAGACCTCTGTCCCCGAGTTCTGAGTAGAAATTGGTCCGACTCCCTTCTCTTTACCATCAGTCTGCTGTTCTTGTGCTTAAAAAAGTCCTGCTGCGATGCAATGGTAATCTTAGTTATTGTCCCATTTTCAGCTATGCTGTAGGTTGTATCAAACTTTACCAACAATTTGAAAAAAATAAAGCTTAGCACTAATTTAGATCAATTCTGTTGAAACAGAAGCAGGAGCTCCACTGACGTATGTCTACAAGATAGATAGATAGATACATAAACAATAGGATGAGGTTCCACTCTAAAAAAATAATAAAGTAAGTGCATAAGCACAAGGCAACTGAGGAAAGATGTGTGCTCTTTGGTGCTGGGTAGGGCTAGATGAAAGTTGCGAATTCCGCCTTGGTGGAACTTTGGCAGAATTTCGGAAATTCCGTGAAAGATTTTGCATTTTTGCATATGGTGAAATCAGAAACATCTGCCCATTTTTGGTGGATTTTCACTGTTTACCATGGAAGTTTTGGGCTGAACTGCGTAATAATACATTAAACTGTGGAATTTATTCTATCCACAGTTTAATGTATTGTTTAGTGATACAGCCACCCCTCTGCCTGCCAATCGCTGGTCCCTGGTGTCTTGTGCATCCCCGCACTGACTGCTGGCCCCATGTCACCCCTCCATATAAAAAAATAATATGCTTGTTCCATGGTGGCTTGTGGCCCCCTACCTGTTGATCATTGGCCCCATATAAAAAATGTTAGTGTCCATCTAGTCCCCCCAACCCACCTGCCGATCGCCCCTCCCTATCAAAATAAAATACCCTTACTACCTGGTGTCTAGTAGCCCCCATCTGCCAATCACCGGCCCCATAGAAAAATAAAATGCTAGTGTCCAGTCCCCTTCCCCCCACCTTGCTGATCACCCCTCCATATAAAAAAATATTAATATTGTGTCCTCATTCCCTAGTGTCTAGTGGATTCCCCATTCCCCCACCCAGGCATGTAATCCATTACCAGCCTGCTCCCCCCCATCCCAACCCGAAGCGGGCAAGCAGCACAGCCGTGCTCTCTCCTCCACAGCTGGCCACCCACTGAGCTGAATGAATGAGCACATGCGCGCATTCACTGCAGCTTCTGGTCATCTTACAACACTGTTTTCAGGGGTTAGAGAAGGGGAGGGGTCTGTTCCACTCGCCCGCAGAGTGGACAAGATGGGGGAATGGTGTTGTGGACCCTGGAGGGGTCCACAATGCCATTTCCCCAAACTGCCACCCCCATGGGTGACCAGAACAGCCCCCCTTCCCTTCTCTAACCTTGGAAAACTGTACTGTAAGATGACCAGGAGCTGCAATGATTGAGCATGTGCTTGCACAAGTACATGCTCATTCATTCAGCTCAGTGGGTGGCCAGCCCATGGAGGAGAGAGGAGGGCTGTGCTGGTTGCCTGGTTGGGGTTGGGATGGGGGAGTGGGGTGGTTATGGATTACCTGCCAGGGGTGGGATGGGGTTGGGGTCCACTAGATTACTAGGAATGAGGACACAATATTAATATTTTTTTATATGGAGGGGCAATCAGTGGGTGGGGGGCTGGGGGACTGGTCACAAACATTTTATTTTTTTATGGGGCTGGTGATCAGTGGGTGGGGGGCCACTAGACACCAGGGAGTGAGGATATTTTATTTTTGATATGGAGGGGTGATTGGTGGGTGAGTGGGGGGACTGGATGGACACAACAAATTTTTTATCTGGGGCTGGCGATTGGTGGGTGGGGGCTACTAGCTGCCAGGGAATGAGCATATTATTTTTTATATGGAGGGGTGCTATGGAGCCGGCGATCAGCGGGGGGGGCACAAGACTCCAGGTGCCAGTGATTGGCTGGGGGAGGGTTAATCAATTAAACTGACAGTGATCAGTTCTGTGGAATTTTTTCCCCGCAGTTTAATGCATTAACCTGCAGGTCTTACATTTATTCTGCAGGTTTTCGGTGGAATTTCCACAAAAGTTGGCCAAATGATTTCTGCACTTTCATGGAAGAGAAAGTCTGACTTTCACAGAAATTGCACCAGCAGAATTTTTTTTCACCCACCCCTAGTGCTGGACCGGGTGCAAGCACTGAGTTTAATCAAAGTCTACTTAGAGAAAAAGGTGCAGGCTAGAAGTGCTGCACTCAATGAGAAAATTGGAGGTGATGAAGGTCTTGGGAGCAAAGTATCTGGGCTAGTGGTCCACTGATTTGGGACTGAGGTTTTCACCTGTTATAATCTGTCAGCATCAAATAAAATTTGCAATTTGCATTAAACTATGGACAAGTTTGGTCTCTGAGAGCTATGCATGGTTAATGACTAATGTGCTTGTTGAGTGCAGCGCTTCTAGTCTGCTAAATCCTTAAGGACACTTAATATGACTATCCAAAGAACATTTCATTGATAAGAAATAGATAGTAGATGGATAGAGAGACAGACAGGTAGACAGACAGATAGACAGACAGACAGGCAGGCAGGCAGACAGACAGACAGATAGACAGATATGGGGGGAATTTTCAGGTTACACTGAAGTAATATTTCAGTATTCATTAGATGGGGAGGTTTATGGTATGATTCTTAAATTGGGAGCTTTAATGTAAAAATCTGACATAAAAATACAGCAATAAATATAATAAATGCAATTAAAGGACAATCACCAGTGAAATATATTTCGGGTCTTCAGATTTTTCATTGGTTAAAATATTCAGTGCTTGGCAATTGCATCAGTAGTAGTGACCCAAGACAGAATAAGGAGAACAATGTGAGGTTGATGTAATTTTTTTGCATATCAGTAGTAAACATTTTCTGGGGTTATTAAAATCACCACATGTGCATTGAAAAAAGTAGGTGGTTATGAGTTTGGGGAGGAGAGATTAAGAGTCATGAAACAGTATTAGCACATTCACCTGTGCATTCAAATGGAGGTCTTGCATTTAAATGGAGATCTTGCACCCTAAATGATAGGAGAACTGAAACAAGTATATGGGCAAAATTAATAATATCTGACTGAGAAGAGAGCATGTACATTGTCCCAGATTCCCCCCTTCCCTCCACAAAAGGACAGACCACTTGTATGTTGTGCTCAGATTGGCAATCGATATATTATATTTCACATTCATATTTACAAATACCATCACCATTCATCATCTTCTTGTAAATGTCCTTCTGGCCCAATTGCCCTGCAAGTGAAATTCAAATGCACCTGCCTTGATTGTACCCGCCTCCTGCTAGTATGCTCCTGAATCAGACCTTTTAGCTTCTGCACTTTACTGTCTGGTAACCAAAATACCTCCCCCAGTGCATCTTCCTAAATCCCTAGAAACTCCAGAACCTTACTGGGTCCTTCTGTTTTTTCCGGTGCCAATGGCACACCGAGTTCACCACACAGTTCTTGAAAGCTAGCCAGCATCCTCTCTGTCTCCAAGTGTCCACTGCCTACTAACAAGAAATCATCCAAATAGTGTATGACCATCTTGTAACCTGTTTTTTGCCAGACGATCCACTGCAAGCAGGTGCTGAATGTTTCAAAGGTAGCACAAGCTATGGAACAACCCATAGGCATAGCCTTGTCAAAATAGTACTGGTCCCCAACTTTAAAACCCCAAAAATCCCAGTCCTCCCTCCTAACTGGGAGCAACTGGAAAGCTGATTCTATATCTGCCTTGGCTAGCCATGCATCGGGGGTCACCCGAATAATCTGAACTGCCTCTTCCAACGTGGCATAGGTCACCCTGCTGTGTTCCTCCCCTATAAAGTCATTAACTGAGTCTCCCTCTGGGAACAACAAATGGTGAATCACCCTGTATTCCACTTTTTGTTTTTTGGGGACCTAACCCAATGGGGAAATTCTCAGGTTGTCTAAAGGGGGGAACCAGATATGGCCCTTCCACCCTCCCTGCAGCTTTTTCTTTTTCTATTTTTTGTCTCAGAATGTCTTCCTTTTCCCTGACTGACCCCAAGTTATTAGCCTCCCTTGCCTTTCTTGGACCTTTGCACTGTAAGAGGAAATCCTGTTCTAAACCCCCTCTTTATGGTTTCTACCACCACTCTATCCAGGTACTGTTTGAGCCACTTTTCACAGACCTCTGTCTTGATGGGGTTTTTTGCAGCCTGGAATTGTTCTCTTCCCTCCATCCTCCCCATCCCCTGCAACCCGCTATCTCCCCGGCTGTTTTTTCTTCGTCATCTCCTCAATAAGACTGGGCCCCCCTACCCACATAACCCCTGCCTCTCGACCCTCTACTCCATGTCTGTCCTCTATAACCTGGCCCCTCACGAAAGGGCTGGTGGCCTGTCCCCTGTGCTCCTCCCACCTGGGCCCCTTGGGTCCATGTGGTCCTGCATCTTGTCACCGGGTGGGCCCCCCCCCACATCTTGAACATGTGTGCCAGAATCTACACTGGGACCATGAACAAAATGCCCTGTTATATCCCCAACAACACTTCTGGGGTATCCCCTCCCCTTTTTTCTGTTTCTCCCTCCTGTGTGGATTGATTGGTAACATAGTCCATCCACTAATCCAGCTGTTTTGTGTCCCATCTCACATCCCCATATGTCACCATCCTTTGGCGGAAAAACTCATCATAATATATCCACCCAACCCCCCCTTTTGCTTTTGCCCTCTGTATGATCCGGAAATATGTGATAAGCTGGATGCCCAGCTCTGGTTTCTTTTCCATCACTATGGCTGAATATGTGGTGAGCCCCACGAACCACCCATCCCACTTCTTTCCTTTCGTAAACTTATCCTCTTCTTTCTTACCCAATAAAACAACAGCCGCTGCCATCTCACTCTTCTCTATATTCTCTGTCTCCTCATATTTGGCTGCTGCTTCTCTATTCACTAAAGCAAATATGTCCACATACTCCCCTTTCCATATTTTCTCCTTTGTGGTCAGCGCCACGTGTTCCCCTATTCTCATACCTGGGGCTCCTATCTCCCTCGTTCCTTTTCCTGCCCCTTCTGCCACTTTGTCCACCTCCCCTGTCATTTCTTTATCTGACCAAATTTCTGCCAGTGCAGTTTCCATCTGTCCTAGCCCACCTGTCTAGAGGGCCGCTATAGTTTGCCCAATATATTCTTTGATACTCTCCCCTATGGAACCTGAAACACTACCTGTGGGCCTGTCCACTTCATGTGGTCTGCTGTCGTCAAGCTGAACTGGTCCAGTTTCCTGTAGTGGGACAACTGGCTGAGGCATCAGGCGCAGTGGGACCACTATGGCTGGGGGGTCCAGCCTGGGTTCTGGTAACGGCACCACAACCAGCTCCAGCGGAGGTACTAACAGTTCCGGTAAACAGGGTTGCGGTGGTACTGGACTGACCACTTGAGGAGAAACCACTGGTGGTGGCTGCGGCCTTTTTGGACTGCATGGCCTCCCCGTTGGTCATTTACCATCACCCCCTTTTCCTTTCTCCGTTTTCCGTTTCTCTCCTGACTTCTCCGGTTCCGCCCCTTCAACCAGCTACCACATCATGTTTACCTTCTCTGTGGACTCTACGATCACCATATTGGCTTCTTCTTTTGATGGTCTGTTCTTCTTCTGTGCCATTCTTTCTTGAAATTGCCTGCACAAAAGCTGTGGATAAAACTGACAAGGTGCTTCTGTTAGTGACCAAACCATACCTTCATACCACGCCCTGGTCTTGTCTTGTTGCTATCAACCCAAATTCACCCCGCTCCCTTAGCCTTCTTGCATAATTTTTTGCCAGACCCCCCTCCTTTGCCTTAACTCACTTCTTTCCAGAGCTTGGGGCCCCTCCAACCCCCTAGGATAAAAAACCCAACCAGCCCTCGCACACCCTCCTGCAACAACAACAACCAGGCTCTTCCATGTGTGCGACAGGCAGGCCTGACTCCGTGCCATGACGTCACCCGTTCTGGGCCCCGGCCACGGGCTTCTGCTCACCCCCCCTATTTTCACTTATTGCAGATTATCTCATAATTCCCTAGGCCAATGCCAGCCAGCAAAATCATCTTCTTCTGTCCCCATAATCCCCCCCACCCCCCATCATTTGCAGCAATTCCTGGTACAAACTTTTTTTTTTTAAATGCTCAAAATTCGTTTGTCCTTGTCTCTTGTAACTTGCCAGTCCCTATGTGGATTGCCACCTTGAAAGCCCCAGTTCTTCTTTTTTTCTAGGCCCTGTATCCTGTATTCACCACCCCATAGCCACGTGGCCCCAATACCAAACTTGCCCTCATTAAAGTCAAGCATACTAAACTCTATGCCACTGTACTGCTTGAGAAAACCCCTTTTTAAATTGTGTGCAGGCTAGACTGGAAAACAGTACCCTTGGATGATACATCTCTGTAACTAGGCCTCTACACCACAGGAGAAGCACTGTCTCCATGAGACCATGTGGTGTGACGTCAGATGCGGTTTTTTCCCCTGACCACATGTGGCCTCGCTCACTAGGCCCTTCTTGCACGTCAATTTCCTGGCTCCTTCCATTAACCACTCACCCTGATGTGGGTTTTGTGGCACAGCTCAGTGCCCTATCCCCCTGCTTTTGAAACTCTCCGTTCCTCTCCCCCACAGATAGACAGTGTACTCACTTCTAGGGCAGGGCCTGTGATTGGCCCTCTCATCGCTCGCCCTTCAAATCGCTCCCAATGACCAACTGTGCCAAATCACTCCGAACTTGCTACTTGCTTCACCCCAACTTTGTTTCTTCTTGTTCTCAGGACGTACCACCTGCATGGGCGTAGCCCACTCTCTCTATCTCCTTGTTTTCGAGCTCACAAATGCCTCCTACTCATTTAAACATAGCCCAATTCTGCGGCTATGGCTGCTCTGCCACCTATAGCTCCTTGCTCCCATCCCCTCAATCAGGACCAATTCAGTCACTGCTTCACAGCCTCGGCTATCGCCGAATTCTGCTCCTTACTGTACACTCTAACTCCCACTTCTGTACTGCGAGGCCAAACTCCCCCATCCAAACCATCAGCTTTTTTTTTTTAACTCTGCATTTGTTCTAAGGCCAACATATCGTGCTTGCTCCCACAACTCCTGCCTTATACATACCCGCACACATTTTTTTTTCTTACCTTCCCAAATCACTCCTGGTGCATAAACCGTAGCCCAGCTGATGCCTCAAACAAAAAACTGCCAATTAGATCCAAAAAGACAAATCTGATGTGCTGTAGATCTATTGATGTGAACACCAACAACATCTTCAGCAAAAGAGGCTGTATCCCTCTGTGCTGGCCATTATGTACCCTGTATTTCTGCCCCTCCTACTTCCCTTTTCGCCTATCCCTGTCTTGCTCCCCTTCTTTGGCTCCTCCCTTTCCTGTCTGCCTGTCCCCTGTCCTGTGGCTCCCTCTCCCTCCCCCTACCTCTCCCCCTCTGAGCAAACCATCTCTTCTCACAAAGGGAGGGGTCCACCAGGACAACTTGGTCTGCCCCTTAAAGGGCAAACTTCATTCTCATTCAAACATTTAAGCCCAAGTACTCCATGTTCAAGACAATTTTTGTAACACTGGTTTTATCTATGTTTCTCCTTATGAATTCTTTTATTAAAGTTCAGTAGTTCAGCCTTTGTATTCTGTTGTGGTCTTGTTTTGGGGGGGGGGGATTTACCAATCAATATTTATTTATTTATTTAGCTTTTGTTAATCAGGTAAGTACACTAGACAAGACAATTTGCCTATTTTCAGGTATGACCTGGGAGAGTACAGGAAATTACATACTTACACACTTGGGACAACATGTTACATAATTAGGAAAAGATTACACGTCAAGAGACAACAAGGTACAAGTTAGAAAAAAACAAACTCGCATGTCACGTGTGAACATCATAATGTAGAATACACAAAGTACAAGGCATATGAGGCACATTTAGTTTGAATTGGTACAGCAGAGTAAGCGGTGTGTGCCAGTTTTGGAGCAGTACAAGGTAAGGATTGGTAGCAGCAAGTACAAAACTATCATCTTAAGGGCCAGCTGTTATGCATGAGTGCTAAGTGCTAACATATGTCATGGGGGTTTTTGGCACCCGCAGGCTGATCCGAGTTTGAGATGGTTCCATAGGGAGGAATGCAGGCTGCCCTGAGAGGGGCAATATGGACCTGGACTGGGAAGGTGTTCCAAAGTTTGGGGCACATGCTGCAAAATCCCTTTCACCCATTTGAGTCCGAGTCACAGGTACCTTGAGTGTGGCAGATCCCTGAGACCTAAGGTGATAGGACGAGGGAACAGTTTGGTCCAGCAAACTTGCCACCCCTGGAGGGGTGCCTGTGTTGAGGACCTTTCCTGTGAAGCAACCAAGGACAAAGTCAATGTGCTTTGAGGGCGAGAGCCAGTTTAACTTATTGTAGAGATCACAGTGGTGAGTGAGCTGGGAGGCCGCTAGGGCGAAGTGGCAGACATTGTTGTAGGCTGTCGACCACCTAGAGAGATGGGCCTTAGTGGTGCTGGCAAACAACAGGAGCCCATAACATAGTGAGGGGAGAAACATACCTCTAGCACGAGCAATATGTGCAGCCGGCGTGAGGTTATTTTTTGCTTTGTAAGCCAGACCCAATTTATAGTTGACAGTTTTGCATGTCTTCTGGATATGGTGGCCAAGGTCAAGCTGTGGGTCCAGTGTTACACCAAGGTATTTGAAATTATCCGTGATTGGGATTGGGATGTCTCCCTTACTGGAAACACAGAACAGCACAGGGGAGGCCTTAATCTTAGCCCGGGACCCAAAGAGCATGGCCTGGGTTTTTTTAGATTAAGGACTAGCTTATGGTTCAGGATCCATGTCTGAATGTTTCTTAGGTCATCACTCAGGTGGTTGTTAATGACCTCCACCTCTGGGGAGTGAGACAGGATCACCAGATCATCTGCATAGAGGGTTGGTTTACAGTGAGCATCGGTTGCGGGGAGATTATTAACGAAAATGGAGAAGAGCATTGGTCCAAGGACGGAGCCTTGGGGAACCCCCATTGTTACTGGGATGGGACCTGAGAGATCTTTGCCATATTTAGCCCTTTGCGTTCTACCATGTAGGTAGTTGGAGAACCAACTGAGAGCGGCAGTGGATAGTCCAATTGATCTAAGCTGTGTTGATAGCATGGCATGGTTGACCAGGTCAAACGCCTTTGAGAGGTCTATAAAGATAGTCCCCGAGAGTTTGCCTTGGTCCATGGCCTCCCTAATCCACGATGAAACAGTAACTAGGGCTGAGGAGGTGCCATGCCCCTTCCTGAATCCATGCTGTACAGGAGACATTATGTCATATGCCTGTAAGTACTCTGAGAGTTTCCCTGCCACAACTTTCTCCAGAAGTTTGCTAACCGTGGATAGGATGGATATGGGGCGATAGCTCTCTATCAGTTTAGGGTTCCCCTGTTTAAGGATTGGGACTACCCTGGCAGCCTTCCATATGTCTGGGATAATGCCAGTTGACAGGGACAGATTGAAGATGTGTGCCACCAGAGGGACAAGCCATGGGCCACCAAGACTGAGGAGCTTTGGTTCCAAGCCATCTTGGCCAGCACTTGAGAAGGGTGAGAGTCCAGCTAGCAGTTTCTGCACCTCTTAAGCCACCACTGCCCTGAACAGAAAGGGCGGGCGGGGTGATGATGGTGCTATGAGCTGGTTGCCGCTGACACCACCACCATTGGGGAATGTCGAGGTATACTCGGACAGATCAGAAAAATAATGATTGAAGGAGTTGCCAATGGTTTCCGAGTTGTTGCAGCTGGAACCTTCAATTATCATATCAGTGGACTCAGCGCTCTGTGTACCACTCACAACATGTTTAATATTCCTCCAGAACCTCCTTGGATCCCTAGCCAAGTTCAGTAACGCAGATTTGCAGAACTCACTCTTGGCTATCCTTATGTTCTTTTTTGCACTCATTTCTGAGTTTCCTGTATCTCTGAAAGATAGCCTGGTCAGCCGTGGCCTTAAACTTGGCCCAGCACTTATCTCTGGTGTTGAGGAGGGCCAGGAGACTACCATGAAGCCATTTAGTAGCCATTCCCCTCACCCTCCGTCTGATGAGGGGGGCATGTTTCTCCTGCAGGGCCCTTAACGAGATGAGGAAGTGACTGACAGCGGATGTGGAGTCCTGAGCATTCCATACTGCCTACCAGTCAGTGTACTTGATATTATTTTGAAAGGAGGACAGATCAAACCTAGAGTAGTCTCTGATCTGGATAATTTTATGGGGTATTTTCAGAAGTGGGGTCCGCCAGACACAGTACACCGGGGAGTGATCAGAGATAGAATCAGGAGGGATACCAGACGAGCTGATCCTATCAGGTCTATTTCTCAAGATCCAGTCCAGGAGGGAGCTCTTACCACCATTTGTAGAGCATCTGGTAGGATCCTTGACAAGCTGTGTCAGTGAGAGACTGGCAAGTGTCGGTTCAAAGGCTTTGGTGTTGCCACCCAGCCAACTGAGGTTGAGGTCACCCAGAATGATTAGCTCATTCTGCCGTGTTACTGCACCAACTGTGTCAAGGAGGCCAGTCAGTCCCTCTATGCCTCCCTTTGGAGGATTGCAGGTGTATACAATGTGTATCTTTTTTGTCATCCCTAGTAACAGCACCGTGTGCAGTGTCTCACAGGCGGACTGCACTGTCTGTTGATGAGGTAGGGCAGATAGGTTAAGATGGCTCCTGTAGTAGACCAGGATACCACCACCTCTCTTTCTTCCCGATCACGACGGATGAGGTCATAACCAGGGAAGGCACATACAGAGTTTGGGGAGGAAGGTTTCAGCCAGGTTTCTGTAATGCCAATAATGTCTGGACTATGACGAGTTACCCAGACACGAAGTTCTGTCAGGTCTGGCAGCAGACTTCTGATATTAAGATGGGCTACCTTCAGCCCTTTTACAGCCAACCAGCCCGACAGTGTAGGTGTGGACTGGAGTGATGGTCCTGGGTTTAGTTCTATGTCCCCTGCTAGCACAAGGGTCACCAGCAGGAGCCAGAATAGATGCCTTAATGGGGGAGATCTATCCTTGTTCTGTGACTTCCGGTCATAACGCCTGACCTTTCCGGCAGGTCTCAGAAGGCTCCTCAGGTTAAGACCACCGAGGACCCCGGTCAGGGGTGAGCCGTCTCCTAGAATGTTTGAGAAGGTGAAATCAGACTCCACCGGCTGGACACACGTACACCAGGGGTCTCTTTTCAAGGGGTCACCCACCCTTGAGATCCAGGGGATCCATGACGCAGTAAGGATCACAGTGGCAATAGTGCCCAGGAGTAACTGGCACAGGACTAGCTTTGATGGGAGCTCAGGAAGTCCCATAATTGCCCCAGTATGGTTGTCCGGCTGAGACAGGAAGGGGATTTCCACTATAGGTCACTAGTGGACACAGGACAGTGCCATATGGGTATTTAGTAGCCTGGCAAATGGTGGGAAATAGATTATTTGTACCTTACTGGCACTTACCTCAAGAACAACTAGTGTATTATTATGTGACAAAGACAGTTAGCTGACTAGTAGAGCCATAGCGCTAGTATTAATCGTATGGGAGATGTCAGACATAGGTTTGGGCAGGCAAGTAAACAGAACAATAGGTACAGTGCCACCTTTCTGGCACATGTCTAGTTTGCCACCAAGAGATCAGAGAATTACCCTGCAGGTTTCCCCACCACGAGACTAGAGGATACCATGCAGGTTAACAGTCTAGAGGCAACTAGATTTATTTTGCATGCATGAGATAGGCAGATGGGAATAAAAATTATGTTGGCAGTGGTTACTTCCACAGGCATGAGTTAGGCTGAACAGGATGTAGTTATACTGGTACACAGCAGACAAACTGGATTGAAATATATCAGTTACGAATAATGCAATAAGACCGGCTATAAGTTGATTACACTGGCAAGAAGAGATCACCACTATGAATTTTATCACAGGGTTCAGACTGTCAGATAGTTAGCAGTCTGGGTGAGTAGGCACTGCATTGTAGCCAGAAGGGGAACATCCAAGTGTAATATGAGTAAATTTGGTATGCTACATAGTTTTGAAAAGCAGGCAAGCTTGTCTTCGTTAACCTTTTCATAACTGGTACACTGAGAGCATCATTTATTGTTGTTTTTGTGAATATGCACAAGATTATTTAATTGAATTATCTGAATTGCTTACTTTTCTGTAAGAACTGCTTTAAATCTCTGAGACGGGCCAAAGTGTTGTATACAAATCAGCAATCATAGTAGTTACAGGCAGCAGGATGGGTATGAGCCTGAACATTCTTGTATGCACCTCACTATGCATTTCTTAATTAACTTGTATTTATTTCATTATTTAAAACCATTGTTGTGCCTTGTATGTAAATAGCAGGTGTCCTACCATAGCATTCCTGTGCATGTTTAACAACCTGACCCAGTGTCTGTATGAGTAGATTTTATCCAGAAATGATTGCTTACTTAGTTGACTTTGGCATCTTCATCTTATTCTCAGCTATTTCTCTTTATAGGGGTACTTGACGTAGACTGCAACAGTTGTGTCTGTTACACGTTCTGTATCTACAGTGGATCACTTCAGAATAAAACAGATTTGCTTCAGTTATTTGGTGTTTGGTCTTCACTGGAGTTACCTAACTCCTGGCTCTGGAGTGTGAGTACCTTTTGTTTGTCTAACTTTTGGCACATAGCCAGTACTCGTACCCTGCCCCAGTCTGAGAGTGCAGCACCTTTCTTGGATATTATGAGACCCAATTTGCCTCCACCAATCAATATGCATTCCCTCTCAATGTCTGTTGACTGAATGACTGGATCACAGGGTCTGCACACCACTGCTACAGTATTTTTAGAGAAACTGAATCCCACTCAAAGTCTTTTACATTCTGTTGAAAGGCACCAAAGTTATTAAGGTACAAAGTTAGGGGTTTAATATTAAACATAGTATTCAACCCTAAGTATATGGGTGCTACCACAACCCTGTAATATACATGCAACATATGTTCTGAGATAACTGGCAGTAGAAATTTCTAAACATGAAAATATATTAATATTGTTTCATGATACATTCTGTCATACAGTTATGATATCTTTCCTTGCACCACAATGTCATAGTTCAGTGGACTCAGTGAACTGAATGGACACAGCAATGGACTCAAGAAGCATCCTGACGAGTAAGTAAGAAATACATCAAATGTTATTATGAATAAAAATACAAACTGCCTCTGAGCAGCTCTGGTGCTTCATCCACAGGCGGTCTTTGTCAGGGGATGCTGGCAACAAAGGATAGCTAGCCCGATTTATAGTACACTTCTCAAAGTGGAATGCACCCTTCAAATATCATTAGTAACTACAAGACCTGTAACAGGTATGTGGTGCTCTCAAGATGATGATGTTATGATGATGAGGGCGCTCTACTCTAAGGTGGTGAGAAGAGATGAGCGAGGCACCAGAGGTCTGAATTATTTTTCGGATAGGATAACAGCTATCCGGACAAGAAGAGGCAGGAGTCGACTTAGTAATTTTAAATGCCCGCAGGGCGGATGTTTTATTTGGAACCAAGTGGGTAGACAGACACAGTCACAAGAAGGAGTAGGGGATGCCCGATTAACAATAGGGCAGATTATAACAAGGATGCTGAAACACTTTCAATCTACCACTTTTATGGTTACCTCAGCAAATATAAACTGCAGGCCTACTGCCACTCTTATTCTAGTACTATTTTATACTGTGCTCTATACTCTAAACAAGAACCCAATCTTAGGCTACTCAGCACTACATTAGGGTGATCAGCATCATAAAACTACAAAGAGTCCAGAATTTTACAAAGGTCCAGAGATCCGGCGTCTTCGTGTACACTGTCGTTCTCCGTTGGTAGCTACAAGGGAAATAAAACAGAACTGTAGAACCCTAATCTCAATTCCCAGCAAGGACCTAGATAAGGCCACTGGGGTGGTGAGAGGTTTGGTAAACAGACCATATATCTTCGGCAAAAGCCCACTCTCTCTGAGGCTGCCGGAATGTAGAACCAGAGCAACTGGTTCCTGAAATAACACACACTGAAGCAAGAGGTTCCTCGGCCAAAACCCACTTCTAGGGTTGCCAAGGATGAAGAAAGACCAAGATCTGCGTGGCGATGAATCCAATGGAGGACTACCACGATCCGACTGATGCTGCAGCACTCCAAGGGCCAGCTGGAATCGGAAGGAACTCTGACAGGACCAGGAATCATAGGAATCTGAAGAGATGATGGTTGAATCTGCAATCCTCTGGTCAGGAACTAACACAAAACAAAGAAACGGCGGACGTGTCCCAGACTGGGCTTTGATGGACTCGACTTTCGGCGAACGACCAGGTGGGGGTGCAGAACAGGTTCTCCAAGATGAGCTTTCTCTCTCTTCTGTAGAGGGTGACCAACTTCAGGACATCTGGAACAGGAACCATACAGAACAGCACTGGCACGGCTGTCGTGATGCGTTTCGACGGACGTACTTTCAAGCTGTGAAAACAAGGAAACGGCGGGTACAACTGGTACAACTGACGACGGACTTCGACTTCGGCGGATGACACGAATGGATGGGATGAGTTGATGGAGGATCTTCCTGGAGTGAAGAATGCCGGAAGGATGTCTTCTTCTGAGTAGAGACTGATTCTGAGCACGTGGTGTAACAGACCACACTAGGAGACTGCAGTGTGGTAGAAGACTGAGACTGTCTTCGCACAGTAGTAAACATATAACTGAAGAATGCCCAAAGAACTGTGGAATAGTACAATAATTTGCTGGGGAGGGCAAATTATAACTTCAGGGGTAATTGTTACTGATAAGGGCCAATGTCCAGGTGCTTAGAGCAATAGTTCAGGTACTTGGACCAATAGTTCAGGTACTTAGGGCAATAGTTCAGGTACTTAGAGCAATAGTTCAGGTACTTCGGGCAATAGTTCAGCATAAGCAGTACAGTAATCACAGTAAATTCACAGTATAGGCAATTAGAACACTCTCAAATGAACCCCTGTTTCTGCAGGTAGGGTACTTCTGGGATAGGATCCCTTACTGTCCGTTGTGGCTGGGGCCTCCCTTTAGACCAGGCTTTACCTCGGGCCTAATGCCCTACCATTACCTCGGGCCTGAAGCCCTACATTAGCTTGAGCCTGCCTTATTCCACTAGGCCGGGGCCTCCCTTTAGTACCACAAGGCTGGCTTGCCCTATTACGCTAGGCCGGGTCCTCACTGTAGTACCACTAGGCTGGCTTGCCCTATTCCACTAGGCCGGGGCCTCCCTTTAGTACCACTAGGCTGGCTTGCCCTATTCCACTAGGCCGGGGCCTCCCTTTAGTACCACTAGGCTGGCTTGCCCTATTCCGCTAGGCCGGGGCCTCCCTTTAGTACAACTAGGCTGGCTTGCCCTATTCCGCTAGGCCGGGGCCTCCCTTTAGTACCACTAGGCTGGCTTGCCCTATTCCACTAGGCCAGGGCCTCCCTATAGTACCACTAGGCTGGCTTGCCCTATTATGCTAGGCCGGGGCCTCCCTGTAGTACCAGGCTTCACCTCGGGCCTAATGCCCTACCATTACCTCAGGCCTGAAGCCCTACGTCAGCATTGAGCCTGGTGCCCCCTTTATACTGGGTCTGGAGCCCCTCTTTACAATGGGCCTGATGCCCCACTTTAGATTGGGCCTGGTGCCCTACTTTATATTGGGCCTGGTGCCCTACTTTATATATGGGCAGGAATCGCCCTTTTAAATGTATTGCCCCTTTAAATATGCAGGGTCCCAGTGCCTGCTGTCATTCAGTGCAGCAAATCCCGCCTCTGCTCCACCCTCTTCATTAATATTCATAGGCCGCTATAAAGGCCTTTCTTTCTCAGCCCCTCCCCATGGGCGTCGCTAGCCTGCCCACCTAATGAATATTCATATTCGCGGGTCCCAACGACCCGATGGCCCCCGCGGCACTCGGTCGCCTGTTCAAGCAACTACTGCGCTTTTAAAACAATTCAAACCCCGACCCTTGAAAACTGGCGGTCAGCACAACGTGTGCTGCCGCCGACTCACCGCTCTGCAGTCTCCGGGAAGGAAGGAGGCAACTGGGAGGCGGGAGGGATGCTGGCAGAGGAAGGGAGAAATGGACAGGTGACTGGGGGGGATGACTAGGGGCCTGAGAAGGCCGACAGGAATTCGGCGATGCGGCGCTTCTCTGCCGCCGGCGTGGGACCGGGATATACTTTTAAAATATGGGGAGGGGGTAAAATAAATAAACGAAGGGGCAATTAAGCCCAACACGCGGCAAACGGACAGTTTCTTTTCTTCTGGTGCCCTGATGGCACCGCAGACCGCCGAACTAACGCGGGGCAAGGAATCTTCAGGCAGGGGAGGCAGCACAGGACCACAGCAAGCCCAGAGGGACGGCTTCAACACAAGGTAAGCCCTAAACTGTCCCTTGACTTCTGTGTCCTGTCTCCTCAACCACTGCCCAGGATCAACTGAACAACTGTGGAATTATTTTTAAAAGATAAAACTGCCAGGATTCTGGAATGGCTGGATTGGAATGCTGTGCATGAGCCACTTAGCACAGCATTCCATCCAGGCCATTATGACATGGAATGCTTTTTTCTTCTTCTTCTTTTACCAGGATTGAAGTGCACAAGGCACTTTTTCTATAATTTACAGTGATTTGTGTTTGCAGAGAGGTTGACTTTTATGTCTAGGGGCCCCCTTCATACAGTACCCTGCTGCCTACCCCTACAGCAGGTACTCTAAGCACCTGTATGTTCTGCATTCATTTAATTATTTTTAATTATTTCTGGAATGACCACCTTTGGGGCATTACAGAATCGGGCCCGCCTAACAATACATGTCCCCATGTATTCCCTTAACATTTTATAAAATCTATCATCTTATCAACCTCTAAAACCTTAATACTCTATGAAGATCTTACTTTAATAAAACACTCTATAAAGATCTTACTTAATACTCTATGAAGATCTTACTTTAATAAAACACTCTTAAAATCTCAAAAATATTCTTAAAACATCTACTGTACTATAAATTTTTGTTTTAAAGATTTACCCTAAAGTGACTGTCTGGGAAATTACTGGAATTAGATCTACCTGTTGTACCAAGGTACCAGTTGAGAAACTTCTGTGATATACCTTCTAGGAGGGATACCTGCGTTCGATCTTTGAGATCTGCGGGGTTGGAAATCAATAGGTTCTGGAACAGGACATTCTCCTTCCAGGAAATCCGGTATTTCTGGAGCTAATTCTGGTACATAGTTTGAACGGTCAAGGGAATGCTTATGCGAAGTACGAATCCAGGGTTCTGTACACCAATTTGTTGGTGATTCTGGTTTCCATATTTTGTCTTTGGTGGACTCCTGCCTCTCTTTTGGCTTAGGACTGTCCTATTCTTTAATGATCACAGTGTCTCTGAAAGTGCACGCTTTTAGTAGGTTGCGATGGACAATTTTGGTGCCATGTCCAAATTCTTGTTTGATCTAATAGAACCGGCAGTTCAGGAGTAAGGTATCTCGATGATGTAATAAGGTTCTGATTCCCACTTTGAAGAAAGTTTACTACATTTCTGGGTCTTCTTCAACATTACCCTTTCTCCAGTAAGTAAAGGTGCAGCTTTGGCCTTGGTATACGTAGTTGGTTTTCTGCTTCTGCTGTGCTTGTTCCATGTGTTTCCAACTATTCTTCCGGCTTCTTGTAATGTTCATTATGTTCTTGGACCCAATTTGTCACTGGCTTCTTTCCTTTAACTTCTTCTGGTGGCACTTCAATACTAAGTCCATTGGAAGTCTTCCGTGTCTTCAAACATCAAGTAGTGTGGGGTATAACCTGTGGAGCAATGAATCGTTTTGTTGTACAGATCGTGAGTTCGGGAGTAAAGCAGGCCAGAAAGGCGTTTATATTCTGGTAGAGCTCGCAACATTTCTAAGAGAATTTGGTTTGTTCTTTCACAAAGTCCGTTTCCTTGTGGATGGTACGCAGTAGTCTTTAACTTATGAGTCCCATATAGAGCACATAGTTCGTGAAAGAGTTGAGATTCAAACAATGTTCCTTGATCTGTTAGGATTTTAGTGGGGTATCCATAAGGTTGTACAAAACATCTCATAAAGGTTTCAGCGGTGGTTCGAGCAGATAGATTCTTCACTGCACTTGCAACTACGAACTTGGAAAAGTGATCCACCACAGTGAGGATGTAAACGTGTCCATTTGAACTAGGATCCAGTTTCAAGTGATCAAGGCGACTAGTTCAATGGTGCGCTACTGACTATTGGATGGAGGAGCTCTCTGATTCCCCTTTCCTTGCGCTTTAAGTTGCATGTTGGACATTCCTCACACCATTTTGCTATATCACTCGCATTTCCTACCAGTAGAATTGCCTTCTGATGATAGATTCCGTTTTCTTGTGACTGAAATGTCCTGAGTTGTCATGGTATGCTTCCAACACTACTGAAGCATTGGTCTTTGGAACGACGATTTGAGTTATCCCAGTGTGGGTGGTGGGATCTTTACTCTTTTTCACCAGACGATCATCCTCTATTGTCAAGCGGGTCCTGTGCCTCCACAGTTTCGTCATCTCTGTGGTCAATTTCCTTCTTTCATTTCTGTTCATGTGCTTCTGTTGCGCAACTAGATGCTTTACTCTACGCACTATGGGGTCTTGGCTTTGTAGTTTCACCCATAGGTTCTTTTGATTAGCAATCACGTCATTTACTTCTGGTTGGTCTTCCTCTCCAACCTCCGGAGCAAGTAGACAGCATGCCTGCACAATCTCTGCGGGTACTTGTAAGAAAGGTGGCATTTCAATATTTTCCAGCTGGCTGTCGTCTATTTCTACTTCTACGTGTTTAGGCATCCGGGACAAGGCATCGGCATTCACATTCAATTTACCTGAGCGATACTTGATGAAGAATCTGTAATTTGCGTGTCGAGAAGCCCACCTTTGCTCAAGGGCTCCTAGCTTTGCAGTATTCAGGTGTGCTAACGGGTTATTGTCTGTGAATACTGTGAAAGGGGTGGCGGTCAAATATTGTCTAAATTTTTCAGTGATGGCCCAGACTAGCACCAAGAATTCCAATTTAAAGAGCTATAGTGGCGTCGTTCTGCTCAGAGCCTCTTAATCCTCTGCTGGCATATCGATCACCCTTTCTACACCATTTGTTCTTGTGCAAGTACTGCACCCAATCCTCTGTTGCTGGCGTCTGTATACAATAGAAATGGTTTACATAGTCTGGATATGCTAAGATGGGAGCTTCAGTAAGTATAGTCTTTAGTTGATCGAAGGCCTCTTGTTGTTGCACCCCATGTAACCAGGCGATTCTTGAACTCTACCTTCTGCTGATCCTTTCAGGAGTTCATGCAAAGCACTGCAATCTTTCGAAATTCTTAATAAACCTGCGGTAGTACCCAACAAATCCCAAGAATTTCCGGACCTCTCTGATGGTTGTGGGAACAGGCCATTTCTTAACAGTTTCGATCTTCTCTGGGTCTGGCGTCACTCCATCTGTGGAGACGATATGTCCCAGGTAACTTACTTTGGTCTGCAGCAGGTGACATTTGGATGGTTTAATTTTCAACCCATACTGTATCAGCTTTTGGAATACTTCGTCCAGGTGGCGCAGATGATCCTCATGTGTTTTGGAATATACAATAATATCGTCCAAATACAACAGCAGGGTGTCGAAATTCCGGCTCCCAAGACAATGTTCCACTAGCCTTTGGAAAGTTCCAGGTGCATTACACAAACCAAAAGGCATCCTAGTGAATTCAAATAATCCCATGGGAGTAATGAAAGCTGTTTTCTCCTGATCCTGAGGTGCCATAGGAACCTGCCAGTATCCTCTGGTCAGATCAAGCGTGGAGAATCGGCTGCTGACTGAAGAGCCGTGAGGAATCTCGATCTTACGGCAGAGGTATGCGTCTTTATGAGTGATGGCATTCAACTTGCGGTAGTCCACACAGAACCGGATCTTACCATCCTTCTTTTTGACCAGAACAATTGGTGCTGCCCAAGGGCTGTGACTTTATCTTATCACCTTCGCCTCTTTCATCTCCTTGATCATCTCTTTGACCTGCTGGTACATAGCTGGTGGGATCAGCCTAAATCTCTCTCGGATAGGTGGATGTCCATAGGTACTGATGTGATGTTGTATCCCACGAGCTGACCCAAAATCCAAGGGGTGTTGGCTGAAAGCTACTTTCTGTTGCAAAATCACCTCAAAACATCGGCTTTTGCTTTATGCTGGTAGTTGCATTGCCAACTTTGATCTCCTAGTCCACTCTGGTCTTGGTCTTCTTCCATCCCATATTCCAGCACTTTCCCATTTCTTCCCAGCTTCAACAATATCCTGCAAACATACTGTGTGGATCTGCGCAAGCGGCTGGTTCTGGTACAGCTGTATGTCATGAGTCCCGTAATTGAGCACCCGGACTTGTATTCTCCCTTGGCTCACCGTGGCTATGCTTCTAGCCACTATTATGGGCTCTTCCTTATTCATAGGGTAGGGTTCTACCAGGGCGTCGTAGTCTTGACCCCTCGGGCCCACCTTTGCTTTGCACCACAAAGTTGTTTCGGTGCCTGGCTTTAAGGTTACAATTCTAGTATCTGTCACCTGTACCTTACCGATTTCACCCTCGGCATTGGCGAATCTTTGGTGACATTGCAAATTGCGTATGGTCTGTTGAAGGGCATGCTTCTCCATTTGAGGCACATGGTTGGCTTGCTGCTGGAGGATGCCAATTAGTTCACTGAAACAATTCTTCAAAACGTTCATCCTGAGAATGAGTGGTGGTAGCTGATCACTCTCAATGTCGCTCACAATGATGCCCGTGCTATGTTGAACTTTAGCCCCGAGCTGTACATCAGCTTCCAGGTAACCCAGGTATGGGACTTCATCCCCATTGCTTGCAATTAACTTTACCCAAGATCTAGGAGGTGACTTCAGATCATTGGGCGTCCAGTACGCTGAAACTCTCTTCCTTGCAGGGTGGTGACTTGCGATCCAGTGTCCAATAAGCGCCATTAGCTCGATGCCATCGACCTAACTAGAATCATCGGGCTGTCACCAACAAAAGCAGACTGTTCTAGTGGGACTGCTGGACCTGCTCGTCCGTTCTTCTCGTGGTCGGTCCTCATCTCAAGAATTCTTTTTAAACTTAAGGTGTTGTTGACTGGCTGACCACATCTCCATTCGACATGACCACTCACCACCACGAGCACATGGGCCTACCTTGGCCATCAAATCGATCTGTGGCGTCCCTTCGCTCCTCCTAGAGTAGTTCATTCGGCGACTTTCTCTCTTTCTCCGATGGACCGTAGCTTTTCTCATTCTTCCATCCAGCCTTCCAGCTTTGCATCTCTTTGCATTTCTGCCATCTGGTTGGTCAGCATGGCAATCTGTTCTATCAGCTCTGAATGGTGTTGGCGCCCATCTGTACCGAGCATATGGGTCCGTGACCATGGGTCCTGTATATGATCATGTTCAGAATGCCGGCTCGGGTAAGCAACAGCTTCTCTTCCTGGCTCTCGACTTCGTAAGGACACTTCTGGTTGGAGTCCTAGTTGCCAGGACTGATCCTCTTTCCAACCCTTGTCAGTATAGGTCGGCCATTGAGTTCCCATAGAGATTTGGGGATATGCTGGAGCTTCCTCTCTAGGATGCCCTGAACCAAATATACGGATAACTTTCTCTTTAAAATCCAGAAAGTCCACTTCAGGGTTCTGCAAATGCAACATCCGTAGTTCTCTTTTCAAGACCTCACTTTGTACTCCCTCCACATATTTCTCAACTAGGAGTCTGTCTGCAACACGGACCTCTGCCGCGTCTACTCTCTCTATTGCTCGTAACAGCTCTTGTAGACTTAATGCAAATTCTCTCAGGGTCTCTTGAGACTTTTGGGTACGTGAGAAGAACTTCATCTTGAGGTTGGATACGGTCCTAGCATCAAAAATCTGTTGCAACCTCTGGAGTATCTGGTCTGCTGTGGCTTTTGCTCCACTTGGCCATGATTGGACTTCACGGTGGGCAGCTCCTTCAATTGCCCGATCAAAATTTCAACTTTTTGTGGCTCTGGGATTTGATACAACTGGAACATGGCTTGCATTTTTGAATGGAATTCTCCCAGATTCCGGTTCCATCTCCATCTTTCTCTCCAGAAAACTGCAGAAGCCATGACGCTCCAAAGTAGTACGGCATGGTTAGGGGAGATGGTGAGATACTCCCTGTAAGTCCATCTCGGTCTCCTCCGGACAATCCACTACTTTCCCCCGGCTCCATTGGTGCTTTTTACTAAGCCACACCAACTTTGGACTCCTCGGATAAATTATCTCTATCCTGCCGACTACGCGCCAAAAATTTTGTTATGTGGTGCTCTCAAGATGATGATGTTATGATGATGAGGGCACTCTACTCTAAGGTATTGAGAAGAGATGAGCGAGGCACCAGAGGTCCAAATTATTTTTCGGATAGGATAACTGCTATCCGGACAAGAAGAGGCAGGAGTCGACTTAGTAATTTTAAATGCCCGCAGGGCGGACGTTTTATTTGGAACCAAGGGGGGTAGACAGACACAGTCACAAGAAGGAGTAGGGGATGCCCGATTAACAATAGGGCAGATTATAACAAGGATGCTGAAACACTTTCTATCTACCACTTTTATGGTTACCTCAGCAAATATAAACTGCAGGCCTACTGCCACTCTTATTCTAGTACTATTTTATACTGTACTCTATACTCTAAACAAGAACCCAATCTTAGGCTACTCAGCACTACATTAGGGTGATCAGCATCATACAACTACAAAGTGTCCAGAATTTTACAAAGGTCCAGATATCCGGCGTCTTCGTGTACACCGTCGTTCTCCATTGGTAGCTACAAGGGAAATAAAACAGAACTGTGGAACCCTAATCTCAATTCCCAGCAAGGACCTAGATAAGGCCACTGGGGTGGTGAGAGGTTTGGTAAACAGACCATATATCTTCAGAAAAAGCCCACTCTCTCCGAGGCTGCCGGAATGTAGAACCAGAGCAACTGGTTCCTGAAATATCACACACTGAAGCAAGAGGTTCCTCGGCCAAAACCCACTTCTAGGGTTGCCAAGGATGAAGAAAGACCAAGATCTGCGTGGCGATGAATCCAATGGAGGACTACCACGATCCGACTGATGCTGCAGCACTCCTAGGGCCAGCTGGAATCAGAAGGAACTCTGACAGGACCAGGAACCATAGGAATCTGAAGAGATGATGGTTGAATCTGCAATCCTCTGGTCAGGAACTAACACAAAACAAAGAAACGGCGGACGGGTCCCAGACTGGGCTTTGATGGACTTGACTTTCGTCGAACGACCAGGTGGGGGCGCAGAACAGGTTCTCCAAGATCAGCTCTCTCTCTCTTCTGTAGAGGGCGACCAACTTCGGGACATCTGGAAGAGGAACCATACAGAAGCAGCACTGTCACGGCTGTTTGGATGCTTTTCGTGACGTACTTTCAAGCTGTGAAAACAAGAAACGCGGGTACGACTGGTACAACTGAGACGGACTTGACTTGGGCGACTCACGAACGGATGGGATGAGTTGATGGAGGATCTTCCTGGAGTGAAGAATGCCGGAGGATGTCTTCTTCTGAGTAGAGACTGATTCTGAGCACGTGGTGTAACAGACCACACTAGGAGACTGCAGTGTGGTAGAAGACTGAGACTGTCTTCGCACAGTAGTAAACATATAACTGAAGAATGCCCAAAGAACTGTGGAATAGTACAATAATTTTCCGGGGAGGGCAAATTATAACTTCGGGGTAATTGTTACTGATAAGGGCCTATGTCCAGGTGGTTAGAGCAATAGTTCAGGTACTTGGACCAATAGTTCAGGTACTTAGGGCAATAGTTCAGGTACTTCGGACAATAGTTCAGGTACTTAGAGCAATAGTTCAGGTACTTAGGGCAATAGTTCAGGTACTTAGGGCAATAGTTCAGGTACTTCAGGCAATAGTTCAGCATAAGCAGTACAGTAATCACAGTAAATTCACAGTACAGGCAATTAGAACACTCTCAAATGAACCCCTGTTTCTATAGGTCGGGTACTTCTGGGATAGGATCTCTTACTGTCCGTTGTGGCTGGGGCCTCCCTTTAGACCAGGCTTTACCTCGGGCCTAATGCCCTACCATTACCTCAGGCCTGAAGCCCTACGTTAGCTTGAGCCTGCTGTATTCCACTAGGCCGGGGCCTCCCTTTAGTACCACTAGGCTGGCTTGCCCTATTCCGCGAGGCCGGGGCCTCCCTGTAGTACCACTAGGTTGGCTTGCCCTATTCCGCTAGGTCGGGGCCTCCCTTTAGTACCACTAGGCTGGCTTGCCCTATTCCGCTAGGCGGGGCCTCCCTATAGTACCACTAGGCTGGCTTGCCCTATTCCGCTGGCGGGGCCTCCCCTTTAGTACCAGGCTTCACCTCGGGCCTAATGCCTACCATTACCTCGGGCCTGAAGCCCTCACGTCAGCTTTGAGCCTGGTGCCCCCTTATACTGGGTCTGGAGCCCTGTTTACAATGGGCCTGATGCCCCACTTTAGATTGGGCCTGGTGCCCTACTTTATAATGGGCCTGGTGCCCTACTTTATATATGGGCAGGAATCGCCCTTTTAAATGTATTGCCCCTTTAAATATGCAGGCTCCCAGTGCCTGCTGTCATTCAGTGCAGCAAATTCTGCCTCTGCTCCGCCCTCTTCATTAATATTCATAGGACGCTATAAAGGCCTTTCTTTCGCAGCCCCTCCCCATGGGCGTCACTAGCCTGCCCCCCTAATGAATATTCATATTCGCGGGTCCTAACGACCCGATGGCCCCCGCGGCGCTCAGTCACCTGTTCAAGCACCTACTGCACTTTTAAAACAATTCAAACCCTGACCCTTGAAAACTGGCGGTCAGCACAACGTGTGCTGCCGCCGACTCACCGCTCTGCAGTCTCCGGGAAGGAAGGAGGCAACCAGGAGGTGGGAGGGATGCTGACAGAGGGTGGGAGAAACGGACAGGCGACTGTGGGGGATGACTTGGGGCCCGAGAAGGCCGACAGGAATTCAGCGATGCGGAGCTTCTCTGCTGCCGGCGTGGGACCGGGATATACTTTTAAAATACGGGGAGGGGGTAAAATAAATAAACAAAGGGCAATTAAGCCCAACCCCGCAAATGGACAGTTTCTTTTCTTCTGGTGCCCTGATGGCGCCACGAACCGCCGAACTAACACGGGGCAAGGAATCTTCAGGCAGGGAGGCAGCACAGGACCACAGCAAGCCCAGAGGGCGGCTTCAACACAAGGTAAGCCCTAAACTGTCCCTTGACTTCTGTGTCCTGTCTCCTCAACCACTGCCCAGGATCAACTGAACAACTTTGGAATTATTTTAAAAGATAAAACTGCCAGGATTCTGGAATGGCTGGATTGGAATGCTGTGCATGTGCCACTTAGCACAGCATTCCATCAGGCATATATGACATGGAATCTTTTTTTCTTCTTCTTTTTACCAGGATTTAAGTGCACAAGGCACTTTCTATTATTACAGTGATTTGTGTGCAGAGAGTTGACTTTTATGTCTAGGCCCCCTTCATACAGTACCCTGCTGCCTACCCCTACAGCAGGTACTCTAAGCACCTGTATGTTCTGCGTTCATTTAATTATTTTTAATTATTTCTGGAATGACCACCTTTGGGGCATTACAGGTATAAACGCAACACAGATTTTTTTAAAGCACATGAACATAAGCAACACAGATTTTTTAAAAGCACACTGATATTACAAACATATTTTTAACACATACAATAAAATGTACCCCAAAATATCTGTCTGTGTAAATCAAACATAACACAGCCTGACTGATGACATCTTTATCTTCATTTGAGGCCAATGATATTAAGATATCTCTAACATACTAATTGCCAGCAGATTACGCCTTACGGTCTATCGAGTTTGCTCGAACCTCAGATCCTAGTTGGGTACCGACTCCCTCCTCCCCCTTGTGTTCTAGAAACCCCTATCATCCATCCCTACCCCCCCCCGGGTCAGGCCATCATCTGATACATCCGCTTTCTGTGTCTGTTCCACCCTTTCTTGAAGCCCTCCACTGTGGATCTCTGAACCAGCTCACCAGGCAGCGCGTTCCAAGGATCCACCACCCTCTCAATGGAAAACCTCCTCCTCTTTCCCCCCTCACCCTTCCACCTTCCAACTTCAAACCATGCCCTCTGGTGATACCTCCCTGCTTTAGACTAAATATCCCCTCTGTGTTTACCCTATTTATTCCCTTGAGATACTTAAAGACCTCAATCATGTCCCCTCTATCTCTGCTCTCCTCCAATGAAAACAGGCAGAGCTCTTCAAGTCTGTCCTCATATGTCAAGTCCCCTAGTCCTCGTATCATCTTAGTTGCCCTCCTCTGTACCCTCTCCAGGAGCTGTATGTCCCTCTTCAAGTGTGGTCTCCAGCACTGTACACAGTACTCAAGGTGTGGTCTAACCAGTCCATTGTACAGTGGCAGAATCACTTCCCTGCTCCTAGAGGTGATCCCCTATGATGCATCCCAACATCCTGTTTGCTTTGCTAGCCACTCTCCTGCACTGCTCAGAGTAATTCATACATACATCCACCATGACCCTTAGGTCTTTTTCCCCTGTTGAGGCCTCCAGTGCCTCCCCTCCCAGGGTGTACCTGTGTTTAGGGTTTCCCCACCCAAGATATAACACCTTGCACTTGGTGATGCTGAAATTTAATTTCCACGTGTGAGCCCACCTTTCCAGGGTGTCCAGGTTCTCTTGCACTGCCAACCTCCCCTCTTCCCCCTCAACTACTGCTCCCATCTTGGAATCATCAGCAAAGAGACTCATTTCACACCCTATACCCTCCCTGATGTTCGATATGTATGCATTAAACAGGATCGGACCCAGGACTGAGCCCTGCGGTACCCCCACTACCAACCTCTCTAGGGTTTGAGAGCTCCCCACCAATCACTACTCTCTGAGTGCATCCAGCTAGCCAGTTTTCAATCCATCTGACCATCAAAGGGCCTACTCCCAACCCGTTAGTTTCTCCACCAGACCATTTTGGGGAACAGAGTCAAGCATACTAGCTGAAGTCCAAGAATAATACATCCACAGGCTTTCCCCAGTCCATTTCTGATGTTACCATTCATAGAACTCCACAAGATTGGTTTGACATGATCTACCTGGCACAAACCCATGTTGCCGACTATCCAGACCTCCCACCTCCTCCAAGTACACCCCCAATCGTTCCTTTAGTATACTCTCCATTAATTTTCCCACCACCGAGGTCAAACTGAAGGATCTATAGCTACCTGGTACTTCTCTCAACCCCACCTTTTATGGAGTGGCATCACATTTGCCTCTCACCAATCCCTAGGTACCCTCCCTGTTTCAACCGACCTGTTGAAGAGATCCACCAGGGATGCAGCCAATATGTCTGCCAATTCCCATAGTACTCTCAGATGAATGTCATCCGGCCCAGGAGATTTATCTTTCTTTAGGGCCTTAAGGGCTAACCACACCCTTTCAGTGGAGATAGCATCATCTACCCCCTCCACCTTACTGGCCTTTTTATCCTTATCCTCATGTGACAACCCTGGGGTACCTTTCCCTCCCTCTTGCTCCATTTCTGTTGCTCCCCTGATCCCACTCACTACTGCTTCTATAACCGTCGTGCCTTGCTTTGTAGATTTCCCATCCCCCTCCCTAGTGAACATAGAGGCGAAGTACTCATTTAATACCTCTGCCTGGTCCCTTGCCTCTTCCACCCATCTCACTGGCTTTGCCATCTGTGAGATATCATAGTATCATTCGCCTCTCATGAAAATACATATGATATCTTCAGTCAGGTCATGCCATATCAGAGCCCCTATATGTATATGTGTATCTATATATTGTGTGTGTGTGTCTGTGTGTGTGTGTGTTTGTGTGTGTGTATATAATACTGCATTAATGCACAAGTTAGGGTTCAGATTAAAGTGACAAAAGTACAAAAATGTGATGTTAAGGTTTCCAACCATAACACTCCACACCCACCCTCCAGGCAGAAAAAGGAAAAAACATTATGGTTTTGGCTGTTCTGAGACTTAGTGAATCAGGGCTGGGGTCTTGCTTGAGGTCATCAGTCCTAGCACTCCTCCCATTTTTGGGCACCTTGATCCCTGTGCGTCAGCCAAAAGCTAAGTGACAGGGTTGGAGTTCGGTGTTGCAAGTGCTTGTTTCCAAACTGTGAAATTCTACCTCAAATATCTGCTGTTCTGTGAGGTTGCAGGGCAGAGAGGACACAGGAAGAACTCCAATATCAGCTGGCCCAGTGGCGCTGAGGGTTGAGGCGCTGGACGCCACACCTCGCTCACGCGAGCGGAGTTGGGGAATGAGCCGGGCCGTCGGGGGTCCAGCAGGGAAGGAAAGGATTGAGCGTCAAGGAAAGCTCTCCTTTACCAGGTGGGAGGGACACACACTCAGTGCCTGTTTGGCCTCTGTGAAGCCGGAGGCACAGTGCGCACCAGGTTACAGAGGGAATGGGAGGGTGACATCGCGTGACGCTTGACATTGGGGCACACACCACATCCACAGAACAAAGGAAAATACCCCACAGCACTCCCGGTAGATGGAGCACCAGGCCCCTATCTCCAGTGCCCCTGCCTGACCTGGTAAGAAGAAGGACTTCGGGAGTGGCCCAACCCCATGCCTGCCTGGGGGATATAGCCATGGCTACATGGGGGATGAACTGCACCAGGGCTCCAGGTAGGAGAGCTAAGACTAGAAGGCCATAGGTGTCTCCCGAAGAGTGGGAGCACTGCGGGTAGGGGAGAATAAAGAACAAGTAAAAAAAAAAAAGAACTCCAATATCTGTAGTTCAGGAGACTGAACAGTGAACTACAGAGACAGTGTAGTTTTAGGATTTTAATCTGGAGACCCTGAGAGTGTGTTGAGGGCTCTGAAATACAGAAAACTTCTGTTGCTGTATAAAAGGAGTTCTTTAGTAGTGGTAACTTGTGCCTGTGAAAGAGACCCACAGTACACTTCAGGTCACAGCACATAACAGCGAGTTAGGAGTGAGCACCATGAGCTCGAGAACGCTGTGCCTGTGCATGGAGATGTGCACAAAGACACGCATGTCTCTACGTGTGTTATGTGCACTGAGAGTGGGAGTGGGGCAAAAAAGGAAGGCCAGCACAAGGTAAATTATTAATGTGTGATTGTTTAACCTTCACTCTAGCAATTGTTGGATTCTAAAATGGAGTCCTTGTTTGTGACATTGAAAAAAAAGGGGAATTAGGGATTAAGTGTAGGGATTGTGGAAACTTTTCCAAGAAGGGAAGTACCAGTCTGGTTGAGTTTGTCTGTTCACAGTGCACCAACATAAAGGTGTTGAAAACAAAATTATGGGTCTGGAGCTGGAAGTAAAATATATGAAGCAGGCAAGAACTGTAGGAGACAGCAACAGCAATCAGAGCAATCAGCTCAGAGTTTGAAAGAGCAGACTTCTAAAAGAAATAGGGATGAATTAGAAAGAGGATAGATAGGATGCACCATTAAATGTGGGAAAAGCCAAAAGGGGTAGGAGTGCTATGAAAGTCCCCCTCCCCATGCATAACATCATGAGTCCCCTTAGTCCCCAGGCCCCACTAATTGTTGTGGCTGAGAATGTACCCCAGGATAACCAGGATGTGACTTGTGCTGAGGGTATTAATAAAGACTGATGAGCAGGAAATCTACTGCTCAGTACCTACCCATAATAGTTTGGCCCCCCCCCCTGTTCACTTAATAGATTTAGAAGAGAATGCAGATCAGGGCAGGTGTAATATCTTTGAAAACAAGTAAGTTCATGATGGGTGTAGTGGTGATATGGTTAGCTCCAGTGTTATTGTGCAGGTGGTCCAGGAGGTAGAGTTAGAATCTAAAGAGGAGTCAGGTATTTCTGATTTTAATGTTGTAAACTCCCAGAATGCCACAGTTAGTAGCTCCTCTGACACTCATGATGGGGAAGACATAAATATGAAGGTGGAGACATCAGATAGACTTACAAGGGTTTTTGTAATAGGAGACTCCATTATAAGATTCACTGACGCTTACACTACAAAGGACAATAAAGAAGTGGTCACTAGTTCATATTTGCCAGAGGCTAGATTGTGTGATATAGGAATGCTATTACCCGTTATGGCGCAAAGAAAAAATGATAGGCCAATCATAATCATTCATGCATGAACTAATGACATTAGACATACTAGAGAGGATTTGATATACCTGGAATTGCTGAATATTGCTAGGATTATAAAGAGTGTTAATGGTATGGGGGTGTTTTCAGAGATTTTACCAGTACCTAGAGCTTCAGAGTACATTAATCTGAAGATTTTAAGAATTAATAATTATATCAGGAGATGGTGTGTACTAAATGAATGGCATTGCTTAATGTCTTTGGAATATTTCATCAACCATGACTCTTTATATAGCAAAGACGGATTACATCTGAGCAGAAAGGGTAGTAAGGTATTGGGCAAACTTTTTAAAGCAGTTATTGATAAGTACTTAAACTCACTGGGGGGTGGGGCAACCACACACATGAAAGTAATGATGTCAGCTACCCCTCACAGTGGTATAGGTAATCTACAGAATGTTGTAACAGATTTCCCTCCTAGAAATTGTACTGCCAAAGCTAAAGGCCAAAAAAAGGATGTAGTGTACAATAATATAAATGTTTCACTATTGAACGCAAGAAGTTTGAGAAATAAATTACCTGAACTAACATACTTTATGTCCTGAAGGTGTATTGACCTATGTGCTGTAACAGAGACTTGGTTAAAGCTGAATGACTGGGAACCATACTATATATTGAGGGCTATGAGTTTTTTCACATAGACAGGGCCAACAAAACTGGTGGTGGTGATTTTACCTTTATATCCACAATCTTAAGCCTCAAATAATTAAGTTAAATGCTGCCTGTAATAATGTGGAAAAATTATGGGTTAAGATAAGGACATCTGTAAAAGATATTATGATAGCAGTGTGCTACAGAGCACCAGGATTGGGTGAGATTGAGAACTTAGAGTTTATGGAGGCCTTGGAAGCCACTAATATAACCAGCAACTGTATCTTGCTAGGGAATTTTAATTTTCCCAGGGTAGACTGGAAATTGTGGCATGGACATAGTAAAATTGAGAACTGATTTATTGACATCTGCATAAGTAATAATTTAAAGCAATTTGTTCTGGATAAAACAAGGGACAAGAACACACTTGACCTTGACTCAGAGAAACTGCTGAAAAGCGGGAGATGGCTCTTCATTTCAAGCTCTCAAAGTCAACAATGGGAGACTTGATTAGAGACAAGGAGAAAATCCTATCTATGTGACATGGCAACATGAACCCAGAGCAGAAATGGAAATGGGAGGGCAAGGATGCCGACGTTGAAGATGCCCTGCTCCAGTGGTTCGCAAATGCCAGAAGAAGAGAGGCTATGCTCAGTGGGCCAATTCTTAAGCAAAAGGTGCAGCAACTTGTTGCTGCTGTGGGCAAACCTGAATTCTCACCATCAGAGTAGTGGTTACAGCGTTGGAAGCACAGATACAACTTAGGTTTTAAAGTTGCTCATGGGGAGAATCTCAGCACAGACCAGGAAAGTGCACAGCAGTGGTTCAGAGATGTCTTACTGGGTTTGTTGCAAGGTTACAACCTGTCTGACATCTTCAGTGTGGATGAAACTGACATGTTTTACCACTGTGTTGGATATGGGACTCTGACCTTTAAATCAGAGCTCCACAGGGTCTGAAAAGGCAAAGATCATGTGTCAGTGTTATGCTGCTGTAACATGACTGGCATGGAAAATAAAGATCTCAGCATTGTCGGAAAATCAGTCCAACCAAGATGCTTTTCGTGGAGTGAGTCATCTCCCGTGCTGTACAGAGGCAACTGTACAGCATGGATGATGGGGACATTTTCAGCAACTGGCTGGGAAATTGGGATCACTAGCTCAGGAGGTGCAAATAGCACTGCTTGTCGACAACTTTAGTGGACACCCTGCTGTTCAAGGTCTATGTAATATCAGGCTGATATTTCTCCCTAAACACGACCTGCATCATTCAGCCTCTTGATCAGGGGTGATTTACTCCTTCAAATGCCACTATGTGTGTGCTATGTGTGGCAGGTTGCTAGGAAGCTTTAGATTCAGCTCAAGATCTAACTGCACAGATCTGAATTAAGAAAATTAAACTGTTAGATGCTGTTCACCTACTGAAAACCACATGGGATTCAGTTAGCTCAGAAACAATTGTGAACTGTTTTGGAAGGAGGGTTCTCTGGCATTTCAGCTGAGAAGCTGCTGCAGAAGAAAGTGAAGAACGGAAGTAGCGTTTGAGATCTCACAGACCAAGTGGCAACATCTCAGGGACTAACTGAAGAGGATTTCATCATCTGTGCAGGCTGGGGATGGCAAGGTTATGGATGACCAGGATGACATTCAGCAGGTGATTTCGGCAATCCAGGCAACTTTGATTGGGGATGACCAGGAAAAACACTGAGGCTGATGACAACTCTGAAGCGGTGCAAACACAAGTAACATGCAGAGATGTCCATGACTCTCTTCTTACACTCTGTAGAGCCATGAAGCAGAAAGAAGACATTCTGCCAGACTGGTAAATGTTGAACAAAATGGAAAAGATGTGGAGGGAATACACAACTGTGAAAACAAAGCAAAGCACAATCAGTGATTTCTTTAAAAAATAATAAGTAAAGTACAGTAGCACTAAGCAACCCCTATCTCTCAAAACCCACCATTAACACCCATCACTTCCTAACCCTCACACAGCAAAAAAAAAAAAACATTCTGCAGTACAATGAAGTTGTGCAGGACACTCTTATCAACCGCAGCACTATATATAAAGGCTAGCAGAGCGATAAATTAGTGATACAGTACTGTACTGAAAAAAATTTAATTTCATGCTAAAAGGCTAAAATGGACATCCGCTATGATGGACAGATCAGTCATACATGGATCAGTCCATTTTAAGTGGTGTATACTGTAATATGGAAGGATGCATAGGAAATTTAGAAATACACCCCTTTGGGGCAGTGACCATAATATGAATATATTTTCCATCAAAGAGTTGACTAAAGCTGTATCTGGGTAACAGAAATCAGGAATTACAATAAGATGGATGTTAATCAGTATGAATCAATTCCTGGGGAATGGGACTGGGAAAATAACCTGCAAGTTACAGACATGGAGGAAGCCTGGAATATGTTTAAGAATAAAATTCATTTTTGGATGGACAACTATGTCCCTGTAGTCAATAAGTAAAACAAATGAGGGAGGATTCCTAGGTGGTTTATTTACTTATTTTATTTATTTAGGTCTAGGATTACAAATACCTTTGAGCCAAGGCTCTTTTACAAAGGTCCCACGTCAGTTACAATTCAATACAGGAAGACAAAAACAGTATAAGCTAAAACAGGACAATAATCAGGATACATGTAGTTGCACAGAATATTAAACAAACAATTTTGGAGGGTAGGTTATAGAGAACAGTGAATGAGGTGGAAAGAGGTTAGAGGACAGAGAAAGAAAAAAGGAGAGAGTGGGAGGGGGAACAACAGAAGAGAGTCAGAGCGGCCAAGGGCATTGTCATAGACATCACATAAAATTAGAAGTTAATTAATAAAAGGAATGAGGCATACAAGCACTTTAAAAGATGTCCCAGTGTTGTAAGAGCCGATAAATATGCTAGTTTAGTTATGACATATAAGGTAGCTATAAAAAGGGCAAAATCAAGGGCAGAACAGGCAGTGGAGTGTGCAAAAGATAAAGGGAAGCAGTTTTACAATTATATTGGGAGCCTTAGGACTGGAAATAAACATCTAACCAGTATAAGTGATGGGAAGGTCACCACTGACAATGAGGTGGATATGGCAAATAAATTCAATACCTAGATTTTATCAGTGTACCGAAAACAGGAGGGACAAGGTACGATAAATAGTAACAACTGCAAGGAATGCAAAGAGTTTGTAATCACAAAGGCTGATATGTATGAGAAATTGATAAATTTAGATGTTGGTAAGTCTTGTGGGCCTCATAAGTCTCATAAGTCAGATTTGAGACAATAGCTTGTGCCAAGAAGTCTCATTTTGGTATATTCAATATCTCTATTTATAGGGTCCGGGTAACACCATAAAATACATCTAATTTATTTTTAAAACCATGAATTGAGTCACTATTAACTATGCTGTGTGGAAGTTTGTTCCAGCAAGACACCACCCTGGTTAAACCAAGAACCCTTCTATTTGTCCTATACAATTCTCCTTCAAATTGGTAATCATGGGTCTTTGTAGCTTTAACAATAACTTTTCTTTCCAAGCCCACACATTCACACAAATCCAGGTTCTGAAATTCTGAGTACACTAAACATGAATCTCCCCATAACCTACGATATTCTAAGGAATATAATCCCAGACTCATTAATCTATCCTCATATGGGAGGGACTGGAGCCCACCAATCCTTTTTGTTACTCTCCTCTGCACTGCCTCCAAGTTCTTGATATCTGTTATATGATAAGGACTCCAAAATTGCACACCATACTCCATTAGAGGCCTCACCAATGCACCATGCAACGGCAGTATCATGGTCCTATCTCTACATTCAATACTGTGCAAAATACAGTGCATCATTCTGTTTGTGCTATATACCACTTTGGCAGTTTTAGACCTAAATGTAAGGTTGTTTGCTACTAATATTCCAAGGCCTTTTTCACACTTCATGCTTTTCAGAGTATATCCACTTATTTATAGTTTGCACAAATATTTTTTGGACCAAATTGCATAACACTACATTTTTCTATAGTAAATCTCGTTTTTTGTGCTTCTGCCAGATGGTTATTGTATCCAAGTCCTTTTGCATATTCTGTGTGTCCTCTTGTGTTCTTATGATTGCCCCTACTTTACTGTCATCTACAAATTGAATATCCATGAATTTTCAGAAGTGGTCAGCAGAGAGACAAACACATTAAACAACACTGGGCCTAGTACCGAGCCCTGCGGGACTCCACTCGTCACCATACCCACTCCGATACATGCCCTCTAAACTTGACCCTCTGCCTCCTATCACTAAGCCATGGGTTAATCCACGTAATAATCTGTGGTTCAACTCCTAGTTCCTGTAGCGTATCAATAAGATTTCATTGGAAACCAGATCAAAGGCCTTGGAGAAATCAAGGTACACCACATCCACTGGCAAACCTTCCTCCATGGCCTTGCTGATAGGCTCAAAAAAACTCATCAGATCCATTTGACATGACCTCCCATGTGTAATATCATGTTTTGTGTTGTCCATGAGACACTTTCTTTGTATATATTGATGTAGGGACTCTTTAATAAATTCCTCCTTAACTTTACACAGGATACATGTCAGACTGATGGGCCTATAGTTTCCAGCCTCTGATTTCACCCCTTTTTTATGGATGGGAGTCATGCTGGCTGACCTCCAGTCATCTGGTATTTCCTCATTTTTCAATGATCTATTAAAAAGATGCCCAACTGAGCCAGCCAATTCATTGGCCAATTCTTTGAGCAGTCAGGGATGCATCTCATTGGGCCCTGGGGATTTGTTAATTTTAAGAACCAACAGTTTAGTCATTACTGCTGAGGTTTCAATTGTAATACTGTCAGGTTTGTTCTGTTGCATGCAGGTTTTATTTTCATTATTAAATGTCTTAGTTTGGAACACACTTACAAAATATTTATTAAATGCATCTGTCATTTTCTTTTCTTCAGTGATTATTTCTCCTTCTATTATTACTGGTCCAATCCTTGCCTAATGAAATTCATTCAATGCTCCTGAGTAAACTGGCAGTAGAACCATCTGGTCCACTCACCCTGTTATTCAATACATCTCTAGCCTTGGAGAAGTAGTACAAGACTGGAAAATCACACATATTACTCCCATATTTAAAAAGGGAAAAAGTCACTTGTTGAGAACTACTGACCTATAAGCATAAAATCCCAGGTTGGTAAACTGCTTGAGGGTTTATTAGACAGTTTGTGGCTAATGATCTAAGAAGTTTAGATATTTTGGATGTAACCCAGCATGGGTTTTCTCAGGAAAGGTTATGTGTCACAAACCTCCTGGATTTTTTTTGAGCCTGTCAGCATGGCACTGGATGAGAGGTTCCCTGTGGACATGGTGTACTTAGTTTACAGCAAGGCTTTTGACTCTATATCCCACTTGAAGTTGATGGAAGTACTTAGAGACATGGGGGTAGACTCTGGCCTTATGAAATAGATTCAATCATGGTTTTCAAAAGGACTTCTAAGAGTACAAATGAGAAGTTTTTTTCTGACTGGGGTGTTGTGACTAGTGGTGTGCCACAGGGATCAATCTTGGGCACAACTCTTTTTCTACTTCACCTCCAGCATGCAGGGTTTAGATGGAGTTTGGATACATAAATATGCCGAATATATACAAAGGTGGGAGCCATAGTTAACAACTTTGAGTCTGTTCAACAATTACAGCATTATTTGTACTCCCTGGAACAGTGGGCAATACAACACAGATTATCCTTTAACGAAAATAAGTGTAGTGCCATTCATTTTGGACACAACAACCCCAGAGCTGAATATACAGTAAACAACAAGATTTTAAGTGTTACATCCAGGAAAAGGACCTGGGGTAATTATCTCTAATGATCTAGGTTTTGAACTTAGTAAGAGATCAATTAAAAAGCTAATCAGTTATGAGCAATATATTAAGAAATAAACACAGTAGGAAGAGAGAGGTTCTGTTGCCCTTGTATAGAACATTGACAAGACCTATCCTGGAGTATGGAGCACCATTCTCTACAACACAGTATTGGTATTACTAAATCTTATGAATGAGTTCAGAGGAGATTCCACTAAAAAAATTGTTACAGTCAGGGAAAAAGAATATACCCAGAGGTTACAGATGCTTGACCTTTACTCTATGACATACAGGAGGGTGAGAGGTGACCTAGTTTTTGTCTTTAGGGTGCTTAGAGATGATAACCTGTTGGAATCTGCTGGGTTACGATAGAAAATACAGACAGGTAGGTCTATTAGAGGACACTGTATGCAATTACAGGAGAGTTTTCAGAACTTCCAGAGAGGGTTATGGTTCAGGCAGAGAGTGGTGAACATATGGAACACATTATCTAAGGAGGTGGCAAATGCCCCACACTTGGTACATTTAAGGCAAGGTTAGACATAAATATGGAGACAGGGCTAGGGGTTTCTATCATTGAATCAGTGATGAGTCTCTTATGGCCCTTGTAACCATTTGACTTGTATCCAATCCTGTGACCTATGACCTATTCCATTAGCAAATAAGCTCAGACATGCAGACTATATGAAAAGAGGGCCAGCGTTAGGGCAGCCTTGATTACATGAGATGCAGAGCAACCAATACTGTAATGTTTTTCCTTTTGTTGCTTGAGGTTGGTGATGTTAGGCTGGAAACCTAACACCACATTTCTACATTTATTGCTTTAATCGAATCCTAACTGGAGCTAACCTTAACCCCTATCCTGCAGGAAGCAAAAGGAAAATAAATAGGGTTTTGCCTCTCACAAGTCTTTGCAAATCAGGCTAGGGTCTTCCTTGGTGTTGTCAACAGTAATGTTCACATGATTCCATCAGCAAATATGATCAGATGTGCAGACTATATGAAATGAGTGGAGGTTAGGGTTGACAACCCTGAGGAAAGAAAACAGTCCTGATTTGCAAGACTCGGAGAAGCAAAACTTTAATGTTTTTTCCTTTGCTGCCTGCAGGGTGGGGGTGGGCTGTTAAGGCTGGAAACCCTTAACACCACATTTCTACCTTTGTTGGTTTAATCTGAACCATAACTGGTGCATTAACAAAGATTTTGCTTCTACATTTTAATATACTAGAATCATATTCTCATTCATGTAGGTCCCAAAGAGACCTGCATGAACACATCCATCTAGCCAGGGGAGTATAGGACCCTCTGGGCCTTGCACGTATATCCCTCCATAGATGTTGTCTAAAAAAAGCAATAAAGTTGAAATGTTAGCCTATGGTAATTTTAATTTTTTAATTTTTATTGTTTTGTATATGGCCCCTACATTTTGGGGGGATTGTTATGTGTTTCTTTTGATATACAGCTTGTCCCTTAACTCCAGATATTGACAGAGTTATGCATTGTTATTGTTGAAATGTGGGGAAAATAAACAGTCCAAATTCTATTTTCATATGAAGGAATCATTTTCCATGAGAGTGACACAACTGACACAATAAAAGAATGTGGAAAAACTAAGTCCAAATTATTTTTTTATATGAAGACATCTTTCATACTCACAAAAAAAGATGCCTTTACGAAAAAAAAATTTGGATTAGTATTTTTCCACATTCTTATTTCATATGGAGGATTCTTTTTTTGTGAGATTGTGTCAGTATCATGAAAAAAGAATCCTTCATACAAAAAAAGAATGTGGAAAAAAAACCTAAGTCTAAATTCTTTTCTTGTATTAGTGCAACCTATTTTCATATGGCTGATTCTTGTTTCATATGGCCATGCGAAAAAGAAAATCTTGTCACAAAAGATTTAAAAATGTGTTAAAAACACATTTCTGGGTAATGTTTCTAACACCTAACTGCAGCATCCACCTAATGGGTTTCCAGTTAGTAAGATATACATGTTGGTCTGTTTGTATAATGGGTTTCAATTTTTTTTGAAAAAGTTGAAACAACATTGCAGCATTATAAAACATTTTTTTCACAATAAAAAGATTATCCCCATACGAAACAGAATCTTTCTTCATCTAGGCCAAGTTCTTTTTCATGCCAAACAGCTATCTAAAATACTGTACTGAACATACTCAGAACCAAAATTTGAAATCCTTATAACTTTGGAATGGATTATTATTTTTTTCACCAAACCAGTGAAAGGCACCACTCTGTGCCAAGCCCATTCTATTTCAGATAAGAATGATAAACTGTCTGGGTGCTATGGGATGACAAAAAAAGGCAAACAAAAACAATTTTTTTCATTTTTATCATTATCAAATTCATAAAATCCATGGGCCCGATTCTCAAAGTGGGCCTGCATTGGTGCAAACTGTGGCACACAGCAGCTTGCGCTGAAGCCTGGTAAGCCAGGGACCCTGCACCTGATTCTCTGTTGGGCAGGGTCCTGGCAGCTAAGACATGTGGCCTGCAGCAATCAGGGCTGGACACCAAATAGAGGGTGCACTGGCAGTGTATGTCACAAGCTGCGGGGGTGGCTGTATACTGCTCTAGCCCCTCTTGGGCAAACGGCACCCCTCCCCAAACCCTGATTATGCCATTACCCTGGATAGTAAAGTGAGCATCATGTCTCCCTCCCCAAACCCTGATCATGCCATTACCCTGGACAGTACAGTGAGCATCATGCCTCCCTCCCTGAACCCTTATTTTGCCATTGTCCTGAACAGTACAGTGAGCTTCATGCCTCCCTCCCCAAACCCTGATCATGCCATTACCCTGGACAGTACAGTGAGCATCATGCCTCCCTCCCCGAACCCTTATTTTGCCATTGTCCTGAACAGTACAGTGAGCATCATGCCTCCCTCCCGAACCCTTATTTTGCCATTGTCCTGAACAGTACAGTGAGCATCATGCCTCCCTCCCAGACCCTTATTTTGCCATTGTCCTGAACAGTACAGTGAGCTTCATGCCTCCCTCCCCGAACCCTTATTTTGCCATTGTCCTGAACAGTACAGTGAGCATCATGCCTCCCTCCCCAAACCCTGACCATGCCATTACCCTGGACAGTACAGTGAGCATCATGCCTCCCTCCCCAAACCCTGATCATGCCATTACCCTGGACAGTACAGTGAGCATCATGCCTCCCTCCCCAAACCCTGATCATGCCATTACCCTGGACAGTACAGTGAGCATCATGCCTCCCTCCCCGAACCCTGATCATGCCATTACCCTGGACAGTACAGTGAGCATCATGCCTCCCTCCCCAAACCCTGATCATGCCATTACCCTGGACAGTACAGTGAGCATCATGCCTCCCTCCCCGAACCCTTATTTTGCCATTGTCCTGAACAGTACAGTGAGCTTCATGCCCCTTTTCCCGAACCCTGATCATGCCAAGTACTGTATAATCAACACCATGCCGCCCTCTGCAATCCCTGATACCACAAAATACCTGAAAAGCCCACAGCCTAGTGATCTAGTGGCCACCCACCCTCCTCCCCAGCAGGTAGTACCAACTCCCCCAACACTCCCCATCCCATAAAATAGCTGGCACCAGCACAGCCCTCTGCTCATCTCTGTGGCCAGTGCCAACTGAACTGTCACTTAGCCTGCTGTATGTACCATACAGCATATGCAATATGCAGCAGGCAGTTCCCCAGGGAGGGGGAAGGGCCTACCATAGAGCTCACATAGCTCCCCCTCCAGTTCCCCAAAAAATGGCTTGAGTACCTGAAAGGATCACATAATATATGTGTGGTGTGCCCAGACCTCCCCACAATTCTGCCAGCAGGAAGAAGAGTGGGGAACATCAAAGTGAGCAGTAATAATTATAGTTTGGAAAAATTTGATGAGGTGCTTCCACCCAGACTCTTTCAACAGGTGTGAATTAGTTACTTTGGTAAAGGCTACACAAGTGCATTGCCAATCATCTAGCAAGACCAGCACACTTGCACAAAATGAGTTTTCAAAGCTGAAAAAAAAAACAGCCAGAGAAGGGGCACCTTTGGTAGGCACTCCCTCTGCTATTAAGGTGTTAATAACACATTAAAATAGTGGTAGTATATATAATATATAGATAATATATCTGTGTATATAGCGCTTGTTAGGTATTATTGTGTTATCAAGGTTTTAATAACACAATCATACACTTTATTTAGCTAATTGATATAATACACTAACTGGCTACCATCATATATTGGGAAATACATGATGGCTTGATGGGACAAAGGCCCAAGGGGATATGTGATGGCTGGTGGTGGAATACACTATGTATCTGAACAAGTGGAAACTGACCTCAGGTAACTTCATGAGTACGGAGCATAGCAGAGCCATGAGTGATGGTTCTGGAGGTCACTCTCCACGAGTTCAGATACATAGTGTATTCCAATATCGGCCATCAAATATTCACTTTATACAATAGGGAGATTTTTTTAGGATGATTTTTCATTGTTTTTGTTGTAGCTTGTGTTGAAGTTCTTCTAGAAATACTAGGATTATTTTGTGCTGTGCTCCCTGGCTCTGCTGTGTACTGCTACTGTGTAGTACAAGTTGCTGTTAGGGTTGCTAGTGTGTTTGCTATGTAGCGGACATGGTGACATTTAGAACATGAGTTAATAATAATATTTTTATTTATTTTGCGCCTTTCAAATGTCAAGGCGCATTACAGTAAAATACATAAGATAAAAATACAAGAGTACAAAATACAGAAAGTAATATTATAAACACACACAAAAGCAAATCAATGAACTGGAAAACCATATGCCTTTTCCCACAGGAAGGATTTCAGAGCCTGTTTAAAACTCCCCATGGTCATACACTCCCTGATCCGACTGGGTAGAGAATTCCAAAGAGAAGGGGCCGCAAACATAAAAGCACTGGCCCCAGCAGATTTTAACATCACCCTTGGAATCTCTAGCAACCCCTCATTGGCTGAGCAGAGTGATCTCACAGGTCGATAAGGGATCAGGAGTTCATTCAGGTAATCAGAGCCCAGATTGTGCAGGGCTTTAAAAGTCAGTAGTCTGACTTTGAAGGTGATCCGCCACTGAACTGGCAACCAGTGCAGTTCCCGCAGCACCGCTGTAATATGGGAAGATCTAGGGGTGCCCATCAGCACCCGGGCTGCAGAATTCTGCACCAGCTGCAAGCGGTGGATATCAACCCCTGGAAGCCCAAAGCAAAGCGAGTTGCAGTAGTCCAGGCGCGAGGTCACAAAGGCATGGATCAGAGTTGGCAGATCACTGTATGAAACAAGGTGCTTGATCCTGGCGATGTTTCTTAGATGGTAGAAAGATGACTTACCACTGCTGACACCTGGGACCAAGAGTCAGCCCTGCATCTAATATCACCCCGGTCTCACGCCCGTTCAGAGACCTGTAGCTTGACATCCCCAAAAAACAATCCAGATGGGGTGCCAGCCGCAGGTCTCCCTATCCAGTGATCAGGATCCAATACCAACACCTCCATCTTTCCAGAGTTCAACTTCAGCCAGCTGGACCTCATCCAGTCCTGGATTTCATTTAGGCAGCTGTTAAATACCGAGATAGCTCCTTCCTGGTCGGGTGCAAAGGACAGGCATAGCTGGGTATTATCTGCGTAACAATGAAACCTCATCTCATACCATCTCACAATGTCTCCGAGGGAAGCATGTACACCACAAATAACATGGGGACAACATAGAGCCCTGAGGAACCCCACAAAGTAGAGAGATGGGATCAGAGGAAAAAACCTGACACCACCCTCTGGGTTCTTCCGGAGGTATGAAGTGAACCATCTGAGAACAATCCCAGAGAGCCCACAAATACATCTCAGGCGCTCAAGTAGGACCCTATGGTCAACGGTGTCAAATGCTGATGACAGATCTAATAGTACCAAAATGGACCATTTTCTCTGGTCTCTCGCCATCAGGAGATCATTGAGCACCAGAACCAGCACAGTCTCAGTACCTCTTTCGAAAACCTGATTGAAGAGGTTTGTAGATGCTATGGATGGTCAAATGGTTCTCCAACTGGGCCACCACTACCTTCTCGATCACCTTCCCCACAAAGGGAAGGTTCGAGATAGGTCTGTAGTTAGCAAGACAGTCTGGGTCTAAGAATGCTTTCTTCAACAAGGGTGTCACCACAGCCTCTTTCAAGGAACAGGGATATTTACCCGAGTCAAGGGAACACCAGATTATCTGTGCTAGAACCAGGAAAATAGACTCCCCACACCCCAGAATTAGGGAAGATGGGCCTGGATCTAAACTACAGCAGGTAGGTCACAACCCTTGGACAATCCACATAACATCTATGATTTCCGGGCGGTCGAAGGTACTCCAGGAAAACGAAGGGGTAGTGACCAGGTCCTGGCCAATAGCAACCCACATAGAATGTGTCAAACAGATCTCTGACCTAATGTCAGCCACCTTATCAGCAAAGAACCGAGCAAGCTCATCACACTGTAATTGTGAAAACGCTCTACGGCACTGTAGACAGGTTGGGTTGCACAATCTGTCCACAGTTCTGAACAGCTCAGCTGGTCGGTTCTGAGCGGCATAAATTTCCCCGGACAGGAACTCTGCCTTCTTACGAGAGATTTCTGACTGATAGAACTGATGATGTTTTAACAGTCTAAGGTGGTCGGCATCCAGGCCAGATTTCCACCAACAATGTTCTAACCTGCGTCCAAGTCGCCGCAACTCCCTCAAGGCCCTATCAAACCATGGAGCCCGAGGTCGAAGGGAGAGAGGATGCACATGAACTGGAGCAATAGAATCCAGGGCAGAGGTGATGGCAGTATTATAGGCCACAAGCAATGCCTCTGGATCACTGCAATGCACAGGAAATTGTGATAGGTCAAGAACCGCAGCAAGGCCATCAGAAGAAATATTCTGCAAAGGGCAGTACTTGACCATCTCCACAGGGGTCGGCCTACAAGGTGGGGCGCCAAAATTGAATCTCACAGTGTAGTGATCTGACCAACCGACTGGTTCCACCTCCACGTCAGAAGCCTCGATCCCCAGGAGGAAGACCAAATCAAGAGAATGGCCACCTTTGTGTGTAGCAGTGGTAACCACCTGTGTTAGGCCCAGTGAATCCATTAACTGGAGGAAGTGTTGTCCAAATTACGAGAGTTCGTCAGTCATTCATGCATTAAAGTCACCCAGGACCATCAGCCTGAGAGACTCAAAAGCCATGTTGACAATGAAGTCCGCTACTTCCTTAAGGAATTGCTTCTTATCTCCTGGTGGGCCGGTAGATGAGAAGCGATTCGATAGCCCACACCTGCTACAACAGCACATTCAAAGAGATGGTCTCCTCAACTGGAACACTAGTGAGTTACAATTTGGTCTTAAAACAGACCGCAACCCCCCCCGCGCAGTCCAACCTTGGGTGATGTATCACCGTATACCTGGCTGGAATTGCAGCCTGCAATATTGGTCCCGCATTATCATCCAGCCAGGTCTCGGTGATGCAAGCCAGATCTGTCAAACCAACAAGATCTGAAATCACAGCAGTCTTGTTCTGGACATATCTGGCATTGCACAACATCGCCCGGGTTGGATAAAACTCCTGGGCTGCCTTGACTATCTGCCCATCACTAATGATGGTGCCCTTGGGTATGTGGGCTGAACGAGGTGGTCCATGTTCCAAGCTCCACTTAGCCCAGGGTGTCTCCTGGCTTAATCAGCCTAATGAGAGCCCGCCTCCACTCACCTCCACTGTTCATCCCCACCCCTTCCCCCGCAGGCAATACCTAGAGCCTGACAATGTTGGCAGATAGAAAAACAGAGGGGGTATGGAAAGGGCAGAGGGAGGAGAGCGGAGGCTGAGGAAGACGATTTAGGGGGTAAGACAAGCACATCTCAGAATCCACAACCTCTCAAAATTAAGCAATTTAAGAACAAAATATTGTGTACCAAAAATCATCCCCTTATGCAGTTCAATCCAACTAAATAGCTAAAATTACCAAACTACTAATTTAACACAATCTAAATTATAACCCAAAAATAATAAACCCTAAGGCGCCTCCAGAGAAATCTCTCACAAATCTCGGAGGAGGACCATCAATACAAATCAATAATAAAAACAATAATAAAACTAATATAACTATTAAAATAACTATGACAAAACAACTAAACAAAACTAATTTAACTCCCCACCCCAGGACTCCTCACAGTATTAAGGATGGGAAGAAAGAACAAAATAAAATTCAAACAAGTTTTTTCTCCTAAAGGTCCTCTCACAACAAATAGGAAAAACATACACAGTATCAGTAAACCATTTGAAATTATTGGCACTCTCACTGCTAACGGTGGTTACATTTTGTCCAGAATCAGAGGCTTTAAGGCTAGTGAGGCTCTCTCACCACCCACACTTTCCTTCAGATAGTCCCAAAATTCAGAGACAAATCAAAGGCATTACTCAACACAATATATAAACTAAATGTAGGTCATAAAATAGAAGCAGTCTAAAATAGGCAAAAGATATCCACAGGCCAAGCCACAAGGCATAGACCCCCCAACCCCCAACTTGCCTAATCAGGCTCTATGTGCATAAAATAAGACAAAGTTCTCTCACTGCCTTTCAAATCAGCAGAATTGTCAAAATACTTGCAGTTTCAAGAACTGATCAAAGTACTTGTGTTTTTCATGGAATCCACACTCCTCCCTAAAGTTCAGTCACGATAATCCAAACAAAGGGGTGCTTGCTAGTTCTTAATTTCTCAGGTTTCCCAGCACAAAGATGGAGCTAACAAACAACAAGTCGGTGAGCTCGATTTGCAGTGAACTTGTTCCTCGGGTGTGAATACTCAAACCCAGCTTAGACCCGTAAAGGAAACCCAGACCCCGCTACCATCCCCACTTTAGGTGACCAAGGAGCACCCAACCTAGCCAGATGAACCACGGAGACCAATGGGCTAGACCAGGAGAACGATCGATCCTCCGATCAATCTCTTTCGTGATTGGTTGTTTTGGGTATGGGGGAGGGTCGGACAGTTTGCGTTACATGGCGGCTGCATTTGTCGTTTAGCAGGATTTACAAGAGCTACTGTGATGTTGTGTTACTTTTTGTGTTTTTATATATTAAATTATTTATGTGGTTGATCGTACCTTCAGTATCCGGTTCTGAGTTTCGGGAGTCACGGTTGGAAACAGGTGAGTGGGATGCACCGCAAGCTTGGTAGGTGTGTCATAGTGTTGTGGGCAGGTGAGTGGGCGAAAGTGCAACTGTGTTTGATCGAGGCTTGGCATTTAGTTTACGAAAAGAAAAAAGAAACAACTGTGCTGTTAAGAAAATGTATTCTGGTCATTATAGTGTATTACAGCCATTTTAGAGCAGTGTTTCTGGTGACAAGAGAAGGTGCTGTTGTGGTACATGGGCGTACGGGGGGGGGAGATGATGTGTCTACTGTGTGCATAAATGGCAATGATGTGTCTACTATGTAAGTAAATGTATGTGATGGTTTGTCCGGTCACCCCAATTGAAGATATATATATTCATATATATATATATTTATACAATGGGGGTGAGACATATTCCAGTGAGATAAAACAAGTTGTTTTCACTGCAGTGAAATAAATCCTGATGACATCAGCAGAGTTAAAATAAATACCATTTATTACACCCTGGAAACCCACGCAACCATGCAAAGCCACACAAATTGTACATTTTGCAACAATGAGGACCCCATTGTATAAATAGGATACACGATGTGCATGCATGTGATATGGGAAATATGTTCAGTCCTGTCCGGTGACCTCTGAAACCTCACTCGTGACTTCGCCACTCATGAGTATTCAGAGGAATGAAAATATTTTCCATATCACACTCATACCATCATGTATCCATATATATATATATATATATATATATATATATATATATGAAATGCATGATTGGGCCCTAATCCCCATTGAAGAAGCCATCATATACTTTCCCATATATGATGGTAGCCAGTGAGGGTATTATGATCCCAATTAGCTAACTACACTGTATTAATGCATTATTAACAATGTAATAACACATTAACCCTTGCAGGGCCATGGACTGATATATCAGTCCAAAATTCCTATACGTTCTAATTCTGTCAGCAACCTAAGGTTTAATATGTATGATGGAGACTATACTTAAGGAAAGGTTAATAACCTTTCTGGAGGTGAATGGACTCCAGGACAACAGCCAGCATGGGTTTGTCTCAGGCAAATCTTGCCAGACAAACTTGGTTGACTTTAATGACTGGCAGCTGAAGTAGTTGTTCATTGTTCGACTAAAAAAGTCATTACAAATTAAACATCCTTAAAACACATTTCATTACATTTAAAAACATAAAAATTACAAAAGAAATCAAAATAAATATTACAATTATATATAATAAATCCAATACATCACAAAGTACAGGGCCACAAGATTGGAATCTCTCCTTCCTCAAAATTCTTAGATTCAAAATTATTGCACACCTTTTTGTTTTCTTATCTTTGCCACGGTTACAAAGTAGTTTGCCAAACATTTAATTGCAAGTCGATCTTCTATATAGAAAATAATTTTTGTCAGAATATGGATGTCTATACTTAATGGATCTAGCCTTTCAACTTGGAATATTGTTTTAAGTAGCTAGGTTCAAGGCTTATTGTACCAACTGCCAGCCCATAATACATGTAGTAGGTCTTCAACACCCCTGCTGTACAATCACAATTACTCAGACTATCTAGGATCTTTCTGTATCTTATCTGTAAAACTTTACTGTCAAAAGTTTTGCATTTATATAATAAAGTTAATTCTTAACTTCTGGTCTGTCAGAGTTCGAAATAATATTGTAGTTCAAATCATTTTCATTATTTTAGCAAACCAGGAAGAAAATCTGGACTCCTAATTTTTTCATGTCTGAGGTAGTCAATAGATTCTAATTGTTTTAGTGATATATTTCTTGCACTGGGTGCTAAAGATGATATCAACAACAGAATATTTTAAGGAACTTCAAGTTATATTTTCTAATAATTTATAAATATTTGAGAGCCAAGGGATTTGAAACAACCCATATTTTGCCATTTGATTTTCTCTAAAAGATATAACTTTGGAATTCTGACACATGTAAGTCTAGTAAGTCTAAGCCAATAGTCTAACTTTCTGAATCCATTACAGTATTTATATTTTCCAACCCAATTCTGCACGTAAGTATGCAGATGGGAAAGACCAAAGAACTGCAATGGATTTCTTCTGGAGTTAATGTATAGGGACCATAAGATTTTCCTCTCCCTTTAATGTCCCAAATGTCTCCACCATAGCCTATCTGGGCCAAATATTTCACCTGAATTACCTCAAGCAGTGGTTTTATGGTCATACCACCATAAGAATAGTTGAATTTTCCTAAAGCAGCAGCTTTTTTTTATTTTTATTTTGCTGTAGATAAAACTTTCTCAGAATGTTTTTCCATTGATATTTTGCTGAAAAGCAAAGTCCCAGATAGATATAGGTATGTAATGACTGGGTGACCAGGGCACTTGGTAGGGACAAAGTGGTGGATGTTTTGTATCCGGACATCAGCAATGCCATCAAGTCCATACCACATGGAAGGCTGCTTAGCAAACTGAGATACCTGGGAGCAGGAGAAAACTTGATGGTCTGGACAAGAAACTGGCTCCAAGACAGGCAGCAGAGGTAGTGGTGGAGGAGACTCTCAACTTCAAGAGCTGTAACCAGTGAGTACCACAGGGCTCAGTACTGGGTCCAGTGTTGTTTGGCATATTTATAGCCAACATCTCACAGGAATTAAAACAAGGTCAGTCTTTTTGCAGATGACACAAAGATCGGGGCAGTGGTGTATACGATGCAGGTGGCAAGGACTACAGGGCAGTCTAGCTACTCTTGAGCACTGATGGGAAACATGGCAGCTGGGGTTTAATGCAAAGAAATGCAAAATCATGCACTTGGGAGTAAGAAACAGAAGAGATGATTATTGGTTGGGGAGGTACAGTTGTCCCCTACAGAGGAGGAAAAGGATCTTGTGGTGGTTATAACAGGGCAGATGAACCACTCTGCTCAGTGCAAGAAAGCAGCAGCCAAAGCTAACAAGATGCTGGGGTGCATTGCGACAGGAATCACCTCCAGGTGAGGGGAGGATATCCTATCACTGTACAGATCATTCGTGAGGCCACACCTGGAGTACTGCATGCAGTTCTGGCAATCCTACTTGAAGAAAGATGTCACATTACTAGAAGGGATACTGTGCAAAGCAATCAAGAAGATCCTCGCACTGGAGGACAAACCCTATAAGAAGAGATTGAGTGTGCTCGACATGTACTTATAGAAACATAGAAAGTGACGGCAGATGGGTATCTCTTGATCCATTGAGTCTGCCCACTGATCCTACCCCCCCCATCTACCAACACAAACTAGGATGCCTTTGTGCTTGTGCCATGCCTTCTTGAATGAGTCAATTGTTTTAACCCCTACCACTTCTTGTGGGAGGCCATTCCAGGTGTCCACCACCCTCTCGGTAAAGAAGTACTTCCTCATATTTCCCCTGAACCTACCCCATGTTGTTTAAGCCCCTGATAAACTTGAAGGTTTCTATCATGTCCCACCTCTCCCCTACCCGATTAGAACAGCGCTACAATAATAGCACTGCACAGAAAAGCACAGTCTGTATAGTGCTACCACAGACCATAATAGGGGAATAACAGCGTTATGTAGTAAGCACTCCCCAGGTCACTGTCCATGGTGCTAGCAGAGCCCACAAGAGGAGAGGAAATCAGGAAGCTAGGAAGCTGGCTGAGCTGCTCCCATGGTGTGGAGTGCTAAAGCATGAGCAGCTTGGCTGAAATGGTGGTGGAGACCAGGGTTCTAATCCTGGTCTCCTGAATTTTATTGTTTCCTCCGTAATCCAACTCCAACTCAGAGTTGATTATTATAATTATAGTGGTGCTGGGGGCAGAGCACCCCACTTGGGAGGGTGCAAGGGGGTTTTCAGCCCCCTCCCGCAAAAACACAGTTTACGAGTGGTAACAATCGCAAACCAGACTTGTGATCACTACTAGTGGCACTGTCTTTGCTAGCAGCATTTGTTCCTGCAGCTTTTCTGATCAGCGCTGTTTGGACAGCACTGTTATTGACAGGCTGTCCATGCAGTCACTGTTTGGACCTAGTGCCCCCTCTCTCTGCGCTGTTTGAAGGAGTACATGTTTAGCTCCCAACCTTGTTTCATAAGGCTTATTGTACAGACCCTGCATCATCTTGGTTGCTCTTCTTTGCACAGTCTCTAACCTGTCAATGTCCTTTTTCAGGTGCGGTCTCTAAAAAAAAATGCACAGTGTTCCAGATGAAGCCTCACCAGGGATCTGTACAGAGGCAGGACTACCTCTCTTCTTCTACTAGTAATGCCTCTTCCTATGAATCCCAGCATCTTGCTTGCCTTCAACACTGCTTTCTCACACTATTTACCTACCTTCAAGTCCTTAGATTTTGTAACCCCCAGATTCCTTTTCTGCTCAGTGACTAGTAATTTTTCTCCTTCCATGAAGTACTCCACTTGTAGGTTCCCTCTTCCCAGGTGCATGACTTTGCAATTTTTTGTGTTAAATTTCAGCTGCCTGGAGTCAGACCAACTTTTCAGTTTCAGTAAGTCTTCTCTCATTCTGTTAACCCCTTCTGAATAATCCACCCTATTGCAGATCTTTGTGTTGTCTGTGAATAGACACACTTTCCCCTCTAATCTGATTGTAATGTCACTTATGAAGATGCTGAATAGAATGGGACCCAAAAGCAAACCCTAAGGAACCCCGCTGGACACCCACTTTTCCTCTGACAGGCTTCCATTAACAGATACCCTCTGGGTTCTTCCTTGCAGTCAGTTCCTAAATCAGTTCACCACCATGTCCTCTACACCTAAGTTGGCCAACTTATTTAATAGCCTTCTATGTGGAATGGAGTCAAAGGCTTTGCTGAAGTCCAGGTATACTATGTCCATTGCCCCTCCTTGAGCTACTGTCATGTTTACTCAATCAAAGAAGGTGATAAGCTTTGTGTGGCAGGAACTACCCAGTGTAAAACCATGTTGCCTGAGATCCTGTAGCCTGCTGATTTCTAGAAATGCTATGATCGTCTCCTTGAGGAGGGTTTCCATAATCTTTCCCACTACCGAGGTTAGACTAACCTGACAGTAGTTCCCTGTCTCCTCCTTACTCCTGCTTTTGTGGAAGGGGTTCACATTGGCTTTTTTCCAGTCCTCCTGTACTTCACCAGTCTCTTGAGAAAAGTTAAATAGCTGTGCCATGGGTGCTGTTAGTTCCTTCTCCAGCTCCTTGAGTAACCTAGGATGAATGTCATCCGGGCTCATAGCTTTGACCACTTTGAGTTTGCTTAATTGTTTTAGGACCCCTTCTTCTGTGAATGGTCTTGTGTCCATGGCATCTGACTTGATGACTTTTTCCGGTTAGTTGGGGTCCATCCTCCTCATTCTCCAGTGTGAAGACTGTGCTGAAGTATTTATTGAGGATTTTGGCTTTGTGTTTTGTCTCCTTCTGCATGCCCCTCATTTTCCCTTGCTAATCTTATAATCCTCCTTTGATTTCTGTCTTTCGCTAATGTATCTGAAGAAAGTCTTGTTGCCTTCCTTGATACTCAGAGTAATCAGTTCCTCTGCCTGAGCCTTTTCAGATTTGACAGCCTTTCCCGCAAGTTTCAGCTTCTCCCTATATAATTCCAGATCCTTCTCAATCCCAGTTTGCTTGAATTCACCTCCACTTTGTCTGTGTTCATAAGCAACAGATCTAAGGCAGCATTGCCCCTTGTGGGTTCAGCCACGGGTTTTCTGAGTCCTGTTGCCTGGAAAGCTGCCAGAACCTCTTTGCTTCTCACTGTAGTAACCTTCCAGGAGTTCCAATTTACGTTTCGTAAATTAAAGTCCCCCACCAGAATTACTTCCCCTTCCCCACCATCATGATGATGGAGTCCAACAGCACTTTGTCCTCCTTTTCACCCTGGAGGAATGGTGGGATGGGGGAACATGATAGAAACCTTCAAATATATGAAGGGCTTAAATAAGGTTGGTACTGACAGCATTCTTAGATAGAAGGAAGGGAGGGAGGAGGAGGGATACTTAGGGGCACAGTCTGAAGCTGGAGGGTGGTAGATTCAGGAGGAAATGAGAAGGCATTACTTAACAGAAAGAGTGGTGGCGGGTGAAATGCACTGCCAGGAGGTGGTATCCTTAACATCGGTGGGTAGTTTTAAGAAGGGGGACAAAGTCTAGGGGAAGGTCACAAAGAGGGCTACAAAGGAAGTGGTGTCAGCAAGCAGGGGCATGACTTTGAATGTGCAGGTAAGGGAGGGAGAGACAGCTGCAGTATAAATGGTCTGCTAGCTGCACACTCAAACAGACATGATAGACTGTATGGCCTGTATCTGCTGGCATTTTTTGTATGTTTGTAATACCCAACTCACAAAAAGCCATTCCAATAACACATGACAAGTCCATTAACACATCTAACAAGCCCCTTAATAACACGTGTAACAAACCCCTTCATAGCAAGTCCATTAACACATGTAACAAGCCCCTCAATAACATGTGTAACAAACCACTTCATAGAAGTCCATTAACACATCTAACAAGCCCCTTCATAACATGTACAACAGCCACCTCCCCCCCAACCAACAGAAATCTACCCAAAACAAACTGTCAAAACAGCACCTCAAATATACTATTCCAAGACCCTCCATCCAAACAGTTCTGGCAGGTTCAACGACATTCTCACTGTGCCCCACTACTAAATGCCACTCTTGTCATTTGAAGATTCACTCCCAGCTCACTCCTGACTGCAAACCATACTGCATGCTCAACCCAATCACACTGACTGCATGCCATTCATAAGACCACCACTCTTCCAACCATGCCAACTGCATGTCACTCCTGTGCCAACTGCATGCTGTTCACAAGACCACTACTTTTCCAACCAAACTGACTGCACATCACTCCCAATACCACCACACACTTCCTCCAGTAAAATAAATACCATGGGAGCCATGCCTCCTTTATAGGAGCCCCCTGCACTACAGAAACAGAAAAGGGACAAAACAGGCAGTCCCTACACTACAGAACAGCCCTACACTACTAGAAAACATTGGACACAGCAAGAAGTGTTCAACTTTATGCATTATATAAAATAAATGATGGCAAAGTCCTATGTGAGGAAATAATACCATCTGGGGGTTAAACAAGCTCATAAAGGCCATATGCCCTTTGGACTAGTGGCTTTATGACTTGTTCAAGCCCTTGATAGTATTATTTCTTCATGTACAACACTTTATAATGTATTCTCTCTCTCTCCATATATATTATTTTTTTATTGCAAAAAATTATGTTAATGAATCAGTCAGGGTTGATTTCCACACCAACAAAAGTGTGGAAGTTTGATGTTAGGGTTTCCAACCCTACTACCCCCCACCCCATCCCCACCCTCCACACCAATAGGGTGCAGGGGGAGATGTGGAGTCATCAGGCCTAACCTCACCACATTCCATCTGTAAAGAAGCTGAGCTGGCACATTATAGGAGAATGGGGTGAGATTTAGGCCTGATGACCTCAACACCCCCCCACACCTGTTGGTGTGTAGATGGGGTTGGAGCATGGGGTAGTAGGGATGGAAACCCTAATGTCGAATTTCTACACTTTTGTTGGTGTGGAAATCAACCCAAACTGATGCATTAACATTGCTTTTTGCAATGAATTTTCCTTCTTTTTAAGATAGGATAATAGTATCCTTATTTTACTGTGGGAGCGCAGGATTCTTTAGACCCTGTGCTCCAAATTCAACAGACACACATAACATGGGCATTTTCAGGACGTTTTTCACCATATTTTCAACATGGCCTTTTGGGAACCCTACGGCAAGAACACTGGCACTGTCAATAATAAATGCTCCGGGAGACCAACAGTTGGCATGCCAATAGTAAAAAGATTTCAATTTTTGACTTTTTACAGTTAGCAAACTCATTTTATAAGTGTGATAAACCACTCCAGACAGCAGGTGTATTGGGGTCATTAATGCACTTCCTGATTGGTTGAAGCCACTCAGGAAAGCCCTGGTGCCTCACAATGCAGCCATGGCATGCATTAATGCCCTGAAACACCCATAGTCTGACATGGGTTATAATGTACTTAACATTCCACTGTTGGCACAATTGCTGCATATGATATTCTGACAGAATAGCAGCCATGCGAAATAGGATTTCTAATATGAACTAGGATCCCACATCATATCACGTAATACGATGTAAGATCCTAGTTCATATTAAACTGTCACTGAAACTAAACTGTACATTTTAACAAAACAAACATTTCTCATGTGTGGAAGTTTATAATATTCATAAGGTGGCACAATAAGTTAAATGCACATGTTGGTTCCTTTACAGCAGATCATTTTGTGAAGTTGCCTCACTTGCCCCAATGTATGGTAAGGCCAAGAACAAGATGGCATCCATATGACGTAGGATTTCCCATATGAACTAGGATTCCACATCGTATCATGTAGTATGATGTAGAATCCTAGTTCGTATCATGCTGCCATTCACAGGATGTTGTAAATTAATAAAAACAAACGTTCTGACCTAGTACAGTTCAGAATATGCTCAGGGGGTCACAACAATCAAACTGCATGTGTTGGTCCCTCCACATAAGTCCATTTTAAGAGGTTTTCATATTTAAATGTTTCAGGCAAAACAGAAAACAAGATGGCGTCCATATGATGCAGGATTTCCCATACGAACCAGGATCCTACATTGTATCACATAATACTGAATAGGATCCTAGTTTGTATCACGCTGCCACTCACAGGAAGTTGTAAATTAATCAAAACAAATGTTCTGACCTAGTACAGTCTAGAATATGCTCAGGAGGTCACAACACTCTAGCTACATCAAGCTACATGTGTTGGTCCCTCCCTATAAGCCCATTTTGGAAGGTTTTCATATTTAAATATTTCAGGCAAAACAGAAAACAAGATGGCACTGGCCCATCGGCGCAGCAGTTGGATTTAAGCTTGCAACGCCGGCGACCCGGTTTTGGGAAAGGACCTGGGTCGCTGGAGGACCGGCCGGGGGAGAAGGATATAGTCTCCCATGGACTGCTCTCCTTCTCCAGGGGAGGGTGGGTAAGTGCCCGGCGAGTGAGGGACCCCTAGCAGAGGGCGGGAGTTGCACAGCTACCGGCGCTAAAACATGTACAGGAGGCGGGGTGTTGCTGGCCGTCATTGCACAGCCCCACCTCCCCAGAAAATTGGAAACAGGACAGCTACCAGCTGCCCCCCATGAAGCTGACTATGGCTTCAATTAGCCCCTCAGGCCAAGCCCTCCAACCTGCTCCGAAGTCTGTGGCGTGTAGGCAGAGCGCCTAGCCCCGCCATGGGGTGAAAGCCACGGGGCTTTGGAGGGATTGTGGCTGATATGAGGGGTGAAAGTCCATGGCTCCATGACTGGGTTGAAAGTACCGGGTAGCTAGTGGCTCAGGAGGGAGGGGGAGAAAATAGAATAAAAAAAAAGAAAACAAGATGGTGTCCCTACGATGCAGGATTTCCCATACGAACTAAGATCCTACATCTTATCACATAATATGATGTAGGGTCTTAGTTTGTGTCAAGCTGCCTCTCACAGGAAGTTGTAAATTAATAAAAATAAACATTCTGACCTAGTACGGTTCAGAAAATGCTCAGGGGTTCATGTGTTGGTCATTCTCCATCAGCCCATTTTGGATGGTTTTCATATTTAAATGCTTTAAGCAAAATAGAAAACAAGATGGCATCCATACAACATAGGATTACCCATATGAACTAGGATCCTATGTCGTATCATGTAATATGATGTATGATCCTAGTTCATATAACGCTGCCACTCACAGGAAGTTGTAAATTAATAAAACAAATGTTCTGACCTAGTACAGTTCAGAAAATGCTCAAGGGTCACAACAATCAAGCTACATATGTTGGTCCTGCCCCATAAGCCCATTTGGGAGGTTTTCATATTTAAATATTTCAGGCAAAACAGAAAACAAGATGGCCTCCATAATGTATATAGATTTCTATATGAACTAGGATCCTACTACATCGAGTAATATGATGTAGGATCCTAGTTTGCATCATGCTGTCACCATAGGAAGTTGTAAATTAATAAAATAAATGTTCTGACCTAGTACAGTTCAGAAAATGCTCAAGGGGTCACAACAATCAAGCTACATATGTTGATCCTGCCCCATAAGCCCATTTTGGGAGGTTTTCATATTTAAATGTTTCAGACAAAACAGAAAACAAGATGGCATCAATATGATGTAGGATTTCCCATACAAACTAGAATCCTACGTCATATCACATAATATGACATAGGATCCTAGTTTGTATCATGCTGCCAGTCATGGGAAGCTGTAAATTTAAAAAAACAAATGTTTTTAAACTGGTAAAGTGCAGAATATGATTAAAGTATTACAATAAGCAAGCTACATATGTTAGATCTTACCCAGAAGCTCATTTTGTGAGGTTTCCATGTGTAAATCTCAGGCAAAACAGTAAACAAGATGGCTGCCATATGAAGTAGGATTTTTTGCATACAGAGCAGGATTCCTACTTTGTATCATACAATTATATTGAAATGCCTACTGAGCATGCTCAGAAATGATTTTTTTCAAATGTTTAAATTGCAATAACTTAAAAATGGCTTATTGTTTTTTTTCACCAGAATAGCAAAAGACACATCTGTGGGGTATATCCTTTCTGTCCTGAAAAGTTCAGACCAAACAAACAAACCTTCTGGTCTGTGGGCAAGTTCAAAGAAAAATCCCAGCAAAGTCAATGGGTGAAAACATGTTTTTTTTTACCTCTCTGTAACTCAGAGACTGCACAACTGACTGAAATAACACTTGCCAGATCAAGAGATCTGCCCCACAGGAGGGCGCATACCAAATTTCGTGCAAATCCATTACACGGTTGCAAAGTTATTAAAGTGCAAAATTCTGAGTTTAACATTGAAGTGCCTACTCAACCCTAACTATAGGGGCATGACTGTGCCTATATATATATATATATATATATATATATATGTGTGTGTATAAACCTGTCACTGAATAGTCAAACATTGTGCAGGGCAATATGATGCCCTACATTTAATTTGTTTTTACTTTTTTGTCTGTTTTTTGATGGATTTTTTGTTTGTTTGTGATATAGTATTCTTTTATCATTTGAAAATCTAGGTGTCCAAGGACAATAAAATACATGTCATGAAGGTAAAGCAGACTCTACAGGAGGATATAAGTCTTGAGATTTGCAATGAATATTTACTTTACTAGTTTAGCTCAGCATGCTACACCACTGTGACCTCTGTGATTGCATCCTCTATAATACCATCACAAACACAGCAGTCTTCAGCACTGACATGCCAATGTCGCTGGTCACAAGAAAGTTTGAGTAGTAAATACGCATTGCATAGCTCAAGGATTTTATTACTCTCCTATTTGTGGACTTCTTTACCACATGCCAATTACTGCATTGGGACCCAAAGTGTTTTGATGAATTATCAAAGCCAAACTTAATTCACTGGGTTTAAATCAAAGCCAAAGTGAGTTTGCCAATAGCCAACTTCTTTCACCCTTACCATGCTGGCAACACCTGGGGGGGGGGGGTGGTGCCTCCCTTCTCAGAGTGATGCTGATTAGTACCTAGCTAAACCGAGACCTCTGAGCACAGCAGGTTTGCTTGTAGAATGCAAAAGTATCCCTTCATGGAAAATTTAAAAAAATCTATATATTTCAAATATAATTTTTCACCCAACACTAGAAACCACACCATATTTTATTATACGTCATTTTGCTATGCTCCAAGTTTGGAACAGTCTTACTGTATACTGTATTTAAAAAGGTTGCTTGGTTAAACATCTTAAATAAATAAAATACAAACTTGCATCAGTGGCATTAGTATCTTACATGTGCTAGTCATTTAAAGAAGGCTTTAAGGAACAATTCATAAGGTAGGCAAACAGTAAGGCTTGTTTTTGTTTTCCCCAAGTACTATAGTAACACTGGTAGTCTCTATCACAAAATCTGCAGAAGACAAAAAAAAAACCCTGCTTGATTGCTGTGGAACTCCAAGTGATTTTGAGGAGCTTAATGTAAATAAACTGGTTTCTTCTCTGTGTATTTAAATAGCATGTACTATGAAGACATGATCACTGTTGCAGATTGCCAGTGAATTTTTATGGTAGTAAATGTAAACAAATGTGTGCATGGGGTTTAATTGAAATGCAGTAGCCTTTATTGGTTGCTGTACTTTCTCTCTGTTATCACTGTTGTTAAAAATTAACGAGAACACTTGTTCCTGCAGTATTTCATCCTGACTTTATTATCAATCTGTCAGACCCTTGCTGGACATTTGGTGTTTAAAGCTGTGATCTCACAGCCATAAAAGGGAAAGACTAAAACAAGAATGAATACAGTCCCAGAGAACTAAAAGCTTTTTTGGCATTGTTGTAAAAAATATTGAACCATGTTATGCATTGTAGAAACTATTCTTACCATAGTTATTTTATGCAAGACATCTTCGGTTAAGATTAGTTAGTCTGAAATAAATTATACAGTTGTCGGACTGATCCTGCCAGCATCCTCTAAACAAGAAAATATCCTCTTCTCCCAATACTGGTAGTATGCACCACCTCCTCCCCATACTGTATATGTAAATCATTTGGCTGACACTGCCTTACAATGCATACATTCAAATCTGGTTAATATTCCTCTCTTTCCAAATCAGTCACCCCTTCCCTCCAACCTCCAGGAATCCTCACATCTACCCCTTCCATATTTTATGTTTGGTTGAGACTTCCTCCCATAAATCTTTATATCTGATTGATCCAACCCCTCCCCATTGAAATCAGTATCTCAGTCTCATTGTACAGCTCTCTAATACACATACATGTCAGTCCTTAAGGTTTATTATAATAATCTTATTCATGAATACCTGTGTGCATTTATTTCAAAGAAAAGCCATAGAGACAGTTCTCTTGAGAAATAGTATTTGATTTATATTCTATTTACATGAAATGCAACTGCTGTACAGAAGAAAGGCATCTCAGACTATTCTCCTTCTCTTTGCTCTCAGCACTGGTTTCTTAAGCTGTGCTCACAATGTACCCTCCAATATGAACCATCTAACATCCTGCTCAACATCAACATACAAAACATTGAGTACAAGCAAGGACACTTTTATGGAGAGGAATGTTTACAACTCCTTGGACTGTCTAGAAGCAGAATAAAAGTTTATCTGAAACTCTTTTAAGTAGCCCTAATGAATGAATATGTAAAAACAACTTATTGATACAGTATGCATTAAGAGGCTCGGTACATGCCAAGAAAAGCATGTACCATGTCTCCTGATATGCTGCACATTTGACCCTGCACAGGCAAGCAGGGCCAGGCTTCAGGATTGCTGGCTTGATGCACAGGTGCATAGCTCCATGTTGGAGAAGTGTCCACCTAGGGGATGGACAATATGCTTCTAATGGGAAGCCCAGATGCATGGTAAATGGATGCCCTGTTCCATGGCAGCAGGAGGACATGGGCAACATACATAGGGGTATCCTGTGAGAAGGAGACTGCTATTCAGTGCTTACAAAAAGGATGACTCAAAGCATTGCCTGCTCACAGGGCTACTGGACAGGGGATCTAATATGGGCATAGTTCTGTTGTATATATATATATATATATATATATATATATATATATATACGCATGTGGGGGGAGCGAGCATGTCAGTGATGGGCAGAAGGAGAGGGTTTGTGAAGTGTAGCACGATGGTAGGTTGCCAAGCTGTGTGTGTGGTGTGGTGGGTTCATGGCAGGCTAGGGTTCAGAGGGTACCGGGTTTGGAGCCAGGTGCATGGGGATTTTTGAACCGCTCCACCAAAACATTTTTTTTGTTTTCATCCTCCCCCCTGACATGCACCCCCCAGAGTTGAAAATCTTTAGCAGGGGAGTGCTTGGGGCTGTGCCCCTCACATAAACAAAAAAATATCAAGTTTCTGGTGCCCTTTTGCCATGCGCCAGGAGTGTACATCGGCAAAATGGATTTTCGCCGATGTACATTCACCCTAATGGTGATTGCCTTTCTGCGATCACCATTATTACATAGACCCTGCATAACGTGTGTTACTTCCTAGTAACAGGGGTGTAAATGTAATGCACAGAAATAAAATTAATGTCATGGTCAGAATCCTCACATCAGCCCCCTGTAGCATGGAGGAGGGCTCAGCTCCATAGCTGTGGGGCCCTCCTAGAGTCCCATCATTCTTGCTGGAGGGGTGCACATTGGCTGCAGCAGCTCTTTGGCTGGCATATTGGAACCCTCCCTCTAACACTGGGGTGGAAGATTGCAAGTGCCTTACTGCATGATGTGCTTTTGAGCCCAGAAGGTGGTTGCACTGCAGCTGGATGATTATCTTACCATCCATGATATCTACGATCCTCTCCAGTCGGGATTTAGGAAGAGGCATAGCACTGAGACTGTCCTGGTCTGGGTGCTCAATGATCTCTTGATAGCAAGAGGTCGAAGGACCCATTCCATCTTGGTCCTTCTTGATCTCTCTGCAGCATTCAACACTGTGGATCATGATGTTTTGCTGGAGCGCTTGCATGCGATCTGTGGATTGTCTAATACAGTCCTCAGATGGCTTCATTCATTCCTCACTGGCAGATCTCAGAGAGTTACATTGGGAATTTATTCCTCTGACGCATTCTTTCTATCATGTGGGGTCCCCCAGGGCTCTGTGCTTTCACCTACATTATTCGCAGTGTATATGCTACTGTTGGGAGACATTGTGAGGCAATATGGTTTGAGTTTTCACTGTTATGCAGATGATATTCAACTATACATATCCTTTGTGCTTGACCAGGATGATGCAATCTCAGTGTTTAACAACTACCTCACTGAGATACAGGGCTGGATGAGTGCCAACTGGCTGAGGCTGAATCCTGACAAAACGGAGGTTTTGGTGGTGGACCCAGGTCACCAGGTAGAGGGTCCTCTGCAGAGCAGGCCTCTGGGCTTGTGCTGGGGCTGCCAGCTGATGTTCTCTGAATAGGTGCGAAGTCTGGGTATTATTTTTGATGTGGGGTTGACCCTGAAGTCTCAGGTGTCTTCAATCATCAAGACCTCATTTATCATCTGAGAAATATACGCCTGGATTAAGCACCTAGTTCCATGATGATCTTCCAAATTTGGTCCATGCCTTTGTGTCCTCTTGCCTTGATTACTGCAACACCCTGTACCTAGGGCTTCTGGGGGTTAATATCCACCACTTGCAGCTGGTACAGAATGTTGCAGCCAGGTTGCTGCCTGGGCTTTCTAGATCTAGTCATGTCACACCTGTGCTGCACGATCTGCATTGGCTGCCAGTTGAGTGGCGGATCACCTTCAAGGTTGACTTGCTAACCTACAAGGCCCTACGTGGACAGGGACCAGGTTATCTGCAAGAGCTCCTCTGCTGCTACTGCCCCCTCTGACCACTCCACACCACTGAGGAGGGATTGCTAGAGATTCCCAGGGTCCGATTGAAGACCTCTGGAGCCCGTGCATTTGCTTTTGTGGCTCCTGCCCTGTGGAATTCTCTACCTCCTCAAATAAGGAGGTGCCTGACTGTGGAGAGCTTTAAAGCTGCTTTCAGAACCTATCTATTTTCTCTTGCCTACCCTGACCATTAAGTTATGGATTTAGCTGTTTTAATTTGTTTTAAAATTTTATGAGTTTAGTTGTTTGTAAAAGCGCTTTGATATTCTTTGAATTGCACTTTGTATAAATAAAGTTATTATTATTATTATTATGCCTCCTACTCACCAGCACTGATCAGCTGTGTAGATGCCTGAGTAAAAGTGCCATCTGGGCCTGGGAGGGACACATGGCATGGGTAGGTTGTTAGCATAGATGCGGGTACCCAAAACAGACCCACAATGGGACTTCAGGCGATGCGTCGTGCAGGATAGCAGCTTCCTCTTGTAGCTCCGGCCCCCTGATTATTAAAAGTCTTCAAATTGCCTTACAGTTACTGGCCTGCTCCCATTACCGACATCTAAACCTATCGGACCACCTCGGGAAGTACGGCAAGTCAAAAACCGTTCAGATACATGGATGTAGAGTGCAAGAAAATGCAGCCGAATCGCACTCCGCCGGTGACACCAGAAAAGGCCCCGAAGAAACCTAGGGCCTCAGACACTAACCAGAGCTCAAGTACCTCTGTATCAGCCGGGGATCATGAGCCACTGACCTTACAGAGATTTTTGGATGAATTCAGGCCATTCCGGGAGGATCTCCACAGCCTTGCTTCGGACCTTGCCACTTTAACGGCACAGCTTAAAGAGGTCTCTCAAAAGGCCTCAGACAACTCTGCCCACATTCCCTCAATGGAGAAGAGACAAGATAAGATTGACCCTGATCTGGGTGCCTGCAGACAGCATTTAGCCAAATTGGAACTCAAGGTGGAAGACCTCGAAGGGCGTAGTCGCCGGAACAACGTTGTGATAATCGGGCTCCCAGAAGGGGAGGAAGGGCATGATACTATAGCGTTTGTCCAGAAACTGCTGTATAAACTTGTGGGCCCTTCACCTTTCAGTGATAAATATATTATAGAGAGGGCACATTGAGCCCTCCGTGCCAAGTCTGCACCAGGTGCCCCACCGCGCCCATTAACATTCCGGTTTTTGAACTTCTTAGAAAAGCAACACCTTCTTCAAAAATGCAAGGAGCTACAGGAGATCAAGTGGGAATGCAAAAATCTTAGAATAACTCAAGATTTGCCTGTATCTGTCTGATTGAAAAGGGCAGCTTTCCATTCAATGGTGGTGAAGCTTATTGCGACGAGTATCAAGTTCAGAATGACCTACCCGGCCAGATTGCAGGAACTTGGTCCTCCTTCGATGATCCAGAAACAGCATCCTCACAGCTTCAGCTTGCCTTCCCTGACCTCTTTAAGAGCCCTTGAAGGGACACTGTGAAGATCTTCGTTTGCAACGTTGCCCGTTAAATGTGAAGAGGTTTTAATTCGGGGAATCCCCCTGTGGAGGTTGAGAACCACATCATTGGCATTTTAATAGGGTTTCTATAACCCGCTGGTGCTCTTTTGAGAGTGCTTGCCTACCGCACCGCAGCGCCACCACAGGAGGGTGCTCCAGTACTGTGGATGGACACTTTCAGAATTCACAGGCTTACCGGCTACTTGAGTACCGACCTGGGACTTTTCTCTGTTATTATCTTTATTTCGTTTCTCTCCTCCGCAGATGGACATTTGGTGCAGTGCCAGCCCTTCGAGCTCGGGATTTCTCAGACAGTTTCCTTCAGCGGTAAAAGAGAGTGGGAGGGACAAATCTGGATGAAGGGGCATTTCCAATTTTGATGTTATTACGTTCTATATCATGCTGATGGGTCTTAATTGTTGGTCATCACTGCCCCTTTGGTTGGGTTTCTTTTCTCCTGGTTCTTTATAATTGAAAAGGAGTCTTAAAAGTTACTCATAAGGGGGAGCAATGTTTAATTGAGATAGTTAAGTATATATGTAACTGTAAGGGTAGATGGATATTATAATTATCACTAATAAGTTGTTTCGTGTAGTAGTTCAGAGAAGTAGTTAGTAGTCCCAGAATATATAACAGATTTTACGGGATCGAAGCTCATAGTTTTAAGTTACTTATGATGGATAGGACGTGTTCTAAAGGTTGGATACTTTACTTAGGCTCAGGTTTTCTGGGTTATAATAATGGTATAAGGTACTATTTGTGTGTGATCATAGATAGGCTATTTGAGACTGTTATTTACTAATTGTATTACAGATAAAAGGGGGCTGGGTAGGGGAGGGGACGATTGCAATGGCATGAGGCATAGAGCGGAATGAACAAAAGGATGGGGGCTGGGTGTATTGGCCATTGTTTGTTTCACGTGACAGGATATAATAGGGACTTGTTTGGTATTGGGGATATGGGGAGGATTTCTTCACACAGGTTTGGTTTCCAGGGGGGTTCATTGGATAAGGTTTTCACATGTTCATTACTGTGTATTCTGACATGATGGGAACGGTGAGTATTCTCACATGGAATGTCAGAGGGGCTAGGTATAAACTTAAGCAGTATCAACTTCTCAAGCATTTTCGACTACTGGCAGCGGATATAATTATGGTCCAGGAGTCACACCTACTAAACTCAGAAGCGAACAAGTTGTGTAAGCAACAAATAAGTCAATGTTTTCAGCAGGGAATATCAAAGTAGGGGTGATGATCCTAATTGCAGAACTATACCATTTACCCCCAACTTAATTATTCCCGATCCAGAGGGTGCTACATCATTGTGAGGGAGAAGTTGTATACTAGAGACATTTTATTGGCTAGTGTATATGGTCCTAACATTGACTCCCCATTTCTTTATGCAATTACTTAATATCCTTTCACCCCATTTAAATATTGCCCTAATCCTAGGAGGGATCTAAATTTGGTCATTGACCCTCACTTAGACCACTCCAATAGACCTCAGAAAGGGCTTTCTCCAGCCCAGCGTGCACTCCGGGAGCTGTTAGACAGTGCAGGGCTGGTTGACATATGGCGGGTCCTCCATCCGACAGTCAGAGATTTCACATTTACTTCACAGGTCCACCATACCTCCTCTTGTATTGATTACATATTAATCTCCCAAAGTCTGATCACCGGGGTATCAGAAGCAAACATATGCCCAGGCCCTCTCTCCGATCACTCACTAGTATTGTGCCTGATTTCCTTAGCATCTCTTCCTATGAGAGGCGGGCGTTGGAAGGTCAACAACCAATTGCTCAAAGTCCCGGAAAATATTAAATACATGGCTGAGCACATCTCAATTTTCTCTGAAACCAACACTAACTCAACAAAGAGACCAGATATAGAATGGTGCGCTCTGAAAGCCTACCTGCGGTGCCAGCTGATTGGCCTGGCATCTAATAGGAAAAGGATGCACGAGGAGAAACTTAAATCCCTATTACACCAAATTCGCTCATTGGAGTGTACTTTATCATCTCAGTCCTCTGACTCAGCAAGACAGAACCTGGTTAGGTTAAACAATGCTTATCTGAACCTGCTGAGACAGAGGGCTGACTTCACTATCCTCAAAACCAAAGCAATCTACTTGGACCAAGGAGAAAAAGCAGGGCATCTCCTGGCTCTCAAACTTAAACAGCTTGAGTCAGACAGATTCATTACTTCAATCCACTCCATGGAGGACAATACCTTGAAAATAGCTCCACCTGATATAGCCTCTGAATTCAGAACTTATTACATTAAGTTGTATTGCCCGATGGAGGAGCCCCATCCTAGCAAAATTGTCCCTGTTTTTCTCTCTGCCTTTCTTTGCTCCACCATTACCAATGAGCATAAAGCCGCACTCATTGCCCCCATTACACTAGAGGAGATAATTAGAGTTATCAAAGACCTGCCATCAGATAAAACACATGGTCTGACGCTGCTTCTCCGAATTTTACAAAGTGCATGCCTCTCAATTGGCCCCACCTTGATGGCACTGTTCCGCCATATATTATCAGGACAGGAAGTAGACAGGTCCTTATTGAGGCCCTAATTACTCTAATACCAAAGAGGAAAACCTCCTGATAGAGTGCACAGCTACAGACTGATTTCCTTTTGAACCAGGACTTTAAGATCCTCACTAAACTTCTTGCAGACCGTTAGGCCCAATCTTGTCAGACATAATAGGTTCAGAACAGGTGAGATTCATGAAGGCTAGATCCTCCGTAGACTATCTTAGGACCCTGTTGCATGTCTTCTCAGCCACCAGGGATACCTACTATCCAGCGGTGCTTGTTTCCCTGGACGCTGAGAAGGCATTCGACAGAGTTGACTGGAATTTTTTATTGCATTCCCTCCAGGCCTTTGGATTCCCTTCACTGTTTTTGGAGTGGATCAAGGCGTTATACAAATATCCAACTGCACGTGTGCTCTGCAATGGGTGAACGTCTGATCCTTTTACACTTTCTGCCGGAACTAGACAGGGTTGCCCATTATCGCCCTTACTGTTTAATATCTATATAGAGCCTCTCATTCGTAGGATCACAATGGATCCGGACATACAGGGTGTTGTGGTGCAACAACAGACAGTGAAAGTCCTGGCATACGCAGATGACCTGCTTTTACAATTGGCCCACCCAAGACCTCCATCCCTGCCATTGTGTCATTCTTGGAAGAGTTTAGCTCCTTGTCCAATTATAAGTTGAACAAGGACAAGACTGTTGTCTTCCCTTAAATTACAAGGCGACAAAGATAGATGCATCGGTGGTGGGTTTTCCTGGCAGACTAAGTCCTTAAAATATTTGGGAGTTAACCTTTCAAGAGATCCGGCAGATTCATAAAACTAAATTTAGAACCCTGTTGTCTTGCAGGAAGATCGTGCAACGTGGGCTGCCCCCTTTCTCTTTGGGGAAAATCAACATAATCAAAATGAACATTTTCCCCGATTATTTTATTTAATTCATCGCTCAAGCGTCTGGATTCCCTGACTTGGTTCAAGAGGTTACATAGGATGATTTGGACTTTGTCTGGTCAGCAAGGAAGGCCTGGATAAGTTACAATAAGTTATCAGCTTCCAAGGAAAAAGGAGGACTTGTCACTTGTATGGCATTATATTATTGGGCTAGTCATGCGAACAACTACTTGAGGTGGCCTACACAGAGCTCCTGGATATATCATATCCCTTCACCCTATATGGCTGAATATTGAATGTTCCTGATAAAGGGTAATGGGCTATCTCCACGGGCTTTTACATACTAGGTTAAAATCCTTACCTCCCTCGCTCAAAAATAGCCCGGTGGCAGTCTCGGTAAGAGTTCACTCACAGTTATGCACTTTTCTGAAATCAGCATACATGGATCCTGCTCAGCCGTGGTGAGAACCCCAATTTCACTGTGAGGGTAAACCTCTCCAGTTGAAGTGGATCCCCAACTGGGAGACTGCCCGCTCAGTTTTTTCATACGAGAGGATCACTCATGGCTAAATTCCTCCAAGATTATCCAAAAGCCCAAATCCGAACTCCGTTGTGTTCAAAATATTCCAGATTCACGGCACCTATTGGTGAAATCTCTGCCCCGTCCCCGGTTTCTCCTAACTTTCCTACTGGACAGAGCTGATTTCCTTGGCTGGTCTTCCATGCTGTATCCAAGATGTACGGGATACTGCAAAACTGGAAAATGGCCAGATTGTTTTGGCCCAACCCAATTTGGGCCTCACTTTTCCCATCAAGCATTCAACTGGCCCTCCCTCTGGGCAGACTGTCACAAGCATATCAGGCATGATAAGCTTGGCTAATGCAGTTTAAAATTTTGCATAATTACTATTATTCACCTCATAAGCTGGCTAGGCTGGAACTCCTGTCATCCAGTATTTGTACTCATTGTCATCAGGAAGAGGGGAATCTCCTACATATATTCTGGGAGTGCCCTAAGGTAGTGCCCCTGTGGCACGCGATTCGCTCAAGGGTAGATCCATTACTAGGATTAAATGACTTCTGCACTCCCGAAATCTGCATTTTGGGAGATTTCTCCTCTGTTACAGTAAACATTAAGAAGTTTCATATTGCTCTGATAGCCATGTCGGTGAAAAATCTGGTGCTGCGTCATTGGAAGGACGCGACCAACAATGCTTATAGTGAATGGTTGCAAGAGCTGTTGCCAAATTTGCGCCTAGAGAATATGATAGCTAACTTACATGATCAGTCCCAGAAATTTCAGGGGATATGGGGCCCTATACTGACATTGTACTCTCTACAGGTCTCACAGAGGTTTGCCCCATTTTGTTCGCCTCACGATGTCGTGACCTGTGTGAAGAAATGGGAAGGAGGGGAGGGGGAGGGGAAGAGTTGATCTAATTTCTGTATGTTGGGCCTGTATCAATCACATGTATGTTTATTGGATCTTCTCTTTGGAATTGTATAAAATTGAATAAAGTTTGAATTGAAAAAAAAAAAACAGACCCACATTGAGTATTTTATTTGTCCTACATGCTGTGTACAATAGTGCATAGGGCTGAATTTCAAAAGTGCATAAGGCCCGTAATGTATAGATACCTTTCAGCTCATGAGTCATGTATTTTCTGTGTTTATCTCCCTTTGTTTCCTTTTAACTGTTCCTAATAATGTGTCAACCGGAACACTGTCTTTTTGATGTCATCTGCTTTTGCTGCTCATCTACACCTGACAAACCAATCCCTGTTTATAACATTACAATTGGTTGCTGTGGAAAAGATTTTGAATCATAAACAGAAGACTAGAATATCAGGTGTGGACAAGCAGCCTGAGCAGAAAATCTTCATTATACTTGTATTAGAAAGGTGGCTAAAACATATTTGGAGCATGTAGCAGTTATGAGGCTCAAGTTTCATCCCCAAATAAAACACAAGCACTGGCCAATGGCACGAGGTCATTATAGCCATGAGGCAAAATGCATAAGGCATAAAGCGTGTTGTGTGATTTCTGCAGTTTTTGTTCTGTGGGGGCTCTGCCCCACACCCCCTATATGGGAGCTGTGCCCCCGGACTCCCCACTAAAGATTCTCAGCCCGGGGGAGGGAATCCAACTCAGAGAGCACACAGGTCTGGGTTCGCCATAATGTCATACACTATTATGCATGCAACATTATGACCCAGTACGCTGGCCAATGCCTATCATATTCACTTGCTTGTATTTTTGTGTAGTTGTCAGGCTTAGATACTGTAAGTGTAACAGTGAAATTGTCATGACTTAAAAATGAAGAGGTTCACATAGGTTTATTGTTTTCTTAGATTGTAATCCCACATTTTAAATACAGTATTTTTATTACCCTACCATATGAACATCTCAGGTGTCAATTATCAGACCCCACTAAAATGTGATTTTACAGAATGACCATACAAACACTGTCAGGGAAGGGGAATTAATGACATCTGCCATGTTCATGAGGTGGGGTAAGAAATAATTATGTGAAATTTGAATGAGCCTTCTAACTTTATTGTTTTTTTTTGTTTTGTTTTTTGAGATTTTGACCACAGATTTTAAACATTGTCTTTTTATTGCCCCCCACCTTATGAGCATGGCATCAAAAATGACACGCCACTTGTTCATGAGCTGGGGTAAAAAAAAAAAAGTTTAACATTTTGGGCAAAAGTCTTGAAAAATGACAAAGGTATGTGTAAAAGTTAAAAATGCATTTAGGAAACAGTAACCTCAGCACATCTGTGCAGATGTAATGCTACCTCTTCTGACACCAGACCCCTGCATTCAGGAATGGTCATGGGCCATTAAGGGCCAGTGAATGAAGGAAGGATTGAGCATCCCAGGGACTGCTCTCCTTCCTCTGTAATTTGTTTTTTTATTTGAAAAAGATTCACTAGGAAAGGCATACTGAGCAAGAATAGCTCATTTCCAGATGCATCCTGGGGAGAGCGGGAAGGGGAGTAAGTACCACTGGTTTATACATAACACAAATGCACATACACCGAATACAAAAAAAACAAGCATTTGTCAATGCTGAATGTTGTCTTGCTGGTGTTAGCATTGATAGTGCAGGAGTTAGAGAGATGTGTAATAGGAATAGCAGTGAAGTATAGAACTGATGTCAACCCCACCCTACCCTGTAGAGAGTGACAGGCATTGGGGTGTGTGTTTGGGTCACTGGCCATAACGCTCATGTCATTTTACTTCACCCTACCCTGCAGAGTCTGACAAGTGTTGCGTTGTGCCTTGGGGTCATCGGGCCTTATGCTCACCCAATTTCATAAGGAAGTACATTGAGATGGTTGCAGCATAGGAGAATGGGTTGAACTTTGGGGCTGAAGAGTCCAAGGCACACTTTGATGCCTGTCAGTGGCTGCAGGGTGGGGGTGGAGGACCAATGGTGTGAACACTACAGCAGACAACCCAAAGACACTCCCCGATGCCTGTTAGTCTGTACAGGGTGGGATGTAATGGTTAGAAACCCTAACGCCCTGGGCGTTTGCTGGTATTTGCACTCCAAATTTTAAAACAAGGCCTTTTTGTGACCCCACCTCATGAAACATAGAAACATAGACTTTGATGGCAGATAAGGACTGCTTGGCCCATCTAGTCTGCCCATTTCCCTACCTACAGGATAGGCTGCAGATCCTAGTTAACCAACAGCCTATTTCTTCCTTCCCCCCACAAGAATTGCCTTATGTCTGTCCCATGCATTCTTGAATTCTCCCACAGTTTTAGACCCCACAACCTCCTCAGGAAGGCTGTTCCATGCATCCACTACCCTCTCTGTGAAATAATACTTCCTCACATTGCCCCTGAACCGCCCCCCCATCTATCTTTAAATTGTGTCCCCTTGTTCTTGCACGTCTCTTTTTCTGAAAGATGCTACCCTCTTGGACTTTGAAAGCATTTAGGACTTCTTCTCATGAACAGTGTCCCTGTGATTTTGTTAACCTGTCTTGAACATTGATTTTCCACAGTGACCATGACATTCTGCATCACATTAAAATGTCAGCTGCACCATTGATAAGGAGGTGTGAAGAGATGGCAATGTTGAAAATCTGGAGTGAAAATATTAAACATTCTCGAAGTTACAAGCGTGTGTGAAGACTGCACATCACACACTCATAACACAGTCATTTAGTGGAATTATTTCACCATATTTTTAGCATAGCCATTTTGGGACCTCGGCTCATGAACAGTGGCACTATGACTATCTTAATCTGCCCTGAATGTTGATTTCCCACAGCGACCATGCGATTGTGCGCCAGATGTGTGAAACTACATTTTGGGCAGGATGTGACAAATGACAGCTGTACTGTTCATAAGGAGGTGTGAAAAATGCCAATGTTGAAAATCTGGAGTGAAAATATTACAAATTTGTGAAGTTACAAGGGTGCGTGGAAACTGCGCAACGTGCTCTCATAGCACAGTCATTTTGTGGATGTTTGTCACCAGATTTTCAACACACAGGCATTTTAGGACCTCTGCTCATGAACAGAGTCACTGTGATTTTCTTAATCTGTTTCAGACACTGATTTCCCACAGTGACCACGCTATTCTCTGTGGAAGCGCTAAAAATACATTTGGCCAGGATGTGAAAAATGACAGCTATACTGTTCATAAGGAGGTGTGGAAAATGACAATGTTGAAAATCTGGAATGAAAATATTACAGATTCGCGAAGTTATGTGATTGCATAGAAACTTCGCAACGCACACTCGTAAAACAGTCATTTTGTGGATTATTTTCACCAAATTTGCAACATAGGCTTTTTGAGAGCCCACCTCATAAACAGTAGCACTGTCATTTCATTACTCAGTCCCAAAAGGTGACTCCATGCAGTGACCGTGAAATCATCTTTTGGGACCGAATAACGCCATGACAGTTACTGAATTCATGAGGAGGGGTCCTAATAACTTCATGTTGAAACTTTGGTGCCAAAATTCCCCAAAATGCCCAAGATATGCACGAAAGTTGAAAAAAACCCTATTTATGCCATACAGCTTACCAGCATTTCTTCAGTTTGCAGTCAGCTTTGAAGAGTGCAGATGTGTTCCAGTCCACCAAAGATCATCGCGCCAGACTCTGTAGGTAAGTATGGGGTAAGGGGTGTGTGGGGAGGGGTACACAGTGGGTGGAAGTGGTTGGGGAGGGCTTCAGACAGCGAGGGACCATTTTCTACTTTGCAGGTTAAAACAAAAATTAAACATCATGGGAAGCTTTTTCTTTTGACATTTGCACGCTGGGGTGAGCTCCCAGTCGCCACCTGTGTGTTTGGGTGGGGGACTGGAGCCAAGGAGATTGGGCACCCCATTGGCAAAAAAGGGCACTTGGTGGGGATGATGCCGAGAGGTTGGGCACCCTCTCAGCAAACAACTGGCATGGGACATAATGCCAATGGGGATTGGGCTCCCCGTTGGCAAATCAATGGGGAGGAGGCATGATAATGCCAACAGGGGATTGAGCACCCCTGACATCAGCTTTCTGGAGACTGTGAAGGTAGATGGCACAGTCGCTGTCTTGTCTCATTGAAATGTTACACCAGGGAAGGCCGGCCCTGCAATGAGGTGGAGCTCCCTCATTGCAGCAGCTAAAATGTTTCCAGTTGGTGGCATGCTTTGCAACTGCTGTCATAGACAGCATGCAATCTCATTCATGCCACACAGCCAAGCCTGAAAAAGCAGTGGTGCCACTGGCCACAACATGACCACGCCTCAAAACCTGCTCTTCCACTTCAAGCAACCCCAGTATATGTTGTCTGTGCTGCACGCACAAAACAACATAAAATGACACTTCATAGAGTGTACAGTTATTTAAGATAACAATAAGCAGATATATACATCTTGAATTAGGAGTTCAAAGACCAGCACATGGGAATTAAATATTGATATTCAATAGGAAACAATAATAAAAATGCAGGCATGGGAGGCAATTCCCTTAGAGCGGGGGGAAGAAGCTAAGCAGAGGCTGAAAGGAGAAAGGTATGGAAAGTAGAGAACTAGTGTGGCAGGGGATTGGCAGGGGGGATGGTAAAGAAGGAGAGGCAGGCCTTCGTCCCTCTGGGATTAAACCTCGACAGGGCCAGACATGGTAGAGGTGCACACCCAGTCTGTGCACTAGTTTCCATGTCTGCAAGGAGAGAGAATAGGGAAATAAAACATTATAAAACATTGATAAGGCCTCACCTGGAGTACTGCATGCCGTTCTGGAGACCATACCTGTGCAAGGACATAGATAAGGTGGAGACTATCCAGAGAAGGGCAACAAAGATGGTACAGGTCTTGCACCATAAAACATATGTGGAGAGACTAAGGGACCTCAATATGTACTTACTGGAGGAGAGGAGACAGCGGGGGACATGATTGAAACTTTCAAGTACCTCAAGGGCATAAACAAGGTGCAGGTGGGGGACCTTTTCCAATGTAGGAAAAGTACTAGAACAGGGGGCACAATATGAAATTGGAAGGGGATAGATTAAGCAGTACGTGAGGAAATTTTCTACACAGAAAGGGCAGTCGACACTTGGAATAGTCTGCAAAAGAGGTAGTGGGGGCAAGCACAGTGGAGGAGTTTAAGCATGCCTGAGACAGGCACAAGGGAACCTTGAGAGGGGAGGAAGTGATGAAAGGCCATTGATCACATAGGGTCAGTGGCCACATGCAAAGTATATGGTCTACGGGCAGACTGGATGGGCCTAGTGGTCCTTATCTGCCAACAATTTGTATGTTTCTATGTTTAAGAGAGTGGTAGACCTTTGCCCTCTGGGATGCAAACCTCACAAGGGCCAGACATGGCTGGATGCACACCCAGTCTGTGTGCTGGTTTGAAGGCCTGCCATAAGCAAAAAAGAGTGAAGGTGGGGAAGAAGTGGGAAAAGTCAGTTAGAAGGGAGAAAGGAAATATAAAAGGGAAAAAGAATAGGTAGTGGGGCTGAGGTAATGGGGAAGTATAAAGACTGAGGGAGGACTAGGGGAGAGTGGAGAGAAAAGGATGGCATTGGTGACAAAAAAAGTGGTCAGGTGCAATTGCAGGAGGGGGAAATGAAATTACGAAAAGAAGATAGCGAACAAAGGGGTGGGGCAGAATGGATAGCTAAAGGGAGGGAATTAAGGAGAGTAGAGAACTGGTGTGGCAGGGAAATGGGAGGGGAGGAGTGGAGAATGTAAAGAAGGGGAGGCAGGCCTTCATCCCTCTGGGATGTAAACCCCACAAAGGTCAGACTCGGCAGGATGCATGCCCAGTCCATGCACTGGTTTCCATGTCTGCAAGGAGACAGAATAGGGAAGTAAGAGAATGGCAGACTCTTACCGCCTGGGATGCAAAACCAACAATGACCAGACATGGCTGGATGCACACCCAGTCTGTGTACTGGCCTTGCAGGTAATAGGGATTCTGCTTGAACTGCATGACTGCTACCTGGTGGAGACCAGATGGGAGCACAGCTGGGAGCACCAAAAGTGGGAGCAGTTGTCGACAGATGCCTAGCACGCATACATGGCAACACACACATACATGCTCATGTCATTGCACATCAAGCACCTGGGAGAAAACAGGAGGATTGGGGAAAACTCCAGCCTGCTCCATGCTGGCACCTTCTGTAGGTTCTTGCTTAATTGACACCATGGAGGACTACAACCTGGCTCTTATGACCACCCTGGACTCTACTGCACCTTTTCATGTTTGTCCCTTGACCTCCTGTCATACTGTAGTTCACCTTTGTTTTTTGCTGAACTGCATCAGTTGAAGACTAAGGAATGCAGGTTGGAGCATTTTTGGAGGAGGTCAAGGTCTATGGAGAACAAACTGGAGCTGAAAATTCACTATGCTGGATATCAGTGGGCAGCTGACCAGAAAACAAAAGAGTTCCTGTCATGGTCCATTGCTACAGGAATAAATTGCCCAGCTCAGCTCTTTCACACTGTAGACAGGTTGCTAAATCCACCCTGTCTACAGTCTGTTAGTGTGCTTTCTGCAGAAAAGTACAAGGAGCTTGGTTGATTTTGTTTACTAACAATGTTTTGGCCATTAGATCACATGCCCATCTCATTATGATTCCCCTTACAAAAGTCCTTGAATACACTGTTTTTGATCAATTTCTCCAATTTCTCAGTAAATATGAGGTTCTAGCACCAGCTCAGCATGGCTTCCATTCCTGACATAGTACTGAGATGGCTTTGCTTGGATTTACCCACCCCACACATCAGGCAGTGGACAGAGGCCATTTTGTTATGGCTGTGTACAGTATGTTGATCTTACCAAAGTCTTCAATCTTGTTAACCAACAGCTTTTGATCCAGGGTTTGGGTGATCTTTGGCTGTTCTGAAGACATGCTCGGCTGATGTCGAAGTTATCTGGGTGAACACAATCAGAAAACCAAAACTGCAAACTGTTTTTTTTCTTTGTCCCCGGTTTGTATTGGTGTTCCACGGGGTTCAATACTGGGTCCTTTGTTCTTTAGTCTGTTTCTTAATACACTTTCTAGGGTTTGCACAAAGTCTAATATCTTACTGTACACAGACTATGCTGTGATTTTTGCTGGGGGTAATAATGTACGGGAACTACAGGATAGCATACAATCTGATTTTGACTTAGTATATCAACGGTTCCTGCTGCACGAGCTTAGACACATAGAAACATAGACTCTGACACAGATAAGGACCACCTTGCCCACCAAGTCTGCCCATTTTACCTCTACCTACTGATACTACTTCAGACCTCATTTGGTCTGTTATTCTGAATGCTTCAAAAACAACATTTACGGTCTTTCATAACTCAAAAAAATGCCTTTGAAAGCAAATACTGCTGTTTGTACATTGAATGGCATTAACATTGAACAAGTATCAGTTTTTAAATATTTGGGGCTTCATATTGATAGTTAATTAACATACAGTTTTCATATTTCATATTTTATTAAATTGCTTTATCAAAGACTAGGTGCAGTTTACTGGAGAAACTCATTCTTGTTACCTTCTACTAGACTTTTGTTATCTCAAACCTTCCTTCCTCCTTTGATTGACTATGGTTTATTGTTTTATTTTGAGGTTTCTGAGACAGCGATTTCTAGGGTCAAAGTTTTATACAACCAGGTTGCCAGGTTTGTTACTCAAGTGTCTGCTTGAACTTATCATTGTGAATTCTTGAAAATGGTTCAATGGCCCTCCCTGTTCTCCTGATTCAAGCTCCAGCTTAGTATAATAATCACTAGGAAACCTCTGTTGAATTAGGTTCTAGCTAGTTACAACATATTTTTTCAACCCAGGGTATCATTGGTACATATTAGATTTCATGAATCTGCTTTCTTTAAAAGCCCTTCATTCAGAAACAGCCTGGGACAAAAACCATTGCTGCATCAACTTCCCAGCTTTTATAATTCTCTTCCATAACATCTTACTGATATGTCACTTGGTTTGAATATATTTAAAATGAAGCTGGCAAATTTGTAATTGTCCTATGATCAATGTAATTGTGCATAAATGTTTTTTTTTATATTTTATCCTTTAACATTTGTTTGCAAGTTGCAAGGTAGTCATGCAAAAGTTGACTAGTAGCATGGTATACTAGCAGTGAGCAAGAGCGGTACCTATTGAATAACATGTATAGCAGTACTATGCAATGATGTGTGCATTGCACGTATTGATCAGCTTTTGTGCAACTACCACTGTACATTTGATTTTGTATGGATTTATATATACTGTCTGTTGTTAACATTTTTTATTTATATCTGGTCACCCATGAAATGAGGAGTACATGCTCATGGATTTACCAGATTTTACATAAATAAACCAAACTAAACCAGATCAAGTATCTCCTTGGCTGGTCCAGTTCAACTCAACAGTGGTTGTGCCTTGTGTGATGTAAATCTGCCTTCCTGGCATGAGTTTCAACTTGTTTCAGAGGTGGAAGTACTCTAGGTAATTCCAGTTTGCACCCCACCAACTGTATGCTGGCTCGGGACCTGCATGGCTGATTCTTTGCTGTGGTGAGTTCCTGGGTCCTGTGTTCATTGAGATCCTCAGGGAAGGTGTTTTCCCAGCGGCCTTAAAAAAGGTCTTGGTTAGACCTGTTCTGAAGGAACCATCTTTGGACCCTGATGCTCTTGCAAATCACAGGCATTTATCTAACCTCTCTTTTTGGGAAAGGTTATTGAGAAGATGGTGGCTGAGCAGCTGACAGATCACCTGGAATCTTTTTCCATCTATGAACTTCTTCAGGTGGGCTTTCAGTCTGGCATAGCACTGAGACTGTTCTCGTTAGAGTAACTCATGACCTCTCCCTAGCAATGGATCAAGGTCAATGTTTGATTTTGATGCTCTTAGAACTTTCTTCAGCATTTGACACAGTCAACCATGGAGTGCTTCTGGGTTTTCTCAGAGACTATGTGGTCTCTTTGAAAGAGTTTTGGGTTGATCTGAGTACTACTTAACTGGAGAACACAGCAGGTTACCCTAGGGGAATTTTAACTTGGGGGCCTATGTGCTATCCTGTGGAGTCCAACAAGGCTTGATAAGGGCCTCCATTTTGTTCTCTGTGTACGTGCCACTGCTGGGGGATGTCATCTAATGTATAGAGTTGGGTTTCACTGCTATACAGATGACACACAGCTGTACATGTCTTGCTTCCCTGATGATGACACTGCTGCCTCAGTCCTGAGTTATTGTTTGGCTGTAATCAATGACTGGATGTCTTTGAATTGGTTGTTTCTTAAGCCTGACAAGACAGACGTCATGGTGATTGAGAGAGCCACTGGGGGCATGGCTGCCAAGGATAGTATGGCTCTCCCATTGTTGGGCGGTGAACCTCTTTCAGCAACTGAACTAACCCTTGCTCATACACAAACTACAGTATAAATGTGATTCTGAATGAGGGGTGCTACTACATATAGTATACATCAATAAAAACAACAAAAGTCAGTGTACACCCTCACCTCCCTCAAAGAAAGGGGTAAATGTAATAAAAAAAATTTCAGCCTGGATTGACTACTTACTAATTTGATTTCAAAAGGAGTCGGGTCTCTTAGTATTCACCTCAGGGCCCTATTGTGAAGTCACCCAGCTACCATTGTCAAGGTGGACCACCCATCAGATGGGTCCCTACTCCAAACTGCATCTGCTTCAAGTATCTTCCTTTATATAGGATGTATCAGCCTGAAATGGGCTTAATTAAGGTGTAGTCTCCAGCCAATGTGCAAGTAACTCATGGGGAGCTTGCTAATAAGAGAACCATACTTCTCCTTTTACTAACCTAAACCAGTGTTAGCTGCTCACCCTTGCTCATAGACAAACTATAAATGGGATTCTCAAGTACTTGTGGTGGAGTGGAACCATTGGAAGGAAGTGGCAGCTACCTAGAGGGACATGTGGCTTTGGCTCGGCCCCTCTGGGCTTTTTGCTGCCACAAAGTTGAGAAATCTGGGAGTCATTCTGGATGAGAGGCTGACATTTTAGACTCAGGTGTTGGCAGTAGTTCAGAATGGCTTTACCATCTACAGAACATCAGCCAGCTTAGACCCTTCTCCCCACCAGGTAACCTGGTTAAACTAGTGCACATATTTTTGACTTTCATTCTTGATTATGGCAATGCTTTTACCTTGAGGTCAATGGAGGTGTGCAGCAGCACCTGCAGCTGGTGCAGAATGCAGCTGCTAAGTTGCTGACTGGCCTTTCAAGGACATGTTATGTCTCCCCAGTGCTGCGTGACCTACACTGGCTGCCAGTTAAGTTGCATAATCTACTTCCTTTAATGTGGGCTTGCTCACTTATGTGGCCCTACATGGGCTAGGCCTGGGTTACGTGTCAATCTCCTGACTTCTTACATACCCTCGCACTCCCTTTCCTCTCCAATGAAGGGCCTCCTGGTAATTTCAGGGCAAGGTTAAAAACCTTGTGGGCCGAGCATCTAATGATGGGCCCATTCCTTTGGAACTTTCTCCAGAGTGCTCTGAGAGAGGCCTCAGTGAAGGCCTTTATGAGTGGTCTGAAAACTTACTTATGTGTTCAGGAATCCAGGGACTGATTTTCCCTTCTTTGTTATCATCCTGCTATTAGTTATTTATTTATTAATCAAAGATAGGTTTTATATTTTTATGGTAGTTATATATGAATTGTACATATTACAGTAATTTGCCTTTGTTTTATGTGAAATGAGTGAATACAAAACAGAGAGCACATAATCACGACAGCATGTCGGTGTGGACAGAAACGGCGACAAATTTTTTTAATATGCAAATCACCATGAATTTTAGGCTAATTCAGCTTTAAGCAAGAAAGCATGTTGCCAAGGAGCCTCTGCTTTGCATTATTGGGGTATGTGTGATTTTGTATTTCTGTGAAACTTGGCTTTATTGCCAATGCCCTTTGGGGTAACTCTTGCCTCAGTGCTTCTGAACTGAGGGTTTTGGTTTTTTAGCTTGTTATTTGTGTTTTGGGGGCTTACCATGACCCAAACCTGGAAGACCAACTTAGAGCCCTGGTTCATTTCCCCTGGGGTGTGATACAAATGTAGCACACTGATGGGTCCTTGGTACAGTGAAACACGTGTCTGCATCTTCTGTTTGCACCCTGTGCAGATTGTGTGAGAGGTCCCTTAGCACCATGCATTCTTGCTTAAAGCTGAACTACCCTAAAATGTCATGGTGATTTGCATATACGTACCATGATGCTTTTCATTATGGGGGTATTTGGGATTTTGTACTCCCTTAAAAGAGCCAACCACTTTTGCTATCAGACCTATCCATTTGGAGTAGCTGGAAGTTATCCATCTTTATGTCCCAGTCAGTTTCTTCCCCCACCAGGTTTCCATGAGTGTGTCTAAATCCTGAATTTCAAAGTGCATTAGGCTCTCAGATCAGTCATTCTTCCAGTGTGGGATTATCATATGACCTGCTTTTATATGAGAACTGTTCCTCTGTGCTTCCTTGTTACAGTTGGGTGTCTAGTATTCTTGTGATACCCAGCTCTGCTACCCTTCCTTGGTGAACCCAAGTATCTAACTCCTGCCACTGGTGACCTCTACCCTAGCTAACTCCAGATATCCTTTACTTTAACCTTCCTGACTGCCCTTTCCATTGAAAAGACAGTATCTCCTCTCTGTTGGCAGAGCTGCAGCTCATCTTGGCTTGGCCAAATATCACATTCATATGACATGTACTGCATGAGCTAAATTACCTTACCTGCAGTAACGCCATAGTCCTAAAGTGCCCTTCCAATACTCTTGCTACAGGGGTGCCCAGCATCACAGTTTATCATGATGAAAGATATCTGATTTCTTCCATCACAATGGCATCAGTCACAACTAGTTATAATACTTGGTGTAACTGTTTTCAAATGCTAAAAATAAAAATTGCTTGCAGAGGTTGTTAAAGAGCCAACAGGTGGCATTGTACAGAAACAATTATGTGCATGTGTGTGTGCTCCATAAGTCTGTAAGCTCTAACAGTTAGTTAGAAAATTGTAAGAAGACAGGCAAGTGCAAAGAGATGGCCTTGACTATTGTTGATAGTTCTTCACTCAGGATACAGGGCCCCATATTCAGAGCTGGCTGGCTGCACATAAAAAGGTGTACCACATGAAAAAATAGGGCCAGCTTGCTCTGGTGCCCTACTCAAACAGATATTATGATCTGAACTGACTGTGCTATCTGTTTGAATTTCGGACCCTGGTAGCACAGTGCACAGCAAGTGGTCACCATGTTCGCCCAGCACTATCAAGGTGTGGGGCTGAAGACCAACCATAGGAGTACAGTGCAGCACACACTGGTTGCTTTCCATGGCCCCCCATGGGTGATATGCAGCCCAAACATGCAGATGAGCCTTTGGGCATGCAAAGTGCTATAAGGCCATTTGTATGCCCATTATGGACTCATCTGCATGTGAGCACCCAGCCCAAGTGCACATTCTCCCAAGTCCTGATCCATGTATTGATAAAAAATTCTCCTGGTCCTCTAGTGTGCCCCCTGATCCTGATCTGAGTAAAATCTAAAACCCTATCTGCTCTGGTAGTCTAGTGACCCTCCTCTGATCCCCAATCCATATACAATTGTACTTTCTGAAAACTGGAATAGCTTGCCTCCATACACAACCTGAGGTCTGGCAAGAAACAACAAGGAGTTTACTATTCCCAAGGAACACAGTCGTGCATGCACAACATCAAACTGTTTACGTTGATTTCTGGTGGTGAAAGACAGGTCAGGACACATCTTAATGTCCTTACCTTCAACTGTGAGATGGTACGATAATCTGGCGGCCACTATGATTTTCTCCTTTACTTCTGCATTCATGGTTTTAAGTAAAATGGTGCAGAGAGTATTTGGCCACTGCAAACAAACTTACTTCAGAAAATGCGCAGCTCTGCTCTCATATAGAGGCTCTGGAGAATGCAGCATGGGCATCTCATCTTTGCCTGGTGAGCATCCCTAAAGGGATCAAGGGGGATGATCTATTGGATTTCATCATGACTTGGTTGGGGACTGCAGTGCTATTGCCGGAAGACATCAGACTAAGTTCATTCACCAATGCCTATAGAATCAACATGAGGGGAGCACAAACAAGCCATAATACTCCATGTACAATTGTAAAAAAAAACATTCTCCCTGGGAGTCTAGTGGTCCCCCTTCCCCAATCTCTAATCTGTGTACAATTGCAAAAAAAAAAACATGCTCCCTAGTAGTCTAGTGGTCCCCCCTCCCCAATCCCTGATCCGTGTACAATTGTGAAAAAAACACTCTCCCTGGTTGTCTAGTGGTCCACCCTCCCCAATCCTCGATCACTGTAACACTGTAAAAAAAATGTTCTCTCTGGTAGTCTAGTGGTCTCCCTCACTGATCCCCAAGCCGTGTAAAATGCTAAACACCCCATTCACACTGGTAGTCTACTGATCCCCTTCCCAAGCCCCAATCCCATTCAGCAAAATAAAGTCCCCAAATCCCTGGTGACTAGTGGCCCCCTCCTTCCTCTCTGGTAGGAAGTAACCCACCACCCCATTCCCCCCAACCTGACCCGAGTCAGTGACTGGCACAGCCCTCCTCACACTGCCAAGACCAGCTGCTGACTGAACTGTACGGAAAAATATACAATTCATACTCATTAGTTGACTGGTCGACCAATGTACTGCATATTGTACCTGCTCTGGTGCAGTTCAGTCTTTGGCTGGCTGTGGCACTATAAGAAGGGCTGTGCCAATCGCCAGCTTGGGTTGGGTTGGAGGGTAGCAGGGTGGTGGGTCACTATCTACTGGGGACCACTAGACTACCAGGGCAAATGGGGGGGTTTAACATTTTACACGGATCAAGGATCAGGAGAGGGGGAACCACTAGACTATCAGGTAGAATGGGGATTTTTACATATTTACACAGATCAGAGAGGGGAGACCACTAGACTAGCAGGGTGAATGTTTTTTTTTTTACAATTTTACATGGATCCGGGATCAGAAAGAGGGGATCACTAGACTACCAGAGCAAATTAGGCTTTTTTCAATTTTACGCAGATCAGAGATCGGGAAAGGGTGGGACCACTTGATTACGAGGGCAAATTTTTTTTTTACAATTTTACATGGATCAGGGATCAGGGATGGGGGACCACTAGACTATCAAGGAGAACAGGGATTTTTACATATTTACACATAACAGGGAGGGGGACCACTAGACTACCAGGGATTTTGGGGAACTTTATGTGAATGGGGATTGGGGCTGGGGAGGGACATTAGACCACCAGGGAGTTTGGGGAACTTTCAGTGAATGGGTATTAGAGCTAGGGAAGGACTGCTGAACTACAAGGGTACCCTGCCCATGACAGTATGCAGATGGATCTGCACATTGTTAAGGGCTGGGTTTCAGAAGCATTAAATGGTGCAGCAGGTGGTGGCCTTTTAGTGCTTCTGAAATTTTTCAGTATTGTGCTGTACTGCATATGCATGAGGGACCCTCATTTCATAGGTGCAGCACAATATTTTGCGGGATGGCACTGCTGGGGGTGCATCACACATCTAAGCCCTTTGAATATGGGCATGCCCCCGACAGCTGACGCTACTCCTGGTTAGCACAGGATAAACCCAGTTTGTGCCATGCTAAGCTTTTAAAAATGGAGCCCACTGATTGACAAAAGGGTACATGGGCACCACTCTACTTTTTCTATGTAGCCCCCTATGAATATTACCTAATTAGCTCTCTACCCAGCCTTTTCCTTTTCCTTTTCCTTCCTTCTACTCCTCCATGGCAGGTTAAGTGTATGACTGGGCAAAAGTTATGGATACGGCTTCCACAAGCTAATAACAAAATTCCACAATTTTCCCAAAAGCTCATGGAATTTGACCTGAATTATTAAAGGTTATTTTGCAATTTATCTGCTTACTACTTGACCATTCTTTCAGCAAGAGATTAGAAACAGCACACACACACTCACACAGTCTTTACCCTTCTATTACCTAGAGGCGAAAGACTGGTGACCCCAAACCAGGAATGAGATCTAGAGTATCATAATCTTCAATGACTTGAAGGTTAGTAAGCAGTGTGAAGGCAACATTGAAAGCCAACAGAATGCTGGGCTGCATCAGGAGGGAATCATGAGCAGGAGGGGAGCGTAGTACTATCACTGTATAGATCGCAGGTCAGGCCTCACCTGGAGTATGGATTCCAATTCTGGAGGCCTCACCTCAGGAAGGACATTGACTGGATAGACACAGTACAGAGAAAGGCAACAAAAATTATTCAGGGTCTGCAGTACATGTCCTATGAGGAAAGACTTAGGGAACTGAATATGTACTCCTGGAGTAGAGAAGAGAGAGGGGGCATGATTGAAAACATTCAAGTACATAAAAGACATTAACAAGGTACAGGCACATGAACTTTTCACATCAAGAAGGGCTCCAGGACCAGGGGACATGACCTCAGGCTGCAAGGAGGGAGGTTATCTACCAATACCAGGAAGTTTTTCTTCACAGAAAGAGCGGTGGATGCCTGGAACAGCCTGCCCCAAGAGGTCGTGGGGGTCAGCACTGTGGGGGGATTCAAGAATGCATGGGATAGACACAAGGGAGCCCTGGCTACAAAGGGCAACAACAGTGTCAAAATAGGTCTAAAACAAATGGGCAGACTAGATGGACCTAGTAGTCTCCTTCTGACATCAACATCTATGTTTCTTTATTTGGACCTGTGAAGCTAATGAAATTGATAATGTTGTGTTCTCTAGTTTTAAAGTAATACGGTCTTGAAATTGTGTTGTTTACATATTTGCTAAATTTTATTTATCAGTTTCTGAATGTCTGACCACTTCTAGCTCAGCACCCTTTAATGCCAGAGATTTGAAACCTGTAACATTTATCTGTTAGGTACAGTACCTCACACTGAACAAATATGGTGCAAATTGGACAAGTAGTTTTAATATAAGATGGAAACAATTTAAATTTAAATTTTTGCAAATCCTGTGAAATGTTCATGGAAACTTTGCAAAATTTCACAGAAATAGAATTGTAACTGTGCCTGAATTCTGCAGGCAAAAGTTAAATATTGCCTGTCTCTAGGCCCAAGCAGCATCCCTTTATGAGAACAATTCAATAATCTCCTCAGAAATCCAGGGATAATGGTGCTCTTTGACCATATATGTATTGACTGTTGTGCATTTGTTACAGATTCACCATAATGCAAAGTACAGCTGTACAGAATTTTCAAACTTTGCTTTCAATGGAATTTCCGTTGGGCCAGCCATTATATATCCCCTTCAACCAGGCAGTTGTACATTGATTCACTATAATGAAAAGTACAGCTGTACAGAATTTTCAAACTTTGCTTTCAATGGATGTTCCCTAAATCCCTCTAATTCTGTGGAATTCAATCAGAAGAGGAATTCTGAAATTCCAAAACCAGTATTTAAACTGTGGGTTAGTGATTTTAGTTTACATAAACCATGAATTAGTATTCTGCAGTTTACATAAACAGAGGATTAGGCTTCTGTACACTGTGGAAAACTAGTCTGCAGTTTATGTAAACAGCAGAAAATAAGTCCATGGTTTACATTTAAAGACTCTCAGGCTTCTTGGGAAAGTAGTGAAAAATTCTGAAAAGCAGTTCAGAAGTGGAATTGCCATGTTGCCTAAATTATGCAAGCAAAGCTCTGCATTACACTCCTTATTGCATTTATAAAATGGTTCCTCTCTGAGAATTTAAGACAAAAACTGAACACTTAAAAATTTTTTTTTCAAAAGTGAACAGGAATTTGTTCATGTTGCCATGATATGATTGTTTTATCTTTTTTAGAATGTAAGTCCATGTGTCAGAATAGCAAAGGCCCAAACTGAGGAAAAGATAGCCAACTGGGTTAAGAAGGGGGATAAAACCGTTTATAGGCACATCATGGAGCATAGAAAGACAAAGGGAGGGATAGTGAGGCTGAATAGAAAGGATGGTGGGTGGGCAGAGAGGGGCAGTGGAAAAGCAGGGATACTGAATGAATACTTCTGCTCAGTATTCACAAAAGAGGAGGAGGGGGAGGTGCCAAATCCAATTAACAGAAGCACTCTGGATAGGAGGGTTGATCCCAGTCCTTTCGCAGAAGAAAGGGTTCTGAAAGAACTCCTACAACTGAAGGTGGGCAAAGCAATGGGGCCTGATGGAATTCACCCCAAAACTAGTGAAGCCACTGACTATCCTTTTTAACAAATCATGGGAGGATGGTGTTATACCTAAGGACTGGAGGAAGGTGGATGCAATTCTCCTTCATAAGAGTGGGAGCAAGACAGAGGCAGGAAACTACAGACCTGTCAGTTTGACCTCAGTGGTAGGGAAAGTGATGGAATCACTTCTGAAGGAAAGAATTGTTAAGCACCTGGAGGCCAGTGGGTCACAGGACCCAAGGCAGCATGGGGTCACAGTGGGAAGGTCATGTCAGATGAATCTAATTGATTTCTTTGACTGGGTGACCAAAGTAGTAGACCAGGGAGGGGCTGTGGACATGGTCTACCTAGACTTTAGCAAGGCATTTGACACAGTCCCACACAAAAGATTAATAATCAAATTAACCAGCCTGGGAGTGGGTCCCAAGGTTGTAGCCTGAGTAAAACATTGGCTGGACAACATGACACAGAGTCCACTCTGAAGAAAGATAGGTTACTAGTGGGGTACCACAGGGTTCAATACTGGGTTCAGTTATTTTTAATATCTTTATAAGTGACACTGCAGAGGGACTAGAAGAAAATGTATGCCTCTTTGCAGATGACACAAAGATCTGCAACAGGGTTGATACACAACGAGGCATGGAAAGGATAAGAAGGGACTTGGCAAGGTTGGAGGAATGGTCAGAAGTATGGCAGCTTGGATTCAATGCAAAGAAGTGCAAAATAATGCACCTGGGAAACAAAAACCCAGGGGAAGATTACACAATGGGGGGGGAGGTAGTAACAGCAACAAAAATGGAAAGGGACCAGGGGTTAATCATATCAGAGGACCTTAAGGTTAGCAAGCAATGTGAGAAGGCAGTAGGGAGGGCTGGGGGGATACTGGGATGTATAGGGAGAAGCACCACCAGCAGAAAACAGGAAGTTGTTATCCCTCTGTACAGACAGTTGGTGAGACCCTATGTGGAGTACTGCGTCCAGCTCTGGAGCCCCATCTCTGCAAGAACATAGACAGAATGGAGGCAGTCCAGAGGAGGGCAACTAAAATGGTGCAGGGTCTGCAAGAGAAGCCATATGAGGAGAGACTAAAGGAGCTTGATACGTATAACCTTGAGGAAAGGAGGGAGAGGGGTGACATAATAGAAACTTTTAAGTATCTCAGTGGAATCAACAAAGTCCAAGAGGGTAGCATCTTTCAGAAAAAGAGATGTGCAAGAAAAAGGGAACACAATTTGAAGATAGAGAGGGGACAGCTCAGGGGCAATGTGAGGAAGTATTTTTTCACAGACAGGGTGGTGGATGCATGGAACAGCCTTCCTGAGGAGGCTGTGGGGTCTAAAACTGTGGGAGAATTCAAGAATGCATGGGACAGACATAAGGCAATTCTTGTAGGGGGTAGGAAGAAATAGGCTGTTGGTTAACTAGGATCTGCAGCTTATCCTGTAGGTAGGGAAATGGGCAGACTAGGTGGGCCAAGCAGCCCTTATCTGCCCTCAAAGTCTATGTTTCTGTGTTACCATGGAGTTGTAAAGAACTCTTTGAATATTATATTTTGCATTGCTCAGATGCACAACCTTGCTTATACAGCTGCTGATATGTGAGGGGTTGGTTGACAGTCGTATGACACCTTTCACCTTTCACTGTATCACAGACATTAAAATAACATGTGCTCTAGTTAGCTCTACTTAAAAGCATTTTACAAATTGAAAATACTGTATGTGTTTCAATTTGCAAAGATTGTTTACATATAAGTACTAAGGTTTGGTGTGGGAAACACAAGTCCAAAAGAAGTTCATGCATAAATACTGTAGCCCAGAAACATCAGCTAGGTAATTTTGTTTCAAACATCCAGTGTAACAACAGACTGCAGGAAGTGAAATACCTTAATCCCAAAATAAAAACAAAACAAAAAAAATGATGTTTCGCCAGCAAGCTGACATCCTACTCATTGTACGACAAAAATGGTGGCTTGCTAATTTCTTCTGTATCAGTTGTCACATGGGAATAACCTTCTTTGAAGATAATAGAAAAAATTCTCTGGAGTGCTCAGGTTCAAAGCATAGTAAACAGTGGAATCTTGGCTCAGGAGATTTTACTATCCCTTTCAGTTCGACAACTCCAGGCAGTCAGTCATGCTGGCCAAAATTTATCTGATTATCTAAGCAATTTTCGTAGATGGAAGACTACCTTTTTAGCCTTGCCTAAACCACCGACAGATCTATTTTTTTAGCAGCCTATAACTACTACTTTTGAAAACACAGCAAACAGAAGCTTTTCCTTCAGTTCTGAAGCTCTACAGTATACATGTGCCTAGGGCTCCAGAAGAGAATATGGATTTAAACATTTAAGAGCCTGGCTAGAAATTTCAGTTGGATTTGTGAATATACACTGAGCCTGGAACAAAGCTTTGATTTACAGTCAACAATTTTGACATGTGACCCTCAATGGCAAGGTCTGCTTTTTCAGCTGGTTCTGATATTGAAGTTCAGGGAAATGGTTAATCTGTCTCTATTTCAGGCATCTGGCAGATGAGACACTGCTTCAGCATTCTCAATTCTGTTAAATACTTACAGATGATGCCCCTGTGCTGCACAATCTGCTCAGTAATTCATTGGTTTTTACCAGCAAGTGTTGAAGACACAGTACCCCCTTTGCACTGTCTCACAATCAGGTGCCAGAGCCTGCAGCAACTTATCATGTTGTGACAGCCCTGGTCAGCTGTGAAGGAGCAATCTGACTAGAAAAGAGCTCTCTTTTATGGGAATATTTGAAATTCATAAGTTTCTTTCTGTTTGTTTCCCTAGGGTGCCCAGATGAGATGCAGCATCTTGTTTTTGGTGGGGTCCTGTGTCTACTCAGGTTCACAGTTGGAGAACTGCTGCAGAGGAAAGTCAAGTGACTTGCTCAAGGTTATACAGTTGAGTAGGACTCAATGTTGCAGTCACACCATATTCTAACCAATAGACAACTGCCTCCCTACCTGACTAGTTCTTGTACAATAGTTCAATGAATCTAAATATTGCCATTATCAACACAATCATAACAGATCATAAGACACTGACTTATACTAGACTAACAGTAAAACCTAAAGACTGATTGATTTTGTTTCCATCTCCAAGATTTGTTTTAATAAATATTATCTTTTTTAACTCTTCTGGTGACTTATGCTAAGTCGGTGTATTTACTTCATCTACAGCACTAGACAATGAATGTTTAACATTATGTCTGTTTAATGAACCTTTAAACAATCATTTAAAAAAATCAATAATCAATAATTTTACTCAGCCAAGAAATTGCATCAGTCATATTCTTAGATACTCTCCCAATAAACATTTTATCTAAAAGTGCTTCTACATAACTCCAAAATGTCATATTACAATTATGATTACCTAGTCTTGGGTGTCTGCTTGCCTTCAGTAGTAATGTTTTCTTCACTAAACAGTCCCATATGATCCTGTTTCTATCCCACTGGGATTGCACCTGGTTTTTCATTTGTGAATGCTTTTGAATCAATATTAATGCATATTTTTGCATTCTTCCCATCTCTACTGGTCTTGTATTTCTTATTGAAAATCTTGTAGAATTCCTGTACAGCATTTATTTTAGTGTACTGTCTTGCCTAGGTACTTGACCACTGCATATCAGTCTCCTACCTTGAAACCATCCCACATTTCCACCCCATCACTTCATGTTGCATCTATAAATGAAATTCCTGCTGTACCTTTGTATGTTTACCTCGGTGAAACTATTTCAATCAAAAAAAACTTGAGAATGCAGTTTTGATCATTGCTGTTTTGAGCTATCTTTTAATAATCCAAGTATTACAGCAATATGTGTGTAGTGTGCATATATAAGGATAAACTACACCTATCATACATAATAAGAGTATAATCCTACTGAGGGTTTTGGTGACTTCAAAATCTCAAGACTGCAGTTTGAGTAGTTGACCACTTCACTAGAGTGCTATAATGGAGTAACAGACTTCAAGTTCAGTTTAGTCAAGGGTTCTAGACATCAGGAGGTTGGATTTTAAAGAACTGAGAGACTGCCTCAGAAACTGCTTTGTGGGGAGTTGGGGTTGCCATGGTGGGTAGAGCACAGTGGGGAGAAATAAGGGAGGGCATAATACATGCATAATCAGGCTTATATGCAGAGTAGGAGATCCCAGGGGAAGTAGGACCCCAGCCGCAAGTTAATCAATGTAGCAGGATGATAGAAATTGGGAGGGGGGAAGCATTCAAAAGAGTGAGGGAAAGGATGGGAACAAAAATAGAAAAGGGTGGGCAACAAGCAAAATGAAAACAAATCTGGAAGTCCATCTGTGTGAATGCTAGAGATCTAGGAAATATGATTCTGGACCTAGAAGCCATTATGACAGGGGCCCACCTGGATATTGTGGCTATTACCAAGTAATTGTGCAGTGACAACCATGACTGGGACATGGCCACACAAGGCTACACTATGTTCAGGAAAGACAGGGTGGAAAGGAAAGGAGGAGGGATGGTGCTTTATGTGAAGGACAGCATAAAAGCAACAAAGATACAGGGAATTTAGACAGGGGCCAGAGGTGCTATAAGTCACCCTTGTGATGGAGAATAGAGCTGCTATTTGCAGAGATGTGATCTATCAATCTCTGGTACAGAGAGAGGAGTTGAATACAGTACTGTTGGAAGCAATTGCCAAAATGGCTGAAAAGGGGCTGCCGATGGGAGACTTCAATCTGATGGATGTAGGTTGGAACCTCTGAACTGCAGTGTCAGCTACAAGCAGACTTCCTAGGCTCCCTGCAGTGAGGCATTGGTCAGCAACTAGTCAGTGAATTTGTGATGGGGCAATACTGGACCTGGTTCTCACTAACAGATGCAGTGTTGCAGATGTCAGGTTGGGAAGCCACCTGGGGACCAGTGGTCACTGTAGAGTGTGGTTCAACATAAGGATGATGTTGGAATTGAACCACATACAGGCAAGGGTCCTGGACTTCAGAAGGGCAAATTTTATAAAAATGGGTGAATGCCTCAGGGATAGAGATGTTGCAAAATTAAAGTTTGCTGGCAAAACTGCCGTGAAATTGGCAATTTCACCATGTGAAACATTTCTGCTGTTCCACAAAGTTTTTTGCCGGGTGTGAAGTTGCAAACTTTTTCCTGCGGAATGTGGAATTTTGCTGTGAAATGCACAATTTCACCTGATATGGCAAAATTTCACATTTTAAGGGCAAAATTTTGCATTCCATGGGCAAACTTTCACATTTCACACCCACAAAATATTTAGTGATATGAACGAAATATTTTGCGTAACGAAATTTTGTAATTTCGCATATCTCTACTCAGGGATCACCAGGCTGGTGGGGGGGGGAGGAGTAGGCCAAACTAAAAGAGGGAATAATGAAGGAACAAACCTCTGCACCAAAAAAGTGAGCAAAAGCAAGAGAAACAGAAGATCACTGTGGCTCTTGAAAGAGGTGGCAGAAAAGGTAAAGGCAAAAATAGTTGCTTTCAGAAGGCACAAGGAAACCTGGCAGGAGAAGGATAGGAGGTTTCCAGGAAAACAAAGGGAAGTTGGTAAAGCAGTACACAGTGCAAACTGAAAGAATAGCCCATGCAGTATCAAAAGGGATGACATTTTTAAGTATGTAAGGAGAGAAGGAAGAGCAAGGGAGTGGATTGTAAAGGTTAAAAGGGGGGGACTGTAAAAAGGGTGACCAGGAAAAGGCAGATATCTTAAACAAATACTTCTACTCAGTGTTCACAGTGGAAGGGGAAGGGGAAGGGGAGGGTCTGCAAAAAATCAATGGGAGCTGTGATAGGCAGGAAGTCGACACTGTCCCTTTTCTGAGGCAAGAGTCCTAAAGGCACTAACCAACCTGATGGTGGACAAAGCCATGGGGCCAGATGGGGTGCATGCAAGGGTGCTGTGGGAGCTCATGGAGGTACAGGCTGCAATCTGACAGTTCTGTTTAATATATCACTGGAGACGTGAGAAGTCCAGGAGGGACAGGGTGGTAAAGAGGAGGAGGAGGAGTAGCTCTCTACATAAGAGAAGGAATCAAAGCAACAGAACAAAGGGTAAACAGGAGGGAGAAGAAGCACTGTGGGTCAATTTGGAGGCAGGTAATGACACCCAGTAAACCGTATGGGGTTAGCAGACCTCTCCTCAAGGGGAGGAAACTGACAAGGAAATGATAGAAAGTATCATTAGAATAGCAGATAAAGGGGAGCTATTGCTGATGGGTGATCTGAATATGCCAGATGTTAACTGGAGTGCAGTTGCAACAGCCACTTCTAAGAGTGGGGTTATTCTAGATGCCCTACAGGGGGCATGCCTTAGACAACTAGTATTGGAACCCACTCGAGAGGGAGAAATCTTAGACCTGGTCCTCTCAAATGGAGATGGAGAGAGGATCACAGATGTAGAAGTGGGTAGCCATCTGGGAACTAGCGACCATTGAACAGCATGGTTCACAATAAACACAGCAATACAGTCAAGCCATACAAAGGCAAAAGTACTGGACTTCAGGAGGGCTGACTTTGCAAAATGGGTGAGTGCCTAAGGAATGCACTAGCAAATGGGCAGGAAGGAGGGGTGGAAGAACAATGGGGAATAATAAAAACTGCCATAACAGAGGTAACAAGCCTTTGTGTGAAGCAAATGAACAAAACAAAATGATGTAAGAAACCACTATGGTTCTCAAAGGAGGTGGCAGTGAAGGTTGAAGAGAAAAAGAAAGCATTCAGTAAGTACAAAGAATCACAGAAGGAGCAGGACAGAGAAATGTATCAGTTAAATCAAAAGGAAGCTGGGAAGGCAGTCAGAACAGCAAAGGCCCGAACTGAGGAAAAGATAGCCAACTTAGTTAAGAAGGGGGATAAAACCTTTTTTAGGTACATCAGGGAGCAAAGGAAGACTAAGGGAGGGATAGTGAGGCTTAATAAAGGGAAGGGGGCGTGGGCAGAGGGTGACTGTGAAAAGCAGAGATACTAAAACAAATATTTTTGCTCAGTATTTACAGATGAAGAGGGGAGGTACCTAAACAAACAATAGAAACACTCTGGATACAGAAGTTGATACCAGCCCATTTACAGAAGAAAGGGTTCTGAAAGAACTCTTAAAACTGAAGGTGGACAAAGCAATGGGGCCTGATGGGATTCATCACAGAATTCTAAAAGAACTAAGAGTAGAACTAGTGACACCACTGACTACCCTCTTTAACAAATCATGGGAGGATGAGGTGGTACCTGAGGACTGGATTCCCCTTCACAAAAGTGGGAGCAGGGCAGAAGCGGGAAACTACAGACCTGTTAGTTTAACCTCAGTGATAGGGAAAATGATGGAATCACTTCTGAAGGAAAGAATTGTCGAGTACCTAGAGGCCAGAGGGGCACAGGACCCAAGGCAGCATGGATTCACAGCAGGAGGGCCATGCCAGACGAATCTAATAGATTTCTTTGACTTGGTGACCAAAGTAGTAGATCAGGGAGGGGCTGCGGACATGGTCTACCTAGACTTTAGCAAGGCATTTGACTCAGTCCCACACAAAAGATTAATATACAAGTTAGCCAGCCTGGGAGTGGGTCCCAAGATGATAGCCTGGGTAAAGAATTGGCTGGAGAGTAGGACACAGAGGGTAATAGTAAATGTAGTCCACTCTGGAGAAAGGGGGGTTACTAGTGGGGTGCCGCAGGGTTCAGTATTAGGACCGGTCCTCTTCAATGTCTTTGTAAGCAACATTGCAGAGGGACTGAATGAAAGTATGTCTCTTTGCAGTTGACACAAAGATCTGCAACAGAGTTGATGCACAAGGTGGGTGGAAAGATGAGAAGGACTTGGCAAGATTAGAGGAATGGTCAAATGTATGGCAGCTTAGATTTAATGCTAAGAAGTGCAAGGTAATGCACCTGGGAAACAAAAACCCAGGGGAAGAGTACACAATGGGGGGTGAGATACTAACAACAACAAAAATGGAAAGGGACCTGGGGGTAGTCATATCAGATGACTTAAAGGTGGGCAAGCAATGTGAAAGGGCAGTAAGGAGGGCTGAGGGATACTGGGATGCATAGGGAGTGGCATCACCAGTAGAAAACAGGAAGTTGTTATCTCTCTGTACAGACAGCTGGTCAGACCCCATCTTGAGTACTGTGTGCAGTTCTGGAGACCCAATCTGTGCAAGGACATAGACAAGATGGAAGCTGTCCAGAGGAGGGCAACTAAAAGGGTGCAGGGTCTACACGGAAGACATATGAAGAGAGACTAAAGGAGCTTAATATGTATAGCCTCGAGGGAAGGAGGGAGAGGGGGGACATGATAGAAACATTCAAGTACCTCAAGAGAATCAACAAAGTCCAAGAGGGTAGCATCTTTCAAAAAAAGAGGTGTGCAAGAACAAGGGGCCACAATTTGTAGATGGCGGGGGGCAGCGGCTCAGAGGTAATGTAAGGAAGTATTTTTTCACAGAGAGGGTTGTGGATGCATGGAACGGCCTTCTGGAGAAGGTTGTGGAGTCAAAAACAGTGGTTGAATTCAAGCATGCATGGGACAGCCATAAGGCAATTCTAGGGTGGGGGTAGAAAGAAGTAGGCTGCTGGTTAGAGAATCTGCAGCTTATCCATTAGGTAGGGAAATGGGCAGACTGGTGGGCAAGCGTCCTTATCTGCCATCAAATTCTATGTTTCTATGTTTCTATGAACACAGGAGACAGATGTAGTCCCATTTACAGAAGTGGTAGCAGGAAGTGGCTGGCAATTATAGGCCCATCAGGCTTACATCAGTAGTGGAAACATAAATGGAAACAATGCTAAAGGAAAAGCTTAGTGGAATATATGGAAAATAAATGGATTACTTGATCAGAGGCAACACGGATTCAGGGGAGGTCATGCCAAACAAATCTGATAGATTTCTTTGACTGGGTGACCAAGGAATTAGATCTGGGAGGAGCAGAGGATTAATTAGATTTCAGTGAGGCTTTTGACACCATTCCACATAGGAGACTAGTAAGCAACCTGGGTAGCTTAGGGGTAGGTAACAAGGTGGTAAACTGGATAAGAAATTGATTAGTGGATAGGAGGCAGAGGGTAGTAGTAAACCGAGTTTACCCTAAGGAAGGGAGGGTGACTAGTGAGGTACCTCAGGGTTGAGTGCTAGGACTGCTCCTCTTTAAAGTCTCTATAAGTGACATTGCACAGGAGCTAGAAGGGAAGGTCTGTGTATTTGCATATTACACCAAGATCTGCAACAGGGTGGACACTCCAGTGGGGGAAGAATGAACAGAGACCTGAAAAACTTGAGGAGTGGTCAAGGGTATGGCAGCTGGTTTTAATGCAAAGAAGGGCAAAATAATGCACTTGGGGCACAGAAACCAGGTATGCAGTACAAAATGGGAGGAAATGGTATTGGCAACAACAAAGCAGGAATGAGACCTAGGGTAATTATACTAGATGACCTAAAGGTGGCCAGGCAGTGGACAGGGCAGTCCAGAGGGCTAGTGGGATGCTAGGGCCACAGGAAGGGTATCACTAGCAGAAAGAAGGAGGTGGTGTTGTCCCTGTATAAATCACTGATAAGACCCCACCTTGAGTACTGTGTCCAGTTCTGAACCACAGGCCCAATTTTTGAAGGTGGATCAGTAGCATAGTAAATTCCCAGAGGGCCTGGGTGCAAGACGATGTTACAGGGCCCCTCTCCAGTTTTAAATAAACATCAGAATTATGATTTGGGCCCCTTAAACCTCATGGGCTCGGGTGCCACTGCACCCTCTGCACCCTTGTAGCTACTCCCCTGAGGTGGATACAGGGCTTGAGTCAAGTCCTGCTTCCACAGCAAAGTTTGTCACAGCGACGCCTAACAGTTCAGTACAACTTTTGCCCAATTTTAGCATGTTAGAAGCAGTTGAGACAATCTATTCCCTTTATGGTGGCTTGACCCAAAGGTTTGGTGCAAGTCCTGTAAAACTGCTGCCCCAGTGACACACATGTAGACCAGGGGGAGCAGGTCTAAGTCTGGTGTTTGGCACACAAGACTTGCGGCAGGGAGTTGTGGCTAAGTGTTTTGTAAATTTAGAATTGCTGCAGTGCTTGTTGCAAATTGCCACTTGCATCCAAGCCCTGCTGCATTCCCTTGTGGTGATCTACAGCCATTTTTTGGGCCCCACATCTCTGAAAGGACACCGAGTGGAGGCAGTCCAGAGGAGGGCAACTAAAATGGAACACTGTCTTCATCAAAAGCCCTATGAGGAGAGGCTAAAGGACCTTAATATATACACCCTAAAACAGAGAAAAGAGAGGGGGATATGATAGAGACCTTTAAATACCTCACAGGGGTAAATAAGTTGCAAGAAGAGAGTATGTTTCAGAAACAAAGGTGCTCTAGAAGAAGGGGACATGCTATGAAGATGGGAGGGGGTAGATTCAGGAGAGTTATGAGGCAGTATGTCTTCACTGAAAGCATGGTGGATTCCTGGAATAGCTTTCCAATAGAAGTGGTGGGGGTGATAACAGTTGTGGGGTCCAGAAATGCCTGGGATAGGCTCAAGGAAATCATTGAGGTAAGAAGAAGGGGAGAGAGAGAATGAGCTGTAGACCACATAGGGTCTGCAGCAAGAATGAAGGCAAGAAGAAAACAAAATGTGGGCAGATGGGGTTAAAGCGGCCCTTAACTGCCTTCAGATTCTGTTTTTATGTTTCTGTAATTAAATCAACCAACCTCTGTGTGAAGGAAGTGAGTAAAAGCAGATTGAAAAAAATGGCCTTTATGGTTCACTAAGGAAGTAGCCATGGTGGTGAAGGAAAAAGGGTAGAATTCAGGAGGTATAAGGAAACACAGAGTTAGGGGGACTTGTAGGTATAACAAGTAAAACAGAGGGAAGCAGAAAAGGCAGTGAGGGAAGCAAAGGCACAGAGAGAGGAAAGGATAGTCAAAGGGGTAATTAAAGGTGATAAGACTTTCTTCAGATACATAATGTAGGTAAGAAGAGGAAAGCAACAGGAGGGATAGTGAGGGTTAGAAGAGCAGAAGAGGGAGACTGCACTGAAGAGGACCAAGAACAAGCTGCCATACTGAACTAGTACTTCTGCTCAGTCTTTATAGTCAAGGGAGGGTGGATGGACCATGGGGTTGTAGCAGGAACAGGGAATAGGAGGGCACAAGTCCAGTTTCAGAGGAAAGAGTCCTAAGGGGACTTGCAGCTCTAAAGGTGGACAAGGCTATGGGAGAGGATGGGATATACCCAAGGGTAATGAAAGAACTAAGGGAGGTGCTAGTTGCACCACAGATAGCCTTGTTCAACATCCCACTGGAAACAGGCATGGTTCTGGAGGACTGGAGAAGAACTGAAGTGGTCCCTGTACATATGTGGCAGCAGGGAGGGGGCTAGCAACTAGAGGGTGGCCAGTCTTACTTCAGTGGTGGGGAAATTAACGAAACACTATTGAAAGAATGACTAGTAGAGTATTTTGAATCTGCAAGACCACAGGCAGCATGGATTTATTTATTTATTTATTTATTTGATGGGGGGTCATGCTAAACAAATCAGATAGGTTTCTTTTACTGGGAGACCAAGGAAATAGATCAGGGGAGGGCAGTGGACATAGCCTATCTGGACTTTAGCAAGGCCTTCTACACTGTTGTGCACAGGAGGCTGATGAAGAAACTAAGCAGCCTAGTTGTGGTGAATTTGGTTAGAAGCTGGTTAACACATAGGAAACAGAGCATGGTGGTTAACAGCACTCAATCTGTTGATGGAAGAGTAGAGATGTTGCAAAATTGAATTTGCTCGGTGCAATTCCGGTGAAATTGTGAATTTGTCATGCAAAATATTTCATGAAATCTGCACATTACATGAAACATTTTGTGGGTGCAAAATGTAGAATTTCACCCTCGACTAGTGGAATGTCACCCGCTAGTGACGAAATTCTGCCCTTCTCAGGTGAAATCCTGCATTTTGCTGGAGAAATTCTGCATTTTGCTGGCAGAATTTCGCATTTTGCACCCACAAAATATTTCATTAAATGCATGAATTTTGCAAAATATTTCATGGAACAAAATTTGCAGATTTCGCCCATCTCTATGGGAGAGTGACCAGAGCTGGCAATAGGGCTCAGTACTGAGACTGGTCCTCTTCAGTGTCTTCATAAGTGACATTGCAGATAAACTGGATGAGAATGTATGCCTTTTCCCCCCGGATGATACCAACATTTGCAAGAGGGTTGACACTCAGGAGGGGGTGGAGAGTATGCATTGAGATCTTGGGAAAATTAAGAAGTAGTAAAGAGCATGGCAGTTGGGGTTCAATCACAAAATGTGAAAAATAATGCACCTAGGGCATAGGAACCCAAGACCTGTGTATAGAATAGGGGAGATATTAACAGCCACTAAACAGGAGAGGGACCTTGGGGTTATCATATCGGACTACTTCAAAGTGGGAGGGCAGTGTAACAAAGCAGTGGATATGGCTAGTAGGGTGCTGGGGTGGTATAGGAAGGGGTATCTCCAGCAGAAGCAGGGAGTGGTGTTACCATGTACTGCTTTCTGGTGAAACCCCACCTGGAGTACTGTGTGCTATTTTGAAGGCTGCACCTCAAAAAGAACATAGGCAGGGTAAAGGCAGTTTGGAGGAAGGCAACTGAACTGAAGCAGCAATTGCACAAGAAACCTTATGAGGAGAAACTGAGGGATCTCAACATGTACACCCTGTAATAGAGGAGAGCAATAGGTGATATGATAGAGACTTGCAAGAACCTCAAGGGGTGAAAAGGGTGCAGGAACAGAGTCTCTTTAAAAATAATAAGAGCACCAGGATCAGGGGGCATGTGATGACGCTGGAAGGGGACGTTTAAGAAAGGTGTGAGGAAATACTTCTTCAATGAAAGGGTAGCAGATGCCTGGAACACACTACCAGCAGAAGTGGTGAAGGTGAAAACAGTGGGCAGTTTCATACATGTGTGGGATAAATATAGGAGCACATTGAAAAATAGGCAGGGAGGAAGGAGGGAGGAAGGGCCATTAGAAACCATTTAGTGTCTGCAGAGACAGACTGGGCAGGAGCACCTGGGCACACTGGGTGGGTCAAGCTGTACTTTACTGTTGACAAATTCTATGTTTATATGTTTCAGAAACCCTGTGAAAATCATTATGCATGTTTGTGGTGCAAATGTTGTAGAGTCTGGCTCATAAGGTTTATATATGAGAACCATAGTCTGATATCACCTTCTCTGCCACCATCCTCCCTTCCAGTTCAGCCATATGGGGGCACATAGGGGCCATGGGAGGACATAAGGGAAAAGTATAACCTCTCATATGCACAAATGCTAATGACCACACATATATTTATTTATTTATTTATTAAAAATTGATAACCGGGAAAGGCACACTGAGCCAAAGCTCATTTCCAGGTGCAACCCGGGTACAGTGCATACACAGAAATGAGAAGAGTTACACAAAGTAATTTCAAAAAGATACAGTATACATAACCATATTTCATACAGTCCACGGAATTTTTCATTCACAATAAAGTCAGCCAGTATATAAAAATAATGTTCTGGACTGCTGCAAGAATTCTATCATTGGGTGGTAGGGCTTAGGGGGCATTCTAGGAAATATTGGTGCAATTGGGGTGGGTGGGGAGGAGCCTGAGGAGTTTTTTGTGGATAAAAGAGAGGAGGCCTGGTGCAGGTCGGAGGGAAGGCTGTTCCAGAGAAGGAGGAGCCAGTGCAAAAAAGGCAGCTTGGACGGTGGCATTTTGTGGGCGAGGGATGTGAAAAGTGCACAAGTTCCTGTGTCAGAGGGGGTTATCAAGGGAGTTTGCTGGGGTCAGGCGGGAAGTGAGGTGGGGGGAGGGAACCGAACCAGTATTTTGCTATGAGGGAGATGCTGTGGATGGTTCTTCTGTGGGACAGTGGGACAAGGGAAAGTGGAGCATAGAGGGTGCAGTGGTGAGTGCGTGGGGGGGAGGCAGTGGCAAAGTGGCAGAAAGAATTGAGTACAGTGTCCAGTTTGGAGAAAGAAGAGGTTGGGGCCATCTCATAAACAATATCAGCATGGTCCAACACTGGCAAGATTGTTTTGCATACAAGCTCACACTGGGTAGGAAGGGGTAGGCTGGCTTTGTGCCGATAGAGGACAGCCAGTTTTGGCTGGAGTTTGGTGTTTGGTGCAGATAGTCTCAATGTGAGTGGAGAAACTGAGGTGGCTGTCCAGCCAGACACCCAGATACTTGAAGGCTAGGACCAATTCAAGGGCAGAACCATCCAGGGTGGTGATCATGGGGGTAGGCGGGGAGGGAGGCAAGCTTCTGTCTTGATCCAAAAATCATGGTGACGGTTTTATTGGTATTTAGTTTTAGCTGCTTTTCCAGGAACCAGGACTGGACTTGGTTGAAGTCAGCCTGGAGATTGGGAAAGATACTATCGTAGGAGTGGCCAGAGGCAAAGATGATAGTGTCATCTGTGTAAAGATGTACATTAGAGGAGAGGCAGGCAGAGGGAAGGTCATTTATGAAAAGAGAGAAGAGGATGGGGCTGAGAATAGAGCCTTGGGGAACACTAGATAGGATAGCCATATATGTACCCTATATGTTAATGGTAATCCTGATGTTATCTTACCTTGTTTTTGTACCTTTTTCTGTATTTGCCACTATCTGAAACTTCTCTGTAATTTGCTCTGTAATTCTCCTGGGTCGCGCTCTGGAAAATAGTCATCCCAATGGCTAGTGCACTTACCTGGTAAAACAAAACTAAATAAATAGGGAGAGGAAGGGAGAGGGTGTTGCCTATTTGAACTGACTGTAGTCTATTTAGGAGGTATGAGCAGAACCAGTCGACTGCAGGTTGGGCTATCCCAAAGGAGCTGAGTTTACAGAGTAGCAGTGGGTGGAGATGGAGTCAAAGGTTTTTGCCTAGTCGATAAAGATGGCGATAGAGGTTTGGCTATGATCCATGGCCAAGAATATGGAGTCAGTAATGCGCAGCAGAGAGGTGATGGTGGAGTGGTACTTTCTGAATCCTGACTGCACAGGTGAGAGGGAGTTGTTGCAGGAGAGAAAGTCTGACAGTTTGGACAGTATGAGGGATTCCAGGACCTTTGCAAGGGAGGGGAGGAGTGAGATGGGACTGTAGTTCTCAGGTAAAAAGGGATCTCCACCTTTGTGCAGAGGGATGATCTTGGCCAGTTTCCAGGCTTCTGGAACAGTGACTGCGGAGAAAGAGAGATTTATTATATATGTCAAGTGGGCAAATATGGCAGTGAGAGATATACATAGCAGTCTGGGGTGCAACCCATCTGGGTGGGATTTGGATTGCTTTAAGGCGGCGATTGCATTGAATACTTTCCGTGGCATGAAAGGAGGAAAGAGGAAACCGGGAGGAGGAGGAAGGTTCAGTAGGGTTGTGGTTGGGTGGGGGGATGGGAATGGGAGGGGAGGAGTTGGGCACGGCACAGGAAATGAAGAATTTATTGAAAAGTTCTGCTACAGACTCTGAATCCGCAACAGATCTGCCCTCAAAGTTCAGGACAGGACATGCTTGCTTAGATGGGGGGTTGAGAAAGGAGTTGATCAACTTCCAGAAGGATGCTGGGTAGTTTTGGGTTTGGGAAAGTTGTGCTTTAAAGTAAGAGGATTTTAGTAGATGGATGGCCTTTGTGTAGTTATTTCTGAGATGTTTGTAGGACTGGAGATCATGTGTAGCATGTGTGGTCTTGTACAGCCTCCATGCCTTGACTCTCAAACGACACAAAGCCATAAGATTGGGTGAGATCCAGGGGTGGTGGTAGCGTTTAACTCTAAATTTCCTGAGGGGTGCATGGAGGTCCCAGGTGTGCTGGAAGATGTTGCAGAAGTGGAATAAGGCAGTGTCAACATCTGACACCGAAAGGGCTGGTAACCAGTCTCGGAGCAGGGCAGGTTTGTTGAGGAGGTGCAAGGAGCGAGACCAGATACATTTTGGATGGGAGCATGGTGAATGGATTTTGCAGATACAATAGGTAATACAGTGGTCACTGAAAGCATCTGAGAAGATGCTTGAAGCAGAGATGCAGTGGGGATGGGAGGATAAAATCAAGTCCAGGAGGGTGTGGTTTTGGGACCAGTGGTTTAGGCGAGTAGGCTTTTGGATAAGTTGGGAGAGACTGAGCGCTTCTGTCATTATTGTGGTGGGTTTGGTGGGGGAGGAGAGCCAGTCAAGATTGAAATCACCTAATAGTACTAGCTCTCCATGGGATGTGCTGGAGGAGATTGAGGAGATGGCCTTGATAAAGGAGTCAGATGAGGTCTTTGGCCGGGCATACAGAACCCCAATGTAGAGAGGGGTGGAGGAGGGAAAGGATAGGTGTTCAACAATGGACTCGTGGGAGGAAGGGCAGGCTTCCTTGAATGTTATAGAGCACATGATAGATTGCCTGATGTACAGTGCTATTCCTCTGCCTCGCTTTCCATGGTCTTGGCAGAATAAGTTGAAGTCAGGAATGGCGAGAGAGGAGTTGGGGGTTCTGGGAGCTAGCCAGGATTCTGAGATGCAGAGTATGTCAGTTGGTACTGGGCGACCCATACTGTGAGGGCATCCAGTTTAGGGAGAAGGCCCTTGCATTGAAGTGAAAAATACGGAAGCCCTTGGGGAGAGAGCCTGGGGTGTGGTTGAAGGGTAGTCTAGAAAAAGTGGGGGTGAGGCAAAGGTAGATCTGGGCATTACAGGGCCAGGGTTAGGATGTATGTTTCCCACTAGAAGCAAGAAGAGAAGTGGGAGGAAGAGTAATGGAGGGTGCTTCGATCTAGCAGGATTGCACCTGGAGGGTAGTCCATGGAGGTTTAGCAATGGAAACGTGCCTCAAGATTGAGGAGGTTTCAGGGGAACAATGAGGGATGTATGGATGGGGAAAGTGGGGGGTGGAGAGGGGGGTATGGGGATGAGGGGAGAGGAGAGAGGGGAGGTGTCAGCATAGGTGTGGGCCAGGAGAGAGGAGGATTGGATGACTCATTGAAGAAGGTGGGAGTGGTGGAAATGTGGGGGAGATGAGGGGTCTGAGGTAGGGAGGCTACAGTGAGGGGCAGCTGCGAACGAGGATAGGTGAGCTTGTAGGAGAAGGCCAAGGATCATAGTGGTTAAATGATGGCAGAGGGAAGGAAAAAAGTGGATTGCAAGCAATAGCGACCACTAGAGGCAAAAGCAGATATTCTGCAGATGGAAAACTCCACTGATAGGTTTTAACAGTCACATGATGATGGCTATGTATCTGAAAGTTGACCAAGGGTGGTGGTCTGAGTGGCGAGCAGCTGCGTGATGGCTGCTATATATTTGAAAGTCGATCAAGGGTGGTGGTGGGGGTGGCGGGGCAGCCGATGGGCAGCATCAGCGGGGTCTTCTCCCATCGGCTGTGGAGACTTCTTCATTCGTACCTGTGCTGCTTGCCTGGAGAGCTGTGGGGACGGGCTCCGTTCCTACCCTCGTGCCCCTTGGGGGGGCCGAACCAAATCTGTGCTGCTTGCATGGAGAGCTGTAGGGGAGGGCTCCGTTTCTGCCCTCACAACCCTTGAGGGAGCTGAACCAAATCTGTGCTGCTTGCCTGGAGAGCTGTGGGGAGAGCTCCATTTCTGCCCTTGTGACCCTTGGGGAGCCGAACGAATCAGTGCTGCTTGCCTGGAGAGCTGTGGGGGAGGGCTCCATTTCTGCCCTCGTGTCCCTCAGGGGAGCCAAACCGAATCGGTGCTTCTTGCCTGGAGAGCTGTGGGGAAGGGCTTCGTTTCTGCCCTCGTGACCCTTGGGGGAGCGGAACCGAATCTGTGCTGCTTGTCTGGAGAGCTGTGGGGGAAGGCTCCGTTTCTGCCCATGCAACCTTTGTGGGAGCTGAACCGAATCTGTGCTGCTTGCCTGGAGAGCTGTGGAGGAGGGCTCCATTTCTGCCCTCATGACCCTCAGGGGAGCTGAACCGAATCTGTGCTGCTTGCCTGGAGAGCTGTGGGGGAGGGCTCCATTTCTGCCCTCACGACCCTCGGGTGAGCCGAACCGAATCATGCATACCCCATCAAACATGCCATGCTACATGTGATGAGGTACACACTGGCGCAGACTGGCATAAGGCACAACATGTAATAGTTTTGTCTAGTGCAAGAACATATTGCATTCCTGCATGTCTGACCCCTGACAAAACTATCACTCTGCAAAGACTGCAGCCAAGCAGTGGTCTTGCTTAAACAAGGCAGATTCCTGATATGCAGTCAGTGCTGTCAGTACATTATCAAGTGTCTATAGGCATATTGTCTAATCCCTCCAGGAGACCATAAAATACATACTGAACGCAGCCCTCCCTAGAGCCATGAGCATGTACACCTCAAGGGTTTTATATGGTGGTTGCCCTGGCTTTGGCCTCCATAATGGTTGTCATCCCTTTCCTAGAGTTACTGAGACAGGGATTGCAATGTCACATATACTGCAGGTCCCATCAGTGGGATCTCTACCAGTGACAACATGCCATATACCAAAAGAGAGCAGTGCCAAAGAACATCCTGAAGGTCAAACAGTCAACAAAACAGGTATACCTATCACAGAAAGACATACAAGCAGATTTGTTTTTAAAGGTGTACAATAAACATTTATTACTGTGTATGCAGTGAAACAGTTTTATAATGTTGTATTATGTCACAGAGCCACAGGGTCCTTGTTAATTTTCCAAAACCCTGTGGGCTACTCTTGGACCTGCTTTTGCTTCTGCATGGGCATACTACTGTGTGGCATCTGTAGGTGTTCCTGACTTTATGTGGCATGACTCAGTATATACTCTTTTTTCTATTGTCAACATAGGTGCTGCATCTTGAAGAAATTGTCTTTTCCATTACTCTTATAATTGGGTTGCTAAAGAGCTCTGTGGCTGCAGAAAACTGTTCTGGTGACTGCACATGGCCTCGGTGGCCTCATTTAAAAAAAACACAAAAGGGGAGAGACACGTGATGCTAGCGTGAGAGCGCTGCTCGAGTGTGGGCTCTTGCTTCCCCGATCGAAAAAGCCCAGTTTTACCTCCTTTTAAACTATCAAGGTGAACCTAAATCGTGAGTCTCAGTTGCGGCTACACAATTTTGTACCGGGCTCCCGAGATTGCCGTTAAATTCCAGCCTATAATGGAAGAATCAGCCCAAGAACTAGAGGCCAAACGGTCCCGTCGCAGCTCGTCTCCAGCAGTGCCCGAGGAGAGTTTAACGCCCAGCCACATCTACTCGGACTTGACTACGATAAAAGATGCCCTCTTTAAACTAATAGAGGAGGTGACAGAGTTCAAACCAGCGCTGACCCAGCTGGCCAGAAGAGTTACAGATGCCGAGGCAAGAATTTCGTCCGTAGAGAGAAAGTTGGAGCGTGATGGGCCTGCTCTGAGCGACTGCAGGAACGCTATCAATAAATTAGAGGATCGCCTGGTTGACCTAGAAGGGAGGAGTAGGCGTAATAATTTAGTCCTTCTTGGTCTCCTGAGGGCTTATAGGAAACCAACGCGATCATCTTTCTGCAAAATTTTTAAAGGCAACCGTGGATCCTCTCCGAACGCCCAGAGTACATAATCGAAGGGCCCACCGCCACTCCGGGTGAAGCCTTCCGTAACTGATCCCCCGAGGCCTCTGATATTTAAATTACTAAATTATCTCAATCGAGAATATATATTCAAAGAGGCAAGGAAGCTCTCAGCAATATTGTGGGAGGGGAAGAAGCTAAGATTGGTCCCCGACTTAACGCTAAAAATGCGTCTATTAAAATCAAGCTTTCATCCAATTACCTCAAAACTTTGGGCTGCAGGCATTAAACACAGAATGCTCTACCCGGCCAAGCTGGAGGTTGTTCTGAAAGATGGCACGAAACGCTTTGAGCTACCCGAAGATGCCTTGAAATCTTTGAAGATGACCTTCCCAGATCTCTTCGCTAAAACCTGAACTCTTTACTAGTTCTAGGCTGCTTTTATTGTTTGGCTACCTTGTTTATGTTTATGGTCTGCTATAGGGTAGCTGAAACGAGGACTCTCAAGTTATCAAACTGTACTTTGATCGATTTGTAGGTCTCACATAGGTTCATGGGGTCTCAATTTTCGTATAAAGTATCAGCTACTGTTTTTCTTTTTTATCGTTCTTTATTTTTCTCCTTCCTTTTTCTTTGAATTCCACATTTTGTTTTCCTGTTATGATATTACGCTCGTATATAAAAGAGCGTGGCTACCAGCTATTAGGAGTTCACAGTTTAACACCGCTTAGCACCACTAGAGGGAGCTCCAGCCCTATTTTGGCTTTTATCACTGCTCCATAGGTTCTTTAGCGGTGCAAACTCTTTGTTATTTTATAAAGTATATGTTTGCCAATCGTTATGTAACACATGGTGACCACCTTATTTCTATGTTATAATAGGGGCGACCTAAGTTTTTACTATTAGGCTACACAACTGGGGATATCTTAATGCTCATAAGATGTGTTTTATGAAGATCTGTTTGTACTTCAACTATTGGGTTTTTACCTGCTTTTGTGAGTAGCCTCTGCAGTTGCAGGATTTGATGGTTGGGTTTCCTAAGACCCTATACGATAGTTGATTTTTTTTTTTTGTTCTTTGCTCGCTTCTTGAGCTTCAAAATTGTTAGGGTGGATATACGGTGGAGGCGTGGTCACTGGGTTTGGGTACTCACCTCTGTTTAACTTTAAAATTGTTATCACTACAGGTTTAAGATTGGGGTGTATAGTTTATGGGCTTATTAATTCAGGCGATTTATTGACAAGTTGTCTAGGGGGTGCCTCATATTAGCACGCATCATGGGCCATATTAAGTGGAGGTGGCTAGGTGCCTGGTTTATAGAGGATGACCTGGGGGTATGGGATTTGGGTGGGGATTCTTACTTTCGTATTTTGAATTATTCTGTTGGGCTGGGTGAGGGCAGCTTTCTAGAATACACTGCAGCAGACTTTGATAACTGTGCTAATGAATAGCAACCTGACGTTTATGTCTTGGAACATTAAGGGGAAGAGACAACAGGAAAAAGTACATTATTTTAAACCATTTAGCAAATTTCAATCCTGCGATTGTGTTCTCCAAGAGACCCACATGTATCCAGATCAATTGGGTTATTTCCAGAAGAAATGGGTGGGGCAGGTATTCGCGCGGTGTTCATCTCAAGGAGCTAGGGTGGCTATTCTGGTGGCTAAGGGGATACCATTTTTTTCATCTGAGATCATTTCGGACCCTGAAGGTAGATTTATCTTAGTGGTGGCCACACTAGGCAGTTTAAAGTTGGTGGTTGGCTCGATTTATGGTCCCAATATAGAAACGTCTTCCTTTTTCACGAATTTAGCTATGGTTTTGACCCCTTTCTTAAACTTACCTATAATTCTGGGGGGCGATTGGAACTTAGTTCAATCTAACATGCTTGATCGTACCCTACAGAAAGGAACTCAGAAATCCCGAGCCCAACGAACCTTAGATTAATTTTTGTCTTCTCTGGGGTGGACCCTTGAGGTTGTTTAATCCACTACTCGCTAAAGAATTTACATTTTTTCTCCGGTGCATAGGAGCTACTCTAGGTTGGATTATTTTTGGTGAGTCAACAAATGTTATCTGGGGTTGTAGAGGTTGATATCTTAGCTCGAGTAATTTAGGACCATTCGCCCATAATCCTGAAAGGTCAGTGGTCAGCTCTCCCCCCAAGATCCCATTCTTGGTCTCTAAATAACAACCTGTTAGCTGATGTGGGATTGGTGAGACGTTTTCAGGTTTTCCTAATTAACTCTATATCTTCCAAATGGGGCTCACTTCCGGCATCGGACAAGGTCTGGGCAGCACTAAAGGCAACATGGAGGGGGGAACTTATTCACATTGCTTCGGTCCGTAAGAAGAAAAAGTCTGCTTTCTTGGCAGACTGCCTTGACAAGATCAAGGACCTGGATAGTAAAGGGGCAAGTTCTCTCTCTCATTCACAAGAAGAAAGAGCTATCTATCCTTAGAGCCTCATATGCTAATACCTCAGAGACTACAGGTAGTAAGAGGCGGCTGCTAGATTGAAGGCTACATATATTGGGCAGGGCAGTAAAGCGGTAAATTATTGGCATGGCAATTGAAACAGCGTGCTGCAGCTAAATGGGTTACAACTCTTAGACACCCTAAGACGAATGCCTTAATCGCTGACCCCGAGGGTATTTTAGATCTATTTCATGACTACTATAGGGAGTTATACACTTCCACTTCTTTGAACTCTAAGCAGGAATCCATCATGAAAGATTTTCTTGAGAAGATTCCTTTTCCGCAACTCCCAGCCAATTTATTTTCTAATCTAGAGGCTCCGATCTTAGGTGAAGAGATAGCGGCAACTATTGATGCGTTGAAACTAGACAAGGCGCCTGGGCCCGATGGGTTCACGGCCCTCTTTTACAGAACCTTTAAACAACAACTAGTCCCTTTGCTTCAACAAGTATATAAGTTTTGGCACAACCAGGGTATTTATGAACATTCACTTTTTGAAGCTAGGATCATTTTTCTACCCAAACCAGAAAATCCCCAGAAGAAGTGGGCAACTATAGACCCATTTTCTGTTAAATATTGATATAAAAAATTACGCAAAAAATCTTGGCCAATAGATTAAAAGGTACCTGGGTTTGGCTCCTCAGCCCGGAACAAGCCGAGTTGTGGAAGGCGCTCATCCAGGACCATTTTAGGAAACTTTTATTTAATTTCCACCTCTGAGGATCTGAGCTTAGAAGCTGCTTTGGTTTCCTTAGACTGAAAAGCGCTCGATAGAGTGGACTGGGGATTTATGTTTGAGGTCCTGGATAAATTTAGCATTCCAAAGAAATTTATAGATTATATTCGTGTCTTGTATACCTGTCTCTCAGCCAGGGTTCAATGCAATAACCTTATATCGAATGTTTTTCCTCTTCTTCGGGGTACCCGGCAAGGATGCCCACTTTCTCCGTTTTTATTTAACCTCTATCTGGAGCCTCTGATAAGGGCCCTGAAACTCGATAAACAAGTACAGGGTATTAGTCTGGGTGGCCTTGAATACAAATTATTCATGCTTTGCTGATGATTTGCTCTACATATTAGGAATTAGAAAAATCTCTCCCCAGATATTGCAGGTTATTTCTAGCTTTAGCCTTTTGGGTATAAACTAAATATGAATAAGACTAAAGTTTACTCGTTGTCCCTATCCTCCACAAAAGATTGGTGTGCTTCCTTGGGCCTTCAATGGCAGAAGTCCTCGCTGTTATATCTGGGTATCCACATCTCTAGGATCTGGCTTCCTGGCTAACCTTAATTTTAGGCCGTTAATAAAACAGGTCAGGGAAGATCTGGATAGATGGGTCAAATTGCCGTTGTCATTCTGGGGCAGAGCTAATGTAATAAAAATGATGGTTTTGCCAAGACTGTTTTATCCTTTGGCCAATTTGAATATTTACCTCCCTAAGTCCTTCTTTAGGCCCATATATACTGCCTGTTCGGACTTTTTATGGCAAAACAAGCCACCTCGACGGGCTTACGCTAAACTTACCAGGGCGAAGAAGGCGGCGATTGCAGCTCCTGGACTTTTATCTTTATTATCTAGCCATACATGACTAAGATGTTTCAGTGGACCAAAACAGCGGATGCTGTCTCGATCTCCCTTAGGTTCCAGTTAAACCGTCAAGTAATTAGGGATTTAATTTAGATTGCAATCTTTTCCTTATATACCCTGGTCTAATGTCCCTATAAACTCAGAAACACTCCATTGGCTGGGATATTAGGGTTTCCACCAACTTTATTCCCTATTAAATATTCCTTTTAGAAAGGACTTATCACAACCTTTGCTAAGGAACCCTAACATAATAGTAGGTGTGAGACCTATGTGCATGCTATAGGTAACATGGCCCCAATTGGACGCTTGGAGTTCATCTCAGGAAATTCAATAAGCTCTCCCATGGTTTTGGTGAAAAAACTGAGAGTAGGCCAGAATGATCTGCTCTGGTTATATCAGTTCCATCGGTGTTACTACATTTTAGGAAAGGGACCTTGGGTTGACTCAGCAGGGACCTACTTGAGGAAGCTCAACGAGCAGATACGGCTCTAAACCAATTTCTAAGTTATATAGATTGATATTATCAAGGATTACGGAGAAGGTATCCTCTTCGGCTTATTATTGGGATTCCAATATTGTAAAGGGATGGTCTGCGGAGGTTTGGGAAAGAGTGTGGAGGGACATTTATACTTATAGCAAGCAAGACAGATTGAGAAACGTTCAATTTAATATTTTGTATGACCTTTACCTATCCCCAGCTAAGCTCTCTCGGATCCATAGATCCTTTCCATCAGCCTGTCCCGATTGTGGGTCTCCTCTGGCTACAACTTATCATAAACTTTGGACTTGCCCTAAAGTTGTTAGATTTTGGGCCTCTGTTAAACAATGGATTTCTCCGTATTGTAAGATTTCAGCCTTTTTTAATCGAGAGGTTTGCTTGTTGGGTAGATACGATAGAGTTCCTACAAAGTCTCTGAAGTGGCAAAGTGCTTTGGTCTCTTTGGTCACTAAGCTTCTCATTCTCAGGCACTGGCAAGGGGCTTGGGAGCCCTCTCCCAGAGAATGGTGGGATGAATTTTTGTTGGCACTCTCTGCTGAAAAAGCAGTAGCAGACCTTTTTGGTTCTCTAGATAAATTTTATGGATGCTGGGGGGAAGTCTGGTCAGCTCTAAAACTAGATCCTGTATGGGGCAAAGTGAGTCGAACAACTTAGTGTCCTCCCTAGTTTAATTGTTGCCCAGACGTTGTGTGTAGACTCCCTCATTTTTAGTTTCTGTCTCTTTTCCTGTTGTCTCCCCCTCTCTGCGTAAGAAACCTACGAAAGGAACTCATAGCTGTTATCTAAAACTGTTGGATTCTCTAGGCCCCATTATTATAAAGGCTTACAATGCTGCGGATTATGTTCTATGAAGGGGCAGTTTCTTTCCCTTTTTTTTCTCCTCTAGTTAGTGCCCGTTGTGGAAGCTGCCCCACTTTGTGGGAGGGGGGTGATGGGAGGGTCATTGTTGTTTCATAATTTATCTTTCTTGTTTTTTTCTTCTTCTGGTATTGTGATTTGGTCTTGTTATATATATTATGTGTGTTATATGCTTTGCTATTAATAATAAAATAAAATTATTTGCAAAAAAAAAAAAAAAAAAACACAAAAGGAGTGAAACATAAATTGGACTACACCAACCCCTGGAAATATAATGTTAGCCAAAGAAATTTCAAGCTCTCTAGCCAAATGACTTTCTTCTTTGCAAGATGGCTGAGACACACTCCCTTTTAAACAGAAGATTACACCAAAAAATATGGTGTTTTAATAACTTTTTAATTAAAAGTGTCACAATATATCTAACCATAAAGCTGAATAGGTCTTTCTTATAAGTTTTGTGAAGCAGATTGTGCATCAGATTTATCTCCTTACATACACCTGTACACACTGTACAACTACACAACGCATTAGGAGGAGCTGCCATGAGAAAGGAGCTGTTTGATTAGCAAATAACCAATTAATCCTTTTATTGTATCCAAAAGGAAGAATAATCTTTGGTTGGATTGCCTGCAGAATAATCTTCCAGTGTTCTGCAAAATTGAAATTGAACTGCAGATTTTTTGCCTGAATTTTGGACTTTTTAAAATCTGTTAACATACAAAAGAATGCATGGATGGCAGTTGAGGGACAGTATCAGTCAATAGACAGAGGGATCTTATACCAAATTATTGTGTTTTTATATTCTTATTCCCTCTCCAAAGAAGACCATGAAGATGCTGTATTGCCCACAGAATTTCTTTCTGCAGATTTTGAATAAGAATGATGAATGTATTTTCCGCAGTCACTTTCGCATGATGTACTGTAGTTTTAGTGTGCTGTATTATTTTACCATGGTCTATTACAGAGCATCTTTTGTAAACAGCAGAAACACATATGAATTGTATAATATGCTATGCGGTTTGTAAATGTGTAGTGTGACATTTGTAAGTATCTTTTTTAAGAGCACAGTGAAGTCAGTGACACTGAGCAGTGAGAAGATTGTTCTCTTAACTTATTTAAGCTGGCTGTTGACAACATGGTGAAGAACAGCCACACAGTAAAAAAGATGGCCCTGTCATTTCCACCATGGATGCCAACCTATCCTACTTATCACTGCTGATGTTGTGAACATGTTGGATCTACCAATGCCAGCTTCCACAGAGTTACTGGATGATTCAAGTTTCAGTTTTCCGTGGTTGGTGGGTTGGTAGTTTGGTGGGTGAGTGCATTTGCTTGCTCAGCTATCAATCATGTATCAAACCCACCAGTTGTGCATATACCATGCCAGTTATCCCTGTTTGTGAGCAGACTTGTGTCAGTTGGAGTGGCAATGCCCCCCATGAGAAAACAATAATGTTGAGGTCTGTGCTTTCCAGTCCAGGGTGAGGTTGGTTCTATTTCTGTTACTGCAGCAGCTTCTGTGGTATAGCAGAAAAGACTGCTTGCTCCCCAAGAGGCATTCCCTGGTGCTACTGTGTTCAAGTGCACCTCTGCTACTCAGCATCTCCTAACTTTAAGCAGCCATAACTCTGGATCCATTGCTTACTTCTTGGCATGGAGAACAAATAACTGCTCCCTGCAGGGTCTGCATCCCAGCTTTGGGAAAACAGCACTGCACTAAAATGATGAGCCATCAGAGATCTCCCTTGAGAAGGTAACCTTGTTGGGTCTCCACACCCTCCAGGTGGTCCCACTTAAGTTGGCCAAGAAGTTATTCCTGGTGGAGCATGAGGGCCCTATCCCCTAGGGGAGGCTCCCTAGGATCTTTCTTGCTGTGACTTCACTAACTACAGACTGTAGATTAGCTATGATCAACTGTACTTTGCCGCAGGGTAACTATACATAATATCCTCCCACTGGTCTAAACCCCTTACAGACTGAAGCATTAGTGCCAGTTTCAGGATGGCTATTACCTGTAATAAACCACCTCCCCCCACTGGTAGTAGGGAGTTGTTACATACATAAATAAATAATGAGGATAGAAAGAAAGGAGAATGAGATTGACAGTATGGTATGAGATTGTATTGATGTGCTATTTTCATATTTTTTGTACTGGCAGCTGTTCTTCAGTCTGGTGCCAATGCCACTGGTGGTGGTGACAGTGGCAGTGATGGCAGAGCTGGAGGCGCTAAACCAAGCAGCAGTGTTGGTGAAACTGAGGTCACTGGTGGAGATATCTATCCCTTAGGATGTGGCATCACGATTTCTGGTACAAATGACAATGAAATAACATATTTATTGATATTTGGTGAATGAGGTGACTCTAGGAAAAAAAGCAAAAGAAAATGACTATATACTACATATACTGCTGTACTGTGATGTCTTTGCCAACCCATGTTGGTGCAGTGGTGGATTTGTTGCACCCCATGCAGAGATAAGAGCTTATCTCTTAATCAGGGGAACAGAGTGTGGGAGGTAATGGGGTGTTTTACTCAAATGTGTGGATGATTCTACTACTCTGATTTCCAAAATTGATTTTCTGTCCTGCACATGTAGCAGAGTAAGCATCAAGCTTACACAAAGTTGTGAACTACCAGTAAGCATTTAGCATGATGTGGATTATGGCTGGTCTGTTCCTTAAGGGGAGCACCTGAATGGCCACTGACCTAAGTACAGTTCCTCCAAAACTCTGAAGGAGACCCTGGTTCAGTGCATTTATGGTTTACTTTGTTGCCTATGTCAAAGAAAGAGTCACAGAAAGATGTGTATGAAGAACATAGAGAGAGAACGTGGCTGCAGGTAAGTATAAGAGTCAATGTGTACAGGCTTGAACTGTCCTGAGGAGAAGTGAATGCCTCCAGGACTTATTATAGATATTGAGTACAACAAATAGGTCTCTGGACCGTGATGTGAATATCTTATGAACTAAACAATTTGTTCAGTAATCTCCATGTGTGTTTCAGTGCTGTCTCAAGAATTTATTCATTTTCTGGGCCAAGAGTCCAGGCTGATAGACATCACATTAAAGACAGGATGCAGAAAGAGATTTAAATTTTGATGTGAGGGACTACTCCCATCAAGCACAACTATTAGATAATGACAGTCATGTGCCATCACCCAAATATTATCAGGGGTGCCACCTCATCTGGTGTTCTCTAGGTAGGACTACAAGTGGCAATGTTTGAAGAGAAGGGGGTCATACAACTGTGCAGCACTTGGTGAAATGGCAGTATCAGACAAAGACAGGCAATGGCTTTAGGTGATCAGGGTGTTGCTGAGAGTGGTCTGAGGATAGTAGATGTAAACAGCAGGTTAAAGAAGATAGCAAACACAATACAAAATATTTCCATCTTAAGAAGGAATTTCAGAATCTTGACCCCTGTTTAGAAGAGTTTGCCAAATGGAAAATACTAACAAGTAAGCTGTGTAAATGATTCAAGGCAGAGCAAAATTTAAATGGAAAAGCTATTTCTGAAATTGTACAGTAAGACTTAACTTCTGAGTAAGATGAAAAAAATATTCTCAAATATATGATAAGATCTGGACTGCTGACTGAGTAGTCCTCTCAAAAGAGACTGAAAACTGGCTGACAGTCCAAGACTACTAGGGTAATCAGTGATGACTCAGCCAATAATACTGTTGTTCAATATTTTCCCATTTCTTTACAGAGGCCGTGGCTTCAGCAAGGTGGAATCTGAGGGGTCACTGTCCAAGTGGCCACAAACAGACTGCTCAATTCCAACAGGAAGAGCAAAACAAAGGGTCAAAAAGACCAAGGAAGGACAGCACCAGTAGCACCATCTACCCAGGCTCTTCCATCATCGCCCAACTAACCACAGCCCAACAACACAACTATTCAGCTGACATCTCAGAGGCTGGCAGCCATGTCACATTGGCTTGTAGGCATGAACAAGTGACAGCAAAGAAATGAATTAGTGAAGTAGAACCTCCATAAAAAAATTGGTGGAGCAGAGGAAGCAGCTGGAGGACTGGCACCACCACCACTGTTGCCGGCAGTTAAACCCAGCAGCTTAGTTTCATCCCTATTGCCACCTCTTGCCACACGTGATATTTGTTTGTAAATAGTTCTTGTTGTTATTTTGTTTGTTGTCATGTGCCAAATTACAGAAAAAAATACAGTATACAATTTATTATTTAGTTGAGAAGGAGTGTGACTGGAACAGGAGAATAACTTGAACAGGAGAAGAACTGTGGTGACTGTGTTCACTTATGTCTCTGAGGACTTGAGGCACCACACTATGGAAGAGCAGGAAGTGACTGACTGATATGAGATGGTGACCCGTCTTGACTTTGATGACTTCACTCAATTGTTTTCTGTAGTATTTGGGTACCTGCAGTCAACACTGAAAATACATGTAGACATCAAACAGACATCAGAGCTGGCCCGGTGGCACTGAGGGTTGAGGCACTGGATGCCACACCTTGCGCCACGCTGGTGACCCGGGTTCAGAAATGAGCCTGGGCTGTCGGGGGTTGGCAGGGGAGAGGGAGGATTGAGCATCTGGAGGACAGCTCTCCTCCCTCGGGGAGGTTCCAGGTGGATTGCCTGGCACCGAAGTGGCCTCCGGTGGTGACTGGCAATACTGCTATGCTCAGGGCATGGATAGAAGGATGCGTAGCCATGACAGACGTCCCCTGGCATCATGGCATACTCAGGCTCCACCCTGGGGGGTGGGGGCAAGGGTGGAACACCTACAAGAAAATTCTCTGCCTCCTGATCAGTGACGGAGGTCCGGGTGGTTGGTCCATGATGCCCAATGTTAGGCTCAACCTCTCACTCCTCTGCTCTTCACTGCCTTGTGCCACCAGACTTGATTGTAGATAGAATGCTAGGAGGAGTAATCTGGCAGTCCTGCCTCAGGAGACTCAGAGCCTGGAGGTGCAAGAGGGAGCTTCAGGCAGGCGGGAACAGGACAGACCTCAAGCGACCACTCCTGAAAGAGTTCAGGAAGGTAGGGACACAAAAAATAAAATTGTAAAAAAAAATAAAGTTGTAAAAAAAAAAAAAAAAAACTGACATCAGGCATATGGGGCTGCAGGACCTAGTGTTCACTGACATGTCCCAGTAGATCATAATGTTTTCTTTGCCATCACATAATGCACTTATTAGGGAGAGTAAGTATTACAGCAGTAATGATTTTCAATTGGTAGTACATAACTGGGGCACTACAACTGTCTTCCAGTTCACAGACTGCAACATGTTTTAGTCAAACATAATGTGTTACATTGGTAGCCTGAAGAGATAAACAGGTAAAGCCCAGTGTACCCCACAGTGTACCCCATAATACTGCCCTAAATGTCTTGTGATGGATGATTTCTGTTTTAATTCTCATTCCTACTACTTATGCTTTAAACAGAGGTTCTTAGTTACCAAACTTCAGCTGAGTTTGAATAAGCCTAACCACCTCTTCATGGTGACCCCAGTTGGTCAAGTACTACACTATGCTATTTCCAGTTTTACCTTGCTGTCCTGAGTTGAAGTCCTGGTGTTTCATTCTCTTGTGTGCAAACACATCCTTCCACTTCCTTATCTCACATTTTAGAGTGCAGCCATAAGAGGGAAATCTCTTGGGTGTGCCTGGTGTCTGGGCACAAATCACCAGGGACAGAGCCACTTTTTCTCTAACACTCTAAAACAAGTAAAAACACTGGAGTTATTTGAAAATGCTGCAGGCTTTTAAGCAGAGTTGGGGGGGGGGAGCATTGATACCCAAATTGTATGCTTTTATTTGGTCACACACTGGGTGCACCACTATAAATCTCATAAAGATGTACTGAGATGTAATGGGTTGAGCTTGCCAAACCCTTAATATTGAATGGCATTGTAGTAGTGCCATGCATTGTGGGTGGCCACCTGGCATTGCACGCCCTACCTACTAGGACCACCAGGCATGTATGCACTAACTGCAGGAGAGGAGGGTGGGGCAAACACATAGAAGAAAACCCCTTATTGGTGGTAACAGGATGATGTGTGGCTGTACAGTCCAGCCATGTCTATCAAGTATGCCAAAAGGTCCCATCCCCAGGTCTGTGGTTGGACCATGCTTCATGGGCCCAGAATATGCCATCAAGGGGTACCTGCTGAAAATTAGCAGCTGGCTCTGAGGGATTAAACTGGGTGCAAGGTACCATAGTCTGAAGGTGGCAGAGTAAGTTGAACCCCTGGATTGGAGTTGAGTGGCAGCTCACCTAGCTAGCACACATGATGACAATCAACGTAACAAAAAAATCTGGATAAACTGGCAAAATGGTCAGAAGAGTGGCAACTGGGGTTTAATGCAAAGAAGTGCAAGATCATGCACATAGGAAGAGAAACCTTGAAGCCATCTATACATTGGGATGTTGGGGTGTATTAGTAGGGGTATCACAATTCATAAGGGGAAGGTAATAATCCCGCTTTACAAGACACTGGTTAGGCCCCATCTGGAGTACTGCGTGCAGTACTGGAGGCCTCACCTTCACAAGGACATTAACATAATGGAGGTAGTCCAGAGAATGGTAACCAAAATGGTGCAGGGACTGCATCAGAAAACATATGAGGACAGATTAACAGAGCTCAATATGTACACCCTAGAGCAAATGAGGGAGAGGGGTGATATGATCGAAACATTCAAACATCTAAAGGGCATTAACATGGTGAAAGAGTCTATCATGTTTCAATATAAGAAAAATAGCAGGACAAGAGGACACAGCCTGAGATTAGAGGGAGGCCAATTAAGGGGTAATGTGAGGAAGTTTTTTCACAGAAAGGGTGGTGGATGCATGAAACAGCCTACCTCAGGAAGTGGCAGATATGAATACAGTGCAGGACTTCAAACAGGCATGGCTAGGCAAAGGGAGCAATATAGATGAGTATGACTAGGCCATTGACAGAGTAAATGCCTGTGGCACATTCATAAGGTAGAAAAAAATGGGCAGACTGGACGGGCCTAGTGGTCCTTATCTGCTATCAACTTATGTTTCTATGTAAAATATACAGACCACTGCCTATTTTTGAAATCGATAATTCATCTTCTTTTTTTGTGGAGCTGGCAGGTGGCTCCAGCCCTCCTGGAGGGCTCATCTCTCTAGTCCCAGTTAGGAGGCAGCCAGGCCATCATGGAGCCTGCCAGCTCCATTTTACTGATGTTTGCCCCTAGGCCCATGATCGCAATGGGCAGAGCAGCTGGACTCCGCCTCCATGGAGGCAGCCTTGCACCCTGAACATGGGCCCTCCTCATTCTGGCAGCATGCCCTGTGCTGATACCCAGTCACCACTGGATGTCAGGCAACAGTGCACTGCACTAACACCCTCCCTGAGGAAGAGAGCTGTCTGTGGATGCTCAGTCCTTCCCTGCCCTGCTGACCCCAAGCAGCACCAGATCCATTCCAGAACACGAGTCACCAGCGTGGCGGAGTGTGGCATCCAGTGCCTCAACCTTATCACCACTGGGCTGGCTAATTCATCTTACAGTAGTATCAAACTGTATATGTAGTAGAAACAGCAAATTAGTCCACAATGCAGAGTGTTCCAGAGTCAAAACCAAAGAGATACTGCACTTGTGAGGCTGCGTCTGAAAAATAAACCAAGCTAGATAGCCATTCAATGGCTTACTGCGAACACAAAATTTGAGGATACTGGCTAATCCCTGATCCTCAGTACTTCTACCTACACACAGGGTCTTTGTCCAGGAGGCATGTCTAAGCATTGTGAGAAAGAAATTGCTTTTAAACCAATTTCTTATGTAGATGACAATACACATTTCACCAACAGCCTTGATCAAATAAAAATTAAAACTGTAAACTCTGTACTAAAAGCACCAGTATGAAAAGGCATATTGTTTCAAAAGGCTCTCGATGCTGGTTAAGACAACATTTTGCTGCACTGCATCACAGCGATGGGATTTATATGGAGCCGCAAGTTGTGGTAGGCATAAATCCCACAGGCTTCCCGGTCCTGCTTTTCTATCGGGGGCCTTCACTCCCCCCACACCACCTGTACTATAGACTGTCAACTCCAATTGGACTTGCCTCAGGGAGGGGGTGCAGGACCGGGAGACAGTGCGCCCCTGTGTCGGGTGCACCAACACAGCTAGCTGTTGGCAAAGTGTCAATTTTACCGACAGCGAGGTATTTCGCTGTGTTGGTGTCGCCACCCAATCGACATACCATTTTGGCTAAACTACAAGTTGTTGTTCTCTATAAATTTATCTACACGTTAATAAACTGCTTGTACAAATCCCATTCTTATGTCATATATATAGTATTCAACAATATGAAATTAGAGTACAGCAAATCAATTACAAAAAAGTTTAAAAGTAGAAAATGGAATGGGGGGACAAGGACAGTGAACAGAAAGGGAATGAGAAGACCAACAATATCAAAAATGTTATCTATTGTTCTATCTATGTATCTATCTGTCTGTCTGTGTGAAAGAGGTGTATAAACCAAATTGAATGCTACACAATACAGGAAAGTAGCCATGTGAGAAGTGTATGACACAAAAATGAGGGTATACATCGAGCAAAAGATAGATACTAAAGAGCAAGATATATAAAAGAAGAAATCAAAGAGATACATTGGAACAATAAAGGGTAAACAAATGACCAAACCCCAAAGCATCAGTTGGAATGGCAGTCAGAGAGCTGAAGAGACAAACTGGTAAAATAATAATAATACAATGGGGGGCAGAAAATTTAGAGGCAAATGGTAGGGGACATTCAAATTGAGCCCTGCTACAAAGAAAAATGTGTGAAAATTAGAAAGAATGAAAATTACAGTGTATAATGAATCAGTTTGATTAACAAAAGAAGAGAATAGTAAAGGCTAACATCGGCTCTTAGACCAACAATAATGTGATACAATTACCTAAATGACATATAAATACTAAATCTGTGGTACAGTAGCTGAATGAAATACTCTGATACAGGGATCACCATTATTATACATCAAGACAAAACCCTCACTTATAGAGTCTGAAAACCCCTCAAGTAATCACATGGAATTATTTTCTGTATAAAAGAAAAACAAAAAAGTATAAATATATAACCCTGTTTGCAAAATGAAAAGGAGACAAATAAAAAATTAGCCATATTTTAACCTAATGTTATAAAAATGGGACAACATCAATGTCCTCATTGAGCCCCAAGGAAAAACAATGTCCAAGGTAACAATCCATTTTGTCTACTTGTTCAACATGTTCATTAGTGATAGGGATGGATGAGTCAGCAGTGACCCGGTTCTGATTCCAACTCTGATTTTTCTACAAAGGTTTCTGATTTACTCTGATGAATTGTAGACCAATTTTAGTCTATCTGAGCATGAGAAATGCATCAGTGACTTACTTAAACTTGGATGTGAAACAGAAGATTTAAATTAGGTTGTATCAAACAGAAGATTCAATAACTCTGAAAATCACCAAAACTGCTACAGAAAGACATTGACAAAATAACACTTAAGAACAGATGGGGTCATTCAAAGGATAGAGTTCTGAAGGGCCTTAAAGCCTTGTGGGTGGACAAGACACCAGGACTTGACAGTGTAAACCTAAGGGTCCTGAAGAAACTGGCAGAGGTGTTGGCAGGCCCTCTGACGGACCTGTTCAACACCTCTTTGGAGGCAGGGAATGTATCCAGGGACTGGAGGATGGCTCCAGTGGTGGTCCAGAAAGGTTCAGCACTCCAAGATTCAAATGTCCACACTCTGGCTGAATTTCTTTACAAAATGTATTCAAATAACAGCATGATAGCCCACCAGTGCAGTAACTAAGCTCACTGGCCACAAAGTGCCTTCACAAGAGTGGACCCAAGGATGGACCGGGCAACTACAGACTGGTGAGCTTGAATTACATAGTGGGGAAGTTGATGGAGACTATTCTGAAGGAGAGATTGATAACCTTTCTTGATAGCAATGGTCTGCAGGATGAGAGACAGTATGGGTTTGTCATGGGAAGATCTTGCCAAAATAACTTGATCGACTTCTTTGACTGGATCACTAGGGCAGTAGACAAAGGCCATGCTGTGGATGTCCTGTATCTAGACTTCAGCAAGGCTTTCGTCGTGGTGCCACACAGGAAGCTAATGAGCAAGCTGAGGGACATGGGGGTGGGGGAAAAACTGGTGGGTGGATGGAGAGCTTGCTGCAGGGCAGACAACACATGGTAGTTGTAAGGGGAGAGACATACAAGCCAAGGCCAATAATGAGTGGGGTACTGCAGGGTTCACTGCTGGGCCCTGCTTTGTTCAGTGTATTTATTGGAGACATTGCAGAGGGGGTCAAGAGTAAGATCAGCCTGTTCGCTGATGACACTAAGATTTGTGTAAAAGTGTACAATGAGGAAGGGAGGAATTCACTCCAGAGGCTCTAGCTAAACTGAAACACTGGTTTAGGGAGTGGCAATTGGGGTTTAATGCTAAGAGGTGCAAGGTTATGCAACCTCGAAGCCAGAAACCCAGAACAAGCCACTGGCTGGGGAATGCAGGTAACAGCTCAGAGGAGGAAAGAGACATGGGAGTAATAGTTACAGGGGACATGAAGGTATCAGCACAGTGTCGAGGTGGCAGCAAGGGCAAATAGGATGCTGGGGTGCATTGTCAGAGATCACCTCTAGAAAGGAGGTCATCCTGCCACTGTATAGATCACTGATGAGGCCACACTTGGAGTACTGTGTACAGTACTGGTGTCCATACCTCATAAAGGATGGGATATTACTGGAGGGGGTGCAGCGTAAGGCTACAAAAATGATCATGGGAATAGGGGAGTTGCCGTACGAAGAATGGTTGAAGGAGCTCAACATGTACTCACTGGAAGAGAGAAGGGAAAGAGGAGACATGATAGAGACCTTTACTTACTTGAAAGGCATAAACAAGGTCAGGGAGGGAGGAGTGTTCTGCTTAAAGGGGGAAGGGTCACTAGGGGACAGTCTGAAGTTGGAAGGGGGAAGGTTTAGGAGGGAGATGAGGAGGCACTACTTCACAGAGAGAGTGGTGGTGGGTTGAAATGCACTGCCAGAGGAGTTAATCCCTCAAAGGACAGTGGATAGCTTTAAGTGGGGTTGGGATCGAGTCAAGGGCAGGGTTAGTACAGACAAGAACACAAAGGGTGGAAGGACTGGGAAAGAGGAGGAAGGGAGGGGTTTGGATGGGGATGGGGCAGCTGTAGTGATATGAAATTAAGAGCTGCACAATCGAGCAGACTTGATAGACCTGTGGGTCTTTTTCTGCTGGCCATTTCGTATGTAAGTATGTATGTTTGTAAGCACGGATGTGAAACAGAAGATTCAGTAAACAAACAGGGTTCCGCCCAGATATTAAGTGGTGTGATTCATGAGAATCGTGACCAAGTGACATGAAACAGAAGATCCTGTGAACAGGGTTGCACCCAACAATTAAGTGGTGTGATTCAAGACTACCAGTAAGTAATGTGAAACAGAAGACATGGTTGCACCCAAAAATTAAGAGTATCAAACAGAAGATTAAATAAAACTGAAAATCACCAAAACTGCTACAGAAAGATTCTGACAAAATGGCTTACTTAAATATGGACATGAAACAGGAGATTGAGTAAACAAATAGGGTTGCACCCAAACATTAAGTGGCATGATTTGTGAGGATCATGAATAAGTTGCATTCTGATTGAAGATATAAGACATTTGAGGTGCACACTCCTGGCATGTGAAACCAGATTTGCAGCTGTTTTTTTTTTCTGTATCCTGAAGTTTGAACCATTTTACCAGGAAAGCCAAGGAGCTATAAATCGAGATATTTAATGGACTTCCGATAAGGTCTTACAAGTATACATAAGGTTGCAATCATTTAGATTAATTAGGTCAATGAAGTTTTTAATGACTTCAGTCCCACCCAACAAAACATAAATAATATTATCAATAAATAGGAGGCAGTATAGCACAGCGGTTTAAGGCGCTGAGCTGCAAACCTGGAGACCTGGGTTTGAATCACACAGCCCCCACTTGCATACTGTGTGACCCTGAGCTAGTCACTTAACTTCCTTGTGCTCCCAGGTCACACCTATAAGTGTGTTAGTGTGTCGCTCCTGGTTAAAAAAAAATCAAAACAAGTTTAATATGACTCTGAAAAGGATCCCTTTGGATGTCAAAAAATGCATTGTTCTTCCCAGTGCCCCATGAACAGAATGGCATATGAGGGGACAACTGGCACCACCACAGCCATACTGTACTCTGCAAGTAATATTTTTTGTCAAAGGTGAAATTATTGTGAATTACTACACATTCCAGGGTACAGAGAAGAAAGACAGATGGGATTTCTTCCTGTGTACCCCTTTCAGCTAAAAAGAATTCCACATCCTGCAAGCCTTGCTGATGGCAAATTGATATACAGAGGCTGGAAACATCAATTGTGATCCTGCTCAGATCAACATCCCAAATGAGGTGTTCCAGTTTCTTAAGGATGTCCATAATATCCCTGATGTGGGATCTCAGACCCAGAACCAATGGCTACAAGATTGCATCCACAAAGGTGGAAAGATTGTGGGTCAGAGACCCCCTACACACACACACAGAAAATGATGGGACGTGCTGGGGATCCAATACATTTTATGTGTTTGGGAAGAATATAGAAAATTGGCATGTCTAGATAAGCAACCTGTCTCATCTCCAGAATTCCGGTTACATTTAACTGCCCAGTCCTCTAGCTCAGAAGGTTTCATTTTGAAGTTATAAGTTGGATCCCTCTTAAGCTCTGTATACTCAGTTTTTTATTTAATTCACTGCTCATGTGGCTACTTTCCTGTTTTATGTAGCATTCAATTTGGTTTATATACCTTATTGAAGCATATATAATATATTTTTAATATTTTTGGTCATTTCTTTCCCTTTCTGTTCACTCTCCTTGCCCCAATTAAATTTTCTACTTTCTATATTTCTACCATTAATTTCTGTATTCTAATTCAATATTATTGGATAATATGTACTGTATATGTATATATGTATATGGTGGTGGTAGTATATATATGCATATATATATATATATATATTCATAAGCAAAAACTCCATTTAATGCATCAGTTAGGGTTGTTCCACAGCAACAAAAGTGAGAAATTATGTGGTTCCCAACCCCTGCACCACCCATCCTGCCCCCACCAATAGGTGTTGAGTGTGCGTTAAGTCATCGGTCTAACTCTCACCCCATCCCATGTGTAAACAAGCTGAGGTGGTGCAATATAGGAGAATGGGGTGAGAGCTATGACTGACGACCCCAATGCACACCCCAATGCCTGTTGGTGGGGGCAGGGTGGGGAGCAAGGGTTGGGAACCCTAACATTGAATTTTATCGCTTTTGTCACTGTGGAACAACCTTAACTGATGCATTAAATGGAGTTTTTTGCCATGAATTTCCCTTCTTTTTGAGAATGTTCACTTTAAATAGTGAAGTAACGGCAACGGAAATGCAAGCGCAAACAGCAACGCACATGGTAACGCAAATGTAAACAATAATGCAAATGGTAATAGAAGCACAAGCGCAAGTGTTAATGAAAATAGAAACGCAAATGCAAGCGCGTACGGAAACGCAAACTGTAACGCACACGGGCATGGTAATGTAATTGAAAATGTAGACACTTATGGTAACAGCAATGATGACACCAAAGGAAACACAAACAGAAATGCAAATGCAAACAGAAGCGCGTACGCAAACACAAATGGAAATGCACATGGTGACACAAAAGGAAATGCAAACAAAACCAGTAATGGAAACACAAATGTTAACAGTAACGCAAGCACAAACGAAAATGCAAAGGATAATGCACATGGTGGCATAGACAGGAACAGTAATGCAAACAGAAATGCAAATGCAAGCACATACAGGAACGCAAATGGTAATGCGCATGGTCACGGTACTGCAATAGGAAAAGCAAATGCTAACAGTAACAGCAATGATGACGCCAAAGGAAACGCAAACAGAAACGCGTACACAAATGCAAATGGTAATGCATACGGTGATGCAAAACAAAACGCAAACAAAACCAGTAATGGAAACGCAAATGTTAACAGTAATGCAAATGCAAGTGCAAATGAAAACACAATGGGTAATGCACACGGTGGTGTAGGTGGGAACGGTAATACAAACGGAAATGCAAATGCAAGTGCGTATGTAAATGCAACTGGTAATGCGCACGGTCACAGTACAGCAATAGGAAACACAAATGCTAATGGTAACAATGATGACGCTAAAGGAAACATAAATGCAAATGGAAGCATGTACGCAAATGGTAATGCACATGGTGACGCAAAACAAAACACAAACAAAAACAGTAATGCAAATGCAAATGTTAACAGTAATGCAAGCACAAACGAAAATGCTAAGGGTAGCGCATACGGTGGCGTACACGGGAATGGTAATGCAAACGAAATGCAAATGCAAGTGAATGCGGAAATGCAAATGGTAACATGCACGGTCACGGTACCGCAACAGGAAATGCAAATGCTAACAGTAACAGCAACGATAACGCCAAAGGAAATGCAAACACAAATGGAAGTGTGTACACAAACGTAAATGGTAATGCACACGGTGATGCAAACCGAAACACAAACAGAAACAGTAATGGAAACACAAATGGTAGCAGTAATGCAAACGCAAGTGCAAATGAAAAATGCAAAGTGTAACACACACGGTGGAGTAGACGGGAACGGTAATGCAAACGGGTAATGGAAAAGCAAGTGGGAACGCTAACTCTGACAGTAACGAAAGCGCACACCCTTTTTTCACCAACAGCTGCATAGAGCAACACAGAGAATACAAAGAATGTATGCATAATAATGGGCCTGGGAGCAGAAAATGAGCACTTGGAATACTAAATCGCTTATATCTCAGGAACCGTACGACGTAGAAAAAAATTAAAATGTCATACAAATTATGACTTTCCTGGCTAGTTTTGTACTTAGCCTCATGTTGGGGGGGCTAAGCATTTTTCCAACGTAAAGTCCATATCTTGAAGCATTTCTGAGATACGGGCCCCAAAAGGTGCGGTGAACTCCGTAATGTTAGTCTATGGGGAAAAAGTGTCAACTCCGGAGTACCATAACTTTGCATCCTGTAATATTTTGTCACCAAACCATGAAAAGGCACATCTGTGGGATGTTTACTTTCTTCCTTCCAAATTACATCCCAAAAGACCAAACTGTTCTTTTGCAGCATGGTGGCAAAGAATTCCTATTATTTTGGCCGTAGTGTTGCAAAGTAGTGTCACAAATCACGACACTTTCGCAAAAGAGATCACGAAAGTGTTGCAGGTGCAACACTACTTTGCAACACTAGTTTACAAAAATTTCAAAAACATATTTCTGGGGTGTTTAACCCAACAAAACAGACATGGCTAGCATCCTCAGGGTGAACACAAAAATAATTGTGTCCCTAGAGGGTCCCAAATTTAAATGCCAAGCATTTCTGTGACCACTAACTGATAAAAAAATGGCTGACTCATGACACTACAGGGCTCATTTAAGACACTAAAAACTGCATTTGCGACATTGTCGAACTTTTTCTTAACTTTTCCCATTGACTATAATGGGAAACTTGTTTTTTGAATAACCTTTTAACCATTTAATACGTTTTCATGAAATCTTTGAAAGGCACATCGGGGAGCCCGGCCACATGTTCCCTGAAGTTTTTGGACCAGTAGCACAAACTGTGCAACCTGTAGGCACGAGCAAAGAATGCACAAAAAAGCATAACTGCACTACAGAATGTCACTTTATAATGCCACAACCGTATATCCGACTGGTACAAAACTTGGCAGATCCAGAGATCCATGGGACTGCTCTGTGCCTGCCAAATTTTAGGCAAATCCATCACACAGTGGCAAAGTTATTAAGATGCAAAATTTCACACTTTAACCTTAAATGGGGTACTCAACCCTAACTATAGTGGCACTACCTTGCCACTATTATATATATATATATATATATTCATGGCAAAAAAATCAGTTTATTGCATCAGTTAGGGTTGTTCCACAGTGACAAAAGCAAGGAAATTCAGTGTTAGGGTTGAAAGCCCCCCTTGCACCCCCCAGCCCGCCCCAACCAGCATTGGGCTCATTGGCCCTAACTCTCACCCCATCACACGTGTAAACAACCTGAAGTATAGGAGACTGGGGTGAGAGTTAGGACCAATGAGCCCAACGCACACCCCGATGCCTGTTGGGGGGGCGGGCTATAGGAGCAAGGGGGGCTTTCAACCCTAACACTGAATTTTCTTACTTTTTTTCGCTGTGGAACAACCCTAACTGGTGCATTAAACAGAGTTTTTTTGCAATGAATTTCCCTTCTTTTTGAGAATGAGGACTATAAACAGTGACTAGAATGCGGTGGTGAGAGTGCGGGCCCTTCGGACCCCGCACTCCCACCATGTGATGTGTAGTGACATAGTAACAGTAACTGCAATGCAAACGCAAGCACTAATGGTTATGCACATGGTGACGCAAATGTTAATAGAAACACAAGTGCAAAGTGATGGCAAAGTGAACAGTGACGCAAACGGAGATGCAAGCACGTACGTAAATGCAACTGGTAATTCGCACGGTCATGGTACCGCTATTGTAAAAGCAAATGTTAAGTGTTACAGCAACAATAAAGCTAAAGGGAACAGAAACGGAAAGGCAAACACAAGCGCATACAGAAACGCAAAGTGTACTGCGCACGGTCATGGTACCGCAATTGCAAACACAAATGGTAATGGTAACAGCAAGAATAATGCCAAAGGAAACAGAAAGGCAAATGCAAGCGCATATGGAAATGCAAACTGTAACATGCATGGTCATGGTACCACTATTGGAAATGCAAATGGCAATGGTAACAAGTAAAATAACACCAAAGGAAACAGAAATGGAAATGCGAATGCAAGCATGTACAGAAACGCAAACCGTTATGCACACAGTCATGGTGCTGCATTTGTAAATGCAAATGGTAACGGTAACAGCAACAATAACGCCAAAGGAAACAGAAATGCAAATGCAAGCACGTACGGAAACGCAAACTGTAACGTGTATGGTAACGGTACCACAATTGTAAACACTAATGATAATGGTAACAGTAACAATAACTCCAAAGGAAGCAGAAAAACAAATGCAATCGCAAGCACGTAAGGAAACGCAAACCATGACGCGCACGGTGAAGGTACAGCAATTGGAAATGCAAATGGTAATGTTAACAGCAGAAATGATGGTAAAGTAAACAGAAATGGAAACGCAAATGCAAGTGCATATGCAATAGAGAACACAAAGGGTAACACACACGGTGGCGTTACACAGGAATAGTAATGCAACAGGTATGGAAACACAAGTGGGAACGGTAACTGTAACAGTAACGGAAGCACACACCCTGTATTTGCCCAACAGCTACATAGAGAAACACAGTGCGTAGAAAGAATGTATGCATAATAATGGGCCTTAGAGCAGAAAATGAGCTGTTGGAATACTAAATTGCTGATATCTCAGGAACCATATGACATATGAAAAAAAAAAAATTCACGATTCATGAGTTTCTGGACTAGGTTTTTGCTAAACATGTAGCCCATAGGGCTATGCCTTGTCATGACGAAAATTCCGTATCTCGCACCGTTTTTGAGATAGGAGCCCAGAAAGGCGCAGCATATGCCACCATGTTAGTCTATGGGGAAAAACGTAAATTTCGGAGCACCATAACTTGCCATCCATGCAATATGTTTTCACCAAACCTCCAAAAGGCACATCTGTGAGATGTTGGCTGCCTTCCCTCCAAAGTTCAGCCCAAAAGACCAAACCGTTCTTTTTGCAGCAGGGTGGCAAAGAATTCCTGTAATTTTGGCCATAGTCTGGAAAAGTAGTGTCGCAATTTGTGAAAGCTTTAGCAAAAATTTCTGAACGTCTCGGAGGTGCGACACTACTTTGCAACACTACTTTTTCCGGAAATTTGAAAAACATATTTCTGGGGTGTTTAACCCCAAAATAAAGACATGGCTAGCATCCTGACGGTCCAACTAGGTGAACACAAAAAGAATTGTGTTTCTAATGGGTCCCAATTTTAAATGCCAAGCATTTTTCTGATCAGTAACTGATAACAAAATGGCGGATTTGAGACACTACTAGGGCCGTTTGCGACACTAAAAAGTGCATTTGCGAAAGTGTTGAACTTTTTGTTAACTTTCCCATTGATTTATAATGGGAACTTGTTTTTTGAATAACTTTTGAACTGTTTAATGTTTTTTCACGAAATCTTCAAAAGGCACAACGGGAACCCCGGTCGCACGTTTCCTGAAGTTTTTGGACCAGTCGCGCAAACCTTGTGACCTGTAGCTAGGTGCGAGCAAAGAATTTGCAAAAAAGCGTAATTGTGTACAGGGATGTCTCTTAATAACTCCGCAGCTGTATATCTGACCAGTACAAAACTTTGCAGATCCCAAGATCTATCATACCCCCGCCCCCCACACACGCACACACCTGCCAAATTTCAGGCAAATCGGTTGAACGGTGGCAAAGTTATTAAGGTGCAAAGTTTCACCCTTTAACTTTAAAAGTGTTATTCAAGCCTAATTATGGTAGCACTACCGTACTACCATAATATATACAATAATGTATGGGGGAGAGTGTATAATGAGAAATTATGTGCACCCAAGGTGTGGGATGCTACATAAACCCCGAGGGTGAAGCCCGAGGGGTTTATATGAGCATCCCACAACGAGGGTGCACATAATTTCTCATCTATTCACTCACCCCCATGCATTGTTTTATGTAATTGCTGGGGACTGTTTTCCCAGCATCACTTTGTTAAAAGTAGTAGGAGTGTGACTTGTGTGCAGCTGCTGTTTAAAAAAAAATCAGTTTGCTCTTTTGAGCCCCAGTGGTTAGATGCATTTTATTTATTTTTTTACTTTCACCAATGCAAAAAAAGAAAAAATAAACAGCTTTCACGGTTTGCTACCTGATGTGAGGGATAAGGAATAAGAGGGCCATGTCTGTGTTGTCGCAATGATCATCACTCATTTTTTGAAGATGACTGGGGAAGGCAGCTATCTTTGAAATTCACTCCTGATGGTAAACGTTAGTGTATGACTGGGAATTTGCTACAAACTGAGCTGTTTAATCCATGCTGATTTTGCTGTGTTGTGCGTCACAGTCGTAGTTCATGAAGTGGCAGTTCTGGGATCGGCGAGCAAGGGAAAAGAGCGTAGGCATGCGCAGTATGTGAGAAACCGGGTGCGTGTTCACCGTTATAACTCGTGGGTTATAACAGCGAATTATAACCTGGTTTCTCAATGGGAGAAAACACTCCCCAGTTATAACACACACATATATATATATATATATATCTCCTAAGAATAGGATTTGTTCTTGCAGTTTATTAAAGTGTGGATTATTTTATGGATAACAGCAACTTGTAGTTCTTTTGAAACAATATGCCTTTTTGTACCAGTGCTTTTTAATATAGAGTTTATGGTTTTAATTTGTCAGTTTATCGTAGTTGTTGGTGAATGTATTGGATCATGAACCTTTAAGAAATTGATTTAAAAGCACTTCAGTCTTTGCAATGCTTAGACCCACCCCACGATGAAGACCCTGTCTGGGTTAAAGAGCCAGGGGTCAGGGTTTGGCCAGGACCTTCAAAGTTTTAGCTTGCAATAAACCATTGAATGGCTATCTAGCTTGGTGTGTTCTTTTTAAGAATAGCCCCATGAGTCCAGGATCCTTTATTTTGTGTGTAAAGCAGGCTGGCTCCCTTTTCTGCACTGTCACTTAATGCCAGTGTGCACCTTGCTCTTCTCAGTTTGTTCCACAGTCAAAGTCTGACTTTAATCATTTGACACATACATTTTAGTTTTCTCATTTGAAAAAAATAGACATTACTTTGTGTAGGCATTAATGGATTCTAACTTTATGCATTGTTTAAACACTTTTCTCAGAATACAGTCTTCATTTACAATTAGCAAGTTGCCATTCTAATAGGCACAAAATACACTGAAGCACGAAAAGCACATGCATTACTGACCTTTCAGAGTATAGTTTATTAACAATATTTTCTTTACAGATGTTACTGTTCCCAAATCAATAACCAGATGAACTGACACTAGTTTGGCCTACCTTAGAAAAGCTTTTGTAAAGTGAGTTGGGAATGAGGCTCAGCTAGAGAAGAAAGGTGACAGCTCAGCAGTGTCCTCCTAGGACCCCTGGCCAAAACACTACCACAGGAGAAACTTGCCCAGCTCAAAGATACATGCAAGGCAATTGTAGGGTGGAAAGTGTTGTGTGGTCACCAGCATAAGAGGCTGGGGAGTGGAGTTCTCTTAAAAAAATATAACAAACTTTTAAAAAAGCAGCAAACCTTTTCCCAGCGCTTCCGCCACTACTACCACCAGCACCTACATTGACTTAGTCACCACCAATGTGCTGATTAGACACTGTAGAAGTCGTTGGTTGTAAATAGATTTTTTGTAACAACATTTCCTTCTTTGCTGTGAATGTTATTGTAAATAGATTTTTTGTAACAATATTTCTTTCTTTGCTGTGAATGTTAATCTGAAAAGTTTGTTGTGTGTTATTAAATCATTCTGTTTCTAAAAATTACACTAAAAGATACAACCATTTTGTTTCTGTTGTGAGTGGGAACTGACAAGGCTAGCTGTCATGCCAACAGAAATTTTGGAGGGAATGACAGCTAAAATAAGTCTAGGGTGAGCAGCGCTGCTGAGATGAGAATTTGGGTGTGCAATGTGCCTTTATGTGGTAGGTCTATGTGCATGATGGTCCAATGAATGGCTGTGTCCAATAAGATGTGCACATACTTTAATGGAGCTGGTCCTTGGAGGAGCATACTTAAGCATTAAGCTCTGAGAAAGGAGGCTTCTACTAGGGAATTAATGCATGGTTGGGTAGGCTGGTGCACTAGGCCAAAGGCGCTTGTAACATGGCTAAGGTGCAAGGTAAGTAAAGGTAAGTAATGGATCTGAATGCTTGCCTTGAAATGTGGTACATATTAAAATGAGGAGACAATTACATTCATTTTTATGTTTGCTTGCACACATGTGCAAGAAACATAGTGCCTTCATCGGAGATTTCGGAGGTGTGTCACCTCCTCCTCCAATTCAGTCAGTGGGCTGGCAGGCGCGGCCCCTGTAAGCCAATGCATTTTGGAGCTGTCTATGACAGGCTCCAAAATGCAGTAGCATACAGTTGAAAGGGGGAGCTACGCTTGAGTGAGCACCGATAAGATATCAGCTGCTCACGCGCAGCTCCCCCACGCACAGACAGACGGCGCGCCTCAGATTGTGAGTAGCCAACTGGGTGCCCAATCCCTGCCGGGCTGAGCTGGCCCCCACTCCCCAGTTGTAGGTGCCATGCTGGGAGCCCACCCCAGCATGGCAAGCATGTAGTCCTTTGGCTGGCTGGGTGCCCAATCCCCGTCGGCTGGCGCCCCCCAAGTCCTTGTGCCACGCTGAGCCCACCCAGCGTGGCAAAATAGTGCCCTTGATTACTATTTTGCCGGCCAGGGAAGTTGCAATCCCCATCAGCTGAATGCCCCCAGTCCTTCTGCCACGCTGAGCCCACCCAGCGTGGCAAACGTCCCACCACGCCTTTTTTGTTTTTAGACCTATAAAATAAAACTGTCCCTCGGCGCATCTCCAACCCCCTCCCACAACCCGCACCCACCCACTGCGCACCCAGCCTCCCCACCCCCACCCCATACTTACCTCCAGACTCCGGCCCGACGATCTTCGGTGGACCGGGAACACGTCTGCACTCTTCAAAGCCGACCGCGAACTGAGGAAATGCCGGTAAGCTGTATAATGGGTTACATAGGGGGGTTTCAACTTTATTACATATCTCGGGCATTTTTGGGAATTTTTGCACCAAATTTTCAACATGGGGTTTTTGGGACCCCTTCTCATGAATTATGTCACTGTCATGGCATTATTCGGGCCCGAAGGGTGATTTCACTCAGTGACTGTGCAGTGACTGTGAAATCACCCTTGGGGCCTGAATACCATGACAGTGACATCATTCATGAGAAGGGTCCAAAACCCATTAATTAGTCAATTGCAAAATCCAAAAAATGACTGTTTTACAAACGTGCGTTGCGCAGTTCCTACGCAGGCTCGTAAGTTCGTGAAATTTCAATATTTTCACTCTAGATTTTCAACATTGCCATTTTACCACACCTTCTTATGAGCAGTATAGCTGTCATTTTTTACATCTCACCCAAAATGTGTTTCCACCCATGTAGCGTAGAATGGCGCAGTTGATGTGCGAAATCAATGTACGGGACAAATTAAGAAAATCACAGTGACACTGTTCATGAGCAGAGGTGTTAAAATGGCTATGTTGAAAATTTGGTGAAAAAATTCCTAAAAATGACTGTTTTACGAGGTGCATTGCACAGCTCCTATGCACGCTCGTAAGTTCACGAATTTTCAATATTTTCACTCCAGATTTCCAACATTGCCATTTTACCACACCTTCTTATGAGCAGTATAGCTGTCATTTTTCACATCTCACCCAAAACGTGTTTCCGCCCATGTAGCGCACAATGGCGCAGTCGGTGTGCAAAATCAATGTATGGGACAAATTAAGAAAGTCACAGTGACACTGTTCATGAGCAAAGGTCTTAAAATGGCTATGTTGAAAATTTGGTGAAAAAATTCCTAAAAATGACTGTTTTACGAGCGTGCATTGCGCAGTTCCTACGCACACTCGTAAGTTCACGAATTTTCAATATTTTCACTCCAGATTTTCAACATTGCCATTTTACTACACCTCCTTATGAGCAGTATAGCGGTCATTTTTCACATCTTGCCCAAAATGTGTTCCCACCCATGTAGTGCACAATGGCGCAGTATGTGCAAAATCAATGTATGGGACACATTAAGAAAATCACAGTGACACTGTTCATGAGCAGAGGTCTTAAAATGGCTATGAAGAAAATTTGGTGAAAAAATTCCTAAAAATGACTGTTTTACGAGCGTGCGTTGCGCAGTTCCTATGCATGCTCATAAGTTTGCAAATTTAATATTTTCACTCCAGATTTTCAACATTGCCATTTTATTACACTTCCTTATGAACAGTACAGCTGCCATTTTTCATATGTCACCCAAAATGTGTTTTCGCACATGTAGCGCACAATGGTGTTGTTGGTGTGTGAAAGCAATGTTTAGGACAGATTAAGAAAATCACAGTTACACTGTTCATGAGCAGAGGTCTTAAAATGGCTACGTTGAAAATTTGGTGACAAAAGTCCATAAAATGACTGTGTTACGAGTGAGCAATGGGCAGTTTCCACGCACCCTCGTAAGTTCCATGACTTTGTAATATTTTCAGTCCAGATTTTCACCAGTGGCATTTTTCACACTTCCTTATGAACAGTACAGCTGTCATTTTCACAACATGGCTGAAGTGTGTTTTCACACTTTCAGCGCTGAGATGCATGGTCACTGTGGGAAATCATTGTTCGCACAGATAAAGAAAATCACAGTGACACTGTTCATGATCGGAGGCACCAAAATGCCTGAGTTGACAAGCTGCTGTAAAAATCCCCAACCTAATTATATTACGGGTTTTCGTTGCACAGTTTCTATGTACGCTCATGACTTCACCATTTTTTTAAATATTTTTACTGCAGATTTGCAACATTGCCATTTTTTACACCTCCCCATGAACAGTACAGCTGTCATTTTTTACATCCTGTTAGGAATGTTTTTGCACCTGTGGTGCTAAATGCCGTAGTCGCTGTGCATAAGCAGCTTTCGGCTAACAAACTGATATTCCCCCTGTTCATGAGGTGGGGTCACAAAAAAAAATGTTGAAAATTTGGAGTGAAAATACCAACGAATGCCTGAGGTATTAGGGTTTCCAACCATAACACCCAACCCTGTAGAGAATGACAGGCATCAGGGGTGTGACTTGGGATTCTTGCCTGTAATGCTCATACCATTCACACCCTGCAGCCAGTGAGAGGCATCGAGGTATGCCTTGGACTCTTCAGCCCCAAAGTTCACCTCATTCTCCTATATCAAGACCCATCTCACCACATTTCCCAATGAAACAGCGATAAGGGCCAAAGACCCTTATGAAATACCGTGACACTTGTCAGTGTCTGCAGGGTGGGTGTGGTGAAATGGCGAGGCCGTTATGCCTGATGACCCAAATGCACACCCCAATGCCTGTCACTCTCTGCAGGGTGGTGGTGGGGTTGGCTTCAGTTCAGTACTTCACTGCCATTCCTATTATGCAGCTCTGTAACTTCTACATTACCACTGCCAATGCCAGCAAGCAAACATTCGGCATTGACAAATGCTTGTTTATACTGCCATTTCAGAAGTGGTACTTGCATAGCTGTGCTCGTTCATGGTACACACTCGACATTCATTTATAGTGTGACTTGTGACAACCAAATTCATTTTTATACCACATATTTTAACATTCTGAGAGACAATAACTGTGTGCCTAGCTCTACAAATCAGTATTTCTACCAGGATACACTCCGTTCACACAACGCATTTAGTGGTGCACAGTGCTGTGTTCTGGGTAAATATGTATATCAAGAGACTAAAATAACACTGCTTTCAGCATAGTGCATTAAAGACTACACTTCTGCAGCAAAAGCTGCAGCCCTGCATTTCAAGTGAGAATGAATGTTTTGACTTACCAGTAGGCAAAGGCAAAGAATGGTGGTAGGAACACTGACTGCCCAATTCTGCGAGGTCCATTGGGTGAGTGGGTGGGATGGAACTAAGCCAGGAAATGTAGCAGTGTAATGCAGTTATCAGAGAGACAATCACTACCCCGATGCCATGACAATTGTGTGTGTTTTTTTTTTCACAGTTTCTGCAAGGTTTGTAGGGTGGGTGACTGGGATAGAAGAGACATGCTACTTGTGTCACTTCTTTCTCTAACTTTCTTTGAATCGGTGGGTGACACCTAACACTGGGACAATGTAGGGATAGCAAACCACACACAGGATGGGGAAATAGCACAGAGAGAGTACTTTGGCTGAATTTCACTTGACCCCATGTCAGAGACACGGACTCAGTGTCTCAGTGTGTATCTGTGTCTGTCTCTGTTCAACTGTTACTAAGCGCACTCCCAATACTTTATTTTATTAACCTCATGGCAATCTGAGGGTGGTTTATAAAGGTACTGCAACAGCGGGCATTACTAGGGAATTAATACCTGCTGGTTCAGTATCACATGTTCTGTCTAAATCAAGAAATTACTGTTATTTTCTTCTGTATTTATTGCCATGTTACAAAGTTCTTTTATTGTCTGGAGTTAATGCATGCTAAGGTACTTAGTGAGTCACAATGCACTTACTGTATGCTATATGCCATCAACACTTGGAAGTGCATTAACCACAACCAGTAACCTGGAGTGCTTACTGTGCTTCAAAAATGGATGAACTGTTCAAATGACAATTGACTTCTTTAAAAAACATGAAAAGAAGATGCTAATTTAATAAAATACTTACCATACCATGAGACTTCAAAACTGGGAGGAAACACTAGGACTTGTTATTCCTTGCTGGTAGATTAGGTTTGGGAGTGGACTATGGCAGCAGTGATTGAGTGGAGCCTTGGCTGAGTAGTGCAAAATAAAATTATATTTAAAAAATTAACATTACATTTACGCCACATGTTAACTAATATTACAATAACTTAAAGAAGGCACACTTAAGGAATACTTAACTGACAACTTTGTAGCATATACTTATCAAACTGATTTAATGAAGTCAGGAAATATTTTAAATTGACAGCTGTTTATAATGTTTCTGTTTTCAGAAAATATATTCCTTCTTCTAAATGATCCATACCTGAATACAACATAATGTAAGAAAACTGTGTTTCGCTTTGTTTTGTTCATATAGGCAGCATTCCATTACAAAATAAAATGGTAATATTAAATACACGCAGAAAATAGAGGGACAATTCTTACCTTGCTATTATCACTTTTTCTCATAAAGCCTCACACTTTTTTCCCCCGCAGATATAAATATATGTAATAGATAACCCACTCTTAGGTGTGTGGTCGCGCTCTGATATACGCACACCTTGATGTGCGTCTACCATCCAAGGCGTGCGTATATCAGAGCATGACCACACACTGTAGAGTGGGTTATCTAGATTATAAAGTGGCAAAATAGTTTTTAAGGGGGTAAAAGTCTAAGTGTGCAGTCATTCTCTGATACAAGCACAGTCATGTGATGGTCTTTCACCAATTGGAGAGGATTTAGATGATTTTTCCTAACTCATTTTATAAATAAATATATATACTGTATATATACATATATATATATATATATATATATATATACATTAGAAGAAAAATCTCCATTTAATGCATCAATTAGGTTGTTCGCGACAAAAGCGAGGAACTCGAGTTATAGGTTAAAGCCCCTTGGACCCCTCAGCCCACCACCCAACTGGCATCTGTGTGCATTGGGGTTGTCAGCTAACTCTCACCCCATCACATGTGTAAAGAAGCTGAGAAATAGGAGAATGGCGTGAGAGTTAGGACCGATGATCCCAACGCGCACCCCGATGCTGGTTGGGTTGGTAGGCTGGAGGGGTCCAAGGGGGACTTTCAACCCTAACACCAAATTTCCTTGCTTTTGTCGCTGTGGAACAACCCTAACTGATGCATTAAACAGAGTTTTTTGCCTCTAATTTCCTTTCTTTTTGAGAATGAGGATGAGAAATAGTTAATGTAATGCAGCGGCAGGAGCGCGGGGCCCACCATGTGATGTCTTGTGACATGATAACAGGAACAGCAATGCAAACAGAAGTGCCAACAGTGGTGCACATGGCAAAACCAAATGTAAATGGTAAAGGAAACGTTAATAGAAACGCAAGCACAAAGTGACACCAAAGTGAACAGTGACGCAAATGGACATTGAAAACGTAACTGGTAATGTGAACAGTGATGGCAGCAGTATTTGAAATGAAAATGTTAAATGTCACAGCAAAAAGAACGTGAAAGGGAACTGAAATGGAAAAGCAAAAGCAAGTGCACATGTAAACGCAAACCGTAACACGCACAGGCATGGTACCGCAATCATAAATGCAAATGGTAAAGTTAACATGAAGAATAATGCCAAAGGAAACAGAAACAGAAATGGGAACAGAAGTGCGTACAGAAATGCAAACCGAAATGCGCACGGGCACAGTACCGCAATTGTAAACACAATTGCAAATGGTAACAGTAACAGCAACAATAACAGCAAAGGAAACAGAAACGCAAAAGGAAACATAAGCGTATATGGAAATGCAAACCGTAATGTGCATGGGCACAGTAACACAATTGCAAATGCAAATGGTAACAGTATCAGCAAGGAAAATGCAAAACGAAAGAGAAACGCATAAGCATAAAGCGAAGGGCTGCCAGAAAGCACAAATGGCAATGTGCACGCACGCAAACAAAATGAAAACAGAAACAGTAGTGGACACGCAAATGGTAACAGTAATGAAAGCATAGCGCAAATGACAACGTAAAGGGTAACATACATGGTGGCGTACACGGGAACAGTGACGCAAATGGGGACATAAACGCAAGTGGAAACAGTAACTGTAACAGTAATGGAAGCGCATACCCTGTTTTTGCCGAACAAGTGCATAGAGAAACACAGTGTGTACAAAGAATGTATGCATTGTAATGGGCATCAAAGCTTAAAACGAGCATTGGAAGTACTTAATTGCTAATAGCAACCGCATGACATAGAAAAAAATTTAAATGTCACCAAAATTATGATTTTCCTGGCTAGGATTTTGCTATTGCATAGCCCATAGGCTCTCAACAAAAAATCTGTATCTCGCATCGTTTTCGAAATACAAGCCCCGAAAGGCACGGTGTATGCCACCATGTTAGTCTATGGGAAAAAATGCCAACTTCAGGGTACCGTAACTTTGCAGTCATGCAATATTTTTTCACCAAACCACCAAAAGGCACATCTGTAAGATGTTGGCTGCGTTCCCTCCAAATTTCAGCTCAAAAGACCAAACCGTTCTTTTGCAGCAGGGTGGCAAAAACTGTTGTCATTTTGGGCATAATCTGAAAAAGTAGTGACGTGATTTGTGACAGCTTTCACAAGCATTTGTGAAAGTGTCATGAGTGCGACATTACTTTGCGACACTACTTTTTCCAGAAATTTGAAAAACATGTTTCTAGGGTGTTTAAACCCAAAATAAAGAACACCTATCATCCTGAAGGTCCGACTAGGTAAATACAAAAATAATTGTGTTGCTAGAGGGGCCCAAATTTAAATGCCAAGCATTTTTCTGATCACCAACTGAAAACAAAATGGCAGATTTGCGACACTACTAGGGCCATTTGCGACACTAAAAAGTGCATTTGCAACACTGTCAAACTTTTTGTTAACTTTTCCCATTGACTTATAATGGGAATTTGTTTTTTGAATAACTTTTGAACCATTTAATATTTTTCACGAAATCTTGAAGGCACTTTGGGGACCCTGGCTACCACGTTCCCTGAAGTTTTCGGACGGTCGCGCAAACGATGCAACCTATAGGCGCAAACAAAGAATTCCTACAAAAACTGCCAAATACACGCACAGATCACACTTTCTCGCGGCCGTATCCGACCGGTAAGGTGGCAGATCCCAAGATGTATGGTTCTTGATCATGCATTCCAAATTTCAGGCAAATCCGTTGAATGGTGGCAAAGTTATTAAGGTGCAAAGTTTGACCCTTTAACCTTAAAAGTGCTGCTCAACCCTAACTATTGTAGCACTAATACGGTAGTGCTACCATAGTTAGGGTTAAGTACCCCATTTAATGTTAAATGGTGAAAATTTGCACCTTAATAACTTTGCCACCAATCAATGGATCTACCTGAAATTTGGCAGGCATGGGGCATAACCATAGATCTTGGGATCTGCCAAGTTTCGTACTGGTCAGATATGCAGCTGTGGAGTTATTAAGTGACATTCTGGGGCACATTTATGATTTTGTGCATTCTTTACTTGCATCTATAGGTCACACGGTTTCCGCGACCAGTCTGAAAACTTCAGGGAACATGTAGCCGGGGTCCCTGATGTGCCTTTTGAAGATTTAATGAAAAAATATTAAACGGTTCAAAAGTTATTCAAAAAACAAGTTTCCCATTATAATCAATGGGAAAAGTTAACAAAAAGTTTGATAGTGTCGCAAATGCAGTTTTTAGTGTCACAAATTACCCCAATAGTGTCATGAGTCAGCCATTTTTTTTCAGTTAGTGATCATGGAAATGCTTGGCATTTAAAATTGGGGCCCTCTAGGAACAAAATTCATTTTGTGTTCACCTAGTCGGACCCTGAGGATGCTAGCCATGTCTTTATTTTGGGGTTACACACCCCAGAAATATGCTTTTCAAATGTTTGGGAAAAGTAGTGTTGCAAAGGAGTGTCACACCTGTGACACTTTTGTGAATTTTTTTGCGAAAGTGTTATGATTTGCGACACTAAAATGCGACACTATGGGGAAAATAACAGCACTTCTTTGTCACACTGCTGCAAACTAACGGTTTGGTCTTTTGGGCTGAAATTTGGAGGGAAGAAAACCAACATCCCACAGATGCACCTTTTGGTGGCTTGGTCAAAAAATATTACAGGGCGGCAAAGTGATGGCACTCCAAATTTGATGCTTTTTCCCATAGAATAACATTATGGTGTCTGTCGTGCCTTTCGGGGCCCGTATCTTGGAAACGGTCCGAGATATGGACTTTTCGTCTCAAAAATGCTTAGCCCCCCCAAATAGGTACTAAGAACAAAAATCGCCAGGAAAGTCCTAATTCATATGAAATTTTAATTTTTTTCTATGTTGTACAGTTCCTGAGATATAAGCAATTTAGTATTCCAAGTCCTAATTTTCTGCTCCAAGGCCCATTGTTATGCATACATTCTTTGTTTTCACTGTGTTTTTCAATGCATTTTTTTGGGAAAAGAATGGTGTGCTCTTTCGTTACTGTACCAGTTAACGTTTCCAGTTGCGTTTCCATTACCGTTCACGTCACCGTTCCTGTCTACGCTATCGTGTGCATTACGGTTTTCGTTTTTGCTTGTGTTTGTTTTTCTGTTTCATTTGGCATTATTGTTGCTGTTACCATTACCATTTGCATTTGCAATTGCGGTACTGTGCCCATGAGCGTTACGGTTTGCATTTCCGGATGCGCTTGCATTTGTGTTTGCATTTCTGTTTCCTTTGGCATTATTGTTGCGGTTACAGTTATCACTTGCTTTTACAATACCGGTGCCATGACCATGCACATTACCAGCTGCATTTCCATATGCACTTGCCTCTCCGTTTGCTTTGGCATCACTTTGCACCTGCATTTCTATTAACGCTTGCTTTACAATTTACGTTTGTGTCACCATGTGTGCAACTGTTACTGCTTGCGTTTACATTGCTGTTACCATTACTATGTCACAAAAAATCACGTGGTGGGAGCATTCCATTCACTATTTACAGTCCTCATTCTCAAAAAAAAAGGAAATTAGAGGCAAAAAACTCTGTTTAATGCATCAATTAGGGTTGTTCCACAGTGACACAGAAGTGAGGAAATTCGGTGTTAGGGTTGAAAACCCCCCTTGCACCCCCTCAGCCCGCTCCCCCAACTGGCATCGGGGTGTGCCTTGGGGTCATCGGTCCTAACTGTCACCCCATTCTCCTATGACTCAGCTTGTTCACACTGAGGTGATGGGGTGACAGTTAGGTTCCAGCACATTCAAACTACCCAACCAATTGAAGCAACGAAAATATGGGTTTTCTACTAATTCCTCACTTCACAATAATTACTACTAATCATGAGTTATTACCTCTAATATATATCAAAATATGTATATATATATATGTGTGTGTGTATATATATATATATATATATATATATATATATATATATATATATATATATATATATATATATATATATATATATATATATATATACATATATATATCCCTTATTTCCCCTTACCGCTCCACTAACTTTGCTTTTTCTTTTAGATAATTCCTGAAGAAGACCTAGGTCGAACTGTTGATTTTAACTCTATTTTCTATTTTCAGTGTGCATTTAATATTATCATTTTGTTTTTGTTTTCAGACCACATCCTGATGCAGCATCTTGTTTCTTTTGTTCATGCATTCTGTTTCAGTTCTCTTCATCAATAATCTGGAGTTTTAACTCCATTAATGGTTTGTGTGCAGAACTTTAAGTATGGTTCTGATAGGTAAACATCTCATGCTTAGCATTCTGTACAGACTAATGCCTCTTGCTTCAGAAACTCCTTCACTACTAGGCTCAATACATGGGAAAAGCATAGCATGCAGTAAAACCCACCACTGTTAATTGTTTTCACTATACTGGCACTGCAAATAACAGATACCTGCAACCCATGTGGTGCTGGCCACTCAGTAATAGTGTCATTTATTCTTTCAAGGAATTTGACCGATGTGTGTGAACCAGGCAGTCTGCATGCTTAATGTTACACATCAATCAGCACTACCGTCTTTTGAGGTTTTCAGATAACATGCAGAGAGGGTGGGGAAACTTATTTCCCTGGCATGTGTGCCCGGTGTGCAATAACACATATACAACTTACTGTGGGCCTAGTCCCAGTAGTCCAAGTATCTCTGATGATGTGCAGTACTGTGCTCACAGCAGAGTATTTTGTACAGCTCATTGCACTCCTTTGGTAGAGAAATAAGTGACTGGGTACTTGGTATTATGAATCAGCTTTCTTCAGCTGTAAGAACCCTGGCTTCTGAACAAAAGAATATGGCAACAGATCTGTGGCAAATATTTCAGATGCAGCATTATTTCACTGTCTGGTGACAGGGTGGTTCTGGTGGATCTTAGAATATTTAAGGGTCTGTTTTTATATTTGGTTGCCTTAAAGTTTGAGGTTGCTTTTGGCTGGTAGTACTAGCAACCATCGATTTTGTGTGGCTCACTGGCACAACCTAACTTCTTACATCATTGCAATGAATGTATCCAGCACAGTTAAATGAGGATGAAGCAGCAGATGAAGATAAACACAAGCTTTCTTCTCACTTGGGTGTTGAACTCCTAGTTGAGGTAACAATATCCTCACTGCAATCTGCCTCCTCTCCTCTCCTCCAGGAACCAAACCCTGGGGAACATTGGATGCCTGCCATTTATGCTGCTGTCAACACATCACACTTTGTCTGCATACATGAATGCATACCACTTGTTCCTAAGATGGACCCTAGTTTGTCCCTGCTCACTTTGGATATATATGTCTGGCAAATTGCTATACGTTTATCTGAACTCTCCACAACAACAACAACAACAAATACAACACAAGGATTTCCCCATTCAGCAGGGTTTCTTGGAAAGGAAGGAGACAATACAGTGGGGCAGCCTGGCTCCTGCTGCTACTTCTGCTTCTGTTGATCACCATGATCAGTATTAGATGCTTGTCACATTTCACGTGCCTTTTGTTGCAGCTCTTTTTATAGATAATGACTCTGGTTTGAGATTCAGAGACACTGAAGGGATCATTTCTAATAGAACCTGGGTAGGATGACAATCAGAGTCAGTAACAGAGTCATCATCACCCCCACCTCATCCAGACTCTCAATATCAATTCTGTCACCATGTGTCATGTTCTCAATACCAAACTGCATCACCTGAACCTCCTTTATTACTGCTATCACCACCACACATGCAACGCTCCTTATCACCTACATTAGATACATATAGGATAAAGTGTGGGGTGGTGTGTGTAACTAGAATTTTACACACCCCCAAGGTGTTGGATGCCACATAAACCCCAGAGTGAAGCTCAAGGGGTTTATCTTGACATCTAACACCAAGGGTGTGTGTAAAATTTGAGTTTACATACCACCCCATATTTTATTTTATATAACTGCTGGGTTTCCCTTTTTTGCCACAGCAATTATATAAAATATTAGCCATTCTGGTGCAGCCACGCTCCGGTTCTGTTTTCCACCACTCCATACAATTGTCCTGTGGCATTTTAAAAATGTTCTACTGCAGTCTTACCTTTGCTTTTCCTCCCTTGAACTGAAAAATTAGGTCATTTTAAAAAAAATAAACTCACTGCCGAGTTCTACTGCTGGTTTCATTTTCAGGCTGAAGGCGAGCTGAGGTGAGTGGTCAGGAAGCAAGAAACTGCGGTGTGTGCACATGCACAGAATAAGTGAAACCATGCACATGTTTGCTGTGATAAAAACTCCTTTATTATGGCAAATTACACCATGGTTTCCCTGCGGGAAAAAGGGAGACCTACTTATCATAGATTGGCAGCCACTTCACCTTCTTCCGCTTTTAAAATGGTGCTACCAACCCAGTCATACATTATAAGTCAGCAAACAGCTCTTAAGACTGCAAGTCCTGGCCTCAACCAGTAATGCCACAACATCATAAGTAGATTTATGTTCTTTCCGCTCATGTCAGGCCTATATGTAATCATTAACCTTTTGGCTAGCACTAATGCCAGAACATCCAACACCTCCCCGAAAAATGCTAAATGTTGATGCTAGCTCTGGTACATTTAGCTCCCCCTGCTACACTGACATATTTAAAACTGTTCTAGAAGTGACAACAACATGTCCATCTGTACTGGATGACATATGGGTTGTGGTCACAAGAAAATAAAAAGTTCTCCACTTCCACTAACAACTTTCTTGCCACCCACCATCATTAGAATATCAAGTTCTTAAATAAAAGCTACCATATATGTTTAAGCAATTTTAAATGTATATTTTATTAGTTTTCTACAGGAACAGTTTCATGAAAAATCAATGAGTGAGACATCACAATGAATATCACAGTGTTTCAAATAATGTTATATACAGTGCTCAGGATCACAAATAAATTACATCACTAGGGGAAAATCATTAAAGTCATGCAGTATGCCCACACAAAACCTGTACATAAACCTGTTTAATAGATGTGAAAAAATGCCCCAGGTTGTATGATTAGATTCTGCAGCACCCTGTCTGCCTAAATCCACAAAATCCCAACTAAAAGATTAAACCAAATAACTTTTTCACCCTTAACATCATTACATTTATTAGATAGCAAACTGAGAGAAAAGACTCTCATTTACAATTGTGTCCAAACATAAGTAAAATACAATGACAAAATACATTGACAGAACATAGAAGTAGTTTCATATTACAGTTAAAAAAATAGAAATCAGTCAATAAAATCAACATCATGCAGATAGTTCTGGTTACTCAACCAAAACAATTACAATGTTTAAAAGTTAAATTAGCAAGGGAAGCCCTAAAATGTGTAATTGGCAATAATACATTTATATCGAGTTTCTTTTGGATTAAGTCCCAGGTACGTGATACTGTGACAACTAAAGTTGTCTCCTCGTATTTTGTTCTGTATCTTGGTATATGGAAAGATTGATAGTAGGCATATCTTAGGCTCTGTTTAGAAGATGTTTTGAATGAAGGCAGAATGTTTAGTATAAACCTATAAACTAACATATACCAATGTAGTTCTCTATGTTTGGATAGAGAAGACCATCATACACTGGTGTATAATAGGTATTGATGAGTTTTATAGGCCAGACCTGTCACAAATCTTAACACACTATGATATAACTGATCTAATGAATTAAGTACTGCACTTGTTGAATTCCTATAAATGCAATCTCCGTAATCCAATACAGGAAAAAAAATAGAAGTGACTAATAGTTTCCTGAGTAAATAATTAAGGAGGGCTCTATTTCTATATAAGAACCCCAATAATTGCTTTAATTTAGAAGATAGATTTGGTATGTGCAAATTAAAGGTTAAGTGATCTTCAAGAGTCAGACCTAAATATTTATATGAATGGACTCTGATGATAGCTGTACCTGTAATAGATGTTATTGTCCAACCAGGCTCAGTCACGGTCTTTTGTGCAAAAAGTAACCACTCTGTCTTTTTTTCATTTAGTAGAATTCTCAAATCTAATAGAGCTTTCTGTACATTGGTAGTCTTCCTGTAGTATGTCATAAGCCAAATTTACATTATTTTGTTGTGTGTAAATAATTGCACCATCAGCATACAAATAAACATTTGTATTAATAGAGTAGTATTTGTGGAGACCGTTCACACAGAGCAAAAACAGTAGGGGACCCAACACAGATCCTTGTGGGACTCCCGTACTAATAGTTGCCCTACACGAGTAAGTCTCTCCCACCTTAACACATTGTAACCATGATGTTAAGTATGAGTAAAACCAAGTCAATGCAGACAGGCCCATACCAGATGTCTTTAGTTTGTCAAGTAAAAGAGTATGGTCCACGGTGTTGAATGCTTTTGACAAATCTAAAAAGTCTGTTGGTACACTGTGTCCTTTATCAAAACATGTAAATATATCATCAGTTACTTTTGATATAACATAAGTAGTATTATGACCTTTTTTAAATCCTGATTGCAAATGTGAGAATGTGTTATATTTTAAAAAATACTGGGTAAGTGGTACATGCAGCAATCTTTCAAAAACCTTTGTATATACAGTCAGAATTGAAATAGGATGGCATGAATTTGGGTTACAGCAATCACCCCTTTTAAAAATGGGGGTGATAAAGGCAGTTTTCCAATCATCAGGTAGATTTGAGGTTTGCAGTGAGAAATTAAACAAGAAAACAATGTGTTTTGATATTTTCAATATCATTTTATAAAAACTGGCAGTATGCCATCACAGCCTGTCCCTTTACTTGTGTCTAATCTAATTAGCTCTTTTAGTACTTTGTCTTCCTTGATTTCTCTAAATAAAAATATTGGTCTGCTAAATGTATCTGAAAAGTCTGTATCCAAAGGGGGTGATATAAGTCCTGGGTGGTCCATTTCAAATGTACTAACATACTAACATACTATTTGCCAGCAGATTAGGCCTTACGGTCTATCGAGTCTGCTCGAACCTAGATCCTTAGTTGGGTGCCGAGACCCTCCCATCCCTTGTTCTCTAGAAACCCCTATCATCCATCCCCACCCCACCCGGGACAGGCCATCATCTGATACATTCACTTTCTGTGTCTGTCCCACCCTCTCTTGAAGCCCTCTACAGTGGATCTCTGAACCAGCTCACCAGGCAGTGCATTCCAAGGGTCCACCACCCTCTCAGTGAAAAACCTCCTCCTCTTTTCCCCTCACCCTTCCACCTTCCAACCTGAACCATGCCCTCTGGTGATACCTCCCTGCTTTAGTCTAAAGATCCCCTCCATGTTTACCCTATTTATTCCTTGAGGTACTTGAAGACCTCAATCATGTCCCCCTGTCTCTCCTCTCCTCCAATGAAAACAGGCAGAGCTCCTCAAGTCTGTCCTCATAAGTCAAATCCCCTAGCCCTCATATCATCTTTGTTGCCCTCCTCTGTACCCTCTCCAGGAGCTGTATGTCCCTCTTCAAATGTGGTCTCCAGTACTGTACACAGTACTCAAGGTGTGGTCTAACCAGTCCATTGTACAGTGGCAGAATCACTTCCTTGCTCCTAGAGGTGATCCCTACGATGCATCCCAACATCCTGTTTGCCTTGCTAGCTGCCTCCTGCACTGCTCAGAGTTATTCATACATGTATCCACCATGACCCCTAGGTCTTTTTCCCTAATGAGGCCTCAGCGCCTCCCCTCCCAGTGTGTACCTGTGTTTAGGGTTTCCCGACCAAGATGCAACACCTTGCACTTGGTGATATTGAAATTTAATTTCCATGTGTGAGCCCAGCTTTCCAGGGTGTCCAGGTACCCTTGCAGGGCCACCCTCCCCTCTTCTCCCTCAACTACTGCTCCCATCTTGGAGTCATCCGCGAAGAGACTCATTTCACACCCTATACCCTCCCTGATGTCCGATATGTATGCAAATGTCATGCAATCCTCCAGACAAAAATTATTAAATACTTCTGCCTGGTCTGAGGCACTGTACATGATTTTGTTTTTATAGTTTAAGGTTTTTGGCAAGGTGGGTGATGTATACCCACCTTTCAATGAATTAATACCCCTCCAAATCCTCTTTGGGTTTCTTGTTGGATCAGAAAACTGTTGGGTATAGTAATTTGATTTTGCTCTCCTTCTCTCCTTTGTGCATCTATTTCTTGCCATTCAATAAGCTAATCTATCAGCTGTATTCTTAGTTTCCCTTGCTTTGTTCCAGAATTGCCCTTTTTCTTTAATTAACTTTTGCACTCTTTTCTTGATCCATGGTGTTGTTCTATGTTTGATCATCTTCCAAACCAGTGGTACATGTTTGTTTATAACTTGTAATAATGATATTTTAAAATAAGTCCATGCAGATGCTATTGTTCCTAGAAGGCATCACCCATACAGTTGATTTATCAAACTAGCTATAGCTCAGAACTTGATAGAAACTTTTCAGGGTAAGTTTTAGTATTTTTAGGGAAAAAAGCAGAAATAAACAGCCATGAATTAAATACACATGTGGCAACACTTTCTCAAAAGAAACATAAATACACAAAGTAAATGGAAATACATCTTTTGGATACTGATAAGGTAACCCAGAGAAAGCAGCAGATCTGTATCCATCAACACACACTACTGAACTACTATACACAGAGCAGCAGGAGGGGCAATCAGTCAAAACAGGAAGAGAGAAGGGTTACTATAGCAACTATCTCTTTGACCCTTCCTGTCCCACAGAGAAGACTACCATGTGACCACATATAGCTAGCAGATAGAGATGTGTGAAGTTGGCAAACTTTGCTATGCAGATTAAGTTTGCCTACTTTGTGAAGGTTCCTTGTCAAAAGAGTGAAAACAAAATGGCACGGGCAAAAAAGGGCACTGCATGGTCAATAGAAGATGGTGCAGTCCAAAACCATGCTAGATTAGATTAACTCTGAAATCTTGCATGCTGTTATGACGGTGCTGTTTTTAACAGTGCTATTTTGCTTTCGTGGTTTTGTCAGGACACCCTTTGGGGGTTGTGCAAAGTGTCAACTTTATGAAGTTTTTAGCAGGTGAGTAGCCCTTTTTTAACTGAAGTCATTGCTGGCAAAGTTACAACTTCATGATGACTTTCTCTGACTTTGCCTAAAAAGTATCTCTTCTCCTGAAAAACTGATTGCGAAGTGGTGAAATGGGAATTTCGCGAAATGTTTCCCAAAAGGCAAATTTCGCAACTTTGCTGAAAAAAAAAAACTTCACAGCATCTCTACTTATAGAATCATTTGGTGGTGTTACACAGCATTGACATCAAATGGCAGAATTTTAGTCTGACCTTGGAATTTTACAAATACATTGAAGAAGGTGTAATGCCTTGAGATTGACATGCTCACTAAAGAGACACACAGGCTTTCTATATAAAATAATAGTTTGACCATTCCATTGGAAAAGAAGGCTATCACATGACTGCATTGTTTGCAGAATAAGTTTCTGCAAAATTTACTAATGAACTCCACACCTGCATTGCAAACTGCAGAATACTAGCTTATTAGAGATGACTTCCATAGTTCATTTAATGAATTCTGTGGTATGCACCTATTTTCAGCAGACTTAGTGAAATTTCACCTCAGGCCACTTTCCCACTGTTCCATGAGAGTCACAGATTTTCATAAACATTTTGTGGATGTGAAATATGTAGTTTTTAACCAGCCCCAAAGAAAGCTTTTTTTTATCAGATCTGGAACAAGAGTCATGTTGCTCTTTGGGCCTGGAAATGAATGCATGGTCATGTGACTAGATTCCTCCACACAGTAAAGAAATGTTCTTATAGGTGGCGTATACTGTATGATGTTTCTCACTTATGAATGCTAGGTGCACAAGCAGGTTCTTCCCAGTTAAGTATGGGAAGGGTAAGTGTTTAGTTGCACTGACAGTGTGTAATTTATTATAACAATTTATAGACTTAATGAATGTCCAGTGATTATATCACACTGTCAGACTCAGCACTGACCAGTTATAAGACTATAGACTCCTGCAATTCACACAGTTACTGTTCACAAGGTATTATACAGAAGATACTACAAATATGTATAAATTTACATTATTGATGTAACCATAAACTGATAAAAGTAGTTTTCTTAGTCTTGTAATTGAAAGAAAATGTATTGTTACACACAATGAACCGATGTCATTTTTTTCTTTACAACACCAGGGTGAAAGGTGTAAACAAGAAACTTTTAAAGGATCAATGCTCTTGTGACAGTACCTAGTTCATGTAATGGTAACTAGTGAGCAGATGTCCAAACAAGGTAGCCATACAGCCACTTAAACATAGTTTTTAGTGGCCACTGGTAATTTTATTAATGTGCCTGCTGGACATCTGACCATTGGACTTATTACATAATGCTCGAATGATATTGTTAAACAATGTATTTGCCTGATTTTATAGGAACCGTAAAATGTCTATCCTCTTGAGATATGCCAGGAGGACACAGTGTGGTAGGTATAGTAAGAAGGTGCTTTATCTTGCTGGCAGCTAAGTGTTCTGAGTGAAAGTCAAGGGCACTTATTAACATTTGTCAGGGTCAAATACCATCCCCATACCTGCTAAGGGGAGTATTATTATTGTCATTATCTCTTTGTGTTTCCAGTCTTTAAACCCATTTTTTAAAATCTAAGTGCAGTTTATCTGAGCACTGCACTTCTGGAGCCCAATTATCATGAAATAATGCTTTATGAATTGTATTCTGATTGACTGGCTCTCTTCATTAACTTCCCTGTAGGGGCCTAACCACTCCTGCTGCAACTGTTCACTGTCTATTAGAGCACTTCTGGATACCATGTGAATGAAAAGTTAATATTAATAGATAAATTCCCTCCTTTCCTTTATAATTTAGTACATAGTTAAAAAAAACCCTGTTGAACAGCCACCTGACAGCAATGCACTTTTATGACCTGGATTTGGGTGTGGACTCGGGGGAGCTTGGATTGGAGAAACCAGGGCCGAGAAGTGCTGTTGAGTGCAACGTGAGCCAGTCTGTGGAGGGAGATGTCCAGGTTCCAGCACTGCAGCAGCAGCTTCTCTCAATGGGTAGTGGTGCATGCCCAGAGGGCATTATAACATTTGAGGCTACTGGAGGCAATGCACATTAGGGAAAGTGGGAGGGGACCTACGGAGAGGAATGCAGAAAGCCAGAAACAAATATGTGCTCTGAGCCATCTAAATGATTGGCACTGTTATCCTTGGTCCCTGCTCTGTGTGGATCCCAAGCAAATTCAACAGTGAGGGGAGCAGCTGATTGGGCTAGGGTGGCTGGCTGGAGACTGTAAAGGAAGTGTATGCAGTGGTGGCTCAGATGTCAGTCAGCTATGTATACAAAATGTTTAACAAACCCTCAAAGGCAAAGCAGTGTGAGATGAAAGAAATTGGTGTGGAGCTGCTGTGGCAACAATCAGGTTGAGTACTTGCAGGGGACACTACACTATGTTGCACACCATGGTTTACATGTACAGTGGCTGGCAGTTGTTACAAAAAAGTACAACCAGAATTTACAAATAAACTTTAAACTCTAACTTTAATGCTCATGAGTTTATAAAAAAGCTTTTAAATTTAGCTTCAATTCTCATGTGTTTACAGAAAAACTTAGAAAAAATACTTCTCTTTTTTTTGTTCATTTACAGTAGATTTTTAAAGGGACACTGTCAACCTGTTTTGCTCCATATTATTTGTAGTTAAAACCCACATTTTATGATAGCTTACCTTCTCTAAAATTCATTGATGTTGCTGTTTGTTTTGCCTGTTTCCTTATTTAGTAGAACTGAAATGCATGCTAATGTATATTTATAAACAACTTTGTTTTGTTTACAGTCCTGGATCTGTTCTTACTGCATACTTTCTGAACATTAGAAACACCCTCAAACAGTGCAGTCACTCATGAGACAGTAGCCACCTAAACTCCCACTGCATCATGAGTGGTTGGACTTTGTTGTGGGTGTTCCTAAGTCCAGGAAAGATGCAGTCGGAGCTGATCAAGGAATGTAAACAAACATGTGTTGGTGTGGTAACACCAGTAGAGTGGGCAGTCTGTTTTTCACTCTTTAAAAGAAAAAATGAATCAGAATCAAACTACCAGCTACATCAGCAGTCATTACAGAATGTTGGCAGTCATAAAATGTGTTTATTAAACAGGGGTCACTTTGAGGCCTAAGAGGTTGACAGTGTCCCTTTAAGTGGAATTACATTTAAGGTTTGTTTGTATGCTTTCTTCACTGCTTTATAATAAAACAAATTTATTACAATTTTCAGTGAGTGTCACATACATGTGGGCACATATTTGTCAACAGTTCATGGCTCCCAAATTCACAACTGGCCACAAGCACCCCACAACCTGGGGTGACATGGACCAAGGCTGCATATGGCTCACTGCTCGAAACAGGGCACTGCCATGGCTCCTATGGGCCATATTAAGCTGCAGCATACAAATGAGCTCATTGGACATACAAGGTGTTAAAGGGGCATCTGGATGCTCTTTATGAGATCATTTTCATGTGTGCAGCAGATGCCTAGCACCATGTGGTAACATATCCCTGGTAGCCAAGTGGACCCCCTTCCCTGATCATCCCTGTATCTTTAATACTGAATTATCCCTGGTAGTCCAGTGGAATGTTATCCCCCAATTACCCTTGGTCCCATGTATATTTAAACTCCACGGTGGGCTAGTGCCTCCCCATGAGCACCAACAACCCTCCCAGTGCCACCACCCACCACCCCACCAATTGAGGACCCCTGCCCCTCCACCCCAGTCAACACTCACAGTATGATCATTGTGGATCATTGTGAGTCAGCTGTTGGTAAAGCCCTCTGCTCACTCCCTCACCTGGGAACTGTCTTACAGTCACAGAGTGTAATCATGAGCAAGTGCAATACTTACGATCATTCTCTGTGACTGTTAGATGGTGAATGGCTGAGGAGGTGAGTGGAGGGCTTTGCCAGCTGTCGATCTGCCATGATTGAACCGTGAGTGTTGACCAGTGTGAAAGGATTGGGGTGGGGGTCCTCAGTGGGTGAGGGTAGCACTTATTTACTTAGCTTTTATTGACCAGGTGAGCACACTAGACACCGATGTGCCTATTTTCAAGTACAGTACAACCTTAGAGGTTACAAGACAATCAGTACAATAATGATGAGCAAAGATCCGATACAATAAAGACCAATGCAGCAAATTAACAAATACAACAGAGCATGGTTTTGGAACAGAAAGATAAAAAGACAAGCATAAGATACAAAATAATTCATGAAGATTTCCGGAGCTCAGTCTATGCGCTGATGGAAAGGCTAGACATCCTGAGGGCAGGTGACACCCAGAAAATTCTGTGCAGGTACAGCTAGAGTTAGCTTTAACGCATTACCTCCATTGTAGCCATTTTGTGTCAGCTAAACAATGGATAGTTCAGGCTTCATATGGAGCTATTGGAGGTAATGAGTGAGTCCTCAGAGACTTTTTAAATTGAAGGTGGAAGGGGAAGCAACAGACTGCAAATTGCAGAGAGTTCCAAGCTTTGGGTACTGTAGCACTAAAAGCCTGGTCCCCCATGATGGTGGATGTTTTAGGAACAATGAGAAGGAATTTTTCATTGGAACTCAGGGGGTAGGACAGGTAGGAGAACTTGATCAGGGCTGCAGTAGCCAAAATATACTATTAATGCTCCCCGGGTTTGTGTTGTGGACCCTCGCTAATTGAGGGTCCACTGTTATATACATTTGCAGACTCTGTTTTCGGTGATGTTCCCTCGCCATTTATGGAGTCCATGGGAGGGCACTAGCCCACTCGAGAGTTACATATAAATGGCATTGTTGGTGATTGGGGGGAGGGGATCCAGTGAACTACTAGGGATTATTCAGTATTAACAATACAGAGCAATTGGGGAGGGAAGTCCACTCGGCTACCAGCGATCTGTCATTATGAACAGTACAGGAGTGATTGGAGGGAGGGGAGCCCACTGGACAGAGGGGTAGGCAGGTGCAGTACAGCTACCCTACCTTAAGGGGGTGAGGGTGCTGTTGTAGCACTGCAATAATATACAGTTGAACCACTATGTGTGAGGGACTCCCTCATTTGCATAGGTGCAGTGATATGATTAACACAGTTGAGCTGCTGGGTTTGGGCAGCACTCTGGGGGCCTCAGAATATGGCTGTGTTCAATGCGCTGGCATGAACCAGTACTAGGGTGGGCGTTAACTCATTAGCAGCTGCACTAATTTTTTGAATATGGATTCCTATATGTTTTGACATTTCGGTATAATTGGGATCAATATTAACACATCGTATGTGATGCTGCTTGATAACCTCTATCAGTATGAACAAAAAGCAAGAGAGAAATGAAGCTATTTTTTTAAGAGGACATGACATTATTTCTAATTGACAGCTGTTTATAATATTCCCTTTTACAGAATTATATTCACATGTCTAAATGCCCATATGTAACCGTACCTGAATACATAGTGATGTAAAAACCTTCATCTGCATTGTTTTGTCTTCATGGCCAACATTCTGTTGCAGTTCTTTTTATGGAGCCAGTGATCTGAAGTTTTAACTTCTGTATGTCATGGTTTGTACACAGAATGCTGAGCATGGTTCTGATAGGTCAGCAGCTCATGCTTAGCATTCTGTATACAAACTGTGATACTGTAAAAACTCCAAACTACCATTTCAATGAAAAGAGCTGTGCAGCATGTTGTCCAAAAAAGGAATACAGACGGAAAGGCATGTTTTTATATTAGTGTTATATTCAGGAAAAGTAAATATGGACAATTTGGAGGTATGCATTTTATTTCTATAAATAGGAACTTTACTAATTGCTGCCAATTAGCACTAGTGTCCTCTCCCCTTTAAAGATTTTCCAAAGTACTTAGTAACAGTTTTGTGAAAGGTATGCTACAGTACGTGTAAACTCTGTAATGTAGATTGGTGTAATATAATGTATTGTCAGCTTCATGTTAACTGCCTCACTGAGTGAGGAGTTGGACAATGGTTCTTGAAAGAGGCTGCACTGTAACTAAAATAGGCAAACCTTTAAAGAGCAAATATCTACTAAAACAAAAAAAAATGTGTTTCTCCTTAGTGGAAAACCACCTGAATCTTCTAACATGCCATAGTTGCACAGTTTGTCCTTAAATGTACAACAGCACAGTCATTGTAAAATTGTGTCAATCAAAGCTTATAAATATACAGTATATGTTTTGAATTTTACTGTTGTTTTATTTGAGTAAATCTAATAAATGTATCAGAATTGGTTGTAGTTATTTTTGATGGAGTTTCACTAGTATCTCCTTCATACCTGGCACTATTTAAGGACTTGTCACTGTTTCACAGTGTATTGTGAAGTCTGTTTAAGAACTGTAGTATATTGTTTTGTGTGCTTGTTTTGAAACAAACCAATTATTTATTTGACTTTGGTAACTGGGTAGGTGCACTGATCCCAGGGACTGTTTTCAGGCACGACCCGAGCCACTTAATGTGGCAAGAGCAGGTTATGTAACAATATACAACATTTAAGGTACAGAGTTAATTTTGACATAAACAACAGGAATACAGTTACAAGGAGAATAAAAATTTGGCAAGCGAAGTCACATATTTACAGTAGTATCACAGTAGCGACACATTTTCCCAGATTGGTTTAACAGTTAAAGGAAAACAACTGTAGGCATACCAACTGGGATAGTAGTACATGAGCAAGAAAAGGGGTGAGCTACACCCTGAAACATTTGCAGGCATATGTCAGTAGGAGACAGTCCTTGAGATGGGATTTGAACTGGTGGTGTGTGTTGGTAGTGCACAGTTCTGAGGGCAGGTTGTTCCATAGAGTGGGGGCAGCCACAGATATGGCTCTACTCCCCATGCTGGAGGATATCCTGGGTACGTGCGGGGGGGGGGGTAAGTGGCTAGAGTAGAGGCCTTGATGAGTGGTGAGTACAGAGAGGATGGGTGAAAAGGGGGATTCAGAGCCAATGTGGGTAGCAGCATCCACCAAACAGTACAGAGCGAAGTTGAAACAGGACTGCAGAGGTAGCCATCCTAGGAAGTTGTAAAGGGTGTAGTAGTGAGTATGCTAGGAAGCAGACAAAATGTACTGGCAGGCATTGTTATTCACTTTGGCAAGCTTGGCCAGATTGGTTTCGGATGTCCTCGAGTAGATGGGAGAGCAGTAATCCAGTATAGGGAGGAGTTTGCCCTGGAAAATAGCAAGGCAGGCCTCTGGGGTGAGGTATTGCCATATTCTGAAAGCTGCCCATAGTTTTTGGTGGAATCTGAGTACAAAGGAGTCTATGTGATTGGAGAAGGAGAGGGAGGGGACAAGCAATACCCCAAGGTATTTGAATTGAGTGACTTCCTTGAGGACTTGACCATCGGGGGAAGCAATGTTTAGAGAAGAGCCCGACTTGTGTTTTGATATGAAGGGCTTGGATCCAAACATCATTGATTTAGTTTTTTTGTCATTAACCAGGAGGAGGTTAGCAGCAAACCAGTTGTGAGCTGCCACATTGTTTGTGAGAGAAAGGAAGAGATGCGGGTAGGGTATTTGTCACTGTGGAAAATAACTAAGTCATCTGCACTTAGGAGTGAGTGCCAGCTGAGGCTATCAGAGGGAAGGGAGTTGATAAATAAGGAGAAAAGGAGGGGGGAAAGGATAGAGCCCTGGGGAATGCCTATGGAGACCAGTTTGGTAGGGGAGCAAGCTGGGCCATTACACACGAATTGTGAGAACTTGGTGAGCTAGCTCTTGAACCAGGCTGTGACCTCCAGAGTGCAGCCAAGGCAACTAAGTTTTATGAGGAGGAGGAGGGGTGGTCCACCATATCAAAAACTTTTTGGAGAGATTGACAAAGACCACTCCAGTGGCATTTCCATGATCCATGTTTGTGAGGATGTGGTCAGTTAGGAGTGCCAGGGCGGTGGTGGTGGAATGATGTTTGCGGAAGCCATTATATTGGCTGGACAGGAGGTTTTATTTACATAAATAATCTGAAAACTGGTGGTGAATGGCCTGCTCTAGCAGTTTACTTATGTGGGGAAGGATAGAGATGGGATGGTAATCATCCGTAGATCGGGGGTCTCCAGCTTTGAAAATGGGAATTACCTTTGCTGTTTTCCAGGTATTGGACATGGTGGAGAAAGTCAGAGCAAGGTTGAAAATGAAAGTGAATGGAGTGACTATAGTGGGGGAGATGAGTCGAAGGAAGACTGGGGATAGTCCATCGGCGCCTGGGGATCTGTGTTTGGGGATGCTTTTTAAGAAGTTTGGCTGTATCATTTGGTGAGAGTGCTCTGAAGAAAAAGGAGGGAGTTGGGGGTTCAGAGGTAATCCCGGAGGGGACAGGTTGCGGTGTGTGGGGGGTAGCTGGGTTAGTTTGCAGGCCCTTAGGGAGTTTGCACAAATGAATGGAGAGGTCTGAGAATTTGCCATTAAAGATTGTGGCTATGTCCAGAGGGTCAGTCAAGGGGCTGTCCATGGAGTTTAGCTGTAGGGTAGCATTTTTGGTTGGGATTGGCTTAGGATGGAACCAATGGAAGTTCAGAATTTTCTAGGGTTGCCCAGGTTGGACTGTTGGAGATTACAAAAGTAGCTCTGTTTTAGGGATTTGGCAAAATGTTTGCATAGGTTTCTCCTTCACCTGTAGTCATTCCAGAGCACTGGGGTTGTGGATGCCTTGTAGAATGACCAGGCACAATCCCTGTCCTTCATTAGGGTTAGGAGATCTTTTGTAACACAGCGTGAGCTGTCGCCCCAATCCTCCTAGTGGTGATTGGAAAATGGTGATCCTGAAAGGACAGGAGAGTACATGTGAAAGCAGTTACAGCTTGGAATACATCCAAGAGGGAGAAGAGAGTAGACCAGTCCAAGGCCATCATCTCTTTGAGAATTTCAGGAGAGTTGGGGTCCTTGAAATTATGAAAAGACAGGTATTCTGGGAGAGGTCATGTCATCTTGGAGGACCATATGAGATATGTATGGGAGTCATCACTAATGGAGTCTGCCATGGTGCCAGCATGCAGAGCCTGATCTGTTCTGTTTGTGATGATCCAGTCCAGTAGTGTTGAGGTGGCTGTGAAATGGTTTAGTCTTGTAGGAAGCATGACTGTTTGGGTCAGGTTATGTTGTTTCAGCTGGGAGGCATAGGCTGGCTGGTGGCTACAGAGCCAGTTTAAATTGAAATCCCCCAGAAGAATGCAGTCCCTGGGTGGTGTTAGGGAGCTCAGGCTGGTGAGGAAGCTATCAAGTCCCTTGGTGCCAGCAGAGGGAGGGTTGTAGCAGCATCCCACATAGAGATTCTTACAGAATCCAAGAGCTAATTCAGATAGGAGCCACTCGCTAGGTGATGTATTGTTTGAGCTTAGAACCATCTGTGCAGAGATGGGTTCCTTGATTTTTTTGCCTGGTCTGTCAAGGCGGAGGAAGGAATATCAGAGCAGTTGATAGGTATTTATATCATGATGGGGTTTTAGCCAAGTTTCGGTAAGTTCCAGGACATGAGGCTTATTGAGCTCAAATCAAGCCTCAAGGTCAGGGAGTTTGGCAGGAAGACTGCATACATTGATATGGGTGATTTTCAGCCCAGAGACATTAGCCCAGATATTATTGGAGTGCATGATGAGGGAGTTTGGTGGGCCAGGATTGCACTCAACATCACCCGTGAGGAGGAGGAGGAGGGATATTAAAAGGATATATGGGTAGGAGGGGAAGTTGGTGGAGCAAGATAGGGAGACCAGGTAGTGACTGATGAAGTGCCTTTCAGGGTTTGAGAGGAAGGCTAGGGTGATAGGGCCAAAAGGAGAGCATTGCCATGAAGGAGTGGGGGACAGGTGAGTGGGGTTGGTAGAGCAATAAGCAAGGTATTCTTGGTCACAAGCCAGCAGGGTGGCACAGGAGTCAATAAGCATAAGGAGTAATACTAGTGAGGGTGCTAGCAGAAAGAGCTTCATCAGTAGCATAGTGGCAGTGCTTGGGGAAAGAATAAAGGGAAAGGATAGAAAAAGCCCCAGGAGAGGTCAGGGGCAGCTATTTAAATGAGGCAGGAATGATTTGGAAAGGGGACATTGACAGAGGCAGGGGATAGGATGTCAGGTAAGATAGAAGATTATTCCTTATTTATGATCCTTTGTTAATGATGCCTTTTCCTACTCAATAGTCATTTATAATAACTAGGCCCCTGTAATGCTCAATAACTTTCTTGTTGAAACTCCAAAAAAACTGGATCTGACATCACACTAAGTTACTACAATGTTTAGGTCCTGTGCTTCTGAACAGCTGCTCTGTTAGCAATCAGCAGTAGCGCAAAATTACAGTATAATCACAACCTAGTTCAGACAGAAGATTTCCAAATTGTACTAGTGTCTCCATAATAAACACAGTGCAAAAATTGTCATTTATAGCAATGGTAGAGTTTAGTTAATCATTTTTGAAAGTACTGTGGTATGTAGTTTCTCCGAAACAGTCCTGATTTCACTCTGCCTGCTTGATCAGATCGCCACCATAAATTTCGTACAAAAAAAGATTTGGCACATATGAAAAAGGATGGCGTCATACGAAAAAAGAATTTGGACTTAGTTTTTTTTTCAATTCTTTTCTAGTATAAAGGCATTTTTTTTTCATATGAATGAAAAAAGCATACCAAAAAGATGCCTTCATACAGAAAAGAATCTTTTTTTCATATGAAGGCATCCTTTTTTGCAAACTTTTCTCATTCATATGAGAAAAGAATGCCCTCATATGATAAAAGAATTTGGACATAGTTCTTTCCCATTGTTTTTTCTTATGAAGGAATCCTTTTTCAAATGCTTTTTTTGTTTATATGAAAAAAGAATGCCTTCATATGGAAAAAATAATTTGGACTTAGTTTTTTTTATTCTTTTTTTGTATGAAGGCATCCTTTTTCATATGCTTTTTTCATTCATACAAAAAAGAATGCCCTCATACAAAAAAGAATTTGGACTTAGTGTTTCCTATTCTTTTTTCATATGAAGTCATCATTTTTTACATGCTTTTTTCGTTCATATGTGAAAAGAATGCCCTAATGTGAAAAAATTATTTGAACATAGTTTTTTCCCCACATTTGAACTTCAACACGCCATAACTCCCTCAATATTTGGACTTAAGAATATATATATATATATATATATATGTATATATGTGTATACATATAAATATGTATGTATATGTATATGTATATATATATCAAAATAAAGGTCGTAATGAGTACCACAAGAATAATACATAATCACCCTAAAACAATTTCGGGCCCACATAAAAATCCATAAAATGTTAAAAAAATGAAAATTATCATAGAATAACATTGGAACTTTAACAAGCCATAACTCCCTCAATATGTGGACTTAAGGGATAATCTACTGTATATATCAAACCAAAGGCCTTAAGGAGTACATCAAGAATAATACATACCCCCCCACCTAAACATTTACAGGCAACATAAAAAATGAAAATTCACATAGGATAAAATTGGAACCTCAACAAGCCATAACTCCCTAAATATTTAGACTTAAGGGACACTCCATATATCAAAACAAAGGTCTTAATGAGTACTACACGAATAACACATATTTCCCCATTAACATTTTATTTATTTATTTAAATCTAGGATTACAAATACCTTTGAGTCAAGGCTCATTTACAAAGGTTCCACGTCATGAGTAGTACATACACATTAATCAAGAGCATACAACATTAATCAAGAGCATATAACAATATACATCAGCACAGGTACACAACACAATGTATAATGTACATGAATACACATTTAGGAGGATCATATCAGAAACCTAGAAGAATTCAGGGAGGAAGGGTGAGAGGATAGGGGAGTGGCAGCCGAAAAGAGAGACTAGAACAGCTCAAGGCATTGTCAGTGTACATGAGAGAGAGGTGCTTGATCTCAGAGGGGAAGGGGGAAAATTAGGGGTGGCAGTCCAGGATCTGGATGCAGTAAGATGAAGATGGAGACTAGATTTGAAAATGCCCAGTGAGGAGGCGGAGGTGATGTGAGTGCTGAGGGTATTCATCCAACTGGGTGCAGGGTGTGCAAAGAATCTTTGACCCAGAGTGGTGTGGCATCAGGGAACCTGTAGAAGCTGACATTCAGACCCTCTGGTGTTGTGAGGATTAGTGTTTGGGCACAGGAGGGCTTGGACACTAGGTGGAGTAAGGCCCAAGGTAGTTTATTTCACCATCAAGCAGGTAAGGTACTTAATGCGGTTAGTGGGTTGAAGCCAACCCATTTGAGCATAAAGCTCACATGTATGTGTGAGTCAGTGGGCTCCAGTAAGCAGTCGACAGGCCTTGTTTAGGGAGGTCGCAATGTGCCTGAGGGCGGTAGTAGAGGCAGAGTCACAGATTAAATTCAAATTACATTTGGGGGCAATATAATGAAGTATAAAAATGAAAAATGCAAGTTCCAATAGGATAACATTTGTACTTTAACAAGCCATACAATGAAGGACAGAAATTGCTGTTTTGGCATAAATGGAAGCACAGAGCCCTCAGGGCCCTGCACTTCCACAGCAACATACATGTATGCATCTTTAGAGGAATGCCCTGAGCTTCCACAAGCAACTGAGGAAATTATTATACTATCTCAAAAAGTAAGGAAATTCATAGCAATAAAACTTTGTTAATGCACTAGTTAGTGTTAAACTGACAAAAATAGGGAAATGTGGCATTGTGGGTCCCAACCCTAATGCTCCACCACTACTCTGCAGGCAGCAACAGGAAAAAACATTAGTATTTGACCTCTCCTGCATCTTTGTAAATCAGGTATGGGATGTGCCTTGGGGTTGTCGACCCTAATGCTCAGCCCATTATCATATATTGTACACATCTCAACATATTTACTGATTGAATAGGGTGACTGTTAGGGTTAACAACCCCAAGTCACACCCCATGTCTGATTTCTGAAGACAAAGGAGAAGTCAAATACTAATGATTTTCCTTTTGCTGCCTGCAGGGTGGGGGTGAGGCATTAGGGTTTGGAACCCTAATGCCACATTTCCCTACTTTTGTCAGTTTAATCCTAACTAGTGCATTGGTGGGGGGAGGGAACATTGTTTAACCAACAGTAGCACACTAAGCCAAAGCTTGTTTCCAGATATGACCTAGGAGCACAAGGAAGTTAAGTGACTTGCTCAGGATCACACAGTATGCACCTAGGCAGCTGTGTGATTCAAACCCAGGCTTCAAGATCTGCAGCTCAGAGCCTTAACCCACTGCGCTATACTGCTATACAAATTTTTTTGCAATGAAATATATATATATATATATATAATATGTGTGCATATATCTGTATCTATCTATCTATCTATCTATCTATCTATCTATCTATCTATCTATCTATCTATCTATCTCTCTATTATAGGGTTGTGTAGGCTCTTCAATGTTAAACTCAAAATGTTGCACTTTAATAATTTGCAACTATTCAATGGATTTACATGAAAACTGGCATGCACCATCACTCATGCTAGATCTCTGGATGTGACCAGTTATGTTCTAGTCAGGTGTGTGGTTTATGAGTTCCGGATAGGTGAAAAAAGCATTTTGTTGCTCATTGGCTATGCTGGGATTTTTCTTTGAACTTGCCTACAGCCCAGTCGATTTGGTTTTTTGGTTTAAAATTTTCAGGGCAGAAAGGGACTAGCCCACAGATGTGTCTTTTGCTAATCTGGTGAAAAACAATTATGCCATTTTTATGTTATTGCAATTTAAACATTTTAAAAAATTGTTTCTGAGCATGCTCAGTATGCACTAAAAAATAGCTTTATGAAACAAAAAGGAATCCTATTTTATATGGAAAAATTCCTTTTTCATTTGTCATCTTGTTTTAGTTTTTTTCTTAAATTTTCCTTTTTCGAAAGTCATGCACACACCACACCTAGCTGGCTGATGGTATCCCATCTGGTGCAATCTATACTTCAGTGTTAGAGATATGCCTCTGAATGTGTTTTTTACAATTACAAATCCTTTTCATGTCTGCATATGTGAAAAAAGAATCAATTTTTGTATCACAAGTCACAAGAAAGGATCCTTTTTCATGACTCGAAAATCCTACTGACTTACTCTATCTTTGACAATAATGGAACAAAAGTTTTTAAAAGTGGAAAGGCTTTCTCTTTTACTCTCTCTTGTGACTATGCTGTTATGATTTCTTACCTAATTTTCATAAAAAAACATTGAATATTTTTATAATTTGTTTAATAAAAGTTATACCTCAGTTTGACAAAATCTCATTGCTTGGCTGCACAAAATGTTTAACAACAAACTGTTAGTAGGAATTTTTTACACACTTCACTGTTGATTGAATTTTGTTCATGAGGCTTACTTGGAAGGAAAGGAGACTAGAACAAGCATTTGTCAATGCTGAATGTTTGCTTGCTGGCATTAGCATTGGAAGTGCAGGAGTTAGACAGATGCAGAACAGGAATGGCATGAACTATTGAACTGACGTCAGCCGCACCCTCACCCTGCAGACATGGACAGGCATTACGCCCAAAACACTCATATCATTTCACCTCACCCTACTCTGCAGACACCAGCAAGTGTTGAGGTGTGCTTTGGGGTGTTCAGGCTTTACACTCACCCCACTCCATAAGGAAATATGCTGAAATGGGTGCAGTATAGGAAAATGTGGTGAACTTTGGTGCTGAAGAGTCCAAGGTACACCTCGATGCCTGTCACTGGCTGCAGGGTGGGGTTGGGGTGGAATGGTATGAGCATTACTGTCAATAATCCCAAGTCACCCCCCGATGCCTGTCAGTCCCTACAGGGTAGGGTGTTATGGTCGGAAACCCTAATGCCCTGGACATTTCTTGGTATTTTCACTCCTAGTTTTCAACATGGGCTTTTTGTGACCCCACCACATGAACAGTGACACTATCAGTTCATTAGCCAAAAGGTGATTTTGCACAGCAACTGCACCATTTGGCGCCACAGGTGCACAAACACATTTCAGGCAGGATGTGAAAAATGCCAGTTGTACTGTTCATAAGATGGTGTGCAAAAATGACAATGTTGAACATCTGGAGTAAAAATATAAAAAATTGGCAAAATTATGCGTGTGCATAGAAACTGCGCAATGCACATTGGTAACAGTAATTTTTTGGAATTTGTTAACCAGTCTTGCAACATGGGCTTTTTGGAACCTCTCCATATGAACATTGTCACTGTGATTTTCTTAATCTGTCCCGAATGTTGATTTCACACAGCAACCGCACCATTGTGTGCCACATGTGCAAAAACACATTTCGGGCAGGATGTGAAAAATGACAGCTGTACTGTTCATAATTGCAGCTATACTGTGAACAGCAGAGTTCTGCACACATTGTACCTTAAATAGTTGTTTAAATGCTTAAATGAAACTTGGGGGAACAGTGGACTGTTTGCTGGTTTTAATTTATCATTAGGGAGCATGGAGCGAGTTAATACTCAGTGAGATCACACGCCCCTGAGCTGGACATCTGTTTCACAGTTTCTCAGCCACTAGATAGTACTCTTGAAATTGTAGAGATATACCTCACATTTTAATTGTAATACTTGCTGTCCCAGGGGCTGGTCACGTGATCCTAGTAAGACTTCTGGGTTTAGTTTTTCTATTTAAGCACTTGCCCAAGTGAGGGGGTCTTTTAATTGCAGCTATACTGTGAACAGCAGAGTTCTGCACATGTTGTACCCAAAATAGTTGTTTAAATGCTTAAATGAAACTTGAGGGAATGGTGAACTGTTTGCTGGTTTTAATTTATCTTTAGGGAGTGTGGAGCAAATTAATACTCAGTGTGATCACATGTCTCTGAGCTGGAGAGTTGTTTCACAAATTCTCAGCCACTAGATTGTTCTCCTTAAATTGTAGCAATATACCTCACATTTTAATTGTAATATCTGCTTTCTCAGGGACTGGTCACATGACCATAGCATGACTTCCGGTTTTGTTTTCCTATTTTAGCACTTGCCCAAGAGAGGCGGGCAAGCGTGCCGGGTGCGCATGCATAGCGGCGTGCAGAGACGCATGCAGAGACATGCGCATCGTAGCATGTGTCTAGCTTGTCAAGAGTGGCAAGGGGAGTAAGAGCAAACAGGAAGAGAAAGCCATAGCTGTAAGTAACCCTATGAGAGTGGGTATAACATCAGTTTGCCTTTATAAATCTGTTGTAAAGAACTGGATTGTAATCTGGTGCCATCCTGCCCCAAATCAATAAACTGCTATGCTTGAATTGCTACTGAGCAAAGATGTGTGACAAGATAAAGCCTGAACCCCCACAGAGCCCACAGACCTGTAATCCAGCATCTAGTAAACATAAGTCTGATACTATTATCACACTTGATAGGGAAACTGGGCTAAGATGCTGTAATTGCTCGATGTATTCTCTATTTGAAATCCTACGTGTAAGCACTATTTATATATGTAAAAAGTGTGTAGATAATAACATTTTAAGGGAGTACATTTCAGCAATTTATGCAAAACTTTAACAGCTTGAAAATCAGAAGAACATCTTGGCCCAGAAGATAAATTCATTGAACAATGATACAAGAGTCAATAATATAAATGGCGAGGCTAGTCCATAGCTCAGATAAATTAACTAATGAGGAAAGTACAGAGATGATACATAAAAATGAGAAAAGGAAGTGCAATTCTGGGGATGAAGAGTCAATTGAGACTGGTTTTGGGGATTGGACTTTAGTGTTGTATGGGCACAAATACAAAGCAAGGGGTAGAGCATTAGGTAACCCTACTGATATAGGAAATAGATATCAGACTTTAATAAATCTGTTGAATGATGACATGGAGACTCCAATTTGTAATTATAGTTCTAGTAATGGTAATAACACAAGCCCCTGTACAGAGAATGTAAGCTCTACCCAAACATCTTCCGAGGAAGTACTAGATGAGGATACCAGTCTGGATAATGAAGCCTTAATTAGTTTGCCCTTTAGTAGGTCCCCTCTGCCTTCAACGCATGGTGACTTGAATCCAGCAGGATACCCTAGTCCCATAAAAATACTTGAAGTAATAACAAACAAGATGAAGCAGAAGAGAAAAGTAGGGAGAGGTGCTAAAACATAGCTCACTGTTCCAAATCAGGACACTACTGCTGAAAGTGATCCGTCTGCTAAGGGTTTAATGGGAAGGCCATGTACAACTGGTTCACGTAATGATGTTATCCCAGTGCCAATGCTTACAGACAGTGACATATCTACCTCCCAACAATTTTATGTGTTGGGGGACTTCATAATTAAGTACATCAATAATATAGTATGTAGGCAGTAGAAGCATAACATTACATGCTCCACATTTAGGAGGGCCGGTATAAGAGATATACATAACATGGCTGGAAACATCCTTATTAATTCTGGCTCCAACCCACTTGTGATAATTCATGCAGGAACTAACGACTTTAGCAAATTAACCATTGAAGAAATAAAGCAAGAATTTATTAGTCTGGGGAAATCATTACAAACTAAAAACTGTGAAATCTATTTTTCAGAGAGTCTACCAGTGCCAAGGGATGGGTTACAAAAAGAAAAGAAAAGAAAAGAAAGCAAATAAATGAATGGCTTAGAAAATGGACCCTGAAAATTGGGTATTCATGTGTGACACACTGGGAATTGTATCATAGCAATAATACGTTTTATTGCTGGGATGGTTTACATTTAAGTAAACGTGGGGCTTGTAAATTGGGAAGAACTTTTGAGGACATTATCGGCCATTCTTTAAACTGATTAAGAAGGGGGACAAGGGTAGTTTCACAGCAAATATCAAAACTAATACCAAAATCAAGTATAAGGTGTTAAACATTAATTCTAGAAGTTTAAATGCCACTAAACTAGCAGAATTAAGATTATTGTTAGAAACTAACAACATAGGTATTGTATGTGTTACCGGAATGTGGTAGGATGATACAAATTCCTAGTCAAATAACATAGCTGGGTACCAACTCTTCTCCAAAAATAGGTACGTCAAAAAAGGTGGAGGAGATTGTTGTTATATATCTGACCAAATTCACTGTACAGAATTAAATTTAAATATACAACTAAATACCCCATTTGAAACTCTGAGGCTTAATCTTGACCTTTCTCCTTCTCCCAAATTGATTCTGGGTGTTTGTTATAGACCTCCCCCAGCTGATAGTAACATTAATAATGCAATAGTACAAGAAATTGAGGTAGCCTCAGATATAGGAGACGTCTTGATAGTTGGAGATTTTAATGTTCCCGGAATTAAATGGGATTTACTTTCAGGGCATAGTGATTTTGAAAAAGATCTTTTGGATACCATTGTATCATGTGGATGTGATCAGTTAATTTTAGAACCAACTAGAGATGCTAACATACTGGACCTTATTATTACTAATAATTTAGAATGTATCACCAACCCAAGGGTTATTAGCCACTTAGCAACAAGTGACCATAATATGGTTGAATGTATTTTAAATTGCTCTAGGACTTTTACATAAACTCCTGACTATAAAAATACTGAGTGGTCTACAATAGCCAATGAATTAAATAAAATCAATTGGGATTTTATTCTTGAAAGGCTCAATATAGAAAAATGTGGAATAAAATAAATATCATTCTACATGATGTGATGAAAAGATATGTTCAAATGAGGAAACAGTACAATAAAAAAGGAATTATTCCACTGTGGTTCAACAAATGAATTAAGAAACAGATGCGCAGAAAATGTAAGTTATTTAAAAGATACAAAAAGAACCCGAGTATTAACAATCAGATGTTATACAGAACAGAACAAGCCAATTTAAATAAAATGATAAGGAAGAAGGAAAGAAAATTAGAACAAAGACTGGACCGTAAAAGGGATATGAAAAGTTTCTACGCTTATATAAATAATAATAAACAGGCAAAAAATACAATTTCATCAATTGTGCAAAATGGGGAATTGATCACAGATGCTGAAGAAATAGCCCAAGGTTTCAATCAGTATTTTGCTTTGACATTTAATCCTTCTACTAGTCCAAACTATGTATTTAATTTTGAAGGAACCCCTCAAATTAGAATTCAGACAGAAGCAGTGTTTGATGAGTTACTAAAACTAAAGACATCATCATCTCCAGGCCCTGATAATTTAAGTCCTGTGGTATTAAAGAATCTGGCAAACTCTATATCTTTCCCTCTCACCTTATTATTCAACAAATCCTTACAATCAGGACAGGTCCCAAACAATTGGAAAAGGGTAGTGGTAGTCCCTATTCATAATAAGCACTTGTCCATGCCGAATATTTGCTTGCTGGTATTAGCATTGGAAATGCAGGGGTTAGACAGATGCAGAATAGGAATGGCAGTGAAGTATTGAACTTCACGCCAACCCTACCTCCATCCTGTAGAGATGGACAGGCATTGGGGTGAGTGTTTGGGTTGTCTCCCATGATGGTCAAGCCATGTCACCTCACCCTATTCAGCAGACACTGACATGTGTTGAGGTGTGCCTTGGGGTGTTTAGCTTTACAGTCACCCCATTCCATAAGGGCATATGCTGAAATGGGTGCACCATAGGAGAATGGAGTGAAGTCTGGGGCTGAAGAGTCCAAGGTGCACCTCAATGCCTGTCAGTGGCTGGGGGGGGATGGCATGAGCAGTACAGTCGGCAATCCAAAGGCACACCCCGATGCCTGTCAGTCTGTACAGGGTGGGACATTATGATTAGAAACCCTAACACCCTGGGCATTTATTGGTATTTGCACTACAAATTCTCAACATGGCCTTTTTCTGACCCCACCTCATGATGGCATTTGGGGCATCTTCTCATGAAGAGTGGCAGTGTGATTTTATCAATCAATGTGTCCCAAACTTTGAGTTCCAACAGTGACCATGTCATTCTGCGCCACATGTATGAAAACACAGATTGGGCAGGATGTGAAGAATGACAGCTGTACCATCCATACGGAGGTGTGAAGACATGGCAATGTTGAAAATCTGTAGTGAGAATATTAAAATTGCGCACAGTTCTGAACATACATGGAAACTGCGCAATGCATATGCGTAACACAGGCATGTTATGGACTTTCATTACCAAATTTTCAACATAGGCATTTTAGGACCTCTGCTCATGAACAGTGTCACTGTGATTTTCTTAATGTCTCCCAAACAGTGATTTAGAAACATAGAAACATAGACTTTGACGGCAGATAAGGACTGCTTGGCCCATCTAGTCTGCCTGTTTCCCTACTTACAGGATAGGCCGCAGATCCTAGTTAACCAACAGCCTATTTCTTCCTACCCCCCACAAGAATTGCCTTATGTCTGTCCCATGCATTCTTAAATTCTCCCACAGTTTTAGACCCCACAACCTCCTCAGGAAGGCTGTTCCATGCATCCATTACCCTCTCTGTGAAATAATACTTCCTCACGTTGCCCCTGATCCGCCCTTCTTCTGTCTTTAAATTGTGTCCCCTTGTCCTTGCAAGTCTCTTTTTCATGATTTCCCACAGCAACCATGCTATTCTGTGCTGGAAGTGCAAAATCAAATTTTGGCCAGGATGAGAAAAATGACAGCTGTTCTGTTCATAAGGAGGTGTGGGAAAATGGAAATGTTGAAAATCTGGAGTGAAAATATTAAAAATTTGTGAAGTTACGAGCGTGTGTGGAAACTGTGCAACACACGCTTGTAACACAGTCATTTTATGGACTTTCGTCACAAAATTTTCAATATAGGCATTTTAGGACCTCTGCTCATGAACAGTGTCACTGTAATTTTCTTAATGTGTCCCGAACACTGATTTTCCACAACAACCACGCTATTCTGCGTCAGAAGTGCAAAAACACATTTTGGCCAGGTTGTGAAAAATGACAGCTATACTGTTCATAAGGAGGCATGGCAAAATGGCAGTATTGAAAATCTGGAGTGAAAATATTGCAAATTTGCGAAGTTACGAGTGTGCGTAGCAACTGCGCTATGCACGCTCATAAAACAGTCATTTCTTGGATCTTTTCCACCAAATTTGCAACATAAATTTTTTGAGAGCCCACCTCATGAACACTGGCACTGTCATTTTGTTAATTGGTCCCAAAAGGTGATTCTGCACAGTGACCGCAAAATCACCTTTCGGGACTGAATAATGCCATGATAGTGCCTGAATTCATGAGGCAGGGTCCCACTACCCCCATGTTGAAAATTTGGTGGCAAAATTCCTCCAAATGCCTGAGATATGCACCAAAGTTGAAAACCCTATTCATGCCATTATACAGCTTACCAGCATTTCTTCAGTTCGTGTCAGCTTTGAAGCATGTAGGCGTGTTCCTGGTCCACCGAAAAGCACCACGCCAGAGGTAAGTATGGGGTGAAGGGGGTGTGGGGATGTAGGATGCACAGAGGGTGGGCGTGGGTTGAGGCAGAGCCACCAGACTCGATGAGGGACCATTTTCTGGTTTGCAGGTTAAAAAAAAAACAACATCGCAGGACTTTTTTTGTTTTCACAGAGGCATTTGGCATGCTGGGGTGGGCTCCCAACATGCCACTCAACTGTTTTGTTTTTGGGGCTGTAGCTGACAGGGGATTGGGCACTCCTATTGGCACATACTGAGGGGGAGTGCAAGAGCCAAGGGGGATTGGGCACCCTCCTCAGCAGAAAGCAACTGTTTTTTTTGGGGGAACATTATGTCGAATGAGAGTGGGCTTCCCCATCAGCAAATTAAACTGGGCAGGGAGGGGACTGAAGCAGATGGGGATTGGGGCCCCCGTCTGCAAACAAAGACAGTTTTGGGGGGACACATGATGCCGAGGGGGATTCAGTACCCCCCCCGGCATTGGGGGCTGTGCAATATAGTTCATGAACATGGCAGCGGCTTGCCACCACATTCACAAATAATATTACACTAGGCAACGTTCCAGCCCCTGCAATGATGGGTCACTCCCTCATTACAGCGGAATGGCTGACGCTGCAATGACGAGGTGGCCCATGATTGCTGCGGCGAAAATGTTACAAGTTGGTGGCACTTTTGGAAGCCAGTGCCATCAGCACACTGTGCTTCCATTGGTGCACCACTGCCAAGCCCCCAGATGCTGTGCCTCTGTTGGTTGCCACAGTGCCGTGCCTCCACAACCTGCTTCTCTCCTAAGCTGCCGCATAATGTTTCTTGCACATGCAAGCAAGCAAACATAAAAAGGGCAACTGAGCCAGTGTATTAATCTATAGGCCGATAAGCCTAACTTCCATTTATTCCAGTCTCATGGAAAGGGTAATTAAAACAAAAATAGATAATGAAATGGATGTATTAAATCTTATAGATCATTCTCAACATGGCTTCCATAAGGGATTATCATGAGTTACCAATCTTTTGTCATTTTATGAATTTGTAAGTGACTGTCTAGATAGGAATATTCCCACTGATGTCATCCTGTTGGATATAAGAAAGGCTTTTGATACTGTACCCCATGATTTATTGATAACTAAAATAACAGCTACTGGAATCAACAAATAAATTGTAAGATGGATTAATAATTGGCTTACAAATCATAAGCAGTCTGTGGTAATAAATGGAGTATGGTCACAAGAGGAGGATGTCTCCAGTGGTGTGCCCCAGGGGTCGATGCTTGGTCCTGTTCTGTTTGCATAGTATATCAGTGATATGGGGAGAGGACTACATAGTGTAATTTCAAAATTTGCATATAACATTAAGGTTGTAGGAGAGGTGAACTGTTTGCAGAATTACCTAGTTCTCAGCTGGCCCATCGGCACAAACGGTTGGATTTCCACTTGCGATGCCAGCGACCCGGGTTCGGGAACGGACCAAGATCGCTGGAGGACCAGCGGGGGGAAGAGGGATTGAGCATCCTATGGACTGTTCTCCTTCTCCAGGGGGAAGGTGGGGTAGTGCCCGGCGCATGTGGGACCCTTGGCGGAGGCCAGGAGTCGCACAGCTACCGGCGCTAACTTTGTACAGGAGGCAGGGTAGATGCCAGACATCATTGCACAGCCCCGCTTCCCCAGAAAAGCAGAAAAAGAACAACTGCTGGCCACCCTCCATGAAGCCCACCATGTCTTCAATTAGCCCCTCAGGACAGGGCCCTCCAACCTATCTGAAGGTCTGTGGCTTCCAGGGAGAGCGCCGTAGCCCCGCCTTGGGGGGAAGCCACAGGGCTTCAGATGGACCTTGTGGCATATGAGGGGTTGGAGTCCATGGCTCTGTGACCGGGCTGAAAATACCGGGTGGTTAGCAGCCTGGGGAGTAAAGAACATAGAATAAAAAAAAGAAAAAAAAAAGAATTACCTAGTTCTGTGTCCCAGAAAAAATTGAGAATTGGGGGGAAATGTAATAAAATGCAATTCAATGAATCAAAGTGCAAAGTTATGTACTTTGGAAAAAAAAATCTGGGATACACATATAAACTTAATGGTAAAACATTGAAATCTTCCCAGAAAGAAATTGATCTCGGTATCTGAGTCAGTTCTGATTTAGCATCATCGGATCACTGTCGTCATATATGTCTTACTACTAATAGATTGTTAAGAACAATTAATAAAACCTTCCAAACCAAAGACAGTGAATGTTTAATGAAACTATACAAATCATTTATCATCCCACATTTGGGTTATAGATCTCCCCTCTGGAACCCTTACTTAAAACGGGACATCAAATTATTAGAAAAAACACAAAGGAAACTAATAAAGTAATTAAAATGGTTCAAAAATAAAGAATATAGGTCTAGGATCAATGATTTAAAATGATTTACATTGGAGACAAGAAGGAAAAGGGGTGATTTACTTCTTACCTATACAATTATGCAGAATCCTACATTGATGGGTTTATGTGGGTTAAAGAATAAAAACAGAGTAAAAAACAATCTGAGATCCCATATGAGACAATTATATGTGCTTAAGGTTAAAACAGCAAAGAGATCCAACTGTTTTACTATAAGATCAGCTAGAATTTGAAATTCCTTACCAAGTAATATTGTGTTGGCACCTAGCTTTGAGCAATTCAAGTATAAATTAGATGATTTTCTTATCCAAAAACAGATGGGTCAATAACCCCACTAGGAGTGGGAGACAATTAAATTGGCTAATAGCTTACTTTGTCTTAACTTACCAAGTATTACCAAGTATAAGGAGGTGTGGAAATTGGCAATGTTGAAAATCTGGAGTGAAAATATAAAACATTCTCAAAGTTATGAGTGTGCATGGGAACTGTGCAATGCATGCTTGTAACGCAGTCATTTTTTGGAATTTTTTCTCCAGATTTGCAACATAGGCTTTTTGGGAGCCCACCTCATGAATGCTGTACTGTAGTTTTGTTGATCAGTCCTGGAAGGTGATTCTGCACAGTGACCACAAAATCACCTTTCAGGACCGAATAACAACATGGCAGTGACTGAGTCCATGAGGTGGGGTCCCAAGAACCCTATGTTGAAGATGTGGGTCCAAAAGTCGAAAAATGGCCACGATATCCACCTAAGTTGAAAACCCCCCATTTATGCCATTATGCAGCTTACTGACATTTCTTCAGTTTGCAGTCAACTTTGAAGAGTGCAGACGTGTTCCCACTCCAACGAAGATCGTTGCGACAGACTCCAGAGGTAAGTTTGGGGTGAGAGGGGGTGCAGGGAGGTGGGGTATGCAGAGGGTGGGTGTGGGTTGGGGAAGGGGACCCAACAGTGATCGACCATTTTTTGTGTTTCAGGTTATAAAAAAAAATTAATAAAAAAACACTGCGGACCATTTTCTTTTTCTACAGGTGTAAGAGTTTGGGGAGTCATGTTAGCCACACTGTGGTAGGCTCCCAGTGTGGCACACAATGGGGGTGGGGCAGGGCAGGAAAATGCCAACTCAATGGGGGGTTAAACTTGCTGACAGGGGGATTGGGCACCCCATCAGCAAGCGTGTCTGTATTTGGAGGGGGTTGATGCCGAGGGGGATTGGGCACCCACCTCGGCAGATTGGGGATGGGTACTGAAGCTGACAGGGATTGGGCCCCCCATTGGCAAGCATGTCTGTGTTTGGGGGGGATGATGCTGAGGGGGATTGGGCACCCCCCTCGGCAGACAAAACACAGCAAAGGGGCACATATGCCGATGAGGATTGGGCTCCCCCATCTGCAAATGAACTGGGAAGGGGGCATGCTGACAGGGGGATTGGGCACCCCCGAAGTGGGCTTGCTGGGGACTGTGAGAGGTGGACGGTAACAGATGCCACTGTGTTTATTGAAATGTTACACCAGGCAAGGCACACCCTGCAATGAGGGGGCACTCCCTCGTGGCAGCAGCAAAATCATTTCAAGATGGTGGCACGCTTGCAGACTACTGTCATAGCCAGTGTGCTTCTTCATTGGTGACACACAGACAAGCCCCAAAAAGCAGTGGTGGCATTGGCCACAACTCTGCCTCACCTCGACAACCTGCTTCTCCAGTAAGCTGCCACAACATGTTTCTTGCGCATGAACGCAAGCAATCATGAAAAAGGGAAAGGGAAGAGAGAAGAAAAAAGGTTTTTCTCCTTTTACACATTTTCTAGCTATATAAAGTAGTAGTAACAATGGAATGCATGGGATAAACATAGTCATACAGTATCTCAACATGCACAATGGTATTGCAACGGCTACTGTATTACCTTTATGAATGCATGGGCGGGGTGGACATTAGGAAAGAATGTTAAGGGATGTGTGTTTCGTGTATCTAGCTGTTTTTATTTGCTTCACAACGTGTTTTAGCAAAATACTGATGTCTAGATTGGATAGGATTTTACATTTCAGGATGATATTTGTTATGGGGTACTATTAGTAGTTTATTACTTAAGTCTACTAAAGAAAATCTGGTATGTTCTATATAATCCTTTCTTTGATTGGCTCATTGGTTATCGCTTTCTCGACTGCTGTCCCCCTTGTATTTTGAAATTCCCTGGTGTCATCCACCAATCATTATCCCACTTCTTTCCCTTGTGTTTACTGGCACCCCCCCTTCTGATTGCCATCCCGTTGCTTTCCCTCATGTCTACTGGCACCCCCTACTCTCTGATCACTGACCTGCTTCGTTCTCTGGTGTCTAGTGGCACCCCCACCCTCTGAATGCTGTCCGGCTTCTTGCTTGGTGTCTGCTGGCACCATCCAACCTCTGATGCTGTCTTTATGCTGAAATAAATAAAACAGTCCCTTGATGTCTTTTTTTTGTAATAAACTTGAAAAAAGAAAATGGTCCCCATTACTAGGCAGTCAACTAAGGTTACATTAGATTCTTAAAGAGTGACTATTTGTAAAAGAGTCAAATTTTTCTGACAGTCCAATCAGTGAAGCAATGAGGAGATTGATTGTTTTGGCCCAGACTCTGCAGGGTTTCATCCCCGTCACCTGCAGCTTCAGAAATGATGCAGCCTTGAGCAGATCACGTAGCTGGAGGGCCAGGAGCAGTTTTGCTTTTAGCTTTGTCGGGCAGAAGTTTATTCTTCTTTGAGTTGCCCATAATGCTTCAGAAAGTTTTCTGATTACTGAAAAGTGCAGTTGCCACTGATGAAATGCCCAAAATAGCAAAGTTTCAAGTTAATAAAAATAGTATACTATGCAGAGCATTAAATCTGAGCAGCCATCTTGTTCGGGCTCCACAGTGGCCCCTCCGGACTTTGTGTCTTTATCTGCTCATACCATTCTATGTTTCCGTGTTTGCATTTTGCCACCAGTACTGCCATTTTTGTTGCAGTTTCAAACAACTGTGCCAAAAGTTAACAGTGTCAAAACATTTGGCATAATTGTCTGAAATTACACTACAGTCATGGTAGAGTTCCTTGAAAATCCTGTCTATTAGGTTTACAGAAGTACATTATTTTTTTCCATATTCTGTTTATCCCTCATGGCCATGATGGTGTTGGGCTTCCATCTACCTAGCTTCACTGCCTCCCATCATCTAGCATCTCCCAGGGCTCACCTGTTGGTTTAGTACATCCATGGATTCCTCCCATGTGGTGTGGTCAGGAGAGGGAGTGCTGTCCTCTCCCTGATGTCTTAAACCAGTATTCAGCAACAGATTGCTTGCTAATGTCACATCGCTGCATGCCACACTGAACACCACCCAGGACCTCTCCTATTCAGACTGCTGCCCCTGATCGGGCGCTTCTCCAGGAAGTGGTGCAGCACTCACCACCACACGTCACACTGAACGCTGCCCAGGACCTCTCCTGTTCAGGTACAGTCCCAGCACCAACTCGCTACTTTGAATTCTCAGCACTTTCCAGCTGCTCCCATCTGATTGGCTGCCATCATGGCCTGCTAACACCCGACTGGTGCGCCATTATAGCCTGAGCTCTGCTGGACTTCTGGTCTTCTGCTTCATTGCCTGAAAAGATCTTCCTTCAATTTCAGCTAATTCTTCTCTCTAATTTCATAATTTGTGTAAAGCTTGCCATTATGGCCTTGATCTAAATTGCTTAGATACCACTTTAACTGTAAGTTATTGTTTATTTCCTAGGTATACTTTGCTGTTTGTCTCCAAGCTTAATTGCCACTGTTTGTACTGCTAGGAATTGTCTTAGATTTACCTATGCTAGCAATGTTTATAGTTTGCCACTAAGTTTTATTCACCTTTCCCCCCACTCTGCTCCGGATCCTCTTGCTTTCAAACTGACTCACTGCTCCTCTATTCTCTCCCTCCATTATGCTAGGTGCTGACCTGCCCTGCCCCAGCCTCCTCTGCTCTCTGTTCCTGAGATCTGTTCCAACTAATCTGCTTTATTGTCTGCTAACCCTGCCATCCCAGCCCCCTGATTAAGCTCTCTCTGCCTCTCCTAGCGTCTCTTGAGCCCTGCTGTTCTGCTTTCACCAGCTCTCGGCCACTCCCAGCCACCCCTCCTCTCAGCTATCCTCACCCCTACCTGCTCATTGTAAGTAATTTCGACAGCTTTTTCATCTTCCCACAGACTGTTGCCCCTGATCGGGCTCTTCTCCAGCTGGTGGTGTGCTCACCACTGCACACCACACTGAACACCGCCCAGGACCTCTCCTATTTAGGTATAGTCCCAGCGCTGACCCGCTACTTTGAATTCTCACCACTTTCCAGCTGCTTCCATCTGATTGGCTGGAATCATGGCCTGCTAACACCTGATTGGTGTGCCTTTTGAGCCTGAGCTCTGCTGGACTGCTAGTCTCTCTGCTTCATTGCCAGAAAGGATCTTCCTTCAATGTTTGCTAACTTTTCTCTTTAGCCTTTTCCCACCCTCCTCCCTGGCCCCAACTTCCATTAAATAAGATCAAGCCCCACCCAGCTTATTCTTCCCTTTCCCCTATTGGCAACCATTCCTTCTCATACTCTGACTTGCCAGCTCCAATCTCCTTAGCTCCCTCTTGTTCTTTCAATGCTTATACGTCTTTCCCCTTTGGATTCACGTCTGCTAGACCATCTCAGAGTCCAGTTGTTCTCTTGCTCTTGCTCACTCTCTCTTTTAGCCCTCTCCCATTAGCTTCCCTTATACCACCAGAGCTAAGTTTACACCTGCTAGGTCTACTCTCCCAGCTAAGCTGCCTGATAGCAGTACTGAAATATGCCCTCTTTCATTACCTCTCCCTCCCTTTCCCCCTACTTTACATCCTGCTCTCTCTCCCTCCTCTTCTATTGCAAAGTACATCTACTCCCCCTCACACCCCCTTCAATATCCCTCCTCCCATGCTTACCCCCATTATCATCCAAATGGCTGTTTCCTAGCCTATTCATCATAACTGGAACCACTTCTCTCCTTGCCCTTCCCCCTCGATCTTAACTATACCTTACTCCTACACAGTACTACGCCTCCTGAAATTTGAGTTCTCCACTCCAAGCCACTGACTCCATTCACCTAGACCCACAAACATGCTCTGATTCAAGAGTACCAAGCTTAACCTCATCATTATCTTCCTATTACTCCTCTCTTCAGGTGATATAAATCCTAACCCCAGACCCTCACTCAGTATTATGACTACTTCTCCCCCTCTCCCTTCCACCCCTCTACCATTACCCCTGTCCCTTTCCCCCGTGGCCTAAAAATCCTCCACATCAACATTCGTAGTCTCCTTCCAAAGTTCAACCTACTCCTTCCAATGGTAGCATCCCTTAATCTTGATATCCTCATGCTATCAGAAACCTGGCTAACCAACAAAATCCCTAATTCTTCCATTACAATCCCAGGGTATGTCAGTTGGTAATTCTACTTGTTTGAGATGAGCTTGGTTAAAGGAGAATACGCTGGATGTGGAAGAAAGATGGCATGTTCAGGCACAACATTTACAACAACCATAAGTAGTACCCCCCTCATTTTTGGCTCACAACCCAGCATAGTACCTGCAGACAGCAGGTTAGGAAATGAAGTAGAGCCTGTCGCTGCAAAAGGTCTGTTTGAACAGTTGTTCTATCAATGGGGAGAAAATAATCCACTCTTGGAAGAATTTCAGAGTGTAAATATAAAAGAAGAAGAAATGACAGTGGGTAATGATCCAGCCATCAATGTAAAACAAGCATATTTTAAATTGGAAAAAAATAGCCCTCAAGATCAGATGTCTATTTTGGCAAAGGGTAACATTAGAGACCTATAAAAAAGTAAATAGTCTACCAAGAGGGCTGCAGTTTGTGAAACAACCAACGTTTGGTCTAAACAGGAAACAGTTCTTGAAAAACTGGCAAGTTCACTTGTTAACATCTGGATCTGGTCTGATAGACATCAGACTTAATGATGCAGCAGAGCAAGAGAGTGAAATAAAACAAGTTATGGAAGTAAATGAAGCAAACTTTAAAAGCTTTAGTGGCCACCCTGATTTTAAAACATGGGAAGACAGATTAAAAATAAGCATAAAATGACAGGTCAAGAGGATAAAGAAAATTAAAATGCAAAAGTTTGAAAGAGACAGGAGAGACTATGAAATGTGGAGTGTTTTTGAATGGGGTAAGAATAGAGAACTACCAAGATCAATCCTGAAAAGAGTAACCACTGAGAAAGATACATACACAAACGCAACAGGTTCAGAGTCAGAAGAAAATGAAAATATTGAAAATGCGGATGTGAATAAACAGCAGTAGCGTTTTTTTAACATGGGCCCCACAAACCAGCATAGGGGATCCAAAGGAACTGATCCGACAGGCCTCAGAAAATGTACAACTAATAACATTCACAATAGAACCCCCACCCCCAACAGATGCTGGCAACTCCAATACAAATATAACAGGTACCCCCACCTCCCAGAAGGAGGAGGCTGTGTTTTCCAATCAATCGATTATTCCCCAGATGGCACCCAGATGCAGTTCTCGTTTAATGAGTTTCAATGACGAAAGACAAGAAGGGGAAGTGGAGGGAAAGGAAGGAGGAGGCCAAAACAACAAATGGCAATACAACATAAGAGGGGATTTTTACCCACAAGATCTCGATACAGAGCCAGGAGGAGGGGGAGAGGAGGCTGGAACAACAGGATGAGAAGAGGGAGATAAATCCATCTGATAATTCAACTGAAAATGTAGAACAAGAGATGCTGGTAATAAATATTTCTAAGTATACACTTAGTGATTTGGAACAACAGGTTCTAAATAAAGGATTGTCATTCGTACCAACTTGCCCCATAAAAGAGTTGAAACAGTAGTTGATTTGCATGTATTTGCACGTGTACGTCTAATCTACACATAGCTTTTAACAATAAGAACAGAGAAAGAGAGGACCCTAGTGGAAATGAGCATCTGCATGTTGATGAGAGAAATGAAGAGAGTCTTTTGGAACAGGAGAGAATGCCAACGTGGAAGAAAAAATCAGCTTATATACCAGCAATGAATCCAACAGTTCAGATTTTTTGACAGCATGTGAAATGGAGGGGGAGGAAATATGTAAGCACCCACTTTGGAAAGGTCAAAGAAACCTGACATATGAAGAACAAGAAGCTCTAAAAGGGCTACAGCATATGAAATCCATCACCGTCAAGGCCACAGACAAGGGCGGGGGATTGGCGGTGATGGAAAAAGTTAAGTACATAGAGCTTATGCTGGAACATTTAGCAGATAAAAAGTTTTATGAAATAGTGGCATTTGATCCTACTTTGAAGTATAAAGAAAAAATAGACTCCCTCTTGGAAGAAATGATTCTGCAAGGCATCATTAACAAAGAGATTTGTGAATTTCTGACTGTGCAAAATCCCGTCAGAGCAGCAATATCCGGCTTACCAAATGTTCATAAAAATTTGGAGCGGCCCTCAATGAGGCCAATAGTGTCAAGTGCTGGTTCCCTGATGGAGAAAATAACACAATATGTGGATGCACATATTAAAGACATTACAAAAACAAATAGATCCTATTTACGGGATACCAAACAAGTATTAGAAATTCTGAGATAGAAATAGGGGCTGACTGGATTCTAGTAACCCTAGATATTCAGTCATTATATACCAACCTCCTTCACCAGGAGGGGTTAGAAGCCATGAGACAGATGTTATGTAAAAAGTCCCAGTATCCTAATGTGTTTATAGAGTGATTAGTTACTCTTACAGAAATGGTTTTGAAAATTAATGTGTTCTGTTTAAAGGGGAAATGTACCATCAGGTGAAGGGAACAGCGATGGGCGAGCGATGGCCCCCAACTATGCAAACTTGTATTTGGTTATTTGGGTAGAAATATTTGTTTATAACCAAGAACAAAATGTATTTTTTGAAAGTATAGATCTCTACAAGAGATTTATATATGATTTAATTATCATTTGGAAAGGAATGAGCCAGGATTTGCACAAGTTTGTTAGCTATTTGTGGGAAAAACTGAGAAAATTTTAAGAACAAATTCTCGAACATTTGAGGTAATAAAACAGAGGAATCTGAATAATGCCCTTGCAGCACATGTTGCACAAATGGGTAGGACAGAACATTCCTACCTCTTTCTGGGTTTGGAACATGGAAGAATGACAGAAAGGGGAGGGACCTGGATAATGAGTTAATGTGTAGAGAAACTTTACGGCAATATAAGTTGAAAACATCTTATTCACCAGAACTAAATGAAAATTTCAACTTGCTCCTTTTCTGAGAAAGAGGAGATAGATATGGAATGAAACTTAAACAAAACAGTCTGTACTGTAGTGTGGTAAAATATCCTCAGTGAAAATCCAAGTGTTGTTCCCTGTTATATAATCTCAAAAGAAAGAAGGAGGTTTTAATTAATGTAGTGGTGCATAAATGCATGCAGAAATGAAGTTAGAAGGGAATAGTTTTTAGCATGTTTTCACTCTAGGGAGTTGTTTTAAGCACTTTTGAGTAGAGGATGCAAGGAGAGAAATACATTGGAACACATTGAAATACATGATATGGTGAGGGAGGTTCACTCTGTATTTCTTTCTTCTTGCATCTAGTATTTACACAGCAAGTGTGTTGAGTGGATGTACTTGTAAAAGACCACATTGGAGTGCAATAGGAATGGTTGTAAAATGAATTAGAAATACCTAAGCATGGTTAGCATATGTCAATTAAGATTTGTTTCCTATTGGTGAGTTTTTAACATGTGATGAGAAAGAGGAACCTTGAAATTAATAGTGGGCTTTGTATCCCATTAGCATCTTGATAAAGAGACGTAGTAGTCTTGAAACGTTGATGTGAGGGGGTGCTGCTTTACATGTATATAGTGTGCTGTGTGTCTTTTAAAAGCATGTTCAAATATTAAAAAGAAACTTTTTTATCGTGACTGAAAAAATCGGTTGTTTTCTTTTCTCCCTGGGCTGAGTGGCCGTTGGAAGAGAAAAAGTGCCATATGCTGTTACCCATCACGACCGCACTGACAGGGGCAGGAGGGGGGTAGCTATCTACTCCTCCTCCTCCTCTCTCCAAACCACTACTGTTCTTTCAATCACAGTCCCCAAGGCCTATGAAGCCATTGTCATAAGACTTACTCTTCCCTTCTCCATACCAATTTACATTGCAGGTGCCTATTGCCATCCTGGTCTACATCTCTCTGTTATCACAGAATGTATAACTTCCATTGGGTCCCTTACATCCTCAGGTGAGCTCTACCTACTAGGGGATCTACCCTAAACTGGCTGTCTCCTACCCTAGACAAAACTTGCATTAACATAGCTGCCCTTAACCTGATCCAATTAATCAAGGAGCCTACATGCCTGAACTATAAAACCCAAATCCACTCTCTTATTGACTGGGCCCTTACCTCCCATCCCCACAGGGTAATCCAATCTGGCCTGTTGCCAGATGCTCTTAGTGACCATCACATGATATACCTAGTTAGAAAGATTCACAGACCTAAGGCCTCCCACAAACTAATAATGATCATCTCCTATAAATCACTAGACCTCGCTCCTCTACATCACAACTTAACTCAAGTGGACTAGTCTCCCATATCCTTAATCAATTCTATAGATCATGCTCTGGAATACTTTACCACTAATTTTACCACAATCTGGAACAAGCATGCTGCCCTAAAGCAAGTCAGAGTGCATGGTAGCCACTTCCCCTGGGTTACCCCTGTGCTCATGGCCAGTCAACAAGCATGTGACATTGCATGGAAAACCATAAATCCTCAAAACTCGCTAGTGATCTTGTTATCTACCAAACACTCCGCAATGCTTGTACCAAAGCCATCAACCTGGCTAAGGCAGACTATTTCTGGGCCACTCTTAACAATAATATAAACAGCCTGTCGATGTTTTGGACTGTAGTTCCCTCTCTCTTCTCCCCCCAAACTAAACCTCCATCCCCACTGCTCAAAATAAACAATAAACTCACTGCCAACCATCCCACAGTAGCTGTGGAATTTAATTCCTACTTTACCTCCTGCACCTCCACTCTGTTAGCCTCCCTGCCCTCCCTTCTACCTCCCTGCCCCGCTAGTCTCCCCAACTCCATCATCCCATGGAAAGCTTTGTCTTCTCACCCCTTTCACCCAATGACACCCTACATGCATTACTCTCTCTCTTAACCCATCAAAGGGCCACTCCCCCAATGGCCTTGTCCCAAAACTGCTGTGTCTTGCTGCACCTGTTATTTTCCTCCCCCTCTCAGACCTCTCAATCTGTCTTTTCACACTTCATCTATCCCTGTGACGTGGAAACATGCTACAGTCCTCCCTTTACCTAAGGGTGGTGACCTTTCATCTCCTGGGAGCTACCACCCTATCTCACTCCTTCCCACCCTGGCTAAACTTCAGCAGCACCTTGTTCTCTCCCAGCTCTCCTCCTTTCTTGATGACTCCTTCTTCTTCACTCCCTTCCAATCTGGCTTATGGAAGAATCACTCCACAACCACTTCCCTACTGTGACTCACTGACTCTATCCATACAGCCATAGATTGAGGCCACATCATTTCTGCAATCTTTAGCGACATTGCCAAGGCATTCAACAATGTCTCCCACTCCCTCCTTCTTGACACCCTCTTGTCAACTGGCTTGTCTCAGTCAGCTTGCAGCTGGTTTAGGGCCTACCTCATTGGTCACACCCAATCAGTTAAAATAACTGACTCTACATCCCCACCACTTCCCATCTCTACTGGTGTGCCTCAAGGTTCTGTTCTTGGTCCACTGTTATTTTCAATCATTGTAAATGACCTACCATCAGTATGCTCATTATCCTCTATCCATATGTATGCTGACAACATGGTCCTATTTACTTCTTGTCAATCTCCCTCTGATGTGACTTTCAAACTACAGATTGACTTCAATAATGTTCAGCATTGGCTAAGCTTATATCAACTTTTCCTCAATGCCAAGAAGACAGCCTCTATGACCTTTGGCACTATGCAGAGACTCTCTAGGTTGACCTCCTTCCCCTCCTTCCATACCCTCAATGGGACTACTCTAGAGGACACCTCCTCTTTTAAATACCTAGGTGTCTGGCTCAACCAATACCTTAACTTTTCTGCGCATATAGATGCCATCCTGCAAAAACTGCACCCCAAGCTTGGTGCCCTTTACAGGAACTGTAGTTCCCTATCTCTACTAGTTCAATGTGACATTGTTCAGAAAATGATTCTCCCTATTTTTGACTATTGTGATATAGTCTACAGTGCTGCTCCCAAGTCTTCCCTCACCAGATTGGATCCTATTTTCAATTCTTTCTGTCACTTTTCTCTTGATTCTCACCACTGCTTCCTGTATCACTCTCTCGCTTTCCCCTCCATGGAGTGCAGGAGTCTCTCCCACTGTGCCAAGTTCACATGTAAATACTGGTTTGGGACTCTCTCATCCTACCTCTCCAGCACTCTCTCTACTCCCCCCCCCGCTACCACCCACTCAGATCCGCTGATGCTCGCACTCAAGTAATCCTTTATTGCTGTACCTTCATTGGACAGGAAACTTTCTCCTATCACTTCTCCAGGCTTTGGAACTCCCTGCCACCTCCTGTCCAGCTCTTCTCGTCCTCAAACTCTATCTCCTTAGCCCTACACAATTTCTACTCCTCAAACTGCACTTACTAGGAGTCATACTAGGAAAATATAGATGTACAGAAGGCCGAAGCCCATGAATATACATCTCCTGCTGCAGCAGGCATTAATCCCCATTTCCAGCATTTAACAAAAACTTATCAAGCTTAAGTTTAAATAAATTGTAAGAGTCAACTTCAACAATATCTTTAGGTAGAGAATTCCAAGACGAAATAATTCGTTGAGTAAAGAAGTTCCCTTTTAACTGAGTTTTAGGATATGTAAGTCCTAATTGGTAGCTATGGCTTCTTAAGGAAAAAAGCCTTTGATATCTAATAAAGCCTAAGTCTGCAAACAACATTGAGTCCTTATAATTTTAAACATTAATAAGAGATCTCCTCTTTTCCTCCTAAGCTCAAGGAATAAAGATTTAATGAATGCAATCTACTATCATAATCTACCCTATGAAGGCCCTGAACCAACTTAGTAACCTCCTCTGGACCCCTCCACTCTCCTAACATCACCATGTAAAAAGGGCTCCACAAGGAGAGCAATAATCCAAAATAGGTTCCATAGGCCTATGAAGGAATTATACAATTCCTATCTCTGGAGGTAATAGAATGTCTAATGCAACCAATGAGTTTATTAGACTTTTTAACTAATTCAGTGCAATGATTGCTAAATTTTAAATCTTTGATATCAAAACACCTAAGTCTTTTCATGTTCCACAGACTGTAATTGATGATTATTTAAACAATAATTGAAACACTGATTATTGTTGCCCAAGTGCCACCACCACACTCTTTTTCAGATTAAAGCACATGCGTTTGGCACTGCCCATGATTCCATTTTAAGAGATCTCTACAAAGATCAGAGTGTCCGTCCATTGTACTAATGTCTAATGCAATCTTAGTGTCATCGGCAAACTTAACTTATAATCCCTTAATATCCTTATTTAAATCAGATACAAAAACTGAAAATAGTAACGGGCCCAAAACTGAGCCCTGCGGGACCCACTAGTAACCCTACCTTTGTCAGAGATATAACCTCTAATCCTTACAGATTGTTCTCTATTCATCAGCCATTCCTGGACCCAATTTATGATAAATCCATTTATCTTAAGATCACTCATTTTTAATAAGAGTTACACGGAACCTTGTCAAAGGCTTTACAAAGATCCAAGAAAATAATATCTACTGCTTTTTATCTTCTAGGAGTTTACTAATTTTCTCATAGAAACAAAGATTGGCCGTGAGGCATGATCTTTGCAGCTTAAAGCTGTGTTGTGTACTATCAACAAAACCTTTAGTTTTTAAATCAGATATAAATATATCCTTTACAATGGATTCTATAATTTTACCCAGGATGCAGGTCAAACTTATTGGTCGATAGTTTGTCATGCTACCACGATCTCCCTTTTTAAAAATGGGAACAACTATGGCTTGCTTTCAGTCAGCTGAAACCTCTCCTGTAAGTAAAGATCTATTGTACAGGGCAAATAGTGGTTCAACCAACCACCATCCTATCACCTTTAGCACCCTCGGGTGCAATAAATCTGGTCCAGGTGAAGTATTAATTTTAATCTGGTTTAGTTTGCAACGTATTTGATCCCTTGTTATTTTAATTTCATCAATAGGATTTAAACCAATATCCTGTAAAGGATTAATATCTTTATCTGAAAACAGTGAACAAAAGAAAGTATTAAACTCATTAACTATATCAATAGGGTTGCTCAAGATGTTATTTGGGGTTTTAATTGGACCAATTACTCTAGAGTCCTTCTTTTTATTATTTATATAAGAAAAAAAAGATTTCCCTCCGTCCTTAATATGAGCTAATCTGAATTCAATATTCCTTTTCTCCATATTTATGGTAAGTTTACATAATTTTAGTGCCTCCTTATATTTAACTTTATTATAGTTATTTGATTCTCTTTTCATTATTCTATATGCTCTCTTTTTTGCTAATATTACTTTACGTACCTTAAAGGTATACCACATAGGCAGCTTCCTTTGTTATTATATAAGATACGTTTGTGAATATGTTTATCAGTCAATTCAAAGTTCTTGATTTTAAGTTATTCCATAGGTCATTTATCGAACAGTGTAGTCTAATTGGGAAGTATTTTGTAAATCTTCATTAATAGCTAAAAGTTAACTTTACAAAATCCAAAACTTTTGTAACCTAATTTGCTAAATTGTTCATATATAATATTAAAAATAATAATACTATGATCACTGTTAAACAGTGGATCCCTAACCTCTACATCAGTGCTGTTTTCGGGAATGTTTGTAAATACAAGATCTAATATGTTTTTACCCTGTGTAGGTTTATCCACTACTTGTTGTAAACCATTTTCAATACAAAATTCCAACAATTCATGTTCCTGAGGGGATGTTGCTGTGTATTCATTCCAGTCAATTCCTGGGACATTAAAGTCACCAAGTAACAGTACGTCCTTATAATTTAAATTATTTTCAATGTCTTTTAATAGGGATGAATGATTGCACTGGATAATATTAGGGGGCCTATAACACATACCAACCAAAAGATTTTTATTAGAAGTAGTCTGGATTTCCACCCAACGTATTTCATTTTTATCATTAAGTGTTGGAGTGAGTTCTCTAAACATTATTCTCTTATTTAAATAAATTGCCACCCCACCCCCTCTTCTATGGTTTCTATCTTTATGAATTAGGTTATAACCAGAGATAGAATAATTCCATATTGAGGTATCATCCCACCATGTCTCTAACCCCTTAGCACCCTCTTCCCAAGGCATATTCTCCTTCTATTCTACCTGTTCTCCTCTTCCTTACCTGTTACTTTGTATTCCCTTCCCACCCTCCACCCGAGTTCTTATCCCCATTCATCTCCCCTAACCTATGTTTAAACTCACCCTCTCTCCTCTGCCTGCCCTCCCCCCTCGTGTCCTTTCTACCCATGTCCTGATCCCTTTGCAAGGCTCTCTGCATACATGGAGAGTTAGGTCCTGGACCCTTTCTCCCTCCCCTTCTCCCTACTCCCTAATCCTCTTCCTCTTACAGGGTTCTTCATATCCTGAAGGGGACTAGACTAGATTAGGTTAGCTAGTCACCTCTCCCTCTCCATCCCCTCACCACCTACTCCTTCGCCCATCCCCTTACTATCTACTCCTTCGCACTCCCTTCCATCCTGTTTCCCATCACCCCTTCCTACTCCACCTCCTCCCTTTGTCCCCTCTCTCCTACTACCTTGGCCTAGTTCCCTTGCAGGGTTTCTCAGCATCCTGAATGAGAACTCATCTTCAGGCTGCCCCCCTCCCCTCCCCTCCCCTCACCTTCTTCATCACCCTCCCTTCTCCCCACTGGTCTCATTCCTGTCCTCCAAGGGCCCCTAAGCACTTCATACCTCATGCCCAGCCTATTCCCTTAGCACTTCTACTGGGTCTGCCTTCATTGGAGGTTCTCCTCTCTCAGTTTGCTGCAACACCGGTTTTTCATTCTAGGATTCTTGCCATACCCAGTTGTTCTAGGCCATTTGGCTCTGCACCACTTTGCTACTGTTATCACACTGTACTTATTGCCTATGTATTGTATTATATTACTCCTGTATTGTCATTTGCTTGCTGTTCTCAGTTTGCTTAATCTATGATTGTTTCCTGACTGGTTGGTCTGGGTCACTTGGCTACTGCTACCACTCTGTTATGTTTGTAATTTGCATTGCACTGTATTGTTCCTGTGTTGTTTTGTGCTCATCCTGAAATGTTGTATGTTTGCTGCTCCCCCAACAATGTAATGTCCCTCCCCCCAAGACCCTTCTGGAAATGAGCTGCTTCCTGTTTATGTTGTTTTTCCTGATGAAACAGTTTCCAAGTAAATAAATAAATAATGTGGCAGGTGGAGGCGCGGTGTGCAGTCCTCATACATGCTTGCCATACCTTCCTTTATTCCTCCTCCTGTTTTCTCTCCATCCCTGCCCTCAGCAGCAGCATGCTCAGGTGGTCCATGTACAAAGAGGCACACATGCATCCAGGGACTGTGAATCCAACCCCCTCATTACTGTCTATCTCCTGGAGCACCCATAAGCTACCACCAGGCCTCTATCTGATGGCAGCCAAGAGCCAAGGCAGTCAACCATCCTGATCCAGGAGAGGAGAGCTACCAGACAGCTGCTCAGGGTTGCCCCAGCCCTCCTACCCCTCAGCTGACCTAGTCAACCATTGCTTATTCCTGATCATGGGTCACTGGCAGGACAGGAGGTAAGGAGCTGAGTGTCTTAGCCTTCTACACCACTGGGCCTGTTATGAAACTAAATTCTATAGTTCATAGAGTAGCTGCTCTTTAGAGGTTTGGTTGGAATTAAATTTGTGATGATACTATCCATTCAAGACTGGAAAATTCAGTTAGTTTGGACTTCTGTATCCACAGATTTGTGTTGGATACTGCATATCTTATATCTATTTCAGTGGGTCAGATACTTTCTGAGAATGTATTATTCAATCTTTCAGCTATCCTAGTAGATCAGATTATGCACTATCTGCACAGCCATGGATTTGACTGTCATTTTAGATCTCCCAAAAGATTTTAAAATATTTTAATTGCTACACATTTTGGCAGCTGATAACTGCCATTTATTTGGTATGTTGTTAATATGGAAATGCACTGTATGTGAATTGCTAAATTTGTATTCAGATCCCCTTCCACACAAAGAAAAAAACAAAACAAAAAAACACTTTTCTTGATAAAAATGTTAATTTTACTTTGGAATATTTTAGCTGGTTCGGTTTAGGGATGGGTTGAGTTTCCTGCAGATAGGCTCTGGCTGACATCAAGGCAATCAAGTGAAAATCTGGATGTGCTCCATTTCCAATTGGTGTACAAACCTACTATGGTTTACTATGGTTTAACAGGCAGTAGTAGACCATGTGATCCATCGACTCTGCCTACCCACCACTCAGTGGTTTCATGCTGACAAAAATCCCTGTAATATCAATTGATCTAGTCTATTTTTAAAAATATCCTTGATATCAGCATCCAGTACAGACCGGTGTATCTATTCCAGTGAAAGGCTACTCTTTGCATGCAGAATCTGCTTTGCACTAATGTATGTGATCATTCTAACAAAAATTCCCTGGAATGACTTCTTGTAGTCTTTTCTGACATTGTGTATTTGAATCCCCCGGTGTTCATCAGGTTCAGGTCATTTTGAACATCATAGAGTAGGAAGAGATCACCCCTGAGCCATTTGGTTTCCAGTGACACAAGTCTTAATTTATCCTTGTTGAAGTTCCCTTATAATTGTCTTGGCTTTTCAGTGATGTTTTCTATGACTCTATTGTCCTTTTTTTTAAATAAGTAGACCTGAACTGGTCATTTCTTAAATGACAGAGGGAAGATAGGGTGGTGAATGACAGTCCAGTTCTGGAGGTTGCATTTCAGAAAGGACATAGACAGGGTGGAAGCAGTCCAGAGAAGGGCAACTAAAACAGTGCAAGGGTTGCATGAGAAACCATACGAGGAGAGACTGAGGGATCTCAACTTGTACACCCTGGATGAGAGGAGGGTGAGGGGGAACATGACAAAGACTTACAAGTACCTCACAGGAGGTAAGCTGGGTACACGTGGGGCACCTATTTCAAAAGAGGAAGTGCATCTGAACAAGAGGGCCTGCACTAAAGCTAGAAGGAGGGAAGATTAGAAGGGACACAAAGAAATAATACTTCACCTAAAAAGTGGTGGATGCCTGGAACAGCCTGCCACTAGAAGTAATGAGGACAAAAACAGTTTGTGGGGGTTTCAAACATGCATGGATAGGCATAGGAGAATAATGATAAATAAGAAGGGAGGGGGAGGGTTGCTGAAGACCAGTTAGTATCTGCAGAAACAGATTAGGCAGGACACATCTGGGTGACTGGGTGAGCAAAGTGGTCCTTTTCTGCCACTAAATTCTATATTCCTATGTTTAACTGGGAACCATATTTGGTATATGATCTTACTAGACTTCTTTTTTTCCCATCCTCCTTAGCCAGGCCCTCTCTGCCTAGTTACTCCCCCCAGCTCTGTCACCCATCATCTCTGCGGCTTACCATCCTGGTGCCATTCAGTGCCCCACTGATTTCTCCCATAGCAGGGCCTCTGAGGACTCCAGTTCTAGGAGGAGGCTAGAAATGTGAATTTGCAGAGGGCAGCCAAGTAGATTGTGCAGGGCCTGTGAGGGAGTGTGGCATCATTCTGCATGGCCTCTGAGTTTTCCATCAGTTTTCTTGCCACCCCTTGGGTGTCTGGTGGGAAAGGACTGAAGGGGATGCATGCCAGCATGGTGTACCGACAAAAGGGTGAAACCCCGTTGGCAAAATCCCCCGCAGTGACATTTTTGACAAGTTTCGAAAATGTCGCTGTGGGAGACCCACTGGTGAAATTTCACCCTTTTGCCATATTTCACATCCCCCTTCATGTTAACTGTGACTCAGGGTTAAAAATATTTAGACAGGGCATGCAGGGGTGCAGCTCCCCCCATGGGAGGGTTGGGGGGTGCAGCCCCCGATAGAGAAACAGACCGATGTCTGAAAGGCTAAATTTTGCCTGTCGACATCGGGGATGTCTCTATGCTGAATGTTGATAACAATGTTGTTTCTTCGGCATAGGTAAACCCCCAGGTGACAGTATCACAGTGGAGCCAGCCAACCTCCTTCCCCCCAAAGAAGAGATTGTCCTGTGGGATGCTCAAACCTCATTCTCCGGATGACCCTCAAGAGACCCATGTGTGTTCCTGAACTTGGATCACCGACATGGTGACAGGTGAGGTACCAGCACCTCAGCCCTCTGCACCACTAGGCCATCCTGTTACTAGATTTCTATTGAGGGGCAGAATGACTGATGTATTTCTTGATGCAAAATGATGCTGGATACAGCCAGTAATCTGTCTTGCTTTTCTGTTAACAAAGTCACAATGTTTAGTGGATGTAAACTTATCAGTTATGGTCACCCTTAGTCCTTTTAATCTGATAGCTCAGTTAAGATGGTATTATTTAGAGAGTAACTGGACTTTTTTTTTTGTCATATAGGTTTTTATCCTCTGGTGGCAGGCTGGGTGGCTGTATCAGCCCATCCTCATTACTCACGTATGGCATTCTCGAGTCTCTCACCTACCTTACTGCCGGAGGACAAGCAGGATGCCGGCACACTGGGTGGGCTTCATGGAGCCCGTCCTCCACATTTTCCACCAAACATTTCTCCCCTTACAGACTCAGAAGCTTAGTGCATGGATATGCATGTGCATGGAGGAGCACACCTTGGCCTGAACAGCTCCATCCCCATGCCTAATGCCTCACCCCCTCACATGCCCACACTATCATCACACCTCTTCATGGTGACAGTCAAAGGCCAGGAAGGCTAACCTCCCCAATCCGGGAGAGGAGAGCTGTCTAGTGGCTGCTCAGTCCTCACCCAGCTCTCCCCCCACCCTGACTGATCTCCATCAACCAGAGCCCATCACCGAGCACATGTCACTGGTGTTACAGGAGGTAAGATGCCAGTGCCTCAGCCCTCCATGCCACTGGGCCAGCGAAAAGTAACTGGACTTTTGATTTTTTCCTCATATGTAGTACTCTACACTTATCAGAATTTAACCACATGTTCCATTTCTTAGCCCATAATGTAATGACATTTAAATCTTGCTGGAGATATTCTGCTTGTTAGATTGTATTAACCTTGTACCCCATTTTAGAATCATCATCAAATTTCTGGATCCCCTTTGATTTCTGCTGATGTTGCTTGTGAAGATGTTAAATAAAATTGATCAAAGAACTGACCCCTGTGGTTTTACACTGGTTACCTAAGTTTTGTTTGAGTAGTGACCCTTTAATCTTACCTTTTGAGTTCTAGAGATTAGCTGATTTGTGACCCAGTTAATTATTGTATTATTAATAGCCAGTTTCATAATTTTTTTAAAGGTTTTTTTATTTTCAAACAGGTAAAAACATACAGAATAAGAAAAAGAAAAACACATGTGGTTTACATAGCTTAAAAAAAAATTCCTAAATATTAATAATGCCTATTACTTGATACAATCTCTCGTTAATTCATATGGCAATATGCTGTTACATTTTGAAGAAGCAATACTTACATACTCCAGTTCATGCTGAAATCACTCCATATCGTGTGATTATCAATCCCCTACTGTAGTGCGAACATTGGTCCATCTCAATGAAACTCAAGAGGAGACCACATTTTTCGTATTTACTTAGTATACATACACGTCAATGTCATGTTGCATCAGTTTTAGGCATACATTATTTTACTTTGCAATACCCTAGAAGGGAAAGAGAGAGAGAGAGAGAGAGAGAGACAGACAGAGAGAAATAGAAGGTAAAGTAGAGGGAAAGGGTTCATTAGAATAAGAATATTACTAAAGGGAAGGAGGAGCTCGTGACTAAGCAATCTTTGTGATGTTGTTTCTCCCAAGGCCTATAATGGAAGGGTTGGTGAGGTGATGCTCTTATGGAACAAAATCAGGATAGGTGTCCAGTTGATGCAGTTACCATCTATGCCATTTGGTCTTGAAGGACAAGATATGGTTTTGCATCCTTGCAGATATTCTTTCCAAAGAGTAACTCTCTAGGAAAGTTCACACCAGGTGCTTCAGGTGGGGGTTTTATTGGTATGCCATAGCCTGGTGATGGCTTTCTTGGCTACCAATAAGAGTAGCAAAATCAATTTGTAAACTCTTATGTTTAATGTGGCATTATCTGGGGGAATAGCAGCAAGTACGAAGGCAGGTGTGATTATTCCTGGACACTCAGATATACTTTATTGGTCTTTAATTACTTCCTGCCTGTAAGACTGAAGTAGTAGGCAGGACCACATGATATGTGACTGGTCCACCTTTGGATGCTCACACCCATGCCATCAATACATAGTTTCACTATTTTGATTATAGTACTGTGATGAGAAATGGTGTCAAATACTTTAGAGAAATCAAGCATTATGACATCTACTGAGGAACTAGAGTCTAGTGCCTTATTAACAGGTACATCAAAGTAAATTTGATTTGTGGCATAGGACCAGTGTTTCCTACAGCCATGTTGGGCTTGATAACTGAGATTTAGAGCATGTAAGTGTTCGGTGAGGTGATCTTTTATGATTGATTCCATTACTTTAGCTAATAATGATGTTAGACTGATTGGTCTATAATTTGATGCCATTTTTTTATTCCCCTTGGCATGGTTGATATGACAGTGGATTTTGAGATGTGTGTCACTGTTGGTCCAATGCAGGGCAGTCTGCAAGGGGCTCAATAGTGTCAGACCAATCATCAGCCAGGCTGATCATGACACTCTTCTGGTCTTGCTAGGTGGAAACTTTGTGTAGTTCAAAGAAAAAAGCCACGTGAGTCATAGGCAGTTTTCTTTTTTTAATTATATTTTATTCAGGTTTACAAAACAATACACAATATATCAAAAGATTACAAGGAAGCTCTCTAGGATGCCTGGCCAGAGTGTACAGACTCCTTGGAGATACAATCTAGGAGTATGCATACTATAATAATCATTTCCTAAACCTATACATGGAAAAACACCTAGTCTTAATTAACTTGGCAAGAAATTTAATAACTCTAAGACCTAAGGGTAAACAATGTCCCCCAACCTAAACCACACATGTTAACAATAAAATAGCAAACTAACTCAATAAAAAACAAGATATCTGTCATGTAGAAAGTAAAGGAAAACACTACTCATATATAGAACTCTAGCCCAAAGGCCCAAGCCAATGTCTACTTATGGAGTCCTCCTGTTGCCTTACAGGAAGGCCCCCTCAAAACAGCAGGCTATAAATAAAACCATCAAGGTCCCCTTCTATATAAGCTAGGGAAGCCAAGTGGGTGGAAGCATACCCAGAAATAAAGAGAGAGGGTCCCCCAAACCAGCTGCCTATCTTGCGGCCGTCAAGAGGATACCCATCCTCTATCCCTGTAGGTCTAGACTACATGGAATTGAATGGGGAAAACAGCCATACTCTACCCTTTGGAAGTGGAATACTGAAATTCTCCAAAAATGGCTGCTATACTTGAGCAAACTTATCTAAGTGACCAATGGCCAGAAATTCTAAATGTTCAAAGTCCACCTCCTTAAGCATACTATCCAACCAGTCTCCCAATGTAGGAGCTTCCTTGAAGCATCAATGTCGCAGCATGACCCTTTTAGCCTCAGCAATAGCTGTCATGAACCAAGCCTTCTAGTAACTTCTGCATCCTCATAATTTCACAGTATTCCCCAAAATCAATAAAGAAGGGTCGAACTACAGTCAGTAATTAAGGCACGCTCTATTTGCCTATGCACCCGCTTTCACCAAGGCACCAATACTGGACAGTGCCATAATATATGGAGCAAGATGCCTCTGCCTCTATCACACTCCCACCAGGTTGAGTTATGCAGAAGATTCATACTATGTAATGAGGCCGGGGTACAATACTACAAAAGCAAGGCCTTTAACTGAATTAGTCTACCCAAGGTGTCTCTACAAGGCCCATGATTGTTCTCCCAAATCACTGGCTTTCTAATCCAGGACATTGTAGGAAGTTCTTCCTTTGATCTGCACAATGCTGCCCAGCAAGCAGAGCTGATCAGCATCATGATCAGCTTGCTGTGGTCCTCCCCTCAAAGTAAAAACAATCCTTCCCAACCTCTGGACACACAGCAGGTACTGCTAACTGCAAATGACAAGTAGTCAGTACATTATCAGATTGTTACTCTTTTTAGGATACATTTTGTTGAAATAACATGGCACCATGACTCCTTTGGGCATGTGGATGCCTTCCATGAAAAACTGCATCCCAGACTTAATGCTCTGTACAGACACTGTGGGTGTATCCCCTAGCAGGTCCACCATGAAATTGTCCAGAAAATGATCCTCCCCATTTTCAATTATGGTAACACCATCTACAGTGCAGCTTCAAAGACCACTCTATCCAGACTGGACACCCTTTACAACTCCTTTTGTAGGTTTGCTGTTAGCTGCCTACCCCGTACACATAATTGTGACCTGTATACCACCCTATTGCTCTCTCCTCTTGATGCCAGATGACTCATTCACTGTTCCTCCCTTATTGGGAATTTCTGGCTCAGCTCCCTCCCCATACCTCACTGACCTTCTCTCCAGGGAAGTTAAGTGACTTGCTCAGGGTCACACAGTATATGCAAGTGGGGGCTGTGGGATTCAAACCCAGGTCTCCAGATTTGCAGCTCAGAGCCTTAAACCACTGTGCTATACTGCCTTCCTTGGAAGAAAGTTGAAAAAAAATTGAGCTGGCATAAGGAAGGATGCAGGTATTGAACATCCAAAAGCTGAAGAAGAGTGCCAAGCCAAACTGCAATAGGAGAGATGCATATCATGTCTCTGTTAGGAATGTCACTAGGTGAATCTGAATCTGTGAATTTGCAGAGATTGGGCACCCCCATCGGCACACAACAAATGGGGGGGGACATTATGCCAATGGGGAGTGGGCTCCCCCATCGGCAAATTAAACTAGGAAGGGATGGCATGATGCTGAGGAGGACTGGGCACCCTCTCAGCATACACTGTAAATGGGAGGGGGTTGCATTATGCCCACAGGGAGTGGGGTCCCCCGTCAGCAAATGAAGTGAGTCGGGGCACTCTGTGGTACCATGCCACCATGTTCTTATTGTAAACTGGTCACCAGAATGGCTCTTATTGCAGTGGACCTTTTCTTTGATCTAGTGGCCAGTTTACATCTTGGTGTCAGCACCTGCAGCTGCCTTATTGGGGAATGAGGGGTGCACCTACTGGTATGTGCCCTACATTCGCCCACAGTGACTGCACCTCCAAATGTGCTACTACTGCAATATGTTGGCTGCACACAAGCCAACATAAAAAATAACAAAGAATTCTCATTGATTTAAAATACCTTTTTAAAAACATAACTGAGGTTTAAATGCAAGAAATCAGCTGGCAGCTGAGTTAAACAGATTTCTTGCATTTAAACCTCAGTTACTGTATGTTTTAAAAAAGGTATTTGAAACCAATGAGAATTCTTTCTGGTTTTTTTTTATGTATGATCTGGGTGTTAATAGAATGTGTTTTTACAAACAACTGTCATAAGCTTCTGTGGAAGGACTTGGTTGGTCTGAAAGCTTAAGCAGTGTTATATTTTGTTACATCTATGTTGGTCCAATAAAAGGTATCAAACCATTTGTTTCTGGGTCTGTTCTTACAAGGACCAATGCGGCAACTAACTAATTCTGTGAGGTTTAGTTTGGTAACAATGTAGGGTGGAAGAGGAACAGTAACCACTGGAACCAAGCAGTAGTTAAGTTTTAAACTGTCACATCCTATGCCCTTATGAACAGTAGCTAAACAGAAGAAAAATGTATTTAATAAAATCTGTTGCTAGGATAAATCAGCAAATGTCAAATGCAAAAAATCCATTCATTTGGACTTCAACTTTTATTGCGATGGAGCTTCTAGCAAACAGTTTATGTTATTGTTCCATACCGGTATTTGATACAGGCAGCAAGGCAGAAAAGTAGCAGCTGGAGCTTTAACTGGTGGATGCAGGCTACATTTCAAACCCTGAAGTGCTAGGAGAGGAAGGGAGTGGTGGCGTTAAAAGGAGGAAGGAAAGCCCACTCCTCAAAAAAGAAACCAAGAGCCAAACACAGACAGAGGTGCAGAGAAGCACAGATGAAGTTGGGGGGTGGAAAATGAAGGGCAGGAGCAGGGAAGGAAAATGGGCAGGGAAGGGGAGAAGCAAGAGAACACCATAGCAGACAATGGGAATTGGGGGTGGAGGAGGTACGGAACAAATGGGGAATGGGAAACCATAAGACACTTAGGCAAAGCACTAAGGAGACAAATCCAAACCTAAGGAAACAAAAGAAGAAGAGCCGGAAAACAAGCTAGAGAAATGAAGTGGCGAAGGGACATAACACCAAAGGAATGCAAAGGGGTGAGAGAGCAAGAACAAAACAGCAACAGAGAAGGAGCAGGCAGGAAAAGCAGAGAGTGCACAGCCACACAGACCATACAGCTGCCCGGGCGTAAACAAAACACACTGAACATGGATTGCTGTGAGAGACTGGCTTATATTTGGAACATGGGAGGAGCTATTCCTCTGCATTGAACCTCAGGCTTGACCCCTCCCATTAAAAATGTGTAAAAGCAGGACCCTAGTATAGCAGAGTCCCCACTGAACTATGCTTCTGTGCTGCTCTATTCTGGGAAAAATGCATTGTAAAACTGGACCCCACTGAAAATATAACTTGCCTTTCAGCAGAGTTATACTGAGTAAATACATTACAAAAAAGAGTAATAGAAGGGCCCCATCAAAAATGAGATATTGCATCTCGGCTGTGCTATCCTGGGAACAGAGTCAAAACTGGGAAAACCAGGATCCTACTGAAAAGAAGATAACATCTGAGCTGTGCTATCCTGGGTAACTACTGTACAAAGATGTATAACAGCAGGACCCCATTGAAAATGAAATATATTTTTTTTTTATTTAGTTGTTTACCCAGGTATAGCACACGAAGCTGAAAGCTTTTTTACAGGAGCGACCTGGGAACACAAGTGACTTGTTCAGGGTCACACAGTATGCAAGTGGAAGCTGTGGGATTCAAACCCAGGTCTGGTCTGCTGGATGTCACTAAATTTGCAGCTCAGAGCCTTAGACCACTGTGCTATACTGCCTCCTGCATCTCATATTGCATCTCACCTGGGTTATCTTGGGTAAATATATTGCAAAACTGTGTAAAAAACAGGACCTGACTGCAGAACCCCACTGAAAAAGAGATGTTGCTTCTAAAATGGCCCGTCCTAGAAAAATACATTATAAAAGCAGGACCACACTACAAACAAGATATCGCATCTCACCTTTGCTATCCTGGGTAAATGCAGTATAAAACTGTGTAAAATCAGGACTCCATTGCAAATGACATGTTACATTGCATCTGGATTATCTTGGGTAAGTAAATATATTATATAGTAAAAATGCGTACACATTTTTACTATATAATGTATTTACTTACCCAAGATTGCTGTTGTACCAGGACCTGGTACAACAGCAATACAAGCGGCGAACATTCTGCAGTGACAAATGCTTGTTATAAATAAGTATTATGGTTGCAGTTTTCCAATCATCTGGCACAACACTGGTATTTAAGGATTTGTTAGAGATATGTGTTGGTAGTTCCAGGATTTCATTTATGACTTGAACAATTAGCTCTGCGTGGAGTTCATTCGGCCTTGCTGATGTGTTCAAGTTTAAGCTTTCCAGGTATTTCCTAACCTCATCCTTCATAATTCTGGCTTGCATTTGCTCCAGTCTGTTTTATTTTTCGAGGGTTGAAGGGGGTGATTTTACAGGTCTGCAGGGACAAAACACTGGCCAAGTATTTATTTAGTTTGTTGGCTATATGTTTCTTGGTGCTTGGTAAGGAATTTCCATCCTGTAAGTCCCACTTGGGCATCATCCCTTTTAACCGAATTCATGTATCTGTAGAACTGTCTACTTTATTTTATGTGCTGCAAGGCTATGTTTAATTTTTCATTTCTCTCTTTTCAGTGTTTTTTGAGCATGTTTGTAGTTTTCTGCATTTATTGTTATTAAGTCATGCTTTTTTTTTGAATGCCTTATTTTGTTTTTCTAAGAAGTTTCTGATCTTGTTTGTGTATCATGGGGGTTTTTTTTCCCTTCATGGTTATAGGTCTGCATTTTAGGTACATTTTTGTCTAGTTTGATTAATTTGTTTTGTAACAAACTACAAGAATCATTCGCATTTTTTATTTCATTTTTTCCAGTTCCATAATTTTAGGCATTGTTTGATTCTTGCAGTACTGTATTTGCTTTCCTGAAATGTAAGTACATTGTCAGTCCTTTTTTATTTAATTGCTATTAGGATTTAATTGTGATGATCACTGTTTGAAAAGGTGACTCAGCTCTATATTTGTCCACTAGGCCTGAGGAGTTTGCCAGAATCAAATCTAGTATGTGACCCTGTTTAGTTTTATTTGTAACCAATTGTTGGAAATTACTTTCTGTGATTAAATTTAAAAATTCCATTTCAGCTTTGCTATGTGTAGTTTTGTTGTCCAAGTTTAGTTCTTGGAAATTAATGACTCCTACAATTATTACATCCCTTTTCACAGGGGCAGCATTGGTTTCATTATTTATTTATGGGTCTAGCTCATCGTTAGTATTTGGTGGCGAATAGAGGATGCCAACTGTAATCAGTTTTCCTTCCTTTATGTGTTCATCCACCCATATTGACTCATTGTTTGGGTCTGTGGATTTTGAGATATCCAGAGATACTAAAGTGTCTTTGATATAGAGAGCTATGGCCTCTCCCTGTTGAAACCCCATTTTTCTAAAGAGTTTATATTCCTCCAGGCTTTTATCCCAGGAGTCCTTAGCATCCCACCAGGTTTCAGAGATACTGATGATGCCGTAATCATTAAGACAAACAGCAGTTTAAGGCCATCCTGCTTACTGCTCATACTTCTTGCATTAAAGTAAATGCAGTTCAAAGGTGATAGTTTAGTCTTTATTTTATTTTTAGATCTGCTAGTTACCACAATATTTGTACCAGTGTTGTATTTTGAAATTTCTACCTTCTTGTTTGTTTCAGAATATGTAGGATTTATAGGTATAGTAGAGATCCTATCACCCCTTGATGTCTAGTTTAAAGTACTATCTATTGCTGCCTGATTCTAGTTCCCATTATGTTTGCTCCTCTTGTGAACTGAGGGCCCAATTTTAAGATGAATGTCACCATGCTGAGGATCCTGTGCCCTATTCCAGAACCGGCAGGGTCCCTGGCACTTACGTCCTGTGACTTGGGGCAGCCGCAGGGCTGTGCCATGGGAAGGGTGCACACGACACGGATGCTGCAAGCCGCAGTCTGCAGGGTGTAAGCGGCACAAGACATGGCCCCCCCAGAGCCCAGCATCCCAACACATGGCACTGCCCCACAGGGCTGGGAGGGGCTGGGGGCGCCACAGGACCACCATGGAGCACCTGGCATGTGGGGAATGGGAACTGCTTCATGAGGGCACTGCATGGGGTTGGGGCAAGGGTGCCAGTGGCTCACAGTGTGCAGCCATGCCATGGGGGTGTGGTGGGTACCCACGGGGGACCATGGCGGGGGTCGGCTGGAGGGGCAGCAGACTCAGTAGTGCATTCCTGGTGGATGTATGTATGTATGGTTAGACTGGCTAGTAGCTGGTCTAACTTTACTTATGCCATGGTCTACTGGGTTCCACTTGGAATCACGATTTGCAATTCTGCCAGCTGCCCTCTTGGAATACTGGCATAATCATTGCTGGAATCCCCCTTGTGACATGTTGTAGGGGGTTGCAGGAATAGTGGGTGGCGTAACCCACATTTGGCACAGGTGGCCTGTGCCATGTCGCAGGCTGCCTCTTGTAATTGTGTTGGTAGTAACGCATGTGATAGAAACATAGACTTTGATGGCAGATAAGGACCACTTGGGCCACCTAGTCTGCCCATTTCCTTACCTACAGGATAAGCTGCAGATCTTATTTAACCAACAGCCTATTTCTGCCTACCCTGCACAAAAATTGCCTTATGTCTGTCCCATGCATTATTGAATTCTCCCACAGTTTTAGATCCCACAACCTCCTCAGGAAGGCTGTTTCATGTGTCCACCACCCTCTCTGTGAAAACCACCACCCTCTCTGTCTCATAGTGTGATTTGCACCACACGGTTTGGCGCAAGTTGCCTTTCGACATGCATAACCCATTTTAGCATCAGGCCCTGTATTCCTTGTGAGGAGATCACCCCCTTTGCAAGGAAGTGTCTCAGTTTCCAAGAAATCTATAATGTTCATATATTTCCAGTTTCTTAGCCAGGCATTAACAGATTACATGGTACACACTTGCAATGTGGGGATGCACTTAGGGCTGATAGAATCTCTGAAATGATTACCTTATTAATGTAGTTCTTTATCTTGTTGATCAATTTTGCAAAATCCTTTTGTATTGCCTCTAGTGGTCTTCTGGCAATATTGTTCATCCCTAGATGGATGATGAGAACTGGGTCATTACTTGCTTTCCCTAAAATATTATCTTGAAGATCCATGATGTCTGCTACTTTTTCCCCTGCAATGCTAGAGACCATTGTGTTCTTCTTATCAGTCTGGCAAATTTTGTAATCAGTGTACTTGATAATGGAGTCCTCGGAACAATCTTAGGGCTTTCTTGAGTTTTACTAGTTTCAGCCAAAGAGTCTGATGCTAAAGTAGCTTCAGGGAGAAGACAATCATTCTGTAATACAGCAAGTCTTTTTCTTAATGTTATGTCACTATTATGCTCTTCTGCTTTCCTCCCTGTTTCTTAAATGCTCTGGCTTCAGCTCTGGTTCATTCTGTGTCCTCTTCAGAGGAAGAGAACCCTTCCCTACTACTTTTCTTATTTTCGTTTCCTGTATTTACAGTAATGGTAGTGTTTGCTCAGCTTTATTTATTATCATTCTGCCTTAAGAGGTCAAGGAAAGTGAAGCCAATAAAAGACTCAAAGTTACGCAGGTCCTTCAGTCTTTGTAATTCCTCCCTTATGCTAAAGAGTTCCCATTCCGGATTTTTGATATTTATGCATCATTCACATATGAAATCTTCTGGGGGTGTTGGAAGTGGCACTTCCCCGTATGCATATTACATAGCATACATTTATAGATTAGGGGAGAAGGATTTGGTAGAGGGGGATCCTATAACTGTGCTACTATTGGGTTCTAACATCTTGGAGTGTCCCTCCTTTGGGGTCTTAGTCTTAGCAGCAGAGTTTATTTCCTTATTAAGATATGATAAGGCAGGTTAAGTGTCTGGTACAGACATCAATTATATAGTCATACTGCTTTGTGTTACATTGTTTTCCATAATAGAATTTAGTGGCTTATTTCTGGTTTTGCTCTCAGGTAGAAGTTCAGAAAGAACAATTTTACAGGTGCTGGGAATTTCTTAGGACAGATGTGGGAGAGATTAAACTACGTTAGTTATCTGACTCCTGTAGAGTTTCCTGCCTGGCAACCTGGCTGTTTTCTCTCACACTCAGCTTCAGCTTGCAGCACAAGCACATTTATGGTGGATTTCTAACTCAAAAGAGGCTGGTAAGGTCACACATTGTGCAATCCCAAAATCATTTAAAATTGCAAAACACTGCTAAAAAAGGCTCTGCTAAACCCATCATGCACAGTCTCACTATTTGTTTACTGGGTATAATGCTGCTTATAGCAGAACTCTATTTGGTGATTTTGTGATCCAAGTGAAGCTATTGGACTACTGTACCTGTCAACCATTTCTCCCTGCTTAGCTATGGATAGAGTAGAGGTAGAAATAGGTAGTTTTGTTTTGTTGTTTTGGTTTTTTAAATAGATAATAGTGGGTAGTAGTGAGAGTAAAAGAGATAATATTTCCTTTGCAAAAAACACCCTAATGGTCCCTGGCATGCCAGCTTCCGCTCATGCTCTCTGGATAGGGATCCACAATGCCGCATCAACAATTTTATGTCAACGTGACTTTACCCAAACACCACTACATCTACTGCAATTGTGGTCAGAATGATGCTGGTGTGTTAAATCTTATTGTTTTGCAGGGGGTGTGACCTCTGCACCCCCTCTTTAGGATTCTCAACTCTGAGATGGAGCTGAGTCGAGGATGGGGTGCAGGACCTTGGGGAAGGGTGCCAGGGTCCCAGGCAGACTTTGCAGTGATGTGGCAATGTTGTCAGTATAGACCACGTCACAGTAAAGTTGTCACTATAGCAATGGTATACCCTGGATAGTACACATGCTAATGCCATTTTTTTTTTAGCTCAAGGTATTTTTGTCATGGGGCTTGATACCTCAAGTTTCTCCATTGTTTATCCACCATGCTATCCCCATGCAGGACTCACTGTGTGCATTGTACCTATAACCTCAGCCACAAGGTGTAGTGGGGATCTCCTTCAGGACCTTGCCAAGTACAGCTCAAAATTCTGTCACAAGGGACACTTGAGAGCAACCTTCTCTGTTTGTCCACAGAGACCATGCACATCACTACTGTAATAGACCCATCACATGTATATTATTTAGTATTATAACATGGTATCTGACCAAGACTGCCTACTGATTGATTGAAAACAAGTGATATGGGCGAGCTTATCCTACAGATAACTTCTTATCTGAATCACTGTAGCAATGGCCCTTGTAGGCTTACCCAAAATATTGAGGTAGTCAGCCATGGTTCTGCAGTAAGTTTAAAAGATAGAAACTTTGTATCTCCTCCAAACTCTTTCTGGCTTTGCCTGAGAAAACACCCAACATATATTTGTTTCCCTCAGTCAGTGGGTAATTTTTTACTCACTGCAACCAATCCCAGATGACAGATGAAGTTCAGTACAGTACAGTACATGACTGCTGTATGCACAACGTTGCATGCAGCATGTGTGTTTCACTCCTGCACACTGTTGTCTGGCCTACATAAACTGCACTACAATGTCCCTCTTCAGCAGGAATCCATGGTGGCACAAAGTCTTGAAGGCAAAGCACAGCATGTATCATTGTTCCCTTTTCTCTCTGTCTCCATCTTCAGTTGGAGGTCCAACAGGCCCCTGTTAACCAGGGCCGTCTTAGGTAAGGCAACTGTTCTACAGTATGGTGCTCAGAAACATGGGTGTCCCATCTTGATCATCCTGGATTCTATAATTTACCAGTGTTTTAGAATTCAATTTCCAGGATGTTACCGGTAATCCGAAACAGAATATTTTTTCACACTTTTTAATAAAGTAGTACGTCAGAATGTTTTATCATGATTTTATGAAAGTTTGCAGGCAGGATGCCTTACACATTGCATGTCTGTAAACAAGTCCTAGGGTTGTTGCTCTGAGCTGCACAAAAATGGACTCATCCCCAGAGCACGTTTGCATGGGGCCTTACATACCTGGAGGGGTGGTGTGTCCATGAGCAAGTCTGAGGGTTTTTGCAACTTATGGCTTGCTCCAAAGCAAGTTTCAGCACAGTCACTTTGACTTGCTCAGGGACAGAATAACTCCCTCACAATCTGCAGGTAGGCAAGCCCCCATTTGCAAACTTGGAGAGTAAAGTCCATCTGATTTTATTGAGGGCACACAGTGTAGAACACCCTCTTTGTATCCCTCCACATTTCTCACAGCACATTATCACCCTCACCATATCAGAGAATAAACTGGCAGTCTGCTCCACAACAGTCCCCTGACAGAACATTTTCAGCTCCCACACACAAATTCAGTCTGACTCCTGGACTCACAGAACCCTTTTCAAATAAAAACTAGTGTAAACAAACAATATGCGCAAAATGGAATGTGACCCTCTTACTTGCTCAGGGACATAGAGTGAGTAAGGCCCCTTAATGCAAACTTGCTCTGCTCCACGTAGAAGGCAATGCTCCCCCAGATCAAGTTTGTACTAAGGGGGTATTTACACCCTGTGTTTCCCTGAGCAACTCCAAGAGTTTCTGATTCTTACTGCTTGCCCAAAAACAATTTGGGGAAGGGTGGTTGGCATGGATGTGATCCTGAACACATCTGATGGTCTCCATCACTTGTTGCTTGCCCAAGGCAGTTTTCAGGTGGAGCCTCAGACATCTTGCAATGTGGGCAGTAGGTAAGGTATACTCCTCCCACCTCACAACTTACTCTGGGGCATGTTACATGTGGCAGAGACCCCATCATAGGTTCATAGGATGTTACAAGTTCAGGAGGTCAGAGACCGATAATGAACTCTCCATTATTTTATCTCTAATGGTGGTAAGAGAGTTTCTTCTCACCCATATACTTATCTAGTCTTATTTTGAACATGTCAAGGTTTTCACTTTCCACTATAACAATAGATAGTAAGTTCCATATCACAGTCACTCTTTGAGTAAACCATCTATATCTTTTTGTAGTTCTAGTTACTGTACTATTTAGTTTCAAATTGTGTGACCTGGTATTATTCATCCCAAAATATGTTACGAGTCCTATAGTTTCTAATATAGTTTTGTCTCTTGATGCCTTAAAAGCTAAGCACAGATCCTCCTTAATGGCTCTGTACTCCATTGAGTACTGTCCCAATTGCCTTCACAGTTGTGCTGCTTTATATTATTCACTTTCCTGGTGGCATTTCTTTGAACTTTTTCTACCATCACTTTTCCTTTTATAGAGATGGGTGCACAGAAAGGGGCATAGTATTTCAGGTGTGTTCTCACATGACTGGAGTATAGAGGAATGAAAACTTCAGGTTCCATACTTTTTACATGTTTGAGAATATGCCACAGTATACTGTGTGTTTGAGAATACACCCCAGTATACTGTGACATTTGTGTTACCATTTTTATGGTATGCATATCATGTGATAGGTTATCAGTTATAATAATTCTGAGGTCCTTTTCATTATTAGTAGTCTCTAATATTTTAATATTAAGTGTGTAAGGTATTTTTAGATTGTTTTTATACAAATGCATTACTTTGCATTTTGCTGTATTGAATGACATTTTATTTTTGTTGACCCATTCATTTAAATTATCAGAATTATTTCTTAGAGTTATAGCTGTTGGGGGATTGTGGACAATAATCCAACTCATCAAAACCCATTGGGGATGAGAGTCATAGTTCATAATTGGAAGGATAGGCCTGTAGTTCAATGAACAAGCAGCCAGCCACTCCCACTTCCTGAGCTATATAAGCAGTTCCTCTCAGCCTCATTGTGAAGCACTTTCTCTTTGCAGCCGGAGGCTCTGTTGGTCTGTCATCTGACCTCCATGACCCAGAGTATTTTATTTTTGTATTTTTATTTATTTAGTTTTTGTTGACCGGAAAAGGAGGGCTAGACAATCTGGACTATTTTCAGCCTCACGCCAGGGGAGAGAGGAGATACAGATGTTAACCAACTGAAATTGAATCAGTGCAGACTTCGGGAAATGTTTGCCTAGGTAAATATGCGGACGATTGTAAAATTGAATAAGATTAAGTTGTTGGTGGTATTTTTAGTGAATGGAGGAAATTTGGCCAGGTCACAAGTATGATAATTTCATACCTTTTTACATTAAACTTGACCTTTCAGAAAATTCGGTCTTGGCATTTATCATTTTCTAACCTTTCGGCCTGGGAACAAAAGACATTGTATCACTCAATCCTTGACTTGACTTGACCTCTTCTCCTCATTTAAACCTTAAATGTTGCTCTCCTGTCAAAGCTGAGTCCACTTTGTCACAGCTTACCAGTCACAGATTTCCCTGTTACATGTGGGATATCATGTGGCTTTCAGTAGCCTTCATGGTAAACTGGCTGTCTGAGACTCAATGAAGCATAAATCCTTAGCCGACAGAATGTGCCCATGACCTGGATGTCTAGAGGTTAAACATAGAAACATAGAAACATAGAATTTGACGTCAGATAAGGACTGCTTGGCCCACCTAGTCTGCCCATTTTCCTACCTAACAGATAAGCTGCAGATCATAGTTAACCAACAGCTTACTTCCTCTTACCCCCAACTAGGACTGCCTTATGTCTGTCCCATGCATTCTTGAATGCCCCCACTGTTCCTGACTCCACGACTTTTTCAGGGAGGCTGTTCCATGCATCCACAACCCTCTGTGTGAAAAAATACTTCCTCACATTACCTCTGAGCCATCCCCCTTCTATCTTCAAATTGTGCCCCCTTGTTGTTGCACATCTCGTTTTCTGAAAGATGCCACCCTCTTGAACTTTGTTGATTCCCTTGAGGTACGTGAAAGTTTCTATCATGTCTCCTCTCTCCCTCCTTTCCTCAAGGGTATACATATTAAGCTCCTTTAGTCTTTCTTCGTATGTCTTCTGGTGCAGACCCTGCACCATATTGGTTGCACTCCCCTGGACAGCCTCCACTCTGTCTATGTCTTTGCAGAGATGGGGTCTCCAGAACTGCACACAGTACTCCAGATGGGGTGTCACCAACTGTCTGTACAGAGGGATAATAACTTCCTGTTTTCTACTACTGATGCCTCTCCCTATGCATCCCAGGATCCCCCCCAGCCTTCCTTACTGCCTTCTCATGCACTAGCAAATGGACAGGAAGGAGGGGTGGAAGAACAATGGGGAATAATAAAAACTGCCATCACAGAGGTAACGAGCCTTTGTGTGAAGCAAATAAACAAAACAAGACGATGTAAGAAACCACTATGGTTCTCAAAGGAAGTGGCAGTGAAGGTTTGAGAGAAAAAGAAAGCATTCAGGAAGTACAAGGAATTGCAGAAGGAGCAGGACAGAGAACTGTATCAGTTAAAGCAAAGGAGGCTGGGAAGGCAGTCAGAACAGCAAAGGCCCAAACCGAGGAAAAGATAGCCAACTCGGTTAAGAAGGGGATAAAACCTTTTATAGGTACATTAGGGAGCGAAGGAAGACCAAGGAGGATAGTGAGGCTTAATAAAGGGAGGAGGGTGGGCAGAGGGAGACTGTGAAAAGGCAGAGATACTAAACAAATATTTTTGCTCAGTATTTACAAAGGAAGAGGGGAGGTATATAAAACAAACAGTAGTAACACTCTGGATACAGAAGTTGATACCGCCCATTTACAGAACAAAGGGTTCTGAAGAACTCTTAAAACTGAAGGTGGACAAAGCAATGGGGCCTGATGGGATTCATCCCAGAAATCTAAAAGAACTAAGGGTAGAACTAGTGACACCACTGACTACCCTTTTAACAAATCATGGGAGGATGGGGTGGTACCCGAGGACTGGAGGAGGGCAGATGTGATTCCTTCACAAAAGTGGGAGCAAAGCAGAAGCAGGAAACTATAGACCTGTTAGTTTAACCTCAGTGATAGGGAAAATGATGGAATCACTTCTAAAGGAAAGAATTGTCGAGTATCTAGAGGCCAGAGGGGCACAGGACCCTAGGCAGCATGGATTCACAGCGGGAAGGTCATGCCAGACGAATCTGATAGATTTCTTTGACTGGGTGACCAAAGTAGTAGATCAGGGAGGGGCTGTGGACATGACCTACCTAGACTTTAGCAAGGCATTTGACACAGTCCCACACAAAAGATTAATATGCAAGTTAGCCAGCCTGGGAGTGGGTCCCAAGATGACAGCCTGGGTAAAGAATTGGCTGGAGAATAGGACACAGAGAGTAATAGTAAATGGAGTCCACTCAGAAGAAAGGAGGGTTACTAGTGGGGTACCGCAGGGTTCAGTATTAGGACCGGTCCTCTTCAATGTCTTTATAAGCGACATTGCAGAAGGACTGGAAGGAAAAGTATGTCTCTTTGCAGATGACACTAAGATCTGCAACAGAGTTGATGCACAGGGTGGGGTGGAAAGGATGAGAAGGGACTTGGCAAGGTTAGAGGATTGGTCAAATGTATGGCAGCTTAGATTCAATGCTAAGAAGTGCAAGGTAATGCACCTGGGAAACAAAAACCCAGGGGAAGAGTACACAATGGGGGGTGAGATACTAACAACAACAAAATGGAAAGGGACCTGGGGGTAGTCATATCAGATGACCTAAAGATGGGTAAGCAATGTGAGAGGGCAGCAAGGAGGGCTGGGGGGATACTGGGATGCATAGGGAGAGGCATCACCAGTAGAAAACAGGAAGTTATTATCCCTCTGTACAGACAGCTGGTGAGACCCCATCTGGAGTATTGTGTGCAGTTCTGGAGACCCAATCTCCGCAAAGACATAGACTGGATGGAAGCTGTCCAGAGGAGGGCAACTAAAATGGTGCAGGGTCTGCACCGGAAGACATATGAAGAGAGACTTAAGGAGCTTAATATGTATAGCCTCGAGGAAAGAAGGGAGAGGGGGGACATGATAGAAACGTTCAAGTACCTCAAGGGAATCAACAAAGTCCAAGAGGGTAGCATCTTTCAAAAAAAAGAGGTGTGCAAGAACAAGAGGACACAATTTGAAAATAGAGGGGGGGGCGGCTCAGAGGTAATTTAAGGAAGTATTTTTTTACAGAGAGGGTTGTGGATGCATGGAACAGCCTTCCGAAGGAGGTTGTGGAGTCAAAATCAGTGGTGGAATTCAAGCATGCATGGGATAGTCATAAGGCAGTTCTGGGGGATGGGGGTAGGAAGAAGCAGGCTGCTGGTTAACTAGGATCTGTAGCTTATCCAGTAGGTAGGGAAATGGGCAGACTGGGTGGGCCAAGCGGTCCTTATCTGCCGTCAAATTCTATGTTTCTATGTTTCTTGCCCATCTTTAGGTCATCTGATATAATTACCCCCAGGTCCCTTTCCATTTTTACTGTTGTCAGTATCTTGCCCCCCATTGTATACTCTTCCCCTGGGTTTTTTGTTTCCTAGGTGCATTACCTTGCACTTCTTTGCATTGAATCTGAGCTGCCATACATTTGACCATTCCTCCAACCTTGCCAAGTCCCTTCTCATCCTTTCTACTCCATCTGGTGTATCAACCCTGTTGCAGATCTTTGTGTTGTCTGCAAAGAGACATACTTTTCCTTCCAGTTCTTCTGCAATGTCACTTATAAAGACATTAAAAAGGACCGGTCCCAGTACTGAACCCTGTAGTACCCCACTAGTAACCCTTCTTTCTTCACTGTGGACTCCATTTTACTACTCTTTTGCATTCTGTTGTCTAGCCATTTTATCCAGGCTACCACCTTGGGACCCACTCAAGGCTGGCTAACTTGTGTTTTAATCTTTTGTGTGGGACTTTATCAAATGCCTTGCTAAAATCTAGGTAAGCCATGTCCACAACCCCTCCCTGGTCTACTACTTTGGTCAACCAGTCAAAGAAATCTATTAGATTTGTCTGACATGACCTTCCCATCGTGAATCCATGCTGCCTTGGGTCCTGTGCCCCACTGGCCTCTAGGTACTCAACAATTCTTTCCTGTAGAAGTAATTCCATAATTTTCCCTACCACTGAGGTCAAACTAACTGGTCTGTAGTTTCCTGCCTCTGTCCTGCTCCCACTTTTGTGAAGAGGAATCACATCCACCCTCCTCCAGTCCTCAGGTACCACCCCATCCTCCCATGATTTGTTAAAGAGAGTAGTCAGCGGTGTCACTAGTTCTACCCTTAGTTATTTTAAAATTCTTGGGTGAATCCCATCAGGCCCCATTGCTTTGTCCACCTTCAATTTTATTAGTTCTTTCAGAACCCTTTCTTGTGTAAATGGACTGGTATCGACTCCCCGTCTTCAGAGTGTTTCTCTTGTTTGGTTTAGGTACCTCCCCCTCCTTTTCCTTTGTGAATACTGAGGAGAAATATTCATTCAGTATCCCAGCTTTTCACTGTCACCCTCTACCCACATTCCTTCCCCTTTATTAAGTCTCAGTATCCCTCCTTTGGTCTTTCTACCCTCCCTAATGTATCTATAAAAGATCTTATCCCCCTTCTTAACAGAGTTGGCTATCCTTTCCTTGGTTTGGGCCTTTGCTATTCTGACTGCCTTCCCAGCCTCTTTCTGCTTTAACTGATAAAGTTCTCTGTCCTGCTCCTTTTGTGTTTCCTTATATTTCCTGAATGCTATCCTTTTCTCCTTAACCTTCCCTGCCACCTCTTTTGAGAACCATAGCGTTTTTTTCCTTCTTTGTGTTTTGTTGATTTGCTTTACACAAAGGCTTGTTGCCTCTGTGTTTTGATTACTTCCCATTGTTCCTCCACCCCTCCTTCTTGCCTGTTTGCTAGTGCTTTTCTGAGGCACTCTCTCATTTTCCCAAAGTCAGCCCTCCTAAAGTCCAATACTCTTGCTTTTGTATGGCTTGATTGTGTGGCTGTGTTTATCATGAACCACACTTTTTTTATTTTATTTATTTATTTATTGAGTACTATCGGAATTGCAATCCTTTGAGTCACAGACTCTTTTGCAAAGGCTCCATGTCAGGTTACAGTCGATGGAGGGTAGACAAAATACAATGATGACAGATGGAACAGGTAATTATATACAGATTTCAGTACAGACAATCTTTTATACAAGGCTCCACGTGGGTTACAGGGGGTGGAGGGAAACAAGACAGTATATGACTAATTTTGACATGTATTATTTAGTTACAGTACTGACATGGTAGTCAAGAAACTTATTTAGAAGGTTATAAAGTTAGGAGGCATGCCTGCGATCCCTAAACAGAGCATTGAAGGATGCCATTTCACAGGGTCTAGGAAGCCCCAGTGTCAGGTGAAGAGGTGGGAGAGGAGGGTGAGAAGATCTATTTGCAGTCACATTTAGTGATTTCCATGAGTTGGGTTTTAAGACCTGATTTGAAAAGTGAGATGCTATGGGACTGGGAGAGAGTATGGGGAAGTGTGTTGAGCCATAGGGGGGCATGGTAGTGGAAAGATCTCTGACCAAGGAATATTCGACAGGGGGGAACCAGGAAAGATTATGTTGCTGTGAGTCTTGTATTATGCCTGATGGGGGCTGGACTGATGATGGGGAGTAGACCAGCTGGTGCTAGCTGGAGATGAATTTTTTTTGCTAGAATGCAGGTGTGGTACTTGAGTCTTTGTTGGAAGTTTAGCCAACCAGTCAGTGTGTACAGATCACAGGTATGGGTGAGTCTGTCACAACCTGTTACTAGGTGACAGGCTTTATTAAGCGCAGTGTTTATGCTGCTAAGGGTGGTGTTGTCAACTGTGCCATAAATAACAATCCCATAATAGATTAGGGAGAGGATGGAGGAGGTGACTGCTATCTGCATGGCTTGAGCAGGCAGGCTGCTTTTGAGCCTATAGAGGGTACCCACTCTGGTGTTGACCGCAGATGAGAGGAGACGTACATGTCTGTGGTAGGAGAGGGAGGTATCCAAAGTGATACCCAGGTATTTAAAGTGGGTAACATGTTCCAGTATGGAGCCAAGTGAGTTCTTAATTTGGAGTGCCATCTGGCTGTGTGGGCTTTGGCGATGAGCAAAGATCATGGACTTAGTTTTGCAATAGTTAATGATTAGGAGGTGATCAGTGAACCAGTTCTCTAACTCCCCAAAAAAAACCCTGAAGGGCAAGTTGGAGGGTGTTCGGTTGAGGGTGTTTCCAGTACAGAACCGCATCATCAGCATAGAGTAAGAGATGACCACTGCATGCTTTGGGGAGCGAGTTGAGGAAGAGGGTGAAGAGCAGTGGGCCCAAAATAGACCCCTGTGGAACCCCTGAGCAAACAGCTTTGGGGGTGGAGATGGTGGAGTTTTCCTTACTTGCTGTGACCATCCAGTGAGGCCATGGCCTCAGGGACCACATTGAGTTTTGGAAGGACATGGAGGAGTAGTTCGTGACTGCCCGTGTCGAAAGCCTTTATCAAGTCTACATAGATGGCCCCTGCTATAGAGACTTGGTCAAGGGCCTCGTGGATGAACGTGGTGAGTTCAGTGAGTGCCGCGACGGTGCTGTGACCAGACTGGAAACCATGCTGTTCCTTGCTAAGGAGGTTGTGTTTAGTTAGGTGTTCTGTTAGCTGGTCCAAGACAATTTTTTCCAGGGCTTTGGAGAGAGGAGGAAGCATTGAGATTGGCCTATAGTTGCTGGTGTAGGTGGGGTCACCATTCTTCAGAATAGGAGTGATTAAGGCTTTCTTCCAGGTTGAGGGGAACTGGCTGAGACAAAGTGAAAGGTTGAGAATTTTTGTGAGGTGAGGTAGTGTGACATCGAGGGTAAGACTAATGAGTTTTAGGTCAAGGGAGTCATTGCTGTAGCGGGTATTGGCGATAGCTTTGGTGATATAGCGTTTGGCCACATAACAAGGGATGACTCAGAGCTGGAAAGGGGGTGAGAGGTCTATACTCATCATTTTGGGTGGAGGGGGGATTTGGCAGGGTGGAAGAAATTTGGAGGGAGGATATGTGAGAGGTCCGAGAAGGAGTAATTATGGGCTTCAGTGATTTTGGCAGGATCTTGGGTTACATCCCTGTTCAAATTGAGTTGGGTAGGGGTCCGGGAATGGGATTTGCCACTGATTTCTTGTATGTTGTTCCAAAATTTTTTCCCATCTCCCCAGGAGGAGGAGGAGAGGGTATGCTGGTAGTAATTAGCTTTTGCCTGCCGTGTGGCCCATGTGCATTTATTGTGAGCCTCCCTATATAGCTGTCTATCCTGGGTGCGTTGGGTGTCAGTGGCTCTGTGCCAAAGGGTTGTCCCTCTGTTACATAAGGCTTAGGAGGGAGGGTGTGATCCAGGGGGTTGTCCTGGTTTTCACAACTTGCTTTGTGAGGGGAGCAAATATATCACAAGCTTTGTTGAAGGTAGTTATAAAGTGGGTGAGAGCAGTATCTACTGACTGCGTGGTGTATATGGGGAGCCAGTACCTATTGGAAAGGTATTCTTTGAGGTGTTTAAGGCCTCCTTTTTTGAGTTTCTGGTGCCAGGAGGTTTTTTGAGGGGCTGGGGGCAGTTTACCCGACCACCAGCTGGTTACCAGGGAGTGGTCACTGATAGAGTCAGAGAGCACAGTTGCCTGGGTGAGGTTTCGTGGCCTGTTGGTAAAAATTAGGTCTAATATGGTGGAGGTCCCAGACCTTGTGTCCCGCCTTGTCGGAGGGGTGACTATCTGGGTAAAGTCCAAAGCTTGGGCTGCGTCTTTGTAGCTGGATGTGGATGGGGATAGCCAGTTGACACTGAAGTCACCCATTAATATGGTTTCATTAGTATTAGGAAGGTGGGAGATATTGTGTATGATAGATTCAAATGTGAGTTTCTGGTTTCTCGGGGGGATACAGTCTGAGATAATGTGGACTGTTTTTGAATCCAGACTAAGTTTGACAGTTAGTGTCTGGGCTCCATGTTGCGGGAGGGGGGTATTTACAATGGTGGCATTGAGTTTGGATTTAACGAATATTACGCAGCCACCGCCTCACTTACTGGACCTATCAGCCCTAAAGATGTTATAGTTACTTAGGGAGACAGCATCATTGGGGATTTTATCAGATAGCCAGGTCTCAGAGAGGGCTAGGATGTCTGGGGCATGTTGGGCAATCCAACCTTGTAGAGGGGTGTGTTTTTTGGGTAGGCTGCAAATATTAAGTGATGCTAGCAGCAGTTTTCCCTGTGGATTGTTTGGGGAGATTTTTGTGATGGGGGGTCCTGGGTAGGGGTGGATATTGCCAGATAGGAGAAGTAGTAGGAGGGTGTGCTGCAGGAGGGAAAGCCTTTAGAGTTTGGGAGACACATGCTGGGAATGGTAGGGTGACCGTTTTTTTTTGTTGTAGGTGGGTACTGGGAAACTCGAGATGACACTGGGAAGGAGGGAGATGGCAGCGAGGGGGACCAACGTTGTGTTAACATGGGTAGAGGGAGGCTGGGGTGTGGGTTGGGGAAGAGCTGAGGTACAGTGCTTCCCTGTGTACAGTGTGGGTGTTAATGAGGGTGTGTGTGAGTAAAAGTATTTTGGCACTAATGGGCACAGGCGTGGGGTGTTGGGGGGTCTGGGCCAGTAATTATCTGTGATAGCTGAGGAATTAGTTTTGAAGATAGGGTCATGTGGTGTAGGATCTACAGGGGGGGGGTTGTAGAGCAAGGAGTGTGAGCCTGGAAATCAATAGCACTGTGATAAGAAGGAAATGCATTGTGAGTGTAGTAGGTGTGAGTAGTGAAAACAGTGGCCACTAGGGTTGGGTCTGTATAACCTGCAGCTGGAGAAGTTGGATGATAGGTTATTTTCGCATCGTCACCTGGCTAACTCAGGCTATAAATTCGAGAGCTGACCAAGGGCGGTGGTGGGGGCGGTGGGGAGCCAAACACGTAGCGTTCAGCGGGGCTCAGCCTGGGCAGCAAGTGGTGGTGCAAGGCAGCTGGTTTGGCTGGGGAGTCGTGCGGCAAGGCTGGGGGCGGGTGACCATTTAAAAAAGGCACCAGAGGCCAACGGTCATGGCAACAGCCAGTTGCAGGTGAGCTGATTACCTGGGTCAGTCTTTGCAATTCAGGCGTCTGGTCAGGGAGGGCTTCTGGGCTGGCCCTCGCGACCTCCGGTCTCCAGGGGAAGGGGGTGGTCTCTGCGGAGAAATGGAGAGAGAGAGTGGGTTTAAATAATGCAGATGGGAGGGCAAACGATTAAACAGCAGAGGCGGGCTGGTAATGGGTGGGGGGATATGAACAAAGGAGCTACTGGAAACTCAGAGAGCAGTGCTGGCGGAGCTACTACTATGGGTTGCAAAAACAAAAGCACTTTTTCAGATCATGTCAGCCCAGACAATAATTCCTCAATGAGTTCTAACAAAGTCCCGCTGTAAAAAGCACAAATTAGATTTTACAAACAGTCCCCAACAGGTTTCAAACAGGGGAGAAATCCATGCCTAGTATGCGGGGTGCGGTTGCAGCGAGGCAGAGTTTACTAACAATATTACAGGCTATTGCATGATATCACTGCTTGCTCCAGAAATAATTTTGTTCAAGAAATAGGGCCACCAGTTACACAGTTCTGCTCTGTTTCAGCCTGGGCAGCAAGTTGTGGTAAAAGGCAGCTGGTTTTGCCGGGGAGTAGTGCGGCAAGGCTGGGGGCTGTCGGCCATTTAAAAAAGGTGCCAGAGGCCAGCAGTCATGGTGGTCTCTTGTTCCCAGATGGCTACCCACTTCTAAATCTGAGATTCTTTTTCCATCCCCATTTGAGAGTACCAGGTCTAAGACTGCTCCCTCCTAAGTGGGTTCCAATACTAGCTGTCTGAGGCATGCCCTCTGTAGGGCATCAAGAATGACCCTGCTCTTGGATGTGCCTGCAGCAAAGGTGCTCCAGTTAACATCTGGCCTATTCAGGTCCCCCATCAACAATATCTCCCCTTTTTCTGCCATTCTAAGGATGCCTTCTGTCATTTCCTTGTCCATTCTTTCTCCCTGAGATGGGGCCTGTATACAACCCCCATGCAGATTGTGGTGCCATTTTCTGTCTCCAGGGTGACCCAGAGTGTCTCATCTGCTCCCTGTCTACTCTTTAGTTCTGTTGCTTTGATCCCTTCCTTTACATAGAGAGCTACTCCTCCTCCTCTTTTACCCTCCCTGTCCCTCCTGTAGATTGTGTATCCTGGTATGTTGACATCCCAGTCATGGTTCTCTGTGTACCATGTTTCTGTGACAGCCACAATATCTAGGCAATCCTCTTCCATCAAGGCCACTAGTTCAGGGAGCTTGTTACACAGACTATGGGCATTGGTACTCATCACCCTCCACTTTTTGATGGCCTTACCCCTTTTAGCCCCATTCCTGTCCTTACTGCCTTTGCCTTTTTTTACATTTACCTCTGTCTTGCTCCCTAATGACTTCTCTACCTTGGTGTTTACCTCACTAATTACCATGTTTTGTGGGGGAGGCTGGGATTTCCCTGCTCCTTTTCAGTGCCCCCCTTGGCTAGTTTAAATGCTTGCCAATGAAGCATTTAAACCTCTCACCTAGGATCCTGGTTCCCCCCTAGACAGATGCAGACCATCGCACCAGTATAGGTCTGAATCCCTCCAGGCAGCTCCCCAGCCCTCAATGAAGCCAAAACCCTGAGCTCCACACCAGTTTTTCAACCATTCATTGAATTCCCTGGTGAGGAGTGCCCTAACATCACCCTTGCCATAGACAGGCAGCACCTCCGAGAAGGTTACTGTATGCGCTACTTGTCTAAGGCCCTTCCCCAACTCTACAAACTCCTCTTGCACTGCTCTGATCCCATTCCTAGCTAGGTCATTTTCCCTAGTTGGACAATGACATCCAGCTCCCTCCCTTGTGCAGCTGCTCCCACAATCCTGAGGATTCGGTTCCTATCCCTCCAAGCCGTGGCGTCAGGCAGGCACCTTACCTTCCTCTCCCCTTCCTCCCCCATTTTGACCCCCCTAATGATTGAGTCCCCCACCAGGAGTTGTTTCTTTCCCCTGTGGGGTCTCATGCCACCCTCCTGTGGGTCTCCTTCGTGAAGATTCCCAGCATCCTCCTTGGGATCCACTGCAGGTGCCTCCGTAGAGGAACCACTATCCACCAGAAGAGGGAATGAATTGTGGAGAGGTACAGCTGGAGGGATGCAACTCTGTTCCACCACCCTCTCCCTCTCTGAGCCCACCCTGGTCCAGCTTCTCCTCTTTCTTGGCAGCCTCTGAGGTAGTGGCATTGGCCCTGGTGGTCCCTGGGTGGGGGAGGAGGTTTCACGAATCCTAGCCAGGTCAGCCTGGATACGGGCAACCTCTTCCCTCAGACCAGAGAGGTGCCTGCAAATAGGGCAGCATCGCAGCCTCCAGAATGTCTCCTTGAACACTGCCGCCCCACAGCCATTGCACTGCACCACTCCTATCATCTTATTTTGTGTCCCCTCTCCTGTTTCTCTGTATGTTTACTCTCTCCTCTCCTTACAACTGTCACCCTTCCTGTTCTGGGACAGCAACTTCCTATATTCTTCAGTAGCCTCTTTCTTCCTTGGTCAGTGTCAGACCGCCAGCAGCTAGGGGGGGAGAGTTAGATACTTTTTTCCTTTAGGGTTGACAAAACCAATGTTTCTCTATGATCCTTCCCTTCCTACTGCCAAACATGAAGTTCCTGTTGACAGTTAAATCGAGTGGCTATAAAAGTAGAACTGGCTTAGGGTGGGTGGGATGGAGGGCAATTAAGGGTTGTGGAAACTCAGGCCCAGATATTCAAATCTTTGCCCTGGGGTAAAATTAACATTGTCCGGAGTGCAAACATTGCCCGGACCAAATAGCCCAGCAGATTCAAAAGTAATAACCCAGTGCTAATCCTGCTGAATATAACATGCTAAGGAAGCCGGGCAAACTGGGCTGGAAGTGCAGGGCAAAAATAGCCATGGAACAAGACAGCTCTGAATGTAGCAAATAAGACAGCAATGCATATAGCACCCAGGCAGGCAGTGTGCAAACACCCACAGGAATACAGTGCAGAGGTGAACCTGCAATGCCCTGGAAGACATGCAATGAAGCACAGCCCTGAAAGGGACCCAAGAGCAGACAGCAGTGCAGAACGCAGAACATGACACACACCCAGCCACGTAAATGTCCAGAAGCCCCAGGACCCAGGTGCAACACCACAAAACAATATAAACCCATTGAAACACAAGCTGTCAAGAATGACACAGGACACAGTATAACCATGAAAGTGTAATTTATAATGCGACAAAGAAAAACAGAATAACAGAGGAGCAAGAACAACAATATGCACAACATAAAGCAGTGATATGAACACTAAACCAAACTAAGAGCTGCCACAACAACTACCACTGTTACTACAACTACTACGTCTAACACTACAGTAACTACCACTAATACTATTGCTACCATTACTACTACAGTACTACCAGTACTACCACTACAGCTATTACTACCACTATTATGGCTACAACTACAACTACTAACACTATGACTACGGAGGTCACATGATGGCAGCTAGCTAGGCAGCAGCTGGATTTATGAGCTCTCCCCTATAGCCACCTTTCCTGCCTCTCTGCAGAGTTATTTGGGCATTGGACCTAGGAATTTGACCAGAGAATATCTGATAAGCCTATCTACAATCTTTAAACGAGCTTTGGTGGAGGAAAATCAGTTGTATTACGCTGGGATTGAGGTGGATGGAAAGCAGGCCCCAGTCAGCACACACCTCCTGCCTCTCCGAGAAAGCTGCAAAAACAACTCAACCAAGGCACTTCAAAGTCGGATCGAGCTGGGGATAAAATACAGCAAGCCATTCCCTTACAGAAGATAGATTTCTTCAAGAACTTACTCCGTTAAAGGACATTTTGAGAGAAATGACTGGGGAGCTTAAGTCCTGCGTTCGATCTATCCTCCGTCTCTCTTAAGGTCGCGGATGTGGAGGCCGAGTGTTCTCAGCAGAGCAGTGGCAAATGAGGCTAACAGTGAAATTGTAGAACTCAAACAACAAATTAAAAACTGCAGCTCAAATCAGAAGATTTGGGCGCAATCGTCGAACAACTAATAATTTTGGGCCTACCTGAATTGGAGGAAGGACCAGACCTGCTTGTTTTTACAGAAGTTCCTCTGCAAGATAAATCGGCCCTTCCCGATCAGCCCCTCATACCATATTGAAAGGGCCCCCGCTCTTTGAGACCAAGACCCGTGACGGGATTGCCCGTCCTATTGTTGCCAAGTTCTTGAGTTATATTGAAAGGCAACATATTTACACAAAATCCGAGAGCTTAAAGACATTCTGTGGGGCACAACTAGAATCAGAATAATGCAGGACTTACCAAAGGAGACCCGAGAAAGGAGGGCTGCCTACCATCCAGTGGTTCAGAAGCTCATCGCCGCCTCTATACCCTTTATAATGGTGTATCCGGCTATCCTGAGGGTCACCGTGGGGGGTACAGCCATGACTTTCAGCTCTCCCGAGGTGGCTATTAAAGAACTGGCGAACAGGCTCCCGGACTTGTTCAAACCATCCGGTTGATAAGGCTTCCATACTACCATCAGACAAAACTATGCTGGCTCTGGGGTTTTCTCTTTTTCCCCTAGTATAAATAATAATATCTTTGCCTCTCGCCTGATTTATGTGGTTATAGGCTTTAGCTGTTGGTGCTCTCTGTCTAAGGGGCTCTCGTTTTGCTCTTACCTTTTGTTCTCTCTGCTTTTGTTGGTCTTCCTCCCTTTCATTCTGTTTCCTTTGGTTCTGGTCTCTCCCTGGTTTAGGTGGTGTCCTAGCTCTTCTGTCTCCCTCGAGGTGGCCCAGTAGGGTCTGGGCTGGGGGGGGGGTCTTCCTGTCGCGTTCGGTGTAGGATCTCCGTTCTGTTTGTGGTTGGGCCTCCCCACAGCGGAACTTTTCTTGGCGGGTTGCGGTTTCCGGGGGGGAACTTCCTGGGGACCGGACTGGTTTGGTTCCTCAGAATTAGCGGTCCCTTGGAAACATCTGATGTTAGTGGCGCTCCCCTGGATTCTAGTGCCTGCCGCCTTTTTCCTTGTGGTATCGCTGGACCCTTTGATGAGCGACTGGATAATGTAAGTCGCTAATTACTTAAATATGTGTAAATGCCCGAGGGCCTGTGTGGTCATAAGGGGTTGGAAGAAGGATGCCTTATTATTCATGTACCCTGTTTCTGGCCTGGGTTTCAGTTTTGCCCTAGAGTTGCTATGTATTCCTGCAAGGGATTTACTGCTATGACTGGGTTCTTGGAGGATCGGGTGCTGGGTGCAGTTGTCTCGGGGTGAAGTTAATTTTATTGGGCCTAGATTTGCGTAGAGAGGTTTATCCTGGGTATTAATACTCCCACGGGGTAATGTACATCACTCTAAGAGCCGCCCTTGGCTCAGCCTCCCTTGCTTTTGAATTTCTGAGCCTTTTTTTTTTTTTTTGGTTGTTGGATGAGGACGGACAGGGTACAAAGTGGGATATTGATGGTAGGGGCCCCACGGAGGTTAAGATTTGTCAGATCTTCAGACTTTTTCCTTGGTCTGATCTCCTTACTCCTATGGGATAGGGGCGCAGGGGGTGGTTTGGGGGCTTGGGTCTAGAAATGGCTGCTCGCTGGGTGTGGAATCACGAGCAGATATGGTGGGGTTTGCTAACCTCTCCCTGGGTTTGGGTATATTAGGATGTGTTATAGCTTGTTGGTTATTACAGGTTGCTATTGGGTTCTCGTTGAAGTATTTTGGGTGTTGGTTTCTATATACCATGCAGGATTCAGAGGTTCGCCTTAGGAACCGGGTGGTCCACAGTTTTGGATTTTAACCTACTTTATTAGAGTTGCATATAATCGGGCCATCCATTGTATATAGTTTTCTTCTGGTTTGTTGGGAGTATCCGCTCAACTATTGGGCATTTCGGACAACTATATGTAAAATGCTTTTGGGTGGCTATGGTTTTGGGAGTAAGGGGTGGGGTGGTTCTCCTATGATCTGGTCTGCTTTAAATTTTGGAGGAGGGTTTTTGTGGGGAGGGTGGGGTGGGGTAGATACGAAAAGGTCTCTAGTTGTTTTATGTGAGGTGCACCCTGCTTCAGTAGATAATATATATTCTGTCTGGATATCTAATTGCTTTGATACTTCAAAAGATGGCTGGAACCACAGTCAAAATAGCATCCTGGAATGTCAGAGGGTTGAGGATCGGGCCAAACGTTTACAGGTCTTCAATCACTGTTCCTTACTCCATATTGACATTCTTTTCTTACAAGAAACACACCTATGTCATGACGAAGTTAGGCTGCTCTCTCGGTCTGGGTTCTCTCAATTTTATTTAGCAGGAATTCCTGTTTCAGCAAAGGGGTAGCGATTCTTTTTAAAAGACATGTTTTGTTTATTAAGGACTTAGTTCTCTCAGACCCAGAAGGGAGATTTGTACTAGTTAAAGGTACCCTAAATGGAGAAAATGTGGTTCTCGGTTCAGTTTATGGACCGGTGGGAGGAAACCCTGAATTCTTTATGACATTGTTGGACAAGATGGCCAGTTTCTTGCCCACTCAATTCGTGTTGGGTGGGGATTGGAACGTGCCCTTCTCCTTGAAGTTAGATAAAGAACCCCAAGACAGGCGCACGCCTACCTCGCCCAAAAAGCCCTCGGTGAAATGGTCTCACTACTAGGTTTAGGAGATCCGTGGCATCTGGCTAACCCTTCCTGCCGTGCTTTTACCTTCCAGTCTCAATCACATGGTACTAAATCAAGATTGGACATGATACTAGTTAGTCTCTCCTCCTCCAAGATTCCTTTGTCTGGTATGGAACCGATTATTGTATCGGATCATGCTATAGTGTGGATACAAATGTCCCTCGATCCTGACTATTCCGTGACTCCACGTGGTGTTTAAATACTCAGTTGTTAAAGGACCTCAGTGCGTCTCAGAAATTAGCTCTAGGATATTTCTTTTCTGGCCGACAATATGAATTCCACCCTAAGGTGGATATGATATAGGGAGCCTTAAAGTGCTATCTCAGAGGTGACCTTATCAAAATGGCCTCCTTAGGCGGAAGGACTGGCTAGCTAGGTCGCTGGAATTGGTTGGCAGGATAAGGGAACTAGACTGTCAGTACCCATCATCCTCATCGATGTTAGATCTTAAGGAAATTCTTTTGGCTAAGAATGAATATTCCGATCTTTTGAAAGAAAAAACAGAATACTGTCTGGTGAAAACCCGGGCTAAATATCTGGATTTTGGTGAGAAATTCGGTAAATTATTAGCTCTGCGTCTGCGCACACTCGAGAGTTCGAGGATTATTCCCTCTCTGGTTTCCTCATCTGGTAACACTGTTCCTTCGCCCAGAGATATTGCTCAGGTTTTTAAAGAATATTATTCGAGCCTCTATAGTCGTTCCCCAACACCCTATCCGATAGCGGATATTAGAGAATATGTAAAAGGAATCGGAGTTCCATACATGTCGGAATCTCAGAGTGCGGCCTTATTTACCCCCATCTCAGCTGAAGAAATAAAAAGTGTCATAACTTCATTGGTTCCAGACAAGGCACCGGGCCCAGACGGATTTCCAGCAAACTTCTACAAAGTTTTTGTCAAGGAGCTCACTCCTATCCTTCTCGAATTATATAACTATTTTCTGATCTCACCCGACCTTGATCCTGCTTTATTCGAGGCCACCATAGTTCTAATTCCCAAGGTAGACAAAGATCCCTGGGATCCGGCCAATTACCGCCCAATCTCCCTCCAGAATTATGATGTTAAAATACTGGCTAAAATACTCGCTGAAAGGATCAAAATGATCTGGTTGGGTCTTTTGAGCCCTGAGCAGGCCGGTTTTGTCCCCGGGAAGTCGGCGGCTGATCATCTGAGGACCTTGTCCCATATCTCGCAGTATGCCCGGACTACTCCTGGCCCAGTTGCCCTTGTTTCTCTTGATGCTGAGAAAGCATTTGATCGGGTCGACTGGTCCTTTTTATGGACAGTAATGGAGGAAATGGGCTTTTCAACTCCCTTTTTGAATCTGATACAGATATTCTATAAATGTCCCTCGGCTAAAATTTATTGCAATGGGGTCTTGTCCCCTCTTTCCGTCTTTTGCTGGTACTAGGCAGGATGCCCCTGTCTCCTTTGCTTTTCAATTTATATTTGGAACCCTTGTTGATCAATCTTAAGTCTTCTCCTCAGGTGAGGGGTATCAGGCTCAAAATCGGGAGCTAATCTTGTCGGCATATGCAGATGATGTCTTGTTGCACTTAGTGGATCCAGTAACGTCCCTAGGCGCAGCTCTGGGTATCATTAGGCAGTTCAGTTCCTTTTCTGGTTATAAACTAAATATTTCTAAATGTGAGATCTTTCCTTTAAACATTTATACTTTCAAGCGGGATTTTCAAGCCTTTGGGTTGAGGTGGACTTCAGTTCAATTAAATATCTGGGGATTCATTTTCTACAGATATCTCTCTTTAAAAACTAAACCTAACTAAAATTAGAGACTCGGTTAGCCAAGATTTGCAACGCTGGACAGTGCTCCTATTTCCTTATGGGCAGAATCAATATTATTAAAATGAGCGTCCTTCCCTGAATCTTCTATCCATTGAACCTTATTAATCTTTGGGTCCCCTTTCCTTTTTCAGCAGCTTCATAGCTTGATTTCTGCTTTTATATGGCGGGAAAGGGGCACGTTGCTCTTATGGTACCCTATCACTTCCTAAAGAGAGGGCCTGAGACTCTAATTTTCATTATACTACTGGGCGGCCCACCTGTCCAAGTTAGGTAAGTGGTTTTCCACGAATACTGAATGCTCTCACCCAATCTGGCTTCAGCTGGAAAAGACCTCTCTTTCCGAACTTAAAATGGATATATCGGCCTTACTTTACCAAACCCTGAAATCACTCTCTCATTTGATCTCAGATGATGCAACGGCAGTTTCCCTTAAAGTGTGGGCCCAATGTCTCAAATTTTTCCGGATTTTCAACCATATGGATTTAGGGCAGCCGATAACACTTAACCCCAATATTAAGCTAGGAGACTCATGGATAGGATCGAACTGGCTCCCACAACTTAAAGATCTCAGGGTTGAGCATTTGTTTGATCAAACCTTGCTCCTTGATTCTGAAGGAATTTTAGCTAGATTTGGCATATCAAACAGAGATATTTTTAAAGTGCTCCAACTCTGGCATCTGGTGGGTAACAAGTTCGGTGTGTCCTATAAGCAATCGGTAGTTCACCCCTTTCTCTCCAATATTATTACGTTGGCCTCTCAACCCCATTCAATCTCGCAGATCTATTCTTACCTCCTGACTTTTAACTTAAGGGAGGAGGTCGGGGTCCTCGGGTTTGGACGCATCTCCTTCGGGCGTTCCACTTTGGAGAAATTTTGGTCTAATTTACACAGATACCATACACAAGACAGGTTTCGGTTAGTGCAGTACAACATTGTCAATAACCTCTATTATACCCTGTTAAACTGTTCCAACGTAACTTAATTTCCACCCAGACTGTTTCAGGTGTTTGCAAGGTGAGGGCAATTTAATTCACATTTTCTGGGAATGCTCAAAAGTTGCCCCTCTGTGGTCCCTGATTGGGACAATCTGGATCCCCTTCTGGGTCTGAGTGGTTTTGCCCTGTAATCTGTGTTTTGGGGACCTTTCTCAAGTAGATAATGTGGGGCGTAGATATTATATGGCCTGATATCCATGGCAGTCAAGAACCTGGTTTTAAGACACTGGCGGGATCAATTGGTTTTATCATGCTGACTGGTTAAAGGAGTTGATGTCATATCTTCAATCTGAGAACCTGATTGCCAGCTATAAGAATCGCTTGGACCTATTTCGTAAAAGATGGGGTAAACTTCACTCCCTTTGCTTACCCTAAAAGAGGAGACCTGGCGACCTGATCCCTTGACCCTCATACTACATAGTGTACTATTTGCTAATTTTATGGTTCTATGTATTATGATGGATGTGGGACCTGTTAACTTCTCATTACAACTAATCTGCTGTCAGTTAGGATACCAATCAATATGTGATGAGAAGATGATATCCAGACTCTTGTTTTCTGTCACATAGGTTATCTGTGGGTGCACCCCTGGGGAAGGGATAAGGGAGGGTGGGGAAAGGTTATCTTTTAAGTGATATTCTGGTTGGGAATATATTATTCATTTTGATTCTTTTCTTTGTCCTCATGGTTCCCGGATATCCTATACATTTGCTTTTTGGGTGGGGGGTGGGGGGTAGGTATGGCTTGCTGGTTTATATCTTGTCTGTCTTGTTATGATGGTACTGTTTTTGAAATTAATAAACTTAAATTTCAAAAAAAAAAAAAAAAAACACTATGACTACGACTACTACTATGACTACAACTACTACAAACACAAAAGCTACCACTACTAGAACTACAACAACTAATACTAATACTAAGAGAACTACGGCTATGGTAAAAGAGGGAACAGGGATGTGGACACAAAATAAATGGGAACAAAAGGCCTCAGAAAGCACAGCAGTCCATCAAGGAGGGGAGCAAACAAACAAGTGAACAGTCCTAAGACTGGTTGCTGGGCTGTTCTGGCAGTCATGCTTCAAGGACAGCTGCCACCCTCCTGGACTCTGCATAGCACAGATACCCATCTTTAAACATTGGAACTATGGGCGAAGGAGGAGGAAACACTATGGCCTTGTGAGTGCCTGAGAACCAGTGAAGGACCACAGACCATGGTACAGTGTGAGGGGGACCCACTGATGACTCCGGTTGCCTCAACACTGCAGCCCGTGGTGGTTGGTGGTGTCATCAGAGGTGGGTGTGAGACGCAGCTCACACCACCTAGGACAGGTATGGTACAGCATGTGTCCACCTGATACAGCATGACAGCTCCGGGGCCGGCAGTACACCATCCTACTGTTGTGTTACATGCATTAAGCGACCATGGAGGGATCATGTTGTGCTCAATGTATGCATGACGCACTGTGGTGTGCCTGTGTTGCTTGTGCAGGGCATGCAGCACTGCACTGACCCTGCTGTGTGTGACCGTGTTAGGGCGTGCATGCATGGGGACTTAATCTGCATCTTCAGAGACTGCACTGTGTGGGTTGCATGGGTGTGCTGTGGTTCAGACACCTTAGAGGGTGCAGGTAATGGTGGTGGTACTGGCCTACCGTGCATGGTACTGGTCACTGACACTTTCATTTATTGTGTCACAGCAGTGGGTGTACAGAAATCAGTGGTCCAGCATGTGGCCAGGACAGCAGCCATGGTGCAGGATGTGGAGGACGTGACCAACATGCCATCAACATCGGTCATGGGGTGCCTGTGTGGCTCGATTGCGACAGCACACAGGTGGCAGGCCTCAGAACATGGTTTCCACATGCCTGTGGGTGATAATGACTCCTCGGATGGGGATGCTGGACAACTGGGGGCTGGAGTCATGCTCGAGGATGCGTAGATGGAGGATCTTAGTAGTGGCCAGGTGGTCATTCTAACGGTCACAAGTGAGCATAGCTCCAAGGAATCAGAGCAGGAGTACTACTTGCCAGTGGAGGGGACTGTGTGCGGCAGCATAGGGGTGGAATCTGCTGGGGTGCAGCACATGGATGCCATGGGGGAAGAGGCCCAAGCCACCAGTGGCATCATACCACAACAGGTCATAGGCCGGGGGGGTGAGGTGTGTGCACTGCTGGACATGCGATGCCATCCACAGGGTGCAGTTCAGGCCCCACAACAAGCACAACACACCACCGTGCCCATGCAGCTGCTGGCCCAACAGCAACTACCACGCGGACAGCATCCCCACCATGCCCAACATCAGCCACCACCTCCAGTGGACTAAGGCATTGCTGCGCCTGTGGGGCTGGATGGTCAGGGGTCCCGACCTCTGCTCCAGGCTGCCCTGTCATCCCAGCAGGAGGCCCAGCTGGACTTGCATGCCTTTAGGTGGGAGGTGCAGCATTAGTTTTTGCAGCTGAGGGAGACTGTGGGCATGGCTCTTGCTAATGCAGAGCAACAGGCAGAAGACAGGATGGAGTATGTACTAGCCACACTTGATCATAGCTTTGCGGGTCTCACCACCGCTGTGGGTGATCTTGCCACTGTGCTGCATGAGGTGCCCAGTGGGCAGCAGGGTGAGCATGCAGGATGGCATGGTCGCAGCACATGTGAGCACAGGCAGGCCTCTAGTGGTCACAGGGTGGGCACAGGCTCCAGCACAGCTGCATCTCAGTCCTCCACTGGCACCTCGTGGCATTGTGGCTTGCCATCTACCCTGGCTGGGTCTGCAGGTCATCAGGGATGCAGGCGTTCCACCCTCCTGACATCACCGCAGTCCTCCACGAACATGTCATCCACACAGAGCACTCCTAGCTCTGTGTCCCACATGGACAGGGCGCAACATGTGAGTGGTGGTAGATAGGCACTGCTGCCATGCACAAACACACACACACTCACACATGCACAGCCGTGGTCCATTTCATACATGGACACCTTGTCCCTGGCACCTCCCACCACACCCCACTTACTTATGCCATGGCTGGCCACCTTGATCACATGCGTGTCCTGCACTTCACACTACACACATATCCAGATCACATACTAGCACTTACACTGTGTATTGCACATACTTTGTACACTGTCATCACTGTCGTGGTTGTCTGCACATATTAAAGTCTCTGTTCTTGTAACGTATGTTGCCTGCGTTGTGTTTACTCACCGTCCTGTCTGGGCCAGTGTCCTGATGATGCCACTGCTGTGCTCCAGGGCCCTGCATGCCATTCAAGGATCTCTTCTCTTGAGTTGATCTACTATCCCTCTGACCTCTGGTTCTGGGTCACTGTCGGCCTATTCCACAGGTTCAGGCACCTATATCCCATGGCTATGTGCCATGTTATATAGCATACAACAGGCTAGGATGATATGGCATACCTTCTGAGGCCTGTACTATAGGGCACTGCCTGACTAGCCTAAGCAGTGGGAGCGCATCTTTAGCATGCCAAAGACCCTCTCTATGATGTTCCTAGTAGCAGCGTGTGCCTCATTGTACCTCTCTTCAGCCTCTGTAGCCGTCTGGGGTACAGGTGTTAGCAGCCAGGGTCACAGGAGATAGGCACTGTCCCCTGTGGAAAGATGTGTACCTGTTACTGTTGCTGTTCTGCTGTTTGCCCCTTGCCACAGTGTGTCCCCTGTGTTGCTGTCCCCACCCCCATCCTTGCATACCCCTGCCTGTCCCCACCCCCACTGTGGTGTGTGCATGTCGTGCCTGTCCTTAGTCATCGACAAGGTGCCTACTGGGTATCCTGCCCTCCTCAAAAACCTGGCACAGCCATGATTAAGGCATCATGGGCACTGCCAGGGTACTGCACAAAGACATTGCTGATGCGCCCTGTCACATCGCACACCACCTGGCAATTGATGGAGTGGTACCCCTTCCTGTTCATGTATATTACACTGCCATCACCAGGTGGTGCACAGATGGGGACATGGGTGCAGTCAATGGCATCAAGTACCACTGGTAGGTGTGCAACTTGATAGAATTGCTGCATGGTTGCTCTGTGCTCAGCTGCTGTGCTGGAAAATACAATGAATTTACCAGCATGTTGCAGGAAAGCACCTAGGAACTGGGTCAGAAGGCATGAGGTGGCAGACTGCAATACCCCTATGGTGTCTCCCTTTGGTCATTGAAATGTCCCTGTGGCTAGGAAGCACATCGCTGCTGTCATCTTCTCCTTCACTGTCATGGCATGGCTGTGTCTGGTGTTGGGATGCAGCTGCTCATGCAGGAGTTCACATAGCTGCCTCAACATTCCTCTGTTCATCCTGTACCAGCCAGTGATGTGCTCATCGGGCAGGATCTTGAAGGAGACTCTGGGCAGGTACCACCTGTGTGCAGCATATCTTCTCCTTGTCATGTGTTGTGGGCCATGTTGGGACTGCTCTCTTTCTTCCTCCTCCACTACTTCTGCCATTAGGTGCAGCAGCACTGCATTTGGGCCTAGTGCCATGTTGACTTCCTGGTCTGGTCCCTCCTCCTCCTCTGAGGTTTGCCCTGGGATAAGACCTGCCTTTTATAGGCAGTAGCCAGTGCCGCGCTATGTGTCACACAATGCGGCCTTGCACAGCGCTGTTACTCTGAATATCCCATTGCATACATTATGGGTTTGCCCTGCGCTAATGAGGTTTGCGTGCGCTATCCACTCCTTTGAATATTGCGGACCCGCGTTGACCCGGTGCTATTCCTGTGCTAACAGTTTGCTTGCTACGCAATGCTTTGGATATCTGGGCCTCAATCTCTTTTTTTTTTTATTGTCCTCTTAATCACCAATTTTGGGTACTTCTGAGTAAGAAATGGAATTGTCCCTTGTTTGCACATGTTACCTACTGCATTGTCATTTTGGGTTAATACCCCGCAGTTTGGCAGCGCTTTCATGTAACTATGCTGCAGGTTTGTTTTGCTGTCTGTAAATACTTTTTTTGGCAAGCTCGCTGTGCCATTACTCTCCAGCAGCGAACAATTCCTCCACCTGTGGTTGTTTCTATGGTTCATAATAACCTGCTTACTGTGTATTTACAGGACAAGCCGACCCTGTCGTTATCTTGTTTCAAGAAGTTATGGGTTGGCTTCCATCTATCTTTTTTGCCTTGAATTTGATTTGTCTATATTTTGCTTTTCTTATCATTATGTCTTTCATGTCATGATGATATTTATTTAGTAGTTTTATCCAGTTTGTTCCTGTTTTATGTTTCCAATCCTGTTTATGACAATGTACAGTATATCTCACTGTTTGTTTTTCCTATTTTTTTCTCTGTATGACAGCTAGCCGTTAGTACTGTATTTTTGATTTGTCTAAACTTTGTTGCCAAGTTTGTATGTTGTTTTTCTATGAGTAAAAATTCCCCTACTCTTTCCGAGAAGTGCCATGGGATCTTTAACATCCACCTGAACAACCACTAGAACAGGAAGATGGGATCTTGGTTTAACATCTCATCTGAAAGATGGCACCTCACAAGCGTGGCTTCCCCCTCATGATGCACTACAGTGTCAGTCTTAGGTTTTTAATCCACGTGCCTGGTGTGGAGCATGAACTCGCAACATTCCACTCTTCTGACCACAGAAGAAAGTGTACAACCTGCTGAGGCACTGACACTGCATGGAGAGGAAAGGGGAGTTTCCAGTTATGCTGAGAATGGTGACCAATGTTTGTATAAGTGGACAAGTTTAGGCCCTGGCCTGTGGGGGGGGGGAGTCAGGGGACTTCTGCCCCAGGTAACATTTACTCAGTGCCCCAGGGCATTGGTAAGTGACTGGCTTGATGCCCAAAGCCAGAGCACAAGTCAAAGAATGTGCTGCAGACATAGCCAGCTCAAATACTGGGGGTCAGGTGCACCAGAGAGGCAGGCACATGAGGGGTTCAGTTATGTGGCTGGCTTCAGGACACAGGCCAATGTGGCATAGCTCCCTGAAGATGGCATCCTGGTGCCATCTCCCTGGTGCTGAGTAGCACTCCCCACCCCCAGGATCCCATGAAGAATGATATTGCCAGTCCTCATGTTCAGTGGTACCTCCTACCCCCTGAATGCCTGTCAACAATTTTACCAGTAGACTGGTTGTCCAGCAGACCCCCACCCACCATGCCAACTCCTGGAACACCACCCATCCAACTTCCTCTTACCAGGGTGTCCAGGAATGTGAGTGGATAGTTGGAATCCTGATATGGTGACTGGCACAGCCCTCCTCTCACCTGGAGGTGGTCGAAGTGCTCTCACTTTGCTATGTGGAGCACTCTGTGTATTAACCACCAATTCGTGTAGTGCTCCACAATATGAAACACATTACTTAGCATTTAATTTTTATCGCAAAGTGCATTGTAACCAATGCAATTTGTGCTACTTCACCTTGTTTTTCCTGCTTTCCCCTTAATTGTGATGTAAAGTGCCATTGATTTTTAATGGACTTCACATTGCTTTGCCTTTAGATTGCTATTTGAGGTGAATTTTGCATTGATTCATGGAACGGCAGGTCACATGGGCTCTATATTGTCTTGCACAGCCTCAGTTCTGCATAGTGTGTGCAGTGGAAAGCTGGAAACAGTTTGCACTCAGAGCTCTGAGAATCAAACCATCGAAAAAGCTTTTAAAAATCACTTTTGATCCAATTATTTTGGTCCAAATTTAATACATTGATTGTTGAAAACCCTCCTGTGCTTAGATCATTGAGTGTTGATTGTTTTTCTGTGCATTTTGAATGTTAATTTAGAACATTCAGTCTGTGTACTGACAGACTCTTTTGAAGTGTGCTTTGGAGGAGAGGCGTATCTGTGGTGGAGTAGGATTCTCATGAGAAAGGCAATCTTTCTAACTGTTTTGTACTAGTAGTGCATATTAGTATTTGTGTGTTTATGTACACACAGTAATGCTTAAAGTAATTTTTGATAATTGTTTTCTGTTTATTGTGGTGCAGTGCATATTTTCATTCTGTTTAAAAGATTTGGTTATATAGTGTACTGGACTGTTACATTTTCTGTGCATTACCTGTGGTGTGTGAGTGTGTGTGCATGCCATCAAGTCAGACACATTTTATTGTGCCACACAGTAATAGCAGCACTCTGAATCTGTTGTCCATCTGCAATATTTTTTACTGCTTCATTCTATCTAGGCAGTGGACTGGTACTGCAGCGCCCCCCCAACCTGTAAAAGGTATTATTTTTCCAGTTTTGGATTTTTGTGACCACTGGTTAAGGTGGTGTCTTTGTGCCTGTGCGGCTGCTTCTCCTGAGTGAGCAATCTCCACTTGTCTGTGTGTTTGCATCTGTTTAGGGCTCAATCTGCATCTGTAAGGGACAGTTGTTTTTTGGCTTCCCATCCACCCCAAAGCTCAGAAATTTAAATTTGTTGGTAATTTTCTGTGTGATCCAAAATAATGCCTGCAAAGAGACATAGCTGCAAAGATGTTTCTGGCCATGGCACTGCTGTGACTGGCAAAAGCGGCCGTGGGCATGGTAGTACGCAGCATAAGTGCACAGTTGATGCCAGGAAAGGGATTTCACTGACTATGTTTTTCACAGCGTAACACATGTGATCTGTGGGCTGTTTCAATTATGACTCACTTCGCGTTCAGCAGAAAACAACGTGAAGTACTATAACACGAAGTCATAATGGGGCGAAGTCACCATAAGGCAAAGTAATGTTATTCTATGGGGACTTTGCGTAGCATTTCTCGATGTGGAGTAGACGACTTTGTCACAACTTCGCATGTGAATTTAAACTTTTCGGCACCTCTACTCTCACCTCCTTGGCCAGCTGCCATATGAACTGACAATGAGCACATGTGCAGAATACTGTATACTGTATGCATACTCACTGTCAGCTCATATGGTGGTTGGCCAAGGAGGTGAGAGGAGGGCTGTGCTGGTCACTGTATTGGGATTCTAACTATCCACTCACATCCCCCAGTTTGGTAAGGGGGGTATTCCAGGAGTGGATGGGGCAGATTGGGGATCACTGTACCACCAATGTCTACTGGTAAGTCTGTCAAAGGTCATTTGGGGGTTGGGATGGGGAGTGCCACTGCACACTATGGACTGTTATATCATTCATGGGTGCCCAGGGGTGCCACTAGACACCAGGGTGATCTTGGAAGAACACTGGATGGGTGATTGGGGTTGGGGGGATACCATTAGATACCAGTGAGATGTTGAATGCACATGGGATGGATGATCAGGAGGTAGGGGTGCCAATAAACCCAAGGGCAACTTAAAATGCACATGGGGCAGGTGATGGGGTTGGGGGTGCCACTAGATACCACAAAGATGTTCGGCTTACACAGGACAGGTGAACAGCTCATAGGGTGCTACTGGACACCAGGGCAATGTTGAACACACATAAGACAGGTGATTGGGTGTGGGGTGTTGCCACTAGACACCTGGGAGATGTTCAGCTTACATGGGATGTGATCAGGGGTTGGGGAGGCCACTAGATAAGACAGAGATGTTGAAATCACATGGGATGGGAGATCGGGGGGTAGGGGTGCCACTAGACAATTTCTGTTCTATGTTTCTATGCAAGTACCCAATTTCCACTCCAGATTCAGGTACTACCAATCATTTGGAGTAGATGTTCTGTCTCCAGAATGTTTTTTTGAGGTGGCCTATATATTTCCCCCCTTTCCATTGATACCACAAGTGCTCAGCAAAATACAGCAGGCCAGAACAAGAGTTATCCTAATAACCCCATACTGGCCTTGCAGATCTTGGTTTGCAATCATGGTGGCCGTGATGTTGGACCACTCATGGCACCTACCCAACAGACAGGACATTCTCAGACAGAGGAAAGTGAAAAACCAGAGCCTGCACAATCTAAAGTTGACAACCTTGCTTCTGAAAGGGACAGACTGCTAAAGGAAGGTTACCACCCATCGGTAATAAATACAGTAGTGCTGCTTAGATCTTCAACCATATCAACCTGTAAGAGATAGTGGTCAACTTTTGCCAAGCAGTGTGAGAGAAAATCACCGGCATCAGAGCAGGCTACCATTTGTACATACTGCTATTCTTTCAAGAGAGACTGGAGAAAGGACTAGACAGTATCCACCACATCCACAAGTGTACAGCTAGCAGCAGTTGGTGTGGCAAATGGACAAGTGGGAAGCACAGCTCCAGGAGCTCATCCCAATGTAATGAGATTCCTAAAGTTGTCATCAAACACACATCCCAGAAGCAAGCAACTGACTGCACCATGGGACCTCAACTAATTCTCAGCACCATGACTGCTCCACCATTTGAACCATTCACTTCAGTTAAACTACAGTGGTTGAACCTCAAGACAATCTTTATAGTGACATTATAAAATGGGCAAAGGATTTCAAGCAATCTGATTGGTTGTTAGCCGTGCATTAGATGTGTCTAATGCCCAGCTAAAACTAGAACCCTCATTTAGAATACACAGGCCCATTTTATAAGCGCAATAAGCCACTCCAGGGATGTGCATTAGACAGTTCTAATGCATGGCTAGGGGACTGGATGCACTTGGCCTGTGGCCTCGTGCCTCACTACATCCCCCTAGCCATGCATTAGAGCTATCTAAAGCACACCCCATCGTGTCTTATTGCTTACATATGTTCAACAAGGAGACTGTGCGAACTCCATGCACTCTCCTTTAAAGAATCTTTTTTGATCTTTCATGAGAATAGGGTGATGTTATGAACAATCTCATCATTTATCCCTAAAATAAATTTGGACTTTCACACTAGTCAAACTATTGAGCTACCATCAACCCTTCGGGAACAGGAGGGTGCTATAGAACTGAACATTTACACTTAAAGAATGAAAAGACTCCTGGCAACATATATCAACAGGATGAGAGACTTCAGAAAGTCCAACAGACTATTCGTCACCACACAAGGATGCAAGAAAGGGTTGCCAGCATCACAAGCTATCATTGCTGCATGGCAAAAGAAAGCCATACAGGAGGCATACAAGACGCAGTCATGCCACTGAAAGACCTTGAACCATATTCCACCAGGGCAGTGGCTACTTCCTGGACCAAAAGAAATTTGGCCACAGCAGACAAAATTAGTGCAGCTGCCAGCTGGTCATCTATCCACACATTTATAAGACAGTACAGGCTGGACATCTGTCAAAACTGACAGCCAGTTTTGGCCAGTTGGTGCTGAAAACAGTGCTAATTTTGGAGCCTGATCACAGTCAGTCTGGACCACCTGAGATCTAACAGCACTGCTTTTTAGTACCCATCTTTTAACGATTGTGGAGTGCTTCAGAGATCACTTCTCACAATGGTGGTTTACTCACATGGTAGTGGTGATTGTGGGAATATATCTCTGAGGCACTCCAGGGCCCAACCTATGGCAGACAGCTCATGTACAAGCACATAAGGAATAATTAACAGTTCTGTTTATCCAGCACAGTGCATAGTCAGAAATTCTTAGTTTGTAGAGGTAGGCAATAAAGCATTAGAACTTTATTGGGTGTCATCAAGTAATTTAATCACAAGTCTCATGTTATTAATGAAGTTTCCCTTTAGACGTATCAAATAACTTTGGAAGATGTAAACAAATGATCTGTCTGAGCAAAGACAATGCAGAAGGGAGCTTGGATTTCACCTTTGAAGTCAGATATGCATCTGCAGCCTATGGGTGAACATAACCCATCTTGTAAAGATTGTTGAGTGATTCAGAGATATACTCCCACAATCCCCTTTACTAGGCATGTAAACTACCATTTTTGGTGTTGAATTTCAGCTGCCAAACCTTAAACCACCTCTCTAGCCTTTGTAGATCCCTGTGCAGCTCCCTGGTCCTTTCATCACCATCTATGCTACTGCAGAGCTTTGTGTCATAAACATGCATACTTATTAAAAAGGACAGAACTCAGGACAGATCTCTGCAGCACCCCTATCATGACCTCCCTGTCTTCCAGTTTGACCCTGTTTACCACCACCCTCTGCTGTCTTTCCTTCAACCAGTTTCCTACCCATCTAATTATGTCCCTAGCCATGCCCATCTCCTCCAGCTTCTTCAGCAACCTTCAATGTGACACAGACTTTAAAACCTTTCTGAAATCGAAGTAGAGTAAATCCACAGCATGGCCCTTTTCTACTACCTTTGTTACCTAGTCAAAAAAAACTCTCAAGTTGGTCTGCCAAGATCTCCCTGCAACAAACCCATGCTGTTACTGTCATGTAGACCATTGCTCTCTAAGTAGCCCACAAGGTCTTTTTAATCAGTGTCTCCATCAGTTCACCCATTACAGAAGTAAGGCTGACAGGCCTGTAAGTCACCAGTTGCTCTTTGTCCCCCTCCCATTGTTAGCAGGATTATGGCCACTACCCTGCAGTCTTTTGGAACTGCCCCTGTCTGAACTGAGCTATTGAATAGATCTACTAGGTATTCAGCCAGTTCTGCAGCCAATTTCTTTAGCACCCTTGAGTGCATCCCATCCAGCCCTGGGGATTTACATACTTTTATGGCTTCAAGACCCTTCTGGACTCTTTCTCTGGTAAATACTGGTTACCTCATCTCAGGAATTCTCCTGACAGCTGCCTTAATATAACTTTTAGTTTGGGGTCCACCATCATCCCTTGTGAAGACAGAGCAGAAGTAATCATTAAGGACAGCTGCTTTTTGTTCATCTTCCGCTAGCACTTTTCATCCCTTGCAGTCAAACAATACCCCCTCCCTGCTTCCTTTTTTCCTCAATATATCTGAGAAATTGTTTTTCCCCACCCTTGACGCCCTCCACAATATGCTGCTCAATGTCTGCCTTTGCCTTCCTGTCTGTTCTCTTTGCTTCCCTAGTTTTTATTTGGTACGCTCCTCATTCCTCCTCCCCTGCTTTGCTTGAACCTGGTGAAATCCTTTTTCTAGGCCCTCACTTCTTCTCTGACCCTTTCTGAGAACCATAGTGGTCTTGTGCACCTGTTTTGTTTTGTAATAATTCTCATGCATGACTTTGTTGCCTTGAGAGTTGTCCCCTTGATTTCCCCTGTCTTTCCTCTATGCCTACAATTCTGTCCACCCTTGTCAGTTTGTCTTGGACCAGCTCCCTCATACAGTTGAAGTCTGCTCTTCTAAATCTAGGACTTTGATGTTTGATTGGAGCATTCTGGTCTTGAGGGCCAGCCTGAACCAAATGGAGTTATGGTTGTTGGACCTCAGTGGTTCCCATACCCTCATTCCACTCACCATCTCCTACTTGGTGAGTACCGAACTGAGAATGGCTGCTTGTCTAGTGGGTCCCTTAACCAGCTGCACCATCAGGCAATCCTGCAATGCATCCAACAGGGCCTGTCTTCTGGTGCACCTTCCACTGGAATGCTCTAGATGATATCTTGCAGGTTCAAATCACCCACCACCACTACCACTTCCCCCTTCTTCACTCTCCATGCCAGCTCTTCCACAAGCTCCCTATTTCTGTTTCTTCTCCTTGTACTAGTAATCTATAGATCACCCCACCTGTATTTCCTTGCCAGAGGGCACAGAGAGATCACCAAAATGATCTAGAACCAACAGTACAGATCCTGTATTGATGGACTGAAGGCCCTGAACATGTACTCACTGGAGGCCAGAGGGGAGAGGAGTGACATCATAGATGTACATTTTAATGGGTATAAATAGAGGGAATAGTAAAGACCTGTTTGGTAGAAATAGGGATGCAGTCATAAGAAGACATGATTGGAAGTTGGTGGGAGGCAAATTCAGGAGATGTGAAGAAGTTATTTTTTACTGAGAGGTGGAGCTCTGGAACAGATTGTCAGTGAAAGTGGTGAGAGCAGGCACCCTAAGTGGGTTCAAGCATTGCTGGGACATAGCAAGGGGGCTCATAGTCCCAATAGGAAGAACTGGAGGTAGGGATATATGAAGGGAACAACCCCCATGACACTAGGTAAGGGGGTGAGGAAGTTATAATATGGGCAGGCTCCACCAACCATTTGTCTCTTTCTGTCATCAGAGTCAATGTTTTTATGTTTTACCAGGTAAGCAATACAAGGAACAACCATCTCCTTTACAAATGTGACCTGGGGGAGGGGGAAATTTAGATAGGAAGGGAGGAATATAGGTATAAAAGAAAATGAACAGAAGTAACAAAAACTTACAAACCGGTTAGAACAAACACCCTACACAAGAAGCTTACATTGCATTGCATGGCAATTAGAGCACAATCATATTTTCATCACCTCTGTTCTCTCACTGCTCCTGTTCATCAATCCCTACCTAATTCTCACCCCATTTTCTTCTCCCCTACCACACCAGCAGCTACCCTCTCAGCTCTGTTGACACTTAAACTCTCCAACTGCAGTAGTCCTGATGGGCTTTATCCCAGACTCCTTTATCTCTCTGCTCCTACTGTGGCTTCCCACTCACTGCTCTCTTTTTTTTTCAGTCTTTGGTAACTGGGTAAGGTCCATTAGGCACAATTGCCTGTTTTCAGGGGTGACCTGGGAGCATTGGGTGGTTAAGTGACTTGCTCAGAGTCACACAGTATGCAAGTGGAGGTTGTGAGAATCAAACCAAGGTCTGATCTGCTGGATGTACCAAGCTCATTCACAGCTCATTACTCTAACCTCTAGGCTATACTGCCATTCTGTCCATTCTTACTGGTACGGTCACTGGTGTTTGGAAGAGGATTAAAGTAATGGTTCCTCAAAAAGAAGGTGAGACCTGGTTCATACAGTATGTAACCATGGCCACATTTCTGTGTTGCCCATGCCCTCATTAAACTTTAGGAGCACCTTGTAATCTTTCCCATTCTTTGACTCATCCTGTTTTCTCCTCTTTCCTTACCTCTTATCAGTCTAGTTTCAGGATGTTCCACTCCACTGTGTTGTCTCTGTTCAGAATCACTGACATCATCAGAAGAGGGATGGATATTGGCCTGATAGCTTCTGCTATCTTTGTTGTCCTGGCCAAGACCTTTCTTTATTATTGTTGTTCATCCCATCATACTGGACAATCTGACAGAGCTAGACTATCACAAGTCATGATCAAATGGTTCTGCTCTTACTTGGAGGACAGGTCCCAAGTGGTCCTAGTAGGCGAGGACCTCTCCCCTGTCCAAATTGTGTCAGATGTATCCCAGGGCTTTATCCCATTTAGTTCTTGATGTTCCTAAACAACTTTCCTATGGCATGTGTCTTCTCAGACTTTCACATATATGCAAATGACACTGATTTTTGCCTGTGGTCTCTCAGCTACTGAACTGACTGTGCAGATTCATTGTCACTTCAACATACAGCAATGGTGCTGTACCACCAATCTCACCCTACATTTTGAGAAAATTGCCTCCAAAACATTTGGCACCATACTGGCTAAAATCCAGTCTTATACGTGTTCAAGACCTTTGATTGCTCCCAGCTGGAGAAAGATTCCTTCTTTAAAAGTCTGCATTTCTATTTGGATTGCCATCTTGACTTTTCCTGCTATGTTGATGCCATCCACAAAAACTCCTCCCCAAATTAGGAAAACTGTGCAGGAACAAATCCTATATCCCCTATCTGGGAGATTGCTGGGCAAATTATCTGTCCAGCATTTAATTAGGAGGATGTTGAGATTTAAGGCTTCCTCACAATCAGCTCTAGCAAGACTGGATCCCATCTTCCACTTAATTTCCCATTGTTCCTTCCTCTTTCACTTCCTGGTCTCTTTGTCATGGGAAGTCACTTCTCTCACTATACTTCCTTCACCTCCAAATTACAGTTTAGGTTACTCTCCTGCTATTTCAGTTATCAGCTGCCTTGCTGCCTCCATTTTTTCTTCCCACTTAGAAACTCTTATCCCGTCCCATTTATTCTTTCCCATGTTAAGACAATTGCCAGATTGCCTGCTTTCTCCTATGGGCTCCCATATATCTGGTGTAGTCTCCCACCTTTTTCTGTTCCTCCTCTTCCTCCTCTCCCTCCGTGCTGAAGATTGTTTTTTCATGATGACACCTGTCATAGCAGGTCTTCCAATTTCCCTCCACATTTCACCCCTGCTACTCCCATTTTCCCCTAGGTCTCATGTATTGGTTTCACCATTACTGCCATGTCCACACCTACCTTGCTAATTTAATGTGCTTTGTTAGGCTGCCACAGCTGTATGCAATATTAACTTTGGTATAAGGTACAACAGTCCCTTGCTGCTTACACATGCTTGTTTTGAACTGTGTCCCTTTTTATGTATCTGCTCAGGTTTCACATTGTACCTTTTTTTTTTACTTTCTGTTTTATGTATGGTACTTTATTTTATGGTACCATTATGGGTTTGTGCTTCCTCTGCACTCCCAACAACCCCTGAACACATCTGGAAATAAACTGTTCTCAGCTCAGTATGCTTTCCTGGTGACACCATTTCAAATAAATATACAAAATAACTCAAACGTCACCTAATACAGCCTTCTCCAGTTGTGCTATACTGTGAAATACATTTCTGCATAACTGTTTAGTAGGTCCAGGGGCTGTGAACATATTCCAATGGGGGCAATTTGGATTTCTTTATAAGAAACAGACACACAGATGATGAAATCCCACTTGAATTATAGTCCACAGTATTAGATTTGTTAAAGATTGTGATGCTTTTTACTGTGCCAACAAAGAAATTGTACATAGAATTTACAGTACACAAGCCCCTTCATCGAGGGTGTTCGCAGTCTGAGCAGAGGAGGCAGGTTGTGCTATAGTACTGAAATTCCAGAGAACTGTTGCTTTTTCATCATGCTTTCTATCAATTTCTTGTTTGGTAATCAGATTACCATTAAGGTTTGCACAACTACCAGACTGCCAGTGTATCTTATAAGCAAGTCTTTTATTTACACAAACACATCACAAAAGGTACCATCAAGGAGAAAATTCCTAATCTGGGGTTCAGATTTTCAAATTTGCTACTCAGAACTGAAACCTTGCTTATTGATTTTAAACAGCCAGGAAATATATAACTTTAAAATCCATTTCACTTACAAAATTGATTTCATTGTGCCTGTATTGGCGGTTACAGGACAATATTTCTATTTAGACAATGTGATCATCTTAATGTTATCAGAACAAACCCAATTCCTACGACAGCCCTTCCCCCTAAATTAATAGGCAAGTGTATTCGCATATATGAAAGGTAAAAGGTATTGTGGGACACTCTTAATTTTGAGGAGAAAAATACATGCTTTTTGTTGTAAAACTCTGCTGTGAAATTATTGAATGAACATATACATTTTATATGGGAGCCATGTATTCTAAACCCTCTGTCCCATTGATAGCAGGTGCTGCACTCCAGTTCTGAAAAAGTAGCTTGAAGTTTAATATCTATTAAAACATCTTGGCTGAGAGTGGGCTTGTTTTCTGGCAGGTCTGGGATGGGGGGCAGTTTGCTTCTAGATCAGGAGTTGATATAAAATACCTATAGCCCCAGTATTAGAATTACTGTATTTGAACTGATTGCAATGATTTTCTGCCTATGCTTTCCATGGCAATAAAATGTCTTTACGGTGGCAAGTATTCTCTTTACTCTCCTTACTGTATGTCTTTATTGCACATATGATCATATCAGTCTATCCCATTTTTTCCCCAACCAAATGATATTTTCATTCTTTCTTTCTTGTTTTTCTTGCCCTCCCCCTTGAGACCCTCCACTGAAAACTGCCATATGGGTTTAATGTATTATGCATGAGACACAGCATGATCTGCAGCTGATTCACAGGCAGGAGCTGCAAAGGTTAGGCTCAGGAGGCATCCTTCAATAGCAATTAGAAAATCAAATGACTTTTTACTGTCACTCGAGTCATTTTACTGTGGTTTAATATCCATGATTCAAACAGTAGCAGTCAGACAGTATCATTTTCTTAGGCAGCCTGATCTGAATAATTGCAGTAAAAGGTGCACCATCTCTTGCGCTACAATTCTTTTTAGATTTATCAGTGGTTTGTCATGGCTTTTTCATTCATTTATTCTCTTCTCCTCCCCCCAAATCTAAACCTAGAACATGGCCTGCCATGTAAAGACACTCCTGTGCTTTTAAGTGCTGTTAGGCTTTCCGCATGCCAGAGATGAAACAAGCTAACACTTACATATTTCTGACTTTCCTAAATGATTACATGGTAGTGCCAAGAACTATGTGTGTAAATCCATGTCTCTGGTGGATCTTTATTTTTGGATTATTGTATTTTTCACCTGTATGCTGTTTAATTTTTCTTTCCTTCCACAGTGTTGTTTTTTCTTAAGTGTGTTTGTTTTCATTTCCTTCCCCCCACCACACCCACACAAAACAAACACATGCACTTAGCTGGAGAGAGGGAGGTCTTGCGTTGCATATGGGCACACAGAGAGAGATTTGGCTTTGAGAACACCTGGGAAAGACATACTTGGTGGAGTGGTGAGGAGAGTACCAACCACACCAAGGAGAGAGGGCATTGTGTGTAACAGGGTAAGAGAGAGCACTAGGCATGTTGGGATAGTAAAATGAGAGGCTCCAGAACTATGTGTACAGTGCCAGGGAGGAGTTCAGAATTAGAAGAGAGGAGAGAAGTATATCAATAAAGTGAATTTTGTTTAATTTTAAAGAAGTAAAATGCTGAAGTGGGTGTCATCTTGCAACCTCATGTGCTGTGAACACCGGCAAGTGCCTAAGATGAGGACTGCTGTAAGCAGAAGAAATCTTTTGAAATGGAGGAAATAAATTACATTAATTAAAAAAAAAATGTGAAAAAGAAAAGGGTTTGTTTTGCAGTAGTTGGGGACTCTAATTAGAGGACAAGATAGTGACATTTTAAATTTTGGGAAATGGTGGTTGCTTGATTGATTTGGTGGTTTGTTAATGTTAGGAGTGGATTGTCAGACATAATCGTCAGTCAAGAGGATGCTGCAGCGCACCCTCACCTGCCCAATGCCCAATTTAAAATAACATTAAACCAACCTCCTTCCTCTCCAGATCCCCCTCACAGATAGCTGGCCACACTGGGTGGCCCACCTCTGGTGCCACTGGAGTATGAAGCCAATAGGATTCATAATCCACAGTGTTGGTTCTGGTTGATCCCCCTGCAAAAAAGAAAACTGTCCCTCACAAATGTTTTTTTTCTGCCATTCAGAAACACAATTTTTACATCGATATAAAATCAAATTGTCAAAAGTGGCAGCATTCTAGAGCTCAAGTAAAGTGATCTGGTCCAGCCTCTTGCCCAATTATGTGCAAACAAAATTTCTTTTTGAGGGAGAAGTCTGTTCAAATGTATCTTAGGCTAGAGCAACAAATACAAATAAACATAGAAACAAAGAAACATAGAATTTGACAGCAGATAAGGACCACTTGGCCCACCCAGTCTGCCCATTTAAACTAGCAAATGGGGAGAGGGGTGCAGCACCTCATACGTCGAATGGAAAGAACACCCTTCCCCCCTCAGCTAGTGGTCAAACAGGAATTCAGCGTGTTTGCCGTTCATTTGCATCACCAGGTAAGAAAAAAGGTTTGTCTCCCCATACGATGCACAGGGTAATGCCAAACTTCACCCAACAACTAACACACCAAAATCTGGCCAATGGAAAATCATGTACACAAATGCTCACAGCCTGGGAAATAAGATCCCAGACCTGCAGGCAATAATGTCAGAGGCTAAACTGGACATAGTAGCAATTAGTGAGACGTGGTTTTACCAGTAACCACACTTGGGAGACTTCAGTACCTGGCTATGTATTGTTCAGAAGAGACGAGGTGCAAAAGGGGAGGAGTGGCCCTGTATGTTAATGAAAATATCAAAGCTACAGAAATTCAGAATACACATAATGAGCCAGAAGAACTGTGGGTCACCCTGGAAACAGGAAATGGGACAGCCATAAGAACTGGGGTTGTCTACAGGCCCCAGACCAGAGGGAGGACATAGACACATTACTGTTAGAAGATATACAAAACATGACAGCTAAAGGGAGGTTCTGATAATGGGAGACTTCAACATGCCAGATACAGATTGGTCAATACCAGCAGGAACATCGGCCAGAACTAGACACATAGTGGATTCCCTGCAGGGAGGGCCTCAAACAACTGGTACAGCAACCCACAAGAGACAGGGCTATCCTAGATCTAGTACTGACTAACAAAGAAGGGATCACAGATCTCCAGGTAGAAGGTCACCTGGGGCCAGTGACCATCACATGGTATGGTTCAATTTGGCTACTACATCTAAATCATCCCATTCCAAGGCAAAAATATGGGACTTCAGAGGAGCTGACTTTGATAAGATGGCCAACAGAGTTAAGCTAGCCCTGGCAAAAAGAAACACAGGTGAGGAGGTACAGGCAAAGTGGGCAAGCATTAAGGATACAATACTTGAAGCAACATCCCATTGTGTTAGACAGAAAAGGAAGTGTAAAAGAAGAAGGAAACCACTTTGGTTCTCAAATACAGTAGCAGAAAAGGTCAGAGCCAAAAGGCTGGCCTTCAGAAAATATAAGGGAACACAGCGGGATGAAGATAGGGAGGCATACCAAACTGCCCTAAGGGAAGCAGGTAAGGCAGTAAGGCAGGCAAAGTCCCAAACTGAGGAAACACTAGCACGACAGTAAAAGAAGGTGACAAGACTTTCTATAGATACATTAGTGAAAGGAGAAAGTCCAGAGGGGGTATTGCTAAGCTTAATGGAGAAAAGGGAGCATGTGAGGAGGAGGACCCTGTAAAGGCATCTATCCTAAATAGATACTTTTGCTCAGTATTTACTGAAGAGAAGGTAGGGCAGGGCCCACAGCTCAGCATCATGGACACAGCGGGAGGGAGGTGAGCACTACTCCCTTCACAAAAGAAAGGGTCCTACAAGAGCTTGCTAAGCTCAGGGTGGATAAGGCAATGGGACCTGATGGCATACATCCCAGGGAATTAAGGAGCTAAAGGAGGAACTAGAGAGCCTTTAGCAGAATTGTTTAGTGAGTCTCTGAGCACAGAGAGGTCCCAGAAGACTGGAGAAGGGCTCATGTGATCCCACTCCACAAGAGTGGTAGCAGGGAGGAGGCGGGAACTACAGACCGGTCAGTCTTACCTCAGTAGTGGGCAAGATTATGGAGGCACTCCTTAAGGAAAGGATAGTGCAACACCTGGAATCCATAGGGCACAGGATCCAAGACAGCATGGGTTTACAAAGGAAGGTCCTGTCAAACTAATCTCATAGATTTCTTTGACTGGGTAACCAGAGTGGTGGACCAAGGGGAGCAGTTGATGTCCTACCTTGACTTCAGCAAAGCTTTTGACACTGTTCCACATAGAAGATTGATAAATAAGCTAGGTAGGCTCGGGGTGGGTCAGAAGTTGGTCAACTGGGTGGCAAACTGGTTGACTGGCAGAAAACAGAGAGTGGTGGTAAATGGTATACAGTCAGAAGAGATGCAAGTCACAAGTGGGGTACCTCAGGGATCAGTCCTGGGGCCAGTCCTATTCAACATCTTCATTAGTGACCTCACTGATGGACTAGGGGTAAAGCTTGTCTGTTTGCAGATGACACCAAGATCTGCAACAGAGTAGATGATCCAGATGGGTGGGCAGAATGAGAAGAGATCTGGATAAACTAGCAGAATGGTCAGAAGAGTGGCAACTGGGATTTAATGCAAGAGGTGCAAAATCATGCACATAGGGAAGAGAAACCTGAAGCCACTTATAGGCTGGGAGGAGTTGCTAGCAGTCACAAAGGAAGAAAGAGACTTGGGCATCATCATCACTGATGACCTAAAATCATCAAGCAGACCTCTAAAGCAGTAGGTAAGGCTAGGGGTGTTAGGATGTATTAGTAGGGTATCACAAGTCGTAAGAGGGGTAATAATCCTCTGTACAAGACATTGGTTAGGCCCCATCTGGAGTACTGCATGCAGTATTGAGGCCACACCTTCACAAGGACATTAACCAAATTGAGGCAGTCAGAGAAGGGCAGCAAAATGGTGCAGGGACTGCATCCGAAGACATATGAGGACAGATTAACAGACTCAATATGTATACCCTTGAGCAAAGGAGGAGAGAGGTGATATGATCGAGACATTTAAACACCTTAGGGCATAAACAAGGTGAAAAGTCTAACATGTTTAAATATAAGAAAAATAGCAGGACAAGAGGACACAGCATGAGATTAGAGGAGGCCGATTAAGGGGAATGTGAGAAATTCTTTTTCACAGAAAGGTGGTAGATGCATGGAATGGCTTACCACAAGAAGTGGTGGCTATGAATACAGTGCAGGGCTTCAAACAGGCATGGGATAGGCATAAGGAGCAATACAAATGACTATGAATAGATAGGTCACTGACAGAGCAAAGGCCGATGGCACATTTATAAGGTAGAAAAGAAATGGGCAGACTGGATGGGCCTTGCGGTCCTTATCTGCCGTCAACTTCTATGTTTCTATGTTTCTATGTTTCTATGTTTCTATGTTTCTATGTTTCATTTCCTACCTATTGGATAAGCTGCAGATTCTAGTAAACCAACAGCCTACTTCCTGCAACCCCCACTATAATTGCCTTATGTCTGTCCCATGCATGTTTGAATTCCCCACTGTTTTAGACCCCACAACCTCACTCAGGAAGGTGGTTCCATGCGTCCACCACTCTCTCCATGAAAATAATTTCCTCACATTATCCCTAGAGCCATCTCCTCTAACTTTAAATTGTGCCCCCTTGTTCTTACACATCTCTTTTTCTGAAAGATGCTACCCTCCTGGACTTTGTTGATTCCCTTGAGGTACTTAAAAGTTTCTATCATGTCCCCCCCCCATCCTTCCTTTCATCAAGGGTATACATATTAAGCTCTGTCAGTCTCCCTTCATATGGTTTCTGATGTAGACCCTGCGCCATTTTAGTTGCCCTCCTCTGGACTGCTTCCATCCTGTCTATGTCCTTTCGTAGATGAGGTCTACAAAAACTGCATGCAGTACTCCAGATGAGGTCTCACCAACTGTCTGTATAGAGGGATAACCATTTCCCTTTTTCCTACTTGTGATGCCCCTCCCTATGCATCCCAGTATCCCCCTGGCTTTCCTTACTGACTTCTCACATTGCTTACCCACCTTTAGGTCATCTGATATGACTACACCCATATCGCTTTCCATTATTGTTGTCGTTAGTACCTCCCTTGCTATTGTGTACTTTTCTCCTGGATTTTTATTTCCCAGGTGCATTACTTTGCACTTCTTTGCATTGAATCTAAGTTGCCATATGTCTGACCATTCCTCCAACTTTGCCAAGTCCCGTCTCATCCTTTCTACCCCCCTTGTGTATCATCTCTGTTACAGATCTTTGTGTCATCCGCCAAGAGGCATACCTTTCCTTCCAGACCCTCTGCAATGTCACCTATAAAGATGTTAAAGAGGACTGGACCCAGTATTGAGCCCTGAGGTACTCAACTAGTAACCCCCCTTTCTTTAGAATGTGTTCCATTCACTATTACCTTCTGTGTCCTGTTGTGCAGCCAGTTTGCTACCCAGGCTACCACCCTGGGACCCACTCCCAGGCTGGCTAACTTGATTATTAATCTTTTGTGCAGGACTGTGTCAAATGCCTTGCTAAAGTCAAGGTCGGCCATATCCACAGCCCTTCCCTGGTCTATTACTTTGGTCACCCAGTCAAAGAAATTAATTAGATTCGTCTGACATGACCTTCCTGCTGTGAATCCATGCTGCTTTGGGTCCTGTGCCCCACTGGCCTGTAGGTACTCAACAATTCTTTCTTTCAGAAGTGATTCCATCATTTTCCCCACCACTGAGGTCAAACTAACAGGTCTGTAGTTTCCTGCTTCTGCCTTGCTCCCACATTTGTGAAGGGGAATCACATCTGCCCTCCTCCAGTCCTCAGGTACCACCCCATCTTCCCATGATTTGTTAAAAAGTGTGGTTAGTGGTGTCACTAGGTCCTCCCTTAGCTCTTTTAGGATTCTAGGGTGAATCCCGTCAGGCCCCATTGCTTTGTCCACCTTGAGTTTAAGGAGTTATTTCAGTACTTGTTCTTCTGTAAATGGACTGGTGTCAACCCCACTATCCAGAATGCTTTTACTGTTTGGTTTAGGTAACTCCTCCTCTTCTTCTTTCGTGAATACTGAGCAAAAGTATTCATTCAGTATCTCTGCCTTTTCACTGTCTCCCTCTGCCCACCTCTCCTCTCTTTTATTAATCTTCGCTATCCCTCCCTTAACCTTTCTATGCTCCCTAATGTACCTATAAAAGGTTTTATCCCCCTCTTCTTAACTGAGTTGACTATCTTTTCCTCAGTTTGGGCCTTTGCTTTTCTGACTGCCTTCCCCACTTCTTTCTGCTTTAATTGATACAGTTACCTGTTGTGCTCCGTCTGTGATTCCTTATACTTTTTGAATGCAGCCTTTTTCTCCTTAACCTTCCCTGACACCTCTTTTGAGAGCCATAGTGGTTTTTTATTGTGCTTTGTTTTCTTTATTTGTTTCACACAAAGGCTTGTTGCCTCCATGATGGCAGTTTTGATTTTTCTCCATTGTTCTTCCACCCCCTCCTTTCTGACCATTTGCTAATGCATTCCTCAGGTATTCACCCATTATGCCAAAGTCAGCTCTTCTAAAGTTCAGTATCCTTGTCTTTGTATGGCTTTTCTCCATGGTTGTGTTTATTGTGAAGCACACTGTGCAGTGGTCGCTTGTTCCCAGACGTCTACTGACTTCTAAGTTTGTGATCCTCTCTCCATTTGAGAGTACCAGGTCTAATATTGCTCCCTCCTGAATGGGTTCCACCACTAGCTGTCTAAGGCATGCTCCCTGTAGGGCATCGAGAATGACCCTGCTCTAGGATGTGGCTGCAGTCCATGTTGCCCAGTTAATATCTAGCATATTCAGATCCCCCATCAACAGTATCTCCCCTTTTTCAGCCATTTTGAGAATGCCCTCTATCATTTTCTTGTCCATTTCCTCCCCTTGAGATGGGGGTCTGTATACTACCCCTGTGTGGATTGTGATGCCATTCCCTGTCTCCAAGGTGACCCAGAGTTCCTCTTGTCCCCCCTTTACTTTTTAGTTCTGTAGCTTTGATCCCTTCCCTTATGTAGAGAGCTACTCCACCTCCTCTTTTACCCTCCCTGTCCCTTCTGTAGATTGTGTACCCTGGTATGATAACATCCCAGTCATGGTTCTCCATGTACCATGTTTCTGTGACTGCCACAATATCCAAGTGTTCCTCTTCCATCAGGGCTACTAGCTCTGGAATCTTGTTTCCCAGACTATGGGCATTGGTACTCATTGTCCTCCATTTAATGTTGGCTTTATCTTTTTTTACTCCATCCCTGCTCTTATTGCCCTTGTCCATTTTCCATTTACCCCTGTCCTGCCCTCTGTCAAGCTCTGTACCTCAGTGTTTACCCTACTACCTGCCATGTTTTGTGGGGGGAGGCTTGAATTTTCCTGTTTCCTATCAGCACCTCCCTTGGCTGGTTTAAAAGCTTGCCAAGGAAGCCTTTAAACCTGTCTCCTAGGAGCGTGTTTCCCTTCCTGGACAGATGCAGACCATCATGCCAGTATAGACCTTCACCTCTCCAGGTGGACCCCCAGTCCCCAATGAAGCCAAAGCCCTGTGCTCTGCACCAGTTTTGCAACCATTCATTAAACTGCATGGTGTGCAGTACCCTAGCCTCACCCCTGCCATAGACTGGCAGCACCTCTGAGAAGGTTACTGTGCTTGTTAGAATAGCTGACTCAATCACCTAAATATGTATGATGCCCAATATGTATGATGCCTAATATTTAATTTTTCTTTAAAATACAGCTGTGATATAGTTTTCTTGCCTTTTAGAAGTTGACCATGTTACCCCCCAGTACCACAGAATGATACCCCTTTTCCTCCCCTTCAGATCACCCAAATCCCCATCAGATAACTGGCAATACTTGGGTTCCCACCCCGGGTGCTGCCAAACACTATGTTGACACTGGGAAGCCCAGTCCCTAGTCTCAGTCCAATCCCCTGCAAAAAAGAAAACTGTTCCTCACAAATCATTTTTTAAGACCTGAAAATAAGAATAAGAAAACAGTCACTCATCAATCTCTGACCCCTCCACCTGGTCTGCCCTGACCCCCACAGCATTAACCACCCCTCAGTCACCTAAAAAGGGTCCCTCATGTAGATTCACTCTCACCAAAAAAGACATCCTGCTCCTTGAAATGCAACCGTGAACTGAAGAAACAAAGTAAGAGCTGTTGCTGTATTTTCAATGTGTTTTTAACTTTTGCTCTGTAATTCTGAAATATTTTTTTACCACATTTTTAACATGGGCTTTTTGGGACCCACCTTCACGAACAAGGTAGGCAGAATTTCTCAAACCCGACCAAATGGTGATTTCTCATTCATTCTGCAAAATCACCTTTCAGATGGTATTTGAAGATTTTCAACTAATGGCTTCATGAGGTGGGGTCATAAAAAAACTATATTTAAAATTTAGTGAAACAATATGGTAACATAACCAGGTTATAACTGAATGTTGAAATATTTCCATGTTCATCCATAGCTTTTCTATTTTTCAATATTTTTCCAACAGCCCTCCAGCATGGCTTTTTCATTAACAAAGTAGGTGGGAATTTTCAAATCTGGGCCAAAAGGTAATTTCTCAGTCACTCCCAGAAATCACCTTTTGGGTTGGATTCAAAAATGTTCACCTACCAGGTCCATGAGATGGGGTCATAAGGAGACTATGTTCAAAATCTGGAACCAAAATATCAAAAAGCAACAAACATGTAAATGTACATTGACGTTTTTCCATGCTTGCTCATAACCTTGTTGTTTTTCAATATTTTGACATCAAATTTTCAACATATCCATTTTTTTCATACCACCTCATGAAAGTGACAGGTGTCATTTTTCAAATTCTGGCTGACATTTGTTTTTGAACATGTGGTGTGAAATGATGTTTTGGCCAGTATTTTATAAATGCCACATATCATGTTTATAATGGGAAGTCATAAAATGACTTTGTTGAAAATGTGAAGTCAAAATGAAAAAAAAAAAAATATTAAGAAATGTTGTGTACAGGGCCGGTCTTTGGCCCAGTAGGTAGTGCTTTCTGATCCCATGGTGGTGATCTCGGTTCAGTGATGGGAGCTCAGTGAGCCAGCCGGATGGACTGAGGCAGGGGGGTGGGGAAGGCCCTGCCATGCAGCACTACCCCAGCCTGGGAAGGGAAGGTGCAGTCTTGGCAGCATGGTTCCAAGTACCATATGGTTAAGAGAACTCTTCTCTTGGCATATGACCCTTCACCTCTGCAACCATAGCTGCCAGAGAGCCTTGCACTTTAGCTGACAGATGAACACATGTCCCAGGGCATCTCTGTCAGTAGCCACATGAAAACACAGGGCACAGAGAGCTCTGCACTTCTGCTGCCTGCCAGACAGCCCCATGAATTCTTTGCATCTGTAGCAACAGGCAGACAAACTCTTTCCTTGGTGCAGGGCCCATAGGACCCTGGGCATCTGTATCTGTTCTTGCAGATCCCAAAGGGACCTGCCTGAATGAGGATACTATTCCAGTATCTCAAAAGGAAAAAAGGTTAATTTTATATATATATATATATATATATATATATATATATCTATATATATATATATATATATATATATAGATAGATAGATAGATAAAATAGGGGTGCGGTCATGCCCCTATAGTTAGGGTTAAGTAGGCACTTCAGTGTTAAACCAAAACTACGCATTTTAATAACTTTGCAACTTTGCAACTGTTAAATGGATTTGCATGAAACTTGGTAGACACCGTCCTGTGTGGTAGATATCTTGATCTGGCAAGTTTTGTGCTGGTCAGATATGTGGTCTCCAAGTTACAGAAAGATAAAAAACATGCTTTTACCCATTGACTTTGCTGGGATTTTTCTTTGAACTTGCCTACAGCCCAGAGGGTTTGGTTGCTTGGCATGAAATTTGCAGGATAGAAAGGGACTAACCAATAGATATGCCTTTTGCTAGTCTGGTGTAAAAAGAATAAGCAGTTTTTAAGTTATTGCAATATAAAATTTGAAAAAAAGATTCTGAGCATGCTCAGTAGATACTTCAATATAGCTGTATGAAGCAAGGTAGGAATCCTGCTCCATATGGAGAAATTCCTACTTCATATTGCCACCATCTTGTTTTCAATTTTGCCAAAAAATTGTTTTTTTTAAACCTCCCAAAATGATATTCTTGGGAGGAACTAACACATGTAGCTTGCTTATTAGGACCCTCTTTGGTGCATTCTGCACTTTATGGAACGAAATATGCTCATAAAATGTGTTTCTTTTAATTATTTAAATCCTACTTCATATCTGCGTAATACAACCTAGGATTCTAGCTTGTATGCACGTACAACACATGGATAGTGTTGTACTATCCTGATGCAGGGATGTGAGAGCAGGATACATAGGACCCTGCATGCCCACTGTTACATATGGACAGTACTGTTCTATCTTAATGTAGGGATGGAAGAACAGTGTCCAACTCACCATGTAGTCCTACCATGAGTTACGGGTACTGTTGTACTATCTGCATGAAGGCATACAGTTTATGTACTGGCCATCTTACATGTTTGCACAGCATGTGGGTGTACCTCCCCAAGACATCGGGATGGTGGCAGAAGTGATACAGTTGCTGACACATGATGATGGATGCCTCTTGTGGTATGTTTACAGAGCTGTATGTTCTTCTTTCTGTTACCTTATGGTATCTGTTTCTGATTGATTGTGTTGCCTTGTACTGTCCCCTGCTTGTATGTGTGTTTTTTGTGTGTGTGTGAGAATGTGTATGTGGAGGGGGGTGGATTTAGAGTTAAGGTTGAAAACCCTAATGTCGAATTTCCTCACTTTTGTCACTGTGGCAGCAACCCTAACTGTTACATTAACAGAGTTGTTTGCAAACAATTTCTTTCCTTTTTCAGATGTTGTAATGAAGTTAACATGTACACAGCTTTTGAACCATTCATTTTCAAAGTACCAGCCTGGACACTCTGCACCCTGCACTCTAATACACTCCAAAAATGGTGCCATGCATCACTGGTAAATATTATTCAAACCTTTGTTTTACATATATAACCATACCTCTTACACATGTATGTATAGCACCATTTGATTATAGTCATTTCTGCTTTATTGGAAACTTGAACAATATGTGAATCATATACAGTAAACAAGAAGTACAATGGACACAGAGAAATAAGTTTAAAAAATATATATTAATCATTAAATGCCAATTGTGTTATGCAGAAGGGAAACCGTACAACTCACTCAGTCTCATAACATCACTGTATAATTCATCACAGAAGTATATAATACTTTAGAAAAAACAATATGAGACTGAGTAAGTTAATGTTCCTGGAGTGGACAAAAACCAAATGCGGTAAACAATTAACAAACTGCTTACACAATAGCAACAGATCCCCAAATTGCTGCTATAGTGCATTACTATGCTATAATATTTTAATAATATATGGGGAGCCCTTATTATTAACTGAAATCAAGCAGATTACAACCTTGTTATGCCACCATTATGACATCACTCTGTTGTTAATCCTTCTTGAGTATGTCATACCAATTGTATAACAAAATAGAATGCTCACAACAATCAATGTTCTGTAAAGTAATTCAGTAAAGTAATTCCATCTACTGTTACACAATCTTGGTAGCCCATACACTATAAAATATAATGTATGGTCTTTGGATAACAACCGCACTGAAAACACTTCTCGAGGTTGCCAAGACATCTGTAAACCACTTGAGCTACACTCTCAAGGTTTACAATGATGTCATGGCAACCTCTCAAAGTGTTTATGGCATGGTTATTAACCAAAGACTATACATTATCCTCTATATGTTAAGTGTATCTGGAAAAATTCCTCATCTGACCCTTAATAAAGGCGATCCAAAAAAATCAGGAACATACCTTGCACTGAGATTGAGCAGAGTGTGTGATTAACAATGCTTTTTCATAAGTAAGAAATTATTTGTATTTCATTGTACAGAAACCTTGTAAATAAATTAATTCAATGATAAAAGAAGCAATACAAAATATAAATCATTAACAGAAATCAGATACTATTCTAATCTAAATATGAATTAATAGTAACGTTTTTAAATATTTTTAAAATGTATGCAATGATAGCTAAACAAACTACATATTCATCTTTCATTAATGCATCAAAGACATAGTGTTTAATCACTGCCATTATGAAAAGCAACAAGCTCTAATGGTAAAAGTATATACAGTACATAAAAACACACTGTTATACAGGTAGAATGTAGCTCTCAAAACTAAATAATGAGTAATGTAACAATTTTTACATTTAACAATATAAAGAGTTCACAGAGGTGTACAGTCCCAGAAAATGTAATAACATTTTTATACATATACAATACCAATCCGTAACTGTATGTTACAACCATCAATATAATAATCCTACGTAGTAATGTGCTGATCTCATCACTAAGTAAAGTTGGCAGTAAATATGTTACTTCAAGTGGACACTAGACAGGTGTTAGTGAGACACTACCTGTACTGTAAATATAAAATATCAGTATGTCCTTACTGTAGTTGAAACAGTATTGCACAACAATATGTGTGCAAACACATCTAAAGCTGCAGTGGCAGCACTCTATCACAATCTGTCCTCCTCTATCACCGGACAGATGGGAAACATGTACATAACATACACAATGTACGACAAACATCACAAACCAACAACTATAGTTATGTTTGTCAGCATATTTATTCTACAGTGCATTGACACACAATAGTGTTGACAGCAGTCGCAACACATTCTCTGTCACCCCCATCAGCAATAGTCGGGCAACACAGCAAGGTGAGTAAAAAGAAAACTTGCATCATATGAATAAAAACAACTACAAACTACAGGCTACAAGTGATTATAATTATTTTTTTGTTCTCTGTTTTTAGTGCTGATATATTCATTTTTGGCTATGAGATCCATATATTCAAATGGGCTGCCATATAATGAATTTGTTATGGTTTGTATGCATTTGCACTTTATAGTAGGGGTAGTTCCCTTTAAAGGATTGCACTATAAGATGGAATGATGTGTACAGGAGTTTCGCATTGAAAAAGCATCTGCTGATGTGAAACTTATGTCTGTGTGTGCATGAGGGGTGCTGTTCAGGATTTGTAGCCTGTAGTTTGTAGCTGTTTTTATTCATTAATAAAATTCCTTTTTATCGAGACCTAGCTTAAAGGTCATTGATTTTTTTTACTCGCCTTGCAGTGTTGCCCGACTGTTGCTGATGGAGGTACTGTTGTTTGTTGGGGCACCAGCTTTGTGATGTGCTGTCACCTGTTTTTGTCTTCACATTCTATGTCACCTAGCACAGCAGTGCAAAAATCTACTGACTAGTACAACAGAACTGCATAGACATGAGATGTTGATTTGGGTTTACCTATGCCGACTCGACAACACTGTTGTCGAGGTTTGGCATAGCATGATCCCTGATGTCAACAGGTGAAATTTCACCTATCAGACATTGGGTGTGTTTCTATTGGGGGCCTACAACCTCTGAACCCCCCCTTTCTAAGGATTGGTCGGGGTAAGGGTGAAATGTCACTCGCGGGTCCCCCACAGCAACAATTTCGAATCTTGTCAAAATTGTCACTGTGAGGGATTTCACAGTTGGGGTTTCACTCTCTGGTCAGCATACCATTGATATGCAGTTTATATGATTACTCCACAGCTAAAATAAGTGTTGTATATCATGTGATTATACACACTGCCAGCACTGATTAAGGCCCACTTAGGCTGCATTTTAACAAAACTCGCAGCAACACTTTCATTAACTATTGGCATCATATGTATCTGCATGTGCCTAATCTGTTTCTGTTACTGTTCATAAACTAATATGAAAAAAAGCTGCACATGCACAGGAAAGGTTGCACAGCACACAGTTATGACTACTAGAGTGTGTCAAACAGAGTGAAGTCACATTTCCATCAACTACTCTTCTGCCTGGTGAAGCTCATTGTAATATTTGAGAACCAGGACATAAGCATCTTTTAGGTTTTGAGGTAGTCTCTGTTTAAAAGTGTTCATGTAGTCATTGCATTCTATCCAGTCATTGCTGTACCTCAGCCATGTCACATAATGTCCTGAATGTACAGATGCTCCATGGTGGAATATGACAGCTTGAGTATCATAGCATGCTCCCATGAATTGTACTCTTCCAGCTACACTATCACTAATTGGTGTGTTGACTCTGAGTACTTTTAAATAAAATCTCTGCAAGACTAGAAGAAGATACTGAGAAGAGGTCTTAAGTTGTATGGACTGAAGACACTCTCCTCCACACCGGGGTACACCTCCAGCCAAACTTGGCATTCCTGAGCAGTTGCCTGAACTTCACAGAATGTGCCTGTGGAACATATAATGAAATCCACAGCATGTTTTCTGTTACTTCTCTGTGTGAATGTCGACAAGATAGGCAAGTGTACTTTGTCACAAAGGTGACAGTAAAGTACTGCCGCATGTAAATTTGATCTGATTCCAAGCTGTTAATGATGGCCATCATAAACTCAGTCACATCCTGCTGGATGTTATCAGCAAATGTTTGATGACCATCATGTCCACCCAACACAAGTCATAAGGGTGTCAGAGTTGATATACTGTTGTCATGTTTGTCACTATCATTCACAAGCTTCTGCAATGACTTGGACAGTGTTGTGTCATGTGAAGATTTGATAGTACCAACAAAGTGAGACATGTGGAGAAATGCTTGCATTGCTGAGTTTGCATAGCAGTTTACTTCAGTGCTGTTGTCAAATCCTGGGACACACTCATACCAAGTGCCTTCTTTTGTGGAAGAGAGCTTGTCTGTTTTTGTGTCATGGATTCCTTCTTAGTGCTGTCGGAATTCAATGCTGCTCTATCTGTCTGGTACCTCTTTTTCATGCTAGAACATGTGACTGTAGCACTGCACTTTGCTACATGCATGGGTAGCGGTACAAGAGGCAATGTCGGCTGGTACAGAGTACACAGTCTGTTGTACTCTATGATGCATCATCTGTCAGCACTGATCTAATGCGATGCTATGCAGATGATATACAAGCCAGACAGAGTCCATACATGTGAAAGCGCAACATAGCTCATACCATCTTTAAAGATGCCAGTGCCTATGTCGACTATTGCTGAGTCCAAACTTAAGCCTTGTGACATGTGTATGGATAAAGCATATGCATCACACACAGGAAACTGTTTCCTAGTCACATATATGTCTTTCACAATCTGGAACTTAACAGTCATTCTGGAAATAGGCAATGACTGTTCAGTGTTATCAAACTTGACAACTAGTGCCTCTATGAATGTCTTCTATACATTGTACTGTAAGTCAACTATGTGTCTCATTGCACCATTCACCATACCATGCTCCACACCAAGGTTGTGGCATAGCATGATGCATGCATTCCTGCACACAGTTAGAGTCACTTCTTATCCAGCTGTGTGAGAAACATCAGACTTTAGCTCAGACAGTCGTTCAGTCAGCCTTGCTACCAGATTCCGACTCAAGACCACACCATCAACGGTGTCAACTGCATGCAGAATAATAATTTCCTGACCCTGTCTCTGCAACATAATGCTGTTAAATTCAGCACACTGCTTGAATTGAGGCATAAGACACACAATCCGAGCAGTGTCTGAATACACATTACTGAAGACATCACATGCTGCAGTCAGAGAAGTGCACTCATTACTAATACGGGGTGTGTTCAACAGAGAAACATTGTGTTGTGACAAACAGCCAATGCAAGCCTGATCCAACAGTACCTTGTAGGCAAGATCACAACTCTTCTGCATGTTTTCATACAGCTCAATGTAAAGGAACAATTCCCAAAGACTGATTCCTCCAATGCATCCTATACTATTCTTAACTTGTTTTACAGTCAGTGCTGTAAATACATACTCTCCGTTCACAGGTGCAAGTTGCAGAAGGTCCCCAAACACATCAACACTCTTCCCCCACATGGCTCACCATGGTCAGTTCCAAGAATCTCCTGGAGACATAGATGGATACATGCAAGCATACCATTTGAAACCATGCTGATCTCATCAATGATCAGAAGTTTCATCTTGACAAACATTGGGTGTAGCTCAGATGCCACCTCACGGGACAGTTTTTGGTACTCTCCTATTTTGCCATGTTCTACAGGGAGAGTAAACAACCAGTGTAGAGTCACACTGCCAATGTTGTATGCAGCCAAGCCTGTAGGAGCAGTTACTGCTACAGACATCACTACTGCTGTATGTTTCCTTATCTCCACCGTGATGACTTCGATAACAAAACTCTTGCCAGTGCCAGTGGAACCACTAATAAACAATAGCAATGATTCATAGTTTCCGCATGTACATTGTTTCTTCTCATGAAGGATGCCATGTCTCACTGCTTCTGTGACAGCATCATAAGCAGCAAACTGCTGCCTATTCAGTTGGTCTATCAGTACACTAGGATCCTTTGTTGCATGAGAAGCATATTCCATGGCACTCTCAACTTCACTCATTAGAACCACAGGTCATTCATTGGGAGAGGAGCTTCAAGAGTGCCCTGTCCCTCAGGATCTATGTGTTCCTGAGAATTCCCTGGGATATCTTCCTCAAGCTGTTTTTTAGCTTGATCTATCTGCTCCTTTTCTATTTCCAGTCTACGAATGTATGTTTCAGACTGTTCACTCTTGAAGGTCTCATATGAAAGGTAGAACTGTTCTTCATATGTTTCACAGTCTCCTTTAAGTGTGGTCTCATTCCTCCATGACTTAAAGAGGAACATTAGAGCAAAGCTGTAATGCTCCTTACTGTCAGGTGTAGAGAGACTGAGTTTACAGTGGTCAATCAGCCAGGGTCTGTTCCTTTTAGCAAGGCACCTTTGAAGCTGCATGATAAGGCTCCTGCCAGAAAAAGGCCTCTGAGTGCTGTTTATGTTGTCATATTCCTTTAAAGACTTCACAAAAGTTGCCTCTATTTAAAGTAACAATATTTTGCAGCCTAGTATGAACAGAGTTCACAGCACCACTGAACTGTTTAACCTCTGTCATAATTTGTCTCCACAAACGTACTAGGACAGCAAGTGCCATGTTCTCAAAACTAGGAACCCTAAGATGTAGTTTCATCAAGGCAAGTTGACTCTTGAGTCATTTACCTTGGTGTCTCATTATGGCAGAAATAATCCAATCAGCTTTGGCCTCGGAAGCTAATTTGCAGAAAAATTTCAACTTGCTAAGATGGCCACTAATCACAGAAGTGTACTTTTGTTTACAGGTTACATTGGCAATGGCTGCACCCCGAATAGCTCTCTTCTGCTTCAACAGTACCAACAGCATGGTCAAGAGCTGTGCACTTTACAGTTCTTGCTGAACAACTAATGGATGCAGATGTCTCACAGGTAGCAGGCAGCCTTTTCCTATGTACTGACCTTCCAGTGTCCTTGGGTTTCCTCATGGCATTTTTACTACCTACATTACTCTTCATCAACTTAACACTGCTACAATACTTATCCTTCCTTCATCTTTTCCCTTGTCTATCTCTTCTAGACATTCTAGCAGGTTACAAACACAGGTTTCACGTTATATAATGATGCACACCTATAAAACAAAGAAAACAATAATTAGTTTCCTGAAACTATTCATTTGCTATAAGACATTCAGATCAGATAGTAATAAAACAAAACATTACTATGTACATCTGATTTCCATACAGATTCATCACATCAATAAACACTATCATGGTTGTAATGCCTGTAATAATTAAAAACATATTAAACAAATAAAGCCTCTATATGTAAACTAATTTTTTTTATTGTTACAAACACTTTGTCCCAAAAGAAAACCTTTAAAAATGTATGTACTTAATAAAAGAAAAGATGTTTTCAAGGTGGAGGTGAGAGGTGGGCTGTGCCAGTCGCTGGCTAGGGACAGGTGGGGGGTGCTCAGTGGAGTGGCACTGCTGGGTGGGGGGCCACTAGACTACCAGGGATGTTGTGTGGTAATTAAATACTGTTTGTGGCACTGTCTTGGGGCCTGGGCATGGGTGGGGGGTTAACAGCGCTGCTCTTTGGGGCCTTTAGTGGTGGGGGTTCAGTGGCATGGGGTGTGTGGGCAGCCCTGTGGGGCTTTTACTGTTTGGGGTAATGGGGGCATATACAGTATGGGGTATTAAGGGTGGGGCTGTGAGATGCCCATTGGGGCAACAGTGGAGGTGTTCTGGGCATGGGAGAGGAGGGCAAATGGATGGGGTGCTGGGATGCTGGCAGGTCTACAGGATCCCCAGAGGGTGTACGTACAGTTACGCCAGCTAACTGCTGGTTTATCTTACATTAATAGTTCTCTGTGGGTTCTTGTAGAATCCCGACATTAGGGACTTTGATGCTGCTCTACTAGAATAGGGTACAACTGCTGCTGTAAACCCCCCAGCACCATGTTACAGGGGGTTTAGGGTGTAGCTGCAGGTGTAACTCTACCTAGGCACAAGTGGCCTGCAGCATGTCACAGGCCACTTTGTAGCATACCACACATTGCAATTGCTGGCGTAACTTGCTACTTGCGCCATTCTTTTTGGCGCAAGTGCGGTTACACCAGGCATAACTGTTCTAGAACTGGGACCTCTGTGTTTTGTCTGTGGTACACCCAATCAAAACATATTTCCTGGCATCTGTGAAGTGTGATTTTTTTATTGGTACACACCTAGTGCTATCAGCCAATCAATATTTTTTAACCCCCCTGTTGCTACCTGCCTGTACAAGAATCCAATATCATAAGGAAAGTTGCTCAGTTCTGTCCATTAGATCTAACTAGCCACCAAGAGACACAGACTGACTGTTTGAGCTCTCTATCACTCTGTTTTCTAAGGAACACTCAGCATGGCAGAAAACTCCAGAATCACAGTGTGGATAGTAGGCAGGAGTTTAATTCATCGAGGGGGTGAATATACTGTACTCATAGAAGTCAATTTGGTAGTGACTTGAACCTTCACAATTGCAAGGTTTACTGGTTTGGTAAGGGAGGTATGAGATGGGAGCAGCTCATGCCAACCATGCAACATTTCTTGAGCAACCACTCTGCGCCAGACGTACTGCTGATCCATCTCAGAGGGAATGATTTAGGTTGCAAAAGGTGGATAGATTTAGTAGCTGAAGTTAAATTGGACCTAGCTTCACTTTCAGAGATGTTACCCACCTATATAATTGTGTATTCAGACATTGCAGAGCTTATGGTATGGTGTGGAGCGCATCATATGTATCTGCTCGACAGGGCAAGAAAAAAAATATACATCTCTGCATTTTTACGAGATCTGGGTATGCACACAGTCACCCTCAAATTAAGTATTTTAAAGATTGACTGTATCTAAGAGATGGTGTGCACTTCTCAGCCACTGGCAATTGCCTCTTCTTGGTAGACCTCTGACATGGCATCCTTTCCATGATCTGAAGAGCAGTGTGTCTTGGCAAAGTGTTCAGAGAAAAAAGGTTATTTTAAGACCCTACCTATTCTGGTCAAAAAATAGAAAACAAATACACACAGTGAAGAAAAACATTCTATAGTAAACACAATTATGCACATAATATGCTTACCAGATGTATTATTAGCAACACAGACACATACTTTCAATACTCACAAAAGTATTTCAACAGCAACTACAGTGGGGGGGGGGGGGAACCTCACCTAACAATGCCCATGCAATGGCATACAATTTTGCAGCACACTGCTTGTATAACTTAACAATACCCAACTCTGACCACCACCTCAGATTTTTTTTATTTGTTTTTTGTGTTGTTAATTTTTTCTTTTGCGGGGGATGCAGACATTTTCTTACTGTTAAATCTTTGAAGTTAACCACATAGTAACACATCAGAGATCCCAATCACAAAAGTACAGTAACAATCAACACAGAGTCACGTGCATAATTTGCACTACTTCATTATTCAGTGGTTACTATTGTTCTTATCTCATTGCAGAGGGTAGGGGAAGCATACAGTAATCCCATGCAAACCAGTAGTGTTGCAGCATATCTCTACTTAGTATCAGTTACTTATTGCACCACTTTTAGTGCATTCACCTATGCACTATTACAACATACGTCAGAATTTTAAGTCATGCAATTAGAATAACAACATCAACTGCAGGGTTTACTTAAACATTCATAGCATACTATTATGCCGCATGCATAAAGCAACATATGCTATTCTTGATGTCTATGCCATACACACCTAGATATACATATATTTGCATACTTATAATTTTTTTTTATCGTATAAGGTTTTATTAAGTATTTTCTTATTACCTTACAAAGATAGTTTGTGCAGTCTGGTACTTATATGAAAATATACTCAGGAAAAGGATATATATACTTTGCTAAGTCAGTAACATATACATTATGTATCTTATACATTATCCACACATATCACATAGTTATCTGGCAATACTACTCGAAAGAACATCATAGATAAAGAAAGATAAGGGTCAGTTCTCTCACCCCTAAGTTAGCTTCAATTTCCATCTGAAGAGGCGGGGAAGAGCAAGGGTGGGGGGAACACTCCATACTGTTACATTTTCCTGCCAATAGTTAAGAGTTCAGGTAGTAGGGGGTTGCCAGGTTGAGTTGAAATTTTAAGAAAGTCAGACTGAAGATACGGCCCCCACTTTGCATGGTATATGCGCATATCATTTCCCTGCAGAGAGGACAGCTTTTCAAAAAGGGATAAGCGGGCCACAGCTGCATGCCACATAGTTCTAGTAGGTATTGTGGGTTGACGCCAGTGCATAAGGACAAGATACTTGGCTTCCAGAATGGATGAGAGAGTCCAATGATTTATAGGTTTAGGGAGAGTCCTAACTGGGGACGTATCTCCTAATAGTACAGTGGGGGTAACAAGCTTAATCGAGGTATTGAGAACCCGTGATACAACAGTAGCTACCATATTCAAAAAAGTAGTAAGTGAGGGGCAGGACCAAAGTATGTGCTCAATATGGGCATTGGGTTGCAAGCGGCACCAACAGTGGCTATGGCCAAGTAACCTATGACTGTGAAGGATTTCAAGGGTACGATACCAAAACAGTAAGATTTTTAACTGAATAAAATGGTTATTTGTGTCTCTATAGGCCTGATGTATACCCTTACAGTAGGAATGCTATTGTTCTTCTGAGATTGGTATGCCTAGCAGTTTTTCCCATTTCAGTCTGCATGACTGAGTGAGATCTGTTTGTGAGTCTCTCCAAGTACTATAGAAGTGACCCATGAGGCCTTTCCAAGTTTTAAGGGTGTGGAGATTATTTAGCCATTGCCACTGTGAGGCGTCTGTATTATAATTAAGAAGGGGTAGCAGGGTACTGCGAATCTGTAAGTAGCTCCAAAAGACTTTATTTGGTAGTGCAAATTTGTGCTGCAACTGAGCAAAGGAGACCAAATGGTTAGTACCATGCACGACAAGGTCATAAATTGATCTAATACCACACAGCTGCCATGATGGCCAGTTTACCATGGCTCCTTCAATTTGGATGAGTTTGTTATGCCATAGTGGGGCAAATTGAATCAGGGGGTACCAGACCTGTTTTGAGGTGTGAGACTTAGCTAATAGGATTTTCCAAGCCCAAGCAGTATCTGTGATTGTTGGGGGGAGTTGTGGATCAACTCTGAGGCACAGAGTTAGAAGGTTGTAAAGAGATGAGGATCCCACTAATGCCATCTCCAAATGGACCCAAAGGGGGGCCATCAAATTCTGTGCTGCAAACCATCTGGCCACTTGGGCTGCAAGACAGGCTAAGTGATATCCAAAGAACCACAGCACATTAAGGCTGCCTTTGGACCAGTCTGCCTGATTTTTTGTATACTCCATCTTGGTGATTTATAGTTCCAAATAAAGTTAGAGGTCAATTTTTCTAGTGATTGAAACAGTTTTGGAGAAAGATGTATAGGTAAACTATTAAAGAGAAACATAACCCGGGGTAGGAGTAACATGCGTATCATAGCCACCCTGCCTGGCAGCAACAGCTTGAGCTTCTCCACCTCTCCACTTCCATGGTCAGCTGGGCATATAGTTGGGAGAAACTGGCAGTCTCAAACATTGACCATTTAAATGGAAATTGGATCCCTAAATAATTAAAGCTCTTAGCTGCCCATGATAGCTCGGTGCCAAGTATACAATCCCTCATACAATGAGAGTTTAAGGGTGCCAGAGTAGTCTTTTTCTGATTTATCCTGAGGCCTGAAAGCATAGCAAAGTCCCCCAATACTTGAAGAACCTCAGGAATTACTTGCTGAAGATTTGTCAAGGTTAGAAGGAGGTCATCCACGTAGGCCATAGGAACATATGATTGCCCTGCAACTTCTATCCCTTGTATCAGTGGGTTGGAAGTAAAAACCCAGCTAAGAGGGTCCAGAGCGATCAGGAATAGAAGTGGGGAGAGGGGGCAACCCTGCCTAGTCCCTCTATGGAGAGGGAAGGGGGGGATATCACTGTTCGTAAGGATATACACCATGGGGGAACAGTACAGTGTATGTATCCACTGCTTGAAGAACGGCCCAAAACCATATATCTTTAGGATTTCATGTATATAACCCCACTCTATGGAGTCAAATGCTTTAGCAAAGTCAATTGCTAGTGCAGCCATGAGGAAAGGGGCCTTATGATCAAACCATTTAAGATTAAACAAAAGGTGTGTGTTGTCCGCCCCTGTTTTTCCCACATGAAGCCCGCTTGCACAGGATGAATAATTGATGGGAGCACCACTATCAATCTGGTGGCTAACGCCTTAGCCAGTATCTTGGTATCCACTGAGAGCAGAGATATTGGCCAAAAATTTGCACAATCCAGCAGGTCTGTAGAATTTTTGGGGAGGAGTGTGATAAGCGCATCCCTCATAGATGGTAGGAGAAAACTCTTCTTATATGAGTCTTGAAGGGCCAGTTGGAGAGGAGGAAAAATATCTGGACCTAAAGCCTGGTATAACTCTACAGACATGCCATCAGGTCCAGGAGCCCTCCCACAAGCCATTTTTGAAAGTGCCAGTCATAATTCCTCACATGATAGAGGGGCCTCCAATTGAGCCACTTGCTCAGATGAGAGGGACGGCAGCTGGGCTTGCTGACAGAAATTTAACAGTCACTGAGCCAGATCTTTAGAACTGACCATGGAGTGGGATTGGTACAGGGACTCATAAAATAATCGCATTGTATGATTAATATCTTTTGGGATAGATGTGATTGATCGAGATGAGGTGAGTAGAGAGTGTATCCATGTGAGGGCCTGATGTTTGCACAGGTGGAAAACCAGAAGCTTTCCAGACCTCTCTCCATTAGCCCAGAAATTCTGTTTGGATCGCAAGAGAAGCCATTCGGCTTTCTGGCGAAGGATACTATTAATCTGGTATTTAAGAATGAGAATTTTTCGATACAAGGCATTGTCTACATTAGTCTGTGAAACAGACTTGAACCTTTGTTCCAGACTGGCTAGATCTGCCTGAAGCCTAATTAAATCAGTCTTACTTGCTTTGTCAAAGGCTGCCAAGAAGGTGATAATGCGACCCTGTAGTACTGCCTTAAAGGCATCCCAAACTATGCCCAGGGATACTCCACACTCAGAGTTTAAAGAGAAGTATTCCTTCATCGCCTGTGAAAGCATTTGACCAAAGGCTTGGTCTTTAAAAAGCAATGGGTTGCAGTGACAACAAACTCTATGGGTGGGATGGTTAAGGGGAAGGTCTGACAGCCATATTGGAGAGTAGTCTGAGATTACTATTGAGCCAATCCCAGTGCCCGTTATGACCCTTACAGCAAGATCATTGGCCAACCAGAAGTCTATGTGACTATGCGTTTGATGGTGGGTAGGACAGAATGTATAATCTCTATCTGTGGGATGCTCTGTATGCCAGACCTCTACTAGGGCCCACTCCTCCTGCAAATCAGCAAGGAATTGTCTAGCTTTGCTGGTGGCCTGTTGTGTAGGGGTTGATTTGTCTAGGAATATATCATCAACCAGGTTAAATTTGCCTCCTAATAGGATGGGAAGGGGAGGGCCATCTGATTGTAGATCAGAAATTGGCTGACTTACAGCCAGGAAAAAATCTGTGTGCTCATCATTGGGGGCATACAGGTTGCCCAAGATCATAGGCCCCTCAGGTGAGACCAGTCATGCTAGCAACCATCTGCCTTGGTTGTCCTTCTTGATGCCATCTAACTTCCATGCAGAGGCATGTTGAACAAGGATGGCAACCCCTTTAGACTTAGTATTGGAAGAGCTAGCCACAACCTCACCCACCCAGGCCTTCTTCATCCAGCTAGTTGCTTTAGCTAGGAGATGTGTTTCCTGAAGAAGTGCTATGTCTGCCTTCAGGGATTGTAAATGTTGTAGCACCTTTGTTCTTTTAATTGGGTGATTGAGCCCCTTGACGTTCCAGGATACCCATTTATGGGTCTGGGATAGGGGGTGGTTCAACACCATGTCTTTGTTGAATGAGAGAAAAAATGTACTTACTGTGCTATCTGAAGGGGGAAGGAGGCAGTTGTTATAGATTAGTGGTATGATACAATACCCTGCACAGAACAGCACAGCCCATCCAAGTGAGAGAGTGAGCAGGGGTGAAAGCATTGCCAGGATACAAACAGCAGCTTTATCCTTGATATACTGAATGACTGCAGAGATAATCAGAAACACAGCAACAGTTAGTTAGAAGAAAATTATAAACAAAACCCTAGGTCAACTGACCTATAAGAAATTAAACTAGTGTCACTAAAAGTGCACTTCTAATGCATCTTATTATGAGAGCTGAGATCACTGCAATAGAGGGTGTAAAATCACCCTTCAGCTATGCTAGCTCCAGCACTCAGTACGGGGTTATATAAGGTGGGTGATCACTCAGGTAGAGTCAACCCAAGCCAGGTGACCATCCATGGTTGGTCGCACTGACCCCGTGGAGGGTGGGTTGAGACCATCCACCAATCCACCAGCTATACAGTAAGAAGTGTAGCAATAACATTACACATACTGTAAATTCTAAGATTTGAGATAGTCTACACTTGCAGGATTGGCAACGGCTGGAATAGGGAGGGAGGGTTGGAGATTGGGGACACCCACCTCCTAGTTAGTAAGAAAAACAACTCTAATGCTACATGCCCTTTGACTTAAAAGTACAACTCTGCCCCTTATTGTAGGTTGCAAAACGGCTGCAGTGCCTTTGGACCTCTAATTTAGCGGGGTGCTTTTTAGGCTGGTACTGCAAACTGAAATACTCAATCAACCCAATCAAGAATGGGGGGAGTTTAAAAGGAAGAGAGGGATGGGGGTCCACCTCAAAGTGACTCATATCGCAATATTAATCAGCAGAGCATAGCAGACTTAGTTTCAATAGAAACATTTTAACACATAGCAATTATGGAACAGTTCAGGTAGTTTGACCCTTGACCAGCTCGGGGTCCCTGAGGAGAAGTTCCAAAAGCTACAGAAGTCTTCGCTGCAGCTGCAGCATAAGTGATATTTTCAGGTTTCACCGGAGAGATAGTATCCATCGCTTCCATCAATGTTGTATCCGGAAAGTCAGCCCTTTCAGTTGGATGATCAGTCTCCATTTCACAGCAAATGGCTACACCAGAATCCTCAGGATCTAATAAGACAGGAGGATCATCCCTAGAAATTTTTGCAAGTGGATCTTTGCTTGGAGAATGCTGGGGTCCACTCCTCGGTCACTGCCTGGCTTTGGAGAAAGGGGTGTCTGATCACTGGCTCAGAGGCAGGGAATTATGCTGACTTGTTTGAAAAACAGCAGAGTTCTGAGTTTGCATGGTGCCATTTCGATATAGGGAATTGCCAAAGGTGTGCACTGGTCCAGCTGAAAGGGAGCCCCTTGGAGTATCCTGACCAGCATAAGAGTTCCTAGCTGGAGGTGGAGTCTGAGAAGGTTCCCATAGCCTCCTGGGAGTGGTAGTTGGAAAGTGCAGGCCAGGCCAGGTTTGAGTAAGCCACCACTCCAACTCAGCTGGGTGATCTACAGTGATCTCATGACCCCCACTTGGAGAACCAGAGTCTAGTAAGGTTCTTAAATTTAAAATGGAAGTCATGTTGGTGTAAACAATGCTTGATAGGGCCAAAGGCATGTCTCTTAGCAGCAGTCTCTTGTGTAAAGTCTCTATATATCTGAATTGGTGTACCCTGTCATTGCAACTCCCCTATGTCTCTAGCTGCCCTCAGGATTCTTTCCTTAGTCAAATAGTGAAGCAAGTATGCCACTATAAGGCGAGGATAATCAGATTGCTTATTAGAATGAATAGAAACCCTGTGGGCCCTTTCGATTTCCATGGGACCTTGCCATCTCTTCCCCATCATTAAGGGAATATTTTGATTTAAAAATTTCTCCATTGCTTGTTCCTATACCCCCTTGGGTAGGCCAATGATCTGCAGGTAGTTGCGGCGGTTTCTAGTTTCATGATCCTTTGCCCTGCTCCACAATGCTGCCAGGCATTCCTCATGTTGCTGCAGCCTTTGCCATAGTTGCAACTGATGGGCCTCACAAGTTTCAGCTTTCTGTTCAAGTACGTTCACCTTGTCTTGTAGTTGTCTTACATTTTTTACTGTGCTTGAGAGCAATAGGCTTATATCATCCACTCTGGAAATTAATACCTCCAGTAGTTTTGTTATATGTTGCAGAGACTCCCCCATGGTGACTGGCTGGTCTTGAGTTGTAAAGGCTGCATCTGGTGCTGTGGTAGTTGTCTGCGAGCACATCTTTGTCAGGAAGGTGAACAAAACCTCACCCCAAGCAATCCGATCCCTTGACTAGGTACTCTGGTAGCAACTGTATGTGTTGCTGAGTTGTGGATAGAGCCGAAAATGTGTCCAGGACCCGAGTGGCCTACCAAAGGCCAGGAGGGGCTCAGGAGCACAGCACTAAATATCACTGCAAAATGGCCCGAAATCTGGTTAAAAAAAAAATGCCGCCCAGAAGATATGGTGTTACCTGTTCATAAAGTCACAGTTTAGTGTTAGGAGTCCATGGGATCATGGCAATGGAGCACGGGTGTTCACTGCTTGGGTAACAGCTCTTGCTTTAGGCTGCCATCTTCCCGGTGGCTAGACCACGCCCCTCAAATTTGCATATTTAAATCCTTTTTCTTATGTCTGTTTCTCTTTCAGAACATGAGTAAATATTGGACCAGCAGGAGGCTGTTACCAAAATACATGACCCCAAACTCTTGATTCATGGCACCAACATGCCACTTGAAGAGATCTGGATGGGGGTGGCCGGGTACCTCAGACATGAGAAGGGGTTACAAGACAAGCGGTGGAGAAAGTGCAAGGGGGAGTGGAAGCTGGTTAGACAAAAGTTTTACAAGCTTAAGGATTCGGGGAAGGTGCCTGAGAAGGACTGGGCATGTTACAACCAGGCCTACCAGTTGTGGCTGCAGGCAGGGAAACCTGTTTCTGGAGAAAGAGTCCTTCGTTGTAAGTAAAATTTCATATTTACATGAAACAACATAATGTTCCAATTAACCAATAATGACCTCAGAGGCAATCATTCCCTAGCCATTAACAACCTAGTGGGGGGCACAGTGGTGTCCCAAGGCTCAACCAAAGCCCATTCCCCTCCATCCACTTCTCAATCTCTAAGAAATTAATGGCTCTTAGACTATTACTGTACTATAGAACACTACATGGTCAACTGTGTACAAGCAGTGTGCTGTGCCTCATATGGGTTCTGATTCCCTCTGATATTGAGACTGAAGCTCAAGACATCCATGGGAATCAGAACCCTGAGGTGACAGAATACACTCTGGTTGCAAATAAAGTTGCTCATCCTGTATTTTTTTTCATGGTGTATAGTATTATGTGAAAATATGTGCATTGTGTGTTTTTTTTTTATTTCACAATCAAACTGACTTGTGAAGTCTCAAGAGGTCATAGAATGGTTTTCTACCAAAGAATTGTATAGATGAAAGCAACTGTGTCAGCATTCCAAATTGTTCTGCCACAGTTGTGACATCACTACTGCAGCTGAACAACATAATGATGTCACAACTGCAGCAGAACAAGCATATTCCATGCATGGAATAGATCTGAGAATCATAATATCAGATGACTTGCAGGTTAGTAAGCAGTGTGAGAAGGCAACATTGAAGGCCAAGAGAATGCTGGGCTGCATTGTGAGAGGAATAACGGGCAGGAGGAGTGAAGTGGTACTACCACTGTATAGATCACTGGTCAGGCCTCACCTGGAATATGGAGTCCAGTTCAGGAGGCCTCACCTCAGGAAGGACATTGGATGGCACCAATACAGAGAAAGGAGACAAAAATGATTCAGGGTCTGCAATACATGTCCTACGAGGAAAGACTTAGGGAACTGAATATGTACTCCCTGGAACAGAGAAGAGAGAGAGGGAACATGATTGAAACATTCAAGTACATAAAAGGCATTAACAAGATACAGGCATAGGAACTTTTTCATTTCAAGAAGGGCTCCAGGACCAGGGAACATGACCTCAGGCTGCAAGGAGGGAGGTTCTCTACCAACACCAGGAAGTTTTTCTTCACAGAAAGAATGGTGGATGCCTGGAACAGCCTGCCCCAAGAGATTGTGGGGGTCAGCACTGTGGAGGGATTCAAGAATGCATGCGATAGACACAAAGCCCTTACTACAAAAGGCAACTAGAGTGTCAAATAGGTCTAAAACAAATGGGCAGACTAGATGGACCTATTGTTCTCTTACTGCTGTCAACTTCTAAGTTTCTATGTCTATGGAATTCCATGCATAACAGCATTCCACTGTACACTATAATGACTTTAATCAATATCCTTAACTATGTATGATGTGTATACCAGTCCACAAGCAATGTCAGCAGTAGTTGTATCATACAGGCAATGCAATATAGTAACATGATAAAATGCAAACTAAAGAAATGATATCAGTATTGTTAGTTTTAAAAACTGATAACATAAAAATCTTAACTAACTTTAGTGCTTTGTAGAAAAAAAATCTCATACACTGAATTACAAAACATCATAGCACAGAACGAAATAAGAATTGTTCATCATATCAATTTTTATTTCACAACAGCACCTGGAGTCACAGCTGAGGAAACAACAATTGCCACAGGCCCAGTCCTTGCAAAAGAGGGGACAGCAGCAGACAATGATGATAACATCATTATTGTCACAACAGAATGTAAGTACCACCAAATACACACTTAAAGCACAATGTAAACATATTAACTAGTACAGTGTGCTTACACTGTGGTCTTTCTTTCTTGTGACAGTAAAAAAAAAGTCTGTAGAAAAAAAGGCTAAAAGTTTAAAACCATGGCTAAAGCCAGAGCCGTTACATTGGTCCCACACTTATGTATATACATATGCATATGCATACCTCTGTAGCCAGTGTAACAGATACACATTTCATCAGTGATTTGTAACAATTCTAAGTATCATTAGTTTTTTTAAGTCAACCAGCCTTCTGCAGCAGAAAGCTCTTAGTTTTAAAATATGTGTACCCTCTCATCATGATGTATCACATTTGTTACAGCTATAACAGCTCCATTTTATGTAAGTGATATAGTGAGCTGCAGAGAGCAAACAGTATTAGACAGTGAAAGACACAGTAAAATAAAATGTTTGAAAAGTTAACCTACTGCTACAGTAATACCGTTTTGCCTGCCATGTGGGTTTTCCAACTTCTCAACACATACAGTACTGGCAACTATTTGTAGGGGAAATTGTTACAGACGCTGTGTTCTGGAGATAGTGATTCAACATGCTATGCATTTATTCAAGCATGTTCAAAGTTTTTCAGGGTCTATTACTTCCTGATGCAACTGACTCCTGACTGGCACTTGTTCTCATGGGGCATCAAAAAAACAGCAAGAATGAAACATTCCTATTGTGATGAACAACAAGCCAATCAGAGGTCATGATTCTTTCTTGTCATTGTATAAAATTCTTTCACTTTTTTTTTTTTACAGAATCACTGGAGACCAGAACCTTGCCTGTCATTAAGCAGGAAGATAAGGAGCCCGGACCATCTCACTGTATGTATAATGAATCCAACCTCTGACAATTGTGTTAAAGATTTACTTCTTTCTAAAGTTAACAAAATGTCACAGACAGTATGACCTATTTTTTCAAAAACTTATGGCATTGTATTTTTCAGCCATGGTAATAACATTTTTTTTACTCAATTCTTTAGTCAATCACAGTATAATATTTCCATGGTGTTCATTTCTTCAAAATGTATACTGTCTAAATTATGACACTGTTATCATACAATGTAACAGTCTACAAACAAGGTTACCATGGAGGAGGGGGGAGCACAATGACATCAGCAGACTGCATCAAGTAACCTAGAGGAATACAATAATCAGTAGCTGATAACACACAAAGCAAGACTGTTATGAAAAAAAGTTAGTGTTGTATTTCAGATCTATATAGCTAGAATAGCTCCTCAGTAGCTCGGTCAGTTATTTGTTGTCTCAACTGCAGCAAGCACAGTTTGGATAGAAACATACTAAAGTACCATGAAAACTGGTAACATAAAGCAACAGCTGTGACAACTATAAATTAGTACAAATACACCAATACTCAGGATGTGTTTTTCTGTTTTCTTTTTTTCACAGAAACAGCAAGTACGCACACCCAAGCAACATGTGAGCACCTGGACAGTCTGATTCAGGCACAGAAAGAGACAAATGAAGGGATTCAAACCCTAATAAAACTAGTGGAAACACAAAACGAAAATCAGAAAACCATTACCACCAAATTAATGTTAGGGATGCAGGGAATTATAAATCCGCCCGTAAAGTGAACGAGAAGTGATCACTTCACGTCCATGGAGCGCAACGTGTAGTGGACCCTGTAAAGTGCTCACTTTGCGCTATCATTACCATTTCACATTCTCATTATGCCTTAATGCAGGGGTTCTCAAATGGTGAGGCCAGCCTCCATGGGGAGGCCCCAACCTGTTCAAGGGGATGCTCAAGCAAGCCTGAAAAGGTACTGTATTTAAATTTTGAGTTTTGTATATTTTGTGTGAAGAGATGATGCAAACTGAAAGAAGATAATAGTAGGTGAATTTAATGTATTTACTAATAGGTGACAAGGGAAGGTGAATGAGCCTAGGGAAGGGTAGGAAGAGAATACATTTCAAAAGGTAACTGCAAAACAATCAAGAAATACACAATGAACAATAGTGCAAACAAATATGAACAATAAACTAATAATGAGTGGTGGTAATTGATCAATTTGTAGACTTATGGCAGACCAGCCCAAATACAAGGGCTGGGCATAGAAGTGCTAAGAGCAATAGCAGGAAAGAGCAAAGTAATCCCTGAGAAGTTGCTTAGGAGCAGGGAAAGATGGGGAGAGGCAAAGTATGTAAGAAGGTTATTTCATATAAAGAGGAAACAGAAAAAGTAGTCTGACCCATGAAGGTACTGCAACAAGGGGTAACAATGGTTCTAGAATGAAAATAGCAGAGTACGTAGGTTGGCCGGGGGGGGGCAGAGTTACAATAAGTTGAATGATAATATTTGTTTATTTTGTTTATTTGTTATTCAGATAACACCTTTGAGCACAGGAGCTCTTTTTCAAAAGTTCCACGTCAGTATATGACAAATAACTGTATGTGAGCCAAGTACTCAAAGGGATTTCAATTTATTCATGGTGTACTGCGCAAAGTACAGTATGTTATTTTTCTTTGGGGAGGCCCAAGATTATTTAAATGTTTGGGGGAGGCTCAGAATCTTTTCCATGGATTTGGGGATGCTCACTGTGACAAAGTCTGAGAACTATTGCCTTAATGCGAAGTAAGGCGAAGTGAGAAGAAAATAGGCACATCACATGGTCTGCAGTACTGTAAGTCACATGCTTTAGCCAGGCAGGAAGGAAGTGAGTCAGAGAAGCAGTTTCACTTTCTCCTTTGCATTTGTACAGGAAGAAAGCAAAACTGTGAGAGGAGAGGAGAGGAGTTTGCTTGGCTCTCGGAGTCATTTCTTGTTACTGCTATTTCAAACAGCTCTTTTAAAAGCTATTTTATTAAGTGTTTGTATTGTGTTAGTGTTTTTTTGGTTAGTGAATTTTTTTGTATTGGTTTTGTTTTTGTTTTGTGTGTGTGTGTGTGTGTGTGTGTACATGTGTGTGTGTGTCATCCCATGGACCCAGGAGGATGGAGGGTCAGGTTGGAGTCGAGGAAGGCGAGTCGCTGGCATGTGGGAGCATTAGGAGGTGAGGAGTGCGGACCCATGGAGGGAGGGGTGGTCATGTTATGTTGGACCGCTCCAGACTCCTGGCCAGTGTTGCTTCCCCCGCAGAAGCAACAGGAGCAGCAGCAGCAGCACCAATGCCACTGGTGGCTGTTGCTTGTCCACCTTCTCCACCACCACTAACAGAAGCTGTTGGGGCTCCAGCAGCACCCCCTCCACCACCTCCACAGCCACAGGAGGTGGCTCCAGCAATAGTGGGTGGTGGTGGGACTCATGCCTGCCAAGTGCGTACTCTGTCTGGTCCCCCCCACAGCTCCCCAGTGTGGGAGTTTTTTAATTGTGTGGGGGGGAGACAGTACAGTGGTGCAGTGTCATGTCTGTGGTGTGCTGGTGTGCCATGGTCCCCCGGGACACATTTGGGGACTGGTGGCAAGTGCACCCACATGATGAATCACCACAGGACAGAGTGGCAGGCTGTCATGGAAGGGGCCATGTGTCCACCTGCTGGCCCTTCCGTGGCAGTGGCCGAGGGTGCAGCTGGGGTGGGAGATGTGCCTCATAGCAGTCACCGCTGCAGCAGGAGGAGGAGGGCTACATCAGGTGCTCCACCACCACCACCACTACCACCACCAGCACCACCCTGTCCACCACCAGCCTCACTACCTGGATTACCCACTGCAGTGGACCCCGGCACAGTCCCTGTTAGCCAGTCTGACCTCCTCCTGGTGTGGGCAGCACTGGAGGAAAACAACAAGTGTTTAATTAATTTGGACCAGCAGGTTACCAGAGTGGAAGCACAGCAGCAACAAATACTTTCAGTGCTGCACCTGCTGCTGGACCACCATGGCATTCCATGGCCATAGTAAGTCCAGGTATTATTTTCTGCCCCCTACACCCACCCCCTCCCCCCTGACCCCACCCTACTACTGTGTTGTTCTTTTGCTGTGTGTTTTTTGTTTGTTATTATTAAATCATACACATTTTCCCTTCCAGGGGAATCTTTCTTGCAGCACATAGTGCAATACATTTTTTTGAAAACAATGAGTAAATACATTACAGTGAGTCATGTGATGGAGGCATTTCCCATTTTGAAAATCTGCCCACATTCTGCCTCCCTTCTCAGCAACATTAGGACGTGATGGCAGGGTGAGCGCGTGTGCGTGCTCCTTACAGTGAATATCCGATTGTGCAGGTTTGCGAATGTTTCTTTATGTTAATGGTCAGTTTGTTGTGAAATGTGTGGCCATGTTTCCAGTAAGAATAGCCTTGTTCGTGGAAACATCCCACATTTCACCACAAAGTGAACCTTATAACATTAGGAAACATTGCTTGGGATAGCTGCTGGACATTCAGTATAGTGGAGCATGCACCTGCGCTCCCCCTGCCATCACGTCTTAACGTTGCTGAGGAAGTGTGGCACAAATGTGGGTTGCTTTTCAGATTGTTAATTCCTCCATCATGTGACTCACTGTAATGAAATTATGGGTGGTTTTCACAGATATATATTGCACTCTGTGGAGCAAGAAATATTCCAGTGGTAGTAATGCCCCCACATATTAGTTTATGTGCATCACCATAACTATGTAATGTGGTGACTGTCTGTAAAGCAGCAGCACAACAATCTGTTGATAACTCTGACCTATATTTTTTAATGCTATGTTACAACTTCCTTTACTTACATCCTGACTGACTGGAATGATACGACAATTTGTAGTAGTTGAGTGTGCTGTACTACCTTTTTTCATGTGTGAAATAATGAAAGGAGCATTCCTTTTAAATTGGTGCTGCTGACAGTGAGTGTGACCAGGTCTTTGTCATTGTTTTCCTCTGCTTTTCTCCATCATATCAAGTAGTTGTCATATATAACTTCCGTTGTTAACTAACAGTTAAGCATCAGTCAGTGTTTTATATGACACCACGGAGCAATAGTTATTGAAAAGCAGCTGCAAATAAATACAAAGCTGGTCGGAACAATATTGAAAAACATGCTCATTTTGTTTTCATACATGAAAAAAGTAGGAGTAAGAGAAGCAGACATAAATTGTGAGAAGAATCGTATCATTCAAGTCACTGTCGACTCGCACGTAAGTAGTGGTTGCTGTGGCAATTTAAAGTAGCATAAAAAAGTACAGTTCAGAACTGTGAGGACATTCTTACAATGCTGCTTTAATTGTAAAAATGTCACTATGACATCATGACTATGAGCTCACAGCAACAATCACAGAACACACAAAAGTGGCACAGAGTCCCCAGATTTTTTCTGCAGGCCCACAATGCATCCTCCTCGCATGCAGAAAATTGACAAGTGGTAACAAAGTAAAAAGAGACTGTTTCAGCACATACAAAGTCCCGCAGAATTAATGGGGCACTCAATCATGTGCGCAGTGGTGGCAAAGAATCCCCAGATTTTTTCTGCAGGCCCACAATGTGTCCTCCTTGTGTGCAGAAAATTGACAAGTGGTAACGAACTGAAAAGAGACTGTTTCAGCACATACAAAGTCCCCCAGAATTAATGGCGCATTCAGTCATGCACGCAGTTGTGGCACAGAGTCCCCAGATTTTTTCTGCAGGCCCACAATGCGTTTTCCTTGTGTGCAGAAAATTGACAAGTGGTAATGAAGTGAAAATTGACTGTTTCAGCACATAGAAAGTCCCCAGTATAAAATGATGACTGTGAGGTTTGTGTTGCTGGTCCAATGTGTCATGCGAGACAATTCCACCAAATGAAATGTGATCATCTCAACTGGATTGAAAGGTGCCCTTTGGATGTACACTAATAGTAGCCTTGGTGAGTAGATGTATATATATATATATAGAGAGAGAGAGATATGGTTGTGTATTTTGTAAATGATGATGAGGGGGGTTGAACTTGACATGGACATGTACTCATGCTATTGTTCTGCATCGCACAGGTGACTCATAAACTGTTGCTGTGCACATTCCAGTGCTCAGTGAGAATTTTTGCACTTAAATGGAAACGGATAACTCCCAAGCACATGAAGGTAAGTATTTTTGGGGGTGGGGGTGGGGTGGGAATCATATTTTCAGTTTTGTCTGTAATGTTTCTTATTTTTTTACTTCTTCACAGATTTCATCAGCACCCTTCTGGAGTCCGGTTGTTAATGATGGTCATGGTCATGGAATGAAATGACTTCTGCGTGTTGCATGTGTGCCCAAGCTCAGAGGAGGGGCGTGCCTGATGTTGAAGAACTTTTTTGGATAAGGCCACTTCGACAGAACAACAAAGTATTGTGAATTTTCCTAAAAAAAGAAATGAATGACTTCTTAAAAGTTACAACTTCATTGTTATGTGTCCCTCCCTGGTTCTCAAATCTCAATCCCTATTGTCAAGTTACATTTCAGAGACACATCTGGTAAACTACTAAGACAACCTGTTGTGTGCAATATTTGCACCAGTCTTTACAAAGCAATGAAACAGATGAAACAAAATCGTCATACTTACCAGAATGGATTTCACATGGACATTACATCGGTTCCTCTCTGTATGTTATAGCTACAGCATCTTTCCCAACGAGTAATAGCGATGGAGCCTGTTTTTGTTCTCCTGTATAAAAAACAAAGGAAGTGTACTGTATGTCTTTTGCCACTGCAGCTCTGAAAAGCTACAGAAAACAAAACAGACAACTTAAGGAAGTGAGGCAGCATAACAAACATGAGTGCACATACTCACTTTATGGTTTAAATATTAAGAAGCTGGTGGTGGTGGTGATGGTGCACTGGTGGACTGGTTGTCCATGGGGGCAGACAGACTCATGGTGGCAGCAGACTTGGATAACATCAGTCCCACTGGTGGTGGTCCGTGGGGGGTAGACAGACTCATGGTGGCAGCAGACTTGGATAACATCAGTCCCGGTGGTGGTGGTGGTGGTGGACCGTGGGGGGCAGACAGACACTTGGTGGCAGCAGACTTGGATAACATCAGTCCCGGTGGTGGTGGTGGTGGTCCGTGGGGGGCAGATAGACTCATGGTGGCAGCAGACTTGGATAACATCAGTCCCGGTGGTGGTGGTCCGTGGGGGGCAGACAGACTCATAGTGGCAGCAGACTTGGATAACATCAGTCCCGGTGGTGGTGGTGGTGGTCCATGGGACGCAGACAGACTCATGGTGGCAGCAGACTTGGATAACATCAGTCCCAGTGGTGGTGGTGCTGGTGGCCTGTGGGGGGAAGACACACTCATGGTGGCAGCAGACTGGGATAACATCAGTCCCGGTGGTGGTGGTCCAGGGTGGGGGGGCACACCGCCTTTTAAATACTGCAGTTAAAACCTGCCAACATTAACCAAATCATCATCCTCATAAAGAAAACTGCCCTCACAGTCAACGATGTCTGAAGTCTGACCACTGGGAAATTCTTTCTCCATTGTGTCATCATCTATGTCAGTGGTGGGCCATTTCAAGCAGCCACTGCTAGTGCCACCAGGATGCTCCATTTCCACATCAGCAAGACCACCATGACTAGGCTGGGGTACGAATACCGAGGTTGCAGTCTGTGCTGGTATGTGCCTCTCATTCATTTTAATGAATGTTAGCAAACTAACATTTGCAGGAGACAGGTTTGTCTGACGATTCTTGACTATTGCACCTGCTGAGCTGAATATCCTCTCAACACTTACACTGGAGGGTGGGCATGTGAGGTACTTCAGTGCCACTGCAGTCAGCTCTGGCCATTCACTGACCATTCAACCCCAGTACAAAACAGGACCTTCACTTATTGTCAGGTGCCTGTTTTCATACAAATATGACTCAACCATTCTCTGTGCTGCACTAAGTCCAATTGTTGATGCATCAGCCTGTTCCATGGAATCACTGATTTCACAAATACCCACTTGGGACAAAGTCTCTCAAAGCGGGTTGACGCCAACCACTTTGGATGACAGACCACTAGGAACTACAGTCCCCACCAGGAACTACAGTCCCCTTACCCTTGCATGATATGCTTGCTGGTCCTCCAGCTACACCTTCAGCTGGATTATACTGTTGAGGTTTGCAAACCTTGGCACATGACTTCTGTGTCCCATGAACCAAGTGAACCAGTTGACCACTGATATTTTTTACCTGTTCAGGCCCTCCCTCCAGTACTGATGCAATTCCATGTTTGTATCGTGGGTCCAGCATTGTTGCCATGGCAAAGTTGTCACTATGCTGAATGCTCACAATGTGATGATTCTGGTTGAATACTGTCAGCATGTGTTGCAGCAACATACTGCTACCATTGTCTCTGGCAACATCAAGGCTATGCTGTACATTCACTAATGTCTGCCTCAGCACCCGCAGCAGTGGAATTGATTGGCTAATGGAGGCAGACTCACCACTCACTGCCTGTGTGGCATGTTCAAAAGGCTGCAAAATTGTTATTACAGAGTCCATGAGGTGCCACTGTTCAGTCATCATAGACATGGAGGCCCCAGAACTGTCACAGCTGGTGTGCATAACGAGATATTCTGAGATGGCTTTGCGTTGTTCATACAACCTCTCTGCCATGTATAACATGGAGTTCCATCGGGTGACAACGTCCAGCTTCAAGCAGTGCTGAGGCAGGCTGTTTTGTATCTGCAACTGCCGCAGTTGGTCACGGGCCTTTCCAGATCTTGAAAAGTGAGAGCAAATACGTCATGCAATGGTCAGCATTTCCTTTATGTCAGGGTGCTGCAGAAACTCCTGAACCACAAGATTTAAACAGTGGGCCACGCATGGAACACGAAAAAAAACACCATTCGTGATGCATTTCACCACATTTGACCCGTTGTCACTTGCTATGAACCCAGCTCTCAGGGACAGAGGGTTTAGCCATCTGTCAATTTCAGTCAGTACCATGTCCAACATGTTCTCACCAGTGTGTGAACAGGTCAGACTGCACATAGCAATTGTTGCATGCTGGCGAATTCCAGGAAGATTGCTACCGTGACAATCTACGTTTCTGCACTGATTATTCACACTACCAGCATCACAAACAACCCCCAGCACCTACACCCAGTGTGCAGTTATACACAGATATGAACTCTCCACTGTTTTGCCACTTGTCCACATATCCTCACTTAAATGGATGAATGGAGAGGAGGAATGTTGAAGGGCATGTCTTACTGAGTCTGAGGCAGTGCAGAACAACTTGAGAACAGCACGGCTAGAAAAGTATATCTTGGATGGGACTTTCCATTTTGGACAGGCACGGGCAGCAAACCACTAGAATCCAGAATTCTCCACAAAGGAGAAGGGCAAAAGACTGATTGCCGCCATTTCCGCTACAGCAGCATTAAGTTCACGTGACACTGTATGATTGTGTGGGTACTTCAGCTTATGTGCAAAAACACTTTGTAATGTGGGCTGACTTAAACATTTTACACGGGGTGTGCTGTTGGTCACAAATGGTTGTGCTCTGTGATGAATGGCATTAGCAGGGGGTGGAGTGTGGACATTTGATGAAGATGGTTGCACAGGTGATGATGACAAACCCAGAAATGATGTTATTTTTCCAGATTTGCCAACCGGGGTTGATGTACCACTTGCACTAGACATACTGCATTCACCACCACCACCACCACAAAAACTGTTACTTTCACCAGCACTGGACAACATTTCAAAGTCATTATGGTACTCCACCTCATCATGCCTGTAGTAATCCTCTGCTCTTATTACCGCACTACTGCACACGTTTAATTTCCTACTGGGTTTAACAGCCATGGAAGGAGATAACATGCTGGCTATGGTTGCCGGTGATATGGGTGAATGCCCCAGTCTGGTATTAGCTGCCAGCTTGTGCTGGGTCCACAAAGCCAAGTGCCTATTCTTAAGATGCGTATGCTGTCCTCCTGTCCCAAGATGGCTCCCCTTTTTACCTCGACTCACACGCACATGGCAAACCTGGCAGATTGCAACTGAATCATCATTTGCATCTTGAACAAAAAAATCCCAAACAAGGGACTGTGATGCTCTGCTTTTAACATGTCCATGATGATGTGGCTTATTTAAGTCTGTTATTTTAAGCACTGAAGTGGGGGAGGGGGCATGTGATTTTTCTGGCACTGCACACCTGGACTGCAACTGACCACCATGACTACCTATCATATTGATTACTGTTCATCATCATCCACTAAAACCAGTAAATCACAAGTTTTTATTGGGGGGGATTCCTGCAAACAGATTCAGACACAGCCACTTTTAATTTCTTTTTCTCTGGTTCCCAGCTGTGGTTAATTACATCATCATGGTATTCATCAACGTCACTGTCACACACGTTCACATCTTCTGCTTGGATGCTAACATGTGGACTGCATGTTGCAACAACAGCAACATCATCATCATCAGCATCATCACATTCATCATCAGCATCTACATCACCATCACCTGATATTTTTTTACCACACTGTGAATCACTGCATGGAAAATGCATAACGCTAAGTTCTACAGTGGATGGAATATCACATTGTATGCTATCGTTGACATGATCATCAGAATCAGGTTCAGTTAATGGGATGTTACTGGGAAGTATGACGTCATCTACACTGTCACTCACTTGCACTGCTTCACACTCAATATGCTTGGATACGATACACTGGTCGGAATTAGAACTTGACGCAACAATGCTAATACTACCTCCACCACCACTAACACCAGTAACACTAACACCACCGGCTGGGAAAACATCATCTCCTCCAACTATCAGTGAAGCTACTGATTGGGCTGTAAAAAACATTTCAGGAGAAATACCTTTCCTCACATTAGCAATGCACTTCTCCGTCCATGTACTACTACCATGCCCACAGACCCTCTTACTGCCAACATTGCCATGGCCAGAAACAGTTTTACTTGCACGTCTCTTTGCAGGCATTTTGGGGGATCAACTACAAATATTATTACCAAATTCAGATTTTGATACGTTCACTTTCTGACTGGAGGGTCGCTGGCTGGATGTGAAGCAAAATAAACAACTGTGGCTTCAGCAACAGAAAAGAGACTACTGTGTTGTGACACTGTCACGAAATTAAAACAACTTCAGTAACCAGTGGTGCTGATGGGGTCACAAAAACAATCCAGTCTGGTAAAACATTCCTTTTCAATGTGGGGGTTGGGGGGGAGCACTGAATACAGACAGTGCCGATATTTACGGCACTACAAGCAGCAAAACTAAGAACAAAGAACACGATCGTGGTACAAAATCAGGCGGCTGCTGTGGATAGCAGGTTCACACTGCTGCATTTAGTTGCACTTACACTAATCTGTGTCACAAATTTTAAAAGGTGTATTATATTTGATGCACGCAACACTGCACACACAACACAGAACACTTTGTGTACAATGTTGAATGAGGAATGCGATGCAAATGCAAATGCAAAAGTTTAGTGTACTGCCACGTAATGTAAATTTGTAATTTAAACAACCTGACCTTATGAAATGCTGCACCACATTCACACAACAAACATCAAGAAAATTTGTACTACTACTGACAATTTTACTGTGTGTACAGTAACATAGTCAGATATATAACAAAAATATAACCAAAACACAAAGAAATGACTAGTTCTCCAACTTAAATCTACCAGCCCACAGATATGCCCCTCCCCCACACAGCTCACTTCACTGTCTTTCACCACACATGCTCAGTGTTGTAAATTTACATTCAAAATCCACACACAAACAAAAATGCTTGATGATGTGAGCGCAGGAGGGTTTCCTACAATCGATGAACTACAGTTAGATCCCAAAAAAAAGCAAAAATGCTTTTTGAACAACTTTTGAAAGATTCCCACAGACAGCTATCAGAGCACACTGTCTCCTGCTCCTTCCTACTCATACTACCCTGAACTGAGGCTATGCAGATCAATATAGAGCCCATGTGACCTGAACTCCCCATGAATCACTGCAAAAATCCACCATCGGAGCTCAAAAATGAGGTGACGTGAACTGCCACCAATGTACTTCACCTTAAAATTGAAAGAGTAGTGACCAGTGGAGGCAGAGTAATGTGAAGTCGCTGTTTTCAATGCACTTCGCATTCCTCATTACAATGCGATGTATTCCTCTTCGCATTGCGGAGCACTCGGCGAATCTGCCTGTGCTCCGCGAAATGCTTCGCGGAGCGGATTGAGCCCACTTCACCCACCACTAATTAACGCAGACTGAAAAATTCATACAATCGAACACACTTCAAATAAAATACCAAAATCAGACTGTCCAAGTGCTCACAAAGGGCATGATAAAGGTGATGGAAGAAGAAAAGGGCTCCAGCTGCAGAACCTGCAGCACCAGACCAAGGTCCTAGTTTCCAGTGACCACAAGATCTGTCCCCTTATCTGCCCCTCTACTGCACCTTCCCAATCCATGACCCAGCCTCCACTTCCTCATGCACCCTCCTACCTGGCCACCCCCTTTCAGGTCTACCCTTCTCACAATCTCCAGCAGCAGAGGCAGCTGTAACAACTCCCTCTCCCTCCACTGGTAATTTTTTTCTGTTTAGAGATATTATTGTATTATTTCATTTTCATTATATTTTTCTAGGTGAAGGAAACCATTTTTTTAAGTTAAAACTGGGTGGAGTTGGGTGAAAATGTATATTTTTTGCTACATTTATTTTTACATATAAAAGATAACATATTTTTAATATGCTTATGAATGTATATTTTTAAGTTTACAATCTAAATTTAAAAAGTATTAAACATATATATATAAACGCTGACAGCAAGCTTTTTTTTATAAAAAATATCTATTTTCTTTTTGAATATTTTGATGAAACATGTATACTCATTTCTTTGTCACATTAAACCAGTAAAAACAATCTGAATCACGCAACACAGTGTCTGGTAACTCATTTATAATGTTTCATGTATACACATCATATCTTAGTTCAACATACAGTACAAAGTAGAGGATTTCAGTGCATACAGTTACACTGTCTCAGGGGAGTATGACTCACCAGGGCCCTGCACTCCCCTCAACCACCACACCCATACATAATGAAATGCACAAGTGGAAGAACGCATTTTTCCAGAAGGCCCATATTACCACTTGTCCGTATTGGTGCATACAATTTAGGTGTTTTAGGGGCCCTGCACTCGCGCTTGTGCATATTACTATGCATAGTTTAAGTGGTTGACGGGAACATGGGCCCAGAGGGGTGAGGGGGAATGGCAGTGGAGTGAAGGGGGTGGGAGAAAGGGAGGGAGAGGTAACCATAACATCACATTTCCAAACTTCTGTTGCTGTGATATTAACCCAAACTGATGCATTAAATTTTGTTCAATTTCCCTTCTTTTTCAGAAAGTATTATGTAAGTGGTTATTGGTATGCATTCATGGGAGTGCAGGCCCTCCAGACCTTGTGCTCCCTTCATGTTGTCCACATCTCTGCATACTGCTAGGTGGTTGAAGGGAGCAAGGTCCCTTGGAGCTCTGCACTCCCTCAACCACCACACCCATACATACTAATATGCACAAGTGGAAGAACACTTTCTCCCAGAAGGCCCATATTACCACTTGTGCATATTAGTTCATAAAATTTTGGTGTTTTAGACAAGCACGGGCCATCCACACTCTGTGCTCCCATCAACCACCGAACCAATACTTAACAATATGTACAAGTGGGAATGTGAGCCATTCGGGCCCTGCACTCCCACTTGTGCATATTACTATGTAATGTTTAAGATGTTGATGGGAACATAGGCCTAGGGGAAGGGGGAATAGTGGTAGTGTGTGTGTGTGTGTGTGTGGGGGAGAGGTATTCTTAATATCACATTCCAAACTGTTGTTGCTGTACTATCAACCCAAACTGATGCATTAATGGATTTTGTTTCAATCAATTTCTCTTCTTTTTGAGAAACTGTAATATAAGTGGTTAGCGGTATGTGTTTGTGGGAGTGCAGGCCCTCTGGGCCCTGTGCTCACTTCATGTTACCCATTTTTTGTGTAATGGTATGTGTATGTGGGAGCGCAGGGCTTCTGGGCCCTGTGCTCCCACTTACACATAACAATAGAGCCATACAGTAGCCCTATAGGCCTGCAAAGGAACCCTTGTAACACTAATTTGCCAGTATCTCAGTAACCATGCAACCTATGAAAAGAATTCCACTGCAGGTGTAATCTATGACTTTGAAACTTCCTTGCAAGCTTAGTCCACTTAAAGGTGGACTAAGCTATGTGGTACGAAAAATCTGATCTTGTTTTGTTTTGAGAATCTGGGCACAAAGGCACCATGGATCTCCGATGTTATCCTATGGGAAATTTCTCAACTTCTGAACACTGTAACTATAGGCCTGTTGAATGTTTTGATACCAAACCTCCAAAAGGCGCATCTGTGGGATCAGGGCTTGCCACCCTACAAAGTTCAGCCCAAAAGCACAATCCACCTTGGCACAATGCAGTGACAAATAAAACAACACATGGAAAAATCTTTTCGAGCAGTGTTTTCACGATAGCTTTAATGTGTTCGTGGCACTCCTATCTCTATAAAGAGAATGTTTTTGAGTACAAAAATATCTTGCTGCAACACCTTTTTTTGTGTGTGAGGTCATGACCGCACACACAAAAAATGTTAACATGGCAATAAAATTGCAAAATTGTGGAAAAAGTTAAAAAAAAACATATTTCCAGACCACCTGCTGAAAAACTAATACCAGTGTCATGTTTCTAAGGGCCCAATTAGATAAACACAACTGTTGGTGTTTACCAAAGAGCTTTTTGTTTCATGTTATAATGTTTTTTGTCTCTCACTAACTGAAAACAAGATGGCAGCAACATGAAAACAAATTTAGGGAGCATGACAACAAAAATGTGATCACGAGAGTGCACATATAAATTTTCCCATAGGCTACAATGGGACATGAAAAACTTGCATAACTCTTGAACAGAGTAATATTTTTTCACCAAATCTACAAAGGCACCAGTATAACCCAGGCCACTTATAGACAAGCAAATTTGAATCCACTCATATGCATTCTTTAGTCCATTATGCCTGACCGAAAAAATGCACAAAAGTTGGTAATTTTCACTTTTTGGATGCTCTACAGTTCCACAACTGCACATCTGACTGGAACACAACTTTCCAGATCCAGAGATCTATGGTCAGAAGCCACACATGAAAAATTTCAGGCAAATTGGACAAATAGATGCAAAGCTATTAAAGTGCAAACTTTGAGGTTTAACATAGAAGTGACTGTGCAAACCTAACTATACCTGCACTACCGTGCAGTTATAATACACATACACATATATATACATATATATATATATATATATATATATATATATATATATATATATATATTTATATATATGTATAATAAATAGATATAGTATAGTAGTGCGGTAGTGACACTATAGTTAGGGTTGAGTAGGCTGTCTAATGTTAAATCCCTAACTCTTCACCTTAGTAGCTTTGACCCTGTTCAACAGAATTATACAAAATTTTACATGCATGATGGGGGGGTAGGTCTCTTCATGTGGCAAGTTTTGTTCTGGTCGGATGTGCAGATTCCAAGATCTGGCTAGAGCATTGGGGGTTTTGCTGTTTTTTTTCCCATTGCCTAGAGCCCAGATGGTTTGGAATTTTGTTCTGAAATTTTCAGGGTAGAAAGGGCTTGCTCCAAAATGGTGCCTTTCATTCATTTGGTGAAAAAAAATATTAATACATTTGACAGTTGTCAGGATCTGAAATTTCATTTCTGAACATGCTCAATATTGTCTTTTGGACAGTCATTTGATACTAAAGAAGAATTTGGCCATATGAAAGAAGATTTCTCTTTTGTGAGGGGGTAATCCTCTTTCATAAGAGAAATTCTTCTTTTGTATGGCAGCCATCCTATTTGCATTTTTTAAGTTTGAAAACTCATAAAAATAATGTCCTGCAGAGATACCAAGACATGAATCTATCTGAACAAAACCCATTTTGGACCAGGTGTCAATGGAGGTGGGGTCTCACCTGAGAGCTACATAAAAGCTGATGGTTGTTTAATGTAGCAGATATACCCAAAATTCATTTTCTGTCTATTGATCACACGAACACTGGAGCAAAATAGTATTTGCATCAAATTTGTACTGACACCTTGACAAATTTTACGATTTTCAGCTCCATGTACTTAATGCAGATTCTTGGGCTATTACTTTAAGAGTAAGTGAAATATACATTCAAGTGTGGTCTCAATGAATAAGTGGGAGATAGAGATTTAAAATGCATACCCATACATTACCTCAAAAGATTAATGATAAAAGTTATATTGTTAAATACCAACCATCTCCCCTTAATTCTTGTAAAATTTCAAAATATTCTTATAATTAATCTTGTAAGACAGAATATATTGCACTTTATAATATAGTTTTATTTTGTCTAAAAGGGTAAGGATTTTCCTTTGAAATGCATATGTGGTTGTGAAGTTTTAAGGTAATATAAGAGGATAAATTGATAAAAGGGAAGATTCAGTAACCGGACATGGAACAATACACAATACACATGATGTTGCATGCCAAGAATTCTCCAAGAAGATTGTATTGAAATTCCTCACTCAAAAAGAAGGACAATTGTATCTAACAAAAAAGGAATTAGAACATCAACAGGTGAATTCAAAGAAGGAGCCAACCACATTTGGCAATATGCTCAAGTCTACTGTGCCAACATCAGTGGTAAATATTGGCAAGGCAAAGCTAATGCTATGGAAACTCAGTCGGGAAGCACACAAGGAGGATTAGCCTGTCCCAAGGTTTACTGGTTGGCTGATGCTAGTTTATAAGGAGCATTCAAGTTAACCGAAGAAGACGGTTATCACACACTGTATCTTTCACCCATCCACCAATCCATCGCTGATTATGCCACTGTAGTTGAATACCTCACACAAACACAAGAAATAGCTCAGCAAGTAAGTATGCCCTATGTTCACCTGACACTTGATGTTGGAGCAGTAGCACAGGCATATCATATTCATTGGAATTTCCCTGATCAATTCCACAATATCATAATTCATTTGGTAGATTTCTTCCTGTTCCTGGAAAACTTTGGCATTTTAGGACAGTTAATTGGTGACAGCAGCTTTGAGGACATAGTATTTCAGGCTGGTCTTTGTGCCTCTGGCAGCATAAGGGGAGTTTTGCATGGAAAGTATTAAAATTGGGCATGGACTGTACATGAGAATTTTGCAGATGCCTTAGAGTGATTGCTTCAGGTCAGATATCTAGAGTATTCAGCAGAATTGAATGCTACCCCTGCAGTATTGCTTGGCCTGATCAGAGCATCACCTCAGCCCATAGACTTCTATAAACTGCTTCAGGAAGATGAGATTGTCACTTTCTAGATTAAGTATGAGGCCTTCAGGCAGCGGATTTGTCATGGTGAGCTAAGGGAAAACCCCACAGCTCTGAATGACATCTGGATACAGTGGCTCAGCAGCATTTGCTCCAAACAACAATAAAAGAAAACAACTTTGATCTTAGACTACTATGTTGGAAATATTCACTGCCCCTGTTCTTTACCTTCAACAAGTAAAATTATGCTCGATATGGGGCTTACTATGTGCACACAAGTGAAATTCTTGAAGCTTCTCATCGAGGGCTCTGGGCATTAATTGAAAAGCAAGTACTTTCAGTTCAAAGGGGCCATCACAAAGCTGCTATGGAATCAGTTGACCAAGCTGGTAAGAAGGCATACAATTGAAGTGCCACAATTCCAGGTGGAATCAAACACTTTGCTGCAAATCAAATGGCCTGTGATAAATGGGTGTCAAATCGGCCCCATCTAGCAAAATTCAGAGAGGCACTTTTGGAGATGACTGATCTTCATAGTTCAGCCAGTAATCCACAAAAAACATGCAGGCCATCTAAAATCATCAAGTCAGAACAACGTGTCAAAGCCATATTGACTCTTCTCGATCAAGAGTTTATTAATCCATTCAGTACTACTTTAGATGCTGAAAGATTGTACAATTTGTGCCCAGGAGCACCTGTTGCTCCTGATATTGAAGAGAACCTCACCAGTATCATTGAACGAGGTACAGAAATGTATGAACAGTTTATCAAAGAAAGACTGAAAAGTGGTAAAAAGAAATATTTTGATTCAATTTCAAAAGCCGTGAAAACCTTCAATGATGCAAACAAAAAAGCACAAGTAACTATCAAAGGAAAAGTTACAGAACTTAAATTTTAAAGAGATATATTGGGAAAACTTTTGACCCTTTCAAACAAGCACAACTTTCCTGTAGATATAAACAAGCTATTAACATATTTCCTGGGCTCAGTCCTGCTGAGTCTAGCCAATGCAGATGGAACTAAATGGACAACACCAATCAGCAAGTTAGTTGAGGTGCCAGCAGAATACTGTCCAGTGTTAGACACTTTGGAGCTTCCCCACAGGAAAAGTGTCTCAGCATACATAGTTGATCTAATGGCAACAGTGTGGGTTATGACAGGAATCCCTGAAATCTTTGGTGATCTGACAATGAAACTCCTGAATAGTCTTCCAAAAGGATTTGCAAGAGTGGATGTTGTTGCAGATACTTACAGAGAGCAGTCAATCAAAGAGGCTGAGAAATTTCAATGAGGATTAAATGAGAAGCATATTATCAAAGGTTCCAACACCAAAGTGCCAAAGAATTTCAGTTACTTCCTTTCTAAATGATCTAACAAGGAGCACCTGATTGATTTGATCATGCAGGTCTGGGGAGAAAAGTGCACATGTTTGCCAGAGGGCCAAGTGATCTGTTTTTCAAAGAGAGACAAATGCTACATGATCACCAAAGAAGGAACTGTAGTTGTGGGTGATCTCTGTTCTGACCAGGAAGAAACAGACACAAAAATTGCCCTTCATGTGCAATATGCCAATACAATACGTCCAGACCCTGTCCCCATCTGTTCACCATCTGGGGATACTGATATACCAATAATTTTACTGTCACTATTTCCAGAATGTAAGCAAAGTACTGTATATACCTGAAGAATGGCCATGGTAACAGTAGGAAAATCTTCAACATTAGCAAGCGTGAAATAATCACTGCAACAAAGAAAGCCTTAGTCGGTTTCCATGCATTCACAGGCAATGACTATGTTTCTGTGTTCTTCAAAAAGGTTAAGAAGATTTGCTTGAACCTCCTTCAAAAGTACCCCAAATTCCTGGATGCCTTTCAGAAACTTGGGAGTGATTGGCAAGTGGATAAGGGTGCTGTAGCTCTGTTGGAGGAATACAGTATGTCTGTAAACAGTATGGAAGGAAGCAAGTTACTAGTGTAAATATAGCAAGGCAGCAGATCTTCTGGGAGAAATATAACAAAGACAACAGAATACTGTAACTTACATGTATCTGTCTCTGTTACCACCCTGACAGGAAACCCTGACGTTACATATTCTAGGAGCCAACTACATCTGCCAATTGTGGAGGCTTTCTTCTGTTGCAGTCATCAGTGCCCCAAATGCAGCTTTGTACAGTTGGACTGATGATCTGAACGTAAAGTGGATGGACATACCATATCCAGATGATGTTATGTCTCTGCTCTATAATACAAATGATGAGGACTCAGATGAGGACCAAGATGTATGTGACTACCAAGATGATATTGGCCTACAGTATATGACAATGATGAAGGTTTTTCCTAGATGGACAAGGCTAAGTTCCACTATTTTACCAACAGTCATTTTTCAAATTTTGCATTTTTTGAAATAAAAATGTTTTGAGTAAACAAAGGTGTTTTTTTTCCTTTTAGATGTATTTCCCTGTTTAAAAAAAAACTTTTGAAATTAATCTTTGAAGCAGCTTATGGGTATGCATTTTAAAGCTCTAACTCCCACCTATTCATTGAGATAATACTTGAATGTATATTTAAATTAATCTTGAAGTAATGGTCCAAGAATCTGCACTAAGTACGTATAACTGAAAATCACAACATTTGACAAGGTATAAACTTACTAAAATTTCATCTATTAATGGTGTCTTCACTTTCATCAATTTATCCTCTTAAATTACCTTAAGACTTCAAAACCACACATACATTTCAAAGCTGAATCCTTACCCATTTATACAATATAAAAGTGATACTATAAAGTGCAATAAATCCTGTCTGACAAGATTAAACATAATAATATTTTGAAATTTCACAAGAGATTAAGGGGTAGTGGTTGGTACTGAACCCTATAACTGGTAACATTAATCTTTTGAGGTAACATATAGGTATGCATTTTAAAGCTCTAACTCCCACCTACTCATTGAGACTATACTTGAATGTATATTTAACTTACTGCCAAGATAATGGCCCAAGAATCTGCATTAAGTATGCAGAGCTGAAAATCGCAAATTTGTCAAGGTGTCAGTACAAAAGTGATGCAAACTATCATTTTGCTCCAGCATTCATGTGATCAACAGACAGAACATGAATTGTGGGTATATCTGCTACATTAAACAACCATCTGCATTTATTTTGCTCTCAGGTGACACCCCACCTCCACCTACACCTGGTCTGTTTAGCTAGATTATGCACTTAGTTTTTTGAAAAACAATCCATAACTGTGTTTTTGAAGCATCTTCTTTCATGAGATGATTTTCTTCTTTAGTATGGCTCACAAAAAAAGAACACAACCATATGAAAGAAGAATAAGGCCATACAAAACAGGATGTTGGATTTAGTTCTTTTTTTCTCCATCTTCATTTGTGAGAAGGCATTTTCTTTCTTGAGCTCATAAAAATTTCACAAACGAAGATGATTTATCATGAAAGAAGAATTTGGTGTTAGTTTTTTTTTCACCATCTTTGACTTTCATAAGCTGAGATTATCCTTTTTTTGTAAAATCAGCTTTATTGCAAACAAATGAAGCAAAAGGACATGGTATCACACATAGTAATATGTCACCCTTTGGGATTAAAAGAAACATATAAACTCAAATAATAACATTAGGAGACAACAACATCCCTCTCCAATGCACAATAACCATTTGTAATTAAATTTAAAACTGAGTTCTTGTTCAACCTCTTAGTTTATCAAACAGACCAAACATTAGTATTCTTAATGAGGAAGAAAAAGACCCCAAATATCTTAAAAATATAAACAGAGTAACAGGTCTTCATGGATACTGTTAGAATACTATACCAGCTCTATAAGGCGTGAGTTTTAAAAGCATGGCAATTACGGACTTTGAAGAACACTGAAAAGTTATGAAGATGGCTGCAGTGCCATATGGTGTCTCATGATGAGCTAACTGCTCCTTCCAGCCCATTGGTTGGGTTCCATGGAGCTGGGATCCCCTCTTCCCTATTTACCTGTACAAAAATCTGTGTGTCTCGTGCATCCCACCTGATCCATAAGTCTGTGTGCTTATCGAGGGTGAGCTTTAGCTTTGCAGTCAACTCCTCCATTCTTTTGATGATCTCCACTCTGGAGACTCAGGACTCGAAAGAGAGAGGGGATGCCTATAATCAGCTGACTGTGATTTCCTTCTGTGCAGCAAGGCACAGGGCCTGTAGAAGGTTTATGGTTCCCAGTTTCTGCCAACCTGAACCCTAGGATCAAGATATTGAATTCAAAGGGTATCTGAATCTGCCAGACCTTATTAAGTTCCTCATGGATTCTAGACCAGAAGTTCAAGATTACTGAACACGTCCATAAATTGTGGAAGTGTGATCCAGTCTGACCACACTACTGCCAGCACAAGTCTGAGTTGCCCTGATTGAAGTGCTTAGTGATGGTATGGGGTGTGGAAAAATTTATCATATACTTCCATTTAAATTCTCTCCATCTTGACAAGGCTGTAACCTTCCAGTCTTTCTCCCAAGTCTGGTTCTATTTATCCTCTGGGATGGGAAAACCTGTCTCCACCTCACATCTCACCCTGAGATTGTCGAGATCTGAATTATCTCCCATCAGCAGCATTTTGTTGGTGCATGACACCAGCCTACCTCTACTGGCTAGACTGACCACACAATACAGAAAGTTTTCTAAAGTTATCAGGTCTCTGTTAATTTTTGGGATGAGCCTGCTGGATTGGAAGTAATGCCTAACATGTAAGAATCTGTGAAAATCTGTCCAGGGTAGGCCATATTTTTCTTGTAGTTTCCTGAAGGACAGGATAGTATTGTTACAGATTAAGGATTGACACTAAGTGAGGGAAAGTCTGTTCCACTTGACAAAGCCTGGGTTGACTCACAGCGGGTGTGATTTAGGGTCTCCAATAATGGAAGTAAGAGGACCCATCTCATTAGGGGTCTGTGTGAGCTGTCTAGCTTTGGCCAGAATTTTTAGAGTATGTCAGGTCCATGGGTTTACAACCTCCCTCCAGACCTCTGGGATGAGTGGAATGTCTGGGAGAGAAAAAAGGGGGAGAGACCCTGAGTGATGCGCATCAATTTCTCTCCATCCCATATATCCCATTCGCTTGACCCAAGAAATAACCGGGACCAGTTGTGCCGAGTGGTAGTATAGTTTATGATCAGGCAGATCTAGGCTTCTCTTCTCTTGGGGCTGAGTTAATAGCTTTTAACATGCTCTGTGTCTGCCCTTCTGCCAAATGAAGGTCATGAGGGTGGCATTAACTCTTTTTCAGAAAGACTCCGGGATGTTGATGGGGAAGACCTGAAACAGAAATAGGAAGAGAGGTGACACATTCATCTTGAGAGTGGCTATCCTGCCCCCTAGGGATAGGGGTAGCCATTCCCAGTGAGAAAGATCTGCTCTCACCTCTGACCACAGTTTCTCCTAGTTGAACTTGGGGGGGGTAATTTTAACTCCTAGATATCCTACAGTATTACTGGGGGCCCATTTAAAGGGAAAGTTCATCAGGGGTTCCTTTGAAGGGGGACCTCCCAAGTGGACTGTCTCCAATTGATCCAGGTTGATTTTATATTTCTCCAACTCTCACAGTAGAAGCAGAGCTAATGCTGATGTCTGAGTGGATGTAAACAAAAAAAGAGAGTCATCAGCATACAGGGAGATCTTCTGTGACCTGTCCCCAGCCAGTATGCCTTTGTTGTTATCTTTGTCCCTGACTGCTATTGCCAATGGCTTAATACAGAGTGTAAAGAGTAGAGGGGGGGGACAAGGGGCATCCACTGCCTTGTCCTTCAGGTCTAGAGGAATCGAGTAGCAGTAACTTCATTAACCCTAACTGTTGCCTGAGGGGAAGTATAAAGTACATTAACACTTTCCATAAACTTAGGCTCCCAGGTGCTCCACTATCCTTACCTTAAGTAGTGCCTCCATGATCTTGCCAGCCACTTAGGTGAGGCTGACGGGTCTATAGTTCCCCGCATCCTCCCTACTATCACTTTTGTGTAGAGGGACTACATGTGCCCTCCTGTATTCCTCTGGAACCATACCTGTGTTAAGTGACTCAGTGAACAAAGCTGCCAGTGGTGCCACTAGCTCCCCTCTTAATTCCCATTAAGTAGGTCCCATGGCAATAATGGAGGACTACAGACCCACTTACATGCTTTGTTTTTTGCAACTACATTAGGTAGCATAGGTAATATGTTGAGGGTCTCTTACCAGGTACTAAGGAGCAAGAGATTGGAGTCTTGAAAAGATGACTTCTGTCGAACCTGTAAAATTAAATATAGGAATGTAGACACAAAGGATCCTTAGTTCTTAGGGAGTAAATAGGAATAACATGACAGGTTCAACAGAGTAATATTTATCTGGTGGGAAAGAATCAGAATCCTGATAGACCTATTAAAATAATGAGAAAAAAGGTTAATATGGAGAAAATACAACTGTGAGAGCAAGGGCAGAGAGTGGAGATACAAAATAGGTATGACAACAGAAGAGTAAAGAGAAAGGAACAGTTCTATAAAAAAAGTTATAGATAATACAAGATTGTAAGATATAAAAATATAGAAAAAAATAAATAATAGGGCAGAAAACTGTTGTGGAGGAAGGGGCTCTGCAGAAACCACTTATCGCCCCTTGATGCCTAGTGGCCAGTAATTAAATAGAGTGGCCCAGGTGGGCTACTGGGGACTTTTCTGAGCTAGTGGGCCAGCATAAATAAAATAATTTAGCATTCGTGGTCCAGGGTGCTACAGGTATCCCATGTTGGGCCAGTAACTTATGTTTTTAATTAAGTATATTTGATTTATTTTCTAAGAAAAAAAAGAAATACAATACTGTACATAAAAGAAAAACCACACAATTAACAAAATCAGATACAAAGCCAAATAATACAAAAAATGTCAAAATAAAAATAAATCTAAATCTAACACTGCAACCCCCCTCCCCCCAGCTACCCAACCACATCAAAATAATGGGGCCAGCCATCCGCACAGGTGTGGTCTATAGACCACCAGCCCAGGAGGAAGAAACAGATAGGGAGCTGATGCTAGCCATCCAAAGGATGGCAGACAAGGGTGAGGTAGTACTGGTTGAGACTTCAATATACCAGACGTGGGACTGGAGCATCCCAGCAGCAGCATCAACTAGGAGCAGATTTATCCTGGACTCCTTCCAGGGTGCCTTCCTCAAGCAACCGGTCATGGAACCAACTCGGCAGAAGGCAATACTGGACCCTGTGCTCACAAACAGGGACAGTGTGATGGGGGTAACAGTGGGGAGCACCTGGGTAACAGTGACCACCAGTCATTGTGGTTTGAAATCACAGAAAGAGCAGAACCAAACCACACAAAACACGTATCCTGGATTTTAGGGGGCAGACTTTGGGAAAATGGGGAGATACCTGAAAGAGGCATTAAGGGAATGGGACAGGAATCAGGGTTGAGGAACAGTGGGCAGTATTTAAAATGGGGATTATAAGAACAACAGAATTATGCATTAAGCAGGTCAGCAAGAGGAAAGGAAGAGAGACCATTATGGTTTTCCAAAGAGGTAGCAAAGAAAGTGAAAGCCAAAAAGATTGCATTCAGGCAATACAAAAGACACAGGCAGAAGGGATAGGGAGAAGTACCAGGAGAAACAAAGGGAGGCAGGAAGTCAGTAAGGGAAGCCAAAGCTCAGACAGAAGAACACATTGCAAAATCAGTGGGTAAAGGGACAAAACCTTTACAGGTACATAAGTGAAAAAAGAAAGACAAAGGGAGGGATAGTGAGACTGAAGGGGAGGATGGGAGCCGTGGAGGATGACAACAATAAAGCTGACATATTGAACAGGTATTTCTGCTCAGTCTTTACTAAGGAAGAGGGGGTAATGGGTCTGAAGGAGTACAAGGGGTGAGAATGGTGCAGAAATGGACACAAGTCCCTTTACCGACAAAGGGTCCTGAAGGAACTGGAAGTAATAAAAGCTGATAAAGCAATGGGGCCAGATGGGGTGCACCCCAGGGTCCTTAAAGAACTAAGAGAGGTGGTGGCTGAACCTCTGGCTATCCTGTTCAGCCAATCACTGGAAACAGGGGAGGTACCCAAAGACTGGAGGACAGCAGATGTAGTTCCCTTATACAAAAGTGGGAACAAAGAGGAAGCAGGGAACTACAGACCAGTCAGCCTCACCTCGGTAGTGGGAAAGATCATGGAAGCACTACTGAAGGAGAGATTGGTGGAACATCTGGTTGTCAATGGACTACAGGACCCAAGGCAGCATGGTTTCACCAGGGGGAGGTCATGTCAGACCAACCTCATTGAATTTTTTGACTGGGTGACTAGGGAGGTGGATCAGGGGAGGGCAGTGGACATGGCCTATCTGGACTTCAGCAAGGCCTTTGACACTGTGCCACATGAAGACTATTACACAAACGGGGAATATGGGTGTGGGCAGGACAGTAGTGTGGTGGGTAGGTAACTGGCTGGGTGGCAGGACACAGAGGGTGGTGGTAAATGGCTGTCACTCCACAGAGGAAGAGTAACCAGTGGGGTACCACAGGGATCAGTGCTGGGACCGGTCCTATTCAACATCTTCATCAGTGACATTGCACAGGATCTAGAAGGCAGAATTTCACTGTTCGCTGATGACACAAAGCTCTGTAACAGAGTAGACACACCAGAGGGTGTAGACAGAATGAGAAGGGACCTGCAGAAACTTGAAGAATGGTCAAGGGTTTGGCAGTTGAAATGCAATGCAAAGAAGTGCAAGATAATGCATATGGGGCACAAAAACCCTGGCACAATATATCAGTTGGGGGGTGAGGATATAGCATGCACCAAGCAGGAAAGGGATCTTGGGGTTGTCATCTCTGATGACCTCAAGTGAGAAACAGTGTGACAAGGCATCAGGTAAAGCAAATGGGATGCTGGGATGTATAGGCAGGGCATCACCAGCAGGAAAAGGAGGTCATAATTCCGCTATACAAGACACTAGTGAGGTCCCACCTGGAGTACAGTGTACAGTTCTGGAGACCATACCTACGTAGGACATAGACAGGGTAGAGAAGGTTCAGAGGAGGGCAACAAAGATGGTGCATGGGTTGCATCACAAGTCCTATGAAGACAGGTTGAAGGAACTGAACATGTACTCCCTGGAGGAGAGGAGGAGAGAGGGATATGATAGAGACGTACAAGTATCTTACAGGAGGAACAGGGTGCAGGAAAACACTATTTTTAAGCGAAAAAGATGTTTCAGGACTAGAGGGCATGGGATGAAGTTGGAGGAGGACGATTCAGAGGAAACATGAGAAAGAATTTCTTCACAGAACGGTGGTGGACAAGTGGAACACCCTGCCAGAGGAAGTGGTGGGGGCTGAAACAATCACAGGATTTAAGATTGCATGGGATAGACATAAAGGAATTCTAGAGGGCAGGGTAAGGGAAACAGACTTCTAGGAAAACAAACTGAACTTACAAGCTCAAATGGGCAGACTAGGTGGGCCATAGGCCCTTATCTGCCGACACTGTCTATGTATCTATGTATCTATGTAGGATAGAAGAAAATAATACAAAATTATCCACTCATAAAGAAATTAAAAAAAAAAATAGGAAAGTGCATACAGTTAGTACACATGCACCCATCTATAGTATAAGTGACCAAGCATATAAAGGTCCCCATTTTGCAAAAAAGGAATTTCTCCTGTGTTGAACACTCACAATATGTAATTCTAAAGTAAGGACACTAAGAAGCTCTTTATGCCACTCAGACCAAGAGGGTATATGGTCATCTAACCAATGAAGCAAGATAACCATTTTAGCTGCGGTAGAAATAAGGCCATATAATATCGCTGAAAAGAGAATGAGATGTCCCACATTCTTCCCAATAAACATATTTCTGGAGTAAGGAGAGTAGCCTGATCAAACGTAAGATCAATTCGGATTTTGATAGCCTCCCAGAATGGCTCTACCTTCTCACATTGTTATAATATATGCAAGAGGGTGCCATCCACCTTATTGTATCTGAGATATTGACTATGCTCAAATCGTCCCATTCTGCATAATTTTATAGGGGTGAAATACATGTTATGTAAAATTTTAAACTGCTTTTTTCGATATCGGTCCTGTTTTATCAGTTTATTGAAATCTTTCCAAATCATTAACCATACCAATGCCTCCCATGTCAAAGAAAGGACAGGCTGTCAGTAATGGGCAATCACAGTAGGCTTGAAGAGGTCTAATGATTAATATACACTATATAACTTTGGCACAGCCTGTGAAAGAGACTCCACTCCTTCACATTGTTTACCCCTGTGAGGTACTTGTAGGTCTCAATAATGTCCCCTCAATTTTTCCTCTCATCCAGGGAGTACATGATGATTTCCTGCAGCCTATCCTTATATGGTTTCTCGAGCAACCCATGCACCATTTTGGCAGCCATCCTTTGGATCGCTTCCACTCTGTCAATGTTCTTGTGACCTCCAGAACTGTACACAGTACTCTAGGTGGAGTCTCACTACTGAGTGATACAAGGGCAACACAGCCTCCCTTCTCCTGCCTGAAAATCCAATTCCTATGCACCCTAGCATCCCAATAGCTTTAACAACTGCCCTGTTGAGCTGCCCCACCACCATGAGATCATTAGATATGACTATCCCAATGTCCCTCTTCTGCTTGGTTACTGTAAATACCCCCCCGTCTTATACACAGCACCCCAGTTTACATGCACCAAGTATATAGCTTTACTGTTTTTGACACTGAAGCCCAGGTGCTACCCGATGACCACACCTCTTGTTTCCTCATATCCCTTTGCATTCTCTCCACCCTCTAAGGTATGCCCACCCTGTCTCACATTTTTTGTGTCATTGGCAAAGACACACCTTTCATTCTAGTTCCTCAGCAAAGTCACTTATGAAGACATTGAAGAGAACCAGACCCAGTACCAATCTCTGTGACACTCCACTGGTCACTGTCTCATCCACCCCAAGTGTCTTTGGTTTACCACTACCCTCTGGCTCATATTCTTTATCCTGTTTGATACCGAGCTTGCCACCTTCTTCCCAGCACCCAGGTTGCTAAGCTTCTTTGTTAGCATCCTGTTTGGCACAGTGTCAAAGACATTACTGAAGTCCAGATAGGCCACATCCACTACCTTCACCTGATCCTCCTCCCTAGTCACCCAGTCAAAGAAATATATGAGACTTTTTAGACATAACATCCCCTCCTGTGAAACTGTTGTGCTGGTGGTCATGTAGCCCATTTGTCTCAAGGTACTCCATCAGTTTCTCCTTCAGTATGGTCTCCATTACTTCCCTCACCACTGGTCTGAGATTGACTGGTGTGTATTTGCTAGCCTCCTCCCTACTACCGCTCTTGTGCAGAGGGACCACATTGGTCCTCCCCAAGACCTATGGAACTACCCCTGTCCACAATGAAATGCTGAACAGTGTTGCCAGTGGGTGACTAGCACCATGTTCAGTTCTTTTAGAACCCTTGGCTGAATCCCATCTGGCCACATTACCTTGTTTTCCTTTACAGCTTCCAGTCCCCTTTGTATTTTCTCCTCTGAGAATGGACTTCTGTCCACTCCATCCTTACCCCAGTGCCTGCTGATACATGTTGGTCCATTCCTCATCCCCCCACATGGATACTGAGCAGAAGTGCTCATTTAAAATTTTAGTTTTTTTCTTGATCTTCCTCTGCACAGTCTCCTACCCTGATCCTCAATATCCCACCACTTGCTTTCCTCCTTTCACTCACATAGATGAAGAAAGTCTTAGCCTTTTTTTGACCTCCTTGGCAAACATCTCCTCTGCTTGTGCTTTAGCTGCCCTCAACCTCCTTTCTGCCTCCCTTTATTTATCTAGATATACTTCCCTGTCCTCTCCATCTGTTTTCTTCTCCCTTACAGCTTAAGCCACATCCATTGAGAACCACAGTGGCCTCTTTCTTCTACAACCCTTGCTTACTTCCTTCAAACAATGGCCCCTATGTACAAAGGGGCGGAGCGGCTATGCACCACGTATCTGTGGCATGTAGTCACTCCACATCCATGGCGCCCCCTGTGCTGAATTCACACAGAGCATGCAGTCCCTAGGCACCCGATCCCCCAGCTGTGTGGACAGCATGTGCCAGGGGTGGGAGAGGGGGCATGTCCGCACTTTGCACCATGCACTAAGGTGCACAGTGTGACTTGCATGAGGACACAGTGGTGGAGAGGATATGTTGGGGGGGACCCTGCCGTAACAGCAGTACACGATCATCCCCATGCACCCACAGGGTCCCCCTAGGCACGGTAACCATACCGGAGCACCTGCACTCCAATGCATGGAGCCCTCTCCTAGCCCTGCTGCACAGAGACACCCCCCCTGCACATGTATACTCAGTCCCCATGCAGGCGGCGGGAGAGGTGTTTGTCAGGCATTGCCGGCACTGACCCATGGCCGTGGAACCACCTGCCAGCCCCTGGGGTGGTGTGTTCCATGTGGTGGTGGTGGGGGGAGTATATTGGATGTTTGCAGTCAGTGGTACCACTGTCCTGGGACTGGCGCCCCACTGTGTGCAGGGGGAGAACTGTACCTCCACTGCCGGTCACCCGTGTGGCCCGCTGGCTCATCCATGGCTCTATAACATGAGCCAGTAGCTTTATATCCTTCCAAATGAAACACACATTTGCCGGTTTTAGAATTTGGGCTACAATTCTATTTTCTGAACCCTTTTGAATGTTGTCAGGAAAACAAAGTTCAGGCCAACTGCACTGTTTAGCACACTGACATTGTATTGACAGTCATGTACGATTATTTCAGAGATGCTGTGCCTGATGCACAATGCCGGTAGCATGCTGTCCTGAATGGGGGATCCACACTGGGTCCCATGCAGGTCATTTGATTGGCCACCTACCTGGGACCGCAACTCCACTCCTGTCACCCCCAAGCATACCTGCATGCTGGGAGGGGGGTGGGGCCACAGACAGGTGGCCAGTGGTCGTGTATGCCGCTGGTGCCCACCTGTCCGCAGGTGCGAAGCTGCGCAGTGGGACAGGTGCCTCTGGTGCATAAATCCTGGCAGATCGTGCATAGGGGCCAGTGTGCCAGTTGCCTTAGTTATTCCCTCCTTGATCTTTTCCATTGCACCACCACTGTTCCCCCTTCCTGGCCATCACCCCTTCAAGATACTTATGAGGCAATCACCTATTTCCTTAAAATGTGCACTCCTGAAGTCTAGTAACCTCATCCTAGTGTGTTTTTTCTCTTGCCCAATTCATATGCCAAACCATACTGAACAGTGATTGCTTGTACCCAGGTGGCTACCCAATGTGATGTCTGAAATTCTGTCCCTGTTTGTAAGTACCAGTTCCAGCACTGTCCCATCTCCAGTGGGTTCCATAACCAGCTGATTAGGAAATGTCTACTGAAGGGAGTTGAGAATTGATTTCAGCCCTGTTTCATGATGTTACTGTGGCCAGAATTGTACAGTCTACATCCAACACAGTAAATCCTCCCATAATCAGTATCTCACCCTTACTTGCTGCCATTCTGCCTCTGGCCTCCCAAAACCTTGTCACACTCCTCCCTTGTGGTGGTGGTCTGTACACTAATCCCCATGTAGGTAAAATCTCTGTACCCAGTCTCTAACTTTCATACAACTAAAAAAATAGCTGCATCGGAAGGCTGGCCCAGTGGCCTGGAAGGCTAAGTCACTGCATTCCTTACCTCCCACCATACCGGTGGCCTGAATTTGGGAACATGCTCTGGATGCTAGAGGTTGACTGGGGAGAGGGAAGAGGATTGAGCAACTGTCCAACAGCTCTCCTCTCCCAGAGTAGGGATGTATGCTGACTCGGCAACTGGCTGCCACAGGAGAAGATGCAAAAAGAGATATGCGCTCACTGCCTAATAAAATGCACATGTCAAAGGCTGCAAAATAAAGTGTAATTTAATGTGGTTAAAAAGGTTAATAAGAAAAAATGAAATGCATGCAGATCCACAGTTCCCCAGCACTTTGAACTCAATCCTGGTTCTTCCTCAGATGGGTGTTTGTGGACCTGCATGCTTTTCTTCTTGGCTTTTTGACCCACATTAAATTACGCTTTATTTTGCAGCCTTTGACTTGTGTATTTTACTATGCGGTGAGTGCTTGTCTCTTTTTGCATTTTTGTTCTGTTTTTTTGGGCTGGGCTGCTCCTTTGCTTTCCATGGGGCTGGACTTTGTAAGCATGCCACAGGTGAAGGCCTGGGGTAGTGCCAGAAGCATGAGCAACATCGAAGGAAGGGACCGCTGTTCTTTAGCCTGTGTGCACCTCCACAAATGCACATTTTATGTGCTACCATGGCTTAGTATCCAATTAGTGAAAATGGAAAAATGGTTGGCACATGCTTCATAAAGCCATGCCTGCCCACCTTTATCCTGTGCCACCACCTGGACCACTGGCACAACTGCAGATGACAGTCACTACATGGCAGGAGGACAGTCTTCCCCTTGCTGGCCCCACTATGGGGGCAATCCATGAGGGAACTGTGGGTTCAGTGGTCTGAGGGAGGTGAATGCAGGATGAAAGAGGTAAGGGCTGGGCTGAGAGCCCACCTGCGTTGACTAACAAGGCAAAAAGCTTTATGGAAAAAAAGTGTTATGGTATGTGTAACCTTAATACACATACTGTATACACACACACACACACACACACACACACACACACACACACACACACACACACAAACACACTCTCTGTAATATGTACGACTGAACCATTACAGTAAACCCAACAAGTGTAGGTAATATGTAAAGGGTCTCTTACCTGGGCACTAGGGAGCCAGAAGTAGGACTTAAAGGGATGAAGTCAATCAAACTTGTAAAATAAAATGAAGGAAGGAAGTCACAAAGGATCTGTAGTTCTTAGGGAGTACATAGGTAGAATAGCACAGGTTAGATGTAAAGTAATACTTATCTGATGGGGAAGCAGTCAGCATCCTGCCAGACCTGTTATAGAAAAGAGAAAAACAGGTTAATATGGAGAAAAAACAGAAGCAAGAGCAGATACAGAAAGTGGAGAGATACAAAAGGGGTATTGAACAACAAAGGAGTTAAAGGAGCTTTAGACAAAAGCCCTGTTTACACCGCGGCTGTGATGTAAAATCTCTGCTGCTCCACATCTGCTGCACTGTGTGTCCACAGGCTGCATTCAGTTTACACAGTGCTCCCACCCCCACTTGTTCCACCACAGGTCATGCCACACAGCTACCCTTCTGAGATTCTGGAAGTGAACATGCAGGACAGGAAAAGGGACTGTGTAGCGGATCGAGTGCATAATCATGTTTACATTCGGGGGAGATGCGCTCGATCTGAAACTGATACCCTGTCCAGCATCGCTCCAAAAACATGGACCAAAGGCATCATGAGGTGGTCCGGTGAGTGTTCACATGGTGACATTTGCAGTGCACTAACCTCTGCAAATGGGTTAATGCACTGCAAACAGGGTGGTGTAAACAGGACTTTGTTATACAGTAGTTAAGACAAATTAGGATTTAGAAAGGCAGAGATGTAGGGAAATAAAGAAAATTAGTAAACAAATAGATGAAAAGGGAAGAGAAAGTGTTGTTGAGTGTGGGAAATTCAGAAAAAACACAGACTGCCATCTAGATGGCCTACTTGCCAGTAATAATAAGTAGTAGCTGGGGCGGGGGCAAGTGGGTAATCTTTGGGCTTGTTGCACAGCATTATTGAAATAATTTATCATTAGTGATCCAGGGGCTAGAGTTATCCTAGGGAGTTAGAGATTCACAGGATACCCCTAGTGGACTAGTTTTCCTATTGGCCAACGTATTAAAACAAATTAAAAATATTTTCCCATGTGTCTAGTGTGTGTCTGTGTTGGGGGGGGGGGCTATGGCTAGGCATACCTTCAACTGTCTCACATAATTACGAGGAACTGTTCTCCAGTTTACTTCATCCAAGTCCCCTGTTCCACATTAAGATCATTCTGTTCCACATTCAGTGAAGTTTACTGCAAACATCTCTCAATCAGTGTGAAAAAAAATGTAATATTAAATTAACAGCAGACTTTGTGAACTTTACTCACATTTATACAATGCTCTCTTTTTGATAGTGCCCCACATTTTGCAAGCCTGCTTGTACCACTATTCCACATTTGGGCAGGCAGCCAGATGTACTATAAAGAAGAGAACAAGCTGTGGGTCCTACTGCAGTAGACCGAGCGACAGCGCTATCAGGTGGGGCTTTCTAATCCCAACCCGTAAGGAGCTCAGGCTATGGCCTGCTCCATGTGACTGGGAGCTAGGGGAACAAAATGTCATGTGGAGGTGGAAGAAACAGGTGTAGTAGCGTCTCCCTGCACCCACCAGAGCAGCCACTCTGGCGGCAAATATAATAGTATCTAGGAGCAGGAGAAGCTTCCATGTAGTGAGCAGCAGTCACGTCTGTTACAAGCTCCCAAATGGGAGTGGAAGGCATTGAAAAACTGCCAGACAGATGAGCCACACCACGGCTGATAGAGAAATAACCCTGTGGGGGTTTCCGACTGGGCTTCCTTAAAGTAAATATTACCATAGATGCAATAACGAGAAGAGATACTTAAGGGGAGCAACAGGAGAAACTACACTGCTCATGGCTGAATACCTGGGGAGGCGGTGCCGAATATAAGATTGTGGAGGGCTGAGTATGGGAGGCACTGTGATTAACAGGAGTGGACTGTTTAAGTATTAGAATGTATATATACAGTGGCATCCCGCAGGATGAAAGGTAATTCTGCAGCATTTTGCAGTACTCTGCATAATGGTGCAGAAGACCTACTGAATAAAGCAATGCAATGTAATGTCAATGGTAATTAGTCCCCTTTGTCATTCAGGAAAATGTGACACTGCCAGGATGAAGTGAATGCCACAGTTTCCTGCATGACAAAGGGGATTAATTGCCATTGAAATTACATTGTTTTATTTAGTAGGTCTGCTGCAGCATACTGCAGAGTGTGTTAAAAGTGCGTTTCATCCTGGGGGACACCACTGTAGGTGACTGAGACTGGGGTGAGGTCACTGAGTTTGAGAAGGAAGTGGGGCAGAGTGCTACACAGGGACATAAGGGCCCATAGAACAGCCACAAGACAAGCAGCTGCATTTGAAACGTCCTGCAGGTGATTCCAGGCCAACCTCTGTATTGGGAATAACATTAAAAAGGACACACAAAATAGGCAAGAAATAAATATAAAGTTTAAAAACATCTATCACTAGTAATGCACTACATAATAATAATTTCTTCTATATCACTTCAACTGTTCAATATACTTAGGACTGTATCAATTTGCCTCTCTATTCTTGTTGTTGGTAGCCATTTTTATTCCCCTTCAGTGGAGTACAGTTAAGTCCAGTTTAAAGTCTAGTCTGTGTTGCTAGGCAACATCAGGCTAAGACCTGTCTTATGTAAATCAAGTCAGTTTTTTGTTTGTGCAACAGTCTCACCTCCAAGACTTAGACAAGATCATTTTAAAGTCCTAAGACCATATGTCTGGGCTAATTTTAAGCCAGGTTTTGTGCAATCAGCCGCTGGTCCATCTCCTTCAGGGTCCTGCACAGGAACCTCTAATCCACCCAGTCAAACACCTTCTCAGAATCCATAAATATTGCCAAAGCTGGTTCAGGCAACCACTGTTACCACTAGATAAGATTAAGAAGGCATTGTATATTATCATGGATTAATCTGCCATTGATAAATCCTATTTGATCTGGGTGGACCAGGGTCCCCACACAGTCCTGGACTCTTTGAGCCAGGATGCAGGTATACATTTTTTGATCCACATTTAATAGTGAAATTGGCTGGTATGAGCCTTAAAGCATAGTACCCTTCCCTGATTTGTGGATGACGAAAATTTCAGTGTACTGCCAGGTTGGGGGTGCCCCTTCTCCATCTTGAGCACCCAAACACCCTACCAAAGAGGGGCACCAACTCCTTCCTAAAGGTTTTGTAAAATGTGGCCAGTAGTTAATCAGGGCCCAATGCTTTCCTGGTCTTAAGCCCTGCAACTGCAGTGCCGATCTCTTCCTAAGTTATTGGGGCATCCAAGGCCTCCATAGCTTTCTGCAAGAGTCTATTAACCCAGACTCTGTTAAAGAAAGCATCTATTTCATTTCATTTATTTTATACTGAAAAAAATCTGTGTCCAAAAAATGCCCATTTTCACAGAAGTCCAGTGACAATAACAATTACAAAATAAATATAAAGGCCAACATTTGACAAACAGTAACAAAGAACAACATAATTAATAATCAATACATTAAAAACAATTACAAACAACTTCTAAACAAAGTTTTTTTTTCAAGTAAATTCTTAAAACTTGACACAGTACGACAGACAGTTTTGTTATCTGGCAATTGATTATACTGTCTAATTAATTCAAACTGTAGAGAATGCTGCATAAGAAAAAATTACTCACCTTAGTAATTGCTTTTCTTCTCATGGAGTCTTGCTATATTAGGACCACCCCCCCAACCTGCCCCTCTCAGAACTTCTACTGGAGTGGGGGTGGCAAATTAGTGCAAGCACTGTGTCATGCTTAAGGTAATTTTTAAATTGATTCCTACTACCAGAAAAAATCATAAATTTAGTTTTAACAGAATTAAGTGTTTATCTATGTTGAATAAACCAGGAGTCTAAAGCAACAAAATCCCTCTGAAGATTTTCCTGTAACTTTTTACCATCAGTACCAGTGCTAAATAATACAGCATCATCAGCAAATAAAATAATTTCTGTATCAGTACAAATTTCAGGTAAGGTATTAACAAATAAAGAGAACAACAAGGGTCCTAAAATGGACCCTTGTGGAACTCCATAATTTATTAAATTTAATTAAATCTAGTTTTTCTTAGTAATTCTTGACCTGTTCCTGCAGGTAAAGCTGCTTATAAAATTATCTGCACTCCTGTGCTGTCTGCTGGGGGTCCAAGATATACTTTGGATTTTTCCTGATGTCATTCTGTTGGCTGCCTCTGTGCAGAGCTGCCAAGCTAGTAATCTTCCTGCATGGTTTCCAGCTTGATATTATCTTTGCCTCGAATATCTCAACTGTCCCTCTATTATTTCATCTAGCAACTCGTTAAGCTTATTCCTGCACTCCTCTAGTATTGCTGTATCTCCTCATTCAAGACAATATTATGTTCTGTCTCTAAGTCAAAAAGCAATGTTTCAGGCTTCCTCTGCTCTTTTTGCTTGGCCATTTTAAGGTCAAAAGCACAGCTGATTGTACTACCAGTAACCACTGCCTTAAACCCATCCTACCACATGGCTGTGTGGGTGTCTGGGGGGGTTTAGAGGAGGTGCATTCCATGAGGCAGTCTCTTACTAGGTCCTTATATTCCTCTCAGTTAAGGAGGAATACATTAAGTCTACAGAAATAATTTTTGATCTTCTGGGCTAGGGGCAAGTTCATCACCACCACGCCATGATCCCAGAGTGTTCTAGGCATAATTCTGAAAGCAACCACTGTGTGGAGCTGATCAACCAATATGAAAAATAAATCTAATCTAGAGTAGGCCCTGTGGGGTGCTGAGCAACAAGCACAGTATAATCCCTAACTCTAGGGTTGAAGTGGCACCACACCTCAATCAAACCCAGTTCCTGCGTTAGCCTTCCCAAACATTTTGATGCCCTAGAAAGTGGCTCATTCTGGACTCTGGATCTAACAAGGGAGGGGTTCATGATTGTGTTGATGTCCCCCCGATAATCATCAGGTTCCCCGGAGGGTGGTGGCCTTCAAAATGATGCTCCTAAGAAAAAGGGAATTCACTTATCTTGATTTGGGGCATAGAGATTTAGGAGGGTACAGCTGCGTTGACCTGCACATGCCTTTCAGCAAGAGATATTTCCCTTCTGGGTCTTGCTGGAAGTCCTGTACCTCAAAGGGGCAGTCCTTATTTACTAGGATGGCTACCCCTCTCCTGTGGAGATGGTTTTGGTAAGTTGCAAAGTAAACCTGCCCCATCCAGGACCTCTCTAATTTAGCACTCACAGCAGGATTCAGTTGTGTCTCCTGCAGAAATGCCACTTCAATACTTTGCACAAAGAGGCATGAGGTACATGCCACAGGGGCATACCCTGCCCATGAAGCTCCGCACCTGTGGACAGGTGTGCGCCTGGTGGCATTCATGACCACTGGACACCTGTCCATGGACCTGCCCCCTGGTGCACAGGTTCACATGGGGAAGATGGGGGCAGAGCTGCAGACCCAAGTGGGCATCCAATCGGATGCCCATCCCAGGTCCCACAGTGGATCCCTTATGCAGCTGGGTGTGTGTCGGCTGGGCACCCCTACGTATGTCAGATGGCCGGCGGTCATGGAGGTGTGTTGGGGGCAGTGCCACCGGCTGTCCTGAGCTGCGGCACCCAGTTGGCAATTCTGAGAGTGAATATACTGTACTCTAGGAAATATTCGCTTGCTTTTTATTTTCACGTTCTTTGCGCTAATGTATATAGTGTGAACATTTACAGGTAGCAAATATATTGCTATTGAATACCACTGCCAGATGCAGACAAATGAAAGGGACATGGGCAACACTGTGTACCTGATTTTGTACCCGATCATCGGAAAACACTAATGAATGAAGCAACCAGGATTTACAAGTAAAACATCATACTTTATTTAAATTGCTTTAAAAGTATTTTGAAAAAAAAAAAGCAAACGTCTGTGCTCTCGAGTAACTCAATTCGGTTTCAATTTCCCTCGCATTCCCTCACATTCAGAAGTGTTCTGCAAAATAAAAAGGAAAAAAGAATCTCTGTAGTAGCAGGCAAACAACAACAAAAACTGATTTCTACTACAGTGTCAATGTGTTCTACTCACCAATTCTGGCATCCAAGCATCTCTGATGGGCTCCAGAAATGCCTGCCTCCATAACCCCCCGGACACAATCTTCCTTTTCTCTCTCTAAGTTTATTGAAGCTGTTCTCCACCAACATCATGTGTTTCTCTTTTAATGTGGACATTTTCAGATAAATTTTCACTCTCTCTCTGAACCATCATAGAGCTGGTGTGATATTACTCCGGCATACCAGGATGTGAAGCACTGCTTCATATGATCTTTAAAGGGCTTGTTTAGTGAAATGTCGAGGGGCTATAGTAAGTCAGTGCAGGAAGCCGGCACAAAAACAGGAATGAAATCTGCCTCCTCTAACTGCTCGAGTACAGCTGCTGTAGTATGTGCCCCGAAAAGGTCTAGAATGAGGAGCCCTTTCTGTTCATTTGGAAGCCCCTGAGAATGCTTGATGCTAGCAAGGTACGGTACAAGCATAGCTTCAATGTACTGCTGTGTTGTAATTTCATTTGCCCAGTGATTGGGTGAATGTGTGATATGCCAGTCTCTGGGAAATGTATGACTGGGGTGACATGCTGTAATTTTACCTCCATAGATCATTTGAGGTGGCAGCAAATCACCAGCAAGTGTACACCCAAGTACCAATGACACCTGCCTTTTGTCTCCAAGTCCGGCTAGGGCCACTTGTCTGGACCCTGTTGCCGCCATTGTCCACTTTGACACCAGGATGAGATTTACCCCCGTCTCATCTATGTTCACCACAAGCTCTGGGGAGAACAGCTCTTGAGCCACTGCTTTAGAGATTCTGGTCAAGAATCCCTCTTTTTAAATTGTATGAAATCAAGCGGTGTTTTGCAGGCGGCTTTGGTTCCCTTACGACGGCTGTAACCCATCCTGTTCAGCAAACCCCAATCCCATTTGGTGGTGATGGTAACACTGCCACTGTTCTCCAACAAGATCTGTGGACTATTCAATTTTACAATTCTGAGGGCAACGGCATGCACCACCCATGCATTCACCACCGCACCCTCAGCTCAGAGGCTGGTAATAATGAAGCGTAGCTTGTCCTCCACCTCCTCTATCAGCAAGGTACGTCTGCCACGAGGTTTGGTTGGGGAGAGATGGCATCAATAGAGTGGGATCTGGGGTAAGTTTTAGTTGCTCTTTATAGTCTGTTTTGAATTTTCTGACTGTGGACTCATTGATGTTGTGACCATACTTGTTAGAGTAGTACCTGACTGCCTACATCACCCCATTTTTGGTCGATTATCATCCAATTTCAAATTGGACCTCACCAGTGTAAGAGGCATAGGTTGAAGGGCGGCTCTTTTTGTTGGGTGGTGGTTGGCAAGCACTTAATTCAAGAGCAACTGCACTAGCAGTGTCCGCGTCCAGGCCAGTTCCTGTTGCTAGCTGCTCTGAGGACACCATGTGTAAATCAAGAGGGTACTCTCTTTTGCTAGCTTTGCTAGCAGCAATCCAATGCAAGATGGACATTTCAGCAATTCAGCAACAAATAGAGCAGCAAATACAGTACATGAAGCAATGAGCAATGATTAATACGATCAAGTACACAGTTGTTTTGCAGTACACTACACTACATACAGCAGTCAGGATAGGCTGATCTTAAGTGGCAGTTGAGTGCTGTAATTGACCAGTTACAGTACATCACAGCCCACCAATTACAGTTAGACCAATTACATTACAGCAGCAATCTAGTATCAGAAGTGAACAAGGCACGAACATTTGAAACTGCGATGAAGTCATTATGGCTTGTAGCACAATCATTTCTGGATGCAAACATATTCTGTTCTACAGTATCCTCTCCTTACTTTACCAGCACTCTCTGCACCTGTTAGAGGGAATTTACTTAGGGTTACTAACGTGGCCTCCTTGACACCCCTCCCATGGGAAATAATGTAGCCAGGGTGTGGCTCATCCTACCCATAGAAGCCCCAAAATGGAGGCACCTCCTGGAATCCCAGCCCACTCCCCCAAGGCACAATAAAGAGGGGAGGTAAATTTCAAGCAAATGTTCCCTTCCCCGAAGCAAACATGTCAACTCCCGCCCAGTGTGAATCACCCTCCATGCTGTGCACTGTGACCTGAAAGGCCCTATTTCTGGGGCCCGATGTAATCCCTAGTGGGTCTCTCACCTTAGGCTGTGTCAGGAAAACATTACTGTCTGCTGGTACCCACCTCCCTCTCAGAGCACCAAGCTGCTAAATTAAATTGTTGACTGCATAAAATCTTACATCTAGATGGACCCGCCACCCTCAGCCCTGTCTAAGTCAAGCACTATCAGTCAGACCAAGAAAGGGCTCCAGGGTGAAGAACCACATCCCTTTTGGAGTAAAGTAATTAAACCCCAAGGATGGCCGATGCACAAAGCACCCAGTAGGCCACAGTCCAAGAGGCCAACCCAGCCACAAAGCTGCAGTGTCTGCGGAGGCCCCTCCTCCCCAACATAATTGTCGTGGCCTGACAATTTTCATTCCAAGTCAACAATAACCAGTGCCTTACCTTACTAAGGGTCTGATGTAAGACATCAGGAGGGCGAGCTCTACCTTTTGCTGGACACAATCATGCAACACTCAGGGAGGAGGGGCATCGGAAAAGCACGCTGGTTTGTGCCCAAGAATTCAACCTCTGTGAGTTTACCAACCTCTATAAGGGATATCTAAGATGTGGACCACTGGGCCGAGTATGTTCCCTTTCATCAGATATAGCCACCATACTTGTGCACCTTTAGTTATTTACTGTGGGAGGGTGGTGGCCCCCAGAACATAGGTAGTCTGGGCAGGGAAGTAAGAAAAGAAGAGATGGGGGGTTTAAGTGCACACTACTCTGGGGATAATTATCAATCCTCCAAATGAAACACACAACCCTGGACCCTAACCACCCCCCAGCCATGAACAAATGGATCCTAACCCAATCAAATTAACCCCTCAGCCTATCTCTGATGAAAACATATTGGGACATTAATTATGCAGTCAGTAGAGTACATATATAAACATAGAAACATAGAAGTTGTTGGCAGATAAGGACCACTTGGCCCACCTAGTCTGCCCTAAATTCCCTACGTGTAGTGCCATCAGATACCCAACGTGGACTCTGGCGTACACCTCCCTCTTGCTTCTAAGATTTCCTTGTATCTGCCCCATGCATTCTTAAATCCTGACTGTTCTAGCCCTGCCATGTCTGCTGGGAGGCTGTTCCAAGCATCCACCACCCTCTATGTGAAGAAGTAGTTCCTCACATTTCCTCTGAGCATTTCCCCCTCCAGCTTCATATTGTGACCCCTTGTCCTTGAGCATCTTTTTTTTTTTGGAAAGTGCTCCCTTCCTGTACCTTGTTTATTCCTGTGAAATATTTGAATGTCTCTGCTATATCCCTCTAGTCCCTTCTGTCTTCTATGGAGAACATATTTAAATCCTTAAGCCATTCTTTGTAGGGCTTCTGATAAAGGCCCTGCACCATTTTGGTTGCCCTCTTTTACACTGCCTCCACCCTATCCATGTCCCTTCAGAGATGGGGCCTCCAGAACAGCACACAGTACTTCAGGTGGTAAGTAAGGAGTCCATTTCAGTTAGAAAAGTCAAACAGTCAAGATGGTGCCTTTGCATATAGGGCACCACAAGATCCATCAAAGCGAAAAGGCCACACAGTCCTCTTGACTGCAGTCCAGAAGGGAATCCAATTATGTGACTGTATTGTTGCTGGTTGGTCGGGGCTGTGAGGAATTCTAAAGGGAATCTGATGTTGCCTGTTTCTGCTGCTGGCTCGCTGGGGGTAAACAACAATTTATTTTTCTGGATTTGGAGACTTTGGACCACAACTTCACGGAAGGCAGGAACTTTCGGGCCACTGCATTGGGGTGGCTGTGCAAACCCGTAGGGACACCCAGCTTTTGCGGAGTAGGTTTGGGCTCAGCCAGGGTGTGGAAGACAACCAGGCCCTCTGGAACAAAAATGTTAAGTTAGGCCAGGGCCAATGAGATGCATTTTGATATTTATTGTGGCAAGATGTTTCTTGATGGCAAGTAAGGTCCACCTTTTCTGTTGGGTAAGCGGTGTGTAGTCTTGATTAAAATATAGCTTCTTATCCCCAAAGGTGAGCTTCTTTTTTGACCAGACTGCCTTTGAGACTGCGTTTTTGATGTGGTAGTCAAGAAATTTCAACACAATGGAATGGGGAACCCATTAGGATTGGTGTTTATTTTTTGGCATGGGCTCTATGTGCCCGCACTAGGTTGAATGGTTTGTCAGTTAGGAGTCCCATTATTTCCTTGAGGAAGGAGTCCAAAAATCTTCCATTGATCCAGATTTGGTATCCTTAGGGAAACCTTGGCTCTGTAAGTTGTGTTTCCTATATCGGAGCTTGAGGTTGTCCAATTTGTCTGTTAACTTTCTTGCCCAATTCAGCTGGTGCCTAATCGTCATGTCATGCTGCTCCATGGCTACTGAGGTGTCTGTTAAACTGGTCTCCAGGTCCATCACACGCTTTTCAATTTTGGCAAGAATCATACATTTGGGACTGTCTAGTACAGTATGCCCTGCAAGCCCATACTGCACCTGTCATTCGGTGTGTGGCTGGGCAGTATGCAGTGAGTTGCAGCCGCCCACCGATGATGGGGGGAGCGGGGTGGGCAAGGGGTCCTGTGTGGTTCGGAAGGATGGAGGTGCCACTGAATCACCAGGGAAGATTGTTACAGTGATGTACTGTGATTGGGGCTAGGGTTGGGGGGGTAAAACTAGACTACCAGGGATTGAGTTAAAGTACATTTACCAGCGATCGGGGTAATGGGAGGGAGGCAGTACCATTAGACTACCAGGGAGATGTGGGTGCTTGTGGACAGTGTTCTGGGTGGGTGGGTGGCCACCACAGCTGGTGGCTGCTGTGTTTCACCCTGCAGTACAGTAGCCCACCTATGGGTGGCCAGGAGTTGTTCCACCAATTCACAGGCTCAACTTTGAGCCCCCATATGTGGCGCAATGCAGGGTTGTGCCAGCATATGTGCCGCACATCCCGGGCTGAATATCAGGATGTGCCGCATATGCATGGGCATGCATCCTGCATCTGTGACACAGACATTAACATTGCACCCCAGCGCATCGGGATTTGCACTGCGCCAGGCAGCCTCTTCAATATCCCACCAGGGTGCAATGAAGGGTTGCGGTGGAGGAACTCTGTTGCGCCATGCTCAACCCCTTTGAATATCCAGACCCTGGTGTATAAATATGGTAAAATGCATAGGTTATGAGTGAATGTTGCAGCATTAAAATGTTCACTCACAACTTTAATAATTTTTAATATTTTGACTCCAAACATTCAACATAACCATTTTCCTCACCACCTCATAAATGTGACAGGTGTCATAATTGTTTAAATCCTGGATGAGGCGTGTTTTTGTACTTTTGGTGCAAAATGACGTTTTGGCCAATATACAATAAATGCCACATGTCATGTTTATGAGGAGATTCATAAAAGTTATGCACTTATGTTGAAATTTTTCTATGCTCACTTCTAACATTGGTAATTTAAAATATTTTGACCCCAAACTTTCGATGTAGCCATGCTTTCACACCACCTCACAAATGTGACAGCTGTCATTTTTCAAATCCTGGCAAAAATGTGTTTTGACACCTGTTGCACAGAACTGACATTTCAGTGAATTTGGCTGGGATTTGAACATTTTCACCTACCGGATTCACGAGGTAAGGTAATCAGAAGACTATGCTGACAGTTTGGTGTACAGATACATTACAATGCCTAGGTTATGAGTGAAAATTGCAATATTTCAACGTTCACTTATATGTTTGTTAATTTCCAGTATTTTAACTGCAAATTTTCAACATAGTCATTTTCCACACCACCTCATAAACATGACAGGTGTCATTTTTTAAATCCTGGATGCATGTGCTTTTGCACTTCTGGTGCGAAATGACATTTTGGCCAATATGCTTTAAATGCTACATGTCATGTTTATAAGGGGAGTCATAACATTTATGTCCTATGTACCTGCACCTCTTTGCCCTATGTACTACCCACAATTGTCTGTATAACTTTATTTGATTCACTGAGGAACTGCTGTACTTGTGTAACTCTAAAGTGTCTCTGCACCTTGATTTTTGACATGGAACCTTTGTAAATGAGCTCTCTAGCTCAAAGGTTATGTGATCCAAATCTGCAATAAATAAATAAAAATAAATAAAATGACTATCTTGACATTTTGGGATCAAAATAAAAAAATACATATACTGTATAATTATTAAGAAGCTTTGTGAGTGGTACCAGTCTTGACCCCAGTGGGTATGCTTTGTGATCCTGTGCTGGTGAGTTGAGCTCAGGAGTGAGCTTAGTGACCTAGCTGGATGGGGTGAGAGTGGGGAGGGGGTGCCGCTGTTATGTGACACCCCCAAGCAGGGGAATGTAAGCTGTAGGGTTGTCCACACAAGCCTGGGTACCATATAGTGAACAAAACCAAGAGAAAGTAGTGGCACACAAACTGTAGACTTCTTGTAGTGGTGCAAGCAAAGTGTTTTATTTCACCACAAAGATGCTTGAAAAACCACAGCATATAAATGTAATACCACAGCCCCAAAGCATAAATAGGCAAAATGTTGCTGCAGCGCAAAAACATAGCAGTTGCAGTTGGTGAAAAACCCTGCATTTAGACTCCTAACCAGAGTCTTCCTTAGGGGTATCTGGCTGGTGTTCAAGTGACTCTATATATACACCCAAGTGTAAGGGAGTGGAGCCCCAATTAAGTAACTTACATAATTAAAAGTGCACGTGTCAATAAACAAAATTGTTACAGAAACAAGCAATCCATCTCTGTTACCTTACAAAAAGTCAAATGCACTCTAATAATTTCAATGGTGCAGAACCTTGACATAAATCACATTGTAATGCTTAATGCATATCTATTTAGGAAAAAAATATAACTTTAAAGGTAACCAAGAAGGGTGGGGGTGTTGGGGCTCAAGCCTGATAGCCTAATATAGGTCTCGAAGCATTTTCTTAAGGGACCCTCTAGGGAATGAGCTATCTTGCATTCTATTACATTACAGCGACATTCTTAATAAAAAGTACATGTATATCAATAGAATGATTTTTAGTTGCTACAAAACATATAGGGCCCAATTCTGAGTCATGTTCTGTCCGATACAGTGGACTTGCGGCACTGTGTCTGATGCAAGTCCCGACTGGCATCAGGCACTTGATTCCAGAAGCTGATTCCACAGGTCCCCAATGATGCAACTCGCTAGGCCATCTCCTCGATGGTCTAGCTGCTGCAGGCCCATGGGGGACCTCCCACAATGGAGCAAGCTGCTGTAAGCCGGGCAAAGGCAAACTGCATCAACGCTTCTGAACTAGTGCAGGATTGTGTCCAGGAGTGTTGATGCATTTGTGGGTCATGTTATGATGGACACAGGGCTTGCATCAAGCCCTCTGTCTCCCTTCTGGAATTGGCCCATAGTCTCCATCTATTGCCTTAGAAAGAATTAAATGCACTCTAATCAATTTCAGAAGGTGCAAAAACCTTATTGTAACTCTCATTTTAATGCTAATGCAAACCTGTTTAGTCAAAACAAATAACTTTTAAAGGTAATAGAAACAGAGACTAGAGCTTAATATACTAATGTCATTCTCATAGCATTCCTACAGAGGACCCTTTAGAAAATAAGATGCACTGCATTCTATTCCATAGCTTAGTAGTTTCATTGTTTCAGAAATATGATCCACAGACTTATAAAGAGTCCCAGTAAAATTATGGAAGAGTTATCTGGAGAAGAAAAAAAAAATATTTCAACATATTTTTCACTTTTAACACATTACCTGTACTTTTTTACTTTTAAGCTTTTTTACAATTGTTAAGAGATCAAGTTCACTTTTAAATCATCTGATCCATTAACTGAACATTTCATAGAGCATAGTGAAGCAGTTTAGGACATTATTCACTGAAGTTTTGAAGGAGAAATGAATACAAGACCCCATATTTGGGGTCAGGCAAATTTGATACATATTACTTTTAAATATTTTTTCTTCAAAAATGGCTTTAGATCACACCTGTTATTTAAACCATTGGGCTTAACACGTTAAGTATATAGATCCATTTGCTTTCTTGCTGTAATATTAAACTTGCTTAGTCTCCACCTGTTCTCATTGGCAGTACACATTCTAAGCCTCTAGCACGTGCGACTGTCTTCTCTAACCTGTTGTTCCCTTTTTGGCACTTGTCCCTTCTCATCCACCCCCCTAATCTCCCCCTCTACCTCCACCCCCCTCCTCCTACATGCACTTTCCACTTGCACTTCCTGTGTGTTTTGACAATTGCCTCTGGCAGCATCTTCTTCTCATATCTCACCAAGTTCTCATTATCAGTGTTATCCCTGTCCTCTGCATGCCCCAAGTACCACCTAACTGTATGTACTCATGTGATGATAAACAACTGTAACCTGTTATCGTGTAATAATTAATGTCCTGCTTGTTTGTTCTCATCCTGACGTGGAACCTTTGTAAAAGAGCCTTGGCTCAAAGGTAATTGTAATTCTAGACTCTAATAAATAAATAAAATAAATAAGCCCATGAAGCTAAAATTATCCAAACTGAAGTTATGGAAATTAGCAAAATGTAAGTTTACAGGCATATCTCTTCTATGATATAAAACAGAACAGACATGTTCCTGTATTTATTCCTTTAAAGGGCGTATGGTTTTCCCTATGTAAATTAACCCACAATTACACCATAGTACATAGACTACATATTTGATATCACATGCGATTAATTCCTGTACATTTACTCTAAGTGCTGGAAATTTGGGGTGTGTAAAACAATTATTGGGCTGTGCGTACCTACAAACTACATCTTGTACACTTATGGAACCCTTTTGGTCTCACTGGTAACCAAGTCTGCCTGTCCAGAGTGATTTGTTTAGATCTGCTGTTTGTCTTTTAGGCTGTTAGCCTTAGTGAACATGATCCTAGGTCTAAGGCCTACTGCAGTAGCAATCCCATTATCACTGAGTAAGATAGGTTTTTATGTATGATATTTCCAGTGAAGACAACTGTCCTCATTCACATTTTACAAATTCACGCTTTACACATTCACTCTTCACATATTCACTCTTTGTTCTTTCAGATCTCTTTGCCTCTTTAGATCTAAATAAACAAAGAGTGAATACGTGAAGAGCGAATGTGCGAAGAGTGAATGAGGACAGTTGCCTTCACTATATGGAGCTTGAGCCCATGTGGACAACCCTGCAGCCTGCAGTTTACATTCCCTGGCTGGGGGGGCAGGGATTTGTCAAGCTCTGCACTTCTGTAGATGGACAGAGTGTTCCCATGGTGCAGGGCCCAAAGTCCCCTGTGCATCTGCACCTGTTCACACAGGTCCCAAAGGGAACTGCATTAATGAGGATATGATTCCACTATCTCAAAAGGAAAGGCAATTCTTTGCAAAAAAACTTTGTTAATGCACCAGTTAGGGAAACTTAACAACACAAAAGTAGGGAAAGGAGACATCAGGGTTTTCAGCTCTATCTCCCTGCCCCCACCCTCCCAAGTAGCAAAAGGAAAAAACATTAGAGTTTTCAATCTCTGAGTCTTGACGAATTAGTGGCAGGTCTTCTTTTGGGTTTTCAACCCTAATGCCCACCTTGTTTCCTGGGCAAACAATGTCAAACATGATCTCCTTTCTTCATATAGGGTCCACAGGGCCTTGCGTGAAGAAAGCTAGAACAAATTATGTTGGCAATATGTGGCAAGACATACTTCTGTACCTTTGAAGCATGTATCACTATGAGGTACTGGCTTGGAGTTGTACTTTGTGCTTCAGACCGGAGGTTACAGGCTGGGGGAGGGGTGAGCATTAGGATTGACAATCCCAAGAAAGACCCCACCACTGATTCTTAAAGACTACAGAGACCTCAATTTCTAATGTTTTTTCTTTTGCTGCTTGGGGGGTGGGGTGGGTGGGAGTTAGGATTGGAAACCCTAATGCTACTTTTCCCTGCTTTCGTGGTGTTAAGTTACCCTAACAGGTGAATTTAGAATGTTTTTTGCAAAGGTATCCATATTATACAGTTAGGGTTGAGCAGGGATTTGTAGGTTAAACCTCAAAATTTGCACTTTAATATCTTAGCAACAGCTCAATGGATTTGCATGAAATTCTGCATGCAAGGTCTTGGGGGGAAGGGTAGATCTCTTGATGTACCAAGTTTCGTTCCAGCCGGATGTGCAGATTTAAAGATGTGGATAGTGGAAAAAGTTCCAAAATCAGTGGGGTGTTTTGTTGCTTTTTTGTCATCACCTTGTGCCTGAACAGTTTGGAATTTTGGTCTAAATGTTTCAGGGTAGGCCCACAGATGTCACTTTTGCTTCTTTGATAAAAAAATATTACTCTATTCCAAAGTTATTAAATTTTAAAATTTTGGTTCTGAGCATGCTCAGTACAGTCTTTTGAATAGCTCCTTGGAACAAAGAAAGAATTTAGTTCATATGAAAATAGATCCTTTTTTTTATATGGGGGTCATCCATTTTTAATGAGGAAAAAAATCCTAGTTCATATGGCCACCATCTTGCTTTCTAATTAAACAAAAATTCAAAACCCACAAAAATGCAATGTATTCTGTCTCTCCCAATCCTTCTATTTGTAATGCTGTTTAGCCTTTTTAATGATGTGTAACTGACAATGCCTTCTAGCTGCTTCTGTTTTTCTCCACTGTCCATGTACTTGAAGTTCCCCTACCCTCTGTTCGATGAGGATCCTTTGTAAATGAGCTTTTAGCTCAAAGGTTGTAATTCTGATTTTACAATAAATAAAAATAAATAAATGACATCCTGAACAGACACCAACACATGTATCTTGATCATTGGGACTTCTTTAGGTGGCTTCTGCACTTAACTGTTGTAAAAATAACCCCCAAATATGTTTTTTCAATTTTAAAATCTTTTTTGTGACTCGCTTCTGTTTTCTCATTTGGCCATATTAAAAAAAAAAATCAGCCATACAAAAAATATCCCTTCCTTATCTGGCAAAAACTAAGTCCAAATTCTTTTTTTGCATGAGGGCACCCTTTTTCATATGAACAAAACAAGTATACGAAAAAGGATCCCTTCATACAAGAAAAGAATTGGAAAAAACCTAAGTTCCAATTCTTTTTTCATATGAAGGGACCCTTTTCTGTATGCTTTCTTCCTTCATACAAAAAAGATTTTGGACTTTTTTTTTCACTTCTTTTTTCGTATGAAGGAACCCTTTTACATATGCTTTTTTCATTCATACAAAACAGCTTACCCTCATACAAAAAAATAACTTGGACATAGGTTTTCCCCATTCTTTTTTCATATGATGATATCCTTTTTCAAATTTTTTTTTTTATCATATAAGTTTTAATGAGTTTTTCAGTTACAAATAGCCATAATAATGGCATCTGTGAGCCAGGCATACACCTATATCATTACACAAATACAGTAGTATTGAGCATCACATACAAACCATAGGTTAGTATAACACATCAGATATTAAAGAAAAATAAAAGTGAGACATTCGGTATTCTTTACAATCCGGGGAGACTGTTTCTAGTAGAGCTAACATAAGTCATCCCTGAAATATCATACCTGTTCCAGCTACTCCCTAACTACCGGATTGTGACATAACCATTCACTATCATTCTGTAGATTGTGCAATTAGTTAAGATCAAATTCCAAACATATAGTATAGCAAGTAACCCAAAATGGGTTTCTAAGAAGGGATAGGCAGCAAAAGAATTGTATAGAAAGATATAGAATAGGCAGAATGTGAGGGTGGTACTGACCGAATGACTAGAGTGCTCATGTTCCCTATCACTGGGCAGAAATGAGATGGGTAGGAGAGGGGGGAAAGAAGTACCTCTAGTCATAGCAGCGGGGGTTGCAGAGAGAGGGGTGAGACTGTACAGATATGGGAATGCAGATATGTATCCCACTTCTTGTGATATTTGGGGAGGTGACCTTTCCCTTCTGCTGTAAGCCTCTCAAATATGGCCAGCTGAGCCATGGCCGCTTGCCACTGCAAGATTGTAGGGGTGGAGTGCTGTCTCCACTTCATAAGAATGGCCCTTTTAGCCTCCATTACAGCTGCCAGAATCCATACCTTAGTTGGGGCAGCCAGGGAGTCTAGTATAGAGACATCTCCCAGCAACAGGGAGTAGTGGCAGTGTTTGCTTACAATCTTTGAACAGTCAACCAGCACCTGTGTCCAGAACCCCTGAAGAACTGGGCATGTCCACAGAATGTGGAGCAAGTGGGCAGGTGAGGCTTGACACCTCCAACATTTAACATGTTTCAATATGTAAAGCTTATGAAGCACTGCAGGAGTCTTGTATCATCTGAGAAGGATTTTTAGTTGTATCAGCTGACTCCTGGAATCTTCATATGCTGTATGTACAGCCTTAAGGCAGTCTGACCTTTGCTGCGGGGACAAGGGGTAGTTAAATTCAGCTTCCCAGGTTATTCAACACGCAGAGGTGGTATCAGGCTGCGAATCTCAGAGTATTTTATAGAAAGTACCCACCAGGCCTTGGCCTTTCCTAGGCTGATAGAGGGTGGTCAAGCAGCTCCAATTATCCTTAGCAGTAGAGGCAGTTGAGCAGTTAAGAGGGAAGCTAGTGCACTCTGTATCTGGAGGTATCTCTAGAAATCTGGTGCTTCCAATCCATAGGTGTCCCTTAGCTGCTCAAAGGACATCAATATTTTGCTATTTGGGAGAAGGAGGTCTCCCACCACATGAATGCCGTTGGATGCCCAATGGGGCTACTTCAGGGGTCTGCAGTCTACAATAATGAATTTGTTATTCCGTAGGTGGGCATAGGAAATCGGGGGGAGATAGTCTATACATGGAACCCCATTAAGTGCCATTGCCCAGTGCCAAGATCTGCAAGTTTCAATCATGATGGGTGTAAGCTGATCCCCAGGAGGTTTTCTGTTGGATAGTAAAGAGAAAAGTGAATTGTCTGGTATGAGGGCAGCTTCAAGTAGTGCCCATTGAGGGGAAGGGCAGAGTGAGGGATGAACCAGGCAGTGGCTTGAGCCATGCAAAAGGCTAAATGGTAACCTGTAAACCAGGGGAGCCCCAGTCCACCCTTGGTCCAGTGGGCCTGTAGTTTTGTGCGCCCCCATCTTGCAGCTTTGCCCTCCCACAGGAATGATGAGATAAGTTTGTCCAGGGCATTAAATGGCTTCTGGGAAAGCAGAATTGAGAGATTATTTAGAAGGTAGGAGACTCTGGAGAAAATAAACATTTGGATAGCCTCTATTTTGCCTTTAAGAGTTAACCACAATTTTCTCCATTTCTGGACTTCAACCACTAGGGTTGCCAAGAGAGGGGAGAAATTGGCCTTTTCCCAGATCTTTCCAAGCTGAAGAAATAAAGACCCCAAGGTAAGAAAATCCTTGTGGGGCCCAGGTGATGTCAGTACCAATGAGGCAATTTCTACCACATCTCTCATTCAGCGGGGAAAGAATTGTTTTCTTTTGGTTGATTAGCAGGCAGGAGAGAGAGGTGAACTCCTGCAGTACAGGCAGTATTGTGGGTATGGAGAGCTTTGGGCTGGACAGCATGAGTAACATGTCATCCGCATAGGCATTAACCAAAAAGGATTTCTCTTTAACAGGAATACCTGTAATGCCTGGGGTGCTCATGATTTTTCTAATCAGAGGGTCCAGGGCTATAATAAAAAGAAGATGGGAGAGGGGACAGCCCTGCCTAGTGCCCCTTTGTAGCGGAAAGGGGGGGAGATGTCCCAGTTGGTGACAATTCTGGTTATTGGTAGGTGGTATAATGTGGAAACCCAGGAACAGAAATAGGACCCAAACCCATACAGGTTTAAGACCTTATGGAGGTAATCCCATTCTAATGAGTCAAACACCTTGGCCAAATCGATTGCCAAAGCTGCCATCGGGGTTTTAGAGTGGAGCACCAGCCATTTTAGGTTAAGGACTAGGCGTAAGTTATCTGCTCCTGACTTCCCTTTCGAGAAACCAGATTGTGATGGGTGTATCAGGGTGGGTAGGACTTGGGTTAGCCTATTAGTCATGACTTTGGCTAGTAGCTTGGTGTCTACAGAGAGCAGAGAAATGGGCCAGAAATTGGCACATTGCAGGGCATCTGAAGATTTCTTGGGAATTAGAGTCATTAGGGCTTCCCGCATGGTAGGGGGAAGAGCTGTAGTATTCTGGGCTTCTTGTAGAGCTCACGAAAGGGGGGTGATAATTTCAGCTTTAAGGAGTTGGTAGAGTTTTACAGTCATTCTGTCTGGTCCTGGAGCTTTCCCTTTTGCCATTTGGGACAGAGCGGACTGTACCTCCTTGGGAGTGACTGGAGCATCCAGAGTGTGACATTGCTCCAAAGAAATTCTAGGAAGCGGAATCCCTTTACATAGTGTGGACAGCCATGAGGAGAACTCTGTATCTGAGAGTGTATTCTGGGTTTGATAAAGCTCTTGATAGAAGCTCTGCATCACCTCATTAATGGCCTTGGGTGCCGAGACTATTTTGCCCTGCTTATTCTTCAGGGCAAGTATCCTGGATGAGACTTGTTGCTTGCGGAGATAGTAAGCCAGTAGCTTTCCTCCCTTGTCCCCCCTCATGATTTATGTTTAGCATGGAATAATTGCCATTCTGCTTTTTTGTTTAACAGAGTGTTTATCCGATATTTTAGGCCTGTGATGGTAGCTAGCAGGGGAGAGTTAAGTGGGTTCTGGGCAGAAACTTTAAATTGTCTCTCCAAGTTCAGCTTGTAGAGAGCTTATATTTTCTGCCCGGGACTTATTTTTAGCCACTGAAAAGGAGATAATTCTCCCCCTAGTAACAGCCTTGAAAGCTTCCCACACTGTGGTTGCTTGAGTCTCTCCAGGGGAGTTGAGGGAAAAGTAGGAGTGGGTTTCTTCCTTTATATAGGTTCGAAAGGATGTGTCCCACAGCAGCAAAGGATTGCATCTCCATCTTGTGGAGGGGGCACCCTGGCCCAGTGGAGAGAATAGAATTGATACTGGGGCATAGCCAGAGATCACAATGCTACCAATTGAAGCATCCATGACCCCTGGTGCAGCTACATGGTTGGCAAGCCAGAAGTTCAGCCTACTGTGAGTACAATGTACCACTGAGTAGAAAGAGTAGTCATGCCCCTGTGGATTACTCCTTCTCCAGGGGTCATAAAGGGTCCATTCTGTCATTAAATTGGTTAGGGTCACTAGTACTTTGGGATGGGTCTGTGGAGTAGGGAGGGATTTGTTCAGGAAGACATCTAGGACTGGATTATGATCCCCTCCCAGTAATATTGGTACATTAGATATACCCTCCATGAGCTCTGCGAAGGCTTGGCTCAAATCAGAGTTTACCTCCCCAGAGTCTGTGTTGTGGCCATACATGTCGGCCACTATTGCTCTACCTCCCAGGTAAGAAAGTTGGACTGCTATCCATCACCCTTGGGAGTCCAGGTGCTTATCCTCAACTGCCCAGGGCACCAATTTTCAGAGCAAGATAGCCACCCCTCTAGATTTTGTGGTGGTGCAGCTGGCATTCACTGATCCTACCCACAGTTTTTTAAGCCACTGGACAGTGCAGTTGGTAAGGTGCATCTCCTGCAATAAAGCTATGTCAGCGCCCATAGTGTTCAAGAATTGCAGGACTTTGGTTCATTTAGCTGGATGATTTAGCCCCTTGACATTCCAGGAGACGCACCTCCATCCATGTGGTGCAGAGGATGCCGCTGCCATTATTAGTTACCACTAGTTTGATTAGAAAGAAGATGGGGTACTCACCCAGGAGACAGCAATAAGTCAAACAGCAGACAGCTAAGAGGGTTCACCTGGGTGTTGGTTCATAGACAAGCGCACCTACTTGGTGTCCCAGAAAAGAAAACAGATATACTGAAAGAAGTTAGAGAGTAGCAGTAGTTATTGTCTCCACTTAGCAAGAGCCTGGTCAAATAGAAGAAAGGAGAATTATGTATTATATTATCAAACCTTAACAACAATATAACAACCTAACAAAAGAGCTAGTGCTCTAAGTGTAACAAACACTAAATGATTAAGGTTACTGATGCTAAGGTGTGCATGTGTAAAGGAATGACAAAGCGCTCCATGCCACACTGCTTCAGACACCAAATGGGTAAGGGGAGAGGTCACACCTAACATGGGTGAGCTGTCCCAACCTGACCTCGTAGATCCATATAAAAGACTGGGTCTGGAGAGGCCAGGAGTGCCTATCGACAGACTGCCAATATGGCACAAAAGGAATGAGTGCCAACTGGAAGTAAGCGGAGGAGGGGCAGCCTGGAGGTAGAAGGGAGAGGAACTGGGGGGAGGGGGACCTCTGTCAGCCACTTAGTTCTGTTTCCAAGTGCTTTATTGAGGGTATCAGAAGCCTGGTAGACGGGCATGAGAGTGTCAGGATGTGCTACGGGGTTGTCAGCCCCCTTAAATGATGCCAGAAGCCCCATCAAATGTTCCGGGGCAAGAGCCACCCATACAATCGGTAGCATGCAAAGAGGTATACTGAGGTTAGAATGCCATCAAAAAGTGGGCAGTTCAGGAGGAAACCCTATTGCTCTGCATTTAGACATCAAACAAGCCGTTACCTATTACTGAGGGGAGAGAGAACACATAGGGAGAAAGAAATGGGGAGAGGGGAAGGGGAGGAAGGGCACAACAGTGGAGACAATGGGCTTCACGTGCCACCCTGGCTTGACTGGTGAAAACACCCACCAGGGGAGAAAGTATGCCATCAACAGCAGTAGTTCAGAGCAAAAGCACCGATACGAAGACCATGGTAAACTGTAACTTCAGTTCCAAACAAAGTTCAGTCCTTTATTAAATCAGCCGTCTTCTCCACACATGGCAAGTTGGTCCTTACAGGACTTTTCAGTTCTAGCAGGTCTGGGGGAAGTTATCATCACCTCAGTGAAGGATTTGGTTCCAGGCTTTGATAGACCAGCAGCCACCACTGCTGTTTCTTCACTTTTCTCCACTGTAGTAGCCAAGTCTAAAGAGACCACGTCATCCATAGGTTCCTCAGGATCTTCCTCAGAATAGACTGGAGACTCAGCCCTTTCTGACATGGGCAGATTGGCTCTTGGGAGTTTGGCAGGGGGGCAGCTGTAGAGTTGCCTGCCACCAGTAGATTAGGGCTTCGCGATCACTGGCGTTGCCAGCCTGGAGTGGACATTTTGGCATAATCTTGCTGCTTGTACATTCCGTTTCCTCCAGTCACACCCTGGGTCATGGTTGGCACTGGATTCACCTGCGAGTGTCTCCCATTTTTAGATTGTGAGGACAGTGGTGGGAGAGGTAAGGGGGACTCCCTTGTGTTCGGACCAGTCGGGCTGATATTGTTGTCCCCTTGTGAGCGCCTCCCTCCTTTAAGTGTTCCCTGCTCTGCTAGGTCCCTCGGTGCCCAGAGGTGTCTGGGAGATGTAGTTCTTGGCAAGAGTCCAGGCCACTGGTTATGAATCCAGGCTTCAGCATCTCTGGGTGATTCTGCTAGAAAGGATTTGCCATCTTTTGAAAGGTATAGTGCAGTGAGACTTTTCAATTGGTACTGGAAGGAGTTGGCTGTTAGTAGTTTTTTCAAAGCGTTGTACTCTCTCCATTTAGCAGCTACCTCCTGGGAAAGTCCCGGTAGAAGGAAATAGTGTTGCCCTTTCAAGTGATCTCCCTTATGTCCCTTGTGGCTTGAAGCAGTGTCTCCTTAACCAAAAATCATAAGAGAGAGGCGATTATTGTTCTAGGGACCTTTGTACTGTCTGGTCTACCAAACACCCGATGTGCTCGTTCCACTTCCACTGGTTCTCTCCATCTCTCCCCTAGCAGTTGTGGCAGCCATTTGTTTAGGAATTTTTCCATGTTGGGACTTTTGGTCCCATCTGGGACCCCTAGTATCCTAATGTTATTCCTTCTATTCCAATTCTCCTGATCCTCAGCTCTATACCATAATCTGGACAGCTTGGCTTCATGGTCCTTGAGCCTTTGCAACACAGTGATATGTTGTCTTTCTAACTCCTCCATCCTCTGTTCCAAGACATTGTGCTGGTCTTCCAGCCTGCGCACATCAGCAACATTCCCCGCTAGTGACGCTCCGATAGTATCCACTCTGGTGAGGAGAGCCTCAAGCATTTTTGTGACGTTTGAGAGGGCTTCCCCTAGTTGGGCCTGATTGTGAGGCGAATGGGTGGTTTGAATGTGTGGCCCTGGTGCCTTGTCCCCCGAGGCATCCATCACCTTGTCTAGCCCTGTGCTCAAGAGTGAGGTAGTTTTTATTTCTGTTTAGCAGCTTGAAAAATCTCTCTCTCCTGTATATTAGAATCATCTGGTGATCGCGGTCTGTTGGCTGTAGAGTGAGGCGCTAGTATGCTGGTAGGAGGGGGTTGTAACAGAACTCGTACCCCGCGCTTGGGCCTCTATGGCCTATCTTAGCATAACAGCCCTGAGATATGCACGTTGCAGTTGGCATCAAAATAGTGTGGCTTCCCTCAGCAAAAAGTGTTCAGTTAGTTGCGAAAGAGGTGAGGAGGGTATTTCCAGTTGTCAGTATGAGAATTCAGTCCAGCATTGTAGCAGATTCTATGCGATTTATTGCCAGGCTGGGGCGGAGTGAAAGAGCTAAGCTGCCATCTTTGTCGGGTCCAAGCCACGCCCCCTTCAAATGAGTTTTTCATTTGATAAGAAAAGCGATTCCTTCACACAAAAAAAGATCTTGCACTTAGCTTTCTTCCCACATTTGAACTTCAGTAAGCCATAATTCCCTCAATATTTGGACCTAATGGACTATCTATATATGAGAGCAAATGTGTTGATGAGTGCTACTAGAATACCACATACCCCACCCCAAAAAAAAAAAAACACTTGGGGCAATATAAAAAAAGCATAAAAAAACTAAAAAATGCAAATTTTCAAAGGATAATACTGGAAATTCTAAGGGACAAGCTATATATCAAAACAAAGGTCTTAATGAGTACTACAAGAATAACACATATCCCCCCAAACAGACAGAGACAATATAAAAAATGCATAAAATTAAAAAATTGCAAATTCCCATAGGATAACACTGGGACTTCAACAAGCCATAACTCTTTCAATATGTGGACTTAAGGGACAATCTATATACTGTATCAAAACAAAGTTCTTAATGAGTATTACACATAGTATACTCCCTTCCCACACACATCCACATACACACACACATTTAGGGGCAATATAAAAAAAGCATAAAATAAAAAAGAAGGAAATTCCCGTAGGATAACATTGGAACTTCAACATGCCATACCTCCCTCAATATTTGGACTTAAAGGATAATATATATATATATCAACATGAAGGTCCTAATGTGTACTATAAGGATATCACATATCCCCCAACCCTAAACATTTAGGGGTAATATAAAAACAGCATAAAACATGAAAAAAATTGCAAATTTCCATAGGATAACATTTGAACTTCAACAAGCCATATCATCCTCAATATTTGGACTTAAAGGATAATATATATATATATATATATATATATATATATATATATATATCTCAAAATGAAGGCCTTAATGTGTACTATAATGATATCACATATCCCCCAACCCTAAACATTTAGGGGTAATATAAAAACAGCATAAAACATGAAAAAATGCAAATTTCCATAGGATAACATTTGAACTTCAACAAGCCATATCTTCCTCAATATTTGGACTTAAGGGACACTTTATACATCAAAACAAAGGTCTTAATGAGTACTACCTGAATACACACACCCCCAACATTTAGGGGCAATATAAAAGAAGTATAAAAATTAATAAAATGCAAATTCCAATAGAATAACACTGGAACTTTAACAAGCTATACAACAAAGGAAAGAAATCGCTGATTTGGCAGAAATTAAAGCACAGTGTGCAGAGGGTCCTGCACTTCCACAGAGGTGTACATGTATGCATTTATGGGGGGATGGAAGCACAAGGCTTGGAGGCAAATGAAGATATGATTATACTGTCTTAAAAAGTAAGGAAATCCATTTCAAAAACTTTTGTTAATGCACTAGTTAGGGTTAAATTGACAAAAGTAGGGAAATGTGGTGTTAGAGTTCACAATCCTAATGCCCCACCCCACCCTGCAGGCAGCAACAGGAAAAACCATTATGGTTTCACCTCTCCTGTGTCTTCACATATCAGGCATGGAGTGTGCCTTGGGGTTGTCATCCCTAATAATAATTAGTAATAAACATGCCCCATTTAAAACCAGAATTATGAAGCAAATTTCTAAGTTATGGTACTCAAAAGAGCTTAGAAAGTTAAAATTATTAAGGGATAAGGCATGGTTTTTGGCTAAAAGAAAGGGGAGCAAACAGGATTGGGATAGATTCAAAATGTTAAGGAATAAATATGTTAAAGAAGTCCGGAGGAAAAAACAATGTCATTATGCCCATTTTTTGGATAAAAACATTTCAAAAAATCCTAAAGATTTTTGGAAAACAATAAATACTTTAGTTAAGGGTCATGGTTTTGATGAAATAAAAGTATTAAATATGGATGGACAAGTAACACCAGTATCACAGTGTGTTGGATCGACTGAATACAAAATTGATGGTAGTCCCTGGATCGTCTAGGCCTTATTGCTCTTCTGGAGTTAGTAATCAAACCCACTTAGAGGTCAATGGATCTGATAATTTATTGGTATTCAAAGAAATAACAGTTGAGTTAGTGAAAAGTGAATTATTAAAGTTAAAAACTGCCAAGGCTAGTGGTTTGGATAATGTTTCACCTAAATTATTAAAATATGCGGCTCCAATTATAGCTTATCCCTTAAAGTACTTATTTAATACATCTTTAACTACAGGTGTATATCCATTGGCTTGGAAACAATCCAAGGTTATACCTATTTTTAAGGGAGGAATTAGAATAGATATGGATAATTATAGACCCATTTCTCTTTTGTCTCATGTATCTAAAGTATTTGAAAGATTGGAGGCAGTACAATTGAAGAAATATTTGGATTCTACTAGGTTAATGAACAACATGCAGTCTGGTTTTCGGAAATTATATAGTACAACTTCAGCACTTGCTAAAGTGGTGGGGGATGTGCAGGTAGCCCTGGACGGGAGGACACTAGTGGGGGTCATTTTTGTGGACTTATCCAAGGCTTTTGATTCTTTGGACCATGATGTCCTCCTGTCCAGGGCTGCATCTATGGGGTGGTGGGTTTGAGTGGAAAATGGTTGGAATCATATCTGCTGAATAGGAGTCAAAAGGTGTCATTAGGGGGTCAGGAATCAGGTTTTTTGCCTGTTGGATCGGGGGTCCCCCAGGGCTCCATCCTAGGGCCTTTGTTGTTCAACATGTATATAAATGGACTGTCTTTTTCAGATTCAGAAATAAAGTATTATCTTTATGCCGATGATACTATTATTTACACCTCACATGAATCTATTAAGGTGATTTGAAAAAGGCTCCAGTTAGCCTTTGATGATCTGCAAACATTTTTAAAAGATAGCAGGTTGACTCTGAATATGAAGAAAACACAGTCCATGTTGATACATCGGAAAAGCGAACGGTTGGGAGACATGGCCCTGGGATTGGTTGCCTTTGGGGGGGCCCCGATCCAGCAGACAAATATGTATAAATATTTGGGCCTTTGGATTGATAGTTCATTAAGTTGGAATATACATATTGAAAAATTAATAAAGAACTTAAATAAAAGAATTGGGGCTCTTTATAGGGCTCGATCACTAATGAGTAAGGAAGTAAGAGAAAATGTGATAAATACGATGGTTATCCCCATGACTGATTATGGGGATATATTTTATTCTTGCAGGAGAAAGCAGGATTTAAGGAAGTTGGAAGTAAGTTATAATAACCTGGCCAGATTTATATTGGGGGTTCCTAGATTAACTCATAAATGTGTACTCTATGATCAATTGAAATGGTTAACACTTTATGAACGTAGTAATGAACGTGTGCTAGCCTTTATTTACAAAAGATTGCAGGGGAAGCATCCACAGTATGTGGTAGAAAATCTGATATGTAGGGATAAATTGGCTTCATTGAGAAATTGTAAAGCACCTAGCTTGGAACTGCCTAATTGTAATTTAGAGACAGGATGACAATCTTTGTACTATAGAGGAGCCATGAGTTGGAATGCAATCCCTAAATCTTTGTTTGTGTCTAATGTGAAAAATCATTGGTCTCTGATTCAACACTGGTATCGTACTAGTTCTCGACAAAAAAGGCAATGTTGTGATATATAAAGGTTCTTTATATTCTAGGAGGTTATTATTTATTATTTATATTGTGTAGTTTAAGATGTATGTATGTACTTGTGTATTGTATGGAAAAATAAGTATTGTCTCTGTTGTAACATTTTCCTTTTTATTGTATATTAATGTTGGGACCTCGTTGAAAATGAGCTATGCTCAATCGAGATTATCCTTTATTCATTTTTCTTATGAATAAAAACATTTTACTACTACTACTACTAATGATTACCTCATTCCCTTATACTGTACACATCTCGGCTTATTTACTGACAGAATGGGGTGAGCATTAGGGTTGTTGATCTCAAGGCACACCCCACACCTAACTTATGAAGACACAGGAGAGATGAACCTGTAATGTTTTTTCCTGTTGCTGCCTGCAGGGTGGGGGTGGGGTGTAAGGGTTGGGAACCCTAACACTCCATTTCCCTACTTTTGTCACTTCAACCCTAACTAGTGCTTTAACATAGTTTTTACAATGAATGAATATATATACATATATATATCTATATTCATTGCAAAAAAAAAAACACGTTAATGCAGACATTAGGGCTAATGAACGCAAAGTGCACAAAGAAGGGAAATAACAAATATTAGGGATTTGGGTGTCCAGAGTATTGGTGAATCAGTGTTGAAGTCTTACTTGGGGTTGTCAACCCTAATGCTCACCTCCTCCCCAGCCCATAGCCTCCTGTCTGAAGCACAAGGTACAGCTCCAAGCTAGTGCCTCATAGTGACACAGTATGGCCAGCATAATCTGTTGTAGCTTTCTTTGTGTAGTGCCCTGCATGAAGACATCACATCTGAGCTCATTTGCCCAGGGAAGGGGTGGCTATTAAGGTTGACAACCCCAAGTAAGATCCCACTACTGATTCACCATTACAACAGACATCCTTGAAAATAACATTACTTAATAAATTCTTTGTTTTTTTAATATTTTGACCCCAAATATTCAACATAATCTTCTTATGACCCCACCTCATGAACCCAGTGGGTGTAAATGTTCAAATCCCTGCTGAAATGCCATTCCGCATCACAGGTGCGAGAACACATTTCAGACAAGATGTGAAAAATTACAGCTTTAATGTTCATGAGGTGACCTGAAAAAATGGCTATCTTGAAAATTTGGGGACAAATATTGAAAATTACCAAAGTTATGTGTGAGCGTAGAACATTTTCAGCGTACATCCATAACTTGGTCATTTTTAGGAATTGTTTCACCAAATTTTCCATATGACCTTTTTGGGACCCCACCTCATGAACATAGGCAGTGAAATTTGGTTAAAAAGCAGAAAAACACAAAACACAGCAATGCACCACAGAGACCATGTAGTTTAACAAGATTTATTGTGAGGTGTCATAAAACATTCCCCGGCGCTTCAAGGGAATAATTCCCTCTTCATCGGGGATCACATTTTGTTAATCAGGCCCAAAAGGTGATTTCATGCAGCAACCACATAATCACCTATGAAACATAGAAACATAGAATCTGTCTGCAGATAAGGACCGCCAGGCCCATCTAGTCTGCCCTTAAGCCCAACACTTGATGTCAGCTTCTGATCCTTTATGGTTTGTGGCTTCCCCTCCCTCTGTCCCACCTCCAAGGTTCCCTTATTCCTATCCCAAGCATGTTTAAATCCCTCCACAATGCTTGCTCCCACCGCCTCTTGCGGCAGACTATTCCATGTATCCACCACCCTCGCAGTGAAACAAAACTTCCTCACATTCCCTCTCAGCCTTCCCCCTTCCAATTTCATAGCATGCCCCCTTGTTCTCATACTCCTTCTGTACTGGAAAATGTCTACCTCTGCACCTCATTAATGCCTTTTAGGTACTTGAAATTTTCTACCATGTCCCCCTCTCCCTCCTCTCCTCCAGCGAGTATATATTGAGGTCCCTTAATCTCTCTTAATAAGTCTTGTGGTGCAAGCCCTGTACCATCTTGGTCACCCTTCTCTAGACTGCCTCCTCCCTATCAATGTCCTTGCAAAGATGCAGCCTCCCGAACTGCACACAGTACTCCAGGTGAGGCCTTACTAATGTTTTATTTTTTGAACTTGATAACCTTTATTGCAAGGAAATAACATACATGATAAGCATATACATAGGACAGAGTCACAATAAGTTATTGTACTAAACCAAATGTCATGACTATACCAAATATGGTTGTAATTCAATTATTATTGACATTTCATTTTCTTACTTTCAGATACGGGCTGTGCCATTACAGCTGAAACTTCAGTCTGTGCTTGTCCAGCATCTATTTGAATGGCCAAACCACAAAAATAAATCAGAGTCCAAAGAAAGGAAGGCAAATGTAACTAATGACTTGAATAAAAACAACATTAATAAAGGACTGTTTGTGTGACTTACTGTCTGTCAGTCTCTTGTTATTTCTCCCTGTCCTATCAGTGGTAACCTCATGAAAGCTAAACGACATATTATTTAATTGACACATTCAGAATATAAAACACCAAAACCAGTTAATTAAATTAAATTTCTGCTCTTTTAACTTCATGCAGGAGATCAATTTTAGTTCCCAGAGATATAATATCTCTTAATCAAAGAGCCAGATGAGTATTAATGCATATTAGGATGCCATTGGCATAAAACCTAGGGTGTATTCTGAAGAATTATTAGCTCATTAAGAGTTGCTCCAACACTGGAATGCCCACTCTGTCTTCCATGTAACCAAAAAAAGGCAAGCATCTAGCTTTAAACTTTTTAACTTGCAACCACAATTGGGCAATGATAGCTTCCATTGATTGAAACGTACTGGTAAACCAATTGGCAAGAGTCAGTGTTTTGGGGCGTAAGCCAGTGTTGGGTAATTACCATTAGGGCTGCTACTATGAGGATGTAAAATAAAAATCTTTCTGCAGAGTTAGATAACCCCATTGGTGGCAGTCCCAAAACCAAATGGTCAAATTCAAGAGGGCATTCCAAGTTCAGTATAGATTGTATAGCATCCTGCACCTCCCTCCAAAAATCTTTAAGTTTGGGGCAGGCCCAATAAATATGATAATGTGACCTTATTATTCCACATCCCCTCCAGCATTTGTCCAATGGGTAAGTTGCAAAATGTTTAGAAATTATCGATCTCCTAAAGTATCTGGTGGAAATTTTCCACCTAAATTCCCGCCAGGAGGGGGAATTTGTAGTTTTATGTATTCCTTTCCATATTTTCGACCAGTCTGTCTCCTCAATTTCCTTCCCCAATTCCCTTTGCCACTTGTCTTCTGTTTTTTGGATTGCTACTACCCCCCTCCCCTCCTGTAGTGCTTTGCATATCTGTGAAATATAATGATTAGTCTCCATTGCTTGACTTTTATGATACGTCACTACAAACGGGACAGGTGGATCCTGAAATAAAGCCACCAGACCCAGACCTGAACGTATGTAATTGCGGCATTGGAGGAACCTAAAAAAGTCCCTCTTAGGCAACTTAAATTCCTCGTGGAGAGCAGGAAAGCTTTTAATTACTTCCCCATCCAGAAACTGGGTGGGATGTCTCAGACGCAATAATGCACAGTGAGAGAAACAGGGGTCCTCCTTTGTGGCTGGAAAAGCCAGTAGACAGTCCAAAGGAATATACCTCCACACTGGGTAAGGGATCTCCCACCACTGTTGAGCCGATAACCAGACAGAAAGGGTGTGTTTTGTCCATTGATTACTAATCCCTCTTAAATCCTTTGGGATGACCACCTATGGAAGAACATTTAGCAGGGCTGGGAGATTGCTCAAATTCTCCATGATAACCCCCCCCCCATCTGTCTGGTGTCAGCATTTTAAGGGTTGGCCACAACTGAGCTGCTGTACAATAATGCTGGAAATTGGGAAGCCTCGAACCCCCCACTTGTCATTAACTTCTGTTAAGATCTCCCATCAGATTCTAGGGTTTTTACACTTACCAGTGTGTTTTATACAGAGGCATCTCCACCTCCCACCTTCTGCTAGTGATACCTCTGCCTATGCACCCAAGCATGCCACTGGTCCTCCCTGCAACCTTTGAATTCTGCTTTGACATTTTCAGGTAATCTATAACAATAACCCCTAGGTCTCTTTCCTCCCTGGTGATTGTCAGCAATTCACCTCCCATCCTGTAGCACTCCCCAGGGTTTTTGTTCCCCAGGTGCACAATCTTGCAGTTCTTATAGTTAATCTTTAGTTGTCACACTTCCGACCATTTTTCAAGTTTCCCTAGGTCCCTTCTCATTTTTTCCACCCTGTCTGGAGTATCCACTTTGTTGAAGATCTTGGTGTCATCCACAAACAGTCAGACCTTTCCCTCCAGCCCCTCCACAATAATGCTTATAAAGACATTGAACAGGACTGGCCGAAGGACTGATCCCTGAGATACTCCGCTGGTCACCCCCCTCCCCTGATTGTATGCCATTTACCACCACCCTCTGCCTCCTGTCTGTTAGCCAGTTGCTAACCCAGTTTATCACCTTATGCCCCATGCCCACACTACTCATTTTGTTCACCAGCTTCTTATGTGGTATGGTGTTGAAGGCCTTGCTGAAATCAAGGTAGGCAATGTCCACTGCCCACCCTTTATTTACTTCCTTCATCACCCAGTCAATTAAATCTATACAATTTGTCTGACTTGACCAACCCTCTGTGAATCCATGCTGCCTTGAGTCCTGGGCACCACTGGGTTGCAGATGTCCCACTATTCTTTCTTTTAGAATTGCCTCCATGATCTTATCCACCACTGAGGTGAGACTGACTGGCCTGTAGTTCCCCACTTCCTCCTTGTTGCCAGATTTATGTAGAGGAACTACATTTGCCCTCCTCCAGTCCTCTGCAATCACTCATGTGTTTAGTGACTCTGTGAACAAGGCTGCCAGAGGTACTGTGAGCTCTCCTCACAGTTCCCTCAAAATCCTCAGGTGAATGCCATCTGGCCCCATCACCTTGTCCACCTTCAGTTTTGTGAGCTCCCTTAGGGCTCTGTCCTCTGTGAATGGACTGGTGTCAACCCCCCCCCTTTACTTCTGTTGCTGAGTTGTGGTCCTGACCTTCCCCTCTTCAGTGAATACTGAACAAAAGTATTTCTGTTCAGTATTTACTGAAGAGGGGGAGAGTCAGGGACCACAACTCAGTATTCACTATGGGCCCAATTAATGACATTTCACCAAAAGTGTTCATGAGGTAAGGTCCCAAAGGGGCAATGTTGAAAATTTGGTGAAAAAAGTCCTGCAAATGGTGAAGTTATGAACATATGAACATAAGAAATATGCCAGCAGATAAAGGCCTAGTGGTCTATCAAATCTGCTTGAATGTGCAGCTAGCACCCCTTATTCTGCAGCTGCCCCTTTGAACATAAGCTCAAAGCACCATTGAAATACATTATACAGCACTTATCTGCATTCCTCAGTTCACGGTTTGGCTTTGAAGAGTGCGGAGGTATCTCAGTTCACAGAGGATGACTGTGTTCAACCTAGGCTGGAAAGTATAGGGTAAGGGGGTGTGTGAGGTGGTGGGTGCTTAGTGGGAGGGTCAGGATGGGGGAGAGGAATGGTGAAGGACCATTTTCTTTTTTTCAGGAAAAAACAAATATATTGCAGGACTTTTTATTTGCAGGAGCACTTCTATTATATAAAAAACTACTTCAGGACAGTGGAGGTGGGTTCCCCAGTGTTTCACATTGCCTGGGGGGGGGCAACCTTGTACAAGTCGACAGAGGGGATTGGGCACCCCTGATGTCAGCAACGATACTTATAACAATGGACTTGTTGGGGGGTGGGTCATACAGTTCCATGGATAACTTTTCACTATATGAAACAGTTGCCCTATACTGGCACTAACTTAGTAACACTATAAGGCACCTGTTTCGCTTAGAGCAAAAAGGTATCGGGGCTCAGAAAAAATTAACAGCTGCAATATGTAGTGTGTGTGTGTGTGTGTGTGTGTGTGTGTGTGTGTCCTCATAAAAGAAAAAGCATTGCTGCCAAGCTGATGTGATCACTTAAAGAGATCAGCACTATTAAGTGGCCATGCGGAGTCCTGTGTTTGCCTTGCCACATGCGTGTGTTTCATCATAAAAAATATGAGATAGCAGCAGTTGTTGCTCACTCCCTCATTCCTCTTGTAATGTGCTGCACTTGTTGGTGTTTCATGGATGTTTTTATTCCTGCCCAGGACACCAATTATGCCACTAGCATCACCCATCACGTTATTGAATCCTTCCCAGCACGCCATGTAGTCCTCCCATCAACAGTGTTGCTAGCCTATGTGTCCTAAGTAACAAGCTCTTTGGCTGCAAACTAGGCCATCAGATACAATGAGCCATTTTCTTGGGCCACTAATATATCTTTCTCACAATTAGCAGAGAGGCCCAAGAGATTATAGCAGTCTTTCCTGCCAGTATTAGAGCCAAAGTATCTGTGGAACAAAAATTATGTATCTGGGTTAATAAACAGCAATGGTGCACATGTCTCCCTGAATTGTAGTTGGGGCTAACTCCACTTGAGAATATGAATTAAATGTTTAAAATGTATATCAGCCATGCACTGCTCTAACAACCTGTGTAGTATAACAGTGCCCACCAGAATGGACTTCAGGCTAGACTGGTATATAGATGGTTACAGTCACTTTATAGTATGGGGATTGTTATGTGTGTCGTATCATATACTGTGGTGTTCCACTATATGAAACACCACAATATACTGTATGGTAGGTTGAATTCGCGTCCTCCAGATTTCATGGATTCAACTTGCCTGACCTATTCAAGTCCGCTAGAATTAGCGCTTCTGCGGTAACGGTAAATACAGTTTACGATGGCATCTGCCTTCAGTGTTAAGCTGTCAATCTCAATATTAATTAGCCCATACAGTTTTCAGCTGCTGTCAATTTGCCGGCAGTTAACTGACACACCCTGCATTCTTCATTACTTAGTTATGTGCACCATAGTCAGTAATTTGCCAGTAACTTGTCTCATTCTGGTTGTTTGTTTACTCACTCATAAGGACTATGCAATAGAAAGGATTTTTTATCAGCTAATGCTGTTTACGTTTTATGATTATGAATGATTGATAATGAGACTACTTGATTATGAATGATTGATAATGAGATTATTGTACATCCCCCCTCCCTCCTTACTCGTTGTCACTTGCCAGAAATCATTCAGTGGGAATCATCGATATTAGCAAGCAAGTAAATAAACAACTGGAATGAGATAACTTACTGGTGAAAACTAAAAAGCAAAACACCAATTGAGTTACAATTTCTCCGTTGTTGTCCAACCTGCAAGTCTGTGTGCTATGTGTTCTCTTTCACCTGACCCTCCATCCCATGTGCTGCACTAAAAAAGTCTTGTTTTCATGCCAATATAGTAACATGAGGTTTCAGATTATTATCGCGTTCATGTTATTTTCACTGTTTTTACCAATAGTGAATATAGTGAAAATAAACAGAACGCGAAAATAACCTGCTATACAGTATGACAGGACACACATACTGTAACCAAATTATGAGGACAGGACATAATGGGAGAATGATCAGCTGGTGGGAGGGAGTGCTAGCCACCAGGGAAAACATAATTACATACTGGGCAACTGATCATGTGGGGGGAGTGGGACCTCTAGACACCACAGAAAGCATTATTAATATATATGGGGGGTGATCGGGTTGGGGGAAGTGACCACTAGCCACCAGAGAAAATGTTCTTACATCTTGGGGTTGCCTTTTTTGTTATGTGTGTTGTATCATATACTGTGGTGTTCTGCTATTCAACACACCACAGTATATGATACGATACACATAACAAAATACAACAAGACATCATGCTTTCGCAAAAATTCAGCTATCACTAGAATGCTGATTTTTGGGACCTGTTCATGCTCAGAAACAGAAACTTTTTCTTAAATAATTTAAAAACTACTTAACAGTTGGCTCTAAAAACCACACATTTACCTTGGGTAAAACTTTATCAAACCTGGAAGTGTCAAGTTTCAAATCCTTATATTTTATATGTTATCGGGGCGCAAAAAATATTTTTTACATTTTTAAAAACAGTGTTTTTTTTACATTTTGTGCACCTCTGTAACTTTGCACTCACTAAACCAATCTACATGACATTTTCTGGGTCATGAAATAATGGCACAAAGACTGAGCTTTCCAAATTTTATGCAAATCGGTTGAATGGGGGCAAAGTAATTAAGGTGCAACAACTGGAGTTTAACATTAAAGTGTTTACTCAACCCTAATACTGTATACAGGCACTATTGTGCCTGTATAATATATATTCATTGCAAAAAACTGTGGCAGTGCATCAGTTAGGGTTCAGGATAAAGTGCAAAAAGAAGGGAAATATGACATTAGGGTTTTCAACCCTAACACCCAACTCCCACCCTGGATGCAGCAAATAAGGTATGCCGTGGGGTTGTCAAGCCTCATAACTTTGGAAATTGTAAATCATTTCCATATAATTTCATCTGGGTTGTAGATGAGAGCAAAAATTCCCTTGTTAAGTACAGTATTGGGAAAAAAGTGGCAATTCTATACTTTTTTACTACTCCATATCTCAAAACTCATACAAGATGCTGTTATGAAACTGTCCACATTTTGAGACACTGGCAAAATGGCAGAATGACCATGCATGCAAAATTTTGAACTATTTCATCAAAGAATGCCAAAGTTATTAAGGTGCAAAACTGGGTTTTAACCTTAAGAAGTGGTACAACCCTAACTATAGGGGCACTACCACTTGGTGAATTTACCTTTCAGGTGGGGTTTGTTAATTTGTTCTGTACTTGTTCATGAGGTGGGGTCATAAGAAGGCTATGTTGAAAAGTTTGAGTCAAAATATGTAAAAATGGCAAAGTTATGCCGGTTTGTTGCTATTTTGCTACACACACTCATAACTTTGGAAATTATAAATATTTTGACCCCAAATTATCAACATAGCCTTCTTATTACCCTACCTCATGAATGTCACAGCTGCCATTTTTCAAATCCTGGTTAAAATGTGTTTTTGCATCTGTGGCTCAGAATTGCATTGCAGTGTTGCAGAATCATGTTTTGGTGGTGATTTGAAAGTTTTCAGCACCGGGTACATGAGGCGGGGTAATAAGAAGGTTATGCTGACAATTTGGCTGCTGTCCATGACAACATATACATACACATCTATGGAGGGATGGTAGCACAGGGCCCAGAGGGTCCTGTGCTCCCACAGGCACATAAGGATATGGTTACTATCTCTAAAAATACAATTAGACTATCTCAAAAAGTAAGGAAATTAATTGCAAAAAAAATGCATTAATGCATCAATTAGGGTTCAGGAAAAAGTGCAAAAAGTAGGGAAATATAACGTTAGGGTTTTCAACCCTAACACCCCACCCCCACCCTGGAGGCAGCAAATCAGGCATGCTGTGGGGTTGTCAAACCTAACGCTCACCAGATTTTCATTCAGCATACACATCCTTGCTTATTTAGTGATGGAATGGAATGAGCATTAGGTTTGACAACCCCACCTAACACCTGAGTTGCTGCTTCCAGGGTGGGGGTGGTGTGTTGTGGTTGAAACACCTCACCGTGATTTATATGCCTCCCTGGGCTAAACTTCCCTGTCCACAAGATGGCCCATCCATTCACTCACATGGCTTTACAAAACCCTCCTGCTAAAACCCCCTTCCTACATATCCAACCTTTTCCAGAGATCTACCTGCCACTATTCGCTATGGAGTAGCTCACTTATTTTGCTGGATGTTCCACATTGTCACTCCTAATTTGGCCAACTGGCTATACCCAGTGCCCTTCCAGCTGTTTGGAATAAAGCACAAGCTACCCTCAAACTTTAAAATCTTGTATCACTAAATATTTTGAAAAACCTTGTTGACAGCAAATTGTATGACTTCTGTACATGCCAATCTCAAAAATAACTTTATCATATACTTAGCCTCTTAATTATGTTACTGTCACACCCTCTTCTCATTAGAGATGGCTATAGCATCAACTTACTACAAAGAGGATAATTATGCACCCCATACTCGCACCTTCTATCCTTTTGCCTATTCTTCTGTCTATCCTCTCTGTCGCGTCACCTATCTTCATGTCTATCTCACAACCAAACTTCTACCTGAACATACCTATCTCCCTTGCCTACTCTGGTTATAAAAGCTCCCATTATTCAGGTTAAGGCATTTACCTCTGAAAGTCTAGTACTTATACCCTTGCACTTGTTGCCAACCTCATAATGACTAAAGTGACTGTTTCAATTGTATAAATGAAGTAAAAAAATATTTTTCTTTATTGTTCACCCATCTATTTAACCTGTTCTATTGTGTTGACTATTGTAAAATATTATTTCTGTATTTCTACTGTTTGCTAGTTGTATATCTTGTACCAAATTGTCCGTTCAGGACCTTCTTGTAAATGAGCGTGCTCAATGGAGTTATTCATGCTAATAAACTTGACTTGACTAAAAAAACCTAACGTCATATTTCCCTACATTTTGTGCTTTATGCTGAACCCTAGCTGATGCATCAATGCAGTTTATTTGCAATAAAACATATTATAGGGGCATGGTAGCACCCTTGTAGTTAGGGTCAATAACAGGACTTCTATGTTAAACTCCAGTTTTTGCACCTTAATAACTTTGGCATTCTTTGACAAAATAGCTAAATATTTGGCATACAAGGTCATTCTGCCAGTGTCTCAAAACATGGAAAGTTTTGTAATGGCATCTTGTATGATTTTTGAAATATTGATGGGTAAAAAAGTGAAAAGTTGATGGTTTTTTTCTATACTTAACATGGGATCTTTTTTGCTTTCATCTACAGCCCAGGCGAAATTAAATTGTTTCCTGACATTTTCAGGGATGATGGGATCTGTGCCAAGGGAGTGCCTTTGGATAGTTTGGTGAAAAGATATCTCACCAGTTTTAAATTTTAATGTTTTTTTTTTTTTTTATGATAGCAGCTAGATAGCCAGGAAATTGAACTGTTCAACCTGTTAATAGTGATTGAATTACTGTCCGAATATATGTGAATTACTGTTTGAGATGTTAGCAATCTTGTTTTTCATCTGTTTTAAAACTGTGTTTATAATGCAACTCTGATTGAAGATACATAAAATAACTGGTGTATCTTGTAATTTGGCACACCTATAATTGTTTTTGACTTTTAAATCAGTAATTTTTAGTGAGAATATTGTTTTTTTTTGGTGCCTAAAAAGAGCTTGCTTGTCACTTGTAAAGTAATAATCATTCAATCTAAAAACACCGTTCGAACCTTCAATTGAACAATACTTCGATCTTTATCATGGGGATAACCATTGGAACATTTTCATTTGAATGTGTGCCAAAAACAGTTCTTTTAATATTGTTGGATCAAAATGAATATTTTGAACGGTATTGTTGTAAAACAGTTTGAATGCTTAAAAGCTTACAAATGACTGAAAGAACTAATAAACATTCGAACAATAAATCATAAATTGACTCTTCAAATGCTAGTGGGGTGGCTGAGGATTATGTCTGGTCATTAAAAAAAAGTTTATAGTTCAAATGCAAGAAACATAGTTTGGGGTGTAGGCCATTGTTTTTAATGCATTCTCGAATGAAATGGGTGCCTAATGAAAGATAAGCTTAAATTTAACCAAAACTGTTTCATGCACATTACATTAGTGTTACTTGGATACACTTTGTACACCATTACACCCCTACATTATACTTAACATAGCAATTAAGATGGTAGATGATCATCCCTTATTGCTATGTATGTTACTCCTGTAGGCAATATTTTTACGATGGCTGTTGGCAGGGGTGGGGGTTGCACATTGTATAGGTTGTTAACTGGGTAGATCACAATATATACTTATTTACATTTCATACTTATATAGACATCATATTATGACACCAAATTGAACTGGTATGTTTGCTACAAAAGTTTTTTTTTCTGTGACATATAGTATATACACTCAGGTAAGAATATCAAGCAATAACAGCTTTTGAGAAAGTAGATACAAGTTTATAACACTTCAATAAATGCTTCTCAAAAAGAAAGGAAATTCACTGCAAAAAACTATGTTAATACACCAGTTAGGGTTGTTATCAAAGAATAAGATGCAGGGAAATTTGACGTTAGGGTTTTCAACCCTAACTCCCCCTCCCCCGCACAAGCAGCAGAAGGAACAAGGCAACACAAGCAACCAGAGACAACCATCATGAGGTAAGGCAAACAACATACAACTCTCTGCAGCTAACACAAGAGACATCCATCATCATAGTCCACCAGGTGTATGAGGTACACTGCCATGCCAGTGTGTTGGGGAGACGCTACATGCTGGGCACCATGGGGGCCACTGCGGGCACCACACCCCAAAGTGCTCCCTTGAGACCTACCGGGATGCTGTCAGGGTCATGGAGGATGGGGCACTGTGTTGGTGTGACGACCAGGACAGAGACCAATCATGAGGCTGCCAGGGTCACAAGAGGTGGCAAGACTGAATGCAGAGGTCTCGTGGAACACAGATGGCTGACAGAAGGTGCGGTACCAGCATCCCAACTGAATTATATACTGTACACTGTCATGCCAGTATGTTGGGAGCTGCACCTACATGTTGAGCACTAAGAGGCTGCCAGGGTCATGGGAGACATGGCAGTACACAAGCCCAGCTAGTGGGAGACATGCATAACAGGAGTAGTGGCACCAGTACCACAGTGATACTGTAAGAGTTATACTTTCATACCACTGTGTTGTGATGACACCCAGATGTGCACTGCTATGGCAGTGTGTTGGGGATCTGTACCTGCATGCAGGACACCTGGGGGGCACTGCATAGGCAGGCCTGGTGTTAGTCAGATGGATGATGGGATGAATCATGATGGCACTGCAATTGCTCTGCATAAGGTCAGCTGGCATAGCACTGTTTTGGGGGGGCTCATTCATTTGAGAAAGCCTTCAGGTGAAACGTTATGAATTTGCTGGCTACCACTGTGCTGGATGTACTTTTATCTGTTGGACTGCATTAAAAGGTGAAGGACTATTTTTGCCTCTGATTCCTATTTATTTTTCACTGCGATTGAAGATGAGTGTGTGTGCCGTGACTATGTTACAGAACTACCAGCCTTTCTCACATGCACCCACACCTCTGAGTGGCTCTCTTTGTACCTGCCTCCCTTGATACTCTTGGGTGCATTCTGTCTGACCCCATTGCTTTTTGTACTTCCAGATTAGCGAGCCCCTTCAGAACTCTGTTCTACAAAAAAAGACTACTGTTCACTTCCCCCCACAGCTCCTGTTACTTTTTATGTGGTCCCTCCCCTGTTCCTTCCTCTGTGAACACTGAGCAGAAGTATTTGTTCAGTATATCTTCCTTTTCCTCGTCCCACTCTGCACAATCCCCACTTCAATTTTTAACAATACAATTTCTCCCCTGATTGTTCTCTTTTTGCTTACATATCCCAAAATTGTCTTGTCCCCTTTTGTTATCACCTGGGCTATTCTCTCCAGTTTGCACCTTCATGTTTCTTACTGCTTTTCCTGCTTCCCTCTGTTTCCAGTGATACACCTCCCTATCCTCCTCTCTCTACATCTCCTTATACCTTCTGAATGCAACCCTTTTAGCCTTTAACTTTTCCATCACTGTCTTAAGAAAAATAGTGGTCTCTTTTTCTTCTTGCTTTCATTCACTTGCTTGATGAGGAGGTTTGTCGCCTTAACTATTCCCCTTTTTAGCTTTGCTCACTGTTCCTCCACCCCTCCAGGTCATCTCCCCACCAGGTCATACCTGAGGTATTTGCCCATCTTTATAAAATCTGACCTCCTGAATTCCAGGACCCTCCCCCTTCTGCAGTTACGTGTTCCCAACACTGACCTGGTTTTAGACTATTTTGTGAATAGATGCAGTACAATATTCAACAAATTAGAGCTGTGCTAATAGCATTCAGCATGACTTAGCACTGCACATGTTAAATAAAAATCATTTTTTAACTGGGACAAACCCAGAGACAGAACCCAGAACATCAACAGTATCCTACATCATTGTTTTTATTTTTTTATTTTAGCCTTTGGTAACTGGGTAAGGCCTACTGGGCACAAGTGCCTGTTTTCAGGGGTGGCCTGGGAGCACTGGGTGGTTAAGTGACTTGCTCAGAGTCACACAGTATGCAAGTGGAGGTTGTGAGAATCAAACTCAGGTCTGGTCTACTGGATGTTCCAAGCTCATTCACACCTCATTTCTCTATCCTCCAGGCTATACTACCAGCCCTACCTAATACACGCTGTTCTGGAGGATGAGAAGCAGGAGAATGCCCACCACCGCAGGCCACATCGCAGGTCCCTAAGGTGCTATGCTGCAAAGAGACAGTGCTGTCCATGAGTTGCATTCAAAGTCCTCAGTGACAAACAAATTGTGGGCTGGCACAGGTTCAACAGGCCCATGCATATGCAGCTGTGTGAGATGATGCATGAGCATCTACAGAAAGACACCCACTGCAGCCATGCAGGGGAGAGTCTGAAGGGGTGGGGCTACACTTGCTGAAGGCCTGTTCCACCTCTGCTACAGAACAGCAGCCACAGCAAGCAGCTTCCAAGACCATTGCTGCCCAGAATCAGCCTGAGAGCAACTCCACAGCCAAATCAGAAATGCTGCAGGTACTAACTGTATTTAACAAAGTGCACCTGACAAACTGTACAGTTTTCCTCATGCTGGCATGGAGCTTGGTGGCAAGCCAGTAGCCAGGGGAGTGTCTGAAGGGGTAGGGCTACACTTGATAAAAAACAAACATGCGGCACTCACCACTCAGAGAAAATGTCTTATGAAACTAATGGTTAAAGTTATTGTTAAAGTCTGAACCCACCCGTGTCAGTGGCTCAGTAGATAGCACACTCGCCTCTGAGGCTGGAAGATCAGAGGGCTGTGGGTTCAGTTCCCACATCTGGCACTTCGGTTAATATCCCAGTACTGGCACTGTAGTGCAGCATGAGAGGGGTGCTGCACTTCTGAGGTGCCATCTTTCGGAAGAGACGTTAAACCGAGGTCCCATCTGCCTGGATTGGTGGTAGTTCAGGTGGATGTTAAAGATCCCATGGTTCTTATTGAAAAAAGGTAGGGGAATTTCCCCAATGTCCTGGCCAAATTTCCCTCATTCACTAAAAAAATACCACCAACAGCTTGGTCTGGTTCAAGGTCAGTTGGCATTCATCTGTATCCCCCTCCCCCGGGTCGTGCCTGAAAATAGGCAGAATTTGTCTAGTGCACTTACCTGGTCAACAAAAACTAAATAAAATGAAAAATAAACTCACACTCTCGAAACAAGGTTGGTGAATCCTGTCTCTTCTACAACTAGCATTAGACTGTTTTAATGCAATGAACAGCAACTAATTTAATTTAGAGTAATTGACCATGTTTCACACATTGGTTAGTGACTATTCAACATTTCTCAGCTTAATTAAAGCTGACTTAGCTGGATTAGCTATCTTTGTTGTCTGAGATATTTGCACATAGAAAACGTTATAACCTAATGACTGAGTACTGTTTATAAGCTATACCAAATGCAAAGTTACAGAAGTTTTAAAGCATTATTTTTAATTTGTAGCTAGGCATATTTAGTATTTACTAACTAGCAATTATTTTGCTAACAGACAACATGAGATCACTGCTTACATTTGTAATATTTTGGGAAGCCTTATTTGTGTTCACAAACAATATGGAATAGTATTTCCTGTGCAACAAAAATGTTTACAGAGCACTGAGAATGAAACTCTTTGACATCTCAATTTTAGTATTTTTCATGTAACACTATATGTAACTACACATCTAGAAAACTACTGGCTTATTAATATGATATCTTGAGCCTATAATAATTCCAGTAAATTATTATTATTATTAAGAATGGGTGCACATGTTAAGGATATTATATCAAAACTTTACTTCTGTAAAGACATGGGATCACATAGGACCAAAACATTTGGAGTTTATACAGGTCTCAAGAGACTGGTGATTTATTTATTACTACTTACCTTGGGTAATGTGCACCCTAACCCAGACCCTATTAATGCAAAATTGCCTAACAATACCTTGAGAAATATTTTTCTGTCTCACTGTTTGAAAATAGTCCATGTTAATATTCAGAGCATATAGTAGCAAAGTTTAATCAACTGCAGACTTGTATTAAGCTACATGGTTTTGGCATCATAGCCCAAACTGAAACTTGGTTAACAAATGAGATTGTGGCCAGGGATATCATGTTAACTTTGCATAATCTATTTCATCAAAACAAGCAGGGAAAGAGAGGTGGGGTTTGCTTCGTATGTCAAAGATGTGTTCCAGGAGTTCCACTTAAGGATATTAGTCCTAGTTGTGAATTCTTGAACGTTGGCATTATTAGGGTGAATCATAAAAAATTATATCTTGTTATATACTCTCCACCTTGTCACACTGAATACAGCCTAAAAGTAGTTAAAAAATTCAGTACATTACTTATGACTGTGAGGGATATTGTAATATTTGACGACTTTAATGTGAACTGGTTGGACGAGACTAGAAAATAGGTGCATGACAGGGTGTCCAAGCTGGATCTGCTGGATCTGCATCACATAATTTATTCTCCAGCCAGAACCAATTATAAAGCAAGGGTTCAGAATCTTTTGGACAAGATTCTGGTATGTGATCTGAGTAGAATAACCTGCTCGGGCATCCTGCCAGACACATTATTTATTTATCTATTTATTTAAGCGTTTCACCAGGAAGGCATACTGAGCGGAGTTACTGCTTGATTCCAGATGCATCCTGGGGGAAGGGGGAAGAGGAGCAAAATACAGACAATAAATATTATTCAAGTATGCAGAATTGTGCAAGGGACATACAAGTTTACAGGACTGTACCAGGGACATAGAACATGTGACAACAGATTAACAGGGCTCCCAGGAATGAGAGCAACAAGGTAAGCTCAACATGTAACTAGCATTATACAATGGCAAGAAAAAATCCTGGACTCCGATTGGTCAGTCTGGGGCTGGACCCATGATGTTAATCAGTACAACATCACGGGTCTAGTCTCAGCCTCACTGTGAGCCTGCTGCTGCGCCTGAGCATGCTCATCATTTGCTTGATTGTTTCATCTGCTCTTAAAAAACAAAAACATTTTTCCACATGAAAACATCTTTAACACAATTTTTTTTATGCTGTATAATAACAAGCCATTGTATAATAGCAATAATGCCCTCCAGGGTGTGTGTCATTTGGGATAACGTCACGCCTCAGTTGTTGGACGCACTCGGCCTGCGGCCTCGTGCCCAACCACCTGAGGCGTGACGTTATCCCAGCACAACACACACCCTGTCGGGCATTATTGCTTAAGTAACAAAGCTATGCAACAGAAAATGTGATATTGCTGAGGCACCTTTGATAACTGAACCCTAACACTGCTCAGGATGATTATATAACTGTGGTAGGGACAGCAGTGGAGGATTTTATGGGCTGCCTAGCCCAATGTTCAAGGATGCGGTGCATAGCATACAGGTGTAAGAGACCTGCCAGGTGAGGCTATAGCTGTATGGCATTGGGCGCCACCACTAGATGGTCCTAGGTGCAAGTGCATGTGGAGGAGAGGTGTGTTTTTAGGAGGTGGTTGAGCTGCTGAGAGTTTGTGGTGAGTCTGATGTCTGTTGGCAATGCATTCCAAAGTTTGGGCATGCGGTATCTGAAAGCTGCTTGGCCTTTAGCTGACCCCATATGTGGGACATGAAAGAGCCTGGTGTCAGTGCTCCTGAGGGAGTAGGCAGGCAGTGATTCGGTGGAGAGGGTGGATTCAAGATAGGGTGGAAAGGACTGTGCATAGTATTTCGCTATGGTTCTGGAACAGTGTAGCTGCCTGTGATCTTGGAGTGAGGGCAGATCAAGAGACCTGTAGAGGTCGCAGTGGTGAGTTGTGGGGAAGGGGAGGCAGTCCAACATTAAATTATCACTTTCCTACTTATTGTGAGTGGTCAAATAGAATAGATAGGCAGCCAGCTGAAATTCATTTTGTTAAGCACTTAAAAGATGTGGATATTACGCAACTAAAAAATTGTATAAAACAAACTGACTTGCCCTTCCTTGATGCCATACCTAACATTTACCTGGATTCAGACTATTTTATTAATCAGTTAAATGCTATTACTGATAGATTGGCACCTATCCATAAACTGCGATGAAAAGAAAAGCAAAATGGGTGGATTACTAGGATCTTACCAGATTTAATGAAGGATAAGGACAAGGACTGGCAAGCCTGGTGAGACACAGGGGATGAGAAGTATTTGTGTAGTTATAAATGTAAAAAGTGCAAATAATTAGTAAAATCAGCTCAAACTACTTCAGAGAAAAACAATGTTCCATGAAAAAAGGTCTTATCAAGTTTGGAAAATGATTGGTGAAATAACAAATGCAGTCTACATAGAAACATAGAAACACAGAAGTTGACAGCAGATAAGGACGGCAAGGCCCGTCCAGTCTGCCCATTTATTCTACCTTATGAATGTGCCACAGGGCCTTTACTCTGTCAGTGGACTATCTATTCATACTCACCTCTATTGCTTTTTCAAAATGCCATGGTGCACACACATCCCATTAATGAGACTGAACAGGGAGCTACTAAACAATATACTTTATTGCACCAACACCAGATACCTGACGCGTTTCGGACACCAAGTCCTTTATCAAAGGTTAAACAAATACTCAAAAAGACACCAATTAAATACTAATCCAAACATGACATCATAATGACATATTCACATTTCATTGGACACCATCCTTATTGCACAAATTCAAAAAGCCACACATTAAATATACTTAAATACAACACAAAGTGCAGAAACTATAGCATATATAAACATTCATACATAAGAATTCTTACAAAACTCATAAAAATTAATTATTTATCTATCTCTGCTCCAGATATGGTTTGAGTTCCAAATTTGCATTGATGCCTGTTTTTTTATGTGCCCGCAATCTAAGGATCCATCCATTTTCTTTCCTCAGAATCTCATTCTGAAAGTTACCACCCCTCTGATTGAAAAAAAATGTTTTCAATTCCCATAAATTTAAACATGTGCATTTCATTTTCTTTTTCTAGAACATGTACTGCAGTTGAATATGTAATATTTTTTCTCTCTATCACTTGAATGTGCTCTAGCACTCTTACCTTGAATGCCCTTTCTGTTTTCCCCACATAAAATGCTCCACAATTACATTTTGCTAAGTAAATCACTCCTTGGGTATTACACGTTATTAGCTGCCTAATTTCAAAATGTTTCTCATCCTGTATAAACAATTCCTTTCCTTGATCCACATATTTACATGCTGTGCAATTCTTACATTGTACACACCTTTTGCTGTTACTTAACCAATTATTGGTGTGTCCCATCTGTACTGAAAAATGGCTCCTTACAAGTGTATCTCTTAAGGTGGGAGCATGCCTATAAGACATAATCGGGTTAGATAGGGCATATTGTTGTAAACCCCCTTCACAAGACAAAACCTTCCAATGTCTCTGAATATTTTTTTCAATTTCCTTATTGTGTGCACTAAAAGTTGTAACATAATGAAAGCGGTTGTTACAATTTTCTCTTTCCTCCCTTTCCTGTAGTAGTTCCCTCCTTTCTTTAGTAGCTGTTACTTCATAGACCATTTCTATAGTTTTTTGTGTATAACCTCTATTTAACAGCCTTTTTTCAAATCTTGTGCCCCCTTTTCATAATCTTCTACTCTACTGCAATTTCATTTAATCCTTAAAAATGGTCCCTTACAGAAGAAGGAAGCAAATACATAGGGGGAAGAGACAATGGAGTACATCGCGAGCAGAGAGGTGGCTATTACAGAAGGAATAATTGCGGCAGGTGGAACGCAAGGAACCAGAGGAGGTGAGTGAAGAAATACAAATTATTAACACTTCACAGCATGTATTCACAGAATCTGAAAGTAGCCTCCTCAAAAAAGGACTCCCCACTACTTCTTTGAATCCAGTTCAAACCATCATTGACCTATATCTGATGTGTAGAAAATTGAACTTAAAAGCATTTTTTAATAGGATGACTGGACTTGGAAATGAAAAGGATTTTGAATCTCCTCCCCTGGACACGAGGTTTAAACCTAAATCTGTCTTTAACCCCCAGCTGTGTCATGCAGTGAGTGTCTTTAGGGACTTATGTGAGAAAGATTTTGAACATCTATTTAAGAACTTACCGCACCCTTGTTTTAACAACTTATGTGGACAAGAACGAGAAGCGATACAGACATTGCAAAATGATAAAAGGATATTAAACAAGCTGACAAAGGCGGATGTATTGTGATTTGGGACATTGATAAATATAAGAGAGAAGTCATGAGACAATTGGATAATGCAACTTTTTATGAAAAATTGAATTATGGTCTGATATGGGAATATAAATCTTGCATTGATGATACGATTGATAGAGCATTTGACCAAGGTTAGATCAGTAAACATGTAAAAAAATTTTTAAAAGTGGACCACCCCATGAAACCAACATTTTATGTGTTGCCAAAGGTCCATAAAGATCGTGAAAACCCACCAGGATGTCCCATAATCAGTGGCATTGGTAGTCTAACTGAACCTTTATCACAATATGTGGATTCATTTTTGTGTAAACTTGTAAAAGATTTGGATTCATATATTAAAGATACGAAGGATGTTCTAAATAAGTTGGATGATGTGGTGATAGGAAATGACTGTTTGTTAGTAACGTTAGATATAGAATCATTGTATACGAATGTACCCCATGAGGGTGCGTTAGACTCTGTAGCATATTTTTTAAATTGAAGTGAGGAAACAGTAGATGCATCAACTGAGGTTCTTTTGAAACTCCTAGAATATGTATTGACAAAAAATAATTTTACCTTTGATGGTAATTTGTTCCACCAAATAAAGGGGACTGCTATGGGAGCCACGTGTGCTCCGTCAGTGGCTAACCTATATGTAGGCAAATGGGAATATGATGTCGTCTATAACCACCATAACAACCCTTATTTTTATAATGTGTTGCTATGGAAATGGTTTATTGACGGCGTCATACTCATATGGAATGGCAGTTCAAAGATGTTGCAGGAGTTTGTTGAATACCTATGCGGGACAAATAAGAACCTTAGATTAACATATGCTGCAACTAATGAACAGATTAACTACCTGGATGTAACAATTACTAAGGAAAATGAGGGGCAGGTTAGCACAGATCTTTTTAGAAAGGAGACAGATGGTAACACGCTGTTGTATGCTACAAGCTGCCATCCAAGACACACAGTGGAAAATGTCCCTAAGGGACAATTTTTAAGAATTATTAAACAAAATTGCAGTAGAGTAAAAGATTATGAAAAGGGGGGCACAAGATTTGAAAAAAAAGGCTGTTAAATAGAGGTTATACACAAAAAACTACAGAAATGGTGTATGAAGTAACAGCTACTAAAGAAAGGAGGGAACTACTACAGGAAAGGGAGAAAAGAGAAAATTGTAACAACCGCTTTCATTATGTTACAACTTTTAGTGCACACAATAAGGAAATTGAAAAAATTATTTAGAGACATTGGAATGTTTTGTCTTGTGAAGGGGGTTTACAACAATATGCCCTATCTAACCCGATTATGTCTTATAGGCATGCTTCTACCTTAAGAGATACACTTGTAAGGAGCCATTTTTCGGTACAGATGGGACACACCAATAATTGGTTAGGTAACAGCAAAGGTCGTGTACAATGTAAGAATTGCATAGCATGTAAATATGTGGATCAAGGAAAGGAATTTTTTATACAGGATGAGAAACATTTTGAAATTAGGCAGCTAATAACGTGCAATACCCAAGGAGTGATTTACTTGGCAAAATGTAATTGTGGAGCATTTTATGTGGGGAAAACAGAAAGGGCATTCAAGGTAAGAGTGCTAGAGCACATTCGAGTGATAGAGAGAAAATATATTACACATTCAACTGCAGCACATGTTCTAGAAAAAGATAATGAAATGCACATGTTTAAATTTATGGGAATTGAAAAAGGTTTTTTCGATCAGAGGGGTGGTAACTTTCGGAATAAGATCCTGGGGAAAGAAAATGGATGGATCCTCAGATTGAGGGGACATAAAAAACCAGGCATCAATGCAAATTTGGAACTCAAACCATATCTGGAGCAGAGATAGATAATTAATTAATTTTTATGAGTTTTGTAAGAATTCTTATGTATGAATGTTTATATATGCTATAGTTTCTGCACTTTGTGTTGTATTTAAGTACATTTTAATGTGTGGATTTTTGAATTTGTGCAATAAGGATGGTGTCCAATGAAATGTGAATATGTCATTATTACATCATGTTTGGATTAGTATTTAACTGGTGTCTTTTTGAGTAGACAAAGAACCTCTGTGCTCAAACACTGAGGCAAGGGTTACCCCAAAGGGCATTTTGCTGGGAAGCCAAGTTTCAAGAAAATACAAAGTCACACATGCCCACACAATGCAAAGCATCATGGGCTGCATATGCAAATCACCACAGAATGTTATGCTGGTTCAACTTTAAGCAGAATTGCATGGTGCCGAAAGGCCTCTCACACAGTTTGCAAAGGGTGCTAACAGATTTTGCATATGCAGCCATGATGCTTTGCATTGTGTGGGCATGTGTGATTTTGTACTTTCTTTTTGAGTATTTGTTTAACCTTTGATAAAGGATTTGGTGTCCGAAACGCATCAGGTATCTGGTGTTAGTGCAATAAAGTATATTGTTTAGTAGCTCCGTGTTCAATATCATTAATGGGATGTGTGTGTGCCACAACTTATTGAGAAATCATATCGTTATACCTGGGAGCACCATGTTTACCTTGTGCACGTTTTTTAGAAGAAAAGACTCATCTGTATTGCTCCCTTATGCCTATCCCATGCCTGTTTTAAGCCCTGCAGTGTATTCATATCCAGCACTTCCTGAGGTAGGCCATTCCATGCATCCACCACCCTTTCTGTGAAAAAGAACTTCCTCATATTACCCCTTAATTGGCCTCCCTCTGATCTCGTGCTGTGTCCTCCTGTCCTGATATTTTTCTTATATTGAAACATGTTAGACTCTTTCACCTTGTTAATGCCCTTAAGTTGTTTGAATGTTTCGATCATATCACCTTTCTTCCTCCTTTTCTCTAGAGTATACATATTGAGCTCCATTAATCTGTCCTCATATGTTTTCTGATGCAGTCCCTGCACCATTTTGGTTGCCCTTCTCTGGACTGCCTCCATTTTGTTAATATCCTTGTGCAGGTGCGGCCTCCAGCACTGCATGCAGTACTCCAGATGTGCCCTAACTAGTGTCTTGTAAAGAGGGATTATTACCTCCCTCTTACGACTTGTGATACTCCTACTAATATACCCCAACATCTGTCTAGCCTCACCCACTGCTTTAGTGATCTGCTTGGATGATTTCAGGTCATCTGTGATAATGATGTCCAAGTCTCTTTCATCCCTTTGTGATTGCCAGCAACTCCCCTCCCAACCTATATGTAGCTGCAGGGTTTCTCTTTCCTATGTGCATGATCTTGCACTTCTTTGCATTAAACCCCAGTTGCCACTCTTCCGACCATTTTGCCAGTTTATCCAGATCTCTTCTGATTCTGCCTACCCCACTGTAAATTTACTCAAAAAAAAACACAGATCAATGATTCCACTGTATTAACTGATAGGGCAGAGATAGCTGAGAACTTTAATAAGTAGTTTGGTAACTATGAACATCGGACTAGAAATTTGCATGGTCTTGACACACTGAATTTGACCTCCAAAATGGATATGGGGGGTGCTATTCTCCAATTTTTACTTAAAAAAAGTTTCTATAAACTCAACAATAAAGTATCTGAAAAAATTGAATGATGGCACTAGGGTGGGACCCAACACTACAGATATGAACTTAGTGATGTTGGCTTAGGAAGAAATTACTGTTCCTATATCAAAAATATTTAACCTTTCATTGTGCTATGGTGCAGTGCCAGCTCTCTGGAAGAGGGCTGATATTGCCCCAGTTCTCAAACAGGGTTCCAAGATGCTGATTGCAAATTTCAAACCTATAGTTCAATTTTTCCCTTATCAAAGCTGCCAGAGAGGGTTATACATAACCAGCTTTGCTCTTACTTGAACCAATATGGCTTGCTGTCACCTTTACAGCATGGTTTCAGAAAGCATAACAGCACTAATATGATTTTATTATCATTTACTAAATATATACATATATCTGTTGATCTATGCTGTTTACTTGTATCTGTTTTTGTTGAATTTTCTAAAGCATTTATTTGGTTATAGAGCAGCTTCATAGATGCCTAGTAGTACCCCCCCCAAAAAAAAGCACATAACATAGCCTACTTGACCCAGAGTTGATTTCCATACATTATTTTCTTTACTGCTGTCTTTAAAAAAAGTTATTTCACTTGTAAAACTGCCCAGAGACAACGCAGTCAAAAATGACACACACCACACACAGGCACACACAGACCCATTTTGTGATGTCAGAAAATGAATGCTGTGAGAGCGCGCACCATCAAGTTCAATGGGGGTGATTTTCCTATACAGTTTATTACCATTTAGAATTGTGATTTAAATAAATCAAAATGACCGCTCAACTAACAGGGTCTCTGTTAGTCGAGTGGTTGCTTTGATTTACTTAAATTGCAACTCTAAATGGCATGAAACTGTGTAGGAAAATCACCCCCATTCAATTCAATGGAGTGCATGCACGCAGCCTTCATTTTCTGACACATCACAAAATGGGGCTGCGTGTGCCTGCTTGGGGGCATATTGGTGATTTAAGGAAGTGTCTGTGCTTCTGGTTCTGTTGCCTCGGGGCAATTTTATGAGTGAAATATCTTTTTAAAGGTGGCAGCAAAGAAAATAATGTATGTAAATCAACTCTGGGACAAGTAGGCTATGTTATTTGCTTATTAGGAAGCTGCTCTTTAACCATAAGCTGCTCTGCTTCTTAACAAATTGGATATTGTGGGGTTGTCTGAAACCATCCTGAACTGGTTTGCAAGTTATCTTGAAGGTGGAGAGTGTAGAACAAAAATAGAACAAAGGCAGGGGATACATATTCAAGTTATAGATTGACTAACATTGGAGTGCCGCAGAGATCAATGCTGGGCCTTGTGCTCTTCAGTCTTTTTATGAAATGACCTTCCAAATGTATGAAACATCGAAACATACAATTTGACAGTAGATAAGAACCACTTCACCCATCCAATCTGCCCATTCTTCCCTACTTACACTGTTACCACAGATTATGCCCTTTCTACAGCTCTTTCTTCCTCCCCTTCCTTTCTACAATGAGTTCCTTTTGCTTATCCCATATATTCTTGAACCCCACCACTGTTTTCATCCCCACCACCTCCATTGAAAGGCTGTTTGAGGAATCCACCACTCTTTTTGTGAATAAATACTTCCTCACACCTTTCCTGAATCTACACTCCTCCAGCTTCATAGCATGTCCCCTTGTTCTTGAGCACCATTTTGTCTGAAAAAATATTTCCTTTCTGTACCTTATCTATTCCTGTGAAGTATTTAAATTCACTATCATATCCTCTCTCTCCCTCCTCTATACCAAGGTGCACATGTTGAGGTCCTTTAGCCTCTCCTAAATGGGCTTTTGATGCAGACCCTGCACCATTTTAGTTGCTATCCTCTGGACCAGCTTCACTCTGTCTACGTCCTTCTGAGATGTGGTCTCTAGAACTGGACACAGTACTCTAGGTGGGGTCGTACCACCGATCTATACAGAGGCAACACCACCTCCCTCTTTCTGCTGGTGATACCCAGTCCTGTGCACCCCAGCATGCCACTAACCCTCCTGAATGCCTTGTCACATGACCTGACCACCTTTATGTCATTCAGTATGATTACCCCTAGATCTTTTTCCTGCTTGATGGTCATCAATATCACTCCACCCATTTTGTACTCCACCCCTGGGTTTCTGTGCCCCAAGTGCCCCATTTTGCACTTGTTTGCATTGAAACCCAGCTGCTATACCTTTGACCAATCCTCTAATTTTCTCAGGTCTCTGCTCATCCTTTCCAACCTCCCCCACAGTATGTCCAGTCTATTGCAGATTTTGGTGTCATCTGCAAAAAGGAAGATTTTCCCTTCCAGCACTTCTACAATGTCACTTATAAAGACATTAAAGAGGACCAGTCTCAGCACTGATCCATGAGGCACCCTGCTGGCCACCCTCCCTTCCTCAGAATGAACTCTGTTTACCACCACCCTCTGTCTCCTATCTCCTAACCAATTTCTAATCCAGTTTACCACTTTGGAACCCACTCCTAAGCTACCCAGCTTGCTTACTAGTCTCCTACGTAGAATGGTGTCAAAAGACTTACTGAAATCTAGGTAGACCACTGCTCCACCCTGATCTAAATCTTTGTCACCCAGTCAAAGAATTCTATCAGATTCATTTGACATGATCTCCCCCATGTGAAGCCATGCTGCCTTGAGTCTTGTAACCCACTGGATTCAAGATATTCCACAATTCTTTCCTTCAGCAGTAATTCCATTAATTTTCCCACCACCGATGTCTGGCTGACTGTCCTAGATTTGCCAGCATTCTCCCTGCTGCCACTTTTGTGTAGTGGGACTACGTCTGCCCTCCTCCAGTCCTCTGAACCCACTCTTTTTTTTTCAATTTAAAATTTTATTTACAGATTTTCCACAATAAGAGGCAGTTAACATGAGAATAACACAAGAATGCATCAGCTTGTTATGTTAAACTGCCCCTCCCTCCCACACAGCAGTAACATAGAAACATAGAAACATAGAATTTGATGGCAGATAAGGACCGCTTTGGCCCACCCAGTCTGCTCATTTCCTGCCTACTGGATAAGCTGCAGATCCTAGTTAACCAGCAGCCTACTTCTTCCTACCCCACCCCTAGAATTGCCTTATGACTGTCCATGCATGCTTGAATTCCACCACTGTTTTTGACTCACAACCTCCTCCGGAAGGCCGCTCCATTCATCCACAACCCTCTCTGTGAAAAAATACTTCCTTAAATTACCTCTGAGCCGCCCCCCCTCTATCTTCAAATTGTGCCCCCTTGTTCATGCACACCTCTTTTTTTGAAAGATGCTACCCTCTTGGACTTTGTTGATTCCCTTGAGGTACTTGAAAGTTTCTATCATGTCCCCCCTGTCACTGTGTAACATAAGTTCAACACTATTATACAAAAATATACAAGGCTATTTGCTCTGAAACACTACTGAGTCTAGGCAGCTAAAATTAAAGAGTGAAGGGGATCCCATATTTGAGTATAAGCAGATAGTCTGTTGTGAAGGCTGGCAATAGCTTTTTCCGTATGCAGGTTAGCAAGGATTTCATTTACCCACTCCTGCAATGTCGGAGTAGACTTGTCTTTCCAGTGATGTAACATAAGTTTCTTGATAGATAGAGCTATGATAGAAATATGGAACCTTCTCACTTTGACTATAATAGAGGACATGTCCCCTAAGAGACAAATGTCAGATGTGAAGTACTCCTGCAAACCCAGTATAGGATTCAGGAATGCTTTAATAGAGTTCCACAAAAGGGAAATTTTGGGACAGGACCAGAATATGTGAAGGAGTGTTCCCTCCCCCCTGGAACATCTAACACATACAGTATGCTTGAGTCCAACAGACCCCATTTCTTTAACTTGACCGGAGTGTAATACATGTTGTGCAAAATGTGATATTGCATGAGACGCAACCTATCCTGGGAGACAAATTTATGGCAGGACCTCCACAAAGCCTGCCAATTAAGGGAATATTGGGGAAATATGGAACTCCAGAACCTCGTCGGTCCGAAAGAGTCCCCATATCTTTTGTGAAACAAAACCTGATATAATTTAGATACAATACCCGAAGATCCAAGTAAAGAAGAGAATTATGGGATCAGAGCCCCAACCATTTGAGTGGGAGGGGTATTGCCTATCACTGTTGTGAGTAGATGTTTTATCTGTACTGCTTTGAAATGTGAGGATAACGGAATCCTAAATTTCCGAATAAGATCATCTGCAGACAGCCATTGCCCCTCCTCATCCATAAAGGAAAATACTATCCTGCCACCCAATTGAGGCAACCAAGTACGGGGGATCTGTTGCTTGTTCATAGTGAAAGATGGGCAGTTCCAGATAGAGTGGGCTAGATATAGCTGGGAGGTATAGCGCAAAAAAGAACAAAGCTGCTCGTATACCTTTAAAGAAGTAGCAACTGTGGGACACTTCTCGGCACCATGCACCTGAGACATTTTTACATAGAACAGAGTTAGGGGATCCAGATTCATAGACCGAATTGAGTCCAACTCTATTCTAAGCCATGTCGGCTGCACCTCTTAGGGACCCAGACATACCCATTTCAGACATTTTGCCAAATGGCTAGCCCAATAATATATAGCCAGATGAGGAATCCACAAACCCCCCATCAGATTTTGAAGTAGCCAGCTTATAATAGGCCAATTGGGGGTATTTGTCAGACCAGATAAACTTGGTGAAAATACCATGCAGTTTCTTAAACCAGGATAATGGGATAAAAGTATTGAGAAGCGATAGGGGTTAGAAAATTCTTGGGAAGATATTCATCTTGATTATGTTAATCCAGCCCCATAGTGAAATGGGGAGTTTAGACCATCTGTCAAGATCCTGGATTATAAGCTGGGAAAGGGGCTCCAGATTTTCCCTAACCCATAACGAGGGGTTGCGAGTTAGTTTAATGCCCAGATATTTTAGTGTCCTAGGGGCCCAGCATTAACCTAAGGGGGTAATGTCAGTCTTGAATGTCTTGTGGTTTAAAGGGAAAAAGGAGGATTTGTTAGTATTTAGTTTATAGTTGGATAGGGTGCTAAATTTAACAATTTCCTCCAGCAGAACAGGGACGGAAAATGCCGGGTGGGATAAGTACACAAGGAGATCATCCGCGTATGCAGTGATCTTAACCTCATGACACCCCACCCAGGTGCCTTATATTTCCGCATTATGGAGGATGTTTTGAATGAGGGGTTCAAGATACAGGTTAAATAAAAGGGGAGAAAGGGGACAACCCTGTCTGGTACCTGAATGTAAAGAAAAGGACTCAGAAAATGCTCCATTTCCAGAAATCTTTGCTGTTGGAGTTTTGTATAATGCACCAATCCAGGATATAAAGACAGGAGGAAACCGGAAGGCCTCAAGAACTAGGAACAAAAAGTTCCATTTCACATGATCAAATGCCTTTTCAGCATCCAGGGAAACCAGCCTGGCAGGAAAAGCTGCATCCCTGGAGACCGAGAAGACATAAGAGAGGGTGCGCAGATGGTCTGAGGATGAAGGTCCCCTCATGATTCCAACCTGGGCCATGCCTATTAGATCAGGGAGGACTCCAGTTAACCTATCGGCCAGTATCTTCGAAAGGATTTTAATATCTTGATTTAAGAGGGATATGGGTCTGTAACTTTGAACTAACTCGGGATCCTTATCTGGTTTGGGGAGAAGAACAATCAGGGCTTCAAACAGGTAGGGGTCTGCCTCTACCCCAGATAAAATGTACTGAAATAAACGATAAAGCACTGGTAGTAAAAGTTCACAGAAAACTTTGTAAAATAAAGAGGAGAACCCATCCGGACCTGGAACCTTGTCTGAGGGCAGCCCTCGGATAACCTCTGAGATCTCCTCCTGAGATATGGGAGAAGCCAGAAAACTCTTGTGTTGCTCTGATAGGGAGGGCAGGTGGGAGTCCCTTAAGTACTCCTCGCTAGTCTCAGGGCAAGGAGGATTCTCCATGTCCCTGTACAATCTTTCGTAATATAGAGCAAACTCTTGCACTATCTCAGTAGGGGATACTCTCAGGGACCAATCAGCCAGTGCCCGAATTGGTGGGATAAATCTTTCGGATTCCTATTGTTTTAAATGCAATGCAAGCAGATGCCCCGCTTTCTCTCCCTGATCCATGTAACTGGCTCTGGTTCAGATTATAGCTAACTCTGTCTTTTCCCTTAGCAACTCTAGATATCTGTCTTTGGCCGCTAGAAGCCGCTTCCTGTCTTCATTAGAAGTACTGACAGAGATATTCGCTTCAAGGGATCGAATTTGGGACAATGATGATAGTAGCTCTTCCTCCCGTGCCTTTTTCCTTTTGGCCACAATACTGATTAGAACCTCCCCAATGTAAGCTTTAAAGGCCCCCATAAAATGTCTGGCTTTGCACTTTCTAATGGGTTAAATGAAAAAAAGAACTCAGTTTGCTCTCTTATAAGTTTACAGTACTTGGCATCCTTAAGGAGCTGCTCATTGAGCTTCCATCTGGTCTCCCTTTTAGGTGAGTTAAGGAATGTCAAGTTACATGACACAAGGGAGTGGTTGGAAATAGGGCCAGGTTGGATCGAGGTGGACATGACCACGGGCAAGAGATCCTGAGAGGTAAATATGTAGTCAATGCGAGACTGCAAGCCATGAACCATTGAATTGAAGGTAAACTCCTTGGAGTTAGGATGCAACATGCACCAAATATCACAGAGCCCACATTGATCTACCAAATCCTTAAGTGCCCTCTGCCCCGGAGACAGCCCCCTCAGTCCACTACCTGACCTATCCAAATTTGAAACCATGACCTAACTTGAAGTCACCCCCCCATAATGATCCTTATGGGAAGCATTTGAAGAATAATAGTTATCAGCCTCATGAAAAACCCTGGGTCGTCAATATTGGGCCCATATATGCTACAAAGTAAAAGTGGTACTGACCAGAGAGTGCCTTTGAGTAAGACAAATCTGCCCCCCGATCCTTGATAACCTGCGTGGAAATAAAGGGAATGCCTCTATTAATAATTAGCATGACCCCACAACTATTAGTGGAGCTCGGAGCATCATAGACCTGACCCACCTGTTGTCTCCTTAATTGTAAAGCTTCAGATTCTATTAAATGAGATTCCTGCAAAAATGTTATCTGGGAATGCAATAGACAAATGTTTGAGCACCTGATATTGTTTGGATTTTTTCCTGATCCCCTTAACATTCCAGGTAGCAAAGGTCACATCAATAGCCATCTAAATAGAATTAATGAGCTTAGGATCATCAGCCCTGTACAAGAATATCGAGAAATATTTAACCAAATTCCAAATATTACTGCTGTATAGTCCCCCTCCCCATCCCATCCATAATTGTCCCTTACCCCTCCCTCCACAACATCTCCCTTAACCCTAGGCCCCCTCCCCACCCACCCGGCTGTCACAAGCAATGTTTAGCACAGTACTGCGTCCCTTCCTCACCCCCAGCCTCCCGAGGTACCCCCGTCACAAACATAATGACAGTTCTCCCATGTAAATAAATACCCTCAAATCCTGAGGAGAAAAAAGAAATTAGAATTCGTTGACAACCCCAGTGGCTTACAAGAGGTGTTGTATCCTGAGCAACAGCGTATCTCAATTGTGAGGAAATAGTAATATTGAGATAAGGCACCATGAGAAGCTGGAACATGTGCCCAGAGACCCCGAAAAGTGAAAAGAGAAATGGGTCTCCAGTGCCCCTTTAAAGAGGACTCTTGCCACATGGCAGACCTGAAGAGAAAACACACAGAAAGGAAAGGGAAATTGCCCTTTCTAACCAGAGTTCAGTGGCCTGCTTAACAAAAGGGACCCCAATGCCTTGGATCTTATGTGTTAAGTTTGGCTTCGGTCATCGTTACATCAGCCCCATGTCAGACTGAATGCCCAAAAGGACAAAATCGGGGTTTTTGATGTCCCCAGCCAAAACAGGGAACACAATCAACAGGAGGTCATCCCTGCAGTTCCTCTATCATTGTCCTGGCATTTCTACGCGCTGAGCTCCCTCTTGTGGATACTAAATCCCCACACCGCATATGCATCTGAGAGCTTGGGATTAGCCAAGCACAGGCCCAAAACTCAACCATTTTAAATGTGATAATGCTCCATTAACAATTCAAGGTATTCCTCCCCTCATTAATAAAAGCCTGCTCATCTGGCAAAATTAAAATATGAGAAACCCCCCCTTCTCCCAGACTATCAAAATAAACATTTCCACAAAACAATAAACAAGGTTACAGGCGCGTTTCAAACAGACTGAGGCGTGAGTGTCCCAAACACTGGACTCCTTAAAATATAAGTATGTCCGTTTAGATAACCAGAGTTTCTAGAGGCAAACCATCATTCCAGACATCTTGAAAATTGCTAAATGACAGTTTCCACTTAACAGCAAGAGACTCCTTTCACCAGGAGAGTGAATCTTGTCATGGATCCTGAAATAGATCAGGCATGGCGAGCTTTAGACCAGAGAGAGCAGATTCAGGATCTTCATAGGTAAGCCAGGAGCCATTCACAAACACCTGCAGCCTGGCTGGATATCCCATCCTGAACTTGAACCCTGCAGCAATAACTTTAGACACAATGGGGTGAAATGCTGTACGTTTCAGCCTGACTGATCCTGGCAAATCTTGTGCAATTCTCAGCTTGGTATTCTCCCAACAGACCTCTTGTAGAGCTCTTACTTTTACCAAGAAGTGTTGCCTTTCTAAGAAATTCAGGAAGCGGCATATAATGAGATGGGGGACAGCCCCTGGTGGTGGCTTTGGCTGCAATGATCTATGTGCTCACTCAATGGTGTAGGTAGGGCCGAAGGGAGAGGGACCAGCAACCCATTCCACCAACTTCTGCATAAAAACCACTGCATTCTGGCCCTCTTCCCCTTTTCAGGTAGCCCTAAGATGACCACGTTGTTTCTGCGGCTGCAGCCCTCGAGATCTTCTAGTTTGGCCTCCACCCAGGAAAGCTTCTGCCTGATCACCGCTAGACCGGGGTCCACCTTGTCTAAATGATGCTCCAGGGAGACAATGCGAGTGGTGTTATCCGAGGCCATCGTCGAGACCTCATCCAACTTTTTAGATAGGGCTTTAAGATCAGTTGCCATCTCCTTCACTTCCTCCCAAAAAGGCTTGAACTCTTCAAGGAACCTGTTTAAGGTTAAAGGTTCCTGCTCTGTTGCTTGACTGAAGTGATCGGGTCTATCAGGCCCACTTGATGCCCGGGATTTCTTTGGGGCCTTCTCGGGGGTGACTGGAGGCGTATGTTTTTGTGGGGCTTTCTTCATGTAAGCCTCCATCAGTGCTCGAATCTTGCTCTTCAGAGAGTCTGGAGCTTTAGATGACAGGATCCTTGTAGAACAGAGGGTTTTGAATGGTTTTGGTGTCAGAAAAAAATGATTATAGAATCGGGAGGCTGGAGCTACGCGGAGGACCTGCTACTCAGCACTTTGCTTCTCATGGTCTCGACTGGACCCACTCTTTTTTCCAATGAGCTTTTAAACAGAAATGTCAGAGGTGCAGTCAATATTTCCCTGAGCTCCCTCAATACTCTTGAATGCACCCCATCTGGCCCCATTGTTTTGTCCATCTTCAGATTAGCGAGTCCCTTCAGGACTCTCTCCTGCAAAAAATGACTACTGTGCACCTCCCTCCCTCCCTCCCTCCACATCTTCTGTTACACTTTGTGGCCCCTCCCTTTCTCCTTTCTCTGCTAATGCTGAACAAATGTACGGTAGTTGTTCAGGATGACTGCTTTTACCTTGTCTCCCTCTTCACAGTCCACCCCGTTCCCTTTTTAACCTTACAATCCCACTCCTGGTCTTCCTCTTTTCACTTACATACCTAAAAATATTTGGTCCCTTTTGTTACTACTTGGGCTACTCTCTTCAGTTTGCACCTTTGCACTCTGCTTTCCCTGCTTCCCTCTCTTTCCCCTGATAAACCTCCCTATCCTACTCCTTTTGCATCTCTGTATTCCTTATGAATACCACTCTTTTAGAATTTACCTTTTCAGTCACCTCTTTTGAGAACCATATTTGTCTCTTTTTCCTCTTGCTTGTGCTCAGTTGTTTGACACAGAGGTTTTTTGCTTTTACTATGCTCCCTTTTATCTTCACCCACTGTTTCTCCACTCCACCCAGTCCATCCCCCTGCCAGGTCATCCGTGAGGCATTCACTCATCTTTATAAAATTTGCCCTCCTGAAGCACAGGACCCTTACCCTTGTTTGGTTCAGTTCTGCAAACTTCCTTATACTGAACAACATTGTACAGTGATCACAGGTCCCCAGGTGGCCTTCCACCTTGAGGACTGCAATAATGCCCCTGTTAGTGAGTACTGGCTCCAGTATTATATATATATATATATATATATATATATATATATATATATATATATATATATTATGGTAGCATGGTAGTGCTACCATAGTTAGGTTGAGGAGCCATTTACACGTTAAACCTAAACGTTTGCACCATAATAACTTTGCAACTGTTCAACAGATTTGCCTGAAATTTGGAATACATGATCAAGAACCATAGATCTAGGGATTTGCTAACTTTCGTACTGTTCGGATATACGACTGCAGAGTTATTAAGCGTGATCTGCACGCACATTTACGCTTTTTTGGAATTCTGTGGTCATCTCTACAGGTTGCATGGTTTGCGCGATCAGTCTGAAATCTTCAGGGAACATGTGACCGGGGTCCCCAATGTGCCTTTTGAAGATTTCATGAAAAAATATTAAACAGTTCAAAAGTTATTCAAAAAACAAGTTCCCATTATAAGTCAATGGGAAAAATTAACAAAAAGTTCGACAGTGTCACAAATGCAGTTTTTACTTTCGCAAATGGCCCTTTTACTGTCACAAATCTGCCATTTTGTTTTCAGTTGGTCATCAGAAAAATGCTTGGCATTTAAATTTGGGACCCTCTAGCAACCTAATTATTTTTGTATTCACCTAGTCGGACCCTGAGGATGCTAGGCTTGTCTTTATTTTGGGGTAAAACTCCCTAGAAATATGTTTTTCAAATTTCTGGAAAAAGTACTTTCGCAAAGTACTTTTGCATGCATGACAGTATCAAATGAATTTGCGAAAGCTTTCACAAAGTTCGACAGTACTTTTCCAGGCTGTGGGAAAATGACAGCAATTCTTTGGCACCCTGCTGCAAAAGAACAGTTCAGTCTTTTGGGCTGAAATTTGGAGGGAACGCAGCCAACATCTCACAGATGTGCCTTTCAGTACTTTGGTGAAATAATATTATGGGGCGGCAAAGTTACAGCACTCCAAAGTTGACATTTTTTCCCATAGGATAACATTACGGCATCCACCGCATTACAGGAATCTTTTGGCGCCCTACTGCAAAATAACGGTTTGGTATTTTGGGCTGAAATGTGGAGGGAAGAAAGCCAACATTTCACAGATGTGCCTTTCAGTGGTCTGGTGAAAAAATATTACAGGGATCCAAAGTTTTGGCACTCTGAACTTCTCTTTTTTTCCCATAGGGTAACATTACGGCATTCGCCGCGCCTTTCGGGGTACGTATTTTGGAAACGGTGTGAGATATGGACTTTTCGTTGGAAAAATACTTAGCCCGCTGAAGAGGGCAAAGTACAAAACTAGTCAGGAAAGTCAGAAATTATATGACTTATAAGTTTTTTTTCTATGTTGTACGTTTCCTGAGATATAAGCAATTTAGTATTCAACTCCTCATTTTCTGCTCCGAGACCCATTATTATGCATACATTCTTTATACTCACTGTCTTTCTCTCTGCAGCTTTTGGGGAAAACCAGCCTGTGCGCTTACGTTACTGTTACCGTTACTGCTTCCGCTTGCAGTTCCATACCAGTTTCACTTACCGTTCCCATCTACGCCACCATGTGTGTTACCCTTTGCATTTTCATTTGCACTTGCGGTTGTGTTATTTTTACCATTTATGTCTACAGTACTGTTTCTCTTTCTGTTTCGCTTTGCGTCACCATACACATTACCATTTGCGTTTGCAGACACCATTTTACTATGTGACAAGACATCACGTGGCGAGAGCATGGGGCCCAAAGGGCCCCACACACCCACCGCCACATTACATTCACTTTGTGTCACCATGTGCATTACCACTTGTGTTTGCGGGCACAATGTTACTGTGTGACAAGACGTCCCACCGCCGCTTTACATTCACTATTTCTCGTTATCATTCTCAAAAAGAAGGGAGATTAGAGGCAAAAAACTTTGTTTAATGCATTAATTAGGCTTGTTCTAGAGTGACAAAAGTGAGGAAATTCAGTGTTAGGGTTGAAAGACCCCCCCTTGGACCCCCCCAGCCCACACCCACAACCGGCATCGGGGTGCGCATTTGGGTTGTCAGTCCTAACACTCACCCCATTCCCTTATACCTCTGCTTCTTTACACATGTGAGAGTTATGGCCGGCAATCCAAATCGCACCCCAATGCTGGTTGGGGGTGTGGGCGGGGGTCCAAGATGGGCTCTCAACCCCTAACACTGAATTTCCTCACTTTTGTCACTGTGGAACAACCTAACTAATGCATTAAATGAAGTTTTTGCCTCTAATATATATATATATATATACGTACTGTATCGCTATATGTGTATATATATATATATATATATATATATATATATATATATGTGTACTGTATTGTCTCTCTCTGTACATATATACAGTATGTATGTATATATATATACAGGCAAAAACTCCTTTAATGCATTAGTTGGGTTGTTCCACAGTGAAAAAGTGAGATAGGTGTTGTAAAGCCCCTTTGACCCCCTGCCGCCACCCCAACCAGCATCGCGCTGCTGGTGGTTGTCGGCCTTAACTCTCACCCCATCAGATGTGAAGAAGCAGAGATATAGGAGAATGGGTGAGAGTTAGGATCCATAACCCCAACGCGCACTCGATGCCTGTTGGGGGTGTGAGCGGGGGGTCCAAGTGGGGCTTTCAACCCTAACACCAAATTTCCTCACTTTTGTCACTCTGGAACAACCCTAACTAATGCATTAAACAAAGTTTTTTGCCTCTAATCTCCCTTCTTTTTGAGAATGATAACGAGAAATAGTGAATGTAAAGTGGCGGCGGGATGTCTTGTCACATAGTAACATTGAGCCTGCAAACGCAAGTGGTAATGCACATGGTGACGCAAAATGTAACAGAAAGAGAAACAGTACTGTAGACAGAAATGTTAAAAACAATGCAAAAGCAAGCGCAAATGAAAACGCAAAGGGTAACGCACATGGTGGCGTAGATGGGAACGGTAAGTGAAATGGGTATGGAACCGCAAGTGGAAGTGGTAACAGTAACAGTAATGTAAGCGCACAGGCTGGTTTTCCCCAAAAGCTGTATAGAGAAAGACAGTGAGTAAAAAGAATGTATGCATAATAATGGGTCTCGGAGCAGAAAATGAGGAGTTGGAATACTAAAGTGCTTATATCTCAGGAACCGTATGACAAAAACAATTTTTTTTAAGTCATATGATTTATGACTTTCCTGGCTAGTTTTGTACTTAGCCCCCATTACAGGGCTAAGAAATTTTCTGACGAAAAGTCCGTATCTTGCACCATTTCCGAGACCTGTAATGTTATCCTATAGGAAAAAAAGAGAAGTTCAGAGTGCCATAACTTTGGCTCCCTGTAGTAGTTTTTCAACAAACCACTGAAAGGCACATCTGTGGGATGTTGGCTTTCTTCCCTTCAAATTTCAGGCCAAAAGACTAAACCGTTATTTTGCAGCAGAGCGCCAAAGGATTCCTGTAATGCAGCGGACGCTGTAATGTTATCCTATGGGAAAAAGCATCAAATTTGGAGTGCCGTAACTTTGCTGCCCTGCAATATTTTTTCACTGAAACACCGAAAGGCACATCTGTGAGATGTTGGCTGCGATGCCTCCGAATTTCAGCCGAAAAGACCAGACCGTTCTTTTGCAGCAGGGTGCCAAAGAATTGCTGTTAGTTTCCCACAGCCTGGAAAAGTACTGTCGAACTTTGCGAATGCTTTCGCAAATTCATTCGACGAGCTAACCGTCTGACGAAAAGTGCTGAAAAAGTACTTTTTCAGAAACTTGAAAACATATTTCTGGTGTTTTAACACAAAATAAAGACATGTCTAGCATCCTCAGGGTCCGACTAGCGAATACAAAAGAATTAGGTTGCTAGAGGTCCCAGTTTTAAATGCCAAGCATTTTCTGATCGCTAACTGAAAACAAAATGGCAGATTTGCGACAGTAAAGGGCCATTTGATAAAGAAAACAGCATTTTGATAATGTCGAACTTTTTGTTAACTTTCCCATTGACTTATAATGGGAACTTGTTTTTGAATAACTTTTGAACTGTTTAATATTTTTCATGAAATCTTTGAAAGACACATTGGGGACCCCAGCTGCATGTTCCTAGAAGAGTTTGGACCGGTTCGTAGGCCGATGCGACCTGTAGGCGTGTGGTGGGACTCCTACACAAAGCATAAAATGCAACGCAGCAGACTGGGCGTTTAATAACTTGCAGCTGTATATCTAACTGATATGAAACTTGGCAGATCCCAAGGCGTATGGGTCTTGATCATGTATTCCAAATTTCAGGCAAATACATCAAACGGCTGCAAAGTGTTAAGGGCAAAAGTTCTGGCTTAACATGTAAATGGCTCCTCAACTCCAACTATGGTAGCACTACCATGCTACCATTATATATATATATAGTATATATATATATATATATATATATATATATATATATACTGTATCTTGCATAAACTTTGTTAATGCACCATTAGGGTTGAAGCATCAAAAGTAGGGAAATACGACCTTAGGGCTCCCAAGCCTAAGACTCTACCCCCACTATACATGCAGGAACAGGCACGAGGGGTGGGTTTTGGGGTTGTGAACCATAATGCTCACCCCATTCCATGGGTAAGTATGGTAGGATGATTACAGCATAGGACAATGGGGTGAGCATTAGGGTTCACAACCCCAAAACACACCTCTTATGCCTGCTCCTGCATGCAGAGTGGGGGGTGGGGTCTTAGGCTTGGGATCCCTAAAGTTGTATTTCCCTACTTTTGTTCTTCAACCCTAATAGTGCATTAACAATTTTTTTTGTAATGAATTTCCTTAATTTTTGAGAAAGTATAATCGTAGCCTTATTTGATTATGGGAGCGCAGGGCCCTTTGGGCCCAATGCTCCCATCAGTCCATTGTGAGCAGTAGGGGCACAGGGTCCTCAGGGCACTGTGCGCTCATCCATGCCTTTTGTAATTGTTCCTCATTTCCATGTGCGAGCGCAGAGACCTCTGGGCCCTGCACTCCTATCAGTCCATAGTGAGTGGTGGGGGCACAGGGACCTCCAGGCCCTGTGCTCACATCCATACCTATTGTACTTGTCCCTCTTGTGCATGTGGGTGTGCAGGGCCCTCTGGGCCCTGTGCTCCCATCAGTGCATAGTATGTTGTGGTACCACTTTGCCCTGCAAAGCAGTGCTGCTGCCATGTTGTCAATGCATGCCACAGTATAGGTCACATTTGCACCATTTGTTACAATTCACCAACAGTTTGAAACAGGGCCTGGTAACATGCAAAACAACTTAGTACACCCACAGGTGTACTAAACTACTCATAGCATCGAGGCTGTATCTTGAAGCTTTTTAGAGATATAGCATCCGTAAAGTACCCCAACCATCTCAATGTTACCCTAAGGGAAATTCCAAAACTTCAAAGTGTTATAACTCTGCTGCACTGTAACATTTTCCCACCAAACCAGCTAAAGGCACATCTTTGGGGCAAGTCATTTGTACATTGAAAATTTTGTCCCAAAAGCCCAAATTGTTTTTAGTTATGAAGTGGAACAGACATAAGGCAGTTCGGGGGGGGTAGAAGGACTTAGGCTGTTGGTTAACTTGGATCCGTAGCTTATCCAATAGGTAGGGAAATGGGCAGACTAGGTGGGCCAAGTGGTTCTTATCTGCCATCAAAGTCCATGTCTATGTTTAAAGTGACAAAAAAACAGACATATCTGGAAAAGTAGTGTTGCAAACTGCAACAGTACTCTAGTTCTTTTGGCAAATAATGTTGCAATTAAGCAGTTCAAACCAAGTTAGCCCCATCAACAGAACTACCCCACAAGATTATGCATGCAAAATTTCATGCACATCCATTGAGAAATTAGTGGCTATACAGGTCACCGAGTTCCTCTCTAAATATACCCTCCTAGCACCTGCTCAACATGGTTTCTGCAAGGGCCATAGCACTGCTACTGCTCTGATACAATTTACAAATGATGCCCTTACTGCTATGGATCACGGTCTCATGACTGGTGCAGTGTTCATTGACCTCTCAAAGGCGTTTGATCTTGTAGATCACCTTCTTCTGCTTAGTTGCCTTAGCTTCACTGGTTTCTTGGAGCAAGCCATAAACTGGCTCCAGAGCTACTTAAGCAATAGAAGACAACAGGTAAAATTTCACTCTGTGGTGTCAGACTCTGCACCTATTAATGTTGGTGTTCCTCAAGGCTCCATCTCGGGGCCTCCTCTCTTCTCCATTTTTATAAATGACATATCTTCTAACACCCCTTGGTGCTCAACAGTCTTGTATGCAGATGATCTGGTGCTCAACACCTCCTCTGCAAACATAGAAGAAATAAATAGTCAGCTAGCATCTGCATTTCTCATAATGCAAGAATGGATCCACAACAAAAGGCTTGTCCTAAACATAAGTAAAACTCAGGACATGCTCTTTGGATCGGCAACCAAACTTAGAACAAACCACAACCTTTTCAATGTCTACTGTGCAAATGGCTCTCCCCTTATGAAAGTAACCTCATTCAAGTATTTAAGTGTCCTGCTTGAATAAACTCTCAACTTTGAGCAACACATCATCGACACCTGCAAGTCAGTAAACTCCAAACTCAGAATAGCATAAAGGACTAGTTGGATGCTTACCCCCCTCAGCAAGACTGGCTATTTCTAGCGGTATCCTACTTCCATCCCTTGCATATGGTGCTGTCACCTACATAAATGCTTCAAAAACCACCCTAAGTAAGTGCGATACAATGTACAATAGTATCTGTTGTTATGCCTCGGCTTCCCCACATTTGAAGCACCATTGCTTGTTACATGCAGACCTTAGATGGCCTTCTCCATCTGCCAATCAACTCCTTGCCCTTGGTACTCTGCTGGACAACATCATTAGAACTAATCTACCTACCTCTGTTGCAGACATGATGGTACCTATGTTCCCCACCTATGGCCTCCGCTCTACTGGACTCTCTCTACTATACACCCCAGGTGCAGAACCCTAAAAGGAACCTCAGCTTTCTACTGCCTGGCCCCAAAATATTGGAATTCCCTACCTCTTGATGTTTGCTCTGCACCTAGTCATATTGCTTTTAAATAGATGCATCACACTCTCCTCATCAAACATGCCCTATGTTCCTGTTTTAAACCCCCATAGGGTGCTTGACATCCCCTTCCTCAGCTCTCAAAATGTTTCAATTTTGCTTTGACCCCTTGTTACTCTTATATGTTGCACTTACCATGGATTACGTGTTAAAACTCTACTGCACTATGATTGTATGCTTATTATGTTTTGTACTATTGTGTATTTTTTTGCCATTGTCTCTGTCATATTAGCAATACTGTTTATGTCATAGAACATCATGTAGATTTTTCCTTGTATGGTTGATTACCTCTGAACTGTACCTGTTATTTGTGTTGTCTGCCAATTTTGCATTGTAACCTCCCAGATCATGTCTGAAAATAGTCATATTTTGTGGCTACCACACCTTACCCAGTAAACAAAAACTAAATAAATAAATTGAAGGGTTGCAAAGTTATTAAGGTGCAAAGTATGTAAAACTGGAAGACTGTGAAAATGGAAACAAAATGTAAATTTAAAGATGATTAAGACACACTATCTCAAAAACCACAAAAGCAATTCAAATGAAGTTAGCAACATTAACAGACCTGCTCCACAAAACTATGCATGCAAACTTTCATTCAGATCTGTTGATTGGTTGCAAAGTAATTAAAGTGCAAAGTATACAAAACTGAATGACTTTGCAAAACTGGGAAAATGTAAATTTAAGGATATTTGAGACACAGTATCTTCAATACCACACAAGCAATTCAAATGGAAATAAACACATCAACAGACCAACCCAATGGAATTATGCATGCAAAATTATATGCACTTGTAGGGCTTCAGAGTTATTAAAATACAAATTATGCAAAACTAGAAGACTTAAAAATGAAAAAAAAAACATGTTAGTTTAATGATGTTTGAGACACAATATCTCACAAATCTCACCAGAGGCTGAAATGAAATGTATCACATCAACAGGTAAACCCCCTGAGATTATGCATGCAAAATGTCATGCAAATCTTTCGAAGGATTCTAAAGTTATTAAGGTGCAAATATGCATAACTGGAAGACTGCAAAAATGGGAATAAAACATGTATGTTTAAGGATGTTTAAGACACAGTGTCTTAGAACAAGCATGACAGAGTTGCATGATGTTTACCACAAGAAGGGATCAAGCCACAAAGCTTATGCATTCCAAATTACATGCAAATCCATTGAAGGGTTGCAAAGTTATTAAAGTGCAAAGTATGCAAAACTGGATGACAGTGTGCGAAAAGCACATTCACTTTTACGTCTATTTTTTCCATAGGAAATAATGGGAAACTTAAAGGGGCACTGTCAGCTTTGCCTATCCATTTTTTACTGTATGCAAGTAGTGTGCCTCTTGGCACACACATATCCAAGACTGAGTCTTGTATGCCCTTATACCTCACAAACATAATTAAAATTGCCAGTTTTGCTTTTTTCAAAAGATTAGTTTGTTAGTCGGGCCAACAAAAACTCACCCACCACCCGGAAGCATTAGCTGGACAAGACTGTGTGTCTGTCACAAGCGCAGTCCCGAAGTGCGGTTTTGGGACATGCAGTGAAGAAAATCAATTTCATTTGGAGCATAGTGAGTCCCTGAATTGTTGTTGGTATGTACCAACAAAAAACAAGAACCGAGAGTGCAGTAATTTACTTTTTTAAAATGGGTCAGACCGACAAACTAATCTTTTTTTTCTTTTTTTTTTCTTTTTACCTGGCAGGTCCTTCTGTCTGTCTCTGCCCTGGTCATGGCCCCTGGAGCTCCCACTTACCATCTATGGCCAGCATCTCTCAGTTACCCCCGGCTTACCCTCCAGGAGGGTAGGACTGCAGCACTGGTCCCCTATCCAGAGCTGCGGAACCAGTATCTAGTCAGGAGAGCTAGGCAATGGTGGCTAATTGAAGCTCCAGAGAGGGCTTCATGGAGACAGAGGACCCACCTGCCTTCCTTTTTCCACCATTTTTCTTGGAGGCAGGGATGTGCAATGACACCAGCATCTGCCCCGCCTCCCATACATGCGAGCACCGGTGGCTTGAGTGACTCCCGGCCTCCGCCAGGTGTCCCCCATGTGCCAGACACTTCCCCACCCTCCCCCCTGGAGAAGGAAAGCAGTCCATAGGATGCTCCATCCTTCTCCCCTGGCCAACCCTGCAGTGATCCAGGATTGTTCCCCAACCCGGCTTACCAGCATTGCAATGAACCAATCACAAGCCAATGGGTCAAGCTTAAACTAATCTTTGAAAAAAGCAAATCTGGCAATTTTAATTAAGTTTGTGAGGTATAAGGGCATACAAGACTCAATCTTAGATGTGTGTGTGTGTGCCCAACAGGCACACTACTTGTATATAGTAAAAAACGGATGGCCAAAACTGACAGTACCCCTTTAAAATTGTTATAACTTTTGAATGGATTAATATTTTTTTCACCAAACCTTCAAAAGGTATATTTGTAACCCAAATGCTTTCTACCTTAAAAAATTCAGACCACAACATAAAAGCATTTCTGAGATACAGGTGAACAAAGAAATGTCAAAAAAATGGTAAATTTAGGATTTTTTGACAGTTTCTATCTGAAACAAAACACACAATGGATTTGCACAAAATTTGGCATGTTAAGGGACCTACTAGTAGAGAATATGTATGCCAAATTTCATGCAAATTTGTTAAATTGTTCCAAAGTTATTAAGGTTCAAAATGTCAGGTTTAACATAGAAGTTTGCACTCAACCCTAATATACTGGTGCTACCCAGTATATATATATATATATATATATATATATATATATATATATATTAGAAACAAAAAATCTGTTTTAATGCATCAATTAGGGTTGTTGCACAGTGACAAAAGTGAGGAAATTTGGTGTTAGGGTTGAAAGCCCTCCCTTGGACCCCCCAGCCTACCCCCCCAAACCAGCTTCAGGGTGCACCCTGGGGACATCAGCCCTAACTCTCACCCCATCACATGTGTAAAGAGGCAGAGATATAGGAGAATGGGGTGAGAGTTAGGACTGATGACCCCAACGCACACCCCAATACCGGTTGGGGGGGTGGGCTGAGGGTCCAAGAGGGGCTTTCAACCCTAACACCAAATTTCCTTGATTTTGTCACTGTGAAACAACCCTAACTGATGCATTAAACAGAGTTTTTTGCCTCTAGTTTCCCTTCTTTTTGAGAATGAGGACAATAAATAGTGAATGGAATGTGGTGGCGGGAGCACGGGGCCACCACATGATGTCTTGTTACATAGTAATAGGAACTACAAAGCAAACGCAAGCAGCAGTGGTGATGCACATGGTAAAGCAAACATAAATGGTAAAGCAAACAGTAATAGAAACGCAAGCACAAAGTGACGCCAAAGCGAACAGTGACGGAAATGGAGACGCAAACGCAAGTGCGGATGGAACGCAACAGGTAATGCACACGGTCAAGGTACCACAATTGGAAATGCAAATGGTAACAGTAACAGCACCAATAACACCAAAGAAAACAGAAATGGACACCAAAATGCAGGTGTGTACAGCAATGCAAACCGTGATGTGCACGGTCATGGAATCGCTATTGTAAATGCAAATGGTAATGGTATCAGCAACAATAATGCCAAAGGAAACAGAAATGTAAAGACGAACGGAAGCGAGTACAGAAACGCAATCCGTAATGCACATGGGCATGGTACCACAATTGTAAACACAAATGGTAATGGTAACAGCAACAATAACACCCAAGGAAACAGAAACACAACGCTGGCTTTATACGGAAGCATAGCCGTTGCTCTGCAGTCGCAGTACCACAATTGGAAATGTAAATGGTAATGGTAACAGCAACAGTAATGCCAAAGGAAACAGAAATGGAAATGCAAACGTAAGCGCATATGGAAACACAAACTGTAATGCGCACGGTCATGGTAACACGATTGGAAATACCAATGGTAACGGTAACAGCAACAATGACGCAAAACAAAAGACACATGCAAACAGAAGGTCAACTGCAAATGCAAATGGCAATGCACAGGCTGATACCAAAAAAAATGAAAACATAAACAGTAATGGAAACGCAAATGGTAACAGTAACACAAACAGAAGCGCAAATAAAAATGCAAACCATAACGCACACGGTTGTATACACGGGAACTGTGATGCAAATGGTAACTGAAACACAACTGGAAATGCTAACTGGCACAGTAACGAAAGGGCACACCCTTCTTTTCCCCAAAAACTGCATTGAAAAAGACAGTGAATACAACGAATGTATGCATAATGGGCCTTGGAGCAGAAAAGGAGGACTTGGAATACTAAACTGCTTATATCTCAGAACCGTATGATGTAGAAAAAAATGAAAATTTCATATGAATTATGACATTCCTGGTTAGTTTTATACTTAGCCTCTACTTGGGGGGCTAAGAATTTTTCTGATGGAAAGTCCGTATCTCGCACCGTTTCCGAGATACAGGCCCTGAAAGGTGCGACGGATGCCGTAATGTTATCCTATGAGAAAAAGTGTCAACTTCAGAGTGTCATAACTTTGCAGCCCTCCAATATTTTTTCACCAAACTACCAAAAGGCACATCTATGTCATGTTGGCTGTCTTCCCTCCAAATTTCAGCCCAATAGACCAAACCGTTCTTTTGCAGCAGGGTAGCAAAGAATTCCTGTTATTTTGGGCATAGTATCACAAAATAGTGTCGCAAATCACGCCACTTTCGCAAATGAAATCATGAAGGTGTCGTGAGTGTGACACTACTTTTCTCAGAAATTTGAAAAACATATTTCTGGGGTGTTTAACCTCAAAATAAAGACATGGCTAGCATCCTGACGGTCCAACTAGGTGAACACAAAAAGAATTGTGTTCCTAGAGGTTCCCGGTTTTAAATGCCAAGCATTTTTCTGATCACCTACTGAAAACAAAATGGCGGATTTGTGACACTACTAGGGCCATTTGCGACACTAAAAAGTGCATTTGTGACACTGTCAAACTTTTTGTTAACTTTCCCATTGACTTATAATGGGAACTTGTTTTTTGAATAACTTTTGAACCGTTCAATATTTTTCTCAAAATCTTCAAAGGCACATCAGGGACTCCGGCCACATGTTCCCTGAAGTCTTTGGACAGGTCGTGCAAACCGTGTGACCTGTAGGCGAAAGCAAAGAATTTGCAAAAAGACGTGATTGCGCTTTTGGTTGTCGCTTAATAACTCCACAGCCGTATATCCAACTGGTACAAAAGTTGGCAGATCCCAAGATCTACCAGGCCCAAGTGTGCATACCAAATTTCAGGCCAATCTGTTGAATAGTGGAAAAGTTATTAAGGTGCAAAATGTCACCCTTTAACCTTAAAAGTGCTACTCAACCCTAATTCATGGTAGCACTACCTGCTACCATAATATATATATATATATATATATATATATATATATATATATATATATAATACATATATATATATATATATCTATATAGTATATATATATATATATATATATATATGAGTAAGTAATCTTAAACCCCAGTTTTTGCACTTTAATAACTTTGCCCCCATTCAGTTGATTTACATGAAATATAGCATGCAAATGGTTGTCCCTGGATCTCTTGATCCTAAAAGTTTCATGTACATTAGTTCAGTGGGGCAAAGTTACAGAGGTGCAAAAACCATAAAAATCACCATTTTTAAGACTTTTTTGTATGCTCAGTGTAAAAAATAAAGGTTCTAGGGATAGCTGCTTTTTGTGAAAGCATGATGGCCTGTTGACGTATTTCATTGCGTGTGTCATATCATATACTGTGGTGTTTCATATAACAGAACACCACAGTATATGATAGGACACACACATAATGAAAAAGCAAGCCTGATATGTAAGAATGTTTTTTCCTGGTGGCCAGTGGTCCCTCCCCCACAGCATATATATTAATGTTTTCCCTGGTGTCCAGTGATCCCTCCCCCTACCCAATCACCTGCCTGATATGTAATAAAGTTTTCCCTGGTGGCTAGTGGTCATTGCCACCATCCAGTCACTCACCTTATGTCTTGTTATCATATTTCATTATGTATGGCATATCATATACTGTGGTGTTTTGTATAGTAGAATACCACAGTATATGATATGACACACATAACAATATAAAGCAGAAAGTTGTTTCCCTCTTGTGCTCTGTTAATGAAATTGTCTTTCTCTGGTGTCTAGTGGCACACCACAGCTTCCGATCGCTGCCCTGTTGTTTTTTTGTTTCTCTGGTGTCTAGTGGCACCTCCCACCCTCCGATTGTGGTCACCATTTTGTTTTCTATTTCCCTGATGTCTAGTAGCACCCTCCACCCAGTGTTTGTTGCCTCAATTTTGTCCCCATTTTCCTGGTGTGCAGTGGCACTCCCCATCCTCTGACTACTGTCATAATTGTTTCCCCATTTCCCTGGTGTCTAGTGGCACCCTCCACCCTCCGATTGCTGTCACCATTTTTTCCCATTTCTCTGGTGTCTAGTGGCACCCCTACCCTCAGATGGTTGTATCCCTTCTTGGAAAGAAGAAAACTATCCCACAATCCCCCATCCTGACCCTCCCACTAAGCACCCACCACCCAAACCCCTCTTACCCTCTACTTACCAGCCGAAGTCAAATGCTGTAAACCTCCAGGACCGAGACACATCTGCACTCTTCAAAGCAAAAACACGAACTGAGGAATACAGGTAAGTAGATCATAACTAAGCAAATCCAACTCCTTGACTTTGTAATCACATTAGCACTTAGTAACACACCATTAGTTGCCCTCTCACTTATACCTTCCTTGCATGATCCTCCCTCCCTTCCCCTCCCCTCCCACCACTCCCCATTCTTATCAGTTGACCATTGCACCCACTAAGTCCTGCACTCCTGCAACCCATACAAAAATAGCCAACATGAACTACATCACCTCTTTACTCAAGAAATATCACTAACTTGCCCACCCACTGCTACCTCCCTTCAAGAAACTTCCACCCACCCTCTCCCTTCCTCCGTTTGACCTATCACCTCCTTGGTGCTCTACACCTGCTCTTCCCCAGCCAATGCTACCATTGATTGCAACCCCATCCTCTGTCCCTGTCAGGCTTGCCATATGATTCCGTAATGTCCCCATTGGGCCCACCTTATTGCTCCTTCCCCCTACCTTAGGCCATCTCACCAATAAGGGACTGGACTAAGTTTTGTCAGTATTTCATTTTTTGCACTTATAACAAGAACTGTTTCTAACATGTTTGCTGTTTATCCCCCCTCCTAGGAACTCCCTCACTTTTTAGTCAGTTGAATCCTAACTGTAATTGTTTTCACAACAATCTGCCTTGTTCCTGTATGTCAAATGTAATTATAACTGCTATTGAATTATAACTGTCTGCCTTGCCTGTTTCCTGTTTGTATAATTATGTCTTCTTGTAATACTTATGTTCTTTCTGACCTGACCTGGAACCTCTGTAAACGAGCTTCTAGCTCAAAGGTATTGTAATCTAAGATTTGAATAAATTAAAATGAAAAATAAATAAATAAATAAGTGTCATATAATGTATTTCAGTGGTGTTTTGAACTTATGTTTATAACGTCACCATTTTGAGGAATTTTTTCAGCAAATTTTCAATATGGTCTTTTGGGGACCCCACCTCATGAATGCTCGACACTGTGATTAAAGCAATAAATAAATGACTAGGAATATTGTATCATTGTTGGGACTGTATTATAGATTCTGCCTTGCTCCCGATATAGCTCAAGCATATTTGGTTTTCCTGGTCAAGTATGGTTTACTGGTTTACTTCTCAGCTGACTCCACTGTACTATCTAGGGTACACAAATTAATGAACCATATGTGTCGCTATAGTTTGAAGGCAAGTAAATACACTCATCATTGTGACTTATATGTTTCACTTAATTGGCTCTCTTTACAGGAATGTATATAATATTGACATCTTCTAATGATCTGGAAAATCTTGAATTCCCCATGTCCCACCAGTCTAAAATCCATGATTCATTTTCAATCAGGCCTTGGAATTACCAGAGCTAATACAAAAATGATCTTGTTATACCTAGAGTTAAAACTGAGCAAGGTTAAAACACATTTCAACCATTGCTCATAACAGATGGAATTTACTACCCTTGCCAACTACAATGGCTCAGAGTCTGATATGTTTTAAAAATGTTTTAAAGATATACAGTAGCTTATGAACTTTTTTATATGTACATGTTATGACTGAAGTTTCATGATCTCATTCTTTTTAAATTGACAAATGTACCTTATTGTGATATACTTACGTATTGTTTTTTATTTTATTCACTACTTTGTGCTATGTACCGAGGTCTTCCCTGAAAATGGGTACTTGTGCTCAGTGGACCTAACTTGTTAACAACAATAAAATAAACAATGTGTATTGAGCTCAAGGTGATCAACAGCACTTTGTTTCCTGGCCATCGGGTCATCCACATACCGATGGGTAACACCACAGGTATCACACAGTCTGCCACCGTGCAATTGTTGGGCCAGTTCATAGATGCCCTGCTGGCCCATGCTGGAGAGTTTATCATCTTCTCCACCACACCAGCAAAGCAAGCACCAACCATGCAGCAATTCTATCAGGTTACGCATCTACCACCTATAGCATTGGCTGCACCCATGTTGCCATCCTTGCACCCCCAGGGCATAGGGTGGAGGTCTAAGAGCTTCTACTCCATCAACTGTCTGAAACATAGAATTTGTTGGCAGAAAAGGACCACTTGGCCCACCCAGTCTATCCAGATGGTCCCTGCCTAGTCTATCTCCACAGACCCTAACTGGTCTCCAGCAACCCTCTCCCTGGTTATTTACTTGTACTCCCATATGTCTATCCCATGCATTCTTGAAGCACCCTGCTGTGTTTGCCTCCTCCACTTCTACTGGCAGTCTGTTCCAGGTGTCCACCACTGTTTCAATGAAGTAGTACTTCTTCACATCCCACTTAAACTCCCCTCCCCGACTTCATCCATGCCCTCTGGTTCAGGTGGTCTTTTTATTTGAAAAAGACTCCCCTCCTTCACCCTGTTCACCCCTTTGAGTTACTTGTAGCTCTCTATTATGTCACCTCTCACTCTCCTCTATTCCAGGGTGTACATGCTGAGATCCTTCAGTATCTCCTCTTGGGGTTTTTGATGCAACCCCTGCACCATTTTGTTGCTCTCCTCTGGACTGTCTTCACCCTATTTATGTTCTTTCTGAGGTGTGGCCTCCAGAACAGGACACAATACTCCAGGTGGGGACACACAATTGAGTGAGTCAGTGGCAACACCACCACCCTTCTCCTGCTGGAGATACCTCTCTGCATGCATCCAAACATCATGCTGGCCCTACCCACTGCTTTGTCACACTGTCCTGCCACTCTGACGTCATCAGTTATGATAACCCTAAGGTCCCTTTCCTGCTTAGTGACTGTCAGTACCTCCCCCATTCTGTACTCAGCTCCAGGATTCCTGTGCCCTAGGTGCATAATTTAAAACATTTTTGGCATTAAACCATGAAGCAGAGCCAGATGAGCAGGAGATGCAGGAGCAGCTCAATAGATGTAAGCCCAGGATGGCCAGGAGGTCCAAGTATTACAGGGACTGCCTCATTGCAGATCTCTTTGGACCCAGATGGTGAGTACAATGTACACAGGTGACAGTAATGGATTAGCAAAATGTACTGAAAATCTACAAAGGAAAAACTAAATAAAAATAGAAATGCACATCAGATCAGTACAGTAGGGTAAGAAATAAACAAGAACGTATATAATGGGATCTTCAAACAAAAGTATACCCATTCAGGTGGGAGGGGGAAAAAGGGACTGAACACAAATAACAGCCATCTAGGCAGGGGGTTAGGGGCTTGAAACAAAAATATAGCCATTACTGTGGAGGTTTGAACTCAAATAATAGCCATGCAGGTAAGGAGGGTAAAAGGGGCTCAAAACAAAAGTATAGCCATCTAGGCAGGGGTCAGGGGTTAAAGGGGCTTGAATCAAAAGTATATCCATCCAGGCAGAGGGGAAAAAAGGGGGCTTGAACACAAATAATAACTATCTGCGCAGGAGGGTGAAAAGCAGGCTTGGGCACAATTAATAGGCAACAAGGTATGGGGGATTGAACTCAATTAATAGCCATCCAGATGAGGTGACCTGAAACAAAAGTATAGCCATCCAGCCAGGGAGTAAAAGGGGGGGACCGAACACAGATAATAGCCATCCAGGCAGGGGGCAGAGCTTAAAAAGGTGGCTTGAAACAAAAGTATAGCCATCCAGGCAGGAGGGAAAGGGGGACTGAACTCAAATAGTAGCCATCCAGGTGAGGGGAGGCAAAAAAGGGGACTTGAAACTAAAGTATTGCCATCCAGGAGGGGGATAAAAAGGGGGATTGAGCACAAATAATAGCCATCCAGGCAGGGGGCAGAGGATAAAAAAGTGGGCTTGAAACAAAAGTATAGCCATCCAAGTTTGGGGGAAAGGGGATTGAACACAAACAATAGCCATCCAGGTGAGGGGGGTAAACCGGGGGCTGGAAACAAAGTATAACCATTCAGGTGGAGAGAGGTAAAAAGGGGGACTAAACACAAATAGTAACTGTCCAGGTGGAGGGTTAAAAAAGGGTCTTGAACACAAATAATGGCCATGCAGGCAGGGGCGGTGTTTAAAAAGGGGTCTGGAAGCGAAAGTATATAGCCATCCAGGGAAGGGGGGACTGAACACAAATAATAACTATCTAGGTAGAGGGGTAAAAAAGGGGCTTGAACACAAATAATGGCTATGCAGGCAGGGGGCTGTGTTTAAAAAGGGGTCTAGAAACAAAAGTATAGCCGTCCGGGGGAGGGGGGATTGAACACAAATAATAACCATCCAGGTGAGGGGTAAAAAGGGGATTAAACAAAAACATAACTATCTAAGCAGGGGTTTAAAAAGGAGGCTTGAACAAAAATACTAGCCACCCAGGTGGAGGAAGGGGACTTGAATACAAATAATTGCCATGTAAGTGGCAGGGTTAAAAGGGGGCTTGAAAGTAAAGTATAGCCATCTGGGGGGGGGAGTAAAAAGTAGGCTTGAACACAAATAATAGCCATTCAGGGAAAGGGGGTTAAAATTGAGGCTTGAACACAAATCTAGCCATCCAGACAAGGGGGTTAAAATTGATACTTGAACACAAATCTAGCCATCCAGACAAGGGGGTTAAAATTGAGGCTTGAACACAAATCTAGCCATCCAGACAAGGGGGTTAAAAGGGCATGAACACAAATACTGTAATAGCCATCCAGGCGGGGGTTAAAAAGCAGGCTTGAACACAAATGATAGCCATCCAGGCAGGGGGTGAAGGGGGCTTGAACACAAATAAGAGCCATCCAGGTGGGGGTTAAAAATGGGAAACAAGAAATCCAGTCCACACCTTCCCCACCAAAAATATTGGCACATCACTAAATTATTGCAATGTGCTTTCTGTTCAAATTGCTTCTCTTTTTTTCATCCCTAAGGGGAGTGAGGGATCTCTTAGTTTTTCAAATCAGACCTCTGGTGTGACAGTAAGCTCAGCCACCAGTTGGGTTGACCTCCTGTTGGCTGAGGCCCTATTGTAAAATATAACTGCCAGAGTTGACTCCCTGTAAAATATGGTGCATTGTCTTCTTGGCTCACTTTAAATAAGGTGCAGTCCCTAACCAATGTACTGGTGATTGGTGGTAGAAATGTGCGAAGTTAAAAAAACTTAACTTTGCATAAACTTCACAAAGTTTGGAAACTTCGCAAAGTTCTTCAAAGCTGTGAAGTTGAACTCTGCAGCCAATATACTCCTATGGAAAGTTGCAAAGTGTGTGACTTTGTGAAGCTTGCTCCAGGTGAAGTTCTCAGATTACATGCAGATGCAGTATGTGTGAAAAGTTCACATGGTGCCAACAACCTAATGTGTGACGCAACTGTGCCAAACTTTCTTGATGCAACTGCACCAAATTTTAGTACATTTGGTGCAGCTGCTACAATTTCCACTCATTACGGCAGCTTGTGCCAAATATTTGGTGCAAGCCCCATAAAATGGGTCCCCCAAATGGCACAAATTAGACTGGGGGAGCTGCTCTAACTTGCGGCATTTGGCGCACTGAAAGAAAATCCTAATTGGTGCCAAAAGAATGCTGCACGCCCCCAGTGCCATATGTTCGGCACACCAGGGGCCTGCAGCATTCTAAGTCCATTTGTTATTGGGCTCATGGTGTCTCTGCAACAGGAAACTAAATTTAAGAGCTGTACTCTATGCAGTCCTAGCAGTGTGTGTGATGAGGCAGGATCCGTCTGAGTTCTCTGAGAGAGAACTTACTTCTTGGTGCTAAAGCCTCAACATTTTTTTTCAAAGCCATATATAGTTCACTTGTCAAGCTTAATTTTATCATATTTGTTGAAGTGTTTTTAGTCAGGACAGCTAACTTTAACACAATGAGGGAACTAATCAGAGAACAACTAGGGAACTTAGAAGGGAGTGGTGGTGGAAACACTATGGAGAACCATCAAGGGAGCCATTCAAAAAACCACGGACAGTTGCATAAAAATGAGAGGGAAAAGAAAGGGGACAAGATGGCCTAGCTGGTTCAGTAGGGAGGTAGCTAAAACAATAAGGGAAAAGAGGGCAGCCTATAGAAAAGCAGAAGAACTGCTAAGGAAGAGGATGAAGAGGAATTTTGCAGGCTGACCAAACTAGCAAAAAAAGAGGTACAGAAGGCCAAGGCGCAGAAAGAGCTCCAGATGGTGGAAGTAATACAAAGGGGATAAAAGGCCTTCTTTAACTACTGTATAGAAAAGAAAAAAAGGGGCAAGAAGGATGGCATTGTCAAACTCAAGAATGGGGATGAGTGGGTAATGGAAGACAGGGCAAAAGCAGACGTATTAAACTAATACTTCCGCTCTGTCTTTATGAAGGAAAAAGATGAACCAATGCCACAGGCAGGGATAAGAATGGAGGGAACCAGGGCAGATCCAGTAGTGGTCATTGGGATAGAAAGGGTGAGGGGGGGACTGAGAGCACTGACAGTGGATAAATCCCCAGGGCCAGACATGGTACATCCCAGGATACTCAGGGAATTGGCAGAAGAACTGGAAGGCCCAATGACAATTCTATTTAATAGTTCCATGAATTCAGGAGTGGTGCCAGAGGAATGGAGAACAGCTAATGTGGTGCCACTCCACAAACGTGGTCCCAGGGAGGACCCATGCAACTAAAGGCAGGTCAATTGACCTCTATAGTGTGCAAACTGATGGAGACCATACTGAAGGAGGGACTAGTGAGATACATGGAGGAGAATGGTCTGCAAGATAATAGGCAACACAGGTTTGCAGCTGGCAGATCATGTCAAATTAATTTAGTTGAGTTCTTTGACTGTGTCTTGAAGGCAGTGGGCAAGGGTCAGGCAATAGATGATATATACCTGGTGGAGAGATTGGTAAGATAAGTAGAAAACTGGTTGGAGGCAGGACACAGAGGGTGGTGGTGGTGGGGTAGCCTCCAGTACAAAGGGGGCCATTAGCGAGGTTCCAGAGGGGTCAGTCTTGGGCCGGGTATTGTTTAATATATTTATAAATGATATTGGCCAGGGTATTCAGGGCAAGATGTGCCTATTTGCTAACAACACCAAGCTCTGTGGGAGGGTGGACACCCGGGAAGGGATACAAGAATTAAGGGAGGACCTAGCCAGACTGGAGAAATGGTCGGGGATGTGGCAGCTGGGGTTCAACGCCAAAAAATGCAAGATGATGCACATAGGGACAAGAAACCCGAGAGCAGAGTATTACATAGGAAAAGTGCAAGTAGCCGAGTGGGAGGAAGAAAAAGACCTGGGAGTAGCAATTACTAATGACCTGAAGCAGTCCACACAATGCAAAAAGGTGGTGGCAAAGGCCAACAGGATGCTGTGGTGCATCGCAAGGGGTTTCAGTAGAAGGCAGAGTGTGGTTATTCTGCCATTGTTTAGGTCACTGGTAAGGCCTCACTTGAAATATGGAGTGCGGTATTGGCACCTGTACCTAAAAAAGATGAAATTGTTGGAGGGGGTGCAGAGGATGGTGACTAAAATGATCAGGGGACAGCAGGATAGGTCATATGAAGAAAGGATGGGATCCCTGAGGATGTACTCACTGGAAGAGAGGAGGCAGAGGGAGGATATGATAGAGAACTTCAAGTACCTAAAGGGAGTAAACAAAGTAGAATGTGAGGGTCTCTTCAACATGAGAGAAAATACCAGCATCAGAGGACACAGCCTAAAGCTGGTGGGAGGAGGATACAGGAGGGATGTGAGGAAGCACTTCTTCACAGAAAGGGTGGTGTTGCCATGGAATGAGCTGCTGGAAGAGGTCATGGAAACCAGGTCAGTGGGAGCATTCAAAAGAGCCTGGGCCAAACACAGAAGGAAGACTTAGGACCAAGGAAAAGGGAAGGGAGAGGGAGGACAGGGGGGCACAGACATTGGTGTAGGGGTAAAATACAAAACCCCAAAACAAATTGGGCAGACAAGATAGACCAGGTGGTCTCCTTCTGCTGGCTACGTTGAATATGTTCTTATGGTCATTTTGCACTATTTGTACTTGAAGTTTTAGTGTGTGCTCTGTCTGTGTTGCTGCATAGTCTATTCTCACAGTTACTCAGTCTGAAGTACATTTGCTTTAGCAGGGAAAGAAAATCGGCATTCTTGTTCTAATTCCTTTTGTCAGTCAACTATACCTTCAAATCGTATCTCATTTTTGTGCATTTTAGATTCATCATTAGCAGCAGCAGTAGCAGTAGCAATATTTATTTTGTGTGTCTCAGAACAATGAGCAAATCTTTCTGAAGGCCTAGGTTTAGATTCGACAGCCACCATCTTAATACTGCGTGAACTTGAGCAAGTCACTTAAACTCCCTTCACTTTGTGTGCACCTTGATAGGATCTTCTGCACAATGTGCTTTTTCTTGCCCCAAAAAGCAAAACCAAATTGAGGTTTAATCAGTTCCAAAACAGGCAGGTGTTTAGCATTGTGTAAGACAATATTTCCTTATCACAGCAATAACATGTGCGGCAGAGGTGAGGGCAAGGCTCATGATGGCAAGGCAGCAGCAGGAAAGGGACAGGCAGCAGCAGGAAAGGGACAGGCAGCAGAAAGGCAGCAGGCAGAGACAGTCTGTGGTGTCACAAAAATCAGAGCAGATGATGTGGTCAATATTCTTGTTGATACAGCACTGTGGTGGGGGGCTGGAGATAGACGTCAGACTGAGAGGCAAGAAATTGCATTGTATCCCAATTTTCCATCTTCTAAGGCATGTGATAAGTCTGAGTTTGAGGAACCGGAGAATGTAATAGATGGAGTTGCACCCTTAGGTGGAGAGGGACTGCAACCTATGGAAGTGAAGGCTATGGAAAAAGATACTGAGGATCAGAAGAAAGACTGGCATAAGAAGGGGTCCAGGGTGACACTGTCACCCAGTGCATCCCCCTTACTGTTGTCTCAGGCCACAAGCCACACACACACACAGGGGTCAGCAATGGCAGATGGTCCACACACACGGTGGGTGTAGACAAAGCTAGGTGGACAGCTACCCCACCACACCCCAACATATTCCATGCATCCTCAGAACCCCACAGCTGTTGCAGGGGGCACAGGCCTTGGCACTGGGACCTCCCTGGAGGCTGTGCCTCTCATGACCTGCCTGGGGGGTCTGTCCCAGGTGACCTGATGGGGCACACCTCACCGTATGGCACAGCACAGGCATCCCCGTGTACCATTCCCTTATCACTGTTCTGCTGCACCTTGCACCCCCACTGCCCCTCTTTATGTCCATGCCTTTGTGCATCTTGGCAGCTCCAGGCCCCCCACCTCCCATTCCCCCAATATTTCATGTCTCTCTCCACTCTTGGGTACTGTGGTGTGGGTATGTATGGTGGTCACCTATTTTTCTTAATGTCTACTCACATGCCGCATCACATGCATTGTGCTCACCTCTAGTTCACCCTCTGTTGTGTATACACTTTTTACCACTGTTTGTGTTCTGCCACCATGTGATCTGTGTCTTCACAATACAGATTTCAAACATGCAACACAGTCTTATCAACATCTGTGCTCCAAATGCTGACACCCCAGAATTTTTAGGAGGTTTTTCTTTAAAACAGCAGGTCTGGGGGAGGGTTTAGTCTAACTGGGCAGGGATTTTTACTGCATTCCCAACCCTCAGTTGAACTGTTCCTCAGGTTCTACCATGACTAACAAGCTTATGAGTCACCTGGTTTGGGCTGGGATGGAAGGCTTGGCACTGGCAGAAATGTGGAGGGAGCTCCACCTGACTGAAAGGGATTTACATTTTACTCAAATTAACATAGATCATACTCATGGCTAGATTACAGTATATTCTAGGCAGTAAAGTAGATTTACACAAAATTCGGACATGTACAATTCACCCTAAAGTAAACTCAAACCATGCAGTGGTCACAGTAGAGGTTCAATTGTGAGCCTGGATGAAAGCTACCCTTTGGAGAATGAACTCCTCCCTGCTGGTCAGAGAAGATATTAAACAACTTATTAGGGATACTATACAGGGATACATTACTGATAATCAAGGGGAAGACATCAAAGAAAAGGAGTACTAGGACACCTTGAAAGATATTTGGGGTGGGATCATTATTTCTTATGGTTTCTATTTAAAACAGCAGCAAACAGAAAGACAAACTGACCTGCAAAGCCTGCTTAGGGACCTAGAAAAGCAGCAGTAAGCAATTGGGTAGCCTTGAAGTTTATATTGAAATGCAGCAGGTTCATAAAGATCTGCAGGCTCTGTAAGACCTCAAGACAGAACGTAATCTCTGATACTTGAGCCAAAAGTACTTCGAGCATGGCAACAGATGAGGCTACCTACTGACATTCCAACTACATAAAACCCAGGCAGATCACTATGTTAAAAGGTGAGGGCAGTAGGGGGGGAGAGGTTTGGCAGCCTTCACTCTCAAAGACATTGCATTAGCATTTCATTGTTACTACCAGTCTCTGTATCAGAAACACATGACAGGACAAACACAGGGGGATGGGATCCAGGATTTCTTAAACCATATAACACTCCCTGAATTGATGGAGGCATAAAAAACACATGCTAGATGCCCCTACCACACCGGAGGAAATAAGGAAGGTCAACTCATTACAGATATGCACACAGGGAAATTACCAGGCCCAGATGGGTTTAATATGGAATTTTATCAAACATTTAAACAACAGCTAACACCTTTATTAACAAAAGTATTTAATGCAGGCGAGGACCTGGAAGATCTGCCGTGCTCCTGGCAGTCAGCTTTTATAGCAGTCATCCATAAACAAGAAAAAGCACCCGACTGATATGAGTCCTACTGCCCTATTTTGGTACTGAATGTATTCTGCAAAATAGTCACCAAAGATGTTGCTGGTAGGGTAAATAGGTTCCTACAGAAATTAGTGCACCAGGACCAATATGGCTTCAGACCAGACCACCACTTTGCAAATAACGTAAAGAGATGTCTTAACATCTTTCATGAAGGGAAAAAGGCAAAAGACCAGCCCAGCAAATTGCCATCACAATTGATGCCAAAAAGGACTTTCGCCAGCTTAGCTGGGACTTTCTTTTTGCAACCCTGGCAAAATATGGGTTCAGATACCATTTTTGACATTGGATTCTGGGTCTTTATTTGGCACCTACAGCAAGGGTTGGAGTGAATGGTACAATATCGGAACTTCTCTCCACTGGTCGGTGAGCTAGGCAGGGGGTGCCCTTTGTCCCTCTCCCCCCTGCTGTTTGCCCTTAGTATTGAGCCCCTGGCCATACTGGTACAGTCCCACTCAGACCAAGAAGATATTACTATTGGGGATGAGGAAAATAGGATATTGTTATATGCAGATGACACCATGTTGTATCTAAGAAACCCCAGTTTGCACCTTCCCAATACTATGTAATATATTTCAGCAGTATGGCAAGATGTCAGGGTTCAAAAGTTCAAAGATTTTACAGTTCAGTAGCTGACAATATATTTTCACTCATTATACATACCATTATTTTGTTCAAACTTCACATATTTTAAGTTTTATACATTACATTTATATGCAAATCCAGCCCTTAAAATGCATCATTTTAAATAAAACATCCTAAGAACAACTCATTAAACAACAAGCTATGAACTCACTGCAAATAAAGTTTAACATGAACTGCACTGTACTGTACTATACTGAACTGTACTATATTATCTTACATAATATCAGTATAGTTTAAATATTTTCTCACCTACCAATATACAGTTTTATCACTCTATACCAAAAATACTCTACTTTCTCAAAAATTAAATATTTTTATCAATATATACTGTACCAATCATACTCTATCATCTGTCAATCAATATATATTTTTAGCATTTTATATCATTACATTTTTCATAAAGCAACATATTGGAAAAGTAAAACCTTTTCTAAAAAACATTTTAGGGATTTATGTAGGGATACATTTTCAATTTTTTTCACATTTTGATTCTGTTTCAGCCTACATTATTTCATGAACTGTGCTATTTTTAACATTCTGTACTGTCATACCTTTAACTGTGTTGCAAACATTTCACTCTCTGCCTCAGCTAACATTTGGAAATGTTACTTAAGGAAAACAGTACTCAAAACAAAACCTGTGTTTTCTCTGAGGTGATTCGGGCATCTTTTGTCCTTCAGTTGTTGCCTTTTGTTCCAACTACTGAACTACACTAATGAATGTCCTTGATTTCTGAAATTTGTACAGAGCAGTTTACTTTACAAATCTGGGGTCCAATACACAGTTGCAGTCAGGGGTGGCATACTTTATGGGCTCAACAAGATGCTCCATTCTGCCATCCTTCAAAACTGCTTGATACAGAGGGCTGAGCCAGGGGAGGAGCTATGCAAATGATGGCAACCAGATGTTTTTGGGTGCAGATGGGGATGTCTACTGCAAACATCCACAGTTCAACAACCATAGACTTCTAGGTATGCAGTGCATTCACCTCAGTCATCCCCCACCTCCCAACTCTGTACCATATGGCCTTCTTGTAGGTCAAGTCTTTTCCAAATTTTCATGTCCCTTGTTGATCACCTCTGGTGGCCTAGTCATCACTGGACCTCTCCTACCATTTCCTTGTATTCCTGGTGTCCAGTATAACCACCTTGCTAGACCAGTCTCCCTGCATGCATGTTTGAGCTAAACAGTGCTTCACCAATCTCAGTCCCTCAGCGAGTCCTTGAGGCTGTTGCATGCCTGTGACTCCCCTACATAACTGCTTCTGAAAATTCTACAGAGATCTGGTTTACAGAGGTGTGCACTGGCCTGTGCTAATGTTGACCCCGTCCCTTTTTTATTCCAGCCAGATTTTTTCCTCCTAGGTTGGACATTGCAAGCCTTTCTGCATGTCAGGCTAGTAGCCCTTCTATCACCATAACCATACAACTATTCGCTCTGAGTCCCCCATGGATTACCCCACATGGTGGGGACAGAAGGGTGGGAGGCATCCCAACCCTTAGTCCTAGAGAACAGATCTGGTTAAGAGCAGGGATATCCAGCTTGGTGGCCAGCAAGTACTACCATCATCACTTAAATGACTACCATTTTCCACCACCTTCTTTCTTCTTCCCTGTGGCACTGAATATTCTCTGACAGGGCAAGCACACATGCAGCAATGTCCCTGTGAAGGAGGCAGGCCACAAGGCTCACCACAGGTGTTGCTGCAGTGGCAGACCCTCAGCGCCAATCCCACCCCAGCTGAGAATTCTGCCACATGCCAGCACCTCCCTAGTTTTCTTGGACTCCACAGTCAGTTCCCAAGTCTGCTTCCAAACAAAGTTCGCTGGCATAGGAGCATGATATACTACTCACTAGGCCATTGGGTGGCCTCAGCCAAACCCCATAAACTGTGCAGGTGAAATGCCCATTGCAATGCTGCATGGAAAAACTTGCAAACCTTTGTATATTGAGCAAATGTATGCAAGTTACAACAGTGGCACCAGGCTGGCAATTCAGCACAGCAGTAGAACTATCATTCATGATGCCAGTTACTCAGGTTCAGGAACAAGTCTGAGTTATCACGGGGCCATCTGGGAGAGGATGTTGAGTGTGCCAGTTGATGCTCACCTCCTCAGGGGAGGGAGGGCTCCTGGTCTCTACTGGAATACTCCCACCTGGGTGTCCACAGGTGGCGATGCAGGCTGGAGCAAGAATTTAAGGATGTGGGCATTGTCGCTCTGATGAGTCTGTGTCAGATGCAACCTTCATGACATCCGCAGGCTGGGAAAATGTTAAGTACAATAAAATCACTGACTGAACAGTACGCTGTCCACTGAAGGCCCTGCACTGCCGACCAGGCTCACACTCCCTCTCTGACCCTTAACTTCTGGCCAGAGGTAAGGGGTGGCCTCCAGCAGCCCTCCCCATGGGAGGGGGTTATCCATGGGGCAACATGGGAGCACCAGGTAAGTCCCAGGGAAGATGGCTGACAGGGCTGGCTGGAGCAGCAGATGCAAGTGGGCTGACTGAGAGATGAGGTGGGGTAAAATAAATTAAAACAAGAATTTGTCAATGCCGAATGTTGTCTCGCTGGCAGTGGCATTGGTAATGCAGGAGTTAGAGATGCATAATAGGAATGGCAGTGAAGTATTAAACTGATGCCAACCCCACCCCCACCCTGCAGAGATTGAGAGGCGTTGGCGTGTGCCTTTGGGTCATCAGCTATAACACTCATGCCATTTTACCTCACCCTACCATGTAGACACTAACAAACATCATGGTGTGCTTTGGGGTTTTTGGGCCTTATACTTACCCCATTCCATAAGGAAATATGCTTAGGTGGGTACAGTATAGGAGAATGCCCTTAGTGACCACAACCCCATTTGTTCATTGTACATAAAGTTCATCAACCCAAACCTCACCCTAAAATCATACAGCTCTGGTCCTTGAAATCCTTAGACCATACTCCAATCAGCTGTGCACTCACTTCCTGCGACTGGGCCCCCTCTCCACTGCCATTTCTGTCGACCAAGCACTTGACTATTTTAAGGATAAATTGATTGCCACCTGGAATGCCTTTGCTCCTTTCAGATGGACCAGAGTCCATGGACTTCACCTCTCCTGGATCACCCCTGAACTACTGGACTGCTTCAGGGAGTGTGATCAGGCCTGGAGAAAACACAAATCTACTAAATATCCAAATGAGTACGCCAAGTACAGAATGCTATGCAATTCATGTACTAAAGCTACTAAACTGGCCAAGTCTGATTATTTCAACTCCTCACTCCTGACTAACACTAAGTCTCCATCTAAATTCTGGAGGGTAGTTCATGCCCTATTCTCTACTCCCTCTCACCCTTCCCCTCTAGTTCTCAAAATAAATAACTCCCTAGTTTCTGACCCTGGCTCCGTGGCCAATGAATTTACTGCCTACTACACCTAGTGCGCCACGTCTCTTCTAAATTCCCTCTACCCATTGCTACCTACTAACTTCAGCCCTTTGCTTCATCCAGTGCCTACCCCTCCCCCATTTCCCTTTTTTACTATCTCCATTGATGAAGCTCTTAATGCTCTCCTATCCCTCAACCTCTCTAAAGGCTCCTCACTAGATGAGCTCAATCCTAAACTTCTTTACCTTTCTGCTCCTGCAATTGCTTATCCTATCTCCCTAATCCTTAACCTGTCCTTTATTTCTGCCCAAGTACCCTCATCCTGAAAACACGATGTAGTCCTTCCTCTCCCCAAGGGTGGTGACACGTCCACTCCTGGCAATTATCACCCCATTTCCCTCTTTCCTACCCTTGTCAAACTTCAAGAACATTTAGTTCTCTCTCAACTATTACCCTTCCTTTCTGATTCCTCCTTCCTCACCCCCTTCCAATGTGGTTTTCAGAAGAACCACTCAACAACCACCTCCCTCCTCAGGATTACTGACTCCATCCTTTCAAGGATGTACGATGGCCTGATCATCTTGTCCATAAACGCCAAGAAGACAGTGTCAATGACCTTTGGCACCAGGCAAAGACTCTCTAGGCTCCTGGCCTTACCCACCTTCCACACCCTTGATGGGACCATCTTGGAAGACACCTCCTCATTTAGATATCTAGGAGTCTGCCTGGACCAGCACCTCAACTTCTCTGTGCATGTCGATGATATCCTGAAGAAACTGCACCCCAAGCTTGGTGCTCTGTACAGGAATCATAGTTGCATTCCGCTGACTGCGAAGCATGAAATTGTCCAGAAGATGATACTCCCCATCTCTGACTACTGTGACATAGTCTATGGTGCTGCTCCCAAATCTTCCCTGACCAAGTTTGACACTCTCTTTAACTCCTTCTACCACTTTGCTATCGACTCCCCTTCCCACTCCCACCACTGTGAACTCTATCACTCTCTAACCTTCCTTCCACTATCCCACAGACGTATCTCTCACTGTGCCAAACTAACCTCCAAATTCTGGTTCAGGGGGCTTCCCTCCTATCTCTTATCCTCTCTCTCTCCACCCCACCTCCCCCCACCCACTCTCTCAGATCAAATGATGCCCGCACCTTGACAGTCCTTGCCACTCCACCCTCATCGGTCAGACTGGTTTCGCCCATCGTTTCCCTAAAGTCTGGAATTCCCTCCCCCGAAATACAACACTCCTCCTCCAACTACTCCCTTACCTCTGCCCTACACAATTACATTTCCTGCTTTAATCCACCTTAATACCTATCCTCAGTTTCTGCCTTCCTACCATGACCCACCCGGCAGGGTTTTCAACATCCTGAAGGGGGAAATCAAGAAATGGCTACCCCTTCTCCTCATATTCAGTTCTTGACTGTCCCCCCTCTCTTCTCCACCTGCTCTACTGGGTCACCAATGTGCACAATGTAACCCCATCCTTTTTACTCCAACAATACTTGCGTACTACCTCGAGCCTGCTCCTGGTACACTCATGCACTGTAAATGGTTCTATCACAATATTTACTGTTTTGTACATTCAAATGTTCTTTTGTATAATTTTGAACATGTATTGTAATTTACCCAACATTCCACTACTGTTTATTGTACAATACCTTGTGTTCCAACTGTTGCACAATCTTACAATGTTGTATTGTTTGTACTACCCACATACTATTGTAACTGATCATCTTTCACAACCCTATGTAACCCCTTCCCCCAGGTCACACCATGGGATGAGCAACTTGTTGTTCAGTGTGCCCTCCTGGTGAAACATTTCAATAAATAAAATAAATAAATAAGAATGGGGTGAACTTTGTGGCTGAACACTCCAAGGCACACCTCGATGCTTGCCACTGGCTGCAGGGTGGGGTTGGGGCAGACTGGAGGAAGCATTACAGCTGATGATCCCAAGTCACACCCCTGACGCCTGTCAGTCTCTACAGGGTGGGGCGTTACAGCTGGAAACCTTAATGCCATAGGTGTGTGTTGGTATTTTCACTCCAAATTCTCAACATGGGCTTTTTGTGACCCCACCTCATGAAGAGTGGCACTATCAGTTTGTTAGCTGAAAGGTGCTTTTGTACAGTGACTGCGCCATTTGACGCTACAGGTACAGAAACACATTTTGGGCAGGATGTGAAAAATGACAACTGTATTTTTCATGAGGAGGTGTAAAAACTGGCAACGTTGAAAATCTGGAGTGGAAATATGAAAAATTGGTGAAGTCATGAGCATGCATAGAAATGCAATCCAGGTCCATAACCCAATTATTTGGGGGATTTTTTAACCACATTTTCAACATAGGCATTTTGGGACCTCCCCTCATGAACAGTGGCACTGTGATTTTGTTAATCTGTCCGAAGAGTTGATTTCCAACAGTGACCACAAGTGCGAAAACTCATTTTAGGCAGGATGTGAAAAATGACAGCTATACTGTTCATAAGGAGGTGTGAAAAAATGTGAGTGTTGAAAATCTAGCATGAAAATATTGCAAATTTGCGAAGTTACAAGGGTGCGTGGAAACTGCGCAACACATGCTTGTAACACAGTCATTTTATGGACTGTCCTCACCAAATTTTCAACATAGGCATTTTAGGACCTCTGCTCATGAACAGTGTCATCGTCATTTTCTCAAACTGTCCTGAAAATGTATTTCACAGAGCGACCGCGATATTCTGCGCCGGACATGCGAAAACATATTTTGGTCAGAATTTGTAAAATGACAGCCATACTGTTCATAAGGAGGTGTGGTAAAATGCCAATTTTGAAAATCTGGAATGAAAATATTACAAATTCACGAAGTTACGAACGTGCATGGAAACTGCGCAATGCACGCTCGTAAAACAGCCATTTTTTCGATTTTTTTCACCAAATTTGCAAAATAGGCTTTTGAGCAGTGGCACTGTCATTTTATTAATTGGTCCTGAAAGGCGATTCCATGCAGTGACCGTGAAATCACCTTTATGGACTGAATAACACCATGACAGTGACTGAATTCATGAGGAGGGGTCCCAGTAATCCCATGTTGAAAATTTGATGCCAAAATTCCCCAAAATGCCAGAGATATGCACCAAAGTTGAAAAAACCCTATTTATGCCATTATACAGCTTACCAGCATTTCTTCAGTTCATGGTCAGCTTTGAAGAATGCAGATGTGTTCCCAGTGCACCGAAGATCATTGTGCCAAACTCCAGAAGTAAGTATGGGGTGAGGGGGAGGTGGGGGGAAGCAGGGTGCACAGAGAGTGTGTGCAGGTTGGGGGAGGGCCACCGGACTCAACGAGGAACCGTTTTCTGGTTTGCAGGTTTCAAAAGAATAAATAAAACATTGCGTGATTTTTTTTTTTTTACAGGTGTATTTGGCATGCTGGGGTGGGCTCCCAGCATGCCACCTAACTGTTTTGGGGGGCTGTAGCTGATGGGGGATTGGTCACATACGGAGCATGGGGGTGGGGCAAGAGCCAAGGGGGATTGGGCACCCCCCCTTGCCAAACTCGAAATGGGGAGCATTATGCAATGGGGAGTGTTCTCCCCCATTGGCAGATTGAAGCAGAAACTGGGGGACTGAAGCCGATGGGAATTGGGCCCCCCGTCGGCAAAGAAAAACCATTGGGGGTGGCACATGATACCGAGGGGGATTGAGTACCCCCTCAACACAGAATTGCAATGGGTGGGGGGTGCCATTATGTTGACGGGAAGTGGGCTCCCCCATTGGTACATGAACAGGGTTGGGGCATGCCGACAGGGGGAATGGGCACCCCTGAAGTCGGCTTTGTGATAGGCGGCGGCAGCAGTTACTGCCGCCATGTTTATTGGATCGCTTCACCTGCAAGGGCACATCGGGAGGCATGTTCTGGTGCTGCTGCATGATGAGCTTGGCTCTCATTGCAGCAAACCTTTTCTCAGATGTGCTCGCCTCATGACACGTTGCTGGTGTGGCTCCTGCATGCTGTCTTATTGGGGAATGAGGGACGCACCTACTGATGCATGCCCTGCATTCGCCCACAGTGACTGCACCTCCAAATCTGCTACTACTGCAATTTGTTGGCTGGCATGCACGCGCGGGCCAACATAAAAAAGAACAGCGTAACCACGTGATGGTTGCAACTACTTTGTACCACTAAATTGCTACTGTGTATGTGGCCATGATTCTTTTTTTTTTTTAGTTGTTGTTGTCAAGGAACTGTAACTGACTTCCCTACCAAAGTCCAATGAAGTGTTGTGGAACTGCACAGCTACTAAAGTGACTTGATAGGGCATGGTCATGGGGTCAAGACTGCAGCAGGGCTGTAATCGGCTGCTATCTGGATATCACTAGACACTGGAGAGGGGCACAGAAGTCACAATGGGAGGAGAAGATGTAATAAAATCTACTAAAATATTGTGTGCAATACTAGTAAAATAAATTATGCAAGCCTCATGAGAAAGTAAACTGCACTTTGAGTTACTGGCATTAGCAAATCTGGAAAATATTCAGCATACAGTTGTATGCACACAACTATACTGTTATTTTTAATTGTCTGTTACAGTTGGGTGGAAAAACACAGGTGTGAAAAACAAGAACCCCCCTGCTGCCTTAGGGGCCTCAGTTGATCCATTTCTGAGCTCTCTTCATAGCCCTCAGTTCAGATATTGACTTTTGACGGGAACATGCTAGTGAAAACTCTTAAGAAATCATTGTCTTGTCATGTCGCCCACTGAGACACGTGCTCTTCTTCTGGAAATACTGCAAGCAAGATGGATTTTTAAGAAAAACAAAGGGAATATCAATCAGACATACTTCTGCAGAGCACGTCTTTATGGTATTTCTGATGAGAAATCTGTTGGCACTTGGCAGACAATTATGCACAATGGGCATGGGGGATGAAATTAGCCAATGCATTACTACTTCTAACCTAAGCTACTGACATATTCCTAGTCATGGGAAAAGCTGGGCAGGTTGTTTGTTTGATCAAAGCAGATGTTCAAGTGCAAAGTTGCAAACATTCAGTTTTCCATACAACATGGTATGCAGACTGTCCTGTGCATTGTGCCTGCTGTAAACCAGGGCTTCAGTCATAAAACCAGTGGATGAAAATGTTAGTAACATGTTCTTGTAAAATACATTTGTTTCAAAACAAATGACTGCATGGACTTTTTTATATTTCCTTTTCATTCTTACACTTATTCATCGATACTTGCCTGCAGGGGTCTGCAGTTGGTTGGAGTAGCTAGAGATTTAACTGTCAAATCTCAAAATGAAGAGCACTCAGAGGTTAGATTTACAGTAGCTAGTTGAAAACACTGGTTACTTACAGCATGCACTCATGATATGCAGCAGTGACTAACAGCCAACCTGCTGATGGAGACTCTACAAGACTGTAGCAGTTCTATTTCCAAGGTTTATTACACATTTTTCAGCAGTTAAATGCATCTGGCATACGGTAGTAAAGTGCAGTGAGAAACATCCCAGCTGGGTTGCTAACATACAGCATGCAAACAGTGCAAATTCAGTGCCAAAAATTACAAGCAGCTACATATTGTCCCACCTGGCTCCTAGTTTACCTACCTCTGAGCTTTGCTCCAACACCCCCTGATGAAACTCCTGTTGAAGCGAAGTGCCTGGGTAGATAAGCTGTAATTTTTGGCACCGCATTTACACTGTTAGCACATTGTATGTTAGAAACCCAGCCAGCTGTTTCTCATTGCACTTTACTGACTTATGCTAAAAGCATTTGAACTGCTGAAAAATGTGCAACAAAACTTGGAACTAGAACTGTTATGGACTTCTGGAGTCTCTATGAGCAGGTTGTCTATTAGTCAATGCTCTATGTCATGAGTCCATGATGTAAGAAACCAGTGCTTTCAGCTAGCTAAATGTAACCTGAGTGCTCTTTCATTTTTGGGATTCAAGTGTTAGTAAAATAGGCGCTTAGCCAGCCCCCTGAGACATCACTAACCACTACTCTGATTAGCACTGACCCAAGATTTGTAAGATGAGAGATTTTAACTGGCTGCATTTTGCATAAAACTATTGGGAAGGCCAGAATTGGGACTCTCCTGGTCAGTATGCTGACCATAGGTCTACACCACGACTGCGAAGACTAGCACAGTGGCAGATTTTGCCCCAAATCATCGGGTCGCTGTGTTGGTCCCTGCAGACACTGGCAGTGCATCTCCCTGGTGTTGCTCCCCCTCCCCTGATACAACTCTGACTCGGAGTTGTATATTCAGAGACTGGAGGTGTGGGGGGCAGAGCACCTTACGTGGGGTGCTCGGGGGGGTCACAACCCCCCAAAGAAAACACTCGCACATCCAGGACAGTATAATGCTGACACTCAACGCTGTGTCTGTCGTTGTCAGGGATGTTGTCCCACTATAGTAAAACCTTCTGGTCTGACCATTTTTTTGGCCACATACTATGCTCATCAACCAGGTCAGTGGAAGCAGTGCAGAGTGCATACATTGTGAATAGTGTCACTCATACACCAATATACTGAGGTGCTGATGGTCAACTGAACTGTCCCTCCACCCAGCCAGTCAGCCAGCCACAAACAATCCCATCCATGACTAGGACTGTCATGTGTGTCACTCAAGTCATTCCCAGGCAGTGATACTAGTCTACTCTACTCTACTGTTCCTTGGGGGGCACTGGAGGCTGTGGTTGGGGAATTGAAAGTCTCCATAAGTAGCTGAACAGGCACATAAAACATTTAAGTAATGAGGCATGACCAAAGGTCACATAAACAGTCTAGTAATCCCCTCTTGTAACACACTGTGGCAGGAGGTGTAGCTGAATTTTATTTTTATTTATTGAAAAGTTTCACCAGGAAAGGCACACTGAACAATATACAATTGCTCATATCACAGAGCATCCTGGAGAAAAGGGAACATGGGAGTAAAGTAATCAAAAGCACATTTCCATGCAATATTATAAAAAAGTATATATACAATACTCAGCAACACATTTCCAAAGGTAACATGAAATAGAGAAGCAACAGAGTGAAAAAACAGTACATCAGTAGCATTAGATAAACATTGGGATTTGATGTGAAAGGAGCAAATTAACATCACTGCAGACTAATACATACAATGTGAACAAGGAAGTGCAATAAACTACATTAGTTTCTCCTTATGTTAAGTGCTAGGCTGAGAAATGAGTTGGGGAAGCCAGAGGGGAAATTAGGAGCAGCTGCAGGATGGAGAGAGGAAGCTGAGGAGGAAGGTCAAGATGGACCACAGGGAGGAGGCCTGATTTGATGAGGCATTGAGTTCCAGAGCTTAGGGAACCTATAGGAGGATGACGATTGGTCTTTAGAGGTGGTGCGTCATGGTATAGCTAGGGTGCAGATCTGAGGGCGAGAGAGGCAGTGGGGTGGGAGGACAGTGAGGAGACAAAGTAAGGGGGAAGTGTATCAAACCAGAATTTAGAGACACATTTTATGCAGTGGACTAGACGGTGGTTTTCCAGGGAAAGAAAAGCTAGAAAGTGATATAGATCACAGTGGAGGGCAAAGGAAGGGGCATCCAGAGCAAAATGACAGACAGCATTGAAAAGGGTGTCCAGTCTGGTTAAGGATGACTTCAGTGTGGCACTGTAGACTACATCACAGTAGTCAAAGATGGGTAGTATCATTTTCTGGACAATCTCCCACCTGGCCTGTGGAAGTAGGCAGCTTTGGTTCCTGTAAAGGGCACCTTATTTGGGGCGCAGCTATTTCAGGATGGAGTCTACGTTTCCAGTGAAGTTTAGGTACTGGTCTAGCCAGACCCCAAGATACCTAAAGGAGGAGGTGTTTTCAAGAGTAGAGCAATCAAGGGTGTGGAAGGAGGGCAATTTAGTTAGCTTAGAGAGTCTCTGCCTAGTGCTGAAGGTCATGCAGACTGTTTTCTTGGTGTTGATGAAAAGCTGATGGGAGCTTAGTCATTGTTGAACTTTCTCAAAGTCATGCTGAAGTGTGGAAGCGACATCAGATGGCAATTGGCCAGAGTAGAAAAGAACAGTATCGTCACTCACAAGCCCCTAGGGGGTGATTAACTGACTGTTAATCTAAAACCTTGGGAGTGCTTAATTGCTAGTATGAAAATTCAGTTGAGTAAGAAATGATTTACCTTTAAATTCAGAGTTGTTTGGTGTTTTTGTGTCATAAGGTGCTGCATGTACTATAAATTAATATGTAATATAAGACTCCTGAAATATGAAGAACCAGTCAGGATGCTATATTCTAATGCACCTTTTTATAACTGAGAAGATAAGCTTCTTTTTAGGGGGAAAGTGGGAGAGAACCTCTTTGAATACCGAGCTCTTTAAATGGTAATTGGGGAGTAACTCACTGCACAAAGGGCTAATTTAGAGAAGAAACTTATTATGGACTTCAGGAGGGCTGACTTTGGCAAGATGGGAGAGTGCCTCAGAAAAGCACTGGCAAACAGGCTAGAAGGAGGTGTGGAGCAACAATGGGGAATCATCAAATCTGCCATCACAGAGGCAACAAGCCTTTGTGTGACGCAAATAAATCAAAATGAAAGAAAAAGCCACTATGGTTCTCAAAAGAGGTGGCTGTGAAAGTCAGGAAGAAAAATATAGCATTCCAGAAGTATAAGGAAACACAGAAGGAGCAGGACAGATAGCTGTACCAGTTAAGGCAGAAGGAAGCAGGGAGGGAGGTCAGAATAGCAAAGGCCCAAACTGAGGAAAAGATAGCCAACTCGGTTAAGAAGGGGGATAAAACCTTTTATAGGTACATCAGCGAGCATAGAAACACAAAGGGAGGGATAGTGAGACTGAATAGAATGAACAGTGGGTGGGCAGAGGGGGACAGTGAAAAAGCAGGGATACTGAATGAATATTTCTGCTCAGTATTCACAAAAGAGGAGGGGGAAGTGCCTAATCCAATTAACAGAAGCACTCTTGATAGGGGGGTCGATCCCAGTCCTTTCACAGAAGAAAGGGTTCTGCAAGAACTCCTAAAACTGAAGGTGGACAAAGCAATGGGGCCTGATGGAATTCACCCCAGAATTCTAAAAGAATTAAGGGGGAACTAGTGAAACCACTGGCTACTCTTTTTAATAAATCATGGGAGGATGGTGTGGTACCCAAGGACTGGAGGAAGGCGGATGTGATTCCCCTTCACAAAAGTGGGACCAAGACAGAGGCAGGAAACTACAGACCTGTCAGTTTGACCTCTGTGGTAGGGAAAGTGATGGAGTCACTTCTGAAGGAAAGAATAGTTGAGTACCTAGAGGCCAGTGGGGCACAGGACCCAAGGCAGCATGGGTTCACAGTGGGAAGGTCATGTCAGATGAATCTAATAGATTTCTTTGACTGGGTGACCAAAGTAGTAGACCAGGGAGGGGCTGTGGACATGGCCTACCTAGACTTTAGCAAGGCATTTGACACAGTCACACACAAAAGATTAATAGTCAAATTAACCAGCCTGGGAGTGGGTCCCAGGGTGGTAACCTATGAAATAAAACATTGGCTGGACAACAGGACACAGAAGGTAATTGTAAATGGAGTCCACTCTAAAGAAAGAGGGGTTACTAGTGGGGTACCCCCAGGGTTCAGTATTGGGTCCAGTCCTTTTTAATGTCTTCATAAGTGACATTGCAGAGGGACTGGAAGGAAAAGTATGCCTCTTTGCAGATGACACAAAGATCTGCAACAGGGTTGATACACAAGGACACATGGAAAGGATGAGAAGGGACTTGGCAAGGTTGGAGGAATGGTCAGAAGTATGGCAGCTAGGATCCAATGCAAAGAAGTACAAAATAATGCACCTGGGAAACAAGAACCCAGGGGAAGAATACACAATGGGGGAGGTAGTAACAACAACAAAAAAGGAAATGGACCTGGGGATAATCATATCAGATGACCTTAAGGTTAGCAAGCAATGTGAGAAGGCAGTAGGGAGGGCTGGGGGCATACTGGGATGCATAGGGAGAGGCATCAGCAGCAGAAAACAGGAAGTTGTTATTCCTCTGTACAGACAGATGGTGAGACCCCATCTGGAGTACTGTGTCCAGTTCTGGAGACCCCATCTCCACAAGGACATAGACTGGATAGAGGCAGTCCAGAGGAGGGCAACTAAAATGGTGCAGGGTCTGCAAGAGAAGCCGTATGAGGAGAGATTAAAGGAGCTTAATATGTATACCCTTGAGGAAAGAAGGGGAGAGGGGGGACATGATAGAAACTTGTAAGTACCTCAGTGGCATCAACAAAGTCCAAGAGGGTAGCATCTTTCAGAAAAAGAGACGTACAAGAACAAGAGGACACAATTTAAAGATGGGGGGGCAGTTCAGGGGCAATGTAAGAAAGTATTATTTCATAGAGAGGGTAGTGGATGCATGGAACAGCCTTCCTGAGGAGGTTGTGGGGTCTAAAACTGTGGGAGAATTCAAGAATGCATGGGACAGACATAAGGCAATTCTTGTGGGGGGTAGGAAGAAATAGGTTGTTGGTTAACTAGGATCTGCGGCCTATCCAGTAGGTAGGGAAATGGGCAGACTAGATGGGCCAAGCGGTCCTTATCTGCCATCAAAGTCTATGTTTCTATGTTTCTAATAACATGTCCTTAGAATTGCATATTTGGTGTAAGAACCTCAGTGCATGACAAGGCTCTTTAATAGTTAATGTAGGAGGAACCTCATTCCATAACAAATCTCTTTAATGGCTAAATTTAAGGGGAAAACCTCACTGCACCGCAATCCTCTTTAGTGGCTAATTTTTTTGGGGGGGCGGTCTGTTGAATAACAAGCCTCATTAAAGGCTGCATTAGTGGGGAACCTTATTGATTAACAATCCCCTTTAATGGCCATTTAGGAGGGAGAAACTCATTTTACAACAAGTCCCTTTAAGGGCTAATTTAGGGGTGATAACCTTATTGCACAGCAAGTCCCTTTAAATGCTAATTTAGGGGGCAACCTGACTGTGCAACAAGGCTCTTTAATAGCTACAGTCGTTTAAAAGGGAACCTCAGTGAATAATAAGCCCCTTTAAGGACTAATTTGCAGATAAAACCTTAATTTTTTATTTTATTTTTCAGTGTTAAAATGCAAATTCAAATGATGGGTTTCCTCCAGTGAAAGATGTGTTTTTATACATTTTATCTCTCAACAAGCCACTGGAAGGGTTTACATAATAGTGATGTACATATTGTGCCTCTCAACTGTCCCAGTTTTCACAGGACATCCCAATTTTCATCCGTTTGTCCCACCAACCCAAATTCCCTGGCCTTTGTCCTGATTCAGTGTGACTTGCAATCCATGTTGACTTCAAAACTTGTTTCCTCACATTTCCTTGTTGTGCTGCAGAGACCAAGCATGCATGCATCAGACATGCTGATGTGGGTGCCCCTTCTAACCAATCACAGGGCTCAGCTTGGTCCGTTGATGTTTTTAGCACCTCCTTTTACTCAGACCTAAACTTTTCTGTTCTCCCTCAGGTCCATGGTTACAGCATAAAAGCAGTCCCTCCAGTGGTCTTGGACCTCATACATCTGAGGAGAGTTCCAGAGTGACGGTCAGGAAATTGCCATAGAAGCTGCTGTATGCCAGCCTGGTAGCACAGAGGGTTGAGGTGCTAGGTGCTTTACTTCGCACTATGCCAGTGACCCAGGTTCGGGAATGACCTTGGGTCATCAGGGTGCTAGCGTGGGGAGAGCATGATTCAGTAGGCTGGTAGGCAGCTCGCCTGTCCTGAAGGTGGTGAGGGTGGGTTGGTACCCACCTGTAGTTCCACTCCCACTGGGTGGAGATCCAGTGGGTAGCATAGGCTTAGAAGGGGTGACAAAGTATCAGGAGGTGGAGGGGGCTGAGCTGGCACCACAGAGTGCAAAGCGTACCTCTGCATGCTCCCACAGCTATGTGCTGGGGCCTCGGGGGAAGGGGGGAGGGGAAAAAAATCAGTAAAAATACATATGTGTCCCCATTGCCAGTTGGTGGGAGGAGACAATGGGGACCAAAAAGCTAAAAAAAAAAGAAGCCACTTGTACAGCATCATCCAAGAGAGGAGAGTGCTGCCACTGTCAGTGAGCCAGAGTCCCGACCTGACAGACCTGCTAGTGCTGGCCCATCATCTGTAACAGCTGCTAGAGCAAGCAAAGAGCTGTAATTCATTGACTGAATAAAATAAAACAAGTTCAGCAGCTATTCACCTCAGACCGCCCGCAGCAGTGAGTGTCAGCACTCAGCCAGCCTGCCTGTCAGTGACAGAAGAAACGGTTATGGAGTCGGACCAAGAAACAGGTGCCAGGCCAGCCTCTACCCTTTGTTCTTTTTGAGGTAAAATGATTTGGTTGATTTTAAGATCATTCCCTCTGCTTTTGGTCATGTCTGTGTCCCTGATCTTAGTTTGAGGCAGCAGGGGGTTGAGAAGTATGGTCCTGTCCATGGTTCACCCCAAGCAAGTTTTGATCAAAGCACAAATTTAAAGAATGACTTGCATGTGTAGATGTTGAGATATAAACTTGAACTCAGTACGTTTGAACTCAACATGCAGTGTTTCTTTTTATGGTTACTATGACATAATCGTGCCACCTTGTAAAGTAAGATCAGAGTGCATAAATAAGCTTTAATTCTTACCCATTTACTGTCATTTTGTGTGGATGGGTTATTTTTTCTTTCTTTTGAAGTTTTATAAAACAGATCCAACTGTTACACTGAATTTTTAATGCATCTGTCCTGATGAAACATGCTTCTTTCTAATTCATTCGAGATAGAAGAAAAAGACATGATGCTGTAAGAACACTGTAACACATGTAGAGTACATTACTACGAGAGTTTCTCCAGTGGGGGTGCATACGAGCCCAGTAGCAACTACAAAACTTGCATCCAGACTAAAGACTGTTAAGTTTTAATAGTGAGGCAATATACTTCACTTTCCCAAGAAGATTTTTATAGGTTTTACATCCAACTGCAAGCATTTTGCTTCCTGGGAAAGTTATATTGGTGGTTAACCTTTTTGCACTGTAGAATATTAAGCTACCGGTGTGCAGATTTAAAATGTGATGTTCAGTATTGAAATAAAACCCAATTAGAATGCATAGAGTAGAGATTAATGTGTGCAGTATCTCATAAAATTGAACACTTTCTGGATAGCTTTCAAACTGCATGGAGAAGTACTTCAAATACTGTATTACAAAAAAAAAGAAAAACAAACTACTTACATAAATTAGGAATGTATTAAAGGCTGCACTAACTCTTTAATATAACTAATCCTGTTGCTGTATCTGCCCCCTTGGATCCTCAAGAAAACTAGGGGTGAGACTAATTGGGGATATTTTGGTGCACAAAATTAATAGAAGCCAAATGAGACACTGAACTGAAATACTTACACAAAGTAATGGATCCAGTTATTCTAATACATGAATCAATTTTGATTATCCTTTGAATAAAGCAGATATTTGCCCCATACTACTGGCTACCCACGAGGAAAGAAGGGAGCGGGGGGGGCATGATAGAAACTTTCAAGTACCTTAAGGGAATCAACAAAGTCCAAGAGGGTAGCATCTTTCAGAAAAAGATATGTACAAGAACAAGGAGGCACAATTTGAAGATAGAGGGGGGACGGCTCAGAGGTAATGTGAGGAAGTATTTTTTTCATGGAGAGGGTTGTGGATGCATGGAACAGCCTTTCTGAGGAGGTCATGGAGTCAACAACAGTGGGGGAATTCAAGAATGCACGGGACAGACAGGCAATTCTAGTGGGTGGTAGGAAGAAGTAGGCTGTTGGTTAATTAGGATCTGCAGCTTATCCATTAGGTAGAGAAATGGGCAGACTAGGTAGCCAAGTGGTCCTTATCTGCAATCAAATTCTATGTTTCTATATTACTTTGTATTCTACTAACTTATTGGAAACAGGAACATCATTTAGTGAAAATGTATTTTGTAATACAAAGCTATTCTACAGTATCATATTGCATGATTTATGCTAATATGATTAAAATATTGGGAGCCCATATTTGCATCTGGAAATATTTACAGCTGCATACAAATAAGAAGGCTTTATAAGTTGTAAAAATTATTCTATGAAATTTAAAAACAAGAGGGATTTCTATATTTGTCCTTTAGAAACACCAGTGCTGAAAGACTGCAGGCAGTTTGAAAGGTTGCCAGCTGTACTGTTTTCAGTTATCTTTTTGTGTGGGCAGCAGTATATGATTGCTTTGATCGGTCAGGGCTGGTGTGCTGCACTTTCGACTTGTGGCACTTCTACAGTATATATTTATCTATAGCAACATATTATATAAAAAAAGAGATGCTATTTTGCTGAGTTATTGTGCTGAAAGAAAGATGCTGTGTGTGCAATGGGCTAGGAGAGGGAACTCTTATAAAGGCCCTGTGGATGAGTTGGGGAGCGTTGGTGAAAATCTGTGCTGCTATGTCAAAGCCCTCCCCTAATGGCACTGTACAAAATACAAATATATACATGAGGATTTTATTTTCCTCTCTGCCTCATGCTCTGGTTGACTAGGGGCTTGGAGGTTTCAGATCTGGAGGACTTATAAATGTGTGATAAAATGTGTGATTCGGCCAACTCATGACTCATTAGCAGCTCTTTATGTGCAGCTGGTAGAATTTGTAGGACAAATGTAAAAAATGCAGACAGCTTAAGTGTGGACTCATTAGCAACTGCTTAGGTGTATCTGGTGGATATTGCACCACACACCAGGTAAACAGTAAAGGTGTTAAGCTTATCCAGCTAGCTAGGAGTGGTACTTGTTGCTCTGACTCCGTTAAAGAATTGGAAGACTATGCCTGTGGTTCAGTGGACAAGCAGACAGTCACTCCCGCTTCCTGTGCTACATAAGCAGTTCCTCTGTGCCTCTCTCTCAAGCACTTTTTCTTTGCAGCCGGAGGCTCTGTCAGTCTGTCCTTTGCAGCCTGCTGGGTCCTGCCCTGCCCACCTTCTTGTGTTTTGGTGCTTGTTTCTGCTGGACTTCTGTTGTCTGTTCTTCTGCATTTGGTTTGTATCATTTGCCTCCAGCTGTGTGCTCTTTGTGTTGCTTGTTCCCTGTTCTCCTGTGTTTGTGTGTCTTTTGTTTTGCTTTCTTCTTGGTGGCTTCTGTTTTTAAACTCCTTGTATTTTGCTAATCCAGAGCTCATGCTACTTGCTCCCAATTACTCACATTACAACTGCAATCATTATATGTGTGTATCAGCTCAAGCTGCTTCCCCGCTGCTGCTCTTCATGCTATGCACCTTAATTGTTTTCACCTGATTCAGGCTCACTCTGATCCCTAAGCCATGCAGCTCAGTCCTGCTTCCTGAACTTATACCATGTACCTCATTGTTGCTGTCTTCACTGCACTGCCTAGCCAATTTGATGCTTTCAGAGTGTTGCCTCCCTACAGTCTATGTTCATTCGAATTGCTACCCCTATATCTCATAATTACTCACTAATGATGCTGCTCTATTGTGTTTGCACACTGCTATTATACTCTGGAGGTCAGCTTAGCTACAGCTGATGCTGTAAACTAGTTTAAATATCTGCATGTGGGTCACAGCGCCTTCCCATCACTTCTTGTTTTTGCTATGGAGGGGGACTAGAGGTGTTGTTGAGGAGCAGTGGCCTCATGTGGCATACTAAATGTTTGAATCCTGCTTTTGCTACTAAAATCCTCTGAGTATTTTGTTACCTTTCATTGGCTTCCTTGATGGCCTGGCTGGCTTGCTCCACTATTCATATTTGCTGCTCCTTTGACCTCTGTGGAGGTCCGACCATCAGCTTACTCTGCTTACTGACCTACGTGCAGGTCCACTCATTGCTTACACAATTCATTTGCTCAACACTTGCTACTACCATGTCTAACCTATGTGAGGGTCCCACCACTCAATGCTTCATTCAGCTCCTCCTCAATTGTTTTCTGGGGTATGCCAGCCATAACCATTCCATGGTGCAGGACCTCCCTGCAGCTGACAGTCTCGCTCTGCACCTATCAAGTCCACATTCTGAGCATGCCTGACTTGGGTCGGGGTCCTTCTTACCTGGCCCATAGCTGGTAATGTCCTCACTCTGGGCCTGGCTTAAGCCACTTGAGACTCGATGGCAGCTCCTGGTGTAGAAGTTAAGACTAGCCATGAAGGGTGGTTACAGCTATCTTCTTTGTCTCTAGTATTCTACTAGCAAGGCACCTTCACCACATTCTCCCTACAACTGCCTTTGATTCACCTGGTTTGTTTTTAGGGTGGGTAGGCCAGGTAAGTGCCTCAGCAGTCATTGCTCTCCTCCTCTTGCCTTGCTTGCCCCGATGTTGCAGAGCACTCTCTCAGCCTTTCACAGCATTCCCATTAGAGGGATCGAGCGAGAGATTTCCTCCAAATTGGAATATTTTCCACCCCACCTTAACTGGGTTTCTAAATTTGCAGTAGCAGTGCCGTCACTAAACAAAACATCCCAAGCCTGAAGGGAAGGTGACCAAGGCCTTGGATCACCATAGATTTCCTCCTCAAAGGTTTTTTTTATCTCTCCTCCATGTCTCAGGTCATAAACAGTAGTTAGCCATAGTTAGTGTTCCCTAGTTCCTTTAGGTAGGTTCAGCTGATGGATGGAGGTGGATAGTGTCCCTACCTGCCATTCCCTCTCTCCTTAGGAGGCCCCCTCAATCTCCAGTGCAATACATCATACTCATGCCATTGCTAACCTGCACATCTCATTACATTATCAAGCTGCCTGGTGCCTAATCTACTACTATGCCGCACAGTTACTGATTGCTAACGTGCTTTCGTACTACTGCTTTTCTTTTGGGGATGCTTCCTAAGGTACCTTTAGCCAAGGGAGTCATCCCACGGCACCTCTAGGGGTGGAACCCTCTTTGAGAGTTTCTTTACTTTGGTACCCCTACATGGTGGTAATTCCTCTGGAATAGAGAGTGTGAACAGCCAAAGCCAAGTAATACAGTTTCACAAACATTACATCATACTGGCTGTGTAGGCCATTGAATTGGAAGGCTATACCTGTGGTTCAATGGACAAGTGGCCAGCCACTCCCCCTTCCTAACATAGAAACATAGAATTTGATGGCAGATAATGACCGCTTGGCCCACCCAGTCTACCCATTTCCCTACCTAATGGATAAGCTGCAGATCCTAGTTAACCAGCAGCCTACTTCTTCCTACCCCAACCCCCTAGAATTGCCTTATGACTGTCCCATGCATGCTTGAATTCCACCACTGATTTGACTCCACAACCTCCTCGGAGAGCGGTTCCGGCATCTAGCCCTCCCTGTGAAAAAATACTTCATGAAATTACCTCTGAGCCTTCCCATCTTCCAAATTATTGCCTCCTTGTTCTTGCACACCTTTTTTTTGAAAAGATGCTACCCTCTTGGACTTTGTTGATTCCCTTGAGGTATGAAAGTTTCTATCATGTCCCCTCTCCTCCTTTCCTTGAGGCTATACATATTAAGCTCCTCAAGTCTTTCTTCATATGTCTTCCGTTGCAGACCCTGCACCATTTTAGTTGCCCTCCTCTGGACAGTTTCCATCCTGTCTATGTCTTTGCAGAGATTGGGTCTCCAGAACTGCATGCAGTACTCCAGATGGGGTCTGACCAGCTGTCTGTACAGAGGATAATAACTTCCTGTTTTCTACTGGTGATGCCTCTCCCTATGCATCCAGTATCCCCCAACCTCCTTGCTGCCCTCTCACATTGCTTGCCCACCTTTAGGCCATCTGATATGACTACCCCAGATTCCTTTCCATTTTGTTGTTGTTAGTATCTCACCCCCATTGTGTACTCTTCCCTGGTTTTGTTTCCCAGGTGCATTACTGCACTTCTTAGCATTGAATCTAAGCTGCCATACATTTGACCATTCCTCTAACCTGCCAAGTCTCTTCTTATCATTTCCACCCCACCTTGTGCATCAACTCTGTTGCAGATCTTTGTGTCATCTGCAAAGAGACATACTTTTCCTTCTAGTCCCTCTGCAATGTCACTTATAAAGACATTGAAGAGGACCAGTCCTAATACTGAACCCTGCGGTACCCCACTAGTAACCCCCCTTTCTTCAGAGTAGACTCCATTTACTATTACTCTCTGTGCCCTATTCTCAGCCAATTCTTTACCCAGGCTGTCATCTAGGGACCCATTGCCAGGCTGGCTAACTTGTATATTAATCTTTTGTGTGGGACTGTGTCAAATGCCTTGCTAAAGTCTAGGTAGGCCATGTCCACAGCCCCTCCCTGATCTACTACTTTGGTCACCCAGTCAAAGAAATCTATCAGATTCATCTGGCATGAACTTCCTGCTGTGAATCCATGATGCCTTGGGTCCTGTGCCCCTCTGGCCTCTAGATACTCAACAATTCTTTCCTTCAGAAGTGATTCCATCATTTTCCCTATCACTGAGGTTAAACTAACAGGTCTATGGTTTCCTGCTTCTGCCTTGCTCCCACTTTTGTGAAGGGGAATCACATCTGCCCTCCTCCTGTCCTCGGGTACCACCCCATCCTCCCATGATTTGTTAAAGAGGGTAGTCAGTGGTGTCACTAGTTCTACCCATAGTTCTTTTTAAATTCTGGGATGAATCCTGTCAGGCCATTTGTTGTCCACCTTCAGTTTTAGAGTTCTTTCAGAACTCTTTCTTCTATAATGGGCTGGTATCAACTTCTGTATCCAGAGTGTTTCTACTGTTTGTTTTAGGTGCTCTCCTCTTCCTTTGTAAATACTGAACAAAAATATTTGTTTAGTATCTCTGTCTTTTCGCAGTCACCCTCTGCCCACTCCTCCTCCCTTTTATTAAGCTTCATTATCCCTTCCTTGGTCTTCCTTCGCTCCCTGATGTACCTATAAAAGGTTTTATCCCTCTTCTTAACTGAGTTGGCTATCTTTTCCTCGGTTTGGGCCTTTGCTGTTCTGACTGCCTTCCCAGCTTCCCTTTGCTTTAACTGATACAGTTCTTTGTCCTGCTCCTTCTGTGATTCCTTGTACTTCCTGAATAACTTCTTTTTCTGTTGAACCTTCACTGCCACTTCCTTTGAGAACCATAGTAGTTTCTTACATCATTTCATTTTGTTTATTTGCTTCACACAAAGGCTTGTTACCTCTGTGATGGCAGTTTTTATTATTCCCCATTGCTCTTCCACCCTCCTTCCTGCCCATTTGCTAGTGCATTCCTTAGCACTCACCTATTTTGGCAAAGTCAGCCCTCCTAAAGTCCAGTACTTTTGCCCTTGTATGGCTTTGACTTATTGTTGTGTTTATTGTGAACCATACTGTTCGATGGTCACCAGTTCCCAGATGGCTACCCACTTCTACATTTGTGATCCTCTCCATCTCCATTTGAGAGAACCAGGTCTAAGATTGCTCCCTCTTGAGTGGGCTCCAATACTAGTTGTCTAAGGCATGCCCCTGTAGGGCATCTAGAATAACCCACTCTTCAGTGGCTGCTGCAACTGCACTCTAGTTAACATCTGGCATATTCAGATCACCCATCAGCAATATTCTCCTTCTGCCATTCTAAGTATACTTTCTATCATTTCCTTGTCCATTTCCTCCTCTGAGAAGGGCTCTGTATACAACCCCTGTGCAGATTGTGGTGCCATTGCCTGTCTCCAAATTTACCCACAGTGCTTCTTCTCCCCCCTGTTTACCCTTTTGTTCTGTTGCTTTTATTCCTTCCATTATGTAAAGAGCTACTCCTCCTCCTCTTTAACCCTCCCTGTTCCTCCTGTAGATAGTGTATCCTGGTATGTTTACGTCCCAGTCATGGTTTTGTGTGTACCATGTTTCTGTGACTGCCATGATATCCAGATGTTCTTCCTCCATCAAGGCCACTAATTCAGGAAGCTTGTTACTCAGACTACGGGCATTGATACTCATTGTTCTCCATTTTTTGATGGCTTTACCTTCTGTTGCAGCATCCCCCACTGACCTTTCTACCTCGGTCTTTTTCTCGTTTAGTACCCTGTTTTGTAGGGAGAGGCTGGGATTTTTCTGCTGCTTATCAGTGCCTTCCCCCTTGACTAGTTTAAAAGCTTGCTAATGAAGCATTTAAACCGTTTGCTCAAAAGACTTGTTCCCTTCCTGGACAGATGCAGACCATCCTGCCAGTATAGGCTGGTGTCCTCCAGGTGGAACTCCAGTCCCCAATGAAGCCAAACCCCTGTGCTCCACACCATTTTTTCAACCATTCTTTAAGCTGCATGGTGCAAAGTACCCTCGCCTCACCCATGCCATTGACAGGCAGCACCTCTGAGAAGGATACTGTGAGTGCTACTTGTCTTAGGCCCCTCCCCAACTCTACAAAGTCCTCCTGAACTGCTCTAATCTCATGATGAGCCAAGTCATTTGTCCCTAGGTGGACAATGACATCCAGCTCAGACTTCCATGCAGCTGTTCTCATGATCCTGAGGATGCACTTCCTGTCCCTCCAAGCCATGGCACCAGGCAGGCACCTTACTTCAGTTTTCCCTGCTCCCCCAGTTCTATCCCCTAATAACTGAGTCCCCCACTAGGAGCTGCTTCCTTTCCCTGTAGTGTCCTCTGCCTCCTTCCTGTGGGCCTCCCTTGTGTCAGTTGTCCTCAGCCTCCTTAGTCTCCTCTGCGGGTGCATCCTGTGCTACATAAGCAGTTCCTCTGAGCCTCTCTCTCAAGCACTTTTCCTTTTACCCACCATCCTCACCTTCTCCTCTAGTGGTATCGTCTCTCTCCTTGGGATGCTTCCTAAAGTACCTTTAGCCAAGGGAATCATACTGTGGCACCTCTAGGGGTGGAACCCTCTTCAGGGTTTCATTGCCTTTGGTACCTCTACAGGGTGGTAATTCCTCTGGAATAGACAGCATGAACGGCCAAAACCAAGTAACACAGTTGCACAAGCATTACATCATACTGGCTGTGTAGGTCATTGAAATGCCATGGACCCATCCTGAAGTCAGTGTTACATTTTTTTTTCTTGATTGCAATCCTTAATATGAAATGGACTGTGAAAGCATTTTTCCAAAACAAGAAGCCTGCAGTGGTAATACCACACCAAGCAAGAAAATAAAGAGGAATTTGATGTTCCAGTGTTCATGGAAGACTTCTTTTGAATGAATAGCAGCCATCAAGAAAGGGCCCCTGTGTGCTTTCTGCAAAACCTGTGAATGTGACATTAGCATCAGTCATGGCAGATGGAATGATGTGCAGAGACACAAATCTTTTCAGAAGCATCATCAGAGTAGGAAGCATGCTGAAGGGAAGAAACTGATCCAGTTTTTCCAAGCACAGACAACATCAAAAGTTGTAATGGCTGAGGTGGCATTTGTTAACCTCTTAGCAGAGCACAACCTCTCATATTCTTGTGCAGATTACATATTGAAATTTATGAAGAAGTACTGCATGTGACGCTTGAACAGCTGGTTCTGATTAATCTATGCTTTTTGTAATATAAAAATGTGTTATTGAGTGTCTCTCATGAGACATGCTGTTTCAGCTAAAACATAAAAGCCAGGAGATAATTACAGGCTAGAAGAGACTTATATTAAGGATCTCCTGTTTATCTAGCTTAATTGTAGTTGTCAGCTGCTAGGCTGGAAAATCATAAACTTTTATGACATTTAGAGGAAGAATACAGGTTATGTCACTTTGGTGTGAAGTCATAAATGCTCCTTTGATATCTGTGAAGAGCAGGATGCTGCTCGTGGATGAAAGAAAGAACTTGGAAAATTACAGACTTACTTGGGAAGTCATATGGGGAAACAAGCTTTTTTTGCTGATATCACCTATTAATTTACCTCCTGACACAAGACATCCTGATTGTATAATTTTTAATACACAGAGGAGGAGCTGGGTGACATCATGGAGAAGGCAGGCTCAAGACAGTTGTTTAACTATGCTGTGACTGTCCTTTAGACACACACTTGTTTGGACTCTGAAGCTACAACATCTTTCAGCACTGTAAGAATATAAGAATACATTAGCTAGGCAAGGCTAAGTGTATGGTTGGTAGGAAATTGCACTTTTAAACCTTTTTTTTTTAAGTGATTGTAATGTTTTGTGATATATGGTTCTGTGTTTTACATTTTGCATTTTTATCTATTTTTAAGTAAACATCTCATTTTAAGAGACTACTTGGTGTGCCTTTGAAATTCTTTGACAAGTGAAGTATATATGGTTAAAGCTGACACTGTGCAAAGCTTACTGGTTTTACCAAACTGGGAAAAGGTAAGAGTTTATTCTGAGGTCTTTAATAGAGTTTTTAAGGGTTCATTTTGTACACCTGGTTAGGTGCCCATAGGTGAACGATACCTGCATCTCCTGAACAGCAGAATTATCTGAGCCTGTACGTTGGGTATGCTAGCAAGAGGTTCACAGTTTGAATCCCTCCAGAAACTTACTAAGGATAATACTAAGGAAGAAGAATGAGCAAGAAGCCAAAAGGCCCATAAACCTCATGTACTATCACTCAATAATGTGATAATGGCCCACATGATTTAAGATAGTTATCCAATCTAGATTTAAACTGAGCTTTGTTTTTACTTATAATAATAGACACAGGCAAACTATTCCAAGGTTTAATTATTCTTAAAGTATAGAAATATTTACATCTATTAATGTTAAAGGATTTACTTACTAATTGAAGTGGGTGACCTCTAATATTATAAGAATGATCCTTAAAGATCAAACCCATATCAACCATCAGATGAGGGTCCTGTATGACATCATATAAGAACAGAATATCTCCCCATAATCTATGAGTTTTAAGGTAGTACAAATCAAGCTTAGCCAGTCTATCCTCATATGATAGTTGGTGCAGTCCTACTAAGTTTTTGGTAAACCTACGCTGCACCCTCTCCAATTGAACAATATTAGCATTTTTATAAAGGCACCACAGTTGGGAAACATACTCCAAGTGAGGTCTCACATCTGCATTAAACAATGGCAATAACTCATTGGGATGTTTAGAAGTAATGTTTCATTTTATTGACCAAGCAACCTTATTAGCTTTTTTAATAACTTCATTAATATGATGTGAAAAGTCCAAATTATTTGAAATAATAATACCAAGATCTTTCTCATCTTTGTTTTCACTAAGGAGATGATGTTCTAACATATATGAGTTTCTTGGGTTAGAGGTACCCAAATGCATAAATTTACATTTTGAATAGTTTAACTGCATACCCCAATGAGTAACCCAATCATATATATGATTTAGGTCCTGCTGAATAGTTTTGAAATCCTCCAAGTTAGTACACGGGCCTCCAATCTTAATATCATCCGCATATTTAACAGATGAAGATAAACAATGGGAAGTAACATCTGATACAAAAATTTGAAAAAGGCATGGACCCAGTACAGACCCTTGAGGGACTCCACTGGTAACAAATCCAACCTCAGAGAAACATCCATTTATGCACACCTGTTGAGAGCGTTCGTTTAACCAATTTTTAATCCATAAGATAATGTAACGATTTATTTTTAAAGTAGTTAATTTAACCACAACAGCCCAATGAGGCATCACATCAAATGCCCTACAGAAATCCAAAAAAATAACATCACATGGTATGTGACAATTAGTCAGGGAACTAATGTTTTCATAAGAGCACATGAGGTTAGAATGGCAACCTCTGCCCTTCCTGAAACCGTTCTGTTCTTCATCCGCTGATATCAGGGTAGGAGATAAAATATCTTTAATTAATCTTTCCATCAATTTACAAATTGGTGATGTAAGGCTAATTGGTCGATAATTAGAGCTATCAGATTTTAGGCCTCTTTTATAAATGGGAACAATATTAGCACACTTTCACTGTTTCGGAACAAACTCATAGAATAAACAGGATTCAAACAGTAACTTAAATGGAATCAATAAACTCAATGACAGCAGAAACAATAAATGGCCTGATATAGTATCTGGACCTAAACAAGTTTTGCCTTTTAGAAGTTTTATTTTATTTACAATGTCCTTAATTTCAAACTCAACAGGTTTCATACCATCAACTTCCAAGTCAACATCAAAAGAGTATTCAGGTGAAAATTGTTTACAGAAGTTTTGATTGAATAAATCTGCCATGGATTTAGAGTCATGATAAATCTTGTTGCTGTCCTGTAAAGGGCCTACTTTACAGACAGGTTTATTTAAGGAGTTAATGTATGAAAAAAACACTTTACTATTTGATTTAGAAGCTTTGTTTGCTAAATAATATTCAAACTTCCGTTTAGATTTTTTTATTTCAACCTTACATTCCCTTTGCTTGGAAATGTATGCTGCCCAATTTGCAGAGTTATTATTTAGTTGACATTTTTTTATATTTCTTGCTCTTTTGCCGAACAAGTTTCTTAATGAAAGGAGTTAACCATTTTGGTTGATTTTTACCATTTTTGTATTTATTAACACATGGAATATAGTTATCTCTAACCAAAATTAATTTGTTAAAGAGTAACTCCCAAAATTGCTCAATAGTAAGTTTGGAATGTTCATGTACCTAGTCAACCTGGTCAAGAGTTTCTAACGTTCCATCAATATCAGTTTATTATAGCAATAAACTAGTGAAGATTCAGGAGTCATTTTGGTTGGGCACTGCAATTTGAATGAGATAACACAGTGGTCACTATTTCCCAGAGGTGCTTCTTTACTCACTTCATATATATTCAAATTATCCTGATGTAGGAATACATCCAAAAGATTATTCCCATGAGTAGGGAATGTAACACTCTGTTTTAAATGCAGTTGAGTGCTAATAGTTAAGAGTTTTTTTCCCATTTAAAGATGTTGCATTTAATAAATCCCAATCTACATCAGGTAAATTTAAATCACCAAGAAGAATTATATTCCCTAACTCACACGCGGTTTCCATTTCTAATAAAATTGCATGAATATATTCCATCGAAGAATTTGGAGGCTGATAACAAGTGACCAAAATAAGTGTTACCGAAGTAGAGTTTATAACTTTCAGCCATTTACTTTCGGTATTTATATTATGTTTCTTAATTTGACATGATAGATCTAGACTATTTAACTGTTTGTGCAAAAAGAAACTTGAGACCAAAGGTTGATTTGAACCCAGAAAACAGACAGGAGGGTTACCCTGTTTCTGTTTCCTGTTCACAAGACTGTGCTCGGAGATTGGCACTGTGGGAGCAGAGGGCCTGACCTGCTGAATGGGTTTGTGACAGATTGGTTGGCAGCGGTGTGCATAAGTTTGGTATTAAAAGCTTTTATTGTTTAGAGTGTTGGCTTGATACTGCACAGCTCACTTGCAAAAAAAAGAAAAAGGCAGTGATTTATTTTTAAAAGGAAACAGAACTATACCACTTGGCTTACAGTTGAGTTCCTACCTGTTTTATTTTTTTTTTCTAAAGTGCAAGTCAGAGTAGCCGTAGTTAGGGAAGAAGATGGCTTCCAACTCCAGCAGGCACACTGTAGACTACTTAAAGCAGTTGTGCATGGACAGAGGATTCCCATTCGAGATGAAAGCCACCAAGCATAACCTGGTGGATGCCCTGGTGGTAGCAGATACCCAGAGCACCGAGTCACAGACAGTGACTGTAAGGGACCGAACCTTGAATGTGTAAGGGCTAGTGGCTAATGTGGTGTCCAGATCCAATGGGGAGGGCAGCAGGGCCACTGTCAGTGAAAGGCCACAGCAGCAGAGGAAGGTCACCAACATTCTGGAGCCAGAAGTACTCAGGCTGCAAATTAAGTTGAGCAGAATGGAGCTGGAGTTCCAGAAAGCAGAGAAGCAGGAACAGAGAGCTGCAGAGGAGAAGAGGGAGCAAGAATGCAGAGAGGCTGAGCGAGAATGCTGAGAGGCAGAGTGAGAACAGCGAGCTGCAGAGGAGATGAGGGAACAAGAACAGAGGGGGCAGAGCGAGAATGCTGAGAGGCAGAGTGAGAACAGCAAGAGGCTGACCGTGAGGAGCATGAGCGCCAGAGGCAACATGAACTGGAGAAGCTACGACTCCAGCCAGTGGCACCAGAGTAGGTAAGTGGCTTGGGTTTAACTGGGATGACAGGACTGGGTTACAAATTGAATTCCAAATTGATAGTGAATTTAAAGAGGGGGAGGATATGGATGCCTTTTTAAATTCTTTTGAAAAAGTTTGTATTCAAGCTAAAATTCCTAGAGAATCCTGGAGCTTCCAGCTATCCCTGCTACTTACTGGGAAAGCTAGGGATGTATTGGGTCAAATGGACAATGAGGACAGTGATGATTACAGCAAACTTAAAGCTGCACTGTTAAAGAAATTTGAATTAACTGCTGAATCATACAGAGCTAAATTCCGTAAGCTCAGGAGAAGCCGTGACATGAGCTACAAGGAGCTAGCCATGAAACAACGTCAGTTTTTAAAATGTTGGTGGGAAGGAATTGAAGCAAACTCTGTTGATAAAATTGAAAATGTGATTTTGTTAGAACAGTTTTCTGGGCATTCCCAGCAGAGCTGAAAACCTGGCTGGAGAACCAAGATCCCAAAACAGTGCAAGAGGCTGCTGAACTCTCGGACTGCTATGCCAAGAGCAGACCTGCTCTGAGAGCAAATGAGGTGGGCGTGGCAGTGCAGAAAGGGAAAAGTGCACCTTCAGGGCAGCTAAAACCCTCACTGCCTCCACTGAAACCAGTTAGCCCCAGGGTTCAGAGAAAAGATTTCTCTGAGAAAAGAAATGAATGTTGATTGTGTAAAGAAACTGGGCATATTGCCAGACAGTGTCCCAAAAAGGCAAGCAATACACAACAGGGGGCTAGGAAAGAAGTGGGTTGTTTGTGTGTCCTTGGAAGCATGTCTGGGAACATGAGGGAGCACATGCACCCAGTCATGGTGAATGGTGTACAGACGCAAGGGTTAAGGGACACAGGGGCATCCTTGACCTTGGTAAAGGGGATCTAGTAAAGCTGAGCCAGCTTATACCCAATAAATACATCGCTGTACAGGACTTTACTGGTGAAGAGAAAACATTGCCCCTCACTAGTGTTCTCCTAGACTGGGGTGAAACAGGGGGAACTGTGCAACAGGTGGCTGTAGCCAAAACCTTAGCAGTGGATGTGATCCAGGGCAACAATCTCAAACAAGGGATGGTGTGTGCAGTTACCCATAGCCAAGTTGCAAGGGAAAATGGTAGTTCCCTGAACCCCACAGAAGCGATTGTGAAAACCACTGAGAGGCTGGTTCCCCAGCCTGTGTCTCCTGATATGGAGATTAATGAAAAGGTTGTAGAAATTTCCCCAGTAGCAGTTAACCACACAGCTACAGAGGGTTACTCTGAGGAGGGAGGGTGACCCATTGTCAGAGGGTTGGGATTGACAGTGATCCTGGGTGCCCTGATGCTAGTGCTAGGGACCCCAGTTTAGTGACTGAAGGGGACCTGTCCCATGCCTTGGGAATGAGTGAGGAGTTTGCAGCTGCTCAGAGAAGTGACCCTAGTCTAGAGAAGCTGAGGGCTTGGGCAGACTCTGATGGAGCACAAGGAGGTGATGGTAAACAGAAGGTTTATTGGGAAAATGGACTGATGTGTACTCAGGTTGTGCAGAAAGAGGGAGGGGTGCTAGGCAGGCAGCTTGTTATTCCCCAGGGGTATCATGAGCAGTTACTCAAGACTGCGCATGATATTCCCTTGTCTGGTCATCTGGGAATTACGTGCACTATGCAGCAGTTGGCCCAGAATTTCTATTGGCCAAACTTCACCCAGCAGGTAAAGGAGTATTGTAGGTCTTGTCACCAGTGCCAAGAAATAGGGAAGGCGAGCAAGAAAATCCAAGCCACCCTGATTCCATTGTCCATAGTAGAGAAGCCATTCCAGATGGTGGGAATGGATATTGTGGGGCCTTTATGTACCCCCAGCTCCTCAGGGAAGAGATTCATCCTGACTGTGGTGGATTATGCCACCCAGTACCCAGAGGCAGTAGCCCTATCCTCACTGAGGACAGACAAAGTGGCAGATGCCTTACTTGGGATTTTCTCCCATGTTGGGTTTCTGCAGGAGGTTATCACCGATCAAGGGGGTTCCTTCATGTCGGACCTGATGAAATGTTTATGGGAGAAGTGTGGGGTGGTGCAGAGATGCACAACACCTTATCACCCACAAGCCAGTGGGCTTGTGGAAAGATTTGATGGTACCCTGAAGTCAATATTTGAGGTGTTTTCTGAACAGCATGGGAGGAACTGGAAGAAATACCTTCCCAACCTGTTGTTTGCATACAGGGAGGTGCCCCAAGAGTTGACAGGATTTTACCCCTTCAAACTCTTATATGGACGCCGTGTATGTGGGCCCCTAGACCTGATCCAGGAGGACTGGGAAGGCAAGCATGCCACCCAGGGAACTCCCATTGTGGATTACATCCTTCAGTTTGGGGAAAGGCTGAAAAAGCTTGTGGGGACAGCCCAGAGCAACCTGGCAGCTGCCCGACAGAAACAAAAAGTGTAGTACAACTGCAGATCCAGAGCTCACTCGTACATGGTGGGTCAGGAAGTCATGGTCCTTATTCCGGTCCAGAAAGACAAGCTGCAGGCTGAGTGAACAGGACAGTACAAAGTGGTTAGGAAGGTAAATTATGTGAACTATATTATAGAGTTACCTGACAGAAGACAGAGAGAAAGGATGTACCATGTCAACATGATGAAGCCATATGCAAATAGGGCTGACATGGTGTTTGCAGTGTGTAGTCCTGGGACAGATGAAGGAGACCCCCCTTCTGGACTTGCTGGAAGGAAGAAAGAAAGTGGAAGTCCTCTGTGGAGGCAGTTAAATTGTCTCTCCAGGTGACCCCAGACAAGATCCAGGAAGTAAGGGAAGTTTTAGCAGACTTTGCCCCATTGTTTAGCACCAAGCCTGGACTAATCCCCTTAGCGACGCACGATGTGGAGACAGAGACAGAGACGCCCATACAGCAGACAGCATATTGGGTGTCAGAGGTAGTCCAAAAGGACTTTAGGAGGGAAGTGGAGGAGATGCTGGATTTAAGGGTAATCCAGAGATCACACAGCCCCTGGCCTCACCCGTAGTCCTTGTGCCCAAGCCAGATGGCTCTATTCATTTCTGTGTGGACCATCTTGGACTGAATGCAGTCACAAAGTCAGACACCCACCTGATGCCCCAGACAGATGAACTCCTGGACAAGTTGGGGGGGTGAACTACCTTATGACCATTGAACTGACCAAGGGGTATTGGCAGGTAGAGTTGACGGACAGAACTAGGGAGAGGCCAGCCTTCATCACTCCGATAGGCTTATTTGAATTCAAAGTAATGCCTTTCGGAATGAAGAATGCACCTGCCACTTTCCAAAGGTTGGTGAACCAGGTGTTAAATGGTGCTGAGGAGTACGCCGTGGCATACCTGGATGACATTGCCATTTTTAGTACCAGCTGGGAGGAACACCTATCCCACCTTAGGGAAGTGCTGGGCAAGATACAGAGGGCCAGACTCACTGGCAAAGCCAGTAAGTGCCAGGTGGCCATGGGAGAAGTGGTATACCTCGGGCATGTGGTAGGCTGAGGACATCTCTGTCCTAACCAAATAAAGATAGAGGTAATCCAGGTGTGGCCCAGACCAGAAACACAGAAGCAGGTCAAGAGTTTCCTCAGGACAACAGGGTATTATAGAAAATTTGTACCCAATTACAGTGCCCTGGCTGCTCCCCTATCTGACCTGATAAAGAAAAGGATGCCAAAGAAAATTACCTGGGGACCAGCCTGTGAAGAAGCCTTTACCAGATTGAAGGAGGCACTGTGCAGTGCTCCTGTTTTGACAAGTCCTTACTATAGCAGACCCTTTATCGTTCAGACTGATGCCTCAGACATGGATATTGGGGCAGTACTGAGTCAGGCATCCAACCAAGGGAAAGTTCATCCTGTAGCATATCTGAGTAAAACGTTACTTCCCAGGGAGCAGGCATACTCCACTGTGGAAAAGGAATGTCTTGCTATAGTGTGGGCCCTAAAAATGTTGGAGTCATACTTGTATGGGAAGCATTTTGTGGTACAGACTGACCACCGCCCCCTGGTTTGGCTGATGCAGAAGGGAAAAAACAATAGTAGATTGCAAAGATGGGGTCTTGCTTTGCAAGGGTATTATATGACAATATTACAGAGGGCTGGAGTGAACAATCAGAACTCAGATGGGTTGTCTTGCATCTATGAGGAGTGATCTGATTTGGGAAGCTTATCCCATGCAGGGGATAGAGCCCCCAAATTCAGTCTAGGTAGGGAGGATTGTGACGCTTGTACAGCTGGTTCTGATTAATCTATGCTTTTTGTAATATAAAAATGTGTTATTGAGTGTCTCTCGTGAGACATGCTGTTTTAGTTAAAAGATAAAAGCCAGGAGATAATTACAGGCTAGAAGAGACTTATATTAAGGATCTCCTGTTTATCTAGCTTAACCGTAGCTGCCATCTGCTAGGCTGGAAAATCATAAACTTTTATCATGTTTAGAGGAAGAATACAGGTTATGTCACTTTGGTGTGACATCTTAAATGCTCCTTTGATGTCTGTGAAAAGCAGGATGCTGTTCATGGATGAAAGAAAGAACTTGGAAAATTACAGACTTACTTGGGAAGTCATATGGGGAAACAAGCTTTTTCTGCTGATGTCACCTATTAATTTACCTCCTGACACAAGACATCCTGATTGTTTAATTTTTAATACACAGAGGAGGAGGAGTTGGGTGACATCATGGAGAAGGCAGGCTCAAGAGAGTTGTTTTAATTCTGCTGTGACTGTCCTTTAGACACACACACGTTTGGACTCTGAAGCTACAACATCTTTCAGCACTGTAAGAATATCAGAATACATTAGCTAGGCAAGGCTAAGTGTATGGTTGGTAGGAAATTGCACTTTTAAACCTATTTTTTAAGTGATTGTAATGTTTTGTGATATATGGTTCTGTGTTTTACATTTTACATTCTTATCTATTTTTAAGTAAACATCTCATTTTAAGGGACTACTTGGTGTGCCTTTGAAATTCTTTCTTTGACAAGTGAAGCATATATGGTTAAAGCTGACACTGTGCAAAGCTTACTGGTTTTACCAAACTGGGAAAAGGTAAGAGTTTATTCTGAGGTCTTTAATAGAGTTTTTAAGGGTTCATTTTGTACACCTTTTTAGGTGCCCATAAGCGAAAGATATCTGGCATCCCCCGAAAGAGCAGAATTATCTGAGCCTGTACATTGGGTACTCTAGCAAGAGATTCACAGTTTGAATCCCTCCAGAAACTTGAGACCAAAGGTTGATTGGAACCCACAAAACAAACAGTAGGGTTACCCTGTTTCTGTTTCCTGTTCACAAGACTGCGCTCGGGGGTTGACACTGTAGGAGCAGAGAGCCTCACCTTCTGAGTGGGTTTGTGACACTGCACAGATCAGGAGGTGGTGAAGAAGTTGAGATGTGGAGCAACAAACTCCACTTGCACTGCCAGAGATGTCCTAGGTCCAAGATACCAGGTGAATGTATCTTCCCTTTTTTGTCGGGTACCATTTTGCTTCTACATTGACCAAAGTACTGACCTGGAGATGAAAACCTACTGGTCATCCTTGCAGGTTGCTTTGATATTCTACAGGGAACCAATGTCATATGCTTTCTTGATATGCCAGCATGCACTTCTGGAACTGGACAAGCCATGTTTGATTGCATAATGCAAACCCTTGAACAGCTGAACGTCCCTGTGATAAACATGGTTGCATTTTCATCCGGCATTGCTGTTGCAGTGATTGGAAAGCATAACTTAGTGTTTTCAAGACTGGAACGGGTGAACCCCAACATAATAATCATGGGAAGTCTTTGCCATCTGTTGGACCTTTGCTTCAAATCAGGGATCAAGGCCTTGTCCTCATCTGTCAAATAACATATTTTTGACATTTAATGCAATTTTTCCTCAAGTTCTCTACATCAGCAGCAACTGAAGGAGTTTGCTCTGTTCCTGGACATTAAGCCATTAAAAATTAGAAATATGCACCAGCAAGATGGCTCATTTGGAACAAAGTAGTGCAAAGAATGATTGACATTTGGCCAGCTCTGCTGTCTTACTTTATGTCCGTTGAACCCTGAAGGGCCAAAGTCAAACTGACAAGTGAACCCTGAGCAGCCAAGAAGTTCAAATGACCTTTCTTTTCTTAAAATATGCCCTTGAGCCACTCTGTCAATTCAAAAGAAAACTTTAGAGCATGGAGAGCCAACTGATGACTCTTTAGGAGGAAATCTGCAAATTAACCCAGTTGTATGCCAGCAGGGTTTTGCAACCCGAGAGCGCAGTCACCTTATGTAAAGAAAATGAAGTCATGGATCCAAAGAGTAAGGCAAACTTTCTGCCACTACAAGAAATCCATGTTGGCCCTGAAGTACAAGACTTTATGGCAAGTGCAAACAATGAAGACATTTTTGGAGCACCAGTGGAGCTAAACATTTACAAGAAAGCCAAATCATTTTACTCTGGTGTGCGACAAAAGATTCTGACAAATTTCCCACTAAAAAGCAACATCCTGAAAGATGTGTCTACACTTCTGGATCAATCACTAAAGTTAAAGACTTCTGGAAGTACTGTGGTGAACCTGGGCAAGTAGCTTGGTGTATGCATGCCAATATACATGCTGAATATGACCATGTTCAAGATGAATTTGACACATACCAGTTTGCAGAAACTGGATGTGCACAGGCATTTGCAACAAAATCCTCTGTTCTGAAGGGCATCCTGTGACATCGTTATACTGAAGTAGGCCTACCAAAGCAGCTGACCCACTTTCCAACACATATCAACAGGGAACGTAAATAGAGAAGGTGACGGATGGGGGTACATGAATGGTGATGGGATGTCACTGTATGTACATGTGCACGGGGTGGTGGGAGTGAGCACGCTGAGCAAGGGGTGGGACGGAGGGAGGGTTTGTCAGTGGTGGTGCCGTGGAGAGCTGCCAAGCTGGCTCTGTGGTGTGGTGGTGGGTGCTGGGCTGGGATGGGGTTGCCAGGATGCTGGGTTTGGGTCCAGGTGCAGGTGTATTTTGTTGCACCCATCCCAGGTAGTGCTATTTTTATTTTTTAGTATTTGCACCCCCCGACATGCACCCCCCCGGAGTTGAAAATCCTAATGTAGGGTGGTGCGGGGGGTGAAGACTCCTGCAGTGGGGTGGTGTGGGAGGCACAGTCCCCCTCATGAAATAAAACTGCCGTGTCCTTTGCACCATTTTGTTTTGTGCCAGGGGTGTACATTGCCAAAATTGAATTTCGGCGATGTACACTCGCCATAAGAATGATCGCCTTTTGGCAATCGCTCTTATGACATAGAACCTTCTGAAGTACTGGGGCATGATGCTTTGTGGCGTGGTTGCCAGAATAACACAGTGGTAGAGACACTGCCTCTGGTGCAACGGGTCAGTGGTTCAAAACCCAGCATTTAACAAATGCTGGGGGGGGGGTAGAGGAGTTGTGAAAACTAGGGATGAAACTTCAGGGGAGTAATGACAAGTTTAAGCAGTAGGTAAGACTAGAGGGATGTTGGGGTGTATTAGTAGGCATATCACAAGTCGTAAAAGGGAGGTAATAATCCCTCTTTACAAGACACTGGTTAGGCCCCATCTGGAGTACTGCATGCAGTACTGGAGGCCACACCTTCACAAGGACATTAACCAAATTGAGGCAGTTCAGAGAAGGGCAACCAAAATGGTTCAAGGATTGCATCAGAAAACATATGAGGACAGATTGATGGAGCTCAATATGTATATATTAGAGCAAGGGAGGGACAGCAGTGATATGATCGAAACATTCAAACACCTTAAGGGCATTAACAAGGTGAAACAGTCTAACATGTTTCAATATAAGAAAAATATCAGGAGAAGAGAACACAGCATGAGATTAGAGGGAGGCCGATTAAGGGGTAATGTGAGGAAGTTCTTTTTCACAGAAAGGGTGGTGGATGCATGGAACAGCCTACTTCAGGAAGTGGTGGATATGAATATAGTGCAGGTCTTCAAACAGGCATGGGATAGGCATAAGGGAGCAATGCAGATGAGTATGAATAGATAGTCCATTGACAGAGGACAGGCCTATGGCACATTCATAAGGTAGAAAAAATGGACAGACTGGATGGGCCTTGTGGTCCTTATCTGCCATCAACTTCTATGTTTCTATGTTTCTAGCGGCAACGATAGGCCCTTATTCAGGTGTCTAATGGAGACCATCTTATGCCTACCTCATTCAAATGCTGAGCCAGGGCAAGCCTTCAGCATAGTTAGAAAAGTTAAAACTGAACTGAGACAGTCCTTAAATTTAAAGACTTTGAACTCTTTACCCACAATAAAAATGAATGAAGACCGAAATTGCTTAGGCGTACAGTAACTCACACAAAGGATGTCTTAGAAGCTGCAGAAAAAACAACCATGCTATACAACAGGGAGCACCTTGCAGTGAAAGATAAGTAAAAGTGACTGTAAACCAAACAAAAGTTATTCTTTGTACCACAAAGAAAAAATATCCCTCTGTCTCCAGTTCTCTGCCTTTTACTGTATATTCACACTGAAGGAATCATTTAGTATGTACTAGAATATAAAATATTGTGCATATGTACATAGGTTTTCATTTTCATCTGTCTGTATCGATTTTTAATTAAATGCATTCAAAATAGAAATGTGTAAATAGCCAAAAATAAAGTTTTGAAGTAAAATGTCATGTTCTGCATTGTGTTCTTTATGAAATATTCAAGAAGTCTATGGGCAGGATTTTCAATGCTCTGGGAATGTTGCAAGCCCCTGGTGCACCAAATATATGACGCACGGGGCTTGAGGCATTCCCTTGTTGGCGATCAGGATTTTCCATCCCTTGTGCTGATCGCTGCAGTTTAGACCACAGTTTTGTGGTGTAGCGTATGCCACTCCCTGGAATCTAAGAAGTGGTGCTTGCACCAGAGCATTGATACAAGCAGCCATAAAGCATGGAAACTGTCACAACTGCACCTGAGAATGGAAATTCGGGTGCAGTTGCAGCAAAGAGGGTTGGTGCACCGCAGAAGTTTAAGTCCCATGGCGCAGGGCTGGATGCAAGCCCTGCACGCACACTGGAAAAGCTGGCCCTATGAGTTTCACACATTTGAAGAAATGCAAAAATTTTGATGCAGCACTATATGTCACGTGAGAAATGGTGTCCCTGATTTTGAGCATTTGTTCCTGATTTTAAAGGGCAGGTTCCCTCATTTGAGGCGAGAGGTATGGCAATGTTTTGTAGCCATCTTCCCCACACCAGTGGCTTGTTGAGGAGTAACAGTTACAAAAATACATCTTTAGAGTGAACCAGTAACTTGATTTGATATTTTACTGCCTCTTTTTTTTGGCCAGGGGCATCACTAAGATGAAGACTCAAAAATATCCTCTTCTGAGAGATGTGAGCATCTTAGAGCAACCCCATTCCCTCACTTGCTTATTCTATTTCTCCCCATTTTGTCCACTGGTTCCTCCTGTCCATCACTTCCCTGGCCACACTGTTCCCCCAGTGAGGGAGGCAGGTGAGTGGTAGCCTTCTCAGCTGATGCCAGTGTCACTCTGTAGTCATCCAGCATGCCATGCACAAATGCCTCCCTCCTTTCTTCTCTGAGAGCTGAGTGCCTTAACACCATGACAAGCCCAGACTGGGGAAGAACCATATTGAACAACAAGCTCTTTAAAGATACAATTTCTGGAGTCCGCATCACATCCCTTTTGTTGTGACAGAGTTCCTTATGATCCATTAGTTACATTTGGCAATCCTCTTGCAAACTGCAAGACATTAAATATAGCTCAATCATTTAATCACAGAACAAATTTGACTGTAAGCATCCAGCCACATCAAAATTGTCCAAACAGACCATTTGCACAGTGACAGAGCTGCCACTCATGATACCAATTACCCAGGTTTGGGAATGGGTTTTGGAAGTCATGACTGGCTGGAGGAAGCTAATTGAGCATTCTACCAGATGCTCTACCTCTCTGTGGAGTAAGGGAGCCAGAATGAGGCTCCCTACTGTCATCTGGGTGGTCACAAGTGGTCAGGCAGCTGGAGATGCAGCATGGGAACTGGGATGTTGACATGCTGTGGTAATTGGGTAAATCCAGAAGCACAGCAGCAGCATGTCACTGGCACCCTTGGGTCCCACAAAGCCAACTGCCCACTGCACCACCCAAAATTTTTTGGCCCTGCAAGGGTAGGTCTGGGGCTCCAAACTCCATTACCATAGAGGGGAAAGTCTGTGGTATGAGGTAGTAGGGAGTGAAGAAACAGAGAAGGTGGGACTGGGGCTGGGAGGTCAAACAAACCAAAAATGTTATACAACTTATTAGTGATATGATGGGTACAGATTTACAACCCTTTTCACTGAGAATGGAGAATGTTGACATGCACACTTCCACTTGTCTGTTCAAATATAAGATTTTTAATTCCTCCTGTATTGCCTGTTTCCATTCTCAGCTGGAAAAGCCAGCACCATGGGCTGTGGGTGCTCTGGTGAAAATCACAGATGCAGGACAGAAAACCAGGCACTCAGTCAGTTGTTAATATATATAGAGTTATGCTCTATGGGGGAATATCATGAGGAGATACCCCCGACTGTGCATATCGGGGGCGTTCATGCTGAAACCTGCTATGCGGTGAAGAACGTGGCCTCTCTGAGGGAGAGATGCTGATAAAAGAAAAAGAATGTAGTGGGGTTTTTTACAGAAATGTTACTGTTCTTTCTGCTCTCCTTATCTCTCTTCGCCTTCTGGGGATTAGTTCTCTCCGTAAGTTAATTTTGTGACAAACGGTTCGCAAAAACAGCATTGTAAATGCTCGGTTATGGTGTTTCCAGGATCTCTGTAATTTACAACGGAGGGGTATGTCAAAACAGTATCGCTGAATAGCAACGATTTTGAGAGTGTTACATGACTGAGAGAGAACTGTTTCATTATCTTTCAGCAGAGAGAATTTAGAATTTGAAGAGCCTTGTATGAGAACTTTACCTAACCAGCAGCGGTACCCTGGGAAAGACTCTTTAATTACAGCTGCTAAAGGGACAGGCAATCCCCTGCCTTGGAAAGTCCAGGACAGTGGTTTATTTCATTATAAAACTGCTTTGGATAATACTGCTGCAGTTTTGGATGATAATAAAACATATACCCTTACTTCCAGTATAAAAGCAAAGAAAAAAGGGAGACAATCTAAATTAAAGCTTTGCAGAAAACAAAGTGAAGTCTCCATACAGCTGAGGTCCTCGCCTCTCTGACCTGTTTTTATGATATTTTTGACAAAGGGGGAAAGGAAAACTCAGCACTTATGGCTTCTACATCAAAACCCAGAAGATCTCAGAACAGGGATGGTGGAGGGGGAGGACTACAGAGCTTGATAAAGGGGGGTGAGAAGAGTACTAATATACCAGATGAAACACCTAGTGAGAGTGAAGAAAGAATAAAGGAAACTTTGTTAAAAGAAATGAAGAAAGTGTTTTCCTCAGTTAATTCAGCTGTTTCCTCATTATCAAACAAATTATCAGAAGCTGTGGAGAAATTTGAGGGACTGGCTTTACGAACTACAGAATGTGAGGACCGTTTGGGGAAAATAGAAGATATCATGCCTGGACTTAGTAAGAATGTGGAAAAAGGTAGCAAAGAGCTGGAATTTCTGAAAGCTAAATTAGAAGATCTGGAAACTAGATCTTGGTGGGCAAATTTAAAGATTGGGGGCCTGCCAGAGGGGTCAGAAGGCCCAGACCCATTATTCTATTATGAAGAGCTCTTGACTACAGCTATGGGACTTCAATATCCCTTACAAAAAAAATCTGAATTGGATAGGGCCCATAGAGCTTTTGGTTTAAAGAATGATCAAGTTAGACCAAGATTTCTGTATGTTAAAACTTTAAAATACCAGGATAGGGAGAAAATCATTTTGAAAGCAAGGATAGACAAGGGCTTATATTATAGGGGTATGAAATTGCAGATTTATCCAGATATTCCCCCAATGGTCTTACAAAAGAGAAAAAGCTTTGATAATATTAGGGATAGACTTAGGAAAGAAGGCATTTTGTTCACAATGCTATACCCTGCTAAACGTAGGGTGAATATGGATGGCAGAGTGGCGTTCTTTTTTTCCCTGGAGGAGGTGGAAGAGGCTTTAGCTTCTAGAGCAAAGAACTCTGATAATACTCCAGGACATGAATCCCAGAACCAAACATCATAAAATAAAGAATGGTATAGATTAAGTTTGGATGGCTTGTTGAAAGGAGAAATTAGGAAGGGGAGAGAGAGACGGGGAGATAAGGTTTAGGCAAGGGCAAAACAAATATGTTGCATAGATAGATCTCTTGGAGACACCGAAAGGAAGTTCTTCAGTTTTTCTTCTTCTGTCGCTCAGTGAGGTTTAAGTGACTTCAATGGGGGGTGTAAGGAATATCCGTTCGATTTTAGGATGCCCAAAAAGTGGGAGGAAGGGTTTGGTTTCAAGATATTTTTCTTTCTTTTTGGTTTGCAAATTTATTTTTTTTGAAAATAGGACATAACAAAAAAAAAGGAAATAAAATAAGGAAAAACAGAGCATGGGTGCAATTGTTTAATCATTTTTGTGTGGACCTTTCAGATTGGTATTTTTGCCTATCCTTTGGAACTGCTAACAAAATGGGGAAAAATATTTTTTTATATTTTTTTTCTTTTCTCTCTTTCTGTTACAACAAAAACTGTAAAATATAAATACAAAAGGGAGTTAACAATAAAGGTTATGGGTCCTTCCAGAGGCACTAACAATATTATTAGGGGAGGAACAAATAAAGACAGCAGGGTACAAACAAGAAGGGGTTTAACATTTTTTATATGATGGATTTTAATGTGCTGTCATGGAATTTGAATTGGGCAAGGGACAGAGCAAAATTAGAAAGATAATTAAAACAGCCAATAAGAGGGGTATAGATTGTTTATTACTTCAAGAAACACATTTCACAAGTGTAGATGCAAAGTTTTATGGAAATAAGTTTAAAGCTACAGGCTATTTTACAGCTTATTCTGCCTTGTCCAGAAGGGTGGCTATATATACAAAAAAGCATCAGGATCACAAACTTTGTAAATTGAAGGTGGATCAAAAGGAAAGATTTGTAATACTAGAAATTATATTTTGGGAAATGAAATATACTTTGGCTTCTACATATGCTCCAAATATTGAAGATCCAGTTTTTTTTTTCAGATCTTATGTTGGAAATAGTTCAAATGGATTCATCAGTTATTATTGGTGAGGATTTTAACTTAACCCTTCATTATTTGGATAGAGTTCCTGCTGCATTAGATAGAAAGAAAAGGGCACTGGCTCTGTTAAAACAAATTATGAAAGATCAACACCTTCAGGTACCATTTAGGTCCCTTTTTCCAACATTAAAAAAGTTTTCAAATTTTCCGGAAGTTCATAATACTTTCTCCAGGTTGGATTTTTTTCTGATCTCTCAGTCCTTGATTAAAAATGTTGTACATCTAACATACGAGCCTATTAGGGTATCAGATCATGCACCAGTTTGGTTAAAACTCAAGATCTCTTCAATATACCCATTACCTATGTATAAATGGTTTAAGGATAATTCTTTGTGGCATTTTCCAGGATTTATAGAAACAATAAAACAGGAAATAGAATGGTATTGGGAAATTAATACTTTTAAGAACAAAATCTTTTGATGGTTTGGGATTCAATGAAAGCTTATATAAGGGGTTGGATTGCAGCACAGGTAGGTGTAAGGAAAAAATCTTGGGCATTACAGGTAGGGAGGTTAGAACAAAAATTACTCTTAGCTCAAGATAAGCATGCACTTAGTAGATCAGAACAAACAGAAACTAAAATGATGATAGTTAGGGATACATTGGAACAATTATTACAGGAACAGGTGGATATTGAAACATATCAGATAAGGGCTAAATATTATTATGAAGGTGATCTTCCGGGTAAACTTTTAGCTTACCAAATCAGAAATGAGGCAAACAACAATTCAATTCCATAAATAAGGGATGAAAAACAAGTATTAACAACAGAACAAGGAATTAATGTGACTTTTACACAGTTCTATACAAAATTAAACACCCCTGAGCAGCACACAGATAACATTCTAATTAGAGATTATTTAGGAGCATTAGAATTACCACAATGGTCTGAACAGGAGATGGATGGGTTAAATAAAGATCTAATGGAAGAAGAAATCATAGCAATGATTAGAAATTCCCCAAATGGTAAGAGCCCAGGCTCTGATGGCTTACCTTTTGAATATTGTAAATATTTGGTGGACATATTGGCTCCAAAACTTAGGGAGGTTTTTTCTTACATAATTACAAATAAAAAACTACCACCATCTTTTGACCAGGCAGATATTATATTAATTCAAAAAAAGGGGAAGGTTGAGGATCAGTGTGGCTCTTATCTTTCTATATCATTGTTAAATAGCGATTATAAAATTTACACAAAGATTTTGTCAAAAAGATTGGCAAAGACTATGGGTAAAGTTATACACTCAGATCAAATTGGGTTTATAGAACATTGGATATTATATCATCATATTAGAAGGGCAGTTAATCTGATCCAGGCATATGCAGGAACGGACACTGCACTTCTCTCATTAGATGCAGAGAAAGCATTCCATACAGTGCAGTGGCCATTCTTGTTTGAAACCTTGAAATGTTATGGGATGGAGGGAAACTTCCTGGACCAGATAAGGTTAATTTATAAAAATCCACAAGCAAGAGTTAAGACAAATAGAAATTATTCATCATTTTTTCAGTTATTTAGTGGGACTAGGCAGGGGTGTCCACTTTCCCCATTATTATTTGCTCTATTTTTGGAGCCATTGGCCATTAAGATTAGGTCTTTGGAGTCTTCACTGTGCATATTAGTAGGAGAGGTATTTAATAGTATAATGCTTTATGCAGATGGTATTCTGCTTACAATAAAAAATCCCAATAATCAATTATCTATCATTATGGGGATATTGCAGGAATTTGGGGTGGTTTCTGGATACCGGGTGAACTGGAATAAAACAGAAGCTTTGTATCTTGGAACTCCCCTCCACATAAATAACTCTCAGTTTCCAGCAATAAATAAAGAAAATATAAAATATTTAGGTGTATACCTAACTCAGAATATGAATAAAATAATACAGTTGAATTATAATCCATTAATAGATGATCTTAAAAAAGATCTTGATAAATGGCAATATCTTCCACTACCATTAAAAGGTAGAGTGAGCATTCTCAATATGATGTTCTACCTAGATTTTAATTAATTTATTTATTTATTTGTACATCAGTTTACAACCTTTGAGCCAGAGGCTCATTTCCAAAGGTACCTCATCACATTGAGGACAAATACATAACAAACTCTTTGTTACAGCATACAAGTTACATAGTTTATCAAACACATATGGTTACAAACATTTGTACAGACAAAACCAGTTTAGTTACAATGGTACATTCTTCATGAGGGAATGAGCAGAAATAGCAGGGTGATAGCAGTTGAATGGGCAACGGGGCAAGGTTGAGTGAAGTGAGATGAGGTGCCGCTCAGCGAGCTTTGTCAGTGCATAGTGAGCTATGCCTCATTTAGAGAAAGGTGCAGCTACACGTATTAAATAGTTGGCTCCAAAGTGCGGTTTTGAAGTTGGAGATCATGGGGACGTCAGAGATGGGGATAGGGTGCGAGTTATACCAGGATGGAGCTCTATAGCAGAAGGACCTCTGTCCATGTTTCAGACTATTCCAGTAATACTGAAAGAAACTTTTTTTTTAATTAGATAGAATAATCAGGGGTTTTCTTTGGCAAGGAAAACATTCTAGAATAGCACTTCAAAAATTATATTTGCATCAAACTAAGGGGGGGGGGTTAAATTGTCTAAATTTCCATTTTTATTATGTAGCAGCCCAATTGGAGATAGTCTATCACTGGTTTCATAAATTAGACAACCCTTTAGTGGCTGGATTGGCAGCAGAACAGAAAGCTCTTGGGGGTTTAGAGTTAGTAAATATTCTTACATTTTTTTTCCAGAATGATGAAATGTTGGAGACAACTAAGTCAGTTAAATACGCCTGGTCTATGGCTCTAAAATATATGAATATTCAAAACAGATTATCTAAATTAACCCCAATATTTAATAATAAACCATTGTTGCCCTCAGGAAATGACATTACTTATCAATTATGGTATTTTGGGAATGGACCACGAACTATTGGGGACTTTATATCTTTAAATACAATTAAAACATTTAACCATTTAAAAATGGAATTCGATCTATTGGATAGGCATATATGGCACTATCTACAAGTTAAGAGTTATATTTAAAAAAATCAAAATTCTTTTAAGGTAGAAGGAATATTATTGGAGGATTTTTTCAGGGATTTGTACTCAGATAAACATTTATTGTCCAGGATCTATGCCATTTTTAGTGGGGAGTTAATATCTCCTGACCCCTCCATTAGAGCTGCATGGGAAAGGGAATTGTCAGTCCCTGTTCTTGATCATGACTAGACCCAGGTTAGTAATTTGGAGGCCTTGCACATAAAGAACAATAAGCTTTTTCAAATTCACTTCAATACATACCATAGAACTTATTTGACCTCTAGTAGGTTACACAAAATGGCAAATAATGTATCTCTATTTTGTCAAAGATGTACCAAGATTAAAAGTACTTTGATTCATATGATATGGGACTGTGATAAGATAAAACTCTACTGGGAGAAGATAAGAACAATTATGGGAATAGTAATGGAATACAATACTCCCTTTGACCCAGGAATTATTATATTTGGCTACCAGATACATCATAGGGATAAAAGGAAGAATCAGAAGATTTTTCTGAACACAGCTTTAACTGTGGCAAAGAAAGTATTGTTGCAGCATTGGAAGGACCCGGAGCCTCCAGATTACAAGGAACGGGCTGCTCAGATGTTAGATAGTAGCAACGTCGATAAAACATTGTATTTTTTGGAGGATAAAAAAGAAAAGTATAACTTAATTTGGATACCTTTTATAAATCGTTTGGAAAATAGGGAGTAATAGGAGAAATTAACTCCATTTGGTTCAGAAAGTTAGCTATGATGAAAAGATAAGACTTCAGGAGTGGATACGATGATTGAAGCACCTACTCTCTGAGCCAACAAAAAGTAAGAAAGAAAAACAAAGTTGTTAAAATATATTATTGTTGTTATTAAAGATTCCTCACACCACTGCTTAAAAGTGCCAGTCCACTGATGATGTCCCACTCCTTTGGCCTCACTGTGCCCACCTGTGACTTGCCATTAGTGACCAAGTTCAGTCTTCTGTAGGGACTGGCTCAAGCCCATGGCCCCACCCTTGGGGGTAAGCAAGGGAAGAACACTGTCAGTATGGGGCCTGCCAGGAACCTTGATATCAGTCTGCACTGGGGGCATGCTTACTCAGTAGCCCCACCCGGGAGGGGCCAAGACTGGGAGGAACGCCGATGAGGTAAGTCCCAGGGGGCAGCAGGGTCCACAGGAGTGAGGACTGAGCTGCTGGATTAGGCACCAAAAAGCATAGTAAAAAAGAATCCCCCTTGTTTCCATTTCATAGATTTGTTCTAAATAACCATTACATTCTTTAAAATACTTAATTGATATTGAGCTAGTATATATGAACTGTTATTAAATAATAATAATATGAGGTTTAAATACAAAGTCAAACATAAGCTCTGTTTGACAAATGCAAATCCCATCCCCGCTGAAGGGCACTGTCATGACAGAGAGTGGCCAGACTTTCTGAAAATGGTGCTGCTTGTCCTGATTAAGAAAACATCATTTATGCTTAAGAAATAAGACTATGCTGCCCTCATATGATTGCCAAGGAGTTTTGGCAGGGTTGAATGACATATTGGATTTTGATTTGAAAACACCAGTTTCCTTTAAATATTCTGCAGGAAAATGTTTTCAGCCAGAGGAGTTGTCTGTAGTGGGAGGCAGGATTAAGAGTTTGTCAGAAATAGAGGTTAGCTAGAACCTTTGTAAATTAAGGTTTGAGGCTCTGAGTTAGTCAAGCTGGTCCCAGGTCTGAGGATAGTCGCAAACATCCAGCTTTGGAACTGTTGTTCAGGAAAGATAAAAAGAGAAAACAAAAATGTGTACTATGAAAAATGCTGCCTTGGGAACATTGTCAAAAACATCATCTGATGCCCAGCTGGCATGAGTCCCACTGGCTTAAAATTAGTCCACCAGTCCCTGCTCACAGATGGAAACAAGACATCCAATTGGCTTTACTTTGTGTACAACATGAATGGAGCTACAGTGGTAATGTGCTCTATTCTTCAGAACATGGAACTGATCAGAAAAGCAGCCACATACTGTCCCACTGCACCACAAGGCTGTGGTTTGGAGTCCCACCAACAAGTTTGGGGGTTGAGATATAGTGTATATTCCTGAGGAACTGGATATAAAATTAATGTTGGATATGGGTGTCAATTATAATACATTGCTTTGAAGAACAGAAAAGGTAAACACAATTGTTCCTATGCTTCATTGATTATTTCTGCTGAGATGTCTATCAGGTTTTACCTGATTGATCAACACATTGTGTCCATAGGAAACAGAATACTGCATTCTCCAGCTCACATTTTTTATTTTTATAAAAAAGTTGGTAACCAGATAATTCCAAGGGCATCATATGCCCACTTTTATGGAAGACCCAGACAAATAAATCACATACTTAAGACACATACAATAAATACATACAAGAAACAAAATACTAAAACAATACATACAATCTATCAATCCGTTAATAAATGACACTCAGAACTCTCATGACAAAAATGTTTCAGATTCTGTTTAAATGAAAAATAAGACCTCATTTGATGTAATGTAGTTGGAAGTGAATTCCAAGTCTTTTAAATCTTTATAAGCAAATGAGTGTTGATCTAAGGATAGCTTGTAGAGTGGTAATCTTAAACAACGTGTAGACATAGAATATGCTATATATATAGAACATCCCACTTGAATCAGATCCTTCATAAATAACTGCACATTACCATACCAAAATCTCCAAAAGAAAACTATCTAAAAACAACAGTTACACTTTAAAAGTCAGTTAAGTACACCGTAATTACAGTGTAACTACATTGTAACTGCCTTGCAACTGCAATGTACTTGCATGCAACAAACATGAAAAGACAGTGTAAGTGTCCTGTTGCATATAATTAATGATTAGTTATATTGAAACATACACTTAAAGTATAACCAAAATAATGATTTTTAAAAGAAAACAAACTGAGCGAAGACTATAATGTGCATTGATATGTTAACCTAGGACAAGCTCTAACAAAAGGACACACACTGTGGTAAACTATTCTAATTCTATTAAGGGAACTTTCCACTGCAGCTGAATAGATAGGTAGTCCATAATCAGTATAGAAGCAAACTTAATGTTTGTGCCAACACTTTTTTAAAATTAAATGAAAGACTGCTCCTAATTATTCTGTAAAGCAATCCCACATGAATATTTACAATTTTTTACCAAGGGATCAATATGAAAATTATATGACAACAAATTGTCCAAATAAAAACCTATTTAAAACAATTTCCCCTCTCAATTTCCCCATTATTTTCATCCCTAATAGCCAACTGATAGGAGTAGCAGCGGACCTACTCCACTTTAAAAAAAAATATATATATATATAAATGTAGTCTTGGATACATTTAATAATAATCCATTACTACTCAACCACCTATAAACTAATTGAAACCCACCCTGTAAATCCAAACTCAAATGTTCACAATTATTTTTTTGTTTGCTTGTTTTTTTGTTTTGTTTAACCAGGAGAGACACATTAAGCTGAAGCTTGTTTACAGGGGTGACCTGGGAGCACAAGGAAGTTAAGTGACTTGCTCAGGGTCACACAGTATGCAAGTGGGACCTGTGGGTTTTAAACCCAGGTGTACAGATTTGCAGCTCAGAGCCTTAGTCCACTGTGCTATACTGCCTCCTGTTATTCCCACTATTAAAGAAAACAATATCATCTGCATAAAGTAAAATCTTAGAAAAAGGGGTAACCGAGAGCAAATTATTAACAAAAATGCTAAATAACAAGGGTCCCAAAATGAATCCCTGGGGAATCCCAGTGTCAGTTCCCACCAATGGGGACATTACACCCTCAAGTGTCATCCTTTGTTTCCTACTACCAAAATAACTATCTAACCAAGAATTAACTCTGTCAGTGCCTTGCTGAATACCAAGGATGGGGTATTTAAAAGTTCTGTTATACTGGGTACAAACTATGCTTTTAAGTTGCTATGATGTATGATAGAAAAGTCAGCTATGCTGAAAAAATGCACCTATTCCATCTATCAGGCAAAGTACAGCTGGACATGTTACTGATTACAACATAAAGCATAGCAGCACAATTACATGCATCTGTTTTGTGAGTGCTGCTTTATATGCCTAATGAATGGAAATAATAGAAAATGTCCAAGCTGAGCAGTGATCAGTGAAGGAGTGATGGTTTTATTCACTGAAAGCTGTCAAATGTACAGCAATAATAGGTCCCCTCGCTGATTCCCATTAGCATATATTATAGTCTATTTACATCCACTTGAGATGAAAACATCCCTTAAAAATCAGGTGTCTGCTAAATTACATAGCTGTAAAACCATTACGTTTATAGCATTTGTGTTTCACATTTAAGGGAAATACAATACAACCACTGTATTCATAGCAGGTGTATTTCATGCTAATGTTTTCTAGATTTTGATTTTATCCCACTAACAGTCTTATACATACAGTATTTAAAAAAGAAAGTACTTAAGTTACTGTCTGTTTCAAAAACATCTGACTATTCCCATCTGCCTGAGAAACTGCTTTGCTTGTGACATCACCCTCAGTTGTCATAGTAAGCAGTAAGATGGCATAACTGCAGATCGTGGTAAATTTGAACCTGTTTATTTTGCAGAAATACACCCGGTGCTGACTGAGCTGCATCCAACCACTTGAGCCCTGGGTCCAGTTCTTTCACATGTAATGAAGACTGGTTGTGATGGGATGAAGACAGTGTTCTTTGAGATCATCAGAAACATGGACACATAGAAATTGTTGGTGGATAAGGACCGCTCAGCCCATCAAGTCTGCCTGCAAGCCCTGTTCTTGATTATAGCTTCTGACCAGATCAGTGCTTTTCTGAGGAGAATCTCTTTTTGGCAGCATTTAAGGAGGCCAGCATGACAATTCTCCTGAAAAAGTTGTCTTTAGATCCTGATATTGTCTTGAAGTATAAGTTGGTCTCTAACTTGTCCTTTTTGGCAAGGTTATTGGGAAAGTGGTGTCATCACAGCTGGTGAGGCACCTAGAGGTGGACAATCTCCAAGAGCTGCTTCAGTTTGTTTTTTGGGCTTGGCACAATACTGAGACGATGTTCATACAGGTGAGGAATAACCTCCTAGCAAAGAATCATGTTGAGCTACCTTTATTAGTTCTTCTTGATGTGTTATTTGTGTTTTATACCATAGATTTTCAGAAGCTTATTTCCTAAGAAGGTTTTGTGGTCTGGCTGGAATTAGTCTTGTCTGATTCAGATCCTTCCTTGTGGAGTGCTGACAGACCATTGTACAGTGCTCTACAATTTCTTCCATCCACACCTGAGTCTGGTGAACTGCACAGTTTGATTTTGTACCCATTGTTATTTATGGTATACATGCTCTCTGAAGGAACTGGGACCTGAAATAGAGCTTCAGTTTTCACTGCTATGCAGATGATCATCAGCTGTATGCTTAATTTGCACTCACACAGGGTGTCCCAGTGTCTGCACTGGAAACGTGTTCTACCAAGATTATAGATTCAATGGCCATTAGCTGGCTGAGTCTGAATCTTAATATGCTCAAGTTGCTACTGGTGAGCCTGAGGCACTTGGTATTATCTTGCAAGGATTGCCTTAGGCTACTCCCATTGACTAGGCTACAGCTTGAGGCAAAGGTGGCAGTATTCAACTTAGGTGTAGCTCTGGACAGTGAACTGACCCTGATTTCTCAGGTGTTGGCAGTAGTCCAGAAAGACTCCTACTAGCTGAAGAACATTATCGGGTTACACCCCTACTTTTATCAGGGTGATTTGATGACTGAGGTGCAAGCTTTTGCTACCTCACACTTTGATAACTTTCACATGCTCTACCAGGGCATGCCCTGCGAGTCTGTTGTGCTGCCTGTGGCTGGTGTAGAACACAGGAGCTAGGTTTTTCATCTTCCTTTAGATAAAAGCATGTGTCCCAAGTTCATCATAAACTCGCTTGCCCCTATTACATGACACTTGAACTTCTGAGTTGAGAATAGCCACCCAGGTGCTTTGCCCTTCTCAGGCTTTCTTAAGGGGTATGGCTACCAAGTTACTATTACTGCCTTAAAATGACACTGTCAGCTGTGCCCTTTAATTTCTGATCATTTGTGACTAGTTTGCTTCTAGGCACATACTTGGCAAACTAAGTCTCTAGAATGTCCCATTATGTAGAACAATTAATCTTCATTACATTTTTCACCACATTTGTAATTATTTTCGGACTGAGTGGTCCACATCTACTTCAGCCACCCCAATTGGAAGCATCTCCCTACTGCAAATGCACATCTGGCACACAACTTGGTCCTGAAGCTAAACTTTTGCCAAGCATATTTCATGAAGTATGTAATCCAGTAGAGTAGCTGATGCTTCATCACAGTTTGTGTGGTTCAATAGATAAAATGAGCACCGATAGTGCCACTAAATAATCTTAAAAAAAATGGAGCTGCAATCCCGTGCATGCATATTAGCAGGTGCACTCATAGAAACATAGAAGATGATGGCAGAAGGGGACCTGTGGTCCATCAAGTCTGCCTAAGCGAGGTATCCGGGGACCTATTGTGCACCGGTGTTCTGTCCTATTAGACACCCAGCCTAGCCCTTGCCAGTGCCATGTGTTTGTCCCAGCCATGCTTAAAGCTTGATACTGACTTTGCAGCCACCACCTCAGAAGGTAATCTATTCCAAGGTTCCACTACCCTTTCTAAGAAGTAATAGTTTCTGATGTCCCTCTTGAACACTCCACCCTGCAATTTCCACTAGTGTCCTCTTGTAGTAGAATTGACGTTTCTGGTAAAGAACTGCACTTCTGGCACCTAGTTGATGCCTTTAAGGAAACTGAAGGTCTCAATCATATCCCCCCTCTCCCTCCTAGTCTCTAGCGAGTACAAGTTCATGCACATGCATGGGAACTTGGATCTGTTTTTCAACTATATCTAGCAGCACTATCAGTGCTGGTTTTATCTAGGGACACTTAAACTGTGATGAAGTATCAGATATTGTACTAGGTCATGCACAGCAATCCCTCTCGTTCCATGGCCTGAGGTGGTTTAACAATCTCTCTAAGCTCCTGACTGAATGCAACAAAATTGGGCACTTCAAGTATGGACTATGGGCACACTTGGTACTGGGAAATGTTTGTAACTGCCCCTGAATTCCTTAACCTCTCCTGCTACTCATTCCCTGGCCCCTTACCTCTCCTCATGTCCACCCCTATCTCCCCCCTTCCCTCACTCGCCTACTGTCCCCACACCATCCTCTTTTCCCTCCGTCCACCCATAGCCCCTTCCTCTCTAAACTATCCCACTCACCTAGTATCTGTCCCCCACACCTCACTCTTCTGCCCCTTTTCTAAACTACACTAGGCCTCCGTGTTTCTCCCCTGCCCCCCTACACGTGTCATCTATGCCTCTGCTGACAAAGCCATATGCTGGCTGCTTCTCTACACCCTTATAGTCTGCTAATAGTCAGTACTTCAGAACTCTACCTTTCCCTACTGTCACTCTAAGTGCTTCTACACCCTGGTCTCACTCTCCCTGTACCTACATCTCAACATCCTAATGCACTTATGTATACTCAAGTACTGTTGGTTTTCCTGAATGCCTAGTTTCAATGATTTCTCTTCAATTCAGTCTGCAACTATGTAACTAGATTTGCAAATGTTCTGTATTGACCCAAATGTTTTGTATTTACTCAGTATCTATGTGTTGTTTGTCTGTCTTTGTACCTCAGTTGACTTGGAACCTTTGTAAATGAGTCTCTGACTCAAAGATGTTAATCCTAATCTGAAATAAATAAATAAAAATGACATGCTTTATGAAATGCGCATGGCAAAAGTTTAGCTTTGGGATGGAGCTGTGTGCCAGATATGTTTTCGCAGTGGGGATACAGTATGCTTCCAGTGGGGTGGCTGAAGTAGCATGGGCTGCTCAATCAGAAAATAATTACAAAAGTGGTGAAAAGGTAATAAAGATATACTTATCTATATATGGAGAGAGAGAGAGAGAGAGAGAGAGAGAGAGAGAGAGAAGAGAGATGGAGAGAGAGAGGCATTGTAGTGATTTAGTTTGCCTAGTGTTTGTCTAGAGGCGAACTAGTCACCAATGACCAGAAACAGAAGAGCACAGCTGACAGTGTCCCTTTAAATATTACACAACATCAATTACATAATTACTTATCTTAATTAATTTAGTGATGTCATTCAATGCCACACCACAAAAACAAACAAACAAAAATAACAGTGCTGAGGATTCCTGAGAAGAGCAAAGTGCTGGGGAAACTATTCTCAAACTTCTGCCATAGCATGATTCTTTTTGAGTAAATTGTACGTTTACTTTTTTGACATTGGCATTTATTGGTCTCATTTGCACTTTTGATTGGTCCGCATAGCTATCATTGCACTGTTTTCATAAGTGCTCTAAATTATTATTTGTATCAGCATAGCTGAACATAGGACGCTTGTCCTGAACATCATTACTGAAAGACTGGCTACTGTTTAAATGTTGTGGGCAGAGCCATTGATCTGGACTTTGTCCTGTATGATTTGGTGTGTTTATTTTCACAGCCCTAGTATGACATTACATGCATAGCTATTTGCCCTCCAGCATAGCTGTGAGGATTCCAACATAGTTCATATTTCCAGTGCAATACAGCCTGACTGAAATCTGTTCTAATAAATTTTCTGTCTTGCATTCAATGCCAATGCTTTTTTGAATATTTTGTATGTATTTAATAAAATATATATTTCTTTGCAATCTGATTTTTTCGAATGCCACTGATTTGTATTATCTTTCGAAAACCCTAAATTTCAGTTAACTTCTGAGTGCATTCTCTGTACCTCTTTTCCTCACCTTGGCTTAAGTCAAGTCATTACAGGCATCAGATGGCACTATGTCACTCACCCTGCCTTAATTTGCCTAGCTGCTAGCACCCAGTGACATGCCCTAACCCAATACAAGTTCTCCCTGACATCCAGTGACACCCCTCCCTCGCCCTTCCCCACTCCAAGCACTAAAGACAAAAAAGAGCTCAGAACAATGCTATTGCCATTTGAAAGGCTACTTTAAATAAATAACTAAAACCATCACCAACAAACTTGTCACTTTGTTGCTCACTGCCACTTTCGCAAGGGGAACATACAACCACATGCATGCCATGCTCTTAAATGCACTATGGCTTATTAGTCTAATTTCATTTTTTAAGTTGCATTATACAATCCATGCAGAAATTTCATAATTAATACTAAGGAGCTTTGATAGCACCTTATTCTCATCTGTGCCCCTACAAATGAATAAATCCAGTGTTTAATCAAACTAACAGTGGTGAATCAATAAATATTAAAATTACCCCATTAGCTACATATAAGTATTAAAGCAAGTGCCCCTAGCATCCAATGACTTTCTCTACCTTACCTGCCTCTAACACAGGCAGTCTCTGGTATTTTGTTGCACACCTTCTCTCTCAGTGCCCAAATCCAAGAAGTGGCTGGCATTTCTGCCATCCTCCATCACCTGTCCCAATCCAAGTCCAACCAGTACCTGGTATCTAGTGACACCCTCCCTCCACCTGCCGCAATCCAGCCTTTCTCATCCAGTGATGCCCCTTCCCTCACATTGCCCCAATCCATGTAGTTTTTGATATCCAGAGGCAACTTGGGTTTTGATAGTGATTTAAATGAACACACACAGTCATGCCCAGTGGCCATCCTAGTTTGAATAGTCATGAAAAATTAATTCAAAGGGGGTACTAGGCATATTTGTAAGTGGAAGCACTCCATAGATATAGATGGCTGAGTCTGCTCAATACTAATACTACATTGCAGCCATTTTTGGAACATTGTGATGACACTGAGGAAGCTGTGCTTGACTTGTAAGCAATAATACCCAATGGGGTAAGCAGTATTGTGATATACTGGACCGCCCAGGGGTGTAATGAGGCCTGACACCACAGGCGGAGGGTCTTATAGTACCTGGAAGGCCCTGTAGAGCCCATACTACCTACTCTGGAGGCTATTATTGCTGTTAGAAAATGGGATACATATGATCCCTCTCCCTAAATAAAATCACACTTTTCTTGTAAAGTAGTCCCTCTACTGGTATATTTGCTAGTACAGGGTCCTGCTGCTTTCAAATTTTTTTCCTGAGTTTTCTTTCTGCTGTCCTTTCAAAGTGCCCTCCACACGCACTTGCCACTCTGTAGTGTACTGCCCCAGGGTGGATCGCAGGGGCGAGGGAGGGGGTGCCATCTGTTTTGGATCTGAACTGGGCTTCAGTCTGCACTCAGTGAGAGCACCAGATTCATTTAAATGTGTGGCAGTTCGAGGAGGTCCAGGTGCAGGTTGCAGGGTTCTCCTGATTTACCACCCCCCTCTGGGGTGGCAGGAGAATTCCTGCAGGAATGAGCTGACTTTGTCATCAGTGAAACATTGGAGGCCCCCATATGTTTAGTACTGGGGGACTTCAATGTTTGGACCAACAACTAATCATCTCGGCTGGGTTACAACTTCCTCCAGATGATGTCATGTCTGGGCCTCTCACAAGAACTTTCTTCTGTGACCCATCAGTGCGTCCACATGTTGGACCTGGTGGTCTTCCTGGGGCTTGAAATAAATAATCTCAAGACTGATCGGGTTGTTTGGTCCAGTCTATACACAGTGAATTTCCAATTCGGGCCCCCTCCAAGTGCCCTCCCCCTGCAGAGATGGTTAGCTACTGCCCTTTGAGGAGCTTGACCCCTAAGGGTTTTCTGATGGTGGCTGATCTATCTAGGGTGGACAGTGCATGCACTGGGGGTGCAGGCGTGGCAGTCGCTGCCTATAATAAGGTGATGTCTGGTGAACTCGACTCCCTTGCACCAGTTCATGTATGACCCAAATCCTTTCACTTGAAGTTCCCTTGGTTTGATGGGGAGCTCCTGGCGATGAAGATTATGGGTCAGAGACTAGAGCGCTGCTGGTGGAAGTCTGGGCTGGAGATGGGCAAACTGGCCCTATGTGCACATTATGGTGTATACCAGGGGGCAATCAACCGTAAAAAGGCAGAGTTCCTGTCCAGGTAGATTGCAGCCAGGAGGAACAGACTAGCTGTGCATTTTTTGGACTGTGGAAAGGCTTCTTAACCCATCCTGTCTACAGCTGAAAAAAGCTTTTTCTGATGCTTTATGTGAAGAGATTGCTCGGTTCTTCTCAGACAGGGTGTCTGTGGTTTGACAGGGTATTGCACCAGTGAGCCACATTGTGACCAACAGTGGTTGTTGTGGGTGTCCAGAGAGCACTCTGCCTTGTTGGGATGAGTTTAGACTGGCGGAGATGGCTGAGGTCATTGAGGTGGCTTCCAAGCTGAAACACACATTTTGTGAACTGGACTCGGTGCTGACACATTTTGTGATGAGATGTGTTAACTCTGTTGGCTCGGTGTTTGCCCTGATTGTCTGGTGCTCTTTGTCAGAGGGGTCTTTTCCGATGTCTTGAAGGAGGCACTGGTGAGACCCCTTCTGAAGAAGCCATCTTTAGACCCTGACGTCCTGGTAAATTACTGTCCCATCTCCAATCTTCCATTCCTGAGTAAGATTGTAGAGAAGATTGTGGCACTTCAGCTTGAGGAGCACCTCATGGTTTGTGATCTATATGGGCCCCTGCAGTCTGGGTTTTGAGTGAGGCAGAGCACAGAAAATATGTTAGTTCAGGTGCAAAATGACCTCCTCAAGGTGAGGGATTGAGGTGAGGGGACAATTTGCGTTCTCCTTGATCTCTCTTTAGCATTTCACATGGTGGGCCATTGTTTGTTACTCAACCACCTGAGGGATTTCTGTGGACTTGCCAGCACTGTCATCTGCTGGTTTGAGTCTTTTCTTACCAACAGGAGGCAAAGGGTAGTGATGGGGAAGTTCTCCTCCTCCCCTAGCCACCTATCATGTGGAGTCCCCAAGGGTTCAGTCTTGTCACTGATGTTGTCCGCTGTATACATGCTACCTGTGGGAGAGCTCATTAGGAAGTACAGCTTGAGTTTTCATTGTTATGCCGATGATACCCAACTGTATCTTTCCTTTGCTCTTGAGACATCCAAAGCTGTGGATGTGCTATACACCTGCCTTGCTGAGATCAATGACTGGTTAGCCTCCAGCTGCTTATGACTTAACCCCAACAAGACAGAGGTACTGGTGGTGAAATCAAACAGATGGCATGATAGGATGGCCTCTGCTGCAGAGACTGAGCTTTTTCTTGGATCTGTACCATGGAAAGCCTCCTGTAGTGTGCGTGATCTTGGCGTTATCCTTGACAGTGGATTGACACTTGAATCTCAGGTGTTGTCCATTGTTTGCACTAGCTTTTGCTATCTCAGGAATATCACCAGGATAAAACCCATAGTTTGGCCCCTGGACTTCCCCACCTTGGTGTATGCGTTTGTAATGTCTAGGCTTGACTACTGAAATGCGCTCTATCTCGGGGTCTCTAGAGGTATCCTTCACCATCTGCAGCTGGTGCAGAATGCAGCTGCCAGGTTGTTGACAGGGCAGTCACATCACCCCAGTGCTGCATGAACTGCACTGGCTGCCAGTTAGGTGGAGGGTCCTTTTTAAGGTGGACTTGTTAACCTTTAAGGCCCTACATGTCCTGGGCCCTGGCTACCTGAAAGATTTCCTTACACCTGCTATCTTTGTCCACTCCCTCTGCTCCTCCACCAAGGGCCTCTTTGCGATTCCCAGGACGAGGTTAAAAACTGCTGTCGAGAGAGCTTTCAGTGTCACTGACCCCATCCTGTGGAATTCACTACCTCCAGCTATAAGAGAGGCCCCTTCAGTAGAGGTATTTAAAGCCCACCTCAAGGCCTTTTTGTATAATCTGACCTTCCCGGACTTTGGCTGATAATCCTTATCCTGGCTGTCCTCTGTGATTAAATCTGGCCACAGGTTACTTTAGATTTTAGATTTTAGATTTTTGTATAGTATTTAACTACAGTTATTTTGTAATTTATCCTAATTATATTGTGCAACCTCATTTATTGTATCTAATTTGTTACTTGTTTTATTTTGGATTTGATCTGTTTGTACAGTGCCCAGAGCCTCTGTGATGGGCGTCTTTTTAAATAAAACTTGCCTTGCCTTTCCACACACACACACACACACACACACTGGCCGAAGGCAAGAAAAAGGACTATCATATAGTACTCTATTTATATTATTTTGTAGTGTATGGTGAGACCTTATTGTAGGCTGTTTTCAGCAGAAAGACACAGCTGTAGTACCATTGAGGTGATGTCAGGATGCTGTAGTACCATCCTGAGCACGTCACCACGATGGCACAACAGAAAAGAATGCCATCGCATGCCACATCTTGACAGGGTGGCAGGAATCATTCAAACCTCTCAGACAGTGTTTTGAAACCCTCAGTCAGTTGTCTGTGAGCCGCATCGAACGATTGCAATTTCGGGCCTACTATCGAAATGCGCCTCAGTAACAGACCACAAAGCGTTTGTTGTAGAGCAACAGAACAAGTGTACAGTGAAAAAAACTGAAGCGGATGTGAAAATTTTCAGTAATTACCTAGGCAATGTCAGTGAGTCCAGGTCAATGCACTGCATTCCTCTTGAAGAACTGGATGAATTACTTGCCAAGTTCCTGTACAAAATATGTACAGATGGAAGTGAGTATGAACCCAGTACTCACAGGGGGATTGTAGGCAGTACTGACAGACATCTGCTATCATTAGGCTATGGGCACTCAGTGTTTCATGGCAACATGACAGCATTTAAAGAGATATTAGGCACATTATCCGCAAAGCAGAAATTTCTTAAAAAGTTGGAGAAGGGCAGCAAGCCACACAGAGCTGACCCACTGTCTCACACAGACATAAGCAGATTATATGAAACTGGAACTTTAGGTCTACACAGCCCCACTTCATTGTTAAACATGGTATTTTTCAACAATGGTTTGTACTTTGCTCTGAGAACTGCAGAGCAGTACAGCTTGCGTTGGGGTGACCTCTTCCCTCCAAACAGACACAGAAGGGCAGGAATTTATTGAATATATAGAAAGGCAGACTAAGACTCGCTCAGGGGAGAATCCAAGAGACATTAGAGCTGTAAAACCACACATGTACAGCAACAGCAGCAACCCAAGGAGATGTCCCATACAAGTGTACAAGAACTATGCATCCCAACGGCCACAAAAAATGCTTTCAAGTGACTTTCCTTTCTATCTGGCAATAAACATTAATCATAAGCCTGGTATGAGTTATTGGTATAGAACAATGACTTTGGGCCAGAACAAAGTTTGCAATATGTTGCAGGCATTCAAAGTTTCCTCTGGGTTACCAGCAGAAAAAGAATTATCAATCATTCCACATGCAAGACTGCAATACAATGCCTAGTGGACAATGAGGTCGAACAAGTCTCCGGTCACCGCAGCCTACAGCCGATAAATATTTACAGCCACTTGCACAAGGCAAAACAAAAAAGAAATTCTTTCATATTGGCTGGGCAAACCTCAGTGGCAGCACCACAACCCTCCTGTTCTATCTCATCAGCAACTGTGCAAAAGCAGCCTAAATCCATGGAAGCGCAAACAGTGAAAAGGAATCCCTTAAGTGAATTGCCAAACTTCACCTTATCCATGGATAACTGTCTCTTTCAACAGAGTGTAAATGTCTACATAAACCACTATTATGGGCCACAGAAGAGACATCGAATTGCCGTAATAGAAGACTCCTCCTCTGATGATGATGACTAGCCCACAGAAAGTTTCCCCAAATGTTCAGCCTCAGTGTTTTGAAAAATAAAAATGTTTCCTGATGCACTTTATTTTTTTCCTCATTCTGGCAGGAACCTTTCACTTTGCAGCATTCAGCTCTGCCCTCCTCATTGAAACCAGCGGAAACAATTTCAACTGCTAAACTTTGACCCTCTGTGACTTGTGACTTGTGTCAGTTGAGATGAGTAACATCACATGCTTTGATCGTTTCATGTTTGGGACTTTCCTAGTTCTTTTTTTGTTTTTTGCTTAGAAAAGCAAGTATCATTTTGTTTTTCCTGTGTTTGTTAAACTTAAAAATAAAAAAATGGATGTTTCATTGTCTATCGCCTCGACTACTTCATGTTCAGGTAAGATTGTGCTGATGCCTGCTGCCGGGTAGGAAGGGTGGGGAAGGTGGCATACAGCACAAGGGTCAAATCTCTTTAGCATCCTTTCACACTGTATGTTTTCGCAAAAGCTGATACGTTTGCACCATGCACTATACAGTACAAGATAAAGTAGGGGCAAACAGTTAACAACACCACCAAGTATGATTCTTGAGGTTGCCATGGCAACCAAAGACCTCTTGGGGTCTATGAGGTTACCATGGCAACCTCTCGAAGCATACACAGTGTTGTTAACTGTTACCCATTCTTTATCCTCTCTGTTGTCCGTAGCCAGCACTGCTGTGAATGAGCACAACTGAGAGTGCATTCAGGACTGATGGCTGATCAGGAATTAGAGAAGCAGTGGCAGTGCTTGGTGAAGTTCGTCTCTGTCAAGATGTTTTTGCAGTCCAGTTATGGTACCAGTTCCAAAACTAACTTCTCAGTCTTTCTTTAGCCACCATTCTTAACCTAATGTTAAACCACTCAGTCCCACTGCTCAGTCAACCTGGAAGTTGTTAAATAGCAAGAGGCAGCAGTGTGGCAACTTTTCTTTTATTTTTGTGCAACACAGTTTACTTTAAGAGAATGGGAAAAGTTTTTTTTTGAGTTTTTTTTTAAACGTGCCTGCCCCTGCTAGATTTATACAGCAGTCTGGAGGGATGCAAGTGCACTGTGAGTCGAGAGGAATGGGACATCAGAAGTGTGCCAGTGATCAGTTGGCACCCTGCTACACTACAGTAGTGATGTACAAGTTGTATTAGAGTTGTTGTCTTTTTTTTATAAACTACACAGACTGGTGGGGGGGCTGAGCCACCTTCAATGTAAAATGGCGGTGAATTAAAAAATGAGAATTGGGAAGGGGGACTGTATCTCTCAATAAGTGAGATAGAAAAAGATGGCAGTGTTTTGAAATAAAAAATTCTGTAAGAACAGTGATATTACAAGGTAATCAGGCAGTCAGAGACTGGGACTCATTGTTTCCCAGTCTCTGTTGCCTGATACCAGATCGACTACTTGGGGAAGTTAGCCAATCAGAAACTAGAATTCTCCCTACGCATTTTCTAAAATGTAGTTAGGTACAGCTTGTTTCTTGATGACATCACAATTTTCTAAAAATGGCTGCAATGTAGTATTTATATTAAACAGACTCGGTCATCTTTATCTCTGGAGTGCTTTCAGCTGCAGATACTGTAATCCCAATACCTCATTTGAAAAAGCTTTTCATGGACATGCAAACTACGTCAGCTACTGTACAGGAATGTGTCCCTTTAAGAAATACATACAGCATATATAAATGTTGTATACTGCACTTTAAATAATGTCTTCAAAGGGCAACCAGCTGAAGTGAGTGGAGGAGTTGTGCCAGCTGCTGTCTGAGAGTCTTCAGCAGCACCAAGAATGGGCTCCCAGTGCTGCAAACAGTTGGCAAGTTGGGATGGGGGCAGGGAAGTGAATGTAGCAGAATTACAATTATTATATTATTGTTGACTGACACCAGGGATGGACTTCCAGTGTTAGATTCAGTATGTGGGGGTTGTGTTGACATAATGGGACTCAAAATGGGCTCTCATTGTCACCAAAAAGCTTAAAGTTTGGGGGAGGGTCTGGGGTGAACATTTTTGTTCTTTTTGGCATCTGTTCATTTGTCCAACACAAAAGATGGACTCCTGGGCCCACATATTCAAAGGAGATGCACAACACATCCTGGCAGAAAAGAGAGATGTGCTGCAAGGGAATGGGCCAGAGCGCAGAATAATGTGTGCCGCCCAAGTGGAGGGGGCATTCCCATGTATATGCCGAACAGCAGCATATTCAGAGGGAATGCACTCCTCACAGGCTGGTAATGTGCGTCGTACAGCTAGACCTTGGAAAGCTGACCTAACACTGCCAGCCACCCACAGGCAGGCTGCCGGAAGTGCACCCAGGGGCACCACAGCCTGCCAGCCCTGGTAGACATGTGGCAACCTCCCACACATCCCTTGACCTGAATGCAGCCTGTGTATCATATGAACATGCTGAATATGCCTGGGTAGACAGGTGGACCTCCACCTTAGCCCAAAATGCATGTCTCACACAGTATGGCAGCCCTCAGCCCTGGTAGTCTAGTGGACCCCCTGCCCCGATCCCGAACCCCACCAATTGCTACATGGAGGCATACCTCCATTCTATTCTGTAGTAGCCACCTCACCCTCACCCATGCTGGTGACTGGCAAAGCTCACTGCTCCTGTCCATGGCCACCCACCGACTGACAGGCACTGGGGTGCTGTCACAATATAGGACAGCGCTCAATGGTTGAATTAATCAACCAATGAGCACTGTCACATATTATGACAGCTCCATGGTGCCTGTCAGTCAGTGGCTGGCTTTGGATGGGAGAGGTGGGTTTTGCTGGTCGCCGGCATGGGTGAGGGGGCTACTACAGGATGAAATGGAGGCGAGCCTTTATGTAGCAATTGGGACGGTACAATCTAAATGGCATTACAATAATGAGCGCTGCAAATACATAGGTATGTGTGTACCAGCCCACATTAGGAAGAAGGTATCTCACAGTACAGCTCTGTCCTATATATAGAGACGGTGACAGTGCTGGTTATCCACTGTGATATGACAGCATGTATTATGCATATTCCACTGTATAAAGGTAACCAATACATAGAGGTACTATGATATGTTCTGTTCCTACATTCCATTTCCATAGCATATACCCCACATCAGGCCCTCCCCTAACACACATATTTGTTGAGGGACAGTAACCCAGTTTTCAGTTATGTCATGTAATACCTGGGTTGTCGTGCAGACAGGCATTTTATTGCCTAGTGTACTGACGTGGTACCAAACACTCAGGTATCACTGACATGTACTGTATATGTCAGGGGTCATGTGCAGAGCTCACAATTACCAAAATGGAACTTAAGTGACAACGTCTGAGCAAACACAGGCTTTGTAGTGCAAATGTCTGCACTGCTCAAGATACACGCAGGATAGTTATCATGCCCAGGATCATACCATTCAGTCGATCAATGCGCAAATGCCACAGTGTAAGAGGGTAACACTCTGTGCACCTTCTGTGACTACCATGTGTGACACATTGATATGGGGACATGTAAGTCTCTTAAGACTGTGTATCCACACATGTCCTTAGAGTGAAAGACCTGTAAACCACTGATGAGGGTTTCAGGTGTCCGACGTACACAGGTGGTGACTATATGCAGCCTTGTGAGTCAGCCATATCACATTTTTAACGTATATTGCTACATTATGACCCATAGCACCTTTAGGAAGGGGGGTTGGCTGGACAGCTACACTCTGCAAAGCGCAGCTATGCTAATGGGCTGATGATGAGCATACATGGTGGCTGTTTGTGCCATGCAAGTCCAATGAGCTCATTTGCATATGCTGGCTGAATAACGCCCTTGGGTTGGAGTGCATCCAGGTGTACACCATGCAGTTCCCAATGACAGTAATCAGCTCTGACCCTGGCTGCGCTGTGCCGGACCTGGCGGCTGACCGCTATGGGTGGCTCATCCAGGGTTGGATATTCAGGCAGTATGCGTGATCAGTAATGATTGCACATATTGTTTGAATATGCCCTCAGAGCCAGCAGGCACATCTTCTGTGTGATGCATCTTTGCTCGTGCGCAACCAGATGGCTCTGAATATGTCTCCCCTGGTGTCGAATTCTGTGATGTGAGAATTCTGTGATGTGGCTCACAACTAGGGATGTCCTTATTGTGGCTGCACTTGCATTTCAGGGAACTGACAGCTGACAGTGTTGCACTTACTTTTAGGGAATTTACTGTTGACAGTTGCAGCACTAGGAATGGGTTTCCTGTGGCTTCACCCAATTGGGGGGAACTGACATTTGACAGTTGTGACACTAGGGAAGGACTCCTTGTAGTTGCACTTGATTCTGGGGGAATAGACAGCTGACAGTTACAACACTGGGGATATCCTCTCTGTGGCTGCATTTGAATTTGAGGGAATTCTTAGTTGACATTGGCAACCCTGGGGTTGGCGACTTTGTGGTCACGCTTGATTTGGGGGAAAATGACAGTTAAACTTGCAACACTGGGATGGGCTGCCTGTGGTTTCACTTGATTTTGGTGGAACTGACAATTGACAGTTGAGATGCTGGGGATAGGTGCTCTGTGGTCGCACTTTATCTTGTGGAAATTGACAGTTCTGACACTAGGGATGGCTTCCTGTGGTCACATTTGATTTTTTTTTCATATGTACTTTATTACTTTTTCACTTTTTCTGTCTTCCCCCTGAGGCCTTGGCGCATGCACATGCCAGGATTCGGTGGCCCCTTCCACCCCTTCCCTGACTTGCATCACCACTCCATGCTGCCTATGCACCCACTGGACCTCGGGATTATGGACGAGTGGGAAGCCACCCCTTGGAGGGGAGAGCATGCTCAATCCCACTCCAGACCACCACCCCAGCCAGCTTCCCTGTGAACCCAGTTTGCCAGCATAGCGCGAGGTAAGGCACCAGTACCTCAGCCCTCTGTGCCACCAGGCCATCTGGTCACATTTGATTTTAAGGGAATTGACAGTTGACAGCTGTGACGCTGGGGATTGGCTCCCTGTTGTTGCACCTAATTTAAGGGGAAATGACAGTTGACACTTGCAACACTGGGGATGGACTCCCAGTGACTACACCTGATTTGGGGAATTAACAGTTGACAGTTGTGACACATGGTATAGGCTCTCTGTGGTCACACTTGATTTGGGGGAATTGGCAGTTAACAGTTGCAACGCTGGAGATAGGCTCCCTGTGGTCACTCTTGATGTTGACGGAATTGTTAGCTGACAGTTGCAACACTGGGGATAGGCACCCTGTGGTCACACTTGAGTCTGAGGAAACTAACAGTTGACAGCTGCAACACTGGGGAATGTACCTGATTTGGGGAATTAACAGTTGACAGTTGTGACACATGGTGTAGGCTCTCTGTGGTCACACTTGATTTGGGGGAATTGGCAGTTAACAGTTGCAACACTGGAGATAAGCTCCCTGTGGTCACTCTTGATGTTGATGGAATTGTTAGTTGACAGTTGCAACACTTGGGTGAGACTGTGCCTATGCCTGTATAATGCCCCAAGTTTTCTGTCAACCGCGCTTACTAGCCTGGCCACATGGGGCATGAATGAGAAGGCATCGTCAATAGTGACACCCAAGTATTTGAAGGTACTGACCTGTTCAAGAGTAGCACCATTCACATTGGGGATTTTTAGGGGATGAGCTTTCCTCTTCATTTGAGGTTCAGCAAATAGCATTGTTTTTGTCTTCTTGTAGTTTAAGACTTTTTTATTTTGTTTAAACCAGTCCTTGAGTGAGTGGAAATTGTGCTGCAGGTTCCTAGTGAGGATATCCTGGCTTGATCTGCTGGTGAAAATAACAGCATTGTCTGCATATAGTAGGACTGTTGATGTCTGGAAAGCACTGGGAGGCTATTTATAAAGATGCTGAGAATGAGAGGTCCAGGTATGGATCCCTGAGGCACCCCTATGGTGACATTTTTGGAATCTGACAATACCCCATAGATCTTGACTTGCTGTGTTCTGCCAGTGAGGTAGCTGTTAAACCAGGATGCTGTGCTGTGTGATAGACCTAGTGAGAGGAGTTTGGTAGCCAGAAGTATGTGGTAGATCAGGTCAAAGACTTTTGTCAGGTCAATGTAAATTGTCCCAACATGGTGGCTGGAGTCAAGGGCTTCATGTATGTAGTTGGTGTATTCAGTTGGTGCTGTATTGGTGTTGTGTTGCTTGTGAAATTCATGTTGTTGTTTGTACTGGATGCTGTACTTGCTGAGATAATCTACAAGCTGGTCTGAGACTACCTTTTCAAGAGTTTTAGACAGTGGCAAAAGGATGGAGATGGGTCTATAGTTAGAGGCAATGGTGAGGTCTCCATTTTTATGAGCAGGTGTAACTAGCCCTAATTTCCAGATGTTAGGGAATTGTGATTGTTGTAGTGATAGTTTAAATATTTTTGTTAAGGGGGTAGTGATCTCAGTAAGGGATAGGACAATCAGTTTCATATCAAAGTTGTCACTGCCTATTCTGGTTTAGCCAAAGATTAGAGTAATGAGTAGTAAATAATAATAATAATAATGTTATTTATATAGCTCAATTTAAAATATCAAAGCGCTTTACGTAAAAACATATAAACCAATCACATAAATAAATCAGATTTCCAATTAAAATACACATAAATATATCACTTCACATAAATACATCCAGCTTAATTTAAAATTCTCAGAAACATCTGATGTTAAAAGCTAGTCTGAATAAATAGGTTTTTAAATCAATCTTAAAGCTCTCCACGGTCCTGCACTCTCTAATCTTACGAGGCAGAGAGTTCCACAGGGTTGGCACCATGAACATAAAAGCCCTGGCATCAGATGTCTTTAACTGCACCCTGGGACCCTCTAATAACACCTCGTCAGTTGAGCAGAGAGGCCAGCCGAGGCTGTAGGGAATCAGGAGCTCTTGCAGATAGCTTGGTCCCTATCCGTGCAGGGCTTTGTATGTCAGAAGCCCTACCTTGAAGGTGGTCTGCCACTGTATAGGCAGCCAGTGCAGACTCTACAGCACAGGGGTAATATGACTGAAACGAGAAGTCCCAGTCAATAATTGTGCCGCAGTATTCCACACCAGCTGCAAGTGTCGGACATCAACCCCCGGAATCCCCAGGTAAAAGGAGCTGCAGTAGTCAAGGCACGAGGTCACAAAGGCATGGATCAATGTGGGCAAATCATCAGACAGAACAAGGTGCTTAATTCTGGCGATGTTCCTAAGATGGTAAAAGGAAGACTTGATGACTGCCAACACTTGCGCATGCAGTGTCAGTCCATCATCAAGGACTACCCACAGATTTCACACCCATTCAGAGGTAGGCAGTTGTACCCTGTCTAGCCAAATCCCAGAGGGTAATCCCACCACCGGTCTCTCTATCCGGCACCCTGGATCCACCACCAACACCTCAGTTTTCCTGGAATTCAATTTCAACCAGCTGGACTTCATCCAGTCATGGATCTGTGCTAGATAGCTGTTAAACATTGAGATCGCACTATCATGGTTGGGTGCAAAAGACAGACAGAGATGTGTATTATCAGCGTAGTAATGAAAACTCAGCCCATATCATCTTACAGTGTTTCCAAGGGGCAGCAAATAAACTGCGGCCAACACTGAGGACAGCACCAAGCCCTGACGGACCACGCACGGCACAGTGAATGGCTCTGAGGAAAAAATCTCCAATACCACCCTCTGAGACCCACCAGCTAGGAAGGAATAGAACCATCTGAGAACTGGACCAGCCAAGCCACAGATGACCCTCAGGCATTCTAGCAGAATCCCATGGTCCACAGTGTCAAATGCTGAGGAAAGATCCAGAAGCACCAAGATGCAGCTGCGCTTCTGGTCTCTCGCCATCAGGAGATCATTGAGTACCAGAACCAGAGTGGTCTCAGTACTATATCTCTTCCTGAAGCCTGACTGGAGAGGATCGAAGACATCATGAATGGTCAAGTGGCTCTCCAGTTGCAGTACAACCACCTTCTCAATCACCTTCCCAACAAAGGGAAGGTTAGAGATGGGTCTGTAGTTTGCACAGCTGTTTGAGTCTAGAGAAGCTTTCTTAAGAAGCAGAGTCACCACTGCTTCCTTTAGGGAGCTAGGGAACTCTCCCAATTCTAAAGAGCACCAAACAATCAGGCCGATGGTCTCAATACACCCTAATAATAGGTGTGTAGGGCCCGGATCCAAACTACAGCACGTAAGCCGCAAATTCTGGACAATCCACACAATGTTTCCTATCTCTGGCCGGTCGAAAGATACCCAGGAATACTGAAGGATAGTGACCATACAGCGACCACCACTGACCCCCATAGAGGGTGCTGAACAGATTTTGTCCCTGATGTCAGCCATCTGAGCCACAAAAAAAAATCTAGTGTATTCATCACACTTTTCTTGTGAAAAAGCTCCTAGAACCTGTAGATAGATTGGGTTGCACAACCTGTCCACAGTTCAAAAAAGCTGAGCCAGTCGATTTTGAGCAGCAGCTATCTCACCAGATAGGAATTCTGCCTTCTTACGTGAGATTGCTGATTGATAGCTTTGATAATGATCTATGAATCTAAAGTGGTTGGCATCAAGGGTCGTTCTCTGCTAGCGATGCTCCAACCTTCGTCATACACATCTCAACTCCCTCAAGGTCCCATCAAACCAGAGGGACCAAGGGCAGAGAGAGAGTGGATGAACACGGACTGGGGTAATAGCATCCAGAGCCTCAGTAATAGCCTTATCATAGGCCAGAACTAAATCCTCTGGATCCCTACCTGCCCACAGAACTTCCGATAGGTCTAATACCACCAGAAGACATTTCGAGGTTACACCCCTCAAAGGGCGGTATCTGACCATCTCCACAGGGGCAGGCCTATAAAGGTGGGGGGGCTGGAAATTGAATCTTACTGTGTAGCGAATGGACCACACGACTGGCTCCACCACAAAGTCGTCGGACTCGATCCCCAAGAGGAAGAACAGATCAAGTGAGTGACCCTGATTTTGAGTAGCAGAGGCAACTACCTGTGTGAACCCCAATGAAGACATAAGTTGGAGGAAGTCTTGACCAAACTGCGAGAGTTCATTGTTGACCCAGGCATTGAAGTCCTCCAGGACCATCAGCCTGGGTGACTCCAATGCCGTGTCGACGATGAAGTCTGCTACTTCCTGCAGGAACAATTTCTCTCCCCCGGGGGGACAGTAAATGAGAATGATCCTGCAGCCCACACCTGCTACTACGGTAGACTCAAATGATCTGGTCACCTCTACTGGTACCCCAGTAAGACCCAATTCTGATCTAAAACAGATAGCCACCCCCCACCCCACCCCTGTGGTCCGATCTAGAGTGGTGCACTACCACAAATTAAGCTGGGACCGCTGCTTCCAAAAAGGGGTCTGCATTGTCATCTAGCCTGGTTTCAGTGATACAAGCCAGGTCTATTGTCCACACAAGATCAGCAATAATTGCTGTCTTGTTTCTAATAGACCTGGCATTGCATAACACCACTCGAGTCAGATGGGAGTCCTGGGCTGACTGAGTTATCTGCCCAGAAATTCAGAAGCCCTTGGGTATGGTAACCAGACATGGCGGACCATGATCTAGAGACCATTTTGCCCCAGGGCATCTCCTGGCCTGCACAACCCCGATACGGCCACCCCGCTCACCCCCTTCCTATGTCCGGGATCCCCAGCTCACCTCTACCCCCTGCCAACAACACCTAAAGCCCTGCACCAGTTATAAACCTCGGCAGGTAAGGGGGGGAAGAATGGACGGAGGTCCCGGAGTTCAGTCGGGCACTAGTGCCTGACCGGGAGAGCAACAGACCAGCACATCTTCTACCACAATAACCTGTACTGTTCCCACCTATATAAAGAAAAAGAAATAAATTTAATACAATTATCTTATAAAAAAAGATATAAAATGAGCTTGGTACATCCAGCAGACAGACCTGAGTGTGAGTCTCACAACCTCCACTTGCATGCTGTGTGACTCTGAGTGAGACACTTAACCTCCTCAGTGCTCCTGGGTCACCCCTGAAAACAGGTATTTGTGCCTAGTGGGCCTTACCCGGTTACCAAAGAATAATAAAAACAACAGTTGCAATACTTGGGATAAGTTCCCTGTGTAAACACTTAAGTTTGAGGGAATTGACAGTTGACAGTTGCAGCACTGAAGATGAGCTCCCAGTGGTCGCACTTGATTTTGAGGGAACTCACAGCTGAAAGTTGCAACACTGAGGATAAGTCCCCTAGGTATCCAGTGATGATAGCGACTGTCAAAACAGGGACTAATTTACAGCGCTATCCTTTTGGTCTACCCTGTAAGGGTAGTGATGGAATATGAAAACAACAGTAGGGATGAGCAATGGAGGGTGACTGGAAGGGGAGGGAAAGGGAAGAGAAGGGGAGGGATAAGGAAGAGGGTTTATGTGAGGTAGTGTGCCATGCTGCCACTGAGCTAACCATGAGGTGTGGTGGTGAGGGTGGCTAGCTTCCGTACAGCAGGTACTGTTTTCGGGGCTGGAGACCGGGGAAAATTTTACTGCTGCCCTTTTTTTATCAGACTGTCTCCCCCTCCCTGACATGCACACCCCTGGAGTTGGTTATATTTAGTCAGGGGGTGAGGGAGGCGAAGCCTACCCCCCACACAAAAACTATTTTAAGTTGCCGGATGTATTGTTGCCAACAAGTGTACATCGCCGATTTCCTATTAGGCGATGTACACTCGCTGTAACAGCGATTACTGTTTTGTGATCGCTGTTATAGCATGGAACCAGCTCCCTGTGGTCACACTTGAGTTTGAAAGAATTGATAGCTCCCAGTTGACACTGAGGATAAGTTCCCTGTGGTGACACTTTAGTTTGAGGGAATTGACAGTTCACAGTTGCAACACTGGGGATAAACTCCCTGTGGCACACTTGAGTTTGAGAGAATTGACAGTTGGCAGCTGCAACACTGGGTATATAAGCTCCCTGTGTTGACTCTTGATGTTGATGGAATTGACAGTTGACAGTTGCAGCACTGAGGATGAGCTCCCTCTGGTCACACTAGTGTTTGAGGGAATTGAGAGTTGACAGTTGTGGGATGGGCTCCCTGTGGTCACACTAGAGTTTGAGGAAATTGACAGTTGACATTTGCAGCACTGAGGGTGGGCTCCTGGTGGTTGCACATAATTTGGGGGAATTGGCAGTTGTAATATAGGGGACAGGCTTCCTGTGACAATGCTTGATTTTGAGGGAATGGACAGCTGCAACATCGTGGATGGGCTCTTTACCATCACACTTTGCTTTGGGGGAATTGGCAGTTGACAGTTGCAACACTGGGGATTGGCTCCCTGTAACTGCACTTGATTTTGAGGAAACTGACTGTAGAAAGTTGTAATACAGTGGCTAGGCTCCATGTGGACATACTTGATGTAGAAGGAATTGGTAGTTGACAGTTGCAACACTGGGGATAGCCCCCTCCCCATGGACCCACTTGATTTTGGGGGAATTGACAGTTGACTGTTGACACACTAGGGGGAGGGTCCCCATGGACCCACTTGATTTGGGGGAAATTCACAGTTAACAGTTGCAATATTGGGGATAGGTTCCTTGTGCCTGTGCTTGCACTTGATTTTGAGGGAACTGACAGTTCAAAGTTGCATCACTGGGGATAGGTCCCCTGTGACTGCTCTTTATTTTGGGGAACTAACAACTGACACTTAAAACATTGGGGATAGCATCCTAGCATCACAAGAAAACTGGGATTCTGACCAGTGTCAACTGGTAGTGTCAATGGACTCCCACTGACAATGTTATGTTTTATAAACTTTGACCCCTTAAGTGCCATTAATTATGTACTCCAAGTGACACAATTTACAGTGGGTGAGGGAGGTGTTTGTTGTGCCATCTGCTGAGATGCATGCATGTTACATGCCTGTAATGGCTGAGAGTGATCACAGATGCAAGAAGACATTATGATAAACACATTTAATAATACAGTGCACTTGCCGGCCCGGTGGCACTGAGGGTTGAGGTGCTGAATGCCACACCTCGCACCACGCTGGTGACCCTGGTTCGTGAACAAGCCTGGGTCATCAGGGGTTGGCAGGGGAGGAGAAGGATTGAGCATCCATAGGACTGCTTTCCTTCTCTGAGGAGGGGGGAGAGTTGCCATTGGTGTTCTTGTGGCCTCTGGCAGTGGCTGGGGGTATTTCAGGGCACTGGTAAGACCTGAAGGGGATGTTCTGGGGCTGACACTTGGATCAGAGTGCGTGCAGAAGCACGCGAGCTCAGGACCTTAGGCGTCATTGCACGCCACAGATGTCAAGGGAGAGTAGGGGAAAATAGACCACCAGTCGTGGCGGCATGATGGCGGTCTCCGTAGAGGGACTTGTTCGGCGCTGAGGGTATGTGGCAGTACTGGATCCTGATCTGGGGGGGGTAGAGCTAGGGGGAGAGCTCCCCACCACTCCACCAAGGGGGGAAAGCCGTGGGGATAGCTGCGGGACACGAACAAGGAGATGAGGTAGGCCCCCGGGAGTTGGCGGCCGGAGACCTGAGGAGGATGCCTGACATGTAGAAGTAGGCAGACTGGTGACCTGAGCCACAAAAAGTATAAATCAAAAAAAAAAAATAATACAATGCACATGCATGATGTGCAGCACTTTATTTTGTTTATAACCTTTTAATTTTTTTCCCCAAAACATCAGAAGCACCCCTTCTTGGATACAATCGAATGAACCTGAATGTCAGGTTTCAAATCTTTACAATGTTTCCGTTATTGGAAATCAAGAAAGGCATCTTAAAATCAGTGAACTATAAAATGTTGATCATCCCCCATCTTTCTTTAAAACTATTCTACTGATTTGATTGTACAGTTCAAGGGTGGTCTGTTCATTGAGCTAGCAAGGGAGGAGGTGGAGCTCTGGGTAGAATAAGTCCACCCTCTGCACAAATTAGCTTAGATAATTATTTAAGCAATGCGGCTGTAATTCTTATTTGCTCAATGTCTTTAAACTTGATTCCCCTCAATTGCAATACTAAGTTTGCTATATAACTGATCGGAAGTAAAAAGTCAACACTGTAATCCAGTGGGTAGCTGGTCACCTGTTCTCTACAACTGGGATCCCTAAATGCAGTGGTTTAGTTTATTGTTCTAGTAATCGCTGCACTATTTATCTAGCTGTCCTATACTTCATCTCTGGGCATATACCTAATCACTTGACTCAATGGATTTAGTCATTAGCAAGTAAAAGTCTAAACTGTGCTGTTCAAATGCACCCCTCCTTGCTATCTTTGGCATTTACTTCCCTTAATCCTCCCCCTTTCTACCTCCCCCTTGTTACCTTTTAACTGTTTATCACCACTCCATCTCCTTCACCTCCTCACGCTATGTTTTTCCTTATCTTCGCCATCTTCCCCCTATTTACCCTGACATCCATCCCTTCAACTTCCCTTCCTACCTTGCCAACGTCTCCATCCTTTCCTCAATCCTCTTCCCCCTCTCTTCCATCATCATGTCTCCATCCCCTTCTTCACTCTCCATGGCACCCGAGACCTTCCATCCCCCACTCACCCTGATTCCTCTTAGCTTCCATTTGTTCCACACTGTTCACACATCAACACTCCCCTGTTCATACCCCCCTCCTCTTCATCTCATAAGACCTCCATATCTCGGAGGCGTACATCTATCCTCTCCAAGTTGCTTATCATTTTACTACTCCTCACAGCGGGTGATATTGAATCCAACCCAGGGCCATCCCATCTTCCCCCCATTGACCTCCCAAAAGGATTAAAGGTATTCCATCTCAACATCAGGAGCCTTCTCCCAAGGATAGATCTTCTCCAGTCTCTTATGATTAGCCTAAAACTCAGTGTGATGATCATCACTGAATCATGGCTCTCCACCAAATTCCCTAATACTTCCATCTCCATCCCTGGTTACTCCTTCATTTGGCAGGACCAGTCAACCAGGGGTGGGGGGGGGGTAGCCATATACATCACATCATCCATTCAGTATTCCCTCTGCCTCTCCATTGCCTCCCCCTCTGCCTATGAACTTCTGCTACTAAAACTTTCATTCCCCTGCTCTCTTCTTAGCTTTGTAGGTGGTATCTACTGATGCCCAATCCTCCCTTCATCTTCTATCACAGATATCATCTCTACTCTCATTCCCCACTCATCAACTGGTGAAACATAGAAACATAGAATTTGATGGCAGATAAGGACCGCTTGGCCCACCTAATCTGCCCATTTCCCTACCTAATGGATAAGCTGCAGATCCTAGTTAACCAACAGCCTACTTCCTCCTACCCCCAACTAGAATTGCCTTATTTTTGTCCCATGCATTCTTGAATTCCTCCACTGTTTTTGACTCCATGACCTCCTCAGGAAGGCCATTCCATGCATCTACAACCCTCTGTATGAAAAAAATTCTTCCTCACATTACCTCTGATATACTCATTACCTCTGGTGAACTCCTCATCCTTGGGGATTTGAACATAAACTGGCTTTCCAGAACTCATTCCAAATTCCGTAACTACATCTCCTCCCTAAATCTCACACAATTGATCTCTGACCCAACCTATTTAAACCATAAGTCAGGTAAGCACGGGTGATGTGGCTAGCCAGCAAACAAAATGCTGCCTTAACTGTTTCATGCTGCTGCACCGAGCTTAGAATCTGAGTTATATCCATCTCACGGAAGAGCAAAGCACCTTAAATATGACCAGAAGCTGTGTGAAGCCTTACCTTATATGCTGAAAAAATGCTGGACTGATCCGCTACAAACTGCGATGGTATACTTGCTTTTCCATTTGGGAGCCTGCTGAACCCTGGATCACATGGCACACGCAATTAAGGAGGGTGGAGAGCCCTCAATCAGAGACATGTTCACCTCAGTAATGAACAGGATTGAAGCACTAACGTTGGCTACTAACACTGTGACTGGCATGCTACTGCAACTGGATGCCAGGATGGGCCATAATGAACAAAGGGTTGAGGTCCATGAGGAGGCGCTGAAAGGGCACGGTACAACTATGAGGGAGCAGGCTACCCAAATAACACAGCTCCAAGATAAGATGGACGATCTTGAAAATAGGAGCCATCACAATAACCTACGACACTTGGACTTCCTGGAGGGCTGCAAAGAAGACAGAGCGGTAAATTTCCTCCAGCAGGCCCTCCTGGAGCTCCTGCATCTGCCACCTACCACCAGAATAGTCATTGAACGGGTGCACTGTTCACTGCAACAGAAGCCTGCCCCCGGAGACAGACCTAGGCCCATCCTAGCCCTTTTCCTCAACTTCGCAGAGAAAGAAGCAATACAAGCCAGGGTCAGAGAGTTTGGCACCCTGACAGGGCGAGGGCACTGCATAATGATATTTTAAGATTATTCAAGGGAGCTGGTGGCTAGGAGGAAGGCCTACACGGTTGTGTGTCAGCACCTCCATGAGTTACAAGTCCCTTTTACTCTCTGATATCTAGCAGTCCTAAAAATAACCTACAATGGGATCTACCACCAGTTCTTTACACCGGAGGCTACTATGGACTAAATTAATGTCACTTCGTCCCCTCTAACAACTGGAACGGTGGCCCTCCCACGAATGCATCAGGATTCTCCCGAGCTACCTACTTGGACCGAAGATCTCCCTTAAAAAAGGATCACTCGCGGCTCGTTGGCACAGCGGCTGGATTTCCGCTTGCGACGCCGGCGACCCGGGTTCAGGAACGGACTCGGGTCATCGGAGAGCTGGCCGGGGAGAAGGTTGGAGCATCCGTAGACAGCTCACCTTCTCCAGGGGGGAGGGTGGGGATATGAGCTGGGCACCTGCTGGCCCCTGGCGGAGGCCGGGAGCATGGCAGAGTGCTAGGGGCTCAAATTCCATAGGGGGAGTGATGGACATCGACGTTCGCCATGACATCAGGTACGTCACTCTCCGTGGGGAGAAAAACCAGAAAAATGGCTCTCTGGTGAGCCAGATGACAGCTCTCTGGTCCCCTCACTGTCGTCCGGCCCCACAGCCTCCCACCCAGCAGCACCCTGGAGTTGATGCCCATGATGGCTGGAGGCGACCCCAACCGGTGCCTTCCCTGCCGGAGGAGGGAGACCCACCCGGCGAAGGGTTACACCGGGCTACCACCGGGGGGCTGTGATCTGGGGTTGAGGCAGGTCGCGGGGATGGTGGACAGATGGGCAGGACACTGAGGGCCCATAGGAGGTGCTCACCAGATGGAGCAGAGGAGAAAAAAAAAAAAGGATCAACACACTGTGCTAGAGGGAAATGAGAAAGTCACTGGACCCAGATGAGAATTAGAACCTTGCCTCCCCAAAATCCGTAACAGACCACCCCTCCACTTCCCATGCTGGACGGAAGTACCCACAGGGAAGATGGCAGCCCGGAGGAGCAGCAGAGTCTCCCAACTTACAGTCCCAGTGAGAGGAACCACAGGGACAGGAGTATACCAGTCCATACTTCTCCAGGAATCACATTTCTCCACTTGCACCACACAACCGGAGTGCATCAGATGAACTACTCAGTGAAATGGACCTCTCTGCTCCAACCTTGCTGATCAGGAGTCTGAAGAATGACAGAGCTCCTGGGCGACCGCTACAGACATTGCCTTGCCATTAGGTGAAGCAGAAATTTCGCCCGTGGTCTCGGACCCGGCCCCATGAGCATCGCAGTGCCTATCAGAAGATGACAGAGAGAAGAGACCTCGCAATGTGCTCCCTGTCTGAACGTTTCTTAGAGATGAGTGCCTACCTGGTCTAGTGTCATTTGGGGAGTAAAGCTGGGATGGATACGGGGAAGGGGTGGAGAGGAGCCTATTGATATTTCTCTGACTCTTGATATAGGGGACATCAAGAAGGGCAAAGTAGTTTCCTACCTGCCCCCCCCCAGACACTTTTCCTTCTAGGATATTTGTAAGCATGTTTGCTATTAAGTTGTAAACGTCTGGTTTATGTGCTAGAGGTGGGGTGGGGGTGGGATGACATACTGTACCATTATTTCTGTTGGAAGTTATTGTACCCTTAATGGCTATTCTCGCCCATACCTCCTAGGTCATGCCCCAGGTGCCCTCACACTACCCTCCCCACCAGGGAATAACATCTTCCTCCATGACCGGAGAAGTTCATCAACTGGATTAAGGGAGCTACCCCCTTCTCTTTTTTCACCTTGCCAGATGCCTAACATGGGGTAGAAGCACTCCTTTGCCCACTATCTTAACGGTTCCCCAGTGGGAGTATTACAGAACCTCCTACCCTTTCTCACCTCCCTTACAACTAGGATACAGATGGAATGGGTACTAATTTCCCCAACATTTCTGATCATGGCTTCAGTTCCTCCTGAAGCTCTTGAGGAAATCAAGACCTCCTTTAGCTCTGGTAAGCAGCCACAGTGAAGGATCGTAATATTTCTCCATATTGCTCTAACTCTAATCTGTGTTTTTGAACTTGGTATTGGTGGCGCTATTACTGGCAGGGGCAAGTTGGCCCCTTGCATTGTGTAGCTATTCACCCCCCCATAGGTATGGCTGTACATGCCATTGTCTGGGGATCCAGCCGGCTGAGCGCAGCTTTTGTCCTCATCAGGATTTTATTTTTCTTGTTCTATCAGCAGTTCAATTGTGCTTATGCAACTGGATGAGATGCTTGTGTGACTTTACTTACTTTGTGAATATGATTTATGTTGTGGCTTTCCACCTCTTTATCCATGGGATATACCACCCTATTAGGGTACGACGCGAGGAACCCTAGAGGGGGGCTCCCCCCATAGATGCTGCAGTGATGATTCCATCGGCTAAAGGTAGCTTAAGAAAAGCCCATGGATAAGAGAGATGTATTGCTGGAGGAGGAGGAGGGGTGGATGGTGGGGTAAAAAGAAATCAATCCTGGGAAGGCCCAGGGTGAGCTTCCTAATAAAGCCTGTGGGGGAGTGACATGGTTGCTCCACTCAATCGAACCTCAGGTTTAAAGCCTTCCCATTCAATTGTGCTCACACAACTGGATAAGATGCTTGTGTGACTTTACTTACTTACTTTGTGAATATGATTTATGTTGTGGCTTTCTGCCTCTCTATTCATAGGATATATCACCTTAGTAGGGTACGACACGAGGAACCCTAGAGGAGGGTCCCCCCCCCCCCCAAAGGTGCAGCAGTGATGATTCCATTGGCTAAAGGTAGCTTAGGAAGAAACCCCCAAAGAATACCCTATTGGGTGTCGAGTATCGAAGAGGCGAGGATGACGAATGAAAAACTGACAAGATGATTAAGGTGGACTTCCCATGGAGAGACGGGAAAGCTGGGGCCACCATCCACCTCCATCCAACAGTGGAACCTAACTAATTAACCTAAGACAGCACTTTAACCTAAGAAAGCACTAACTAGCCAATATTATGACCATTGTCACAGAGGAGAGGGAAAAAAAACATTTTTATTAAGGAGGAAACCTCTGTGGAACCAAGGCCAAGGTCATCTTCCCTCCAGGCTGACGACATTTGATTTAAGGACATACGTCGTTGAAGAGAAGGATTCGTTAAAGAGAAGAATGAGTAGGGAGGATGATGATGGGAGAGGGGAAAATCCCAAAAGGAAAGCACAGATCGAAGAAGGAACATGTGGCAGCAGGGACCCAAGAGGGGTATGCTCGAGTAGGCGATGGGAAGGAGGAGATCCATGTAGAAGTCAGAGGAGCAAGAGGTATTCCAGATGCACTCACTAGAAGACTGAGGATGAGGCAGACTGATGATGGAGATTGCTGCAGGAGCACAGCAGGCCAACACAAGTAGAAATGGAATGCCGAGTAAACAATGTAAATAGATAAACCTTGAGGTAAGGCTGAGTGAATGATGACTGGACTTATGAACCTGATATATGCGGCAGGATGGCCGCAGGTCAATGAGTCAGGATGGTTATGCCAAAAAGAAATATCGATTGCAGGCCTCAACTGGGGGAATCCTTAATGGCCGATACGGAATGTGAATAAGAGGAGACTGGAAGGAACTTGAAAATGAACTTGAACAAAGATATCATGCTCTATAGAGCGATGCGAGCAATGAGGCTCCTCAAAAGGAGGCAGACACAGAGGCCAAGAAGTCATGTCAAGAACCAGAGGGTATGCAAACCAGAGTGTATGCTCAGGATGGGTGATGAAGAGGAACCAAACTGGATGATGTACAATGAGAAGGGAAGCCATGAGTGGAAAGAATCCATGACTGCCTGGACAAGAATAGGCGCTGGGGTGAGGAAGGTAACACAGGAACAGATGAGGTATGATGATGTATTGATGCCATGTTGGCAGATACTAGAAAGCGAGGTATGAAAGGATGAAGGACGGTAGGGAGATCAATAGAGTAGCATAGGACCTAGCTGGAATGGGCTGAGAACTGCAGTAGGGCGAGTCGGATTAGGTGGCATATGAGCCATGATAGGTATGCCCTAAAGAAATATCGATAGCAGGCCTCGGAGGGAATCCATGAGAGCTGGCAAAAAGACAGTAGTCAGGAACTCGATCAATCAATGCAAGAAAGTGGATAGAAGTGAGGATGCAGACACGGAGGCCAATAAGACAGGCTTGGAACCAGATGGTTGGAGGGAAGCCAAGAGTGGATGGAATCCTCGATGGCAAGTAGGAGATAAGACAAAAGAGGAAAGGATGAGGTACAATGATGGCGGGAAGCCCATAAGGCTGGAATCAGTAAGACATATGAGTTACCAGACTGAAAACTAGGCAGGAAGCATCCGAGGCTGATCATGGATGGGCAAATGGTGCCACCTTCTGGACAGTAGGAGAACCCGCCTGTGATAGCGGAGGAATCCTCCCGAGTCAGATCCCCAGGTACGGCTGGACTATGCGACATAATACACAAGTCAGCAGAGTACACCAGATAACAGTAGATGCCATGAATGTCACAAAGCACTAGGGTAAACACACACAAATGTTCCATCGCACAGCAAAGGTGAGTATAGGTGTACAGATGTGAAACATAATGGTAGAGCAACCCCAGGACACACAAACCGTACAAGTAGTTAACTAAGGAGACAGAAATACTCCCAAACCCAAACTAGATGAGGCCCACGATCAGCAGACATAGAAGTGGCAAAAGAAGAAAGCGCTACACATGCAGGGCCGCTGCTATGATGCTGGAAGGCCAGCGCTAGGAGTCCCAGTGCTGAGAGACTGAGAGGCATGAAGTGAGGTATAACATCCATAGAGACTGCAAGGCCAAAACTCAAGTGGGATTCACAAGCTCAACAGCCTGTGTGCAACAGAAGATCAGCTGCTGAATTGATTGGGCATGAGAGGCCAGACTGAGACTGAAGGAACAACCCTCTTTTGATGGCAGCAGAAGCCATCAGAGGGAAGGAGAGAGACTGCACCAGCCAGAGAGGAACTCATCGAAACCAAGCCAGCACCCCAGTGCAGCGATGGAGAACCTGCAGTAGGCGAGAACCGTGAGGAATTCAGGGCATGTGAGGCATCAAAGCAGGGCGGGAGCTGAAGCAAGCGGGAGGCAGGGAGCGCACATGCCAACAGCGCAGCACAGGTGATGAGCAAGGAGCAGCCTGGCAAGGGAGAAAGAAACAGGGAGGAGGAACGGGTGGCCTAGCCGCACCGATGCATGGGGAGGAAGGGAAACGCAATGGACCCAGCATGAGATGGCCTTGGAACAGGCAGACGATGAGGGGAGGAATGGTGGAAAAGAGAGCTGATGGCCACAAGCCAGTGGCGGGGGGGGAGCCAAACGCGAGCTGCTGAGGTGAAGAATGAGAGAACGAAGCGAGCTGGTAGCTGGAGGTGCTGCAAAAGGCAGGGACATGGAGAGACGAATACCCAAGGGAGAGGGAAAAGGAGCAGCGCCTCTGGCTGCAAAAAGAAATGAATCCTGGGAAGGCCTGGGGTGAGCAACATAGAAACACAGAAACAGACTTTGGCAGCAGATAAGGACCACTTGGCCCACCTATTCTGCCCATTTTCCTACCTACAGGATAAGCTGCAGATCTTAGTTAACCAACAACCTATTTCTTCCTACCCCCCACAAAAATTGCCTTATGTCTGTACCATGCATTCTTGAATTCTCCCACAGTTTTAGACCCCACAACCTCCTCAATAAGGCTGTTCCATGAGTCCACCATCCTATCTGTGAAAAAATACTTTTCTTCACATTGCCCCTGAACCCCCATCTTCAAATTGTGTCCCCTTGTTCTTGAACATCTTTTTCTGAAAGATGCTACCCTCTTGGACTTTGTTGATTCCACTGAGGTACTTAAAAGTTTCTATCATGTCCCCCCTCTGCCTCCTTTCCTCAAGGGTATACATATTAAGCTCCTTTAGTCTTTCTCCTTGTGTGGCTTCTCTTGCAGACCCTGCACCATTTTAGTTGCCCTCCTCTGGACTGCCTCTATCCTGTCTATGTCCTTGCAGAGATGGGGTCTCCAGAATGGGACACAGTACTCCAGATGGGGTCTCACCATCTGTCTGTACAGAGGGATAACAACGTCCTGTTTTCTGCTGGTTATGCCTCCCCCTATGCATCCCAGTATCCCCCCAGCCCTCCCTATTGCCTTCTCACATTGCTTGCTAACCTTAAGGTCATCTGATATGATTAACCCCAGATCCCTTTCCATTTTTGTTGTTGTTACTACCTCCCCCCATTGTGTAATCTTCCCCTGGGTTTTTGTTTTCCAGGTGCATTATTTTGCACTTCTTTGCATGAATCCAAGCTGCCATACTTCTGACCATTCCTCCAACCTTGCCAAGTCCCTTCTCATCCTTTCCACACCTCCTTGTGTATCAACCCTGTGACAGATCTTTGTGTCATCTGCAAAGAGGCATACTTTTCCTTCCAGTCCCTCTGCAATGTCACTTATAAAGACATTAAAAAGGACTGGACCCAGTACTGACCCCTGCGGTACCCCACTAGTAACCCCTCTTTCTTCAGAGTGGACTCTATTTACAATTACCTTCTGTGTCCTGTTGTCCAGCCAATGTTTTACCCAGGCTATCACCCTGGGACCCACTCCCAGGCTGGTTAATTTGACTATTAACCTTTTGTGTGGGACTGTGTCAAATGCCTTGCTACAATCTAGGTAGACCATGTCCACAGCCCCTCCCTGGTCTACCACTTTGGTCACCCAGTCAAAGAAAATCAATTAGATTCATCTGACATGACCTTCCCGCTGTGAACCCATGCTGCCTTGGGTCCTGTGCCCCACTGGCCTCTGGGTACTGAACAGTTCTTTCCTTCAGAAGTGATTCCATCACTTTCCCTACCACAGAGGTCAAACTGACTGGTCTGTAGTTTTCTGCCTCTGTCTTGCTCCCACTTTTGTTAAGGGGAATCACATCCGCCTTCCTCCAGTCCTCAGGTACCACACCATCCTCCCATGATCTGTTAAAAAGGTTAGTCAGTGGCTTTACTGGTTCTCCCCTTAATTCTTTTAGAATTCTGGGGTGAATTCTGTCAGGCCCCATTGCTTTGTCCACCTTCAATTTTAGGAGTTCTTTCAGAACCCTTTCTTCTGTGATAGGAATGGGACCGACCCTACTATCCAGAGTGCTTATGTGAATTTGATTAGGCACTTCCCCCTCCTCCTCTTTTATGAATACTGAGCAGAAATATTCATTCAATATCTCTGCTTTTTCACTGTCCCTCTCTGCCCACCCACCACCCATTCTATTCAGCCTCACTATCCCTCCCTTTGTCTTTCTACGCTCCCTGATGTACCTATAAAAGGTTTTATCCCCCTTCTTAACTGAGTTGGCTATCTTTTCATCAGTTTGGGCCTTTGCTATTCTGACTTCCCTCCCTGCTTCCTTCTGCCTTAACTGGTACAGCTCTCTGTCCTGCTCCTTCTGTGTTTCCTTATACTTCCTGAATGCTATCTTTTTCTCCCTGGCCTTCCCTGCCACCTCTTTTGAGAACCATAGTGTTTTTTTCTTTCATTTTGATTTGTTTATTTGCTTCACACAAATTCTTGTTGCCTCTGTGATGGCAGTTTTGATGTTTCCCCATTGTTGCTCCACCCCTCCTTCCAGCCTGTTTGCTAGTGCTTTTCTAAGGCACTCTCCCATCTTGCCAAAGTCAGCACTCATGAAGTATGAGGTCTAAGATTGCTCCCTCAAAAGTGAGTTCCAAAACTAGCTGTCTGAGGCATGCCGCCTGTAGGGCAATGAGAATGGCCCTGCTTTTGGATGTAGCTGCAGCAAATGTGCTCCATAAATGTGCATATTCAGGTCTCCCATCAACAGTATCTCCCCTTTCTCTGCCATCCTAAGAATGCCTTCTATCATATCCTTGTCCATTCCTTCCCCCTGACATGGGGGTCTGTATATAACCCCTGTGTGGATTGTGGTGCCATTTCCAGTCTCTTGGGTGACCCATAGTGCCTCCTCTCCTCTCTGTTTACTCTTTTGTTCAGTTGTTTTTATCCCTTCCCTTACATAGAGAGCTACTTCTCCCCCTGTTTTCCCCTCCCTGTCTCTTCTGTAGGTTGTGTACCCTGGTACATTAACATCCCAGTCATGGTTCTCTGTGTACCATGTCTCTGTGACTGCTGCAATATCCAGGCATCCTTCTTCCATCAAGGCCACCAGTCCAGCTACCTAATAAAGCCTGGTGGGGGAGTGACGTGATTGCTCCACCCAATCGAACCTCAGGCTTAAAGCCTTCCCATTACACAGGTTGTTTTTACTGTCTGTACTGTTTACAACACAGCTAGTAGAAGTCAGATACTACCAGGTTGACACATAACTGTGCCTCTGACATTGACCCCAATGCCAGATTATAAGGGGTGTCAGAACTGACCTACCCTCCTTCCCATTCTTATTGCTCATTAGAGGCAACACCAGATATCCGGGGGATTAAAATGGGGGACATAGAGTACCCCACTCTTACGTATGCTGATGACTTACTCCTTCCCCTGGCCAATGCCCAACGCTCGGTGCCCCATCTACCTGACCCTGCTTGACTGTTTACAACACAGCTAGTAGAAGTCAGATACTACCAGGTTGACACATAACTGTGCCTCTGACATTGACCCCAATGCCAGATTATAAGGGGTGTCAGAACTGACCTACCCTCCTTCCCATTCTTATTGCTCATTAGAGGCAACCCTTACGTGCTTAGGCTAAAGGACCTAAACCTGGAATCTGCCCTCACTCTCTCCCTATAACTACTCTGAAGTACATACGAGTTGGGATCGCACCATCCCCCACCCCACTAATATGGCTGAGACACCATTTCATACATGGAATGTGCGGGGGCTTAACTCCCCCATAAAGAGTAAATAAGTCCTCTCCCATCTTAAGTGCCTGAAATCTAAGGTGGCCTTCCTTCAAGAGACCAAATTGACTAAAATTGACAACACTATGATGCTGAAGGCCCAGTAGTTCACTCAAATTCCCCCACAAGGAAACATAGCATGATTATCCTCATACATAAATCACTGCAGTGGACCCTGACTGACTCTGCTGCAGATCTAGATGACAGATGGGTACTGGCCACATATAGTACCCCCACTGGCTCCATTGTATTGTGCAACATATATGTGCCCCCAATACTGATGACACCCTTTTCTTTCATGGTTTGGCCGATAGCATCACTACCTTCCTGCCCTCCAATTGTTCCCTCCTCATTGGGGGTGATTTTAATCTAACGTTGGTCCCCTCCTTCTACAGGAATGATAATGGTAAGGAAGCCCACCTTAGAGGTGCTTGCTTGGGCCCTTCAGCAACTGATTATTGACCAAGGCCTCACTGACGTATGGAGACTTTTTCACCCCAAGACCAGAGATTACACTTTTCACTCTGAACCCAACTCTTCCTATAGTAGACTAGACTACTTGCTGACATCTCCAACTCTACTGCACAATACCCTTGATTCAGCCATCCTCCCCCAGGTTATCTCAGACCATGCCCCCCGTCCAGTTGTTAATAAAATGGGGCCCTTTTTCCTCTCCATCTCGCCACTGGAGCCTGGACCCCTTCCTTATGAGGGATCCAAACTTCATCTCCTGGGCCAAAAATGAGGCTTCACTTTTCCTAGCACACAACCCACCCTCTGACACATCAGCAGGGAACACCTGGAAGGCATTTAAGGCCACCATGAAGGGTAGTGTTATGGGGTATGCAGCAGCCAAATGTAGAGAACATGAACAGCACCTCCTAGACCTGGAACAGCAGCAAGCACAAGCTGAATTGGCCTTTTAAGGCACATCCCTCCCCCTCTTCTAGTTCTCCTATCGGGAGGTCAATCCTTGGCTTACGCTTTGAAATCAACCAACTGCTAAACAGAAAAGCGGAAGTGGCTATCCTCTGACTTTGGCACACCTTTTGGGAAGGTGGGAACAAAGGAGGTAAGGTGCTGGCCTACCAACTTAGGCACCAACAGACCAACCAGTACATCTCAGGCCTGAAGGACACCCAAGGGAACGTGGCTACCTCACCGCAGGCAATAAATGGGATTATGGCTGCTTTCTGTGGGAAATTCTACTCCACTACACACTCAGAGGCAGTCCCAAGTACTCAGCTCTTCCTTAATAGTCTGCACCTCCCCACACTGTTCCCACGACAGACCCGTGAACTAGAAGCCCCACTCACACAGTAGGAAGTGGACGCTGCTATCAAGAGTCTCCCTCTTGGTAAATCTCCAGGGAGTGATGGATATACTGCAGACTTTTACCAAGCCATGGCCCCAGTAATTACACTGCTCCTCACAGAGGTATTTCAGGAAGCTGAAGTGAGGGGGGCGCTCCTGCCCTCTTTCCTAGAGGCAGCAATTGTGGTTATCCCCAAGAAGGGTAAGAATTCTACCAACCCTGGTAATTATATAGAGAATAAAGTATGGGTCTGGGTGTGTGATGAGAATTTACACACACCCGAGGGGTTTATGCATAGCATCTACCCTGAGGGTGTGTGTATGAGTATTACCACACCCAGGACATACTTATTTTATATAATGTCGCGTGATGTCCTTTTTCCCCACAGCAACTATATAAAATAAAAAAGACATTGTTGTGTGACCGTGGCAGTCTGCTTAGCTGTCAGCGTGTGCTCTACATTTGTCGCTCGCTCGCTTTTTATTTATTTATTTTTTTATTTCATTTTGAGGGTATTTCCCTCATTTTGAGCCATTTCTGTGTGCCAGCACTTACCGGAGTTAAGAGTAGTGGTCCAGAGGCAGAAAGATGAGGCGGACAGTGGCTGGGAGGAAGAGTGTCAGTTTTGAGGGCGTCTGCGCAGTGCGAAGGAAACCGGGCTCATGTTCGCCGTTATAAACGCTCCTTTATAAGGGCAAATTATGCCACGGTTTCCCAATGGGAAAAAGGACATGCTGGTTATTATAGTCCAATATTACTGATAAACCTTGACAGTAAAATATATGCCAAAGTCCTGTCCGTGAGATTGAGTCCCCTGTTACCACACTTCATTCACCCCTCCCAGGTGGGATTTGTTCCAGGCTGGCATAGCACTGACCACCTTAGAACACTGATGAACCTTATGTACCTGGCCTGTCGGCTGGCTACCCCAGCTGTAGCCATAGCAGTAGACTTCGAGAAGGCTTTTGATTCTCTCAAGTGGGACTACCTCTACTCGGTCCTATCCCACCTGGGAGTGGGTGAAGGGTTTAAATCCAGGGTGCAGGCTATTTATAATAACCCAATGGCCTGGGTCACCACAAACTCCAGTTTCCCCTCACTTCCCACTTGAGCGAGGAACCAGGCAAGGCTGCCCCTTATCACCCCTCCTATTTTTCCCAGCAGTTGAGCTGATAGCAGCAGCTATACGGCAACACCAGATATCCGGAGGATTAAAATGGGGGACATAGAGTACCCCACTCTTACGTATGCTGATGACTTACTCCTTCCCCTGGCCAATGCCCAACGCTCGGTGCCCCATCTACTGACCCTGCTTGACTCCTTTGCCACCTACTCAGGCCTGAAGATCAATAAGGCCAAGACTGAAATGCTTCCCCTTAATGAACACTGCCCCCAGCACATAGCACTGAACTCTGGACTTCTCTGGGCCCCTACTGGTATTACTTAGTTGGGCATCAAACTCACTCCTAAGCTAGAGAACCTATGGAATGCCAATATACACCATCTTCTGATTGCCGCTAAGACCGAGTTCAATAGGTGGAGGATGCTCAAACTCACTCTTGCAGGAAAGATAGCTGCCATAAAGATGGTGTCCGCTCCCAGGTTCCACTACCTATTAGCTCATATACCCATCTCTCTCCCCAAGCAGTGGTTCCAACCCATAGATAAACTGATTGGGGACTTCCTATGGGAAGGTTGCAAACCCCGTTTCAGCTGCTCTAAGCTTTGAGCACATTGGGCCATGGGGGTTGGAACCTCCCATGGATTGAGGGATATAAATGGGCATTTCAGGTGGCACAAACTGTCCACTGCTTCCACTCTGACTCCTCCCTTACACCACAGTGGGTACACATTGAGCAACATATGACTAAAACCGTATGTTCCCCTCCCTTCTTTACCCTCTGGAAGGGCTGAGTCCCTCACACTTACCTCTTCATTCTAGGGACTTAACCTCACCCACAGTAGAGGCATCTAGGAAAATGTGGCACTATGTGCACATCAGACTGGCTCTGGACCCACTCCCCTTCTCCCTGACACCACTCTGGCAAAACCCTCATAACCATAGACAGGAAGTGTGCTTTGGAAACAATGGCTCGAGAAGGGCATTCAAACAGTGGGAGATATCTGTGACCTAGGCCTAAATAGGGTTGCCACTTTTCAGACACTCCAGGAGAAATGGAACCTCCCTCCTGGGGACTTCTGAATGTGTCTCCAGATCCGTGCAGCTCTCAAACCTCTTCTGGAAAACCCCAAACCTTGCACTAACCCCTTGGTCCTACAGACCTGGATAAAAATCCAAAAGGACTTGCAAGTAGAATCTATGCCCTGCTTAGGGATAGCCTGCCGTCCCAGTTAGGGGATTCAAAGACGAAATGGGAAAAAAAGGTTTCAGTGCTCCATCTCCAACACTCTATGGGGCAGGCCTGGAAAGAAAGTCATAAATGGTACCAAGATGCTCAGTCTTGGCTAATTCAGAACAAAACTTCCTACTCTTGGAACAAGACGCCCATAGTTCTTTGTAAAATCAAACTCCTTGAGTCTGATTCCTGCTGGAGGTGCCAGGTAAGGGGTGCTGATCTGGCCCACATACTTTGGTCTTGCCCCATGATACAGAAACTATGGAAAGGGTTATGCTCCATGGCCTTGAAGGTACTCCACAAGCCAATCCCTCAATTGCCCATGTTTTTCTTTCTTGGGATCCGAGCAGATATACCACCACTGACCCAGCATGAACACTGGTGGTTAGCTCTACTAGCCCTACAAACCAAACAGGCCCTTCTGTGTAAATGGCGCACACCTATCATCCCACTCTTTCTGAGGTGGTGGCCTCTCTCTCAGCCTTGGCTACACTTGACAGGTTCGCCCACCTTCGCTCTTACCAAATGGTTAAATTCCAGTTGTGCTGGGCCCCATACCTGTGTTATGCCAACCCTCCCGAAGGTGTGGGATGAACCCCCACACTGCAGGCAGGACTTAGCTGGGCTTTCTCTTCTTACTCTCCTTTGGTCAAAAGTTTGGTTGGGAGGGTGGTTACTCAAGAGGGCCTCTTTGGGGCAGCATTCTCTGTAATGAATTTTGCAATGAACTGTAGGTCAGAAACCAAGGCTCATAGTCCTGGTGTTTGGATTTTTGTTTTAAAATATTAATAGGCTATGTGGCATTTATATGTTACTCCCTAGTTTTGGGACTAGGTTATATAAGACCTGCAGTATTTAGCACACAGATTCTTTGGGTATACCTCTGTTCTGTTTTAGGGGAAGCACCCTTGGTTATGTAGCACAAACTCACACCTAACTGGATTTCCCGAGACACACTACAGAGTTTTTGAACCCTGGTGGATTTAGAGGTGGGCCATGGCTTCCACGTAATGATACTGGCACAGATTTCCGAATGGTGAGTAACCTTCTTCTTGCACTTTACGCTGGAAGTCCCTCTTTGTAAGTTTACCTCCTAAGCCTCTTAGTCCCCCCCCCCCAGACAGCATAGGAGGTTTACGGCAGCAACAACAATAAAGTTTTGACAGACAAGCCTATATCAAAGTACTGGACCTCAGTAGTAGTATACTGATACAGTATTAATGTGCCCATACCTATATTATAATGATACAGTAGTAAAGTGCCTATACCCTATACTCATGTGTAAACTGCTGTTATGTTATGTTTTCCTTCATCCCCAATTACTCCTCCTCCCACCCTCCTATTTCTTCCCTCCCTGTAACAAAGTTACTTATCATTCATTCATTCATGTACTGTTTTGTACTGTATTCTATTTTGGAAAATAAAAATTTTACAAGTCAGGAAAGCACTCACTACTAGACTGGGTGCTGTCATCACATCCCCATTGGGCAGTTACATCAGGAATCCTACTAGATGCACTCAGTGACCACCACATGGTCTACTGCATGTGTAAAATCCACTGCCCAAAAGCATCACCAAACATTCTCCACCTCCGCTCATTTAGGTCATTACACTTGTTGTCCCTCCATGAGGAACTTGTTAATATTGACTGATCTCCAGCTGCAAATGAATCCTCTGTTGACTCAGCCCTGGCCTACTTCAAAACCCAGTTTTTGAGTGTTTGGGATCGGCATGCTCCTATCAGGAAAACCAGGGTCTGAGGCTCTCACCTCCCCTGGGTAATAGCTTAACTGCTCCACTTTCCAGGAGAACCTTAACAGCCACTCCTAATTCTGGAAGGTAGTTTATGCCCTTTTCTCCCCACCTACCCAATCTCCTCTTCCAGTCCTTATAATAGATGACACCACTATGTTGGACCCTCCCTCTGTAGCTATCGAATTCAACACCTTCTTCACTACCTGTATTTCTATCCTTCTTGCTTCAATACCCCCCAGTTCCTACTCCAACAGCTCCTTCCACACCCACTCCCTCCTCCCCATCTGTTTCTTCATCTAACCGGTCTCCACCGCTGACACCCTAAAACCTCTACTAGCCCTTAACCCCCATAAGGGCAAAAGCCCGGATGAGCTTGACCATAAGCTCCTGCACCTATCTGCCCATGCCATTGCTCTTCCACTGACCTACCTTCTGAATCTCTCCTTCACAATGGCTACTGTCCCTGATGCTTGGAAGTTTGCTGTTGTTGTCCCTCTTCCCAAGGATGATGATTCATCAAATCCAGGTAACTACCGCCCGATACTCCTACTCCCAATTCTCACAGAACTCCAAGAGTACCTGTTACTGGTTCAGCTTTCTCCCTTCCTTGACTCCTCCTCCTTCTTCACTCCTTTCCTGTCTGGTTTCCATAACACCCACTCCACCACGACCTCCCTGCTTTGGCTCACTGACTCTATTCTCTCTGGCATTGATCACAGCACATCACCGCTGCCATCTTTGTCAATCTGGCCAAAGCCTTCAACACTGTTTCCCACACACTGCTCCTCACCAAGATTCCAACAGCTGGTCTCTCTGAGACCACCACTAGCTGATTCCATTCCCATCTTATGGGCAGGTCCCAATCAGTTAGCGTAGGCAACTCCGTCTCCCCCCCCCCCCGCAGTCAACACTGGAGTCCCTCAAGGTTCGGTGCTCAAACTGATACTCTTCTTGATATTTCTGAATGACTTACCTTCTGCCTGCTCAATAGCTGATATCCACAAGTACGCTGATGATACTGATTTGTATACCTGCAGTACCTCCCCCTCTGATGTGGTAACCAGCCTTCAATTGGCTTTCAATAATGTTCAACACTGGTTGGAAACAAATCAACTGTCCCTCAATGCCAAAACAGATGGTCTTTGTGAATTTTGGCAACAAGATAGTCTCGCCAGGCTTATAGCCACTCCTACTTTCCACACCGTTGATGGGTCCCTATTAGAGGATGTCGCCTCCTTTAAATACCTCTGGCTCGATAGGAACCTCGACTTCTCTGGATATGTGGATACTATCCACAAAAAGCTACATCCGAACTTGGCAATCTGTGCAGACATCATGGCTGCACCCCCCCCACCCACTGTTAAATTGTTCAGAAGATAATCCTCCTGATATTTGACTTTGGAGACATAGTTTGATGTCACCTCTACGCCCACCCACCAGACTGGACACCCTATTCAATTCCTCCTACTGCTTTGCCTAAACTGCCTATGTGCACTACTACAACTTCTACCACTCTCTCCCTACCATCTCTTGGGGCCAGATACATACCCAAGTGCGTCATTAGTTGGGAAGTTCTGGTTTGGCTCCGTTCCATCCTACCTAAATGCATTCCTCTCAACCCCTTCTTCTCCCACATACTCCCTCTGCAACTGCCCCTACAAGACCCTAGTCCTCCCTGCTCGAACCTCCATTTTAGGTCAGGCTGCCTTCTCATATCATTTTCCTAATCTTTGGGACTCCTTCCCCTTAGATATCTGCCCTGTCCCGTCCCTAGTTCATTGTCTTGTCTTCTTCGTAACCATATTTCCCCATCCTGCAACTGCTCCTTAACCCTACAATACTTTCCTCTTAAATATTTTATTTCTTTTTCTCTCACTTTTTCCTGTTTCTCATATCTACTCTTGCCCCTTCATTCTCCCGGCATGCAAATAGCCCAAGAGGGTAGCATCTTTCAAAAGAAGAGGTGTGCAAGAACAAGGGGCACAATTTGAAAGATATAGAGGCTGCTCAGAGGTAATTTAAGGAAGTATTTTTTCACAGAGAGGGTTGTGGATGCATGGAACGGCCTTCCGGAGGAGGTCGTGGAGTCAAAAACAGTGGTGGAATTCAAGCATGCATGGGACAGTCATAAGGCAGTTCTAGGGGATGGGGGTAGGAAAAAGTAGGCTGCTGGTTAACTAGGATCTGCAGCTTATCCAGTAGGCAGGGAAATGGGCAGACTGGGTGGGCCAAGCGGTCCTTATCTGCCATCAAATTCTATGTTTCTGTTTCTATTGCACTGGTTGGGTATACATCGGGTTGCATTCATTCCCTTGGGGCTCCACCCCTGTGGGTTAAGGTTTTGCCTTCCCCTCCTATCCTCACACTCTTCCTAAATTTTTCCCCTACATAATTTTTTATGCTGTCCACTCTGCTATGTATATATGTGTGTGTGTGTGTGTGTGTGTGTGTGCGCGCTACCATAGTTAGGGTTGAGGAGCCATTTCTATGTTAAACCCCAAAACTTTGCACCTTAATAACTTTGCAACTGTTGCAAAGATTTGGCTGAAATTTGGAATACATGATCAAGAACCATAGACCTTGGGATCTACCAAGTTTCGTACTGGTCAGATATACAGTTGTGGAGTTATTAAGCGTGATCTGTGCACACGTTTACGCTTTTTCTGGAATTCTACGGTCGTGCCTACAGGTCGTACGGTTTGCGCAACTGGCCTGAAGTCTTCAGAGAATGTGTGGCCGGGGTCCCCAATGTGTCTTTTGAAGATTTTGTGAAAAAATATTAAACGGTTCAAAAGTTATTCAAAAAACAGTTTCCCATTATAAGTCAATGGGAAAAGTTAACAAAAAGTTCGACAGTGTCGCAAATGCATTTTACTTTACTAAATGGGCCTGTTACTTTCGCAAATCAGCCATTTTGTTTTCAGTTGGTGATCATAAAAATGGTTGGCATTTAAATTTGGGACCTCTAGCAACCAAATTATTTTTGTATTCACCTAGTCGGACCATGAGGATGCTTGCCATGTCTTTATTTTGTGGTAAAACACCCCAGAAATATGTTTTTCAAATTTCTGGAAAAAGTACTTTCGCAAATTACTTTCGTGCTCATGAAAGCGTAAAACTTTTTTGCGAAAGCTTTCGCAAATTGCGACAGTAGTTTTCCATCTGTGGGAAAGTGACATTGATTCTTTGGCACTGCGCTGCAAAAGAACCGTTGGGAGTTTTGGGCTGAAATTTGGAGGGAACGGAGCTGACATCTCACAGATGTGCCTTTCAGTGTTGTATTGAAAAAATATTACATGGCGGCAAAGTTATGGCACTCCAAAATTGACAGTTTTTCCCATAGGATAACATTACGGAGCCCGACGCATTACAGAAATCCTTTGGATCCCTGCTGCAAAATAACGGTTTGGTCCTTTTTCCTGAAATTTGGAGGGAAGACAGCCAACAGCCCACAGATGTGCCTTTCAGTGGTCTGGTGAAAAAATATTACAGGGAGGCAAAGTTATGGCACTCCAAACTTCTCTTTTTTTCCCATAGGATAACATTACGGCGTTCGCCGTGTCTTTCAGGGCCCGTATCTCGGAAACAGTGCGAGATACAGACTTTTCGTTGGAAAAATTCTTAGCCCCAAAACTAGCCAGGACAGTCAAAAATCATACGACTTTTAAATTTTTTTTCTGAGATATAACTTATTTAGCATTCCAAGTCCTCATTTTCTGCTTTGATACCCATTATTATGCATACATTCTTTGTACTCACTGTCTTTCTCTATTCAGCTTTTGGGGAAAAACAGCCTGTGCGCTTACATTACTGTTACCATTTCCCTTTCCGCTTGTGGTTCCATGCCCGTTTCACTTACCGTTGACGTCTACGCTACCACGTGCGTCATCCTTTGAGTTTTCATTTGCACTTGCATTTCTGTTATTTTTTGCCATTTGTGTCTACAGTACTGTTTCTCTTTCTGTTTCACTTTGCGTCACCATGCCCATTGACATTTCCGTTTGCAGGCACCATGTTACTATGTGACAACACATCATGTGGCAGACTGTTCCCGTCTATGCTACCGTGTGCATTGACCTTTCTGTTGTCATTTGCACTTGCATTACCATGTGCGCCACTGTTACTGCTTCTGTTTGCATTGCTCTTCCTGTTACTATGCCACAAGACATTATGTGGCGAGAGTGGCCCCGTGCTCCCGCTGCTGCATTACGTGCCGGGAGCACGGGGCCCTATGTGCGTTATCCTTTGCGTTTTCATTTGCGCTTGCGTTTCTGTTATTTTTTGCCATTTGTGTCTACAGTACTGTTTCTCTTTCTGTTTCACTTTGCATCACCATGCCCATTGACATTTCCGTTTGCAGGCACTATGTTACTATGTGACAACACATCACGTGGCAGACCGTTCCCGTCTACGCCACGTGTTGTTACTCCTCTGTTCTCATTCGAGCTTGTGTTACCATGTGTGCCACTGTTAGCATTTCTGTTTGCATTGCTGCTCTTGTTACTATGCCACAAGACATCATGTGGCGGGGCAGCAGGGCCGAAGGGCCCAGTGCTCCACTGCACTGTCCCATTCACCTTTCTGGTTATCATTCTCAAAGAAGGAAATTAGAGGCAAAAACTCTGTTTAATGCATTAGTTAGGGTTGTTCCACAGCGACAAAAGTGAGGGAAATTAGCTGTTAGGTTGAAAACCCTAACTCAATTCAGCCCCACCAGCACCACACACACAGACACACACACACACATATGCAAGTAAGGGGAGGACCAAGTCAACACAACCAATGACAGACATCCAGCAGCAGGTGACAGAAATAACAAACAATTGTCTAAATGTACTACGAGACATCCCCACCCACCTGACCAGGTACTGCATGCTCGGTGGAGATCAACAGCAAAACTGAGGCCATGTACACAAGCGTACATCCTGATTGCAGCTGCACACAGCGTACCACACTTAGTAGTTGCATGGCCTTACCTACCGATGCCCACAGACCACACCACATGTGGTGGGCCACCTGAGCAATAGAGTTCAGCAAAACCAAGGAGTTGTACAGGTATAATATCTCTGATTATAACAAGGGTTTGAGAAATGCAGCTTTCTAATTGACTGTAAACATTGTAACAGCCTTATGTTTAGTTTTATTAACATACATGTAGAGCCTAACCATATGATGAACATGGTTTAATGTTGTTTAAAAAACAGTTTTATTATGATAGCAATAAGCCACTCCCAGGTATTATGTTAATGGTCAGTTTATCACTGTCTAGCGACATGTGGCACTTAGCTATGCCTCATTCAACATTAAACCCTACAGGGTGATTAACAGACCATTTAACATAACTGTTGGTCATGCCTTATTACTAATTGTCTTTATGAGTAGATACTCTCCCTCTGCTAGGCACTGCAGCAGCTTTGCAACACAGTGTCCCACCCAGTTACACCATACACTGTCTAATTACTGGAGAATGGCTGTGAATATGAACTCAAGAAGATGAACAGTGTAACTTGATCATTACAGTCATCGAAACCTTAGTGTGATTATAACTGACAGAGTCAGTGATACAGAATAACCCCTGCTGTCCTAGTACACTTACCCCATTGTGAGTTAAATCAATACTAAAAGACATTCTGTTTATATCTACACCATACCTACTTGATTCCTGTTGTACCACAATTAACATAGTTATCACTTTGATAGCATCAGTGACAGAAGTGTGGCAAACCCAAACACTAGGCATACAGCCTGAGTATGAAACAAGTGTTAAAAAAAATTACACTGTGTCCATAAGTGGCATAGATCACTCATTGCAACAATAGTAAATGTATTACTATTTGAATAAGTTAGTCATCACAGATGCAATGAGATTGTCTTTATCAGGTACAACATACTCAGTAAGTGCCTACAGGAAAATCTATCCTATATACATCTCCGATACAGGTACGTCGGTGTTGGCTCAGTAGCGCTATGATATTTAGAAGTTGCTTGGCCTGATCCATGCAATTACACTGTTTCTTACAAAGAATACTTACTGCATCTTTAGTATTGAAACACACTGAAGGTCTATGTACATACATCAGCAGTACACCTTCATCAGTAAGAATGCATCTGATACTGGCAGTATGAATTTCACAGCGTTGAACAGGCAATGCTTTTCCATACGTTTACATCAGCCTCTCTATCTTGAGTAAACCATTGCAGTAAATGTACTATTATGTAAATCACCTACTAAATGTAACACTACTTTTATCTTGAGCATGCTAGTGTCTTGTAGTTAATTTATGTACTTCTCTTAATTAATGTATACTCACTAGTGTTAAAACCATTCTACAACTGTCATCATGCACTCCGACATTTATATTGACTAACGGCACAGTACCAGTTGTGGTGTGGTGTGGGCATCGGTAGGTAAGGCCATGCAACTACTAAGTGTGTACGTTGTGTGCAGCTGCAATCAGGGATGTGTACGTTTGGTGTACATGGCCTCAGTTTTGCTGTTGATCTCCACTGAGCATGCAGTACCTGGTCAGGTGGGTGGGGATGTCTCGTAGTACATTTAGACAATTGTTTGTTATTTCTGTCACCTGCTGCTGGATGTCTGTCATTGGTTGTGTTGACTTGGTCCTCCCCCATACTCATATGTGTGTGTCTGTGTGTGTGTGGTGCTGGGGGGGGCTGAATTTGGAGTTAGGGTTTTCAACCCTAACAGCGAATTTCCTCACTTTTGTCACTGTGGAACAACCCTAACTAATGCATTAAACAGAGTTTTTGCCTCTAATATATATATATATATATATATATATATATATATATATATTATAGTATGCATAGATGTGTTTCCTTGCATCTTGGTTTATGTACAGTATCATTTTTGAATTGTTATGCCTTTCATGTTTGAATTTTGTATCTCGTACGATATTGTGCTATTCTCAACTCAATATATTTTGTATCTTGCTATGTGAATTGTACCCTATTCTCCACTTCCCCAGGACGCATCTGGAAATGAGCCATTTTGTAGCTCAGTATGCCTTTCTTGATTAAACATTTTCAAATAAATAAATAACATTTGTACCACATTTAGAAGGTTCTGAGATTCTGTCATAGCCGTGAAGAATCAACTTCTGTTTAATTCAATGATAATGTATTTTATAAATGTCCACCAATACATCAGGGGTCATCATTTTGTGGCTAATCTGCCACTTCATCAGAACAATGTATGGGTTATTGTTTAACTTGTTAATTCATTTTAAGTGTCCACATCTTCAGTTCTTTAAATGAACATTCTTATCTTCTACTTAGTTGAGCAGACTCAGGCCCCTCAAAACAACTTTTTATATTCTATATGTTGACTTTTTCAGTTACTTTCCAGCAATCAGAAGCAGATGGCCGCTGAGCTCATCTGGAGTGTCTGAGATCCTACCACAAAGGGTGTGCATGCCAGTTTTCAGTTCCCTTGCTTAAAAGATTACTCAGCTATAAGAAGCCAAAAGATGTGATTTTAACATAGTGTAGAAGTGTCTTCTTAAGCATAACTATTGGGCCACTATAATTATATGTACACTATGAATCCAGAAAATTCTGATGAAAGCTTTATAAATAGATTACATGGATAAGTAGGCAAAAGCATGCAACAAAATGTGGGAAAGAGAAGTGAAATTTGAAAAGATGTTCTCTGGTTGTTATACAGTAGGCAGCTGAATAGTGTATCTGTATGTCTATGAAGGGGTTAAGATTCACAAGGGATGTCTAATAAACATCTTTTCCCCAAATGGTGGTTGTCAAGTGGACCAGGTTTCCGAAGGAGGTGGTGACGGTCAAAACAATAGCTGGGTTTTCATAGTGTGAGTCAGGCACATGACCATAATAAGAGGCAGAGGAAAGAACAAACCGAGCACTGCGAGTACTAAAAGTTACTATTTTAAATCTGAGCTGAAATCCTGGGCATGCGTGCCAATTGCATACTCTTGCACACGTGTGGGATCTTTGTGCATGACTCGCGAGCGCATGCCCGGGATTTCAGCTCGGATTTAAAATAATAACTTTTAGTACTCGCAGTGCTCAGTTTGTCGTGGGATATGGCAGCAGCATTTTTGCACAACATAAGGCACCGGATTATTATTCTTTTAGTGACACAATGTTAAAAACTTGCAGTTCATGAATGCGCTCCAGCCAAACCCTCGTTCCCAACTTGGATGTGATTCCGGGACGCGGGGCTCTTTCGGTCGGGATGGATGAAAAGAAATTAAGGCAGAAAATGAGAAATGTGGTAAATATACTTTTATTTCAACCATATAGGGGGTTTCTGCAGTGAATATTTAATCGGTGTGTGCAAAGTGGTGCATTTTTGGATCAGGCAAAAAGCGAAGGAGTAAAGCTGACAGTGCCCCTTTAACGTGTCCACCCTGGAGACTAGAAGGGAGGAGGGAGGACATGATGAAAACATACAAATACCTGCACAGAGTGAACAAGGTGGCCTACAAAGATATAGTCATCCTAAGTACAAAGACAGGGTTGTGGGAGAATTCAATGAAACTGGAGGGGGTAAGATTCACAAGGGATGTCTAATAAACATCTTTTCCCCAAATGGTGGTTGACAAGTGGACCAGGTTTCCGAAGGAGGTGGTGACGGCCAAAACAGTAGCTGGGTTTTCATAGTGTGAGTCAGGCACATGACCATAATAAGAGGCAGAGGAAAGGAAAAATGATGGCCACTAAGGGCTGTGTAAGGCAGTTAGGTACGGTGGGCACACAAGACGGGCTACTAGGCCTTTTTCTGACACCGTTTTCTATGTTCCTATTTTATCTTTGCCAATTTATTGCTAGTTTCAGATGTCACAGCAATGGTTTCTTCAGAATTAAAGATCTGAATAACCTGAAGCCATCTCTGTTTTTTGACACACTGTGTAGCTACTGAATAGGCCACCTGAGTTAAGGTCTTGGGAGTTTATTTTTATATACTCTCTTTCATCCCCCCTGGGTTCCAGGTTGCACCTATCCCAGCCATCTGTCCAGCCCCGTACCGCAACATCAGGCTGCAACCCCTCTTCCCCCATGGCTTACCCCCGGTGGCGGGGTGGTGAGGAGCCCCCAAGCTCTACTCAGCTCTACCAGGATCCAGTTCAGAGAGCGCCATTCAGGGTCAGAGTCTGCAGCAGGTGGCTGCATTATCAAGCTGACCTGAGACCATTTTTCTTATTTTTCTCCCCCAAGAGTAGGGTGTGCAATGACGTCAGGGGAGGGAGCATGCATGAATCTGCACACGCTCCTCCTAGTGCCTGCCCACTTAGTTGTTTGCTTGCAGCATCGGTACTCTGTCCACTGCCAGGGGTCAGAGAAGTGCACCGACAACTGGAATCCCCCCTCCCCGGAAAGGGAGAGCAGTCCCTCAGATGCTTAATCCCTCTCCACCCCTGCTGAACCCCAGTGACCTGTGCTCATTCCTGAACATGGGTTGCGGGTGTAGCACCAGGTAAGGCTACCAGCACCTCAGCCCTCAGTGCCACCGGGCTGGCCCCATGTCTTGGGAGTTTTAAAGATTATTATCATACTGACTTAAATTTTAGCAGGTAATGTCCAGGTCACCATCTGGAATTCCTGGAGCAGTAAGGACTTTCACACGGTGCTACACAGGGGACTCATAAACAAGCTGGGCAGCCTAGAAGTGGGTCCAAAGGTGGTAAACTGGGTAAGGGAATTGGTTAGGGTACAGGAGACAGAGGGTTGTGGTAAACATAGTTCACTCTGAGGAAAGTAGGGTGACCATCAGGGTGCTGCAGGGATCAGTACTGGGACCGGTCCGCTTTAATGTCTTTATTAGTGACATAGCAGAGGGGCTAGAAGGGTATGTCTCTTTGCAGATGACATTAAAATCTGCAATAGGGTAGACAATCCAGGGGGGTGGAAAAAATGAATACAGATCTAAGAAAGCTTGAGAAGTGGTCAAGGGTGTGGCAGTTAAGTTTCAATACCAAGAAATGCAAAATCATGCACTTAGGGCACAGAAACCCAGGGACAGAGTACAAGATGGGGGAAGTGGTATTATCAACCACCAAACAGGAAAGAGACCTGGGGGTAATCATTTCTGATGACCTAAAGGTGGCCAGACAGTGTGACAAGACAGTGGGGAGAGCTATTGGGATGCTAGGGTACATAGGGAGGGGTATCACCAGCAGAAAGAGAGTGGTGGTGTTCCACTGTGTAGATAACTGGTGAGACCTCACCGAAAGTACTGTGTCCAGTTCTGGAGACCATATCTCCGGAAGGACATAGACAGAGTAGAGGTGGTCTGGAGGAGGGTGACTAAAATGGCGCAGGATCTGCATCAAAAGCCATAAGAGGGGAGACTAAAGCATCTCAATATGTACACTGTGGAGGACAGGCGGGAGAGGGTGATATGATAGAGACTTTCAAATATCTCACAATTATTAATAAGGTTCAAGAGGGAAGCATTTTTCAGAAAAAAAGATGCTCAAGAACAAGAGGTCATGCTATGAAGCTGGAGGGTAGTAGGATCAGTGGAGATGTGAGAAAGTACTTTTTCACAGACAGTGTGGTGGTGGCCTGGAACCACCTCCCAGTAGAGGTGGTGGGGGCAAAAATAGTAACCGAATTCAAGAATGCTTCTGATAGGCATAAGGGAAACTCAATGGCAGGGAAAGGGGGGAAAGCAAGAGATTGAGTAGGGTCTTCAGTGTTGCAGTGGGTAGGAAAAATGGGCAGACTAGATGGGGCAAGCAGTTCTTATCTCCTGTCATTTTCTATGTTTCTATGTTTCTTTGAGCGCAGTCATGATTGCAGCATTAATCAGCTATACGGGTGGGGGAGGGAGCTGCTCTTGCCATCTTGCTAGCCTTGGATTTCCCCCTTGGTGATGGTGTTCATTAATCTGGCATAATCCATGGATATTAATTTTGAGCTTCTTGGCACCTCCCTTATAGTCAGAGCTTTGCAGGAGGTCAGAATCAGTTGACAATTTTGTAAGCTTGGAGGTGGAATTTGCCTGCATAAGAAAGTGTGTTAAAATCAATGAAAACAGAATGTAAGGTTGAATTCCAGGTGCTTTGCAGATCAGGATTAGATACAGCAGTCTCCTGGTGGGTCCCTCACTACCCATAATTCTGTAGCCCCCAGGTCCTTCAGCTTTCCTCTGGGTTGTTGGAGTGACTGACCTGAACAGTGTAAAGATACATAATAATGATGGCTGAGACTGCTGACCTTAAAATGGAACCTGCATGAGTTTTAAGAAGTATCTACCATCTAAGATTAAATAAAATAGCTCATGTTGGCCTGTTTTTGGTATGGATAATAAGCTGTTGCTTGCTGTGTGTATTGATGCCTCAGAATTGTCCACAGTCAATATCCCCTGAAGTTAAAGTTCCTGTGAGGAACACTGGCCAGCATCTTCATTCTAATGGAAGGCTCTAGGTGTCACTGATGATCATCAGAATGTAGGCGGTGGTTACACAAATGTCCCCAGAACAGGGACTTATTTATTTTATTTATTGAAATGTTTCACCAAGAAGGCATGCTGATCAACAAGTTGCTCATCTCCCAGTGTGACCTGGAGGGTAGGGGAATAATGGGGTAGAATACAGAGAAATGTTGCAATGTTGGAAAACAATTTGCTCACTTGCATACAATGAATGCAGGAGGGATTACACGTGGATGACATTGGCTAACAATGCAACAGTTAAGTATAGTAGATATGCAGACACATATAGCAAATTGGAAACAGATGGTGACAGTTGGTAACACTGGAACACATACAATAACTTGGCAACAATATGTAGCACAAGATAGTAAGGTGACCCAATAGTAATTGGCAGCCATTAGTGTAACATAGATATTCAAGATTTATAGTGATTGGAGTAAAGGCAGGAAGAATGGAAGGAGGGAACAAAAAATTGTGGAGGGCAGAATGGAAGAAGGGAAAGTAAATTTACGGAGAGATGCAGACAGAACACAATTTTTGAGGCATATAGAGACAACAGGGTGGATTAAAGTACATGTAAGAGAGGTATAGGGGTAGGTTATAAGTGCTTAACTGAGTGTAGGAGTAGGCCAATGTTAGGCTATGTTAACTGGAAAAGGGTAGGAGGAGAGGAGAGGAGAGGTAGAGTGTGGCAGGGAGATGAGAGAGACAGGTATTGTAGGTGGGGAGTATCCATGGGGGAAGGAGGGAGTTGAAATTCAACAGTGTACTGTTATCCCTATCTGGGCAGGGCAGTGGGCAGTCCTACTGGTAGAACACTGGTTATAGGTGATGAGAGTTATTTATATATAGTGATGCAAGAGAGGGGGGTGTTGGGGGATGGATGTTGTGGGAGGGGGTAGAAGAGGTCAACTATAGTAAGGGGGGTAGTACCCTACCAGTGTGCTCGGTGACCCTGTCTGCACAAGGCAGTGATCAAGCAGTGACTGAGGGGCTGCAGTAAAATGAGAAATAGGGGAAAGGAGGAAAAGTTGTTGCCCTTAGTGCACTATGGATCCTGCCTGCACAAGGCAGTGGTTGAGCTCACTGGAGGGAGATAGATTAAGGTTAGAGAAAGAAGTGGGAGGAACACTGTTGGCTACTGCTTTGCAGTACTCTGCAGTTGTTTTCAGTGGATTCCTAGCTGTTCTAACAGACTTAGAGTACATGTATGCTCATAAATGGTGAAATGTGCTGTGCATCAGTTTCTGCAGACAAGCTAGAGCCTTCAACAGAAACATCAGATAGACCACTCATATAACCATGCCACTTACACCAGAGATGGTCACAATGGGGCTCCATGGAATATTGCAGGAGTGCCATCTGAACAACGATAATAATACCCCAACTACAATTAAACTGAATCGTACTGGCCTTGTCATCTTTGTTTTATGTCTAGCAAAACATTTTAGTGAGCCTAACTACAACGCTTGACTATTCCAACTGATGACACAGATATTGCCCCATCCTCAGAGGAGAAAAGATGCATCCACTGACCTACTGTTAACATGCAGCAATATTGTGAGACACCACAAGAGGTCATCCCATAGGTTGTGTCAGAGACAGTTTCCATGTTGCAGCTGTTTGGGACCAGGGTACGAGCTGTGGTGTGGACTTGTCTCATCCCAGTAACCCTGATGTCCATTGTCTGACTGGAATGCCACCGACCCTCTGTGGAGGAATTGTCTGCCATTGCCTGATGTCTGTAGCGTCAATAGTAGTACAGTACTTATACCCTTCTGGTCTCCTGTTCAGAGGTCTGAAGCTCCATTGTTTCATCCATTTAACACTGATAGGATGGACTGGGGCACCATCAGTGACAAGAGTGCTGGGCAACTTGACCCTGTTACAGGCTGCTGCCCTAGTTCCCATGTACCACCACCTTTCTTTATGATCACTAGAGCATTCTGATGTGGAGCTGTGCAACAATAACACCAAAGAGGAACTGAAGAGCCCAGCCCTGAGACCTGGCCTGTGTGTAGTGGTATCTGACTGTGAAGACGGATCTGCTGTCTTCAAAATCCTTGTTCCTTCACCCTGTGATATCAGTGGTGTTGCCCAAATGGAGTGAATCTGCCATTGCTAGTCACTGGTATCAGTTATGTTACCCATTACTAGACTTTGCAAGACCTTGCTCTCTCAGGAGCTGACCCAGTGAAGTTTTGTGTTGCCCCATTTTGTGATCAACATCTGCTCTCAGATGGGAGAGAAAAATCCTCTGCCTGCTGTGTCATCCAGTTGATGCCTGCTTCCATGAGAGGGAGTGTTTTTTATGGCTTCATAAATGGGAGGTCCTGCCAGAAAAACTGCATATAATTATTTGACTCAGTATCTCAGGTAGTGAATAAGGATCAGGCAGTGAAGATCTTGTATCTGAATTTCAGCATGGTCCTTAATTTAGTACTACTTAGACAACTAGTGAAGAAGTTAGGTAGGGGCCAAAAAGGTAATAATAAATCATAAATACTTCAGGGTCAAGAGGATGATGAGCAGAGGGCAGCAGGGGTCAGTAATGGGTCTGGCACTCTTCAATTTGTTTATCTGTAACATTGGAGTAGGGATCTCTTACATTTTCATTTTTCATTAATTTGTTTCTTTACCAGGTGGGTACACTGGATCAAAACTCCATTTACAGGCACAATCTGGGTATTTCCAAAACACTGAAATTTCTAATATAATTTTAAAATACATCAAACTACAACAATAACTTACCATATACATTTGTATATGCAGATATTTTGTTACTATATCAGTAGCAAGTATGTGAAAACACAGAAGATAAATAGGCTAACAACCTTTCCCTGAATATTGCTAAAGAAGGGGCAAAGTGACTTTCAGTTGGCAATGTGTTACATTGTCTTATTGATCGATAGGAAAATGGACATTGCCTCATGACTGTCCTGCAAGATGGAGTTACAAGTAATCACTGTTCTATGGATCTTAAACTCTTGTTTAAATCATGTTTTATTACCAAATCAGTCAAAGGGCCCTTTTCACCAAGCGTAATGTTCTTAGAGTTTAATTGACACAGATGGAAAGTATCTTTCTGTGGTAACGGTAACCAGTTCATTTTACCATACATTTTACAATGTTGTTCCTTATATAGACTATTGATAGCAAAACAGCATATAGCATTACACAGAACATGATACGTGCTCATAATTCAGGCAGTTGCGGATCCTAGCACTGAAGTATATATCACCATATTCTAAAGTTGGTAACAAACAACTTCTAGTAATTACTGGTTATGTTTCACTGAAAGCACTTTTTTAACTGATGCAATTGCCCAAATATTTTTGCACAAATTATTTGTGTCACCTTCCATATGGTTTTCCTAACTAAGCAAGTCTAGCATTACCCCTAAATATTTAAAATGGTTAGCTTGTTCAAGTACCATTTTATTTGACTTATTAATACAAAAATGACTTGCAAATTTGTTGTACTTTTGAGAAGTACAGAAAAGCATGGCCTTCATCTTATTCCTGTTCAGTAACAGTCTATTTAATTCAAATCATTTCTATAACTTAACTAATTCTAAAGATAAATTTTGTTCAACAAATCCACATTAGTATCCAATGGCTCAGATATTCAAAGCAGTTGTGCATGGTGCAACTGAGTTGTGCTTACACAAGTGCAGTCTTGCGCCAAGGAGCGATGTTCAGCTGGAGCCAGTGCACAGTGCAAATCCCATTGTGCTAATGTGCAACAATAATGAATGCAAGCACAAGTGCAGGGGGCATACCCATGAATATCCAGTGCAGTGCGATATTCAATCGTGGAACCATGGTGCAAGTGCAGAGCAAATCTGAGATGTGCTGAGCAGACTTGTTCCTATAAATACAGGGTGCAAGCACACAGACAGCACTTGCGCCAGGCGAGAGGGAGAAAGAGAGAGAGACAGAGACAGAGAGACAGAAAAAAAGAAAGAAAGAAATAAAGACAGTCAGAAGGACAGACAGAGAGAGACAGAGCAAGCGAGAGAGACAGACAGACAGAGGCAGCCACACAGGGAGAGGTACAGAGGTGGCAGTGGAGAGGGAGACAGGGGCAGAGAGAGTGAAAGGGACAGGCAGGCACAGTGCCAGGCAGTGCACCAGGGTGGCACACAGACCAAAGCAGCCAACCGCCCAGGGGGATATTGGACATTGGGAGCCATGGATAGTATACCCTTCATGATGGAGGCCATAATGAGGGGTGTGAGGGAGCAGGAAGAATAGCAACATGGCCGAGGAAGGGCCCGTTAGTGGTATGCTCGACACAGGTGGTACCAGCCCGCACCACCTTTGAGAACTACTCTGACACAGAGATTGTGGGCTGTTACCACCTGAATAGGGCCATTCTGAGGCAGCTTTGTAAGCTGTGCAGTGAGGAGATGCAGGCACCCACAAGACGGAGCCATGCAATGTTTGTGGAGACTAAAGTGATAGCCATCATGTGCCTGCTCACCACGGACACCTTCCAGAGACCAACAGGGGACACCACAGGCATAACCCAGTCAGCCACGTCACACCTCCTGACACAGTTCCTCAATGTTCTGCTGCCACGTGCTTCGGAATTCATCCATTTCCCCAGCACACAGGTGGAGTGTACAGCAACCATGCAGGACTTCCACATTGTAGCACATATGCCTGGCATGCTTGGGGCCATTGACTGCACCCACTTGGGCATCCGCATGCCACCTGGCCCGAGGGTGTGGCCTACATCAATAGGAAGGGAGCCCAAGCATCAACTGCCAGGTGGTGTATGATGCCATGGGGTGCATCCCCAATGTCTGTGCCACACACCCTGGGAGTGCACATGATGCATTCATTTGGCACCGCTCTGCGCTGTGCCACAGGTTCAAACATGGGGACATCCCCATGGGCCACCTAGTGGGTGAGTATGGGATGGGCAAGGAGTGACGGGCAGAGCAGGCCATGGGATGGGGGGAGGCAGGTGGGCATGCTGGTGAGGGCACCAGGGACAGGCAAGGGGTGCATCAAAGGATGGCAGAGGGCTAACCATGTCACACAGGAGGTAGCGCCTATCCACTGAGGCCCTGGCTGCTCACACCCTACTGGCATCTGTTGTCCCCAGCAGAAGAATGCTACAACGAGACACACACCAGCATGCACAACATCATTCAGCATGTATTCAGCATGCTGAAGGCACGTTTCCATTACCTAGACAGGTCTGGCGATGCTCTACAGTACAGCCCCTCAAAAGCCTGTGGCCTATTCCTGGTCTGCTATGTACTGCACAACATGGTCATTGACCGTGGTATAGCTGTTGAGGCTGATGAGGCGACAGTAGCGGGAATGATGGAGGCAATGGGCCGGAGGGTGGTGGACAGCCCCCCCCCCGGGCAGAGGGATCCCCGGCTGCAATGGATGGTGTGCCAACATCGGGATGCCATCACACAGGAGCACAATGGTGCATGCAGGTAGGTGGCGTGAAACCCATGCATGAGCCACACACACAGGTACAGCACACATGCAGGGGCATGCATGGCAATGGGTATGCACACACAGAGGCATGGTGCAGGGGTAGGGGAGTAAGTGGCACACAACCACACACAATCACACACAGCAACACACAACAACACACACATGCACCCATGCACCCACATACCCAGGCGTTGGCATGTGGCGGGGGATCAGATGCATTGCACCAGTGCACAGGCGCATCCGGTGCTGAACTGCCCTCATCATACCCACACCACACGGTCCAGCGGCTGTGCAAACATGCACATAGGCAGCGTGCAGTGAGATACACAGGCACCACACCAGTGGTATGCAAACACACACACCACCCATGCACACACAGGGCAGCAGCTACAGACTGCGGTTAGGGCAGCAAGCACATCAGGGCCACCGCATGGAACCAAGGCCACTGCGGCCATGGAGGCGGCACACCCAGGCCGATCGGCAGCAACAGGCTGCTCATCAGCCACAGGGGGTGTTTGCAACAGCCCACCAGGTGTTGACTGTGGGACCGTGACCGGGTCCATGCAGGGGTCTGTAGGTGCACAAACAGGCCTGACCCAGGCGTGCCTGGGATGCCAACATCAGATCCCGGCATTGACAGTGTGGGTGTCACCTGACGCTGGGATCATGGTATGGACAGTGCACTACATGGGGTCTGCAGTGGCCAACCAGCCCTGCAGCAGCCAGCATCGCAAAGCCATCCATGAGCACATTGGCAAAGTGATCCAGGGATGCAGTTGTGGCTTCTTGCATGTACTGCATCCCCGCCAGGAGCTGTGCAGTGCCCCTCTCGCACTGCTCAGCCAACTGGCACACCTCCTCATGCAGTGCACACACCCCAGCAGCAAGCTGCACCTGTTGCTCAACAGAGGACCGCAGCAAATGGGTGTGCTCAACCAGCGGGTCAGCATCCTGGGGATCCTGAGTGGGACACTGACCCTCATGTGGTGACCGGCCATGCTGTGCAGCCCCCCTCTCAGGTGGATGCTGTACAGTGAGGTCCTCATGGGGTATGTCCCTAGCTAGCACCCTGGCAGTGGACCCAGCATTCAGCTGCCCTGTGGTACCTGCAGCCTGCTGCTGTTGTCCGTCCAGCTGCTGAATGCTGCCCAGAGCCTGCACGGCCAAACCACCACCACCACAGCACAGCTGTGGAAGTGCACACAGCTGCACCCACAGTGGTTGCAGACAGCTGTTCCCCCGCTGTCAGGTCACTGGACATGCTGCCTGTGTTGGTGTCTGGCAGGGACACCTCCCCCACAACATCACCCATGCTGTCCAGAATGATGGTGACGTCATCATCGGCATTGGACACGGCCTTGATCTGTGTCTCCACTTAGAGGACATCAAGAATGGCATCCCGGAGGAACACATCCAGGGCCTAGTCCGACCCCATGCCAAGGACATCTGCCTGGATTGTGGTGGTGTGCTGCAGTCTATCAGCCCCCAGATGCCTGTGGAGGTGGATGGCTGGTCCTCTGGGGCTGGTCCTGCATCCACGGCCACTACCAGCACCCCATCCTCCACACGTAGACGTGCTGGTGCTGAAAGAGAACAAAGGTGTGTAAGTGATGCAATGCCCACATGTGCCCTTCCCCAAACAGCCACTGCATGTGTCCGGCAGCATGACATGTGTGTTGTTGCACATACATGCACAGGACATGCATGGCGGCATCATGTATGCCAGCATGCCCATGTAGGAACCTTCCATGCCACCGGCTGTGCATGGCTGACATACTTACCATGCAGTGATAGGCTGCCATCCATCTGGAATCCTCCTCCAGGCACACTATCCATGTGCTGCATGATGGCTGCCACCAACTCCTCTTGAGCCGTGAGCCGTGGTGCATCTGCAGGCCCCCCTCCGGTGGCATTCCAGGATGCACAGATGGCCACCTTCTCCTTTATGAGCTTCTTGTCCATGCCCACCTTCTTGCGGCACTCCTGCGCTGACCACTAGTGGCTGCCCTGCTGGTTCACTCATGCCGCCACCTCCTCCCAGGCCCCAGCCCTGCCCTGTGGTGTGCCCGCGGTACCACTCAACAGAGGCTCCCTTTTGAGGTAGGCCTCAAACAGGGCCTCTGATTTTGCCTTAGTGAAACTGGGCGTGTGCTTGCGAGCAGACCCATGCTCCTCACCCTCTTCACGTTCTGACATGTCGCTTCCTGTGGACATGGACAGCACAGTGTGTCAGCGGCAGCATCACCCTGTACCATTCCCCCCCCTGCTGTGCTGGCTGGGCCCAGTGTGCTACAGCAGCATGTGCAACTTACCTCAAAAGGATGCAATACCGGTCCATGGCCTGTGCTGATCCGTGGCACTTTTATAGCGCATGGCATGCAAATGAGCTTTGATGCAATGGTAATGATATGCTAGTTCCCCCAGTGTGCCATACATTGGCTGATGAGCCCATTTGCATGTGGAGGCTGAATATCTCAATTTTGCTCCATGCGCAATGAGTTTACTCTGGAGCAAGTCGTAGCACAATGCGCATGCATGCGTGGTGCACAGGACCGCAGTGCACATTCGCTGGATGATTTAATGTTGCCAATTGGGCACTATGCGCTGACTGCATGATGGGGCCATGGTGCGCGGTGCGCCAGGCCTGCTACTGCACACGTGCGCACTGTGCGGTAGCTGAAACATGACCCCTGCTGTGACCTCTGCCCCTGGGTGACCCCCACATCGAGTGACCCTGCTAGCCATGCCCATGCCACACATCTCTGAGACTGTGAATTGGGTGGACACAGCATATCTCCCCTCGGCCAATGCATCTGGTGCATGCTGTGGCCACATGCGCTTACTGCCACCATTTTGCACCCCGACTCACACTTGCAGCATGGCGCAGCAGAGAGCACCACGGGTGGCCAAATGGACACAGGTTGAATTGGTCAACCTTGTCACCTGCATCCAGCCCCATGCACCCCAACTATTCAGGCCGATGCTACTGCAGCAGCCTCGGGGTAACGGTGTGACAGGGCAATGCTGCCACACTGCTGCAGCACACAGGGGTGGCCAGGATGGGACAGCAGTGTCAGCACACCGCTATGGTGACCTGGCACAGAGGGACCCAGAATGCCTCTGGAGACTGGAAGCACGTGTCAGGCATGAGGCTGTGCCACAGCCAGGTGAGTAGGCCCATAATGCATGTGTGCCTTGGTGCTGTATTGTGGTGTTGGCTAGGCTGCCTGGCATACCCTGCAGGGTGGTGTACTGCCATCATGCACATCGCGGGGTGGCATCACCCTCTGCCACTTGCTTTGCAATGCCGCTGTACGGGACGTGTCAGGCAGGGGCTCACCCTGTGCACAGGGGTGGGGGTGGTGGGCAACTGCTGTGGTTGGTTACTGATGTGTACCTGTTTCTGTTCCATTCCCAGGGCCTGAAAACAGGAGCAGGGCAGCTGCAGTGATGGCAGGATGGCAGGCCACAGTGGGCCTGGGTGGCAGTGAAGGAGCAGCTACAGCACCAGTGAGGACACAGAGAGCTGGTAGGCACTGACATAGTCCTTCGCACCATCCGTCGGGGGTGGCGGGGCCGTGGGTGCGGGCATGGCCACCTGTGCCGTGTGCCATGGCAGCTGTGTGTGTCACACTGTGCATGGTGCCTGCCACTGTGGCTCATCCATTAGACTCATATGCCAACTGTTGGTGGGGTGTGTGTGTGTGCCTGGCTGCCACTGTCATTGCTGTGGTGCTGCTGGAGCACTGTGCCATGGGACTGCCATAGTGCAGTCAGGTGGCCATTATGTGGTGGGGCCCACCATTGTGCACTGTTGTGGTGTGCAGCATTGCTGGCAGGTGTTGGCCCTCCCCCCTGCGGGTGGCCTGTACGGGTCCTCTGGGGGTGTGTGATCCTGCTGCCCTATTGCACACTGTGGATGGGAATGGATCCTTGGGACATTGCACTGATTGCCTGCCCTGTCCCTTGTCCTAGGTGTCTGGCAGGAGCGTATGAGGCCCCTCTACTGCCGGCTACTGCACCAACTGATTCTCATCACCTCGACAACCATGGAGGTGGTGCTGTAAGTCTGCAGGATGCTGCTGGCGGACAGGAGGCAGTGAAGACTGCAAAGGCTGGCAGGCTGTGGCTGCTGCTAGTCGGGCCCTGAATTCCCCTGTTTCTCCAGCTGTACCTCCCCCTCCAGTCCCCCTTCCCACTGTATAGCCTGTTCCCTATCCTCTTCCCTCACTGTCCTACCCTCCCCCACACCCTTCTATTGTATATAGTTGAATTTTCAATATATCTATCTTTTGACATACCTGCCTGTGTCTGTGTCTGCTTTGCAGGTGGTGTGAGGAGCCATGCTGCAGTGGCCCAGTGCCTGTCAGTGCGGTGTACATGTGTCGGGGCATGTGTTGTGCTTCTGTGGATCACTGCTGTACGCTGAGGTGTGTCCCACTGTGGTGGTGTCCCTCCCCTCATTTGGGAACTGTGCCTTGGGGTGCCTATGGGGTGGCTGTCAGGGGTGTGTGGTGGGTGTGTGTGCTTGGCTGCATGCTCCTGGGTGTGGCCTGCTCTGGTCTGGGTGTGTCGGGGGGCACGGCCTGCAGCCTGTGGGGGGAGTTCCCTTGGTGGCCCTCTGTTCACCATTGGCACCTCCTGTTGCCTACTGTCTATGCCACTCTTGTGTTCTGGGGTGGGGGTCTGGGTTCCTGTGTGCACCCTGCTATGCCCAGCTGGTGGTGGCCTCATGTGGCCTGACACTGTGCTTCCCTGGCTCTGTCCCTGGGTCACCTCTTTATGCCATGCCCCCCTCTGTTGCTCTGTTGCTCTGCTCCCACAGTTGCCCTGGGGCTTATCTGTCTGTGCCATAGTGCACCTGTGTTTGTGCCATGGCGCACCTCTGATTGCGCCATGGCGCAACCACGGTTGCACCATGGCGCACCTGTGCCATATTCAACAAGACTGAGCTAGCACAGTGCAGCCAGCACAACTTCTGAATATGGCTCCTGTTGCACCACGACACATCAGATTTGTGCTGCGTCGGACTTGCGTGGCCTTTGGCGCATTTCTGAATATCTGGGCCTATATGCACAATACAGCATTTTCAGTGTATAGTATTAATCTTGAGTTTTGACACAAATCAGGCATATCGTTCACAAAATTTGTGAATAAGGGTCCTAAAATAGAACCGTGAGGTGCACCACACCGTACTGTACTGAACAGGAAGAAGAAAAGGTGCCATCTAGCCTGACATATTGCTTAAGATTTTTCAGATAGTTACCAAGCCATTTCAGAGGAGGTGCTACAACCCCAATATTTTCCAGTACGGATTCCAAAAGAATGTGGTCCACCGAGTCAAATGTCTTGATCAGGTCCATGAAAACTGCACTGGTTAGATGAACCTTTCCCACATTCTGGCTCAAGTTATTTGTAAATCTGACCATGGCAGTAGATGCCTCCCACTCTCTCCTGAACCCAAACTGGGATTCAGTGAGGAGCTGGTATACATCCAGATATTCTATCAGTTGGGCCTGCACCAATCTCCTGAAATTTTTAAATGTCAGATAACAATCAGATTGACCTACTGTATGATTACCCAGTACCTCAGATCCCCCTCTTTTATATTCTGGGACAGCAAATGCTGATTTCTAGAGTTCTGGAATCTTGCCAGACATGAAGGACAAGTTTATTATCTTCTTTATTGGGTACACCAATTCCTCTGCATCTAATTTTATTAATTGTGCTTTTGTTCAATCCTCCCCAGGCCTTTTTGCCATGTCCAAGGTGTTCATGCAATTAAAGGTTTGCTTACTTGATATAGCTCTTTTAGGTAGAATCTACCTCTGTTCAGATCCTGTTTTTTAGTCTCTAAATGATATGCCCTATTGAACTGACTTACATAGTTCTCAAGATTTGTGAATGATTGATTACACTTATCTCAGCAATCTCCTTTTAATCTAATAGTTCTCTACCATCAACAACTATTTTATTAACTTGAAATTTTGTAATCTGTTTAATTAATTCATTAACTAATTTTCAGAACATTTGTCCATTTGAAAATGTTTGCATTTGTTGTTCTTTGCAATATATCCCTTGCTTTTTTGATTTCCTTTTTGCATCTGTCTGTATTGTTGCCAGATGCTTCAGTTACCAGAAGTCTTGTAGTTTTCCATAAATTATCCCTTTCTTTAATCAGTTTTACAATGTCATAATTTAACCACCTATTAGAGTTCTCCTTAACTTTCCTCACTGTAAAAGGAGCATGCTTGTCCAAAACTTGATTTAATTTATGCTGGAAAAAAATCCAAGGCTTTGTTTACCTCTTGCATTTAGTTTAAAGAAGACCAATCTATATTTTTATAACACAGCTTTAAGAACTGGGGCAAATGAATATGTTTGAGGAAGACACTTAAATATGCAACAAGATGGAAAGTGAGAGCTGATCAGGGACATGAAGAGGGATCTAAAGTGCAAGGAAGGCCATGTAGGTGGGAAAGAGGAATCTAAAAATGGATTACTGTATGGTGGGGTCAGGGTAGACCAGACTTCAGAGGAAAAGAACCTTGGGGTTGTCGTAAGTGACACCCTCAAGACTACTACCCAATGCAATAAGGCATACTGTATGTGAAGGCCAACAGGATGCGGGGCTGCATAGTCAGTACCTTCTCCAGCAGAAAAAATAGGGGGATCCTGTCACTCTACAGGTCATTGGTGAGGCCACATCTGGATTACTGTGTGCACTTCTGGAACTCTTACCTTAAAAAGGATAAGGATTGCACAGACTTGATCTAGAGGAAGGCAACCAAAATGATACATAGGAAACAGAGGAAAACCTATGAGAAGTGACTAATAAAAGTAGCTCAAAATTTACTCCTTTGAGACCAGAAGAGAGAATGGGGATATGATAAACATAGAAATCCCTGAAGGGAATTAACAGGGTAGATTGCCAGCAGTCATTCAGGTGATGGTATGGGACAGTGACAAGAGGACATAACTATGAGACTGTGGCTGGGAAGTTCAGGAGAGACATAAGGAAATACTTCTTCAGGAAGAGTGTGGTAGACAATTGGTATCATTCATCCTGAGATGTGGTTTAGTGGACCATGGGGTTCCTTACGTAGATGGGGTTCCTTACGTAAGAATACTTAGGGAACACAGGGAAGGATTGGCAGGATTTAATAGAATTGGAATGACAGTGGGAAGAAAATGATTCAGAGAAGGATACTGGGGTAGTCTGGTAATTAGTATGTAGAATGTTTGTTCAACATGACAATAACTGGCTTATGCTCCCTCTGTCCCTGCTACAGGGACTGCCACCCATTTGGGAGGTCGTAAAGACATAGGAATTTTACTGTGGAGGATTTCACCCCTGGAGATGTTACAGGGATTAGGTCCCCTTAGGGCCAAAGGCCTGAAAAGAGCAACAAATGAATAGATAAGCACTTACTTCCCATAAAGACAGAAGAGACTCAGCCTGGAGATGGGGGTACCAGTATGAGAAGGGGTAAGTCAGGACTGAAATGTAGGACCACCTTCTAGCTCCAGTTCTTGGCAAAAAAATAACCAGTGATAAAACTGTGACCTTTGACATAGAGGAAAGGATTAAACCACTGTGGATGAAACCTCTGGGAAACAAAACAGTTTCATCTCTCTTGGTCTGGGCCATCATTTATGATGACTCTGCTCACTGCTGCACTTAAACTCCAATTCAGGGGTGCTGTTTGGATTGGAAGACTCTCTCTATATCCCTGTAATGGGATAACACTGTTTGGGGTTGCCAACTCAATCTTCACAGCAATTAGAGGAGCCCTCCATCCTGAGGAGGGTCTCATACTCAAGGCATTGGGGTGAGGCAAGTAGCCATCCAGCAGTTCCTACTCGCCTCACCCCAACACTCAAGGCATGGGGGTGAGGCCAGTAGGGACTGCAGGATGGCTTTTGCCTGACATGAAGTCTAAGAGGAGGTCTAACCTATGACTAATAATGATGATAGGAAGACTAAAGAAAGGAAAATATGGAGCAAGACCAGGTGGGTCATGAGCAAATGCCATGAGGATTACAATGGAAGGGCTGCCAAGTTGATCTGCATACTCAAAGGGGGGCAACCAAGGCAATGGCCCTACCCTCAAGCACAGTAGACAACATAAAAAAAAAACCTGAGAAGTGCCACCAAATGATCTGCATGGCTTAAAGGCCCCCAAGCAGAGAAGGTTTCTACCATCAAAAAAGAAGAAAGTCATAAATACCACACTGTAAGGTACCACCAAAATCAATCAATATGGTCAAAGGGGCCCCTGTGGCAAATGTCTTACCCTCAATGTGGAGAAAGAAGCTACAAAAATGCTGAAAAGTGCTGCTGTGCCAATCTGCATAGCTAAAAGGACCACTGATCAGAGAGTGCCCCACCATCAAGGTGTAGACATCACAGAAGCAGAGAAAGCATGTTGACCTCCTGGGCTGATAGCCCAGACAGGCCTACAGGAGTTGAATAGGGTCTGATATTTACAAAAGAGAATACCAGAAAGGATGAAACCCAAGTAAGAAGAATGATGAGGAGACAAATGTCTGGGTAGGTAGGAATACTGAAATAAGGAGGGAAAAGCATAGGTAAGTTGAGGTGGTGAGTGCCAGATGGTTAGAGGTTTCAGCATAGAAACTTAGAAACATAGGCTTTGATGGTAGATAAGGACTGCTTAGCTCACCCAGTCTGCCCATTTCCCTACCTATTGGATAAGCTGCAAATCCTAGTTAACCAACAGCCTACTTCCTCCTACCCCCACTCGAATTGCTTTATGTCTGTCCCATGCATTCTTGAATTCCCCCACTGTTTTTACCCCACAACCTCCTCAGGAAGGGCATTCCATGCATCCACTACCCTCTCTGTGAAAAAATACTTCCTCACACATTGCACCTGAGCCATCTCCCCATTATCTTGGACACAGGGGGGAGGGAGGTGAGCACTACTCCCTTCACAAAAGAAAGGGTCCTACAAGAGCTTGCTAAGCTCAGGGTGGATAAGGCAATGGGACCTGATGGCATACATCCCAGGGTACTTAAGGAGCTAAAGGAGGAACTAGCAGAGCCATTAGCAGAATTGTTTAGTGAGTCTCTGAGCACAGGAGAGGTCCCAGAAGACTGGAGAAGGGTTCATGTGATCCCGCCTCCACAAGAGTGGTAGCAGGAGGAGGCAGGGAACTACAGACTGGTCAGTCTTACCTCAGTAGTGGGCAAGATTATGGAGGCACCTTAAGGAAAGGATAGTGCAACACCTGGAATCCATAGGGGCACAGGATCCAAGACAGCATGGGTTTACAAAAGGAAGGTCCTGTCAAACTAATCTCATAGATTTCTTTGACTGGGTAACCAGAGTGGTGGACCAAGGGGGAGCAGTTGATGTCGCCTACCTTGACTTCAGCAAAGCTTTTGACACTGTTCCACATAGAAGATTGATAAATAAGCTGGGTAGGCTCGGGGTGGGTCAGAAGTTGGTCAACTGGGTGGCAAACTGGTTGACGGGCAGAAAACAGAGCGTGGTGGTAAATGGTATACAGTCAGAAGAGATGCAAGTCACAAGTGGGGTACCTCAGGGATCAGTCCTGGGGCCAGTCCTCTTCAACATCTTCATTAGTGACCTTGCAGATGGACTAGAGGGTAAGGCTTGTCTGTTTGCAGATGACACCAAGATCTGCAACAGAGTAGATGATCCAGATGGGGTGGGCAGAATGAGAAGAGATCTGGATAAACTAGCAGAATGGTCAGAAGAGTGGCAACTGGGATTTAATGCAAAGAAGTGCAAAATCATGCACATAGGGAAGAGAAACCCTGAAGCCACCTATAGGCTGGGAGGGGAGTTGCTAGCAGTCACAAAGGAAGAAAGAGACTTGGGCATCATCATCACTGATGACCTAAAATCATCCAAGCAGACCTCTAAAGCAGTAGGTAAGGCTAGGGGGTGTTAGGGTGTATTAGTAGGGGTATCACAAGTCGTAAGAGGGAGGTAATCCCTCTGTACAAGACACTGGTTAGGCCCTCCATCTGAGTATCATGCAGTATTGGAGGCCACACCTTCACAAGGACATTAACCAAATTGAGGCAGTCCAGAGAAGGGCAACCAAAATGGTGCAGGGACTGCATCAGAAGACATATGAGGACAGATTAACAGAGCTCAATATGTATACCCTTGAGCAAAGGAGGGAGAGAGGTGATATGATCGAGGCATTCAAACACCTTAAGGGCATAAACAAGGTGAAAGAGTCTAACATGTTTAAATATAAGAAAAATAGCAGGACAAGAAGACACAGCATGATATTAGAGGGAGGCCGATTAAGGGGGAATGTGAGGAAATTATTTTTCACAGAAAGGGTGGTGGATGCATGGAATGGCTTACCACAGGAAGTGGTGGCTATGAATACAGTGCAGGGCTTCAAACAGGCATGGGATAGGCATAAGAGAGCAATACAAATGACTATGACTAGATAGGCCACTGACAGAGCAAAGACCGATGGCACATTTATAAGGTAGAAAAAGAAATGGGCAGACTGGATGGGCCTTGCGGTCCTTATCTGCCGTCAACTTCTATGTTTCTATGTTTCTATGTTCTATCTTCAAATTCTGCCCCTTGTTATTGCACATCTTGTTTTCTAAAAGATGCTACCCTCTTGGACTTTGTTGATTCCCTTGAGGTACTTAAATGTTTCTATCATGTCCCCCCTCTCCCTCGAGGGTATACTTATTAAGCTCCTTTAGTCTCTCTTTGTATGGCTTCTGGTCCAGACCCTGCATCATTTTAGTTACCCTTCTCTGGACTGCCTCCATCCTATGTTCTTGCCTAGATGGGGTCTCCAGAACTACATGCAGTATTCCAGATGGGGTCTCACCAACTGTCTGTACAGAGGGATAACAACTTCCTGTTTTCTACTGGTGATGCCTTTCCCTCTGCATCCCAGTATCCCCCAAGCCCTCCTTCCTGCCTTTTCACATTGCTTGCCTACCTTTAAGTCATCTGATATGACTATCCCCAGGTCCCTTTCCATTTTTGTTAGTACATCCCCCTACACTGTGTACTCTTCCCCTGGGTTTTTGTTTCCTAGGTGCATTATTTTGTACTTCTTTGCATTGAATCTAAGCTGCCATACTTATGACCATTCTTCCAACTTTGCCAAGTCTCTTCTCATCCTTTCCACCCCCCGTGTAGCCACCATACTGCAGATCTTTGTGCCATCTGCAAAGAGGCATACTTTCCCTTCCAAACCCTCTGCAATGTCACCTATAAAGACATTATAGAGGACCGGTCCTAGTACTGAACACTGCGGTACCCCACTAGTAACCCCCTTCTTTGGAGTGGACTCCATTTACTATTACCCCTCTATGTCCTGTTATCCAGCCAATGTTTTACCCAGTCTACAACCCTGGGACCCACTCCCAGGCTGGCTAATTTGTTTATTAATCTTTTGTGTGGGACTGTATCAAATGCCTTGCTACAGACTAGGTAGGCCATCTCCACAGCCCGTCCATGGTCTACTACTTTGGTTACCCAATTAAAGAAATCAATTAGATTCATCTGACATGACCTTCCCACTGTGAATCCTTGCTGCTTTGGGTCCTGTGCCCCACTGGCATCTAGGTAATCAACAATTCTTTCCTTCAGAAGCGATTCCATCATTTTCCCTCCCACTGAAGTCAAAGTAACAGGTCTGTAGTTTCCTGCCTCTGTCTTGCTTCCACTTTTGTGAAGGGGAATCACATTTGCCCTTCTCCAGTTTTCAGGTACCACACCATCCTCGCATGATTTGTTAAAAAGGGTGGTCAGTGGTGTCACTAGTTTTCCCCTTAGTTTTTTAAGAATTTTGGGGTAAATCCCATCAGGCCCCATTGCCATGTCCACCTTGAGTTTTAGGAGTTTTTTCAGGACCCTTTCTTCTGTGAATGGTCTGGTATTGACCCCCCCCCCATCCAGAGTGCTTCTATTGTTTGGTTTAGGTACCTCTCTCTCTTCTTTTGTGAATACTGAGCAGAAGTATTCATTCAGTATCCCTGCTTTTCACTTTCACCCTTTGTTCACCCCCCCCCTTCCCTTTATTAAGCCTCACTATCCCTCCCTTGGTCTTTCTTCACTCCTTAATGTACCTGTGAAAGGTTTTTTTCCCATTCTTAACTGAGTTGGCTATCTTTTCCTCAGTTTGGGCCTTTGCTAATCTGACTGCCTTCCTCACTTTCTTCTGCTTTAACTTGTACTTTTCTCTGTTCTGCTCCTTCTGTGTTTTCTTATACTTCCTGAATGCTATTGTTTTCTCCCTAACCTTCCATGCCACCTCTTTTGAGAACCACATTGTTTTTTTCCTTAATTTTGTTTTGTTGATTTTCTTCACACAAAGGCTTGTTGCCTCTGTGATGGCTGTTTTGATTTTTCCCCATTGTTCCTTCACCCTTCCTTCTTGTCCATTTACTAGTGCTTTTCTAAGGCAGTCTCCCATTTTCCCAAAGTTAGCCCTCCTAAAGTCCAATATTCTTGCTTTTGTATGACTTGACTATACGGCTGTGTTTATCATGAACCACACTGATTGGTGGTCTCTTGTTTCCAGACAGCTACCCACTTCTAAATCTGAAATTCTCTCTCCATCCCCATTTGAGAGTACCAGGTCTAAGATTGCTCCCTCCAGAGTGGGTTCCAAGACTAGCTGTCTGAGGCATGCCCCCTGTAGGGCATCGGGAATGACCCTCCTCTTGGATGTGGCTGCAGCAAAGGTGCTCCAGTTAACATCTGGCATATTCAGGTCCCCCATCAACAATATCTTCCCTTTTTCTGCCATTCTAAGGATTACTTCTATCATTTCCTTGTCCATTGCCTCCCCCTGAGATGGGGGTCTATATACAACCCCCGTGTGGACTGTGGTGCCATTTTCTGTCTCCAGGGTGACCCACAATGCCACCTCTCCTCCCTGTTTGCCCTTTAGTTCCATTACTTTGATCCCTTCTCTTACATAGAGAGCTACTCATCCTCCTCTTTTACCCTCCCTGTCCCTCCTGTAGATTGTGTGCCTTGGTATGTTGACATCCCAGTCATGGTCCTCTGTGTACCATGTTTCTGTGACTGCCACAATATTCAGGGATCCCTCTTCCATCAAGGCCACTAGATCAGGGAACTTGTTACTCAGACTACGAGCATTGGTACTCATCACCCTCCATTTTTTGATGGCCTTACCTCTTTTAGCCCCATCCCTATCTTTATTGCCTTTGCCTTTTTCTCCATTTACTCCTGTCCTGCTCCCTATTGAATTCTCTACCTTGGTGTTTACATCACTAACTACCATGTTTTGTGGGTGGAGGCTGGAATTTTCCTGCTCATTTTTAGTGCCTCCCCCTTGGCTAGTTAAAATGCTTCCTAATGACGCATTTAAACCTATCACCGAGGATCCTGGTTCCCTTCCCGTACAGATGCAGACCATTGCCCCAGTATAGACCTGTATCCATCAAGGTGGACCCCCAGTCCCCAATGAAGCCCAAAGTCTGGGATCTACACCAGTTTTTCAACCATTTATTGAATCCCATGGTGTGAAGTACCCTAGCCTCACCTTTGTCATAGACAGGCAGCATCTCCAAGAACGTTACTGTACATGCCACTTGTCTAAGGCCCCTCCCCAAAATCCAAAAACTCCTTCTGCACTGCTTTGATCCCATTCCAAGCCAGGTCATTTGTCCCTAGGTGGACAATGACATCCAGCTCCCTCCCACATGCAGCTGCTCACGTGATCCTGAGGATTTCCTCCTTGTCACTCCAAGCCATGGCGCCAGGCAGGCACCTTACCTTCCTCTCCCCTCCCCCAGTTCTACCCCCTAACAATTGAGTCTGCCACCAGGAGCTGTTTCCTTCCCCTGTGGGGTCCCATGCCACCCTCCTGTGAGTCTCCTTTGTGGAGGTTCCCAGCATACTCCTTGGTCTCCATTGTAGGTGCCTCCATTGAAGAACCACTCTCCACCAGAACAGCGTATGAATTGTGGCAAGGTACAACTAGAGGGATGCACCCCTGTTCCACTACACTCATCCTCCCTGATCCCACCTTAGTCCAACCGCTCCTCCTTCATGGCAACCTCTGAAGCAGCGGCAGTGGCCCTGGTGGTCTCTGGGTGGGGAGGAGGTTTCACAAATCCTAGCCAGGTTGGCCTGGAGATGGGCAACCTCCTCCCTCAGGCCAGAGAGGTGCCTGCAAAGAGGGCAGCATTGCAGCCTCCAGAACATCTCCCAGAAGACTGCCACCCCACAGCCATTGCACTGCACCACTCCCATCTTGTCTTATTTTGTGGCTCCTCTCCTGTTGCTCTGTATGCTTACTCTCTCCTCCCTCTATTTATTTTTCCACCTACTTTCCTACTGCCTATGTGCCCTTTCAGCTGTCACCCTTCATGTTCTGGGACAGGAACTTCCTGTATTCTTCAGTAGTCTCCTTCTTCCTTGCTCAGAGTCAGTTCTCCAGCAGCTGGGGGGAGAGCTATTCTTTTCCTTCAAGGATGACAAAATGTCTGTGTCTCAGTGATCCTTCCCTTCCTACTGCCAAACAGGAAGTTCCTGTTGGCAGTCAAATCCAATGCCTATAAAAGTGGAACTGGCTAAGGGTGGGAGGGTGGGGGAGGAGGGCAATTAGTAAGAAAAGTTCTAACTCTTTAGTCAGCTGTTCCTTGCTCTGAAATCAAGATTGCTGTCTGCCAAAACCTAGTAACAGGGCACTGTAATTGCAGACACCTGGGTTTCTGCTGCCTAAGCCACACCCCATTTAACTGCTGTCCTCCTGATTTAGCAAACTAAGAAGCTGATACAGTTCCTTTTCCCTAACACAAAAATAAAACACACTGACTCTCTTTTTTACCCTAAATGAGACAATACACTTCCAGTAAGGTGTCTGGTTGCTTAATCCCAACAGACTCTGACATCTGCTGAGTTAGAAGTGTTCTAGTAGCAAGAAAAGTTCTAGCTCTTTAGGCAGCTGCTCCTTGCTCTGAAAGCAAGATTGCCGTCTGCCAAAAGCAAGCAGCAGGGAACTGTAATTGGAGACACCTGGTTTACTGCTGCCACACCCCCAATTAACTGCTCTCCTCTTGACTTAGTAAACTGAGAATCTGAAACAGTCCCCTTCCCCGAACACAGAAAAACACACTGACTCTCTTTTTTTTACTCTACATGAGACCCCACACTTCTAATAAAGTATCTGGTTGCTTAATCCCAACAGGATCTGACTCCTGCTGAGTTAGAAGTGTTCTATTAGTAAGAAAAGTTCTAGCTCTTTAGTCAGCTGCTCTCTACTCTGAAAGCAAGATTGCTGTCTGCCAAAAGCTAGAAGCTGGGAACTGTAATTGGAAACACCTGGTTTTCAAGAGAGGGTGATACTGGCATAAAGACTTCATAAAAATGTCTGTCAGAGTTGGGGGAGGGATTTAGTCAGAGAGCAAGGCTGGTCTGCCAACAGGGACCTCTGCTTTGACCTGGCCAGTATTATACTGAAGTTGCTAAGGTAGAGACTAGGCAAATTTGATGGACTGCAGGCCTTTTTCTGCCTGTAAAGTTCTTTTGGGTGTTTTTTTTTTTTTTATAAATGGTAGATGCTGTACTTTCGTCTGTATTTTGTATGCATGCTGAGTCCATGCAGATGTATCCATATGTCTACATCCTATTCACAGACATCGTATGCCAATTGAACTCTGACATCTCTAATGACAATGACAGTACAGCGACACAGTGATGGGTCACTATAATGACAATGCAGGATACCGGCACTGCTTTCTTGGTGTCTTGCACCCCCTCCCCAAATCAACTTGGTGTCTTGCACCCCTTCCCCCAATCAAGTTGATTATATTAATTATGAAGGGGAAGTGGCTGAGCCAGTGGCATGGCGGGTTCTGGGGAAAAGCCCCCTGAAAGAAACAAAGTTTTTTCAGATGGATTTAAACTGATCACGATTGCAGTCAACATAAATCCATTGCTGTAACATGGGTTGACAAAATATTTGTCAAACTGGAATCATAGAGCCCGCAGACATCTGGAAACATCTGCAATATTTTCCACAGTTTACGAAAATTTCTGTGGCAACTGCGAGACTCGTATCCATTTTTCTGATGTGAGTATGGAATTCCAACCAGAAAGTTAGACCAACATTTTGTGGTCTAACTTACTGGGCAGAATCACACATTCAAGTCCATTTTAAAAATCTCACACTATGTTCTTATGGTTACATTGTGTGTTGCTATGTTGCCCTATATAATGCATTATCTGTTTCCTTACATGAGTTGTAGGCCCAAGAGAGTGGCATGACAAGTGGATTTTAGTAATTTTAACAGAATGAAGCACATATTGTTTGTGTATTGCACTAATGTTCACACCACCTTAGATCAGAACTCAGTGATCCCAATATGAGGGCACATAGTTGGGGTGCAACACAGAAGGGTAAAGGTTCCACTGCATTTCTAACAATATTCCCTTGTGGTATATGAACCTGTGATGGCCTCATATTGTGCTAAGTGGTCTCAGTCAGACTAGCACTGCTATCCTAGCATGCAATAGGCCTCATCTGGGGATCCCATTTTTGATGAATCTGACTTTTTGAGATCTGCTAATGTGCATGAATACCCCTTTGTGATGTCTTGCCTATGCTGGATGGAGACAAGTGTGAGACTTGATCAACCTTTAACTGTGTAATCTGCGGTGAGTGCCATAATGTTGTTCTAGGATTTGCTGGAGACAGCAAAGTTTCTGGGGGGGATGCAACCCCCTTGACCCTCATGGGTTCCCCAAGTGTATGGTTGCTTTAGCACCACAAGGGTGACTATAGATTTCTTGAGGCACATATGCCATGGTGGGAGCCCTGTGCAGGGCAGTAGCTATATACGACATCTCTGCTGCACTGCAGGCAGAAGTTCAGAGAGGAGAAAGAGTGAGAGGAAGAGTGTAGATCTAGGGCAAGTAAAAGGACTGTCCCACTTACAGGTATTGGCTCATCCATTTTCAGTCAACTACATCCATCCTTAGCAGGAAGAGCAGTGGCAGAGGTCATCAAATATGAGTTAACCCAATGGTTTACCAGCAAGTCTCTAATTAGAATTGACAACCAAATGTTTGATCCTGTTTTTCATCAGTAATGGCACAAGAGACTGTGAGTACAGCACTCTGATGCCATAAATGTAAAGTCTGATTTGTTTTTCATGTCTCTCTAGCTTGAATTGTGGCTGTATTGGATTCAGCTCCTCTTGATATTTCTCTAATCTTGGCAGGGCAGGAGCAATCACACTGTGTGCCTCTTTTGCAAGTCTGATCTGTTCTACTGGATACCTGCCTCATGGGGGCAGGTGAGAATGAGGTTGGTGGATTAGGGTCAAAGCACCATGTGGTCCCCTGAATATCACCTGATCACTCACACCTGAGTGATGCTGCCCACTGCACCTTCTGTTTGGGCCTTCTTCTCTTGAGGACTGGTGTTTGAGGGCCTTGTACAGTTGTGATCCACTGGTAGGTGTCTCAACACCCATTATTCTGTAGCCCAGAGGTTCCGTGACTGTCCCTCAGGAGGCTGGTGTTACTATCTTGAATTGTGTAAAAATGCAAGGATGGACAAGGCTGCATATGGTAACTGCAACCTGCTTGAGTTTGAAGAAGTGATAACCATCTGAGATGGAATCAAGTACCTAATGGCTGGACTAATTTGTTTGGCTCAGATAATATGTTTATTGAATTCTGTGTCTAATGTTGCCGCAGAACTGCCACAGTCCATCACCCCTGACCTGTAGCTTACTGTGATGAACCCTGACTGGCCTCCTGCAACTAAGTGGAAGGCCTTGCATGCTGCCAATGACCATCGGGGCTGGACAGGGTTTACATAGCACCGCAGTGTACTGAAGTCCAGTTGCAATAACTAATACTGTAAATAATCTAGTACTGTATATTTTCAAGAGGTACAAACCAAATGGAGTTTGTCTACAGACTCCTGGAACATGACTTCTCATTCTTATTCTAATTCTAATGCTTTGCAGTGCCAGTGCCTCATAAGGATGTACACTCACCTCTTAAGGTTAAATATCAGAAGGTCAGGGGTTCTAGTTCCACATCAGGAACTTGGGCCAATTCTGAATGCTGAAACTGTAGTGCAGGACTAGTGGTTAGGTTACCATCAAGTACTCTAACCTTGGGGTGGTCATGAGACATGAAGAGAAACTCATTTCAAATTGTTATGTGGTATCAGGGTTTCCAGTGATTAACATAACCCTTCAGAATGTATAACAACCAGAAACAATCCCCATTCTAGAAACACAGAAACATTGGGGTTGTCAGTAGATAATGACTAAGGGTTAGATTTTCAGAAGTCAGAGACTGATGCAAGGTGATTGAGCCAAAAAAGAATGACACAAGGAGTAAGCTGCATCAAAACTTCCATGAGTTCCAATTTTCCAATGCTGCTTGTGTCAAGTGAAACTGCCTGCACCAAAGTGGCTTGTGTCAGATTTGCACCAAAAAATGGGCGCACCATGTCACAATGAGGCTTGCGTCAAAAAATGATGGACCAGCCACTTTTTTTTTGTTTTCAAAGGTGGAAGCTGCTGACACTGCACCGAAGATGCATGCCACTGTTGACCAGCCAGAGCTGGTCTAACTGATACTGGAGCATATAAAAGAGAGTGTAAATTATGTAGTTGGTTGGCTATAGAGTCAATATTCCCCTTCAGGACTTGTTTAGAGCATTTTTGGGGTTTAACATGCCATTGTCTTTTCTATTTCATCCACCATATTTTTTGACTTAGCTTGAGTCATTCTTGCCTCCTGCATCATCTTTTTGACACAGCTTGCAACATTGTCACTCCATGCATCAATCATCTTGTTGACTCAGCATGAGTTATTTTCACTGCATGTATCGTCTTTTTGATTCAGATTGAGTCATTCTTGCCCCATGCATTTTTGACACAGCTTGCGTCATTCTCTCCTCATACATCATATTTTTAATGCAGTGGACCTCTTGCATCATTTTGGGGGACTCTGCCACAGAGACCACTTTTCTTGCAAAATATGGCGCAGAGTGTTTGGCACACCTGGACTTGATGCAAGGTGGTTATTTGACACACCTTACATCGGTGTATAGTCCCTTTGTAAATCTGGCCCCAAGACTCTATCCAATCTGCTTATAAAAATATTTCCAGCTATTGTTTTATATTTTTTTTTTGTGAACTTTATTTTTCAAACTTTTCCAGAATACATTCATTACACTGTATTAATTTCATCAAATGACATTTCAGGACAACTAGTAATTATGAACAGGTAAGTAGCATCCCATTAGTGCCCATTTTAGACTAACACATGTCATGTGGCTTTAAATACAGAACATTACAATCATAAGCACCCATGGTTTTAATTGCCTGGTCTAAGTTACCCAATGCTTTGTGGCTCCCTGACCTTCATGGGGTTGAGGTTCCTTCTAGCACCAACTATGCACAATGCTGGATTCAAGAGCTATGATCAGATGGGCCCACATTTCATTAAATCTCTCACTTACCCCATGGCATTGAATTGGGTTCTCTCCAACTTGAGACAGTCCAGCAGGTTGGACATCCAGTGGACAGCTGAAAGGGTGTATGCCTTTCCCCTCTATTGTGCAGTAGTTTTCTTTGCGTTTACTAATGCTAGGTCCCACATGGTCTGCTATGCCTCCCCCATTCTGTCATTCCCAACTCCCAGTAGGAAGGCTGTAGAGGAACTCCATGGAGATGACTTCAGCATGGTCTACATGGATTGATGGATGCCCTACTTGAAGGACCAGATTTTTGGGCATTCCAGAACATAAGTATGTACAACTCTTCTGTGGTTTTACACTTAGGGCAAGTAGGGCTTAGAAAGGGATTCAGTTTACTGAGATTATGGGGCAATAAGTACATTCAGTATACAGTAGGTAGTTAAGTTGAATTTGGCATAGCCAGTTTGACCTGTCATACGTGGAGGTGTGCTGGAAAGCCCTCCACCAGTTTTTACTAGTAATGTTTGCATCCAGTGCTTTTCCCCATGCGTCCCTGTGGTCCTCATTCTTAATAGAGGTGGTCCCTCTCATAATCTTGTATTATAATGTTAAGGGTTTAATACAGGTGAGGGATGAAAAATAGACACCTTCTACTGGGGAAAGGGTAAGGGTATGACCAGCCCCATTGCATTGCTTAGCAAATCCCTGACAGACAGGTAAACAAAATAGGAATTTTGAGGACTTGGAATTGCTCCTTCCAGGTGCTAAAGGAGGAGATAACTCTCTATACCCCCACAGAGGTCCCCTAGTTTTACTATGCTCTTCTTTTCCTACCACAAAAGGCCATGGTGGATAAAAACTGTACAGCCGCTCTGTCCTTTGAAAGTGTCTACTAAGTGTGCCACAGGGGAGGTATAAAAAGGGTGAGAAATGTACTTATTCTCAGATTACCAGACCTCATATACTGCTTTGTACAGTAAAGGGATTCAGGGCCCTAAACCGGTCTCCCCCTGCAAGGGATGCACTAAGTATGCCCCCAACCAGGTCACCACTGCTCAAGGAGGCTTCTTCCAGTTGAAACAATGGTGGTTTATGCCCATTTGTGGTTTTCCCCAGGTAGGCTAGCTGTGTAGCCCGGTAGTAGTACTCTACATGTCAGAGGGTTAGGCCCCCCTCCTTGACTGATGCCTGCAATGTGGATGTCCTTATACGAGATGGGCTGCTCCTCCATAGAAAGTTAAGAAACAGGCTGTTTACTTTCTTGAAAAATATTTTAGGAACTTTTATATGTAGGGCTAATAGTAGATATAACATTTTGTGGTAAGTGCTCATTTTGATGGAGCTGACACAACCAGTTGGGGTCAGAGGCAGCCTGGTCCAAGTCTCTAGGTCACTTTTATTACTTTTAAGGAGGGGATGGGAGGGGAAACTGAGTTCAGGTAGTTTGGGCAGCCTTTTAAGGATGTAAATCCTCATATGAGGTCCAGTTCCAGACCCCTAATATTAGACTTCTCCTTACCCAATAGAAGGATCTCACTTTGTCCTTAATTTGTTTTATGCCTGCAGACAGAGCCATAGTAATTCAACACCAAGGCAAGCTGCGGTAAAGCTGTTTGTAGGTACCTTACATAGAGGAGTAGGTTGTCTGCAAACATAAGAGATTTTGTGCTCCACTCCATTCATGTTGAGGCTTTCTATCACAAAATTGCAGTGGAGATCCTCCACTAAGGGTTCCAAGGCTAACACATAGAGGAGGAGGAGGCAAGGGAACACCCCTGCCAAGTACCTCTCTGCAGTGCAATGGCAATGAAAGACTCCCATTAATGATGTTGTGGGCCTGCAGGTCCAAGTAAAGGAGATGCACCCAGCGCATAATCTGCTCCCCTGGCCCAAATCTTTCCAGTGTATGGGGGTGATACCACCACTCCATGCAGTCAAATGCCTTTTCTGCATTGAGGGCAACAATGCTTGGTGCCTCCCCCCCCACACACCCCTCCACCACCATGCCACAATATGGGATCTACAAATTACTTCCTTTCTCCTGCCTGCCTCTAACAAAATCCTATTGGTCAGAGTGTATGACTTCTGGCAGCAATTTCTCCAGCCGGGTGGCCATGATCTTGGAGAGAATTTTATAATCCACTGTTAGGAGGGATATAGGGTGATAGGAGGGGCAGAGGAGAGTATCTTTCCCTGGTTTGGGGAGCACCACAATGGCCACTGTGTGGAAGGCAGCAGTTGGCCAGTTTCAGAGCACTCCTGCAGCTTGCCCATCAGGAACTCGGGGCTTCTCCACACACATTATGAAGGTAAAATGGCAGCCCCTCTGGGCTAGATGTCTTACCTCTTGCTAGGTTTTCTACAACCCTTTGAACTTCTTCCCAGGACAGTGGGGCATCCAGTAGCTGCCTCTGTTCTGGTGTGATCTGTTGGACAGGGGCCAAATCGAAGAAGGCATCTAGCACTTGTTTTGTGGGCATGCACTTCAAAGAATATAACTTCTGATAAAAGTTGCAAAATTCAGATTCAATGTCTGAAGCAGTCATGATCACCCCTCTCTCCGGACCCTCGAGACAGTAGTCATCCCTGCCCTCTTACACAATTGCCAGGCCAACCACTTACTGTCCAAGTTCCCCTCATGGTAGGAACCCACCCTGGATAGAAAAATCCAACCGTCAATGAGCCTAGTACTAAGTATGTTGTATTCTGTTCTAGTCCTTTGCAGAGTTCCATATGTTACAGGGTCAATAGTTTTTTGATTTAGTGCTTCCAGTTCTCCAGTAGTTATTTCTAACTCCCTGACTGTGGCCCTTTGGGACTTCATTCTATGACTAGTGAAGGAGATAATCTCTCCTCTCAGGGTCACCGTAAAGGCTTCCCACCTTATCGCCTCTGTAATTTCCCCCACTTTGTTGTGCATAAGGAAGCCATTTGTTACTTAACTAGGTGATACCAGATGGCTGTATCTTTGAGAATGATGGATCCATTTTCCAGACTTTGGGTTTAAGGATGTCCCCCCTTCCCATTTCTTAATGAGTACTGGAGTGTGTTCTGATACTAGAAGTGTTCCATGTTCACCCTTTGCCAGCTCCTGCAGAATTCCCCTGGAGACCAACATTAGGTCAATCCAAACATATGATTGCTGGGCATACAAGTAAAATGAGTAATCCTGACTCGTAAGGTTTCTCATTCATCGTGCATTTTATAAGCCATGGTCCACCATTAGGGTTTTAACCCACCACACTTCATATAAGCCATGGTCCACCATAAGGGTTTTAACCCACCACACTTCATATAAGCCATGGTCCACCACCAGAGTTGTATGTGCCATATAGCTTTTAGTGACTTTGTAAGGGGTTTTGGAGGAGTGCTCCAGAACGTCATCCAGGATGTAATTGGCATCTCCAGCCAGTACCCACTCCCCCACAAACTGAGCCAGCTCCAGTGAAAGTTTGATAAAGAAATCAGCTTGGTCATAGGTGGGGCCATAAAAGGATTCACTAGATAATGAAGTCTCTGAGCTAATTAACAGGTTCATCAGAGGATACCTGCCTCCCAGGTCATCCATGCTTTTTGAACAGGTGCTTGCTCGTGGGGGTGTAACCAAACATCTATGCCCCTAGCTTTTGAATTGAATGTTGCCCCACACCAATTACTCCCCCCCCCATTCCTCTTTAGGAGCTGCATCTTAGCCTCTGTTGCATGGGTCTCATGGAGGCAGACAATATCAGGTTTGTGTTTTTTAATTAAACTCAGGACTTCTTCCATTTAACATGTGACTTCAGATCGTTGACGTTCTGTGACAGTACTTTCAATAATTTAGCCATAAGTGCTTACATAAATGTTACAGAAACACAGCCTTTCAATACAACTTTGAGGTGAGCTATGCTGCCTACAGTATGCACTTAGTGAGACTAATGTGCTAAGGAACATTGAACCAAAGTCTTGTGTTAAAACCCATTACCCAAAACCCCAGTGATGGAGCAATGGTCCCCCCAGCAAGTCATTATTATGCCCTCATGTGGACATTTCCCCAGCTGGTCCTCCCATATTCCCCCGACTTGCATCAGAAGAAAAATTGTCTATGCTGTTAGGCGCCCTCATCCTAACCCCCCCCCCCACTGGTAGTGTGCAGCCACAAGATCTTAGGCCTTGCACCAACAGAGTACAGCTAGTGTGAGTGGTGGTGTCTCCAAGTGAGTAGTGCCCATCCAGATACAGGCTGAGAAGGATCAGTGAGATATGCTCTGGAGATTCAGGTAAGGAGCAGACCTGCTTTCTGAGTATAGGCTCATTGCCCCATGACTAGGCCACGGGACATGATTCACCTCTCCCCCAGTCCCTGGCCACCTCCACCTGCCACACACTATCTAACTTCTGTGGCTATCAAACATTGAAATTTATGCCTTTAGATAGATGTTACAACCCATCAGCCTATAGTTAAAAGTGAAAAAGTACAACAAAATTCTAAGCAATGTAACAGTTCAAACACCAGTTGTTCAGCTTAGTCAGCTGAGAGATTCCATGAATGCCATGACTACATAGATCTCCCAGCACTCGTGATGAATGTTTGGGACTATAGTACTGAAGGATAAGCCATAAATTATCCCATAAGATGCTTCATATGAAGACTCTGAGTAGCCTTCCAAGCACTCCAGAGTTTTGCACACTTCGCAATTGTATGGCCTTTCAATCTTTCACGGCCCCCCTCATAGATAGGCTGCTCTCCTGTATCCCCAATATGGGCCAGACAGAACCAGTCAGACAATGTCTCGGATAGTTTCAGACCTGGGTAGTCTATGTGGTAAAAGTATTTTGATCCTCATTCAATAACAGTTAAGGGTGGGCATTGCAACATAGAAACATAGAAACATAGAACATAGAAACATAGAATTTGACGGCAGATAAGGACCGCTTGGCCCACCCAGTCCACCCATTTCCCTACCTACTGGATAAGCTGCAGATCCTAGTTAACCAGCAGCCTACTTCTTCCTACCCCAACCCCCCAGAATTGCCTTATGACTATCCCATGCATGCTTGAATTCCACCACTGATTTTGACTCCACAACCTCCTCCGGAAGGCCATTCCATGCATCCACAACCCTCTCTGTGAAAAAATACTTTCTTAAATTACCTCTGAGCCCCTCCATCTTCAAATTGTGCCTTCTTGTTCTTGCACACTCTTTTTTTGAAAGATGCTACCCTCTTGGACTTTGTTGATTCCCTTGAGGTACTTGAAAGTTTCTATCATGTCCCCCCTCTCCCTCCTTTCCTTGAGGCTATACATATTAAGCTCCTTAAGTCTCTCTTCATATGTTCTCTGGTGCAGACCCTGCACCATTTTAGTTGCCCTCCTCTGGACTGCTTCCATCCTGTCTATGTCTTTGCGGAGATTGGGTCTCCAGAACTGCACACAGTACAACAGATGGGGTCTCACCAGCTGTCTGTACAGAGAGATAATAACTTCCTGTTTTCTACTGGTGATGCCTCTCCCTATGCATCCCAGTATCCCCCCAGCCCTCCTTGCTGCCTTCTCACATTGCTTGCCCACCTTTAGGTCATCTGATATGACTACCCCAGGTCCCTTTCTATTTTTGTTGTTGTTAGTATCTCACCCCCATTGTGTACTCTTCCCTGGGTTTTGTTTCCCAGGTGCATTACCTTGCACTTCTTAGCATTGAATCTAAGCTGCCATACATTTGACCATTCCTCTAACCTGCCAAGTCCCTTCTCATCCTTTCCAGCCCACCCTGTGCATCAACTCTGTTGCAGATCTTAGTGTCATCTACAAAGAGACATATTTTCCTTCCAGTCCTTCTGCAATGTCGCTATAAAGACATTGAAGAGGACTGGTCCTAATATGAACCCTCGTGGCACCCCCGCTAGTAACCCTCCTTTCTTCTGAGTGGACTCCATTTACTATTACTCTCTGTGTCCTATTCTCCAGCCAATTCTTTACCCAGGCTGTCATCTTGGGACCCAGTCCCAGGCTGGCTAACTTATATATTAATCTTTTGTGTGGGACTGTGTCAAATGCCTTGCTAAAGTCTAGGTAGGCCATGTCCACAGCCCCTCCCTGATCTACTACTTTGGTCACCCAGTCAAAGAAATCTATCAGATTCGTCTGGCATGACCTTCCCGCTGTGAATCCATGATGCCTAGGGTCCTGTGCCCCTCTGGCCTCTAGATACTCGACAATTCTTTCCTTTAGAAGTGATTCCATCATTTTCCCTATCACTGAGGTTAAACTAACAGGTCTATAGTTTCCTGCTTCTGCCTTGCTCCCACTTTTGTGAAGGGGAATCACATCTGCCCTCCTCCAGTCCTCGGGTACCACCCCATCCTCCCATGATTTGTTAAAGAGGGTAGTCAGTGGTGTCACTAGTTCTACCCTTAGTTCTTTTAGAATTCTGGGATGACTCTCATCAGGCCCCATTGCTTTGTCCACCTTCAGTTTTAAGAGTTCTTTCAGAACCCTTTCTTCTGTAAATGGGCTGGTATCAACTTCTGTATCCAGAGTATTACTACTGTTTGTTTTATGTACCTCCCCCTCTTCCTTTGTAAATACTGAGCAAAAATATTTGTTTAGTATCTCTGCCTTTTCACAGTCTCTCCTCTGCCCACCCTCCCTCCCCTTTATTAAGCCTCACTATCCTCCTTGGTCTTTCTTTGCTCCCTGATGTACCTATAAAAGGTTTTATCCCCCTTTAACTGAGTTGGCTATCTTTTCCTCGGTTTGGGCCTTTGCTGTTCTGACTGCCTTCCCAGCCTCCTTTTGCTTTAACTGATACAGTTCTCTGTCCTGCTCCTGCTGGATTCCTTGTACTTCCTGAATGCTTTCTTTTCTCTTGAACCTTCACTGCCACTTCCTTTGAGAACCATAGTGGTTTCTTACATCGTCTTGTTTGTTTATTTGCTTCACACAAAGGCTCTTTACCTCTGTGATGGCAGTTTTATTATTCCCATTGTTCTTCCACCCCTTCTTCCGCCCATTTGCTAGTGCATTCCTAGGCATTCACCCATTTTGGCAAAGTCAGCCCTCCTAAAGTCCAGTACTTTTGTCTTTGTATGGCTTGACTCTATTGCTGTGTTTATTGTGAACCATACTGCTCGATGGTCGCTAGTTCCCAGATGGCTACCCACTTCTACATCTGTGATCCTCTCTCCATCTCCATTTGAGAGTATCAAGTCTAATGACTTCCCTCTCGAGTGGGCTCCAGTACTAGTTGTCTAAGGCATGCCCCCTGTAGGGCATCTAGAATAACTGCACTCTTCGAAGTGGCAGCTGCAACTGCACTCCAGTTAACATCTGGCATATTCAGATCACCCATCAGCAATATCTCCCCTTTTTCTGCCATTCTAAGTATACTTTCTATCATTTCCTTGTCCATTTCCTCCCCCTGAGAAGGGGGTCTGTATACAACCCCTGTGCGGATTGTGGTGCCATTGCCTGTCTCCAAATTTACCCACAGTGCTTCTTCTCCTCCCTGTTTACCCTTTTGTTCTGTTGCTTTTATTCCTTCCCTTATGTAAAGAACTACTCCTCCCCCTCTTTTACCCTCCCTGTCCCTCCTGTAGATAGTGTATCCTGGTATGTTTACGTCCCAGTCATGGTTTTGTGTGTACCATGTTTCTGTGACTGCCACGATATCCAGATGTTCCTCCTCCATCAAGGCCACTAATTCAGGAAGCTTGTTACCTAGACTACGGGCATTGGTACTCATTGCTCTCCATTTTTTGATGGCCTTACCTTCTGTTGCAGCATCCCCCACTGACCGTTCTACCTTGGTCTTTTTCTCATTTAGTACTCTGTTTTGTAGGGAGAGGCTGGGATTTTTCTGCTGTTTGTCAGTGCCTCCCCCATTGACTAGTTTAAAAGCTTGCCAATGAAGCATTTAAACTGATTGCTCAAAAGACTTGCTCTCTTCCTGGACAGATGCAGACCATCCTGCCAGTATAGGCTGGTGTCCCTCCAGGTGGAACCCCAGTCCCCAATGAAACCAAACCCCTGTGCTCCGCACCATTTTTTCAACCATTCATTAAACTGCATGGTGCCAATTACCCTCGCCTCCCCCATGCCTTTGACAGGCAGCACCTCTGAGAAGGATACTGTGTGTGCTACTTGTCTTAGGCCTCTCTAACTCTGCAATGTCCTCCTGCACTGCTCTAACCTCATGATGAGCCAAGTCATTTGTCCCTAGGTGGACAATTACGTCCAGCTCAGATTCCCTTGCAGCTGTTGTCATGATCCTGAGGATGTGCTTCCTGTCCCTCCAGGCCATGGCACCAGGCAGACACCTTACTTCAGATTTCCCAGCTCCTCCCAGTTCTATCCCCCTAATAATTGAGTCCCCCACCAGGAGCTGCTTCTTTTCCTTGTGGTGTCCTCTGCCTCCTTCCTGTGGGCCTCCTTTGTGACAGTTGTCCTCAGCCTCCTTAGTCTCCTCTGTGGGTGTATCCATAGGGGAGCTATGCTCCCCCAGAATGGTGTATGGATTGTGGTGTGTAACATCTGACTGGGTGTTCCTCTGTTCCACCATCCTCATCCTCCCTGAGCCCACTGTGGTCCAACTGCTGTGCTTTCTTTGCAACCTCTGAGGTAGTGGTGGTGGTTCTGGTGCTCTCTGGATGGGGGAGGTTCCCTTCCTACTGTCCATTGTGGCCTGGGGGAAGGTCCCTGTACTACTGTCCAGTGTGGCCTGAAGACGGGCAACTTCCTCCCTCAGGGCAGATAGTTGTCTGAAATAGGGCAGCATCTCAGCCTCCAGAAAGACTCCCGCCCCACAGCCATTACATTGCACTACTCCCCACATTGTTTTTTTTGTGTGTGTGATTGGTTTGTAATGTAGAAATATATATTTATATTATACAATGTTTATGCTTATATTGTCAGTGCAGTGTGCTAGAGAGGATATGAAAGTGACATGCACCTTGCACTCTTGAGGAAATTATGTCAGAACCCCAGGTATAAAGGAACTATTTCCAGGGTGGATGGGGTGAGGGTGGGAAGGGTTGGGCTAAACTGTGCCCTCGCAAAACAATCAGCTAGAAGCACTGACCCACTGCTGCAATGAGTGCCTTCCTGTCAGCAAGATGCCCTACACAACAATTTGATAAAGAAATACCCTGCTAATCAATCAGAGAAAAATCCACACATCCAAGTCAGACACAGGTAAACCTTCCCAGCCCCAAAACAGGCCTGGTGGTTTGTGCTCTGAGAGCTGTCTGTCCCAAAATAAGTCAGCTGTGCTTTAAACTCTTCCTGCACTGAAAATCTTAAGAATTGTAACAAACGTAACCCTTAATCCACCACCCTCTGTTGCTTGAAAGACTGTCTTTTCCTGTTTCACACTGCAGGTTTTCTGTGACCACCTTAACCCCAGTAACTCTGTTTAAAAAGAGTTTAACTATCACAAACTCCTACGCACCAGTAAATTATTTAAAAATAGTTTCAGTCCCAAAAGCCTAGTAGTCAATCCAGCTACCCCCAAGGGACAACCAGAATGCAGTATTCAAACACTTATGAGGTTACTTCCAAGATAAGCAGAGTTTGAAAGTTTCTTTTTCAACTCCTCAGCCACCTGAAATTTAAAAATAGTTTAACTGTGTAGTGATAGTATAATATGTTGATTATTGTTACTCCATTTTGTATGCTATTTCATATAATGTATGTCATTTCATACTCCATTTTGTATTGTGTGACTCCATTTTACATGCTGCTTCATTTAATTGGTGTTTTGCTCTTTAGATAGCCTCATTATTATGTTTTGCTTCAGACAGTGTATTTTGCTGACTTGAAGGTCGCATACAAGATGTTGTGAGAATCTGGCATTGTTTGGCTCATGATGTTCTGGACACCTGGCCAGTGCTTAGGACATGATGGTTTAGCATTTCTAAATACCAGATAAAACATATAAAATGTAGCTTTCTCAATGCCTGGTTAGAAGCCTCTCCTGCAGGGTGGACGCATCGCTGTGGGGCCAGTTCCCGGTTCGAGAGACTCCTAGCCAGGCTGACAAGGGGGCTTCCCAGCCATTGGAAGAGGGCTTGGATGATGCTTTATTGAATCGGTGATGTATAACCTTTTGTATTATATTTTGCTATAATAAAGCTTTGGCTTGCTGTACTTATTGTATTGTTATTGTGTGTATGTGAGTGTGAGTGAGTAAATAGCTGCCTGGTTTGAGTTGGCAGAACATTTTTGGCGTAGTCGGCAGGATTCGAAAATAAAATGTCTATTTTTAGGAAAAAGGATGAGTTCTTTTTTTTTAAAGGTGTATTAAGGAAAAGTCTCTCAAACAAGCAACTGCACTGCCCTTTGTACTTGTAATTTGTGCTTGCTGCAAGTATATACTGTTAGAGCCAATGATGGCTTTTACAGTTCAGGCTGCTTTTAGGAGAAAGCAGTGGCTGATTAAGTGAAGTTAGATAAGCAACATCTAGAGAAAGAAAAATAAACTACTGTGGATGTACGCACAGTAGGTGACTACAGACGGGATGATTTGAAAATCCTCCCCCCCCCCCATGTTGCCTATCTGTGTAGTTTCAAGTTTTTCTGTATACATTTGATCCTAAACCCAAGTACTGGGACCTCTACCAGATGGATCTCAACCTAGTACTGTTAGAGATTTTGTTTGTTTTGTTTTTAAACTGCAAACCAGAGCTCTGGAAAAGACTTGGTTTGGCAGGTTACTAAAATGGCCAAAAAGAAAATCTTTGAAAGGGTTAAAACCTTTGAAAGAGTTAATAGCTGCAGCGTTTGGAAATTATCAAGGTCCTGCAGTCAGTTTTCTTACTTAGACTAGTGTATCGGAAAAGAAGAAGAAAAATACCTTGGCACCGGGTAAGTCTGAATTTTTTATTCAAAGTTGTTTTATATCTGTGTTCTGTAATTATGTTCTGTTGTCAAGGTTAGAGATAGGATTGACTGCCTTCAGTGCACAACAGGTTACAGAAAAAAAAAAGAGAGGAAGCTTCTTTGCCTCATAGCTGACTGTTTTAATTGGCTTTGTTTTAATGGAACATTTGTGCTGCCTAGATAGGGTCAGTGAAGAACTTTTGTTTGCTTGGAGCAGGTAGCGTTGATGGTGAAGAATTATGACGTCATATAGATTGCAATGTGCAGAAAGAGTTGTAGTTTGCAAGCAACTTGCCAAGCCACTGCTAGGTGAAAATGTAATGTGTTAACAGCTATAAATGGCTTTATCATACTTCTAGTTAAAACCAGAAACTTTTGCAAAATGGCAGAGTGCCATATTTTAGTTATGTGCCAAAAGGTGTAATCATGTTATACAAGATGTGTTCACTTACAGATGATGTGTTTAAAAAGTGTTTTGTTCTGGAAAGATTTGGCATGGCAATATGTATAAATGTGTTGGTTTAAAAATTGTCAGTGTTACAAGACAGGCAGGAGGCAACACATATATCTAAACCACGTACAGTTTTCTAATGGAACTATGGGCATTACCTCAGCAAATTGGTGTGAAACAATATCAGTCTTATTTTGTGTTAAGTATTTCTTTTTGTGTATGTGTATGTGTGTGTACTGTCTTGGCCAGCAGTTTTATTGTGTAAAGATATTTTAATATTGGTGGTGTTCAAGGACACTACAGGAATGGCTGGGTTTGAATGACCCTTGCATGCACACTGTGACCTTTTGCACATTATTTGACCTTCTTGTGTTTCAACATTTTATGTTACTACCAGTTCAAACTTGATGTGTATTCCATGCCTAAAGCACAACTTTTCACACAAAATGTATGTTTTCATGAAAGTACACCAAGAGTGAACCATGTAATTTGACTTTTTATTGCAAAACTAGTATTCTAAGTGAAGAGGAACAAACTTTTACAATTTTGAAAAAAGGACTATTACAGCTGTTTTTGAGAGTTTACCATCTACAGAGATACGTACGTAATTACCATCAATCTGGACATTTTGTCATGCTTAGGATAAGGGAACCCAGGGGCGCTTGGCTTCTTTTATCCTATGGAAATAATCTTGTTTATTTTTGAACTGATGTGTGTTTGTTTTTGTTGTTTGTCTGTGTTTCACAGCTAACCTTTTTATTGCTACAGTATTCGAGCTGTCTCTTGCACCTCGAGCTGTGTCTTCCACCAGTAGGAGCTTGGAGGGAGGGTAAGCTACCCTTCCTCCCTTCCAGTGTAATACCCACAAAGGCTGCAAGGTACATGTCATATTTATACTGATTCATGGTCTGTAGCCAATGGTTTAACAACCTGGCTGCCCACTTGGGCTAAGGATGAGTGGAAAATTTATTCGAAAGAAATATGGGGAAAAGAACTGTGGCAGGAAATATGGACTATGGTGCAAAATATCAGACCACTGTATTTCATGTTGATGCTCATTGTGCTTCAGATACACTAGAACGATGGTATAATTCTATTGCAGATGAAAAAGCTAAGATTATTCCAGTGGATATTGAAGAAACTCAAAGTCAGCAGTTATCAGGACTGGCAAAATGGGCACATCAAAAATGTGGACATTTGGGAGAGAAAGCCACCTACAGGTGAGCATATAGTAGGGGTGTACCATAACATTGGATTTGGTTAAAACTGTTATTGCTCAGTGTCCTATATGCCAACATGGGCAACAAAGACCAATCCCTCATATTGTGAAAGGACAATTGGGGGGGGGAGAGCCTACGAAAATGGAAAGAGAATTTGCATGAAGCATTACAGATTTTAAATAATAGACCAATTGGAGAATCTGAGACCCCCTTAATGCGAATGATAACTCCTAATTTGCAAGTGCAGACTTACTCAACTACAGAAACAGTGTTATATTGGGAAATTACACCAGAAGCTCTGTCTCCTTGCAGGGCAACCCCAGAAGCTACTGGACTTGATTTACATGCCCTTCAAGAATACAGAATAAACAGCAGAAACATTCAAGTGATAGAAACTGGTATTGGAATACAAATTCCACCGAGACATTTTGGTTGGATAGCACCTAAATCAGAACTAGCCCTCAAGGAATACAAATTTGGGAGGGGTGATTGATTGTGATTACCAAGGAGAAGTAGAAAGTAATTTTGTTGAATAGTAGAGAACAAAATCTGTTAATTCAACAGTATGACAGAGTGGCTCAATTGTTAATTATTCCAGTTAACAAAGTGAGCCCTATAAAGGGACAAGCCCCACACTCTTAACAGCAAGGGGATAAGGTTTTAGATCTACAGTAGGTTTTAACAATGGTGCCAAAATATGGGTTACAAACCCAAATGGCCCTCCTGAACCAGCTGAGGTGATAGCCACCGGACAGAACAACACAGTGTTAATTATCAGATCAGGGAAAGAAAAATGGGAATACGTGCCTGCACATAAATGTTATCTTCGAGAATAATGAAATTTGTGTCTTTCTAGGTCCAGCAATGGATTTTAAAAGGAATGCTGGTGTGTCTTATAGTCCATTTGGCAGAGCTAGTTACCCCTGGAGGAAGGATTCAAAGGGTTAACTGTAATGACACTGGTTGTAAAGGAACCTGGAGATGGAAAAATGATACCAAAGATAGAACCCAGGAACTTTAGCTGCCCATCCGGACAGAAGTGTGTGGTACTGAACATGACATTTTCACCAGGGGTCAATCTCTGGATGACAACTGGTGGCTCAGGACAATATGCCTACGAAACAGATGAAATCTCTTTGCAGAATAAGACTGCTATTAAATATTGCAACTTACCGAATAGTTGCATGGTGACTGTACAACATAGACTTGATTGCTGCATGAATCAAACAGACATTTTCAATGCAAGTATTACTTTGATTGACATAGACACGTTATTCTGCATGAATGCTACTGCAATAACTAATAGAACTACTTGGGCAGATCACATTACAGTGTTGAAAAATCATCCTGTAATTAGCAATGATAGTATAGTTAAGGTTCCATCCACATGTACATCAGTAGTGCAGCGGTATTAGAAAAATGTAATCCATTTTAACATAACATTTATGTTTAGTAGAAAATGCAAATATAAAAGAGCTTGGTATGATACGCTATTAGGTGGAGCAGGGGCAGGCATGGGAATTTTAAATAGTGTGGATATAGAAACACTGACTAACAGGCTTCCAGTAGGAATTGATGTATTTAGCTTAATTAACTTACAAGCTCAATGGATGCCAACTGTTTTCTTACCCCAAAGATTAACTTTGAATTATGATTTTGAGTTCTTGCAGTTATTTAATGCTTCACAGGTATGAGGAATGGGAGTAGCAGAAAATATTTCGTGATTTATTGATTGGACAGAATGCACAATGCGACATATGTATTCTATAATGCAAAGAAATAAGGCCCAGAGTGATTTAATGAGTAATAATGAATATGTGTGGAGGACCGTGTTTAAATCATGGATTCCTAGTAATCATTGGATTGTAATGTCATCCACCACAGTAAAATGCACAGATCCCTGATAATGAGCAGAAGCTTATTTTGTATTGGCAGCCCAATATTTTAGATCAATCAAGATTGAATATCTCGTTAAATAAAATTAAACAGATAATTCAGGAAACAGATGTAATGCAGGCTCATTTGGCAATAAGAAATAAATCATTAGTGCAAGTCAGGTGCAAACTACGATAATTAAAAATAAAATGATTGATTTAAGTTCCAAGATTCAACAAGAGACTACTCATTATTGGTGGGATATTTTTACAGGATGGTCTCCATCAGCTACAAAAGTGTTAAATATTCTGATACATCCTATCATAATCATTGTTGTAGTGACAATTATCTTGCTTATTTGGACTTGTTACTTATCATGTTATATTCGTAGTAATTTTGCTATGGTACCAATATCATACAAATCGTATTCACAATAATCAAAGGACCGAATGTAGTGATAGTATAATATGTTGATTATTGTTACTCCATTTTGTATGCTGTTTCATATAATGTATGTCATTTCATACTCCATTTTGTATTGTGTGACTCCATTTTACATGCTGCTTCATTTAATTGGTGTTTTGCTCTTTAGATAGCCTCATTATTATGTTTTGCTTCAGACAGTGTATTTTGCTGACTTGAAGGTCGCATACAAGATGTTGTGAGAATCTGGCATTGTTTGGCTCATGATGTTCTGGACACCTGGCCAGTGCTTAGGACATGATGGTTTAGCATTTCTAAATACCAGATAAAACATATAAAATGTAGCTTTCTCAATGCCTGGTTAGAAGCCTCTCCTGCAGGGTGGACGCATCGCTGTGGGGCCAGTTCCCGGTTCGAGAGACTCCTAGCCAGGCTGACAAGGGGGCTTCCCAGCCATTGGAAGAGGGCTTGGATGATGCTTTATTGAATCGGTGATGTATAACCTTTTGTATTATATTTTGCTATAATAAAGCTTTGGCTTGCTGTACTTATTGTATTGTTATTGTGTGTATGTGAGTGTGAGTGAGTAAATAGCTGCCTGGTTTGAGTTGGCAGAACAAACTGTCAGCAAATCCTAGTAGACAATCTAGCTACCTCCAAGGACCTACTCAAATGCAGTATTTAAATCCTTCTGAAGTTACTAACAAGATAAACAGAGTTTACAAGCCCCTTCTTGGTTAAACACTAAATAAATATGTGAATAAAATGCAATTACCAAGGGTAGTTAGTTTCACCTCCCACAGAATTAAGCAAAAGTGCACGTTTGTTGCAGATATCAAGTGCAATATAGAATTTCTCACACAGCTCACAGTTGAAGAAAGCAGTATCCTTCCAGCTCCAGCAAATGTGCTTTGTCATGACAGAGAGTCCTGTGGCACCACAGCTGCAACATGTATGATAACAGCTGACACCTTTTTGGAGTGCTGCCCAGACCCTGGCCCCATGATCCACCCATTCCAAAACAGAAACGGTAGTTCTGTATGTTGGGGACAGAGAAGAAGAGGCCCTGGGGAACCACATTTCTTAAGTAAGAGAGGAAATAAAAAGAAAAAAACAGTACCTCTCTGCATTGTGCATGCAAGTGAAGCTCGCTTTACCGGAGCTGTTGCTTCTGTTGTAGATTTTCCAGCAGTGGCAGTCTCCTCCTAGTTAATGTAGTCATCAGCATTTGTTGGATTGGTAAAAATCTGGGGTTGCTAGCCTGGTTTCAGGATATGGAGTTTGGAGTGATAGATGTGTTGGTGTTGCTACCCCAGCCAGTGCAGCTTTGCCTTAACCTCTGAGAACTGCTGCCTATTGAGCTGCAGTTCCCCACTGTAATCAGGGAAGATGAGGCTTTTTGTATCTCCAAACCCTTAGCCCTTCTGGCTCACAGGATTGCCTCCTTATCTTGGTAGTAATGAAAGTGAACTAAGAAGTGAAGTGGTCTCTCCCCCAGCCACAGTCCTCCGCTAGAAGTACAGTGGGTCTTTTGAGTTTGAAAGACAGTCCTGCATCACTCAACTGTAAGAGCTTAATCAGGCATCTGGTGATAAATTCCTCCAACTTGTGGCCCTGCAACTCATCCAGAAGCCCAATAATATGGACATTGCAGCACTGTGATCTGTTCTCTTGGTCATTGATGCATTTACTGAGTTGTTCAATCAGATCACAAAATTGAGCCTTTTCTGTCTCCAAGCACCAGTTTGTCCTCTGCAGTGCTCACCTGGGTTTCAACATCAGTGAGCCTAATAGCATAGCTGGAGAGGTTTCAATGAGTGTTTCCATTACCATTTGTATGTGGGCGAGTTGGGCATTCATGTTGATGAATCCTGCTCACATCTCAGTTCTCATGGCAGTAATTAGTGCTTTAAGAAAGTGTGCTGGTCCTGATCTGTTGTGGTACTGTAGTAGCTTCTGGCCCTTGATCGAGTGTTAGGAGGATCTGGAGTCTTGGTTTGCAGTGAAAACTGTAGCTGAGATTGCTTCTTCTGTGGCTTAGACATAGTACAGGTTGCTCTTTCACATTTCCAGAGTGTTTTTCGGCAATGTTGACCTCAATGCTGCCAATGGAGATAAGATTCTGAGTACTTCTAAATGAACTGTGCTGTTAGGCATCCACCATCTTCACCTGCTTAGTCATGCCCCCTTGTTTTATCATTTCAAAAACTTGGAAGGATCACCACCTCTGTTTCATGGCAAGGAGGTTTGATTGCATTTATTTTCAAGAAAAATACTTTAAAAATAGGCATTCATTTGTCTAGCATAGTTAGCCAGCTTTTTATGTTGTAGGTGCTACTTGCCCTGGAAAATACCTTGCCAAAAGGGTCCCTGGGTTAACCACTGCACATCCTGGCTGTTGACTGCTGGCTGCTGGCTGTCACTTTAAAGTGGCTTCTTGAATGCAAAGAATCATGGCCGTGCTTCTTACCTGCATCTGGCATAATCTATGGCCTGACCATGTGATTAACTCTGTACAAAGGATGAGAACAGGTAATGGATGGTGCAAAAATCTGTCCAGGGGTAGGTGAATGCTGCAATGACCTTCCTGGCCCTCCATTATGAAACAAGTCACTGAATATTTTAGCACTCATGTAAAGTATTTTATCCTTAATAACGACCCTGCATGTAACATTTGTTTAGGACATTTGCATGGATTTACTTTTTTTATAATTACTGGTCATCATGTTTTACACACATATAAAAGTGTTGTAATTATCAGTTAAAACTGGCTGCGTGCAATTGAGTGCTGTCAATCAAGAACATGGCTCTCAAAGCATGAAGCATAGACTTACAACAATTTTGAATGACCACAGTTGCTCAGAGCAGTTGCTTTATGAAATGTAAACCTCTCAACACAGTGAGTGCAAAATAAAAGCAGTGCCTTTTCCTTATGTCTGATAACTTCTCAGCAAAACCAGCAGTTTAAAAGTAAAAAAAAAAGTAAGAAAAGAAAAAAAATATTGCTTCTTTCTTCAATCATTTGGAAAAGCAATTATAACACATGGGTGTGTAGGTGTTATCCAGAATTGTATGCACACCCTCTATGTGTGATGCTTTTATAAACCTCTCAAGCTTTGCTCTTGGGGTTTCTGTAGTATCGCAAAACTGGTTACACACACCTACTCATATATTATTCTTTGTACTGTACTGTGCTGCTACTTGTTTGCTATTACTCAGTCTAAATGAGGCACCATTGCAAATGAGCATCAGCTCAGTGGTCTTTCTTTTTGATAGCTTGAATAAACTTAATGATTGACTGATTTATTGATTGATTGATTGATGCAAACCTGCATGTTGTGCTAATGCAGCATAAAGGTTTCAAGCACAGGGCCCTTAGACTAATGGCATTTATTTTCCAGAAATATACATTACAAACAGGCATATGTTTGTCTAGCATGCTTACCTGGTCATTAAAAACTAAATGCGTAAAACTGAAGTGTAAAATTTGAAAATGGGTTGCAAAGTTTGAGACCCTTTGAGAGATGGAGACACAGCCAGCCAGTCAGATAGAAAGAAATGTTAAGCTCAGATCACAGATTAATTTGTTTTTCATGCACTGAAGTCAGAGTTGTCCAGGAAAACTGATTTTGTTCTAGTAGGTCCTGGAGTGATTGTGTCTCCGGGTTGGAACCTGAAATGCATGACAGGAATCTTATGCCCTGCTAATAGGGAAAACTGTTCCCTCCAGAGGTTAGGAGGTGGCAGAATATGCGATCCTGGGATTTGTTGAACTTGGCTGACAATGCTGTCACAGATGCTGGAATTAACAGACAGGAGCCATGGAGTTGTTTGCAGTTGCTGTGTTCCTATTCTTACCCTAGAGTTGTCACCACATAGCAGAGGGGTTCAGAAGCTCAGGTATTTTTTTAATGAGCAGCATTATGTGCTGTCAAGTGACATATACATATGGACAGGTGCCATTGCCAGTGAGTCAATCTCAAGGAACTGTATTTCATGTAGCTCCTTTTTCAGACTAAGGCATCCCACTTGAGGAATGTGAGATAAATCTGTTTGTTTGTTTTAAGCCCCTAAACCAATATTACTGAACTGTCATCTCTTTTATGAGATTATGATGGGACTGGTGGATGTGTCGGTAGGGTAATTTGATATCACTGTTATTGACAAGCAGTTTGTAGAAGGCAGACATCTACCCACACTCTGCCTCAGCCACAATAACCACCATATAACCCCCTAGCATAGGGGTCATGGTAATGCCTTCCATTCTTCATGGCTATATAGCTGACATGAAGACTTCAGTTAGCCTGTGGTGAAATAAACCTTAGAATCTGTCCCGCTGGAGCTAATCAGAGACATCAGCAAGTCTTGTATGCAGTTGTTAAAATGAAATTGAAACAACACTGGTGCTCTCGTCCAAATAGCTACTGGTTTCCCATAGGTCTTAATTATATTTCATATGCTTATGTTTGTATGCAGCAGCTAAAAAAGTGCTGGTAAATAAGCTGTGAAGAAAAGTACAGGCATGTTTCAAATCGTGTTTTTTTAAGAATGAAGTAACAACAATAACATTACTGTTCTCTCAGACTTTACCAGAATAGTTTATTTTATTTTTTAAAATGTCATCCCTGGGATAGTCTCCTTTAGATGCAAGACTTATGCAATATGTTTTTTTTCTGTGACATTTTTACATTCCTCTAAATCCCGTAGCCCACTCTCTCACACAATTGTTAGGTAAAATAAATGCAAGAGCTTTTGTTTTTACATTTAGCATTTTGAGCACTTGTAGACATTTTTAGTTATATATTTGCTCATTTTTAGTCTGTTTCTCTCAGTGCTCAGCTGAGCTCCTTTTAAACTTCTCTGTGCTACACCTGAAATGTCAGTGACTGGTTGGTTGGGCTGTCTTAGGGCCCACTCCTGATAAACTGGGTATAAGAGTGGACGCAAGAGCTGACCATGCAGTCAAAGTGGGGGCAGGGCGCCGTGGTGGCGCAGCAGTGTGGCAGTGCTTCTAGACGGGAATGGCAGGCAACCCGTCCCGCAGCTACACAACCCCTGTGATGGAACATGGAGCGCTCCTATTCTCCAGTGGGATAATGCATGGTCATAAGGCCTATCAGGCTACTGCCCAGTGCCATGTATGAAGCATTTGGGAAATAGGGAGAAAATGGGAAAAACGCCAATGCAACATGAGCCCTCACAATGCTGATCACTCTGTGTGTGTGTGTGTTTGGGGGTGGGTGGGATAACAGATGAACCAGGCACAGAACTTCAGGTTCAACACACAATCTCTGTCTGTTGTTTATTTAAAACACAGAGGATAACCTTAAACAATGGGATACCCCTTCTTCAATATATCAGTTTGCAGAAACAGACTATGCATGTCCTTTCTCTGCACTTAGTCAGCACCTACCAACCTACTGATCTATCTCTTTGGTGAAAATTATTTTCTTCCCTATGTTGAACTCATGTGTTTGGGTGATGGGGAGTGCAAAAAAGAAAAAAAAAACATATCAAAATAAGCTAAAGACAAAGAACATCAGTTCAGAAGCACTAAAGCAAGGGTTGCCCCAAAGGGCATTGGCAATAAAGCCCAGTTTGAAAGAAACACAACATCACACATACCCCCATAATGCAAAGCATCATGGGATATATATGCAAATCACCATGAGATTTTAGGCTTGTTCAGTTTAAAGCAGGAATGCATGGTGCAAAGGGCCTTTCAAACAACCTGTAATTTACATGCTTTTAAATAACACAACAGGGGGCTTCTGATAGTTCTACCCCAGTAACTTAATTTTTATAATACAGTCCCCTAGTAACCTTTTACCTTTATCAAAAACACCTAGTGCGGTGGTATTTTCAACATTTACAGGTTTCGAACACATAAGGTATAAACATCAAGGTATTTTATGACTGCTATTGCATACTAAATCCAACAACGAGGAACACAGCCTTTTGTTTACTTCAGCTTGGAGGTCACCACAATAGAAACATAGAAGCTGATGGCAGATAAGGGGTGCAATGCCCCTCCAGTCTTCCCATTTCTTTTTCTATCTTATAAATGTGCCATCGGCCTTTGCTCTGTCAATGGCCTATTTATTCATACTCATCTGCATTGCTCTCTTATGCCTATCCTATGCCTGTTTGAAGCACTGCACTGTATTCATATCCACCACTTCCTGTGGTAGGCCATTCCATGCATCTACCACCCTTTCTGTGAAAAAGAACTTCCTCACATTACCCCTTAATCGGCCTCCCTCTAATCTCATGATGTGTCCTCTTGTCCTGTTATTTTTCTTATACTGAAACATGTTAGACTCTTTCACCTTGTTAATACCCTTAAGGTGTTTGAATGTTTCGATCATATCACCTCTCTCCCTCCTTTGCTCTAAGGTATACATATTGAGCTCCATTAATCTGTCCTCATATGTTTTCTGATGCAGTCTCTGCTCCATTTTGGTTGCCCTTCTCTGGACTGCCTCAATTTGGTTAATGTCCTTGTGAAGGTGTGGCCTCCAATACTGCACGCAGTACTCCAGATGGGGCCTAACCAGTGTCTTGTAAAGAGGGATTATTACCTCCCTCTTCCAACTTGTGGTACCCCTACTAATACATCCCAACATCCCCCTAGCATTACCTACTGCTTTAGAGGTCTGCTTGGATGATTTCAGATCATCGATGATGACGATGATGCCCAAGTCTCTTTCTTCCCTTGTGACTGCCAGCAACTCCCCTCCCAGCCTATAGGTGGCTTCAGGGTTTCTCTTCCCAATGTGCATGATCTTGCCCTTCTTTGCATTAAACTCCAGTTGCCACTCTTCCAACCATTTTGCTAGTTTATCCAGATCTCTTCTCATTCTGCCCACCCCATCTGGATCATCTACTCTGCTGCAGATCTTGGTGTCATCTGCAAACAGAAAAACCTTACCCTCCAGTCCATCTGCAATGTCACTGATGAGGATATTAAAGAGAACTGGCCCCAGGACTGCTACCTGAGGTACCCCATTTGTGACTTGCATTTCTTCTGACTGTATACCGTTTACCACCACTCTCTGTTTTCTGCCATCAACCAGTTTGCCACCCAGTTGGCCAACGTCTGACCCACCCCCAGCCTGCCCAGCTTGTTTATCAATCTTCTATGTGGAACAATATTGAAAGCTTTGCTGAAGTCAAGGCAGGTGACATCAACTACTCCCCCTTGGTCTACCACTCTGGTTACCTACCCAGTCAAAGAAATCTATGAGATTAGTTTGATAGGACCTTCCTTTTGTAAACCCATGCTGTCTTGGATAATGTGCTCCTATGGATTCCAGGTGTTGCACTATCCTTTCCTTAAGGAGTGCCTCCATAATCTTGCCCACTACTAACGTAAGACTGACTGGTCTGTAGTTCCCTGCCTTCTCCCTGCTACCACTCTTGTGGAGCGGGATCACATGAGCCCATCTCCTGTCTTCTGGGACCTCTCCTGTGCTCAGAGACTCACTAAACAGAACTGATAATGGCTCTGCTAGTTCCAGCCTTCGCTCCTTTAGTACCCTGGGATGTATGCCATCAGTTCCCACTGCCTTGTCCACCCTGAGCTTATCGATCTCTTCTAGGACCCTTTCTTTTGTGAAGGGACTAGTGCACACCTCCCTCCCCCTGTATCCATGGTGCTGAGCTGTGGGCCCTGCCCTACCTTCTCTTCAGTAAATACTGAGCAGAAGTATCTGTTTAGGATAGATGCTTTTACATGGTCCTCTCCTCACATGCCCCCTTATCTCCTTTGATCTTAGCAATACCCCTTCTGGACTTTCTCATTTCACTAATGTATCTATAAAAAGTCTTGTCACCTTCTTTTACTGTTTGTGCTAGTGTTTCCTCAGTTTGGGACTTTGCCTGCCTTACTGCCTTCCCTGCTTCCCTTAGGGAAGTTTGGTATACCTCCCTGTCTTCATCCCACTGTGTTCTCTTATATTTCTTGAAGGCCTGCCTTTTGGGTCTGACCTATTCTGCTACTGTTTTTGAGAACCAAAGTGGTTTCCTTCTTCTTTTGCACTTTCTTGTCTCTCTAACACAATGGGATGTTGCTTCAAGTATTGCATCCTTAATGCTTGCCCAGTTTGCCTGTACCCCCTCACCTGTATTTCTTTTTGCCAGGGCTACCTTAACTCTGTTGGCCATCTTATCAAAGTCAGCTCCTCTGAAGTCCCATATTTTTGCCTTGGAATGGGATGAATAAGTTATAGTGGCCAAATTGAACCATACCATGTGATAGTTACTGGCCCCCAGGTGACCTTCTACCTGGAGATCTGTGATCTCTTCCCTGTTAGTCAGTACTAGATCTAGGATAGATCTGTCTTTTGTGGGTTGTTGTACCAGTTGTTTGAGGCCCCCCCCCCGCAGGGAATCCACCATGTGTCAAGTTCTGGCAGATGTTCCTGCTGGTATTGACCAATCTGTATCTGGCATGTTGAAGTCTCCCATTATCAGAACCTCCCCTTTAGCTGTCATGTTTTGTATATCTTCTAACAGTAATATGTCTATGTCCTCCCCCTGGTCTGGGGGCCTGTAGACAACTCCAGTTCATGTGGCTGTCCCATTTCCTGTTTCCAGGGTGATCCACAGTTCTTCTGGCTGCTCGTGTGTATTCTGAATTTCTGTAGCTTTGATATTTTCATTGACATACAGGGCCACTCCACCCCCTTTTGTACCTTGGTCTCTTCTGAACAGTACATAGGCAGGTACTGAAGTCTCCCAAGTGTGGTTAATTGCTACTGTGTTCAGTTTAGCCTCTGCCATTATTGCCTGCAAGTCTGGGATCTTGTTTCCCAGACTGCGAGCATTTGTGTATGTGATTTTCCATTGGCCAGATTTTGGTGTGTTTGTTGTTGGGTGAGGTCTGGCATTTCCCATGTGCGTAGTATGGGGAGCCAGACTTTTTTCCTTACCTGGTGATGCAAATGAACTGAAAACATGCTGAACTCCTGTTTGACCACTAGCTGAGGGTGGAGGGATGTTCTTCCCATTTGACGTTATGGGGTGCTGCACTCCTCTCCCCACTTGCTAGTTTAAATTTTCTGCAAAGACTTCAAACTTCTGCCCCAATGCACTGACTCCCTCCTTAGTCAGATGCAGTCTATCAAATTTAAAGAACTTTCACTCCCAAAACTGTTGCCAGTTCCCTAAAAATGTGTATTCTTTCTCCTGGCACCAGCCCTTGAGCCACATGTTTAGCTCCCCTATCTCCCCTTCTCTGACCATCCGTCCATCTGCCCCCCCCTCTCCCAGACTGGCAGGATCTCAGAGAAGGAGATGCTGGATGAAATGGATGATAGTTTGTCACCCAGCCTGGTCAGGTGTTCCTTGGTCTCCACAACTGACTGGCTGGCGAGATCATTAATCCCTATGTGTACCAGGACATCAATGTTTTTCTCCTGCTTCCTGAACAATTTTAGCAATGTGGTCAGTGTTTCTTCACGCTGATGTACCTGGGAGACATCTGACCATTACCCCTGGCTGGAGATAGGTATCAACTCCCCGAATCATGGAGTCTCCTATGATCTGAAGTTTTTTGGATTTCCTTTTGGCTTTTTTTTGTTTTGGTTCCTGTTTTGGGTGACTTTTGTTGTGCTAGCTCCTGTGCTGCAGTGTTCTGCTCTGCAGTGTCCTCTGTCCCTTTGTTTGATTTTGGAGATAGAGGCAGATACCTGTTTGTAGTTTTTATATGGTTTTTGGAGGTTATATGTTGGAGAGCACCGAGTGATGGGGCACCCGATTTGCCCCTCCTAACCACCTGCCAACCTCCTAGACCAACTACCCTCTGAAGTCGAGGTGCTTCTGTTGGATGTTGGAGAAATGGTGGGTGGTTCTTATAATATATTTCCTCTTGAATATGCAATTTGAGGTGCGCAATCTCTGCTCATGCTGCCTAGAGCTGAGCCATTAGATCTCCAATGGCCCAGCATGTACAGCAGGACAGTGTCCTAAATCCTGTAAAACTGCCCTTCTGAAAAGTGTTCGCAGTACCTGCAGTTAATGATATCCATTCCAGATAAGTTGCTGAGTTTATAACCTGGTCAGAGTAATTACAAGGAAGAAAATGAAAGCAAAACTTTGATTTTGTGTTTTGTTTGTTTTTGTATAACTTGTTATAACAAGTTAAATTACTAGTGCCCCTGCAAATGAGGTCACTGTGTGGATACCCCACTGATCCGCCCCTTCCTGCTTTGCCAGAGGAAATGTCACAACTGTGCTACCCTATAAAAGGAGTGTAACCTCTCTGTATGAGGACCCGGGAGGGAAAAGGAAAATTAAAGAGGACACTATAGCATAGTCCAGAAAGGGGAGGGGGCACCCATAGGTGGCCAACCTTATGGACTGGAAATTGTGAAGGATAGATTAGGCTTAGAAATAGAAGAACTGTTGCAACAGATTTAAGAAAAGGTTGGTCCTCAAGAGTGGCAGGATCTCCCTGTCACACACTGACACTCTCAGGCCCGACTCTGTGTAGGTACACACTGATCACCAAAGAGGAAGGAACAGCAGATGGGGAGTTCAGAGAGACATGAATGCAAGAGCAGGATGTCTCAGGGGTAAAACATTCTTTAGAAAAAGAACACAAAAGACTCTTTGGTTGCTTTTTGTACATAATTAGTGGAAGCAAAGCAGGTGGTAATCCTGTGATTTTGTGAATCACTGTTTCAGGCAGAAACAGAAATATAGACAATGAAAGCAGAAAAAGACCAATGGCTCATCATACCCAGAGGCTTTTTTCCATACGCGGTCTTTGTCTACACTATCTTCCCCCTGCTCCCTGTTTTACTCAAATCCCCAAACATGTTTGAAACCATTTATAGGTTTGGCACCCATCACCTCAGCTGGCAAATCATTCCATGGCACTACCACTGTCTCTGTAAAACAAAACTTTCTCACATCCCTCCTGACCCTCTCTCCACCAACTTCCACCTGTGACCTTGTGTTCTATATTCACTACTTTTGTTGAATAGTTCCTCTCAGTTTACCTTGCTCATTGCTTTCAGGAATCTGAAGGTCTCTATCATATCACCTCTGTCTTATCTGGCCTCAGGTTAGTACAGGTTTGGTGCCCTAAGCCAGTCCATACAGGATCTGCCCTGCAGGCCCTGAATCATTTTGTTTGCCCTATGCTGCATCGTCTTCATCCTGTCCTTATTATTCCTTATGTGAGGACTCCAGAACTGGGCACCATACTCTTGGTGTGATCTCAACAGTGATCCATAGAAAGGTAGTAATACCTCTTTCCTCCTGCTGTCAAAATCCTTCCCAGTACACCCCAGCATCCTGTTTGCCTTACTGTAGACCTTGCTATACCAGTTAAATTGTTTAAGAGAGTCACTTGTGATGAATCCTAGGTCCCTGTCCTCAGAAGTGAGCCCAGGTTAACCCCTCCCATTCAGTACTCTGTTCTGGAGTTCTTGTTCCCAATATGCATCATCTTGCACTTTTTGCCATTGAATTTCATCTACCAAACCCTGGACCACCTTTCTAGCCTTTGCAGATCCCTCTGCATCTCCCTTACACCCCTCCTCACTGTCTACCCTACCACAGAGCTCAGTGCCATCTGTGAAGAAACAGATCTTGCCCTGTATTCCTTCTCCTAAGTCGCTGATGACATATTGAAAAGTATTGATCCCTGTGGCACTCCTCTGATGATCTCCATCTCCTATGAGTCCATTTATCCCTAACCTCTGCTGTCTTCCTTCCAGCCAACATCCCACCCATCTAACTATGTCCTTTGCTGCACTCAGATCCTCTAGCTTCTTCAGCAACCTCCTGTGTGGAACTGAGTCAAATGCCTTGCTAATATCAAAGTAGAGTAAATCCACTGCATGACTCTTACCCACTGTCCTAGTTACCCAGCCAAAGAATACTATCAGGTTTGTCTGATATGAGGTATTCCACTAGGTCCTCTTTGACTAATGTCTCTATCAGTTTATCCACCACATAGGTAAGACTGAGAGATCTGCAGTTATCTGGCTGCTCTTTGTCCCCATCCTTGTGAGGCAGAACTATGTTTCCTGCTTTCCAATCTTTTGGAACCACCTCTGCCTGATTAGAGCTATTAAACAGCCTTTGGGTTCAGCTAACTCCAATGCTAGTTCTACTTCCAATGGAAGTATTTAAGTGGCTGTTTTCATAGGAAACCCCACCCTTTGAAAAAGTGCTAGAGAAATGTGAAACATTGGATATTTCTTTTGTCAGTTGGTACCTTGTAAAGGTACCTTAAAAAGCTTACATTTACAGTACTTACCTTAATCTTTGCAATTGGTTTTGCTTTAGGGGCTCTTAATGAGCTATTCTTCTTGACATAAGTTTGCAATCCTTCTATAATACCTGTGTCCTCTATAATGTTGGATGGACCTATTCAGTATAAGAGGAATTGACATCTAAATGGGGGAGGGTTGGTATCCCTCTTGGGAATGTCTGTCCCATTTAATGTTATGAAGTGCATGATGTAATATGAGGAGTGGAAAGTATACTGCTAAGATCATCCATAGAAGAGGTCCAGCAAGGAGAATGCCAGAACTATTCTCTTGTGTAATTTCTGTACTGTGGAGAAGGAGAAATCCTCCTCTTCATGATGCAGCAATTGCAGCTTTGGAATAGGCAAATATATTTTGTTTATTGATCAAGAGTGTGGATGCTCTAGCTGAAAGTCTAAAACCATGTTAAAGTCCCTTTCCAAGAACATAGAACTTCATGTTTTGATATGGGTCACAGGAAGCTTTGGAAAAACTTAGCACCATCCCAACTGGGGACGTGTACTGTGTATCAATAAAGAGGATTGGAGAGCTGTTTATAAGTCTTTTTATCAAGACCCATCCTCCTGAGGGATCTACTTTTGTTTTCACGAACATGAATGTATTTATTTATTTGTTTATTCAGAAAGTACCTTTGAACACAAGTGCTCGTTTACAAAGGTTCAACATCAGGATCAAGACAATACAAATAAAGCAGAAAATTGCAATACATAGACACATTTTAACTGGGCAGACTTGTTCATCAAGCAAAAAGTTACAGGAAATATTGTTTACAACTATAGCAGCATTGTACAAAGAGCAATGACTGAAGTGATCTTTTGAACCAGGCAGTGTTGGGAATATTAAACAGGGAGTCCAGCAATTCATTTAGCCATCCAGCAGCCTCTACCACAAAGGAACAATGACCCTTTTTAGTTATGTCAAGGGCAGCTCCAGAGTGTTCCTTGTCATACTCCTGGGGCCAGATATTCAAAGCTTTGCCCCAGGGCTAAATTAGCACTGCCTGGCATGCTAAATTTGCCCAGAATCAATAGCCCGCTATATTTAAAAGAGATAGCCCCAGTGCTAAACCTGCTGAATATAGCATGCTAAGGAAGCTGGGCAAACTGGGCTGGGAGTGCAGTGCAAAAATAACCAGGGAAATAAGACAGCTCTGAATATAGCAACCAGAAAGTGCAAACTGCAACAGCAGGCAAATGCACAGTGACACGAAGGAAGGTAGAAGTGAACCATGTTGCCATTGTGTGAGCTAGCAAAGGAATGAATTCATTAAAGCTGCAAGCACCAGCACATGTGAAATTGTGCAGAAATGTACTGTGTTTTCAAAACGTTTGCATGGCACAAACGTTTGCCTGAGCCAAAAATTTGCTATATTCAAAAGTGACATGCAAATGAGCCTACTTAGGCAGTCTGTGGGCAGTCATCCAGAGTAGCCCATCATTATGTCCTGATTTGCATGCAGTTTGTCCAGCATGATTGCAGGGTTCCGCAGCTCCACCTGTAGGTCAGTATGGAAGTCCAGGGGCTTCTGGGTCTGCCCACATCTCCACCTGTAGGTCAGTCTGGAAGTGTATAGTGTTAGCTGCATGCTACATTTGTACAGAACCACATAGAATATTGTGTCCCAGGGGACTACACAGCACAGGCACAGGTGATGGTGCTGCATGCAATTGTCAAACTGTAGTTCCTGCTGTATTGCACAGCAGACACTACAGTAACAGGGGGCCAGTAGTGTGAGGGACACAGCAATGCCTATGGTGTGTAAGTCATCAATGACTGCTGCACTTTATAGTGATAGACCCATCTTGCAGGTGTGTACTGATAGTGGACATTACTGTTATGCTCTTGTGCAACCCACAGATGTTGCACCACTGGCATGGGATACTCACAGTGCCATATACATGGCTGGCTGTGTGTGCTGTAGTGCCTGTACAGATGTGCGGTATGCGGCTGGGGGGGGCACGTACCATCAGACAGGCACACTGGTGTTGGGGTATTCCCTACACTGGCCCATTTGCACGGAGTGGGTTGTCCCAGCCATGTGGCGGCACCCAGTATGTGGTGCAGACTGGCCACCTGTACACCCTCCCCTCAACACCCTCCACACCCGCAGTGCTGCATGTATGTGCTGGATTCTGTTAGTGTCTATCGTAGGGTGGTCTGCAGGTGTGTGCTGTATAGACACACTGCCATGGTGTCCACTGGGTGCCAGGTCACCACTTAATGCCTGGCATGGCTGGGACCAGTGGCAGATGATGGCAACATAGGAGGTGCCATCCGTGTGAAGTATGTTTCTTTCGTGTCTGGTTTCTTTCTATGTTTAATATTTACTGGTTAGGGTCAATAAACCACAGATGGCAGATCCTCACAAACTCCATAATTCACACTTGTGAATTACAGAGTTCCATAAACCATGGTTCTATGTCATGCAAAGCTGTGCAAGGCCACAAAGTCAAGCAAAGCTGGTTTACCCAGATTTAAGACTACTTTTTCCTGGGTGTTAATTTGTACCATGCAAAGTGTCACTCAAAGTCGTGCAAAAACACGGCACTAATGCACTGAATATAGCATTGTGCCTGTATTCATGTACACGCCTCCGCCCTTTGCCTGTTGCATACATTATTCTTTTGTCCGTTGCCAATGCAGTTTTCCCATGCTAGTTGGCCTTTTGAATATAGCAGACCCATGCAAACCTGGCCCAAACCAGGTGCAAACAGTTTGTGCACAGTACAATGTTTTAAACATCTGGCCCCTAGTGTTGTGTTTGTTCCCAATAAAGTGGAAGACATTCTTTAATGTGTCGGGGGGGGGGGCCCAAGTGGTGCCTTTTTCCTACAGGCAGGCTTATTATTTGACTCTGGAAGGTAGTGGTGGCTACTTGGTTTGTGTATGCAATGTACAGTAGTAGCCTTATTGCAAGCCACATTTATTCTGTTGCCACTGACTAGAGAGTGAGGTCATAGTCTGTAAGTGACAGAATGGAGCTAGATACTATCAAACGTCTTGCTTCGGCAGTGAGATTGGTATGATTCCTGTAAAGAGCTCCACGTCTCCTTTTAACCATCAGCACTAGATTATCAACATGTGGGACAAAAGACAGGGTATTTTCTAGTATTAGCCTGAGATATTTAAAAAATTCAACTTGCTCAAGCTTTAAACCCATAGCATTAAAGATGTCAAAAGGGGGTACGCTCTTCTTCAATTGTGCACTGGTTAAGAGAATTGACTTAGTTTTCTTATAGTTGAGGACAAGGTCATTACCTGAGAATTATTTTTCTATGGATTTGAAGTTGTATTGTAGGTCAGAGGCCAATTTACCAATATTAGGGTTTTTAGTCTAGATTACCACATACAGTATCTGAATACAAGAGTACTTTGGCAGACTGGCAGGCATCTGGCAAGTGATTGCTGAACAGGCCAAACAGACAAGGGCCTAGAAAGGAACCTTGGGAAATGCCTATGAATACTTTCCTGCTTTCAGAGAATGAGCCCCTTATTTTCACTCACTGGGTACCGCTAGACAAATAGTTACAGAACCAAGCAACCATGTCCCTGCACAGATTCAGTCGATGCAGCTTACTAAGCAAATGGTTGTGGTTGATGATGTCAAAGACCTTTGTCAAGTCTATGAAGATAACCGCTGTCCAGACAGAGTCTCATGAATATAATTTGTATACTCAATCAGGGCAGTGCTGGTGATGTGATGCTTCCTGTATCCATGCTGTTTGGCACCTTGGACATAATAATTTTCAAGTTAAGAGATAAGTTGGTCAGATACAGTTCTCTCAAAGGCCTTAGACAGAGGGCAAAAGACAGAAATTGGCCTGTAATTTCCTATGTTTCATCAGTCGCCACTCATGAAAACAGATGTGACCAGTGCAGATTTCCCTTTCTTACGGAACTGACAGTACCACTGGGAAAAGTTGAAGATTTTTCTTATAGGGTATGCTAACTCATCCAGTGCCAGCTAGTAGCTTCATGTCTAAGTTATCCCCCGCGTTAGTTTTGCCTAGCACTTTTTTAACATATTTTAGGGTATCCCTTTCAGAGACTAACCTGAAGTAAAATTTAGGGTGCCCAGGTTCTTGGTCCCACAGCTGACTTGGATCAGCACCAGTGCCATTAGAGGGTTGCTGTACAGAGCCCTGTAAGAAGAGGAGCTTAAAACAGGAAAAGGCTACATTAAATCTGTTAACAATTTCAATTGGGTCTTAGACCTGTAGCCCATCTGTCCTAAGCATTTTGGAGACTTCTTTTCTTCCATACCCAGGAGCTCTAGGACCTTTTCCCAAAACCTTTTACTGTCATTCTAGTTTTGGGTTTGTTGGGCCTTGCCGAATTCAGGTTTTGCCATTCTGATCTTCTTTGTGCATTTGTTGTGAAATCCCCTGAATTTTTTAAGGTGTACTGAAGATTGAAGACCTTGTTTCTGTGGCCAGAGCCCACTAATTGTCTCTCTCATTCCTGAGGGTCATGAGTTCGCCAGAGATCCAGGGTGTGGGGGGTACCCCTTACCTTGCATTTATTTTTTGGGGGGGAAGGGGCAAATTGGTCACAGACATTGCTTGAACTCTGTGTCTGGAATGTATTCCAGGTAGCCCTATTCAATATGAGCCTTTTGGTCTTAAAATCTGATTTCTTAGCTTTATTTAGGATGTGACTAAGGATAAACGAGGAGGGGGCTTGGCTGTTTAATAACCCACTTACACTGCACAGATGACTGATCACTAAGGGTGTTGGGTAGGACCTTGACATCTTTGTCTGGGTGGGCTGCCAGTAACCAGTCTGTCAAGGTATTAGTTCCAGTGTTATAAGTAATTCTTGGGCTGTCGGAGACCATTTGGGTTAGAAACAGGCTTGCAATCATGTCTCTGTGGCCAGTATTTCTTAGATGTCCAGCTGATGTTGAAATCACCTGTGATTCTGGTTTCCCAGTTTTCACTAATTTGTTTGTAGCAGCTGGTAACAAACTCAAGGCCCTTATGTTGTTTGTCTGTTGTGATATAGGTTGTCATGAAGACAAGAGATCTGTGACCTCTACCCCAGAGTAGTTTAACAGTCAGGCATTCACAGCCACTAGTCTTTCCTTTAATTTTAATTTTAGAGCACTTGCAAATCTGGCCTAACATAGATTATGCAGCCCTCACCTCACTACTCAGGCAATCCTCTCTATGGAGATTAAATCTAGGTAAGGAGACAGAAGTGTCTGGAATACTCAGGGTAAGTCAAGTTTCAGTTAAGGATATTATAGCAGTGGCACTGGCCAGGCTTCAAATTGTTTCAATTTGGCAAGCAGACTACCAATGTTAAGTGAAACACTATTTAGATTCCCTTGGCTCTTTAGGCCAGTTCCGGGGTTAACAACTGGACAGGGGTAAGGGTGGACATTACCAGATACTGTAAGAGAAGTGGAATTAAAGTATGTCCTCTTGTGGGCCTAAAGCAAAACATCAGACGCAGTTGGTTTTTCCTGGACTGTTTGGGCTTAAAGGCCAGTTCTGGGGTTAACAACTGGACAGGGGTAAGGGTGGACATTACCAGATACTGTAAGAGAAGTGGAATTAAAGTATGTCCTCTTGTGGGCCTAAAGCAAAACATCAGACGCAGTTGGTTTTTCCTGGACTGTTTGGGCTTAAAGGCAATCCCGTCAACCTGAAAACTACAAATAATGCAGTAGCATTCTCCATGTGATACCATAGTTATCAGCCCGCTAGGATAGTTATGGCTTTATCTTCAGGATACTGATGGAGTCTGCTGTATCTCCACAAGTTGCTGGGCACAGCCAGTTATCTAGGGATATAGTAACATCTATCACTATGGTCCTGTTATTCCCACAGGTCACCTCCATAAATGATTGGGCCAGCAGAATTAGATTTAGCAGGGTAAGTATCATTTTCACAGGAAAACTAGCATTAGACTTCTAGAGTATACGCTGAGATGCAAAAACATTTAGGCAGTGAGCAATTTCTGGTCAGCTCGAGTATAAGCCAATAATTAAACTCAAACAATGCACCAAGTTACACCTGGGGGTCAGTTTATTATGTACTACCACAGTTGCCCCATGAAATGTGTAGAAAAAGAAGTGGATAATACCTGCCCAACCCAATCATTATGTAATTTGGCATGTTCAGTTTCTAGAATATGTGTTTCTTGGAGCATAACAATGTAATTTATTTTCCTTTTTTGAGTTAAATGATTGCTAAAGATGTTCAAATGTATATAGAGTTTGGATGAATATATACTCCTGTAGCATTGTAAGGGTATTTTAAGATAGAACTCTGTTCTTTTTAATGAGGTGAATCAACTGTTTCCCATTCCAGAAAGTTTATAAGTTTATGTCAAAAGATCAGCTACAAATGTTCTGACATACAGGACCTAGCCCCTTGTATGGCATAGTATCACCTGGGGAAGCTTTATGAAGGCAGAGATTTGATTTAATGACTTATTTATTTATTTATTCAAGTCTCAGATTACAATCTTTGAGCTAAGAGCTCATTTCCAAAGGTTCCACGTCAGGTAGGCAATAAAACAATATATACGATACAACAGGTAGTACACTTTGGATAAGAAACAAATTACATAGGGTTACATCAAGTTACATGAAATTAAGCATGAGACAGCATGGAGGCAATCAAATAAATTCACTGAATGATGACTGATTACAACTGATAAACAAAATTCAGGAGGAATCCTAGGGAATGATAGGAGGAGATAGGTTGGGAGAAGCAGGGAACTAGCTGAGCCAGGTCCCATTGTCGAGGTGAGGAGGTTGGGTCTGTGTGATAACGGCGAATGCCTAAAGGCCATCGCTGTTATCACTCAGTCAGAGTGGCGAACACATTTTCGGCACTCTGACAACCCTGGTGCATCAGTACAACAGCCCCAGGACATCTTTTTACTACTTTCTGTGGGGGGGCTGCACCCCCCACACCCCTAGTCTCGGAGGACTTCGCCCCCCACCCCCCTACTTAAGGATTCTCAACTCAAGGGGTGCATGTCGGGGGTGAAAATAGTAAAATAAAAGGTTCCGCCAGGCTAATAAAATTGCACCAGCCGGACCCAACCCAGTACCTCAGCCACCCCAGCCATTTCCTAATCCCTGATGCCATGCGCAGCTTGACCAATGACTGCAGCACCACCCCCTACAGCCTCTCTTCCCCCCAGCCTACACTCGCGCGTGTATGTATAGCGACATCCTGTCACCTAGTTAGCCCACCCCCTCATCCGGTCACCCTACCTGTTGGTTGCCATAAGTGGATTGCGTGAGGAAGGTGTCACCATAACAGATGGTGCCCTTCCTCATGCGCCCACTTCATGGGTTACCGAGGAGGTTGGGGTAGGTTGGTATAAGGGAAAAGGAAATAAGAGGCTTGTGGGGGGATGGAGTTGGGGGAAGGGAGTGGGTAATGATTAGGGATGAAAGTGGGGTGAAGATGGAGGGCTGTGAAGCTTTGCAGAGGAAAGCGGAGACAGAAAGAGGTTTGTGGGCTTTGCAGAGGAGAGCAGAGATGGAAGGAAACAGGTAAGGGTAGGGTGAAGTAAAGTACTGGTGGCATATGATGAGTAGGGCGGAGAGTTAAGTGCAAGCAGTATTCAGAGGAGGAGCTAAGTGCAGTAGGAGGTCAGAGCAGGGCCTCAGGCACAAGATCATGCTATATGGGGCAAGCACACTTCATGTGACTAATGAGATGGGTGCAATGTTTAGATTTAAATGGACTGATTCTTGTTTCAGCAAGATGGTCACTAGGAAGGGAGTTAAGCTGGTGAGGGGCATGATATCCAAGAGACCGTTGGCCTAGGGAGGTGCGACAGAATAGTACCTTGTAGGGGTTATTATGTGTACCTCAAGTCTGCCTTGATGGTGCAGTGGGTGTAACTAAATTCTGGACCACGTGGGAGGTCATGCCAAGAGTAGTCTTTTTGGCAAGGAGAGTAAGATGGTAACTTATCCTGTTATCCAGATCAAGTCAGTCTGTGAGAGAGTGTAGCTCATAAGTATGAGTTAGGTATGGAGTGCCCAAGAAGAGCCTGCAGGCTTTATTAAGAGTCAGTGCGATTCCTTTTTAGGGCCATGTCGGAGGCCATGCTGTGTATAACAAGCCCGTAATCTGTAATGGAGAAAACTGAACTTGTTAAGGCAAGTTTGAGTGTGTCTTCTGTAAGGCAGTGCCTATGCCTATACAGTTGCCCTGTCTTTCTATTAGCTGATTTAGAAACAAGGTCAATATAGAGCGAATATGATAGGGAGCTCTCCAGTGTAACCCATAGATATTTGAAATTATTAACCATGTCAAGAACATTGTTTTGTTTGCAAATGACAAATTTGACCGATTTGTATCTGCTATGTGTAGAGGCAAACAATATGGATTTTGTTTTCCTGTAGCTGAGCAACAAGCGTGAGCTTATGAGCCAGTCCTCAGCTAGGGTGATGTTACTTTGCATGCTTTGTTCAAGGGTTGTGATATCTGGGTGGCTTGAGAAAATTACTGCATCATCTGTGTAGAGGAGAATGTGGTCTTGGCAGACTTGTAGGAGACGATTTAGAAAAAGGCTAAATAAGAGTGAGCCCAGGATGGACCCCTGAGGTACACTTGTTGTAACACTTTGGCTGTTGGAGAGGGTGATGCCAATTTTTACCTGCCGAACATGATCAAAGAGGTAGGTCTTAAACCAGCACAGAGATGTCGTGGATACAGTGGCAGTGCCTAGTTGGGCTAACAGGAGTTTGTGATTCACTGTATCAAAGGCCTTAGTGAGGTCAATAAAGGTAGCCCCCACTACGTGCCCTCGATCGATGGAGTCATGGATAAACCCGTGAAGTCAACTAGTGCTATAGAGGTGCTAAGATGCTTCCTGAATCCGTGTTGCTCCCTACATTGTAGTTGCTATTTATCAAGGTGCTCAATTAAGGCCCTGTTTACACTAGGGACTGTTTATAAAATGTTACTAAAAGCTTTTTATAAATGGATCCATAGTACCATTGTCGGAGCATTCACACTCAATTCAGACAACCGTGCCAGGTGGAAAGGGTTCCCAGACATGACTGCAGTACCAGCTCAAAGCATTATGGGTTCCGATAGGTGCCGCAGTGCATGACAGGATACCCGTGAACATAAACCAAAACTGATCAGGACAAAACATACATTGGCAAAATCGGGGATTCTTCCACTGCACACTGGTGCCTGTAATGTATAATTTCTTTTATTATGTGGCTGATGAAATGGATTTTCTCGCCGAACGGGTTGCCTTAACCCGTGTTACAGCACAGTTTGCGTACACACTGCAGTTAACATGGATTAAGTCAACCGTGTTTAGCTAAAATCATACTAAAGACCACCTCTTAGCAGGGTTTTAGCACGGTTTTAGAACATGGTTGTAACACGGTTTTTAACTACCCGTGTTACAGTGTATTATAAACCTTCTTCGAGACCTTAAAACGGTTTAAGGCAGTTAAACAGTTTTAAGCTTCCTTGTGTGAACAGGGCCTTACTTATCATATACAATTCTTTCTAAGGCCTTAGAAATTGGGGGCAATATGGAAATCGGCCAGTAATTTGTGTGGATTGTCTTATCACCATTTTTAAAAACTGGGGTAACTACTGCTGATTTCCAGATTTTTGTAAATTGTCCGGTTGTTAGGGAGAGGTTGAGGATTCTTGTTAGAGGAGCTAGGATTACTTCAATGATGAGGTAATGAGTTTCAGGTCAAGGCTATCTACTCTATGCCTGGTTTTCCTGATCGCTTTCAGCAGATATTTCTTTGCTTCGACTTTAGAGATGATTTGAAGGTAGAATGGGGGAGGGCAGTGTTGGAGGGGAAGGGGCCTGGTGTACCATATTGATCATGACTAAGAGAGTTTAGATAGTTGGGTGGGAGAACCCCACTGACTTATGAACCATCTCTCAGCAAGAGTCAGTTAGATTGCATGACTATAGTCAGGGCACAAACCGGGAGAGAGAGCGGGAGAGAGAGCGAGAGAGAGAGAGAGAGAGAGAGAGAGAGAGAGAGAGAGTTTAGCATCAGTCTATGACACAATGGAAGAAAGAATCACAGGTGAGTAAATGCACCATTGTAAACCATAAAAATGTAACAACTATTAGGGTTGCCACCTGTCAGATTTTTTTACCTGGTGATCAGGTTTTCAAGGTCCCTATCAGGTAATCCAGCTTTGCTCAGTGATAGTCCGGTTTTTGAGCCATTTTGAGTGCTCACATACCTTAGAAACAGATTTTGTCTTATTCATTGTTTCCTCTGCATTTCCAGGTTGCAGACAACTTTTGCTGTTAGTATAGCCATTTCTTTGTAAAGGCAGTCAACCTGGGAGGTGTAAAGTATGACCATTAAGACAATTCACAGATATTTAATCTCATCTTTTCCACTGCATCTCAAAAGCAGAACAGCAGCTATGCTGAGCAAAAAGTCTGACCTTACTTTTTGTAACAGTAAAATATTCAGTTATCTTCCACTTTTATTTGCTGGTAAACTTTTTTATCTCTAAAAGAATGTAAGTATTTTTAAATGTTTTAAATTATTTTTCATAAAATAGTTGTTTCCTCCAGTCAAAAGTATGTTCACTTCTTTTGGCTTAAAAAATAGTATTGTGGACATGAAAAGGAACTGGATCCAGGAAACATATAAAGTACACATTATAGGAAACAAGCTTTTTCATATCCTATGTAATTGTATACTATTTACAATATTTTCCTGTCCACCCCTCTCCCGATGATATCTGTAAATGAGATTTCCTTTATCCCTGCATGTTTATCTGGTAAAATAATTTCAGTGAATGAATAAATTAATATCTAGGAAGAACCAAAACGAAAGCAAATTTAACAAGTACAGCATGTTAACATTTTTGTTGAACTGCTGTTTTAAGTGTTTTCATTTGCTGTTCCATTGAACTCTTCACTGATCTAACAAATTGCTTTTGAGGGGAGCTATGCATTGCTTATGAAGCTGGGCTGAGGGGTGAACAGGAGGGACCAAGAGTCCATTCTGACCTTGATTTACTTTGTTTCTTTGATACTATAGGTTCATTGGGTGACCGTATGCCTGATGATCCGGCTAATGACACTTGTGGCCCACTGGGACTTATCATCCCCACTCCTCTCCATAACGAGAATGATGGGGTTGGGAGTATAGTGGCAGCTGAATCCTGGACATGTTGCAAACCAAATGAACTGAAAGTATGGAGGCCTGTTTCTTCAGCTGGTACAGTGCCTTGCAACATCCCCAGGGTAAGGGGCTCCCCCAAACTAGAGACAAGGGTTGCACTGGCATACCTGTTCTCAGAATAAATGATTAGATATAGGGTACAAAGCTGATCATATTCATTAAAAAAACTGTCTGAAGTTGAACTTTAGCCAGTGTATATCCTCTTGTGTAGATCCATCATGTGCATCTGTGATCTATGTTTTACTATTGCTTGCTGGTGTTGTTTTACAAATTGCTGCTTTGTTTCTATCAATCATTCCACTCTGCCCCATGGTGAGCAGCTGACCATTTGGGTGGTTTAGCATGTAATTTAAATATTGTTCCATCATTTTTTATTGGGTGCGGGATCTCTGCACAAACTGACCTGCTAAGATAAATGATGCTCTTCCCTATGTTCACTGAGTGTGAGAGCTGTCCTTGTCCAGTGTGGCTGCTATTGTCGAAAGCAGGTCCCTTCAAGGCTCACAGCAGCAAATGTAACATCTCATTATGGTGACTGTTAAAAGAAAGACACTGGAATTTGAATTTATTTTTCAAGCCGGTGAAAAGTCCAGTTGAAGTCAGAAAATGAGAGCAGTGTCTGTTTAGCACAGCATGGTAAATACATTTTATAATGAGAAAATACATTATGCAGTGTCATATGTTAACCCTTGTCCCACACATTTTCTCAACAATTAAGTAATTGCCGTGTCTGGTTTTGCTAATCATTTCCTGCATATCTCCCTACTACATCTAGGGACTGGGTTTTTGGATATACAGTATCTTTCGTGTGTGTGTGTGTGTGTGTTTTGCAAAGGGGAGAATAAATTAAAAAAGCACACACTACCTTATAATTCAGCAAGGGCTGGGCCTGCAACTTTGCTTACATACTCTTTAACCTGGTACAGGTCTATAAAGTATTTGATGCTCCCATTTTACATTATGTCATGGAGTTTGACAGGATAAGGTAGGGTACTCATTAAGGCTGCTTTGTTTGTTGGTGTTTACCTATGAGAGATGGGGCTATGAATTTGTTCATAAATGGCCTACTGGAAGTGTCTGTGAGCTCGCGCAGTGCCCGAAGAGTATACAAGAACTATATCTCATCAGATCCTCTGGCCCGAGGGGTTGCACTTGAGGGTACTGAAAGAAATGAGCAGGTAACTGGCAGCCCCCCTGACAGACTGATTTACCAAATCATTAGCTTCTGGAGAACTGCCAAAGGACTGGTGGAATGAGGACAGGGACAACCCAGGTAACTATAGTCTTGTGTGTTTGATGTCAGTAGTGGAAAACTGCTGGGATCTCTTATCAAACAGCAGACAGTGGACTTCCTGAAAGAAAATGGAGTCATGGACAAAAATCAGCATGTCTTTACAAAGGGGATGTCATGTCAAACCAATATAATTGGCTTCTTTAATACAGTGACACAGATGATAGAAAGGAACCCAGCAGTAGATATCCAGTACGTTGGCTTAAGCAAAGCAGTGATTCAGTGCCTCACAGCCAACTTATCAAAACAATTATGGAAAACAGTACTAGGAAAAAAACTTCTGTAATTAGGTGAATTTGCAATTGGTTGCCTGGCAGAACCTAGAGAGTTAGCCTAAGTGATAAATTAGGTCAGAAAGGAGAGTTGGGTGTGTAGCTAGCATTGCTACACAGAACTAGATTGACACACCTCACTTTTGCCACACATGCAGTTCACTACATCTGTGGTGTCTCGATGCATATACTGTACCCTAGCAACTGGTTGTGAAAGGTCACTGTATGCCTGCAGTCAGCAAAGGCCATACAGCATTATGCTGTATAGTGACTGTGGTACAGACTGGCAATAGTTGTATCACACAATGAGGCATGTGCCACCATATAGCCATTACTGGGAACACTGCAACTGGTGGAACAGGCAGGTGCACCAACTCTTTCTGGGCTGTACAGGGGAACTACTACAACAGGTAGGTAGGTAGGTAAAATGTATTTTTAAACAGGCAATACATGTCATTTGGACAAAAGTCCAGTTTACAAGACAGGCCTGTGTAGACAGAATAGTGTATGGCACATGTACATACTCAAATGCACACTACACTGCACTGTGGGGCATGCTATATGTGTGATCACTGTTGTCAGCCCATCACATCATTTGCAGGTATGGCAAATCTGTACACACATGCCAGGTTGCACAGTCATACTACACTATGTGCATGTGCAATGCCAATGCATTGGATACAGTGCCACCACCATTGCTGTTGCTTGTCCACCTCATTCCCATTAATACAGTCACTCATCATGCACAGATTGAACTCTAATATGCTACATATGCCACCCAGGTCATAAGTCATGAACACATTGTTCATGTGGGCATGACTGGTCTCTTAAGGGATATCCATGTGCTGTGCATGGGTGTCATCTTGGAGTAGGGACCAAAACAGCTGCACAGAAACTGTGGTCACATTGTTCATGTGGACACTGGAATGTGCATAGTTGGGAGGACAAGCTGGACCAAGCCCTAACACAGGCATCTGCCCCCTAGTCATCTCCTCCCAGATGTCCAAACCCATGCTGGGAATGGGTACCATGGTGATCAAGGTGGTTACTGGTGGGTTTTAGATTCACTTAAGGTGAGTACTGAATGACTCTGTACACAAGGCATACATTAATGTATGCTGCTAGTATGCTATACCACTAATGTCCCCATATGCATTGTGCCTGTCATTGCAGATCAACATACACCACATCACATACCCATTTCACACCAGGAACCCTCATGGTGGAAGATCGAAAAGGAGGATCAAGGTCGGCAAAAGGAGGAGGATTACTGAAGGAAGTAGGAAAAGGAAGCAGCCACTATTGGGAATGGTTCCCTGGGGAGCGCATTATTGTCAGAGGAGGAGAGGCTGAGTGGCAGACCTTCAGTTGAAAGTACAGTGGGAGTGGCATCACATCTGGCTGGGACTGACATAGTGGTACGTGCTTGGCAGTAGGTTCCTGTTGACCTGGGGGCAGTGGGTGAACCCTTAGTGTGTTGTGTTACTGTCAACAAGGATAACACCTGGACCACCAGCAGTGTTGTTCCCAAGTCATGAAAGAGAACAGAAGTGTGATACATCCAGTGAATGAAATCATCATCCATGGGCCACCACCCTATTAACATCAGCTGACAAGATAATCAATATTACTTTATAATACACTTTACTTTGTAGTTACTCAGATGTGCCTTTGTATTATATGATGTGCATGCAGTGTGCAGTGTCTGATTATGGCATACACTGTAGCTTGGTGATCACTGGGATGGGGTGCATGTCCATATCCCCCTCGTAGTAGTATACTGTATGTGTGGAATGTGGGATGCCATGCTGTTGTGTGTGCATAGTGTAACTGCACAGGTTTGCATATGCTGTGTACAATTGTTAGAGAAAAGTCAAAAAGCACCCGCTGCAACAGACATTACCAGAACAACACACTTGTATCCATTCCAAATCTGAGATTACTCTGAGAAAGCTTGGCAGTGCCAAGTGAAACGTCAGTTTGTCTCTCTGTGCCTCTGCCGCCTCACCATTTGCTATTGTGCTGCTGATGTCTTTATGTTCTACTTCTACCATTAAAAGACAGTTTTGAACTGATACAAGTGTGTTGTCCTGGTAATCTCTGTAGCAGCGGATGCTTTTTGACTTTTCTCTAGCTGTTGCATTCCCACTTAGCACCGCTGCTTTATTTCCTGATGCTCTAATGTTTGCTGCTCTATGTACAATTGTAAAGGGGATGTGCCATAGCTACTCCAGCTCCCACCATGAGATAGGATCTGGGCCTGTTATCTTCACATGCAAATGCCTTTTTTTGTGCAGTGGATCAGCATCTATATGCTCAAATCATGTGTACAGTATGCCTAATCACACCTATGTGTGGTGTAGCACTGTTGCACGATATGGATGTACACACAGTTCACTTTGGCACAGCATGTAGTATGAAACATAGAATTTATTGGCAGTTAAGGACCACTTGGCCCCCAATCCATCCATTTTCCTTGCTGACACTGTCACCATAAACCCTACCTGCTCTCCTGCTACCCCTACCCCCCCCCCACTTTCCTACCAAGGTTCCTTAGTACCTGTCCCATGCATTCCTGAAGTCCACTAATGTTTTACCCCACCATTTCTGCTGGAAGGCTGTTCCAGGCATCCACCACTCTCTCAGTGAAGAAGCACTTCCTCATATCCCTCCTAAATCGCCTCTTCCAGTTTCATTGCATACCCTCTTGTTCTTGTGTGCCTTCACTCTGAAAAATTCTCCCCTGTACCTTATTTGGTGTGCACTATGTATTGGCATCCATTGGCATCTGCCTGATATCCATGGCTTTGGAGCAGAAAGCTATATGCACTGCGGACACATGGCCAGGTAAGGCACCTGAACCCTTTGAGGATTGGGTGGTTAGTTAATTCTAAACTTCTTTTCAACTCACAAACATGATTGCTTGATTTTGCATACACTTGGGTAGCACAGATAGGTTGTGCCTCTGTTTTATATGTTCCTTTATGGTATGTAGTAATAATACTATACATACAATACCAGATCAGTTGAGACATGGGGCTCATTTCTCAAAGGACCCTTAGACTGACACATGCTGCGGCAAAAGGTGGCTTGCACCAAGGCTCGGTGCACCAGGGACCCTGCACCCAGTTTTCTATTGAGTAGGGTCCCAGCAGCAAAGTCCTGCAGCTTGTGGTAGCCAAGGCATGGCAGCAAACAGATGGCACATCTGTACTGTTTGCTGCAAGCAGCAGGGTGGCTGTGTGGCAGTTTAGCCAGGTACTATAGAAAACATTCCCTGGTGGCTAGCAGTCCCCCCCCTGCCCTAATCCTCTTTGTGATGTATGTACTCACATCCCTGGTGGTCTAGTGGAGTCCCTTCCTTATCCATGATCAGCCCATAGCACATAACATATAATTTTCCCTGGTGGTCTAGTGAACTCCCATCCCCCTGGCAGGCAGTGCCCCACCACCTGGAGCTGATGATCGGTACAGTCCTCTGCTCTCCACCACAGCCGGCTGCCAACTGAGCTGTCAAGTAGCATGTACTGTAACAGCTGATTGTACAGTATGCTCCTTGACAGTCCAGTCTGTGGCCAGTCATGGTGGAGAGTGAGGGACACTGCTAGTTGTCGGCTACAGGATGGGATGACGGGGCAGGGTGGTGGGGCACTGCCCACCAGGGGGGTTGGGACTGGGGGGTCCGTTAGACCACCACGAAAGTTTATATTATGGGTGGATCAGGGATACAGAGGTGGGGAGTCTGCTAGACCACCAGGGAAGGATATACGTGCATTTTAAAGGGGAGGTCAGGGATAGAGAGGGGGGACTGTGGCACATGTTCCCTCCCACCAAAAGAGGGCACCAGGCATACCTCTCAGCTGTCCCTGATTATGAGGGATGTCCCTCAGTTTACCTCTCAATATTGCCCCATACAACATGTGTCCCTCATAGAATAGAAGCTGCCCATATATTGCATGTGCTGTGCATGCAAACTGTACAACAGTACATCATATTATGTTGTGATGCAGTATCAGCCACATACTGTATAACCAGTTTTTTTTACACAAAGTAAATTTAGCACAAACACAGATGCAACCATAACTGCATACATTTATTTTAGCTCTAAGTCATAATCACCATATTCGCTATAATCGGAAAAATGCAAAAAAGTGCTAATTAGCGCAAATTTATTTTCACACAAATTAGTGCTTCAGTGAAAATAGTGAAAAGTATTTAACAGTGAAAATTTCAAGTTCTCCAGTACATTGTATGAGTGCATGCAATAGTTCCCGCATTGTCCACATCTTCTGTCTACATATTTGAGGCTGTGTCCCTCATTATAGGGGTCAGTGACCCTCATTTCACATCTCAAAGGTTTACAGTATGGTTTCGGGGGTGGTGCAAGTTAACAATGCCCTCCCAGAGGTCACGTTTCTAAGTGCCCTTAAACCAGCCCTGGTTGGTCTAAGGGATGTTAATTTTCATCGGCACAGGCCACATTTGAGAATCCCAGATTAAGGGATGTCGCAGCATTACACTGGCGCAAAACTCCTTGCACCATGCCGCAAGGGCAGTGCAAGCCCCCTTTGATGCACACTTTCTTCATTTGCCTCAGACTGCTTTTGTGAATTGCTCCCAGCGCATCTTTCAGTGCAAGCCACACCATGCACCATTCCTTGTGGTACATGCCTCTTGTGCAGTTGGGACAGCTTTGAGAATTGAGCCCATGGATTGTAATCTTACCATATTGTAAGACATTCCAGAAAAAAAAACATTAGTTTGCAGGGCCAATAAAGACGGAGGGCTCATTTCTCATGCCCTGTGCGCCTGGGACCCAGCGCCTGATACTCTATCAGGTAGCATCCTGGTGGCAAAGTTCCACAGCTTGCAGCAACTGTGGCCATGCCAGGGGTGGACTGAGACACATTTGGGCCACCCAGGCAACAATTTTGTTTTGGGCCCCTCATGAAATAGATGTGGGCGCTGATGCTGGTATGAATATTGTAAATTATAGGCTGGGGGTCTGGGGGAAGCATAAGCCCCCAGAAAATGATTACAATTTGGTGCATTCTGGTGGATTTTAGAGGTAGTTTCAAACAGAATTTGCTATCCTGTTACTCCCTCCCCATGCCAAATAAATTGTACACTTGCACCCTCCCCAGAGTCCCCACAGTCTAGTACGTTACCCAAACTACCCTCCCCCATATTTGGGACCCAAGAACTGCAGTCAAGCCAAACCTTTAAGCACACAGGTTCATTGACATGCAAAAAAGGTCACACAGTGAGTAAGTGTAGTGTACAATGTAAACCTGATATATTTTTTTCTTTTGGCACTGTATCCCCCTTAGGTGTACAGTACAGCAGCTGTTAAGGGGTCACTCCCTGCTGTCCCAATGCTTATGTCAACAGTTTCTGGGTGGGTCTGTTGACTCAATAGAACCAAGGGTGCAAACTATGGGGCGGCCAGCCCCAAAGTTTGAGACAGTTTTCCATGAAAAGTTTGCACACCAAGAAATCAGCAGAACAAATTGCACAGAGCAAAATAATTAAGTTTCAAGATGTTTAATTCATCAAAATAAATGTTCTGCAGTTAAATCCAGTCCCCAGCAGTGAAGATAGCTCTCCTCACCTGTTGGGGACTGGATTTAAGTGCAGAGCATTCATTTTGATGAATTAATCTTGAAACTTAATTTTGCTGCTCTGTGCAGTTTGTTCTGCAGATTTCTTATGCACAAACTTTCTTTGGAGAACTGCCCCAATGCTTGGCATTCCACTGATCAGTAAGAAGCCCCCTTAGCCCCCACACCCACTTATCCCAATAATCTGTGCCCACTCAGCCCCACTCTTTAGCTACATAGCCAGTAGTATGCTAACTAGCCCCTCCCCATAGGTAGTAATCAGTCCTCCTAGTTTGTCAATTAATAGTCAGCCCTCTTCCACTGTCAGTGTCACTCCCACCACCCCAATTAATCAGCTTCCTTCTGTCAGTTGCAAACCCCCGCAGTCAGCCAGTATCATCCCCCACCACTACTCCACAGTGTCCACAACAGCCCATATTAGCCCTGGATATTAGCCCTCTACTCCCCCACTGCAAGTATCAGCCATTCACACTGCCTTTGTAGTATCAGCTATCTGGTTCATCCCACACTGCCACAAGCTCCCCACAGCCAGTATCAGCCCACTGCCCCTCCCCCATGAGTATTATCCACCTCACAGCCAGTAATCAGCCTTCTGAAATTTCTCAGTATCAACTCCATCCAGAAATCACCTCCCCCTGGCCCCCTGCTTCACAATCAGTTTAAATCCACTGCCATATCAGACAGACCCCAAACATGATAGTATGAACCCAACCAGTTATTCACCCTCCCTTTATGCTCCCTCTCCAGTAATCTGCCCAGCCCCACAAGTAATCCCCCTGCCTCACAGACAGTATAACACCACCAAGTAATCTGTCCCCCTCTTGCAAGCTGCTCTCTCTCTCTCTCTCGCTCTCTCTCTCTCGGTCTCTAGTAATCAGCTCAGCCAGAGCCAGCCACACAAGTAATCTGTCTCCCAGTCAGTATAACCCCACAGTCTCTATCTTAGTGTCACAGGTATCATGGTATGGCAATTGGCAAAATATATCTGAAAAAAAAGTCAAGTTTGTCTACCATTGCCAAATGTTAACCTGACTGATCTGGCCTGTCCACTGGCCTTGACCCCCTATTCAATTCCAACAATCCTGGTTGGCTCCTGAGTCTCTCTGTGACTGTCTGACCCAACTCCAAATAAATTCTAGGCCCTGGCTTGCTTGTGCAGGCACCGGCAGCAGCAGTGGCAGTACTGTAGAACTTGTTTCTTCTTCTTCCCGATGACCCAACCATCTTCCTCGAGATCGGAATGAAAGATTTAACTAAGGAACTGGGCCGCTGGGGTTGCACATGAGAGAAGAGCCCTCCTTACACAGTTAGCCAGCTTGACCATCCTGATCACCATCAGCACACTTGCACAGTAGCCTCTGCAGCATGTGCTGATGTGCTCTTTTCCTCCAAAGTTTTCACGTGATGATGATGTGTGTGCGCAGGATGGGTGATGGTCCTCTCCTCCTAGGCTCAGCTCCCCTCCGCTCCACAGCCTTTTTGGTCCCAATGGTCTGTCAGTGTCCTGGCTGCTCCTGGGTCATGTTCTGACAAACAGAAAAAAAAATAAAACACTGGCATCTCAGGCTGCTGGGCACCCCCCCCCGCGTGGGGCCCTCGGTCTGTGCCTGGTAGCCTAACTGGTCAGTCTGGCCCTTAACCATGCACCACACAGACGGTGCATCTGGCAGGTTTGCTGCAAGCTGTGAGGTGGTCAGGTGGCACTCATGGAAGGGTGGAGAACTATTCAAGCAACAGCGTACGACATGCAAATCTAGCGGCAGACATCGCAAATGCCATAGTACTCATGTCAAATGCACAATGCAATAAAATATACGTATATACTACATATGACACTATCACGTACTTTCAGTAATGTAACATACTGTACACTTGTACGTCGTGGTTTCACAGGATACAGGGTTAGTCTGAGCATGATGCATCCTTAGCGTACTATAACCATAATACTAACAAAGCAATTATGTACATACATATACAATTCTATACATTGCTTATGGATATAACATTGCTACAACCACTGAACTGCCCTTTCATCAGCCCTGTGCACACCGACATGTATCCTCCTGCCAAGGGTGGGCACTTTGGGTGGCACATGGACCATTAGATCAGCCATAGCTGGTCTAGCGGGTGTTAGATTTTTTCTAGCACTGCACATTTTTGTGAATGCCAGTAAAGGAGATGGTGCGGCATTACACTGACGCAAGGCTCCTTTCACCATGCTGCAACCCATTTTGTGCCCGAAGGACAGTGCAAGCCCCCTTTGGTGCACACAGCCTGCGATGGCCGCAGGCTGCTTTTGGGAATTGCACCAGGTGTAAGCCCTGCCTTGCACCATTGCTTGTATCGCAAGCCCCTTGTGTCAGTCAGGGCACTTTGAGAATCGAGCCCTGAAACCCATTTCCTCAGGATATTGTGAATTGTATATCTTTGTATAATTTTAAAACAAAGCAAAATTTTATTCGAACAGCCTGAATGTATGTGAATGTAATAGATTACTTTTTTTGTTTCCTTTTTTTCTTTATTGACTAATGTATAATTAATTACATTAATGTTAGATTGTTTTTGTACTGTTTTGTCCATGACTTGGTCACCTTTGAAAATGGGCACCAGTTGACCAACGAGCTACCTCCAATTAACAAATGTTCAATGTGAGCAATAGCTGTGCAGATGACTGTTGCATACAAATTGTTATGGTTTGATTATAGAACACCTACCTCATGGATTCACAACTGGTCCAATGCACTGGGGGTTGTGGGATATAACATGGACTCACACAAGGAAGCTGAATGACAGCTCCTCCTGCCTACTGGGTATGGCAATATTTCCAATCATGAAGTGGTAGAGAGTTCAGTTTGTGTTCAACTTGTGTGGGTTTTGCTTTACAACTTGCAATTCAATGTGTGCTGAGAGTGCTTCTTTTTGCAGGTGTGACATATTAGAATGCACCCAGTAATTACAAACGTGACTTTGCAAGTGCTCCAATATACTTCCAAAATACTGGCAGACTCAATCATGCACTGATTTATTTGCACTATCTGGCTTTTGTGAGTTGATTTTAACTGCTTTGAAGCATCTTTTATTCACTACATTCTTATTTCAGAAGGAAAAAAAAATACTCTGTCCTTGCCTGGTTTATTAGATCCTAAGTTATCCTTATTTTCACATATCTTCCAGCTCTTTGTATCTTCTTAAACAGCAATGTCACACCTTGGACCTGATCTCAGTTTCTAACATCAAGATTGATGATAACTTGGTCAGATCGTTAAGCAGTATAGCGCAGTGGTTTAAGGCTCTGAGCGGCAATCCTGGAGACCCGGTTTTGAATCTTACAGCCCCCACTTGCATACTGTAAGACCCTGAGCAAATTACTTAACTTTCCTGTGCTCCCAGGTCACACCTGTAAACAAGCTTTAGCTTAGCGTGTCTCTCCTGGTTAAAAAAAAAATTCTAGCTCAGGGCTCCCATATATCCCCCCCCCCCCATGGGAATGATCTAGTACTGCCCTCAACAGAACCTGATTTCACACATGCTCCTTGATGTACTGGACAACTCAGGGATGTTGGTCACTTGCATGGGTGGTGAGGATATGGCCATAGAAGGGTATAACATGGCTGTTTTGACCACTGATGAGACCATCATGCCTCTTCGTATCTACTTGTTAGTCCTCTATTGTAGCTCACCATGGTACAGTAAAGAGCTGTAATTGTTGAATCCACAAGAGTGGAAATTGGAGCATACACTGTTGAGATCATGCTCGATAGAGGAGAGGCTGGTTCTAAGGGAGGTAATGGGACATTTTTGATAGCAGTCACCCAGAAAAAGATAGCATTTCTATCTGGGCTGATTGTGGTGGAGCAGAATAAACCATTCCAGTTATTCTGCCCTGTGGACATATTTATATACCCTGTGTGTCTGCAGTCTTAAGGTGTTGTTTCTGTGGAGAGGTGCAGTGGATTTGTTTCTTTCTTCCTTCATCAGCTCCACAGTCTTCCAGATGGGGGTGCCTCCATATAACAGGGACATCTGTGTGCATGTAGGCACTCCTATAGTTTGGACAAAGTTTGTCAGTCTTGGATCAAGAGACTTCATGGGTGATGTCTATTCTATGAACTACCTACTGTATCCTGGATCTAGGGCCAACCTGGCTGTTGCTGTACTGCCTGTGGCCCTACTTCCCGTGAAAGCCAGTATCATCCAGGATTCCTTGGGTGAGGGCTTATTTAGAGCCACATTGAGGAAAACAATGTAGTTCTGCTCCTTAGAAACATATTTTGGAATATGAAGTCATGGCTAATTACAGAGCTGTCTCAAACCTTCTTTTTTAGGGAAGGTAATTGAGAAGGTGGTCATGACACAGTTAGAAGTATAAAATCCACCTGAGAGGTGAAGTCAGTTTGGTACACGGAGTTTCAGCGTGTAATGGCGCCGGGAGCATTCCCATGTTTGTTGTTTGTCTTTTGTGGACTAATATAAAGAAATCTTCCTTTAATCACCAGTTAAAGTAAAACAATCTAACCTTTTGAATGTTTTGACTGTTTGGACAAAAAAACGAAAATTCTTTTTTTAAAACATTATGTTTTTTTTCTTATAGTGTACAATAAATACTTATATGAAACGCTTAAGGTCTCAAAATAAGATTAAAACATTCTGGGATATCTGGTAAGTTAAAATAATGGGAATACAAGTGAATATATCATTTTTTTAGACTTGCAAGTTAAAATGTAGAACTAATTCAGGTTTTATCGTCATTTATTGACAGAAATCCCATGGGATTTTAATTAAGCTATAGAGAGTGCAGCTTCCTGGCTCCACAGCACGCTTGTTTGAAAAAGAACATAACACAAACAGGTCCAAAGCCAGGTTTGTTCCACCTGAGCCATTATCACATTATATAAATTATCAACATTAAGACTTAAATCTTACATTATGAATTAATTTTGATATCAGAATAATATTTTTTTGTTTCTTATTTTTAACAGTGAAACATAACAAAGCTCCAAGTCTGATGAAGGAACGTATCTAAAGTTCTGAAACATTACTTTTTTGAAAAGGTTTTCAGGAGCATGTGAACTCAAAATCTTGGATGTATATGTATACAGTATATACATAAAACAAAAAGAAAATACAGGATTAAACTGGTTTGAATAAAGTACATTAAGATATGAAGCATACTTTGTTGGGTTGAGTGACTCTTATTTTTTGAATTACTACAGTTAGAAGTATACCTGGCTCATCATGGAATCTATATTACATTCCAGTTGGGGTCAGATCTTGCTCTAGTGAAGGTGATGAATTATTTCATTCTTGCAAGGGATCGGGGACATACTCTATAGTCATTCTTCTCGGTCTCTCATCTCACATCATCACTTGACATCTCAAATCATCAAGTTTTGATTGATCACCAGTGGATGGCTGCTGGACTTGCTGGTACAGTGCTGCAGTGGTTTGAGTCCATTTCTGGCTAGTAGGGAACAGCATATAACACTTGGAAAATGTTCTTCCATGGTGACAGCTGTTCCTTTCGATGTTTCACATGGGCTGATTTAGTCTCCAGAGTTGTTCACAGTGTACAGGTTACACAGGGGTGCTGTTATCATGTCAACTGCAAATGCAAGCACAAGTGCATGGTGTACAGCAGGCAATGCCAGTTTTCAGTGTAAGCCAGGGAAGAAAGGCCAGGGCCCTGGGTAATCCTTTTAGAATAAGTACTCCAGATCCAGCAACAAGATTAGAGTGGATTGATCTGAACCCCGGCTAATGAGCTATACTGGTAGTGGTATGAATTTGTTCCTGGCTCATGGCTTCTCAGAAGGCTTCTGGATCCTTTATGAAGAGCTGCATTGGACATACAAAGCAGACAATCTCAAGTCAACTGGGGCAAACCAGAAGTGATTAAGAAAAAGCTCCAAAGGGAGATGGAAGGGAGTTGGTCTTGGGTTGGAGTAGCACCTATGTCTTCACATTTCTGGCATTCACATGTACTTAATAGGCTTAGTGCCAAAGAATACCCTGGGTAAATTTCATATGATCAACCACCTATTATATCTTAAGGGCAATTTGGTGAATGACCACATAGATCATAAGTTTACAGCAGTTTCATATGCTTCTTTTGACAGGGTAGTGGAGTTTGTCTGAGCCTCTGGCCCTGGAGTCCTACTGGTCAAGGTAGGCATTGAGTCAGCCTTCTGTCTATTACCAGTACATTCAGCAGATCAGGAGTTGCTGAGCATGAAATTTGAGGGGAAGTACCACATAGATAAATGTGTGCCTATGGCTTGTGCAGTGGCTTATGCAGATTTTGAACAATTAATAACATTCCTGCATTGGGTGGTAACTCATTAGGCAGACTGACTATGGGTGGTCCATTACCTGGATTACTTCTAGTTCATCAGACCAGTGGGGTGGGGTTTCACAGGTTATCTTTGAGCACAGTTAGGCAATTTGCCTTTAACTGCTCATTTTGCTCTGTGGTTATAACCACTCTTACCAGTATCTATCCAATATTTATTCAGTTTAGTCTTGAACTCCTCCATATTCCTACTTCCCACTATTTCCAGAGGATGGCCATTCCAAACTCTCACCACTCTCTTTGAGAACCACATTTCCCTCCTTTTTGTGTTGGTGATTTCACTATGCAGTTTTAGGCTATGTGATCTAAGTAGGAATTGCCCATCCTTTATTTCTAGACCAGTACTGTCCCATAGGTCATTATCTTCAAATGCTCTATACACCAAACATAAATCTTCCCTCTCCTCTCCTCCTGTTTTCCAATGAGTACAGTCCCAAATTATTTGTTCTGTCCTCATGGCTTAATCCCTTCATACCTGTTGTTCTCCTTGTAGCTCTTCTCTGCACCCCCCCTCCAATGCTTCAATCCCCACCTTTGTATAATGTGCCCAGAACTGACTGCAGTACTCCAAGTGTGGCTTCACCAGTAATGTATACAATGGCCTCAAAATTTTCCTATCCCTGCTATGTATGTGTCTTCAGATGCATCCCAGTAAATTATAGCACTTCTTTGATATCTTACTGCACTGTCATTTAAAGGAGAAATCATCTGTAATTACTATGCCCAAATCCCTTTCTTCCCTTGTTTCTGCAAGCTCCTTACCATTTAGTACATATTTTACTCTACTATTGTTTCTGCCTAAGTGTATAACCTTCCACTTTTGTGTGTTAAATTCCAACCCATGCTTCTCTGCCCATTCCTCTAATCTATGTATTTCTCTCCATACGTTTTCTGCCTCTTCCTCATTTCTGACTACTGACCCCAACTTAGAGTCTTCTGTGAATTTAGTTCGCCATACTGAGCCATCACAGCTCACAGAAGACACATACATCTTGAACAAACATGGACCCTGCACTGATCTCTGTGGAACTCCACTGGTCACGTCTGTCCAGTCAGACAACTCTCCCCTTAGTGACACTCTCTGTACTCTTCCTGTCAGCCATGAGTCGATCCACTTAACCAGTCACCCACTAACTCCCATTTTCCCCAATTTACTTATCAGTTCAGAGCAATCGACCATATCACAAGCCTTTCTATAATCCAAGAACACCACTTCCACTGGAGACCCCTATCCAATTTTCTACTGACCTTATCATAAAAGCTCAGAAAATTTGTGAAACATGACCTTCCCCTCATGAAACCATGCTGTGTTCCATCCTGCAGTGAGCTTGAACCCATAAATTCCTCCAATTCCTCTTTTACTATTTTCTCCAACTCCTTGCCCCAGTACCAAAGCCAGACTCACTGGCCTGTAATTACCACATTGTCTTTTGCTCCCTTTTTGGTAAATTGGTATAATGATTGCTTCCCTCCAACTGGGCATAACCTCCTCGCTGTCCAATGAGGTTTGAAATATTCTAGTCACCAGAGCTGCCAATTCATCTGCGAATTCACTCAGTATACAAGGATACAAACCATCCAGTCCTGGTGCCTTATTAGATTTAATACCTCTTAATTTTTCTTCCATATTTCCTTCATTAATTAATATTCTCTCATATTCATTACAATCTCTCCTCTACACTATTCTATTTCCTGACTTGAATACTGTACTAAAATATTAACTGCAATCACCTACTGTCTTCCTTTCAGGCAATGTGCAGGTAGTTTGGGGTGCCCCAGCCCTTGGGAAAACTGAAGTTGCCCAGACTGCCATGTCCTGTCTGGGCATCAAAAGGATTTTCAAAAGTTTGAATGCAGACTTTCTCAGGATAATGTATGGTTCTCTGGGATTTGTTTGGAACGCAAAAGGGGTGAAGAAGGTAACATTAAAGGAGTTACAGGGGCCTTTGAAATTTGCCTGCAAGGTGATCCTAGCTATGGGGAGAAATTTTCTGTAGTGCCTGGCAAAGGCCAAGGTGGGAATTTTGAGGCAGCACTACAAGATAAGGAAAACAGAGAATATGAAGGGAGACCTCACACTGTGGTAAACCTTCCTATTTCAGTTCAACAGTTCAGTCTGGAGTACAGTTGTGACTATCATGGAGATTGAGGTGTTCATGAATATTTTAGAAGGCCTGGGATTTGTTGCTTATTTCGTGGATGCTTGGTATTCCAAATCCTGGGGGCAGGTGCAGATCACCCAGAAAGTCTCCCTTTTGGAGTTCTTTCATTTAGGGGTGGCCTTGATAATCTGGGGAGAACAATGTGAAATAAAAATGTGCTGTTTAGATCTGACAACACAGAGGTAGTGCAAATGATCAATGGTTAACTGGGGTTGAAGGGACCAGTGGAAAACAAAAGTACAGGGGGCACAGGAAAAGGACTGCAGCACCTAACAATTAAGCTGGGGTTTTGTTGAACTGTTCAGATGATCAGCTGCACAATAAATGAGTCACTTGCAGGTACAGCATTGATTTGTTTTCTGTTTTCATTTGCACACCTTGCTTTTGCTTTTGTAGTTGAAGGGTCCAGTAGGGGATCTGACCAGGTTCTCTGAGATGCCTTCTTTTAAACCTCCAGTTTAGAGCAATGCATATCCTGTGTGATGGATAATGGAACTGTTATACTAGGAGTTATAGTAGGAGGTATAGACATACAGAAGGCCGAGACCCATTTTGGTATGTCTCCAGCCAAGCTGGTAATTTCCATGTTTATTTTAACAGGATTGAATCGAGTTTATGTTTAAAGATTTTGTGATCTATATTATCAAACAAGGAATTAGGTAATGAGTTCCACAAGGTTATTATTCTCTGGGTAAAAAAGGATCTCCTTTTATTATTTTTTGGGTATGTTAGAGATAATTGATATCTGCGGCTTCTTAAATTACAATTATGTTTATTAAAAGATAGATTTAATAGTGTTAGTAACTCTTCCTCCCCACACAATTTATGCATAAAAAGTGCATCTCCTCTTATTCTTCTCTGCTCCAGGGAATACATCTTTAATTCATCCAATCTTTGTTCATAGCTCATGGTCGATATGTCTTCCACCATTTTGGTAACCCACCGCTGCACCCCCTCCATTCTATTTACATCCCTTCTCAGGTATGGATTCCACAAGGGGAGCAGTAGTCCAAATGAGGCCTCACATAGGCCCTATAGAGTGGAATAATGCATTTTCTATTTCTGGATGTAAAGCTTCTGTTGATTCATTGCCTCATTCACAGTGCTGGAGGATCAATGAGCTGGAACCTGCAGCAGAGGAGCAGCCATAGCTTGTCTCTCAGTTTTTATGGGACCTGATGAATCTGAAATATGGCAGCTGATCAGAAGTTCCATTGTACTCAGAACAAGGTAAGGCCTACCACATAGGAGTGGGGAACTTCCTATGGGTCAGGGCCATGTAGTTGTGGCTGGAGCTCTGCCTATACCAAAGGAACAGCTATGATGGTACAAGCTCCGGTACAGTGGTGCAACTTTTAGTTGGGGTAGCATCATTTTGTAAGGTGCTGTGGACTGGTTAGAAGACAACACACAGGATTTCTGAGTTTGCAGAGCCCCTGAAGGCAGGAGTTATGGGGTCCTTAGCCAGTAGACAGTCGATTTAGCCCAGTGACCCTGGAGCTGGTTTGTGCATCACTCTCAGGCATGTGATGGTCTCCCACATGAAGTCTTGTTGTGCAACACAGATTTTCTAACCACCCTTTGTGGTTTTCCTTCTGTATTTATGAACTAGTTCCCAAGAGTAAAGAGGCAAGCTACACAGTGGGACAGCAGGAGGGATATGTGTTTAACCACTGGTGCCATGTTCATTAAACTCTGAAGGTTCAACATAGGACAGATGTTGACGGAGTGCTGTAGCATGATCAAGCCTCCAGACAAAGGCACAAATGGGTATGTGTCTGGTGCAGTAGGGGGGTGCTACCCCAGGGATGGCAATTTTTTTGCCAGCAACTCAAAAAAATGCAAAGTGGTATAGCCCATTCCCACAAAGAAGCAATAGATTAGGTCCATGCTGCAGAAATCAATATTACTGTACTTCACATTTAATGGTATACAAACATAATTTTCATTGCAACAGACAGTTCTCATTGCTGGACCAGAAATCACAGTGCAGAAATGGTATTAACAACCTAATTGTACGGATTCAGTGCAAAACACCTTGAGAGCTTCACTCTTCTTGTCCCCTTCTTTTTGCACTATGATTGGTGGTCCACCAGTGTTAACTGTATGCTACATCTAAAAATAATGTTCATATGCCATTACAACTGAAGTAATATTTACATCTACATTGTGGGCCTGATATTTTGCTTTTCTGCTACCTCTGGGCAGTTTCATGATCCAGACTCCCTTCTGGACATTATGGTTCCTCAGGGCAATGATCAGATCAGCAAATTTGTACAGAGCAGGGAAACACCCAGGCCTGCCATTTTTCAGCATAGAGATGGTTTGCCTCTGACACAGTACCAATTTAGGAATATGCTGGTGAAGTCTATGGGCCAGCTAGGGGTTACTCATACAGAGTTTAATACCCGTTTCTTCTAGAGTGAGGCAGCAACGCATGTGAAGGGGCTGGGATGGTGGACAACTAGATATAGGCACTGGAAGTCACAGGCCTTTGAACTATACATTTGTCCCCCCTTGCTGCTGTACCTTATCTTCTTTTTGGTCACCTTTTTTTTAATTAAGTTTATTTTTTTTTTCCAGAGAAAAACTGCAACAACAACAAACATACAAGTTAAAAAAAAGAACAAAGCAACACTACAATAACTATGTACAAAATAACAAATGCACTATCAAAATATGGGATTAAGCAACAACAACATGACTTTTAAAACAGGAAAACAAGAGGGCAAAATAGAAAATAATCAAAAAGGAGAAAGTTCCTAATTAAGTAAGAGAATGATTAAGCCAAATTCAGTGAATTAGAAAAATCCTAAGGAGCAATAATAGGGCAGTGGTCATTTGGACAGAGTATAAAGCATGTGCAATTTTGACCATCTTGTTTCATATGTGGACAATCTGTGTTGGGTGCTGGCAATAAGTTTTTCCAGATGAAGGGTACTTAATAGTTCATTAAGCCACTCCATATATGTTAAATGGCACTGATCTTCACTCCATATAATATCTTGCTTTTGTTTGTATTTATAGCTTACTGATCAGAATTGGTTGATTACCGTTTTATCTGTTTTAAACTGTTTTAAAGATCTGTACAGCACTTTGGTTTTAGATATTGCGCTTTATAAATAAAGTTGTTTTTTATTATTATTATTATTTTTATCTTTCCAGTGTTGTAGTATCAACCTTTTCAATGTCATTGATATTATCATAATCTGATATTTTTGCTTTTTAGCAAGAACCAGTTTAAGATCACCTACAACATATATATATATATATATATATATCTGGAATAAAAAATCTTGAAGTCCCAAAAGTGGATTCATTCTGTCTTTAATCTCGGTCCGTAATTTGTTAACAGGCAGACATTCCTCAAAAATATGTAGCAATGAGCCTTCCCCAGAGCCATATCTAGTGCACAGTGCTGATGTGGCCCTTATCACTTTAGCCAGTTTTTGAGGAGTGCAATATAAGTTATGTAAAATAAAGATTTAAGTCAAACAAATTCTGTCTTGGGTTATATAACTAAATGCGTAGTTCCATATTTTAGACAAATTAAACAGCTATTCTGCAAAAACACCTTGCCAGTATTAACATTAATTCTCACAGTCTCTGTGCAATACCAAAAGAAGAGCATGATATAATTTAGAAATACCATAGGGAAGAATTGCCAAAGATTTCAAAGTAGAAGGGGGAGAACCTATGTGTTGTGAAACTGCACATTTAAGTTGAAAATAGTTGAAAGTCATTATGTCAGATAAAATGAGTTAATCATGAATTTGAGCAAATGGAACAAAATGCCTCTCATACAGTTAATCCAAGAGGGAGATAGTGTCAAGATTTGGCAGCCACCCTTTTTGTCACCTTTGAAACAGGTAAGCAACACTGAGCCAAGTGGCTATAGATTTATGGAAATTCCTTCATGTACTGAATTTTGGATTGATTTAGGTAATGGCCTGGTGGTGGGAACTTGTTCCTTAAGTCTTAGACTGCATAACTGAGTCAGCTTGGACAGGAGAGGGATGCATTTGTGAGACCTACTCCATTGATTCAAAGCATAGAGATGGGCCACCTGACACCGTGGTGGTACAATTGGGGGAGCAATGACCTTGGTCACAGGAAGGCAGTTAGCCTCCTGTTGCAGAAAAAAATGACCTACTCTGCATTTGACGAAGATGGATGAGCACCATGTTGATGTGGATACATGTGAGACCGAGGCATTATAGGTGTTAAGCTTCCAACCATTACACTGTTGACAATGTTCAAAGGAAACTTATAGTGATATCTATTTGTGAGCTTTTAAGGACTCAATCTCCAGGACTGCCATGAGGAATTCTAATATCACCACCACGGTACCAGAGTTGCATGCTCAACATGGGGCACATCTCTCAGATGTGTGGTATAATAAGTTCAACTTGGTGTTTCATGATATTTTGGAGGACTGGCCAGTGTGATGTGTTTGGGAAGAAGGATAGGGTCTGTCTTGTGGTGGCATAGGAGCTTTGCAGGATGTATCAGTACAAGGGGTAGGGGATCTGCATCCATCCAGACAGGTTCCCTATGATCAGCATGGGGGGGCAAGCAAGAAGATCCACATCCTGCTTCAGATGGGATCTGGGACTTCCTCATCAGGCTTATATGTGCTTCTTCATTATGCTGGGGCAGAATTGAGGGATTCTAGCTAGTGAGTTTGTGACTGTGTGTTTGAAACTGAATTTGAGGTATTTTCTTACCTGCCATTTCAATGTGCTTTTCCATTCAGTTTGGGCTGGATTGAGGGATTCTAGCTGATAAGTTTGTGACTGTGTCTTTGTAATTGGCTGTGTCTGAACTTTAAGTGTAGGCATCATATTACAGGGATTAGTGTAGTTTGAATGTAAGGTTTTAACTGCCATTTCAGTGTCCATCTTCATGTAGTTTGGGCAGGATTGAGGGATTCTAGCTGGTGAGTTTGTGACTGTGTGTTTGGAATTGAATTTGAGGTATTTCTTAACTGCCATTTCAGTGTGCTTTTCCATTTAGTTTGGGCAGGATTGAGGAATTCTAGAGGATAGGTTTGTGACTGTGTGTTTGGAATTGGCTGTGTCTGAACTTTAAGTGCCGGCATGTTATATATTATATATATATATATATATATATATATATATATATATGTATTTTATTTTATTTATAAAGCACCGATCTCAAGTGACTCTTGGCACTGTACAATACAAAATCAAACACAGTAATACACATAAACTGCAATTCATCATTAAAACAGGTTTAAAAGTACTCTATCCATTCCATTAAAATCAATATAGCAGTCATATTATAAGGATTAGTGTAGTCTGAATGTAAGGTCTTAACTGCCAATTCAGTGTGCTTCTTCATGTAGTTTGGGCAGGATTGAGGGATTCTAGCTGGTGAGTTTGTGACTGTGTGTTTGGAATTTAATTTGAGGTATTTCTTAACTGCCATTTCAGTGTGCTTTTCCGTTTAGTTTGGGCAGGATTGAGGAATTCTAAAGGATAGATTTGTAACTGTGTGTTTGGAATTGGCTGTGTCTGAACTTTAGTGCCAGCATCATATATATATATATATATATATATCTATATATATTTTTTATTTATAAAGCACCGATCTCAAGTGACTCTTGGCACTGTACAATACAAAATCAAACACAATACACATAAACTGCAATTCATCATTAAAACAGGGTTAAAAGTACTCTATCCATTCCATTAAAATCAATACAGTAGTCATTTTACAAGGATTAGTGTAGTTTGAATGTAAGCTCTTAACTGCCAATTCAGTGTGCTTCTTCATGTAGTTTGGGCAGGATTGAGGGATTCTAGCTGGTGAGTTTGTTGGAATTGAATTTGAGGTATTTTCTTAACTGCAATTTCAGTGTGCTTTTCCATTTAGTTTGGGTAGGACTGAGGGATTCTAGCTGATAAGTTTGTGACTGTGTGTTTGTAATTGGCTCTGTCTAGATCATGGTGAGTGTAGTGAGGAGCCACTGCCATAGGTCTCCTTGGCTGATTGTTTTTGGACACAGCCTGTGGTGTCGTCCAACCCCACAACCTACCCATCCCAGGGCTTGCCCTATATTTATAGGGTGGCTCCCATGGGCCTTGCAATATCCTGCATCCATACAGGAAGTAGCAAAGAGTGAAAGCATAGAAACATAGAAACATAGAATTTGATGGCAGATAAGGACCGCTTGGCCCACCCAGTCTGCCCATTTCCCTACCTGATGGATAAGCTGCAGATCCTAGTTAACCAGCAGCCTACTTCTTCCTACCCCCACCTCCTAGAATTGCCTTATGACTGTCCCATGCATGCTTGAATTCCACCACTGTTTGTGACTCCACAACCTCCTCTGGAAGGCCGTTCCATACATCCACCACCCTCTCTGTGAAAAAATACTTCCTTAAATTACCTGAGCCGCCCCTTCTATCTTCAAATTGTGCCCTTGTTCTTGCACACCTCTTTTTTTGAAAGATGCTACCCTCTTGGACTTTGTTGATTCCCTTGAGGTACCTGAACGTTTCTATCATGTCCCCCCTCTCCCTCCTTTCCTCGAGGCTATACATATTAAGCTCCTTAAGTCTCTCTTCATATGTCTTCTGGTGCAGACCCTGCACCATTTTAGTTGCCCTCCTCTGGACAGCTTCCATCCTGTCTATGTCTTTATGGAGATTGGGTCTCCAGAACTGCACGCAGTACTCCAGATGGGGTCTCACTAGCTGTCTGTACAGAGGGATAATAACTTCCTGTTTTCTACTGGTGATGCCTCTCCCTATGCATCCCAGTATCCCCCCAGCCCTCCTTGCTGCCCTCTCACATTGCTTGCCCATCTTTAGGTCATCTGATATGACTACCCCCAGGTCCCTTTCCATTTTTGTTGTTGTTAGTATCTCACCCCCCATTATGTACTCTTCCCTTGGGTTTTTGTTTCCCAGGTGCATTACCTTGCACTTCTTAGCATTGAATCTAAGCTGCCATACATTTGACCATTCCTCTAACCTTGCCAAGTCCCTTCTCATCCTTTCCACCCCACCCTGTGCATCAACTCTGTTACAGATCTTTGTGTCATCTGCAAAGAGACATACTTTTCCTTCCAGTCCTTCTGCAATGTCACTTATAAAGACATTGAAGAGGACTGGTCCTAATACTGAACCCGTGGTACCCCACTACTAACCCCCTTTTTCAGAGTGGACTCCATTTACTATTACTCTCTGTGTCCTATTCTCCAGCCAATTCTTTACCCAGGCTGTCATCTTGGGACCCACCCCAGGCTGGCTAACTTGTATATTAATCTTTGTGTGGGACTGTGTCAAATGCCTTGCTAAAGTCTAGGTAGGCCATGTTCACAGCCCTCCCTGATCAACCACTTTGGTCACCCAGTCAAAGAAATCTATCAGATTTGTCTGGCATGACCTTCCCGCTGTGAATCCATGCTGCCTTGGTCCTGTGCCCTCTGGCTCTAGATATTTAACAATTCTTTCCTTCAGAATTGATTCCATCATTTTCCTACCACTGAGGTTAAACTAACAGGTCTGTAGCTTCCTGCTTCTGCCTTGCTCCACTTTTGTGAAGGAATCACATCTGCCCTCCTCCAGTCCTCGGTATCACCCCATCCTCCCATGATTTGTTAAAGAGGGTAGTCAGTGGTGTCACTAGTTCTACCTTAGTTCTTTTAGAATTCTGGGATGAATCCCATCAGGCCCCATTGCTTTGTCCACCTTCAGTTTTAAGAGTTCTTTCAGAACCCTTTCTTCTGTAAATGGGCTGGTATCAACTTCTGTATCCAGAGTGTTTCTACTGTTTGTTTTAGGTACCTCCCTCTTCCTTTGTAAATACTGAGCAAAATATTTGTTTAGTATCTCTGCCCTTTCACAGTCACCTCTGCCCACCCTCCCTCCCTTTATTAAGCCTCACTATCCCTCCCTTGGTCTTCCTTCACTCCCTGATGTACCTATAAAAGGTTTTATCCCCCTTCTTAACTGAGTTGGCTATCTTTTCCTCAGTTTGAGCCTTTGCTGATCTGACTGTCTTCCCAGCTTCCTTTTGCTTTAACTGATATAGTTCTCTGTCCTGCTCCTTCTGTGATTCCTTGTACTTCCTGAATGCTTTCTTTTTCTCTTGAACCTTCACTGCCACTTCCTTTGAGAACCATAGTGGTTTCTTACCTCATTTCATTTTGTTTATTTGCTTTACACAAAGGCTTGATACCTCTGTGATGGCAGTTTTTATTATTCCCCATTGTTCTTCCACCCCTCCTTCCTGCCCATTTGCTAGTGCATTCCTTAGGCACTCACCCATTTTGACAAAGTCAGCCCTCCTAAAATCCAGTACTTTTGTCTTTGTATGGCTTGACTCTATTGCTGTGTTTATTGTGAACCATACTGTTCGATGGTCGCTAGTTCCCAGATGGCTACCCACTTCTACATCTGTGATCCTCTCTTCATCTCCATTTGAGAGAACCAGGTCTAAGATTGCTCCCTCTCGAGTGGGTTCCAATACTAGTTGTCTAAGGCATGCCCCCTGCAGGGCATCTAGAATAACCCCACTCTTCGAAGTGGCTGCTGCAACTTCACTCCAGTTAACATCTGGCATATTCAGATCACCCATCAGCAATATCTCCCCTTTTTCTGCCATTCTAAGTATACTTTCTATCATTTCCCCATTCTAAGTATACTTTCTATCATTTCCCCATTACATAAAACAAAAGAAAAACACAAATAGTTGGAACGTAACAAATAGTCATCTTAAGGAGGCAGTAGATTGAGGAGAGAAACAGACATGATGGGAGTGGTGCAGTGCAGTGGCTGTGGAGCAGCTGTCTTCAGGGAGATGCTCTGGAGGCTGCAATGCTGCCCTATCTGCAGGCACTTCTCTGGGCTGAGGGAGGAGGTTGCCTGTCTCCGAGCAGAGATGGCCAAGCTGAAGGCAGCATCCACCCCCACACAGAGACCATCGGGTCCATAACTTGTACCTAAAAGGATGCTGAGGAAGAGGAGTGATTGGACTAATGTGGGCTCAGGGAGGGTGATGGAGGGAGGTTGAAAGCACATCCCCAAACTGGTCCCTCTTAATAACTCCTACACTGTTTTAGAGGAATGTGAATGCCCCACTTATGAACCTGAGGCTGGGACCAGGGAGGATGAGAGGGTCCTCCAGGATGGAGCCCCAGGACAGGGAGACAGGGAACTCTTGAGGAGGGGGAAACTACTCCTTGTGGAGGGCTCTATCATCCAGGGAGTGGAGTTAGGGACACTTAGCAAGGGAGAGAGGGCAGTCAAGTGCCTCCCAGGAAGCAGTGTGTGGAGGAATGGGAAACAGATCTGTAGGATTACTACAGCAATAGCTAGGAGGGAGCAACGGGATGTCATTGTTCACCAAGGGACTGACCTGGCTAGGAGAAGGGTGGAGTTAGCCAGAGTCCAGGAGGATTTCAGGAAGCTGGGGGAAAATCTGAAACAGATAACATGCTCCATCTCATTCTCGTAGGTGCTATCTGTCCAGGGCACAGGGGAAGGTAGGGCACTCCACATCTGTACCTTCAACTCCTGGTTGAAGGTTTGGTGTGGAAGGGAGGTTTTTGGCTTCATAGGGGACTGGGGCCTGACCTGGGAAGATGTGAGCTTATATATGGAGGATGGCCTGCATCTGTCCGAGAAGAGGACTGTGGTCCTTCATGAGAAGTTTAAATGTTTCAGCTGTAAGCATTTAAACTGGCCAAGGGGGAGAGCCAGGATGGTCAGGAGGCCTAGGAACATCCCCCATGGGAACATGCAGGAACGTAAGTTGACTACAGGAACAGCTAAAGAAGGCAGGAGGGCCAGGCAGGTGCAGAATGTATAATGAGTGATACGGTGGGGTGCAAGAGCATATAGAAAAGGAAACCAGGGTGTGGGAAGATCCTGGAGAGGGAGAACAAGAGCAGAGGGAGGGCAGATTGTACAACATGGAAGATCATGCTAACGAATGCCCGTAGCCTAGGAAATAAGATTCCAGACCTGGAGGCCTTGTTGGCAGATGCAGACCTTGATATAGCAGCAATAACAGAGATGTGGTACTCTGCTAATCATGGCTGGAAAGTAAGTGTACCAGGGTATACACTGTTCAGGAAGGACAGGGAGGGTAAAAAGGGTGGGGGAGTGGCCCTGTACATCAGAGATGGTATAAAGGCTACAGAAGTTCAGGGAAGACAGGGGGAGGCCAAGGTAATGTGGGTCACCCTGTAGTCAGGGAATGAAGCAGCAATATGCACATGGGTGATCTACAGACCTCCAGCACAGAGGGAGGAAGTAGACAGGGAACTAGTTGAGAACATACATAACATGGCAGCTAAAGGTGAAGTTCTAGTACTGGGGGATTTCAATATGCCGGATGTGGATTGGGCCACCCAGGTGGATGTTTCAACCAGAAGCTCAGCCATCCTAGAATCCCTGCAGGGGGTTGGACACAGGCATCTGGTGCATGAGCCAACCAGGGACAAGTCAATTCTGGACTTGGTATGGACCAATGGGAACAGAGTCAAAGAAATACAGGTGGAAGGATAGCTGAGACCCAGTGACCACCACATGGTGTGATTCAGCATGGAGACATGGACTCAATTAAGCCACACAAGGGCAAAAGTATTAGATTTCAGGAGTGTCGATTTTACTGAAATGCGTAGATGTATACAAGCAGTCCTGGGAAAGGGAAGGGTAATGAGAGGGTGGAAGAACAATAGGAGGAACCGAAAGGAGTCATAGTGGAGATAGCAAACCAATGCATTAGGATAATGGCCAAAGGGAAAAGAAGAAGGAAACCACTATGGTTCTCCAAAGAGGTTGGGGACATAGTCAGGGCTAAAAGGCTGAGTTTCAGGTAATATAAGGGGAGGAGGACAGAGAGGTATACATTGAATGTCTAAGGGAATCAGGGAAGGCTGTTAGGAGGGCAAAGGCACAGACAGAAGATGGTTTAGCACGGTCTGTAAACAAAGGAGATAAGGCATTTTATAGGTACATCAGTGAAAGAAGAAAAACAGGGGGACGGGATTGTAAGGCTCAAAGGGAAGAAGGGAGTATAAGGAGGGGGATCTGGACAAGGCAGAAATACTGAACAAATACTTCTGCTCAGTATTCACTAAGGAGGGGGAGGGTCAAGGACCACAGTTGGGTTGCAGAGCCTATGGGGGGGGGGCAGAAGTGAACACCAGCCCATTCACAATGGAGAGAGTTCTGGAAGAACTCACAAAGCTGAAGGTGGATAAGGTCATGTAGCCAGACTGCATCCACCTGAGGATATTAAAGAAGCTGCTAAGGGAATTAGCAGCACCTCTGGTGGCCCTGTTCACAGAGTCACTCAATGCAGGTGTCGTTCCAGAGGACTGAAGGAGGGCACATGTAGTCCCACGGCACAAAAGTGGAAGTAGGAAGGAGGCAGGGAACTACAGGCCAGTCAGCCTCACCTCAGTGGTGTGAAAGATCATGGAGACTGCCAAAAGAAAGGATAGTGGCACATATGGAATCCAGAGGTGCTCAGGTTCTGAGGCAACATGGATTCACAGCAGTAAGATCATGTCAAACGAACCTAATAGATTTTTTTGATTGGGTGACTAGAGAAATAAATCAGGGAGGGGTGGTAGACATTGCCTACCTAGATTTCAACAAAGCCTTCAACACTGTCCAACATATAAGGCTGATTAACAAGATGGGTAGTCTGGGCATGAGAGACAAGGTGGTGAACTGGGTTAAGAACTGGTTAACAGACAGGAGACAGAAGGTGGTAGTAAATGGGGTACAATCTGGGGAGGGGGGTGACCAGTGGGGTACCATGGGCATCAGGATTAGGACCAGTCCTGTTCAATGTCTTCATTAGTGACATTGTAGAGGGACTGAAAGGAAAGGTCTGCCTGTTTGCAAATGACACCAAGATCTGTAACAGGTTAGAAACTCCAGAAGGGGTGCAGAAAATAAAGAGGGACTTGGAGAAGCTTGAAAGATTGTCGGAGATGTGGCAATTGAGGTTCAATGCAAAGAAGTGCAAAATAATGCACCTGGGTAGCGGGAACCCTGGGGAGAGCTACAGGTTGGGGGGAGAGGAGCTGACTGTCACCAAAGAGGAAAGGGACCTAGGGGTTATCATCTCTGATGACCTTAAGGTATCATTGCAGTACACAAAGGCAATAGGGAGGGCAAGTGGCATGCTGAGGTGCATAGGCAGGGGTATCACTAACAGGGGGCAGGAGGTGGTGATGCCATTACATAAAACATTGGTAAGGCCTCACCTGGAGTACTGAGTGCAGTTCTGGAGGCCACACCTGCACAAGGTCACAGAAAAAGTAGAGATTACCCAGAGAAGGGCAACAAAGTTTGTGCAGGGCTTGCACCACAAAACATTTGAGGAAAGACTAAGGGACCTCAATATGTACTCATTGGAGGAGAGAAGACGGTGGGGGGACATGATTAAAACTTTCAAGTACCTCAAGGGCATAAACAAGGTGCAGGTGGGGGACCTTTTCCAATGTAGAAAAAGTACTAGAACAAAGGGGCACAATATGAAATTGGAAGGGGGTAGATTAAGAGGTAATGTGAGGAAGTTATTCTACACAGAAAGGGTAGTCGAGTTTGAATAATCTGCCACAGGAGTTAATGGGGGCAAGTACAGTGGAGAGGTTTAAGCATGCCTGGGACAAGCACAAGGGAAGCTTGACAGGAGAGGGAGTGATGAAAAGCCATTGATCACATAGGGTCAGTGGCCACTTACAATGTACAGGGCCTACAGGCAGACTGGATGGGTCTAATGGTCCTTATCTGCCGACAATTTCTATGTTTTCTATGTTTCAATGTTTCTGTTCTGTGGGTGAAGCAAACCACCAGAGAGCAGCAGATCACAATCTTCCTGGCATCCCTATTCTCAGAGGGTGTGGTCCTACGAAGCATATTCTGAGTTGCTGGGGTCTTTGTGAGGGGTCCCCCTTGTGGGAGAGGTGAACTGTGGAGGCCTTTGGAGGCTGAGACTGTGTAGCTGCATGCATCATGAGTGCATGTAAATAAGCATACTGTATGACTATGGCCATCTTTTGCCAAGACCTTGTAAAGTGTGTTTGTCCATGGGGGAAAAGAGAAAGTGGGGTCTGTCTATTCAATACCCTGACCTACTGGAGGGCTATGTTTTGCACCATAGTTACTGTACAGCAAGATCGACTTTTTTGTTAGTTTAATATGAGCTATTGTACAAAGATGTTTTGCCAACACCAATCTCTGTACGTCATTGCAGGATGAAGCAGGGGCCACATGGTTGCTCTTTATGAGGTGCCTGCTAATGAGTTGTCCATGGGTGGGATTAACCATTTATGTGAAATGGTACCAGGTGTCATAGTGACTGATGGAACAGGGCTTCACAGTGACCCCTATGATTAAGTTTGGGTAGTTGCTGCCCACCACATATGCAAGAAATACCTTGCACAGAACTTCACTGTAATTTATTGTGAAGTATCCTCAGAACAAGTGGTACAGTATTAAGACATGCCTAGTCTGCTTTTGTCTTACAGGCTGTTTATAAGAAGGACATTTGGGCTCTGAAGACGTCGGAGTCTTTAGATCCTGCTGATGCTGCTGTTGGCCTATATTTACACTATGTCCCATTGACCTTTTATCATTCCTCACTTTATTTTGTTGAATACAATTAATGTACAGTATATTTTTTACATAGTGCTTTATATCTTCCTGTTTATAAACACATTGCTGTTTATTTCGCTCTGTGACATACTCAGTATTGAAATGGTAGAAACGGCATCTGCTGACGCCAAGGCCTTCTGGGTACCTTTGCACCTGGCAATCTGTTTAATGTGGCATACTCATAATTGAGTGCTTTAGGCAGACACAACATCCCTTCAACCCACTGAGTCATATCATGTATATAAATTGAAGAGATTCAACACACATCCTTTATTTTTTTTTTCTTTTTTGAGGTACTGTGTTTATGGCTGGGACACTCTGTCATTTCTAAATACAGATCATTCTATGAGGCCCACTATTTATCTCCCACCCCAAAATACACAAAAGCCTTGAGTCACTCCTGGTCACCCGATTATCTCAGGTATTTACTTGCTCACTGACTTGCTTACTGAACTACTTTCACGGTATGTGAACTACTATAGCATATCCAGCTAAGCAGCCTGAGGTCACACAGAAGGGATTCCATGGAGGCACCGGCTGTGCTTATAGATAGCCACATTGAGGAGACATACTCCCTTGTCACCCTCAATGTGGAATCTCTGTACTCAACCCCCCTGGACCAAAGGGCAACTGCTAACCCACCAACTGAATTTCTGGTACAGGTTGCTAGCTTCATCCTGGAATGCAATGCTCTCCTTTTTTTAGAAGATTTGTTCCTGCACATCAGTGGCACAGCCATGGGGGCAACATTTGCCCTGAACTTCATAAATCTTTACTTAGCCTATGTGAAGAAAGTGTATTGCCACAAATGCCATCAGGAGGAGGGTTCCATGCTACACATGATATGGACATGTCTGGGCACAGTCTCCTTTTGGCAAACTATCAGTCAAACCCTTCTTTCCTTTTTTGATCCTGTAAATTATTTCACAATAGACATATGTGTCATAGGTAATTACTCTACTATTAAGTCTTCCCAACCCATGGCCTATATGGCTCTGGTATCTGCGGTAGTCAAACTTCTTTTGTTGAGACAGTGGACCAGTGATTCTGCCCCAACGAGGCGAGAATGGAATCAAGAAATGTTCTCAGCTTTAAATGCTGAAAGGGCCATCGCAATCCAGAATCACAATTTATTAAGGTTCCGTGCCTTGTGGGAGCCCATTAAGCGGTATCTCGCCGGGTGGTGAAAACATCCAAGATGGACAGAGTATTTAGCTCTCACCCTTTACAGGATGTGGGGGGACTAGTTTTAAAATTGTAGAGCGTTTCAAGCACTGCTTACTATGTTATTACTTTCCTACACAAATTATGAAAAGTTGTCCAATCATTGGGTGGGGGGCAGGGAGGTTGGGGAGGTAGGTTTGTCTTTGGAGGGATTGGGGAGGAGTCTGACATGATAAACCTACACCTGTTCATGGCATTTTGGTCTTTATTAGAATGTGGGTTTTCCTTGCCGGGGTGGGGGATTTATATTTCTTGCATCTTGTATGACATTCTGTTTTGAGACTGCCTAATTTAGTTTATTTATGTATACACATAATAAAGTAAAATTAATTGCAAAAAGAAAAGAATGTGTATGGCAGAACAGAAAATTAATTTTAAAGTAAAATTGTGCTACTGAGAAGGTATAGCAATGCTATACCAATGATGTGGTATGGGGGCATCACAGACCTTAAATCATTTGTAAGGGAACTTGAAGGTTCAAACACAAACCTCTCATTTGCTGTAACACACAGTCTGGAGGTCATATCCTTCTTGGACATCCAGATACTAAAGAACCAAGAAGAAGAAGTGGACACAGACCTATTTTGCAAGCCCACTGACAGAAATATGGTTCTGCTAGATAGTTAGTTCTTGTCACCCATGCCACACCATCAAATACATACCCACCAGTTAGTTTTTCACAGTACATTGAAACTAAAGCACAGATACCATTTCTAAGAGCAAAGCTACAGACCTAAGAGAGAGATTCAAAAGAAGGGAGTATAGTGAAGATGATAATAGCAGGGATAGAGAGACTGACAGATGCACTGCTTAGGGTGTTATCCACAGTCTACAGCCCACCCCATAACCTAAAACATAGATTCCTAGCCTTCTGCCTGGTGCCCACAGGTGTGGGATATGTAAATACTGTGAGGCTGTCACAGTTAGTAGCACTTTTGTTAATCCAGCCACTGGCGAACCCTTTAATGCCTGAAGGTTCATCAACTGCGGCAGCACATGTAGTGTACATGGCTACACATGGGTGTGAGGCTTCTTATATAGGCCGTACAAAATGCAAGTAAAAGAAGAGGATAGGGGACTACATGCAAGTAATCTTGCATCACAATGATGAGTCTGCAACCCACAGCATGCAGTCCCAGGGCTCAATTCTTGAAGGTTGACGGAGGGCTTTCACAAGCCCTGTATCAAACCCTGCGTTGCCTCGAACAGTTTATTGCATGGTGCGCTCGATTCTGATAGGCCGCATGCCTTTGCAACACTACCCTTTTCACAGTGGCTTGCGCCAAGTGCTTGGCACAAACCCCATAAAACGGTCTGTAAAGTTAGACCAGCAAAAGCTGGTCTAACTCACCACATGTGGTACATGGGGGTGGGGCTCGGAGATTAAGAATCCCGATTGCCAGCCCTGGGAATGCCACAAGCCCCATGCGCCTTGTGTTTGACACACCTGGGGCTTGTGGCATTCAAATCCTTTTGAAAACTGAGCCTCCAGTCTCCAGATTTGCAGAAATGGGCATTCACTGGCATGGAGAAAGCTTCCATCAGACCCAGGGGTGGAAACATTGATGTCTTACTTGTCCAACACAAGCCTTTTTGGATTTTTCAAAGAAGAGCATTTAACCACCCAGGTATGAATGACTACATAGAGGTGATGACACTGCTAATTGTTGATGTATTGTTTATTGGTTTGCTGATTCTCAGCTGCTTGTATAGGTTTAGCTTTAACTAGCACTAACTAGGATACAACTGGATGCTGTCAGTGATACTTTTTGAACACTGTCTTTATTGTTCATGACCTGTGTTTGAATTAATGCTATCACTAGCGATAAGTCTTATCTCCATTTAAGCCAAAATTCAAACTGCACAACATGTGCAGTCAGGATTTGAGGTTGATTGCATTACTAAGACTTGAGTGTGCGACAACACTGGCCCTGTGCTGGCAGCATCTGTTCCCTCTGGTTATTTAGTATTACATTGCCCGAAGAGGGATCATAGAGGGGGGGTGGGGTAGCCATCAGGTTTAGATCTGCTGTGGGCCTCACTGCATTCCCAGCTAGAACACCAGTGTACTTTGAATGTGTGGTTGCCAAGTGCGCCTTGGGAATCAGTAGCAGGATAATCCTCATCTACTGACCTGTGGGGGTTGGTGAGAGCCTTTTCCTACAGGAGCTGGCAGACTTCATTGCCAGACAGGTGTTGGAGTCCCATGGGATTCTGGTCCTGGGGGACTTTAATGCCTGGATCAATGATGAATCCAGTTGTTTTGAGCAAGAGCTCCTCTAGCTGATGAATTCGCTGGGATTGTCACACATGGTTACCTCCAAGATGCACATACATGGCCACATTTTGGACCTGGTCTTCTCATGTGGGCTTGACATTACAGTGGTCATGACTGATCCAGTCTGTTGGTCGGATCATCATGCAGTTGAGTTCCTATGTGGGGCCCCTGTCAAATAACTGCTACTACAGAGACTATCCGGAGTTGTCCGAAAAATAAATTGGAGCCTCGCCAGCTCCAGGAGTTCCTGGATGTCTCGAGCTTGTTGCTAGTTTGTGCTCAGGGTTCAGAAGCTGGTGTGGAGTCCTATAACATGGCATTGACCAATGCCCTGGACCTGACTGTACCTTTCAACGTTCGCCCCTTAACCTCCTGACATTGCTCACCTTGGTACTGTGTTGAGCTGTGTCAGTTGAAGACTAACAGGCATAGGTAGGAGCATGCCTGGAGGTCTCTCTCTGAGAGGGACAAGATGGCACTGAAGTTCCATTGTTTTGAGTATCAGCAGGCAATCAATCTAAAGAAGATGGAGTTTCTGTCTCGCTTGATTGCTGCAGCTGGAAATCACCTAGCTGTGCTCTTCCACACTGTAGGCAGTTGGCTGAATCCCTCCTATCTGCAGTCCGGAACAGCTTTTTCCACAGAAAAGTGTGAGAAGTTCAGGTGCTTCTTTGCTGACAAGGTGTCCTCTATCAGGGTGTGTATTGCCTTCTCTGGTCTATCCTTTGCTGGAGGGGATCAGTCTGTTAGTGTAGATCTTCAGCAGAGGTGGAGTGAGTTTTGTACGGTTTCAGCAGGTGAGGTCCCCTATGTGCTCACCAGCTTTATTTATTTATTGGAATCTTGGATAACAACATAGAGCTAAAAGCTCATTTACAAAGTTTCCATGTCGTAAGGCAATAGACAAGGTATGTAGACATTACAAAACAGATGGGGTATATACAGCAGGTACTGTAAGTACATTATGGTATATACAGATACAGATTCAAGCAAGTACAGATAAAATACATCAGTTAGGAGAGGTCAACTTTATTGCAACAGTACTAAGAGCATACCTAAGGTGGACAAGCAATTTATAGTGGTAGCTGAGCTTTAGAGCATGCAGGTAGAGTTATGAAGGGTCAGAAGTGGTGGTGACTAAAGGAGAGAGGACAGAATAGATGAGAGCAGGGGAGGGTGGGAAGAGAGAAGAGGGTGACAGAATAAGGGGTTTAGTAGTCAGGGGTGGGATTGGATGAGAATCTACAGGGTTATGTAAATAGGTGATAGGGCATGGCTGGGCAATGTGGGGAAAGGGATAAGGAAAGGGTTTTAAAGTGGGGGGTGAGGTGAGGGGAAACCATGGGGTGAAATTTAGGGATTAATATTTGTGGAAAAGAAAGCAGGAGTGGGGGATAAAGAGGGGACATGGGGTAAGTGCTCAGTGGGTCACACCAGGGATGAGAGGAGAGGAAATCAGGGGGGGCAGATGGGTGCTATGCAGGACAGATAAGCTGTCAATGACAGTAGGATTATGCACAGGTGATGCAGTCACAGTTACTAAGAGTGGCCAGGTACTGCAGCAGCTTGGTCTTAAATGGGCGCAGTTTCAATTCCTCAATCAGCTCAGAGTTAAGGGAATTTAGCCAGAAGGGGGCCTTGTATTTGAAGGACCATTGCCCTAGTGAGGTCCAGCAGAATGGGATAAAGAAGGCAGCTTTACTCGACCCCCTAGTTAGTCTGAAGGAAGTGGAGTTTCTTAGCGGTTGCCTCACTCCAAGGGGAGCAAGACCTAGGGTGGATTTTTTAGCTAGTAGACAGACTTGGTACTGAATTCTGCTATTCAGGTTTAACCAACCAGTGCTTGAGTATAATTCACAAGTGTGAGTCAAACGGTCCACACCCAGGACTAGTCTGCAGGCTTTGTTTAAGGCAATCTTGATTCACCTAAGTGCTGTATCAGTACTGGCTCTATAGACTACCAGTCCATAATCTATGATAGCGAGCACGGAGCTTTTAACTTCAAGCTTGATGGTTCTTTCGGTGAGGCACTGCCTATGCTGGTAGAGCTGACCTAGTCTGGCACTAGCTGCCTTGGTAACATGGTCTATGTGCTGGCTGTAGGAGAGAGAACTGTCAAGGTAGACACCAAGGTACTTGAAGGTGGTGACCATTTCGAGTGTATCAAACTTGTTATTGTAGATATTGAGGTAATGTGACATATGACGGTTTTGATGGGAGGCAAACAACATACTGTAGTTTTAGTCTTAGTGTAGTTGAGCAAGAGTTTAGACTGAAGGAATCATTTTTCCACAGCAGTAAAGTCATCATGCATGCCTTTTTCCAGCTGTTCCATAGTAGAGTGACACGTCAAGAAAACAGCATCATCTGCATATAGAAGGATCTTATTCTGGCAGATTTTGGGGAGTTCATTTAGAAACAGGTTGAACAGCAGGGGGCCTAAAATGGAACCTTGGGGCACCCCTGTGTTGACATGCTGATTAGTGGATAGAACGTCAAGAATCTTGACGTGCTGGGTCCTGTTAGAGAGGCACTGTAACTCTGGAACCAGCCTAGAGAGACAGAGGATATACCAATGTTAGAGAGTTGTGTGTGAAGTAAGTCGTGGCTGACCGTGTCGAAGGCCTTGGTCAGGTTGATGAAAGTGACCCCCACCAGCATCTCACCAGCTGTGCTCTGGACCCAGGTCCAATGTGGCTTGTCATCAACTGCTTGGATTTCCTGGGTTAAGTGTTCGCTGAGATCATAAATGGATCTTTATGTGAAGGTTCTTTTCCTTCGGCCTTGAAAGAGGCTGTGGTGAGGCCCCTCCAAAAGAAACCATCTTTAGACCCTGATGTTCTCTCGAACTATAGGCCTCTCTCTTCCTTTCCATTTTTGGGGAAGATTATTGAGAAGGTGGTGGCTGACCAATTAGTTGAGTATTTGGAGAGTTTGTCCATCTTTGCACCTCTCCAATCATGTTTCTGGCTCCGGCACAGCACTAAGATGGCTCTGGACAGGGTGGCATATCATCTTTTCATGGCAAGGGACAGAGGGCAATGTACCATCTCGGTGCTTTTGGACCTGTCCTCAGCTTTTGACATGGTAGATCATGGGCTGCTGTTGGATCACCTGCGGAACTATGTGGGTGCCACTGATACAGTTTTGTGTTGGTTTAGCTCATATTTAACCAGAAGATCACAGCATGTAGTCCTTGAAAACATTTCCTCTGGACTTTTTGTGTTGCCTTGTAGTATTCCACAGGGTTCTATTTTGACCCCTCGGTTGTTCTCTGTGTGCATGCTGCTGCTGGGGGAGATCATTAGGTGGTACAATGTGGGGTTTCATTGCTATGTGGATGATACCCATTTGTACCTGTCCTGTGCCCCACGTGACCTCTCCACCTCAGTTACGCTGAGCCAGTGTTTGGCTGAGATAAATGACTGGATGTCTGCAAACCAGTTATGTCTCAACCCCAGCAAGGCAAAGGTTATGGTGATCCAGCCAGCCATGGGGGTGTTTCAACTGATGGGAGGTTGCTCACCCCAACCGTTCATGGGCAGCCTCTGTCGGTGGTGAGTGTGGTTAAAGATCTTGGTGTTTTTCTGGCCAACCAACTGACCTTCGAACAACAAGTGTCATCAGTTGTTCGACACAGTTTCTTTCATCTATGTAACATCACCAGGATCCAGCCGGTCTTGACGCCTGATGACCTGGCTATGGTCATTCATGCTTTCATCACCAACATACTTGATTACTGTAATGCTTTATACCTAGGGTTGTCTGGAGGTTTGATACATCGACTGGAGCTAGTGCAGAATGCTGTGGCCAGGATATTGACAGGTGCCTCTTTCAGGGATCATGTCTCTCCTGTTTTGCATGCTCTGCCCTGGCTGCCTGTGAGCATGTGCATCACCTTCAAGATTTGCTTGTTGACATATAATGCTCTACGTGGTTTGGGACCTGACTACCTTAAAGAACTCCTAATTCCCTATTGACCTCTCCATCCCTATACTCCACTGAGGCTGACTTGCTTGTGGTGCCTCCTTCTCATCTTAACAGATTGGGCAACAGAGCCTTTGGAACTGCTGCACCAGTGCTCTGGAACTCTTTGCCACATTACATACATGCAGCCAGCTCAGAGGAGGCCTTTAAAGCCTCTTTAAAACATTTTAGTTTGAAACAGCTTTTACCTTTATTTAATTACTGTTTTTAATTCTTGGGGGTTCTGTTTTTACTGTAAAGTTCTCTGAGCCTATGGATAGGGTGCTATATAAATAACATTTGCCATGCCTTGCCTTGTACGTAGCTAAGCATTAGCCGTAATCTGAGACCAGCTGTATCCCAAGGTTTACTGTCTGCTTTAGGAGAAATACGTTTTTTGGGCTAATGAATATTGATTCTGGCTATGTTGTTTCTAAATCATGAACAGCATGTATTCAATCAACTAGTGCATATAACAATTACTGAAGTTAATGTTTTTTGCTTGATACGCGTGTATAATCACTAGTTTGCATTGTGTGTTACTGTTCCCTTGCCACTGCTGTTACTTTAAGAAGCTTCTTTAAATGCAGTCAGTTTCAAATAGCTGATAGTCAAAGCAGAGGAGTGTGAAATGTCAAGACGTCACGGCACATCTCCCTTGTTTTACCTGTTTTCGCCAAATGTTGTGTATTCCCATTCCCACAGTAAGCCTGATGCAGCTGCAGAAGCAGTCCTGGTGTCTTATTTTCCTGACCCCTGTAAGAAGCGCCAGTTCACTTGTCTCAAGTGTTTGCTGCTGGCTTGGGCTGCTACATCATGACCCTGTGCAGTTTTACAGTTCAGTGATTAAAAATGGCCATAGCAGGTGAGGTCCCCACTGCACCCAGGTACTGGGAACTTCATTACTACTATGAGGGGGTTTGATGATACTGTACTTGGATACTGGGGATTATTGGCATGCATTGTTCATGTTCTCCTAAGTGACTATTTTATTTATTTAGTTTTTGTCAACCAGGTAAGTGCATTAGACAATATTTTTTATTATTTTTATTTTAAACATATTTTAGCAGATATGCAAGCAAAGCCCAGTGTAGCTCATTTCCAGCTGCAACATTGTGGGGTTGGGGGTGGTGGTAGAAGAGAGTAAGAGGGATGAAACATAGAAACATAGAATCTGATGGCAGATAAGGACTGCTTGGCCTACCTAGTCTGCCCATTTCCCTACCTAACGGATAAGCTGCAGATCCTAGTTAACCAACAACCTACTTCCTCCTACCCCCACTAGAATTGCCTTATGTCTGTCGCATGCATTCTTGAATTCCCCCAATGTTTTGGACTCTACGACCTCCTCAAGAAGGCTGTTCCATGTACCCACAACCCTCTCTGTGAAGAAATACTTCCTCACATTACCTCTGAGCCAACCCCCCTCTGTCTTCAAATTGTGCCCCCTAGTTTTTGCACATCTCTTTTTCTGAAAGATGCTACCCTCATTGACTTTGTTGATTCCCTTGAGGTATTTGAAAGTTTCTATCATGTCCCCCCCCCTCCTTTCCTCAAGGCTACACATCTTTAGTTCCTTTAGTCTTTCTTCATATGTCTTCTGATGCAGACCCTGCATCATTTTGGTTTCCCTCCTCTGGACAGCCTCCACCCTGTCTATGTTTTTGTGGAGATGAGGTCTCCAGAACTGTACACAGTACTCCAGATGTGGTCTTACCAACTGTCTGTACAGAGGGCCAACAACTTCCGGTTTTCTGCTGGTGATACCTCTCCCTATACATCCCAGTATTCCCCCAGCCCTCCCTACTGCCATCTCACATTGCTTGCTAACCTTAAGGTCATCTGATATGATTACCCCCAGGTCCCTTTCCATTTTTGTGGTTGTTACTAACCCCATTGTGTAATCTTCCCCTGGTTTTTGTTTCCAGGTGCATTATTTTGCACTTCCTTGCATTGAACCAAGCTGCCATACTTGACCATTCCTCCAACCTTGCAAGTCCCTTCTCATCCTTTCTACACCTCCTTGTGTATCAACCCTGTTGCAGATCTTTGTGTCATCTGCAAAGAGGCATACTTTTCCTTCCAGTCCCTCTGCAGTGTCACTTATAAAAACATTAAAAAGGACTGGACCCAGTACTGAACTGTGCAGTACCCCACTAGTAACCCCTCTTTCTTCAGGGTGGACTCCATTTATAATTACCTTCTGTGTCCTGTTGTCTAGCCAATGTTTTACTCAGGCTACCACCCTGGGACCCACTCCCAGGATGGTTAATTTAATTATTAATCTTTTGTGTGGGACTGTGTCAAATGTCTTGCTAAAGTCTAGGTAGGCCATGTCCACAGCCCCTCCCTGGTCTACTATTTTGGTCATCCAGTCAAAGAAATCAATTAGATTTGTCTGACATGACCTTCCCACTGTAAACCCATGCTGCCTTTGTTCCTGTGCCCCACTGGCCTCAAGGTATTTAACAATTCTTTCCTTCAGAAGTGATTCCATCACTTTCCCTACCACAGAGGCCAAACTGACAGGTCTGTAGTTTCCTGCCTCTGTCTTGCTCCCATTTTTGTGAAGGGGAATCACATTTGCCTTCCTCCAGTCCTCAGGTACCACACCATCCTCCCATGAGTTGTTAAAAAGGCTAGTCAGTGGTGTCACTAGTTCTCCCTTTAATTCTTTTAGAATTCTGGGTGAATTCCATCAGCCCTATTGCTCTGTCCACCTTCAGTTTAGGCATTCTTTCCAGAACCCTTTCTTCTGTGAAAGGACTGAGATTGACCCCCCATCCAGAGTGCTTCTGTTAATTGGATTAGGCACCTCCCCCTCCTCCTCTATTGTGAATACTGAGCAGAAGTATTTATTCAGTATCCCTGCTTTTTCACTGTCCCTCTCTGCCTACCCACTGTCCATTCTATTCAGCCTCACTATCCCTCCCTTTGTCTTTCTATGCTCCCTGATGTACCTATAAAAGGTTTTATCCCCCTTCTTAACTGAGTTGGCTATCTTTACCTCAGTTTGGACCTTTGTTATTCTGACTTCCTTCCCTACTTCCTTCTGCCTTAACTGGTACAGGTCTCTGTCCTGCTCCTTTTGTGTTTCCTTATACTTCCTAAATGCTATCTTTTTCTCCCTAACCTTCTCCGCCACTCTTTTGAGAACCATTGTGGCTTTTTATTTAATTTTGATTTGTTTATTTGCTTCACACAAAGGCTTGTTGCCTCTGTGATGGCAGTTTTGATGTTTCCCCATTGTCGCTCCACCCCTCCTTCTAGCCTGTTTGCTAGCGCTTTTCTAAGGCACTCTCCCATCTTGCCAAAGTCAGCCCTCCTAGAAGTCCAGTGCCCTCAGTTTTGTATGGCTTGGCTCTGTAGCTGAGTTTATCGTGAAATACACTGGTGGTCACTTGTTCCCAGATGGTTACCCACTTCTAGGTCTGAGATCATCTCACTGTCCCCATTTGAGAGTACGAGGTCTAAGATTGTTCCCTCATGAGTGGGTTTCAAAACTAGCTGTCTGAGGTATGCCACCTCTAGGACATAGAGAATGGTCCTGCTCTTGGATGTGGCTGCAACAAAGATGCTCCAGTTAACATCTGGCATATTCAGTTCCCCCAGCAACAGTATCTCCCCTTTCTCTGCCATCCTAAGGATACCCTCTATCATATCCTTGTCCATTCCCTCCCCTAACATGGGGGTCTGCATACAACCCTTGTGCAGATTGTGGTGCCATTTCCAGTCTCTAAGGTGACCCACAGTGCCTCGTGTCCTCCCTGTTTACTTTTTTGTTCCATTGCTTTTATCCCTTCTCTTACATAGAGAGCTACTCCTCCACCTCTTCTACCCTCCCTGTCACTCCAGTAGGTTGTGTACCCTGATATGTCAATGCCGAATGTTGTCATGCTGGCATTGGCATTGGTAGTGCAGGAGTTAGAGAGATGCATAACAGGAATAGCAGTGAAGTATTGAAATGACACCAACCCCAACCCCACCCTGCAGAGACTGACAGTCTTTGGAGTGTGCCTTTGGTTGTTGGCCATACGCTAATGCCATTTTGCCTTACCCTATTCTGCAGACACTGACAAGTGTGGTGGTGAGCCTTGCTGTCTTTGGGCCTTACGCTCACCCCATTCCATAAGGAAATACACTGAGATGGGTGCAGTATAGGAGAATGAGGTGAACTCTGGGGCCGAAGACTCCAAGGCACACCTCAATGCCTGTCACTGGCTGCAGGGAGGGGTTGGGGGTAAAATGGTATGAGGATTACAGCCGATGATCCCAAGCACACCCTTGATGCCTGTCAGTCTCTACAGAGTGCGGCATCATGGAGAGAAACCCTAATCCCTGGGTGTTTGTTGGTATTTTCACTCTAAATTTTTAACATGGGCTATTTGTGACCCCACCTCATAAACAGTGGCACTATTAGTTTTTTAGCCAAAAGGTGATTTTGCACAGTGACTGCGCCATTTGGCACTACAGTTGAGAAAACACATTTTGGGCAGGTTGTGAAAAATGACATCTGTACTGTTCATGAGGAGGTTTAAAAAAATGGCAATGTTGAAAATCTGGAGTGGAAATAAGAAAAATTGGTGAAGTCATGAGTGTGCATAGAAACTACGCAACGCACACCCATAATGCAATTATTTGGGGAATTTTTTGAACCACATTTTAACATAGCCATTTTGGGACCTCCCTTCATGAACAGTGGCACTGTGATTTTATTAATCTGTCCCGACAGTTGATTTCCCACAGCGACCACACCATTGTGCACTACAGGTGTGAAAACACATTCTGGGCAGGATTTGAAAAATGACAGCTGTATTGTTCATAAGGAGGTGTAAAAAATGGTAATGTTGAAAATCTGTAGTGAAAATATAAAAAATTGTCGAACTTATGAGTATGCATGGAAACTGCGCAACACACGCTCATAATGCAGTAATTTTGGGGAATTTTTTCACCAAATTTGCAACATGGGCTTCTTGCAACTCCACCTCATGAACGCATGCACTGTCATCTCATTACTCAGTCCTGAAAGATGATTTCACAGTCACTGCACGGAATCACCTTTCCGGACCAAGTAACAAAATGACAGTGCCACTATTCTTGAGGTGTGGGACAGTAGAGCAAGATATGTCAGCTGCCAGGCTTAGAGCTGTTCCTCACATCACACCTACTAACATCAGGTGAACAATCTTCTAATAAAACAAAGGGAAACTAAAAAGTACCTCAGATATAAAAGGTAATGGTTGGCTGCTTTTATAATCTATTATTAGTTTTAGGCAGTACATTAGCTCTTTAAATATCTGCCTGACAGTTTTTTTTTAGAATGCATGGAATTTTAGATGGATCTTCTTTTTTCCCATTCTAGATTATGGATCTGCTGTGCCTTCTTGTAGTGAAGCTCCAGCCTCAGGTTTTCTAGCAGTTAATCAAGGGTCTTAGAATGTTTGTGAGCCAATCAAGACTGGAACTTTGTGTTTGCCCTTTTTATGTTTGCCTGCACGCATATGCAAGAAACATAGTGCCATCATATGAGTTTTCCAGAGGTGTGTCAGCCTCTTCCAATTCAGTCAGTGTGTTTGCAGGCATGGTCACAGAACAACAATCACTGCTCCAGCTGTCTATGACAGCTGAAAATGCAGTGGCATACAGTTGAAAGGGAGAGCTCCACTTGAGTGAGCAGAGCTCTCCTCCCCACACACACACACACACACGCGCACGCATGCACACTGCGTGCTCATGTGCCTTCCCCTCCTCCCACACTGTACAGCTGACGGTGACCAATCCTCGCCGGCCGCTGCACGCCCCTCAAAGAGTCCAGCGCCATGCTGGGAGCCCACCCCCAGCATGGCAAAATGATGTTATGTCAACAGGGGTGTTCAATCCCCATCGCTCCATTGTCTCCCTCCCCGGTACAGGGTGCCACGCTAGTAGCCACCCCAGCATGGCAACAGATGCCATAGCCAATGGGGGTGTCCAATCCCCCATCGGCCCATGCCCCCAGTCGCTCCTTCTGCCACGCTGGGAGCCCACCCCAGCGTGACAAATGTCCCATGTCATCGCGAAAAAACAAAACCTGAAAAGCAAAACGGTCCTCGCAGTGTTGCACCACCCGCGCCACCCACTGTGCACCCTGCCTCCACCCCTCACCCCATACTTACCTCCGAGTCCGCGCGACGATCTTCGTGGACCGGAACACGCCTGCACTCTTCAAAGCCGACCGCGAACTGAGAAAATGCCGTAAGCTGTATAATGGGAAAGATAGGGTTTTTTAACTTTGTTGCATATCTCAGGCATTTTTGGAATTTTTGCACCAAATTTTCAATACGGGGGTTCGAGACCCTCCTCATGAGTTCTTGCACTGTCATGCATGCTATCATCTGAAGGGTGATTTCGCAGCCACTGCGTGAAATCACCTTTCTGGAATGATTAATGAAATGACACTGCCAGTGTTCATAAGGTGGGCTTTCAAAATGCCTATTTTGAAAATTTGGTGGAAAAATTCCTAAAAATGACTGTTTTACGAGCGTGCGTTGCACAGTTCCTACACACGCTGGTAAGTTCACAAATTTTCAATATTTTCACTCCATATTTTCAGCATTGCCATGTTACCACACCTCCTTATGAGCAGTACAGTTGTCATTTTTCACATCTCGCCCACAACGTGTTTCTGCCCATGTAGCGCACAATGGCGCAGTCAGTGAGTGAAATCAATGTATGGGACACGTTAAGAAAATCACAGTGACACTGATCATGAGCAGAGGTGTTAAAATGGCTATGTTGAAAATTTGGTGAAAAAATTCCCAAAAATGACTGTTTTAGGAGTGCACGTTGCACAGTTCCTATGCACGCTGACAAGTTTGTGAATTTGTAATATTTGCACACCAGATTTTCAACTGTGCCATTTTACTGCACTTCCTTATGAGCACTGCAGCGACCATTTTTCACATCTTACCCAAAATGTGTTTCCGCACATGTAGCGCACAATGGTTCAGTTGGTGTGCGAAAACAATGTTTGGGACAGATTAAGAAAATCACACTGACACTGGTCATGAGCAGAGGTCTTAAAATGGCTATGTTGAAAATTTGGTGACAAAACTCCATAAAATGACTGTGTTATGAGTGAGCATTGCGCAGTTTCCATGCACCCTCGTAGGTTCATGAATTTGTAATATTTTCAGTCCAGATTTTCACCAGTGGCATTTTTCCAAACCTCCTTATGAACAGTACAGCTGTCATTTTCCACAACATGGCCGAAATGTGTTTTCACACTTTCAGTGCAGAGATGCATGGTCGCTGTGGGAAATCATTGCTCGGGACAGATAAAGAAAATCACACTGACACTGTTCATGATCAGAGGTCCCAAAATGCCTGTGTTAACAATCTGCTGCAAAAATCCCAAACTAGTTACATTACGGGTGTCGTTGCACAGTTTCTCATACTTCGTGACTTCACCCAGTTTTTAAAGATTTCCACAGCCGATTTTCAACATTGCCATTTTTACACCTCCCCATGAACAGTACCGCTGTCATTTTTCAAATCCTGTTCGGAATGTGTTTTTGCACCTGTGGTGCCAAATGCCATAGTCGCTGTGCAAAAGCAGTTTTTGGCTAACAAACTGATATTGCCACTGTTCATGAGGTGGGGGTCACAAAAAAACCATGCTGAAAATTTGGAATGAAAATACCAACGAATGCCTGAGGCCTTAGGGTTTCCGACCATGACGCCCCACCCTGTAGAGTATGATAGGCATCAGGGGTGTGACTTGGGATTCTTGCCTGTCATGCTCATACCATTCCACCCCCACCCAAGCCCTGCAGCCAGTGAGAGGCATCAAGGTGTGCCTCAGACTCTTCGGGCCCAAACTTCACCCCATTCTCCTATACCACACCCATCTTACTGTATTTCCTGATGGAATGGGGTGCTCATAAGGGCCAAAGTCCCCAAGGCACACCATGACACTTGTCAGTCTCTGCAGGATAGGGTGTGGTGAAATGGCGTGGTCGTTATGCCTAACAACCCAAAGGCACACCCCAATGCCTGCCACTCTCTGCAGGGTGATGGTGGGGTTGGCTTCAGTTCAATACTTCACTGCCTTTCCTATTATGCAGCTCTGTAACTTCTACACTACCAGTGCCAGTGCCAGCCAGCAAACATTCGGCATTGACAAATGCTTGTTATAAGTGCAACTGGCTGGTTGCACAAGTTCATTTAAAAAATCTCACCAAGACTAATAGCTAAAATAACACAATTGTTTTCTATGTTAAAGTTCTATATGAAGAAAGCTTTCAGGTAGGATTACTTTTTAAAGATTTATAGTTGACGCTTCTTGATTGTGAGGGAGTGTTAGTACAAGTCACATATTGAATTTTTATAATTATTCATCACTGATGAGACTGATGCACAGATCTCTAGTTCAGTGCAAGGCCAAGTGCCACCTCAGGAGCAGACTATAGTCCAGCTGAGGTCTGCTCCTGAGGGCTGCCATCTTGGGAACAGACCTCAGCTGGACTATGGTCCAAAGATGGACTATGATTCAAAGACTCAGATAGTCCTATGGTCGATGGGACCAGGGGATCATGGTACTGCATATGACAGTCCATGGAAAGACTGTTGTGTCCCCATCAGTACAAGTGCTCCTGGCTTTGCTCAGGCTAGAAAGGGTCCTGTGAAAAGTATATTAGGAGCCATCTCCTGCTTTGTGCAGGGTATCAAAGTCCATGTGTAAAGTGGTTATACTTTAATTGCCAATTAACTACACTGTAACTGCATTGCAGTTGCAATGTAGTTGCATGCAACAAACATGGAACTACAGTGCCATTACCCTGTTGCTGTAATAAATGATTAGTTACACTGAAATGGACATTTAAAATAAAGTATAACCTGTAAAGGAAGTGACCACAGTAATTTCTTGAAAAGTAAGGACATCTGTGTCAAAAAATATTACATTAAAATGTATTAGGGTTGCCACATAGGAAAACTCTAACTCCACAAAGGTTGGAAATGAACTATTAGGATAGTCAACCCAATGCCCACAAAGTTTGGAAATGGGTTATTAGGGTTGTTAAGTCGAACTCACACCCACCTCCCATATCCTCTACCATCATGACCCAATTATGGTCTACTGGTACAGGGCTATGAATCAATGGTCTGGCACCTTATACAGGGCTTTGAAAACCTGACCAGGGGTGTTTATGCATTAATTAAGGTGGGGTTGGGTAGGCATGGTTAATGGCAAAATTGCACATTATATGAAAAGGTACTACACTTTAAGCCTTGTACAGTCATACAGAAATATTCTAATGACAAGTAAAAAAGGACTTCACAAATGAAAGTAACAAATGGCTGCTTTTGAAAACATACACATTTTTCCATCTGGAGAAGTCAACTACTTGAAAGCCTATTAAATCCATTTCTTCTGCTTTCTGAACATGATGACTTTATTCGGACTGGAATGCTATATTTTGTAGATCTAACAAGTGTCACATATCTTCAAGCTTAGATTTTAACCAACCATTCAGGACTAGTTTGCCAAGTTATAAACATCAGGCTGACATGTAAAAAACCTTCGGCAAGTGCAATCCCTTCCAGACAATGTAATGTGATTAACTGAAATGTTTATTTTAATGTCTAAAACCGTCTTTCACATTGCTGCAAGCATCTGCCAAGAACAGTATTAATAATAAAATCTGAATACCGAAAGTTGATTTCATCAATAAATTTACTAACAAATATGTTAGTTTTGCATCACTGCACCAACAGTCTGTTTCTTATTGATTACTGTCTTGTTTACCAAGACAATTATTACTTCATTAACAGTTTGAGCTAGAAGTCTTTATCATGAGATGAAGATGGCTAATTCACTGATAAATGAGAAATACATAATGGGTTGCAGTGACATAACTAATTTATCTACAAAAGTGAATGGTAAGACTCATAGAACAAGCAGCAAATTATTTGATAGTATATGTCATACTATTTCTGATGTTTTGGTGTTTTACTCTACCTTGTTTTAGCTTAGAACCACCTTTATTTCCATGCAAATTCTATTTGATCCGTTATTCTCTGCATTCTATTTCCTGGTTCTAAATTGAATTATACAATGGGTTTCAAAATTGTGAAATCTGGGGGGGTGGCTTGGCACTTGTCAAGAAGGCACCTTAAGAGAGATAGCTCTGCCCACCCACAATGGAATCTCTTTGAATCTGGGCTGACTTTTGCAAATACTACTGCCAAACCAGTTTATAAAATGGGAAAAAGAAATCCTGAATCCTGATTGACTGACAGCCATTTTCAGTCGTGTTCTTATCAAGACATAACCTGCCAACTGGCACTAATTGTACCACACTGGCTGTAAAACACCAGCATATCATTCTGCCACCCTGAACAGAAACCATACCAGCCTGACGTAATGAGTGATCACCTCCCATAGCCTTTTCAAGAACAACATTTTTAACCTGCACTGGGAGTTTCAGTCACTCCATGCTTGTCAGTCAGCTGACCCATGCCACCCCCACAAGCCATTCAACTCACCCACCTCATCCTGCCAAAACTCCAGCCAACACAGGTTTATCTTAAACAGGCACAGTAATCATATTATGCCTCTATTTTATTTTTTCCACAGCTGCTGTTTGTCCCATCCTCCTTTCAACCACTGCCACTTTTCCTGTGATCATTACCAGTGGTTTCCAGTCCTCACTCTGCCCCTCCCTCTCCATTAACATTACTGGGCAGTGCCAGGCTGCCACAATTTTAAAATGATAATTTAAAGTTAGTGGGGTGAAGCAGCAAACAGAAAAAAATTAGCACGTAGTACAAAGCACTCTCAACAGCAGCTGCAGAGGGACATGCTCACTTCCGTTGAAGCCGGAGAATCGCTCAACAATTAAAAAAACATCAACAGCAGAAAAAAAGTCAAATTGTACAGAACAAAGAGAAATAGTTTCTGTGTGTGTAGGGGGTGGGGGGGCAGGATGGCTGGAGAAACACCAAGAGACAGAAATGGGCACACTGTACAAAAATACACTGAAATAAATAGGAACAAATGAATAAATAGATAACTAAGCAACTGTTTGTTTGTGTGTAGACTTGGGGGGAAGGGGGCAGAGACAGATGCATATCATGTCCCTGACATCTGGAAAACCCTCTGTAGTTGTACAGTAGGAGCGACTATTTACTTTAAAACTCAAAAGAAAAAAAAAGAGAAATAAATGACATTTTACTTTTAAAAAATGCAGAAACTTCTTCAGAACCAGTTTTGTAAATGTTGTACCCATTTTATAAGCACAATAAGACACTCTGAGGTGTGGGTTATGGCCTGATAAGAGCACTTCCCAGGTGCTAAAGGCATGAGGTGCTTCAATAAAGCACCTGGGGCATGCTCTTATCATCAGGCCATAACCCACACCTCAGAGTGCTTTATTGCTTGCGTAATCTCACAATCTGCACTTAGCTGAATCAATCTGTGCTTTTATTTTGTTGCTCTGAGTTGGGTTTGCTCTCTGCCAAGTTGCACTGCGATCTCCTGGCAGCTATAGCCTAGGCCTACACGATCCTGGGCCCCAGCTGGTAAGGACGTGGCTCCCAACATGGCTATTGATCCAGTCACCAACCTGCAAAACACAGGAATCTTAGCTCTAACCCTCTGGGGCACTTCAGAATTTAAAATTATAGCCTCACAAACAACTCAAAAACTTTAAACACTAAATGCCAGAGTAACATCAATGGGAACTAGGTCAGCAGTGATTGAAATGTCAGAGGACAATACCTGAGCAGTATAGAGGGAATAGGCCTCCACTATACAGTACCAGTTATCGAAAGTGAATGACCTCGAATACCAGGACCAATGGAACAGTTTCTATTTTGTTGTGTTCTTAGAGGGAGTGGAAGGCTCAGATGTGGTAGGCATCTTATAAAAAGCCTATTTGTACTTTTACTACAGAAATAGACCTCACTCACTGCCCCTTGGCTCCAAGACCACACCCTGGAGGCCACTCCAGACCAATTCTGGCTGAAATCCTAAGATAAGCAGTTAAGGAGAATATCCCTCACTTAGCCAGGATCTGATGGCCTTTGTCATGGCAAGGCCACTGCAACAGCCTGTACCAGGACTTTTCTAATGATTTATCTCAGAGATTACCCCAGTTCAAAAGCAGCTGGCACAGAAGGCATACCATTTGAAATGTGCTACCCTGCCTGTCTGCACATTACGATTAACGGCGCTTCACATGACTGCTCCAAGCCTGAAGCTGCCCTGGCACTTACACAGACACAGGGATGAACACACCCTCAACAGAGACCTTCTTTAAGCTTCCTGAGCATCCCGCCCCTATAGACACTACTGCCCCTGCACAGGACTAAGCATCAGGCCCAACTATCCCTCATGCTGTACTGCAGCTGATGGATCAGCATGGAGATCGGAACACCACCCATTGGGGAGGAAGTGGCAGATGTCAAAGGGCCCAGCAGAAAAAAACACCATCGTTGAGTAGACAGCGATCTAAGAGCCATTGGGGGAGGTCCAACTCTTCCACCTTCTCCAAAGGAAGTGTGGGAATCCCCACTACTCCCAACACATTTCTGGCAATTAGGCCTCCATCCCAAATTCCTATGGTGCCTAGCTCTGTGCAGCATCCTCAGCAAGGTACTCCTAAAGGAGCAACACCTTCAACTAAAACTACTCCTCTTTCCACAGGGGTGTCATTAGGATCCGAGAACAGTTCATTGTCCCCCAAGAAACTAAAACCACTGTGGTAGCCTGTGACATGGGTGCCTGAATCAAGGCACCATCCAAAATGGCAACGCAATGTGGGTGAAAGCCTCGAAAGGTGAGGGGGGGAGGGTGACCGATGATGGTGGGAGTGGGCGACCCTAGCGACAGGATGTCACTGTATATACATGTGCACTGGGGCAAGCACGGCAAGCATGGCCTTGGAGGAGGCAGAGGAGATGTAGGGAGGTGCTAGTCGGCTGAGCTGCGCCAGGCATCGGGGCTGGCCTCCACTTGCAGTGTGTGTGTTCTGGTTCAGGTTGGGTCTGTCCACATTTTATTGGCCTGGTCCAAACTTGTGGGTTTTTTTGCCACCACCCCAACATGCACCCCTGAGTTATAATCCAGGGCACATCTCAGTGGTGCAGCCCCTCACACAGAAAGCAGTTCTGCACTATTCATGCGGGTTGTAGTTTGCTAAATTGTTCTCACTGCCCTGATTGTGCATAATGCAGGTCGCCATTCAACGCCACCATTATCGCATAGAACTTGCCACTGTCCCTGGCATGTGGTTGATTCAGATCATCAGACTGGTAATTGTTCTTTTTAGTACTGACACTGCTGTACCATCAAGGCTGATTTGCAGATCAACCTTGCTTTTTGGATTCACCCACCACCCTTTTTTCTCTTCAGCTTTCTGAGTGATATTTGCCTTGGGAGAATTTTGGGCCTAACCAGAAGTTCTGACGGGACTTGAGCAGCACTACTATCATCGGGTGGGGAACTGTCTGCCAGTGAATGCTTTACTGGGTCTGAGCTTCATGATTCTTCTGCATGCACAGCACTCATGTATCCTCGTTTCAAAGACTGAGCTCTTTGCAGAGCTCTATGTAGTGTTTTATAGTAATTTTAAGGGTTTCCTGTTTTAAAATCTGTTTAAAGTAGACTCACCACAGAGTGCCCAAATTGCCCTCTGGCCTCTGCTTAGCTCTGGATTTATGCTGATAGTCCTATCCCCTCCTTCTGGTAAACCTCACTCTGGTCATGACTTCGGCCCAGAGGAGGGTGTCATCATACTCAGGTTGAATGCAGCAGGGACAGTGGTTCATGCTACTTGCTCATTTTGCTTTCATCAGGTGTTATACCATGGAGCCTGGTGGTTTTGCACATATACCTGTACACTCTGACTGTCTGTGTTAACTAGTAGCAGCTTTCCTCACTAGCCACTCCCCAGCCCCACTGGTTTCGTCCTGGCTCTATCCCTTTGCTCTACAGTGCTTGACTGATGCTCTGCAGCACAGTTAATGTGGCTGTAATTTAATAGGCCTACACCTAGTACTGGTGGAAGTTCCTTGTTTGTGTTGCCCTCAAGGTAGGAGCCCATTAGGAGCCCAGAGTGTATCTGGATGGGCTGCCAAGAGCCGACTCACATTTCTCTCTGTTAGGGGCTATATCTCCTCCCCATTCCCAGTTTTCTCTCAGCCTAAATGTCTCCAGATAATATTTGGAAGTTCTTGTCTCAGCTGCCTTGCTCTAAGAGTATGCAGCAAGATGGAGGGGAGCCACCAGCAGAATGGATGCCCTCTATTGTCACTCATACTTCTGGACATGAGTTTTATACAAGTCTGGGGTTTGTCAGGCCTACTCAAGTTCCAGATATAATCTCTGGACCTCTTCACTCCAAGCATCACCATAAGCCAGATTGTGACCCTCCTTGCATGTTTCTTCCTACAGTACATGACATTACTATCCCCTCAACCTCCCCCAGGACCAATGGCAGAAACCTACAGAATGCTGATTACTTACACTATATATGTTTCATGTTGGGTTGCTGTTCTGTTACTGTTTACTCATTTAGAATGTATTGAGATGTTTGCATTGATGGAAGATGAGTACTGCATTTCTGAATTTTTTTGTCAACCCTAAAACGTTTCTGTACTCTTCCCAAAACTAGATAACTGCCACTTCCTGAAATGGAGAACATTGTTGCCTTGCGGGACTATGGTTGCCTAGGCAGTGTTAGGATCTCTGATTCTAAGTGTACTCAGCTAGGCCAGTCAGGGCCAGAGGATCTGTTACTGCTGTCATATTCTGTTATTTTGTTGTGTTTTATCCATGTTATTGTCTTGGCATAACCTGCTCTGGTTTTTCATAGTTCTTCTTACAGTTATAGAGCTCATATTCCACAAGGATTATACACCCTATTATCTGTATGGACTTACCCTAAGTGTTCTACTAGGTTTATGGTTTCAGTGCCCCTGGCTAGGGGGCAGCAAGCAAGATTTCTCTACTTCTTCAATCCCCTAATGGCTGATATTCACTGCATAACTTGGAACACCCAGGGCTTAAATTCACCAGTGAAAAGAAAGACAGTATTGCCCACTTGAACTTAAAGGCTCAAGTAGCAATGATACAGGAAACCAAATTGGCTGAACAGGAAGCTAAGAAACTGTGGAGAGAATGGGTAGGCATTGTGGTTCACTGCTGTACATCCACCTCTAAAAGAGGAGTATCCATATCAGTGCACAAAGCCTTGAAATAGACTGTCACTAAGCAAGTGTGAGATGCCAATGGCAGATGACTGCTACTTCTGATGGCCACTCTGGAGAGTCCACTAGCCTTGGGGTCAGTTTATGGCCCCAGTGCAGATGCCCCAGACTTTTTTTTACAGCATTCATGAAAGTACTAGCAGATTTTACAAAAGATGGGGCTCCCTGCCAGATAGTAGGGGAATTCAACTTGACCCTAGATCACCTGTTAGATGGCTCCCCATCCATAAGTAAGCCCCACCAGAAAGCAGCAGCATTGTTAAAGGCAATGACCTCTGATCTTGCGCTATCTAATATTTGGTGAATGTTGCACCCACCTGGTAGAAATTATTTATACATTTCACCCACACACGGCTCAGCCATCTGCCTTGATCTTTGGCTAGAATCTTTCCAGGTCATGCACTCCATTATCAAGGTCTCTACTGAGCTGATCATTAGCCCTAATCATGCTCCAGTCTGTTTAATCATCATTTGGGGTCCAGAAAATCCTAGATCTTCCTCCTGTAGGTTAGATCCCTTATTTCTTCAAGATAAAAACTTTATAGTGTGGGTAGAGGATTTGAATATAGTAGACCTTTAAAACATATAAAAAGGTAATTTTAAACCCACTCCCATTGATATCAATGGAGAGCACCCTCACACTCGACAAACTACTATGTCACAAAACATATAAACACAGGGGTGGAGCTTTCACAATTTAGGACTAGGCAGGGGAAATGATCTGATATTCAATTTCTCTAAGCCATGGATTATGATTCCCTCCTCTTACAAATATAGACCACAGAAAAATTGGAAATGTTGCCGGAACAGGCTGTTGCTGTAGATACTAATTTAATGTATCAAGACCTCATAGATAACTATGGTGTTTGAAGCATCACAAAACTAGGTGGAATAGCCAGGTAAACTCATGTCCACTTGATCGGGACACAGACGCCGCTTTCTTATTCACTGAAAAGTTTTGGCAGGATTTTAAAACATAAGTATTTATTAAAAAATTTTCCCTAAAGGCAGCCCTGGACTCCTGCCACCACTAGCAGAGGTATGTAGGATGGGAGAGGGCTGTAGAATTAAATTTGCAGGTTACCTTTAATTGACCTCCCTCTAATCTCATGCTGTGTCCTGTTGTCCTGCTATTTTTCTTATATTGAAACATGTTGGACTCTTTCACCTTTTTAATGCCATTAAGATATTTGAATGTTTCGATCATATCACCTCTCTTTTGCTCTAGGGTATACATATTGAGCTCCATTAATCTGTCCTCATATGTTTTCAGATGCAGTCCCTGCACCATTTTGGTTGCCTTCTCTGGACTGCCTCCATTTGGTTATTGTCCTTGTGCAGATGCGGCTTCCAGTACTGCACACAGTACTCCAAATGGGGCCTAACCAGTGTCTTGTAAAGAGGGATTATTACCTCCCTCTTACAACTTGTGATACCCCTACTAATTCACCTCAACATCCCTCTAGCCTTACCTACTGCTTTAGTGGTCTGCTTGGATGATTTCAGGTCATCTGTGATGATGATGCCCAAGTCTCTTTCTTCCCTTGTGATTGCCAGCAACTCCCCTCCCAACCTACTGTATAGGTAGCATCAGGGTTTCTCTTCCCTACATGCATGATCTTGCAATTCTTTGCATTAAACCCCAGTTGCCACTCTTTAGACCATTTTGTCAGTTTTTCCAGATCTTTTCTCATACTGCCTATCCCATCTGGATCATCTACTCAGTTGCAGATTTTGGTGTCATCTGCAAACAGGCAAACTTTACTGTCCAGTCCATCTGCAATGTCACTGATGAAGATATTGAAGAGGACTGGCCCCAGGACTGATCCCTGAGGTACCCCACTTGTGACTTGCATCTCTTCTGATTGTATACCATTTACCACCACTCTCTGTTTTCTGCCAGCCAACCAGTTTGCCACCCAGTTGACCAACTTCTGACCCACCTTGAGCCTACCTAGCTTATTAATCAATCAATCTTCTGTCTGGAACAGTATCAAAAGCTTTGCTGAAGTCAAGGTAGGTGACATCAACTGCCCCCCCTTGGTCCACCACTCTGGTTACTCAGTCAAAGAAATCTATGAGATTAGTTTGACAGGACCTTCTGTTGTAAACCCATGCTGTCTTGGATCCTGTGCTTCTATGGATTCCAGGTGTTGCACTATCCTTTCCTTAAGGAGTGCCTCCATTATCTTGCCCACTACTGAGGTAAGACTGACTAGTCTGTAGTTCCCTGCCTCCTCCCTGCTGCCACTCTTGTGAAGCAGGATTGCATAAGCCCTTCTCCAGTCTTCTGGGACCTCTCCTGTGCTCAGAGACTCACTAAACAATTTTGCTAATGCCTCTGCTAGTTCCACGTTTAGCTTTTTTAGTACCCTGGGATGTATTCCATCAGGTCCCATTGCCTTTTCCACACTGAGCTTAGCAAGCTCTTGTAGGACCCTTTCTTTTATGAAGGGACTTGTGCACACCTTCCTCCCCCTGTGTCCATGGTGTGAGCTGTGGGACCTACCCTACCTTCTCCTCAGTAAATACTGAGCAGAAGTAGCTATTTAGGATAGATGCTTTTCCTTGGTCTTCTTCCACACACTCCCCCTTATCCCCTTTGATGTTAGCAATACCCCCTCTGGACTTTCTTCTTTCACTAATGTATCTATAGAAAGTCTAATGTTACTTGTGTTTTTGTGTAATTACTTGCCTGTTTTATCCCCATCTCTGTGGGAGGTTTTTCCCCTGTCCCTGGGTCGCACCTAGAAATGAGAATCCTGCTCGACGTGTCTTTTCCCAGTTACCAAGATTTTAAATAAATAAATAAAAATACCAGACCAAACCCAGACAGCCCATCAACAATAGGAGCACTCCCTTAATATTCTTATTTTGGAGAAAACCTTGGATACCTGTTGATATCTGGCCAGGAAATCATGGCCTGATATACAGTATATAGTCTCCTCATACAAAACAAAGAGCTACATAGGTGGTACAGAACTCCTGTCAAGCTACACACACTGGGATTACTGCCACATGACAAATTCTGGAGGTGCAAGAATCCGGGAGTTCCCTATACCATGTCTTATGGTCATGTCCCTCCATGGATGGCTAATGGGCCACCATCCAATGTGACCATAAAGAAGTGGTGAGGAGTCAGTTTCTGTTATTCCCCCCAAGTGTTATTATTGGTATTGGTATCCCCCTAGGTATTCTTTCATCAGATTTGAAATTACAGTGGCTTATATCAAAATGACTACTGCTCCGCCATGGGCGGACCTCTGACATTCCTATCTCTGCAGAATGGAGAACAGTGATGTCCTCCCTTGTGATACTTGCCAGAATGTCTTATTTGGTGAAACACACTCTAGCATCCTTCTGTACATGTTGGACACCCTATTGTGGGTCCCTGATGTGTTCCCTAATCCACACTTCCCATTACAAGAAGACAAAGATCTTCTTCTTCCTCTTGAATATCTGGGTGGTAAAGTAGACTATCTGCCCTCAGGAGATTAATAGGAGAGAAATGATCCCCTTGGTTTTAGTAATTTCATTTTATATTAGAGCTTGGATGTTATTTGCAGCGGGAAGCTTCTTTATAAAATGTGGACAGAAAATCCTGCTTTCTGATTGGTTATTACTTGTGCATGAAATCTGTTCCATGCACAGGTAATAACAAGCACTTGAAAGTGGGACCACATTAAAAATAAATCAATGTGTGGTTAGAACTTTTGTTTTTGAAATTCCACCATTTTTTATTCCTTGCTAATGCAGCTCGCCGCTCTCTAATCTCTCCCCCAATACCGATCCGACCACAGTGTAAAAAAAAGAAAAATCAGTATGATGTTGGAATGCTCATTTTTTTATTTTTAATGCCGGCTTTTTTTTGTTTTTCCTCAGTAAGAGGTCTCATCCCAGACTTGCGGCAGATCAGTTAAACTCTGGAGCCGGTAACTGTTAACTTCTTTTCCCCTTTTCACCAGATAAATATGGTGCTCAGCTCTAGGACCTGACACAGATGTGGCAAATTCAAATCAAATATTGTACATGTTCCCTTTGTATCACGTTACAACTGCTCCCATTCTGTCAGCTTTTGGTTTGGATATTGGTCCCACAGCATTGCTGCTCCCGCTGTGTCCCATTCCCAATGGGTCATGTAACAATCACCTTCCCCCAGTGTTAAAAGCAATCTGTCTGTGTGAGTTATTTTGTTTTGTGTGTGTTGGTTTGTTTGGTTGGTTGGTTTAACCTGAGGAAGCTCACCCCCATATCTTGTCACATCGGCAATCACACTGCAGCTCAATAATGCCAAATACCTGTACCACTGTAGAACCACACAGCCCATGCACACCACTCTGTTCCATCTCTCTATCTTGGAACATGCATTGCTCACTACTATGGATGGGGAAGACCTACCATACAGCCATTAGAAAAAAAAAAAGAAGTCTCACATTTCAAAACAAGTCTCCCATATACTGGTGGCAGTTAGGCTCACTACAAGTTCTATATGGGGGGAGCAGTGGGGGGTTGAACTTGGCCACAGAACTATGGATCCCACAATAAGACAATTGTCCTATGACAAAAATACAATGACATCATCAGTTTGCAGTGGAAGGACTATTTTATATCAAATCAACATAATGATTTCTGTTTTTAGATGAATAAACATAGTGTCTGAGGTTGAGAAAAATATTTTATAAAAGGAACCCATTTTATAGGCGCAAAAAGATACTTCTGAGTATGCATGGGGCAGATATTACTGCACTTCCAGGGGCTGAAGGCACTTGACCTGTAGCCAGGGCCAGACTGGGCTACAGAGGGCCCTCCTGGAAAGTTGACACAAGGGCCCACCTGAAAATCAATAAGGGAGGGCCCAGGGTGTGGCATTCATATCAGTATTCCCTTCAGTATGATACACTAGCTCTGCGTTTGCATCTTGAATTTACTTACAGGGCCTATTTAATTAAAAGATAGAAGATAAAACCAAAGATTCTCAGAATTTAGAAGGTGGCCAGGAACCAAACAGAGGGGGCTCACCTGGAAATTTCCAGGTATCCAGGTGGGCCAGTCTGACCCTGCCTGTGGCCTTGTGGCTCACTGCACCCCTGTGCATGTTATCTGTTCCATGTACACCCAGTTATGTCTTATTGCTTACAGGTGACACATGTTCAATTCTGTTGAAATGGAATACTGTGCTTGAGTTTTACTGTTATGTATTAATTTGGCTTTTTATGATGATATATTTTGTGTTCAATAAAATTGATTAACTGCAAAAAAAGTGAAATCTGATTGAGAACAAGTATAGTTTAGGGAGGTCAGGATCACAGGATCAAAGGAGGAAAAGGACTTGGGGATTGTCATTGCCATCAACCTTTAACAAGCTAGGCAGTGTAGAAAGGCAGCCACCAAGTCTAACAGAATGTTGGGTTGTATTGCTAGAGGGTTCACGAGCAAAAGGGAAGAGGTTATATTGCCACTGCACAGATCCTTGGTGTGACTGCACCTGAAGTATGGCACGCAGTACTGGACTCCCTACCTGAAAAAAGGATATCAGCTAACTTGAGGCAGTTCAAAGGAGAGCAACAAAGATGGTTTAGGGACAGCAAGGCAGGGTATATGAAGATGGTTGCGGGAACTTAACATGTACTGTACTCAGTAGAGGAGAGGAGAGGTGGGAGAGAGGGGATATGATTGAAGCCTTCAGGTACCTAGAAGGTATAAACAAGGTGGATATTGGGAACCTTATTGTCCCAGTGAAAACAAGACTACCAGGGAGCACTGTTACAAATTGGAGGGGGAAGGTTCAGGATGGAGGTCAAGAGGCACTTCTGTTCAGAGAGTGTGGTGCCACGATGGAATTAACTCTCAGCTAAGGTTGTCACCCAAAAGACAGTGGTGGGGGGGTCAAGAGAGGGCAGGACAGGGTGAAGGGGCGGGTCAAGGTTGGAAGGGGTAGTAGACCCACTGTAATCCCTATGTCAGAGGCTCCACAATCGAGCAGACTCAATAGACTGTAATGCCTTCTGCTGGCTATTTTCTATGTTCATATGACTGGCTGAGAATCATCTTTATCCGTGCTGTTAACTCAGTACAATGGCACGGGGTAAAGATCCAGCAGCCTCTTCACAATAAAATCAGTACTAACCAAACATCCCTGATTGCCATGCAGTGTAACATGGAACAATCTACATTCAGTTATCAGGAAACTTCACATTGCAATAACATACCTACTTCTTTGCATATTAAGACCTCTGTTGATGTATTTAGCACTGCTATGTATGGATATTCTAAATGCCTGTTCCTGTTTTTAACATTTTTTTACATCTGTATTTTTTGTTAAGGTTGTATTACTGTTATATGTGATTATACTTTGCTAGACTGTACATCGGGTCGTGCCTGAAAAAGGTGCTTTGGCCCCAGTGTGCTTAGCCGAAAATTAAAATAAAGTATCTATCTATCACAAACATGGCTGCCACCTTTACTCACTGAAAACCTTGAACTAGACCCTAAAAATAAAACTTCCTAAAATTTAAAATAATTAAAGGTTATTTACTCTCATAATCCTCTTCTTGCACACATACAAAAATTAAAAAGTGAAGTACTACAGTACTGTACTTATCTTAATACTTTAATTTCTGGTGTTTCTGTTCTGACCATGAAACCTCACCTCTTATCCTCAACTGCTTACCAGGGAAATCCCTGCTGTTTAACCTGCTTCAGATAAAGCAAAAACCCTGGGCTGAATTTTCAAAGGGTGACACAGGGCTGGCATCAAACCCTGCGTCAAACCCACATTTTGGCACACCTGCACTGAACACCTTTGCAGCAACTGCACTCAGTGTTCTATTCTCGGGTACAGTTGCAACAGTTTCCTCACTTTATGACAGCTTGCACCAAATATTTGGCACAAGCCCAGTAAAAAGGGTCCTCTGAATGCCACAAGCTAGATCAGAGGGATCTGGTCTAACTTGTGGCTCTTGGCTCAAGGTAATGAAAATCCTGAACACCAGCCGGGAGAATGCCTCAAGCCCTGTGCACCATATGATCAGTGCAACAGAAGCTTGCAGCATTCTTGGGGGCTTTGAAAATCTGGCCCCTTGATTCCACCAGAGGCCTTCTTTTGTGTGATTGTGGGGGGAAACATTTTGCCAGTAGGACATAGAGATTTGAATTCTTATGTTCCAGTCATTGTAAACATTCCATCTACTGTATTTAATGTAGGAAAGATAGGAGAGAAACAACATGGGGAAATAAAATAAAAAAAGAAGGAAAGGTGAGAAAACAGGTACATGGTGGGTGGGTGCTTTGGGAAAAACAGAGGATTAAGGACAATTTAAGAAAAAGTGTACTTTGTTGTGCATATTTGAAACTGAGATGGTATGATAGTGCCTGTATGTGCTAGGACTATTTTGTTGGGGTGGATAAATGTTTTAAAAATTGAAACATTTTTTTGTGCATTTTTTCACCACCTTCTCAAAATCTTGGACCCATTGCATAATCTCAATACGTGCATTGTGGTAGGATATTGGCACCTCTTAGGTGGTTAAAGACACTTGTCAATGCCTCATGCCTCACAACTAAGGGTGTGCGGGTTAGCTTTTCTGGTTTCTGGAGGTCTGGGTCGGGTCAGCCAAATTAGAACCAGAACCAAAACCAGAATTAAAATGCAATATACAGGGAGAAGAAATTATACACCTTATTTAAGAAATAGAACAAAGTTAAATAACAGCTCTGAGGCTACTTTACTATAAGGGCCAATTTGAGCAAGTGGCTTCATTTTCTACCCCTTCTGTGCTACTGTGATCCCACCCAGCCTACTTGGAGTCACCTAGCATCCTATGCTACTCTAGCAACCTATTCTAGCACTTCTGTGCTACTGTGATTCCATCCACCTTACTTGGAGTCACCTAGCAGTCTAGGAGATGGAACCTCTGACCTTGTCACCCTATAGACCTTGAAGAATCCTATTTATGGAGTAGCTATGAGGATATAAAATTGAACATACCAGTGATATTGTTTGTCACCTAGGACCTTGGTGTTCTCATTCTAGGTCCCCTTGGCAAACCATATTCTCACTGTTGATTGGTTGGAGTCGGCAGTGTTAGCAGCATAGCATGCTTCTATTTTTAGACTACTACATTGGATTTGTGCTCTGGCCCCCACTGAACAATAAAGCCCTGTCCCCTACCAGACTATTGTCACCACACAACATGTTAAAAAGTCTCCCTATAAAAAAAAAAACTAAGACCGCATTTTTTAAATTTCTCCTAAGCACTCATAGCATCCACAAAACTCCATGTTCACTACTAGATCTGTAAACTGCATAAGTCACTACTCACTTTACAACTCACTCCATGCCTGCAACCAGCACTGTTTTCACTCTCAGACCACTGACATCCTCCCATACAGTAGGCAATACTCTGACATAGCTTCGCTTCCCCACTAGTCTACATCCTTCCCTGCTCCCTCACTCTGCTGATATTCTCTTTTCACTTACCCACTGACTCACATAATAGCATCATGTGACACAAACAGTGCTCAGTGATCTGAAAACACCACTCAACCATCCCCCCAAAATTAATTTTAAATTAAAAAAAGGGAAAACAAGAAGAAAAATGAAAATCATAAGAACACTACATAAATAGAATATTTCATGGTGCCAAATGCCACTCATGATGTCATAAGATCTAGCTGCACTTGGGAAAAAATATAAGTGATATTTCATTAAGGCCATAGCATATCCCTTATAACCACCTCACCCAAGTCCTCTGAAGCACTTCAACACTGGTCCACCACTTCTGATTGCTTACAGTATAACCATGCTGCTTCATGTGAACCAGTCACCTTGATACAAAACAAAGCAATAGTGGAAAGATGTGGGCTCTATGGTGCTGAACTGAGTGCAAGTATTAGGTTTAACCAAACCCACTTAGAGACAAGGCAACAGGCTAGAAGTGCTCCCTTACCGTTTTGTCATCTTCAGGGTACAGCATTGTGTGCCCCCATTCTTTCTCTCTATGCCTGTGATGCTCAGGGGGACTTAGCAAGAATCCTGGCTGGCCTGTCTGTAAATAAAAGGCCCCACAGTCTTCAAGGGGCACAGCTGCATGTGCCACTATCCTAAATCTGCCACCCAAGAAAGACTGCCATAATGGTTCATAATGGCTGCTCCCATCTAGTGCTTTGTTATGTGGAGGAACAACAGAATAACAGCCATGTGGTTGTCTGCCCAGGCTGACATAAGGGCAGGCCTGTGCACCTCCCAAACTTTTTAGAATGAAATATAAATTATCTTCTCAGTGCACAGCTTTGTGTACCTTCCATCCTTCAACCCTCCCCCCAGATCCATTGGCTGCTCCTCCAATGCCCCATTTCATTGGGAGACCAGCTGATTATCACCTATGTGGCTTTGTGATTGGTCATGAGAAGAAACTGTGCAAGCTTCAAGCAAAGATATGAATTCAGAGATGGGTGTATGGAGGAGGGTCTTGTTAGAGCATTTTTTGTGATTGGTTGCTCTTATATGACTCCTGCCCCCCCCCCCCCAAGATGTGTCACTGTCTGACTGCTTTGCTTGGCAGTCGCTGTCTCTTCCTAGCCCTGGCTGGCCACATGTTTGCTGCTTCCTCCATATAATGGAACATGGGGGTTCAGCTCATCAACCTATAGGGATTCTGTAGGATTGAGGCATGCCTCCCGAAAATAGGCTGATTTTGTTTTTTCTCTTCTAAGTGAAATAATGTGTTGTAAGTGAAATAATACACGTGTAAGTGAAAATGAATATTAATCCCCAAATTACATTATTTACTTGCCAAGTTGATTTACCAAGGTGTGGTATACAATTATTTTATTTTTGTTTGTTTATTTTATTCTTTGGTAACTGGGTAAGGCCCACTAGGCACAGGTGTCTGTTTTCAGGGGCAACCTGGGAGCACTGGGGAGGTTAAGTGACTTGCTCAAAGTAGCACAGTATGCAAGTGGAGGCTGTGGGAATGAAACCCAGGTCTGTCTGTTGGATGTATCAAGCTCATTCACAGCTCATAACTCTAACCTGGTAGCCCACCAAGATAGCAACTCCAAAACAGCAACGCGTGAAAGCCCGAAAACACAACACGACCACTTATCAGCGATCGACAGTTCCTCTCTTCCCTGAGTTGCGCATCCCCCCACAGTTGGTATATATAGATCACTGTAAGTGGCCACGCTGCAAATCCAGGCTGTTTTCACAAGTCGCTGTTCCAGAGTCACTGTCTTGACATGAAACCCTCTAATCTCTAGGCTATACTGCTTGCTTTATTTAGCAATGAGGCAGGGCATGGGTTATTGCAGGATTTATCCATAAGTATAGATCTTACTCAGTCAATCATGTTAGATAATTTTTATGACCATCATACTAAATGGAATATTTTAAATGGTAACTTAAAAAATTATTGTTATTCAAGTTAGAATTAGGCAGTGGATTTTTGATAATACTTTATTGAGAATTCCTGATTCTGTACCTTATATTAATAAAAACATAAGAACATAAGCAATAGTCAGCAGAAGGTGACCTTTAGGCCTATCTTGTCTGCCCGATTTGTGTTGGGATCTTGCATTTTATCCAGCCACCAGTGTTTGTGTCACCTCTTCTCCCTCCCCCCTTCCTTGTCCCCACCTCTCCCTCTGTGTTTGTCCCAGGCTTGTTTAAAAGATCCCACTGTCTTGGATGCCACAACTGCCTCGGGCAGTATATTCCAAGACATCACCACCCTTTCTGTGAAGAAGTGTTTTCTCACATCTCTCCTAAATTTTCCTCCCACTAGCTTTAGGCTGTGTCAACTGGTGGAGGTATTTTCTCTCATATTGAAGAGCCCCTCCCATGCTACCTCATTTATACCCCTTAGGTACTTGAAGGTCTCTATCATATTCCCCATCTGCCTCCTCTCCTGCAGTGAGTACATCTGCAGGGACTCCAACCTCTCCTCGTCATGCTTCCTCAGATCACCTAAGTTGCCCTCCTCTGCACCCCCTCCAGCAGTTGGATGTCTTTCTTCAGGTACGGGTGCCAATACCTCCCTCTATATTCTAGGTGGAGCCTCACCAGGCGACCTATACAGTGGCATAATAAGCTCACTGCTTCTGTTACTGAATCCCATTACGATGCATCCCAGCATCTTGTTGGCCTTTGATATCACTTTTTTGCATTGTGTGGATGGCTTCTTGTCACTAGTGATTGCCACCCCTAGGTATTTTTCTTCCTCAGACACATTTACTTGCACATTCCCTATATGGTACTCTTCTCTTGGATTTTTTCCCTTATGTGCATCACCTTGCACGTCTTGGCATGGAAGCCCAGCTGCCAAATCCCTAGCCACTTCTCCCGTCTGGCCGTGTCCTCCCTTAGTTCCTGTACACCCTCCTGCGTGTCCACTGTCCCCCACAGATTTTGGTATCATCAGCAAAGAGGCACATCTTGTCTTGAATACCCTCCCCTATGTCATTTATAAACACATTAAACAATACTGGGCCCAAGACCAATGCTTGTGGTACCCCACTAGTGACTGCCATTGTACTGGAGGTACCCCCAACTACCACCCTCTGTGTCCTGCCCCCCAACCAGTTCTCCACCCATCTGACCAATCTTTCCCCCACCCCTAGTGCCTTCAGTTTTGTTATCAGCCTTCTGTGTGGCACCAAAGCGAAGGCTTTGTTAAAGTCCAAGTATATGATGTCTATTGTCTGACCCTTGTCTACCACCTTTGTGACATAGTCAAAGAATTCAATTAAATTCATTTGACAAGATCTCCCAGCCAGAAACCCATGTTGCTTATTGTTGTGCAGACCATTCTCCTCCAAGTATTTCATCAGTCCCTCCTTTAATACAGCCTCCACAAGTTTACACACTATAAATGTCATGCTAACTGGCCTGTAGTTGCCCAGGTCCTCTCTGGACAGTTTTTATGGAGTGGTACTATATTAGCTGTTCTCCATGCCACTGGCACTACCCTCTGAGTTCAGGGAATTATTGAATAAAACTGCCAACGGACCCGCGCATTTGTCCATCAATTCCCTGAGTACTCTGGAGTGTATTCTTTCCAGCCCTGGGGATTTATCCACTTTTAGTGCCCTCAGCCCCTCTCTCACCCTGTCTATCTCAATAACCCCTATTAAGCCTACCACTGTTCCCTCATTCCTGACCCCTGCCTGTGGCATTGGCCCATCTTTTTCTTTCTTAAAGACTGAGCAGAAGTATTTGTTTAACACCTCTGCTTTTGTCATCATGTCCTCCATAACCCATTCTGTCCCCTGTTTGAGTCTGACAATGCCTTCTTTTTAGTCCCTTTTCTCTCTTATATAGTTAAAGAAGGCCTTTTCACCCTTTTTTATCCCCTGTGCTATGTGTAGCTCTTTCTTTGCTTTTGCCTTCTGGACCTCCTTTTTGGCTATTTTGGCCAGTCTGCAAAATTCCTCCTCATCCTCATCTCTAGCAGTTAGCTTGGTCTTCCTATAAGCTGGTCTCTTTTCCATTATTGATCTAGCTACTTCTAAGCTGAACCAGTTGGGGAGTCGTGCCTTTGCTTTCTTTCCCCTTCATTTTTATGCAACTGTTTATGGCCGTTTGAATGGCTCTTTTGATATGACCCCACAGTGTTTCTACCTCCATCCTCTCGTCTAACGCTTCTAGTTTCTCCCTGATCATTTCCCTCATCCTAGTTAAGTTGGCTGTCCTAAAGTCCAGCACCCTCATCGTTGTTTGGATATCCTCCTTGCTCATATCTATATTGAACCATACCAAACTATGGTCACTCGCACCTAGGGGTTCCCTGATATCGATTTCCTGTACATGCTCCCCATTTGTAAGCACAAGGTCCAGGATTGCTCCCCAGGTTGGTCCTGCCACCATCTGTGTCATGAAGCCATCCTGTATAGCATCAAGGATCACCTGACTTCTGGCGCTGGTCATGGCAGGAGTTACCCAGTCTATTTCGGATAGGTTAAAGTCCTCCATTGCTGTTCACATAGCACCCTGTCCATTTCTTCACCCTGGTTTGTCAGTCTATAAACCACCCCTAACCTAATTGTCCTACCCATGTTGGTATGCAGCTGCAGCCACAGTGCCTCACTGCCCCCCTTTCCACCTCCTCTTCTGTCATGCACACTATTCCCTCCTGGATGTAAGCAGCAACTCCTCCTCCTTTTCCTTTCTCCCTGTCTCATCTGTACAGCCTGAACCCTGGGATTGAGAAGTTCCATTCATGGTATACCATGGCCCATGTTTCCATAATGGTTACAATGTACACATTACCCTCACTCAAGAAGGCTTGTAGCTCTTCCATCTTGTTCCCTATGCTGCGTGCATTGAGGGACACCACCATCCACCTTATCCCTTCTGCCTTGCTTTTCCTTGCTTTCCTTGCTTGACTCTGTCTGTCCCCCTTCCCCCACCCCCTTATTCTCCCTGTTACCTGCATTCTTTTCCCTCCCTTTTTTCCCTGTCTACATGGGGGGAAGCATTTTGTCTCCCCCTTTTTTGTCTCCCCCTTAGTAGTTTAAACATACTAACATACTAAAATGCCAGCAGAATAGGCCTAATGGTCTTTTGTGTCTGCTCGTTTAGTCAGCCCCCACCCTGGGTGCTGACCTTGCTGCCCCACTCGCCTTCTCTGGTTTCTCCCTTCCCAGTTCTGGATATTCTTGCTGCATTGGATTTTGCTTCCAGAACCCTTCCCTTGTACCTGTCCCACCCCCTCTTGAACCCCTCCACTGTCTCTGCCTCCACCAGCCCCCTAGGCAGCGCATTCCATGGCTCCACCACCCTCTCAGTGAAGTAGCACCTCCTCCTTTCACCCCTGAATCTTCCCCCCTCCAGCTTCCACCCATGCCCTCTAGTGGCCCCCTCCTCCTTCCTTAGAAGCACCTCGACTGTTCCTCCCCTATTTACCCTCTTCATGTACCTGAAGACCTCTATCATGCTATCATGTCCCCCTGGTCCCTTCTCTCTTCCAATGTGTACACATTTAGCTCGTCGAGCCTCTCCCCATAGATCCTGTCCCCCAAGCCCCAAATCATTTTGGTTGCACGTCCTCTGGACCCTCTCCAGGAGTTTAATGTCCCTCTTTAAATGTGGCCTCCAAAACGGCATGCAGTACTCGAGGTGCGGCCTCGCCAAGCAGTTATACAGAGGGAGTATCACTTCCTTCCTTCTGGAGGTGATACCTCTAGTGATGCATCCCAGCATCCTGTTGGCCTTGGCTGCTGCCCTCCTAAAAGTCTCAGAGCTGTTCATCTTGACATCCACCTCCACCCCCAGGTCCCTCTCAGCCATTGAGACTTGTAGCATTTCCCCCCCCACCCAGGGTGTACACTTGACCCTGGTTTCTGGCCCCCAGGTGGAATACCTTGCATTTCCCTGCATTGAACCTCAGCTTCCACTTTCTAGACCATCTTTCCAGAGCCTCCACGTCCCCCTGTAGGGCCACCCCCCTCCTCCCCATCCACCACCGCCCCCAGTTTTGAGTCATCCGCAAAGAGACTCATCTCACTTCTGATTCCAGTCCTTATGTCAGAGACGTAGGCATTGAACAGGAGGGGCCCAAGGACTGATCCCTGTGGGACCCCACTAATGACCCTCCTTGGGGATGAGACTATCCCGCCAACTACAACCCTCTGGATCTGGTCCTGGAGCCAATTGCCTATCCATCTGATAATCTGGTTCCCAACCCCCATTTCTCCCAGCTTATCCAACAGGCCCATGTGAGGAACAGAGTCAAATGCCTTGCTGAAGTCTAGAAAGAGGACGTCCACTGGTCTACCCAGGTCCAAGGCACTCATCACCCAGTCATAGAACTCCACAAGGTTTGTCTGACATGATTTCCCTGGGTCGAATCCATGCTGTCTATCATCCAGGCACCCTGACTTTTCCAGGTCCCCCCCTAGCCTCTCCTTGACAATGCCCTCCATCACCTTGCCCACCACCGATGTCAAGCTGACAGGCCCGTAGTTCCCTGCCACTTCCCTTGATCCCCCCTTGTGGATAGGCAATATATGCTCCACCTTCCAGTCCTGGGGCACCCACCCTGTCCTCAGAGAGATGGTGAAAAGCTCCGCCAGGGGTTTCGCCAGGACATCTGCAAGTTCCTTCAGCACTCTGGGATGTAATTTATCCGGCCCCGGTGCTTTTTCCATCTTAAGGGAGCTGAGGGCTTCCCTCACTATCTCTGCTGTGATTTCCACTTCCGGTACCTCTTCTCCTGCTTAGCCCTCCCCTCCTGCCAGTGATGCCTCCCCTCTCCCCAGACCCGCTGATCAGTAAGGGTCCCCCTCCTCAGTATCTCTGTCTCCTCCATGTATGATGCAGCACCCCATTTTCCTTGGTGAAAACTGAGGTGAAGTACTCATTTAGTACCTCAGCCTGCTCCCCGGGTCTTGTGCCCATCTCTCCCTGATTTAATCCTGCTAATCTGCCCCTTCACCCTTTGTTTTTCCCAATGTATCTAAAGAACCCTTGTTCCTCTCCCATTTCCCTGGCCAGGTTCTGCTCCTTCCTTGCCTTAGCCACCTTCACCACCCTAGTGGCCCTTCTAGCCATCAGCTCATACTCCCCTTGATCCCTTTCACTCCTTGAGCACTTGAATTGCTTATAGGCTGCCTTCTTTCCCCGCACCACCTCCTGGACCTCCCTGGTCCACCAGCAGGGTCATCGGGCCCTACCGCATTTTCGTCTTACTCTTGCACAGGTGCTGGTAGCATCCTGCACCCCTCTCCTGATGATTTCCCACCTACTATCAGCATCCATGTCTGACCCAATCACATCCAAATGCTCCTTAAGGGTCCTTCCCATTTCCTTAAAATCCATCCCCCTGAAGTCAGTTACCTCTGTCTTTGTGCAGCCTTCTAGCCCTCCTAGGTCCAGGCAGAACCAGACCATGGCATGGTCACTCACCGCCAATGGGTCCCTTACCTCCAGGCCCCCAATCTGGTCACTGTCTGCCAGGACCACATCCAGTACCCTCGCCTCCCTGGTCGGTTCCCCCACCTGCTGAGTTAGGAACGCGCCTTAAAAGACATCCAACAACCTCTGTTCCCTGGTCACAGAGGATGTCACAGTCTCCCAGTCTATTCCTGGCATGTTTAAGTCCCCCAACACCACCACCGTTCCTCTGCCCAGTCTGCAGTGTCTCCCAACATCTGCCACCAGACTCTCCTCCAGCTCCTCCGCCAGGGCAGGGGGTCTATACACCACTCCTATTTTTGCTCTCTTGCCCCCCCTTGTTATCAAGGTGACCCAAATCGCCTCCACGGTTCCCTCTGCCTCCTCTACTCCCCCTATGCCAATGCAGTTTTTGACTATCATTGCTACCCCTCCTCCCCTTCCCTCCCACCTGTCCTTCCTGAACATAGTGTAACCCTCCAGGTTCAGGTCCCAGTCATGTCCTGCAGTGGCCCAGGTCTCAGTGACCGCTGCCACATCCACTGCTCCCTCAGCATCGCCTGGAGCTCAGGCATTTTATTGCCCAAGCTTCTGGCATTTAGCAGGACTACCTTCCACCCTTTCCCTATACTTCCATTTCCCCTGGTCGTGTTCCCATGGGGATTCTGTTTTCCCCTGGTCTGCATTTTACCAGTCGGTCTTTTTCCGCAATCCTCCAGCTCCCGGGGGAGGGACAGAGTCCCTCCTTTATTGGCACCTCCTCGGCAGCCTTTTCTCCCATCCCTCCCCCCTTCACAAGTTTAAACCCCACTTTTCACCAATGAACCCCTCTATTTTCAACTTAAAGATTCCCCTCCCCTCCAAATTGAGATGGATTCTATCTCTAGCATACAGCTCCTTATCATCCTAGGTCTCCCCCCAATCCCCCATCAACCCATACCCTCTGGACTCATACCACTCCCTGAGCCACTGGTTTATCTCCCTAATCTTTCTTTTGTGTTTTCCACTAGCCCTTGGCACCGGCAGGATTTCTGAGAAGGAAACTGTGCATCCTATGTCATAACAGACCCTGGCAAGCTCCCTGAATCTTGCCTGTATCTCTAGCTAGCTATTTCCCTCAATGTCATTTGTACCCAGGTGGACCAGTATGTCCGGGGAACCCCCACAATCCTTTGCCAGCTGATATACCTCGTGCTTAGCCCTGTGCACCGTTAGTCCAGGGAAGCATTTTCTTCTAACTGGCCAGACTTCTCCCTCCCTATCCCATTTGATACCCCTGATCATAGAATCCCCCAACAGGAGCACTCTGACTGCTCCTTTTCCTCCATTTCCCCTTCCATGTCCCTCATCCTTTCTACCGGCCCCTCCACCCAGCCGGCTCCTTGTTCCTCCCCCTATCTGGGTGCCACATGCCACCCCCTCCTTATTTACCCTGGCCACCCCTTCCCCTCCAATCTTATGCCTCTTCTCCTCCTGAGTATCCTTCTGTACCTTGCTAACTCCCCCCTCACTGCTCGCAACTGGTCCTTCTCCCCCATCTGCTAAACTAGCTTGGCTCGTCCTCCCTTCCTTCTTGTCTCCATTTAGTCCCTCCTTGCTTGTCGTGCTCCCCTGGCCTAAACCCTCAGCTTCCTTTACTGAATCCTCCTTGTACTTCTGGTCCTTCTCCTTTACCTTTCCTCCCAACTGGTTCTTCTCCTTGCCTCTCCAAAGTGATCAGCCACTGTGTGAAAAGGCCCCTCTATTATCCTCTGTGCTCCCTCCTTGTAGTGATCAACTCCTTCATGATGACATTTGCCATCCATTCTGTCAGCTCTTCCTCCAGTGCTCAGTCTCTGCTCTTGTGCTGCCTTTTGAGTGGTTGATCCCTCGATGTTCCACCTTCTTCCTGGTTCCCTGAGCATTTAATAGAGTGTGGGGGTGGGTGGAAGGGCCAAAACTAAGCCTCTGCTCCCTTAGCTTGGAGCCCTCCTCCCTGGCAGTTTGCTGTGGCCTTCTCTGCCGCCAATGCTCTGATTGCCAGTTCACTTTCTTCCATCGATGCAATGCACTCCAGCGGCTCCCACCGCCCATGGACCCGAGCAGATACAGCAGTATTGTTTTTTCAGTTATAATGGGGCACAGGACAAAGACCAATTATGTGATCCTTTCAAAGCAGCCATTCAAGGTACTATCATAAGTTATGAAATTAAACATGAACAATTTTGAGACAGGAGGTTAAAGAGTAAGAAAAACAAATAAAACAGTTAAAAGTTAGCTCTCAAACAGCTGATAAAATAGAACATGATCACTTAAAAATAGAAAAAGAAAAATGACAAAATCAGCTTCAAAGTATAGTAAATGAACAAATGGAAAAAGATTTAAGACTTTTAAAATCAAAATGTTTATTATAATGGTGACAAAAGTGGCAGATTACTTCCTACACTTTAAAAAAGAATAGGGAATGCAATCTAATAACAGAAATAGAAGATCAGTAGGGTAATAAGGTGAATAATGATCAACAAATTAGAAATATTTCCTTACATTACTATCAGACAATCTACTAAAATAAAAAAGTAATACAAAAACAAGAATTACAAGAATACATTAATTCTGCAAATACACCCACATTCCAAAATGTACAAGCTACAATAACACAACAGGAGCTATTAGATGTTATAAAATCTCTACCTAAAGATAAGTCCCCTGGAATGGATAGATTTACTGTAGGATTTTATAAGGTCATTGCAAATCTGTTTTTAGTGTGGCTATAGATGATGACCCTCGAAGTGGCTACCAAAAAAAGCAATACCTAAAATGATGCTTGAAGCTCTAGTTATTCTAATACATAACAAGCATTTGTAAATGCCAAATGTTTCTTTGCTTGGTGTATGTGGCAGTGATGTATTTTATATGTGGTGTTTACAGTCTCCAGATACACTATGATGTGAAATTATGGAAGTAGTGAAGTACTGAACTAGAAGAAACGTTGTTTGTTTCGTTCTAGCTAACTAGAGCTAACTGTCCAAAAGAGGTGATGGAGGCATGAAACAAAGTCAGAATTCTTTTTTAACATAGTCCTCAAATTAGACACTGGATAGTGGTGGTGGATCCTAGGGTGGTAAACTGGGTAAGACATTGGTTGAGGAACAGGTGATAGAGGGTGGTGGTAAATGGGAGTTCACTCCAGGGAAAGGAGGTTGACCAGTGGCATGTCTCAGGGCTCATACCAGTCCTCTGTAATGTCTTTTTAAGTAACATTGTAGATGAGCTGGAAGGGAAGGTCTGCCTCTTTGTGGATGACACCAACATCTGCAATAGGGTGGCAGTCCAGAGTGGGTGGAAAGAATGTGTAAAGATCTTATAAAACATGAGTCATGGTCGAGGGCACAGCAGCTGGGCAGCTGGGTTCTAAGGCCATAACATGCAAGGGACTTGGGGGTTATCATTTCAGATGAACTAAAGGTGTCTAAACAGAATGTAAAGGCTGCAGGGAGGGCCAGTGGCATGCTGGGATGCATAGGCAGAGGTATCACTAGCAGGAGGTGGAAGGTGGTGATATCACTTTATAAAACACTGGTGAGGCCTCACTTGGAGTACTGTGTGCAATTCTGGAGGCTGCACCTTCATATGGACATTGACAGGGTGGAGGCTGTCCAGAGAAGGGTGACTAAGATGGTACAGGGCTTTGCACCAGAATACATATGAGGAGAGATTAAAGGACCTCAATATGTACTCACTGGAGGAAAGGAGGCAGTGGAGGGACATGATAGAAACATTCAAATACCTTAAAGGCATAAACAAGGTGCAAGGCAGAGACATCTTCCAGCATAGGAGAAGTACAAGAATGAGGAGGCATGATATGAAATTGGAAGTCGGCAAGTGAAGGGGAAATGTGAGGAAGTTTTTCTTCACATGGTGGTGGACACATGGAATTGTCTGCCACAGGAGGTGGTGGGAGCGAACACAGTGGAGGGATTTAAACATGCCTTAGAGGTGGGAAGGAGGGGTGAGAAGTCAATGGCAAGGCAGGGTCAGAGGCTACAAAGTAGCGTAGGACTTATGGGCAGACTGGATAGGCCTGGCGGTCCTTATCTGCTGAAAATGTTCTATGTTTCTATGACCTGAAACCCCCCCCCAACATCTGGTTGATTCTGCTTTAGTTGCTCAAACTGATCACTTCCTGAATATCCAGCACTGCTGCTTTAACAGGATAGGCAGCCCAAGAACCTGCAGCCTCCAATATGGCTCTGATCTGGTTGATCCTGCAATAATTGTTAATGAAATACTGTACTTATTTTAAAAAAAACTTTCCTGGTTGATCCTGCCATTTTCTTAGAAACAGTTTCACTTTTATGCTGTGAATTTGTAGCATGACTGAACACTATTTATATGGTTAAATGAGGGTGTGCCAGAGATTTAAAATAAGGCACTGTGCCTATAAAAAATTAGAAATCTGCAGCTTTTTTTCTAAATTTTTCTCGAGGTTTGACGCTACTGACAATGGAAAGAATATACAGTGAGTCTGCAGCTTCAGAAAAGTGCACGCAAGCATCAGCTGCAAATTCACAGCATAAAAGTGAAACTACTTCTAAGAAAATGGCAAGAGTAACCAGATACATTTTTTTTAAATAACTGCAGTATTTCATTAAGAATTATTGCAGGATCAATCAGATCAGAGCCATGTGTGTGTGTTTGGGGGGGCAGGGCTGCAGCTCATGGAGTGATGGTGGCGAGGGAGCAGCTCTCCATTTGTAGGGGACGAGATTATAATGGAGGTGCAGGGAAGGGGTGGAGCAGGCGAGAGGTGATGGATGAGCAACAGAGAAACAAATGGAGTCAGAGGAAAGTAACTCTAGGAAGTGCATAGGCAGGGCCAGTAACCAAACAAGTAGGAGAATTGAAGGCAGGACAGTGATAGGCAGGGAAAACATTACCCACCACAGAGAGAATGGGTCCTCTCTTCTGATGCAAATTGTGTTACCGCTGCCATCCCGCCAATGTAGCCAAGTGAGCTCTCTCTCTCTCTCTCTCCAACTGTCTGCTGCTGCTGGTCCTCAGTTGTCCTCACACTTCAGTGTTGTACATAAAACCACTTAGCTGCTTGTGGCCAGTACCAGCTTTATGTAAATGAAAGTAATGTAGAGCTGTCTCTCATTGGAGAGCTTCATTTATTTCAGCTACAGAACACTTCCAGCTGTGAAACTCTGAACTAGTGTCACAGTCTGATTGCATTCTCATTGGTCTGTCCAGGATGAGCCCACTGTCGAGTACTAGTCATTGCATTCATCCCTGACACACCTCTCAAATGTCATTCTGTCCTAAGATGTTTCTTGTGCATGTGCAAGGAAACACAAAAAGGGTAAACATAGGAAAACAACTGAATCTTATAGACCTAAAGCTCTATTAAACATGAAATGCAAAATAATAAAATTAATTGTTCTAAAGCTGGAGGTCCATTTGCCAGAGGTCATCACCTCCAACCAAACAGGTTTCATGAAAGGAATGAACATCTTCCTGGGTTTAAGACATATACAGCTATTTATGGAACTTCATAAAGACACTACCAAGGCATTTGATTCACATCAGTGGCTCTATATGTTCCACACTCTTCAAATGTTGGGTATTCCAAAAACATTATTAAATATTTACAGTTCTCCACAAGCTATTTTTAAAATTAAATTTTTAAATTAATAATTTATTGCACATAAAAATTATATCCTTTGGGTACAAACAGAAAAATGTTGAATTTGTATTTTATTTTGGTACAGCATATTCAAATATGGATTTAACAAATGATAAATTTGACAGATTCACAAAAAATTCAAGTTAATTGATAACTTACATCTATAATATATTTAAAGTATAAATATCATCCACCATGTGTGAAAAAAAGTTCTATAGACCAATTAATCATTGAAGTATAGTGCTGCGACAAATGCAAAATTCTGTTGATGGAATTAGCATGGAATGATCATTCCACGGGTGAAATTTCTGCAGAATTTTACAGGTCTTTCTGCAGAATTCCACCTGCTATGATCCACAGAATTATGTTCCTCAGAACAGCATTTTTCTGCAGAAAATCCTTCTGCAACCATATATGCAGAAAATATTGAGATCTGCAGAATATAATTCTGGGGACATGTAGCAGAAACCCCATTCTGCATTTTTCTGCCACAGAATTCCACCATTCCCCTTCTGACAAAATTTGGCAGAATTTCAAAGGAATTAGAAAAATACCATGAAATTCCATTCTGCTGGAATTTGAAAGTTCCACACACCACTATTGGGGTATTATAAATAAGCCAATATTTTGACATTGTTGGGAAAAAGTGCAGTCAAACAAGGAAGACAGAAAAATCGAGTCCATTCTTGTTTTGGCAATTGTTTACTCTTATGTGTTTCTTTCCAGTGTTTTAGAATAGTATGTTTAGTTGTCATTAATGAAGCTGAGATAATTGATATTTATAATTTGGAAAATGTTTTTTTGCCATAATATTCTAATATTAAAGTGGAGCCATTTTCATTTGGGGAAAGAAAAACTCCAGTTTCCTCAAAGTGTCCAGCACCTCCATTCACCATGTTTGAATAATAGAACAGCTTCAGAACATATGGTATGAATTGGTCTGCTGTTTATTATAGTGCCAACAATTAGAATTGGTGGTACTCGTATTGGTCCTACATAATATGTAAGAAGTTAAATGAGCTCTGTGCATCAGCTTATATTGGATTGTTTTGTCTACTGATGTCCTGTAGTTGGTTATAGGAGCAAGTATTTTCACCCAGTGTCCCTAAGTTAGTGTTAAATTGGAATATGTGTTCCATTTCCCTAACACTTTTAAAAAAACTTATCAGGTCTTTGTTCAAAAATTTATACAACCATGATTTTTGCTTTATTTTTTTCAGTAGCTCCTCCTCTATCTTTATTCTCAGGGGATGTTTCATTTGCTAATATCTTTCTCAAATATGCTATGGAGGTGCTTGTATTTAAAATATTCTATGTGTTAATACATCCCTCGGAGCCACTCATTGCTGAAAATGAGTGGTTTCATGCACCTTCAGCTGAGCAAGAACAGCGGAGCGAAGCTGAGCTGTTCTGGCTCAAGCCGAAGGCAAATAAAACCACTAATTTTCAGCAACAAGTGGTGATGGGGGACATATTAATATATTATTGATTGCTCCCCCAAACCTGCCCTTTCCCAGGGTATCTGCATGTGAGACACTCTTCACAGAATAAGAGTGCGTCATGCATGGAGGAAAGGAGCACTCTGATTGGTTGGGAGTGCTCCCTCAATCTATTTCTGTTCAGCATGTTATTTTACCATTATATATTATATGTCTCCACCTGTATATCATCTTTTGAATCTATTTGAGAATATGGATGCATTTACCATCCATTTTTCAATGTGGGTTATTCCACAATAGGTTTGAATAAAAGTTTTATGTGTCCCATTTAACTTTGTTGGTGTAATTTCTGATAGCTTTGCTGAAGTTGAACACTATGTAATTTTTATATTTACATACAGTACATGACTGTATTAAACCATATATTTTGTAATTTAAAATTTTGATCACCTCCATTGTTTAGACTGTTATTTTCCATAAATAAATCTAGTTTATTATAGTTTATCATTATAAGCCCAGTTAAGTGATATTTAACTTTATATGTTAATTCATAATTTTTGAGGTCTGGGCATGTAAATGCCCTTCCTCCTTAGGAAGACAAAGGTTTTCCCAAGAAACCCTGGGTCTTTTTTGATTCCACATATACTTTTTTTTTAAATAAAATTGTTAATTCTTTTGTCATTCAGTAGGAATGGGTATTACTATAGCCTGCAGCAAATACGAAATTGTTGGTATGGCTAACATTTTGAAGATCTGAACTTCTCCCCAGAGTGATAGTGGAATTTTGTTCCAGCCTTGAAATGTGATTTTCATGCTATCTAGCAGTGGGGCTATGTTGTATTTTAATGTGTTTTCATTTTTTTATTAGCCTTATTCCTACCTAGTCTATCTAATTTTCAATTATTTTCACATTACAGTTTTCAAAGATAGTGGACTTGTTTTGTATATTAAGTGTGAGTATTTTGGATTTTTGTTCATTTACTTTGTAACATACCACTTTAGAGAACTGTGAGGTTACTTTTTTAAGTTCTGTAACACTTTCTTGTAGTGAACTAAGTAACATAATTACATCATCCGCATAGGCTCTATGTTTAGATTCTGAATTACCTATAGCTAGTCTTTTTATTTTATTATTGAATCTAATTTCTTGTAACATACCTGTAAACCCAAAACAAAAAGACCTGGAGACAGGGGTCAGCCTTGTCTGACCCCTCCAGATATTGTAAATTCCTTTTATAGATGATTGTTAATTTTAAGACTGAAGTTGGTGACATTTATATACTTAAGATCTATGAATGGGGTTTGTAAAGGTAACCAGTTAGAATGGCGCTACAATAACAGCACCAGACAACACAGCCCGGTCTATAGAGCACTACCAAGGACAGTGATGGGGGTTAACAGTGCTATGCAGTAAGTGCTCCCCAGGTCACTGTCCATTGTGCTAGTAGACAGCATAAGGGAAGAGGAACTGAAGTGGCTGGTCAAGCTGCTGTGGTGGGGAGGACTGAGGCATGGAGCAGCTGGGCAGAATGGTGGTGGAGACAAGGGTTCTAATCCTGGTCTCCTTTTATTTCTACTTGGGGGACTTTTTTTTGCAAAGGGCCATGGAAACCGTATTTCATGGTCCCTCAAATTTCATGTTTCTCTGTGATCCACTCCACCCCAGAGTAGGTATCCTTTAATTTGAGGGGTGCAGGGGGGAGACCCCCACATTGGGAGGCATGAGGGGTGGAACCCCTCCACATAAAAATACATTTAATGAAAGTGTTGGTGATCTGTTGTGCTGTGATGACAGTCTGTCCTGCGGATGTAGTGGAGAGCACTGTCAATACAGCACTGTAGTGGACAGCGCTGTTATTGGCAATGCTCTTCTCACCCAGGGCCATTAGTAAACCCCATTGCTAGAGAACATGGAAAAGAAACAGCAATTCAAGCATGCTGAATGCCTTTACTGACATCTAGTGATAAATATATAGCTTTGATTTTAGCTGCGTTAGGATATTTCTTGATAAGCTGTAATTTGTGAATGCCTGAGTAAATTTGTATGCCTGATATGATTCCCCCGATTATTAAGGATACAAATAGATCTATAATTTTCTACTTTTTGTTAATCTTTATTTGATTTTGTTATGATAGAAATGAAAGCTCTTTTAAAAGATTGTATTTTTTTGTATGGAAATATACAGTTTTGTAATGGGGCAACAAGTCATCAATAAAGTTCATATAAAAATCTACTGTGTAGCTGTCTATGCTTGGGCCTTTTCCTTTTGGCATTGATTTTATTACCTCTCTAATTCCTCCTTCAGAGATTGGTGCCAAGAATTAGTGTTCATTTCCTTTACAGTCAGATTTGTATATAAACTGATTATAATAGTCAAGTTCTTGCTCTGATGGTAAACAATCAGACATACACGTATCAATAAAAGGATTTTAAGAAGCTGTTTTCAATATCCTGTTTCTGCACTTTATGTTTATTATTATCTAAAATAGTAGTTATTTCACTTGGTTCATACATTTTTTAAATCTTCTAGCTAACCGTTTATCTGCCTGTTTGTGGCATGGTTGAACAGAGCCCTATGCCAGTTGTTCTGGAGAAAGAGTTTAAATGTAAGGATCTGTTCTAGTCTCTCCTTTTCTGTCTCTTCTGTTTGGTTGTGCAACCAAATTTTCTCATGAGACCAAGGACTTTGTCGCTGCGATGATCTTGCAATTCTCTGCCTCTCGCTATCTCTCTCTACCCTCACTTGTTGTTCTGTCCCCCCCCCCCGCATATCTGCTGGCATAAAAATATATGTAAATCATTATATGGAAATGGAAATGATACTGGAATACCTTTGTTTAGAAATGTACATAGTTTTACTTTTGAAATTTATATAGTTACTGTATACTGTTGAAATGATTGCAAAGCATTTGGAATTCAATGAGTTAATCTGAGATGCAGTTTTTAAGCCTTTTGCAGAAGATGTAAGCAAGCGGTCAGTTATGGGTCACAATGTTCTTTTTGCTGCACTTGTTGAACTTATAAGAACACTGCGTGAGAAGCATGCTGTTTTCTTAATGAGTGGGGATTGCAAAGACTTATAAAAACAGAGCTGCAATTTCTTGCAAGAGAGGGACACAGATACTGAGAGACTGAGACTGGAAATTGAGAAGAAACTCACATGAACGTTCTCTGTTTATACTGCCATTGTAAATAGTTATACTAAACAATTTTTATTTTACTGTTATTAATAATAAAACTCTCACTGCGAATTTTACAACTGCTCCTGGTTTTCCTATACTTCCTGACCTGTGCCTCAATGACACTCTTCACTGTACAATTTCCAATGCCTCTTGAACTTTTTGATGTTTAGTGTTTTATATCTATAACCCAGTTTTTTTAAAGTTTTGGGTATTCTTTTGTTTTGTTTCATCACCCATTCTTACTATTTAGAGTGTTAAGTCTTGTTTCAGTTTCTTTTATAATTAGTGTATTGGTTTTGTTTATCCACGATGCTTTGGAAATTACTACACTGCTGTATTAAAAGCATCCCATGCACCTATAATGTTATTCATTTTGGGGTCATTTTCTTGCCAAATGTTATTGATGGCACCTTTCATGGCTTCTTTAAAGGATGGATTCCTTGATGAGGTGTTCTTATACTGTACCTCCAAAGGTAAGTGTCATGTTTGTTTATATCTAAGACCATTCCAAGTGATACAGGATTGTGATCTGAAACACCTCTGGGGTGAATAGAAGACTGATGAATTCACATTTGGCTATTACATCTTTTGATAAAAAAAATAGTCCTGTCTTGCTGAAGTCTTAAATTTGAAAAAATAATTGTGTAGGTTATTATTTTTCTAATGGATGTAATTCTTTACAATAACTGAGCAATACATTACCAAAATGGAGTTTGTGAAGCTATGTGTTTCATATTTCTCCCAACCTTTGGATGGAGAGGATCTGTCTAAATTATCAGCCAGATTATTTAAATCCCCTCCCAGAATCACATATTCTTCTCCCCAGTTACTGTGAAAATTACCCACAGAGGCCATAAAAGAGCCATAACCTTGAAAGGGAATGTATATAGATCCTCATACTAGGGTACTGTCTCTTATTAGGACTTTAGTCATTATTATTCTGCCATTTTGCTCTGCTTGAAAATCCAATATTTTATCTATCGGAAAATGTTTAACAATAATGATCAGTACCCCTATACTGTTTTAGTATTACCTGGGGGAGGAAAATACATTTTGAATCCATTTATTTTTATTTTATCTACTTCTGATTTTATTAGAAAGTTTCTTGTAGCAGTGCATAATGAACTTTAAAAAAAATGTAATGTCTTCCCAGTGGAAGGGGAGGTGAGGGGAAGGAACCAAATAAAGCAGCAGGAAACTTTGGGGAAAGAGAGGTAGACAAAGATCCATTCACAAAGGAAAGCGTGATGATGGGACTTGCAAATCTGAAAGTGGACAAAAGTATGGGGCCAGATGGGGTACCCCCAACAATACTGAGAGAGCCCAGGAAGGTACTGGCTGCACCTCTGACAGCCCTATTCAACAAATCAGTGGACACAGGAGTGGTTCCAGAGCACTGGAGGAGGGCAGATGTAGTCCCACATCATAAAGACAGTATAGCATAGTGGTAAAGAACACTGAGCTGCAAACCTGGAGAACTGGGGTCGAATCCCACTGTCACTACTTGCATTCTGTGTGACCATGAGCAAGTTATTTAACTTCCTTGTGCTGCCATTATGCACTTGGAAGCAAATGTTGAATTAATGTGTCTTACATTGCCAAAAATTGAAACATAAAATAAATAAAAAGGTGGCAGCAGGGAGAAGGCTGGTAACTATAGGCTGGTCAATCTGACATCAGTGGTGAATCAGTTAGTGTAGACACCTTTAAATGAAAGGATTGTGGAGTATCTTGAATTCAGAAAGTTGCAAGGTCCAAGGCAGCGTGGATTCATGGGGGGGAGGGGGGAGGTGTGTTCATATCAAACTACCCTGATCAAGTTCTTCAACTGGGCGACCAGGGAACTAGATCAGGATCGGGTGGTAGATGTAGCCTACTTTGACTTCAGCAAGGCCTTCGACACTGTACCTCATAGAAAGCTTATAAATAAACTGGGCAGTTTGGGGGTAGGCCCTACAGTGGTAAACTGGGTATGAAATTAGTTGATGGAAAGGCAACAGAGAGCAGTAATACATGTCACTCACCCTGGGGAGGGTGACCAGCAAGGTACTTCAGGGCTCAGGAGTGGGGCCAGTCCTCTATAATATCTTTATAAGTAACATTGCAGAAGACCTGGAAGGGAAGGTATGCCTCTTTGCAGATGACACCAAAATCTGCAATAGGTTGAACACTCCTGGGGGGTGGAGCAAATGAGCAGAGACCTGGGAAAACTCAAGGAATGGTCAAAGGTTTGACAGCTGGGTTTCAATGTAAAAAAAGTGCAAAATTATAGGCCTAGAGCACAGACACCTGGAGGCAGAGAATAAAATGGGGGGAAGACGTATTAAGGGTCAAGAAAACAGGAAAGGGACCTTGGAGTAATTATATTGGATGATCTAACAGCAGTGTGGCAGTTTGATAAGGCAGCAGTTAGGACCTTTGGGATGCTGAGGTGCATAGGGAGATGTTTCACCAGCAGAAAGAGGTAATTGGTGTTATCACTGTATAGTTCATTTGTGAGGTCCTACCTGGACTACTGTGTCCAGTTCTGGAGATCATATCTCAGGAAGGACATAGACAGGGTATATGCTGTCTAGAGGAAGGCAACTAAAATGGTCAGAGGCTTCATCAGAAACCCTATGAGAAGAGACTGAGGGCTCCAAATACATACCCTCTTGGAGAGAGGAGGGAGAAGAGGGACATGATAGAGACCTATAAATACCTCATGGAGGGGAATAAAGTACAGGTGGGAAAGTATTTTTCAGAGGAGAAGGTGCACAAGGGGGCATGCAATGAGGCTGGAATATGAGGAAGTCCTTCTTCAGTGAGAGTAGTGGATGCCTTGAACAGTTTTCCAGTGGAGGTAATGGGGGCAAAAACTGTGGTGGGCTTTAAGCATGCATGGGATAGACACAGGGGAATCTTGTAGGAAGCGGGGATAGTGGGAGATCAGGTAGGGTTTATGGTGTCAACATAGGCTAGGCAGAATAGGCAGACTAGGTGGGCCAAGCAGTCCTTATCTGCCAACAAGTTCTACGCTTCTATGGTGACACTGACAATGTTTTTTTTTTTTTTTTTCCAACTTTAACTACAGTGGGTAGTGTGTAAAGGAGCATTGGGATTTGGGCTTGAGAAAATAATAGTTGCTATTATAGTGTGAGTTTGTGCTGGTTCAGTTGAAAGTTGCTTTTAATTATTGTAGTGAGCAATGGATGCTAAGGCAGCCATGCTGTGTGTGTGCATAGTGTGGGCAGAGAAGTGGGCTGATATGAAAGTATGTAAAAAAAAAAAAAAAGCTGTCACTAGGGACTTAAGGCAGCCATGCTGTGTGTGCACATAGTGTGGGCAGAGAAGTGGACTGATATGAAAGTATGTAAAAAAAGCTGTCACCAGGGACTTTCCCCCCATGGTTATGTGGTGGGACTTAGTCATGGCTGCATAGAGCTCTCAGCCAATAGGATTGCTGGATTCCTTCCAGTTCATAATTAAGCAATCATACATGACTGGGTGTGGTATGTCATAGGATATTGTCATGCGATGGGTGCATTGTGAGACATGTGGCTGCATGCCGAGTGTACAGTGCACCCGGGAAGTGATTATACTATTTCATGATATTCCACATACTGGAATGTATTGCTGCTATTATGAACTGGATTACAAATTTTATAAGAAATAAAATCTGTAAAAAAATGATGTTCTAGGGGTATTGTAGGAGCAAGTTTCTTCAAAATATTTCTTTGTTGCTTGTGATCAACATTATGGTCAGCAGGTGGCACTATTGTTATAGGAGCTGCCAGCAGGTAAGGTACTGTGGTCTTGGTATATGTTCACTGGTGCTGGTACTGGTGAAAAACTGCTGTTTGCTTGCCCCCTCCATTTCCCCGCCCCACCCTGAAGCAGGCAGGTAGAAGAGTACCATAGTTTTTATAATTCTTCTTTAGTAGTCTAGAGATGGAGTAAACTCATGGTAAATGACAACTTGCATCCATTTTTGTGCCCCCCCCCCCCATGGCAAGCAAGACAGTTTGTGCATGGGCAGCTGCAAGTGTTTGCTGTTCTTTTTGAAATGATGTTGGTGACAAGTAAAGCTGCAGTAAGTGACTGCTAACTTGAAGAATGAAAAGTAACATTTGAGGCTTGCTGGGGGTGTGTGCTGGTTCTTGTTAATACCGGTTTGCTGCAAGTGGGTGGAGTTTTACAATAAGCAGGTAGGATGGGGATTAGGATAAATGTTGTGGAAAATGTGCAGTAACAGTATTGTCATATTATTTGAAAATAGGTGAAAACAATGGTGTTGTACTTAGTGGCAGCAGTTAGAAAATAGACTGTGAAGCCTGGGCAGCCATGCTGTTTGGGGATAAACTGTGGGCATAGAGGAGGATTAATGTCAGGTGAATACATAACCAGTTGCCATTTTTTTTTATTTTGCGTGACTATGTTGCATGATTTAGTCACAGCTGACAAGACCTCTCAGTCTATCAGGTAACTGGATTTTTTACTTCCAGTTCATAATATAAGATGTACAGTATACCATGGAAGTCAAATAACATACAGGAGCTACTAGTAAAATAATATTGCTACTAGTAAAAGAACATTGTAAAACTTCGGGTGAGATAGCATCGTTTTTAATGTTATTTTATTTGTAGCTATGTTGACAGATAAAATAACGTGTTTTATTCTGCAAATTTATTTGCCCTGCCCTGGTATAAAACTGACTAATCACCGGAATGGCATCATAGAGAATTTATCAGGGCCTAGGCTTTAAATTTTAATGGGGTAGAGAATGTTAAGTTTGGAAGGGGGTGAGGGAAAGATTTCTGGGCGGGGGTACATTTTTGAACTTGTCTGCATTGTAAATTATAGTAATGTTGGAATGTTGAGTAAAAGTATTAGTGTTGAGGAAGTGGTATGGACCTACCGATGTAATAATAGTTGAACGTCTACTATTGGCTATCTTTTGGGTGGCAAATGGTTAACTACCCTAGTGTTTTTTGTTTTAAGGTACTAAAATATGCCCTACTTCTCATGTGGAAAGTTGGTCAGGCTCAGTGTTCTATTCATAATGAATTGGTTCCCTAGACCCCTGTATTCAAAAGGTTAGTGCAGTGCTAACCATGTTAGTGCCACACTAACTGGGAACAGCGTGACTAGATGGGGTGGGGACCATATTCAAAGATCCCTGCTGCATGGCTTTTACTTAATAGTGCCATTTCACAGAATATACCACTGTATCTATGCAAATGAGTGTCTCCCTTGTACACATGGTGCACCGGTATTTTCAAAGGTGTTGAAATCACTAAACAACCAATATTACAGCACTGTTTAACACTGCACATAGTGGTGCACAACCACCCCCCCCCCTGCAAAATGCTGAGTGGCAGACTGACATCATGAGCTGTCAGTCCCTGTCAGGTTCCCACTTCCACTTCCTTTTTTTTTTGATAATTTAAATTTTTATTGAATTTTTGATATACCAAACAAGCCCCAAACCAACAAGAAAAGCCACCCCCAACCTCCCACCCCCAAGAGCACACTTATCAAACTAAGGGACCAAACAAAAGGGGAAGTAACCAGGGCTCAAGTTCAACAGAAGAGGGTCACAATCCTCCCGACACTGTACTCAGTCAGACAGCCTCTGGATAGACAGAAGCATATGAAGCTGCTCACATCTAAGCTGGAAAGTGTCTGGACGCTGGTGAAGTATGGTAATCTGCTTTTCCACTGCAAGCTTCTGCATAGTCTGAACATACCACTCCCTGTAAGATGGGACACAATCAGAACGTCAGTGATGAAGAATAATAACTTTCACCACCATGGAAATCAGTGCCATATAGGCTTTACGATTCTCAAACAGGGAAGGTGGATAGTCCCCCACCAAGCAAATCTCAGGGGTAAACACATCCTCTAAACCCAGAAGCGGATCAAGCGAGGCCTTGATTTTAGACCAAAAAAGGACTACTTTAGGACATTCCCATAGCATGTGGTATAAGTGACCTTCCGCTGACCCACATCGACAGCACAACGAAGTGTCAGACGTCCCATCCTAAACAGTTTATGCAATATACCAAACTGGGTCCACTGATAATGGTCCCTTTTAACAAACTTATATAGATTACTCCAGATGCATCTGGTAACATATCAAGAGGTTGACTGAATAACATCAACCCATTAGAAGGGCGAAGGAATAACAGCGCCGACAATTTGGGCAACAGGGACTTGCACCCTTTCCCGAGTTATGTCCTCCCCGGAGTAGGAATCTACAGCAAGGGGGCGTGGGGAGCAAAGCCCCCCACATAAAAAATCTTTCCCAAATGTCATTGCTTTGGGGGTCTGGCGTCCTTCTGATGGGTTGCCGTTTTCCATTTACCCATATGACATGGAACTGATGCATCTCCAGTGCCCAGAATCGAGTGGCCAATGAAAAACCTGCTGCCAGTAGAAGCAAACACCCCACAGAGCCTCAGGATTGAGGGATTGTAAACACACATATAGCTGAGCTACAGAATGGGGTTGTGAAGCCAAGGAAATCAGCTGAGAAATAGTGTTCCCTGTATCCAGAACCCAAGGGGCATGACCAAAAACAGAAGTCAGAGCAGTGACCAATTGCCAGTATTTAAAGGTGTGGAATGTGGAAATGGAAAAGAGCTCCTGTAACCACTGATGGGAGAGAATCCTACCATCATCAACAATAGAGGAAACTGATGAGATCCCAAGCTGAGGACAAAAAGCAACACGGATCTGGCAGCCACCAGTTGTAATATTGGGGTACGCCACAATGGGTTGAAATAGGAATAGGGACCAGTCTGCCTTGAGGAATTGTTCCAATTGCAATCTAGCTTTAATGGACCATAAAATGGGGGAATTTTTAGGGAAGCTGGGAGGGTAGAGAACGTAACGTGTAAAATACTAGCACAGGAGACATCCACTTTCTGATATAACCCTGATTCAATGTGAAGCCACAGCGGAGAGTAACCCCCCATCCTCCCCATTAGCTGGGGGAGATCCCCAGCGCATAATTTTAGAGGTGTGTAGGGCCAAATAATAAGGTAGAAATGGGGGAGGTGCAGCCCACTCTGATTCCAGAGAATTGTAAGTTTGGAATAGGCAAGATGAACCAACCCGTCTCTCCAGAGAAAGCAATTCAGGAGCCTTTGCAAAGAAATAAGCCAGACTTTGGGAAGATATTCCCCAATCATGCTCATTGGATAAAGTAGTCAAAGAAGAATATTCATTGTGAGAATATTGAAACAACCCCAAAATGTTATAATGAGGGAGGCCCTTCTGGTCAAACCAACTTTAATAGTCTGGAGTAGGGGTGGGAAATTCAGTGAGACCAGGTCTGAGAGGTGACAAGGCAAAAATACTCCCAAATATTTAAGAGCCTTAGGTTCAAAAGCATAAGCCCCCACTCCCACTTCCTGATTGCCATTCTGTGATATGTACAATCATATTTCAATTATATATCTGGTGTTTAGTAGTACCCCTTCTTTGATCACTGTAAGTATTCCTTGGACCTGTGATAAGAGATTATTTCTGGTTACAGTGGCTCCCCCACCCTCCAGCCATGCAACTGACCCCTGCTCCATATGTTGCCTACTTGGGCCATCCAATCCATCCCTCAGTAGCTTTCATTTTCCCTAGCTGTCATCCCCAGAGACTGCAGACAGCACTGCCCCATGCTCATCACCTAAGCCGGCCACTGTATGATTGACAAGGAGTGAGCCTGTGAAACAGCTGGTACAGCACCATAACCAGAAAGTTAATGCACTCCAGTCAGGATGTGTTGACTGTCTGAATATTGTTCCCGAGCCATCAATGTACCATCTCGCATGCAGCGCTGCAGGGTGTGCTGTGTACAAGGCTGCCTCTAAATAGGGGGGCCCTAGTCTTTGTGGTCTATACTTTTAGTGCTATGAAAATTCACCTCTGTCTTTCTTTTAATTTATATACCGGTAATAGCCTAACAGAGATGTAACATCTCATTTTCAGTGGGGTCCTGCTGAGTGGAGCACTGGGAGGTTAAGTGGCTCACTCAAGATCATGGACCAAGTGAATTTTGAACCTTTGACCTTCATTTTCCCAAGCTGGTTCTCTAGCCACTAGACCACACTGACTGTACTATGTCATCTGTATATGAGTCATATTCTAACCACTGGAGAACAGTAATATATGCTGTCTCTCTGTATAAAAAAGCTACTGACTTAGGATTTAAAGAAATAAAAATAAAAACAAAAAAAATGTTTGGTTTGTGACTATACCTTTATTAGGCTAAAATGCATGCTTTTGAGACTTCTGAAGTCTCTGTATCAGGCAGCTGATAAACAGAACTTAAAGGCCAGATTTATTTACATTACTGTACCTGATAATGAGGTCTTGAAAACTTACATACGTTTTTGAGACCTCATTTTTGTGTTTGTCTGCACGTGAGCAAGAAACATCTTGCTTCAGTAGCTGGTGGTAGGGGCACGGCAGTGTTGTGGCAAATGACAGCAGTCTGTTTTGGGGCTGGTCTCTGCCACAGAGAATAGAAGAGCATGCTGTCAATGACGGCAGTTAATGAGCATGCCACTATGCTCAAAGAAGTTGACTGCTGCAATCAGGGAGCACCCTGTCACTACACAATCAACTGTGTTTGCGGGGTGGTCCCTGACTGCAGCAGTCAATTACAGCTGCATTGTCTGGTGTCCCCTTTCAATAAACCTGGTGATGGCTTCTCCATCAGCCTCTCACAGTCCCCAGGAAGCTGACAGACAGCTACAGCCTCTCACAGTCCCTAGTGAAGCCGACGGGGGTGCCCAATCCCCCTGTCAGCATGCCCCCTCTCCAGTTCATTTGCCAATGGAGTAGTCCTATCCCCATCAGCATGATGAGTCCTGCCCCTCCATTTGTTGTGTGCTGAGGGGGTGCCCAATCCTCCTCAGCTGTTGCACTCTCCCCCCCAGCACACTGTATGGCAGACGGGGGTGCCCAATCCCCGTTGGCTCCTTTCCCCCCCAAACAAACTTCCAGGTGGCACACTGGGACCCCACCCCAGCATGCCAAAAGTCCCATGTCATCTTTAAAAAAAAAAAAAAACTGTAAAAAAAGAAAACGGTCCCTCGTTGAGTCTCTTGCCCCCTCCCCAACCTGTGCCACCCTTTGCGTATCCCATTTCCCACCCCCTCACCTCATACTTACCTCTGGAGCCTGGCACGATGATCTTCGGTGGACCAGGAACACGCCTGCACTCTTTAAATCTGACCAGAAACTGAAGAAATGCCAGTAAGCTGTACAATGGCATAAATGTTTTTTTCCAACTTATGTGGATATCTTGGCCATTTTTTGACTTTTGGCACCAAATTTTCAACATGGGGTTCTTGGGACCCCTCCTCATGAATTCAGTCACTTTCATGGCATTATTTGGTCCCAAAAGGTGATTTTGTGGTCACTGTGTGGAATCACCTTTTGAGACTGATTAACGAAATGACAGTGTCACTGTTCATGAGGTAGGCTCTCAAAAAGCCTATGTTGCAAATTTGGTAAAAAAAATTCCAAAAAATGACTGTTACAAGCGTGCGTTGCGTAGCTTCCATGCACACTTGTAACTTCGTGAATCTGTAATATTTTCACTCCAGATTTTCAACATTGGCATTCTTTCACACCTCCTTATGAACAGTACAGCTGTCATTTTTTACATCCTGACTGAAATGTGTTTTTGCAGGGTCTGGTGCAGAATAGTGTGATCGCTGTGGGAAATCAGTGTTTGGGACAGAGTAGGAAAACCACAGTGACACTATTCATGAGCAGAGGTTCTAAAATGCCTATGTTGAAAATTTGCTGACAAAATTCCAGAAAACAAAACACACATCACGAGCGTGCATTGCACATTTTATACTCACGCTTCTAACTTGGTGAATTTTCCATATTTTCAGTCCAGATTTTCAACATTACCATTTTCCTCACCTCCTCATGAACAGTACAGCTATCATTTTTCACATCTTGCCCAAAATGTGTTTCCACACCTGTGGCGCCAAATGGCGTAGTTGCTGTGCGAAATCACCTTTCAGGATTCAGTAATGAAATGATAATTCCATTGTTCATGAGGTGGGGTCCCAAAAAGCCCATTTTGAAAATTTGGAGTGAAAATACCAACAAACACCCAGGGCATTAAGGTTTCCAACCATAACCCCCACCCTGTAGAGACTGACTGGAATCAGGGGTGTGACTTAGGTTTGTCGGCCGTAATGCTCATGGCATTCTACCCCCACCCTACAGCCACTGATAGGCATCAAGGTGTGCCTTGGGGTCTTTGGCCCTAAAGTTCACCCCATTCTCTTATACTTCACCCATCTCAGCTTATTTCCTTATGAACTGGGTTGAGCATAAGTGCCAAAGACCCCAAAGCACACTGCAACACCTGTCGGTGTCTGCAGGGTGGGGTGAGGTGGAATGGTATAAGCGTTATGGCCAATGACCCAAAGGCACACCCCCAGCACCTTTCGGTCTCTGCAAGGTGGGGATGGGGGTTGGCGTTAGTTCAATACCGCCATTCCTATTATGCATCTCTCTAACACCTGCACTAACAATGCCAATGCCAGCAAGCAAACATTCAGCACTGACAAATGCTTGTATATACCTTGACTATTTCTAGTTAGTTAACAAACCTGGCCAACATGGTAAACTGAAAATGTTCTCTGGATAAAAGCTCTTTGTGGCAATGGTGTATCTTCTTTTTTGTACATGCGTAGTGCATCAAGAGGTAATACATTTGAAAAGTGGGATATAATGTGGGGAGCCCATTTAATGTGGGCAGTTATAAATAGCTTTTGTTAATGAGTCTGATTGTTCATTTTCATCCAGTCATTTTGTAGACTGTATGGGCTGAAAAAAGCCAGTATTTAAATAATCTGTATAAGCAAAACTGTATAATCGGGGTGAAGCACCCCAACCTTATGTCATTGTAAGTTGAAATCTGCTCTTGCAGCAAATAGGTTTATAAGGTTTTTTCTTTTCTGGGTTGTTACTTTTGTGACAGGTGGGTCGAAGCTGAAAAATTGCAAAGGCTGGCTTCAAGGTTTGCCATTTAATGACTTTGTGCTAGCTGTAGAAATTGTAGAACAAGGTCAAGGCTCTCCTGCTCACATCATCATTAGCAGTTAACCAAGTGTTAAACTAGCAGAAGCCATGTAAAAACACAACTGAATAGCTCATTCTCTGGAGAACAGCTCGCTGCACCTGAGAATTTTCAGCACAGATAAAAGGAAATCCTGATGCTCTGTGCTTGAATCTAGCAGTGGAGAGATGAGGCTATTAAAATTTTCAGCTTCTGTTTCATGAATGATGAGAAAGTAATACAAGGAAGGTTTTGAAATAAAATATGTACTTCAGGCTATGCTTTGGAGCTGTTAGCATTTTGCAGTGCACAGAAAAGTGATGGAGATGTTTATTTGTTTTGGATGGGGTGTTAAAAGGTCCATTTCAAAACATAAAAATAACCATTTGGAGGTATGGGATCTATATGTGTGTGTGCATGTGTATACTGTATTTCTATACTGTATAATCTATGATATATGTAAGTAATAAACCACAACAGGATGTACAGTGGTGAGTTATGCGACCGAAAGCCGAGTGTCCTTGTGCCCAGAGAAGTGCATTAAACTCCTTTAATGTACACCCTGGAGGGTCTTATCACAAATAAAATGACTTGTTTTTGTCTTTGGCAAGTAAAAAATTATGTTTTAAATGTGTTTGCAAAGAAAACTCTAAAAGTAAACAAATAATCCCTGTGTTGTATTATCTGTAGTGTATGTGTATTTTCTTAAGGCAGCAGGTGGTGCTGTGGAGCTCTAAGCCCAGTTTGTGCTCTTAATGTGTTAACCTTTGTTAAGAACATACACAACAGGAGTCTTGTTAGTGATTCTGAATTATCGCCCCCCCACACACACACACACTGTTGGAACTTTGTTTTTGGTAGTGAAGAACATTTCAAATGCTGTGGTAAACTATAGAACAGGACTAGAAAGAGAAGAGCAGGTGTTGTTGATCATGGCAGGAGCCACATTTTTACTGTATGTTGCCCCATCTGTGAAATGTGCAAGAGTACTGGGTAGTCACTCTTCTGGTCATAGTAACTGCAGAAATGTGCCGGGGAGCTTAGGAGCAGGAGTTTCAGTTCCTGCCAGTGCTGCATCAATTATTCTGCCCGCCTGCCCCTCGCACACCCACCACTGCTCCTCACCTGCCTGTCAGTGCTCACTCATGTATTTCAGAAGTGCATGATAGGAGTGAAAGCAGCAGTAAACTTTTTTTTGTTTCACTGACATACAACCAACTGAAAACTACTGTAAGGTTGTCACTGATCTGCCAGCTGCTGTTCACTTACTATCTTGCTGGTGAAGGGCAGATTGAAAATGTGAAATAAGAAATGTTAGGAGTAAAGCAGCAATAGACCTTTTTTTCATTCCAATCCTGTCGCAAAAGAAAAGGGAAGGGGAGATTAGATGAAAGCATTCAGTAGCCAGAAGATGACTGGTACGAGGGAGCCATTTGCAGCCACTTACCAGTCCCTTCCATAAAAGCCTATGTAGCAGCAGGCAACCTGAGGATCATTAACATCTCCTTGGGGACAGCTGCAAGCTAACATCTGGTATAGATAGTGCATAACATTTGTTATAGCCAGCATATTTAAACAGGGCTCCTATCTGGATGACTTTTGTGTTTTCCAGATTCGTCCTTAATAACCATTTGTCTGATTTAAAGGCGTCCACTATAAGTGGGTTCTACTGTAAATGGGTGGCAGTTTTTTTTGTTAAATTGTGGACAAATAATAATTTCTAGCAAGTTAATAAGGGATTCCCTGTGAGGGAGCATTAGCAGGAGATTCACGGTAAACAGAGGTTGTTTTAGGCAGAGGCCACAGCTGTTTGTTTCAGTTTGGATATTAAAAACACTTCTTTTAAATAGTAGCGAAATGTTGTTGAGGGTGCTATAATGCTGGCAGTGTACTCTGTTTGTGAAAAACTGGGGATTAGCTTTCAAGAATTTAGTTTGAAAAAACTGCAGTAGTAAAGGCTGGGATTTTCAATCTGGTGACCACTAGGCTCTTTTTTTTTTTTTACTTTTGTTTTGAGGCTTAGTGATATTCTTCAGTGAGGAGTTTTTTGGAGGGAGGAAAATTTAATTCGGCAGCTGATGTGCATTTATACCGATTTAATATATGGTTGGCTGATGTCTCTTGGCCAATGATATTCTTAGATTTTTTTGTTGCCATTTTATAAGTGTATTTATACAACACATGCCTTAGAATAAATACCAACATAAAAAGTGATATCTTGGGCTACTGTGAAATATATTATTATTTTTCCATATTCCTATTCATCATTCTGATATCTTTGGCTATTCCTATATGTCATTCTTATCTTGTATCTTTAACTGTTCCTATATGTCATAGATACAAGAATGATGGCTCGTGCTGAAAGTGAAAGTAAACAAAATTATGCTGCTCTAAGAGTTGTCATGCGGCAGACACCACTCTAAATAGTTCACTTCTCTTTCATTCTCTTTACTGTTTTGATTTTCTTTTTGCTAATTTACTTTACTACAAACTAACACTGGTCACTTTCTCATTTCAGAATAAACTGCTGAGCACCGTGTTCATTGTTGTGATCCCCCATCACTTCAGTTCACCTCCCACACTCTCTTCTGCACATGTGCTTACTTGAAAACTGCTCAGCACATTATGCTGTCTGACCGAGTGTAGTGGACTGGCAACAGCCCCTTCCCCCCAAAAATAAAACCCAGAAATTCCACCAGTACACCTGATTATACATTAGGAAGAAACTGCCAGAAACTCTTTGAAAAACTCACACCACAGTAAATCACAGAAATGAGATACAGCATTTCAAGTACACCAGCTATGCAGCACAACCAAAGAAAGGCATTTCACATGACAGCCTTATGGCACAAGGTACAAGGGACTACTGGGCTGCAATGTGAGGCTGCTCTAGGAGCTATTATGAAGTGAAAAATGTAGCAACTAAAAACAACTACCTGAGAATCAATTTCATACATAACAAAAATCATTGTGAAACAGTTTCCTGATGTGCAGAGTGTACAGAGTTTTCTGCTGTTTTGTTTTAACTTCCTTCACAATTATCCTAAGACATATGTTGTAAAAACAGAATGTGACATGCACTGACTGAAGATATAATAGTTCTCTTGATTCGAGGCCATTTATATTAAGATACCTCACTCATGACTTTGCCACTTGTGAGATTTCTTAATATCAGTGGCCTCTCCTGATGATAAACATGATATTTTCAGTCAGGCCATGTCACATCGCCTTAAACTGTCTGTCTGTCTGTCTATCTATTTATCTATCTATAGATGTATGCATTTACCATATATCGTCAATTAAAAGCTGCCCTCTAATAGAAGACCCTCTTCATTACAAGACACATGGAAAAAAACAGATTTGTAATAGAATCCACCCTCTGTTAGAAGTCATGGCTTGTGATTGGCAGTACCACTGAGTTAAACCCACCCTCAAACTGCCCTCTGCCTGGCCTACCTCTACCAACCTGTATTAGCTCACACAATACCACTCTGGATTTCAAAATACTGAAGGGATTCTGGCTCATGATAAGTTTATTATTTACCAAGATGTACATCATGCAAAGTTTGTTGGTGTCAACATTTCAGCACCTTCTGCAGTCACCAGTGTAATCCATCTTCAAATGTCCTCACCCAGATCTCCCTGTACCGCCTCTAGCCTACACAATCCCAGATTGCTAAATTAAACAAAAACAGATTGTTAAACTAAATAAACAAAAAAATCCTAAAAAAACTAAACAAAACTACAATAAATAAAAACTGATTGCAAATTGAAGACATTCAGATGCTGAATGCTGGAACCACAAGGTACACAGAGTGGGAATGAATGCAACACAAATCCTAAGTAAATCTAATTAAATCTTTGTAAAACCAAAGTAAATCCAAACTTAATCATCACTAAAGGTATCTAATGACATTAAGAAGTAAAGACACCATTTTTTTAGTATAAACCTATTTGGTGTGTTGTTGTTGAGGCTGTTTGAATTTGAGACCTGTTTCTTCTGGTATCAAACCTATTTTTTGTGCTTTTAGTGGAGTTATGATTGCTATTTGCTGTCTTCAGAAGCTGCAAAGAGTATAGTGCATAGAGAGGGATGGGGAAGGGCTTCAATTTCCTGCCAGGGCCTCAGCTACCTGATTGTTTCTGGAAGGCTTGGTCCCACCCTCCTGCCCCTCAACCCACCCACCCCAGGTACATAATTTCCTTTATACCAGGGGTTCTGACATCACTTCTCCAAAAGGGCAAAGGACATGCACCTGTCAAAGCAGAAGCAGACATCCAGGAAACAAACAGCAGCGAGTGAAGTGGTGACTGCTATCTCAGTGGAAGGGAAGTAACTGCAACACAAGGAGCTTTCATTGTTACCTGTTTGCATTGATGTTTGCATTGGGGAAAGGAGGGGTAGAAGTTAGAAGGAGGCTGTGCAATAGTTGTTTACAGTTTCTTCTTGGGTGTGGACAGGAGGGATAGGAATGTAAAAAGCAGTTGCTCACTCTAAAGTGTATGAAAAAGTGGTAAGGGAAATTGAGAAAAGGAGAAGAATGTTTTGCAATGATAGAAAGGGGAGAGGGGAGACTTAGGGGAACACTGGGTATCCTTCATCTGGAAGGGTGGGGGGTCACTGGTGGGCAACAAGAGCAAAGGGTAGGATGGTAGGCTGCAACAACTTCAGTGCACCAATCTTTCTAAAAATTGCATGGAGGGTGGGAGGATGTTTAGTGTGCAACCACATAGAGAAACTTAGAAAGGCAATCTAGGGTCTGCAGGAGGAACTAAGACAGGCAAGACAGACTGGAGGAGGTTATAGCCCAACACTGAAAGGAGGGAGGAGAAGAGATGAGAAGGGTGGGCAATTTGGGCCAACAGGGAGGAGGAGAGGGTCAGAAGAAGAGAAGCAGAGACAGGAGATCCTGGGCCCAGGCCAAGAAGAACGGTGTCAGGGGAAACCAGGTCAAGGAAAAAAGACAACTGGAAGGAGGATAAAGGGACTTGTGAGGGGAGGAGGAGAAGAGGCAACAGTCATGGAGTCGAAAGGAGGGAACGGGCTACTATGAGGAGGGAGGAAACAGGCATTAGAGAAGGGGCTTGAGAAAATTGTTTTACAGTACTAGAGAGGAAGGCAGGGAAGGGAGGTGATGAAAGTGGAGGAGTAACTGATAAGACATCCGGATGAAGCTGGAGTGGGGGGAAGTTCTGCTGAGGGAATTACAACAGGGGCAGAAGGGGGAACTACTGTGCAGGAAAAAGAGGAGGAGCTGGGAACGAGAGGTGGGGAGGAAGGGAAGCAAGTAGTTAGTAAGAGAGGTGGAATCTTAGTGCCTTGGGACTCAATACAAAGAGGAGTCAGGTGGAGTAGCAAAGGGGAGATGAATAGTCGCATTTGGGTGGAGGCCATACTGGGAATGACAGCAGGAAGAGTGGGACAAATCTGTTCTAAAATCTGCTAGAAGGAGTAGGGACAAGCCTCATTTAATAATACATTTGGGGATGAACGAACGGCTGACAAGATGGTAGATATAGTCCAGAGGAGGTTTGAGGAACTAGGACAATTATATAAGGGGGCAGGAAGATCAGCAACTTTCACAGAGATACTTCCAGTGCCCAAGGCAACCACAGCAAGAAAGCTGAGAATAGAGGAATTTAATGGATAGCTAAGAACCTGGTGTCATGCAAAAGGGTATGGGCTGGTGGGAGGGGGTAGGGAGGGACCTGGGAGGACAGTAGTCTCTATGCCAAGGATAGACTACACTTGAGCGAGGAGGGAAAGAAAGTGGTGAAACAGAGGATGGAGGATTACATAGAGGAAGCTGGAAATTTAAACTAGGAGTGGGGGGTGCCAAGTGGGCAATGGAGATGCAGAGACCACAGGTTCGGAAGCCATATGAGCTTATCCCCATAACGGTGACAAAGAACAAAGGGCATGTACTAGTGACAGTGCTAGTAAAGGAGGGCAGGATGGGAGGGGGTGGAAGGGGTGGAAGGTAGTCACCCTGAATGTTAGGAGCCTTGGGAAGAAAGCTGCAGAGCTACAGACTCTCATGGGGGGAGGCGGACATTGCAGCAATCACAGAAACATGGGCTACCCAATACAATGACTGAGACCTGTCAATATGAGGGTACAGGATATTTCGTAGGAACAGAGTGATTGAGGAATGAGAGGTTGGCACTATATGTGAGGAAAGGACTGAAGTGTGTACAGGAGGAAGGAGAGGAGGGTAGTATGGAGTCACTATGGATGCAAATCCAGGATTCCAAGAATAGGAATCTCAGAATGAGAGTGGTGTACAGGCTGCTGTGCCAGACAGAGGAGTTAGATAGGGGACTAGTGCGACAGATCAGGAGGACCTGCAAGAAGGGTATTGTGGTGATTGTGGGGGACTTCAACATGCCAGGAGTGGATTGGAGTACCCCAACTACGTGGAATAGAAGGGAGCAGGTACCGCTGGATACCTTCCAGGACAGCTTCCTGATGCAAATGGTCAGTGAACAAACCAGGTTTGGGAAAACCCTTGACCTTGTGCTGGCAAATGGGGATTTTGTGAGGGAACTTTAGGTGGAAGAACCGCTGGCAGGGAGAGACCACCACTCAGTATGGCTCACATTGGATATGGGTAAGGAAGGAGTAGAATCTAGCACAAGGGTGCTGGACCTCAGTAGGGGCTGATTTCAGGAGGATGGGGAAGTGGTAAAAAGGTACCTGGCTAGAATTCAACCAAGTATGGGCACTAACCAGAGGTGGGAGCTTATAAAGCTGGGGATAGTGGTGGCAACCAGAACCTGCAGCAAGTCCCAGAACAAGAAGGCTAGGGCAAAGAAACCTAGCTGGGTAAGCAAGGAGGTCATGGAAAAGGTAAGGAGGAAAAGAGCTGCCTTTAGGAGGTACAAGAAAACAGGGAGGGGGGGAGGACAGAGAGGAGTACCTGAAGGAATCGAAGGAGGTGACAAGGGCAGTAAGTACAGCCAAGGTGTCTACGGAGTTCAGACTGGTGCAGGGAATTAAGAAGGGGGAGGACTTTTTCAGGTACATAAGGGAAAGGAACTGTAAAGACCATATAGTAAGGATTAGGAAGGAAGGGGTTGGGTGGAAGCAGGGGTGATAAAAGAGCAGAGCGCTAATGATTACTTCTGAACAGTATTTACTAAGGAGGAGAGGGGTGATACCCAAGTGGGGGAGAAAGGGCAGAAACAGGGGGGCAGTGGGTGACAGATGGGGAAATCATGGAGGGCAGGGTTCTGGAGGGTTTGAGGACACTGAGGACGGACAAAGCGCCAGGCCCAGATGGCATCCACCCCAGGGTACCAAAGAAGCTGGCAGAGGTCATGGTGGGACCTTTGGCAGATCTATTTAATGCCTCACTATACTCAGGGTGTGTACCTCAGGATTGGAGGATGGCTCATTTGGTGCCCTTCCACAACAGCGGCCTCAAGAATGAACCAGGGAACTACAGACCAGTGAGCCTCGCATCCATCATGGGTATGCTGATGGAGACCATCCTTAAGGAGAGGCTGGTGGCCCTCCTGGAGGCCAAAGGACTACAGGACAGCAGACAACATGGCTTCGTACATGGCAGATCCTGCCAAACCAACCTGGTGGAGTTCTATGACTGGGTAACTAGGCAACTGGATGGTGGCCATGCAGTGGATGTCCTGTACCTGGACTTCAGTAAGGAATTCAACTCAGTGCCATATAGGAGGCTGGGAAGTAAGTTAGAAGGCACAGGGATGGGTGCAAAGCTGGTGAGATGGATAGGGAACTGGCTTCAGGGAAGGCAACAAAGGGTGATTGCGGTGGTGGGGAGCTCTCATCCCCAAGGGTAGTGACAAGTGGTGTTCCACAGGGTTCGGTGTTGGGACCAGTGTTGTTTGAGATATTCATTGTTGACACATCATTGGGCATCAGGAGCAAGACCAGTCTGTTTGCTGATGACTCCAAGATGGGAGCAGTGGTGGATGACCACGGGAGATGGCAGGGGTTGCAGGATGATCTGACAAAGCTGGAAACCTGGTTGGACACCTGGCAACTGGGGTTCAATGCCAAAAAGTGCAAAGTGCTGCATTTTAGGGTGAAAACCCCATGGAGAAGTTACCAGCTGGGGGGAGTGCAGCTAGTAGAGACAGAGGAGAAGGATCTGGAGGTGCTCATTATGGGGTCAATTAACAACTTGGCACAATGTAGGAAGGCAGCTGCGAAGGCCAACAAAATGCTGGGTTGCATTGCAAGGGGTATATCCTCGAGGAGGGTGGAGATGTTTCTACCATTGTATAGATCATTAGTTAGACCACACCTAGAGTACTGCGTGCAGTGCTGGCACCTGTATCTGAAGAGAGACATTAAGTTACTGGATGAGGTGCAGCACAGAGCAGCAAAGATGATCAAAGGGCTGGGAGACTTACCATATCAGAGGAGGCTGAGGGAGTTGAACATGTACTCATTGGAGGAGAGGAGAGACAGGGGGGATATGATTGAAACCTTCATGTACATGAAAAGAATAAACACGACTGGTACGGAGGGGCTGTTCAAAGTAAGGGAGGGGAGGGACACCCAAGGCCATGATATGAGACTGGAGGGAGGAAGGTTCAGGAGGGAGATGAGGAGACATTCTTTTACAGAGAGGGTGGTAGCTGGATGGAATGCGCTACCGGCAGAAGTGGTATCCAGTAGAACAGTGGACTGCTTCAAAAGGGGCTGGGACAGGGCAAGGGGGAGGGTCAAGCGAGGGGAAGGGTGGGATGGAGGGGCAGCTGCAGAATAAGGGGTGCTAGCTGCACATTCGTGCAGACTTGATAGACCTCTAGGCCTTTATCTGCTGACAAATTTTGTATGTTCATATGTTTGTATTTTGCTTTTTGTTGCCTCACAATCAAGATGGCTTTTTGGAGCACTTTCAGTTGAAGCCACCCTCTGAACTCACCCCAACAAAAACAGACTTCGAGTTGCCATGCTGGGAGCCCACCCCAGTGTGGCAAAAGTCCCACGTCATCTTCCCAAAATGAAAAAAACACATAAAAACAAAAAATGATCCCTCATTGATTGTCTTGCCCCCCCCAACCCATGCCCACCCTCTGCGCACCCACCTCCCCACACCTCCCTCTCATCCATACTTACCTCCGGAGCCCTAGCGATGATCTTCAGTGGACTGGGAAAATGTCTGCACTTTTCAAAGCCGGCTGCAAACTGAAGAAATGCCGGTAAGCTGTATAATGGCATAAATGTTTTTTCTTTCAACTTTGGTGCATATCTTGGCCATTTTGGGTAATTTTTTCACCAAATTTTCAACATGGGGTTCTTGGGGCCCCACCTCATGAACTCAGTCACTGTCATTTTGTTATTCAGTCCTGAAAGGTGATTTTGCAGTCACTGGGAAGAACCACCTTTCGGGACCCAGTAACGAAACGACAGTGCCACAGTTCATGAGGTAAGCCCCCCAAAACCCTATGTTGAAAATTTGGTGAAAGAATTCCCAGAAATGACTGTTTTACAAACTTGCATTGTGCAGTTCCTATGCAGGCTTGTAACTTTGCAAATTTGCAATATTTTCACTCCAGATTTTCAACATTGCCATTTTATCACACCTCCTTATGAGCAGTACAGCTGTCATTTTTCATATCTTGCCCAAAATGTGTTTTCGTTCATGTAGTGCACAATGACGCAGTCGGTGTACAAAATCAATGTGCAGGATAGATTAAGAAAATCACAGTGACACTTTTCATGAGCAGAGGTCTTAAAATTGCTATGGTGAAAATTTGGTGACAAAAGTCTATAAAATGACTGTCTTATAAGTGTGCATTGCGCAGTTTCCACGCACCCTCATAAGTTCATGAATCTGTAATATTTTCAGTCCAGATTTTCAACACTGGCATTTTTCCACACCTTCTTATGAACAGTACAGCTGTCATTTTTCACACCCTGGGCAAAATGTGTTTTCACACTTCCAGTTCAGAAATGCATGGTCACTGTGGTAAATCAGTGCTCAGGACAGATTAAGAAAATCACAATGACACTGTTCATGAGCGGAGGTCCCAAAATGCCTGTGTTGACAATCTGCTGTAAAATTCCACAAACGAATTACATTACGTGTGTGCATTATGCACTTTCTACACACACTCATGACTTCACCAGTTTTTTTATATTTTCACTCCAGATTTTCAACGTTGCCATTTTTTACACCTCCCCATGGACAGTACAGCTGTCATTTTTCACATCCTGTTTGAAATGTGTTTTTGCACCAGTGGTGCCAAATGGCATAGTCGCTGTGCAAAATCAGCTTTCCGCTAACGAACTGATATTGCCACTGTTCATGAGGTGGGGGTCACAAAAAAAAAAATTTGGAGTGAAAATACCAAAGAAATGCCTGGGATGTTAGGGTTTCTTTTTTTAAATTCAAGTTTATTGAAGTAATGTTGGCACAAAGATGATAACAGCATCTTGTAAATGGTAACCTGTAACCTTGTAGTGCCACTTACAATGCACCATCACAGAAAAAGCAAAACATTTTTAATAATATAGGCTGCCTCTGTTTAGTTACCTTGCCTATTCTCTCACTCCCCACCTCCCCAAAAACTATGAGGGTTAAGATAGATCTGCTCATCAGCGTACGTGCCAGGGTCAACTAGTCTTACAATGGTCGACTAAGATTGGAGCAAGTAGAGTGCTTGGAAGGGACTCCATGCCCACTCAAATTTCACAAGGCTACCCCTTCTCATGGCCCTGAATTTTTCCATATTTAAATTAAAAAGTAGTTCTTGTAACCATTCTACGTAATTGGGTGAAGTATTATCCAGCCAATGTTTTAACACTATTTTCTTGACTGAAGATGAGATCAAGGCCATATAGTATCTTCGGGCTTTTACAGCGATACCAGTATAATCAGCTATCAGGCAGATTTCTGGGGTAAAGTAATGTTCGATGCCCAGCAGAGGATCCGCCTTGTGTTTAATTTGGTTCCACAGCCCTTTTACCAGTGGGCAATCTCAGAAAACGTGAAACAGGTCTCCATCAGCCTGCAGACAATGGTAGCATGACTGGTCAGGTCTACGTCCGATTTTATACAATTTGGAAGGAGTCCAGAATAAATTGTTTAAAAAATGGTATTGCATGATGCGTAATCTGTCCTGGGTGATATACTGGTACGTGTGTCGCCATATAACATCCCAGTTCCTTCCTTGGTCCCCAAAACGACTCACCCAGAATCTAGGTTTATTATCGGTGTTCGCATAGACTTGGCCAAACAGTGCCTTATAGACCTTGGAAACCGCATGTGGCTCCCAAGCCCTATGGGCCAGGGATTCGAACCATTCCCCATTAACTTTCCTCTCCTTTAAATTGTTCTTGAATTTCTCTAACAAGTGTTTGAGTTGGTATATTTTGAAGGTTTAGTTAGGGCCTATATAATACTTTGCTAGAATTTCTGCCACTGAGAGACACCTGTCTCCTTGCATGATATCTGCAATCTTTAACCCTTTCAAGAAGGGAAGCCAGGATTCGCTTATCATTTTCCCCCAATCCTCAGGTTGGGGTTATGACATATTGGCTGGTATCTATCTGCACACGGAGAATAGTGGAGGGAAGCACATAGCTGTATGTGTGTGCTTAAGGAATCTTTAACTGGGGTGGCTGCTAGTCTAGAGGGGAGAGTTCTTAATGGGGAATGAAGGAGAGCTTTCAGGTCTACACCCACCCGCTTTATCAACTCTGTTTCCAATTCGATCCAGGATGGTACATACGGTAGTAGTTCCAAGTCCCTGGGGGGCAGGAACCAACATAAATACTTACAGAGACTACTTGCCCAGTGATATAACCCGAAGTGTGGCAACCTTAAACCAGCTTTCTCCTTGGGGGTGGCAAGTTTGTGATAAGCTCTACGGGGAGATTTCCTTCCCCAGATAAATTCCTAGACAGTTGAGTGTAGTGCTTTGTGCCATTTTAAAGGTAACCAAACGTTGAGCATATTTAAGGGATAAAAAATCCTCGGCAGGACATTCATCTTGATTACATTAATCCTTCCCCAGAGAGAGAGCGGAAGTCTGCCCCATCTGTCCAGGTCCTGTTTTATAGTTACCTTAAGGGCGTCCAAATTAAGTCTCACCATTTTGGCCTCTGATCTTGCCAAAACAATACCAAGATATTTCAGGACGAGTGGGGGCCCACTGTATACCCAGTTCCGAGATATCAGACTTGTAAAGTTTCATATTAAGGGGGAATATTTGGGTTTTTCCTATGTTAATTTTGAAGTTAGATAACTTACCATAATTCACAATGGTTTCTAGCACCGCTGGTACTGAGGCTCGGGGGTGGCTAATGTGGAGTAAGATGTCATCAGCGAATGCTGAGATCTTAAGTTCCTGCGCCCCAATTTTTATCCCCATAATCCTGGGATCCTGCCTAATCTTACATAACAGGGGCTCTAGGTATAAGTTGAACAAAAAAGGGGATAAAGGACATCCCTGTTTGGTGCCCGATAACAATGGTAAGTTTGCTGAAAATACTCCATTGCAATATATTTTGCGGACGGGGATCTATATAAAGCAAACACCCAATTAATGAATAGAGGAGGGAAGCCAAATTCCTCCATAGTCAGGGACAGAAACCTCCAGTCTACTCTGTCAAATGCTTTCTCAGCATCGACAGACATCAGTCCGCATGGGACTTTGCTATCCTTAGATGCTGAGAAAATGTGGGATAGTTTACAGAAATGGTCTGATGCCATTCTACCTTTCATGAACCCCACCTGGTCTTGGTGGATTAGACTAGAAAGGACCTTAGCTAAACGGACTGCTAGTATTTTCGCTAATATTTTAACATCCTAATTAATTAAGGCTATGGGCGTATAGTTTGGGACCTTGTCAAGTTCTTTCCCTTCTTTGGGGATAAGCACAATCAGAGACTCAAAAAGGTGATTATCAACAATTTCAGAAGTAAGAATACTATGGAATAGCCTTTTTAACCATGGACATAGCTGGTTCCTAAAACATTTGTAAAAGTTCGGAGAGAAACCATCCAGTCCAGGGGCTTTGTCTGCTGGGAGTGTCTGAAATGTGTTTAAGATTTCAGATTCTGATATAGGGGAGGAGAGCATCTCCTTCTGGTCCTCGTGCACTAGAGGCAAATTACACGTGGAAAGATAGGCCCTCACCTCCTCGCTACTTGGCCTATTGGGCATAGGGCTATACAAGTCCCTGTAATATTCCTCAAATTCTTTTACAATCTCGTGGGGGGTGGTTTTGATGGACCCGTCTGTAAGGGAGGATATACTTTGAATAATTCTGGTTGTTTCGGTTGCTTTGAGTCGCATAGCGAGAAGGCGACCTGCTTTCTCACCTTGATCTAGATATAGGGCTTTCGTTTTATTCATGGCATATTCTGCTTTTCCTCTTAGAGTCTCATTGTATTGCTTTGAGCCTGACTAACTTTTCCTAGTTTCCAGGAGTGTTCTTTGATAGGGCATTCTCTATTTCTCTGATCTGGCTCAACAGTTGTCTGGCCCAACTCTCTCTTTTCTTCCTTGCTGCAGCGATCTTGATAAACTCCCCTTAACACACATTTCAGGCACTCCATTCTATATCTCCCCTACCGTCGTGTTGCAATATTCCTTCTCGTGTTATGCGATTCTCTGGCTTATACTATCTCTAGTCTCCATGAGTGGAAGTTGGTTGTTTAATTTCCAGATGGTTTGCTTAGATGTGTTAGGGGCAAGGTTAAGGGTACAGCAAACCATGGCGTGGTCTGAGATGACCTCTGGAGTGATTTTACAATCTATCAAACCAGGAAGCATGCACTGACTCATCAAAAAGTAGTCTATGCGAGACCTGGTTTTGTGGACCTCTGATAGGAATGTGTATTCCTTTTTAGAGGGCACAAAACCCTCCATGGGTCACATAGGCCCAGATTGCCTGATAGATCTCTGATGGCTCTCTGGGCCGGAGAGAGACCCCTACCTCGCCTACCTTCTCTGTCCATTTCTGGGTTAAAAACAAGGTTCCAATCACCACCTAACAACATAGGAAGGTGAAGAAAGGGGGACAGGACTTTTAGTAGTTCCATAAAGAACCAGGGTGAATCCCCGTTTGGGCCATATATACTACCCATCACGATCCTTGTTTGATTTATGTGACCTACTACTATTATGTACCGTCCTGGGATCTACCAGTTTCTCCTCACACACAAAGGGAATATTCCTAGTTATTAAAATAGCTACCCCCTTACTGGCGGTACTATCACCGGCGGCGTATACCTGGCCCGCAAACTGACGCCTCAGTACATTAGATTCCCTCTCCAATAAATGTGTTTCTTGCAAACATATTATTTGGGCCTTTTGCAACTGTAAGTGTCTCAGAGCCTTGTATCTCTTTAACTCCTTCGTCGCCCCTTTAATATTCCACGTGATGAATAGGTATATACTACCCATTATCCATATATTCCTTATGAAATCCACGTGTGTTTGACTGCACCCTAGTTCTCCCTTCCTCACCTGGCACCCCCTGATGAGCAGATCCATCCAAGCAGTTTCCCATTGACCCCCTATCAATCAACCCCCCCATCTCCACTCTATCCCTTTTTCTGAGACCAGGAAGACTCCTAGTAACTCCCTTATCCCTCCTGCTTCTGTTACCTTAATCCTTAACTTTGCCCAATAAAGATTCCCGCCTCCCTCCACCAACAAAACCTCTTCTCGGCCCATGAATTTCCAAGTTCAACCCTCCCAATCCCCTCAGCCTCCCCTCCCACTGATAACATAACTGCCTTCTTGTCAGGTGAAGGCCTTTCGTAATACAAGCCTCTTGACATACACCTCCCAAACCTAAATATATAGTGCAACACCTGAGAAAATCTACCCAACATCCCTAATTGACTCTCCCTAAGGCAAAGTTAAACTAAGATCTGCTACCCGCCAGAGCAGGCTATTAATATTTTTAGCCATCCCAGGTAGTACTGAGCTGGAGAAAAATGGTTCTTCATTACAGTTTAGGGAGAAAAGTCACTACCTTAAATTCCTTGTGATCACACTACTAATCCCCCTGAAACAGAGCCTCCAATCTTTAACCAACTTTTATCCTACATATAAACATTGCCACTTGTTACACAGATCCCCCACAATTTGAACGAAAAAGTCCATGTGAAAACAGTCCAGAAGATCGAGCGCCCCAAATCCAAAAATGAGAGACCAATCGGGGGGAAAATTAAACATAAATCAGTTTGCATAACTCTCAAAAAGTCTGATCCCTCTAGGCGCAGCTGCTCCCCGAGCCCCTATTTGAGAATGCGCTTTCTTAAGGGAGAAAAAGAAAACAGGGGAAATAGGAGCAGTAAAAGTACAGGTTATATGATGGAAAGGGAGCGGGATAGATCAGACTTTCGACCCCCAATGTCAAAGGCTCCAGAAGGTCCAAGTAGTACGGGAGCTCCCTCTAGTGGTTAATGTGCAGAAGATACAGGCTGTCCGCTTAGGAAGGCATCCAAAGCGCTACGATTGGCGACTTTCCAAGATAGGAACCCTCTCCGATCTGGTTCCAGGCAATCGGATGATGCTGCTAGGGCCCACAGGGAACACCCCCTCAATCTTCCTCCAATGCCCCCGAGCGGCAAGTGAAGCAGCCCCCAAGGACTCCCTAGGAAATAGGAGCCGTACCCAGGTATTGGAACGAGACATCCGGAGAGAGGCACCGAGGACTGACATGGGATACAGGGCTACTGGGAGCAAGATAAGGACCATGTCCAGATTTCTATTTGGTGAGTGGTGATAAAAGCAAATCGCCGCAAGTGTTTCATACATTAAAGCCAGTGAACATCAAGGTGTGGTATTTTAGAGCTTGCCGATCACCACCTTTCCTCTGCCTTCCAATATTACTCTGGGATCTCGATCGGGATGTTAGGGTTTCTGACCATAACGCCCCACCATGTAGAGACTGACAGGCATCAGGGGTGTGATTTTGGGATTGTCGCCTGTATTACTCCTGCCATTCCACCCCCACCCACACCCTGCAGCCAGTGACAGGCATCGAGGTGTGCCTTGCACTCTTTGGCCCCAAAGTTCACCCCATTCTCCTATACTGCACCCATATCATCATATTTCTTATGGAATGGGATGAGCATAATGCCGAAAGACTCCAAGGCACACTGTGACACTTGTCGATGTCTGCAGGGTAGGGTGTGGTGAAATGGCATGGCCGTTATGCCTGATGACCCAAAGGCACACCCCAATGCCTGTCAGTCTCTGCAGGGTGGTGGTGGGGCTGGCTTCAGTTCAATACTTCACTGCCATTCCCATTATGCATCTCTAACTCCTACACTACCAGTGCCAATGCCAGCAAGCAAACATTCAGCATTGACAAATGCTTGTTCTTTTACCATTTGTCCTCTAATCTGACAAATTTACATACCGATCTACTGAAGGATGACACTGCTGGATGAATCATATTAGAGCATGCACTCTTACTTGCTATGCTCACTTTTTTTTTTCTCACAGACATCATTACCTTTCATGTTAGGAGTTATGTGTTATGAGTTCTTTTTGTTATTCACAGTCCCACTGTGAAAATCCCAGGAGAGAAATATAGAGCACAGCTGAGCTCCAGGCTCCATGAGTGGGAAAAAAGTATAATAATGTCAGTGTTGAATGGCCCATCTCCTTTCACTACATGATCATGGAACTAAAACTGTGTAAGAGTCAACTTCCCAAACTTAAGAAATACTGGTCAATTGAACATTATTTATTTATTTATTTAGCTTTTGTTAACCAGGTAAGTACACTAGACAAAACTTTGCCTATTTTCAGGTACGACCTGGGAAAGTACAGGAAAATTTACATACAAAACACATTTTGGACAACATGGTACATAATAGTGGGAGGATTACAAGTCATAGGACAACATGGTACAAGTTAGGAAATACACAAATGTCACACGCAGAACACCTTAATTTAGAAAACACAAATGCAGGTCATAAGGCAACTTATTAGTTAGAGTAAGTACAACAGAGTGAAAATGGCGTGTGCCAGATTACAGGATTCTATTGTCTCACTCCTTCCAGTGTGATATATAACATTAAATCCATTCTTACGTGTAATTGTAAGGAATGGAATATATATGTTCCTCTGTTTGCTGAAACCTGGAGGGGTGTGCTATGCTAGTACTATAAAGCCTTTTTAAATGCAGCTAAGTATTTGGCATTAAACTGCAGGTTCCTGTTTATATTTATTTTAACCGTGTACCCCAAAATTACATAACATCTAGTAACATATGCAAGCAAATATATTTTTTTAAAGTAAACACATGCTTAACAATATAGACATGCCCCAATTTCCCACACTACCTCTGGAAACAATGTCATTGGGTGTACCGTGATGTGAGTGAGTATTATTCAGCCTCTCAATATGAGCAACTCAATAATACCATTTGTTCTGAGAATGAGTAGGAAAAGACACCAATGGGTAGGTTACAGTGAGTGTGGCAGTGAGCTGCACTGGTTGTAACTGGATGTAAGGATTTGTTTGGCCAAGCCCTGCCAAGCTGGTTGTTTGGCATAGTGGCTAGAGCCACTGCTGTCTGAGCTGGTGGACCTGGGCGTGCGACATATTTTTGCTGTTTTCTTTTTTTTTTGCATCTTGCTTCTAAGTCCGCTCTCCCTGGAGTTGAGAATATGGGGTGCAGCTCTCACATAAATCCATTTATTTTTATTGCCATGTGTCAGGGAGTAAGTGACTGTCACTGTTTGCAATGGTCAGTGTAATGTTGTTTGCTGTTTTGATGTCGGTTGCATTTGAGGTCGCCGTATGTGATCGGCACAGTTAAAGACTTGCGATTGTCACATAAAACCCACGCATTGGGTTGGGGTCTATAGCAGTTGGGTGGAACCAGCTACATGAATCATCATTATAAAAGGGGAGATTATAACAAGTGATTTCGTTTGAGCAATTAGTTCAAGACCTCTCATTCCAGTTATACTCAACTGCTCACAAACTGGAAGGACATTGATCCAAATGGAAAACAGCCCAGGGAACTGAGGCTTTTTCTTCAGCTGCTCATTTTTAACTGTAGAATAAGGATACTAACAGCAACCTCTCCCCTCCCCCCACACACACACACACACACACACACACACACACACACACACACACAAGGACTGACAGTGTCAAGCCATCTTCTTTATTGGTGTCCTTGTTGTCTGTTTCAGAAATTGCAGTCTGATTATTTTTTGTTTGTGTGAGGGCTGGCGCTTATTGAATTGCAGACAAGGAGAGGTTGTCCTAAAGGCCATTCTATGGGAAGGGGGTTCCACCATGTCCTACTGAAAGAAAATCTGTCAAAGTCCATTACAGGGATGGTACAATGCTGACACTCGGCATTATGCCATCAGAAGAATGATGTGTTTTTTGCAGGGGGGATGCTCCCCCCGCACTCCTCGCATTTTAATGTAATCAACTCCAGGTCAGATATATATATTTCAAAAGGGTTAAAGCCACAAAAGAAGGGAAATGTGGCATTAGGGTTTCCAAAGCTAACACCCAACCCCCACCCTGCACACACCAACAGGTGTCGGGGGTGTGCCTTGGGGTCATTAGCCTTAACACTCACCCAATTCTCCTATACTGTACCCATCTTAGCTTATTTACTTATGGAATGTGGTGAGCATTAGGGCTGATTACCCCAAGGCACACCCCCAATGCCAGATAGTGTGAGCAGGGTGGGGATGAGGTGTTAGCTTTGGAAATCCTGGGAGTCACGTGATGCGCCAAGAGGAGTAGTCGCTGATTTTCGGGTCTCCCCTCTCCGCAAATAAACCTGCAATTGAATAAAATTCTTTTCAAGTTTTAACCACCCAGAGCACTTGCCGAAAGGACCGAGACTGCAGCCACCAGTTTATTTCGGTTCTTAGCTCCCGAAGAATGATGGAGGGCTCGGATCAAGAATTGGAAGCTAAATGGCCTCGCTGGAGCTCATCACCGACAACGACTCATGAAGACCTATCGCCGGCTAAAATCTATAGCGATCTCTCAACCATTAAAGAGGCGTTGTTTAAATTGGTAGATGAGGTGGCAGAATTCAAACTGGCGCTGACACAACTCGCCCAAAGGTTAACGGATGCCAGCCAGGATTTCTTCCCTGGAAAGAAAACAGGAGAAAACAGGCCTTGCCATAGTCGACAGCAAAAGGGCTATAGCAAAATTTGAGGACCGCCTGGATGATCTCGAGGGGAGGAGCAGGCGCAACAATTTGGTTTTACTGGGGCTCCCTGAAGGCGAAGAAGGCCCCAATACTGTCCTCTTTTTGCAGAAGTTCTTAAAGAAATCAGTGGGTCCCTCGCCCAGCAGGCTAGTATGTGATAGAGAGGGGCCACCATGCCTCAGAGCTAAACCTCCTCCATCGCAACCTCCTAGGCCTGTGATCTTCAAACTGCTAAATTATCTTGACGGGAGTTCATTTTGAAAGAGACACGAGCTTTCTGTGATTCAATGGGAAGGCAAGAGGCTCCGGCTTGTCCCTGATTTGACATGGAAGGTGCGGCAGGCCCGAGCAAGATTTCGACCCATTACTTCCAAACTGTGGGCCGCAGGCATTCGCCATCGCATGCTCTACCCAGCTAAATTAGAGATCTCCCTGAAAGAAGGGACTAAGCGTTTTGAATCTGCAGAAGAGACACTGCAAGTCCTTTCGATTTCTCTGCCAGACCTGTTCAAGAAAGGATGAGGACTCAGGATTTCATTGTATACTCGAGATTTGGGAAATTCAATGGACATACTGGTGTAGTTAACAATGCTAGAGTGCCACTGTTTCAGTGTTTGGGGTTCAGAATGTGTATTCTCCCCCAGGAACTGTTTTTTCTTTCTTGTTTGGATCTTTTGATCTAATAATTAGCAGCTTGGGAAGCAGAGATATGATTTTCAATTTACTACATTTTTCCACAGTTTTAATGCTCTTAGCTATGTTAAGCGCTAAAAGAGCCACAAGAGAGAGCTCTTAGTCTGCTTAATTTCATTTTCTTCTTTGTTTACTGCTCCCAAAGCCTTTAACTGTGTTTAATTTTATGAGCCAAGCGCTCTTAGACTGACAAGGGTCTCATAGTGTAGGACTACTAGGATAATACGACCCTCATGGTATTTGTGGTTTAAGGTATCTTTTAGGTTAGATGCAGGAAGGCAATTAGCCTGCTTAGAGACTCAATGGGCTGTGAGAACCATGTGGTAGTTACAAGATATAGTTGCCCTCTTAGTTAGCCTCTGTTTGATAACTCGGGAGTGCTAACAAAGAATTCTCCTTTGGGGACTAACTGTAATTTAATGTTACTTTCCACATGGTTTGGCCCTCGATGATATTAGGGATATAGAGGCTGTATTTATGTATGATTATATTTAAAGCTGGCTCACGATTTAGCTTTCAGTTCCCTTTACTTAGTGGTTTTGGCACCTTGTGGGGCAATGTATAGCTACGGAATTAGCTCTACATTAGTTATTTGATATTCAAGCACTACACTAGCAGTTAGAGTTCTCTCTTTCTAACCAAAGATTGTTAGTTATGGTCTTAGTTTCAGATACGTTTATGGGGTTTCCCCCTAGTGGGGGATGAAAAGGTTTGCAGGTTAATATCTTCGGTTTAGTGGCATATTGCTTTCGGGGGGGGGGTGCCCCACCTCTATGGCGTACCATGGACCATAGCACTAGAAGTTGGCTTGGACCAGGGGACCGCCTTAAAGCGATTCTAAGGGAGCTTTTGGGGGTGGGGGATTGGGATGTTGGGCAATTTATTTTGTTGTCTAATGTTGGGAGGAGGCAGCTATCCGTACTTTTCTGATGAACAAGTTGAGGTTTCTATCTGGCTAGTCAATTGAATATTATTTCTTGGAACATCAAAGGGGGAAGAGATAATCGGAAAAAATATATTATATTACACCATTTGGCTCAATTCGACCCATCCATAGTATTTCTCCAAGAAACCCATGTACTCCCTGACCGACTCCACTGCTTTAGGAAAAAATGGGTGAGCCAGGTTTTTGGCGCTGGGTTTTCCTCAAGTAGTCGAGGAGTAGCCATCTTGGTAGCGAGAGGGGTTCCTTTTACCTCATCTGAGATCATCTCCGACCCGAAAGGTAGATTCATTATAGTTTTGGGTAAATTAGGAGGGGCTAGTTTAGTTTTGGGATCAATATATGGCCCTAACTTAGATTCTTCCTCATTTTTTATGCAATTGGCTACAACTTTAGCCCCCTTTAAAGATGTTCCCATCATTTTAGGGGGTGATTGGAATTTAGTCCAGTCAAATAGCTTGGATCGCTCTTGGCATAGAGCGCTACACCTCTCCTGGCTCAGCGAGCCTTGTCAAATTATTTCATCATCCGACAATAGATCCTTGGAGGTTGTATAATCCTACCACTAGAGATTTTACATTTTTTCCCTGTTCATAAATCTTACTCTAGAATCGATTATTTTTGGTTAGCCAGCATTGCCTGTCTTTAGTTGAGGAGGTTTCAATTTTAACTTCAGTACTCTCAGACCATTCCCTATTAAACTCAGATGCTCCTCCTTGCCCACCCACCCAGATCTTATTCTTGGTCTTTAAATAATAGCTTATAAAGGACTCCCAGATACTAGTTCGATTTCAAGAGTTTATGACTAATTCAATTATGGACAACTGGGGGTCCCTTAATGCAGTAGACCAAGTCTGGGCTGCCTTAAAAGTCACCTGGAGGAGAACTGCTTAGAATTGCAACAGTCATAAGCTAAAAATAAACAGTTATTAACTAACTGCTTAAAGAAAATCTCTACTTTAGAAGCGATTAAAGAGACTTCTAGGTTGAAGGAACAAGAACAAGAACTGACTAGTTTAAGGGTATGGTATGTGAATACTCTAAATGAAAGGGTGGAAATTCAGTTTCTAAACTAAAAGCAGCATATATAGGACAGGGTAGCAAAGCTGGAAACCTTTTGGCATGGCAGTTAAAGCAAAAGCGGCTGACCAAATGGGTGGCGACCCTAGAAACACCAGACATGAACAATTTAGTTACTGATTCTGAGGTATTTTGGATATTTTTTCAAGTATTACAAAACTTTATATTGAGTCAACGCTTTCTTTGCAGAGTGAATCTAAAATCGAAATTTTACCAAAATCCCTTCCTCAGATGCCGAGGAATTCAAGCAGTCGTTGATAGCCCCTATCTCGAATGAGGAAATAGCAAATGCTATTGACTCATTAAAAGTGGATAAAGCACCGGCCCAGATGGTTTCACACTCTTTTCTTCAAGACGTTTAAGGAGAAGTTGATACCGCTTTTGTATCAACTTTATGCCTTCTGGCATAACCATGGGGTAAGTGATAAATCCCTTTTCGAAGCTAGGATAATTTTGATACCTAAACCTGATAAACCTCCAGATTTGATGGGCAACTACAGACCAATTTCCTTATTAAATATAGATGTAAAGATTTATGCTAAAATCCTAGCTAATAGGCTAAAATCTTCGTGGATCGGGTTGCTGAGTCCTGAACAGACTGGTTTTGTGGCAGGCCGTTCCTCGGCAGACCACTTCAGAAAATTGTTTTATTTAATTTCTGCATCTGCGAACCGGATATGGAGGCTTCCTTAGTATCGTTAGATGCAGAAAAGGCATTGATAGGGTAGAATGGGGTTTTATGTTTGCAACACTGGCTAAATTTGGTATTCGGAGAATTTATTCATTATATTCGGATTTTGTATATCTGCCCATTCCATAAAGAGTCCAATGCAACAACTTAATTTCAACAGCCCTTTCCTCTTCTACGGGTACATGCCAGGGTTGCCCCTCTCACCATATTTATTCAATTTGTACTTAGAACCCTTGATAAGAGCTATCAAAATGAACAACTAATACATGGGATCCAGTATAGGTGACATGGAGTTCAAGGTATCAGCATTTGCTGATGACCTGTTGCTGCATGTTAAGAATACCACTACTTAGCTTCCCCACCTACTTAACAATCTCATGTTTTAGTGAATTCTCTGGATACAAACTAAATAGGAACAAAACAATGGTTTATTCACTATCCCTTACCTTCAGAAAAGCTGGTGTTTTCTTTAGGTTTGCAATGGCAGACAAAATCCTTAACTTATCTAGGTATTCAGGTCTCGAGAGATCTTGAGAAATGGCTAACCTAAACCTAAAGCCCTTATTTAAGTCTATCAGGAAGACTCGGAGAGGTGGTGAAGCTTCCCTTGACCTTTCTCAGGTAGGGTTAATACAATCAAAATGATGGTTTTACCCAGGTTTTTATTCTCTCTTCAATTTAAGCGTCTACCTCCCAGGTCTTTCTTTAGCCGCTTTATAAATATTGCTCGGTTTCTTGTGGAAGGTAACCCCCCGCATAGGGCTTATGCTAAATTAATTTTCCACCGAAAAATAGGGGCCTTCAGATCCCAGACTTTATACTTACTATCTAGCCATTCAGCTTGCCCAGATCAGCTCTACATAAGGACTTCGAGTCATCGATCATGCGATTTCAATGAGACTCATCTGATTTGAATCCCTCTTATACATACAATCAAAATGTCCACACACAATTAGAAATACCCCTCTGGGTTGGGATATAAGGGCACTACACCAACTATATTTAAGATTGCACATTCCTTATTTAAATGACTTATCTCAACGCTCTTAGAAATCCTAATCTCCTTGTGGGTAACAACCTATCAAAGGTTTGTGTTCGACTCCCCTAAACTCGTGATTTCGGACTTTCTCTCGGATAACGTAATCTCTTCTTTCCCGCTTTGTTTGAAAAGTTTGGGGTGGAACCTCGAGACTTTTATGACTTTTCAGATACAAAGAAGCATTCTCTCTTTTTACGAAAAGGTAAAGTCTCTGAAGAAGCGGAAAATTATTGAGAAACTGTGTGAGATTGCATTATCTGGAAAATCAGTTTCCAAAATTTACAAGTATATTTTATCAAGATTAGAACTGAAGATATCTCCTGTTCCCCCCTACTGGGAGACCAATCTGTCTATGGGGTGGTCAGAAGAGATTTGGGAGAGGGTCTGGGTAAACATTTATTCATGTATTAAGCAGGACAGACTGAGAGATATTCAATTTAACCTATTGCATAATCTGTATTTCTCACCTGCCAAACTGTCGGCTGAATAAATTGTCTTCTCCGCCTGTAGTGAGTGTGGAACCCTATAGCTACCACTTTTCATAAAATTTGGTCCTGCCCTAAAATTGCAAAGTTTTGGCAATCAGTTAAGTGTTAGTTGGACCCGTACTGCTTGATTTATCAGTTTTTTTAATGTGGATGTTTGCGTTTTTGGGATATCGCCCAAATCACATCGAAATTAAAAATGCCAAATGGCTCTGGTAGCTTCGGTTACCAAACTATTGATTCTTCATCATTGGAGAGATATTTGGACCCCATCTTTTAAAGAATGGTGGGACGGATTTCTGAATGCATTAAATGCAGAGAGGTCAGTGTTAAATTTTTTTAAGGCTCGGATAAATTTCAAAAGTGCTGGGGTAGTTTTCCAATCCCTGAAAGACAGATATGGCTATTAGACAGGAGATTATTCTCTCTACTCTTTTCCTCTTAATTTCAGTATTATTACCCATATCTTTTATTCATCTTTTCACCCTTTATCTTTCTTGTCTTTACCTTTTCATCTGTAACCTTGAGTATTATACTTGTGTCCCCTTCTCTTTCAATTTTAATTAGAGACAGGTAGATTATTAATTTCTCTTCTCCCATATATTCAAGTTGCTAGCTAATGTTTTAATCCTAGTTGAGACCTTGTACTTTTAGTTTCGCTGTATTAAATACCTTGGATAGCTGTCAGGGGGGGTTGCGGGTAAGGTTTTTCTTTTTTTGGGGTATTTATTTTGGATTTATTCTACTGTTATGTTTTTGTCTAGTTGTATATGTTCTTTTTAATAAAATAAAGTTATTGGCCAAAGCTTTGGAAATCCTAATGCCACATTTCCCTAGTTTTGTGGCTTTAACCCTAACTCGAGCATTAACATTTTTTGCAAGCTCTATATATAAATTAGAGGCAAAAAACTCCATTTAATGCATCAGTTAGGGTTGTTCCAAAGCAACAAAAGTGAGGAAATTCGATGTTAGGGTTGAAACCCCTTTGCACCCTCAGCCCACCCCAACTGGAATCAGGGTGCGCATTGGGTCATCGGCCCTAATGTCACCCATCACATATGGAAAGAAGCTGAGGAATAGGAGAATGGGGTGACAGTTAGGACCGATGACCCCAATGCACACCCCGATTCCAGTGGGAGAGGTGGGCTGGAAGGGCGCAAAGGGGGTTTCAACCCTAACATTGAATTTCTTCGCTTTTGTCACTGTGGAACAACCCTAACTGATGCATTAAATGAAGTTTTTTGCCTCTAATTTCCCTTCTTTTTGAGAATGATAATGAGTAATAGTGAATGTAATGCAGTGGCAGGAGCATGGGGGTGATGTCTTGTCGCATTGTAACATTGTGCCCGTAAATACAAATTGTAATGCGCATGGTGACGCAAAGTGAAACAGAAAGAGGAACAGTACTGTAGACAGAAATGTTAAAAACAATGAAAACGCAACTGCAAATGAAAATGCAAAGGGTAACGCACATGGTGGCGTAAGCGTGAGCAGTAAGTGAGAAGCGAATGCGGAACCATAAGCAAGCAGTAATGGTAAGAGTAATGTAAGCACACAGGCTGGTTTTCCCCAAAAGCTGTATAGAGAAAGACAGTGAGTAGAAAGAATGTGTGCAAAATAATGACTCTCGGAACACAAATATCAGTAGTTGTAATAGTAAATTGCTTATATTTCAGTAACCGTACGACATAGAAAAAATATTTAAAAGTCATATGTATTACCACTTTTCTGGCTAGTTTTGTACACATAATTTTTTGACAAAAACTCTGTATCTTGCACCATTTTCGAAATACGGGCCCTCAAAGGCGCGGGGAACGCCGTAATGTTATCCTATGGGAAAAAAACAGAAGTTCTGAGTGTCATAACTTTTGAACAGTTTAATATTTTTTTATGAAATCTTTGAAAGGCACATCAGGGACCCTGGCTGCACGTTCCCTGAAGATTTCGGGCTGGTCATGCAAACCGTGCGACCTGTAGGCACGACCGTAGAATTCCAGAAAAAGCGTAAATGCACACGCAGATCATGCTTAATAACTCCACAGCCGTGTATCTGACTGGTACAAAACTTGGCAGATCCCAAGGTGTATGGGTCTTGATTGTGTATTCCAAATTTCAGGCAAATCCATCAAATGGTTGCAAAAAATTATTAAGGTGCAAAGTTTTGGGTTTAACAAGTAAATGGCTCCTCAACCCTAACTATGGGCAAGGATGGTATACAAGGATGTGTACCTATTGAGGGGCTAAATTTTTTTTTTAACCAGCAGAGAGACAGTAAGCTGAAGCTTGTTTACAGGTGTGACCTGGAAGCACAAGGAAGTTAAGTAACTTGCTCAGGGTCATGCAGTATGTAAGTGGGGGCTGTGGGATTCAAACCCAGGTCTCCAGGTTTGCAGCTCAGAGCCTTAAACCACTGTGCTATACTGCCTCCTAAGACCATAAGCCCAAATGGGAAGTGGCTTTATTGCTGTAATTAGCCCCCGAGATGAGTATACATCTGACTGTCCTACTCCTACCCATTGTTTGTTGAATATAATACATTATGATGGTTGTTATTAAGAAATTGCATTTGCAATCATGTTATGGCATCAGAAGGTCTCTTGCAGCAAGGAGGGAATGGTGTTCAGTGAGTGCAGGTAAGAATTTGGGAGATTTCTGTATTTGGGAGGGTTTTGTGTTTCTTTTTTCCAGCTTCTTTTGCAGCTTGTTAATTGATTTGGCTAACTTCCTAGTAATGTGTTATCAGTATTGCCCCCTTAATTGTCTGAGTAGTGTAGGTATATAGCTATAATGCTTTGATTAATGCAGGTACAGTATATGCTTTCAATTGACAGATTAGTCACAAGTATATAGGGAACTAAGTGATGATCTTTTCTATGAAGTTCCTATCCATGTAGTATATACATAAAGTATGTGTGGATGTGTGTGTGTATATATATATATATATATATATATATATATATATATATATATATATATATATTCATGGCAAAAAACTGTTTAATGCAACAATTAGGGTTAAAACAACAAAAGTGAGGAAATGAAATGTTAGGGTTGAGCCCCTAACCTCCCCCACATAACCCACACACCCATCCTCCACAGACTGACAGATGCCAGGGTGTGCAATGGGGTCATCAGGCCCAACTCTCATCCCATTCCAAGTGTAAGTAGGTTGGCATGCTACAGTAAAGGAGAATGGGGTGAGAGTTAAGCCTCACGACCCATGGCACACCCTGCATCTTCGGTCTGTGGAGTGATGTGTGGGTTATGGGGAGGTCAGCTCAACCTCAACATTTAATTTTCTCACTTTTTGTTGCATTAACCCTAACTGATGCGTTAAATACAGTTTTTGATATGAATTTCCAAAAGGGCCTCGCACTTCCACCAACTCGCCCATTTCTGCATAACAGTATACACCTATGGCAGCAAGGGCCCTCTGGGCCCGCGCTCCTACTTACACATAGCTACAGAGCCATACAGCAGCCCTATAGGGCAAGAAACCCTTGTAATGTGAATTTGCCGATATATCATGAACCATAGCAGGTAGAAAAAAATCCAAGTCTCGTTGTAATTGTCACAGTGAGTACTGTATGCAACAATTAATGACCAAACCTGTATCTCGCATCATTTATGAGATATGGGCACTGAAATACACTGGACAGGCATTCTTTCAACCCCTTGTGACACTGATTTGACAATATCTCATGAACTGTGCACCCCATGGAAAAAATTCCATTGCAGGCATATTCTATGGTTTCAAATCTTGTTCCTTTTGCCTAGATCTCTTTAAGGTGATCTAGGCTGCCAGTAGCGAAAACTCTGTATCTTGCTTCGTTTTCAAGATACAGGTACCAAAAGGGGTGACAGACCCCACAATGTTATCCTATGAGTAAAATCTCAACTTCGTGATGGCATATCTATGGAACCACTTAATTCCCCAACACCTAAACAGCATAATTCACACCTGTAGGACATCCCCTCAACGTCCTGTAAATTTCAAGTAAAAAGACCAAACCATTAATGAACTATGCAATTGTAAGGTTTTTACACCTTTTAAAAATTCTTCATTCATAAGATAGCAAAATCCTGGGCCGTCAGATCAATCCTAGTCCACAAACTAGCAAAATCCTAGTCTGTGAGGGGACATCTGCTCATGCCATCAGGGACACCTGGTTACGCTATCAGGGACATCTGGTCATGAAATGCTGGCTATCTGGTCATGTAATGACTGACAAGGCTCTTGGACCAAGATCATCTCGAGGACTAGGATTTTGTTGGCTCGTGGACTAGGATCGTTAGTGAGTTACAGTCAAAGAACTTTAAATTTGTAAAAAGCTATTTTTTAACAAAAATGAACCAAACCAAAGGCATGGATTTGTGGAGGGTGTCACCCTGAACAAAACCCATGCCTCATTTTGCCCAAAAGTCACCCATGGACAAAGCTACGACATTTTGTTTGGCTGAAAAACTGAAAACAAAATGGCAGCTCATGGACAAGGAATTTTTCTGATGGGCTAGGATTTTTTTATAATTCTAGTCCATGAGCTGATAAAATCCTTGACCGTAAGACCATTTTTAGTTCACAAAAAATACATACAAATTTTGGAGAGAACTGAGCATGCTCAGAACCCAAAAATTAAAAATTAAATAACTTTAGAACGGATTAATATTCTTTTACCAAGCCAATAATGGATTGTTCCTTGACCTAAGCTCTTTTTATGTTCCAAATTTCAGATAAAAAGATCACATGGTGTGGTCGCAGCTCCATGGGCAAAAAACACATCAAAACTGGCGAAAAGGGCATTTTTTGGCATTTTGCTGCACAGAAACCATATATCCAACCAAAACACAACTTAGTAAATCAAGAGATCTTCCATACCAGGCTCTGCATTCAAAATTTTGTGCAAATCTGTTGAACGGTTGCAAACTTCTTAAGGTGCAAAAATTAAGGTTTAACATTAAAGTGCCTACTCAACCCTAATGATAGGGGTGCAACTGCACCCCTGTAATATACGTAACAGATAACCCACTCTACAGTGTGCAGTCACGCTCTGATATACGCACACCTTGGTGTGCGTTCAACCACCCAAGGTGTGCGTATATCAGAGCGCGACTACACACCCTAGAGTGGATTATCTATCTTATAAAATGGCCACAAATATTGTTGGGGGAGAGCAGAAAAGTAGTCCCTGTATGACATGAATACATGGATCATCAGTAGATGATCTGGTAAAAAAAAAAAGTTTTTATTTTTCTGTTTCCTTTACTTTTCTGAAAAGTTATCACCTTTCCAGGGAGAGTGAGTGGGGAGCACTTTCACTTTTATTAGTGAAATGTAGCGTGACCGAGCATGGTCAATAGTCAGTAATGCCATGTAGGCAGAATCCGAAAGTAAGTCCCTCTGTTAAAAAAACACAAAGTAACTGTGTACTTTACATTATTTTCATTTAGAATCCTGTAAAACAAGTTACAAACTGAAGCGAGTGAAGAGCGAGTGACAAGCACTTTCAATTTCATTAGAGAAATGTAGTGTGACCGAGCGTGGTCAGTAATAGTATGTAACATGTAGGCAAAATCTGAAAGTAAGTCACTCTCTCTTGAAAATGCAAAGAAACTGTGCAGAAAGAAAAAAGCTGCCGCCTGAAGCAAGTGGGGAGCTAGTGTACAGCAAGGGTGTCGACTGTTTCAGATAGAAGCAAAGCAGAGCGAGTGTTGTTGCTATAGCAACACCTCGCTCTGTCTTGACGTCTGTCTATCTGAAGCAGCCAGCACCTAAGCTGTACACTAGCTCAACACTCAGGTGCTTCCACTCTTCTGGAATGCTGGATTTCAGAGGTGACACTCGGGCTGCATGATACATCTGTTATGACCGCGTGATACGTATTCTCTGTGGTGGTGCTTCGTCACTCTCGGTTGGTAACTTGTTTAGTAAATAAAATAATCAAAATACCTGATTACTGCGACACAACGAGGCTACTTTCAGATTCTGCTACCGTATCGTACGATTATTGACCGCCACCGATCTGCTACGTTTCACTGTCATGATAGTCTTCCCGCTCATTCTCCCTGTAAAGATGACACCTTTTTCCTTAGATAAGTAAAGGAAATAAACATTGTTTTTTAGTTTTTCAACACACTAAGTCTTACTTTTAATTTCTAGCAACAAGCAGTTTATCAGGGGGAGTTGTATATTAATGTTGGTAGCAGTCTGGATCTCTCACTTGTTTGTGTGTGGCTACCTATGTGTGCCAGGTGTGTAGTGATCTCACTACTGGTGAGAAGGTTTTGAAGACAAAAAAGTAGTTTAAGCGTGCGGTCGTAATGGGAGGTGTGCGGTCGTTGGGAAATAATGCACGGTCATGTGATGCATTCCGTCCAATCATGTTAGTGGAATTTCTATGTTTTTACCAACCCATTTTATAAATACATATATACATATACTGTATATGTATATGTATATGTATATATAGATAGATATGCCACTAGTGACTTCTGTATTGAATCCATTTTTTCTTTCATGTTTTTACAGATTTGCATAAAACTTTCATGAATTTAGAGTTATTGAACAGTGAAAAAAAATGCTTTTTCTGATTTTTAATGGTGTTTTTGATTGAAGTTTTGCGCTTGTCAAAATCATGATAAACATCAAGAAAAACTTTACCAGCAGGTCAAGAAACATTATAATGCCCCTTTACAGAGCTTTGGTCAGACCTCACCTCCAACATGATGTTCAGTTTTGGGCCCCATATCTGAGGGAAAGATCTCAACATGACTGATGAAGTGATGAGGAGAGGAGAGCAGCCTGGGAGTTGAAGGTCTGGGAATCATGGGCAATGAGGATTGTCTGTCATTCATGGGAACATGAAGAATCATAGAGGACATGATCATGGTGGTGGTCTACAATTATCTAAAAGGGATAACACCCTCAGACAAAATGCGTGTCTTCAAGATGCTCAAGGAAGAGAAAACAAGGGAACACATGATGCCACTGAAAGGAGAACTATTCAAGGGAAATACAAGGAAGAACTTTTTCACAGAACAACTTGTGAATAATTGTAAATGACTTCTGGAGCAGTTGGTATTAGCAATGGGTGAAGTCAAAGAACTTGACTTTGGGAAGTGCTTCACCAAGTGATCCCAACTTCACTTTGCCTACAGCCCCACTTTGACTAATTTTCACCTGGCAAAGTGCCAAACCTCTGCCCAGTGAACACTACGCATAGTGGCACTTCACCAGTAATGATGCCGACAAAGTGCTACTTTGCACAGTATTTAGCTGACAAGCCACCCATGAGGTGTTACTGTTGGTGGGGATGTCATCGTTTATTCATTCCTTTGAAATAAACTGGTGAAAAGGGTGTCTTGTTCAGGCACTGGATGTTTTTCTTTTTTTCAGATCAGACTGTAGTATCATTTATAAATTTGGGGCTGGGAGAAAGAGGGAAGCTGGGCACTAGAGGGTGATAGGGTAGGGGTACACTTCTATTGACTTGAAGGGGGGGGTAGAGACCTGGGTGGAGGAATGTGGGTGTTTTTTTCTTCATGATGTGGTGCAGGTAGGAATATCTTTTTATGTTTGCTTGCGTGCATGTGCAACAAACATTATGTGGCAGCTTAGGAGAGAAGCAGGTTGTGGAGGTGTGGCACTGTGGTGGCCAGTGCCACCACTGCATTCTTGGGCTCGGCTCTTGTTTCCCATTGTGGTGGCATGCTGCTGATGACACTAGTTCAGCAAGCATGCCGCCGACTTGAAACGAATTAGCTGCTGCAATCAGAGAGTGGCACGTCATTGCAGGGTGGTGTCTTGTCTGGGGTAACATTTCAATAAACATGGTGGCGGCTGTCATCATCCACTACGCACAGTCCCCTTGAAAGCTGAAGGGGGAGCCCAATCCCCATCGGCATAATGTCCCCCAAGTAATAGTTCTGCATGCTGAGGGGCTGCTCAGTCCTCCTCAGCATCATGTGCCCCCCCAAACACAGACCCATTTTCTGTGCCGACAGGGTCCCAATCCCCATCGTCTTCAGTCACCCTTCCCAGACAATACAGGTGGCACACTGGGAGCCACTCCAGTGTGCCAAAAACCAACCTGTAAAGGACCAACTTTCCCGCAGTGTTTTTTTTTAACCTGTTCACACTTGTAACTTCAAGAATTTGTAATATTTTCACTCCAGATCTGCAACATTTCCATTTTTGCACATCTTCTTATGAACAGTACAGCTGTCATTTTTCACATCCTGCCTGAACTGTGTCTCTGCACATCTGGCGCAGAATGGCATGGTCACTGTGGGAAATCAATGTTCAGGACAGATTAACAAAATCACAGTGTCAATGTTCATGAGCAGAGGTCCTAAATGGTTGCATGAGATGGGATCACAAAAAGGCCATGTTGAAAATTTGTAGTGCAAATATCAACAAATGCCAAGGGCGTTAGGGTTTCTAACCATAACGTCCCACCATGTACAGACTGACAGGCATCAGGAGTGTGCCTTTGAATTGCTGGCTGTAATGCTTATGCCATTCCACCCCTACACTGCAGCCAGTGACAAGCATTGAGGTGTGCCTTGGACTCTATGGCCTCAGTGTTCACCCCATTCTCCTATACTACAACCATTTCAGCGTATGTCCTTATGGAATGGGGTGACTATAAAGCTGAACACCCCAAGGCACACCTCAACACTTGTTGGTGTCTGCAGGATAGGGTGAGGTGAAGTGGCATGAGCATTTTGGGCAATGACCCAAAGGCATACCCCAATGCCTGTCCATCTCTGCAGGGTGGAGGTGGGGTTGGTGTGAAGTTCAATACTTCACTGCCATTCCTATTCTGCATCTGTCTAACTCCTGCACTTCCAATACTAATACCAGGAAGCAAACATTCAGCATTGACACATGCTTGTTTATTATATTACTTTATCTAGACTGTGTGGTGGGGGAGGGAGGTGGACGCTTGATGGTGGCATGGTGGTGGTACTTCCTTTCTAAGTGTCTGGGTGGTGGAAGGGGGAAGAAATCATTTAACACAGTGGATGAGATGGGTTATGACCTAAAAAAAGGAAAAGGGACTTCACAACACAAAACTGGAGTGAAGTCAGGAAACTTTACCCCACTATGATTTTCTTTTAGACAAACAAAACAGTTTGTTCATAAGTTGACAGTTTTTACCACACTCTGTAGTATGTTTGTGCTTTTATAATCAGATGGCTTTCTTGCATTCTGATTGGTCAATAGTCTTTTCATGTGATATAAGTAAGCAATGAGACACAATAAGATGTTGGTTTATTTTCCTGAAACACACACCCAGGTACATTGTGAGGCATAAGCTCTTGGGCCGAGTGCCTTCAACAACCTGTAAGTTTGGTTCTGGAAATGGAAACCCACACCCTGGAGTGGCTTATTGCACTTATAAAATGGGTATTCTGTCAAATAATTAGAAAGTAATTTAATATTTTAAAAATATTAAAAAAGTCTGCATTTTAAATTTGTTTTACTTACATGTATCTGCCAGCAGGCGACATTTCATATACAGTCCATGTCAGTTATAGTTTGTGGAAGTGTGCCGTCTCAAGCTCTCCCTCTGCACTCCATATGCTGATCCCCACCTCTGCTAGCACATGGTACCTAGTGCATAACTCACAATCTGCAGCATGTTCCAGCTCCATTTTCATTTTTTAGCCTGGCCCCTTGTCAATGAATTTTACCCTCTGCAATCATGTTCTGCAGTCAGGAAACGGTGTCACCTTGTGCAGCAATTTCTTGCCGCAGCCTGCAAGCAGTTCATATTCTGCGGTCCTGTCACATTCTGCAGCAGTTTATTGCCATGAGTTGTTGTTGGCTGTGTCAATTCTGACATTGACTCTACCTCTGCAGTGATGATCTGCAGTCTGGAGAATGCCATGGCAGACAGTGTAGTTCTACATGTGGAATTGAGAAAACAATGATCAGCACTGGGAAAAAGAAAAAATCTGTTGTGCAGGATTTGGGGCCTTTGTAAAAAAGGTAATGAAAATGAACTTATAACAGTGGGAGGAAATGTTTAAATGTGTAATTTCAATTGTCAGCTCTGGGCAAAGTGTGCGTGGGGGGGTGAGGGGTTAAAAAAATAAATGTACCATGATGTTATTTTTATAAAATAAAGGCTACTATTGGCATTCCTTTACAATCATGGCTTTTCTAATGAACAAGAGGGCACAATTTGAAGATAGAAGAGGGATGACTCAGGGGCAACGTGAGGGAGTATTTTTTCACTGAGAGGATGAAGGACACATGGAACAGCCTTATGAGGAGGTCATGGTGTCAAAACCAGTGGGGGAATTTAAGAATGCATGGGACAGACATAAGACAATTCTAGTTGGGGGTAGGAGGAAGTAGACTGTTGGTAAAACTAGGATCTGCCGCTTATCCAGTAGGTAGGGAAAAGGGAAGACTGGGTGGGCCAAGTGGTCCTTATGTGCCGTCAAAGTCTATGGGCAGGATTCACAAAGGGGAAGTGCCCAGTGCATCTGAGGTGCACCTGCACATTCTTGATGTGTTGTGGTGCGATTCTGGCAGGGGGCCGATGCGCTGGTGCATCCCTGATGCACCAACACATCGCGGATGCGCCGCATACCGCCCATAATGATATGTGCCACATCTGGAGGGGCTGTGCAGGGGCATGTTCATGCATATAGTGTGCAGCCCCATTCACAGCCTGACCAGCAGGTGCATTTCTGGGGAAAGTCCTGAGATGCACCCCTCCAAAATAAGTCTACAACTAGTAGACTTAAGTAGCGTGCCACCCACAGGCAGGCTGCTGTACTGCAGACAGCAGCATGGCAGCCTGCCCACCCTGCCAGTTCAGAGTGTGCCCCTTCCCTGCCCAAACCCCTGTATAGTATGTGCACCCTGCAGTGGTAGTGACAGGTGCACAGAAATCACCCTCCCTGCCTGTATCTCAGTTTCCAGGCCATGCCCTGTGATAGGAACATCATGTCAAAAGAAACCTCCCTCCCTGCCTGGATTCCGGTTTCCAGGCCACACCCTGTAGAGGCAGAGACGTGTACATAGAAACCCTCCACCCTGCCCATAGTCTCAGTATAAAGTGGCATACTGTGACAATGGCATCCTGTACAGAGCACCCCCCCACCCCGACACACAAGCATTGCCAACCGCCCTCCAAACGAGCCCCCATCATTCCAAGAGCCCTCCACCCTCTCAGGCACCCTCTGCCCACCCCGTTCCCCCCATCCCAGCAGGTCCCAAAGGCTGGAGAGCAACACAACCTACCCGCATACCACCACGGCCACCTGCCAACAGAGTTGTCTGAGACTGACAGTTACTGTACTAATGAAAGCCCATTGGTGGACCCTGTCAATCAATGGGCTTGCAGTGAGTACTGTACACTGTCATTCACAAAGATGTGAATGACAGTGTACAGTAATCACTGCAAGCCCATTGGTCAACAGGGTCCACCAATGGGCTTTCAGTAGTATAGTAGCTGTCATTCTTGGACAGCTCTGTCAGTGGGTGGCCATGGTGGTATGTGGGTGGGTAGTGCTGCCTGCTGACCTTTGGGACCTGCTGGGATGGGGGAAGTGGGGTGAGAAGAGGGTACCTGAGTGGGTGGGGGCTGCTGGAATGATGGGAGAGTCATTTGGAGGGCCGTCGGTGATGCTTGTTTGTCGGCATGGGGAGGGGGTGCTTTTTACAGGGTGCCATCGCCGCAGTGTGTGGCTTTACACTGGGACTACAGGCAGGGTGGGGCACTTCTATGTACATGTATCTGCCACCACAGGGTGCATCTTGGAAACTGGAATCCGGGCAGGGAGGGGGGTTTCTTTGGACATGGTATTACTGCCACAGGGTGCGGCATTCACAGCGGGGGTCAGGCAGGGAGGAGGGAACTGAGGATCACAGGGGCTCAGTTGTGGGCATCCTTATGGCCAGCAAATGGGCCAAGGATGGGTGGGGGTGCAGAAAGACTCCCTGGGGCTTTGTGTGGCCCATAGCCATTGCAGGGTGCCCGGCACATTCCACCGGGCACAACTCTGTTAGGCACATGCAAATGGGGCTATAATGACATGCAAATGGCCCCATTGCACCATGCATGCCTAATAGCCTCATTTGCATGTTGTTGGCTCTGAATGGCACATTTGGGTGCAGCGCATTGTGAAATGCGCTGCCCCATCAGTGTCCCAGCCAGACCAGGAGGTTGCACTGTCACATCCTGGGCAGGGCACAACTGTTGTATTCACAGAGGGGATGTGCAGAGAGCTTCCCTGTGTGCATCTTCTGTGAATACCACAGTTTGCACTCGGTGCATCTCATTTACGCCAGGGCATCCGAGATGCACCAAGCACAACTCCTTTGTGGTTCCTGTCTTATGTTTCTATGTTTATGGGAGGCATTGGTATTAGAATGTGCTGTGTCCTGGTTATCACAAGAAGTGCAAAGCTATGGATTTCTTTTTCTGAATCACATGGCTTCAGATCTCTCTGAATCATTCAGGGTGCAGAAATTCACAACTGATTTTGTAATGTTATTTAAGCTTAGTGAGTAATCGTGCTTAATTATGAACAACAGCATGTTAAGATGAGTCAAGCTAGAGGGCTTCCTTGTAATCAGAAAGGACAGAGTGGTCTAGCATTTCAATTTCAGAGATTCATCTCGAAAAACAGACGCGGAGTATAAATGTCTACATACAATACTTGTGAATCATTCTGAGTCTCACCTTTAACATATTCTGAATTTGTATACAGTATATATGATAACATTTGGTACTGCAGCTTTCAGTTTGGCCCAATAAAATTCTTGGGCCAGTTCAGATTACTTCAACCTTTAGTCAAAAATAGTAAAAATAAATAATACTCCAGCCCTTCTTAAGGTGGCCAGGCTAGACCTGAGGCCACACCATTCTCCAGCCAGTAATTTTCCAACCTCCTTCCCTTCACCAGACATTTGAAAAAAGTTTGACTATTGGCATTGTGCCAGGTCCTGCTAGACCCCATACTAAAGGAACTGCAGTGTCTTTGGCCAAAACCCTGATGCCAAACTGAAAACATGGGTCACATTCATGCACATTTACATAGCAGTACTACATCAGTGGCCTATGCCCTGGTCAGCGCCATTTCAATCCCTCACCCCCACACCCTTCTCCTGAAAAACATTGTGCTGCACTACTGCACAACATAGCTGTACAACCCTGAGACGAAGGCTCCTTTTCTGTTTACTCTCACACTGCAAGTCAACGTCAATCACATACACTTCTAAATCTCATTTACTCAGAAAAAAAAGAACCCCACACAAGTGAACAGCTGAGCTCTGAAATTTGTTTTCCATTCTGGCAATGGAGACACTGGGGACCAAAGCAAAAAAAAAAACAGATTTTTGAAGTTCCTCATATGTTATTCTTTAAAAGGCTACCACTACTCACATTTTTCTGACAGCTCTGAAGAAACTTTTATTAGCAAAGATATACATGTATTGTAAAATTAACTGGACACCTAGATAAATAATACAGTAGCTGAGAGTACAAGGAAATGTCTCTGGCACATAGTATGTCAGTTCACTTTCAAAACTTTCAGTAACTGAATCATTTCCCATAGAGGCATCCCTTGCAAGGTAGACATGAAGGTGGGAATAAGAAAATGAATGTAGTGAAAAAAGAGACCTCTGAACCAAGAAAAGACTTTCTGAATCAATTTAAGCTCTTACTGTGCAAGGCTAAAACAGTGATAATAAATAGTAAATACATTTACATGATTGAATATTATATATATATATATATATATATATATATACATTACTATTTATACTTGTGTATGTTTCTTACAGCTTAGCTGTTTTGGCAAGAGAACCCAAAAGTAAAGCTGAGCAGTTCTGTCAGTCCAAACAGCATGAGAAAACATTCTTAAGCTGTAAGAAACATACATAAGTGTACATATTAATATATTATGAAGCAGTCTAACTGCTGTAAAAAAAAGAAAGTCTCAGAGATGCATTTGGAAGCTTTTAAGATGAAGTTTCTTTTTTTTTTTGCCCCCAAGTTACACACTAATGGTATGGCCCATCCCATAGACTGGAGGGCATGGTGATGATGCCCAGAAGGCAGTTCCATATGAACCAGTGAAAATGTTATATTTTTTGAACTGCTGTCTGGATTTCACTCATTAATTAAGAGGGTAGTAGATGGGTGGGCAGAGATTTCCCAGTGCAAAGTGTAGCCATGCTGTTTTTTGGCAGATGTGACCATGAGTGAGTGACTGCAAGCTGATGGCATCAGCCAGCACAGTAGTAAGAAGGCGAGCAATCAGCATGAGGCGGTGTCTGTACGAGCGAGGGTTAAGAGGTACTCTAATTCTGAGCGCTGATTAGTTGTTGCCATTAGACTGCTTTGTAATGGGATTTATCAACACACTCATGCATTTGTAATAAATTTTAGAGACTCTGGACAAGAATATTGAAGGTTTCTGTCTGAGAGTCACCCATCAATATTTTCAAATGGCAAATCCATCCCCCACTGTTAGACCATCTATTAGATGATGTAACAGCACTCAAAGTTTGTGGCAAAATAAAAATGCAACGTCAATAAAAAATGATGGACACAAAATGCATTTGGGACATTTTTGTATATGAATTGTGACTTTTTGTCACAGACACATCCCTTGAAAATAGCGACAGAGCTGCTCAGACCCATTTAGATGGGCACAGAAGTAGGCTCTATATGCATTTGGGTCCATGTCAGACCCTTTTGTAAATCCTGCCCTATATCTACAGCTTCTTGTGCACTGAAATAGATATATTGAACTATGTTGTATATCCATCCGTGACCAAGCAAACAATTAGGATTCTTTGATAAGATGGCCAACAGAGTTAAGCTAGCCCTGGCAAAAAGAAACACAGGTGAGGAGGTACAGGCAAAGTGGGCAAGCATTAAGGATACAATACTTGAAGCAACATCCCATTGTGTTAGACAGAAAAGGAAGTGCAAAAGAAGAAGGAAACCACTTTGGTTCTCAAATACAGTAGCAGAAAAGGTCAGAGTCAAAAGGCTGGCCTTCAGGAAATATAAGGGAACACAGCGGGATGAAGATAGGGAGGCATACCAAACTGCCCTAAGGGAAGCAGGTAAGGCAGTAAGGCAGGCAAAGTCCCAAACTGAGAAACACTAGCACTAACAGTAAAAGAAGGTGACAAGACTTCTATAGATACATTAGTGAAAGGAGAAAGTCCAGAGGGGTATTGCTAAGTTTAAGGGAGAAAAGGGAGCATGGGAGGAGGGAGGACCCTGTAAAGGCATCTATCCTAAATAGATACGCTTTTGCTCAGTATTTACTGAAGAGAAGGTAGGGCAGGGCCCACAGCTCAGCATCATGGACACGGGGAGGGAGCACTACTCCCTTCACAAAAGAAAGGGTCCTACAAGAGCTTGCTAAGCTCAGGGTGGATAAGGCAATGGGACCTGATGGCATACATCCCAGGGTACTTAAGGAGCTAAAGGAGGAACTAGCAGAGCCATTAGCAGAATTGTTTAGTGAGTCTCTGAGCACAGGAGGTCCCAGAAGACTGGAGAAGGGCTCATGTGATCCTGCTCCACAAGAGTGGTAGCAGGAGGAGGCGGGAACTACAGACCAGTCAGTCTTACCTCAGTAGTGGGCAAGATTATGGAGGCACTCCTTAAGGAAAGGATAGTGCAACACCTGGAATCCATAGGGGCACAGGATCCAAGACAGCATGGGTTTACAAAGGAAGGTCCTGTCAAACTAATCTCATAGATTTCTTTGACTGGGTAACCAGAGTGGTGGACCAAGGGGAGCAGTTGATGTCGCCTACCTTGACTTCAGCAAAGCTTTGACACTGTTCCACATAGAAGATTGATAAATAAGCTAGGTAGGCTCGGGGTGGGTCAGAAGTTGGTCAACTGGGTGGCAAACTGGTTGACGGGCAGAAAACAGAGAGTGGTGGTAAATGGTATACAGTCAGAAGAGATGCAAGTCACAAGTGGGGTGCCTCAGGGATCAGTCCTAGGGCCAGTCCTATTCAACATCTTCATTAGTGACCTCGCAGATGGACTAGAGGGTAAGGCTTGTCTGTTTGCAGATGACACCAAGATCTGCAACAGAGTAGATGATCCAGATGGGGTGGGCAGAATGAGAAGAGATCTGGATAAACTAGCAAAATGGTCAGAAGAGTGGCAACTGGATTTAATACAAAGAAGTGCAAAATCATGCACATAGGGAAGAGAAACCCTGAAGCCACTTATAGGCTGGGAGGAGTTGCTAGCAGTCACAAAGGAAGAAAGAGACTTGGGCATCATCATCACCGATGACCTAAAATCATCCAAGCAGACCTCTAAAGCAGTAGGTAAGGCTAGGGGTGTTAGGTGTATTAGTAGGGTATCACAAGTCGTAAGAGGAAGGTAATAATCCCTCTTTACATGACATTGGTTAGGCCCCATCTGGAGAGTACTGCGTGCAGTATTGGAGGCCACACCTTCTCACAAGGACATTAACCAAATTGGAGGCAGTCCAGAGAAGGGCAATCCAAAATGGTGCAGGGACTGCATCAGAAGACATATGAGGACAGATTAACGGAGCTCAATATGTATACCCTTGAGCAAAGGAGGGAGAGAGGTGATATGATCGAGACATTTAAACACCTTAAGGGCATAAACAAGGTGAAAGAGTCTAACATGTTTAAATATAAGAAAAATAGCAGGACAAGAGGACACAGCATGAGATTAGAGGAGGCCGATTAAGGGGAATGTGAGGAAATTCTTTTCACAGAAAGGGTGGTAGATGCATGGAATAGCTTACCACAAGAAGTGGTGGCTATGAATACAGTGCAGGGCTTCAAACAGGCATGGGATAGGCATAAGGGAGCAATACAAATGACTATGAATAGATAGGTCACTGACAGAGCAAAGGCCGATGGCACATTTATAAGGTAGAAAAAGAAATGGGCAGACTGGATGGGCCTTGCGGTCCTTATCTGCCATCAACTTCTATGTTTCTATGTTTCAATCTTTTTTTAATCAGTTTTGACCTAAATACTTAATGTAGAAAGCTGTGCTAAAATAACACTTGAATTGTATGTCTGATTGCTGACAGTGGATGCAGTACAAATGAATGACAAACTCTGATTGCTTCTTGTGAATTCAGTTCAGTTTGAAGAATCAAAAATTGAATGATAGTTATTGGCATGGTGTTAGCCTCCACTAGGCATATGAAGCACAGCTTGCAATCAGAAGGAGATAAAGTGACATTACTGGGAATCAAACCCACCATTACCCTGAACTCTGTAACAGTTTTCCACCAGATAAGATATCATAACTGGTTACTGTAGGTTTACCAAGGCCACTTTCTTTCTTATACTGATAATCACACAGGAATGGTATAGCAGCATGTTTTATTCATTTTCATTATTGAGTAAGCTGAATATCCTGAACGTCTAAGGAAACCATGAACCTCACTAGTCATGCTTAAACAATAACATGGGTAATAACACATTTTGTAAGTGCACAAATTATTTTCTGATAGTGCAGAAATTCTGCCTTATTTTATAAAATAGATGCTTTGCCAGCAGTAGTAAGTACTGCCAATTATTTTTTTTCCACTGCAACTGTCGGATTCCATTAGTATAGCGCATGACTTTGGTTCACTCCATATAGTATCAAAAAATACTGCATAAATCTGGACAAATCCATTCTGAATGCCAAAGGTATTGTATCATTTTATGTTGGAGTAATTAATAGAATTTGTGGATAACTAAAGACATTTTACAGAAAACATGCATTACAATGCTCAGTTCCAGTAGTATTTTATTGGTAAAGAAGATTTACACTATGCACAGTATGTGAGAGTCAAACCTTACAGAGAAATGATTTATTTTAGCGACAGGCAAATTCCAAATGAAGATAAATCATTCATTTAAATGTTGGGTGCATCATCAGCAATTATGTTCACATTTGGAGAGGTTACACAAGAACCTTTATCCAATAGGAGAGCACCTTGAAAAATCAGGGGTGTAGCCAGAAATGTTCGTTTTGCATACAATCTCCAACAGTTATATCCCCCCATTAAAAAATGTATGCAACCTTTCGAAGTGGCACCCCTTCCAAACAAGTCAGATTGTTGTCAGATGATTCCTCTAATCTCTAAAGAGGTTATCCATGTATCTGTCTCCTAAACAACAGAAGTTTAAAAAGAGACACTCCTCAGTGGCCTACACTAACCCTGTACCGCTGGACACTCCACTGGTAATGGGAAGGGTGTCTGGGTGCTGTGTAGATTCAGTATTGCAGTGGTGCTGTCCTTAAAGGAAGGGCACAGTTCACCTCCCACCCTGCAACAGCTCCAGGGCTGGTGCATAGTATGTTAGACCAGCTCCAGGCTAGTCTAACTGTAGCAGACCATGTGCCTTTTGGTAGGGGTTCCAAAATGCCATGTTAGGGGATGCTGCAGCAATGCTCTGGGGCAAGCCCCTTTCTGCCATGGTGCATCAGTGCATCCATCACAAAGATGGTGCAGGCTTGGCTTGTGCAGGTGGTCTCCCAACTGGTGCAGGATGCACTGTATTGGGAATGATGCAAGAAGTAGCACAGGGATCCCCCTGCATCATTTCTCTTTGACCCAAGTACCTTGCGTTATTCACTCATTCCTGATACTTTGAAAATTGGGCCCGAGGAGCCTAACCCCAGTGTTAAATACCACTAAAAAAATTGATTTGTCCACCAGGAGCCCATCAATGATGGCAAGTGTTTTTTTTAATGTAATAATTTATTACTTTATTAGGAAAATACATTTGAGCAAATTTGGCCATTTTCAAAAGTTCTATGTCAAGAGTCAAGATAACATCACACATGTAGTATAGTATGTACAGAAAAGGGACATTACATATGTATCATACAGTTGTGTGCAATAGAGTTCTGTAGCAGCTCTTTGAGACTAGATTTAAACTGACCTGGCAACTCATTTAAACAAGGTCTGAGGCAACTCATGCAGGCATTTGTTATCTCCAAATCAGAATGAGCATTGCCTGAATGAGGATTTTTTTAAAAAAGATTTCATCAGGATGCACTTGTCCATGTTGTGGGAATTGTACTGAATATCTACCAGTTGTAAGTACTTAGTTAAGATTATTGGGATGTTGCTTAATAAGGTATTCTTCCCTAACAGGCAGGTGTGGTACCTTACAGCCTTGGGGCACTCCAATAATGACAGACTTAAGTTTAGAGAAGAAGCCATCAATTTTCACTTTTTGCTGCTGTTCAGTCAAGCAGTCCTTAAACCAGGATACACTGTCTTGCGACAGACCCAAGTTAAGTAGTTTTTCCAATAGGTGATTGTGATTTACTGTACAAGGTCAAAAGCCTTTGTTAAGTCTATAAAGATTGCCCCAACCATGTCTCCACTGTCCAGGGCCTCGTTTCTATGCTCAGTGAGCTCAACAAATGCAGTTACCATGCTATGAGATTTTCTAAAACTGTACTGCAGTGTACATTGGACACTACTTTCCTAGGTACTGTATGTGATAAGCTGATCATTGACGATTCTTTTGAGAGCATGGGACAGGGAGGATGGGATGGAAATAGGCCTATAGTTTGAGACACTATTCTGGCCTCCAGTCTTAAGGACTAGAGTAACATGGACAATCTTGTAGGCCTTGGACAAATGTAAGAACTGAAGGGAAAAGTTGAACAGTTTAATTACTGCATGTGTCAGCTCCTCTACAACAATTTTCAAGAGCTTCATATCCAGGTTATCTGCTCCTATTCTTCTTTGGTTTAACACTCTTTTTCTGTATATCTTTTTCTCCTTGGGTTCCTGTCTGGGCTTTTTTGCCTCCATTCTCTCCTCATCCAGACAACATCTCTCCCTGAGATTTATCCACCACCTTTGAGTCCCTCCCAGTTTGCCCACCATGACGGCGGTCAGGAGGGGGAGACCTGTCTCCCTTCCCCAGTGTCCAGATCCAGTTCTGCAGAGGCAGGATTCTCAGGATGATGGTGCGGCCTGAGAGAGGAGCAGGGTTTCATTTTGACTTGTCTTGCTTTTTCCGATTTTCCTCCCCTTAGCCAGTGGCATGTTAACATTAGCATGCATGCATGTGAAGGTGAAGGTGCACTACACACTGACTGCCAGCCAACCCCAAGTGATTGGTGCTATCCATTGTCCTACCACCACACCTCCTCGTGGTGGTAATATCTAAGAGGTATCGCAGGTCCCCACTGCCAGGGAGAGGGGAGCAGTCTGTGGTTGCTCAGTCTTCTCCAAACCTGGCAGATCACTAGCAGCCCAAATCTGTCATTTAACCTACTCTGCTGGTGTGACAACAGGTAAGGTGCCAGCGCCTCAGCCCTCCACACCACTGGTCCAGCTGTGTTTAGAACTATTAGAAACACAGAAACAATCATGAAAGAAAAGGCCAGAGGTCCATCCAATCTTCTCAAGTTCCATATAATCCCTGGAGTCTACTGTTCCTCCAAGTTACTAATCCTCCCCACCATCTCTCTGTTTTCCTCCCTGGTCATGTCCCGCTCGATAACCACTATTCACTTCATTATGTCACAGCCCTGCTTGAATCCACTGAGTATTTTTGCACCTACTACCTCTGCCAACAGATTGTTCCAAGGTTTCATCACCCTTTCGGTAAAGTATTACTTCCTTACATCCCTCCTGATCCTACCTCCTGTTAATTTCCATTTGTGTCCATGTGACCACAAATTGGTATTCAGGCTAAATAGTTTCTTGCATTTCGTTTTGTTAATTCCCTTAAGAAACTTGAAGGTCTCTATCATATCTCCCCTCTCTTTTCTGGTCTCCCATGAGTACACATTTAGTGCCTTGAGATGCTCCTCATAAGATCTACCCTGCTGGCCCTGAATAATTTTTGTTACTCTGTGCTGCACTGTCTCCAACCTATCCTTATCCTTTCTGAGGTGAAGACTGCAGAACTGGGTGCAATACTCTGGATGAAGCCTTATTAGGGATCTGTAGAGGGGAAGTAGTACCTCTTTTCTTTGCTATCAGTACCCCTTCCAATACATCCCAGCATCCTGTTAGCCTTGTTATAGGCCTTGTTGCACTGGCTTGATTGCATTAGTTGCTAATTATAACTCCCAGATCCCACTCCTCAGCTGTAGTGCTAAGTCTCTCTCCTCCCATCCAGTACTCTGTGTTTGTTTCTTTTTCCATAGGGGCATTATTCTGCGATTTTTACCATTGAATTTTTACTGCCAGTCCTTTGACCACCCCTCTAGCTTCTGTAGGTCTGTCTGCATTTCTCTTATTCCCTCATCACTATCCAACCTCCACATAATTTTGTGTCATCTGTGAAGAGACAAAACCTGCACTGGTTTCCTTCTCTGTCACTAACTAACATGTTGAAGAGGACCGGACCCAGGACCAATCCCTGTGGAACCCCACTCATAACCTCCCTCCCTTCTAATTTAACCCAATTGACCACCACCCTTTGCTGCCTCCCCTCTAGCCAGTTACCCACCCAGTTCACTATGGGTATAGCTGCACCCAGATCTTTCATCTTCTTGAACAATCATTTGTGAGGTACGGAGTCAAAAGCCTTGTTGAAGTCAAAGTAAAGTAGATCCACAGCATGGCCCTTGTCAAATTCCTTTGTTACCCAGTCAAAGTAAACTATGAGGTTAGTCTGACAAGATCATCCTGCCACAAAACTGTGCTGTTTACTATCCTGGAGCCTGTTGCTCTCTAGGTAGTCTATGAAGTCCTCTTTGCTCAGTGACTCCATCAGCTTCCCTGTGATAGAGGGCAGACTGACAGGCCTGTAGTTCCTTTATCGCTCCTTAGTCCCCCCCCCCTTATAAAGTGGTACAATGTCTGCCACCTTCCAATCCCTGGGAACTTCCCCAGACCTAAGTGAACTGTTGAACAGACATACCAGTGGCTCAGCCAGTTCCACTGCTAATTTCCTGAGTATCCTCAGATGCAACCCATCTGGTCCTGGTTTCTTACCTATTTTAAGGGCAGCCAGCCCTCTTGGAACCCTTTCACTAATAAACAATGGCTGTCTTATTTCCAGGATTCCCTTAGTGGCTGCTTTGATGCCACTCTTTGGCATGGACCCACTGTCCCCCTTAGTGAAAACTGAGCAAAAGTAATTATTTAGGATGGTGGCCTTTTGCCCATCCTCCTTTATCACCCTACTCACCTCAACTAGCTTTACGATTCCCCCACAATTTTTCGTTTTTTCATTAATATATCTGAAAATGTGTTTTTCTCCATTCCAGACCCCCTCCATGATATGCAGCTCTGTGTCTGCTTTGGCCTTCCTAGTGGCCCTCTCTGCCTCCTTATTTTTCTCTAGATAATCTTCTTATTCTAAATCCCTCCGCTTTAGCTTGTATTTATAGAAGGCTTTCTTTTTGGCCCTTATCACTTCCCTGACCCTTGCTGAGAACCTTGGTGGTCTTTTAAACCTGTTTTTCTTTGTTACTGTTCTTACGTATTCTTTAGATGCATCAAGGATGGCCTCCTTAATTACCTCCTATCTCTCCACCACCCCACCTATGTCCTTCACCCCAACTAACTTATCCCTGACCAATTCCCTCATCTTATCAAAGTCAGCCCTTCTAAAGTCTAAGGACTTCAGTTCTCAAGTGTGGCTTACTGGCCCCGAGGGCCAATTCAAACCAAACAGAGTTATGGTTGCTGTTCCCCCGTGGCTCCCCTACTCTACCACACCCACCATCTCTGAGTTGGTGAGCACCACATCAAGGATTGTCATCTGTCTGGATAGTTTCTTAACTAGCTGCATTAGTAAACAGTCTTGGAAGGCATCCAGCAAGGCCTGACTCCTGGTTCTCTTGGCCACTTGACCTCCCAACCGATATCTGCCAGGTTCAGGTCTCCTACCACCACTACTTCCCCTTTTGCTACCCCTCTTTTGAGTTATTTGTCCCTTTTCTCTCCTTGCCCTGGAGACCTATATATCACCCCCAAACATGCTTTCCTGCCTGAGGATGCCATAAGTTGCACTCATACTGACCCAGCCTTCCCACTGCTACCCCCGATACTTCCCTCTTTTGCCACTTCAATGCCCTCCTTGACAAAAATGGCAACTTCTCCCCCTCTACCAGTTCCTCTTTCAGAGCCAGCCTTAGGGGGTTGCAAACTGTGCATTCACACAGGCCCCAAGAGCAAAGGGGCCCACCAAAAAACTCAGCTGTCCACTTGGCCTCCTTCTTCCTGGTCCTGTATGTACTCATTTTAAGTAAAGTGCAAAAATAGCACAAAACTAGCTAAAAATGAAGCTACAGGGAGGCCATGATAGGGACGAGGATGTTCCTTGGTTTTTTTTTACTTCTGATATAGGGACCCAGCAAGGAGGTTCACACAGGGCCCCTGAATAGCTAGGGCCAGTGTTGTCCTCTATCCCTCCTGCAACAGTGAATACCCAGGGACCATAATCTCCCAGTCATTATTATTGGTGGCCCATTTTTCCATGATGGCCACAAGGTTCACCTCAGTGTCTGCTGTCAGTGCCTAGAACTCTCTGAGTTTGTTACCTAGGCTCCTAGTGTTGAGGCATACCCCCTTCCATCTGACAGCTGTTCTTACTTTTCTATTTTTTAACATATTTCAATACTTCACTCTCAGTGTCTTGTTTGAAATAGAATTTAGCCTTATCTATAGCTGTATTTGGGTCTGCCACTTCAGCACTTGGCATCATCTGGTCCATGCCTTGTACTATATATGAGTTCAGATTTATAAATGCTTCATCGGGGCAGTTGGCCATGGTTGTCTGAGCCACCATTTCACATCCACCTTTTTTTATGTTTGCTTTCACATGTACGAAGCAAACATATTATTACAATAACAGGTTTAGAGCTGTGCCACTGTCTTGTACAATGCAGAGGGCTTGAAAGTGACAGCCCGATGTCCAGCGAGGCTGATCATAATAGGATTCTCTCTTTGTGAGGTGGAAACTTTGTGTAATTGAAAGGTGTGAGCTGCTGCTGTCAAAGAGCAGCTCGATCCTTTGATTTGCATGATGCCACCCAGCAAGCAGCTTCCCAATCCTTCCCCCAGTGCCTTGTTCATAAAAATAGAACCCCTTTCCACTGACAAGTATTTCACCCACCTAGCCATCTTTCCCCATTCCCTGCCTGTAAACATAAACACTCTCCCACTGCCAAGTATCCTGCCTGCCTCCAGATCCTTCCCTGCGCTACATCTGTAAAAATAAACCAACCTCTCACTGCCAAATATTCCACCCACCTCCCAATTCTTCCCCATACCCTATGTGTAGAAAAAACACCCTCTCACTGACAAGTATTCTGTCTACCTCCCGATCCTTCCCCAGTGCCCAGTCGGTAAGCCTGAAAAATAAAAAGAAGAAAGAAAATGGTCCAGCAATAGTTTCTGCCCCCATGACTCCTTCCCAACCCCCTATCAGCACCCAACACCCCATACCTATCTATCTGGTCCCACCCTGCTCCTTCTTGAACATCCTGCTTCTTCTGAGCTCCACCAGGAAGTGATTGAAAATAAGGTAAGTTTGGTTAGTGGCTTTTTAATGCATTTGTACTTTTTCTCATAACTTTGTAATTTCTTAATATTTTTACAACAAATTTTCAATGTGGCCTTTTTCACCACACCTCAGGAGCTAGGTAGGAGAATTTTTTTAAAGCCCCCAAAATGTGCTTCTGCAGTTGCTCTGCAAAATCATGTTTTGGGAGGGATTTTAAAAATGTTATCTGTCTTGGTCATAAGGTGGGGTAATGAAAAACTATGTTGAAAATTTGGGGTCAGAATCCCCCCAAAACAACAATATTATGAAGCAACATTGAAATTATTCATTGTTTACTCATAACTTTAATATTTTTCCAGATACTGAAACCAAATTTTCAACATAGCCTATTTTTTTACACCAGCTCAGGAACAAGGTGGGTGTAATTTTTCAAAACCCTTCTGAAATATGTTTTCATAATCACTCTGTGAAATCACCTTTCGGGATGGGATTTAAAACATTCTACTTGTCTGGATCATAAGGTGGGGGGAAAAGACTATGTTGAGAAGCAGGGAGTCAAAATCTTAAAAAAAAAGCAAAGTTATGAAGCAACATTGAAATTCTTTTATCATTTTCTCATAACGTTATTATTTTTCTAGATTTTGTCCCCAAATTTTCAACATAGCCTTTTTATGCCAAAGTCCATGAACAAGGCAGGTGAGATTTTTAAAATCCCCCCAAAACATGTTTTGCAGTCGCTCTGTGAAACCACATTTCAGATGGGATTTAAAATATTCTACTTGTCTTGATCATAAGGTGGCATCATAATAAGACTATGTTGGAAATTTGGGATTAAACTCTCAGAAATTACAAAGTTATGAGAAAATGTTAAAATTCTTCAATGTTTAGTCAAAGCTTTGTTATTTTACCAGATTGTGACCCCACATTTTAAATACAGCCATTTGTGTACCCCACGTCATGAGCATGATGTATAATTTTTCAAATTCTGCACAAAACTTCTTTTTAGACTTGTGCTGCAAAATGACATTTTGGTCAGGATTTCATAAATGAGACCTGTAATTTTCTTATGGTGGTGCAATGAAAAGACTATGATGAACAACTAAGGTCAAAATTGAAAAAAAAGTTATGAACAAACATGAACATTTTTCAGTCTTTACTCATAATTGTGTAATATTTTTACTTCTGAATCTACATTTTCAGCATAGTCATGTTTTTAACCCCCATCCAATGAACATGGAAGGTGTTATTATCAAATCCACCTCCAAAACTTGTTTCCATGGTTGTTACACAAAACAATGTGTTGAGTCCCATTTTATTAATGACAGCTGTCATAGTCATATGCTGGGACAAAACAAAAAATATTACTTTGAAAATTCAAGGTCACAATCTAAAGAAAATGACATTATGTGTGAACCTCTTCATTTCCTAGTCATGACGATTTCACTATAATGAGTCATGTTATTCATTTGTTAATCAGTGCCTCTTCTGTATCACAGGTAACCACCTACACAACAAATACAAGGAAGCAGAATTTGTCACTGACAAATGCTCATTAACATCCTTTTTCCTGCTTCCACATAATACCTTTTATGTCATTTCAGAACATTTTAGGATCTGCCCAGCTTTGCTTTTGTCCTTATTTGTAATGTTCTGAGTTTTCACATTTTACTTTTGATTTGTAGACACGTATATGCTTCTTGAATTTTTGGATATGAGCTTGTTGCTTTGTCTGTTAGGCCAAAGCCCACAATTTGTCCCTTTCTTTCACAAGTTATCTTAGCTCTGAGGACAGCCAAACTATTGGATCAGCCCTCATCTTCTGTTTCTAACAGGAGCAAAGAGATCACAGGCTTCATTAAATTCTGTGATAAAGAAAAATAATGCCAAATCTATATCTGGAATTACATCCAGGAAACTCCAGTCAGTTTGTGCCATAAATTTCCTAAAATCTGCTATTTTGTTTTTGTTTAGCACCCGATTGTATACCGTTCAGGGGGTTGCTTTACTTGTTCAACTGCACATTTATATTGTACCAGGGGGTTGTTGCTTAGGCTGTCTGGGAAGGAGTACCTCAACTTCTTTTATCCTGTCTACATGTACGGCCTGGATCCTATCAAAGTCCTCTCTCCTCATACTTTGCATACTTTAAATTGAGAAGGAGAGCACTGGGAGGCCATCCCCAGCAACCACACTAGTCCTGTTGGCCCCCAAAACAGCAGCTGGCAAAACACTCCACTCACCTTCTTTGTCAGCCACTATAATTTATAAAATACATGCACATATATTTCCTAATTGCCAGTTTACAAATTGATTCCAAACCAGGATCTAGGAAATGCATACTGTATCTGCATATTTCATAAATTCTGATTTGCAAATTGTGGTTACGATTTAGTCAGAAGACAGCTAGATGAGAAGGTGATTGGAGGATTGGTGTCAACTGCATCTGTAGGGACAATGGGACTAGTGTAGCCACTGCTTACTGTACATCTCAAGAGGGGTAGATTGGGCACCAGGAATGGTTTCCAAGTGGCCAAATCTTTTTTGTTAACTTTATATCTGACACTGTGGTTAGTCTTGTGTGACTATTGAAGTCTAGATGGGGGAAGCAAGAGTGGCCATTAAAGATAGGCTTCCAATGATTGTATTTTGTATTGAACAGGAGAAGCATGCATTAACTGTTGTCACGAGGTTCTGTATGTGCTTCTGGTGGCCAAATTTCTTTTTTTAATGGTTGTGTATTTTTTCATAGAGCTGTTTCTTCTTGACTCAAGGGCACTGGCAGGCTCTTCAGATCCTGCCTGCCTCCCTAGCTGGCCACCATCTGCCCCAGGAATCACTTGCTCAGATGCCCCCATAACTTGCCCCACCATAGTGTAGCGGGGTGAGGGGAGCCTTCCTCCCCAGTCCCCAGCGTCCAGATCCAGTCCTAAGCAGGGTCCTGGGGTGATGGTACAGGCCAAAGCAGGTGAGCAGGGCTTCCTATTGTGCAGCATCTGGACTTTTTCAATTTTTGTGTCCCTTCCGTGAAGTTGGCATGGGGGTACTTGCATGGGTATGCGGCATGAAGATGCTGCATGTACTCGAACACCCATGCCTGGCCCACATGCTGTGCCACCCAGACTCTGCTGGGTGGCAGTCAAGCATCAGCATGTGATGTTCTACCACTCCAAAGTAGGAGGGCAGTATCCTTCACCCAACATGCCTTCTGAGCGACCCTGGTCCATTTCAAGACCTGAGTCACAAGTGAGACAAAAGGTGAAGTGCCCAGTGCCTCAGCCCTCCATCCCATTAGGCAGGCTCTACAATTGTGTATTTGACTGCATGGATGAGCTTTCAGTGTTGGAGAACAGGTGGAGGGGGTCTGGAAGTCTGGAAGTGGCCATCTGAGATGAGCTTCTGGTAGCTGCATTTTTTATTAAAATAGGGGAAAGTGTATGCTAACAGTAACCACTGACACAGTGGTTTGTTACCTGGTTTCAAAGTCAAGGTGAAGGAGCAAGGACTGACCACCAGAGATGGGCTCATGGTGGCCTTATTTCATTTTAAAAGTGGGGGAAGGAAGTGTAAGCCAACAGTGGACATCAGGAATGGAACAGGATGAGGTAGAGGGGCACCACTGGACAACAGGGACTGCTTGCCATAGGAGTAGGGTGAAGGATGTCTAGGGTGCCACTCAATGCCAGGACATTAATATATTGAGATTGTTTGAGGGAGTGGGGGTTGCCAGGGTCACTAAACATGTGGTACTGGTTGGAACAGGGGTAGGAACAGCCATGGGGCAGTCCTATACTATAGGAACTGCTTGCCATTAAAAGTATAAACAATGCCAGCTAAAAGCCATGCCAGTCTACGTACTGTTTGGTATTAAAAGAATTGACAATATTGACCAAAGACCAGCATTTGGAGTCCAAGGACAAAGTATCAACTGGCCAATACTGTAAGTCCAAGGATTGGTTGACATTTAAAGTTTTCTGCTGGCACTGTCAATTCAAGTACTGTTTTTCATGACAATGTTGTGTATATTTGTTGTACAACTTTTTTAAAAAGTAAGGACATTAATTGCAAATAACTATATCAATTCATCCCTGTGGGTTCAAGCTCAAAGCCTAAAGAGTAAGAAAATGTGATGTTAAGGTACAAAGAGAAAAGCTTGTTGTTTGCCAAATTTGTGATGTGATATTTCTCATAGCTTAAATGCATGTTTGATGCAGTGCTGATGTTGCGCTGACTTTGGCACTCTCTCACCAAGCTTTGGTTTGTAAGTATTTTTTTGTGCCTGGAAAGACAAAGTGCAAAGTTAGGGCAACACCAAACACCATGGCATACAATAATTCAACCCCCCCAAAAACCCACTACTCCATGGATTCAGCAAAGCTCAGGAAATTTGTGTTTGAACCCTAACTCACACATTAATGTAGTCTTCAAATAATTATATATGAGCAGACTATTGTCTCCATTGAAAAAGACATCTAAAAAAATCAATATTGGTAACTAACAAATTAATTGTAATGTCATGACGCCCTTACACTAACCTAACAAATCAATTGTGACATCATGAAGCACCAGCACTAATCTAACAAATAAGCTGTAACATCATGATGCTCTAACACTAACCTAACAAATCAATCATGCCATGAAGCACTAAAATTAACCTAACAAATAAACCATGTCATTATGAAGCATTAACAATAAAGAGAAACATCGACATCATGCAGCACTAATACCAACCTAATAAATCAATCATGACATCATGAAATACTAACACTAACCTAACAAATTAGTGATGGCATGAAGCATTAACATTAACCTAAAAAATAAACCATGACATTATGAAGCACTAACAATAAAGTGACACATCTTTTATGACATCATGAAGCACTAACACCAACCTAACAAATTGACTGTGACATCATGAAGTGCTAACAACAACTTTTTTTGTGTTTGTTTTCTTTTTTTTTATTTAAAATCTGGATAGTCAATGGGTTAAGGACCTGTTTTTTATGGGTGACCAGAACATTTAACAGATATACAATACAGGAACAGAACATTCAATATAAATATATTTAACCAATATAAAAAGTCTAACTAGAAAAACATTTACATTGACAATTAGAAAAAAGGTAATTTTTTAATGCACGTCTAAAACTATTTAAAGAATTGCTAATACAGGATAAAGATGGTGATAGTGAATTAAAACAAATGGCAGATTATAAAACATTGTTTTCTGTGCAGTTGAAGTCCTGACTTAACAAGCCTATCATGATGTCATGAATCACTAACACTAACCCAATGAATCAATCATGTCATCATGAAGCATTAACATCTACCTAGCAAATCAACCAAGATATTATTAACTACTGACACCAACCTAGCAAATCAGTCATGACATCAAGAAGCACTAACACTAACAAATCAATTGTAACATAATTTATTACCAGCACTAACCTAACAATAAGCTGTAACATCATGAAGCTCTAACACTAACCTAACAAATCAATCGTGACATGAAGCACTAAAATTAGCCCAACAAATCAACCGTGACATCATGTAGCACTAACCTAACAAATCAGTCATGACATCTAAAAGCACTAACACTAACATAACAATGCAATTGTGACATCATGGCCTCTTACCCAAATTCCTTAAACTTGCTACACCTCAAATTGTTCTCCCAGTCACCAAGGTCTTTAACCTGTCCTTCTCAACTGGTACTGTGCCTGACCAATGGAAATCATCCACAGTCATTCCATTGCAAAAGAAGGGAAATAAGTAATCTCTGGAGAACTATCATCCAGTCTCACGTCTCTCTGCTCTTGCTAAGCTACAGGAAAAAAATAGTGCACAGGCAGTTAGTGGACTACATGCAGCAATACAACCTCATATGCTCAGAACAGCATGGTTTTCGTAAAGGGCACAGCACTGACACAGCCCTGATCAAATTCACCAATGCCATATACCACTCTATGAATAAGGGTCTTGCGATTGGATCAGTGTTTGTGGACCTGACCAAGGCCTTTGACTTGGTTGCCCATAAACTGCTCACTGACAGATTGTTGGACCTGGACCTAGGATCATCTGCTCTCATCTGGTTCATAGACTACCTGAGCCATAGAAAGCAGGTGTTAAAAATAGGAAACATTCTGTCCACAGTGAACAGTATAACCAGTGGTGTCCCTCAGGGCGCCATTCTAGGCCCTCTCCTTTTTACTATATTCATAAATAACCTGCCTACAGTCTGCAAACCCATACAATCCCTCCTGTATGCAGATGAAGCAGTATGTTTCACACATAGCAAAAATATTGACATCAACCATTCATTCAGCTCCTGCCTTACCAGGCTCCAAGAATGGTTTTCTTGTGAGAAAATGGTCCTTAGTCTCCTGAAAACGCAGTTCATGCTATTCGGGACTAGGCATTACCTAAATAAGCTTACTTACTGAAAATGGCTCCCCCTTACTAAACACCACATCCTTTAGGTACCTGGGTGTTCATCTCAATCCATCACTGCCTTTCGAGCCCCATGTCCAGCACATTACATCACTTCTTCACCAGAAGTTTGGTTCTCTTTACAGAATAAACAAGTATCTAACACCTACTTCCAGAATTCAGATTGCAATGGCAAACCTCGTCCCCTCCATCAAATATAGTTCTGTTATCATTAATGACACCAAAAAATCCACGTTGCAAAAAAAGTATGCCCTTTAATACAAAATTGGTAAATTTGCCTCTGGCAGCAGATCTAATATGCACCACTGCCTGGTCATTGACTCTTTAAAATGGCTTCCTCCTGACATCAAAGCCACTCTGGCTTTTACCACTTTTGCCAAGAAAACTATGCAGTCTGGCATCACTTCCTACTTAATAAAACAACTCTCATTTGTGGATTTCCCTGCATCCTGTTCAACTGCAAATAATAACCTTGTAGTCCCTATGTTCTACACAAACATGGGATAGCATTCTTTCAGTTACTGTGCAGCATTCGTCTGGAATTCCCTTCCACCTCCTATCAAAAAATCCTCCACCACCCCAGCCTTTACAAAACTCCTAAAAGCTCACAACACATCATCTCAAACATGTCATGGCTTCCAGTAACCTACACAATTCTGCCCTCCATCCCCCTAATAGCTCCGCTTCCCACCACCTTGACCCCCTTTCTTATCCCCTTACCTATACCCCCACTTAACTGCGAATCACTTATCACTCCCCTCCACCCAACTGTGCTCTTACCCCCCCAGTTCCCCCATTCCTAATCTTTCATTCCCTCACTCCTTCCAGTAACCTCCACCTCTTTTCCCCTCCCTCTCTTCCACCACTCCTCTCTCAATCAACATTGGTTTTCCTTGAACCTCAATCTCCTTGTTCATCCTCATAAAATCTTGTATTACCTTGTTCAATGCTGTTATCTCTCTTCTCTTTAAAGCCCTAGGCCAGTTGTTTGCTTTCACACCTGACTTGTACCTTTTTTCTTCGATGTTTTCTTTCTTTTTACTTCTGTTTGTTCTTCTACTCTTATATCCCATGTATTTACGTATCTACTTGTTTTCTAGTACACTGTTGTACTTCCCCTCGTACCCTAAATCAGACATTTTTATACATATTCTCAAGCCTGTCATTGTTTTGTATATTTTGTTTTACCTGCTGTATCATTTGTTGCACCTTAACTGTTGTATATTATCCTACCCCGATTGTATGTGCTATTGCACCCAGGATGTGACTGAAAAAAGCATCTGCGCCAGTGCACTCACCTGTTCAACAAAGTTTTAAAATAAATAAATAGTCAATGGATGCAACATCAGTTTGCTATTTATAGCTTTTTAATCTTCTATTTGTATGAAGATTAAATTGGTTCTCTTTGATTTCAACTGCTGACTTCAGTACTGTACATGACTACTGTGATGTCATTGGCACTGTGAAAGCTGCTCTTTGATCTGTTCAGTATTTCACTGTGATGTACCAAGCTTTTCTAGATATCATTGTAACATACAACAGAATGCAATCTAACATAATACTGTTTCTTATAAGTGGATCCAAAAATATCAGTTTCATTCTGTGACATTTCTCTTCTGTTGTATAAATGCATCTATATCACCCTGTCTTAAAACTTGTCACAGCATTAAAATTGACCAGCTCCACTTGCACATGGTTCCACCTGTCCAACAGAAGTATTTTCTCATCTCCCTCCTAAATTTCCCAATTGCCAGCTTATAGTTATGCCCCCTTGTGATGGACCCCTTGCTGTACATAACCAGTTGCTGGTTGTCCACTCTGTTTACTTCTTTCAGATTCTTGAAGGTTTTAGTCATGTCTCCCCTCCTTCTCTCTCCCTCTCTCTCCTGCTTTGAATGAATGTGTATTGAAGTCAACAAATCTTTTGTTGGACTTCCAGCGATGCTACATCTGCAATGACAGCCAGCCTTCCAACCAAGATAAAACCTCCACTCCTTTTAGCCTGAACTGCCTCAAAATGCCAAAATATGCCAGAAAAGGAAGATGGAGGTGGCAGGTGTAGTACAGTATATGCATATGGGTATCTATGTATATTGTAGTGGGAAGTACAAGGAATGTCATTAGTGCTGTAGCTCATGCATATAGATATATGTAGTCCTATGTATGCATAGTTTCTGTCATGTCCAGTGGGCATTTCTTTATCTTTGCCCAATATTATGTGACCAGTATCTCTAAGGTAGAAATAAATATGGCCACTGCATTGATGTGCTGTGTTTGAGTCTATCTATCTAGGGCACCAATATATTATACTGGATCACAAGAAAAACAACCCCCATGGGTGCATGAAAGGTTATGTAAGCTACCTCATGTTCATTAAGTGCACAAGGAATCTCCTTGCTGCTGAATCGCGTTGGTCCATCTGGCTGCTAATCCTCCCCTAACAGCCAAGCTACTTCAAGCACCATTAACCTGCAGCTTCTTGATTAAACTACAGACACATAGCAACTTTTAACACACAATAGCACTGTGATTTGTCTATTACTTTAACGTGCTGAGTTCAAAAGAAAAAAACAGAACTCCAGCTGTGTCTCTCTGAGCTTCTGATCCAGGCAGCTCAATGAATTCCAGGCATCTGAAACCTAAGGGAGCCATAAATCTGTCACAAGTTACAACATTCCATTGAGTGATGTGAATAGCAAGCTTGCGCAGTCACAGCATGGTTTCCTGCTCACAGCACCATTTAGGTTGGATGACCAGACCTGCACCTCTCACAGCACCATCTAGACTGGAGGATGGAAACAGCACCTCTCTCCAGCACCAAGCAGCACAGCATCAGTACCTAGTGACTGACCTGCATAATTACAGCCAAATCAGTGCAACTCAGTGCAGAAACATAGAAACATAGACTTTGATGACAGATAAGGACCACTTGGCCTGCCTAGTCTGCCCATTTCCCTACCTATTGGATAAGCTGCAGATTCTAGTTAACCAACAGCCTACTTCCTCTTAATCCCCATTATAATTGCCTTATGTCTATCCCATGCATTGTTGAATTCCCTCACAGTTTTTGACCCCATGTCCTCCTCAGGAAGATGGCTCCATTCGTCCACCACCCTCTCTGTGAAAAAGTATTTCCTCATGTTGCCCCTGAGCTGTCCCCCCTCTATTTTCAAATTGTGCCCCTTGGTTCTTGCACATCTCTTTTTCTGAAAGATGCTCCCCTCTTGGACTTTGTTAATTCCCTTGAGGTACTTAAAAGTTTCTATCATGTCCCCCCTCTCTCTCCTTTCCTCAAGGGTATACATATTAAGCTCTTTTAGTCTCTCTTCATATGGCTTCTGTTGCAAACCCTGCACCATTTAGTTGCCCTCCTCTGGACTGCCTCCAGTCTGTCTATGTCCTTGCAGAGATGGAGTCTGCAGAACTGCATGCAGTACTCCAGATGGGGTCTCACCAACTGTCTGTACAGAGTTAGTACCTCTCCCCGCCCCCCGTGTGTGCTCTTCCCCTGGGTTTTTGTTTCCCAGGTGCATTACTTTGAATCTAAGCTGCCATACTTTTGACACTTCCTCCAACCTTGCCAAGTCCCTTCTCATTCATTCCTGCCCCCCACCCTGTGTATCAACCCTGTTGCAGATCTTTGTGTCATCTGCAAAGAAGCATACTTTTCCTTCCAGACCCTCCACAATGTCTGCTATAAAGACATTAAAGAGGACCAGTCTCAGTACTGAACCCTGTGGTACCCCACTAGTAACCACCCTTTCATCAGAGTGTACTCCATTTACTATTATCCTGTTGTTCAGCCAATTTGTTACCCAGGCTACCTCCCATGGACCTACTCCCAGGCTGGATAACTTGTTTATTAATCTTTTGTGTGGGACTGCGTCAAATACCTTGCTAAAGTCTAGATAGGCCTCACTTTTGTTAAGGGGAATTACATCCGCCCTCCTCCAGTCCTCAAGTAAAACACCATCCTCTCATGATTTGTTAAAAAGGGTAGTCAGTGGTGCCACTAGGTCTCCCCATAGTTCTTTTAGAATTCTGGGATGAATCCCATCAGGCCCCATTGTTTTGTCCACCTTGAGTTTTAGGAGTTCTTTCAGGACCCTTTCTTCTGTGAATGGACTGGTGTCAACCCCCTGCCAGACTGCTTCTGTTGTTAGCTTTAGGTACCTCCCCTCATCTTCTTTTGTGAATACTGAGCAAAAGTATTCGTTCAGTATCTCTGCCTTTGCACTGTCACCCTCTGCCCACCTCCCCTCCTCTTTATTAAGCCTCACTATCCCTCCCTTGGTCTTCCTTCGCTCCCTGATGTACCTATAAAAGGTGTTATCCCCCTTCTTAACTGAGTTGGCTATTTTTCCTTAGTTTGCACCTTTGCTATTCTGACTGCCTTCCCCACTTCCCTCTGCATTAACTGATATAGTTCTCTGTCCTGCTCCTTCAGTGATTCTTTATACTTCCTAAATGCTATCTTTTTCTCCCTAACCTTCCCTGCCACATCTTTTGAGAACTATAGTAGTTTTTTACTTCGTTTTCCTTTTTTTATTCACTTCACACAAAGGCTCGTTGTCTCTATGATGGCGGTTTTGATTTTTCCCCATTGTTCTTCCACCCCTCCTTCTTGGCCATTTGCTAGTGCATTCCTTAGACACTCCCCCATTTTGCAAAAGTCAGCCATTCTAAAGTCCAGTACACTCGCTTTTGTATGGCTTGACTCCATGGCTGTATTTATTGTGAACTACATTGTGTGGTGGTCACTTGTTCCCAGATTGCTTTGCACTTCTTAATCTTTGATCCTCTTTCCGTACCCGTTTGTGAGTACCAGGTTCAAGACTGCTCCCTCCCGAGTGGGTTCCAGCACTAGCTGTCTCAGGCAAGCCACCTGTAGGGCATTGAGAATGACCCTACTCTTGGATGTTGCTACAGTAAATGTGCTCCAGTTAACATCTGACATATTCAGGTCCCCCATCAACAACAACTTTCCTTTTTCGGCCATTCTGAGGATGCCTTCTAGCATTTCCTTGTCCATTTCTTCCCCCTGAGATGGGAGTCAATATACAACCCCTGTGTGGATTGTGGTGCCACTATCTGTCTCCAAGATGACCCACAGGGCCTCCTCTCCTCCCTGTTTACCCTTTAGTTCCATTGCTTTGAAAACCTTCACTTATGTAGAGAGCGACTTCTCCTCTTTTACTCTCCCTGTCCCTCCTGTAGATTGCATACTCTGGTACCGTATGTTGACATCCCAGTCATGGTTCTCCATGTACCATGTTTCTGTGACTGCTATGTTATCCAGCTGTCCCTTGTCCATCAGGGCCACTAGCTCAGAATAGCACATGCAGTAAGCTTCTCAGAATTCCTACCAAAATGGCACAGATTGGATGTGTACTAGAATTCAACAAATCACCGGAAACATTTGATTTATATCTAGAGCATTTTCAGTGTGGCTTAAGGCAAACAACATTAAGAAGAATATAGCAAAAGAGCCGCACCAGGTGACCTGGGTTGCTCTGTGACAATGTATATGCTGTAGGAAAAGATCAATCACTGCACTAACCCAGGGCATATTTAGGAAGATGAAGAGTCTGACAGAAGTTCTTTCATGACTTTATAACTTCATTTATTTGTGCCAAACACAGTCAAACTGACCCTCATGGATCAGGGGAACCACACCAGTTGATCTAAGGTTTCAACTCCTTCGGATCTTTGTCAAAGATACTGACCCCTATGTTTCAAACATTTAAATAGCATAAACAATGTCACATGGTTTAAAGTGCATTCATTTCTTTAAAGCTACAGTGCAAACCAACAAAGTACAAAAAGCAAATACAGTAATTAATTCAAGTAAATAGACAATCCCAACAATAAATACATGACATTCTTTAAATGCACAAAGTGCTAATATCATTAAAATGAGTGAAGAAACCCTTATATTTAAATGTTTGAAACATAGGGGGCAGTATCTTTGATAAAGACTCGAAGGAGCTGAAACGTTAGAGCAATTGGTGTGGTTCCCCTGACCCACCAGGGTCAGTTTGACTGTGTTTGGCACAAATAAATGAAGTTATAAAGTCATGAAAGAACTTCTGTCAGACTCTTCATTTTCCTAAATATGCCCTCTGTAAGTGTCATGACTGTTCTTTTCCTATAGCAAAATCCAAGAAGACAAGAAAGTAGATGTCTTTTTTTACCACCACAGATTTATGTCCTTCTCTGGAATCTAACTTCACCAGATGACATCCTGACCCTGACATATATGCAAGTCACCGAGGTACTTGCACAGCATTTCAAATCCCAGCCCCTTATCATTGCTGAGTGTTACACTTTTCATCATTCCAAGCAAGAAGAGGGGAAACCTATTGCCAACTGCATCATTGCATTAAAGCATCTGACACACACCTGTGCTTTTGGCCATTCCCTGAATGATGCCCTCCAGGATCTACTTGTCTGCGGTCTGAGAGAGTAAGCTTATTGCAAAAGACTTTTGTCAGAAAAAGACCTAAACTTCAAGTCAGCTTGTGACACTGCATTTGCTATGGAGCACACCCAAAAAGGCTCCAGGGCACTAGAGGGACATTCTGAAGCACAAAGAAGTTGAGTTCACAAAGTCACTCCTACACCAGAACCCAAGGGACATTCCACACTACGAAGTGGTTCACCACTCATTTACCAGCAACCCCAAATATTTAGGAAGCCGGAATACAGGGCACCTCCACAAGATCCAAACAACTGTGCTATAGATGAGGAGGTAACCACGAGCAACACACATGCCAATTTTGACACGAGACATGCCTCAGCAGTGGAAAAGTGTGTCACATACAGAAAGTGTGTAAGACTGCAACACAGACTGCTCATGCACAGTATGTTACAGATGCCACTCCAGTCACTGAACCAGAAGATGAGACATTGCCACTGTTCATGGTCTATGCAACACAAGCCAATGGAGAGGAAATTCGCCTCCAAATTGAGTTAGCGGGAAAAAAACAGTTAGCATGCAGCTAGACACCAGAGCACCAGCATCTCTTATGCCAGAGCACATCTACAGAGAGAAACTTCAACAGTGCCCATTGCAACCATCGCATATCAGCTCTAGTCTTACACTGGAGACTGAATCCCTGTACTAGGAGAGATTCAGGTGCCAGTCACCAATGGGGGAGAAATGTGGACCTTGCCTTTGGTGGTAGGTAGTGCAGGGAGAAAGACCTGCCTTACTAGCAAGAAACTGGCTCAGGAAGATCAAGTAGAATGGGGAAAAGATCTTCAGCTTAAAAACCATAACCAAAGGCACTGCAAGACACACTGAAAAAAGTATTGGACAAACATGGCCCTATTTTCCAGGATGGCTACAGCACAATCCAGGATTTCAAGGCTAAGATCTCAGTATAACTGGGAGCTGCTTCAATTTTCTACAAGTCTCGATCAGTACCTTATGACTTAAGGGAAGTGGTGGAGAAGGAAATGGACCATCTTGAAAGTCATGGTTTCATGTCACTAGTGGAGAGGAGTGACTGGGCTGCCCCAATTGCTGTGGTACTGAAGTGAGGCTGTGTGCTGACTATAAGGTTACAGTGGACCATTGTATAGCGCCATACTCATACCCATACCCATTACCTAATGCGGAGGACTTGTTTGCCACATTAGCAGGTGGAAAGTTCTTTAGCAAGTTGGACTTACGAACATATGAACATACGAACATACAAAATTTGCCAGTAGATAAAGGCCTAGAGGTCTATCAAGTCTGCTCGAATGTGCAGCTAGCACCCCTTATTCTGCAACTGCCCCTCCCTTCCACCCTTCCCCTTCATTGACCCTCCCCCTTGTCCTGTCCCAGCCCCTTTTGAAGCAGTCCACTGTTCTACTGGATACCACTTCTGCAGGTAACACATTCCACCCAGCCACCACCCTCTCTGTAAAAAAGTGTCTCCTTATCTCTCTCCTGAACCTTCCTCCCTCCAGTCTCATATCATGGCCCCTGGTGTCCCTCCTCTCCCTTACTTTGAACAGCCCTTCTGTACCTGTCTTGTTTATTCCTTTCATGTACTTAAAGGTTTCAGTCATGTCCCCCTGTCCCTCCTCTCCTCCAGTGAGTACATGTTCAACTCCTCAGCCTCCTCTCGTATGATAAGTCCCCCAGCCCCTTGATCATCTTTGTTGCCCTGTGCTGCACCCCCTCCAGTAACTTAATGTCCCTCTTCAGATACGGGTGCCAGTACTGCATGCAGTACTCCAGGTGAGGTCTCACTAATGACCTATACAGTGGCAGAATCACCTCCTCCCTCCTCAAAGATACACCCCTTGCAATACAACTCAGCATTTTGTTGGCCTTAACAGCTGCATTCCTACATTGTGCTGAGTTGTTCATTGACCCTGTAATGAGCACCCCCAGATCCTTCTCCTCCTCCTCTCTCTGGGCTAGCTGCACTCCCCACCAGCTGGTAACTCCTCCTTGGGTTCTTTATCCCAAAATGCAGCACCTTGCACTTTTTGGCATTAAACCCCAGTTGTCAGGTGTCTGATCAGGTTTCAAGCTTTGCCAGATCATCTTGCAACCCCTGCCATCCTCCTAGGTCATCCACCACTGCGTCTACCGTGGTATCATCAGCAAACAGACTGATCTTGCTCTTGATGTCCAATGATATGTCTGCAATGAATATCCCAAACAACACTGGTCCCAACACTGATCCGTGTGGAACACCGCTCATCACTACCCTTGGGTGTGAGAGCTCCCCACCCACCACCACCCTCTGTTGCCTTCCCAGAAGCTAGTTCCCTACCCATCTCACCAGCTTTGCACCCACCCTGTGCCTACTAACTTACTTCCCAGCCTTCCATGCGGCACTGAGTCGAATGCCTTACTGAAGTCCAGATACAAGACATCCACTGCATGGCTCCTGTCCAGTTGCCTAGTTACCCAGTCATAGAACTCCACCAGGTTGGTTTGGAAGGATCTGCCCCATATGAAGCCATGCTGTCTGCTGTCCTGTAGTCCTTTGGCCTCTAGGAGGGCCACCAGCCTCTCTTTCAGGATAGTCTCCATTAGCTTACCCATGATGGATGTGAGGCTCACTGGTCTGTAGTTTCCCAGTTCATCCTTGGGGCCACTCTTGTGGAGGCCACCACATGAGCCACCCTCCAGTCCTGAGATACACACCCCAAGTGTAGTGAGGCATTAAATAGGTCAGCCAAAGGCCCTGCAAGGACCTCTGCCAGCCCCTTCAGTACCCTGGGGTGGATGCCATCTGGGCCTGGTGCCTTGTCCACCCTTAGTGCCTTCAAACCCTCCCAAATTCTGCCCTCCATGATTTCCCCATCTGTCACCCCCTTCCTCCTCTTTCTGCCATTTCTCCCCTGCGTGTTACCCCTTCTCTTTAGTAAATACTGAACAGAAGTACTTATTTAGTGCTTCTGCCTTATTGCACCCTGCTTCCACCCAACCCCCCTCCTTCCCAATACTTACTATATGGTCCTTACAGCTCCTTTTCTCCCTGATGTACCTAAAGAAGCCCTTCTCCCCCTTCTTAATGCCTTGTGCCAGCCTGAGTTCCGCAGATGCCTTGGCTACCCTTACTGCCCTTATCACCTCCTTCAATTCCTTCAGATACTCCTCCCTGTCCTCCCCCTCCCTGTTTTCTTGTACTTCCTGAAGGCAGCTCTTTTCCTCCTTACCTTTTCCATGACCTCCTTGCTCAACCAGCTCAGTTTCTCAGCCCTAGCCTTCTTACTCTGGGCCTTGCAGCAGGTTTTGGTTGCCTCCACTATCCCCAGCTTTATGAGCTCCCACCTCTGGTTAGTGTCCATACTAGATTGAATTCTGGCCAGGTACCCTTTTAGCACTTTCCCCATCCTCCCAAAGGCAGCCCTCCTGAAGTCCAGCACTCGTGTGCCAGATTCCACTCCTTCCTTGCCCATATCCAGTGTGAGCCATTCTAAGTAGTGGTCACTCCCTGACAGCAGTTCCTCCACTGTAAGTTCTCTCACAAAGTCCCCATTTGCCAGCACAAGGTCAAGGGTGTTCCCTAACCTGGTTGATTCACTGACCATTTGCAGCAGGAAGCTGTCCTGGAAGGCATCCAGCAGTACCTGCTGCCTTCTGTTCCAGGTTGTTGAGTACTCCAGTCCACTCCTGGCATGTTGAAGTCCCCCACAATCACCACACTACCCTTCTTGCAGGTCCTCCTGATCTGTCCTGCTAGTTCCTTGTCTAACTCCTCCATCTGAGATGGCAGCCTGTACACCACTCCCATTCTAAGAATCCTATTCTTGGAATCCTGGATTTCATCCAAAGTGACCTGTACTACCCTCCTCCCCTTCCTCCCTTACACACTTCAGTCCTTCCTTCACATATAGTGCCACACTCCCTCCTTTCCCAATCACCCTTTCCCTAGGAAATAACCTGTACCCTGGTACAGACAAGTCCCAGTCATTGTATTGGGTGGCCCTTGTTTCTGTGATGGCTGCAATGTCCACCTCTCCCTCTGCCATGAGCACCTGTAACTCTGCAGTTTTCCTTCCAAGGCTCCTAACATTAAGGTTGACCACCTTCCACCCTTTCCCCCCTCCCATCCTGCCCTCCTTTACTAGCATTAGTACTTGCCATTTGTCCTTTGTCACTGTTATGGGGGGTAAGCTCATACAGTTTCCCAACCTGTGGTCTCTGCATGTCTCTTGCCCAACTGCCACCCCCCACTCCTAGTTTAAATTCCCAACTTCCTCTATGTACTCCTCCATCCTCTGTTCCAACACTTTCTTTCCCTCCTCATTCAAGTGTAGTCTGTCCTTGGCATAGAGACTACTGTCCTCCCAGGTCACTCCCACACCCAACAGCCCATACCCTTTAGCACAATACCAGGTTCTTAGCCATCCATTAAATTCCTCTATTCTCAGCTTTCTTGTTGTGCTTGCCGTGGGCACTGGAAGTATCTCTGAAAAAGTTACTGATCTTCCTGCCCCCTCACATAATTGTCCTAGTTCCTCAAACCTCCTCTGGACTATATCTACTGTCTTGTCAGCAAGGTCATTCATCCCAAGATGTATAATTAAATGAGACTTGTCCCTACCCCTTCTAGCATATTTCAGAACAGATTGTACCACACTTTCTGCTGTCATTCCTGGCATTGGCTCCACCCAAATGCAACTATGCCTCTCCCCCTTGCTACCCCACCTGACTCCTCTTAGTATTGAGTCCCCCAGCACTAAAATTCCACCCCTCTTACTCCCTGCTTGCTTCCATTCATCTCCCTCTCTCAATTCCAGCTCCTCTTCTTCCTCCTGCACATTATTTCCCCCTTTATGCCCCTGTTGCAATTCTCCCAGTAGAACTTCCACCCACTCCAGTTTGGTCCAGGCATTAATCAATTACTCCTCTAATTTCATCATTTCCCTCCTCCATCTTCTTCCTCTATAGCAGTGCAAAACTATTTTCTGAAGACCTTTCACAAATGCCTGCTCCCTCTCTCTTCACAGTAACCTGTTCTCTCCTTTTCACTCCATGACTTTTACCACTTCTTTGCCTCCCCTCACAAGTCCCTACCTCCTCTTCCATTTGTCTTTTGTCTCCTGACCTGGTTTTCCCAGCAATCGTTCTTCCTGGTCTGGGCCCCTTTGTCCCTGCTTCCCTTCTTCTGACCCTCTCCTCACCACTGTTGGCTTAAATCACCCTCCCTCATCTCCTCTTCTTCCTCCCTCCAGTATTGGGCTAAACCCACCCCCAATTTGCCTTGCCTGTCTTAGTTCCTCCTGCAGACCCTCAATCTCCCTTCTAAGTTTCTCTATGTGGTTGCACACTAAACATCCTTCCACACCTCCAGGCAATTTTAGAAAGATTGGTGCACGCGTTGTTGCAGCCTACCACCTACCATTGCTGTCGTTGCCCACCAGTGACCCCCACCCTTCCAGATGCAGGATACCAAACACTCAAGTCTCCCCTCCCCTCTATTAGTGCAAAACATTCTTTTCTTAATTTCCCTTACCCCCTTTGTAGTACATGTTTAGATAGATTGAGCAACTGCTTTTTATTTTCCTATTCTTCCTTATCTTTTGCATACCAGAGTTGGAATTGCAACCAGAGTCAGAACTGTATCTAATCATCAACACTCACAAGGGACTTTACCAATATCATTGCTTGGCCTATGCAGTTTCCATAGTGCCAGCAATTTTCCACAGCACAGTGGACCAAACACTGCATTGACTGGACCATGTAGTCTTCTTTATGGATGATATCTTGGTAACAGCACCCACAGTGGAAATGAATCTGACAATCCTGGACTAAGTTCTGTCCACACTGTAGCAGTATGGACTGAGAGAGAAGCCAGAAAAATGTAAATTTCTGCAAAATTCTGTTGAGTACCTAGGCTACAAGATTGACACCCAAGGCCTACATCCAACAGGAAGCAAGGTGGATGCTATAGTCAAGCCACATGTGCCAACAAATGTGACAGAGTTCAGATAGTTCTTAATCCTTTTGAACTACTATGTATGGTTGCTAGCCCATTTGTCCACATTGTTGCAACCACTCCTTGACTTGCTACAGAAAGATGCTCAATCAAATTTGTCACCACAATGTGAGGAACCATTCCAGGCTTGCAAACAAGGTCTTCTAAACAGCAAGTGGTTAATGTACTATGACCCAGCCAGACCTGTGAGGCTGGCATGCAATGTGTCCCCACAAGGAGAGGGAGCTGTCATCTCTCATGTGTTACCTGCTGAGAAGGAACACCCAATCACGTTTGCTTCCAGGACCTTGTCCCCAAGCAAAAGAAACTATGCTCAGATTGGGACAGACTTCTTGAGCATCATTTTCAGTGTCAAGAACTTCCATAAGTACTTGAACAGATGGAAATTGACTCTGGTAACAGATCACAAGCCTCTACTGGCAATTCTGGGGCCAAACGCTGCAATTCCAACTCTTGCAGCACTCAGGATGCAGCGATGGGCCCTGATTGTGTTGGCTTATGACTATGACATTGAATCCAAAAGTTCTCAGGATGTGGATGCATTATTGAGTCTGTCATGCAAAGATGCTACAGGGAAGGAAGATGATGGGGCAGTATTCCACCTTTCACATCTCGAGGAATTACCCATTATTTCACAAGATGTCGCAGCAGAAACACAGTGAGATCCTGTCCTCTCTAAAGTTCTAGATTTCACCCTAAATGGTTGGCCCAACTTCATGAGACATCCCAATGTTTCTTGGATTCCAGGGGTCATGACTGAAACATGTGGATCTTTGACCTATGCAGTTCATGTGGGACATCTACTTGTTCACGTACATGTGGATCACCTGCTGCATTCCAAGGTTCCCATGCATGTGGCAGAAAACATCACTCCAAATCAAATCAAATCAACTTTTTTTTTATAGCGCCTTTCAAAACCGAGGCACTGTACATAAAACCAAATACATCAAATATAAATAGAATTAAAACAAACATTTAAAACAGATTGTCCATGACTAGGGAAGGCTAAATTAAATAAATGTGTCTTTAACTCAATTTTAAATCTACCCATGGTTGGGCATTCTCTTAACCGACGAGGTAGAGAATTTCACAGGGTTGGAGCTAAAAAATAAAAGGCACGAGAGACAGATGTCTACAATCGTACCCTGGGAATCTCCAGCAATCCCTCCCCAGTGGATCGGAGAGGACAGAGAGGGCAGTAGGGTACCAGGAGATCTTGCAGGTAACTGGGTCCTTGATCATGTAGGGCTTTAAAGGTTAGCAAACAAACTTTAAAGGTGATCTGCCACTGAACAGGCAGCTAGTGCAGTTTGTGGAGCTCAGGCATAATATGACTGGTTCTAGAAGTCCCAGTCAAAAGCCTGGCCACCGCATTCTGCACCAGCTGCATGTGGTGGATATCAACCACTGGTAGCCCTAGGTAGAGGAAATTGCAGTAATCAAGATGGGTAATGTCAAAGGCATGGACCAATGTTGGAAGATCATCCGGAGGAACCAGGTGTTTCACCCGGGCAATATTTCTCAGATGATAAAAAGAGGACTTGATGACAGCTGACAACTGAGATTTTAAAATCAGACTATCATCAAAAATAACACCCAGGTTACGCACCCGATCTGAGGTAGTGAGCGACACACCACCAAGTAACAAACCTGATGGTTGTCCGGCCCCCAAACCTGCCCCCGGATGACCTGGGTCCACTACCAGCACTTCAGTCTTATCTGGATTCAGTCTCAGTCAGCTGGAACTCATCCAAGATCTGATCTCAGTAAGGCAATTATTTAGCACGGAGAGTGCATCATTCTGTCTGGGCAGAAAGGACATATACAGTTGAGTATCATATGCATAGTAGTGAAAACTCAGACTATCGCCTGATGATATCTCTCAATGGCAGCATGTACACTGTAAACAACATGGGGGCCAAAATGGACCCCTGCGGCACCCCACAAGGCAGGCAGTGAGCATCAGAGGAATAAATTCTGGTGACAACTCTCTGAAACCTGCCCATGAGGTATGAATGGAACCATTTAAGGACTGTATCAGACAACCCACAAAAAAGCCGCAGGTGCTCCAACAGCACACCATGGTCCACAGTGTCAAATGCGGCAGAGAGATCAAGAAGGATCAGAATGGTACATGCCTTTTGATCTCTGGCCATTAGGAGGTCATTCAATACCCAGACAAGAGCAATCTCCGTGCTATGCTTCTTCCTAAAACCAGACTGGAGAGTATCATAGACATTGTGAGTTGCAAGATGATCATCCAATTGCAGAGCAACCACCTTTTTAATAACCTTACCAACAAATGGCAGGTTAGAGATAGGCTGGTAGTTAGCTAGATAGTCTGTATCCAAAGAGGGTTTTATAAGGAGTGGTTGAATGACCGCCTCCTTGAGGAGGTCAGGAAAGACCCCCCTCTCCAAGGATTTCCAGACAATGTCAGCAAGGATCGGGCAGATAACATCTACACATCACACTAAGAGGAGTGTAGGGCCCGGATCCAAACTACAACTGGTTGGACGCAATGTTTGGACGATCTTCACAATGTCAGTGAACTCCAGCCGGCAGAAATCTGACCAGACAGACTGAGTGCATGCCACTTCCTGTTGACCACAGCAATCCCTCATAGGAGAGGTCAGACTGATGCCAGACCTGATGCTGGCAACCTTATCCACAAAGAATCAAGCAAACTCCTTGCATCTCAGCTGAAAAAAAGCTTCTCTGGGCTGGAGACAGATTGGATTGCACAATCTGTCAACAGTCCAGAAGAGCTGAGTCGGTCGATTCTGTGCTGCAGAAATCTCCCTGGAATTCTGCCTTCTTACGGGTGATTTCTGATTGATAGCCATCATAATGTGCCATCAACCTAAGCCTGTCAGCATCAAGGCCGAACCGCCAGACTGTCTCCATCCTTCAGCCAACTCACCTCAACTCCTTCAAGGAGTCATCAAACCAAGGACTCCTTGGGCGAAGGGTGAGAGGCTGAACACGAACAGGAGCAATCTTGTCCACAGCATCTCCCAAAGCCTTATATAGGCTATTACAAGATCGTCTGGACTCATGTATTCACCCGACAAGCCCAATAGGTCCAGTACCGCTGATAGGTCACTAGGGTTAACCTCTCTTAAAGGGCGGTACTGAACCATCTCTGTAGGGGCAGACCTATTAGAGGGGGGCCCTGAAGCTGAACCTTATGGTGTGATGGTCAGACCAGCTGACTAGTTTCACCCCCAGATAAGCAATCTCCATACCAAAAAGAAAGATCAGATCTAATGAGTGACCCCCTACATGAGTTGAGGAGGTAACTACCTGTGTAAGGTCCAGCATCGTCATCAGCTGGAGGAGATTTTGACCAAAATGTGAGAGTTCATCATTGACCCAGGCATTGAAGTCCCCCAAAACTATCCATCTGGGGGACCTCAACACCATGTTGATGATGAAGTCTGCTATCTTCTGCAGGAATTCTCCTCTGTCTCCTGGTGGACGGTAGACGAAGAGAATCCCACAACCTACACCCTCTCCCAGGATATATTCAAAGGATCTGTACTTCCTAATGGCACATCCACAAGGCCCAGCTCAGTTTTAAACATAATGGCCACACCCCCTCCCCTATGATCCAGCCTTGGATGGTGTATCACTGAGAACCCGGCTGGAGTTGCCAAGGCCAATACAGGGCCTGCATTTTCATCCAGCCAGGTCTCGGTGATGCAAGCCAGATCAGTTGTCCCAACAAGATCGGCTATAATAGCTGTCTTGTTTTTACTAGATCTGGCATTGCATAACACTGCCAAGGTAGGATGAGCTGTCAGGGAAGACCTCGGCACCTGCCCACTCACGTCAAAGCCCTTGGGTATGGGAACAAGACAAGGATAACCTATGTCCTGACTCCATTTCACCCCAGGGCATCTCCTGGACCCTACAACTCCAATCCACCCTCCCCTTTCCTGTCCCCACCAGGCGCAGCCCCCCCCTTCTCTTACGCTTTCTAAGTATGACCAAAGCATGGCACCTAAAATAGGTGTCGGATGACAACTGGGGGCATTCAAAAGGACATAATTCCCTGAGCCTTGTGGAGGAATAATGCCCAACTGTCACTAAACCTCCCCAACACATCATAATAAAAACCAATTAAACTAAAATCAAAACCCCACCCCAAATAAAATAAATAAATCTAATCTTAATAACAATACTAAATTAAATACTTTTTACTCTCTCTCTCTCACAGAGTGTGGAAGGAGAAGGTAATGAAAAATAAAATAACAAACATAAAACAAATAAACAAAACAAAGACCTACTCATTCTCCAATACCAGAAAATTCACTCCTCCACTGTCTCTCACAGAATGGGTGGGGAGGAGGGAGGGAGGTCAACAGATAAAATCCCACACAAAGTCTCTCACACAATGGGGGAAAACAAATACATAAACTTATAAAACAAGGAAAAATACCAAAAATGAAGACACATTTAAATCTAACACAAAATAATAAAATAAAACACTAAAACAGCTAAAAAACATTTCATTTCTTAATGTGTTTATGAGTCCAGATTAGTCCAACACTTCTTAGTTGAAGCAACTTTAACGCTTCTATTATCCATTAAAATAAATGAGTGTACTTGGAGGAGGTGGGAGGTCTGGATAGTCGGCAACATGGATTTGTGCCAGGTAGATCGTGTCAAACCAATCTTGTGGAGTTCTATGAATGGATAACATCAGAACTGGACAGGGAAAGCCTGTGGATGTATTATTCTTGGACTTCAGCAAGGCGTTTGACTCTGTCCCCCACAAAGGTCTGGTGGAGAAAGTGATGGGGTTGGGGTAGGCCCTTTGATGGTCAGATGGATTGAAAACTGGCTAGCTGGATGCACTCAGAGAGTAGTGGTCAGTGGGGAGCTCTCGAACCCTAGAGGGGTCGGTAGTGGGGTAACGCAGGGCTCGGTCCTGGGTCCAATCCTGTTTAATGCATACATTTCAGACATCAAGAGAGGGTATAGGGTGTGAAATGAGTCTCTTTGCTGATGACTCCAAGATGGAAGCAGTAGTTGAGGGGGAAGAGGGGAGGTTGGCCCTGCAATGGGACCTGGACACCATGGAAAGGTGGGCTCACACGTGGAAATTAAATTTCAATATCACCAAGTGCAAGGTGTTACATCTTGGTTGGGGAAACCCTAAACACAGGTACACCCTGGGAGGGGAGGCGCTGGAGGCCTCAACAGGGGAAAAAGACCTAGGGGTCATGGTGGATGCATGTATGAGTGCAGGAGAGCGGCTAGCAAAGCAAACAGGATGTTGGGATGCATCGTAAGGGGATCACCTCTAGGAGCAGGGAAGTGATTCTGCTGCTGTACAATGGATTGGTTAGACCACACCTTGAGTACTGTGTACAGTACCGGAGACCACACTTGAAGAGGGACATACAGCTCCTGGAGAGGGTACAGAGGAGGGCAACTAAGATGATATGAGGACTAGGGGATTTGACGTATGAGGACAGACTTGAGGAGCTCTGCCTGTTTTCACTGGAGGAGAGAAGAGCCAGGGGGGACATGATTAAGGCCTTCAAGTGCCTCATGGGAATAAATAGGGTAAACACAGAGGGGATCTTTAGATTAAAAGCAGGGAAGTATCACCAGAGGGCATGGTTTGAAGTTGGAAGGTGAAAGGGTGAGGGGAGAAAAGAGGAGGAGGTTTTTCACTGAGAGGGTGGAGGATCCTTGGAACGTGCTGCCTGGCAAGCTGGTTCAGAGATCCACAGTGGAGGGCTTCAAGAGAGGGTGGGACAGATACAGAAAGCGGATGTATCAGATGATGGCCTGGCCCAGGGGGGTGGGGATGGATGGATGATAGGGGGTTCTGGAACACAAGGGGGGGCCTCGGTACCCAACTAGGGATCTGAGGTTCGAGCAGACTTGATAGACTGTAAGACCTGATCTGCTGGCAGTTAGTATGTTAGTATGTTAGTACCCAGGAGCTCACGCCTCCAAGGGACCATAGAGCACTGTTCATAATTTTTTTTGTGGGCTGTCACCTCCACTTAAGAACAAACACAGCCACAATATGTTGTGGATAGTCACAAATCCCAGGAAGCAGTCCAAAGTCAACTTCTACAGCTAGAAACAGAATAACTCACTCTATAATCCAAAAACGTTTTGGGTCATTCCTCGAACTGCATATCCCACCAGAGCCACTCCTCACACGGGCCATGGTCCACACAGGCTGAAGGAAGTAAATCATCGAATCTTCACCCAGCAGATATCGGGCTGAGCTGCAGTCCAGACACTCCAGACACTGAATCCATGGCCAATATTTGGTCAACACTAAGAGAGTCCCACCCAGCCCCCGAACCTCTCCCCAGATCCGCTCAACACCATGGCTTCCCACCAGCTACTGCACAGCCAAACGGAAGTGCTGCAGAGACAGCCACTCAACAGCAGCAACCCTACAACACACCACTAGGTCAGGGCCAGGGCCAGTGCCAGGAAAGAACTCCCCCAAACAATTCACCAGCATCTGCAGCCAGACTGCGTCACTACCAACTCCGCTCCTTCTTTTCTGCCGGCACAGTCTTTTACCAGCACAGCCTGATTAGCAGAAATGGGACAATCTTCACTCCACCACAGGGACTCCACGCCCTGCTTACAGTACACCCTTCAGCAACCAGATTTCTGAAACACTCCAGGTAATGGATACAAATTGCAGTTCATGTGCAGACACAAATGTCAGTAAAAGAGTCCACAGCTTAATTTCCGCAGAGGACCAACCAGAAAAATAGAATCAGTAACTAAATAAACAAACAAATAAACTGAAAGATTTAAAACAAAATAAAAATGAATAAACTAGTTTAAAATAATCCTACTCCTCACTACTACTTACCGCCAGCCCAGCACGGTGGCCATCTTAGTTCCAGATCAGAACAGTGACACAGAGGACTTTGCTCCTGCCTGTGAATTTCCACCAGGGCTGGGGCCAAATAATAACACAACACTTGTTTCACCAGCAGTAGTTGTTCTAGCCAGCAGATATCCCATGAGGCACTGAAAACCACCACAAAGACTTGGCCTTTAAGTCATATACTGAACCTGTACCTCTGTGCAACTGGACTTTTTACTGTACTGTTAGTTAGCGACAAGTTCACTGAAAGGGCAGAATAATCCCCTGAACTTTTTTCTGGGTACTGAATAGTCTACTTCAGCACAGAAGTCAGGAAATTTTACTGTTGAAGTATTTTAGACTAGTTTCTGTCTAAGGTGGAGGAGTATAGTATATACATATGGGTATCTATGTATATTGTAGTGGGAAGTACAGGGAACACCATTAGGGCTGTAGTTCATGCATATAGATATTTGTAGTCCTGTGTATGTGTTTGTGTATGTATAGTTCCTGTCATGACCAGTGGGCATTTCTTTGTTGATGTATAACAGTGTGTGACCAATATCTCCAGGGTAGAAATAAAGATGGCCACTGAACTGATGTGCTGTGTTTGAGTCTGTCTGTCTAGGGCACCAAAATATTACAGCAGGAATATAAGATCTCTGTCTGCACAGGCAAAACAGACCATGCATAACAGCAGATATAGAGACCTGATTTCAAATGGCAGCCACACGTGTCTCCAGCCAGCACATAAGGACCTGTTTATGGTATAGATTGGGAAGAGGAACACCTCTCAAGGAACTGGTTTGAACTTTCACTTCAGGAGGTTAAAGCTTCCCGACAGGAGAACATGGCTAAATTTAGCAAACTGAAAGAGAGCTTGAACAGGACGGAGTAGAGGCTGGACAAAGCTGAGGAACAAGTGGCAGTGGTAAAAGATGGGGCTCTGCAACTTGGGATGGCCCTCGGCTCCCTACTGTACTACAGAGAGGAGTTTCCAAAAAAGTACCTGGACATTGAGGAATGTTCCAGAAGAGACAATGTAAGACTTACAGGGTGCAGAAGGAACTGGGAGCTGAAACCAGTCATGTGTGAGACTTCCTATATGACCTCCTCTGAGATGTCCAGGTGTTCCTAGACACCATGTCATTCTGAATAGAACGTGACCATCGAGCCTTGCTTCCCAGACCCACTGAACCCACCATCAGGCCAAGGCCCATCTTAATTAAGTTTTCAAGTTACAGAATGATAGAGGGGGTCCTCTGGTTCACCTTGCAGAAAGGACATATACAGTACAACAGAAACATAGAAACATAGAAGTTGATGGCAGATAAGGACTGCCCGGCCCATCTAGTCTGCCCATTATTTCTACCTGATTGTTGCTGCCATTATGTCTCTATTCTGAACATTGACCTATTCTTACTCATCTGTATTATTCACTTGTGCCTATCCCACGCTCTTTTGATAGGGCATGTCTCTACCTCAATCAAGACTATCTGACAGACATACTGAGAAAGTGGCTACACCATTTGGATATCATTAAGGCCCTTAAGTCAAAGAAAATCAAATCTGAGACTCTGTACCCATTCATATTTTTGGGGAGTATGGTGTGTGACTCTACCACACTCCCCAAGAAGCAACAGTAGCACTCCAGGCCCATGACTTCTTGCTCAAACTGTGCAAATCAGCCCAGCAGCAGACCCAGTGGACAACTGTTGGAGAAGAGTGGACTCTGTAATGGCTATGGGTCACAAAATGGCTCACCATACCATGGTGGAGATGAGGGCTCTTCTACAGCAAGTTCAGCATAAAGCACCAGGTGCCTTGACAAAGCAGCACCATACCTGATCCCCAACACACTGTCCTGATTTAAGAACTGTTGGAGGACTAGGGAAAACACCACTGGCTGCTAGGACAGTTACAGACACTACTTAGAAGTAGGTTGGTCATATTTAAATAAATTATAGTTTTGATTTTTTACTAGACACCACTTGGGAGGCCTCCCTTTGTCCCTGAAACCTCAGCACAAATAACCCAGCAATCCCAAAAGAATCTATCCTGCTTTAGACTCCCTGAACAAATTTACTCACTACTACTCTGAATGATGCTGTTGCTTTCTCAACATTTTGCTGCAGGGGATGCCTGATGTGAATACGGCCCTGCAGTGAGTATCTCCCAAAAGAATCTATCCTGCTTTAGACTCCCTGAACAAATTTACTCTCCACTACTCTGAATGATGCTGTTGCTTTCTCAACATTTTGCTGCAGGGGATGCCTGATATGAATACGGCCTGCAGTGAGTATCTCTAAGAGGCATTGTCAAAGAGTCACATTTTTTGGACTACTACAATGCACTGCGTTTTGGAGAAGGGGGAGTCCTTACTAGAGGGAAGACTAACTGTCCTCCCTGCACATGGCGGGGGGGGATTACAGACTATTCTCAATGATAAAAGGATCCTCTAATTGATTTGGATTATCCAATCTATGAGCCCTGTTGGATTCAGGCAGCATGTTAACACAGGAGTCATGATGTCCTCTAAGCAAACTCAGAAGTTGAACTCGACCCCCATATAGAAGGGGAATTAAGATTTTTTTTTAACAGTAGTGAGAGGGGGGGTTGCTGTATGTGGGATGCCCAGGTGGTGGCCGCTTGCTCAAATCACCACCGTGGTAGGAGGGGCTGGCTAGAACATCACCATGCCATGCAATACCTGCAGGGTGGTCTTGTCCTGAGCTGCTTAGCTGTCTCAAACTCTGTGTCCAAGGGAACAGCTTAGAAACTGGCTTGCCTTGCCCCACCCTGCAAAAGACAGTTTGCGCATAGCTCATAAGGTAAGACCACAAAATTCTTGTGGGAGGGTGCTGCTCAAGTAGTACCCCTGAATATCGTGCCAGAATTTGTGAAACTCCTCTTGTCTGTCATGTGTGGGGGGGGGGGCACTGAACTGCAGATTCCTTGGCGAGCTGGGAGGGGGACTGCCCCAACTACCATGCAATTTCAGCCTTCTCAAGCTTATGGCCTTCCTGAAGTGTACTCAGTAGTTGCAGATCAGCCTCAGTGAATGGGGAATGCAGCAAATATTCCACATCCCAGCTCATAGATTTTCACATGCTGCCGAGGGATTAAACATGCCTAAGCCATTTCAGGGTTAGAAACCTCACTCTGGTACTTTTCGGACATGGACAGGGAAGGTTCTTTTTACATCTCTGATTTGGTTTGAAATCGTGGGGATGCATAAGTAGCAGATGAAACTTCTGTCCTGGCAGTGGCTTTTACTTTTTTATTTCGCTCAGGTGCTTTCCTTAGTATACTGAGCTCTTCCAATTTGGAGAAAGCTCGAGTAGTGGCCCCAGTTTATAGAGCATGGTCATCCTATGCTTTGCTTAGGATCACACATGAGCCTCTCTGACCCTGGATACAGCAAGGTGGGATTGTGAGCTATGTCCTCCCCCCCACCAATCACCACAGCGATCACTCTGGATGCCATCCGTACTGGGTCCCCAGCCCATGCCAGCTTCTCTGAGGTGCCAATCAGCCCCAGAGGAGGTGGGGCTAGAACAGAGCTCCACATGCCTTTTAGGTCTCCATGAACTGCTGACTGTTCCTGTATAATGGAGGTTCTCCTGCCCTGGATACAGAAAAGGGTTGTGAGATAGGATAGTGAACTACCCCCCCCCCCTCCACTGATCGCTGTAGAGACCACATTGGATGCCATCTGAGCGGGGTCCACAGCCCACACCAGCTCCTCTGAGTTGTCAATCAGCCCCAGAGAGGCAGTGCTTCCTCATTATACAACTCCCAGTTCCATCAAGTGGACCTCCCCCTAGTGGACCAACCTGCTAAGGGCCTTGGAATAAGAGCATCTACCATGGGCATCATCCATGGCGATGGTTTTTGGCTAGAGACACTGCCCAAACATGCCCAGACAACATATCAGACATTTGGCCATGACGTCCTGTACCTTTCTCTGAAGTTCTGTAGGGGGTCAAAAAAGCCAGCCTATAGAGAGATAACACAGGAGGAAATTTACACTGTATACACTGGGTAACTGAATTCATAGATATCTGTGACAGTTTAAAAGATCAAACTACCATTTCTAGTAAGATTATTCCAGACTCAGCGTTATTCCCTCTAGTATTGTGTGTTTCATTATAAAGTACAGTACAGAACCAGGCAGCACAATCTGCTAATCTCGTTTACTGCACTGTGCCTGTCAGCTATCCATAGCTTCCTATATGATTAGCTACAACTACCATTGTAGCTGTAGCTGCTCAGTTAAACTACATTGTTCTGGCTGGTGCCACTAGAACCTGGTCTGTTGTTTTTAGCTTAATTCCAGGCACACTCTATCTGGGTGGGTGTTCTATCAGCATAATAGTTACTACTTCAAAGAGGAGGTGCTCTCAGACACTTCTAAGGCATTGCACTGTTCAATTAATCTAAACAAACACTTAATCTGAACTGAACTGCACTTATCTCTAGTGTATCTACATACACTTTTTGTTGTTTTACTTTGCCTGCTCGAATGCACAATTCCAGAACTCTTGGTCCAGATATCATATGAACTTTTGTGCTTTCCTGTGCACAAATAGCACTCAACCAGTAGGAGTTAACATTATAGCCATTTTGCAAGCTGTGTGTCCTGCTATCTGAATAATATCTACCTGGGACTGATCCCTCCCCCTGCCCCCAGTGTAACTTGACAGAACAATTGCTGTGGTGAGCAAGAACATTACCATCATCCCACTACCTTTTTGTTGTTGTTAATATTCTGCTATAATGTGGTTTCTAGGTGTGCTGACCCTCTTCAGTTGCCTAACTATATCACTTCCCTCTGGCTGCACCAACAACAAGCACCCTATATTATCTCATCAGAATCTTACAGGGTTCCTTGCTCATACTGGTGCCACAGCACTACAGTTCTAGCTGTTCAGTTAACTTCTGCACACCCAAACAAGGCACGGGCAATCGTCATAGCATTTGATCTTTTTCTCACAAAGTCACCCTTTACTTCTCCTAGCTTGCAGCCAGCTCTAAGATCAAGGCTACATCCTCACATTAGAGGTCTACTTATGTCACTCTTCATATGTGTAAACATAAGATTTTCATTCTACTAGTATGCTCAGGTGATGTGGTTTTAAATCCAGGTCCTCTCTCCCAAGTGACCTCAGCTACTGAATTTACCTCAATTAAAGGACTAAAGATATTGTCATAAATGAGTGTAGTTTGCTAAAAACATTGGATGAGATACCCTTACAAAAATATAAAGTTGGCGTGCCATGTACATGCAAAATGCATGCCACATGCTTAATTGTCCAATGTTTGCATGCAGTTTGCATACACAAAGTGATCCTAAGTGAACCAGGTCTAAAAAGCAAATCGGGTTCGCATGCTGCAAGCTTGACATATGCTCAGCAGGTAAGCTGGTGGGAACATCATTTAAACATCACATCAGGGTCACATGTTGCATGCTTGCCATGTGTGCAGAAGCTAAGCTGATGCAAATCTCATCTAAAAAACACATCAGTTTCTATTTCTTATACTCCTGTTAGCAATTAAAGTCATTAAAATACATTTTTATTTGAATTCTCATAAGAATTAGGTAAACTCATTAATTCTGATCCTTTTGCAAGTTGTTTAATGGCTTTTGATTTTTGTCATTAAATTGCCATTAATTTGTAAAGTACTGTTTGCTTACTGCATTAAATGCTTAGGATATAGTCAGTCAACATCCCCCATTCCAAATGTACGAAGAGGGGCCCCTGTGTTGTGAAGCCTATCCTTTTTTTTTTGGACCATTCAAATCCCTTATGCATGTTTAGTGCTACAAATGTGTTTCTCCATGACTGTTTATCTCACTTACGTTCCCTTTGTCATTCTGTATTGAGCATATAGACTATGGCCATGCTCAGCATTCTTTGTGCTGAGTAGGGCCTTGGAAGCATGCATCATACCTTACATTTTGTCACTGAAATGAGGGGAAATGGACACTCAAAATGAGGGACAATGAGGGACACTAACCTACAACATGATGATCAGGACACATCATGAAACATGAAGATACAGTACCTCAGAACACAGTGGAAACCATTGCATTAGCACCTGAGAATGAATTTCTACCATTAAGCAGGGGTGCCATTTAGGTAGGGCAGAAGGGGGCAGTTGCCCCCCCCCCCCCATATTTGTAACAGGTTTTTCTTATGGTGTGGCAATAATGGCTTTAAATTTGGATTTATTGTAAAAGAGAATTAATTCACTGCCCTTAAATTTCACTGTTTTGTCCTCCCTAACATTTTCATTGCAGTTTAATTTAGCTGAAGTGCAAAGGCAAGCTAACTTGTCAGTTACAGTATATATTTTCACTGGCATATAATTTTCACTGGATTTTCAAAATAGTGAATATAGCTACATTTTTATTCCAGCAAAAATAATGTCTTACACAGTAATCTTTTGCACAATAAGTGACCACCTGGCCTATGTGTGCTCACGCTGCAGGTATTCTCCAGACTCAACTATGTCTGTGTTGTGTTGTCCACTCTCTCCACCTATTAGTGGTGGCACAATCGCATGTGATGTGGATGAGCTCCTGCTCCAGCCAAGAAAGAGTGCATGAGCCTTACAAATGTGACACTGTCTTTTTTGCCATAGAGTAGACAGACTGCACACTACAGCTTGAAGGAGTCAGTGAGCATTGAACTCTCGATAGCAGTATTGTGGTGGCATAGTTTTGTTGTTCTACTCTTAGTGAGTCTCTGTCTCCCCTGGTGGCTGAAGGGGCAGAGGATAAGCTAGACACTAACTCAAGACTAGGCTACCTACTTGCTCTACTAGACTCTCCTTGCAAAAAAAAAACAGCACAGACCGTCATGGCAGCAAGCTAGGCTTAGCAGCAGTGGTGACAGCAATGTGGGTGGTCTTCATAGGCCTTGATCAGTGCAGTGCAGCAGCAGCAGCCACAGCAGCAACCAAGCAAGAAGCATGCAACCCAGGTTGGGTGGGTTCAGTTGGTGAGGTGACTTGGTCATGGACCATGTTGGTGATCTGTGATGGTCTATTCTAGCATCCAGCTTCTGGTGGAAGGACAGAGGGGGAGTAGACTGAAAACTGGGCTGGTGGCACACTATGCCAGGCTGCAGGCTCTGGCCATATGGCCGGTTAAGTAAAAGTAAACAATTATTTTTACAGGGAAATTGGGAAAGGAGGAAGGACTGAAATATTGATGTTTTTTCATGTTTCTTTCTTTGGGTGGCTTCATGACCCATAGGGGATGGGTGTTGAATAGAATGGAGTCAGGGAGAAAAATCGGGACAGAGTTCTTTTTTTTTGGGGGGGGGCAGAACTTCAGACAGGAAAAAATTGGTTAGTAACTGTGTGGGTTTAAGCTCAAATCTGATGCACTGTTCTGGGCTATATACAGATGAATCTTACACATTTGGATTTTTCCTGATTTGCATATCACTTTTCAGTCAAAACAAATAAGTTGTACCTTTTAGAGATGTTACAGACATTCTAGACCTGTCTCTTGCATTCATGGACAGTTGAGCAGTATGGTATGCACAGACTATTGGAGCCCCACTACAGTCTGGCTTACATCCCGCCCCCAGTGAAGTTGACATCCACATCCCCATGCTCAGGTACATTATCACAAAGGGCAAAGGAGACTGCAGGGGATGTGGACCATTGAAATGAATGGGAGTATTTATTTATTACTATTTTATACATTATTGATGGAGAGTTGGAGATTAATGAAGGCCACTGCTTGATTAACAAGGGCCTCGTTAGTAGAACAGTGGCCTTCATTATTCTCCAATTCACCATCATAACATACAAAACAGTAATAGAAAACAACTCCATTCATTTCAAGGGGGTATGCCCCTGCACTCTGACCCATGGACATTATCTCTTAAAAACTTCTGCCTCTGGCTCCCTAGTACTCAAGTAAGAGACTTTTTACTGATATCTATACTTAGTGGGTTGTCTGTAGCAGCATGGCAGTACCTGCTACAGTGTGTGTGCATGGGGGGGGGCTGGCCAGGTGTGTGTGTGTGTGTGTTGAGTTATTGCTACTTTTGTGTTTGTACCTTAAAGTCTGTTTGCATGGAAGTATTTAAAACTATGGAGAGAAAATAGTAGGAGTACAGGCCAAACAGAAGTAATTAAGTGATTTTGTGGGAAAGTTTGAGTATTGGGAGTGGGAAACAAAAACATGTGTTTCCATTGGTATGTGTGCTACAGTTCAACTGTGAAAATGAGATGAGGGAGAGAAGAAAACTGAAAAGCATAACAGTTACTACAAGCATGCCGCATGCATGCAGATGTATTCAGATACAATAAGTACAAGTGAGCTATATGTGTGTAGACAGTATGGCTTAGTGGTTAAAGGCACTGAACTGCAAGTCAGGAGACTTGGAGGCATGAAGACCTGGATTTGAATCTCATCAACCCCTACTTGTGTATGGTGTGATCCTGAGCAAATCCCCAGATTCTTTCCATGCCCCGAGCTGCACCCACGGAGCCTGGCGGCATCAGCACCTCTACCGCCGAACAAACCGATGCTTCCCTCCCACCCTCCTGGTACTGCCTCCTGGAGCCCATCACAGATTCTTTCCATGCCCTGAGCGGTGCCCACAGAGCCTGGCAGCATCAGCACCACTACCACTGAACAAACTGATGCTTCCCTCCCGCCATCCTGGTCCTGCCTTCTGGAGCCCATCACAGGTAATCACCGCTAAACACCCTCAGCCACCCAGCTTCTGATGCCTCTTCCAATTGGTGCACCTACCACTTTCACAGCCCCTGATTGGACCAGAGATCAGCCCTCTCCTTCCGATTGGAGAGCCTTTCCTGCCGAGCCAGCCAAGCTGCTACCCAACCCGTTGAGCCCTCCAGCCGGATTGCCGGAGCGGCCGCTAGCCTGGGTCTATGCTCTTCTTTCTACAGAGCAATTTTGGACTGTATAATGATTAATGTTGATGCCATACTATTTAGCCAGAAAAGGACTGTAATTGTAATCCTTGCTTGTGTTATATTTAATTATATTCTCTGATACTGTACAGCTTAAGAGAAGTGATGCAGTCTTTTTGTGTAGACATTATAGTCATTTGCATCCCTCACTACTGCAAGCCTAGCTAGCTAGCTATTTAACTAACTCCTGCCTTGCCCCATGTTGTTTCTACTCCTGCTGTGTACTCTTTTGTACCATCCATACAAGCCTGCCCTCTGCCTAGTCTCCAAATCCTGGTTTTCGTGCTCCTTGGTGCCACTTATTCTCTGCCTTTTTTCCCCTCACTTAACTTCTGCACTAAGCTCTATTTTTATAGCCTGTCCCCCTCCTCCTCCCATCTAACTTCTGCCTTCTTAAATCTCTACCTCCTGAATTGCTAATTCCTGTCCTTTGTCCCTAGTTCACACCCCAACCCCCTCTTCAAGTTCCAGCCTGTCTCCTGCCTTCGTTTGTTTCTAACAACTACTTATTGATCTATTTCTCCTTGCTTCCCTCCCAGATTCTTTCCGTACCCTGAGCAGTGCCCACGGAGCCTGGCGGCATCAGCGCCGCTACCACCAAACAAACTGATGCTTCTCTCCCGCCCTCCTGGTCCTGCCTTCCAGAGCCCATCACAGGTAACCACCGCTAAACACCCTCAGCTGCCCAGCTTCTGACACCTCCTCTGATTGGTGCACCTACCGCTTTGGCAACCCCTGATCAGCCCTCTCCTTATGATTGGAGCACCTTTCCTGCCGAGCCAGCCAAGCTGCTACCCAACCCGTGGAGCCCTCCAGCCGGATTGCTGGAGCAGTCGCTAGCCTGGGTCTACGCTCTTCTTTCTACAGAGCTATTTTGTCCTGCCCTCAACACTCCCTCCCAGGACACCTATTAAATACGCTACTTACCCCACCTGTTTCTACCTACTCCTATCCCTTTCCTACAAATACTACCCCTCCCCTCTTCCCCCACCAGCTATCTACCTAGCGCTTCTCACGACTGATCCTCTTCTACCTCTATCTACATTACCCCACATTAGACTGTACCTCTCCTCACTCCCTACCTGTGCCTCCTGTACTTGGAAAAATGGGCCAAACAATAACCCACTTACTTCTGATCTTCTCCATCTTACTTTTCCTCCCCCTTTTAACTCCTCCTTTAAGTTGCTACCCTGCATCCCCCCCGCTGTACTGACTCACCCTACAAATGCCTCCTATAAGGCCACAGCATCTCTCCCAGCTACCATCTGGTCCCGTTTCTCTATGAGCCCCACCTCCTTGGTCTATTCCTTTGGCTGACTCCTGGTCGCTCTCTACCAATCCAAAGCCCACTTTCTCCACACTGCCTGCCCTACTGCATCCCCCAAATGGTGCTTGGTCAAATCCTGGTGTCTACACATACTACACCACCACCTAACCCTTGCCCTACTACTACTGGCTGCAGGGCATATACACCCCAATCCCAGCCCACCACCTACTCCTGGTCCCATGCTACCCCATGCCTAACCCCTCAACCAAGGCCACCACTGACACTCACTCTGGCTCCCTTCCCGGAAGTTTACACCTACTCCATCTAAACGTTCATAGCCTAGCCCCCAAGCTTGATCAACTCCAGGTTCTAGCCACCCACCATGCCCCTGACATAATCATTCTATCTGAGACCTGGTTAAACCCAAACTTCCCAGACCACACCATTGCTTTTCCAGGGTTCACCATCACTCGGCAAGACCAGCCCACCAGAGGAGGAGGGGTGGCTATCTACACCAACCCAGCCCTACATTTTTCTGTCTCTCTTTCAAAAGCTGAACCCAAAGCTTATGAGCTGCTTATGGTGAAATTGTCCCTTCCCTCCTCATTACCCATCTTTGTGGCTGGTATTTATTGCTGCCCTGGCACTCCAACCACAACAGTCACCGACCTTCTGTGCCAACTCACGTCTCTTGCCCAGTCAGGTGAACTATATGTTATGGGTGACTTTAACCACAACTGGCTAGCCCCCACTTTTAACAAAACCCAAACCGAGATATCTGCTCTCAACCTTACCCAAACAATTAAGGAACCTACTCGGTCAAACCATAAGACCAGAAACCATTCCCTTCTTGACTGGGCACTTACCTCCTACTCACACCACATCGTCAGCTCTGGCCTCCTCCCTGACTCCATTAGCAACCACCACCTAATCTACTTGGTCCGCAAAATCCATAGAGTTAAATCCCCTCCCAAATTTATATTCCAATGGTCATATAAATCCCTAAACCTCTCCCCTCTCCTGGAAGAACTAGCTCACTCAAACTGGGACCCGATCTTAAGCTGCTCTAACATGAATGCTGCCCTTACGTACTTCCAGAACATCTTCCTTACTGCCTGGGACAAACACGCCCCCCTGCACCATGCTAGGGTCTGGGGGATCACCTTCCCCGGATATCACCCGAGCTGATAGCTTGCCAACAGGCCCATGACAAGGCCTGGTGCATTTACAAATCCACGCTCCTCCCAGGTGACAATCTCACCTACCGCATGCTCCGCAACAAGTGCACAAAGGCCATCCACTTAGTTAAGGCCAAATATTTTAACAACACCCTAAACACAAATCTTGGGAGGCCTTCTAACTTTCTGGAAAGTCATCAACTCCCTTTTCTCCCCCCCAAACATCAAATCGCCAACCTCTCCTCCTCACCCAAGGGACTCTACTCTCTGTCCCCCTGAAGGTAGCCTCCGAGTTTAATTTCTACTTCACTACCTGTGCTATGACCCTCCTAGATTCCCTTCCTCCTGTAACCACACCCACTCCCCAGACAGCTACCCACCTACCGCCTGGTCAGAACCCCTTTTCCTTCAGACACATCTCCCCCATCGAAACCCTAGATGCCCTTTACTCCCTGAACCCCACCAAAGGTAAATCCCCCGATGGTCTCGACAACAAACTCCTCTTCCTATCTGCCCCTGCCATCGCTACTCCCCTCGCAGCCCTGCTAAATCTTTCATTCATCACTGAGTCACTCTCCACTGAGAGGAAGCATGCCACCATCCTACCCCTTCCAAAAGGAGGTGATCCTACCTCTGCAACTAACTACTGTCCCATCTCCCTCCTCCCCACTCTCGCCAAACTCCAGGAACACCTAGTACTATCTCAACTCTCCCCCTTTCTCTCAGAAACTAACTTCTTCACTCCATTCCAGTCGAGTTTTAGAAAAAAACACTCTACCACCACCTCCCTACTAAGACTCATGGACTCTATCCTCTCTGGGATGGACAAAGGACAAATTACTGCCACTATTTTCATTGACCTAGCCAAACATTCGATACAGTATCCCACTCCCCTCCTACTATCCTGCCTATCAGGGGCTGGGTTAGTAGCGTCCACCACAAACTGGTTCAGTGCCTAGCTACAAAATAGAACCCAATCCACTAAAATAGCTGAATACACCTCCCCCACTCCCTATTACCACTGGCGTTCCCCAGGGCTCAGTCCTTGGCCCCATCCTCTTCTCCATCCTACTAAATGATTTGCATAACTCCTCTACTACTGCAATACACATGTACGCTGATGACAAGGTCCTCTTTACTTCTGGCCTTACCCATGAAGAAGTCACCTCTAATCTTCAGACCGACTTCAACAAAGATCAACACTGGTTCAACTCCAACCAGCTCTCCCTAAATGCCAAGAAAACTGTATCTATGTCTTTCAGCACTAGACAGAGACTATCCAGACTTACATCCCCTCTGATTTTCCATACTCTAAATAACACCAACATTGAAGACGTGCTCTCCTTTAGGTACCTGGTGGTTTGGCTTGATCGCCATCTCTCCTTTTCCACACACATGGACGCCATCCTATCAAAATTGCGCCCAAAGCTTGGTTCCCTCTATAGAAACTGCGCTAGTATCCCGCTTCCTGTGAGATGAGAAATAGTCCAGAAAATGATTCTACCCTCCTTCGACTACTGCGATGTTGTTTACAGCTCTGCCTCAAAGTCCACCTTAGCCAGACTGGACTCCCTCTTTAATGTTTTCTGTTGCTTTGCCCTCAATGTCCCTTCCCGCACCCATCACTGCGAGCTCTTCCATTCACTTGCCCTTCCATCCCTGAGTAACCAGCACCTACTCCACAGTGTTAAATTTGTTTCTAATTTCTGGCTCGGTTCCCTTCCTCCCTACCTCATATCCTCCCTATCCTTCCCATCTACCCCCACCCCCACCCTCAGGTCTACTGACTCCAGGCTATTAGTAATCCCTCACTGAAGGACCTCCGCAGGCCAATCGGCTTTCTCTTACCTCTTCCCTAAGCTCTGGAATGGCCTGCTGGCCCAAATCCACCATTCTTCATCCAAACACTCTCTATCCTCTGCCCTCACCAACTTCCTTGCACCAAATTGTACCTGCCCCTGACCTCCCACCCCCTGATGGATTCTCTCCCCTCTTCCCTGATCCCCTCCTCCTTACTTGCCTGACCAGCAGCTCGGCTTTCACCTAATTGTCTGGCTTATTCATTGCCCTAAACAACCAATGCACTTACTGTCTCATTCACTTCTGCTATCTCCCTTCTCTTTCCCCCACCCTCTTCCCTAAATCAACCCCCTAAATACCCCAGTGTTTACTATACAGTCCTGCCACTGCTCCTTTGCCCCAATCTCTGACTTCCATTTCCCACTGCCAACTTGGTACATCCTGCTCCAGTTCAATTTCTGTTACTGTTGCTTATGTAATCACATATAGTCCTTGATGTATATTCAATAATGTATGCCACTTTCCTTGAGGCTCTTGTTATGTGCTGTACTCCTCATGTAATCAAGTTCATAAGTAATCTCACTCAATTATGTAACAATTGTTTGTGTTGCTCCACTCCAAGTTCAACCTACTGACTGTTGTATATATACCCTCCTCCCTTGTACCCCCCCAGGTCTCACCATGAGACGAGCATCTTTTTTGCTCAGTGTGCCTTTCCTGGTGAAACATTTTCAATAAATAAATTAATAAAGTCACTTAACTTTTACTAGTGCAGTTATCAGTGACCACTTGCTTTTTGCATGCATGCCACATGCATGCAGTCTTTCCCAATTTAACACAAAAATCATCATTTCCACACTTGCTTGCTGCATGTGTGCCATATGCTTGCAGTCAGTTCCAATTGAACATTTAAATCATACTTGCAGCATGCATACCACTTGGGCAGTTTTATGTGTGCAGCATGAAAACATTTCATATAATTATTTCTGTAATGGTAAAAGCCTGGGATGTACACACTAAACTGGATGTTTTCCTACTCATTGAAACATGGTTAAATGGTTCTGTGCTCTTGCATGTGATAGCCATTCCCTCCTATAATCTTTACAGACTAGATAGACCCTCCAGGGATTGTGGTCTAGTCTTATATATCAATAAAAAGTTCAATTTGTATTTAATCAGCTCTCATTCAGTGCTAAATGAGTTCAAATGTATGGTATGATAGTAAAGATAACCCTGTTTCATAATGAATCCTTAAATGTGATTGGTTGCTATAGACCTTCCAAAGGTGGTTCGGAGCTTCTGCAGCATGTCAATAACATTGTAAGCCCCTGCCCTAATGAATGTCTAATAGTTGGAGACTTAAATCTGAATTGGCTCACTCACAAATCTATTGATCAAGAAAGACTGTGTGATGATCTAGGACTGGTACAGCTTATATTGAAGCCAGCAAGACCAAACCATAATAACCCTGCTAATGCCTCTTTAATGGACCTGATCTTAACTCACAGGCCTCACAAATTCACTCATGTGGCACTTTTTCTCAAAGACATAAGTGATCATAATGTGGTCACATGCTCTAGGGGGACAAAAGCTCCGGTAACCTAACCCAAATTCATATTAAAAAGATGATTTACCAGCTTCAGTGTCATGAATTAGCTAAATGAATTGGCCACTATAAATTGGAAAACATTTTACCTTGCCCCTACTGTGAATGAGGTGACAGAAATTTTTAAGTTAATTTTTAAGGGCTTTCAATAAGTATGCTCCTATGGTTAAATGCAGAGTAACAAGGTATCCTGTCCATGGTTCAACAGGGAGCTGAAAGATGCCCCAAGGAATAGGGACACACTTTGGGAAACTGCCAGGCATACAAAACATGACAGAGTAGGCCAGTTTCAAGAGAAAGAGAAATTTCTGCACAAAACTAATCAGGGAAGCAAAGGCCAATAATTATTTAAACTCCCATGACAATAAGAAACATGAAGCAGCAAAAATTCTGGAAAACCATCAAATCAGTTAACAGTTCCTTGTCTTCCCCTCACACACACACACACACACATACACACACACACACACACACACACACACACACGTTGCAGAAAATCTTAGTAAATGGCAACTTCATAACTGATAAACAAATCATGCTAGAAGAAACAAACTCTCATTATGCATCAATTGGCCTAGCATTTGATAGTTCCCCAGCTACAATATATCAAATCCCTCCACTGGAGAATTGTATGATTCTAAGATGGTTGCCTGAGGGTGCTGATGGCTAGGAGTGAGCTTTGTACCTCTCTAGATCAAATGGATGTTTCCTTACAAAATGAGTGGAACAAACCTTTTTTATGTGCTATGACTTACCAAAAGCAGAAGCACAATGTCAAAATCTGTAAGGAGGGCAAAGGAATTATTGGAAATTCAGGAGAGCAAAAAAACAAGGACTGAAAAAATAAAACTGTGGCGCACCACAGGACAGAAACATTGATACAGCCTCAGCAGCAGCTGGCTCTACTCCTCTATCTTCAGGATGGATACGGCTTCAACAGAAAACTATCCAGTTTCTCCCCATAGTGGATAAAAATGTCTTTAAAGTTCTAAACTTGATGTCTTCACTCACAGCAACCCCCACACATCAACAACAGAGCACGATGGCCACCAAAGCTGACTCAACAAATATTTGCAAAGAAACTACAATGTTTTATGATGCAGAGGAAATGATCACATAGGAGTAAATATTTTTTTTTTCAACTATTTTTCCCACCTGTCACCACTGGCTGGGGCACCATCGGTCATCCTACCTGTTCCCCTCCTGCTAAGATCCTCCTGATCCAAGCTCTCTGTCTCCCCTCACCCATGCTACACCTCTGAAGAATCCCCTGGTCCATGCCCTCCCAGAGGGGCCGCCTTCTGCTCCTCAACCCTCCCTCTTCTAATGCTCCTTGGGCAGAGGTGATGGACAAGATGAGATCTGGTGGGCAGGGTCCAGTGTTGGAGGTGGGGGAAGATGATGTCTTCCTCCTAGCCAATGGGTGGTTTCCTTGTTTGTTATTCCCCTTCCCCCAGGAGTATGAACATGCAATGACATCCAGTGCAGGCTGAGTGCTCTCCTGTGCCCCTCCTGTGGATGTCCACTGATGCTCCTTTCTCATCTCTGACATGATCTCCTGGCTGTTGCACCCCCCAGACTGCTGGGAGTTGCTAGCACTGGAGAATCATTAACCCACCCTCCTCTGGAGAGGAGAGCTGTAGTTGGACACTCAATCCTTTCCTCCCCTGCCAACCCCTGATGGCCCTGGCTCATCCTCAAACCTGGGTCACTGGCATGGCATGAGGTGTGGTGTCCAGTGCAGCAACCCTCAGCGCCACTGGGCCAACTTCAGGGGGAAACCTTCATGACTCAGGATGTCACCACAGAGAACACTGAGAAGCAAACTGCACCAGATTCAAGTGCGACTAGCTCACATGAGATCAGTTCAAACTTTTCAAATAATCTAAGTGCTATAATAATTTTTACAGTTATACCTGTCACTGCAAAAAATACTGACTCTGTCTCAAGGATGGTAGGGTTGCCAATATGTGTGCAAGGAGATTCACAAGTGGAGATTCCAAACAGACAGATAAGTGATAATGATACAGGTGTGACAGTGAGAACCAATGTTAATGGGGAAAAAAAATGCTAAAGAACAAAGGCCCATACTAAATACTGAGCATGATACTGATGCACTCACAAAATTTAAAGAAGAAATCAAAGCTGATATTAAACAGGGGTTAGAACAAATAACTAAGGCACTTTCCAGAATTACAATAACCATAAATGATTTAAGTTCAAAAATGGACTCTTTAACGAAAAGAACTACAAAAGCAGAACAACACATTAGTTCATTAGAAGGCACAGTAAATCCATTGCAATCCAAATCACAGTTACAAGCTCTACAACAGAAAACAATAAATCAAAAAGACAGATCAAGACACAACAATATAAGCCTGACCAATATTCCAGTGGGAGTAGAAGGCAAAGGGGACCCCACCCAATATTTTGAAAAACTAATAAAACTGGCAATGGGACAAAAATTCCCAGAAGAAAAGATAACTCTCGATAGCACTCAGAGAGCAGGTTTTAATACTCATCCAATAAATAATTAAAATACTTAGAGACAGCTTCCCAGACTGATATGTATCAGACCCCACTACTATCAAGACAGGGAAAAAATTCTGAGCAAAGCCAGGATCGAGAAAGTGCTCCTCACAGAAGGGATGAAATGTTCAGTATTCCCAGATGTTAGCACTAAAATGGTACAGTCCTGAAGAGCATTTGACAAAGCTAAAGCTATGCTAAGAGAAATGGGAATTCTCTTCACAATTCAACCCCCAGCAAAACTTAGATTTTTTGGCATGGCAAAATGCATTTCTTCACAGATCACAAAAAAGCTGAGAACTATATCAAAACTCAGTTTCACACTAATCCATTAAAGCAAACACAAGTATATACTGAACAGCCAACTACCAGTAATTGATTTGCGAACCGAGAATCCTGATGAAAACTGATTTCGTCCAAAGGCTAAAAAGCTTAAGTTGGGTCAATGTGACACTAAATGGGTGAATGTGAGATAACTACAAAACAGCTGGGGGAGGTGGGAAAAAGGAGGAAGGGGTGCATATATAAGTATAGGTATGTGCATGTGCTTATATGTAAGCGTATGAGTTTGTATATGGGTAAATGTTCATGTGTATGTATATGCATATGCAGGTACATGTGTGTGTGTATATATATATATATATATATATATATATATATATATAAAACCCCAAATAGGATAAATCTAATATCCTGACCTATCAAATTATATCTGCAGCAAAGAAAATCAATGCCTTCATGTCAGATTTTAATATGACAGGACCCAGCTGATATCTCCACCCCTCAGACAGACAGTTTTCCTTTTTCTCACTAGTACATCAATCATAGTCAATAACTGAATTTTTCTTAATTCCAGAAGCACTATTTTACTAAGTAACAGCAACAGAGTATAAAGCAATTCATATCTCAGATCATGCCCCAGTAATCATGTCATCACAATTCAAGAAACCAAATTCTGATTATAGCTTCATATTTAATAACCTACTACTCAAAAATCTAAAATTCAACAATAACATTAATAAATATAATGAACTTCCAGCCACTATAATCTGGGATACATATAAAGCATATATAAGGAGCATTTCTATCTCCTTCAATGCAAAAATAAACAGGGAAAAAAAAGCAAAAATCAATACTACTTGAAAACACAATTCTACAATAAGAAAACCTATATAACATAAATAAAGATCCATCAACACTATAAGAATTATTAGAATTAAAAAACCAAGGCCCAGATATTCAGACTGCACTGGGCAGTGGCGCAAGCCTGGGCACAGAGCAACTGGGCTGTGCTGGGGCCGGGACCAGGCGATATTCAATGGTGATGCACCATGGCATTCACATAATTGGGACTGTTTGGTACAGTATGCCATTCAAGCCTATTGGTCTACATTGGGGACCAATGGGCTTACAGCCCATACTGTACCTGTCAGTCGTCAGGCAGCCGAGCAGTATGTGGGTGGGTTGCAGCTGCCCGCTGCTGATGAGGGGAGCGGGGTGGGCAAGGGGTGCAGTGTGAGTGCCACTGGATCACCAGGGCATGTCCATATGGTGGATTACTGCAACCATGGCTAGGGGTGGGGGGTTCCACTAGATCACCAGGGACGGTCTCATTACATACTTGGGAACTCGGGTGGGAGGGGGACCATTTTACCACTAGGGATGGGCTGTCATTACAATGTTCAAGGAGTCAGGGACTCGGGAGGGAGTCACTGGACTACCAGGGATGTGTGCTCTTGCCAACGGTGTTCTGGGTGGTTGGGTGGCCACCCACAGCTGGGCTGCTGTGTTGCACCCTGCAGTACTGCAGCCCACCTGTAGATGGCCAGGAGTTGTGCCATCCTTTCTGGAGCTCAAATTTGAGCCTCCCCATGTGGCGCAATGCAAAGTTTTGCCAGCATATGGGCATGCCCCCTGCATTTGAGACACATACATTGGCATTGTGCTCTGACACATCAAGGGTTGCACTGTGCCAGGCAGCCTTCTCAATATCCCACTGTGGTGCAATGCGAGGTTGCGCCGGCACAACACAGTTGTGCCAGGCCCAACCCCTTTGAATATCCCGGCCTAATACAATAAAATAGCATCAGAAGCTGAACAGCAATTTTTAAAAACAAGAGCTAAATACTATGCTGTTGGAGATAAACCTGACAAAATCTTATGCTGGCAACTTAAAAAGGAAAAAGAAACTAACACAATAACTAAAATAAAAAATGCACAATGGGTAATAAAATCTGAAAACTCTGAAATAAATACCATTTTTGAAATGTATTATATAAATCTTTATAAACCTGAAAACAATTTATATTTAAAAGAATTAGAAAAATATTTACAAAATATACACTTACCACTCATAAAAGAATCTCTAAAAGAAACAGATCAAGATATTACAATTATAGAAATTCAGACAGCAATAAAATCATTAGTAATAGGAAATCACTAGGCCCAGATAATATAACAATTGATTTTTACAAACAATTTATAACCATATTAAGTCCCCATTTAAAAATATTATTTGATTACACAATACAACATAAAACCATCAGCATTAGAAGCAACAATATTACTTGATAAAAAGATAAAGATCACATACTAACCTTGTCATATAGACCAATAGCCTCAATAAATAGACAGTAAAATTTTAACCAAAATATTAGCTAATAGACTCAACAATATTATTCCAAATATAATTCATACTGATCAAAATGGCTTTATACAAAATAGACAGTTAAAAACCAATGTTAGGAGAACAATAAATTTAATTGACAAATTCAAAAATGACAGTTTCTCAATCCTATCATTAGACACTGAAAAAGCATTTGATAGTGTAGAATGGGACTATATTAAAACATTACTTAAAGTTATGAACTTTGGATCTAGATTTTGATCCTGTATATATGTACTTTACAATAACATTTCTGCCAGAATTAAAACTAATAGTGAAATATCAGAAACAATTAAATTTGAGCAAGGAGTTAGACAAGGTTGTCCATTGCCCCCTTTAATATTTGCTTTAGCAATAGAACCCTTAGCAATATCAGTCAGAAATAACAATAAGATTTATGGACTGAAAGTAGATCAAGTGGAACATAAGATCAGTTTATATGCTGACAATGAACTAATTTATACAAACAACTTAAATACAATTTATATAGAATTAAACAGTACTTTAAAAACATTCAGAAATATTTCAGGTTACAAAATTAATTGGGACAAAACCAAACTATTGGAATCCAAATATCGTACCAATCCATTTAATTCAACAATAAATCACAACATCAAAAAAGTAACAAAACTAAAATACCTAGGGGTATTCCTGGATAATAATCTAGATCAAATATAGTGAAACAATTTTGAGCCTTTTGTTAGTAAAATGCAGAGAACTCAACAAATGGTAATCATCACCATTAACACTGATTAGTAAATATCATTAAAATGAACACACTACCCAAATTTCATTTTTTTTTGTTCCAAACACTCCCAATATATATTAAAAATATTTTTTCCGAAATAATAATAAAAAAAATATGGAAAGGTAAAAGACCTAGGCTAAAAATAGAAAAATCATATTTACGTAAACATGAAGCTGGATTATCTTTATCAAATTTCTACTGATATTATCAAGCAGCAAACATTTCCATAACTTATGAATGGTTTAATCAAGAACAGTATCGCGCAACATGTCAAATAGAAGCTAGTCATACTCCTTATCAATATTTAAAACATATATTATGCCCTCACTTTGGAAAAGGATTCAAAGCTCACTGAAATTTAGCTCTCCTGTCAGTATTGCGATGTTTAGGACTCTTTATGACAAAACATTTGCCAAAATCTGTAAATGTTTCCATAGTTCCTAGCGGTCCTGTTAATGGTTCCCTTTCTAGCCCTACCACATGCAGCCATGAACATAACCCCTCTCTTCCCTACCTAACTTGTTCAATAGTCAGCTGCCAAGTTGGCCCTCGGAACCCTTGGCACTTTTTTCTTTACTTACTCCCTCATGCCACTCTAATAGTTGTTACAGTTGTTATCATGGGCCCTGTTGAAGCCTTGGTCACCCTCCAAGCAAAAATTAGTTTCTGAGGGCTGAAATGATCATAATTTATACCCTTCTATAGAGGCCTGGATAAATGTGTTACTTTAACTTCCATGTATATGAAGGTTGAATATGCCACAATAATGTCATGTGTTGCATGTATGCTCCCACATGTGTACTTGGAATGTATATATTGTACCTATTATTTGTAAGTCTGTTTTTTACTTAAAACATTTTGTGTACTGCACCGCTAATCTATGTATGTATAACTATCCTTGACAACAGCAGGTCCACCTTGTAAATGAGCTTGCTCAATGGTGATCGCCTGGATAAATAAAGATTTGATTGATTGATTGATTGATTGATATTACATTATATGCAGGTCCCCATCGAATAAATATCACTACAATGTCTATGACAACCAAAACAACATGCAATATATGGGATAGAGTATGGGAAATATTTTACACATCAAATTATTTATCTCCTATAACTCCCATAAATTTAAATGGTAAATTTTTACCTTCAGTAACTGATAATGGATTTAAGACATGGCACACAAAAGGCCTAAAGGGGATTAATCAATTGTATGATAATATGGGTCTGTTAGACTTTGCTTCTATTAAACAAAAATGTAACATTCCTAACACCCGTTTTTTTAGATATCTACAAATTAAAAATTATTTTGAAAAAAATGGCCTACTGTATATAAAACCATCACTAAATGCAATAGAAACTCAATTAACTATAAAGAACAATACTAAACTAATTTGAAAAATCTACAAAACAAATTAACTCAACCATTAACAACATTAAAAATAAAATAGGAAAACAAACAAAACTCTCCAATTACAGAAACAAAATGGGTAACAAATATAAATTTGGAAAAAACATAGGTCTGTTATCAACAAGATTACTACAAATCTATTTCAACATACTACACAGAACTTACTACATACCTCATAGATTAAACACAATGAACCCTAATTACCCAAACCTATGTCCCAGATGTAAATCCAAAAATACTGCCTTATAACACTACTTGCCTCACTACTACTGCCATTTCTTTTCTCCCATGTAACTCTTATGCAAAATTTGTCAAATGTACTATGCACCTGTCTAATACCTTGTGAGCCTGATGTTCCCCTGTTAGTGCGTAATACCTGTTCCACTATATGTATCAACTGTAACTATTGTATATTAATTCCAATGTATGTAATTGCTGTAACTAATTCCAGGTCACCCCTGAAAAAGGGACTTCTGGTTTCAGTGGGTTTACCCGGTCACCAAAATCTAAATAAATAATAAATAAATAACATATGTTGATTTATTATACAAGTATTAACACATTTTGGAGAACTGTTATTGATACAATATATACAATTTCATTCATTAGGCTGAAAAAAATGTATTTTTGACAATGGAATATATCTTGGGAAAAGCTAACCACAAGCAACAGAGATTGGTTATGTTAGCAATAATAAATGCTCATAAATGCTTATTGATGAGATGGAAGGATGTTACTCCTTCAGGCTATAAAATGTGGTTAAATCTTATGATAGATGTATATAAATTGGAAGAAGTACATTATGTTTGGCAAGACCACTTGATAAAATTTAATGATATTTGGCAAAGCTTTTTTGTCATCTATAGATATGTTAAATAAGATCAGAACACACTGATGTAATATAAAATAGTATATTTTTTCTCCTTTGAACTGTGTGAAACAGATACAATGTCAATTGTGCATAATGTTGATTTCTCTTTCCTGTACCACTAATCTTTTCATATGGATTCAATAAAAAAAATTCCCTCCACTGGATACTGCAAACTCATATAGCCCAGTTGCTGGTCTATTTATCTGCTATCCCATTACTTTCAAACAGGTATAGCAACTCCTGCTAGGACTAGACACCAAAAAAAAGTGCAGACACTGATGTCCTGGACCCTTTTTTCCTAAGAACTGGCTTCAGGCCCAAAACCCATTTTTTTAATTTATCACTCTTTCGTAATGGCATACCACTACACCGGAAAACAGCGTACATCATACCACTCCTCAGATCTGGCAATGCCAGTATTTTCAACAACTACAAGCCTATATCCATTCTTTCATTATTGGCAAAGCTCCTAGAAAAAACTATTAATGCACAATTAAAAGTTTTCTTGGAACAATCAGCTATTATAATTCCCCTCCAATCTGGTTTTAGACTTAAACATAGTACCCTCTTTGCCCTGGCCATGGTTAGTAATGATTGAATAGAGACTGTCAACCAGAAACAAGTCACTGGAGCTATTTTTCTCAATCTTATTAAGGCCTTTGATACTGTTGACCATAACATCCTGATCCAAAAATTGTCCAACATAGGAATAGGCCCTATTCCATTGCAATGGTTTTCTAACTACTGCACTTAACTGTCTGGTTACAACAGATCAAAGCTGAAGGTTTCTACTCTACCTGTATACCCCTTCTTAGGGGTGTCCCTCAAGGATCTGTCCTAGGTCCACTTCTTTTCATGTTATACATTAACAATTTAGGTGAGACCATCACTTATGCCAAATTACACTTTTATGCAGACGGAACTCCTTGTACATCTCAAGGTCCAGTATCAGCACCATCTGCTCTGACCTTCAAGTGGCATTTAATAAGTTACAGCTGAAACTTTTTCACTCTAAGCTGCTAATAAATGCCTGCAAAACAAAGGCAATGCACTTTACCTCACATGATACAGCTTTACAATGTACTACAGCTCCAGTCATCACTACCTTATTAGAAGATACCCTTGATGCAGTACAAAAATACAAATACTTCAGTATATGGATTGACAACAAATTATCCTTCACTACACATATAGATGCCATTTATAAAAAAATTACGGGTTAGACTTGTTTTTTATTATAGAAACAAGTTTTGCTTCCCACATGATGTCCAAAAACATCTATTCCAGGTCACCTTCCTACTGACTGTGGACTATGTTGACCTAATTTACAGTTGCTGTTCTGCCACTTGTCTCTCCAAGTTAGAAATGCCCTATTATTGGGCACTTAAATTTATTACAGAGTCAGGGCCCAGGACTCACTGTTTGTTTTGTATGTCACAGTTGACTGATCCTCATCAACTACCAGGAGATTACTGAGTTTATATATCTGGGCATATAAGGTACTTTTAAAAGATCTCACAGGATACATAACTGAAATCTTCCACCTATCACACAGCAACTACTCCCTCAGAAAAAAACAGTTGCATACTAGTACTTCTGTACATTCCAAAACATGCTATGCAGATAGGAAAATCTGCAATCAGTCATGTTATCCCCATAGTATGGAACTCATTGCAAGCCTCTTTAAAACTTACCTCACTGGTCAGATTCAGCACCTTCAAGACACTCTTTGAAAAATTATGTTCTGAAACCTGCTCTTGTGGTTAAACAACACTTTACTTACTCTTGCTCCCGCATGATTGTTACTGATTTAGTGGTGTTGTCCCCACTGTGATTACTGATAGCTGTTTGAATTCAGTGAATGCACTTCTAATTTTTGAATATTGTGCTAATTTTTTTCTTCTTTGTGAATATTGCTCTATGTCTTCTGCATCTATATATCCTGTACCAACCCTTCAAATCTACGTACAGTATATTGTGGTCCTACCCAAGACCTCCTTGTAAACAAGCTTGCTCAATAAAGCCTTTTCCTGGTGAAATAAATAAATACAAGTAAATATACTGGGGGATGAGACTGTTTAGTAGCAATCCCCAGCTTTGGAAGTGTTACAAGTTATAGTTCAAAGTGTTTTGTAGGCCAGTTGACTATTAGTTTCAGTTTTTGTTATATCGAAGCTATGACATGAGGCAACTACTTGGTTTCCCATGGAGGGGTGGTGGGAAGAAGGGACAGAATCAGCACCTTCTGATACAACTAGAACTGCCTTAAATCAATCTGTATCACATCCCTGTATATTAAAGTTCTTACTTTTAACATAAATGGCCTATCTCACCCAATTAAAAGAAAAATGATTATGATATATCTGCACCAGACTAGGGCAGAACCCATTTATCTGCAAGAGACCCATCTCTCTGTTGCAGAGCACCAAAAGCTTACCCAGTTCAGCTTACAGGAAGTCCATGCCTCCTCCTCCTATAAGTCTGGGTAGAGATGGGTTGTGACTTTACTATTGCCTGGCTAGGTTTCATTTAAGAGCACAGAAATAATCAGAGATGGGAAAAGCAGATACTTCATACTCAAGGACCGATACAATGGGCAAAGATAACACTAGGTTCAGTGTATGTCCCCTGGGAGTGGACTGTGTCTTTTTTCAGAAAATAATTTACAGTTATAGACAAACAAGCACAGAAGGTGTTGGTATGTGGGGGATATAAAGCTTATATTTACCCTACAACAAGACAGTACCTTACAAATTCCTGGAAAAGTCCATGTACTGTAGTAGTGAAAAAGTCAAAGCACTCCTCACTGAACTAGACCTTCAGGATGCTTGGTGATTCCTGTACAGCTCTACCCATGGTTTCACGTATTATTCCCATGACCATGAACTCTACTCTAGACTTGATGTCTTTCTCCTCTCAAAAGAGTCTATGGCTCATCTGAAGAAGTATGTGTAAGGACATATTGCCCTATCTGATCACACCCTGATAATTCTGAAACTGGACATAAAGGTGCAAAAGAGGTCAACATTTTGGAGATTCAACACCTACCTCATGCAGGATAGGGAGGTGAGAGACCAAATCCCACAAATAATTTCCCAGGCAACTCAAGACAACCCTAGTCTGGACATCAGTCCTGGAATCCTATTCGATACAGTAAAAGCAATCTTATAGGGTAATTTTTACTGTGATTGCAACTGTGAAGAGAAAAAAGCATAAACAGCAACAACAACTAGAAACCCAAATAAAACTACTGGAAAGCAAGCAACAGACTGGCAGCAAGGGAAGGACCTTCTGAAGCTTTAAGAAGAACTTAACACTGTATTAGACCACAGAGTAGAATTCTGTTTTAAATACCTTCAACAAAGGTGTTATGGGAGGGTCACAGCACTCTAAATCTGTTAGCTTGTAGACTACAGGTGTGAAAATCAGGATGCATATAGCAAAAGTTACCCACCAGGGTACAGAACTCTTAGTATCTACAATGGAAGCTATAACCAGGACATTTAACAATTACTGTGAGAAACTATATAGTGCTAAAGTAGCAACTTCCCAACTCAGATAAATGATTACTTAAAGCAACTTAACCTTCCACAAGTTACTCAAGAACAGAACGAGGCACTCTGTGTCCTGATTAGGGTAGAGGAAATTCACTGGCCATAGCTAACAGCAAAACATGGAAATGCCCCAGCTCAGATGGGTTCTCCATGTAATTTTATAAAAGATTTCAGAAGGAAATAGTACCACCGCTTAGGGTGGCTTATACAGCAGCACTGACAGATGGAGGCTGCCTTCTCCCCACTTGGACCCAGGCAGTGATACCCAAGCCTGGCAAGGACCCAACCCTTTGTTCATCATATCACCCTATTTCTATTTTAAATACTGATTTTAAATCCCTGACAACCATATTGACTAAATGGCTCGAGAGCATCATACCAGAACTGTGTAATATGTAAGGAGTACTTTGCATATTATTGACCACTTAAACCATGTTAAAACAACAGCCTTAGTGATGAGTATGGATGCCAAAAAGGCCTTTGATCAGGTTGAATGATCTTACTTACTACATATAGTGTCCTTGCCCAGTTTGGCTTCTTATCAGAATTTGTAGATTATGTACAGACCCTCTATAATGAACCCCAAGCTTTTGTTTGAGCCAGCAGCTTCATGTCCCATAGTTCTGCTCTTGGTCGTAATACCAGGCAGGGGTGTCTCCTCTCCCCTGTTTTATTTGACCTGTATATTGAACCATTGGCTCAAAGGATTTGATTGGACCAAGCCATACGAGGGTCATGGTGAGTGGGCACAAACATAATAATGTGTTATACGTAGATAATGTGCTACTCTACCTTATGAAGCTGGAAACTTCCCCGCCCTGAGTCATGTTCCTGGTAGAAGAATTCTCTGCCCTAGCTGGATACACGCTAAATTCTACCAAAACTGAGGTCCTCACTCTCAACTACTCCCACTCCAGAGATCTGCAAACCCACTTTCCTATGAAACGGGCCTTACCAAATTCAAATATCTCAGCATTATACTGTGTAACACAAACGCACACTCATACTAAGACAATTACTCCTTGCTCTTACATCCAATAAAGGAAGACATTGAAAGATGGTCACTCAAGCCTCTATCATTTTATACCAGAATTCAGGCAATAAAAATGAATGCCTTACCCAGGTATCTATATGTTTTCCAGTGTGCCTCTGTCTACTTGACTGAAAGTTGGCTGGGAGAACTGCAGAAACAGATTTTTAAATTCATTTGGCTAATGTGTGGGTTAAGGCTCTGAGCTGCAAATCTGGTGAAATCTTGCAGACCAGAACTGGGTTGAATCCACAGCTTCCACTTGCATACTGTGTTACCCTGAGCAAGTCACTTAACTTCCCTGTGCTCCCAGGATGCACCTGTAAAAAAGCTTCAGATTAGTGTGCTACTCCTGGTTAAACAACTAAAAATAATAAAAAATAATAATATGAAGCCAAGGGTCAAGAGCAGCATACTCCTGGCCAAAAAAGCCCAGGGTGGGTGTGCAGTCCTGGCTGTTGAACAGTACTGGATAACAACCCCAATTTGGAGAGCCATTTGATAGAATGATCTACAACATCAGAGGCATTGGAAAAAAAATATGAAAAAGAGGCATCAGAAGTGATACCTCTTACTTCCTTCATTTATAACCTGAAAGTTCACAGAAAGAGGAAAATATTCACATATAGTGCCCTAGAAGTCATAATTAAAGCATGGGAACATTTGTCTGCTATGCCCAAACAAAGAAATAATCATGGCAGTATAAGTGGCTAGTGTGTGATGATGACTTTCCCTGAGCAACTTAGACCCCTGGTATATTAGACAGACTTGACACAGGCTGACATCTCCGGATCAGATGTTTAGCAGGATGGTTGTCAAGACCTTTGAAGAATACAAAAGAAAATTGGCTGGAACAACAATGGCTGTTTTAGATACTTCCAACTACAGAACAACATACAAGCACTGATGAGGGCATCCTGAGGGATGAAAGGAGAATTAGAGTTAGATCTAACTCAGGGACAGATACTATACACAACTGGACAAAAGGGGGCAATTTCCATGTTTGCCAATATCTTCTCCAACATACTGGGACTTGAGAATGTTTTAAATGAGACTTCTCAAACCTTATCTGTTAAGGCCTCCCATTTAGTAGTAAGATACATTGCAGTGAATGTTTCACTGCAATGTATCTTACTACTAAAAGGGAGGCCTTAACAGATAAGGTTTGGGAAGTCTCATTTAAAACATTCTCAACCCCCAGGCGGCATGCTTGTGCATGGAAAATGAAAACTAGATATTTCTTCACTTCATCCCAAAAATCTAAATGGGATCAGACCATTACAACAGTGTTCTATAGCAAATGTGAGGAAACCCAGGCCTTACACACACACACACACACACACACACACACACACACACACACACACACACACACACACACACACACACACACACACACACACACACAGACACACACACTTTCAACAACTTCCCAGCCTTGGCATCCTTCTTGGAGAATGTCATCCAGAAATTGATGGGTTACCTACTATTAATACACAGATAAGTTTCCAGAACATGATCCTAGGGCTCCCACACCCATCAACAAAGTGAACACACTTTCTATACATATGGTACATTTGTATTGCAGCACTAGGAAAGGATATAACAAGAAAATAGTTAAAAGCAGACCCACCACATCCACACTAGCAGATTGGAATGGTATAATTGAATACATAGCAGAAACTGAAATGCTAACTTACCAAGTTCAGGACAGAACAGAAAAATGTATAAAGAGATGGACCATGGTGGCTGGCAGTGGAAACATCCCTAGACTTAGAGGAGGAAGAGGAAGAATAACTTTCAAATAACTGTCTTACAGGTTACAGCCCTTCATAACAGGCTCTGCAGCATGAGATAGGGAAGCATGACAGACCCTCTGATACTCAGGCTCCAAGTAACAAAGTAAATACCCCCTCACTTGGAGACCAAGTATGAAGTACACTAAATCAGACTGAGTGAAAGTGATCTTCCACCAGCGAAATTCTGGTTAAATGCTGATTTTGCTTACGTGAAAGCAATTGTGATTTCAGTTATTTCCATGTGACTTCAACAGTATTAGCCCAAATTATAGTAACTTTTGAATGTTAAAGTTACCAAGGCCTATACAGATGTGTACCACAATTTAGATTTATGTCTTTAAAGGGAACTGAGTTACAAGCATCCAAACATTTAGAAATTTTAAAATTACATTTCACAACTATGTAAACTGAAGAATTTCAAACTTATTAGTCCAAATTGCACCATATTTGTAATGCTGACTTTACCAATGCCTATACAGATGAGTAGCAAGTTTCAGATCTCTATCTGTAAAGGTGACTGCATTATAATCCTCCAAACATTTATACATTTTTAAATTACATTTCACAATTATGTAAGCTGCTGAATTTTAAGCTCTATAACTTTAAAACTAGAGAACGGAATATCAACATTTTTCTTAGGTTCATTGAGCCTAAGTATTAGACTTTCAGTCCATTCCCATTGCCTAGCAGCAGAGCATAATGCTGTCATGGTGGTGACCTGGCTGCGGAAGTGAGCTTAGGAAGTTACATTGGGAGGCAGGCCACAGCTGAAACAGCTGATGCTTGTCAGTGAATCTTGGTCAGGGAGAGTTGCCAGTTGGTTCCACTAACACAGTGACCCACGCGGCTGGGCCAGGGAGCTTTCTCCTGCCTCAGGGAAATCTGTGGCTGTGTGAGGCTAACAGAGGCACTGCCCCCACCAAGGGAGATCGGATGGGCAAAAAGTGTTGGACAAAAACCTGGTAGCAAACTAACATACTAACATACTAAAATGCCAGCAGAATAGGCCTAACGGTCTTTCGTGTCTGCTCGTTTGGTCAACCCCCACCCTGGGTGCTGACCTTGCTGTCCCCCTCGCCTTCTCTGGCTTCTCCCTTCCCAGTTCCGGATATTCTTGCTGCATTGGATTTTGCTTCCAGAACCCTTCCCCTGTACCTGTCCCACCCCCTCCTGAACCACTCCACTGTCTCTGCCTCCACCAGCCCCCTAGGCAGTGCAATCCATGGCTCCACCACCCTCTCAGTGAAGTAGCACCTCCTCCTTTCTCCCCTGAATCTTCCCCCCTCCAGCTTCCACCCATGCCCTCTAGTGGTCCCTTCCTCCTTCATTCTAAGCACCCTGACTGTTCCTCCCCTATTTACCCTCTTCATGTACCTGAAGACCTCTATCATGTCCCCCCGGTCCCTTCTCTCTTCCAATGTGTACATATTTAGCTCTTCAAGCCTCTCCTCATAGGTCCTGTCCCCCAAGCCCCAAATCATTTTGGTTGCCCTCCTCTGGACCATCTCCAGGAGGTTAATGTCCCTCTTTAAGTGTGGCCTCCAAAACTGCCATGCAGTACTCAAGGTCGTGACCTCACCAAGCAGTTATACAGAGGAGTATCACTTCCCTCCTTCTGGAGTGATCCCTAATGATTCATCCCAGCATCCTGTTGGCCTTGGCTGCTGCCCTCCTACAAGTCTCAGAGTTGTTCATCTTGACATCCACCACCACCCCAGGTCCCTCTCAGCCATCGAGACTTGTATTTCCCCAGGGTGTACCTTGGCCTGAATTTCTGGCCCCTCAGGTGGAGTACCTTGCATTTCCTGCATTGAACCTCAGCTTCCACTTTCTAGACCATCTTTCCAGAGCCTCCAGGTCCCCTGTGAGGCCACCCCTCCCACCTCCCAATCCACCACCGCCCCCAGTTTGAGTCATCTGCAAAGAGACTCATCTCACTCCTGATTCCTGTCCTTATGTCAGATCACGTGGCGTTAGTTGAAGAGGCCCAGGACTGATCCTGTGGGACCCCACTAATGACCCTCCTTGGGGATGAGACCTGTCCATCAACCACGACCCTCTGGGTCCGGCCGTCCTGGAGCCAATTGCCTATCCATCTGATCATCTGGTTCCCCACCCCATTTCTCCCAGCTTATCCAACAGGCCCACTTGAGGAACAGAGTCAAATGCCTTGCTGAAGTCTAGAAAGAGGACATCCACTGGTCTACCCAGGTCCAAGGCACTTGTCACCCTCATAGAACTCCACCAGGTTTGTCTGACACGATTTCCCAGGATGAATCCATGCTGTGTATCATCCAGGCACCCTGACTTATCCAGGTCCCCCCCAGCCTCTCCTTGACAATGCCCTCCATCACCTTGCCCACCACCGATGTCAGGCTGACAGGCCTGTAGTTCCCTGCCACCTCCCTTGATCCCCCCTTGTGGATAGGCAATATATGCGCCACCTTCCAGTCTTGGGGCACCCACCCTGTCCTCAGAAAAATGGTGTAAAGCTCTGCCAGGGGTTTCTCCAGGACATCTGCAAGTTCCTTCAGCACTCTGGGATGTAATTTATCCATCCCCGGTGCTTTCTCCATCTTAAGGGAGCTGAGGGCTTCCCTCACTCTCTCTCTCTCTGCTGTGATTTCCACTTCAGGTACCTCTTCTCCCTGCTCAGCCCTCCCCCCACCTGCCAGTGATGCCTCCCCCTCTCCCCAGACCTGCCGATCAGTAAGGGTCCCCCTCCTCAGTATCTCTGTCTCCTCCCATGTATGATGCAGCACCCCCATTTTCCCTGGTGAAAACTGAGGTGAAGTACTCATTTAGTACCTCAGCCTGCTCCCCCAGGTCTTGTGCCCATCTCTCCCCTGATTTAATCCTGCTAATCTGCCCCTTCACCCTTCGTCTTTCCCCAGTGTATCTAAAGAACCCCTTGTTCCCTCTCCTAATTTCCCTGGCCAGGTTCTGCTCCTTCCTTGCCTTAGCCACCCTCACCACTCTAGTGGCCCTTCTAGCCATCAGCTCGTACTCTCCTCGATCCCTTTCACTCCTTGAGCACTTGAATTGCTTATAGGCTGCTTTCTTTCCCCGCACCTGAACTGAATGAACGCAAACTGAATGATGGCTTTTTTCAGCCTGATCATGGTATATCCCTGTGAACAGAGCATATCCCTGAGAGACGAGCTGCTGACTGGGAGAAAAAGAAATACAGGAAAAAAAGAGCTTGTCTGTAACAGCTCTCTAATCTCTTGCTTAAAGGCTGGCCAAGTTATAACAGCCACATATTCCAAAATAACATTGTAATTAAAGTTAAATTTCATGAGCTTTTTTCAAATTGTAGAATGTTGTGATACTTTTGTTGAAGCCGTTTCCATACATTTTGTCCAGTCATATACTTGAGTTTCCATTGTAGAGAAGGGTAAACGCTGGGTAAAGTGACAATAAGGTAGCATTCACAGGACGCTCCATAGTAAAAGTATAGTGGTGCCAAGTGTCAGGTCACTATTTTTAGTGATGAACCATGAAGAATAGTCATGAACATCACTGTGCACTAGCTTGAACTCTTGCAATATGCCAAATTGTCACTAGAGCTCACTGACTTAATGACTTGAGGAATCACATGCACGTGCAGCACTGTTTCTGGACAATGCCACCCACTGATTCTTTAACAACCCTATAGATGACAATGTATATTTTACTATTTGAAAATAGTGCAACCAAATGACACTGAGCCTTACAACTAGTCAAAACTTAGGCCGCCGTGACACAAGTATCTGGATATCTTTAGTCATGATGGAGCACAGTGCTTGGTATCACTGTTACAGGAGTGTTGGAGGGTTATTGCAGAGCCATGATGCTAGTGCAAGTAAGGTGATTCAGTGGTGATAAGTGTCACAAATGCACTCCGCAGGTCAGGCCCTCTGCTCCCACAGTGCCAGCCTTGAAGTGCAATAGTGTGAACAGGGGACAGACAGGGTAACCCCCCTATTTTTTGGGGGGGTCTGAATCACCACCAGCCTCAAGTCCTGGGGGTCAAAATGTGAACCTTATGCTAGTGCAACCAGTTAACAGGCTCAGATATATATTCTCTTCGGGGAAATGCAATATAATCTTTCACCCAGTGGCACCCAGTCAGGTTTCCCAAAATGTACCTTATGACTCAATATGAGACCTAGGTACTGTATATTCTTACCTTTTTCAAGCTTAGTAACACATTCAAGCCCTTAACAGCTGTCAGACGTAAACACAGGCTCAGCATTCACATGCAAAAGAACTGAGGAAAAGCACAGGCAGTATTTTAAAGAAAATATTGTTTATTAAAAATTGCAAAACAGGTAAAATCAAACACAGAACAATTACTGTATATCATTAATTTACAGTCACATGAAATGAATGGGAAGTTTACAGAACACAACTACGTTTACCCCAAATACTTAAAAGCTCTTTCCTATTTAGATGTTACCATTAAGTGCCTTCTAAAGTTCAGAGAATTAAGTCTCTCTCTCTGAGTCTAAAATAATATGTTCTGTTTTCCCCAGTTGCATGTTCATTTCAGAATCCATCTCCCCACCCTGTTTGGTGAGGTCACAGTTAGATCCTCCCATAGATTTTATTTCGGTTGGGGAAATCAACAGTCAGCAATTTTTAAAATATGAGTCTTTCATTAAAACATCCCCTTTGATGTCACCCTGCTGATTTCCTGTTTTGCTAGAGTGATTTCAGGTTTTACGACTGATAACAAGGTTCTGCGACCAAAAGGTCTCTTCCTGCAGGAATCATAGCATTTTATGAGGTCCTACCTCCTGGCAGATGGCCAGAAGGCTTTAGTTAAGACAGAACAGGAAACCTTCAATTAGGGTTTCTCTTCACTGGTCAATTTAACACATCCTGCTGTTTTCAGCCACACTGACATTTTTGGGGTCAAAGGTTACTCACTGCAGCAGTCAGCCTGTTTTTGTGCCTAAGCAGACATTCACATTTGTTTATAATACAAATATTAGACAATAATAATATTAGAGGGTTTATCATGTTACAATATGTGCTTTGGGAAAGTTAAATTCCACAAGTGGAATTCTAGTGGCATTATCTATTAAACATCCGGGAATTTTGAACAAATGTTGCCAATTAGTTTCTAAAGTGTCAACAATAAATTGTAACATACAGTACTAAATCACATTTATCCAGCTTAATAAAATTCAAGGACATATTTACATTAATATGCATGCCAGATTTTGAGTGCATACCTGCAATAGTAGTGTAATTATAGACATCCAAATATCTTACACATTTTCACACAATTTAATACATTTTGAAATTTTGAATACCTGTAATTCACAATTTACATAACCAATTGTGTTCTATGACTCTTCCAAGAAAATATGAATATAAATTTTCAATTATCTAGCTCCAAAGGAGGCTAGGTTGTAAGCATAGAAATATTTTCCAAATGTTCACTTGAATAATAAATTACTGGATTTTAAAATTCTATAACTTCCCTTCCCCTTATGCAAATGTCATGAAACCTGGCAACCTTTTAACCTCTTCCAAACAAGGTGCATGTCAAATTTTAGATCTCTAGCAATAATATGGACTGAGTTATGACCAATTAATAAGTTTGGAAAATTACAAAAAAGTTAATGAAATTTCATGGAGTTTTGCAAAAAGTCTGCAAAATTGGAATTTGTTAATTTCTCCCGTTTCTAAAACTGAGCAAACAAAATATCTCAAAGCCTTGTATTGTTAATAATGGTACTAGAGATATTTTTATTGTTCTGCATTTTGTTTTGGGTCTTATGATACACAAAAATGCATGGGAATGCACAATCTGTGATGCAGTAGTATTATGTAATTCATACCTTCTGGAAAGCTATATTCACTGTGACTTTCTACATGTATTATGGTATGTACAGTAAATGTGCATACCATTCCTTAACAAAACAAGTATTAAAAAAATAAATCTCTCCTCATAAATTCTCTCCTGCTGAGTGATGATCTTATTAGTTGTTCTTTTTTGGATCAATTTCAGGCAGTATTTGCCCTTTTCTAAGTGAGGGTTCCAGAATTGCACATAGTTCTCCAGTAGTCCAATACTACCTCTGCCCTCTTCTTCATTCACTGTCACCAACAGTCCAATGCTTGCCTATTTGAATGTGTCCTATATCTCACAGAAAGTTTTAATACTATAGTTATATCCCCCTCATCCTTCTGTACTCTATTGTGTATAAATCCAGACTACCCAGTCTCTCCTCATACAGTAGTTACGTCTCTTCATACCAGCAATCAACCTCAGTGCCCTTCTCTGCACCCTCTTCAGAGCTGCAACATCTCTTCTCACGTATGATGACCACATCTTTCCTCATCTATGGTGACTGCAACTTCACATTGTATCCCAGATGCACATATAATTGATAAAGAGGGCTATCACTTCCCTACATCTGTTAACAACCTCTCTATTGATGTCATTCAACTCCATATTGGTAATTTGACTAGCTTTGCCACACTGCCTCACGTATTTTAGATCACTACTGATTATGACACCTAGATCAGTCTTACAGTATATTCTACCACCTATAATAGAAATAAAATTGCTTTAATGCTTTAGTTACCTATATTAGAATATGGTAGTATTGCTTACCAGCATGCCAATCAAGCTACATTACATAAATTAGATCAGACTCATTACAGGATAGCACATTTTGCTTTAAACTGTATGTTTGCCACAACTGTGAGATGTTTATTTTTCTGGGTTGGAACTCTTTGGAATTAAAGAGGAAAACGTTGCGTGCTGTAACAGCTTTCAAAACAGTTCACAAGCAATAATCTAGGTTCTTCTAAATATCTGCAGAACTATTTACATAAACATTATTTGAGGGCATTGAGGATTAGGGGATGAACTCGACAAGTATTAAAAATTCATATAGTAAGATGTAACAGACTTATTATCATCCTAAAGTTTGGAATGAACTAGCCTCTAGCATAAGAAATGAAGATACATTCAAAAGATTTGAGCAGGATGCAAATCAGGAGTTATTAGAACAGCATAGATGAACCTACTGTATCGACCTGAGGAAACACTCTATTGGTTCCTTATTCATTTTTTTAAATAAGAACCTTGTTATATTATTTATGTGTGTTGCCACACAGTTTATATTATAAAATCTTTGTGGGGAGAATAACGTGTGGCATGTTTGATTCATGTGAACTTGTTTGTTGTTGTATTATATTATATTGTATTTTGCATTTTGTTGAGAGATTTTACAATTCTGTGCTTCTTAATGCCATATTCTAATAGAGCAACTTTGTAAAATAGGGCTATATTGTCCTAAAGTACATTTCCTGTTTAAAATTAAAGTTTTAGTCTATCTCTGTCTGTCTGCCAGAACATTCCCCTTCAGCACATATTTTTCTCTAATATTTTCATACCCATAATGCATTACTTTCTACTAGTCTTTAATGTCATGACCCATTTTCTTGTCCAATTTGTATGTCTATTTAAATCTTTTAGGAGTGCCTCTGAACCTTCATGAGATAGCACTGTTCTTGTTAAATTGGTGCCATCTGCAAATGATGACACCCATCTCTCCACCCTTTCATCCAGGTCCATAATGTACAATCCAAACAATACTTGAGTACCATCCTCTGTGGAACTCCACTCACCCCTTCACTCCATTCTGAGGTTTCTCCGTTTACATATGCCATTCACTTTCTTATCTGCAACCAGTCATTAACCATCTTATGACCCATTCATTAATTCTTATTCCTTTTAGTTTTTTAAAATCAACGAATGATTGAGCACCCTATCAAAGACTTTATTAAAATCAAAATAAATCACATCAACTGGTCTGCCTTGATCCATCTCCCTTGTAAACCTGTTCATTATTGTAAGGACGTTTGTCAGACACAGTCTACAACTATGAAACCCATGTTGATTATCCTCATTGAGTCACCTAAGTTCCATGTCTCACAGTATAACATTCAACATACTTTCTATACCACAGAGGTCAGGCTTTTTGGCCTATAACTCTTACTTCATGTTTTCCCTTCCCTAGTACAAGACTACTACATTAGCATTTCTCCAGTTATCTGGGACCATGCACTCTCATATTGAGGAGTCAGAAATTATGGTCAATAGGTATGAAATAATTTCTGACACTTTCTTTAGGACCCTCCGTTTCTCCAGTTGTTGAGCTTTACTAGAGTCTAAATTTGATATTTACCTTCTATTTATTTAGATTTTCAGACTTTAGTAACCAGATGGAGCCAGAGCCCACTGTGATGCAGCCCATTTACAGGGAAAACTAAAGGGTCAGTTTTCCAAATGGCCCTAAGAACAATGCAAGGTGTGTCACTCTAGGGCTGTGGAAAACTTTGGGTGTGTCAGAGACCCTGTGCCCAATTTTATAACAAGGGGGGGTGCCTGTGCTAAAAACCCAGTCACCACAGCCACAAGCTAACACTAACCATATGGTGCATCTGCAGGAATTGCTGCAGGGATCCACCCCTCCCACCTGGCACAACATTAGAGGGACCAGGATGGTTGGGGTGGTGAAAATGCCTGCTGGGGGGGCCATGGGCAGAAGGAGCATGGGGGTGCCATAGGGGGTGTCAGGAGACAGTAGGCATGTGAGGGAGTGATGTAGCATCCAACAGGGGTGCTATTTGCATAGCCATAAAGCTGATGGGATGAGACAACAGGGGGTTCCAGGGACAGACAGTGCCATGGCCCTAGGTGGGCACAGCTCTGGCAGCAGCCTCAGACACCTATGGGGCTGCTGTCAGGGTGGTGCCCACCTGGAGCCATGACACTATCTGTCACTAGAACCCCCCCTGCAGTCTCATCCTATCAGCTTTATGATTATGCAAATGGCCACCCCACTGGATGCCACATCACTCCCATGCATGAACACTGTCTCCCCCATACTCCCTATGTCACCTCATGCCCATTCTGCACCCAGCAGGCCACTTTCAGACCTTGACCCCTTTCCCCACAGTGTATGACACTGGCACAAATCCCTTAGACCACCTCCTGCCTGATCTTAGTGGAGTTCATTTTTGCATCCATGGGAAGGGGGCACTTGCAAAATCACACAAAAGGGGATGGTGCAACCACACAGTGGTGCAAATCCCATTGCAAACTGGCACAGTAGTGCTTTTGCTGCAAAGGTGGCACAGGATGAGTTGGGCTCAAGGCATCCCGATTTCAATGCAGACTGCATTCAAAAAATCAGGATTGACACACAGTCTGACACAAGGTGCCATTTGCATCATACCCATTTGGCACTAGCACCATGTGTCAAACTTCACTGTTTGACAATTGGGCCCCAAGACATTACATGAACAATACAGATGTACAGATAGTGACAAGAGAGTGAACAATTACATTTTAACCTTCTCTTCCATTATCAATAACTTACTGTAGGTGTCCATTGACTGTTGAAATTTCTTTCTGAAGGTCTTTGAACATCTTTAAAGGAGTAGTATAGTCAACATTTGCAGAAACATATGTTGAGCAGAATGTTTTTGATTTGTGTGTTTAGTCCTGATGTGTCCTTCTTTTTGTCTGCTATTAGGAGTTTTTTCTTTTTTTTCATTTTAATGTACTTTATTGAATAAACTTGTTAGCAACAAGCAAAATAAGTAAAGAATCAGTTCTCCAAGAAAAAGCAACATTGAAAATTAATCATTGACATCCAGATAACAGTAAATAATAAAAAAATAAATAAGTAAATGAAAAGGGAGCTGAACATGGATTAACAACATGACAAACAATACAATATGACAAAACAAAAATAAGTACCCCATTGATAAAGGATTTTTTTTCTAAATTAGCCTGCTAGTTATATGGCAGTGGTATGGCACCTGGGGATCTCCATCTTAGCAAGGTTTATTGCTCTTGTTTTTCCTGCAGTGAATCCGGTCCCATGTGACAGTGATGCATTCGGGACCATTGATTCAACAAGTACTAGAGATATGATCTTGATGTTCTAGCCTCCACTGTATTGCTCTAATTCAATATTTTTTTTTTCTATGTGTGTCTCAGGTCTAGCCAGCAGGAGTAAATGCTTTGCATTTAAAACTTTTCATTTCATCAAACTACATACAGCCATAAAAATCACACACATTACCCCAGATCATCAGTGCTATAATTATTAAAGATGGTAGCTATTTTTTTTACAGAATAACCCACTAAAATATTTACTAAACTGTAAATGTAGCCACTAATGCTCACTGGATAAGGAAAGTCACTTAATATCACAGTTCTGCTGTTGTAAAATTGACTTTAAACCAGTGCCTGCTGAATCCATGGTCCCAGACACATCCCTCCAATATGGGACAGGAGGCATTGTTGGAACAAGAAACACAATAAATCATGCTAAGGTGGAGATCCCCAGGAGCCATAAAACTACCATATAACTAGCAGACTAATTTAGAAAAAACTCCTAATAGCAAACAAAGGGAAGGACACATTAGGACTACACACACACAGATCAAAACACTATGCACAACATATGTTGTTGCAAATTCAGACTGTATTACTCCTTTAACAAAAAAAATCAGAAAGAATGGTAACTGTGAAGAGACAAGCTCACCTTCAACACAGTAGGCATATTACTCAAAAAGGAAGACTGCAAATGTAAACACTTTCAGAAATAAAGCAGTAAGTAATTTAAATTGAATTCTGTCCATACAGAAATGATTCTATGCTTTTCAATATCTTACACAAAATCACAGAGAAACATGGTAGATTTTCTTTCTATTTTTAAACTCTGATTAGAAAGCAAACACAGTGTTCACTGCCAGCATCGATGATTAATCTTCAGACACTGAAACATAGAAACACAAGCGTTTATGAGCAGAAAAAAGACGCAATGGTCTATCAAGTCTGCTTAGATCCTACCTAAACCCCCACCAGTCTAGCATTGGTAGGTCCTTATGTGGATCCCTTTTCTCACTGTTCCACATGGCCAGTCCCACTGCTCCATTACTTCTATCCCTTTCCCTAGTCATTTTCACCAGTCCCTTGTGCCTAGCCCAACTAGAGCTGGGTGAAGTCCATAAACTTCGCTACATGTAGTATTTCACTTATAACCCAAATTTTGTGAAATATTCCTCAAAGCGAACTGAATAACTTATCATCTTGAAGTAATGCGAAGTTACCATTGTTCTTTATGGATGTTGCATTACTTTGCCTTTTGGGGGCTCTTTAAGGTGAATTTTGCAGTGATTCATGGGACGTAAGGTCACATGGGCTCTATATTGTTTTGCACAGCCTCAGTTCAGTGTAGTGTGTGCAGTGGAAAGTTGGAGACAGTTTGCTTTCAGAGTTCTGAGAATCAAGCCATCGAAAAATCTTTAAAAAAGCATTTTTGCAACAAAAGTGTGTGTCAAAATTTAATCGATTGTAGTAAAGTCTTGTGTGTTTATATCATCAAGCATTTATTGATTTTGTGTGAATAATGAATGTTAATTTAGTACATTCAGTCTCTGTACTGACAGACACTGTAGAAGTGTGAGTCGGGAAGGGGCGGTTCTGTGGTGTAGAAGGGAGATTCACAGTGAAAAAAGCAGTCTTTTCAACTGTTGTTGGCTAGTGTTTTAGTATTTGTGTGTTCAGGTATACACAGTAATACTTCTAGTAAGTTTTTATCAGTTTTTGCTGTTTGCTGTGCTGCTGTGCACTTTTTCAGTCTGTTTAAAAGATTTTTTTGTAGTTTACTGAACTGTTAAAAGGTTCTGCGCATTACCTTTAGTCTGTGTCCATACTGCCAAGTCAGATACATTTTATTGTGCCACCGTAATAGCAGTACTCTTAATTTCTTAGCCCATCTGCAGTACTTTTTCCTGCTTCTATCCAGCTACTGCTGTAAACCCACCCCCCCCCCGAAACATGAGGTATTGTTTTTCACTTTTGGATTTCTGAAGACTGGTTAAGATCTTGTTGTGCCTGTGTGGCTACATCTCTTTAGTGCTCAATTTCCATCTGGAAATTGCTGTAGTTGTTTTTTGGCTTCCCATCCACCAAAAACTGAATAAATATAACATTGCTGTTGTCTGTGTTCAGTCTGTTGAAATTGTTGTCAATGTACCATTATTGTGTGTTTCCCACTGTTACTGTCTCTCACTGCATATTATAGCATTTAACTGAAAGAAAAAGACATAATAAAGAAACATACTTATTGTAGTATTTTTGGCATTGTACTGTCTTGTGAATTCTTTTGAATTTGTTAACAACCCACAAAATTAGAAAAATAATTTTTTGCAATAAACATTGTTTCTTTTCTTGGTGACTCTGTGTAATCAGAAAAATGCCCACAAAGACACAGTCAGGCAAAGGTGTTTCTGACTGTGGCATAGAAGACTTATAAGTCAGTGGGCTATAATAAGCTTTGGCTCTGTGGGCAGCACATTCCGTCACATCACATAGAATAAATAAAAAAAGAAAAAATTCTTGAAGAGAAAAAGTACTGTGTCAGAGAGGGTTAGACCAGGCAAGGTCCCTGAATCTGTGTGGGTAGTAGCAGTGCTTGCAGAATCACTCTTAGCATAGGTGGTGTGTGAAATAAATTATGTTTGTGCGTCTGAAGTAAAATCTGCCAGCCAGTCATTAAGTAACAGCAAGTAGCCATGTAGGTAAAAGTTGTGAATTAACACTTTTACTACAGGCATGAGGAGGATGACTTTGAATGTTCAGGTAGTGGTCAGATTACCAGTGGTGGTGCTCTGAGAAGCACAGCCAGTGCCAAGTTCATGACTCATGTCACACTCACGTCATGGCAAATCACGTTCTTCATGGTCATCATGATTATGAATCATACCACTTCACCTTTTTTGGTCAAACCCTGTTATTTTTAATCTTTGGTTTCATCATGAATGAGGAGGATACCCAGTTATCATGTCATTTCACTCAAGATTCTTGGTCCAGTACGATGCTCCTGTTAGTGTTCACATTCTGTAGGATACCATACTAACAGATGGACTTGAATCTTCATCCTCACAACAAGCTGGCTCTATTGATTCCAGTAGCTATGGTCTCAGCATGAACATTGTACCATTCATAATGTTATATGTGTTTTTCTGAGTCAGACAGTTGAGGGAAGTGCAGAAATAGGTATTTCAAATTTTCAATGGCAACTGTTTGTGGAAGCTCAGTTCCATCCAGTTTCTGGTGCTCTGAGAAGCGCTGCCAGTGCCAAGTTCATGACTCACATCATGTCATGACTCACAAAACGAATCATGTTCTTCATCTTCACAATCATGAATCACATCACTTTAACTTTTTTGGTGCAACCCTGTTTGTTTGTTTGCTTTTTTAATCTTTAGTTTCATCATGAATCAGGACGCCCAGTTATCATGTCATGTCACTCAACAGCCTTGATCCAATGCAACACTTCTGTTAGTGTTCACATTCTATAGGATGCCCTATTAGCAGATGTACTCAAATCTTTGTCCTCACAACAAGCCGGCTCTATTTAATCCAGTAGATACAATCTCAGTGCGAACATTGCACAGTTCAGGGAAGTGCAGCCGTAGGCATTTAAAATTTTCAATGGCAACTGTTTGTGGAAGCACAATTCCATACAGTTACTGGTGCTCTGAGAAACACTGCCAGTGCCATGTTCATGATTCATGTCATGAGTCACGAGACAAATCATATTCTTCATGGTCATCTTCATGATCACGAATCACACCACTTCAACTATTTTTGGTGCAACCCTGTTTTTTTTTAATCTTTGGTTTCCACCAGTGTACTAGGGATTAAACGGGTTTAAAATAAACTCTGGAATCTTGAAAAGAAAGGATGAAAAGCAGGAAACTTTATTTTACTAATTTTGACTAGCACATTAAGCTACACAGCTCCTGCTCTAGCAAAATGAAAGTCAAATTGAAACTAATTCACTGACTTCCTGCCTGATTCCCTTCCTGCCTGCTCATTATGTGACCTGCAGTGTATACCATTATAACAGCATCGCTGTTACAACAACAAACACACCATAGTGACACAACCGGTTCAACATAAAACAGGCATCTGACAATATTGGATGATCCTCTGGTGTACTGGAGTGGCAAGGTGATTGAATGGCCAGCACTGAAGTACCTGACCTGCCCAACCTCCAGTGTAAGTGAGGAGAGGGTATTTAGTTCTGTGGTGGCCATAGTGCGTGACCTTTCATGACCATTGTACTAACCTATCTCCTACAGTACAAATGTCAGCATGCTGAAATTTATCAAAATGAATGAAAGTCACATACCAAGTAGGACAATCACATCTACGTTTGTACCCAGTCATGATGATAGTAGTGCTGAATAATGCAGGTGAAGCAGACCATCCTGGTGCAGTGTCAAGTGGTGTACCATTGAGGTTGCTGATGCAGTCATGGAAAAAGAATTTCCAACTGGGTACAATTCCAGCATTGAGGACTGCGAGGACTGCTTTTCTTTTTTTTTTGTTTCCCTTGGTTTCCACAGGTGTAAAGTATTTAACGGTGGTGGCATACAGGCTGGATGGTGGTTACAACAAAAGACAGAAAGCACTCCACTGGGTACTGATACTGAATGGGGTAATGGAATGAATTCAGAATAATTTCTTCTTCATCTGTTTGCCGGTAACATCAAGGTACTGTGGACAGGTGGTATGTTCCAATCTGAAGACAGACAACAGTTTGAATACACTGAAAACCTGGAAAGAAGACAAAAATATTAATGAAAATTGTTTTCCAATGATGCATGCAACCCTTCCCCCAAAAATAAAAATACTTACCTTTCATGGCTTGACATTGTTCGTACAGCAGAAGTCAACAGTCAGACACATGTGGAACACATGTGCGGCAGCAACATGGTTTCATCACTACTGTTGTGAATCTGTGTGTTCTGATCTGAGAATGTAGAAGAAAAGAACTGTAATGAGAAATGCTTATAATTCACTCACTCATAGTAGTACTTCCCCTGGAAAAAATTGTAATTTTACAGTTCGACATTAGATGGTGGCACATATGTATGGCATGTAAATGCAACCATGGCCAACACACTGGTGAAGGGGAAACATTCAATATGGATGATGATGATTCCCTGCAAAGGAACAACATGATGGCCTGCTTATAACAAAAAAAACAAGATTCAATACAAATTAAATGGCAGTGTCTCTGAAAAAACATAACAGTGACACATACAATAACTTATTGTTGGTATGAATACTGACACATAGGGCAACTTGTTTCAGTCAGTGCAGCAGAAGAATTTTCCAGAACATCAAATTATTGTGCAACCTATGGTTATCTGTGGCTATCATCATTTAGCAACACACTGTACATCATCGGCAGCAGAAAACAGCAGGACAACAGCAACAGCAGGTGCCAGCAAGCCATTTTCTCACTTGGGACACTTATGCAAAGTTCTGGCTCTAGGTGCATGCTTTAAGCAATGTGTCAAGAAATACTTGTGACTTTTCTGAACAGTTTCTCATATGATTATCCTTCATTGGGACTTTTCATGACATTTAAACAGCAGCAACAGCAGGCACCAGCAAGCCATTTTCTCATTTGGGACACTTATGCAGAATTCTGGCTCTAGGTGCATGCTTTAAGTAGTGCATCAAGAAATACCTGTGACTTTTCTGAGCAGTTTCTCATGTGACTATTCTTCATCAGGACACTAATACTGCATGTTGAATGATGTAGCAAGATAGCAGTATAAGCATGCTACATTCACATAAGTTAGGAATTTTTGGGGGGATTATAATTGTATGTGATGTTAGGATATTTTGATTGTAGTTGTGAGTGTGCTATGAAATATTAACACAGTCAACAGTAACAAAAAAGTAATACAGCATGACAAGTACAGCAGCAGTGCAAAAATCAGGTGACAATTTTTACCTGTACTTTTGTATTCTATTTTCGATTGGTACTTATCTACTGACTTGTCTATATGATACCCTTCTTTCCATAATTTATGGCAGTTGTACTCCTTTTTTTCACATCTGAAATAATAGAGTGCTCCTTTTAATCTGGCTTGCAGCCAGTTTTCATCAGTATTTCCACCTGTATTTGTACATCTATTATTTAAAATCATTTCAGTTGTGACTAAAATGAACTAGCATGCAATCCAGCAGGCAGTAGCCCACCACCATAACCTCATGGAGCAATAGGTGTTTGAAAACAGTTGGGTATACTGATGAAAACCAACTCTGAACAATATTAAAAGGAGCACTACTTTTATTATTTCATATCTAACAATAGGGAGCAAGTATTTTATAACTCACAACAGACCATGGGTGTATCAGAGAATTAATGCACACCCTGGGTGTGTTGTGAGGCACAAGGGCTTGCCCGATTGACTTCAACCAGCTGTGAATTGCATTAGTGCCCTGATAGAGCCATGGGCTGGAGTGGGTTATCGCACTTATAAAATGGGCTAGCTAACTGTAAAAAGCAAAAAATCAAAAGTTTTTTACAATCAGCATGCCAGCTGTTGGTCTACGGAGGCATTAATGAATGGTCAGGCGACACTTTCTGCCCAATGGCAAGTCGTCATTTGACCTTTCATTAATGCCCGTTTTATAATGCAGAATCAAATTAATTATGGAAGGAAGGGTATCAGACAAGTCAGTAGAAAAGGGGCAATTGAAAATTGAATAAAACAGTATAGGCCAAAATTGTTACCAAATTATTGCACTGCTGCTTTAACACAATACAACAGGAAGAAAACACTAATGTGAAAAAAAATTACATACTTTTTCTGTATGTAAACATATTATTAATTAGGAAAAGAAGGAACGCTCAGGACAAGATTTTTTTTGGTTTTTCCTTTAATAATTATTTTGGGTGGGTTTTTAATATTTTTTGGGGGGGTGAAAGTGAGGAACAATAAAGAGAGAGAACAGACAATACATGTTAAGAAAGAAAACAAAAAGACTACTGTGGCTGGTTCTGACCAATTGGAATTTGGAGCAGAGCAATGATTTTCAATTGCTGACCCTTCATTCGATCCAACTGCTGGTGCATTGTGTCGACAACATTACCTAAGTGGTCAACCTCACTCCTCAGAATAGCAAGATCACAGTGTGTGGCTGGAATTTCAGAAGGGTCCCTCTCGCGTGAAGCTGCAGGAGCCACCACTTGTTCATCACTCTCCTTTCTGCTGCGCTTTGGACATCGTGCAGGCTGATGCTGTGCTGCCACCTCTTGCACTGCACCCTCAACTGCAGGAGCAGTTGCTGTTAGTTCAGCCACCTTGGCTCCCACTGTGCATGGTGGTGCACAGTCAGGCATGTTCTCTGCCCACCTGTTCCCAAATGAGTACCCTTGCTACCATGACACACCATCATGCCGTGCATCTTGCATCTCACCACGGTCTGGTCACCTGGCAGTGTAGTGAAAAAAAGCCACTCTGCCAAGCTGCAATGAGGAGCAGGCACAGGCAGTGGGGGGACATCAGATGTACTAGGCTGCTCTATAGTTGGGGGGGAATAAGCTGCTACTACTGTTGTTGCTACTACTGCTGCTGCTGTTGTTCCTGCTGCTACTGTTGTTGCTGCTGCTGCTGTTGTTGTTCCTGCTGCTACTGTTGTTGCTGCTGCTGCTGTTGTTCCTGCTGCTACTGTTGTTGCTGCTGCTGCTGTTGTTGTTCCTGCTGCTACTGTTGTTGCTGCTGCTGCTGTTGTTGTTCTTGCTGCTGCTGTTGTTGTTCCTGTTACTGCTGTTGTTGTTCTTGTTGTTGTTCCTTGACCTGCTGTGGGGGTCAGTTATAGCCACCAGTGCTGCTTGGCTGGCACCACTAGCATCCAAAGCAGCAGTTGCTACTGCTGATGCTTCTGGAACCTCATTTCCACTGCCAGTGGTAACAACATTTTAGGGAGGGGAGCACTGGATGTGAACAAGTTCCCACAGATGAGGTGAATAGTTCAGTGTTGGATGCTTAGATAAACCCACAGACTTCACTCTCAGGGTTTATGTAGCATCCAACACCTTGGGTGTGTGTAAAATTATTGTTACACACCCTACCCCATATATTATTCAATATGTTCTTGAGCTTTTTTCACTACTGTATGTATTTTTCTTTAGATTTTGACTAATACAATTTTTGCTTTGCCTCTGTAATTAAAGAGCAACTCTATATTATAACAAAAAGCTTAAAAACACTAGGGGCCCGATTCAGGAATGGGCCTAGAGCAACACAAAGGACTTGTATCGGAGGGTCGGTCTCAAGGGCTGACTTGCGGTGATCAGTGAGGCAACTGAAATTCACAAAGGGTTCCAGCCACAATCTCAGACACAAGTCCCTTGTGTCAGCCACACCATGGTAGATGAGCTTCCCCCTGGGCTGTGTGCCAGTGGGGGAGCCAGTTATCATGGGCTTGCGTCAAAGCTTTGGCACAAGCTGCTGTAAACTGAAGAAATTGCCACAACTGAGCCACACATTACTGAATGGGGCACAGTTGTGGAGGATGCGTTTAGCACAGTTGCACCAAAGATCAGGGTTGATGTAAGGCGTGACTCAAGCCCTGCATCATCCTTCTTGAATCGGGCCCTAGGTTTACAGAAAGTATGTTTTAACTTTATTGTTTTCTAGTTGTTTTTTCTTTTCTTTCCCTTGCTGTTGGTCTACTGACTACTACAGATACTACAGCAGTTATTTCACTGAGTCTCTCACAATGAATCTGACTCTCCCCTTCTCTCCACACAATTGCTGTTTGTGACATCACAGTCTGTTGTCATGGTGAGCACTATGATTCCATAAACAAAGACACTGTGAGGTAAACAGGGGAGAGGCAAATGTTTCCAAGTGTTTTATATACAGACTTTTTAGATGGACTACCAAAGTATGCTATACATCTTGGAAAGAAACATTGAAAATGGAAGAAAAAATGGATTCTGTACTAAACTGAAACAGCTGAAACATCTTATTTATGAAAGCACATGCTGAAGTGCAGAGTTGCTGTTTAACTCCATGTCATCCCCTGAAGAAAAGGACTGCTGAGTCTCAGTGGGCCTATCCACATAACAAAATGAATTAATAAATATATTAAAACATAAATGACTCCTTCATGGTCTAATACAAGATACAGTAGAATAAATATAATTGATTGTTTGTTTTTTCTTATCATCACAACTTATGCATTTACAATAGGCAACAGGACACAAAATCTATGTGCAGGATTTAAAATATAACAAAAAAGAATGCTAAATGCAAGCCAACTTTTATTAGGCAGACGGTTGAGGTGCAGCACTGTATATTTGTTTTCGTTTAACTTCTGTGTGTACCTTTTGTGTCCTGTTGCCTGCTCTTTGTTGTCGGTGGCACCCATTCCTTGACCCTGTGTGCATGTAGCTTTCTGCTTTTCAATGCTTATAATAGACTTAGCTCATGTTTGGCTCTACTTCTTGGTGTGTACTCTGAATTAATTTACCCAATATTGATTCAAGATGCAGCTGATCACATTTTCAAACTAATATGGTCTTTTCCACAAGCTTGTCCCAGCAATCCTGTCCCCAAATTAAGATGAGCTTGCAGGGATTCTTAAAGTAGCAAGATGGGATCTGCAGGCTCATTTAGCATCTATGCACACTGTCAGAACCAGCTATTGATTTGCTTTCTATAGTTTGTTTACTGTTTGTAAAAATAAAGTTCAAGAATATAAGAAGCCATAAACTACTATTAAACTGCTCCAGAACTGGATTATTAGGGATACAACCACATTTGAAACCTCTTGTCCAATTAAAAGTTTGGACTAAAAGGTTGGCCCACAACAAATTCATAACTGTTATTTTATGTTCAATAAAATAACAGTGCTGGCATTCCTACTGTAATTTTATTAACAAAATAAACAACAATAATGACATCATCATTTCATCATATATTTTAATTGGACAGCAGTGACATTTGCAAACAAAATGGAGGACATAAACTTCCAGTTTGAGACTCACATAATGTAATAAAATACAGTTGATGGTATGCAGTGATTACTTATTCCACCCAGTTGCCAGGTATCTTGCTACCACTTCCCATATCCAAGCTACATTGTTATTCAAAGTGCAGTATTTGGGCTGCCACCTCTCACATCCAATTCAAGATTAGGCAACCCCCATAGTTTCAGGTACCCCCTCCATTTATAGGTTCCTGTTTATTTAATGTGACACCACAACAGCTCCATTCAGCTTCCAAGTAACCTCCAACAAAATCCCATATTTTAACATAATTTTAACTTACCTTTAAAGGGGAAGTAAAGTTTGCAGGGCCTTGTAAAGTCTAAAAGCCTAGGAAAAGCTTTTTCAAATGAGGTGCTGTGTTTATTTGAAGGTCTAAGCAGGTTAGAGCTGTTCATTTGTAAATCAATCATAAATTAATCAGGCAGCTGCAATATACTGTTCAACTGAAACAGGAAGTGATGTCATGGGAGAACTAGCCATGTTGAAGGAGCAGGTGTTCACATATATTAAACAATAAATTGACTATCATTTGTGTTTTAATGTGCTAGTGAAAGAGTTTATACTTTTATAATACTGTAATTACTTTGTATACGCAACAGAACTAGTGAGTTTTCACCCCTACTTTTAAACTGCAGATAAAATAAATTCAATACCATTCTGGTACAGTACTGTGATGTAAGAAAATCTCAACTACTATGGAGCCCAAAGCATTTCAGAAAGAAGCTATATATTTATTTATTTTTCAAATGAAATATATACTTTTTTCAATAACACATTGCAACTTTTAGATATGTGTATTGTTGCCAATCTGTTGGATTTTACAATTACTTAACAAGTCTGGGGTGCTGTTGGTCCCACGGCTCCTGAATATTTTAGCATTCCTGGTCATATTAAATGGGAGGGGGGATATTGGGCAATAAACTGCTTCAATGTGAATGCAAATGGTGGTACATATTAGGAGGCAATAGCTATATGGGTTTAAATGAGGTGTTCAGTTTGATGCCATTCTTGAAGAAATAATAATATGTATTATGTTTTCTATCAGTATATGTGCATCATATTATAAAAAATATATCTATTTCTCATGTAATGCTAAAGATAGCTAAGAATGAATATCTGTTTTTATTATTATGCAGACATGACATATATATATATATATATATATATATATATATATATATATATATATATATATATATCATGGCAAAAACTCAGTTTAATGCATCAGTTAGGGTTGTTCCACAGTGACAAAGTGAGAAGTCGGTGTTGAGGGTTGGCCCCTGCACCCCCTGCACTCCCAACCAGCAGCCAGGGTGTGCATTAGAGTCTTCGATTAACTCTCCCCCATCACATGTGTAAACAAGCTGAGGCAAAGGAGAATGGGGTGAGAGTTAGGACCGAAGACCCCAATGCACATCCTGATGCCGGTTGGGGGGCAGGCTGTGGGGTGCAAGGGGGGCTTTCAACCCTAACACCACATTTCCTCATTTTTGTTGCTATGGAACAATCATAACTGATGCATTAAATGGAGTTTTTTGTCATGAATTTCCCTTCTCTTTGAGAATGAGGACTATAAATAGAGAATGGAATGTGGTGGTGGGAGGATGGGCCCTTCGGGCCCCATGCTCCCACCTTGTGATGTCTTGTGACATAGTAATGGTAACTGCAATGCAAACGCAAGCACTAATGGTTACGCAAATGGTGACACAAATGTAAATGGTAAAGCAAACGTTAATAGAAATGCAAGTGCAAAGTTACGCCAAAGTGAACAGTGACGCAAACCTAGATGCAAGCGCATAGGGAAATGCAACTGGTAATGCGCACAGTCACAGTGCTGCTATTGTAAATGTAAATGTTAACTGTTACAGCAACAATAATGCCAAAGGGAACAGAAACAGAAACACAAATGCAAGCGCACACAGAAACGCAAAGCTTAACGTGCATGGTCACGGTACCACAATTGCAAACACAAATGGTAAAAGTAAAAACAAAGGAAACAGAAACCGAATGGCAAATGCAAACTAACAGAAACGCAAACCATAACACACATGGTCATGGTACCACAATTGTAAATGCAAATGGTAATGGTAACAGCAACAATAATGCCAAAGAAAACAGAAATGTAAACGCAAATGGAAGTGCATATGAAAATGCAAACCATAACATGCACGGTCACGGTGCTGCAATTGGAAATGCAAATCATAATGGTAACAGCTAAAATAACAACAAAGAAACAGAAACAGAAACGCAAATGCAAGCGCATACAGAAACGCAAACCGTTACACGCACGGTCACAGTATCGCAATTATAAACTCAAATGGTAATGGTAACAGAAACAATAACACCAAAGGAAACAGAAATGCAAATGCAAGTGCGTATGGAAATGCAAACCGCAACATGCATGGGAATGCAATTGGAAATGCAAATGGTAACGGTAACAGCGATGATGCAAAACGAAAGACAAATGCAAACGCAAATGGAAGGGCGGCCGCAAATGCAAATGGTAATGCACACAGTGATGCAAAGCGAAATGCAAACAGAAACAGTACTGTAGACACAAATGGTAAGAGTAATGCAAACGCAAGTGCAAACAGAAACACAAATGATAACGCACATGGTGGCGTACATGGGAATGCTAATGCAAACGGATATGGAAACGCAAGTGGAAACACTACCTTTAACAGTAACTGGAGTGCACACCCTGGTTTTTCCCAACAGCTGCACAGAGAAAAACAGTGACTACAAAGAATGTATCCATAATAATGGGCCTGGGACCAGAAAATGAGCTCCTGGAATACTAAATTGCTTATATCTCAGGAACTGCACGACATAGAGAAAAAATTAAAATTGCATATGAGCCATGACTTTCCTGGCTAAGGGGCTAAGTATTTTTGTGATGAAAAGTCCGTATCTTGCACTGTTTCCAAGATACGGGCCCCGAAAGGTGCGGAGGATGCTGCAATGTTAGTCTATGGGAAAAAGCGGCAACTTCAGAGTACCGTAACATTGCATCCCTGCAATATTTTTTCACCGAACCACCAAAAGGCACATCTGTAAGATGTTGGCTTTCTGCCCTCCAAATCTCAGCCCAAAAGACCAAACCGTTCTTTTGCAGCAGGTTGGCAAATAATTCCCATCATTTTGGCCATAGTGTTGCAAAGTAGTGTTGTGATTTGCAACACTTTCCCAAAAAAAAATCATGAAGGTGTCACAGGTGTGACACTACTTTGGACAGTACTTTTCCCAAAAATTTCAAAAACATATTTCTGGGGTGCTTAACCCCAAAATAAAGACATCTCAGGGCTCGACTAGGTAAAACACAAAATGAATTGTGTCCCTAGGTGGTCCCAATTTAAAATGCCATGCATTTCTGTGATCAGTAACTGAAAAAAAAATGGCTGACTCAGGACACTACAGGTGTCATTTGCGACACTAAAAACTGCATTTGCGACACTGTCAAACTTTTTGTTAACTTTTCCCATTGACTATAATGGGAAAATTGTTTTTTGAATAACTTTTGAACCGTTCAATATTTTTTCATGGACTCTTCAAAAGGCACATCGGGGACTCAGGCCTGCGTTTCACAGCATTTTGGACATTGTTCTAAACCGATGCGACCTGTAGTGAGCAAAGAATGCACAAAAAGAGTAAATGTGTCTGGAATGTTGTTTAATAATTCCGCAGCCGTGTGTCCGACCGGTACAAAGGTTGGCAGATCTATGGTTACACCCTGTGCCTGCCAAATTTCAGGCAAATCTGTTGAACGGTGGCAAAGTTATTAAGGTGCAAAATTTCACCATTTAACCTTAAATGGGGTACTGAACCCTAACTATGGCAGCACTGCCGTGCTCCTATATATATATATATATATATATATATATTTTAGTGGTAATTTTTCAGTTTTTGTCCACATTTTCTCCCTGACTCAGGACATGTACATGCGCATGCGTGGAGGTGCATCGCATCCCAGATACCAACCCGCCCCTTCTGCCCCACCCTGGTTATCACCAAACCCACCCTCCCACCTACGCTTCCCACTGGACCTCCACCCAGTGGGAGCGGAACTCATGGGGCAGGCAACCACCTTGGTGGGGGACAGCTGCCTAGTAGCTGCTCAATCCCATTCCCTTCTTCCCCCCCACACCAGCTCCCCGATTACCTGAGATCATTCCCGAACCCGAGTCATTAGCATAGCACGAGGTAAGGTGTCCAGCACCTCAGCCCTTACAGCCACCAGTTTGACCCAAAAATGGCATATTTTATGATCATATTAAAATTGTAATTTTATGTAGGTACAGTAAATACATTGTCGCTACAGGTATATTAAAAATAGGAGCATGCATCTTTAACTGGGCACCTTATAATTGGTGCATTCATACCTATAGCCCCTCCTTGAAAAAGCAAATGGATTTTGAGAAATGCTGGCTTTCATGGTAGGGTATTTTGCTGCTATGTGGCCATAACAATTTACTTATTTTATTGTAATAAATGAGTCTTTAACGTAACCTATCATTTAAGGTTATTTAGTCAGTATACCGGGATGTCCAACTCATCCTAGATTGTACCATTCCTGTGTCCAGCCTGTTTATTTAGATTATGCGCACCCCTCAAAAAAAAAAATAAAAATAAAAGATATCTCCTATGAAACCAGTAATCATCTTCTATTTTTTTCCTTTCCAAGTAGCTAGTTAGGAAGAAAATATCAACTGCGATATTATAACAAAAGTTTACACATTATCAGAACTCACATTTCACAGCTTGATCCATGGTGCTTAGGAGTGGAGGATTACTCTAGCATGTTAGCATACATGAGTTTGCATCTCATGTGGCAATACAGGAGGCCAGCAGGGAGTGTGATCTAGCATCTGCATCTGGATACGTTTACTGATATTAAAATTAATTCAATAGAATGCTGATACTGTATAGTGATATGAGAGAATTCCAACCAGGGGTTAAACTGGGCAGGAGCCCACAGGAACTAATTCCACCACCTCTGAAAAAATTGTATCAAGTTCCATCACCTCTGTCATCTTTCTCCATGGACTATTATAGGAGATTATGCAATGGCAAGAAAGAATCTTGGACTGTAATTGGTCAGTTTGGGGTTGGACCCCTAACGTTATCCCAGCATAATGCCACAGGTCTAGTCTCAGGACCTTGAACCAATGCTGATGACCATTTGGACATCTTTTTTTGAATCTCCTCTTAAAGCAGCAGTGCAATGAAAAAAGCTATTCCAAAAGGCTTATTTTCTGTTATGGTTATGAAAAATATTGGTAGAACTCTTGATTTGTGGTTTCTGAATGCTTCCTATGCTGTGTACTGTACATTTGCATTTTTGTCTGGACTCTTACCCTCTACGGGTTCTCACTATTATTTCTATGCAAAATTGAGCCGGCCATCTTTTTTTCTTGAGAAATAATTATTTTAGAACTTTAATAACATTTTTAAATGATAATGAAAACTGAAAATTTTACCACCAAAATAAATTGGAAGACATCTGGCATCGATTAAGAAGAAAAAAAGGTGGGGTCAAATTTTAAGCCATTTTTGTTGCACTGCTGCTTTAAGAAACAAAAATATTGTTTCACTCTAATAAAAACATTCTTTAAAATCATTTTTTTATTTTCTGTATAACAACAAGCCATTGTGTAATAGGAATAATGCACTCCAGGGTATGTATCGTGCTGGGATAATGCCACACCTGGGGCATTGGACGCACTCGGCCTGCAGCCTCGTGCCCAATCCCCCAGGTGTGGCATTATCCCAGCACGACACACACTCTGTCATGCATTATTCCTTTAGTGCCACCACCTAAAAATGACAGCTTCTCCACCTAGAAATCCAGATGTGAGAGTTCCCCCACCAAAACATTTCCAATTTAACCACTGGTCCCAACTACTAAGCAACCTTAAGTATTTTAATGGAAAATGTGCATCTATTTTTATCTTTTTCCACAGAAATGAACACTTCTTGTAACACAGTGTGGGCAGCATTTTCAAAGCTTGAGCACAACACATACCAGAGGCAACTTGTCTAGGATGCACAAAGTTGTATAATGGAACAGATGCAGAGCAAAGTTTGAACATGTAAAATCTGTTCCATTATACTACTATGGATGCACAGTGCCATGAAGCAGCAAAGTGCATCCAATGCACCCTGCTGGACTAGAAAAGAGGGACAGCAGCTAGTAAGGCATAAGCAGGCCTCATAGAAACAGGAGCAAACAAGCATTTGCGTAGGGAAAGCATGATATGCAGATGACTACCTTCCCCATAGATGGGACAAAGAGGACAGTTGCATGTCATTATAACTTCACTATAATATGAACAGCAAACACTTGTTCCTCCTAACTGGTGCTGGCCAAGTGTTCCACACTGCAGCTTGGTCAATAGTGGTACTGGTCTAACAAAGGCTTTTCACAGTAGGGAGTCGACTGGCACTAGGAACACTTTGAAGTTTTACTTCAGCAATTCATTGGCAGCAGTGATTAATGAATAGGATATATTTTGAAACATTGAAATTCAGTATCACAAACGATACAAGACCGAGTTCAGGAAACTGAATCTTGGAATACCACAATGTACTTAAATGTAATGTGGGGGGTTCTGCCCCCCCCCCCGCATCCCCCTCATAACCTAAATAATCAACTCTGAGGGGGAGTGGACCTCAGAGTAAAAAGAAAAAGTTACGAGGGTGGAATAGTGTGCGGCAAAAATAGTGGTCACCAGGAAAGGAACCCAGGTCTACCAGACCATGCTGGCCAAGCTGCTACTGCGTTAGATCTCCACACCACAGGAGCAGCTCAGCCAGCTTCCACATTTTGAAGCTACTTGTGATGCCTGGTTAGGGGTAGGGTAGCAGTTTGTCACATCCCCTACCATACCCCTGTCAGCATTGGCTTCTTCCTGTCGGGTGTGTGAATGTATTGGGAAACTGAACTCGGTCCTGTTCATTTTGGAATTATGAGTTTCAGTCTCTGGAATAGATATCTAATGGATAGGAACCCAGGAGGTTTGAAATGCTGGTTTACCTTATAAGCTATATCTGGAATTTTCATTTCAGTAGCACTTGAAAGAAATCATTGTAAGAAACCACCAATCCTGAACAAGTGGCTTTGCCATGGAAACATTGATTATTGTTGTGGAAAAGAAAATAAAAATACTCTGGCACTATGTAGGAGATGAACCTTTATTTTTTTTAACTGGTCCAATGAAAGACATAGCACCCAGTACCATATCTTCCAACATTCCCTCATTATGAAGGACATCCCTCATTGTCTCCCATAAAAGTGCTCCATCCCACATCTGCCAAACTGCCCCACATGTGAAAGGCACTGCCCAAACTTGAGTAGATGCGGTCAGTGCAGACATGTATAGCAGACTGTAATAAAATTTTAAAATGTAAACACATAGCAGAACTGTGAACAACATAAGTGTGACAGGGAACCATACTGGCCAGCTTCTTTGGGAATATTCACAGAGAGAACACTCAGGACACCAGTTCAAATTAAAAATAATAAAACTGATATACTTTCAACAACAAACAAGGAATCAAAGAGCTTGCATTCACCATCATAAAATGATCCTTGCAGCTCCATTTCTGGCTATTTCAAAACCCAGAAAAAGCTTCTTTGTTTTTCACTCGTTCACCCTCCTACTTTACTGGGCTCAGATGTTGCTTGTTAACAGTCCCCTCCCCCTGAGGGACAGCCAGTATTTACAACATGCAGAATGCTAAGGTCTTAATGGGTCAATTCTAAAGCATGAGGGATTTGGCTCAAATCCCCTCCCAGCTCATGCCAGAACCTATGCTGCTATGTGGTTATGATGGGCTTGATGGGAGTACAGAGCATGATGGACATATACCCCATTACAGAAGTGCTTGGCAAAAGGCCGCTACTAGCTTGTTTCAACTTTTCAGTGTCCCTTCCTGCTTCTGCTCTGCACTCAGTGTACTCTCAAAAGGTGTTTTTGCACTCTTTATATTGCCCATGCTAACAGACACTTTGCACATCCCAACCTGTTTCCATTATGTGCTTGCACACTCTGTGCATGACATTGCCCCTCGTTTGCCCATTCAAACTATTGTCTTTTGTACAAGAGTGCAAAAGGTTTGCCCTGTGCACTTACATGCCTTCCATTGTGGTCCTATGGATGCAAAGCTCATCATAGTGGTGTTTGCTCTGCACAAACACACTTTGCACTGTGGAAAACATTTCATTATGCTGCCCTGTAGTTGTCATATGATTATAATATTGTTAACGATTTGTGTACTTTTGCAATTAATTATCCTGTTTTAGTTATTTCCAAGGATAAAACCTGGATAGTAAGAAAACATTTCATTTTCATTTTTTCTATTTTCATTTATTAAAACCAAAAGCCTATGGAGAAAATTGTCCATTTTCATAGGCAACCGTGGTCAGGTTGTACAAACAAGATTACACATGAGACAATAAGATATAATAATACATACAAGCAATAAATACATTATTAATCACATTTGCAAATGTCAATAGCATTAATATGATTTCTTAAAACTGTTGCAAAGATTTATATTTCATCAGAGTACTGATGATTTGAGGTAGCAAATTCCCAAAACTACAAATCTGATAATAAAAAGATTCCTGTCCACCATTTTTGTGGCACTTTGGCAGTTTAAAACATAATTTCTCCATGGACCTAGTTTTTGTATTTGACAAAGCATTTTTTTTCACTGTAAGTTTTAATTTAGTTGATACATGTCCAGTTGCCATCTTCCATGCCCAACAGCCCAACTATTGACTAATTCTTTGTTGTAATGATTGCCATTTCAAAACACTGTACAAAAAGCAGGTATGGTACTCTAAAAGAAGGTCAAATCCAAACCTGCATGCTTTATTCACAAGAAGTTCATTTCTATGCAGGGATGTTTTGCATGTGGAAGAATAAATAACTAGACCATAGCCTATCAATAACTAAATATGTGTCAAGACAACCAGTTTTTTAGCATCAGATATAAAGTTGGATCTATTTCTATACGGCATGCCAAATCTTTAATTAATACACAGTTTTATCACTTGCTTGACACCTGCTCAATCATAACAAATGCTTACAGAGTATCAAAAATCACAACACTGAAGGCTAAATCCATAGACCAATACAGTATGGGTTCACACTTGCATGTTAGAGAGCAAGGCTCCCAATCCAGACCAGAACTGTAAGAGGGCAGACTTGAAAGGATGGTATTAGAATTACAGTAGTATGGGAGGAAGGTAGACTAAAAATATGGAGGCAAATCAGCTGCATTGATGTGTGAGGTCTACCACTCATCATCCATGTCACCAGACCAGATGTCACTCACCAGCTTCCCATTAATCATTATCCATTTGAATATGTGTGCTCCCTGTCCTGGTCAGGTTAGGCCCCAAAGCAGGAGAGGCATTTCCCCCAAGGTGTAGAGTGTTTCAATGATGTTTATAGCCCATCCTGCTTCCTTACTTGCATGAACATGCTATGGTGTCCTGAGGGTTGCATAGCAGCATGTGACCACTGATGTCACCAAGTGCACCTCTACCATGCTCTCAGTAGGGGTCCCACTAACATGGAGTACAGCTAATTTTTCCCCTCAGAGGGACATCCATGCAGATGCTAGATCACCCTCCCCTACTAGCCTCCTTCATTGCCAGTGCAAGTGCAAACTCAGTCTACTGCTGAGCACCCTGAAGCTAGCCATGAAACATGATTTTTGTTTTAAATCTGTGACCTTTTGTTATGATTTAACAGGCAATATTTTCTTCCTAACCAGATTTTTCTGGGGAAGAAAATATAGTTGACTCACAGTTAACAAAGAAGGAAGATAAAAGATTCTGGGGGGTTGACTCAGACCCCTAATGTCAGCATCTATTGCTTGTTTGTTATTGGCAAAAGAATCATTCTGAGGGTATGCTACATGCTTTCAAACAAGTAAGTTGAGAATAATGACCAGCAACACAGCTGGTTGGGAAATTATGAGAATAAACAAAGCTGTTGTGAGCCTGTTGGACTTCAATTTCCTGGCCATCGACTGCTATCCTACTGAATTATTTTCCACCTTCAAGGACTGCTTCTTAGAGCAGCATGTCCAACACAGTACTACGTTTGAGGCCGCACATGACCTTGTTCTTAGCAAAGGGGATGGGGTCACCTCCAGTTTAAAGTCAAGGAACTAAAGGGAGGCAGTGACCACAACTGGGTTTCCTTTTCCCTGGTGGCAGGGAAAACTATTTGAATCTCACCCACCAGGTTCATCATTCCTGCCTTGGTAGCTGGTACATGGCAAAAATTAAACCAGGTTAAGTCCCAAGGGATGGACAGGATAGGGCCAAGGATTGCGGTGGAGCTAAATTTACAATTGGCAGTGCCACTTGCAATAAGCTTAAGGATCTGTCTACACAGGTTTGATGCCAGAGTGCTATAAAGTGACCAGTGTGATCATCATAAGAAGTGGCAAGGTCAGACTCGGGCAACTACAGTGCAACATACCAGAATTCAAAATAGTATCACAGATTGCTGCATGATAAAAGGGATTAACTGCCATTGAACTTGCCTTATTTCCTGTAGTAACTCTGCTGCAAAATTCTGTTGTATTGGGTGGTTTCCAGGTGGGCTTCACTGTACAGGTTGGCATCATAACATCAGTTCTGGACATCATCCTGGAGACCTTTATCAAGGACATGACACTGCAGCACACAACAAGTTTCATAGCAAAGTAAGCCAGTGCACTATATACAAGAAATGTACTTATTTTATTCTTTGGTGACTGGGGGGATGGGGAGACACATCAATTCACTCCTAGACAGTTTGTTTTGGACAATTTTCTCTTGGGGTAAGTCACTCCCCAAACAGTTGACTCTCATGACAGTTGCTTCCCTGACAAATTCATTCCCATGGCAATTGTTTCCCTAGTAAATTTGTTATGTCTGACTTGCAATGCAAGTAAATCAGAGTGCATTTCCTGTTATGAAACAAAAATATTTTCATAAAATAATGGTGAGAAGTCAAAATGTGTTTATTGATATTTAGAATAACAACAATACATATTGTAGGAGTAAATTGTCAGGGAACAAATTTTCCAGGGAACCAACTGCCACAGGAATAAATTGTCAGGGGGAGGACTTGACCCGAGAATGAATTATCTGGAGCGACTTGTCTGGGAGCGAATTGACAGGAGTGAATTGACATGTAGCTGTAACTGGGTACAGTCTAAGTGTCAGAGGAGTTGGTGATTGGCAACTTTGACTTTAAGCTGGGGTTCATAAATTCAGTTTGACTTTGGAATTTGGTGAAATTATTACGGTCCCCAATGCAGTACTTGGCAAGCAATGAAGCAGACTACAAATTACAAATAGAGGGAAAGAGCCTTGAGGTTAGCAATGCATATTAATTCATGTAGCTTACTTTTTGTAAGTGCTGTTAGCATGCATCTACTGTGGACTACTGTTTATGATATGACAGAGTCTGCAAATCCCACTTGGGCCACCATGACCCAATGTGAGCTATGGTAATAGTTACTATTCTTTGCTGACCTCAAGACTTATACCTCCTGTAGTCTCTTCTTTACCTCAATGCTAATTAGTATATTCTCTCTCAGTTCATTAATTTGCAAATTACATAATGATGTCCCCTCCCCAAAAGAAAAACAAGGTATGTATTGAAAACCATAAAACAATAAAATGAAAAGACAGTGACTGTAGGGCATTACATTGTCTGTGACTGGTCTTCTTAAACTGATGTTAATGCTGTGTGTTCTGTGTTCTCAGTGCCGCATCTGATCATATTGAGCTTACTGGTGATGTCAATGTGAAAGGTGTTGTAGGTGCCATCAGGATGAGGAGCTGCACTGCTACTGCTGGGAGTGGTGAGCTCGACTGTGATGGTAGTGCTAGTAGAATGACTCCAGTGATAGTTGCCCACAGGAGATGTATGAGTAGGAATAGTAATAGATGTCATATGTTGCACATATGAGTAATTCAATGAATAGTTAAAGCTGATTTTTGGTAAGATGAATATGAGAAAGGCTGAGACTTTGATATTCTCATGATCTAGCCTTGAGGTAGAACTAGTAGAAGAGGTGAAGGAGGAGTCCCACCAGAAGGTTGTGTCTACACATTCTTGTTGGTTTCATCAAGCTGTCTTTGCTGCTGTACCCTAAGTGTACAAAAATGTTTCTGTTTGATATAGTCTATGTGTTCATGGGAACTGAACACACATTTATGTCTGGGATCCAGTAGTTTTGCCATGCAAAATTGCAAGTCCAAACCATTGTTATCAAACCTGTCTGCAAGCTGTATCAGAAACATGTCTGCCACTTCTTTTAATATGTATTGCATTCTACTGCTGCTACTGCTTCTGCTGCAATGACTCAGATAAGCTAGTGATATTACCAGTATAGCCTCCTACAGTAATGGACACCAGTCCTACTGTATCATCTGTGCAGTGTGCATGCAAGGAGACAGGTAGTGTCACCCTCAGCTGTATTGACACGTAACAAGAAAATGCTGCAAAGAAGTCTCTGTTTTACTCTGCAAATGTAAGTTTTCTTCTTTTCATAAGCAAATATACAGCAGAACCAGCCAAGATGCAATGCAACACCTGACAGTAAATGACATGTCACGAATTACTGAATGACAAAAGGGCTTAATTGCCATTGAATTGCATTGTTTCCTGCAGCATACTGCAGCACTCTGCAGTATTTATTTATTGAGCTGAGGCTCATTTCTAGGTGTGACCCAGGGTTGGGGGAGAAATCAGCTAGGTACTGCATTGCATCCTGTCTGGCTGTGCTGCAACTGCTTATTTGAAAACAACCAGTATTTGTGTTCTTAGACCAACTGCTTAATGTGTTATAAGCTACAATTGTGTGTTTTTAGGGTTACTGCACTGCTAGATTTTCAGTTGGTTTATTGATTATGTGATCACAGTGCAATTCTACTTAACCACTTTCTTAAGTTTGTTTTACCTTATCTGCAGGAGTTTTGTCAAAAGTTAATATAAGTTGTTTTAGTAGATGAAGTTTTGTACTTTTATTTTTCAGTTCTCTTTGATTCATTTATTCTGAGGGTGTTAAGCTGGGGGCAGTGGTACTCTGGGTCTGTTGTAGGCAGATCCCATTACTCTGATTTTGCAGGCAGGTTACAGAGTGTGTGAGATCCTAGTAAATATCACATTCCCCCGCCTTCATTGTTATATGTTTCTTTGTCCAGCTTGCCTAAGGAACTGAGAGCCACACCACTGGATGTTCCATCATAGCCCATTGACAACTCTGTAAACTTTTAAATTATTCTCACTTGAGGCACCTTAGTCAACCCCTTTTTAGCAATCCCAACCTTTGTATTTGAGGCACCCCCTTGTTAGTGAGGCAGTGGAGGAGCCAAGTGGTGGACACTATTGCTGAGCTCATTAAAGGGAACAAGAGGCTTTCTTTTTCAGAATTTCAAACTAAATTTTCTTTTACATCCAAACAGTTCTTCAATTATGCTCAACTCTAACACTGTTTAAAGAATTACTGAGGGCACCTCCTTGGTGAAATAATGTAGGTCCAATTTTTCAGAATTTGGTTTCCCTTTCACTTCAGAATAAACTTATATCTCACCTCTATCAAGAGATTAACCAGCAAGTCCAGAACTATGTTGTTCCAATTGCTTTTTATTGGAAGAACACCCTTATATAGATTGCCTAGATTCCTATTGGCTTAAGATATGGTCAGATGTATACCAATTTATCAAACAAGACCATCTTAGATTACTGCTGTTCAATATATTACATGATCTATATTATTCTCCTTTTAAGTTATTTAAGACAGGCAAATTAGCTTCTCCATGGTTCTACCAAGTCACTTTGACAGTTTTGTTGTCAAAATTCCCACAGCGACAGGCAAAACTTTGACTGTCAAAGTTTCACCTGTCAGAAAATCACTGGAGTTTTTCCACTGTCCTTTCTTCAAAGTTTTGCCAGTATACACTTCTCCAACTTGTGAATTCTATGGTAAAGAAGATGGTACATTGTATCACATGCTGTGGACCTGTCCTAGAGTTAACTATTGTTGGGCCTTGATACAAAGGGGGTTTTACCCTTTTTCAGACACTAACTTTTTTCTGTGGAGATTTGCCTCCTCAGGGATTACAACTCTATTTCATTAATTAAAGAAAAGACATACATGGCATTGATTGCATTAGTCACTAAGTTACTCATCATGAGACATTGGTAATGGGATTGGACTCCTTCATATTCTGAATGGCTGCAAGAATTTCTAAATGTTTTCAATGCAGAACATGCAATTGCTTTTTCTAATCATGTGTGGTGCAAGTTCCAGGCTAGTTGATTTCCACTGTATTCTTATGTCATGAAGAAATCTTCATTATCCTCTTATCCCCTCTTTCTTGTTATGTTAAGTAATCTCTAAGAATCAGCTTTTTTTAAAGCAATAGTTGTGTGCTATTTATCTTATCTTATCTTATCTTATTTTATCTAATCCTAGGTCTCAGCTATTCAGCCAGGGATATAGTGGCTGCATGAGATGGAGTTGGGGGGGGAGGTTGGGGGGAGGGTGGACTGTTTTGTTTTGTTTGAGTATTGCTGTAATATTTTTTATGTTTTCTGTGTTTTGTTGATATCCTGTGGATTATTGTTCTAAGTTGTTATTACTGTTTTAAAAGTGTTTTTCTTTTTTTCCTTTTGGTTGTTGCTGTAAATAAAAAAAATTAATAAAGCAAATTTAATTGCAAAGAGTGTATGAGATCAGTTGTTGTGGTTAGAGTTTCTTGATTACGTTGCAGAGTGGTCACTTTTATTTTGCCTCTGAAGGCAGGTAACATAGTATGTGGCATTACTTTAGAGAACAGTGAAGTGTTAACTGTCAATTTACTGAAGTGACATCATCTAACTGGGGAACAGAATTTTCTCAGAAGAAATTAATGGGTAATAGGGGTCAGCCATTACTATATACTGTATATAGAATAAGTGATAGTAAAGGTTTGTGTGCAAGAAAAAAAGGGAGTGTAACATGGAAAGTAATGCATGGGTGGGTGTATTAAAAATTGTACACACACCTGAGGTGTGGGATGCTACATAGGCCTCAAGGGCAAAGTTTGAAGGGTTTAAAAAAGCATCCCACATTGAGGGTATCTCTAAAGTTTTGAGTTACACTCGCACTCTTTTTTTGTCATAATGACTCATGAAGCATTGTTAGTAAGGCAATTGACTCCATTTTTTGTTGTGGTGATGCTGAGGAACCACTGAACAACTGCTAAGCAGGTCAAAACCTAAGGTACACTTTTGATTACTATGCAGAGAGTCTGTTTATGTTGGCAATGTTTTGATTAATTCATGGCAGCAGTTGTGTACTGTATTTACTTGAACCAAAATGAGCAGGAGTTTGAGTGATAGGAAGTGGTTACAACCATTTGGTTGTAATACAGAATTACAACCTGGTGGTTGTAACATGATTTTAAGAACTGGTTATTGCAGCATTAAAAGGCTGCCTAGTAATTATAAGGTAATTATCCATGAGCTCAAAAGCACATGGTAGTGCTTTTCTGAATTTTAATTTTCTGAGTGGAATGGAATTCTGTGGAATTTAGAAAAATTCCAAATAACTCTACAGAATTCATCAGAGAAGGAATGGCATTCTGCTATTCTGCCATTATTCTTTTTTTCCATGGACCATTTTCTGCATCCATTGCATGAAAATTACATGGAAGCAAGTAGGTACATTTTACAAGAAATTAGCCCACTTGCTTTCTTATGACCATTACACACCTTACTGGGAGTTCATTAGGATGGCTTGATGGCTGGTTGTCTGTTTTTAAATGATGGCTAAATTCTGCCATTTAGATTGACTGCAAATTTTTGAAGTGGGTTTTGTTTTCCATGAAAGCATGAGATACTCCATGTAATAGGTCTTTTTGCTATACATGATTCCTTGGATAGAAATGACACCACATTAGTGTCTTTCAGACAGAATGTCCACACCATGAGACTCCTTAGCAGAAATGTAGCAAAGTTTAAATTCACTGGTGAAGTTCCGGCGAAGTCGGGAAATTTGCCTCTATGGAGCAATTGTGAAGTTTTGCTCCAAGGCTAAAAATTTGCCTAGCTGACTTATTCAGTTTTTTGGCAAAATTTCATTACGAAGTGCAGAATTTCACTCGTGAATGGCGGAATTTCACACATGAATGGCAAAATTTTGCTGTTTGCAGTGAAATTCTGCCATTTGCGGGCAAAATTCTGTACTTTGTGGGTGGAACTTCACAATTCACAGCTGTGAATTGATCCATGAATTGCGCCAAATACACAGATTAATTCACAGAGTGAAGTTTCCCAACTTTGTCCATCTCTATTCTTTAGGTGCCTTACAGTATTGAAGAACTGGTGAGTAATTCAAGAAAGAAAGATCTCTGAAGCTACTGCAGTTTTGTTGAAGCAAACTGACCCCAAATTATGCTCTAAACTTGCTCATTCCTGCATACTTTTACAATAGGCATATGGTTAAAGTATCACATAATTCTTCAGTGTTTGGTATTGCTAGAGTGTGTGCCTTCTAGTCTGATCTAGCAGGCTGTAGTTTCTGTAGAGTGGGTAAGGGAAGAGAGTTCAGGTCTCAATCTGCACACTGCACAGTACAGTACAGCTATAATCCAGAGAAAAACATAGAGTTTAATGTTGTGAAAAGGACTTTATTGCCATTAATTTGTTTCATTATTTTTGCAGTCTTGGTGATTGATAAATTTTGTAATGCTTACTAGATGTCATATTTGTATAGTGTCGTGATGGTGATCAGACTCTCTGTACACAGTCCAGTAATAGCCAGCATATGAGAGCTAAATTAATATTGAGGCTCTGTGAGTATTTAAATGGCATTTATTTTAGTCTAGTGAATGGGAAAAATATTTTAGTGGGTGTTCACTGCAACAAAATAATCCATTTTGTCTGATGTTGTCACTGCATATTAGAAGACAATGACGAGCAGTTCAGGCCATGGGCATGGTCATTAGAGCAATAATATGCATGTGGAGCACATGAGAGTACAGTCAGTGCAGTAGAGTCAAGGGTCTAGTGGCCCCAATGAAAAGACAACAGTAAAGTGGTGACCCTCGTAATACAAAACAAAAGGTTCAACTTGAGTGAGCTGGAGAAACCTAGACGACATCTTGATACCACTGGACAGAGTGACTAGTTAATGACAAAGGGAACAATTACTTGGTCTTTATAGTCCTGTAGGTGAGGACTGGAGGGGCATGAGGAGGATAAAGGAACCAGCAGTGAGGAGTTGCAGTAAGATATCAACACTGGCACCACCATCTTAAGCCCCATGCAAGTGGCAGGTAGCTCTCCAGTTAGCAAAGCGCCACAGTCCATAACTGGGCATTTGTTTCCAAACAAAGAATGATGCATTATAAAATGAGTGCAGCAATCCCATAAACATTATTGGTTAAAAGCAGTCACTTGACTGGTCTTTAATGCATAATAAATGCACAGTTCATTACCAAAGTAAGCTATTCTACTTAGAAACAGCCTTAGTACCTTTAATGAAATCCCTCCCCTCACTTCACTGCTTTAAAAAAGTGTCAGCAGTTGTGTTGTTTTTCAGTGACTGTAGTGAAGTTACTTTTTTTAAGGTAATTGTAAATCACAATGTTCCCACCCTCTTCAATCTTTGTTAAAATATTTTGCCACTAAAAGTAAAATGTTAAAGATGTTCTTTAAGTGACCACCCAATGGCACATTGTAAGCATTTCATGCTCCCACACTAGCAATCTGGTTAATGAGCAGACTTGGGGTGTTCAGGTTGGGAGGCTGAGGCTGGAGAGGTGCTGGCATCTGGCAGCATTCCCAACTGGGGAGGGAGACATGTTGACTCCTCCACCATAGCAACCCATGTAGTGGTCTGAGGGAGCTTGTCTCTTACACAGGGATATGGATATGCTTGTGTGTAGGCACATCATTAGGGCTACTGCAATGTGTCACAGCAGAGGGAGGGAAGAAAAGGTGGCAGAAAAAGCACTACCATCCCCTGACCCACCACAGGCCCCACACCACTGATTGGACCCATTCCAGACAGCTGAGAATGGGCACCGGTTGGGGGGAGGATGGACTCCCCCACTGGCCCTGCCATGAGGAGAATCTGTGGGGGATGCTCCAGAGCTGGTATGACCCAAAGAAGGTATATGATGGGGCTGGATGGGTCTGGAGTGATGGAGGCCTGAGGCCTGTAGAGAGTATAAAATACTGATAAGAAAGAAAAACTTGTTTAAATCAGATTTTGAGTTAGAGGTTTTATTACAATGATGGCAACTGTATACTCCTCCATAGTGTAGGTTTTCAACTATTGTCATGCTCTTCCTTTCTCACATGGGCAGTGCATCATATATTTCTGCACCACTGTAAACTCCAGTTATGCCACATACAGTAGCACTGTCACTATATCTTTGCCATAGCTGAACCACTGCTATGGTTATTACTCTCCCTACCAATGTCACAAGCCAAATACCATAATCTAACCTGACTCACATTGCGGGGGTCTACTGATGTTTTGCAAGCCAGACTCCGGTTCAGCCACAGTTCAAACCAAAAAAGTCATATCTATTTATTTTACTTATTCATTGAAAGAATTAGAGATTACCTTTGAGCACAAGTGCTCATTTAAAAAGGTTCCATATCAACTACATGGTCATGAAAAAAACATTTCAAGCACAATAAGCAGTTCCAGAGGAAATGCAGTCAAGTCAGCTAGAAGCACTGAAGACAGAACAATTACAAACAGTTTTGAAAAAAAAAATCCACGCAGACCGTTGTATAAAAAGTCACAGGTTATGTACAAAAAGAAACCGAATAAACTGTTTAATGGTTACAGTTACATTGAACTGTAAAGGCACACCACAAAGATCTCTTAAACTGATTAAACTTGGGGAGATTCAGCAGTGTACCAGGCAGTTCATTTAACTAGTTAGCGGCCCTGACAGCAAACAACCGCTTGCCCAGCTGACTATGCCAGAAAGGAGGCTTAAGGGCATTACAGGCATGTTCCTGGTGTTGTATTGGTTGGAGACAGTGCAGAAGCAATTTGTTAAAGCAGGGGATGTTAGGCCCAAGAGCACCTTTTTGACTAGCAAACAAGTCTGGAGCTTTTGTCTTTTGAGTAGATGTCGCCAGTTAATGAGTGTGTACAGGATACAACTATGAGTGCAGTTACTGTATCTGCACCAAGTACAAAGCAACACACCTTATTACAAATCAGTTTTACTATTTTTAGCACCATGTCACAGGCAGCTGTATAGACAGGGAGCTCATAATCTGTAAGTGACAGAATGGAGTTGGCCACAATGCATCTAGCATCCCCAGTGAGATTGTTCCAGTTACATTACAGGGCACCCAGTCTTCTCTTAACTATGCCCACCAGATTGTCAATGTGGGGGGTGGGAGGCAAGGGACACAGTGTCATCCAGACTATTTGAAGGTCTCCACCCGTTTAAGGTTTTGTTCTTCGGCTGTTTCAGATGACAAAGAGTGGATCTTTCCTTTTCTGTGGGAGGAGAAATTGTTTAATTTTATATTAATTAAGCCCTTGGGAGGCTAAAGAAGAGTATGGTCTTTGTTTGTTGTAATTGAGAAACAGTTTTAGATTGATGAATTAGCTTTCTAGTGACCTAAAGTTACTTTGGAGAGTGATAGTAGGGTTGTCAAGGTCAGGACCACACCATCAGCATAGTGGAGTATGTAGGCTGTCTGAGAGGCATTGGGCAGTTGATTTATGTAGAGGCCAGATAGAAGGTGGCCCAAAATGGGGCCTTGGGGGACACCAGTAGACAGTCCCCTACTGTTGGACAAGGATTTATCTATCTTCATATACTGGGGGTGATTGATGAGATAGCTGTGCAACCAGTCAACTGTGTTCTGTGACAAACCCAGACCATGAAGTTTGTGAAGTAGGACTTTATGGTTGACCAGGTCAAAGACTTTTACTAAGCAATATATATATATATATATATATATATATACACATATATAATTATAAAATGGATCTCAGGTTTTCTGCATCCTGATTGGCCGACTGGCACCTCTGGCCATGTCCTTATCACAGTATAGTGTGCCAACCAGCAGAATTCCACTTCTCAGGGACCTCTGAGTAGCACTGAAAAAAGTGAAATATTTTAGAGATGGGGTGAAAAAGTTTTTCTACTGCCAGGGCAAGAAGTTTCATATCAATTGAATCAGTCCCAAAGCTAGTTTTGCCAAGTACTCTACTGATATATTTTGAGGTCTCTTTGATTGACAGAGCCTTAAAGTAGAAACTAGGGTACCCTGGTTCAGACCCCACTATCTCAGAGGCTTCAATACCTGCTTCCCTGAACGGGTTCTGGCAGACTCAGTGGGAATAACAGAACCAAGGTCAGTAAAAGCTGTGTTGAAGTAATTGACAATTTTGGTGGGACCAAGAACCTCTCAAACCTCCACCTTCTACCATGAGCATGTGCACAAAGTGCTAGTTGGGGGCTGTTCAGGTGTGGTTGGGGAAGACCATTAACACAATTACATTTCCTGAGATCTACTTTACCAAGAGAATAGATATCCACAAAATAGCTTCATTTTTTTATTTTTATTTTAACATGAATCTCTATAGTTATTCAACTATTTATTGTTTACCCATCTTATAAGTGCAATAATCCATGCCCTATTCTGCATTATATCTTGCCTCTTACACAAGCCCTGCCACGACTGTGACTAAGAATGTGGCTCATACCCAGTCAAAAGGGATATCCTTTCAGTGTGTCCTCCCTAAGTGCAGCCAGCTATCACACAAGCCACTTCCAGCTTTACCAAATATCACCTCAGCCACACTGCAGCTAGGGATCTGAATGCTGACGAACCACAAATGCTTGCAGTTGATATGCTGCCATACTCATTTGTTGGGAGAAACATTGTGAGTACAGAATTCCTGAAAACTGTTTGAGGCCTGTAATTTGCATGGTTAAAACATACGAAACTTGGACATATATGAATGCATACGTGTCAGGAATGGCATAGCAAACTGCAAGTAGATGATGGGAGTAAGGAACACATACATGTGAGAATGCTTTGCAAATATTTCTAGCTGTATTTTGGTGTAGTGCTGCCTCAGCAAGCACCTGATATCAGTGAAATAATTTTCTTACAGTATCACAGTGTTTCTGGTTTAACATGACTGAAAGAAAGAAGTTGAACAACACTCACCAACAGCAATTTGACAGGTTTCCATCCTCCCATCAGTGATGACTCTCCCAAGTGTGTCCAACATGTGGGGTTCCCATTGTTGGACATTGTCCTGATGATGCTTTAGCTGCTCAACAGTCCAGACATCTTTCTCTTCACCACCACTCACCAAAGTTCTAATCATATCCCATATATTCTTCCATTCAGTGAATGGCAGCCTTTCACCCCAAAAAGCAGTGTAGAATCTGTGGTCACTTCTGTGATGATAATGCTGGTCTCCTGTGATGTGAAGGGTGCAGATGGAAGATTCCTAGTGCTGCCATGAATGTACTGTGCAACAGCCATCTCAAAAATATCAAATTATTGGGAAATACTCTAATCTCCAGCAGTCTAGCTTAGAGGTTATAGTAATGAGCTGTGAAAGAGCTTGTTACATCCAGCAGACATGGGCTTGATTCCTTCAACCTCCACTTGCATACTGTGTAACTCTCAGCAAGTCACTTAACCTCCACAGTGCTCCTGGCTGACCCTAAAAAGAGGCCTTGGGCCTAGTGACCTTACCTAATAACCAAAGATGTTAAAAAGTTCACTTAACATACTACCAGCCCGTTTAGCTAAGGTCCTTCCTAGTCTAATCCACCGAGATCAGGTGGGGTTCATGAACGGTAGATTGGCATCAGACCATTTCCGTAAACTATCTCATATTTTCTCAGCATCTAAGGATAGCAAAGCCCCATGTGGACTGATGTCTGTCGATGTTGAGAAAGCATTTGAAAGAGTAGATTGGAGGTTTCTGTCCCTGACTATGGAGGAATTTGGCTTCCCTCCTTTATTCATTAACTGGGTGTTTGCTTTATATAGATCCCTGACCACAAAAATATACTGCAATGGAGTATTTTCAGCAAACTTACCATTATTATCGGGCACCAAGCAGGGATGTCATTTATCCCCCCTGTTGTTCAACTTATACCTAGAACCCCTGTTATGTAAGATTAGGCAGGATCCCAGGATTATAGGGATAAAAATTGGGGCGCAGGAATTTAAGATCTCAGCATTTGTGGATGACATCCTATTCCATATTAGCCACCCCCGAGACTCAGCACCGGCGGTTCTAGAAACCATTGCAAGTTATGGCAAGTTATCTAACTACAAAATTAACATAGGGAAAACCCAAATATTCCCCCTTAATATGAAACTTTTCAAGTCTGATATCTCGGAAATGGGTATACAGAGGGCCCCACTCGTCCTGAAATATCTCGGTATTGTTTTGGCAAGATCATAGGCCAAAATGGTGAGACTTAATTTGGATGCCCTTAAGGTAACTATAAAACAGACCTGGACAGACGGGGCAGACTTCCGCTCTCTCTCTGGGGAAGGATAAACATAATCAAGATGAATGTTCTGCCGAGGATTTTTTATCCCTTAAATATGCTCAACGTTTGGTTACCTCTAAAATGGCACAAAGCACTACACTCAACTATCTCGGAGTTTATCTGGGAAAGGAAACCTCCTCGTAGAGCTTATCACAAACTTGCTGCCCAGGGAGAGAGCTGCTTTAAGGTTGCCACACTTAGGGTTATATCACTGGGCAAGTAGTCTTTGTAAGTATTTACATTGGCTCCTGCTCCCTAGGGACTTGGAACTGCTGCCGTATGTACCATCCTGGATCGAACTGGAAAAAGAGTTGATAAAGCGGGTGGGAGTTGACCTGAAAGCTCTCCTTTATTCCCCGTTAAGGAATCTCCCTTCTAGACTAGCAGCCACCCCAATTAAAGATTCCTTACGCACACACATACAGTTATGTGCTTCCCTCCGCTATTCTTTGGGTGCAGATAAATACCAGCCAATATGTCATAATCCCAACCTGAGGATTGGGGGGAAAACGGTAAGCAAATCCTGGCTTCCCTTCTTGAAAGGATTGAAGATTGCAGACATTATGCAAGGGGACAGGTGTCTCACAGTGACAGAAATTCTAGCAAAGTATAACGTAGACCCTAACCAAACCTTGAAAATATACCAACTCAAACACTTGTTAGACAAAGTCAAGAGCAATTTAAGGGAGAAGAAGGTTAATGAGGAATGGTTGAATCCCTGGCCCATACGGCCTGGGAGCCGCACGCGGTTTCCAAGGTCTATAAGGCATTGTTTGACCAAGTTTATACGGGCATCGACAATAAACCTAGATTCTGGGTGAGTAGTTTTGGGGACCAAGGAAGGAACTGGGATATTATATGGTGGCATACGTACCAGTATATCACCCAGGACAGATTACGCATCATGCAATACCACTTTTTAAACAACTTGTCTGGACTCCTTCCAAATTGCACAAAGTTGGACATAGATCTGACCAGTCATGCTTCCATTGTCTGCAGGCTGATGGAGACCTGTTTCACATTTTCTGGGATTGCCCACTGGTAAGAGGGCTGTGGGACCAAATTAAACACAAGGCGGATCCCCTACTGGGCATCGAGCATTACTTTACCCCGGAAATTTGCCTGATAGGTGATTATACTGGTATCGCTGTTAAAGCCCGAAGATATTACATGGCCTTGATATCATCTTTGGTCAAGAAAGTAGTGTTAAAACATTGGCTGGATAATACTTCACCCAATTATGTAGAATGGTTACAAGAATTACTTTTCAATTTAAATATGGAAAAATTCGTCGGGGCCTTGAGAAGGGGTAGCCTTGTGAAATGTGAGCGGGTATGGAGTCCCTTCCAAGCGCTCTACTTGCTCCAGTCTTAGTCGACCATTGTAAGACTAGTTGATCCTGGCACGTACGCTGATGAGCAGATCCATCTTAACTCTCATAGGATTAGAGCGGGGGGGGGGAGTAAGAGGGCAGGCAAAGGTATCCAAACAGAGGTGGGGTTTATATTGTTAAAAATGTTTTGCTTAATCTGTGATGGATGGTCCATTGTAAGTGGCACCGCAAGGTTACAGGTTACCATTTGTATAATGTGGTTATTGTCTTTGTGCCATCATTACTTCAATAAACTTGAATTAAAAAAAAAAGTTCACTTAACTGTCTCACACTCTCTCTTCCTCTCTCTATCATACTCATGAAATGAAATTATGAGTAAATGTGTCTCAACCTGTTGATACACTCTTATACTGTGGTTTACATAGATGACCCATTCATAATTGCAGAATGTTATTCTGTCACTTTTAGTTTTTGTCATTAAAAAGGACATGTACAATAATCCACAATTCATACATTTATTCCACAGTTCAGTGAGACACTGAACTGTGGAATGAATGTATGAATTGTGGATTAATATATTAAACTGTGGGGAAAAAAGTCTGCAGAACTGATCACTGAACTGTGGAATAATTACATGTATTGCAGAATAATTAATTAAACTGCAGAATAAAATTCCTCAGAGCTGTCATTCCACAGTTCATGTGTATTATTCTGCAGTTCAGCCAAAAAAATGCCTTGGAACAGGGTGAAAATCCCCCAAACACATTCAGAAGATTCCAGTCTCACCAGTGGTGGAAGTTTGGAAAATTTACTAAATTTCCAAAATTTCACAAAAGTTCCTTGAAAGTGGCATTCACAACTTTTGCCCAACTCTAATAGCTGTAAATCAAAATAAGTATATGCAATAAGAAAAAGCCTCACTGTATTCTAATGTTGTATTTTCACATATTTTATAAAAGGCATCACTAGCATGTAATGCAGAATGGTATGTACTGTGGGTGGAGGTGGCACAAGCCAAGGGTGATGTTTTCAGACAGTTGTTCCTTTTAAAATACACATGTAATATTTTCCCTAAATATTCAGAAGTCTATATAACAGTCGTGACATGGCTGCCAGTCCCGAAGCTAATGCCTCTCTCTGGGTTTAATATTATTCTGGTTACAGAGTGATGCAGTATTCTGTAAAATTATACATTTATAGGCCTAATGCCTGTACTTATTCTGTACAACTGTGTGGAATCAAACTCTGAATGTTCCCTTGTAAACAGATTGTTTGCTGTAATAGTATAATCTTGCCACACTCTGCTAAAGGCTGGTTACTATACAACACATACCCTACTTCTCTTGCTAATCCAGTTGTCTCAAGGCTGATAAGCATCAGGAGCTTAGTGTTTCCTTGTATTTTCCTTTGGTTATTTAACAGTGCAGAATGAGATCTCCTGCGGCACAGAAACTTGGCTTTGTCACCAGTGCCCTTTTTTGGTTAACCTTTGCTTCAGTGCTTTTGTTCTGAGGTTCCCCTCTTTTTAGCTTCTTTTCTTATTTTGGGGCCCACCATGACCCAAACTCTTAAAATCCCATAAGACTGGTTTGATTTTTCCCTGGGGTGAGATATAGATAAGGGACATCGATGAGAGACCCTTTGGCTCCATTAATTCCTGCTTAAAGCAAAACTAGCCTAAATTTCATGATGCTTTGCATATATATTCCGTGATGCTTTGCATTATGGGTGCACTGTATGTGTAATGTTGTATTTCTTCTAAAATAAAATTATGTTGTTAGCACTGCTGTCTTGGCCTCCACTATCAAATAAATAGTGTAGAATAACCACAGTCTATGTTACTGAAAAAAAAAATACTTTTAACTCACAATTATGAAGAGTCATAGTGATAGTGACTTGAAGTTGCTGCCTGCTCCATGGTTCCTGCAACACTGGCTAGGGGTGTCCTTCCATCCCAGTCTTGTGGACAGCATCCCATACTCACATTTCTTATATGGCAAGAGGAACTGTAACACAGAAACAGTGTGTCAGTACAAGAAATAATTAATGTAACAAAAAGTTTTAATCAGAGGAGAATACCAAGAAGAAACCCTGAGGGAGTCCCATTGCCAGAATAGATATAATAAACAGAAAGGAGACCCTACTGAGTTGGCATAAGGTAGAACTGAATAGGCTGTTGTTTTCCATCAAATATATCAGCAACTCCAGGGAGCTAAAATATATCATTCAAAAGCACTGGTGTGTCATACAAGCAAATAAATCCATACATGGCAGGTTTCAGAACAAACCATTAATCTCAGACAAGGTAGAAAAAGTTTTCTTGAAAGGCAGTTTGCCTAGGAGCCTTGTGATACCGTGGAATAGCAGCAGCAGTGAATTGTTTCCATTTACTATAGCATGCATTTTTCCAAGATGTAATCTCTGTAAAAGAAAGCAAGTCTTCTAACGGGCAAAAAGACCCTAAATCTTACACATAGGCTCTGAAGCAAGAAATGGAATTCTTGAGCTATTGCAATATTTCGTGCACGCTTTTCCTGTCAATGCACTTACAAGAATGTCACTTACAAGGATGTCTTTTGATGGGTGGGCCACTCAACGGCTTGCATAATGTCCCTGTGTTGGATACAACGAAAGTGATTATTTGCAAAAAAACTGATATCTTTAAGCTGTTATCTGAAGAAACTTAAAACTAATATAGGATGACTTTTGATATAAAAAAAGTGCATGGTAGCTGCACCAGAAACACACAGGATAATACATTGTATCAAATATAAATCTACTGAAAAAACAAACTATAGAGCCTTCATTTTTTACAGACTAGACGGCTGAAGAACAGCAATGTAATGTACTAGGCTGTCTTAAAAAATGTTTTGGTGAAAGGTGTTTTTGTGGTCTGAAAATTGTAATATATTTGAAATCCACATTCATTTGTGTATAACCTGTGGTTTCATTTTTTTATACAGTAACTCCTATTCCACCATTTTCCTGAAGAAGTGGCCTCACCATGAAATATAGAAACATTTTGGTGGTGGATAAATGAATTGACAAGAACCGATTTAATTACGTACAAGTTTAGCTTTTCCTTATTCACTTGATGCCGGGTCCTGCTTTTATATGTATTTACATGTCGACTGGAAAAGACACACTAAGTCGCACCTCATTTCCACACAAGACGGGGGGGAGGGTTAAAAAGGGAGAACAGACAATAGAAAGTGGCAAATATAAATATAGGTATGGGTAAATGGAACAAAATACAAATCATACAAAAATTACTAAAGTAATATTTGTACACTGAATTTACTCAGGATAGTACAGCTGAGATACAGTATCTTGTTTTTGTGTGTGTTGGGGGGGGTTGCTTTTGCATGTTTTAATTTATAATTACCCAGATATCACAGTTTTAGCTGTGATATATCTCATTTTTTGTGCAGTTCTACTTTCACCTGTTTTTAAGCTCTAGGCACACAGAAATCCCAGTCCAGGTGAGTTGCACTATCTTTCTTTTTCAAAGGGGTTCTGCTTATGACCATTTTAACAATACCCAGGATAGCCCAGCTCAGAAGCAACATCTCATTTACATTGAGGTACTGAATTTACCCATATTATGCAGTATTTACCAGGGTTGGCTCAGCCCACCAACAGTGTTACAGTAACAGTATATCTAAAAGTGTACAGTTCCAAAGGTATTACCAAGTACTCACAGAGCTGTTAAAATAGAGTCAGGAACTCAATATGTTGTTGTGGAGTGCAACTTTATTCAAATCATAACACTCCAAATGTAAACAAAAATTACAGCAGATGTACAACAGACTCCAATAGTATGATGCTCTCAAGGTGAAAAATCCCCCAAACCACTCCTTCCCTGCTATGCCTTAACCACAGTGCTTTGACTCCGAGTCTTTGTTCATGGCCACTAAATATAAATAAAGCTTTGTTCCACAACAGCTTATTGGATTCCGGACTCTATTTCCAACAGCTCCTGTAAGTGCTTGATAATACCTTTGGTACTGATCATTTGTCTTGTGGGGCTGGCTGCCCTGTCCTACTAGAGCACCAACCTAGCACCAGTGAAATGCAGCTCTGAGCAATTCAGAGAAGTATATCAAAGTGTAATTATGTTGTCTTGTGCACATGCAGGCAACATTTTGTGGCAGTAGTTTATTAGTTGGAGAAATGCAGAGGTGTGTCAGTTTTGGCGAATGCAGGACATGCTTTAGAAGGTGTGTCCCTCATTCACCAATTAGCAAGCACGCTAGCAGTGACATGAGTGTTTTGCAGTGCCACCAACTTGAAAAGATTTTACCGCTGCAATCAGAGCCAGGCTCATCATGCAGCGGCATCAATGACCTGCCTCCACTACATGCCTTGCCTGGCGTAACATTTCAATAAACGTGGCAGCGGCTCCACCGTCCACCTCTTGCAATCCCTTTAAAGCTGACTTTGGGGTGCCCAGTCCCCCTGTCGGTGTGTGTAAACCTCCCCAAAGATTTTGTGGCACACTGGCAGCCACCCCAGTGTGCCTCCCTGTGTTCAGAAATACAATGGGTGGGCATTTTCCTGCCCCCACCCACCCCCATTGTGAGCCACACTGGGAGCCCACCTCAGTGTGGCAAACATCAAGCCCCCAAAGTCATGGGGCACACTGAGAGCCCAGCCCAGTGTCCCCAACATTGTTTCATTTACCTGTAAAGAAAGAAAACGGTCCGTGTTGTTTTTTTGATTTTTTTTTTAACCTGGAACAAAGAAAACTGGCCCTCGCTGTCGGTAGGACCCCCTCCCCCCAACCCGTACCCAACCTTTGTGCATCCCACCTCCCCACACCCCCCACACCCCATACTTACCTCCAGAGGTCCAGCACCATGATCTCAGTGGAGCGAGAACACATCTGCACTCTTCAAACTGACCGCAAACTGAAGAAATGCCAATAAGCTGTATAATGGCATCAATGGGGGAGGTTTCAACTTAGGTGGATATCTTGGGCATTTTTTTTTTACTTTTGACTCCAAATTTTCAACATGGGATTCTTGGGACATCACCTCATGAAATCAGTCACTATCATTTCATTATTTGGCTCCGAAAGGTGACTTTGTGGTCACTACATGGAATCACCTTTCTGGACTGATTAATGAAATGACACGGCAACTGTTCATGAGGTGGACTCTCAAAAAGCCTATGTTGCAAATTTGGTAAAAAAAGTTCCAAAAAATGACTGTTATGCACGTGAGTTGCGCAGTTTCCACGCACACTCGTAACTTCGAGAATTTTTAATATTTTCACTTCAGATTTTTAACATTGTCATTTTTTCACACCTCCTTATGAACAGTACAGCTGTCATTTTTCATATCCTGCCCAAAATGTGTTTTCACACATCTGGTGCACAATGGCGCAGTCGCTGTTGGAAATCAACATTTGGGACAGATTAAGAAAATCACAGTGTCACTGTTCATGAGTAGAGGTCCCAAAATGCCTGTGTTGAAAAATTGGTGAAAATATTCCAAAAATGACTGTGTTACGAGTGTGCATTGCGCAGTTTCCACACATGCTCATAACTATGAGATTTTTTATTATTTTCAGTCCAGAGTTTCAACATTGCCATTTCTTCACACCACCTTATCAATGGTACAGCTATCATTTTTCATATCCTACCTGAAATGTGTTTTCATATATCTGACACAGAATGGCACGGTCACTGTGGAAAATCAACATTCAGGACACATTAACAAAATCACAGTGCAACTGTACATCAGTGGAAGTCCCAAAATGCCTATGTCAAAAATTTGGTTAAAAAAATCCCCAAAATAATTGCGTTATGGGCATCCGTTCCCAAGTTTCTACGCACGCTCGTGACTTCACCAATTTTCCATATTTTCCCTCCAGATTTTCAGCATTACCATTTTATTACACCTCCTCATTAACAGTACAGCTGTAATTTTTCACATCCTGCCTGAAATGTGTTTTCGCACCTGTGGCGCCAAATAGTGCAGTCACTGTGCAAAATCACCTTTCGGCTAATGAACTGATCATGCCACTGTTCATGAGGTGGGGTCACAAAAAGCCCATGTTAAAAATTTGGAGTGAAAATATCCAATAAATGCCTGGGGCATTAGGGTTTCCAACTGTAACGCTCCGCCCTGTAGAGACTGACAGGCGTCAGGGGTGTGACTTGGGATTTTCGGCTGTAATGCTCATGCCATTCCACCCTCAGCCTGCAGCCACTGACAGGCATCAAGGTGTGCCTTGGACTCTTCGGCCCCAAAGTTCATCCCATTCATCTATAGTGCACCCATCTCAACATATTTCCCTATGGAATGGGGTGAGCATAAGGCCCAAAGGTCCCAAGACACACCGCAACACTTGTCGGTGTCTGCAGGGTAGGTGAGGTGAAATGATGTGAGCGTTATGGCCTTCAACCCAAAGGCACAACCCAGTGCCTGTCAGTCTCTGCAGGGTGGGGGTGGGGTTGGTGTCAGTTCAATACGTGACTGCCTTTCCTATTATGCATCTCTCGAACTTCTGCAGTACCAATGCCAATGCCAGCAAGACAACATTCTGCATTGACAAATGCTTGTTTCTAATCTGTGATGATTGCGAAAGAATCAGATTTTCTGTCTCTTCTACTTTAACTGCAGGCAGCATATGTGGTAGTATGGGGTATAGCAAAACTGCAGATATTGTTTACCCAGAATCTAAACAGCAACTTAATTTGGTACTTAACAAATGGAAATTCTATTGAGATTATATATAATGGCACTGATTAGAAATGATTATGTCCTACAAAGTAGTTATACGCCTTTGCACATACTACAGAGACAGTATACTTACAACTTTTACATTAACATGCTTACAAGTTATACAGATAAAGATGTAGGTATATAATATTACTTTATTAGCATACACTTACCCTACAGAACATACTGCATGCATAATATGGTTCTGTGAGCAATACACCATATATCTCCCTGTTAATGTATATACATGCTTTGTTCATGACCTAGGGGTTCTGCAACTGAGAGCCATTTACCTTTATCGTCTTCTCATCGTGGTCCTTTTTTTATCTGTTTTCTTTCAGCTCTTTGGGCCAGTTCAATAAAGAAAATATGCCCACATATTTATTCCTGTGAATCTGCTGGTGGATTTTGTTGGACAAGTGTGGTCCAGCTGGCTGGGCTATGCTGATGTAATGCCCTCAGGCTAGCCAACACTGCAAACAACTAGCCTTCAGTGTCTTCCTTAACTGAAGTAAACTTTAATTTCTTTCTAACTGAAGACTTTCTTTTTGAAGTTACAAGGATGTTTCTTGAGGAATGCCAAGCAGAACAACCACCTAAAAAGAAAGAAAAAAATGCAAATAATACTAAAACTGTGAGTAGACAAATCAACTTATCAAATAGAAGACAAGGTCCATGAAATAAGCACCAAACAGAGCACGCTGAAGGTCACAAATAGGGTAGTCAACTTTAGATGAGGCAAAAACCAGCTACTAAACCACACCCTTTTCTCTGCCCCAAGCTCCACCCCTTTTCATGACTGATCGTGCAATGGTCCGCCTCCAAAGCCATTTGTTATGTCAGTGAAGACTTTAATGGAGAATAAAGACAATACTTAGAGCATCAGTTCATCAAAAATGTTAACAATCTATAACTGATACATTTATTTCTATACTAACATACTAAATTGCCAGCAGAATAGGCCTAACAGTCTTTCGTGTCTGCTTCTTTGGTCAGCCCTCACCCTGGGAGCTGACCTTGCTGCCCCCCTTGCCCTCTCTGGCTTCTCCTTTCCCAGTTCCAGATATCTTGCTGCACTGGATTTTGCTTCCAGAACTCTTCACCTGTACCTGTCCCACCCCCCTCTTGAACCCCTCCCCCGTCTCTGCCTCCACCAGCCACCAGCCCCCTGGGCAGCGCATTCCATGGCTCCACCACCCTCTCAGTAAAATAGCACCTCCTCCTTTCTCCCCTGAATCTCCCCCTCCAGCTTCCACCCATGCCTTCTAGTTGCCACCCTCCTTCCTTCAAAGCACCCTGACTGCTCCTCCCCTATTTACCTCCTTCATGTACCTGAAGACCTCTATCATGCCCCCCCAGTCCCTTCTCTCTTCCAATGTGTACATATTTAGCACTTCGAGCCTCTCCCCAAAGGTCCTGTCCCCTAAGCCCCAAATCATTTTGGTTGTCCTCCTCTGGACCCTCTCCAGGGGTTCAATGTCTCTCTTTAAGTGTGGCCTCCAAAACTGCACACAGTACTCAAGGTGTGGCTTCACCAAGCAGTTATACAGAGGGAGTATCACTTCCCTCCTTCTGGAGGAGATGCCCTTAGTGATGCATCCCAGCATCCTTTTGGCCTTGGCTGCTGCCCTCCTACAAGTCTCCGAGTTGTTCATCTTGACATCCACCACCACCCCCAAGCCCCTCTCAGCCATCGAGACTTGTAACATCCCCCCCCCATATGCTTCCTATTTATGTATTTATTTATTGAAATTGTTTTACCAGGTAAACATACAGAGATAAAGTAAATCTCATTTACAGATGTGATCTAGGGAGGGTGAACAAGAGAAACACTGTAAATAGTATACAAAATATGAAGATATATAATAAATTGTTTCCTGTAATGTGTGTGTGTGTGTGTGTGTGTGTGTGTATACATATATATATATATATATATCCCTTTCATGTACACAATAGTATTTAAATGATAAAAAAAAGAAGTGACTGTACCTTTTTCTTCAAAAAAATAATTTAAAACATTCATATATGCTTTAATTCTGGTAAATATGGAAATGATTACTAGTAAATGAAAGTGGAAGATAACTGAATCTTTTTCTGTTACAGAAGGTGGGGTCAGACTTTTTGCAAAGGTTTGCTGTGGTGCTGCTTTAACATGCAGAGTGGAAAAGATTAGGTCGAGAAACTGCTAGTGGTCTTAACAGCCATACTTTACACATCCCAGGCTGACTGCTTTTACACTGAAAGTGCTATATTAGCAACAGAACTTGTATGCCAATTGGACATGCAGCTAAAACCATAAATGATTTGACAAAATCTGTTTTAAGAGTATGCGAGCACTTCAAATGGCTCAATAACCTGCCTATCTCTGAGCAAAACCAGATAACTGGATAGGGACCCTGAAAACTGGATTACTAGAGGAAAAACCTGCCAGGTGGCAATCCTAGCCACAAAAGTATTTTTCAGACAGGCTTCATGAGAAAAACACACAGACTGATCTGAAAATCATGACAGAATCAGATCTTCATTTATTTCAAGACTTTCATCAAAAGGTGCTTCAAGAGTTTTCTGCTGTGTAAGAAACATCACAGAAACAAGTATACTGTTTCAGGCTATCTCTCTGTACAAGAAGGGATAAATAGACACTTAAATAGTGTCAGTATTGGATATAACTTTAGCACAGTTATTAGAACTGCCTTCAAAAAATGCTAACAATGTGTTTAACTCAGTAATAAAATCTTACTGAAAAACAGGCAAGAACAAGACTGTCCATCATCCGTGGGTCATAGCCACATATTTAGAGCTCCAAATGTCCCTTCCGCCCCCTTCCCCCCAACATAGGTACAGGACTTGTTCATAAAGTCTGGATAAACATATAGTTACACCTTGCTAGGACAGGGTGGGGAGGGAGTTTGTTAATTTCAGCATTCAAACAGATGAGCACAACATTGAATTTGTCTCTTTTACTCCCTTAATGAAGAGATGAAAAATCACAAAGCTGCCACTGACTGAAACCACAATGCAAACTGCAGCTTCACGTTCACACAGCCAAACGACTCTCACTGTCCCATTGTATCATTAAAGAAGTACACATTGCTAAATATCGCCCTGAAGCAGACCACTTTACTTGCACCCCTCCCAAAGAACCCATGATCCTGCGCTCCCTCAAGAAAGGCTGTGGTACACCAACTCACCAACAGAGGTTAACTATTTGGGTAAAATGATACCTCATATATCAAAAGAAGCCAAGTTATCAAAAATTTACACAAACCATGCCATTCACTCTACTACCATCTACCTCCTATCCAAAGTGAGGCTTGCATCCAGACAGCTCATGATAGTTACAGGACACCAAGCTGAAGCCAGCATAAAAAAGTATTGTTCTGCTTCCCTCACTGATCACCAGCAATGGAATGCAGCCCTTGGTGTTTTTTTTTCAATGCAACCTGCAACACCTCCAGCAGTTTCTCAATACAAACTGCCACACCTCCTTCAGTGTTCTCCAAAACTCCCAGATCAGCTTGAACTGCCCCATCTCCAACTTCAGTGGAAAACACTGTAGCCCAAAAGAAACAATCCTCCACAGCAAATCAATACAGGAGCCCTAGAACCAGTATCAGCTCACACAGCTCTGCCTCAGACTATGGATCTGAGCAAACCCGATTCTGCAGTTCTGCACCTTCTACCAATCTGGATCACATTCAGCTATGGGTAACGGCACCAAGTAACAGCCCTTTCTTTCTGCCTCATTTCATTAACCAAGGCACAGTGCAGTTCATCAATTACAGCATCAGCAAACAATAATATTTCCTGCACTGCATTCTAAGTAAAATCAGCATTCTCCGTTTAAAAAAGTCAATATCTGCAGCATTTTCTGTTAAATAAAGCTGTTTAAACTACTGAGTTCTGCACTATTTTGAACTGTTGAACTCTGCACTGTTTTGAAGTGCTTCTAAGTTTTGAACTGTATAAAAAAAGTTATCATTCTGAAGCTTAACTACAAAAAGTGAACTACTTAAATGAAAAGTGGAATCATTAAATTCCATATTACAGGAAATAAATAATCAAACACATTGCAACAAAAAAGGACTAAAAGGACTATTTTTTCTTCCCTTCCCCAAAGTGTAAGAATACCTAATTTCTTCTATATTTGAATCATAAAAATTTTTTGTCTTTTCTTTATACTTTTTCAGCTGAAACCCCATTGCACAAGGGCAAATAACACTCCTGGGTGTGCATTATGGTAGATCACCACACTCCCCAGGTGGCTGAAGGCACTCGGCCTGCAGACTTATACCTCACACTGCACCCAGGTAGAGATGCAGCGAATTTAAATTCCACCGGCGAAGTGAATGCGAAGTGGGCACTTTGTGTTGCCACTCCGCTATGCAGAGTGGGCAATGCGAAGTGCTCACTCCGCCTTGTCATTACCACTTCGCATTAAGGCAGAATGGCAATGCGAATCAAGGCAAAATCATTGTTTTTAATGGACTTCCTCAGTGGGATTCTAAGTGATCCACTTGGTGTTTCAGATTTGGAAGCTCCCCCACACACATCACATGGCTTACAGTACTGTAAGTCACATGCTCTTTAGCTAGGCAGGAAGGAGTGAGTCATACAAGCATTCACTTTTACTTTTTCCTGTGCAGATGGAGAGAGAAGAGTGTGTTTTGTGACTACTGATACTTCAAGATCAGAGCGAGGAGGAGATTTAAACTTTGATTTAGACCCAACAGCTTTTTTAAAGGCTACATTTTTTTGTCTTTTCTGTCTGTACTCTTTTTTTACCTAATGTGTTCTTTCTGTAAATTTTATTTTTCTTACCTTTATAAGTAGTCAGTTGTTTGTCTGTGTCTGTGTGACTGTGTGTGTGTTGTGTGACAGTGTGAGTAGTGGTTGCTCAGAGTAGGGGAGCTAGTAGGAGAGATGGACCAGGGTGAGGGTCAGGGGCTGGGGTAGCTCTGGGAGAGAGTGATAGTGGTAAGTGTCATACCGTGCGCATGTGGGGGGCATGGGCACCCATTCCTGTTGGACCACTCAAAACTTGTGAGTGCCCCCCACCAAGAAGCAGGACCAGCAGTGCCTCCTGTCCTGACTCTGAGGCAGTTGAACCACCACCACCAAGTCCAGCAACAGGTCCTCTGGAGCAGGATGTGCCTGTGCCCCCGGGCCCAGGTGTGGGTCCTATCCCTGTTCAGCACCGTGACCAGCCGGCTGCCAGTTCATCTGGCCCTCCCATGCCTGTGCCTGGTCCTCCCCGCACCTCCGTTGTTTGGCAGTTTTTTGATTGTGTCGGGGGGCACAGCAGTGTGGTCAGGTGCCACCTATGTGAGGTGGAGATGCGCCATGACCCTGAGGGACTCACCTGGGGACTGGGGGCCAGCATACCTATATGCTCCGTCACCACTAGTTGGAGTGGCAGGCTGCCACAGAACAGACCATGCCTGCACCTGCTGGCCATTCTGTGGCAGAGGGTGCAGCTGTGCATGGTGGCATCCATAAGAAGAGGAGGGCCACAGCAGCACCTGCTGCTCCAGCACCCCTACCAACACCACCACCACTACCAGCAGGTCAGCCTCTAGAATGTGTGGACCCCAGAGAACTGCGTGTAACACAGGCTGGCTTGGCAGTTCTCTGGAGTGCTGTTGATGAGAACAATAAGAGGTTGAGTGCTGTGGAGCAGCAGCTGGATCACATAGAGGGACATCAGTTGCAAATTATGTCCATGCTGGAACTGCTGTTGGATCACCATGGGATCCCACATTAGTTTTTTTTCCTCACACCATGTGCCCCCCCACACCTTCCTTGCTGTGTTATAAAATGTATTCCTCCACCATCCCCAACCGCTGTATGTAATTATACCCTTTTTTGTTGTCTTCCGTATGTATTCTGAGCAGTGCAAGTATACTGTGCTAAACTGCATGAGTGCAGTCTTCTTTCCTGTCTGTGTATGTACTGCAGACACTGTCCAACTCCCTGACCTAAAAACTCTTATTAATGAGTAGAATGGTGGGATTGTGAAGCCTGGAGAGATACTACAAAACAGGCTTACAATACATCCAAGTAACTAGTAAAAAAATGAATGTTGTGATTCGTGGTGTGATCGTAAACTGTGATTTGTGACTGCATTTGTGACAGTGATGATGAAGAAATGTGAATGCCTACGGCTGTACTTCCCTGGGCCCCGATGAGGTGTGGCACAAAACTCCCTGACTTAAAGACACTCATTAATGAGTACAATGGTGGGGTGGTGAAGCATGGAGAGATACTACAAAACAGGCTTACAATACATCCAAGTAACTAGTAAAAAAAATTAATGTTGTGATTCGTGACGTGATCGTAAATCGTGATTTGTGACTGCATTTGTGACCATGATGATGAAGAACGTGATCTGTGTCACGAGTGACTCATGATGATGGTCCTGACTTAGAAATGCATATTAATGAGGACAATGTTCATGCAGAATTATGCACCACACCTGTCCAGTACTCTGAAGGGAAGCCAAAGAAACAACTGTGACTTAAGTTACAGATGGAGATTGGGCCTTAAAGAGATGCAAATGCACAGACAGATTAAGATTGCGCTGCGAACTGAAGAGATGCAGATGCAAAGGCACAACACCCAACCAGTGCTCACCATCAGAAACTGAAATCTGGAAAAGAATACCTTTGTCGGTTGGGGCGGGCCGCGGGGAAGGGGGGAGCAGTGTACTGCACTGCTGCAGTAACAGTCACTAGTACAAGTACCAGTAAAGATACCACAAAAAAGTACAAAAATTACACAGCTGCAGTGGATAGCAGGTTCACATTGCTGAAGTTATGTGGCACAATAAAAGGTGTCTGATTTGATGACATGCCTCACACACTTACTCACACACACACTAAGTAATGCGTAGCAAATTGAAAACTTTAGTAATATAACCACATATTTTAAACAAACTAAAATTATGCACTGCTGCACCACAACAATCAGCAAAAAAATGGCAAGAATTATTGAACATATTACTGTGTGTACATTAACACAGTTATACAAGAAAAATATCACCAAAACAGAAAGCACTGTCTTTTTCTCCAAGTTAATCTACCTACGCCACAGATATTCCCTTCCCCCAAAGCACACTTCCACTGTCTCTCAGTACACAGACTGAATGTTAGAAACATAGAAACATAGTAGTTGATGGCAGATAAGGACCTCAAGGCCCATCCAGTCTGCCCATTTCTTTTTGTACCTTATAAATGTGCCATCGGCCTTTGCTCTGTCAGTGGCCTATCTATTCATAGTCATTTGTATTGCTCCCTTATGCCTATCCCATGCCTGTTTGAAGCTCTGCACTGTATTCATAGCCACCACTTCTTGTGGTAAGCCATTCCATGCATCCACCACCCTTTCTGTGAAAAGAATTTCCTCCATTCCCCTTAATCGGCCCCCTCTAATCTCATGCTGTGTCCTCTTGTCCAGCTATTTTTCTTATATTTAAACATGTTAGACTCTTTCACCTTGTTAATGCCCTTAAGGTGTTTGAATGTCTCGATCATATCACCTCTCTCCCTCCTTTGCTCAAGGGTATACATGTTGAGCTCTGTTAATCTGTCCTCATATGTCTTCTGATGCAGTCCCTGCACCATTTTGGTTGCCCTTTTCTGGACTGCCTCAATTTGGTTAATGTCCTTGTGAAGGTGTGGCCTCCAACACTGCACGCAGTACTCCAGATGGGGCCTAACCAGTGTCTTATAAAGAGGGATTATTACCTCCCTCTTACGACTTGTGATACCCCTACTAATACACCCTAACACCCCCCTAGCCTTACCTATTGCTGTAGAGGTCTGCTTGGATGATTTCAGGTCATCAGTGATGATGATGCCCAAGTCTCTTTCTTCCTTTGTGACTGCCAGCAACTCCCCTCCCAGCCTATAGGTGGCTTCAGGGTTTCTCTTCCCTATGTGCATGATTTTGCACTTCTTTGCATTAAATCCCAGTTGCCACTCTTCTGACCATTTGCTAGTTTATCCAGATCTCTTCTCATTCTGCCCACCCATCTGGATCATCTACTCTGTTGCAGATCTTGGTGTCATCTGCAAACAGACAAGCCTTACCTTCTAGTCCATCTGAAGGTCACTAATGAAGATGTTGAAGAGGACTGGCCCCAGGACTGATCCTAAGGTACCCCATGTGACTTGCATCTCTTCTGACTGTATACCATTTACCACCACTCTCTGTTTCTGCCCGTCAACCAGTTTGCCACCCAATTGACCAACTTTTGACCCACGAGCCTACCCAGTTTATTTATCAATCTTCTATGTGGAACAGTGTCAAAAGCTTTGCTGAAGTCAAGGTAGGCGACATCAACTGCTCCCCCTTGGTCCACCACTCTGGTTACCCAGTCAAAGAAATCTATGAGATTAGTTTGACAAGACCTTCCTTTTGTAAACCCATGCTGTCTTGGATCCTGTGCTCCTATGGATTCCAGGTGTTGCACTATCCTTTCCTTAAGGAGTGCCTCCATAATCATGCCCATTACTGAGGTAAGACTGACTGGTCTGTAGTTCCCCACCTCCTCCCTGCTACCACTCTTGTGGAGAGGGATCACATGAGCCCTTCTCCAGTCTTCTGGGACCTCTCCTGTGCTCAGAGACTCACTAAACTAATGTAATGTTGTACATTGACATTCAAAATCCATACACAAACAATAAATGCTCGATGATATGAGCACAGAAAGGTTTCCTATAATTGATGAACTAAAGTTTCAGCAAATAAAATGACCCCAAAAGGCTTTTTTAACAGCTTTTAGAAGGTTTGAATCACAGAGAACTCTCAGAGCAGATTGTCCCCTACAGCTTCCTACACACACATTACCCCAAACTGAGGCTGTGCAGAACAATCTAGAGCCCATGTGACCTGAAATCCCATGAATCACTGCAAAATTTGCCTTTGGAGCTTAAAAACAAGGCGAAGTACATTGTTTTCAATGTACCTCGCCTTAAGAATTGGTGGAATAGGGGTTTGGGAAGGCGGCGTAATGCAAAGTCATTGTTTTCAATGGACTTTGTGTTACCCATTATAATGCAAAGTACTCCGCTCGCGTATGGAGCACCTCACGCCGAATTCGGCTTACCTGCTATGCTTCCACTTTTATGGAGCGAATTGGGGCCACTTCGCCCATCTCTACACCCAGGGCATGTGTCGATCTACCATAATGCACACTGTGTTGTGTGTAACTACTAGCTTGTCAGGTTGGTCATGGGGATTAGGAATCCCCTACCATCACCACATCAGGGTCAGCTTCCTTTTGACCTTAAGCCCTTGCCCTTGTGTTGGCTGAGGATTGGGCCAGAGGAAGAATCCTTGGGGGGCTTCTCCAAACACTTGCATCACTATTTTCTGAATTTCTTAATCAAACAGTACATTAATCAGTGTTTGCCTTACCTGTCTCTTCAGGCTTCTTGGCTATTGTTCTGCTTAGGCACTGGGTTCTCCTCCATAGAAGCATCTGACCAGGTATGGCCCTTCCCAGCTTTCACAGCCCTCAGTTTGGCTTCCAGCGTAATGGCTGCTACAGCCTTACCAGATGATGCATTTATCTGCTTGTTGATCATTTACACATTGTTACAGGCTGAAATTATGAGAAACTACTGCCTCCAAAAGGAAAACAACATTAATATAATTCACTATGACCTCAGCACAAATGTCTACCTTTCCAGTGAACCCAGGGTCCTGGAGTGAGTGCCTTGTTGCGGCAGTCTGGCTTTTTACTAACACTCCCTCACCCAGCTGAACCAGTGTTCTCTTTTTTGTTTAAGTATAATATAATTGTACTAATCGCAAGTATCACTAATTGTCCTGAACCAGACCTTCATCAATATAATGCTACTCACACCTCATTTTGCCCACCTTTTTTTCTCACAATAATCCCTCGAATCAGATGGTTATGGTCATGTTCTGTGGACCTGCCACCTAGTGTTACTGTGATAGTTTGAGAATTGCACTTCCAGTCTAAGTTTTGGCCTCCTACACAAAAGAATATATAAGGGTGGAAAAGGAAAGAGAAGTATGCCCACCCGGTCTTACAAACTCATTCAGGACTGGATACGCCTGTAGGTGAAGTCTGAAAGCATAGCCACTCTGGCCAATAATGACTGTAGATGTACTCATCTGGCTTTCACTCAGGCCTGGAAACATGTGAGGAAGTCAGCAGTTTTTACCTAAATTTTAAAAACAAACCGAATTGCTTAGAATTGATTGCATAGCACTGTTAGAAAGGTAATTTTGTGCTAAATAGCTTTGCCACTGATACTGTGTGTGTATCACACATACTTTAGGAGTTATTCACATTTGTTTATGCTATGGTGTGTATGGCTGACATTTGTCCCTCAAGCCTTACCAAAACTCCTTGAATAAAACCAGAAAAAAAAATATACATGTTTTATATTTAAAAAATTGCTTTTTAGTACAAAATTACATTTGTATCTGCATCTAATGTATGGATGTTTAATCTGGTGTTGATATGTCACATATTTTCAACAAAAATTGGTTTAGGTTGCCTTTTTTATTGGAAAAAAACACTTTTTTTGCTATTTCAACTAGTATGGAAAACAAAGAAATTGCTTATAATTAATTGCATAGCACCGTTGAAAAGGTAATTTTGTGCTGAACAACTTTGCCACTCATACTTTGTGTGTAACACTTACAGTTCATGAGGTATTCGCATTTGTTTGTGGCATGCTGATTATGGCTTGATTTTGCTTAGAAAGGCCCCGGATGCAGTGTTAAAAGTATACAGGAGACAAGAGGTGGAACTCTCAAAGAGCTCCTGTGGCATGAATGGTCCTGCTACATAAGCAATAAGGCATGATGGGGTGTGCGTGGAACACATTTTGCTGCACGGCTAGGGGCGTAATAAGGCATGAAACCGAAGGCTGAGTGACTTTAGCTGCTGATCATTTCTTAAAACTTTTTGCAGTTGGGAAAAGCATGTTTGTATGTAGAAACAATAGATTTACTTGTGTGCATGCATGATAAAATAGTCCTTCTGCCGACTACAAGTGATGTCTTTGATGATGTCATTGTATTGTTGCCTACTTTCTTCTTCCTGTTTTTTTTTCTCTGCTTTTCTCCACATTCAAGATATGGAATGTTTGTCATGGAATGTTTACAATGGAATATATGGATTCAAAAGTCTGCTCAGTTCCACTGGCAGAATATTTCTCTCCTAACATACTGTACACATAGACAACAAAGACCTTTGTTACAGCCAGAGACTCAATTATCTCACTGTCAGGGTAAGACAAAGAGAGTTCCCTGATGAGCAGGTAAAGATAGAAAACTAGTTTTATTTTTAGGGCCCAGCTGAATTTTTTTTACAGTGTAAAGGAAGCAGCCACGTTTGTGGTGGAAGATCAGTTCTGGCTGTAGGGAGCGAACTGAAATGCCTGTGTTCCAAATGCCTATTGATCTGGGTTCCAGAATCTTCACTGCTGAGCAGTCTTTTTTTAACCTTGTGTAAGCCATATTTTACACATAAATAACAGCCATTCAGATTACATGATTTTACCCTGCCATTTTATAAATGAATTTATCCATTTTGCCCTGTTTGTTAAACATTGCTTAGTTTTGATTTAAATATAACAGCTTATTACAAGAGTTTTTTAAACTCATACAAAAAAGCAGACTTATGCCCCATCATCAAGCAGCTCCACATCCATTGTGTAACATGTACCTGGGGCAGTGGGCAGCACAGTAGGCTAGGATGCCAATAGTACATGGCACAGATCTGCCCTGCCCCTTGTTCTGCGATTCTTGGACCCCACAGTCAAGACCCACCCACTTCACTGACCTACTGTGTGACTGATTACTGCTGTAAGGGGAAGAGGGGAGCTTTTGCAATTGTTCCAAAGAGGGAAGCTGCATGCATCACTACTTCCTTACAGAGGTGAACCAAACAATAACCCCAATTAAGGCTGAGACTAGTACATAAGCATGACTAAACAGTGAAAGCTATATAAATTATGCTTTATGACCTCATTTAATATTGATGGGGGAGTAGTGTATTTGAATAGCCTGGGCACTTAAGCCATTAAGGGATAACGTTGAGGAAGCCACCTGCCACATGCCATGTAGTATGGCATCTGCCTAACTGGCAGTTCCCCACCTACTCTATGAAATCAAAAGAATTCAAAACATATTAGCATAGAAACATAGAAACATAGAGTTTGACAGCAGATAAGGACCACTTGGCCCACCTAGTCTGCCCATTTCCCTACCTACTGGATAAGCTGCAGATCCTAGTTAACCAACAGTCTATTTCTTCCTACCCCCAAGAGAATTGCCTTAAGTCTGTCCCATGCATTCTTGAATTCCCCCACTGTTTTTGACCCCACAACCTCCTCAGGAAGGACATTCCATGCATCTACTACCGCCTATGTGAAAAAATACTTCCTCACATTGCCCCTGAGCCGTCCCCCCTCGATCTTCAAATTGTGTCCCCTTGTTCTTGTACATCTCTTTTTCTGAAAGATGCTACCCTCTTGGACTTTATTGATTCCCTTGAGGTATTTAAAAGTTTATGTCATGTCCTCCCCCCTCCTTTCCTCAAGGGTATACATATTAAGCTCCTTTAGTCTCTCTTCATTTGGCTTTTGTTGTAGACCCTGCACCATTTTAGTTGCCCTCCTCTGGACTACCTCCATCATGTCTATGTCCTTGCAGAGATGGGGTCTCCAGAACTGGAGGCAGTATTCCAGATGGATTCTCACCAACTGTCTGTACAGAGGGATAACAACTTCCTGTTTTCTACTGGTGATGCTTGTCCCTATACATCCTAGTATCCCCCAGCCCTCCTGACCACCTTCTCACATTGCTTTCTGACCTGTAGGTCATCTGATATGATTAATCCCAGGTCCCTTTCCTTTTTTGTTATTGTCACTACCCCCCCGTGTACTCTTCCCCTGGGTTTTTGTTTCCCAAGTGCATTACTTTGCACTTCTTTGCATTGAATCCAAGCTGCCATACTTCTGACCATTCCTCCAACCTTGCCAAGTCTCTTCTCATCCTTTCCACACACCCCTTGTGTATCAACCCTGTTGAAGATCTTTGTGTCATCTGCAAAGAGGCATACTTTTCCTTCCAGTCCCTCTGCAATGTCACTTATAAAGACATTAAAAAGGACTGGATCCAGTACTGAACCCTGTGGTTTCCCACTAGTAACCCTCTTTCTTCAGAGTGGACTCTGTTTACTATTACCGTCTGTGTGCTGTTGTCCAGCGAATGTTTTACCCAGGCTACCACCCTGGGACCCACTCCCAGGCTGGATAATTTGTTTATTAACATTTGTGTGGGACTGTGTCAAATGACTTGCTAAAGTCTAGGTAGGCCATGTCCACAGCCCCTCTCTAGTCTACTACAGGTACTTTGGTCACTGAGTCAAATAAATCGATTAGATTCGTCTGACGTAACCTTCCCACTGTGAATCCATGCTGCATTGGGTCCTGTGCCCCATTGGCCTCTAGGTACCCAACAATTCTTTCCTTCAGAAGTGATTCCATCATTTTCCCTACCACTGAGGTCAAACTGACAGGTCTGTAGTTTCCTGCCTCTGTCTTGGTCTCACTTTTGTGAAGGGGAATCACATCTGCCCTCCTCCAGTCTTCAGGTACCACACCATCCACCCATGATTTGTTAAAAAGGATCAGTGGTGTCACTAGTTCTCCCCTTAATTCTTTTAGAATTCTGGAGTGAATCCCATCAGGCTCCATTGCTTTGTCCACCTTCAGTTGTAGGAGTTCTTTCAGAACCCTTTCTTCTGTCAAAGGACTAGCATTGACCCTCCTATCCAGAGTGCTTCTATTGATTGGAATAGGTACCTCCCCCTCCTCCTCCTCTTTTGTGAATACTGAGCGGAAGTATTAATTCAGTATCCCTGATTTTTCACTGACCCTCTCTGCCCACCGTCCCCTTTATTCAGCCTCACTATCCCTCCCTTTGTCTTTCTACACTCCCTAATGTACCTATAAAAGGTTTTATCCTCCTTCTTAACAGAGTTGGCTATCTTTTCCTTGGTTTGGGCCTTTGCTATTCTGACTGCCTTCCCCACTTTCTTCTGCTTTAACTGGTACAGTTCTCTGTTCTGCTCCTTCTGTGTTTCCTAATACTTCCTGAATGCTATCTTTTTCTCCCTAACCTTCCCTGCCACTTCTTTTGAGAACCATAGTGTTTTTCCTTTCATTTTGATTTGTGTATTTGCTTCACACAAAGGCTTATTGCCTCTGTGATGGTAGTTTTGATGTTTCCCCATTGTTGCTCCACCACTCCGTTTTGCCTGTTTGCTAGTGCTTTTCTAAGGCACTCTCCCATTTTGACAAAGTCAGCCCTCCTGAAGTTCAGTACCCTCACTTTTGTATGGCTTGACTCTGCAGCTGAGTTTATTGTGAACCACACTGTTTGGTGATCACTTGTTCCCAGATGGCTACCCACTTCTAGATCTGAGATTCTCTCTCCATCCCCATTTGAGAGTACCAGGTCTAAGATTGCTCCCTCCCTCCTGAGTTGGTTCCAACACTAGCTGTCTGAGGCATGACCCCTGTAGGACATCGGGATGGCCCTGCTCTTGGATGTGACTGCAGCAAAGATGCTTCAGTTTACATCTGGCATATTCAGGCCCCCTATCAACAATATCTTCCCTTTCTCTGCCATCCTAAGGATATCTTTTATCATTTCTTTGTCTGTTTCCTCCCTCTGAGATGGGGGTCTGTATACAAATGAAAGGCTTGCCTATAGTTCGGTGGCCAAGCAATCAGCCACTCCCACTTACTGAGCTATATAAGCAGTTCCTCTAAGCCTCACTGTGAAGCATTTTTTCTTTGCCCCGCCATCCTCCCCTCCTCAAGCAGCAGCACTCTCTCCTTAGGGGGATTCCTAAGGTACCTTTGGCCACAGGAACTGTCCCGTTGCACCTCTGGGGTGGAACCCTCTCCGAGGTTCCTTGCCTTCGTACCCCTACAGGGTGGTAATTCCTCTGGAATAGAGAGTGTGAATGGCCAAAACCCAAATAACACAGTTGCACAAGCATAACACTATACTGGCTGCATAGGCCAGTGAACTCCTGTGCAGATTGTGGTGCCATTTCCAGTCTCTAGTGTGACCCACAGTGCCTCCTCTCTCCCCATTTACCCTTTTGTTCTGTTGCTTTGATCCCCTCCCTTACATAGAGAGCTACTCCTCCTCTTCCTCCTCCTCCTCCTCCTCTTCTACCCTCCCTGTCTCTCCTGTAGATTGTGTGCCTTGGTATGTTGACATCCCAGTCATGGTTCACTGTGTACCATGTTTCTATGACTGCCACAATGTCCAGACATACCTCTTACATCAAGGCCACCAGTTCAGGGAGTTTGTTGCCTAGACTACAGGCACTGGTACTCATTACCCTCCATATTTTGATGGCCTTACCCCTTTTTTCCCCATCCCTGTCCTTACTGCCTTTTTCTCCATTTACCCCTGCCCTTCTCCCTGTCAACATCTCTATCTTGGTGTTTATCTCACTAACTACCCTGATTTTTTTGGGAGGGCTAGGATTTCCCTGCTCCTTTTCGGTGCCTCCCCCCTTGGCTCGTTTAAATGCTTGCCAGTGAAGCATTTAAACTTATCACCTAGGATCCCAGTTCTCCTCCTGGACAGATGCAGACCATTGCACAAGTATAGGCCTGCATCCCTCCAGGTGGACCCCCAGTCCCCAATGAAGTCAAAACCCTGAGCTCTGCACCAGTTTTCAACCATTTATTGAATCCCATGGTGTGGAGCACTCTAGTCTCACCCATTCCATAGACAGGCAGCACCTCCAAGAAGGTTATCATGCATGTTACTTATCTAAGGCCCCTCCCCAACTCCACAAACTCTTCCTCCACTGTTCTGATCCCTTTCATATCCAGGTCATTTGTCCCTAGATGGACAATGACATCCAGCTCCTTCCCCCATACAGCTGCTCCTGTGATCCTAGCAAGATTTGAAAATTGTAAAATTAGGAAATGCCACCAACCAGCTGCTCAAGTGTGCCCAGGCCTTAACACATAAAACCGCTTAAGAGCCCCCCTTATATTGCTAGTGACCCCACCAACTAAAATGCACCAACTCCAATTCTTTTTAATTTATATGTGAGCCCTTGCCACTGAAAAACATTTTCTTATGCTCTTCTTCACTACTAGCCACACTGTTAAAAGCTTTTTAGGGCCCTAGCCTTAGACGCCATTTCTAGATTATCCTCACTTCCCATCATGTGGCTGTCAGCGTTGCCATAAATGCTATCCCAGACTTCAGCTATGAACTTGAGCACCCCAGCATAACCCAGACTGCTCACCTGCCTGATGCATGTACAGTTCAGAGATAGCTGCAAGGTGGAGAGGACTATCCCTGTAAGGTAGCTGCCAAATGAGCTGGGGCATGTGGCGGCTGGCATGTTTAGACTGTCATTGCAATTTGCTGCTGGGATCTGGAAGCACCTAAGCTTTCTCCTCCTCAGCTCTGACAAACACTGCTTGCCACTCAGATAATGTGACTGTAGGAGGGGGGTTCTGCTGTCTCTGGTCCTGTGGGACTTCCCCCATTGTAACCGCAAGCTACCCCACCATCCCGGTATCACACTGGAGAGCTCAAGTTACCTAACTATTGACAAAAAGTCCAGCTAAACAGAAGGTCACCTTCCAGGCAGTCCAGCAGGAGTATGGACAACTTTTAAGTATTACACAGGGAAAATCAGCCATTTATAATCAAGTCAGTGACGCAAAAATGTACCGCACTATGATGAGAAATTAAAATTCCAATTCTCAGCCTCAGCAGCATAAAGTGTTGAAAGGTTTTAAACAACTCTGTATATTTCTCTCTCTCTCTAGAAAATTAAATGAAACACAATGACACAAAGCAGATAATTAACCCTAGGCTGCACTGAAAGATCAGAAAAAGGGTCTGGGAGGTCCATACACTAGCAATCCTTATGAAACAAAGTGACCAGAATTCAATCAAGGATAGCCTGAAATCCTCCAGAACTTCTTGAAAACTTCTGCTAGGAGAAAAGAGTGAGAGGGAGATGCAGGTCACTGCTCTTTTTAACCATTCACTCTCCTCCCCCAGCCAGATGCCCTGGCTCTGTGGATAGCCCCAGTGGTTCTTCCCCTGGGATGGTACTAGAGCAGCTCTTCACCCCTGTGGGCAGAACCTGCCTGCCTATCTATGGCCATATTTCAGGGAAGGGGCCAAAGACAAGGGTCTGTCTGATGCAAGGCTTAGCTGCCTGTTTATAAAATGGTATCCAAAGGACTGATGCACTCAAGAGTCAGCTCAGCGTCTTTAATATTTGCATTGCAGGGTTGCCAGAGACTGTTCCAAGACCTGAGTTACAACATGCTGTGCAATTGTTTTACAGCGGGTATACCATCAAAACAGTGAAATTTTGACAGCAAACGCCATTACAGCGACAATTTCGACAGAATTTGAAATTGTTGCTGTAATGGTCTGCTGGTGAAAGTTTACTGATTTTACAAGTGTTTCTCCCCCTTCAAACAAACTCTGACTTGGAATTTTGCCTGTCAGACATTGACTGTGTTTTGTGGGGGGGCTGAGCCCCTCGCATGGGGAGTGTGGAGGGCGTAGCCACCCACAAAAAGTCAATGTCTGACAGGCGAAATTTCCCCTGTAACATTGTCGATGTCACCGTGCTGCATATCGACAACTTTGTTGTCGATGCAGCTTGGTGGAACTTTTACCAGGCAGTCTGGGTTTGCGGGATACCATGGTTGGTGTCAAAAGAGCATTTTGCTTGCCAGTGCAGAAAAGGCTGAAAGAAAGTGGTCTGGGAGTGACTGTGCTGGCGCAACTTTGGGACTCTGAGAAATGAGTGGTACTGCTAGTGGCAGCTGGAGTACACAGACACATTGGGTTTCAGGGGAAGAAACAGCCTGTTGCTAGCCTTGCTTGTAGAGCAGAAAGCAGCTAACTAAAAGAAGCTACATTTTCTTCTTAATTTAAAACTTATATCTCAGTAGGAGTCAGTGTCAGTTAAGATTAAGTAGACAGATAACTTTATTAGAAGTAGAAGGGGTCTTATTTAAGGTTAAAAAAAGAAAGAAAAGAAAAGAAAGAAAGGCAGTGTGTGTTCTGTGCAGGGAAAGGTACTGTATCAGGTGACTTTGCTAAACCAGTAGGAGGAAAGAGAGCTTACCTGGGGGTGTGGTTTAGACACTAGAAAAGCAGGTGAGTCAAATTACAACTTCCTGTTGCTAGCCTTGCTTGTAGAGCAGAAAGCAGCTAACTAAAAGAAGCTACATTTTCTTCTTAATTTAAAACTTATATCTCAGTAGGAGTCAGTGTCAGTTAAGATTAAGTAGACAGATAACTTTATTAGAAGTAGAAGGGGTCTTATTTAAGGTTAAAAAGAAAGAAAGAAAAGAAAAGAAAGAAAGGCAGTGTGTGTTCTGTGCAGGGAAAGGTACTGTATCAGGTGACTTTGCTAAACCAGTAGGAGGAAAGAGAGCTTACCTGGGGGTGTGGTTTAGACACTAGAAAAGCAGGTGAGTCAAATTACAACTTTCTGTTGCTAGCCTTTTTTCTTACCAATTGCCCTCCATCCCACCCAAAGCCAGTTCTACTTTTATAGCCACTGAATTTAACTGTCAACAGGAACTTCCTGTTTGGCAGTAGGAAGAAAAGGATCATAAAGAAGCATTGGTTTTGTCAACCCTGAAGTAGAAAAAGTAGCTCACTCTCCCCCCTAGCTGCTGGTAGTTTGATATTGAGCAAGGAGGAAGGAGACTACTGAAGAAGATAGGAAGTTGCTGTCCCAGAACAAGAAGGGTAAGAGTTGTAAGGAGAGAGAGAGTAAGCATCCAGAGAAACAGTAGAGACACAAAATAAGACATGATAGAGTGGTGCAGTGCAATGGCTGTGGGCGGCAGTGTTCTGGGAGACATTCTGGAGGCTGCGATGCTGCCCTATTTGCAGGCACCTCTCTGGTCTGAGAGGAGGTTGCCGTCTCAGGCTGACCTGGCTAGGATTAGTAAACCCTCCCCCACCCAGGGACCACCAGGGCCAATGCCACTACCTCAGAGGTTGCCAAGAAAGGAGTGGCTGGACCAGGGTGGGCTCAAGGAGGAGAGGGTGGTGGAACAGGGGTTGCATCCCTCCAGCTGTACCTCTTCTAATTCATTCACTCTTCTGGTGGATAGTGGTTCCTCTATGGAGGCACCTGCAGTGGAGACCAAGGAGGATGCTGGGAACCTTCACAAAGGAGACCCAAAGGAGGGTGGCATGGGACCCCATGGGGAAGGAAACAACTCCTGGTGGGGGACTCAATCATTAGGGGGGTAGAATTGGGGGAGGATGGGGAGAGGGAAGTAAGGTGCCTTCCTGGCGCCACTGGGAGGAACAGGAAGCGAATCCTCAGGATCGTGGGACAAGCTGCACGAGGGAGGGAGCTAGATGTCATTGTCCACCTGGGGACAAATGACCTGGCTAGGAATGGGATCAGAGCAGTGCAAGAGGAGTTTGTAGAGTTGGGAAGGGGCCTTAGACAAGTAGCGCATACGGTAACCTTCTCGGAGGTGCTGCCTGTCTATGGCAAGGGAGATGCAAGGGCACTTCTCACCAGGGAATTCAATGAGTGGTTGAAAAACTGGTGTGGAGCTCAGGGTTTTGGCTTCATTGGGGACTGGGGAGCCACCTGGAGGAATGCAGACCTATACTGGTGTGATGGTCTGCATCTGTCCGGGGGGGGAACCAGGATCCTAGACGAGAGGTTTAAATGCTTCATTGGCAAGCATTTAAACTAGCCAAGGGGGGAGGCACTGAAAAGGAGCTGGGGAAATCTGAGCCTCCCCCCACAAAACATGGTGATTAGTGAGGTAAACACTAAGGTACAGAAGTTATTAGGGAGCAGAACAGATTTAAATGTAAAAAGGCAAAGGCAGTAAGGACAGAAATGGGGCTAAAAGGGTAGGCTATCAAAAAGTGGAGGGTGATGAGTACCAATGCCCATAGTCTGTGTAACAAGCTCCCTGAACTAGTGGCCTTGATGGAAGAGGGTTGCCTGGATATTGGGCAGTCACAGAAACATGGTACACAGAGAACCATGACTGGGATGTCAACATACCAGGACACACAATCTACAGGAGGGATAGGGAGGTAAAAGAGGAGGAGGTGAGCTCTCTAGTAAGGAAGGGATCAAAGCAACAGAACTAAAGAGTAAACAGGGGCAGATGAGGCACTTTGGGTCACCCTGGAGACAGGAAATGGCACCACAATCCGCATGGGGTTGTATACAGACCCCCATCTCAGGGAGAGAATGGACAAGGAAATGATAGAAGTCTTTCTTAGAATGGCAGAAAAAGGGGAGATATTGTTGATGGGGGACCTGAATATGCCAGATGTTAACTGGAGCACCTTTGCTGCAGGCACATCCAAGAGCAGGGTCATTCTTGATGCCCTACAGGGGGCATGTCTCAGACAGCTAGTATTGGAACCGACTCAGGAGGGAGCAATCTTAGACCTGGTACTTTCAAATGGGGATGGAGAAAGAATCTCAGATTTAGAAGTGGGTAGCCATCTGGGAACAAGTGACCACCACACAGTGTGGTTCACGATAAACAAAGCCATACAATCAAGCCATACAAAAGCAAGAGTACTAGACTTTAGGAGGGCTGACTTTGGGAAAATGAGAGAGTGCCTCAGAAAAACACTAGAAAACAGGCAAGAAAGAGGGGTGGAGGAACAATGGGGAGTGATCAAAACAGCCATCACAGAGGCAACAAGCCTCTGCGTAAAAAAAATCAATAAAACACAACGAAGGAAAAAACCGCTATGGTTCACAAAAGAGGTGGCAGGGAAGGTTATAAAGAAAAGGGCAGCATTCAGGAAATATAAGGAAACACAGAAGGAGCAGGACAGAGAACTTTATCAGTTAAAGCAGAAAGAGGCTGGGAAAGTAGTCAGAATAGCAAAGGCCCAAACCAAAGAAAGGATGGCCAATTCTGTTAAGAAGAGGGATAAGACCTTTTATAGGTACATTAGGGAGTGAAGAAAGACCAAAGGAGGGATACTGAAGCTTAATAAAGGGGAGGGAATCTGGGTAGAGGGTGACAGTGAAAAAGCAGGGTTACTGAATGAATATTTCTGCTCAGTATTCACAAAGGAAGAGGAGGGAGAGTTACCTAAACCAAACAAGAGAAATACTCTGAAGACGACGGTCAATACCAGTCCATTTACAGAAGAAAGGGTTCTGAAAGAACTAATAAAATTGAAGATGGACAAAGCAATGGGGCCTGATGGGATTCACCCAAGAATTCTAAAAGAACTAAAGGTAGAACTAGTGACATCGCTGACTACTCTCTTTAACAAATCATGGGAGGACGGGGTGGTACCCAAGGACTGGAGGAGGGCAGATGTAATTCCTCTTCACAAAAGTGGGAGCAGGACAGAGGCAGGAAACTACAGACCAGTTAGTTTGACCTCAGTGATAGGGAAAATGATGGAATCACTTCTGAAGGAAAGAATTGTTGAGTACCTAGAGGCCATTGGGGCACAGGACCTGAGGCAACATGGATTCACGATGGGAAGGTCATGTCAGACAGATCTAATAGATTTCTTTGACTGGGTGACCAAAGTAGTAGATCAGGGAGGCTGTGGACATGGCCTACCTAGATTTCAGCAAAGGCATTTGATACAGTCCCCACAAAAGATTAATACACAAGATAGCCAGCCTTGGAATGGGTCCCAAGGTGGTAGCCTGGATAAAAAATTGGCTAGACAACAGGACACAAAGGGTAGTAGTAAATGGAGTACACAGTGAAGAAAGGAGGGTTACTAGCGGGGTACCAGGGTTCAGTACTGGACCAGTCCTTTTTAATGTCTTTATAAGTGACATTGCAGAGGAACTGGAAGGAAAAGTATGTCTCTTTGCAGATGACACAAAGATCTGCAACAGGGTTGATACACAGGATGGAGTGGAAAGGATGAGAAGGGACTTGGCAAGGTTGGAGGAATGGTCAAATGTATGGCAGCTCAGATTTAATGCAAAGAAGTGCAAGATAATGCACATGGGAAAAAAAAACCCAGGGGAAGCGTACACAATGGGGGGTGAGATACTGACAACAGTAAAAATAGAAAGGGACCTGGGGGTAATTATATCAGATGACCTAAAGGTGGGCAAGCAATGTGTGAAGGCAGTAAGGAAGGCTGGAGGGATACTGGGATGAATAGAAAGAGGCATCAATAGTAGAAACAGGAAGTTGTTATCCCTCTGTACAGACAGTTGGTGAGACCCCATCTGGAGTACTGTGTGCAGTTCTGGAGACCCCATCTCCGCAAAGACATAGACAGAGTGGAGGCTGTCCAGAGGAGGGCAACCAAAATGGTGCAGGGTCTGCACCAGAAGCCATATGAAGAAAGACTAAAGGAGCTTAATACGTATAATCTTGAGGAAAGAAGGGAGAGAGGGGACATGATAGAAACTTTCAAGTACCTCAAGGGAATTAACAAAGTCCAAGAGGGTAGCATCTTCCAGAAAAAGAGATGTGCAAGAACAAGGGGGCACAATTTGAAGATAGAGGGGGGACAGCTCAGGGGTAATGTGAGGAAGTATTTTTTCATTGAGAGGGTTGTGGATGCATGGAACAGCCTCCCTGAGGAGGTCGTGGAGTCAAGAACAGTGGGGGACTTCAAGAATGCATGGGACAGGCATAAGGCAGTCCTAGGGGTGGGTAAGAGGAAGTAAGCTGTTGATTAACTAGGATCTGCAGCTTATCTGTTAGGTAAGAAAATGGGCAGACTAGGTGGGCCAAGTGGTCCTTATCTGCCATCAAATTCTATGTTTCTATGTTTCTATGTTTCATATTTCTGGATGTTTCAGTTAGAACTTAACAGCACTTAAATAAGTCCTGTCCTGTAAACCTGATTTTCTTGTGGCAGGGCTACCAGCACACCTTTTTTTCCTACCTGACAGTGCTCCATATATGAAAGTAAGCCCTTTGTCATTACTGGCTCTGAGGCTACACTGAAATACATGGAAGTATGTTAGAAAAAGTAGGAGGGTCTAGCCAAGGAGGGATTGGATGAGTGAGAGTTTTTCTCCAAAAGAACTAAATCTTTATCCGTTTACTGTGACTGTGATTAGAATGGACTGGTTTGGTTTGTTTGTTTATTTAAAATCTGGTAAATCCATGGGCATAAAGCCTGTTAGTGACCAGATACATAAAATACTATGTAAAATATACAAAGTGAACATAAAATAAAACTACATAAATCAACACATCAACATGATACACAGAACTCAAATACAGTGTTATATCTCATTACCCAACACTTTTTTTAAAGACAGACTTCAATTAGAGACACTAGTTATGTCACTAATTATCTTCTGGGGCAGAGACTGATGCTTTGTTTTGGTACATTCTGATTTACATTTTTGGATACATCATGGATTCAGTTGTCAAAATGTTGTTCCTGGAGAGGGCATGTTCATATTCGTAAGGTAATGACCTATTCTGTTTAATGTTGTGTTTTGTGAGCATGCCATTTTCTCTTCCATGCTCTTTTAAAGGGAAATAATTGGTAAAGGGGGGTTGGCCATGATTTAATCTGGTGAAGTTCCTGTTAATCTGGTACTTTCTCTCACAGTCTGCCATTGAGGATGGTATTTTGGCGCACTAGGGTGTTTTTTTTTTTATATCATGACCTGGAGTATTTCTAAAATGTATAAATTATTTCCCCAGCTAATATTTTTTGGGGGGATTTTTTCACCCACAACCCATGCTACCATTGTTGTTATGACACTCCAAGATCCAGGCCCTATTTCCATAGTTGGGTGAGAGCACAGTAGGATGGGGAGCTGTTCATTCACTCTGTTGGTTTCTTTTACATTTAGCAATCTCCTTTTTTTGTAATAGACATATTCAGTAAGTGATATACTGTATAATGATAGTGCTTTTTCTGGTCTGTAGGATGGTGGAACCATGTATACATATTGAATCAGATGGAAAATACTAATAAAACAAAGTTTAAAAAATCCAGCTCTCAGAAAGCCTTCAGTGCTGCAGAATATAGGCATATTAGATTTATTTGTATTCTGCACCCTTCCCCAGAAGTTTAGGGTGCCTTACATAAAGTGCAGGAGTAACAATACATAAAATACAAGAATAAAAACCAACATGGATAACTCAGATCAATTAATAATTCATCATAAAGCTATTTAACAGATACGATTTTAACTGGGATGACAGCTGAATGTAACAGATGTTACTCCTAAAAGGCTAGACTAAAAAAGTAAGTCTTTAGACCCCTTTTAAAGGCCTCCACTGAGGGGCCTCACTCAGGGCCCAGAGGACCAAGTCAGCCAAATTGAAGGCCTGGTCCCTTGTGATTTTTAACCTGGTCATTGTTACTGCAAGGATGCCCACACCTGTGGAACAGAAAGAGCATGAAGACATGTAAGAGTGCAGGAGATCCACCAGATTGCCAAAGCCCAAACTGTGTAGAGCCTTATCAGTTAGCAAACCAACTTTGAAGGAGATATGCCATTTTCCCAGCAGCCAGTGCAGTTCAGGCAGCACCGGGGAGACATGACACATCCTAGAAAGGCCAGTCAGCAGCCTGGTGGCTGTGTTCTACACCAGTTGCTGGTATCACAATGTACTTGCACTGACCTGGAGGTACAGAGCATTGCAGTAGTCCAGCGTAGACATCACATATGTCTGTACCAATGTCACCAGGTCTTGGGGGGGTAAGGGATTTAATCTAGCTGATGTTCCTTAGATGGTAAAAGCCACTCCTGACTACTGTTAAAACCTGAGCCTTAAGTGTCAACCACTCATCCCAGGTGTATCCCAGATTTTTCCCCTTAGTGATCCTAGAGGAATTGAGCTGTAGTCCCACCTGTCTCTCTGCAGCTGCCCCTCTCCCCCTTTGACCCAGCTTAACAACTAGAACGTCTGTCTTGTTAGGGCTGAGTCTTCACCAGCTCAGTGACATCCAATCCAGGATCTCAGCCACATGTTTCTTTAGCACATCCAATGTACTAGGCATCCTGGGTACAAAAGATAGAGTTAGATATCATCTGCATAGCACTGAAACCCCAGTTCATACTGTCTAATGATCCCTCCCAGGGGCACTATATACACTGCGGTGAATAGAAATTCTCCAATGTCACACTTTGTGCCCTATCCCTGAGATAGGACTCAAACCAGAAGTTGACCTTGCCAGGGAGTCCTATGTACTCCCTTAGCCAATCATCTACACTGATGCATATGTTCAGAGTCATGCCTTTACTTTACAAATAGTAATGTCACTGTGTTACTCCGCTTTTTAAAAAAAAAATATTTATTTTCTAACAGCCAGCTCATAGCCTGAATCAATAAATACCTTTAATTTGTACTGGATTAAAATTGCTAAACTCATCCATTTAACAAGTTTACTGGTGCTTGCAGCACACAAATATATACATAAAGTTCTTCACCAGTTTGGTATATTGGATACTTGGTGTCATTTGTACCCTGCCAGGAAAGAATTTACTCACTATTCAGAGTGGCATGGGAGCTATGCCAGGCTTGATTATATTTTTTCTACAGTTGAACATATAGATAGTCTTCATGATGTTCGACATGGCTTTATGCATGAGTCTGACCATACTCTGGTAGTAACCCTTTTTTCACTAGGGAAACCAAAAAAAATACCACCTGGTATTTGGACCCTGGCTTATTAAGGAACCAAACATTCATATCTAAAATAAATAGTCAAATTGCACAGATCCTTCAGAATAATTATAATAGGACCATTGCTCCTGGCATTCTTTGGGATACCCTGAAAGCTAGCCTCCATGGTATGATTATATCCTATGCCACAGTGCAGCATAAAATGAGGCAGCTACAACTTCAAGATCTCTGGCATATGCTCCAACTAACTTATATGCAAGTGGATACTTCTGTGTGTATTGGGGGGCAGTTGTTAGAAACTAAAGCCCAGATCCAGAAGTTATTCAATCAAAAAGTGGAGCAATCTCTTTTCTATCTTAGGCTCTGATATTATGAGGGAGGGGCATGAGGCATCCATATTTTGGTGAGCCGTCTTAGGGCACCTAAAGCTCAGGTGACTATCACTATAACTTTGAGACCCCCCCCAAGGGAATTGCTACACATCATGAAGCCAAAATTCAGAAGATTTTTAAACATTTTTATTCTGCTTTGTATAAAAGGAAAGGCCCTACACCTCCTAAACAACAAATATGAATATTTCTTCAGCAAGCTAAACTCCCACACTTACTGAAGAGCAAGTTACAAGGTTAACTGCTCCTATCGCTGTGGAGGAAATAGTCCGGGGCATTTCCTCTGTCCAAACTGGGAAGTGTACTAGACTATACAGTTTTCTTTCTGGATTTTAGAAAATATCCCCCATTCAGGAACTTTTAACTTCTTTATTATTGTTTAATTTTTGGTCCATACAGGTTGAGGAAACCCTGCCTCTATCATGGTGTCATGCTATTATATCACCCCTTCCCAAACACAGTAAGGATTTATTATCTGCAGCATCTTGCAGATTTATATCAATCTTACATTTTGATTATAAATTATTTGCTTCCATTTGGGCTTTAAGTGTCTGATCGTCTGCTGAATAGTGAGAGAGAGAGAGACTGCTGCTAAAGTGACTTTCTAAATCTTTTGGAACAACTGCTGGAAGTGTGCACACGGTGTGAGAGACTGTTGCTAAACTGACCATTTAAAGCTTCTGAAATGGCTGTTGGCACAAAGGAAGGTTCGGGGAGTGTGCTGTGAGGTCATTGGAGGAGGATGGGTTAAGCACTTTAAAAAGACGCGTTGCTCACAAGAGGTAAATCTGCACCCTTTTGTTTGCTGTATGCTGCCTGAGTGAATTCCCTGCAATCATCTGCTGAATAGTGAGAGAGACTGTTGCCAAAGTGACTTTCTAAATATTTTGGAACAACTGCTGGAAGTGTGCACAGTGTGAGAGACTGCTGCTAAACTGACCATTTAAAGCTTCTGAAATGGCTGTTGGAACAAAGGAAGGTTCGGGGAGTGTGCTGTGAGGTCATTGGAGGAGGAGGAGGGGTTAAGCACTTTAAAAAGCCGCACTGCTCGCAAGCGCGAGCGTTGTGAGTGGCACGAGTGCCACTCGGTGCAAGACAATTTATTTAGAAGTAATTGTTAAATTGTATTAGTTAAGTAATATCTTGGTAATAGTTAACTTAATTTTCATTATCCTTGTAAGGACTGTTAGCTTGTATTTTAGTAAATGTTTAAAGGGGAAGGTTTAGTTGGGTTTAGTGGGTAACTGCAAGGAAAGTGTATTTAAAATCTGAGGGATACAGTCGGATTAATGATGGGGAAATTATTATTATTCATTGTTGTTAGTATTCTGCAACAAGTGCTTGTTGCTGAATTAAGCTGCATTGCTAATATTGATGGTAGTTTAGAGTTTGGGATAACAGTTGCACATGGTGTTACTATGGATGGGCAATTGTATCCTGAACTCAGACTGCTTCTTACATGTAGTTCAAATGTATCAGATGGAATGGGTAGTGATTATATGGAAATAATGTTGACTAAAATGTGTAGCTTACAGACTTGTTACAATGTAGGGAAGAAATGTATTGTTAATAGTGGAAAAAAACAGATTTTTCTTGTTGGAAAATATGGGAAAAAAGTTTTTGGGGCAAAATGGTTATTAATGATGTTATTAATGTTATCAGGCACAGTTCATCCTAATCCTGGGCCAGTAAATCATATAGTGAGGGATGTGAATATATATTTTTTTTAAATAGGTAATTTAAATGTACAGAGTATATTGTCTAAGAAGGACTTATTAGAAGGATGGTTAGTTGAAAATGCATTTGACATTTTTGCACTGACTGAGACTTGGTAAACTGAGAAAGTGAATGATGATGAAGTAAGGATTGAAGGTTATTCTGTCTTTAGGAAGGATAGAAAAGGGAAAAGGGGGGTGGTTGTTTATTTTATATTAAGAATCATTTATCAGCTAGTATAAATCAAGAATGTCAGGATAGTAAATATTATGAGTCCTTGGTAATTGATTTGGTATTGGGAGGGAATAAATTGTTAACTTTAGTTGATGTGTATGTACCTCCCTTGGATGTTAAAATGGGGATTGAAGCCTTTTTTCATGATTTGTCCTTTCCTTCATCTAGAGAATTGTTAATTGTAGGTGATTTTAATTTAGATTGGCCATCTAAAAAAGCAATTGATGTTAGGAATTTAGTATCAGGATTAGGAATGTCTCAATTGGTGACTGATACTACTATATATAAACATCGAACTGGATATGAGTCACTAATTGACTGGATCATTACTAATTGTCCTGAGCATGTGATCACTTCAGGAGTTAAATCTGATTGCCTTAGTGATCATTGTGCTGTTTATTGTGGGTGGACGGTTAAATGTGTTAGAGAACCTCAAAGAACTATTCAGTATCGAAACATTTCTGATTTTCACTTGCAATCTTTTTCGGATGAAGTCCATTTAATTGATTGGTCATTCCTAGATGTTATTAAGGATATTGATGACATTTTTCATAAATTGTGTTGTTACTTTATTGATATCTGTGATAAGTTATTACCGATTAAGGCTGTTAAAATAAAGATTGAGGAGAAAATATGGTTTGATCATGATCTGAGGAAGATAAGAAGGGATAGAAATAAGGCTTGGAATAGGTTTAGGAAAAATAAGATAAGTGGTTTTCAACAAGAATATAAGAGATTATGTAATTTGTGTAAAACTAAGGTAAGGAAAGCTAAAAGTGATTATTTGAAAAAGAAATTGGGTATTAGATTGGGTGATACTAAGGCCCTTTGGAAAATATTGAATGGTTTAATGGGTAAGAGTAAGAAATCAGAGAATATTTCTATACAGCTTGATGACCAATCGGTTAATGATCCAGTCAAGGTAGCTAATGGGTTTAATTCTCATTTTACTAATTTGGAGAGGTTTAATATACAAGGGCGGGAAACAAATTTTGAATTGAAAGAGTTATTAGCTGATAATGTGGATAGTAGGGAAAAGATTGGAGTTCCAAAAGTTTATTTTCAGGAATTAACTGAAGAGGATATTTTGACATACATATTAAAGACAGATCCTAGACCTTACTTAGGGGTAGATGGAATAGATTATAGGATCCTTAAAAGAGCTGGTACATTAATTGCTCCAACGTTGACTAAAATTTTTAATTTTTCCCTTAGTAATAATGTTTTTCCTATAAAATGGAAATGTGGTGTTATTAGGCCCATATATAAATTGGGAAGTATGATGAATGTTAATAATTATAGACCTATAACATTATTAGCTCCCTTATCTAAATTGTTAGAAAGGGTTGTTTCAGATCAGATTAAGGAACACTTGGATAAATATCATCTTTGGTCCCCTTCCCAACATGGATTTTGGCAGAGATATGGCACAGAGACTGCCTTGGTGAGGTTCACAGGCCAGGTATACAAAGCCTTAGATGAGGGTAAAATAGTGGCTGCTGGCTTTGTGGACCTCACCAAGGCATTCGGCCTTGTAGACCGTGGGAAATTGTTACTGAGTTTACTTGAGGTAAATTTTTCTAATGAAGTCATATATTGGATTAATAATTATTTATTTGAAAGGGTGCAGAAAACCATTATTAATGATGTGATGTCAGATGAGGGTAATTTGATATGTGGTGTTCCACAAGGGTCAGTATTAGGCCCCTTGTTGTTTTCTCTTTTTTTTAAATTCATTGCATAAAATATGTAATAATTCTGAACTTATTTTATTTGCAGATGATGCAGTTTTATTGTGTATTGGAGATTCCTGTCAATTTGCACAACAACAGTTACAAAAGGATTTTAGTTTATTGCATAATTGGTTTATAGGGCATAATTTAGTGTTGAATCATGTTAAAATGTATGGTATTTAAAAATTTAAGATCTAATGTGAATTTTGAGCTGACTTTAAAAGATAACTATGATAATAATATAGAAATGGTTACTGAAATTTGTTATCTGGGCCTAATTGTTGATTGTAATTTATCTTTTGAAATACATATACAGAATTTAATTAGTAAATTGCATCAAAGATTAGGAATGTTATATCGGTTGAAAAGGTATTTAACATATGAGACTAGGGTAATTTTGGTGAATAGTTTGTTGTTTTCAGTTATCCGACTATGGGTCATTAATTTATTTTTCTTCAGATAGAATGCAAATTAAGCTTACATCAACTTATCATAATATTATCTGTTTTGTTACAGGTCAGAAGAAAAGAACTCTTCATTGTATACTTTACAGTACTTTATGGTGTTTGTTCTTGGTTGATAGATTTAGATTTCATGCTGCAGTATTTCTTCAGAAAATTTATTTAGGATTTTTACCTAGTGTTATTTGTGAAATGTTTCCAAGATTGCTAAATTTTGTTAGGACTAGGTCACAGGTTAACTTTAAATTTCAGATTCCCTTTTATAAAAGTGCAATGGCTCAGAATTCACTGCAATATTATGCAGTAAAATTATATAATGAATTGCCTTGTAATATTGTAAAATCTGTTACAATTTTATTATTTAAGAGTGTTTTAGGAAAATGTATGTTAGAGGAAGCAAAGTGTTGTTGTTTTAAATGATATAATTTGTATTATTTGTATGTTTTGTATATATGTGTGTTATTATGTTGTGACTGGGCACCAGTGAAAATGGGCATATTATGCTCACTGGTTATACAGAATACAAATAAATAAACAAACAAAAGTGTGGAGAACCTCCTCCTTTCCTTGCTAGATCAGGACCAGGTAGGGTTTGTATGCAACATCACGTGCATGACAATGTCCATAGGACCTGGTTACTTTTGGATTATTCCACACATAGATCTGTACCACTGATCCTGGCTAGCTTGGATGTGGATAAGGCCTTTGATCGATTGTTGTGGCCTTTTCTGTGAGATACTTTAGAGGCCTTTGATTCCACTAGCCTTTCTTACAATGTTACAGTCTTAGTACTGTGATCCTTGTGCTTATGTTAAAGTAAATGTTTCACTTTTTTCTTCTTTTGTTTTTGGGTTAGGAACTCAACAGGGTTGTCCCATCTTTAATATTATTTGCATTATACATTGAATCATTAGATTCTCATTTTAGATATTCATCTTTGGAGAAGGGGTCCCTCTAGAAATAGAATATAATATTTACATTATTTGCAGATGATATTCTGCTGACAGTAACCAGTCTTATTGAGGCCCTCATGGCATCCTGGAAGATACTGTCTTGTTTTGAACGGGTAGCAAGCTTTTGGTTAAATACACATAAAATGGAGGTGTTAGCCCTTAATTATGCACCGCCATAAACAGTAAAAGATATGTGGCATATTCTTTGAAATAAAAATTCATCGACATATTTAGAAATACACCTGATTAAAAATATATATCATTTGGAGGTTCTTAATTATGAGTCCCTGATGGTAGCAATAGCAGCAGATTTGGACCATTGGTAACATCTTGGCCTTTCCTTTATCAACAGGGTCAAAGCTATTTGTCAAAATATACTACCCGCATTTAATTTTTCCTTCAAACACTTCCATTACTCCCTGAACATACCTATTTCCAAGAGTGGAATTGGTTTCTTTCTCATTTTATGTGGAGTGCACAGAGACCCAGAATTCGATTTTCTCTTCTTTGCTTATCTACAACTAAGGGCGGGTGAAATTTCCTGAATTTTTATCTATATGCTTTAGCTAGTCAGCTCTGCCTGATCTGTCTCTGGCCCTCTAGAAGATATCAGGCCTACTGAAAAGACTTAGAGTTTGTTCTTAAAGAGCAGCTGACGCCATTAGGAGAACTTTCACAAAATATTGTCTTTAGGCACAGTTCAGTCTGGATTTCAAATTAGTTCTGCATTCCTGCTTCATATTACTTTTTGCTGTGGTCATCTGCATGAAAACAGGATTTCTGCTCCTGAAGAGTTTATCTATTCCTTTTGCTTTCTTGAGCATCGGGTGGCCAGGGAAAATGCCATCCGACTAAAAACATAAATACTGTAGTATTAAAACTTCAGTAACTGAATATTTTACAGCACTCTGTGAACTATACAATGTATGCCATTATACATCATATTGATGGCAGCAGGCACTTTTTGATATAGGGATAAGAAATTCAACACAAAAGCTGACAGGTCCCTTTAAGTATTTTTTTTCCCCATCTCGAGTTTGATTACAATAACAAACACAATTGCTTTGGAGTAAACAGCCAAAAAAGAACACATAGTTAGATAACAAATACACCTGAAGAGCAGGATCATGTTCTCTGACCACCTTGGTGCCTGAGTTTTACTTTGTGTCAGTGTTTTAGCCATTTTATTAAATATGCTATATTTTGTTTTTAAAAAATATTCACAACATTTTAAGTTTCCAATCACACTAACTAAACACCTAAACACTGCCATAAACATGCACTGGAGCTTGAGGCCCCTATTTTCAAACAGGGTAATTTACGCTGCACAAAACATTACACCACACATGAAATAGTGCACAGCCATCAGGGAGGCATATTCTTAAGGCGGCATGCTCTGTCCTGCATACACTGCCTCTACAACTTCTGGGCTGTGGTATCACCATGACAAGTGCATGTAGATAGGACACCACAGCCCTCTCCTGGCAACAGACACCCAAGAGCAAAGAGGGGATAAGCACATTCTGAACTGGTTACTGTATTTGCACCTAGGTAAAATATTCAGAGGCCTGCATGCTAATGACCACGTATCATATGAAAGGCACAAAGGGTCCATTTGCGTGCCATTACATGGCTATTATCAGCTCTGCAAAAGGCCTCTATGCATGTGTATGCACAGAGACATTGTGCAGAGCTTTGGCCTTTGCTTCCTCTCTCCCCCAATATGTATATACTAATGTATAAATTCCTGGCAGTCAAGTGGTACTCCCCCACCTGCCCTCAACCCTCACTGTGAAAATAAATCACACTGGTAGACTCCTAATACCTCCCTACCATCCCAATCCCCGTTGTGAACAGAAATGATCCTTATAACCTAGTGGAACTCTCCTCATCCCGATGTCCATTGTGAAAAAAAAGTATCCTGGTAGTTCAATTGTACTCATTCCACTCTGGTCACTGTTCATGACGTTCCCCTTCTCCCTGGCCCAGTTCATCCACTCTGGAACCACCAGCCTCCACCCCCTGTCCAGTACCTCCACTCTGTAGACATGATTGGCTGAATGGTGGATGGTGACCAATCTGGACCCTTTTATCACCACCTTGGCTAGCTATCATCTGAGTGGCAGGGGCCAAGCACATACATATTGTGTTTTTAAAGTACACATGCGCTCAGTCTCAATCATTCAGATGGCATTAAGCAGAGGTGGTGAGAGTCAGGTCTGTGCCTATCACCATGCCCCACTCTTTCTTCTAGGTCCACATGATTTTTAGGGTGATCCAGGTGCTGGGCAGTGGGGGGGTGGGTCTGAATGGGTGGACTGGGGATAGATAAAGCTCATTTTATGATGGGGATTGAGGTGGAGGGCACCACTGAATTACAAGTCTAATTCTATGTCACAACTGTGATTTATATGGGAGGGGGCACCATTGAACTACCAGAGTAATTTGTTTTCACAATGGGGTTGAGGAAGGAGGGGGTAACACTGGACTACCAAGGTCATTTGTGACATCTTTAAACTACTCCTCTGTTAAAATAATGAAAAGTAAATCCATTTTGTTTAAAGCAAATGAAAGATGGCTTACATTACCTCTAGCATTATCTGCTCAGTCTTTTGTCTTCTGCCTGTTCCCAGGTTGACTGCTCCCACTTAGCTTGTGTCTCTAGTGTACTGGCAGATCATGTTGTTTTTTACTTTATTCTATGAGGAGAGTTTGTTCAAGCTGCAGGTAGATAGCCTGTCCTGCTTTTCTTTGCTGTGTTGAAGCCTGTAGTGCACTCAGTCTCTCATTATCAGTTCAGAACCCCAGTTCTGTGTGTGAATTCTAACTCAGTGCAGAGTACCCCCGATTAGATACCTGCACAAATGATTTGTAGCTCAGTAATTAGCAAGTGTTGTGAAGAACACACCAAAGTCTGAGTGCTGTCTGCATATGTTCCATTCAGCTCTGTAATCAAGGAACAGACTACGTTGCCAGAGAAACAGCAATGTACTGTTTTTTATGTTTCATCAAGAGGACACTACTAGTTTGAGGATGTAATTCAGTAACCCAATTATGACTAAGTAGGGGTAATTAATCAGTGGTCAGGCAGCATGTTTTGCACTATGAAGCTTCTAGGACTGTGAACACCATTTTTAAAAAGCTACACACACGCCCCAGCTGGAACTAATTTGGATTGACTGTCTGCAACCCTACACCAATCCTATCACTGCCAATTACAAAACCATATCCCTCAGAGTTAATGTTACACTAATCTTTATAGTAAATTCAGAAAAGACTATGCATTACTACAATAGGTGATATAAGCTATGTTATGCTGTTGACACAAAGAAGAGAGCACTCTGCATGGGCTTGCATGTAAAACAATGAAAAAGAAGAATTGGGACTGCAGTATCAGAATAAATTAGCCAAATCTACTAAGTATTAAAACATTACATAGTACCACCCACTGCTAATAAAGGAATAATACTTAGTTGATATCCTTTGGACAGAGTATAAGGGTGGTGCTGTCCACATACATATTTAAAAGTTTTAAGCTGATCTGCATGCACTGCTGCCAGTGCATTGCTTCATGTTTGAAGGAAACTTTGCATTCACTTTTCCAGTTACAGACTCACTGTGCTTCTGCCCTTCATCTCCCCACACTGGACTTTAGAGTGCCATTGAGATTCTGCTGTCTGTGCATATACAAAATGCTAAACTTAAAGAGCAGGAGCCTGATATTGAAAAATTTGCAAAGTGGAGTGCAAAGTTTTGCATTCTGCTTTGTCATTGTCCAGGAGCACGAGGATGCTATATTCCATCAGATAGCACACTGGCACTAGCCAACTGAATATAAGGGCATGTCAGCACAGCGCTAAGTCAAGTAGTGCTACCCTGACATGGATCCCTGCTGTTTAGAGAATATCACAAGATCCAATAGCTCCAGAGTGCTAGGTGTGATACTCAGAGGGACCTATGCAAATAAGCCCATTGGGCATGCAAGGCACTAAGGGGCCATTTGCATGCCGATTATGGGCTCATCTGCATGGGCAGTGGTGGCAGGTTTGTGTGGCCCACCCCCACCCTGAGTGCTCAGTCCCATACAAGATAGAAAACTCTGTGGTGCCTAATGGCCCCCTATTGCCTCCAATCTCCTTCCCAGTATTGCATGAAATTACCCCAGGTACCTAGTGTACCCCCCCATCTTTATCCTGCAGGAATTGGCTACCCACCCTGCCACCTGCCACTCTTACCAGATGCACCAGTGCCACAGAAGTACATACAGCCTTTTGACTTGTTTGCATAGAATCAGGTTTATCAGAATCTCCTATGTCCATGTCAGACTCTCCCCAGGAACTAGCTAGAGCAGTATATGGCTTGGGAGTTTCTATTTCAGGGACTTCAGGCCCGGGGGAGCCTTAGTGTTCCTGGTAGATCTCTTTCTAGGAAGAGAAGCAGGGGAAGGGGGAGTTGGGGAGAATTTCCTTCCACACTTTGTTGATCCCTAGTAGGATTGTGATAGCAGACCAGGGGGAAATCTTCTGCAGACATGATGGGAGGATCAGACCCAAGGTCTTGTGAGATTTGTTGGCAGACTCAGACTCATAGGACATATTTTCTTGAGGCTCCTCCTGAGGCATGTCTGCAGGAGGGGGATGTTCTTTTGGTGCAGCTTGATCTGTTGCTGAATCTTCTGCTTTCTGGATCAGGAGTTCAGGGCTGGTCATAGAAGCCTTATTTTTAGCAGCCCATGGGCATTCAGAAAAAAACATGCCCAATTTCTTCACATAAGTCGCACTTTGGTTGGCACACTGCTGGCTAATGTGCCCAAATTTCACCACAATTGTCACACCTAGGTCTGTCACACACACTAGATAGGTGTGGTAACATGTCAATAAGATGACTCAATAATGGCGAGACAATAACGGTAATTCCAGAACAGCGGCAGTCACACTAGCATTATGTAATAAATGGTGACTGGAATTAAATAGTGACTCTGAGGTGCACCATTATCCCAGTGTCCAGGTGCACCTCGGAGTAAGAATCCTAGAGATAGTGGAGGTTTGGGGAGTGCAGCCCCCCATGGGAGTGTGTGGGGGCATAGCCCCCCCACCTACAGAAAAGTAGGTTAGATTAGTGCACTTTTTCAGCAGTGCACTGTGTTTCAGGCTAAAGTCGCAGTTTCCGACAGTAGCCTTTTTGTATATGTGCCCTAATTGCATTCACTCTTCTGGAATTGCCATTTAAAACTAGCCATTATGACATGGAGCCGATAGGTGTGTGCGTGCACCACATTTGTTACATGCCTGAGGCTGGCCTGTGAAAAAAACAAACACCCCTAACCCTTCCCAACAGAAAAGAATTCAGGATACGTTCAATTTCACTATCAGTTTGGCAGAGTTTGACTACATATTTCCAACCTCCGGTCCAAAACAGTTCAGAGTCCAAAATGGCCTCTGTGAAACCGAGGACTTCATACTTCTGTGATGACCAGTAAGTAATATCCTCTACATGGACTCCCTCATTCCTAAACATAACCGTGTCTAATTTGATTAAAGGTTTTCTCAGTGTAATGACAAACAAGGGAGACCACATAGGGGAGAACTTAACCTGGTTGTACCTTTGCCAGAACAATTCCAGGGCATATAATGACTGACAGCTGACATCAAAATTGTCCTCTCCTGAAATTTTAATGAAGGCAAACATTTCCCTAGGAGTAAAATGCAGTGATTCTTTTAAAAGCTTTTTCTCCACATACAACCTATCAGATCTTATTTCTAGTCCCCCTTTATAGCTGATCCTGGCTGCATTACGTCTAGGAGTGGCTTCCTCAAGGTTCCTGGTTCCTTCTTGTGAAGGGTTTTCACAGTTGGGGTGCACCCTGTCTTTTATTTCCAAGTCCGGGTGAGGGTTAACATCCTCTGCACTGAATTCAGTTTTTTTTGAGAAAATGGTTTAATCTCCTCTCTATGAGATTCTTTCAGTACCTGTTCCATGACTCTAACTGGAATCTGCGGGACAGGATTTGCAAGGTCCATGGCATGTATTGCCTGTGGATGGTGCTGGGCATCATTGTGGTGATGCCTGAGAAAGGGGGTCATTACTCCATTTTGGATCGGGTAGCCATTTCCTATCAAGTAACTTCTTCCATCCTGCATCAGCCAAAGCCTTCTCAGGTGACCATTCTGAGAAGGGTCATTCTGAAGTTGCTGCTTGTGATGCTCACGTCTCCACTCTTTCTCCTCAAGTTCCATGAGCATTACAGCTTGTAGAAAGTTATCTTCGGCCATACCTGAAGTTTGAACAGGTAAAGTTTTGACTCGTGTCATACCAACAGTTAGATCTTCCACTGATACAAATATTTCATTCCCAACTTCTTCATCGATAATTTTATTTCCTTCCTGAATTTTGCAATCGGCCTCTAGTGGTAGAGGAGCAGAGGAAGAGGCCCGCTCCTCTGCCCCCAAAACGTCCATCACCTCCAGTGTCTCCCCCAGATTGGCCATCTTGAAATTGGCCAGCAATTCCCCTACAGGCGAGTAGGAGAATTTTCCCAGTGCCCTGGCCAAATTTCCCCCATTCACTAAAAATACTGCCAGCAGCTTAATCTGGTTCAATGTCAGTTGGCATCCATCTGTATCCCCTTCCCCTGGACAAGGCTGAAAATAGGCAGAATTGCCTAGTCCTCCTGTCCCCATCAACAAAAACTAAATATAAATAAAAAACTACAGGCCAGTTAGCCTAACCTCTATAGCAGGTAAGTTAATGGAGGCCATTCTAAAGGAAAGGCAGGTGTCCTTCCTTGAGGACAATGGTCTCTAGGATGGCAGGTAGCATGGGTTGGTCAGGGGGAGTTTTTTGGCAGACCAACATACTTAACTTCTATGACTGGGTGACAAGGTCTCTGGACAGGGGGCAGGCAGTGGATGTACTGTACCTGGACTTCAGCAAAGGCATTTGACTCAGTGCCTCATGGCAGGCTAATCAGCAAACTGGGGGATCTGGGTTTAGGGAACAAGATGCTGGGGTGGGTCAGGAGCTGGCTAAGTGGCAGAAACCAGAAGGTGGTGGTAAGGGGAGGACTGTCTAAACCTAGGCCTGTAACTGATGGGGTACCACAGGGCTCAGTACTCAGTCCTGTGTTGCTCAACATATTCATTGGCTACATTGCTGAAGGGGTTAGTAGCAAGATCTGCATTTTTGCAGGTGATACTAAACTCTGTGGGAGGGTAGACACAGAGGAGGGGAGACAAGAGCTAAGGGAGGATCTGGCTAAGCTGGAGAAATGGTCAGTCATCTGGCAGTTGGGCTTTAATGCTACAAAATGTAAAGTAATGCACATGGGAAACAAAAACCCAAAGGCCAGCTATTGGCTGGGAGGAATACAGGTGACTGTATCAGAGGAGGAAAAGGACCTGGGAGTAATGGTCAGGTGTATGATGAAACACTCAGCACAGTGCCATAAGGCAGCAGCCAAGGCAAACAAAATGTTGGGATGCATCATCAGGGGAATCACCTCTAGGAGGAAGGAAGTTGTTCTGCCACTGTACAGGTCACTGGTCAGACCACACCTGGAGTACTGTGTTCAGTTCTGGTGCCCCTACCTGAAGAAGGATATCAGACTACTGGAGGGGGTCCAGCGGTGGGCAACCAAAATTATTAAGGGCATGGGGGACAGAGCATATGAGGAGAAGCAGAGGGATCTGAACATGTACTCCCTGGAGGACAGAAGGGAGATAGTAGACATGATTAAAACCTTCAAGTACCTTAAGGGCAGAAACAGGGTTGGTACAGAGGGCATCTTTAACTTAAGAAAGGAGGGTGCAACTAGGGGGCATAGACTGAAATTGATGGGGGGTAGATTCAAGAAGGAAATGAGGAGGCACTTTTTCACTGAAGGGTTAGTGAAGGGGTGGAATGAGTTGCCTGAGGAGGTGGTGGCAGTGAATATGGTGGCCAGTTTCAAGTGTGGATGGGATAGGGTAAAGAAGAGGATTAGGACCAAAGGTGACACTATTGGGAAGTGGATAGGGAAGGGGATGGCGATGGTGGGAGTTGACTCCAGGAATAGTTAGGGGGGAAACACACAGGAATTAATTGAGCTGCACTCTCGAGCAGACTGGATAGACCATTATGGTCTGTTTCTGCTGGCAATTTCATATGTTCGTGTGTTCGAAAAACTTTTATGACATCATAATATAGGAATTCCATTGGATTCTTTTATTACTACAGTATAAGATACAAAATACAAATAAAATGATAAAAAGGTAAAGAATCAAATAAAAGCAAGCAAAATGATTAGAGGCATCTAAAGGCCCCTAATCAACCTACCTGGTCAGAACAGCGCTACATTTATAGCGCTGCTCAGAACAGCACAGTCTATACAGTACTGCCATGGACAATGACGGGGGAATAACAGAGCTATGTAGTAAGCACTCCCCAGGTTGCTGTCTGTGGTACTACAGGAGGGCACAAGAGGATGGGAAATCAGGAGGTTGGCCGAGCTGCTTCCGTTGCGTGGAGCACTAAACCATGAGCAGCTCAGCCAGAATGGTGGTGGAGACCAGGGTTCTAATCCTGGTCTCTGAAATTGTATTTTTTCCCCCCGAAACCCAACTCAGGCTTGGAGTTGGTTATTTTGGCAATGGGGGACAGTTTGCCGGTAGCTATCGGAAACCAGACTTGTGATCGCTACCAATGGCGCTGTGTTTGTGGCATTTCTTCCTGACACTTCGGTGATCAGCGCTGTACGGACGGCACTGTTATTGACAGTGCTGTCCATACAGTTGCTGTTCTGACCTAGTGCCCAAATCAAACCCTTAAAAAACTGCAGGCATTTATATACATCCAGAATCTCTATACATTCAAACATATTCAGCATTGAAAGTTAAGATATACATTCTTACTAAGCACTTGCTATTTAATAGTAACATGTACAGTTAGTATTGTAACCTATCTGGAGCAGTGGTGCAGGCATAAACAAAAGTAACCTACAATTCAATAGGTAACTTTCCTTCTTTCTTCTTTCGGACCTACTCTAAAGTGCCCTAAAAAGTTTGCTGGCAATAGCAAGCAGCCATAACAATATGTGTTTTTCTGAAGAGCTACTAATGATGCCCACATTTGAACACACATGCTAGTCCTCACTGTCAGTAATATTATATGACTTATTCTTCCCGCTGTAGTAAACATTTGAAAAATGCAGGTATTGGGTTGGGTACAGTATACATTTATAGACTGTGAAGGTGCATGGTAGAATGTGGCAGAGGAACTGGTTTTGAAATGCAGTGATGGACATGTCTTAGGCATGCCAAGGTTGTGCACAATTTTGGAATTGAACACAGATGAAATTTCAGAATGTGGCAGAAATTGCAACATTGTAGTGTGCAGGGCCACAATTTCAGAATACAGCAGTGAAAAACAATTTTGGAATGTGACACAGACAATGAACTTCAGAATGTGGTAGGGATGCAATATCTGAATGTGGGGGTTACATGACTGTGGAAATCAGTGGAAATACAAAATTTTTGAATGCGGGAAGCACACTTTTGAAATATGGTAGGAATTCAGAATTTCAGAATGTGGTAAGAATGCACAATTCTATAATATGAATGACATGCACAATCTCAGAATGGGTTGGGCCATCAGAACTGCTGGCCTGTGGTAGGGAGGTACAATATATAGCTGCAGCTATACTTTCAGATGTTTTGCTGCTATGTCTAAAACAATTTTATCTATTGGCCCATAGTGGTACAGCAGTCAGACAAAGAATTTCTCTAGCATTAATGAGGCTGCACTGCCGACCAATCAGAGTGCTCCTTTCCTCTGCATGTGAAACAGTCTTATTCTGTGAAGAGCATCTCACGCGCAAATGCCCTGGAAAAGGGCACATTCTGGGACAGTTAAAAAAAACACATTATTGATCGTGCTCCATCTATAATATAATAATATGTCCCCCATCACCACTCATTGCTGAATAAGAGTGGTTTCACTTGCGTTCTGCTCGAGCCAGAACAGCTCATCTTCACTTTGCTGTTCTTTCTCAAGCAGAAAGCATGTGAAAACACTCTTATCCAGCAACAAGTGGCTCCGAGGGTCAAATTAATATACACGTCAGGAAATATCTGGCCATGTCTTTGGCTGCAACTGTACTGTATGTGGCAGGGATGTACAATTTTAGAATGTGGTGGGGATGTGCAATTTCAGAATGTGACAGAGATGTATGATGTCGGAATGTGACAGAAATACACATTTTCAGTATGTAGAGGGGATACACAATTTTTACATGTAGCAAGGACATACAATTTTAGAATGTGTTGGGTACTAAGGGTGATCCAATGCAGAATTTGCATTCAGTGAATATGCCAAATCCAATGTTTTGGACATGGCCAAGCAGGTCTGAAAGAAACCCATTTCCCTTTTGTATTTTACCACTTTGACATCATGATACAGCATTTTTACAAGGAGAACACACTGTGCATGTCCAAGTTATTGGCAACACATGACCTGCAGCAGCCAGTCAACAACTCTAGAGATCAAGAACATCTTACACCGCACATATCTCACTTCCATTTCCAGCTTTTTCTCACAGGGTACGGACCTACAGTAGGAATGGGGCCCTTTATTTGGGAAACACAATGACCTTTTTCTCATAAATTCTTGGAAATCATCACAGAATGGTGCATTGTCATTCTAGTTTGCTTATTTTCACTATTTATAACTGTAATTTCAGGTAGGCTGATGTAATTGAGCTGCAGAGGAGAGAGGTACAGGGCAAAACTACACTAGCAGATGCAGGCCCAGCAGCAGAAGCAGGGCAGAGTGAATTTAACAGGCTGGGAAAAGGTGTAAGAGAGATTTAGTTTAGTTTTAGTTTTTATTACGCATAAAACCCTTTAGGCAGAGCCTATTTTCAAAAGGTTTAGGGTTGAGTACAACAAAAATTACATTTACAGAGTCAATTACAGGTGTATAAAACAATACAGTAGGACTACAATAACAATTCATTGAAGACAGGTAAGACAAAAACATTTCAGTTGATGAGGCACAGTTATATCTGAACATGGGTTCAATGCAGTAAGGCTACAGATGCAAGTCCATGAATAAAGGTAAGACAATTGTAGTGATATCAGAAACATGGGTTACAATGTGGCATTGCAGTCAGGGAAAGTGCAGTGTAACATAAAACAATTGCAGGTAGCACTAGTGGTCAGCAATAGCAGTTGCATTTCCCAGGTGGGGCAAGTGAGGACAGCATTTAGGATTTAAACAGCTTGATGGAACAGTCAGTTTTTAGACAGTCAGACAGGTTGTTCCATTGCTTAACAAAATGGTATTCAAAATAAGATTGGCCAATGGAGGTTCTTTTCCATGGAAGTAGCACCCTAGTGGAGTATTTGTTCTCCACTGAGGTGAACACTGCTCTTAGGCAAGGGGACAGTAAGCCTCATAAAGCTCTTTTGCTAGTTACAATGCTGTTGTAGAGCAGCTTCATGTCCAGAGTTAGCCAGTTCAAATTGCTGTATAGCATGTGTGTGTGTGCGTGTGTGTGTGTGTGATTTTTTTGGCCAAGCACTAAGTGGCAGACCCTATTGTGGAGACCCCTGATCCTAGACAGCACATTGTCACTCACAGGGCTATAAACCACAATCCCTTAGTCAATTAAACTTGTAATGAGGCACAGTACAAGAAGGATCTTAATTTCTGGTAGGAAATTGTTTCTATGCCTGTATAATAGTCCTAGTCTTGAAATTTCAGCCTTACACAATACTTCAACATGTGCACTGAAAGACAATGCACTATCTAGTGTAACCCCAAGGTATTTAAAGGCTTGTACCTGTTCAAGTGGGGTTTCTGTTGCTGCACTTATTGTTAAGATGGGAGGTATGGATCTTATTATGCATGCCGAAAAGCATGCATTTATGTTTTTTTGCGTTCATTACTAGCAGGTTGGCAGAGAGCCATTCCTGGATGGCATCGAAGTCTTAATGAAGTCTCAACCACAGTTTTTCCTAGGCTTTTGTCACTTGAAAAGATGACAGTGTCATCCACATAGAGTGTTACATTGGTTGACTTGCAGATGGTAGGAATATTGTTTATGAATCGACTGAAGAGGAGGTGTCCTAAAATAGACCCTTAGGGAACACCCACCTCAACCAGCCTCTCCTGGGAAAGTATGCCATGTCATTTAACTGCTTGGGTTCTCTCTGCTAAGTAGCTTTTGAACCAAGAGATAGAGTTTTCAGAGAGGCCCAGGTTGATTAGCTTATAGCACGGGAGGGCATGGTTCACAAGGTCATAGGCCTTGGTTAAGTCTATGTAAATGGCCTCAGCCAGTTCTCCTCTGTACAGGGCACAATGAATTGAGTCAGTGTAGGAGGAAAGAGAGCTTACCTGGGGGTGTGGTTTAGACACTACAAAAGCAGGTGAGTCAAATTACTACTTCCTGTTGCTAGTCTTTTTTCTTACTAATTGCCCTCCATCCCACCCCTCCACCCACCCACTCAAAGCCAGTTCTACTTTTATAGCCACTGGATTTGACTGTCAACAGAAACTTCCTGTTTGGTAGTAGGAAGGAAAGGATCATAGAGAAACATTGGTTTTGTCAACCCTGAAGGAAAAAAAGTAGCTCACTCTCCCCCCCTAGCTGCTGGTGATCTGATATTGAGCAAGGAAGAAAGAGGCTGCTTAAGAAGATAGGAAGTTGCTGTCCCAGAACAGGAAGGGTAAGAGTTGTAAGGAGAGGAGAGAGTAAGCATCCAGAGAAACAGTAGAGAGGACACAAAATAAGACATGATAGGAGTGGTGCAGTGCAATGGCTATGGGGTGGCAGTGTTCCGGGAGACATTCTGGAGGCTGCGATGCTGCCCTATTTTCAGGCACCTCTCTGGTCTGAGAGAGGAGGTTGCCCGTCTCCATACTGACCTGGCTAGGATTCATGAAACCTCCTCCCCCACCCAGGGACCAACAGGGCCAATGCCACTACCTAAGAGGTTGCCAAGAAAGAGGAGAGGCTGGACCAGGGTGGGCTCAAGGAGGGAGAGGGTGGTGGAACAGAGTTGCATCCCTCCAGCTGTACCTCTCCACAATTCATTCACTCTTCTGATGGATAGTGGTTCCTCTATGGAGGCACCTGCAGTGGAGACCAAGGAGGATGCTGGGAACCTTCACAAAGGAGACCCACTGGAGGGTGGCATGGGACCCCACAGGGGAAGGAAACAACTCCTGGTGGGGGACTTAATCATTAGGGGGGTAGAAATGGGGGAGGAAGGGGAGAGGGATATAAGGTGCCTTCCTGGCGCCACGGCTTGGAGAGACAGGAAGTGAATCCTCAGGATCGTGGGAGGAGCTGCATGAGGGAGGGAGCTGGATATCATTGTCCACCTAGGGACAAATGACCTGCCTAGGAATGGGATCAGAGCAGTGCAAGAGGAGTTTGTGGAGTTGGGAAGGGGCCTTAGACAAGTAGCGCATACGGTAACCTTCTCGGAGGTGCTGCCTGTCTATGGCAAGGGAGATGCTAGGGCACTTCTCACCAGGGAATTCAATGAGTGGTTGAAAAACTGGTGTGGAACTCAGGGATTTGGCTTCATTGGGGACTGGGTAGCCACCTGGAGGGATGCAGACCTATACTGGTGCGATGGTCTGCATCTGTCCAGGGGAGGAACCAGGATCCTAGGTGAGAGGTTTAAATGCTTCATTGGCAGCCATTTAAACTAGCCAAGGGGGGAGGAACTGAAAAGGATCAGGGAAATCCCAGCCTCCCCCCACAAAATATGGTGATTAGTGAGGTAAACACCAAGGTACAGAAGTTATTAGGGAGCAGAACAGATTTAAATGTAAAAAAAGGCAAAGGTAGTAAGGACAGAAATGGGGATAAAAGAGGTAAGGCTATCAAAAAGTGGAGGGTGATGAGTACCAATGCCCATAGTCTGTGTAACAAGCTCCCTGAACTAGTGGCCTTGATGGAAGAGGGTTGCCTGGATATTGTGGCAGTCACAGAAACATGGTACACAGAGTTCCATGACTGGGATGTCAACATACCAGGATACACAATCTACAGGAGGGACAGGGAGGGTAAAAGAGGAGGAGGAGTAGCTCTCTATGTAAAGGAAGGGATCAAAGTAACAGAGCTAAAGAGTAAACAGGGAGCAGATGAGGCACTTTGGGTCACCCTGGAGACAGGAAATGGTACCACAATCCGCATGGGGGTTGTATACAGACTCCCATCTCAGGGGGAGGGAATGGATGAGGAAATGATAGAAGGCTTTCTTAGAATGGCAGAAAAAGGGGAGATATTGTTGATGGGGGACCTGAATATGCCAGATGTTAACTGGAGCACCTTTGCTGCAGGCACATCCAAGAGCAGGGTCATTCTTGATGCCTTACAGGGGGCATGCCTCAGACAGCTAGTATTGGAACCCACTCGGGAGGGAGCAATCTTAGACCTGGTACTCTCAAATGGGGACGGAGAAAGAATCTCAGATTTAGAGTGGGTAGCCATCTGAAAGACAAGTGACCACCAAACAGTGTGGTTCACGATAAATACAGCCATACAGTCAAGTCATACAAAAAGCAAGAGTACTGGACTTTAGGAGGGCTGACTTTGGGAAAATGAGAGAGTGCCTCAGAAAAGCACTAGCAATAGGCAAGAAGGATGGGTGGAGGAACAATGGGGAGTGATCAAAACAGCCATCACAGAGGCAACAAGCCTTTGCGTAAAGCAAATCAATAAAATACAACGAAGGAAAAAACCGTTATGATTCTCAAAAGAGGTGGCAGGGAAGGTTAAGGAGAAAAGGACAGCATTCGGGAAATTTAAGGAAATACAGATGGAGCAGGACAGAGAACTTTATCAGTTAAAGCAGAAAGAGGCTGGGAAGGCAGTCAGAATAGCAAAGGCCCAAACCGAAGAAAGGATAGCCAATTCTGTTAAGAAGGGGGATAAGACCTTTTATAGGTACATTAGGGAGTGAAGAAAGACCAAAGGAGGGATACTGAAGCTTAATAAAGGGGAGGGAATCTGGGTAGAGGGTGACAGTGAAAAAGCAGGGATACCGAACGAATATTTCTGCTCAGTATTCACAAAGGAAGAGGTGGGGGAGTTACCTAAACCAAACAAGAGAAACACTCTGAAGACAGGGGTCGATAACAGTCCATTTACAGAAGAAAGGGTTCTGAAAGAACTAATAAAATTGAAGGTGGACAAAGCAATGGGGCCTGATGGGATTCACCAAGAATTCTAAAAGAACTAAGGGTAGAACTAGTGACACCTGACTACTCTCTTCAACAAATCATGGGAGGATGGGGTGGTACCCAAGGACCGGAGGAGGGCAGATGTGATTCCTCTTCACAAAAGTGGGAGCAGGACAGAGGCAGGAAACTACAGACCAGTTAGTTTGACCTCAGTGGTAGGGAAAATGATGGAATCACTTCTAAAGGAAAGAATTGTTGAGTACCTAGAGGCCAGTGGGGCACAGGACCCAAGGCAGCATGGATTCACGATGGGAAGGTTGTGTCAGATGAATCTAATAGATTTCTTTGACTGGATGACCAAAGTAGTAGACCAGGGAGGGGCTGTCGATATGGCCTACTTAGATTTTAGCAAGGCATTTGATACAGTCCCACACAAAAGATTAATACACAAGATAGCCAGCCTTGGAGTGGGTCCCAAGGTGGTAGCCTGGATAAAAAATTGGCTAGACAACAGGATGCAAAGGTAGTAGTAAATGGAGTACACAGTGAAGAAAGGAGGGTTACTAGCGGGTGCCGAGGGTTCAGTACTGGGACCGGTCCTTTTTAATGTCTTTATAAGTGACATTGCAGAGGAACTGGAAGGAAAAGTATGTCTCTTTGCAGATGACACAAAGATCTGCAACAGGGTTGATACACAAGATGGAGTGGAAAGGATGAGAAGGGACTTGGCAAGGTTGGAGGAATGGTCAAATGTATGGCAGCTCAGATTCAATGCAAAGAAGTGCAAGGTAATGCACATGGGAAACAAAAACCCAGGGGAAGCATACACAATGGGGGGTGAGATACTGACAACAGTGAAAATAGAAAGGGACCTGGGGGTAATTATATCAGATGACCTAAAGGTGGGCAAGCAATGTGAGAAGGCAGTAAGGAAGGCTGGGGGGATACTGGGATGCATAGGAAGAGGCATCAATAGTAGAAAACAGGAAGTTGTTATCCCTCTGTACAGACAGTTGGTGAGACCCCATCTGGAGTACTGTGTGCAGTTCTGGAGACCCCATCTCCCAAAGACATAGACAGAGTGGAGGCTGTCCAGAGGAGGGAGTAACAAAATGGTGCAGGGTCTGCACCAGAAGACATACAAAGAAAGACTAAAGGAGCTTAATATGTATACCCTTGAGGAAAGAAGGAGAGAGGGACATGATAGAAACTTTCAAGTACCTCAAGGGAATTAACAAAGTCCAAGAGGCTAGCATCTTCCAGAAAAGAGATGTGCAGAACAAGGGGCACAATTTGAAGATAGAGGGGACAGCTCAGAGGTAATGTGAGGAAGTATTTTTCACTGAGAGGGTTGTGGATTCATGGAACAGCCTCCTGAGGAGGTCGTGGAGTCAAGAACAGTGGGGGACTTCAAGAATGCATGGGACAGGCATAAGGCAGTCCTAGTGGGGTGTAGGAGGAAGTAAGCTGTTAGTTAACTAGGATCTGCAGCTTATCTGTTAGGTAGGAAAATGGGCAGACTGGGTGGGCCAAGCGGTCCTTATCTGCCGTCAAATTCTATGTTTCTATGTTTCTAGTGTACTCAAGGAGTGCCACCACAGTACTGAAATTCTTCCTAAAATCATATTGCTCACTTGCCAGTAACTCATGCTGTGTCAGGTATCGAGCTAGCTGATCATTCACAATACTTTCTAAAATTTTTGATGGGGGGATAAGATAGAGATAAGGTGGTAGTTAGATTGTAGGCTATGGTCTCCCCCTTTAAGTACTGGGGTCACATGAGCTTTTTTCCATACCTCTGATACTTGCCTGGTAGAAAGGGACAGATTAAAAATTATCTGTAAGGGATAGGTGACCTCCCTCAGCACTAGTTTGAGCAGTTTCATGTCTAAGTTGTCAGAGTTAATCCTAGTTTTAATTTGGTTCCTTATTAGGTAGCCAATTACTTCAGCCCAACTAAGCAAAGGATGACTGACAGGGGTGGTCATGTGTAACTCCTTCAGTGGTGAGGTGTGTAGAGGGGCCTGGAGTGTATTTATTTATTTATTTATTGAAATGTTTCACCAGGAGGGCACACTGAACAACAAGTTGCTCATCTCACGGTGCGACCTGGGGGGAGGGGTTACATAGGGTTGTGAAGGATGATCAGTTACAATAGTATGTGGGTAGTACAAACAATACAACATTGTAAGATTGTGCAACAGTTGAAACACAAGGTATTGTACAATAAACAGTAGAGGAACACTGGGAAAATCACAATACATGTCCATGTGTATGCCAAAAGGTCACCAACGGTTTCATTAAAGAAGGCAGCAATTTTTTTATTCCTGATTATTGAGGTGTCACCCTATGAAGTAGAGTAGGGCAAGAATCTATTGGATTTGCTGAGTATTTCATTTATGCAAATCTGCAGTTGTTTAGGGTTGTTGATTAAGTTTTTTTTTGTTGGGTTTTGTGAAATGCAGCCTTTGCTTCCTTGATGCGGGATTTCACAGTGTTCTGCAGTTCTTTGTATTTTATGAGCTATTTGCTCTGTCCCCTTCCCTAGTCAGGGACTTAATGGCAGGAGTAAACCAGGCCTCTGAGTTTTCCTTCCTGAGGAGGGTCTTGAAAGGGGCAGCTGTGTCACAAATCCTGTTGAACTGGAGGATGAACTACTCCAGGGCCATACTGACATCTCATGTACCAGTCAAGAAGGACTGGTCAACCTGTTGGAGTAAGACCTGGAAATATGGGAGCTTGTGGGTGTGGAAAACATGGGCTTTAATGCTGGATGGCTCACCTTTGGTGGCACGGGGTCATTATGTAGCACAGCAGAATCCCGCAAGGCACAAGCACGTTGCAGGATTTCTGTCTGTGTTTGTTCCGTGGGGGGATCAGCCCCCTACACCCCCCATTATGGGGGGCTGTGCCCCCTGGACCCCCCCTCACTAAGGATTCTCAACTCCCGGGGGGTCCAACTCGGACAGCGCACACGTCCGGGTTCGCTATAATGTTGTACGCTATTATGCATGCAACATTACGACCTGGCATGACCTTTGGCCACCTTGGCAGACCATCTGCAGGTGACTGGGGAGTGGTCACTGAGGATGTCAGCCAGAACAACACTTGAGATGACCTTGTCAGGATGGCTAACAAGGATCCAGTCTAGCAAGGTGGCTGTGCCAGTTTTATAGGTAACTTTGGTAGGTGAGGTAATGACATCAGTGAGGTAAACATCTGCCAGTTTATCTTTAAGGGCCCTGTTGTTGCTTGCAATCCAGCTGTAGTTAAAGTCACCTAATACTAATTTTTCATGTGGTGGATTTAGACCAGATACAGTTTTAATGAAGCCTTCAAAGTCATCCCTGACATTCTGTAGTGGAATATATGTGACTTGGAGGTGAAGGTTTTTTTCTCTCATGGAGCCAAGTCTTAGGCTGACTGCAAGGAGTTCACAGCCAGCAGGTTCAAGGTTGAGGTGGAGTCTGTTTGATCTAAGGTAGGACTTTATGTTTAAGCGATATCCACCCACTTTTTTGAAGCCCCTGTCTTGTCTGAATAACCTGTAGTTGTTAATGGTAATTTCACTCTCAGGGATCCTATTAGTTAACCATGTCTCAGTGACAGCCACTGCATCAGACTGGGAGTTTGTCATATATTGCTTGAATTTATAAAGTCTGGGCATGAGACCGCCAGTGTTCATATGGGCCACTTCAAGATATCCCTTAAAAGATGTCTGAGATGCATCAGGACCAGGGTTGTGATGCACATTTCTCCAATGATAAGTTGGAGGTATAACACTTGCCTTATTAAGAGGTGTCTCTTAAATGTTTTGGGGCCTAGTACAGTTCTTTTAATTTTTGCTATGTGATACGTGCAGCAGGTCTAGTAGAGGAACCTTAATAAGGTAGCTCCAACTTGGCCTCTGATGTTTATTGAGGGTGCTGTATACCCCTGTGTAGGGTAGCAGTAAGCAATGGGCTCCGTGGCTGCACTGCTTGTGTAAATGCCACAGGCAGGTGTTGCAGTAACAAACAGTATTTGAGGGTAGTAAGAGGAGTTTGTTACCGGTAAGGTGTAAGTTGGTGCAGACATACCAGTTAAGGCCATAAAACTTAGAATAGAGGTCCAAATTGGGAGGGAGGCCAGATTTTAACTCTATTCAGTGTAGGGCGGCAGGGATATACCTCCCTTTTAGGAGGTTAATTATAGTTGTCTGATTAAAGCCAGTGGTTCAGTTTATGCACCTGAGGTGGCAATGTTTACAGGGGGCTAAGGGGTGGATTGCTAAGACCTATAAAAGTAAGGTAAAAAAGGCCGTATCTAGGTATCTGGTTACAAAGGCCTACTTAGTTAGAAAGTAAACAAAATAGTCCTACCCTAGCAGGGCTGTCAGGCTAAGTTCCACAAAGGTAAGGTAAAGCAAGCAGTTACTATGCTTGAACTCAGAACAGTCCTGGGGTGTTTGGCTAAATCTGAGTAGAGGCGGGGTATAGTAGGCAGGTACTTTAGTTATGTAGAACAGTTGCAATCAGATCTACTCTAGAATGGGTGTTTGGCAATTCCTAATGAGGCAAGGTAAAGCAAGCAGTAACTATACCTAAGTAGACAACAGGTGCTACTCTATCATACCCTTAAAGGGGCATTTGTCTAATTCCTAATTAAGGCAGAGGTAAAGGAGACAGAATCAATACTTAGGTAGAACAGGTTGCAAGTCTAAATGTATCCTAGCAAGGGTGTTTGGTTGAGCCCTAGAAATGCAAGGTGTGACAGGCAGCTTCAGTACTTCAGTAAAACAGTTGTAAATCAGCCCTACCCTAGAAAAGGGTGTATGGCTAAGATCTGTAAAGATAGGGTACAACAGGCCGTTTCTGTACTTATGTATAACAGTTCACATCAGCCCAAGCCTTGAAGGGGTTTTTGGCTAGGTTCAATAAAAGATGTATTAGGTAGTCTCTGTGTATCTGGCAGCAATAACAAATGTAGGTAGAGTAATAGCTAAACAGTCCTACTGAGTGCTCTGGTAGATAAACACCAAGACAGATTGATTAGCACATTTTAAAGTCTATGAGAGTAATAGTAAAGAAGATAGCAGCAATGGAAGAACAGCACATGAATTATTTGCCCCAACAATGTAATAGAAATTAAGGTTATAGTTACACAAGTTAAAAGTTTGCATGAGGAATAGGGTCTCTTGCTAGAGGAGGCTTTGATCCCACCGGGTAACAGCACACTTCTCCAATGTACCAGGTTGCAGTGCACAGCTTCTATGTGGTGGTTGTCCTAGAAGCTGTAGGGCAGAATTTCCAGCCAATGGTCATTGCCACGGCTGATGCCCATGGTAGATGCCCTTGCCTCTCCGGCCTTTAGCACTCCAAACTGGAAGCTCAGAGGACAGCTAGAGGGACAGCATTTTATCCTGCATGAGTGCAAAGCCATTTGGGTCCTTGGTTGGAGCTGGGTGGGGCTAACCGCTGATGTCCGTTTCTCCTGGAGGGACAGGGGTTATTTGAGATGTCAATCATGGGGGGGGGGCAGAGCAGGGCAAGAGGTGCCTCTCTCCAACCCCTTTCAGCTGCTAAGGATGTCCCAGGAATGTGCAGGCAGGAGACAAGTTTTGGCTTTTAAGCTGATCAGTCCAGCAGAATTAAAGTTTAGATAGTTCTGAAATATATATTGGACAAATTGTTTTCCTACTGAGTGCTAGCGGTGTTGTGGAGAGCAAAGAAATCCATATTCATTTTATTTATTGTATTTTTTTCTGTCTGCAGCAGGAGCAGGACAGACTGAATGCAACAGACTGGGAAATAAACAAAGGGAGATTTTAAGGGACTTATGAAATATTTTTTACTGACTTCTGGTGGTACAGCAGGGCACAAAAAGCTTTTTATATTTTGCCAGTGTGTATGAACCTGCCAGTCAGTCTGTGAATGAAAATTAAATTAGACTGCTGTGTGTGGCAAAAGGTCACAAGTAGGGCTGTGCAAAATGTATCTTCTGCTAGTGAAATTCTGGTAAAATGCTGATTTCTCTTCGGTGAAATTTTGCCAAAATTGGGATTTCAGTTGGTTTGCATTTCATTTCAAACGTGTTAGTCCAAATCATACCACATTTGGCATACCATAATTTCCAAGGCCAAACAGACAGGTTCCCAGTTTCAGATCTCTGTCTTAGAAACATAGAAACATAGAAGCTGACAGCAGATAAGGACCGCAAGACCCATCCAGATTGCCCATTTCTTTTTCTACCTTATGAATGTGCCATCGGCCTTTGCTCTGTCAATGGCCTATCTATTCATACTCATCTGTATTGCTCCCTTATGCCTATCCCATGCCTGTTTGAAGCCCTGCACTGTATTCATATCCACCACTTCTTGAGGTAGGCCATTCCATGCATCCACCACCCTTTCTGTGAAAAAGAACTTCCTCACAGTACCCCTTAATCAGCCTCCCTCTAATCTCATGCTGTGTCCTCTTGTCCTGCTATTTTTCTTACATTGAAACATGTTAGACTATTTCACCTTGTTAATGCCCTTAAGGTGTTTGAATGTTTCAATCATATCACCTCTCTCTCTCTCTCTCCCTCCTTTGCTCTAGGGTATACATATTGAGGTCCATTAATCTGTCCTCATATGTTTTCTGATGCAGTCCCTGCATCATTTTGGTTGCCCTTCTCTGGACTGCCTCAATTTGGCTAATGTCCTTGTGAAGATGTGGCCTCCAGTACTGCTCACAGTACTCCAGATGGGGCCTAACCAGTGTCTTGTAAAGAGGGATTATTACCTCCCTCTTACGACTTGTGATACCCCTACTAATACACCCCAAACATCCCCCTAACCTTACCTACTACTTTAGAGGTCTGCTTGGATGATTTCAAGTCATCTGTGATGATGATGCCCATTCCTTTGTGACTGCCAGCAACTCCTCTCCCAGCCTATAGCTGGCTTCAGGGTTTCTCTTCCCTATGTGCATGATCTTGCACTTCTTTGCGTTAAACCCCAGTTGCCACTCTTCTGTCCATTTTGCCAGTTTATCCAGATCACTTCTAATTCTTCCCCATCTGGATCATCTACTCTGTTGCAGATCTTGGTGTCATCTGTAAACAGACAAACCTTACCCTCCAGTCCATCTGCAATGTCACTGATGAAGATATTGAAGAGGACTGGCCCCAGGACTGATCCCTGATGTACCCCACTTGTGATTTGCATCTCATCTGACTGTGTACAATTTACCACCACTCTCTGTTTTCTGCCCATCAACCAGTTTGCCACCCAGTTGACCAACTTCTGACCCACCCTGAGCCTACCCAGCTTATTAATTAATCTTCTATGTGGAACAGTATCGAAAGCTTTGCTGAAGTCAAGGTAGGCAACATCAGCTGCTCCCCCTCGGTCCACCACTCTGGTTACCCAGTCAGAGAAATCTATGAGATTAGTTTGACAGGACCTTCCTGTTGTAAATCCATGTTGTCTTGGATCCTGTGCTCCTATGGATTCCAGGTGTTGCACTATTCTTTCCTTAAGGAGTGCCTCCATAATATTGCCCACTACTGAGATAAGACTGACTGGTCTGTAGTTCCCTGCCTCCTCCCTGCTACCACTCTTGTGGAGCGTGATCGCATGAGCCCTTCTCCAGTTTTCTGGGACCTCTCCTGTGCTCAGAGACTCACTAAACAGTTCTGATAATGGATCTTCTAGTTCCACCCTTAGCTCCTTTAGTACCCTGGGATGTATGCCATCAGGTTCCACTGCCTTGTCCACCTTGAGCTTAGCGAGCTGTTGTAGGACCCTTTCTTTTGTGAAGGGACTAGTGCACACTCCCCCCCCCCCGTGTCCATGGTGCTGAGCTGTGGGCCCTGCCCTACCTTCTTTGAGCAGAAGTATCTATTTAGGATTGATGCTTTTGCATGGTCCTCCTCCTCACATGCCCCCTTATCCCTTCTGATCTTAGGAAGACCCCTTCTGGACTTTCTTTCATTAATGTATCTATAAAAAGTCTTGTCACTTTCTCTTACTGTTCATGCCAGTGTTTCCTCAGTTTGGGCCTTTGCCTGCCTTACTGCCTTCCCTGCTTCCTTTAGGGAAGTTTGGTATGCCTCTCTATCTTCATCCCACTGTGCTCCCTTATATTTCCTGAAGGCCAGCCTTTTGGCTCTGACCTTTTCTGCTACTGTTTTTGAGAACCACAGTGGTTTCCTTCTTCTTTTGCATTTCCTTTTCTCTCTAACACAATGGGATGTTGCTTCAAGTATTGCATCCTTAATGCTTGCCCACTTTGCCTGTACCCCCTCACCTGTATTTCTTTTTTCCGGGGCTAGCTTAACTCTGTTGGCCATCTTATCAAAGTCAGCTCCTCTGAAGTCCCATATCTTTGCCTTGGAATGGAATGATTTAGTTCTAGTGTCCAAATTGAACCATAGCATGTGATGGTCAGCATGTGATGGTCATTGGCCCCCAGGTGACCTTCTACCTGGAGATCAGTGATCCTTTCCCTGTTAGTCAGTACTAGATCTAGGATAGCCCTGTCTCTTGTGGGTTGTTGTATCAGTTGTTTGAGGCCCTTCCCCTGCAGGGAATCCACTATGTGTCTAGTTCTGGCATATGTTCCTGCTGGTATTGACCAATCTGTATCTGGCATGTTGAAGTCTCCCATTATCAGAACCTCCCTTTTAGCCATCATGTTTTGTATATCTTCTACCAGTAATGTGTCTATGTCCTCCCCCGGTGTGGAGGCCTGTAGACAGCCCCAGTTCATATGGCTGCCCAATTTCCTGTCTCCAGGGTGACCCACAGTTCTTCTGACTCCTTACGTGTATTCTGAATTTCTGTAGCTTTGATATTTTCATTGACATAAAGGGCCACTCCACCCCCTTTTGCACCTCGGTCTCCTCTAAACAGTACATAGCCAGGTACTGAAGTCTCCCAAGTGTGGTTACTAGTAAACCATTTCTCGCTAATGGCTACTATGTCCAGTTTATCCTCTGTCAATATTGCCTGCAGGTCTGGGATCTTGTTTCCCAGATTGCGAGCGCTTGTGTACATGATTTTCCATTGGCCAGATTTCAGTGTGTTAGTTGTTGGGCGAGGTCTGGCATTTCCCCTGTGTGTCGTATGGGGAGCCAGACCTTTTTCCTTACCTGGTGATGCAAATGAACTACAAACATGCTGAACTCCTGTTTGACCACTAGCTGAGGGGGAAGGGGTGTTCTTTCCATTCAACGTATCGGGTGCTGCACCGCTCTCCCCATTTGCTAATTTAAATATTCTGCAAAGACATCAAACTTCTGCCCAATGCACTGACTCCTTCCTTAGTCAGATGCAGTCCATCACATTTAAATAACTTTTGCTCCCAAAACTGTTGCCAGTTCCCTACAAATTTGTATCCTTTTTCCTGGCACCAACTCTAGAGCCACATGTTTAGCTCCCCTATCTCCCCTTCTCTGACCTTCCATCCATCTGCCCCCCTCTCCCAAACTGGCAGAATCTCAGAGAAGGAGATGCTGGACAAAATGGATGATAGTTTGTCACCCAGCCTGGTCAGGTGTTCCTTGGTCTCCATAAATGACTGGCTGGTGAGATCGTTAGTCCCTATGTGTAACAGGACATCAGTGTTTTCTCCTGCTTCCTTACAATTTTAGCAATGCGGTCAGTGTCTCTCCATAATGATGTACCTTGGAGACATCTTATCATTACCCATGGCTAGAGATAGGTATCAACTCCCCGAATCATGGAGTCTCCTATGATCAGAAGTTTTTTGGTTTTGGTTCCTGTTTTGGTTGAGTTTTGTTGTGCTAACTCCTGTGTTGCACTGTCCTGCTCTGCAATGTCCTCTGACCCTTTGTTTGATTTTGGAGATAGAGGCAGATACCTGTTTGTAATTTTTATATGATTTGTGGAGGTGAAATGTTGGAGAGCACCGAGTGATGGGGCACCCTATTTGCCCCCCCTAACCACCTGCCAATCTCCCAGACCAACTACACTCTACGGTCAAGGTGCTTCTGTTGGATGTTGGGGAAATGGCAGGTGGTTCTTATAATATATTTCCTCCTGAATATGTGCTTTGCGGCGCACAGTCTCTGCCCATGTTGCCTGGAGCTGAGTCCTTAGATCTCCAATGGCCCAGCATGTAAGACAGTGTCCTAAATCCTGTAAAACTGCCCTTTTGAAAAGTGTCCCACAGTACCTGCAGTTAATAATATCCATTCCAGATAAGTTGCTGGGTTTATAACCTGGTCAGAGTAATTAAAAGGAGGAAAATGAAAGCAAAAGTTTGTTTTTGTGTTTTGTTTGTTTTTGCATAACAAGTTAAATTACTTGTGCCCCTGTAAATGAGGTCACTGTGTGGATACCCTTCTGATCCACCCCTTCCTGCTTTGCTGCAGGAAATGTCACAACTGTGCTACCCTATAAAAGGAGTGTAGTGTGGGGTGGTTGGGGATGGGGGTGGGTGGATGGGCCCTTCCCCTGCCAAAAAAGAAGAACCACAAATGAAAGAAACAAAGAGGTAAGCAAAGAAACAATCAGCCAGCAACAAATGCAGTAGCCCTGGAAGCTTATCCTAATGATAGACAAAACTGTAAAACATGTAAAGCACCACCTGTAATAATTTCACAGAAGATATACCCTGTAAAAAACACTTTGCTACAGAGAAAAACAAAGCAGTAACAAAAGATATACCTTGCAAAAGACAATTTGAATTAGAAGATTTTAGCAGTAATTTGTAAGCACACACCTGTAGGCACACCCTGTAATAATGTAGCAGACGGTATACCCAGCAACAACAATTTGAATCAGAGAAAAATAAAGCCATAAAATGTTAGCAACAAACAGTAACAATCCCTGTGAGTACAAAAGAAAATAATAACACACAGTAAATATGCCTAGTCAAAAGAAGCCTTAATCCTTTTCCTTGCTGTGGTAAGGTTCTTTGATCTGTCCTTTCAAGCAACCTAGAAGGTTGACTGAGTAATAAGCCTCCAAACATTTGGAAATTTTAAAATTACATTTCACACCCACGTAAACTCAAACTTTCCACTGCATTAGTCCAAATTGCACCACATTTATTATGATGACTTTAACAAGGCCCGTACATATCTGTGCAAAGTTTCAGATCACTATCGTTAAAGGTGACTGAGTTATAAGCCACCAAACATTCAGACATTTTAACATTACATTTCACAATTATATAAACTGCTGAATTTTAAGCCACTATAACTTTAAAACTACATTAGATCACAGACTATCATCAATTTTCTTAGGTTAATTGACCCTAAATATTAGGCTTTCAGGCCACCCCCATGGCCCAATAGCAGAGCGTCATGCTGCCATGCTGACAACCCAGGCTCAGAAGCAAGCCCAGGAAGTCACATCAGGAGGCAGACCATAGCTGAAACAGCTGCCATTTAGCAGTGCATCTAGACACTAAAGCAATACAGAGGCCCACAGTAGGTGGATAGACCTGACTATAGTACTATGCAACGCATTCTGCTGCAAGAGTCCTGCACTGTAGATATTGTAATGCTGCCTCCAGATGTCATTTTATCTGCTGTAATTTTTGACACAGCTTGCATCAGTTGTTCATTCCTTGCATCATATTTTGACTCAAGTTGTGCAATTTTGCTCCATCTCACTCATGCATCATATTTTTGACTCAGCTTGTGTCATTTTTGGTCCATCTAATTCATGCATGGTATTTGTGACTCAGCTTGCACCATTTTGGCCCCATCTCACTCCATGCATCATATTATTGACTCAACTTGCATCATTCTCAGCTTGCATTGTTCTCACCCATTATTGCATCAGATTTTGATGCAGCTGTCCTCTTGCGTCATTTTGGGGACTTTGCCACAGAGAATGTTTTTCTTGCAAAATACAGTGCAAGTATTTGGCACACCTGGATTTGATGCAAGGTGGTTGTTTGATGCACCTTGAGTCAGTCTAAAGGCCCTTTGAAAATCTGGTCCATGGTCTCCAGAACTGGACACAGTACTCCAGGTGGGGTTTGTCTCAGCAGTGATCTATACAGTGACAACATCATCTCCCTGCTTCTGTTGGTAATACCCCTCCCTGTGCACCCTGCCAGCCCACTGGCCCTACCCACTGCCTTGTCGCACTGCCTCACCACCTCAAGATCATCAGATTTGATTACTCCCAGGACCTTTTCCTGTTTGGTGACCATCAATACCTCTTCTCCCATATTGTACTCCACCTCTGGGTTTCTGTGCCTAAGTGCATGATTTTGCAATTTTTTCACATTGAAACCCAATTGCCATTCCCTTGACCATTCCTATAGTTTTCTTAAGTCTTTGCACATTCTTCCCTACCTCTCTGGAGTGTCCACACTATTGCAGATTTTGGTGTCATTTCATTTCATTTTATTTTGTTAACTGGGTGAGAACACTGGGACTAGTCCTTTTTCAGGTCTGACCCAACAAAACACCTGAGACAACAACACAAACATATAATAAATATAAATAAGGTACAATAAATTAAACAAAACAACGACAAATCTCAGTTGATTGCAGATACTCCTTAAAATGCAGTTTAAACATGTGCAAAGAGGAAGAAGAGCACAAGTCAATTGGTAATCTATCCCAAAAGGAGGGAGCAGCAGCTGAGAAAGAATAAGCCCCAGCTTTAGAATATTGTATGGTGTCCTGAAGTAAGACCCCACTATAAGCTCATAAATTCCGAGTGGGAAGCCTCACGTCAATCAAATCCTTAAGTGGGTAATTAGTTAGAAAAATAGATTTAAAGACTTGACAGCCCAAAAAATATGTAATCTTTGAATAATGGGACAATCAACACAAATTAGAATACATAGAACAATGATGAGTTTGATAAGCACAGTCTAGGACAAAACAACATATATTATTAAAGGTGACAGGCAATTTACTTGCTTCTTTGGCTGATAAATTAAAATATAAACTGGCTGAATAATCCAAATGGGGTATAAAGGTTCCAACAGCGATTGCCCTACGACTGTCCAATGTGAAAAGTTTTTTAAATTTAAAAAGTAAACCCAATTTCAGATTAACCTTTTTACAAGCTGATTTAACTTGAGAAGAAACGCTAAGTCCAGGGTCCAAAAGGGCACCAAGATAATTGAACTCCTTAACGAACTCAGTTGCTGCTCCCCTGTTATCATGTATAACAAGGACCAGGTCAGTTTTCTAAAGGAAAGATGTACCAAACAACATAGTTTTTGTCTTGTTGACATTTAAAATCAGATGATTATCAATAAACCAATCACAAGTACTTTGAAATTCTGATTCTAATAACATTACAATTTGGGTTAAAGACTTAGCCTGAGTGTAAATTATGAGATCATCAGCATATAATAAACTAGAACATGATTTAAAGATTTAAGGCAGTGCATTAATAAACAACAAGAACAACAAGGGGCCCCAAATGGACCCCTGTGGCACTCCTAATTCTAAGGATCTAACAGAAGAAACAACATTCCCAGGGCTAGTCACTTGCGATCTACCAGTTAGATAATCTCTGCACCAGGTTACGACATTCTCTGAAAACACAAGATCATTTCGTTTAAAGCACAAGAGTAGATGGTTAATCAGATTGAATGCCTTGGTCAGATCCATAAAGACCACCCCCGTAAAGATACCTTTCTCAAAGCCCTGGAGGATGGCATTTGTGAACCTGACCAAGGCAGTTTCAGTACCATGATTTTTCCAGCATCCATGTTGGTCTGGACTCAATAAATCATATCTCTCAAGATATCAGTTATCTGGACAGCAACAACCTTCTCCAACAGTTTGCTTAACAGATTAAGAATCAAAATTGGTTTAAAGTTATCAAGGGTTAGTGCCCCAGACTTCTTAGGCACTGGAATCACCCTTCCTAGCTTCCATACAGCAGGAAACTCCTCAGTGATAAGAAACAAATAAAAAATGGAACATAGCGGACCAGCAATATGGGGGGAAATTAGTTTTAAAAACCTACCATCAAACCCTTCACCACAATCGCTGAACTTATTGGGGATTGTTGCAATTAACTTTAATGGAGCTCGATTTGTCAAACTTTGAAAATAGAATCTTGATCTATTGTAATGAACATTGCTGGAGCTGTTATTAAGAGAAGGGTCAATAAAATGGGCCCGTAAATTAGTTAATCATAAAATTTATCATTGAACATTTCTGCCATAATATTTGGGTCTGAAACTACTGTGTCACCAATGTTAATCTTATCAATTTTAGGATTTTGCCTAGGTGCAATGAAATCTTTAACCGAGTTCCGAAACAATTTTGAATTAGAGCAATTATTACTTAATTTTTCTTGTAAAACGTTTCCTTAGCACATTTAATTGCATTACTTTGTTACTCAGAAAACGATATCTATCATGAAAAACTGTCAAAGGCGATTTTTTATATTCTGACCATGCACAATTTCTAGCTTTTATTAATTCTTTTAAATCCTTAGAGAATCATCTGTTAAAGGTACCACAAACCCTAATTTTTCTCAATGGAAAGAACAAGTCCTGAACAGGATGCAGTTGCTTGCAAAAGTAGTCAACCACACAGTTTTGTGAGGGAATTAGATCTATCACTGACCAATCAATTGTCTCAAGTCAATTCTGAAGTTTTACACTATCAAAGGACTTAAAATTACGTAACTGGATAAACTGGGGCGGTATCTTAACTTTTTTAAGTTCATAACACGATAGACTGCCGGATGGTCACTAGTTGAGTCAGCTAGTACCCCAACTGTCAAAATAACATCAACCCTATTTGTAACTATCCAATCTAGGGCAGAATGGTTTCCAGACAGGAAATTGAACATAGTCAGTTCTTTAATTAGTTGGAAGAAATCAAAAGAATGAAGAAGAGAATTTAATCCCAGTTTTTCAGACTCTAACCAATTCAAAATTATATCCCCCACCAATAAAAACTCAGAGCCAGAGATAAACCTAGAATTAAGGTTCAAAAAATTGTTTAGTCCACTACTGCCACAATTCAGAGGGTTGTAAATATGAGCAAGAGTGACATATTTACAACCACCCAGAATTAATCTTAAAATTAGCCAATAATTTGTTGAATTGGCATTTACACTACTGTCCAAAGAACATAACTCTAAACACTGTTTAAACAATGTCATCTGCAAAGAGGCAGACCTTCCCTTCCAGCCTTTCCTTCTAGCTTATCTGCAATGTGGCACTAGATTACAACAGCAATGTCAACAACAGCGCTGTCAAGAACAGCACAGTGTAAACAACACTCTCAAATATAGCACCACTACAAAACACCGCAGTAAAAACAGTGCCAATGGTAATGGTCAGAAACCACCCTGAAGACTGCTACCATTGATAAATAATACACAGTACATTTTGCTTTTACAGGGGGCTATGCTCCCCACACCCCCTGACACAGGGGGCTCTGCCCTCCCCCCACCTACTGTTAATTTTATAACCAACTCCGAGCAGGTGCAGATCACAGAAAAATGTAGAAACTTGGGGGGGTCATTTGTTTTGGGGCACCCCAAAAAAACAACAGACACACTTTGGGTGTGTGTGGTGGGGGAGGTGGAAAAGGCGTGATTTGGGAGACTGGGAACAGAACCCTGGTTTCCTGATCTCTGCTGCCTGAGCTGATTTTCTCTTAGTCCTCTCCACCACAGAAGCAACTCAGCCAGTTTCTGCATTTTTTGCTCCCTTATCCACTTCCACTTCAGACAGTGCATGGATAGCTACAGGGGTAGCGGTATTTAAAGCAGCAGTAACATATTTGACCTATACTTTTTTATTTTGTTTTGGATTGCCCCTTACCTCCTGATTTGTGTGATGCCCTACTTTCCTCATTCTGAGTCTGCTTTAGTACTTCTTTTCACATTTGAAACAATAAAAGGAGTGCTCCTTTTAATATGACTTGGACCAGGTTTTAATCAGTATTCTCAGCTGTTTTTCCATCACCTATTGTCCCATAAGGCCAGGAAGTACTTCCTACTGCAAGATAGTTGTGGCTCATTCCTTCCCCTTCCTCTGTGAAGACTGAAAAAAGTGTCTGTTCAAGATATCTGCTTTTTCCTGATCCTTCTCTACACAGTCTGCACCTGCCCTTCTTAACATCACAATCCCTCACAGTCTTCCTGTTTTCACTCATGTACCTAAAATGTCCTGTTTCCTTTTGTTACCCCTTAGGCTATTCTTTCCTCAGTTTGCACCTTTGGGATTCCCACCACTTTCTCTGCTGCCCCTCTTCTTCTCTTGATACACCTCCTGTCCTTTTCCTTCCACATCTCTTTTTTCCTCCTGAACTCTACCGTTTTAGCCTTTACCTTTTCAGCTACAGTACTTCCTTAAAGAACTATAGCAGTCTCTTTTACCTCTTGTTTTTGCTCCCCTCCTTTGCACAGAGGTTTGTTTCCTTCACCATGCCTTCCCTTAGCTTACCCACTCTTCCACTACCCCACCCAGGTACCCCCCCCCCGCTAGGTCATCTCTGAGGCATTCACCTATTTTTTTTTTAAATCTTCCCACCTGATGTCCAGAACCATCGTCCTTGTGTGGTTTGCTTCCACTGCCATCCTTATTTTGAACCACACTTTACTGTGATTACTGGTTCCCCAGTTGGCCTCCACCTTGATATCTCCGATACTGTCTTTTTTACTGAGCACAAGGTCCAGAACTGCCACATCATGAGTGGGCTTCCTGACTAGTTGCTTGAGAAATTCCCCCTGCAGGGAGTCTAGGATGTCCCTGCTTCTAGCTGAAGCTATAGCTGGGAGGCTTCAGTCTACAACTGGCAGATTGAAGCCCCCCACCAGTTGTACCTCTTCTTTCTCTGCCATTGTGCCAATGGTTTCCACCGGTGTCTTATCTAAATGTTCCCCCGTGTTAAATGTCTGTAAATCATGCCAGTACAAATAGTGGCTCTGTTTCATCTCCCCAGGGTGACCCACAGTACCTTCAACCCCCTCCTTTCCCTCCTGGATTCCATGTGTTTCTGTTGCTTTGAAACATGACCTTTCATACAGCACCACCGCTCCTCCTTTCCTTACCACCGTATCTTTCCTGAACTGAGTATAGCCTGGTATGTCCGTATTACAGCTGTAGTTTCCTGTCCACCATGACTCAATAATGGCCATATCTGTTCTGCTGATATCATGATGCCCTCTAGGTCAAGAAGTTTATTTCCTAGACTTCTTGCATTTGTACACATGGTCTTCTACATTCTGTTATCACTCTGCCTCTACCTCCCTTGTTTCCATTTTGCCCTGCCACCTTTTCCCCTCTCTTTTAGCAGCTCATGTTCCCACTTCCTTTCATTTCAACCACACATATTGTTTTCTTTATTTTGCACTGTGGAGGACTTTCCTCCCTTCTCTCTGCTTTAGACTGAGGGACTGGGGTTAGTTTATGCCTTCCTGATTTCTTTCACAACCCAACTTGGCTAGTTTAAATGTTCATCAAAGAAACATTTAAACCATCCGCTGAGAACTGTGATTCCCTTCCCAGACAAATGTAGGCCATCACCCCTGTATAGGTGCTTATAGCTCCAGGTTGTTCCTTAGTCCCCCAATGTAGCCAAACCCTTCCTTTCTACAGCATTCCTTCAACCATGAGTTGAAGCTGCTGGTGTGGATATATCTATCCTCCCACCTACCACAGACAGGCAGAACCTCAGCAAAAGTCACTGAGTGTGCTACCTGCCTAAGGGCTCCCCAGCTCCCTAAATTCCCCCTGCATTATCCCAGCCCCATCACTAGCCATGTAATTTGTCCTCAGCAGTACAGAGACATCCAGCTCCCCCTCCTGCACCACCACCCTATCAATCCTTAGGATCTGCTTTCCATCCCTTTGAACTGAGGTGCCAGTTAGGCACCTCACCTCCCTTTTTCCCTCCCTTCCTTTTCCCAAATCTACCCCTCTGATGACTGAGTCCCCCATCAGAAATTTCTTCCTCCTATGCTGGTGTCCTCTCCCTCCCACCTCAGTGCCACCTCTAGGGTGGCTACTACCACAGGTGCTTCCTCCCAGCAGTCCTATCCTGCCAGAGCAACAAATGAGTTTCCTAGTGGCACCAGCCAAGGAATGTGCCCCAAACCCACCACTCCCACCCTCCCAGAGCCCACTACCATCCAGCCATCCCTCCTCCTTGCACCCTCTGGGGCAATGATGGTAGACTCCATGACCCCTGGGTGGGAGAAGGGGTTCCCTGAATCTTAACCAACTTGTCCTGGACTCTAGTGACCACCTCCCTCAGCCCAGAGAGTTGCATGCAGATAGGGCAGCACCCCAGTCTCCAGACAGTTGCTCTGAGAATTGCCACTCCACAGCCACTACACTGTAGAACTCCCTACATTCTCATTCCTGCACTCCCTATGTTAACTGGAAGAACTTGTACCCTTATCCCAGATAGGGTGTTTCTAATTTTCCCTTTTTTGGCTTAGCTTAACCCCTTTATTACTTGACTCTAGATGAAATGTTTTAAGTTTTCCCTTTTTTACTTTGTTTATTCTCTTTTTACCCTAACCCTAGATTGGGTGTTACATGGAAACATAGAAAGTGTCAGCAGAAGGAGACCGTTTGGTCTATCTAGTCTGCCCTTGATTTCTTTTCTACTCCCCCAATCCCCCTTTTGTGTGAGGGCACCTCTGTGTCTGTCCCATGCTGTCTTGAATTCCCCCACTGTCTTTACCTCCACCACATCTGGGGCAGGCTATTCCATGAATCCACCACTCTCTCTGGGAATAAGAACTTCCTGATATTGACATAGAACCTCCCTCCTCTTAGCCTCAGGTCATGTCACCTAGTTCTACTGCTCTCTTTGAAGTGAAATAGGTCCTGTGCCTGCACTTTATTTGTGCCTTTCATGTATTTCAAGGTTTCTATCATGTCTCACCTCTCCCTTCTTTGCTCCAGGGAGTATATGATCAACTCTTAATATTTCTTCTTAAGACAATTGTTGCAGCCCCTGTACCATTTTTGTTGCCTTCCCCTGTACTGTTTCTAACCAGTCAATTTCCTTTATGAGATGTGGCCTCCAAAACCGGACACAGTACTCCAGGTGTGGCCAGACCAGGGCTCTATAAAGTGGCATGATCACCTCCCTCTTCCTGCTGGTGGTTCCACTTCCTATACAACCTAGCATGCCACTGGCCTTAAGTGCTGCCTTTTTGCATTTGTTCCCCCTTTTCTATGTCATCCAAAATTATGATTCCCAAATAACGCTCTTGGTTTGAGTTAGCAAGTCTTACCCCTCCTAAGTAATATGCCGTCCTTGGGTTTCCTCTCCCCACGTGCATGACTTAGCACTTTTTGGTGTTAAACCTCAGCTGCAATGCTCCAGAACACTCCTCAAGCTTCTTTAGGTCTGATTCCATCTTGCTCACTCCATCTAAAGAGTCCACTCTGTTTCAGGTCTTGGTATCATTGGCAAATAGACACACCTTCCCTTCAAGCTTGTCTGCAATGTCAGCTATGAAAACTTTGAAGAGTAGAAGCCCCAGCACCGAGCCCTGGGATAATCCGCTGGTTACCTCACCCTTTGACGATACTACGCCATTTACCTGGACCCTCTGTGTGCTACCTTGCAGCCAATATTTTACCCATGTTACCACCTCCTGTCCAACCCCTGTGTAGTCTAACTTCTTTACCAGCCTTGTACATGGAACTGAGTCAAAGGCTTTGCCAAAGTCCAGTTAGACCACATCCACTGCTCCCCCATTGTCCACAGCCCTGGTATCCCAGTCAAAAAATGTGTTAGGCATGATCTTCCTGAGGTGAAACCATGCTGTTTGGGGTCAAGCTGCCCGTTTGCCTTGAGGAATGCTATTATTCTCTCTTTCAGCAGTGACTCCATAATTTTTCCCACCATAGACATACTGTAAGACTAACTGGGTGATAGTTACCTGCCTCTTCCTTGCTGCCTGATTTATGGTGTGGGACTACTGTTGCCATTTTCTAGTCCTTGGGTACCACTCCATTCTCTAGCAATCTAGTGAATAGTTTTTCCAATGGGGCTGCCAGTTCATTCCTTAGTTCCTTTAGAATTATGGGTTGTATCTCATCTGATCCCATGGCCTTATCTACCTTCAGTTATGCACCTCCAATACTTGCTCTTCTGTGAACGGGCTAGAGTCGACTCCTGGTCCGGGGGTGATGTTTTTCTATGAGTGCCGGGCCATTTCCTGCATCATCCTCAGTAAATACTGAGCAGAAGTACCTATTTAGGATTTCTGTCTTCTCATGGTCTTCTGCTAATTTTCCATCCCCCTGTAGCAATCCTTACTATACCCCACCCTTTGTTTTCATCCTTTCCTTGATGTACCTAAAGAAGGATTCGTCACCTCTCTTGGCCCCCACTGCTATCTTTTCCTCCATCTGTGCTTTGGCTTTTCTTATTGTTTTATTTGCTTCTCTCATTTTTTCCTGATAGGCATCCCAGTCTGTGCCATTTTTGTTTCCCGGTATGTCATGTACACCTTCTTTTTTTCTTTGATTATGATAGCCACCTCCCTGGAGAACTGGAGAGGATTTCTTTTTCTTTTCACCTTGCTGACCCTCCTGGAGCATTGATCCATGGCTGTCCTGATTGCTCTTTTTATTTGCTCCCACGACTTCTGTCTCTCCTTCTATTTCTTCAGTTAAGTATTCCTTCTGGCTGGCTCTCATGTTTTGGAAGTCTGCCTTCTTGAAGTCTAGAACCTTAGCCTTTGAGTTACAGGAGTCTTCCACTGTGTTTACTTGGAAACTGACCATACGGTGATTACTGTTTCCCAAGTTGGACCCTATATTGATTTCTGTAACCCTCTCACTGTTTGTAAGAATCAGATCAAGAACGGCATCTCCAACTTGTTGGGACTTTGACAAACTGCCCTAGTCCAGCACCTTGTAGGGCCAATAGGAAATCCCTGCCTTTTGTTGTTGCTGCTGTTTGTGTGCTCAAGTTAATATTTGGGAAGGTAAAGTTCCCCCCCCCCAGAATTACATTGCCTCTGTCAGTCATTTTGTGTATTTCCTCTAGTAAGTCTTTGTCAGGGAGATCAAGTGATGTTCCTGTCGGACTAGCAGCATCGTGAACCAGCTCCAGCTCAGAACTCGGCCCTTCTTGGAGAAAGCATCTCTAAGTCTGCTATCTTTTCTCCTACCACACATCAACTGTCTTTGGATAGTCTCCTGACACATAGGAGGCAAAGACTCTTTTGGAGAGAAGCGATACGCAGCGTGAAAGTGTTCGGCACTAATCCAGAGCCTACTACACAAATGGAGGCAGAGATGTGCCAGGCGCCCCCAACTCACACTCCACCACAATCCCCTGAGAAAGGGCTGAAGAGGTCAAAAAGCCACACTGGGGCCTCATCTAAAGTTTCTGTTTCCTCTGCGATATCGCCGGCCTCTTCTCCCCTCACTGAAAATACATTTTTAGAGGAGCTGCAACACTTCAAGCTCACTTTGCAAGAAATTACAATGGAGCTTAAATCTATCAGGGGAGAGACTGTAGACACCAATCGAGCAATTGCAGACACCACAGCTGGTGTGGCATCGCTATAAGGGTGGAAGGACAAAACTGAACCCTGAGATCACTAGTCTGAGGCAATGACTGCATAAAGTCTTTGTCCTCTTTTTCCACTTGATTTGGGGGCCTGTAAACAATGCCAATTTTGAAGGATATCCATTTTCCCACATCTGCTGTTAGCGATAGCGACTCAGTTCCCCCCCCTCGAGGATGCCTGCAATTCTGTTGTTTTTATTTCTTCTCTTATGTACATAGCTATTCCTCCCACTTTTTTCTTTTCTGTCCTTTCTGAACAGGTTGTACCGTGATATAGCCGTGTCCCTATCATGATTTTCTGTGAACCAGGTTTCTGTTGTAGCCACCCAATCCAACCTATCCACTTCCGTGGTGGCCATGAGTTCTGGAAGTTTATTTACTACGCTCCTAGCATTCATAACCATCTCCCTCCAGGAGTGTGCTCCTTCTTTTGTGTGAGGGTGCACCCCCTTCCTGGACTACCTGATCTGCTGTTTCTACCTGAGAGATTTTGTGATCTGTTGGATGTTTGGGGTGTGATGACTGACACACCAGCAGTTCCAGTGTGTGTTTGTTCCCTTTCCATTTCCGGGGGTGTATGTGTGTCCCTTGACTTTTGGGCAGTGGTGACTAGCACACTGATGGTTTGAGTGTGTGTAGTCCCCAACTCTCCTTTACTTAGTTTAAAAATCTCATGTAGGCATTGCATCTTTGTCCTAGTGCCCACACGTCCTCCCTATTTAGGTGCAGGCCATCAAACTGAAAAATTCCCCTCTCCCAGATGTTCTGCCAGTTTCCTATGAAGTGGAACCTCTTTTCCCACACTATAGGTGCTTTTATAGTAGTTGGCCCTTTTTAGAAACATAGAATTTGATGGCATATAAGGACCACTTGGCCCACCCAGTCTGCCCATTTCTCTACCTAATGGATAAGCTGCAGATCCTAGTTTACCAGCAGCCTACTTCTTTCTACCCCAACCCCCTAGAATTGCCTTATGAATGTCCCATGCATGCTTGAATTCAACCACTGTTTTTGACTCCACAACCTCCTCCTCCAGAAGGCTGTTCTATGCATCCACAACCCTCTCTGTGAAAAAAATACTTTCTAACATTACCTCTGAGCTGACACCCCTCTATCTTCAAATTGTGCCCCCTTGTTCTTACACACCTCTTTTTTTGAAAGATGCTACCCTCTTGGACTTTGTTGATTCCCTTGAGGTACTTGAAAGTTTCTACCATGTCCCCCCTCTCCCTCCTTTCCTCGAGGCTATACATATTAAGCTCCTTTAGTCTCTCTTCATATGTCTTCTGGTGTAGAGCCTGCAACATTTTAGTTGCCCTCCTCTGGACAGCTTCCATCCTGTCTATGTCCTGGAGGAGATTGGGTATCCAGAACTGCACACAGTACTCCAGATGGGGTCTCACCAGCTGTCTGTACAGAGGGATAACAACTTCCTGTTTTCTATGGGCGATGCCTCTCCCTATGCATCCCAATATCCCCCCAGCCCTCCTTACTGCCCTCTCACATTGTTGCCCACCTTTAAGTCATCTGATATGACTACCCCTAGGTCCCTTTATATTTTTGTTATTGTTAGTATCTCACTCCCCCATTGTGTACTCTTCCCTAACTTGCCTTTACCCCTTTCTACACCTACTCTAGATAGAGTGTCTCCTCCCTTCCCACACAACAGGTAGTAACTGCTTGTATGAACTGGTTTTCCTCTGCTGTTATGCCCTTACCTTATACTAGCAATCTGTTACTTAGATGGTATCAAGCAAACAGGTACTTTATCTTACCTCAGTGGACTGACAACGTTCCCTGCATCCCTGCTGTTGCCTGTGGATGCCTGCAACACTTAAGAAGCCAATCCTGCTTCGTTCCTGTGCTGTTCCACTCCCACACTGGGACACAAACTTCTTCCCTGCCTGCACACCCACAGCAATTGACCAGTGCCACCCCAACTAACTTTGCACCATTGTGTGGGTGTGAACAATTGTCCTGACACACTATACTATTCATGACTCCCCATATGTTCATCCAGAAATTATGATTTCTTGTCATATTAATAAAAAACTAGGTTTTTATATAGAGAACAATGCATATGCAGGTATGTGTTATGGTTTTTATTTACATGCCTGAGGTGTGTGATAATCCATAAACCTTGAGAGCGAAGCTCAAGAGGTTTATGAGATTATCACACATCAAGTGTGCATAAAAAACCTCATGACACACACCAGCATAGGTTTTTTTTTAATAATAACTGGTGCAGGGTGTTTTCAGAAAACAAAATGTACTCTTGTAAAAGTGAAAGCAATCACTTTTGTTGCAGTCTACTGAATGTTAGACTAAAAATATTTTAACATCTGTAACAGCCCTTTAACACACCTTGGTTGTTCCAGGGCCCTTGAGGTCCACTTAGCATACACCTCCGAGGGTTCCCCTCTGGGTTGGTATGAGAATAAGAGAGTGCTCCATGCTTCCACCTGGGGAAGTGGTAGGGAATACGTTTCAACAGCCTGCAGGTTACCACCCCCTAAGAAAATAAACAAGCTGCCCCAAAACACTTCCCCCCACAAAAACAAGTCCCCCTTTCTGAAATAAAGCACTGTAACAGTATATAAAATAAAAATAACAGTATTTTTAGGGGAAAAGGGGAGATAAGAAGAGCAACTGCAGCAATAACTGGCTAACAATTCTCCCCCCAAACAATCCTCGCCTCCCACCTGTGGGTGCACCCGCCTTTCCCAGGCAGCTGCCCAGAAAGTTCACACTTTCTTTTTGGTGGGTACCTTACCATGGTGATGATGTTGATGCAGGGATCTCTTGTTGGGGCCCAATACTTTTTAAAACACACTTCTCTTTCACCTCAGGTCTGGGCGCAGCTTGGAGCACAGTCCTGACCAAGACCTAACCCTCTAATTTTAACCTAGCCAGCTAGCTAAATAAAAGACTCCCCAAAGCCACAGCTTGGGGTACTTACAGTTCAGCAGTTCAAAGGGGGTTCATTAAACTGGCTTTGACTGTACCAAAGTGGTTTCAGGTTGGCGGTGCACCACGGAAACATGGAGCAGCTTGACTAGTTAAGGATGTTGGTCTTCACCCGCCTAGCCTTGCCAACTTTGCCTCTGAGGCCTTTGTAGACAGTGTTCACCAGACCAGATAGGCCTCTCACCATCTTCTTCACCAATCGTCCTCTTCTTCAGTCTAGGGACGGGGCAGGTGTAGTCCCCTAGACCCCTCTGTTGCACACCCTGAACATGCAGTTAACAGCTGGGTTTTGGCTCAGTTTCTAGCCTCAGCACTCACTGTCTCTCAGGCTTGCAGCAAAATGCAGTCTCCAACAGCACTTATCCCATGGGGGGGCACAGTAACTCAATCTTTGCTCAAGGTTGCAGTGCTTTTTCTCACAGGCTGCACACTTACAGTCTCTGCTCTCACACTGTAGCCCAATCACATTCACTTTCTCTTCAGCACAACTTCCAACTTTCCCTTTCAGCAGCAAAGTTCCAAACGCCCACTGCTGCAGCAACTCTCTGATGTCTTTCCCCTTGCAGGCTGCTCTTTCAGGTGCTCTGCCTATTCTTTTGCCCGGGGGGGGGCAAATATGCCAATGATTGCTGAGTACAGGCCTCAGGCTAGATAGCCCAAACAGCAGTTTCTCCTGCACTCTGGACTTTCTGAAATCCCTGGCTGATCTCCCCTTTTGGCAGGCATGCAGTCCTATTTATAGTGTTCTCAAAGTCCTCTCCTGATGGGCTGCATAACTTCCCAGGTTATTTTAGTGCCCCTTGAACTTTCCCAACAGTCCCCTGTGTTTTGTAGTCCTGTGAGGGCTGCCATCTTTCTCTATCATTTTCCCAAACTGTTCAGCATTCTATATTTATTTGTAACACTTTACCAGGCCACAGTTGTTCCCCCAACATTGGAGGCAGTCCAACCTTGATCCCCAGCTTGCTGCCTTCACTGGAGCCAGGGAAAACATTTAGTTGGGGCAACAGCTAGAATACTCTATTGGAGCTGTGGCTCCTTTAATTTCAGTACTCATGTGGCTGCACATGTGAAGAATGGCATAGGCTGCCATATTTATTGTTTATAATTGTAGTTTTAAATGCTGGCAGCTCTCAGGACCAAAAACAACCTCCCCTAGCTGCCGGAGATGCAGAACCAACAATCGAGACCTTGGACCCCTTTTGCCTGGCTCCTATGGAGCTAAGGAGTAGATGGGTGTCAATGATCATAGATGCAGTGCACAACGTGGCCAGCAGGCTCAAGTCCCACCAGAGACCACTGCAAACACTGGTAGGGGAGCAGAGGGCAGTAGCCTAACACAGAAACATTGAATCTGATGGCAAATAAGGACCGCTTGGCCCACGTAGTCTGTCCATTTCCCTACCTGATGGATAAGCTGCAGATTCCAGTTAATCAACAGCTTACTTTCTCCTACCCCCCCACTAAAATTGCCTTATGCCTGTCCCATGCATTCTTGAATTCTCCCACTGTTCCTGACTCCACAACCTCCTCAGGAAAGTTGTTCCATGCATCCACAACCCTCTCTGAAAAATACTTTCTAACATTACCTCTAAGCCGTCCCCTCTATCTTCAAATTGTGCCCCCTTGTTCTTGCACATCTCTTCTTCTGAAAGATGCTACTCTCTTGCACTTTGTTAATTCCCTTGAGATACTTGAAAGTTTCTATCATGTCCCCCCTCTCCCTCTTTTCCTCAAGGGTATACATATTAAGCTGCTTTAGTCTCTCCTCGTATGTCTTCTGGTGTAGACCCTGCACCATTTTGGTTGTCCTCCTCTGAACAGCCTCCACACTGTCTATGTCTTTGCTGAGATGGCGTCTCCAGAATTACACGCAGTACTCCAGATGGGGTCTCACCAACTGTCTGTACAGAGGGATAACAACTTCCTGTTTTCTACTGTTGATACCTCTCCCTATGTATCCCAATATCCCCCCAGCCCTCCTTACTGCCTTCTCATATTGCTTGCCCACCTTTAGGTCATCTGATATAATTACTCCTAGGTCTCTTTCTATTTTTGTTGTTGTAATTAACTCACCCCCCCCATTGTGTACTCTTCCCCTGGGCTTTTGTTTTCCAGATGCATTACCTTGCACTTCTTTGCATTGAATCTGAGCTACCTCATATTTGACCATTCCTCCAACCTTGCCAAGTCCCTTTTCATCCTTTCCGCCCCACCATGTGTATCAACCCTGTTGCAGATCTTTGTGTCATCTGCAAAGAGGCATACCTTTCCTTCCAGGTGCTCTCCAATGTCACTTATAAAGACATTAAAGAGGACCGGTCCCAGTACCGAACCCTGTGGTACCCCACTAGTTACCCTCCTTTCATCACTGTGGACTCAGTTTACTATTACCCTTTGTGTCCTGTTGTCCAGCCAGTTTTTTATCTAGGCTAGCACCTTGGGACCCACTCCAAGGCTGGCTAGCTTGTATATTAATCTTTTGTGTGAGACTGTGTCAAATGCCTTGCTAAAATCTAGGTAGGCAGTATCCACAGCCCTTCCCTGGTCTACTACGTTGGTCACCCAGTCAAAGAAATCTATGAGGTTCATCTGACATGACCTTCCTGCAGTGAAACCATGCTGCCTTGGGTCCTGTGCCCCACTGGCCTTTAGGTACTCAACAATTCTTTCCTTCAGAAGTGATTCCATTATTTTCCCTATCACTGAGGTCAAACTACCTGGTCTATAGTTTCCTGCCTCTGCCCTGTTCCCACTTTTGTGAAGTGGAATCACATTTGCCTTCCTCCAGTCCTCAGGTACCACCCCATTCTCCCATGATTTGTTAAAGAGAGTAGTCAGTGATGTTACTAGTTCTACCCTTAGTTCTTTTAGAATTCTTGGGTGAATCCCATCAAGCCTCATTGCTTTGTCCACCCTCAGTTTCAAGAGTTCTTTCAAAATCCTTTCTTCTGTGAATGGACTGATATCGGCCCCCCTATTCAGAGTTTCTCTCTTGTTTGGTTTAGGTACCTCCCCCTCCTCTTCTGTTGTGAATACTGAGCAGAAATATTCATTCAGTATCCCTGCTTTTTCACTGTCACCCTCTGCCCACATTCCCTCCCCTTTATTAAGTCTCTGTATCCCTCCCTTGATCTTTCTTCACTCCCTAATGTACCTATAAAAGGTCTTATCCCCCTTTTTAACAGAGTTGGCTATCCTCTCCTCAGTTTGTGCCTTTGCTATTCTAACTGCCTTCTCTGCCTCCTTCTGCTTTAACTGATAAAGTTCTCTGTCCTGCTTCTTCTGTGTTTCCTTATATTTCCTGAATGCTATTCTTTTCTCCTTAACCTTCCTTCCACCTCTTTTGAGAACCATAATGTTTTTTTCCTTCATTTTGTTTTGTTGATTTGCTTCACACAAAGGCTTGATGCCTCTGCAATGGCTAATACAAGTAAGCCCAATTGGGGTGGCTCACACATCATACAACATCTTACAACACGTTTTAACTGGTAGTGAATAAGTTAATTAGCAGTTAAATAATCAATTAATGTATCATACTGTGTTGCCAGAAACTGCTGGTTTTGGATTTCCTCTGCCTGGGTGTAGTTGTGATCTCTCTGATTGCCATTTGCCAAAACACAACAATCCTATTTAGCTTTCAACTTGGTAAAAACTCAACTACCATTCTTTTTAAACCAAAATAAACATGTTTTTTAAATGTTTCTATATGTGTCTTGTTCACCAGCTGCAGTCTAGGTCACTGGTTGCCATGGGATCTGGGGTGAAAGTGCAGGTCATCTGAAAAACATTAAGGGACCAGGGAAAGACATCAAAGACAGGACACTGAATTGCTTTCCATGTTTCTTTTCCACAGGTAGAAGAAGCTGTGCAAAGAACAGAGGTATCTGTAAGTGGAAGAAAGGTTGGTTTGTTGTATGACACAGTTGTGAAAGTTAGGGAAAGCTGTGTTGTGCAAGTTTTTTTTCCCACATGTACAGTAAGTGGGTGAGACAGTGGAACACAAGCCTGCAAAATACATAATAACTCTGTGTGATGTCATACCAGGTTATTACAGCTTTTGAAAACTAACTGAAGTGAGTTGATATAGGGGTACACCAGTTCATTTTAATAAGAATATTTTTGTATGGCACTTAGGGTGTGCTTATAACAGGTATCCACTGTATTATATTACTATCATCATATTATTATTTATTATCTAACAGATAAAAAAATAGAAGAGAAGATATATAAAATAATAATTATAGTATCAAAATATCATTGTAAAATGGATGGTGCTGCAAGGGAGAATACAGTAATTAGCACAAAGGAAAGTAGAGAGTTAGACACTATAGGGTGGTGTAGACCTTGAGATCAGCAATGAATACTGTATTATACAATGTGGTATGAAAAACCTGTAACCTCATTGGTCAAAACACATCACATGACCATGGTATATCCTGCAATAACCCACGGCTGAGAAATGGCATTTATAAAAGACATACTTAAACACATTTTAAATGTATTTTACACGTGGGTCCATTGTATAATAGTAATAGGGCACTCCAGGGTGTGGGTTATTGGTGGATTTACCCACTTCTTGTGTGGTTAAGTCACTCGGCTGTGCCTCGTGACACACCACACAAGGCGTGGGTAAATCCCCCAATAACCCACACCCTGTCATGCCTTATTACTTAAGTAACTATTACTGTAGCTCACACTGGGTCATGGCAGTTTTCATGAGTTTTGCAGACTCTGTCATAACACCACAGATAGTAATCCACAGCACATACAGTAAATGCCAACAGCCCCTCTCAAAAGTAAGCTATAATAATTAGTATTATAATGTATGGGAAAACCTTATTATTAAATGAAATCAAGCAGATTATGACCGTATAATGTATGGTAAGTGCCTATTAACCACCATAATCAGCAGACACACAGCTTTGTTATGCACTGTTTAGAATTTTAAAAGTTGTTAACCACACTTCGGAACTTCCAAACAGTGGCATAACAAAAAAGAATGCACCAGAGTTCCATAATTCTCCCACATAGAATGCAAAGAGTGTTTATTTCACCATACACTATAAAAGATGATGGCTGGGGATCGGGTGACAACCACGCTGAAATCACCTCTCATGGTTGCTAGGGCTACAGTAAACCTCTCGAGCTGTGCACAAGTATTTTTAGTGGAAAAGCAACCACTCAAGGTGATTACAGCGTGGTTATCACCTGATCCCCAGCCATTATCCTCTATGTTATGCCATTATTATGACATCACTCTGTTGTTAACCTTTCTTGAGTATGTCATATCAGTGGTATAACAAAATGGAATGCTCACAACAATCTGTGTTCTGTAACGTAATTCAGTAAAGTAAAGTAATTCAATCCATGATTATACAATCTTGGTAGTCCATACACTATAAAATATAATGTATGGTCTTTGGTTAACAACCGCACTGAAAACACTTCTTGAGGTTGCCATGACATCTTTACAGTAATGTCATGGCAACCTCTCAAAGTGTTTACAGTGTGGTTATTAACTGAATACCATACATTATCCTCCATATTGCTGACCTTGAGGCTTCCCCTACCCAAGTTGTATCAGTAGATTCCATGCCACCCACATCCCCAACCCAACAGACCTGGTAAAAACACAAGACCATTAACCCCATTACCCTGTCAAACACTACCACCCTCCTCCCTACTCTTTCCCAAGGATACTCATTAAAATCATCTGGCTGCTAATAACCTATAAAATGGAGAACTGTCCCTCACAGTGGTGACCAACTTGTTCTTTGATTCCACCATCAATGATGAAACTGGTAAAGATTGGCTGATCACCAGGGGATTCATTAGAACTTCTTACTTGTTTCATTCATTAATGGCTGAGCTGATAAACAAGCTGGTTACCGAGCTGAGGGTTGGCTTTCCATTGTAGAGATTATTAGCAACCATGTGATTTTAAAAAATATCCTTTGGGAGTAAGTGGGATGGAGGGTGGTGGGGTGCCATAGGGATGTGTAGTAGGGTGCTCATGTTTTCACTGTGTGGGAGGAGAGGTGGGTGATGGCGAGATCTGCTGATGCAACTTGGGTGGGGGACAGGTGGTTATTTTTAATACAAATTCACCGGGACTGAGGGAAAGAGGAAGTTATGGGTGCTAAGAAGGTGGGAGTTAGGGGGCTAATTTTAATGCTTATGTCTGGTGGGAGGAGGAGGGACAACAGATCTGTATGGGTAGGGAGGATTCTTGGGTTGCAAGTCTTTTTCTAAAAACACTACTGTGCGTAGTGGGACTTCTCCAACAAAGTACCACTATGCATAATCTTCATCTGGTGAAGTGTCCACTTCACCAGGCAGAGACTATGCATAGTGACACTTCATGCTATGCAACATCAGGAACCTTTGCAAAGAATTTAGTGAAGTGTTGTTTCATGACTTTGCCTACCACAATTCTCACTCACCCATAAAGATTACATATGAGTCTTTCTTACATGAGATTTCTATGGGGATATCCTTTGGGTAGGCAAGTGGCAACAGAGGCACAATCAAAGGTAATGCATAGTTCACTGGGTAGTTTTCTGCCTTCCTTTCATTTGTAACAACAAGAAAGATTGCCCCACTGCTTGATGTGCTTATTAAAAAAACTGAGCAGGCAAAACAGAAATAAAAAGCACCACCACCTTTCCATTAAAAAAAACAGGCTATGAACAAGAACTTGTGGAAAAACACATGCCACAAAGCCTACAGAAGTGGTTGCACCTCACGAAGAAGCCAGCAAAGCACCTGAAAACTCCAACTGTTTTTGTTCACAAAGTGTCACCCCTGATTGACTTTGTAGGTGACTTGCTAGTGTGTCCATGAGGGGTGACCAGTTCTGTGGGCTTTGTGGTATTCTCTGCATGAGTTCTTCTTTGTTCAACTCAATAGTTGTAGTGCTTCTTGTTTCTCATTTGCCTTCCTTTCAATAGACCTACACTTGAGTCCCCAAAGAAGTCTGCTGGCTTACGAAAAGCAGCAATAAAAATGACCAAAGTCCCATGAGTTTACCTCCTGCCATCCAGACAGCCACCTCATTCATTAGTGTGAGACATTTTTGTTAGTATTGTTTAATGGGCCATATTAATGTTGTGGACCTTGTCACTGAGGACAGGAACAATGCCAGTGGCCGAAACCTTTGGGAACCAAAGGTCAAGTGATCCTCCTGTTCCTTCCTGCATTCTAGTTCTGCTGTAGCATGACTCTATCATAATCCTCTCTTCCACAGGATTCAGGAAATTCAGGATCATTCTGACATGTTGTCAAAGTCTATGCAAACCTGAAGAAGTTAACCATGACGTTAGTTCAGTTCCCATTGCACAGTTGCCTAGTTCTGTTTTTGCAGGAGAGCTACAGAAAGTCAGCTTAGTAATCTACAAGTGATGCAGAAACTAAGAGTGGGAAGAATGTGTGGAGGTCCTTGGAGCAGGATTCTGACAGATAATACAACAAAGAAGAAAATAATGTATCTCAAAGACATTACTGAAGAGACCAGCATTGCTGAAAGCAGAGCATTTATGTGCTGATGTTTGCTTGAGTAAGAAGCTAAATAATATAAGGCAGACACTGGGCAGCACTGAAATGTTTAAAGTTACAGAAAACACATGCGAGTCATATATCAGCATTTATAATGACAACAAAGGAATCAGATTCAGAGGATAGCCAGTCATCTTCAGTGCTGAGTGCTCCCCCAAAGCAAATTAACTCCCAAGAAACCAAAAGGATATAAGCAGTAAAAGGATTTCATTCTTTGACAAGTGATCACTTTTTTTTCTGTTTTATACTTTTTGGTTAGGAAATGTGCACTGAGCCAAACTAGTCTTCATATGCATCCAAGGAGCTCAGGAAGGTTAGATGAATTGCCTAGCGTCACACAGTAACCAAGTGTGGGTTGTGGGCCCAAATCTAATGCAATGTATGGGAAGATTATGCAAAGAAAATACAAGCATTTAACCCTTTGAAAGAGTAGCTGCTCTTCTAGTTATGTATGGAGGAAATTATTTAAATATGGGAAACTGTTGCCCCTGAAGTATACAGTCTTTTAGCAGCTCACTGACATTAGGCTACAGTCCTGATGAAATGGACAGTGGCAACCATGAAATGTTGGTAGAGTGTTGTGCCCTAGCCTGCCTGGCCATTTACATATAAGAGAAACAAATATATAATTAGTATTGATACCAGTGATGGGTTTCTTTTCTCCACTGTATCAAAGAATTGTTTGTAGGACTTCTGGAGAATATCCCTCCCAGTGTTATTTATCTTTTTAGGTACTGAGGGCCACACTGCAGCCATGTGAATTCCCTTGTGGAACTAAAACCCAGGCCTGTTGGGTCTCTAGGGTCACAGTTGGGTGTTTTAACCTCTGTGTGACAAGATATAGAATCTTTGAAGAAGTTATGAAAAAACATAAAGGAGATTAAGCTTCATTATCAAATTTAAAGAAATGAGTGTGAGACATGCAATACTGAGGAAGACATATGAAGTTGAAATAGTGATGGATTCTGGCTAGCCTAGTGCACATGAACACTATAGCGGCTTATGTTACTATTTTGAAGTTATTTAATTTTGAAACTAATACAGATGGTAACGTACACTGAAAGTGACTGATGTCTCTCTTTAGTTTGTAGTGTGTCCTTTGGCATCACCATTATAATGGATAATTTTTAAATTAATACTTTTGTGTCATTCACTGTAGGTTCTACATCATAATGGTGATCATGGAATAGCGATCGCCATTTGTTCGAATGTACATTGCCAAAAATGAATTACGGCGATGTACACTCGTGTCGAACTGCAAGGCAGTGACCAAATTTACATGTACTGTATGCAAGGAGCTGTGCCCTCCACACCCACCTACTTAAGGATTCTCAACTTCAGGTGGGTGCATGTTGGGGGGGTGAAACTCTTAAAAAAAAGCCACCTGCCAGGACAAAAAGAAACCACGCGGCATTGGACCTGAACCCCGTACCCTGCACATCCCAACTGACCACCTTCTCCACCACGCTAGCCAACCAGTTCAGCAGCTACCTGCCACACTCCCTCCCACATACCTCCCCCTCATGCATGTGCGCATGCGTACACTTCCTGTCACCCTACCTTGCCCTCCCAGGTATCAGGTCGCTACCCTGCCAGGTAGCCCTGAACACTGGCACCATAATTGAGTCGCCATTTTTGTAAGTGCTCAATTACAGTCACTGTGTTCATTGGATACCTCCACGGTATTGAAGGCTTCAATCTGCTGGATATAGATTGGAGCCTCCCAGCTGTAGCTTCAGCTAGATGAAGGGAAATCTCAGACTCCCTGCAAGGGGCACTGCTTAGGCAACTAGTTAGTGAACCCACTCATGACAGGGCAATACTGAACCTGGTACTCACCAACAGGGATAGTGTTGCAGATGTCAAGGTGGGTGGGGTCACCTGGGGACCAGTAATCACCATACAGTGTGGTTCAATATAAGGACAGCTGTGGACTCAAACCACACATAGGTGAGGGTCCTGGACTTCAGAAGGGCAGATTTTAAAAAGATGGATGATGCCTCAGAGATGACCAGGTGGGTGGGGTGGGGTGGGGATGAACTTGATGGGGTGGAGGAACAGTGGGAAAACTAAAAGAACCATAGTGAATGCAACAAACCTCTGCATCAGGCAACAGAGCAAAAGAAGGAGGAAAAAGAGACCACTATGGTTCTCGAAAGGGGTGGCGGAAAAGGTAAAAGCTGGGAGAGTAGCATTCAGAAGGTACAAGGAGATGTAGAGGGAGGAGGATAGGGAGGAGTATGAGAGAGGACAAAGGGAAGTAAGGAGATCGGGAAGCAGCGCAAAGACACAAACTGAAGAGAGACTAGCCAAGACAGTAACAAAAGAGGACAGGAGATTCTTTTAGGTATGAAGGAGAAAAAGGTTTTAGCACTCCAAAATCCAGAAAGACGCTCTGATACCAGACTTATTGTACAGATACTGTCTCCTAGCGCTTCAGCCCAGTACTAGGACCGTCATCAGTGGGTGTGTGTCTAAGCTATAAACTCATTCTTTTAGGTATATACTGTAAGTGTAAAAAGGAAGCCCAGGCATGGGATTGTAGGGTTAAGAAGGGAAGGGGGAGTGGATCGTTCAGAGGCGGAACAGGAAAAGGCAGACATACTGAACAAATACTTTTATTCAGTGTTCACAGAGGAAAGAGATGCAGGGGGGGCCACAAAAATGTAACAGAAACATTAGAGGAAGGGAGGTGTACACTTAAGCAATAAGGCACAATAGGGTGTGTATTACTGTGTAATAACATCACACCTTGGGTGGTTGAAGCATGAGGCCATAGGCTGAGTGTGTTTAGCACCCAAGGTGTGACATTATTACACAATAACACATATCCCTGGAGTGCCTTATTGATACTGTTCAATGACTTGTTTATATAAAAATAAAAAAAAATAAATAAATTAACTTTTAACACATTTGTTATTCAGATTTTCTGTGTGGATGGATATTTAACAAAAGAAGAGCTCCTTTTTTTGTTTGTCCAGTAGGTGAAGTTGTTATCTCTGCTAGTCCTTATGTAGATGTAGTAATACTCTCTTCCTTCTCTCAGGAACTGAATTTTTGTGTCTTGGTTCAGTTTATGTCATTTTGTCTGAGACCTTTACCCCCGTGTCACCTGCGTCCATTGTGTACTACTAGAAATGTTTTCAGTTTTGGATACCACGGCCATTACTTTTAGGAACCAGGCAGTGTGTGGAGCTCATAGGTGCGGCCATTATTTTCAGGAGCAGGGCAGTGTGTGGAGTGGGTATGCACTGGAAAGATTGTGATGTGTAGCAGGACCAATGCAGTGGGGATATTTAGCTGCAGAGGTAAGTTTTATTGCAGGCAAACACTTGTGAAAAAAAAATACTTTTTTTTTAGGTATCACCCCTGCCTGAGGCTTTTTGATGAAATGGTCGGGCAGGCACGAGCTGATACTGGAAGCATTTAGCTGCAGGCAGTGGCACTCTGAAGCAAGACATTCTTATCTGAAAGAAAATGTGGAGCGAGGGAAGAAATTACTGTCGGGTGGTGGAGTGATGCCGTGATGGCTTCACTGTCAGTTAATGTTTGGCTGTCTGGACAGAAGAGTGTGGGCTTTGCAGTGTTCACATGGGGAAGGAGGGATTTGTTTTAGTGTTCTGTGGTCACCTGTGTGCCTGGACTTCATAAAGTGATGTTGTTGTCCAATAACATCACTGTCACAGGCACACACTGACCAATCAGGAAATGAGAAAGTTTCTTGCCATTGTATAATAGTTCATTTTCAGAGGAGAGAGTCCTGAAGGGACTTGCAAATCTGAAAGTGGACAAAGCAATGGGGTCAGACAGGGTCCACCCCAAAGGTAATGAGGGAGCTTAGGTAGGTAATGGCTGAACTTCTGATGGCCCTATTTAACAGCTCATTGGTAACAGGAGTGGTTCAGGAGGACTGGAGGAGGGCTGATGTAGTCCCACTTCACAAAAGTGGTAGCAAGGAAGAGGCTGGCAATTATAGGCCAGTTAATCTGGCTTCAGTGGTAGGAAAGTTAATGAAATCATTACTGAATGAAAGGAGTGCAGATTATTTTGAATTCAGTGAGTTACAAGATCCAAGGTTGCATGGATTCATGAAGGGGGGGGGGTGGTCATGTCAAACAAATCTGATAGAGTTTTTTAACAGGGTGACCAAGGAATTAGATTAGGGGTGGAATGGTAAGGCATTTAATGCTGTTCCACACTGGAGATTAGTATGCAAAGCTGGTTAGCTTATGAGTGGGTCCAAAGGTAGTCAAATGGGTAAAAAAATTGGTTAAGGTCTAGGTGACAGAGGGTGGTGGCAAACAAAGTTCACTCAGAGGAAGGACAGATGACCAGTGGGGCTACTGACATCTCAGTGCTGGGACTGATCATCTTTAATGTCTTTAAGTGACATTGCAGAGGAGTTGGAAGGGAAGGTCTGCCACTTTGTGGATGACACCAAACTCTGCATTAGGGTGGACACTCCACTCCGGGGGGGAGGGAGTGGAAATGATAAGCAGTGACCTGAGCAAACTTGAAGAGTGAACAAGGGTATGGATGCTGGGTTTCATTCTGAAAAAAGTGCAAATAATGCTCTTGGGGCACAGAAACCCAGGGGAAGATTTCAAAATGGGGTGTGGTACTGATGATCACTAAGCAGTAAAGATACCTGGGGATGATCATATTGGATGACCTAAAGGTAGCCAGGCAGTGCAATAAGGTGGCTGGGAGGGTGAGTAGGATGTTGGGGTACATAGGGAGGGGTATCATCAGCAGAAAGAGGGAGGTTATTTTGCCTCTGTATAAATCATTGGTTAGATCCCTTCTAGAGTACTATGCCTGGAAATGGAGACCACATCTCAGAAAGGACATGGAATGGAAACAGTCCAGACGAGGGCAACTAAAATGATTCAGGGTCTGCATCAGAAGTCCTACATCTGCCGGAGGAAGTGGTGGGGGCTGAAACAATCACGGGATTTAAGAATGCATGGGATAGACATAAAGGAATTCTAGAGGTCAGGGGTAAGGGGAAACAGACTTCTAGGAAAACAAACTGAACTTACAAGCTCAAATGGGCAGACTGGGTGGACCATAGGCCCTTATCTGCCGACACTGTCTATGTATCTATGTATCTATGTAGGAGAGATTAAATGACTTAAACATCTACACCATGGAAGACAGAAGAGAAAATGGGATATGGTAGAAACCTTTAAATATCTCATGAGGTAAACAAAGTACAAGAGGAAAGTATTTTTCAGAAAAAAATGTGCTTATGGAAAATAGGGCATGATAAAAAGCTGGACAGGGTAGATCCAGGAAAGATGTGGGGAAATACTTCTTACACAGACAGAATGGTGGACTCCAATAACAATTTTCCAGCAGAGGTCGTGGGGCAAAAGCAGTGGTGGGAGTTCAAGAATACATGGGATAGGCATACAGGAATCTTAGGGAAAGGGAAGTGTGGGGTGAATTGGGACAGCGATCAAGTAGGATCGCCAGTGATACTAAAAACAGGGAAAATTTGGAAGACTAGGTGGGCCAAGTGGTCCATATCTGCAGGCAAATTCTTTGTTTCTAAGGAACTACATCTTTTTGTATTGAAAGGCAGTGTACAACCCAAAATACAAACATGTGCTGGAACCATCATCATTATGACTCAGGGATAGTACAGCAAGGCTAAATAAGGGCTGGGTCATTTCCAATAAATCTCAACCAATTTATAAATTCTGAATTGTCTTCAGCCATTATGAAGAATGCCACACGGTGCATCTGGTGTTCTCAGTGGATACAGAGTGAAAACATCTTAAGATAGATGCAGTTATTCCACTGAGCAACTTTACTATGGTGTTCAGTCTCCATGCTCCCATTAAACTGCCTCTGATTTCATAGGTTGTCCATTATTATAAAATGGCACCTGCCAAAAACAGGCTCCTATATCTGACCAATACTTTAGGTCTGATAGCCACCTCCATTAAGGAAGATGTTAGATCAGTGGAGTAAAAACAGACCCGACATACCTTTCAGGACTGTACAGAATATTTTATATCCAGAATGCCTGTTGTCTAAGAAACAAAATTAACACTAAACAACATTTTTTTCTGCAAGCACACTTTAGTATTCATAGTTGTCATTTCATCAGAGCTCTTTCCTGTGTCTTGCTGCCCTACTGTTTGATGAGGTGCATGTCAGCTTGTGATTTAGAAATGTCAATAAAATGAATCAAAGGAGAAGTATGAACATTTGAGTCTGTTCTTCAAAACAAGGTTTATGGCATATAGGTCTATATTTCTCCTATGTCTAACTTTTGGCTACTGTGATTGCACCATGCAAGGACACATACTCCATAACTGCAGTGTGGGTTCCAGCCTGTTGGGTATGAGGACACTCTCTTTCATTTAACAGGCATGCAACACATCACTTCTGTTTAGACCAGGGGTCTACAACCTTTCCCAAACTGGGAGCCATATGCCAGATAACCACAAAAATGTCCAACTGCAAAAGAGCCACACAAAATATTTTTAGATGTGGTCATAATTATAATGCATAACTATGTGACTGATGTTCTCCAAATATATCATTTTATTAACAAATGTAAGCTATTTTGTTGAAAGAACAAAACAGACTACTTGAAGATGTATTTATAGCTTTTAACAATAAATACATTTTCTGTGCAAACGCATAAACCGCTGATAAAATATCCCTCTTTCCAAAACACAAACAGTATTGTTCAACAGATTGTTCTCAAATTAGTGAGAATTCTGCCCTTGCATACCTTTGCTCAATTTTTCAACATTTGGCTTAGAGTTGGTCAGTTTTAATAGAGTACAAACATCCAACGATTCGTTTATAAAGTTAGGTGGACCCAAAAACTGAAAACATGCCAAAAGCAAGTCTCTTCATGGTCTTGAAATTATCTGGGAGTACCATCCAAACATGGAAGATGAGCCTATCAGTTTTTGGAAGCCTGTCCCTCTCTGCCCACTTGTGTGCTACTGCTAGTTCTGCCTTCCTTCATTCCAGATTTTCTAGCTGTGCATTTATGTCTCTAAATCTATCCAGCCAAATATGGGACTCTTCAAATTCAGCCACTTCCATCTCTAAGTCAGCAATGGAGATGTTAAAATGGTCCAGCTGCATTTCACCAAGATATGATTGCTACAGATGTGTCATAAACCAGAAGATGAGTATGTATTTTCTAAGATCAGATATTTTCCTGGTCAACAAAAACTAAATAAATAAATAAATGAATGAATAAGATTGTTAAATCTCATCCTGAAGTTTTTGATCAGTCCACCGATGGCTTCATCAAGTGCTGCAGTGTTCATTGTGAACTTATGTTCTCTTGTTTCAATGTCTATTTTAAATTTACAAAGGTATTAAAAATGATGTCTTTATAGGTTTTTCTGGAACTTTTTCAGTTTTGAAGACAATGTCAGGACCTGTTCACACAAGGAGAAAACAGTATTACCCCATCCTTGCAGACCAAGATTCAGTTGGTTCAAATATCCAGTAAGATCTACCAAGAAGTAAACCTTCTGAAGTCACAAGCTGTTTGAAATTTCTGGGTGAACAATGCCCTTCTCCTCTAAAAACTGCTTGATTTCATTCAAACAGTCTGCAAACCATTTCAGTACTTTACCTCTGGAAAGCCAACAAACACTGTTGTACATCAGTAGGTCAGAATATTGTAAGCCCAACTCTTCCAGAAGTTGTTTGAACTGCTGATGGTTCACAGCCCTGGCAAGAGTTGTGTTTACAATTTTAACAAGGGCCATCACATCTGAAATCTCCTTTCCAAAGGAGTGGACGCACAGTGACTCCTGGTGGAGAACACAATAAAAAATAATAATTGGGCACTGAAGTTTCTCCTCGAGTAGTCTTACAAGTCCCTTGTGACATCCTGTCATGCTGGGAGCTCCATCAGTGCAAATACTCACAATTTTGTCAACGAGTAGGTTCTTCTTTTGGAAATACTCACAGAGAGCACTGAAGATGTCCTCTCCTCTGGTTTGTGGCTTCAGGGGACAAATGGTCACTAGTTCCTCCTTTATTCCTGACCCACAAACAAAACAAACCATTACTGCAAGTTGTGCTGTGTCCTTGATGTCTGTGGATTCATTAAGTGCCAAAAAAAAGTAAGAAGATGACCCAATATCTTTTACAATCTGAGAATCCACATCCTGATAATTTTGTGTGCACAATCCTTCATGGTCTTTGCTGACACTGGCAAATCCTGAATCTGGTAAATCATTTTGTCCTTTTCCCTGAAGTCAGCAAACAAAAATGGAACCACTTCCAGAAATTCATCTTTCACAAATTCTCAATCTGTGAAAGGCTTGCCGGCATGAACCAGCTGCAGAGCTCCTATGAAGCTGGCTATTGTCAAATGACTGGCAGATCATGACCAAGACGTCAGCACAGTTGCTCCTTCCTCACTTTCTTTTCCAGCTCTTCAAAAGCCTTCCTTCATGCCTGTCCTTTAGATTATTTGCTTGTAAATGATGCAATTTTGTCATGAAGTGTTGCTGGATATTCGACTTCTTGTTTGCGTTGAGAAATTCTCCACAAATCATGTAGAATGGCAGACCCTTTCTACCGGAGAAGCCATAACTCCCTCCACATGACAAAGTGTGCTAAAATTGTTCTGCTGCTATGCACTTTATTGCAACTGTTTGTCCATATGCTCTGGGCCTTGTTGTATCCTTTCCCATCTATCATCCTTGTCTTGCTGTCCTCCTCAACCTCTGTTTGTATCATATTGTTTTGCCCCTCATAACCATCTGTATGGCTGTACCACAGCTGAATTTTCTGTCTCTGTCATGTATTGCCATAGTACTGCTGTACAATTGTTAAATGCTGTTCCTTAATCATATTTTGAGATCATGTATTACTATACCTCATAAGTTCTGCGATGAAATATATTGTCATCATGTGACTTCTGTCACTATGTCTGTAACTCTCCTGAGTCATGCCTAAAAATAGGCAATTCTATTGTCTAGCACACCTTCCAGGTAAACAAAAACTAAATAAATAATCAAGCCATTCATCTTGAAAGGTCCAGTTCTCATCAGCAATCTTTCTTTTTTACGCTGGATGTTCCATGTTTCCTTGAAATGTACACCAACGTTGCAACACTTTCTGAATAGAGGCCACAAAAAAAAAAAGACATTAAAAAAACCTATAACTCTACTTGCCATGTGGCAGGAAGTATGTCATATAAAAGGATCTCCAAAGCTTTGAGACGCTTGAGGCAACAACTAAAAGGAAACCCAGACAAAAAAATACAACTTTAATAAAATCATGTGGCACAAAGTATGTCACAAACAAAAACAAGCATTTGTCAAAGCCAAATGTTGTCTTGCTGGCATTGGCATTGGTAGTGCCAGAGTTAGAGACACATAATAGGAATAGCAGTGAAGTATTGAAGTGACACTAACCCCACCCCCACCCTGTAGAGACCGACAGGCATTGGGGTATGCCTTTGGGGCATCAGCTATAATGCGCATGCCATTGTACCTCACCCCTACCCTGTAAACATTGATAAGTGTTGTGGTGTGCTTTGGGGTCTTTGGGCATTATACTTACCCCATTCCATAAGGAAATATGCTAAGGTGGGTGCAGTATAGGAGAATGGGGTGAAAGTTAGGGCCCACAGTCCAAGGCAGACCTTGATGCCTGTCACTGGCTGCAGGGTGGGGTTGGGGGTGGAATGGCATGAGCATTACAGCCAATGATCTCAAGTCACACCCCTGATGCCTGGCAGTCTCTACGAGGTGGGGTGTTACAGTTAGAAACCCTAACATTGCAGGTGTTTGTTGGTATTTTCACTCCAAATTTTCAACATAGGCTGTTTATGACACCACCTCACGAAGAGCGGCACAATCAGTTTGTTAGCTGAAAGGTAGTTTTGCACAGTAGCTATACCATTTGGTGACACAGAGATGAAAACACATTTTGGGCTGGATGTGGAAAATGACAATTGTATTGTTCATGAAGAGGTGTAAAACAAGCATTTGTCAATGCCGAATGTTGCTTGCTTCTATGTGCTGTTTAGGTATTTGGAAGTCATTGGAGTGCAAATATTGAAAATTTGTGAACTTACGAGCGTGCGTAGGAACTGCGCAACGCATGCTCGTAAAACAGTCATTTTTAGGAATTTTTTCACCAAATTTTCAACATAGCCATTTTAAGACCTCTACTCATGAACAGTGTCACTGTGATTTTGTTAATGTGTCCAATACATTGAGTTTGCACACCGACTGCACCATTGTGCGCTACATGGGTGGAAACACGTTTTGGGCTGGATGTGAAAAATGACAGCTGTACTTCTCATAAGGAGGTGTGGTAAAATGGCAATGTTGAAAATCTGGAGTGAAAATATTGAAAATTTCGAAACTTACGATCTCATGAGGAACTGCGCAAACGCGCCGTGAAACAGTCATTTTTAGGAATTTTTCACCAAATTTTCAACATAGCCATTTTAAGACCTCTGCTCATGAACAGTGTCACTGTGATTTTCTTAATTTGTCCCGTACATTGATTTCTAGACACCGCATCGGCCATTCTGCGCTACATGGCGAAACACATTTTGGGTGAGATGTGAAAATGACAGCTGTACTACTCATAAGAAGGTGTGATAAAATGGCAATGTTGAAAATCTGGAGTGAAAATATTGAAATTTCGCGAACTTACGGAAGCTCTGTGGAACCGCGCAATGCATGTCAGACATATTTTGAATTTTGCACCAATTTTCAAAATGGGGTTTTGGGACCCCTTCTCATGAATAATGTCACTGTCATGGCAGTATTCAGGCCCGGCGGGTGATTTCCAGTCACTGCACGAAATCACCCTTCGGCCCGAATAACGCCATGACAGTGACATCATTCATGAGAAGGGGTCCCAAAAACCCCATGTTGAAAATTTGGTGCAAAATTCCCAAAAATGCCTGAGATATGCAACAAAGTTGAAACCCCCTATCTAGGCTATTATACAGCTTACCGGCATTTCCTCAGTTCGCGGTCGGCTTTGAAGAGTGCAGACGTGTTCCCGGTCCACCGAAGATCGTCGCGCCGGAGTCCGGAGGTAAGTATGGGGTGAGGGGGGCGGAAGGTTGGGTGCACAGTGGTGGGTGCGGGTTGTGGAGGGGGTCGGGAGATGCCCGCGACCGGGTTGCTTCAGGTTAAAAAAAAAGACGGGACCGCTTGCCACACTGGGGTGGGCTTCCAGCATGGCACCTACAACTGGAGGGGGAGAGACGCAGCTCAGCTGATGGGGATTGGGCACCTGCTGGCTACGCAGTAGGTGGGGCGCGACACCCGCGCTGAGGGGAGCCACGCTCAGTGGGCTCTTATCTCTGCTCACTGAAGCATAGCTCCTCAATCAGAGTGTCACTGCATTTTGGAGCGTGTCATAGACAGCTCCAAAATGCATTGGCTTACAGGGGCCGCGCCTGCCAGCTCACTGACTGAATTGGAGGAGGAGGTGACACACCTCCGAAATCTCCGATGATGGCACTATGTTTCTTGCACATGCGTGCAAGCAACATAAAAATGGCAACGTTGAAAATCTGGAGTGAAAATATGAAAAATTGGTGAAGTCATGAGCATGCAGAGAAACTGTGCAACACACGTCCATCCGTAACCCAATTATTTTTGGGAGTTTTTTAGCCACATTTTCAACGTAGGCATTTTGGTACCTCCTCTCATGAGCAGTGGCACTGTGATTTTGTTAATCTGTCCCAAAAGTTGATTTCCCACAGCGACCGCGCCATTGTGCGCCACAGGTACAGAAACACATTTTTGGCAGGCTGTGAAAAATGACACCCATACTGTTGATAAGGAGGTGTGAAAAAATGCCAGTGTTGAAAATCTGGCATGAAAATAAGTTACAAGGGTGCGTGGAAACTGCGCAATGCATGCTTGTAACACAGTCATTTTATGGACTTTTGGCACCAAATTTTCAACATAGCCATTTTAAGACCTCTGCTCATGAGCAGTGTTACCGTCATTTTCTCAAACTGTCCTGAAAACAGATTTCACACAGCGACCACGCTATTCTGCGCCGGATGTGCTAAGACACGTTTCAGCCAGGATGTGTAAAATGACAGCTGTACTGTTCATAAGGAGGTGTGGAAAAATGTCAATTTTGAAAATATGGAGTGAAAATATTACAAATTCACGGAGTTACGAGCGTGCGTGGAAACAGCACAAAGCATGTCAGACAGTCATTTTTGATTCCATTAAATTTGCAACATAGGCTTTTAAGAGCCCCTCATAAACAGTGGCGCTTGTCGCCATTACTCGTCCTGAAAGGTGATTCTATGCAGTGAACGCAAATCACCTTCGAGACCGAATAACTCCATGACAGTGACAGAATTCATGAGGAGGGGTCCCAATAACCCCATGTTGAAAATTTGGTGCAAAAATTCCAAAAAATGCAAGAGATATGTTCCAAAGTTGAAAAAAGCCCTATTTATACCATTATACAGCTTACCGGCATTTCTTCAGTTCGCGGTCGGCTTTGAAGAGTACAGACGTGTTCCCGGTCCACTGAAGATTGTCGCGCCATCTCCAGAGGTAAGTATGGGGTGAGGGGAGGGGTGTGGGGAGGGGTGTGGGGAGGTAGGGTGTGCAGAGGGTGGGTGCGGGTTGTGGGAAGGGACAGGGAGACCACAAGGGACCATTTTCTTCTTTTACAGGGTTAAAATAAAAAAAACACATTGCGGGACAGTTTTTCTTTTCAGGGCAATTTGGCATGCTGGGGTGGGCTCCCAGCAGGCCACCTAATGTTTTTTTGGGGATGCTATAGCCGATGAGGATTGGGCACCCCCCGCCAGCACACAATGAAAGGGGGCAAGAGCCGAGGGGATTGGGTACCCTCAGCACATAACAACAAGTGATGATGCCGATGGGGAGTGGGCTCTCCTGTCAGCACACATTGGGCAGGGCATGCCAACAGGGGATCGAGCACCCCTGGTTGGCATTATGGCAGGCAGTGTGCCATGTTATGTTCTTTTTCACCAGGGAAAGCACGTCGGGAGGTCCGCTGCATATGACGAGCTTTGCTCGCATTGCAGCAGACCTTTCGTTTGATGTGATTGCCACATTAAGTATGCATGGTGTGGAGCCGGCATGCAGCCTGATTGGGGAATGAGGGACGAACCTACTGATGTGTGCCCTGCTTTCACCCAACAGTGACCGCGCCTCCAAATCTATTACTACTGCAATATGTTGGCTGTGCATGTGCGAGCCAACATAAAAAAAATAAAAGGAGCTCCACAACTTGACACTTTCTGAAGAAAGGCAACAACAACAAGAAAAACGAAATGTCTAAAAAAGTCGTGTGACAGGAAGTATGTCACAAAAAGAGCTCCACAACTGGCTAATATGCATTCCAAAGCAAGAAAGGATCCCACCACAAACACACAAGTGGGATCCTGAGTTGCAGTCACCGATATCAGATCCACAGTTTAAGTACAGTACATCGCAGACTGGCAGAATGCCCAGATCTCCACTGGAGAGGTATGTGGGTAAAACAGGAGCCCAGCAGGAGCTGCAGGTTAGGGCAGGGATAGCCGCAGATTGCTGACCTTTTATTTAGACCTAGCTACATTACGGTTTACCATGACCTGCTGTATTGATCTGGTTTCAGTGTTTTCAGGAATCATTAATGCTTGTATAGTGGTGTGATTAATTTTAGTGGTCTTCATTAAGGATGTAAAAAGACAGCTACTAATGAAACCATTATTACATCCTGATGTACCTGTAAATTATTAGCATTTCTCTAATCACCTCTCCTTAGGGAAAATACTGGAGAAAGTAGTGGCAAGGCAGCTCAATTTGCAGTAAGAGAAAAATAACACATACTTTGTGTGATCCCATTCTTGCTTCAGGCCATACCAAAGCACAGAGACAGCCATGGTTAGAGTGGTTAATGACTTGTTCCAGATGAGAGACTGACAGCAGTTATCTATTCTGATTCTCATGGACCTCTCTATAACGCCTGACATGGTGGACCACCAGGTTCCTATTAATAACTTACAGTGGTTCTGAGGAATTCTGTGAACTGAGCCTGCATACTGTAGTTCTGGTCTCTTCTTTGTGAGCATTTTGACTTGACAGAATAGGCAGGAAATGTGGCGGCTGCCTCTTATATACCAGAAACTCACTGAGTTGTTCCGACCTCCCTATCTCCAAAGTTGTGGAGGATTATGAGCTACTAGTGGTAAAAATACAAGTCGGCCTAAAAGGCAAGACCCTTACCATCGCCACAACCTACCTGCCCCCCCCCCAAAAGTCAAGGAAGGCCTTCCTCTTGTTATGGAAGAAATTAGTGCACTCAAAAAGGGCTCAGAACTCATCTTGACTGGTGACTTTATTATTAACTGGTTACGTAAGGAGGTGACACCCTCCAGAGACCTAATCATCTCCCACAATCTCATGCAACTTGTAATTCACCCCACCAGGCAGAACTACAAGACTGGTACCAGCACCCTCATTGACTGGGTCTTAGCTAGCTCACCGACTCGATTCTCCGAACTCAGGGTTCTTCCGGATGTACTGAGTGACCACTCCCCGATCTCCTTTATATGAACCACTAAACTTGCCAAAAGCCCATCCCGCTTCATTGAGCGCTGGGTTCTGCAGAAAGGCAAACTTGGATCTCTCAAATTGGCCCTGTCTGCCTACAACTGGTCCCCCATCAACAAGGCACCTACGCTGGACCAGGCCCTTAGTTTTTTCACTGAGGGCTTCAATTCCATCTGTGATATCTATACACCATGCACAAAACGGAAAACTCGGGGGGAGGTAAACGGCTGGATTGATGGCAAGCTCCTCTCCCTCCTAAAGGAGATGGACTGCCTCTTGGAAAAAGCCTTAAACTCAGGTAACAAGCATGACCTACAGTGCTACAAAACGGCTAGAAATCAGTGCACCAAACTTATCAGGCTTGCAAAAGCCGATTTCCATAAGACCCAGCTTAACAACGCATGGGGAGATGGAAAGAGGTTTTGGGACAACATCAAAAACATCCTTGGTAAAGATCAAAAGCAGCACCCTAAGATGCTCAACATGAATAACTCATCCTCCTCAGATCCACTAGCCATTACTGATACCTTTAACCAGGCCTTTACAGACCTGTCCTCAGTGCTGCCTCCAGACTACCTTCTGCCTGCGGAGGACCAAAGTTATGCCAATCTGCCCATAACTAACCACCCAGCCTTCTACCTTAAGAAGGTGACAGTGAAGGAGGCGCTAACGATGGTCAGGAAAGTTCTAGGCAAAACCAGATTGGGGAGTGATGGGCTATACATGAAGTTATTATCTCTCACCCTTGATGTTCTTATCATGCCCATAACAATGCTATTTAATAAATTCTTGGCTCTAGCTCAATTTCCGGAGGTATGGAAGCAAGCCCTAGTAACTCCAGTGCATAAGAATGGTGACGAGGCGCTGGTGTCAAACTACAGGCCAATATCTATCCTCTCCCACTATCCAAAGCTTTGGAAAAAATTGTGGCAAGTCAACTCACAGAATACCTCAATAAGTACAATCTGCTCTGCCCAAACCAACATGGTTTCATGCAAAAACACAGTACCACCACGGCAGTGCTGGAATACACTGACTATGCACACAAGGCGCTGGATGAAGGCAAATTGGTGGGGTCCATCTTCATGGACCTCACCATAGCAATCGACACCATCAACCACCTTCTACTAGTACTCCAGCTCCAAAGATTGGATGTGGCATCTAACACCCTGAATTGGTTCAATGACTACCTAACACACAGGAGCCAGTGAGTCAAAATTGAGAGATGTACTCCTAGGAGTCCCTCAGCCTCTTTGTAAATGATCTACCCACAGCCTGTGACACCAGACTTATCCCGTGTGCAGACGATGCCATGCTGCTGAGCAGCAGTACCTCACAGGTTGCCCTACAAACAGAACTACAGAAGGCAAGGCAAGGCAAATTTTATTTTTCTGGTGCCCAATCCCAGAGGCTCTGGGCACTGTACAAAACACAAAAATTTAATTTCCACATACATAAATACAAAATATACCATCATACGAACCCAATAACTATATAAAAAAAACCTCTTTAGTTTTAAAAAGGACTTATAACGGTAGTATCAAACAAAGTCTGAGAAGGCCTGACTAAACAGATAAAACTTCAGGCGGGTCTTAAAAGCCTCCACCGATGGGGCCTCCCTCACCAATAGTGGGAGCAAATTCCACATGACAGGACCGGCAAAACTGAAAGCTCAATCGCCGGCTGTTTTCAGTCTTGTCCTGGGAATCATCAGGAGGCCCCTCGAGGAGGACCGGAGGGGATGAACCGAGGCAGTGGGTGTAAGAAGGTCAGCCAGGTAACAAGGGCCCAGTCTATATAGAGCCTTATAGGTGAGCAAGCCCACCTTGAAAAGCACCCTCCATCGAACTGGCAGCCAGTGCTGTTCCCGTAGCACCGAGGTGACATGGCAGTATTTCGAATGACCTGTCAGCAACCTGGTAGCTGCATTCTGCACTAGCTGCAGTCGACGTAGGGTGCCTCCAGAGACCCTGAGGTAGAGCGCATTACAGTAGTCAAGCCTAGATGTTACAAATGCATGTACCAAGGTGGGGAAGTCCATAGAAACATAGAAACATAGAATTTGATGGCAGATAAGGACCGCTTGGCCCACCCAGTCTGCCCATTTCCCTACCTAATGGATAAGCTGCAGATCCTAGTTAACCAACAGCCTACTTCTTCCTACCCCAACCCCCTACAATTGCCTTATGACTGTCCCATGCATGCTTGAATTTCACCACTGTTTTTGACTCCACAACCTCCTACAGAAGGCCGTTCCATGCATCCACAACCCTCTCTGTGAATAAATATTTCCTTATATTACCTCTGAGCTGCCCCCCCATCTTCAAATTGTGCCCCATGTTCTTGCACATCTCTTTTTCTGAAAGATGCTACCCTCTTGGACTTTGTTGATTCCTTTGATGTACTTGAAAGTTTCCATCATGTCCCCCCTCTCCTTCCTTTCCTCGAGGCAATATATATTAAGCTCCTTTCGTCTCTCTTCATATATCTTCCAATGCAGACCCTGCACCATTTTAGTTGCCCTCTTCTGGACTGCCTCCATCCTGTTTATGTCTTTGCGGAGATTGGGTCTCCAGAACTGCACGCAGTACTCCAGATGGGGTCTCACCAGCTGTCTGTACAGAGGGATAATAACTTCTTATTTTCTACTGGTGATGCCTCTCCCTATGCATCCCAGTATCTCCCCAGCCCTCCTTACTGCCCTCTCACATTGCTTGCCCACCTTTAGGTCAACTGATATGACTACCCCAGGTCCCTTTCCATTTTGTTGTTGTTAGTATCTCACCCCCATTGTGTACTCTTCCCTGGGTTTTGTTTCCAAGGTGCATTACCTTGCACTTCTTAGAATTGAATCTAAGCTGCCATACATTTGACCATTCCTCCAACCTTGCCAAGTCCCTTCTCATCCTTTCCACCCCACCTTGTGTATCAACTCTGTTGCAGATCTTTGTGTCGTCTGCAAAGAGACATACTTTTCCTTCCAGTCCCTCTGCAATGTCACTTATAAAGACATTGAAGAGGACCAGTCCTAGTACTGAACCCTGCAGTACCCCACTAGTAACCCCCCTTTCTTCAGAGCGGACTCCATTTACTATTACTCTCTGTGTCCTGTTCTCCAGCCAGTTCTTTACCCAGGCTACCATCTTGGGACCCACTCCCAGGCTGGCTAACTTGTATATTAATGTTTTGTGTGGGACTGTGTCAAATGCTTTGCTAAAGTCTAGGTAGGCCGTGCCCACAGCCCCTCCCTGATCTACTACTTTGGTCACCCAGTCAAAGAAATCAATTAGTTTCATCTGACGTGACCTTCCCGCTGTGAATCCATGCTGCCTTGGGTCCTGTGCCCATCTGGCCTCTAGGTACTCGACAGTTCTTTCCTTCAGAAGTGATTCCATTATTTTCCCTATCACTGAGGTTAAACTAACAGGTCTGTAGTTGCCTGCTTCTACCCTGCTTCCACTTTTGTGAAGTGGAATCACATCTGCCCTCCTCCAGTCCTCAGGTACCACCCCATCCTCCCATTATTTGTTAAAGAGGGTAGTCAGTGGTGTCACTAGTTCTACTCTTAGTTCTTTTAGAATTCTGGGATGAATCCCATCAGGCCCCATTGCTTTGTCCACCTTCAGTTTTAAGAGTTCTTTCAGAACCCTTTCTTCTGTAAATGGGCTGGTATCAACTTCTGTATCCAGAGTGTTTCTATTGTTTGGTTTAGGCACCTCCCCCTCTTCATTTGTGAATATTGAGCAAAAATATTTGTTTAGTATCTCTGCCTTTTCACAGTCACCCTCTGCCCACCCCCTCCCCTTTATTAAGCCTCACTATCCCTCCTTGGTCTTCCTTCGCCTCCCTGATGTATCTATAAAAAGTTTTATCCCCCTTCTTAACTGTGTTGGCTATCTTTTCCTCGGTTTGGGCCTTTGCTGTTCTGACTGCCTTCCCAGCTTCATTTTGCTTTAACTGATACAATTCTCTGTCCTGCTCCTTCTGTGATTCCTTGTACTTCCTGAATGCTTTCTTTTTCTCCCTAACCTTTCCTGCCACCTTCTTTGAGAACCATAGTGGTTTCTTACATAGTTTTGTTTTGTTTATTTGCTTCACACAATGGCTTGTTGCCTCTGTGATGGCAGTTTTGATTATTCCCCATTGTTCTTCCACCCCTGTTACCTGCCCATTTGCTAGTGCATTCCTTAGGCACTCACCCATTTTGGCAAAGTCAGCCCTCCTGAAGTCCAGTACCTTTGCCTTTGTATGGCTTGACTCTACTGCTGTGTTTATTGTGAACCATACTGTTCGATGGTCACTAGTTCCCAGATGGCTACCCACTTCTAAATCTGTGATCCTCTCGCCATCCCCATTTGAGAGTGCCAGGTCTAAGATTGCTCCCTCGCGAGTGGGTTCCAATACTAATTGTCTAAGGCATGCCCCCTGTAGGGCATCTAGAATGACCCCACTCTTAGAAGTGGCTGCTGCAAATGTACTCCAATTAACATCTGGCATATTCAGATCCCCCATTAGCAATATCTCCCCTTTTTCTGCCATTCTAAGGATACATCCTATTATTTCCTTGTCCATGCCCTCCCCCTGAGATGGGGGTCTGTATACAACCCCTGTGTGGATTGTGGTGCCATTGCCTGTCTCCAAATTGACCCACAGTGCTTCCTCTCCTCCCTGTTTACCCTTTTGTTCTGTAGCTTTGATTCCTTCCCTTATGTAGACAGCTACTCCTCCTCCTCCTCTGGAAGAGATCATTAGGAAGTACAGCGTGGGGGAGGAATCAGGTGCCTAATCCTGGCGATGTTTCTCAGATGAAAAAAACTCCCCTTGACAATGGCAGACACCTGATATTCCATCGTCAAACTGATGTTAAATATGACGCCAGGATTGTGCACCTTAGAGAAAGCCATCAATGGGACAGACCCTAGAACAAGTCCAGAGTCTGCCTCAGGGAGCAACCCCACACATCTCCTGTTCGACTCCATCACCATTACCTCTGTTGTATCGGGGTTCAGTCACAACCAGCTGGAGGCCTTCCAGTCATTGATCTCTGCCAGACAGTTGTTTAATAGATCCACTGAATTGGATGTTCCGGGGCAAAGGATAAGTACAGCTGGGTATCATCGGCATAACAATGAAACCCCAAGCTGTACTTCCTAATGATCACTTCCATAGGTAGCATATACATGGCGAACAACATCGGTGACAACACCGAACCCTGAGGTATCCCACAAGACAGAAGGCTAGAAGATGAGGAGAAATTCCCCATCACCACCCTCTGTCTTCTGTTTGTCAAAAAGGACTTGAACCAGCGAATGACAGTGCTGGTGAGTCCACAGAAGTCCCTCAGGTGGTCAAGTAACACCCGATGGTCCACCATGTCAAAAGCTGAAGAGACATCAAGTAGAATGACAATTGTCCCCTCACCTCAATCTCTCGCCCTGAGGAGATCATTGTGCACCCAAACTAATGCGGTTTCTGTTGAATGTCCTGCATGAAAACCTGACTGGAGCGGCTCATAGATATCAAATGCCATGAGGTGATCACCCAATTGATGTACTACAATCTTCTCCACAACCTTTCCTAAAAATGGAAGGTTGGAGACCGGTCGATAAATCGCCTTGATGTCAGGGTCCAATGTTGACTTCTTCAGGATGGGTCTCACCACCGCCTCCTTCAAGTCATCTGTGACAACCCCTACCAACAAGGAGCACCGGACAATCAAGGTGAACTCCAGACCAACAGCGTCGACGCATCCCACTAAGAAACACGTCAGCGCTGGGCCCAGTTCACAATATGTGTGCTTCAGTTTTGAGATCACCTCAATGACATCAGCCACCTCCACCAGTTTAAACTCCTCCCAACCAGGCAGAGTGCTTTGTCGACAATCCAGGTGACCACTGTTGGCCATAGTACGGCTCACTGGCAGAACTTCCAGCATGATGGCAGACAATCTGTCTGAGAAAAAACAAGCAAACTCATTGACTACCTAACACACAGGAGCCAGTGAGTCAAAATCGGGCAGACATTTCAGTAAACTCGAGGACTGGTTCAGTAGGATAAAGCTGCTACTAAATTACAAGAAAACCAAGGCCATACTACAATCCAGCCACTACAACAAATGCAGGCATGCTCCCCTCATAATCACCAATAAGGCTGGTGAGCAGATTGAGCAGGTGCACTTGTTCAAGTACCTTGGAGTCACCATTGATGACTCTCTCACTTATACGCACCACGCAGACTCCCTTGTCAGAATGGTAAACACAAAGATTGGGGTCCTCTATAGGCATAAGAAATCCCTCACCCCAGAAGCACTCCTAATCTCAGTCTTCAGCTCCATACTCTCCATGATAGACGATGGGCTGGTGGTATATGGAGCTGCTACTGATACAGTGCTCAAAAGGGTCCAGGTTGCACTCAATAAGGCATGCTGCCTCACCCTGTGCACAGATCACTACACTCATACTTGCACCCTGTATGAGCGTACAAACTGCCTTAACCTAAAAGACAGGATCAAATGCCAAGCTTGCCATCTGGAAAAGAAGGCACTCCTCGGAAAAACCCCACCCTGTATAGGAAACCTGCTTCAGGCTTCTCTCTCATCACACATCACCAGAGAGAGGAATAATGGAGCACTGTCCATACCATTCCACCGAACCTCACTAGGGCAGCGTGCTTTCTCCTATCAGGCCCCCCTCTAGATAAATGAACCCCCAATGAAATTACAAACAAACAACAGCTTATCTTAATTCAAAGCAGGCCTCAAACAGCACTTAATACCTAGCTCAAAATGCACTTGCTTCTCAGGCCCCACTTGATAGACAGGCCTACCCTCAAGGTAGCACCCAGCAGGGCTACCTAGAGAACTCTGTCTCCATTCCAGCCTAGCCAAGGGCTTAAGTAAACCATCAGTCCTCTTTAGACAAAGCCCTCTGGAGCTGCTCCCCTCCATCACAGTCCCCCTGTTTCACTATCCCCCCACCTCTCACTCTCTGTGGTAGGTTCAAACCCAATCCCCCTTGTTTCACTGTCACCCAGCCTCTCACCATCTGGTATAGTGTTAAACCCTATGCAGTTACTCTGCCATAATCTATCAATGGATTTGGAGGTTTCCAGGGGTGTGCTACCTAGGGCAACCCACTACAAATAGCTTAGTATTCTATTACAACTGCTCTGTTTTTCTCCTATTTGTCTAATTCTCATGTAATCGCTCTTTATTGCCTAATGATCAGGCCTCTGTAACCACTGAATATGTGTATTGTCTTATTTGTCCACCCTGATGTGGAACCTTTGTAAAAGAGCTCATGCTCAAAGGTCTTTCCGAAATACTAATTAAATTAAAAATTAAAATTAAATAAAATCAGGAGCAGTTAATGGAGGGATGAGAAATTACTGTTCCTAGTTGATTGCGCTCAAGTACAGCATGCCTACCACTAGGTTTTCTCCTCGGCCAGTGTTGTTTGCTGTATAACTGCAGACCCTAGGGGAAATCCTTTGAAGGTACAGCATATGTTTTCACTGCTATGAAGATGATACTGTGGTAAAACACCCATTACTATGATTCTTTTTTTTCTTTCTGAGTTGTTTAATTTAATCTTAGGTGTAACTTTGTGATAAATAAGGGGATGCAGCTGAATAACCTTTCTTTAGGAGTGTTAACTTTTTTTTTACTTTCTTTATTTGCCTCCTCTGGCCCCAAGATATTTTCCATCAGATTCACCCAGGAGCTACCTCAGCCCCATCACCCCATAGTCCTCTGGGACTTATCGGTACTCTCCTGGCTTGGTGGGTGTTGGGCTTATGGGCACTCCAGGTCAACATCTTGCTTGAATGAGGGGTTTTACTCCTGCATTACATCCTGGCACTCTAAGTATGCTGTCATTGGTGGCTGTTCTTGCAGTTGTACATGCAAAACATGTACTATAATGGCTAAGAGATGTCCTCTCCTCCCTGATGTAGGCTCCTCTGACTGCACCGCCACCATCAGTCACCCAGACAGAGAAAAAACTCAATATTCACGATTTATTGTAATATTGGAAAACAAACGCAATATCAGTATCACTAGAAAAGTTATCAAGGTTATCACAAAAAATGGTTATTGTTACAACTCTAGTTCCAATACTAAATTCCAGACAAGTTGTCAGTCCTGTTATGACATAGGCTCTGTAACACAGGTTTGTGAAGACAGAAGTACTGTAACTTAAGATCCTTCTTGTCTGACACTCCTGTCACATGGCCAAATACATATGCCAACTTATAGTGTCCAAGACTTACACATTCAAGATGATCAGCTAGAACATTACCCCTGCTTACGCTGTGTGCAACCCTGCTTGACATTCTCCATCAGGAATCTGTCAAGTTCTGCTTTGAAAGCCTGACTTCCTCTAGTCCTCCTCTACTCTGATAGTATCAATCCTCTGTGTTTTGCTAGCATTTGCCACACAACCATATGTGTGTATTCTACCCTATCTCTTTCCCTTAGTACTCAAAACACCATGATAATGCCTCTCAGCCCTTTCATCTCCAAGGATAATAATTTATTTATTTATTGAAATCTTTCACCAGGAAGGCACACTGAGTGACAAGTTACTAGTCTCTCGGTGCAACCTGGGGAGAAGGAGTACAATAAGAATGAGACATTAGACATTCAAGTTACAAGAGCAACATTAACATACAGTTGTAAGGCAGGTGTTACAAGCAGTGTTACAACAGTGTTGTACATAAGAGGTAGAAAGTTTGGACAATAATAAATGCCAGCTTAATGAGTAAACAAGTGCTTACATAAAAGAAAAGGGGAGAGGGAGGGGTGAGGTGGAGGAGGGGGGGAAGAGTCATGTTCAGGTTACATTCAAGTCACAAGATCAACATTAACATACAGTTGTAAGGCAGGTATTACAAACAGTGTTAAAACAGTGTTACGCATATATGTAGAAAGAGTGGACAATAATAAGTGTCAGCTGAATAAGTTAACAAGTGCTTATGTGAAGGAAAAGGAGAAAAAGGAGAGTAAAGGGTGAGGTGGGGAAGGGGAAGAGTTGTGACCCTGGAGACCCCTTCAGGATGCGAGGAACCCTGCAAGGTGACTGGGGGGACCAGAGAGGAGGGGATAGGCAGTGTTCCAGAGAGACCCCTTCAGGATGTGGGGAACCCTGCAAGGGGGCTATGGGTCTAGACAGAAAGGGGGATAAAGCTGTAGGGATTTAAAGAGGGAGGAGAAAGAGAAGGAAGAGGTGTGACTTAAATGCTAGGAGAGGGGATTAGGAGCTAACACAAGAGAGGACCCTTCAGGGTACGGGGTACCCTGTTAGAGGGTTGGGGAAGGTCAGTAGATAGAGATTAAGAGAGTGATAGGAGAGGGAGAGAGTGAGAATTTAAATCTTGAGGGGGAGAGAATTCACACCTTTGGAGGGGATGGGGCCTAATCAATAGTCCATCAGGATGCATGGACCCATAGGGAGCATTCGGGGTCCCTTACAATCTGTGAGAGATCAAGGGAAGCCAGTAAGGGGGAGCAATTTGGGGGAAGGGAAGGAGGGATAGAAATTTGGGGTGTATGGGTGCACAGGGCAAAATGAAGGTGACGGTAGAGGGGTAGGATTTATCCAGGGCTTAGAGGGGGAAATTAAGGAGGGACATGGCAGGAGCAGCTGGGTGAAAAGTAATTACTGAGGGCAGAGCTGAAGGAGTAGGCAGAGGATGAGTGTTGGATTTGAGGGGGGGAGGGAATTCCAAATTTTTGGGAGGTGGTGAGAGTAACCGGATTTTGTAAGTCCAATCTCTACTTTTGCTGTAGCTTTTGACTTGCTGGTGACCATATGATAGATCCTCTTAATCTCTTCACTGTTCTTTCTGTACTGAAATGACCAGAACTTGATGTAGTATTCTATAAGTTGTCTAACCATGGCCTTGAGCAGATAGAGTATCAGCTCCTTGGCCTGAGCTTTAAACTTTCTTTTAATGCATGCCAACTTTGCATTTTCTATCATTAGTGTGGTGGAACACTCCCAACCTTGTTTAAGCGTACTATCCGCAATTATCCCTAGATCATTTTTCTTAGTTGTGATGTCTGCTGTTGTACCACACAGGGTATATGATCAAACTAGATTCCTCACTCCTAGTATACTACATTAGACTTTCCCTTGTTAAATCTAAGCCTCCATTTTAAGCCCATGTCCCTAATGTGTGCATGATTGTTTCTTGCTCCTTGATCGATCTGGCATGCTTTACCAAGACCTGACTCAGCACCAAGGCTGGCCCAGTTTTGCAGGCAGCAGTGCCGGCTGGTTTCTCTGTAGTGTGCTGCCCGAGGAAGGATCGCAGGGGTGAACGGGTTGTTATCCTGTTTAGAACTGAACTGGGACTGGTGGTGCACCTTGTGGGGGACACCTCGACATTTGAGTGCTTGTCCATCTGTGGAGGTCCAGGTGCTGTGTGCAGAGACTACCTCATTTATCGTTCACCTGAGCATGAGGAGGACTTTCTGTGGGAGATTGTGGAGGTCATTGCTGACCAGCTGTTTGGGTCTTCGAGGTGGATTATCCTCGAAGATTTCAACACGTGGGTTGATGACAAACTATCACATTTTGGACAGGAGTTCCTCAAGAGCATGTTAACTCTGGCCTAACACAATCAGTTGCTGCTGGTACCCACCAACACGGACATGCATTGATCCTGGTGTTCCACACAGGGCTTGAGGTCGATAATCTCAGGATCAATCTGATCAGTTGGTAGGATCCTTGTGCCATCAGCTTTAAGTTCAGGGCACCCCTCTATGGTCCTCCCCCTGTGGAGGTTGTCAGATACTGCCCTTTGATAGGGTTGAACTCTGAGGGTCTCTGGCGGTACTTGATACCTTGGGTATATTGGTGGCTTGTGCTGCGGGTACTGGGGAGGCAGTGGCAGCCTATAATAGGTAGCATGATATAATAGCACTAGGGATTGGGCACCTACAATAATGGCGACCCAATCCCCAGAGCATGTGTCAAGGGGTACCGCTGGGTAGGATGGCCGGATGGGGGGGGTCGGCGAATATAGCAAAGGGATGTCGCTATACATATGTGTGCAGGGGGGAGCAAGCACACAGAGTGAGGGGCGGGAGGGATTGTGATGGGTGGTGCCATGATGGGTTGCTGATCCAACCCTGTGGCGTGGTAAATGGGTTGGTGTCATTGGTTGGCAGGGTCCTGGGTTCGGGTCCAGGCGCTGGTGTGTTTTTGTTACGCTCGGCCCAAACCCATGCACCCCCCTGGAGTTGAAATCCTTAAGTAGGGGTGCAGGGTAAAACCCCATGGGGTGTGGGGCATGGCCCCCCATAAAACATTAAAAACCTAAGTCCCCAGTGCCGTTTTGCTGTGCACCGGGGTGTCAGAGTGCCAAAATAAATTTTCAGCACTCTTGACTTCTGGATAATGGCGATCGCCTATAGGCTTTCACCATTATCACATAGATCCCTATAATAAGGCTGTTACCACAGCCTTTGACCTGCTGGCTCCACTGTGTCTCTGTCCTTTGCATTCATGTTTTGGCTCACCATAGTTTGATGGTGAGCTAAGATTGATGAAGGCTGTGGGATGGAGTTTAGAAAGGTGTTGGAGAAGGTCCAGTACTCAGGAAGACAAACTATCTTTGATTGCTCACTACGGTGGGTATCAAAGGCAATCTCATGTAAGAAGGTAGAATGCCTGTCCAGAGAGATTGTGGATGGGAAAAATTGATCAGCTCAACTTCTTTGGGCTGCAGACAGGCTTCTACACCCGGCCTGTCTGGACCCCATAATAAGTGCATCTCTTTCACAATGTGAGGAGTTTGCTAATTTTTTCTCGAATAGGGTAACCTTCATTAGAGCTGGGATCTCCTTCTCTGGACAGTTACCATCCAGCAGTGGGGGGACAGGATGTTGCATTGGCTGTCAGTGGTCATGGAGGGAGTTTCAGCTAGTGATGACAGAGAAGGTCATCGGGGTGATCTTAGAGCTGTGACCTAACTGCTGTGAACTGGACCCAGGTCCAACATGGCTCTTAATGTGCTGCGTGGAACAGTCAGGTCCAGTATTTGCTAGGATTGTTGCTTGTTCCTTGTCATAGGGAGTCTTCCCGGCTGAATTAAAATGTGTGTGTGCTGGTGAGATCCCTTTTGGGAAAAACGACATTGGGCCCAGATGTCCTAGCGAATTACAGACCTTTCTCTAACCTGCTGCTTTTAGGTAAGATTATTGAGAAGGTGGCTGCATTACAGATTGAGGCTCATCTTGAGACCTTCAATATCTATGAGCCTTTCCAGTCAGGGTTTTGACTGAGATTTAGCATTGAAACCACCCTGATCAGAGTACAAAATGATCTGCTCATTTAGAGGGATAGAGGGAGAGAGATCAATTCTTGTACTCCTAGATTTCTCCTCTGTATCTGACACCATTGACCATGGGCTGCTACTGGACCATCTCAGGTAATATGTGGGAGTCACTTGCACAGTTTAGTGCTGGTTTAAGTCCTTCCTTCAGGGCAGATCTCAAAGGGTGGTGATGGGTAACTTCTCATCATGCCCAAGGGACTTGCACTGTAAAGTTGCCCAGGGATTGGTCTTTTTGCCCATGTTGTTGCATGCTACCCTTGGGCAAGATCATCAGGCAGTATGGAATTGGGTTTCACTGCTATGCAGATGATATTCAGCTCTATCTGTCCTTTGCACCCCAGGACCAGGGGTGGTGGATGTGCTGAACAAATGTTTGGCTAAGATCCAGGGCTGGATCTCCTTGAGCTGGTTGAGGTTCAGTCCCAAAAAAACTGAAGTACTGGTGTTTGAGCCAGGTAGGAAAGGGGGGATAAACAGCATCTGAGGGGCTACTGAACCTTTGTTTTGGTGCCTTTCGTCTCGATGCTGTCCATCAGGTGAACAATCTAGGCTTCATTCTGGATGAAGGGCTGACATTGGAGAATCAGGTGTTGGCTATTGTCTGGAGTGGTTTCTTGTCATCTCAGAAATATCAGCTGGATTTGTTCCCTTATTCCACCTGAGAACCTGCCTTCACTAGTGCATGCCTTCGTGACGTTGTACCTTGACTGCTGCAATGCCTTCTACCTTGGGATCAGTGGAGGTGCACTGTGATGCCTGCAGATGGTTCAGAACACAGCTGTAAGATTGTTAAGAGGTCTTTCTAGATCAAGTCATATCACCCCTGCACTGTGGGATCTGCACTGGCTGCCAGTAATGTGTCACATCTCTTATACGATTGGACTATTAACCTGTAAGGTCCTGCATGACCTGGGTCCTGGCTACTTGCGTGATCTCCTGCACCCATACTGCCCAGCTTGGCCCCTCTGTTCTTCCCATGAGGGCCTCCTGGTAATCCCCAAAACTCAATTAAAAACACCTGGTGACAGAGCCTTCGGGGTGGCTGGACCAACATTTTGGAACTCATTACCAAGGGTTCTGAGAGATGCTCCATCGCTTAAAATACTTAAAAAAAAACTTAATACCTACCTCTTTGCCCAGACCTTTGCTCTGCTGTGGATTTTAATTGATATTAGTTACTTAGTTAATTAATCTACAAATATTTGTGATTTTTATGTATAATGTTCATATTCAGTTATATTGTATATCTTAATGGATTTTAGTTAGCTAGCAGTTTAGTGGTTTGGAATTTAATTTTATTTTGTTTTTATGTAGATATTAGGTTATGTGGTAGGTGATTATTGATGTACATTACTTTGTGATGGCACCCTGGGTCTCCGGGGAAGGGCGCCATAAATAAATAAAACTAATACTACTCCTCCTCCTACATGTCACCCTATAGTGCATCCACATTGCCATGCCCATTTTTCTTGCAAATTTTGTGTAATCAGCAAACTTTAATTAGCAACCTGCTGCTGTTCCTGTCCTCCAGTTCATTGATAAATATGTTAAAGAGCAACTGACCAAGAACCCTCGCATGGGGTACTCCACTAAGGACATCCTTCCATTCTGAATGGAGACCATCCACCACCACTCCCTCTGGTGCTGTCTGTAAGGAGTCCTGAAAGACATCAGTGAAGGGCCAGGCACACCTCCTTTTAAAGGGACACTGTTAGGCCCCACATTTTCCTAAGTTTGAAAATCATGTTTTATGATTGCTTAAATTCTGAAGAGATTGCTAATGTAGCTGGTTGTTAGATTCAGACTCCTTTTTCTTTTAAAAAGTTAAAAACAGACTGCCCACCATATTGGTATTACCACACAAAAACATGTTTGTTTGCATTCCTTGATCAACTCCCACTGCATATTTCCTGGACTTGGGAATACCCCCGACGTAATATAGCCAACCATGCTGCAGTGGGAGAAGAGATGACTGTTGCATCATGAGTGACTGCACTGTTGGGGAAGTTTGTCATGTTCAGGAAGTATGCAATAAGAGCAGAAAAAGGATGTGAAACAAAATAAGGTTGGGCATAATGACACCACCTGCATACATTTAAGTTCAATTAAGAAAGGAAGCAAATAAAACAACAAGCAACATCAATGAATTTTAGAGATGGTAAGCAATCACAAAATGTGAGTTTTCTACTAGAAATAATGTGATAAAAAGAGAGTTGACAGTGTCCCTTTAAACTGCACTGTTTACCCTCACTTGGATACTACTCTGACCCTGGGATTTCCCCTGGATTCACACCTTCTAGGCACTCATGTACAAATTGTAGCATGGTCAGCACTACCCACTGTTAGCCCTAAACCTCTCCCATAATTCCACCCCTGCTGAGCATACTCCTCCCTGACATGTTGGCTGAATGCTTACACAAAGTACTTATTCAGTGCCTCTGCTATACCCCATGACTTGCGCACTGCCTACCTTCTTTTATCAGTGATCAGAGCCCAACCTTATCCCTGCCACTCCTTTTATTCCCTATTTATTGAGAAAGTTCATTATTGCTCTATAATAACTGGTTAGTGATGATTTTCAACTGTGGGTAGAAACTGTCAAGCTCCATTATACAGTACATGGGTGATTATACACATATGTGTATAATGGAGTTTTATGACACACATATGTGTATAATCACCTGTGTATAATGGAGTTTGATTATACACATATGTGTATAATCACCCGTGTATGACATTTGGTTAAGCACCTTTTGCAAAAATTCTAAAATTAAAAAATTAAAAAATCTAAGGAACCAGTTATTATAAAAATTAAAACGTGGGGACATGTGTGTCAACTCAGATTTTATGCACACCCTCAGTGTGCAATGCTGTGATAAACCCCTCGAGCTTCACTCTTGGGGTTTATGGGGCATTGCACAGCTTGGGTGTGCATAAAATCCTCATTATACACACTTACCCACGTATTATTCTATATTTATTCTCTGTGTAATCATATCTTCAACATCAACTTTGTCCTGTGCCATCATGGCCCTCCGTTCGTTCTGTAATGTCTTATATTCTACTGCCTTCACTCTGTCACTAGAATGATTTCAATCATTGCATCTTTTTTTTTCTTTCTTTCTTTATCATTCACTAGAGTTGTTTAGACAACCTCAAAAACCTCTGCCTAGCCTTCTTGTCTTTTTTCCCATGGGGATGCATCTAATCACTACCTCCATTATATGCTGTTTCAGGGCCTCCCAAATAGCACCTTCTCTTCTACTCAGTGGTGCATTCAACTATATAGCCACAACCATCTCTCTCAACTTAGAGTATAACAAAATAAACATTCCAAAAGTTTAGTGTCATGGTCTTATGTCTACTGATGTAGCTTCTCCTTTTTATGTTTGCTTGCGCTCACAGTGCACAAGAAACTTTTTTCATTTTATTTTTTTTATACTTGTTAGCAAGATGAGCAAACTGCACATTTTCACATGCGACAAGTTAATAAATAAACAACAAGTGGAAGAACAATGGGGAATAATAAAAACTGCCATCACAGAGGTAACAAGCCTTTGTGTGAAGCAAATAAACAAAATGAAACGATGTAAGAAACCACTATGGTTCTCAAAGGAGGTGGCAGTGAAGGTTCAAGAGAAAAAGAAAGCATTCAGAAAGTACAAGGAATCACAGAAGGAGCAGGACAGAAAATGTATCAGTTAAAGCAAAGGAAGCTGGGAAGGTAGTCAGAACAGCAAAGGCCGAACTGAGGAAAAGATAGCCAACTCAGTTAAGAAGGGATAAAACCTTTTTTAGGTACATCAGGGAGTGAAGGAAGACTAAGGGAGGGATAGTGAGGCTTAATAAAGGGAAGGGGGGTGAGCAGAGGGTGACTGTGAAAAGGCAGAGATACTAAACAAATATTTTTGCTCGGTATTTACAAATGAAGAGGGGGAGGTACCTAAAACAAACAATAGAAACACTCTGAATACAGAAATTGATACCAGCCCATTTACAGAAGAAAGGATTCTGAAAGAACTCTTAAAACTGAAGGTGGACAAAGCAATGGGGCCTGATGGGATTCATCCCAGAATTCTAAAAGAACTAAGGGTAGAACTAGTGACACCACTGACTACCCTCTTTAACAAATCATGGGAGGATGGGGTGGTACCTGAGGACTGGAGGAGGTAGATGTGATTCCCCTTCACAAAAGTGGGAGCAGGGCAGAAGCGGGAAACTATAGACCAGTTAGTTTAACCTCAGTGATAGGGAAAATGATGGAATCACTTCTGAAGGAAAGAATTGTCGAGTACCTAGAGGCCAGAGGGGCACAGGACCCAAGGCAGCATGGATTCACAGCAGGAAGGTCATGCCAGATGAATCTAATAGATTTCTTTGACTGGGTGACCAAAGTAGTAGATCAGAGAGGTGCTGTGGACATGGCCTACCTAGACTTTAGCAAGGCATTTGACTCAGTCCCACACAAAAGATTGATATACAAGTTAGCCAGCCTGGGAGTGGGTCCCAAGATGATAGCCTGGGTAAAGAATTGGCTGGAGAATAGGACACAGAAGGTAATAGTAAATGGAGTCCACTCTGAAGAAAGGGGGGTTACTAGTGGGATGCCGCAGGGTTCAGTATTGGGACCGGTCCTCTTCAATGTCTTTATAGCGACATTGCAGAGGGACTGGAAGAAAAATATGTCTCTTTGCAGATGACACAAAGATCTGCAACAGAGTTGATGCACAAGGTGGGTGGAAAGGATGAGAAGGGACTTGGCAAGGTTAGAGGAATGGTCAAATGTATGACCGCTTAGATTTAATGCTAAGAAGTGCAAAGTAATGCACCTGGGAAAAAAAACCCAGGAGAAGAGTACACAATGGGGGTGAGATACTAAACAAAAACAAAAATGGAAAGGGACCTGGGGGTAGTCATATCAGATGACTTAAAGGTGGGCAAGCAATGTGAGAGGACAGTAAGGAGGGCTGGGGGGATACTGGGATGCATAGGGAGAGGCACCGCCAGCAGAAAACAGGAAGTTGTTATCCATCTGTACAGACAGCTGGTGAGACCCCATCTGGAGTACTGTGTGCAGTTCTGGAGACCCAATCTCCGCAAGGACATAGACAAGATGGAAGCTGTACAGAGGAGGGCAACTAAAATGGTGTAGGGTCTGCACCAGAAGACATATGAAGAGAGAGACTAAAGGAGCTTAATATGTATAGTCTCGAGGAAAGGAGGGAGAGGGGGGACATGATAGAAACGTTCAAGTACCTCAAGGAATCAACAAAGTCCAAGAGGGTAGCATATTTCAAAAAGAGGTATGCAAGAACAAGGCACAATTTGAAGATGGGGGTGGCTCAGAGGTAATGTAAGAGTATTTTTTCACAGAGAGGTTGTGGATGCATGGAACGGGCTTCGGAGGAGGTTGTGGAGTCAAAACAGTGGTTGAATTCAAGCATGCATGGGACAGCCATAAGGCAATTCTAGGGGTGGGGTAGAAAGAAGTAGGCTGCTGGTTAACTAGGATCTGCAGCTTATCCATTAGGTAGGGAAATGGGCAGACTGGGTGGGCCAAGAGGTCCTTATCTGCCATCAAATTCTATGTTTCTATGTAACAAAGAACAATTAATACAAAAACATACAAAGAACAATATCAAAACATAAAAATTACAATAAAGTGCAATATTATGTTAGAAACAACAATTACAATCAGTCAGACATATTGAGATAGTAGAGCATTGCAGAGGTGTGGCAGTGTTGTGGCCAATGCAGCAGGCACTTTAATGGGCACGTCCCTCGGCCAGCAATTAATGCTGAAGCTGCCGATGATGGCTGTTTCAGAGTGAGTGCCGCACTTGAAAGAAATCTGCCATTGCAATCAGGGGCAGTTTCATCATTGCAGCAGCAGCAGTCCCCCTTCCCTCCCAACCAGGCACAAAGCAGGACAGCAAATTTAAATGTTAGCACCCTCCAACTGCTGCTACCCACCCCACACCCTCTGATCTCTGTCCCCTGCCTAAATCGGGGTGCTCAATCCCCATGTCAGTATGTATCCCCCCTCCTCCCATAAATGTGGCACACTGGGAGCCCACCCCAGTGTGACAAAAAATACTTCTTTGATGTTTCTGACACAAGGATGCCCTCTCCCAGTGTCAGATGTGCCCCTCCATGCCCCTATGTTCTCAGTCAACCTTGGGGTGCCCAATCCCTGGGTCAGCATTGATCCCCCCTTCTAGTACTCTGGCACACTGGGAGCCTTCCCCAGTGTGCCAAAATCCATTTTGTTAATATTTCACCTGTAAAAGAGGAAACAATCCCACGATGTCTTTTAATTTTTAAACTTGAAAAAAAAGAAGCCTGGCCGGGTGGCTCTGAGGGTTGAGGCGCTGGATGCCACACCTCGCTTCACGCCATCGACCAGCATTCAGAAATGAGCCCGGGCTGTTGGGGGTTGGCAAGGGAGGACTGGGATTGAGTGTCCTATGACTGCTCTCCTAGTCCTGGGGAATGGGGTGGACTCACGTCGTGCTCTAGCAGTCCCTTGAGATGCCTGGTGGCACTGAAGACGCGTGCATGTGTAAGGGAAGGGAGCATGGCAGACATCTGCACAATTGTGCATGGACGTCATTGCACGTCCATACCCCCATTGGGAGAAAATGTGGAAAATGGGCTGTGCGCGACTGATCAGCTTGATGGCTGCACCCTGCACTGCGGGGATAACTCTCGTGGAATTGCGCTGGGGGGGGTGCAGAGCCGGTCCGGCTAGTAAGGAATGGGGAGCCCTCCAGTGGATTGGCTGTGGCCGTGCTGGCCCTCCCATCATGGGAGTGAGCCTGCTGCTCTCCCTGCAGGTAGGGCTGGCGGCTGGATGCCCCCATCAGTTGGTGCCACAGCAGCTAACATAGAGATGTGATAAAAAAAACTTGGAAAAAAGCGACCCCTCGTCATTCCTGCGGCCCCTCCCCAACCTCGCACCTCCTTCTGTGCACCCTACCTCCCAGCACCCCCCCTCACCCATACTTACCTCCAGAGGTTGGGGGCAGCAATCTTCTGTGGACTGGGAACACATCTGCACTCTTCAAAGACCAACCAGGAACTGAAGAAATGACTGTAAGCCCTATAATGGCAGTCAATGGGAGATTTTCAATTTAGGTTGATATCTCAGCCAATGTTTGGAGTTTTGGTGCCAAATTTTCAACATGGGGTTCTTGGGACTCCACCTCATGAACACTGGCACTGTCATTTTGTTTCTCGGTCCCAAAAGGTGATTTCACAGTTGCTTTTGGGACCAATTAACGAAACAACAGTGCCACTGTTCATGAGGTGGGGTCCCAAAATGTCCATGTTGCAAATTTGGTGAAAAAAACACCAAAAACTAACTGCTTTATGAGTGTCCATTGTGCAGTTTTGTATGCATGCTTGTAACTTCATCAATTTTTAATATTTTCACTCCTAATTTCCAACATTGCCATTTTTTCACACCCCTTATGAACAGTACAGTTGTCATTTTTTGCATCCTTCCCAAAATGTGTTTTTGCACCTGTGGTGCTGAGTGGCACATTCACTGTGTGAAATCACCTTTTGGGATTGAGTAACAAAATGATACTGCCACTGTTCATGAGATGGGCTCCCAAAAAGCCCATGTTGAAAATCTGGAGCAAAAATACCAAAAAACGCCAAGGGCATTAGGGTTTCCAACCATAATGCCCACCCTGTACAGACTGACAAGTGTTGGAGGTGTGACTTGGGGTCATTGGCCATAATGCTTGTGCCAGTCCACCCCCACCCCCACTCTGCAGCCACTGACAAGCATTGAGGTGTGCCTTGGGGTCTTCGGCCCTAACGTTTAACCAATTCTCCTATACTGCACCCATCTCAGCTTATTTCCTTATGGAATAGGGTGAGCGTAGAGGCCAAAGACCTCAAGGCACACTGCAACAGCTGTCGGTGTCTGCAGGGTGAGGTGAGGTGGAATGACATGAGCGTTATGGCTGATGACCCAAAGGCACACCCCCCCAACACCTGTCAGTCTCTGCAGGATGGGGGTTTGTGTTACTTCAATACTTCATTGTCATTCCCATTATGCAGCTCTCTGACTCCTGCACTACCAATGCCAATACCAGCAAGCAGACATTTGGCATTGACAAATGCTTGTTAACTCAGATTCAGTCCTATTATGGACAGTGTTAATCACTGGCTTCCAAACACTTGATGTTATCCTCATTCACACCCACTGCTTAGCAGCTGATCACAAATCACATCCCCTGTTTTCCCATTCCTGACATGCTAAATAAGGAAACACTCATTTGTGACAGACAAGAAATCCCTTCCTGCTTTCTCTTAGGCACTTTCTGTCTCCCAGTTAATGTCAGGTAGATTGAAATCCCCCACACCCACCCCGAGAAAAGGCTTTACAGTTGTTACACTTCAAATTTAATTTACCAGTTCCTAGTCATGCTCTGCTATAATACCTGGTAGTCTGTAGCACAAAACCATAATTGTCTTTTTGCCTTCAGTGGATCTTAATTCCAGTCATATGCTTTTTGTAGGACTCCCATTACTCCTCACATTCTAATTCTTGCTTGGTTCAATCCCTCTGTTGACATATAAATTAGTCCCTTCTCTCTTCTGACCCTTTGTGTTCCACCTGAAGAGACTGTACTCCTCAACCCTTTCATCGCAATTATCTCCCTCTTTACACTGGACCACAGTAAGACCAATTGCAGTACATTGTACCTCACATCAATGAGTTCACCCTCCAGCTCATCCATATTGCTAGCTGGATTGCTGACATTCACCATCATGCAGCAGATTCTGTTTCTCCCCTTCCCTGATCTGGGCCCCTTCCAGATGATCTTTTTTTAATTTCACCCCACTGTTCCACACTATGGCATGGTGCTGTCCTTCACCTACTCTTACCCATACCTGTCCCAGTTTAAAGCCTCCCTCACCACTGTATCTATCTTGTGTACCAACCCACTCATTCCTTCTGGGCTAAGGTAAAGCTCAACCACTGTGAATAGCTTCTGTCTACTACAGACCATTTTCTAGTGTGTAAGGAACCTAATTTCATACTCCCTGTACCAAACCTTTAGCCATGTGTAACCCCCCTGCCAATAGGGGTTGCTATAATGTCTTCCTGAGCTTGCCTAATGCCCACTGTCATGATGGTGTTCTGTGTCCAGCCATTTAAAATTGTCTGCATGAGAGTGCTATAGTAAGCCTCCGTACCTGTCTCTTTAAAAGAACCATTATGCTGTGTTAGAAAATTATTCTGGGCTCGGTCTAAGTGATTCAAGGCTCGTGACCAGCCAGCCAGTCTGTATTTCTGCTCCATTCTGCAGTCGCTACTTGCGCAGAGGGAGCTCTGTTAGGAGAAGTACTTATTTACTTTTTATCTGTTATAATAATGATGCTGTAGGAGTTTGTCTAACCTGCTTCCATTTGCAACATGAACATTTGGATTGGAGTCACCATTTTGGTTCTGGAACTGCCAGTGTTTGACCAATCTGAACCTCAGGGGACGTAAGATGGAGACTATCCCCAGAGGTCTTGTGGGATTGAAATCTGTAGGAATTGTAGTTTTTAAGGTTTGGTGCCTAAATGGACCTAGAGGGAGAGCACTTTCTATGACAGACAGCTCTCTCAGCCAACTGAACCTTTTGGATCACTGGGAAAGACCCAGCACTGCCTGAAGCGGTGTGTCAGTTGTGAGTTGGAGTTTGGAGAGTGAACAGCTCAAGTCATCGAGCAGCTGCTCCTGTGTAGGAGCATGGGAGAATCAGCGGAAAGGCTCTGCTGGCCTGCCTGTCACATTTTCCAGTGTGAAGAACTGCTGTGAGCATGAAAGTCAGACTTTATTCGATTTCCTGATCGAGACCCGTGTCTGAAGAGGGAAAGTGGTTGCTGCTACTTGAGAGTGGACTGAAGACTTGCTCCACAAGCAATCGGCTTGTCTGGTACCAAAGTGAACCTTAGATCAAAAGTTTTGTGCAGAGGAAGCTGTGATTTACAAATGGACTTTATCTGAACTGTGGACAGTTACTTTAAGTTTTATAGATGTGCTGAATGTGTTGCTCGGGTGGCGATGTGGTTCCCCACACTGAGTTCTGTTATGCCAGCTGGAGGCTGTTCCAGCATTTAGCACGGACTTTATCCAAACTGCTCATTCTACCTGGGCCCTGCCACCTTGGTCTAGGCTGCCACTGCCTGCGATTCAGAGACATTCCTGGCGAAATACCTGTCAGGGTATTTGGCCCCCTGCTCAACACCACCCAACAGGTAACGACCACCACAATGAGTCATGTAGACCTTGCTTCCTCTGGCAATCCAGTACAACATCCACGAGGTCTTCATCTTACCTGTCCTGCATCCTGGTCTTAGTATCATGAGTACAAAACAGGGTAGCTCCCTGCAACAAAGCTGCACTCATTTGTGTGTTCATCTGATTTTCTTGTTCTGGGTTTATTTGCAATGGACCAAGCCATCAGACTCCAGATTACAAATATTTGGGTTGAGTCCAATCCATGTTAACTGTGTTTTTTCCTTCCTAAGGGCCCCAACAACAGCTGCAATGCTGGCTTACCCTGGGCAATGCTTCAGGCTAGCCTGTCCTCCAACTGGGTACACAGGGTTGCAGGACTTGGTCAGAAGGACTTACTGTGCATACTTTATCAACCTGAATACAATCAGATTTGCCAATCACTGATAGATTTACGCCCCACTCTTGTTCACATCCCCCTGAATAAATCAGATTGTGTTTTTTTTCATGTTTAACCTGGCTAACGTGTACCTTATTGGCGGGGATACAGTACTGTTATTATATTGTTGCATCACTGGTCTCATTTTCCAGGGAGTCTCCAGGGCAGTTGTAGAGGATCCAGCCCTGGTTGTAAGTGCTAGGAGTGTGAGCATATCATTACTGTCAGTGTCAGTGGCTCAGCAGGTAGCACACTAGCCTCTGAAGCCAGGAGATCAGAAGGCTGTGGGTTCTATCCCCACACCAGGCACTTGGGTTAATATCCCAATACTGACACTGTAGTTCAGCATGAGGGGGGTGCTACACTCTTGAGGTGTAGTCTTTCAGGATGAGATGTTAAACCGAGGTCCCATCTGCCTGTTCTGGTGGTAGTTCAGGTGAATGTTAAAGATCCCATGGCACTTCTCGAAAAGAGTAGGGGAATTTAATTAGAAAAAATATACAATACATCAAGAATATAATATCTCAGGAATATCACAAAAAAAAGAACAGGAAAAAGTCACAGACACATTACAAAACTGATGAAAAAAATGAGTTTAACAGCCAGAGTAAATAATGCATAAACTATGTAACATAAAAAGGTAGGTCATGCTATCCAAGAAATATGTCTCCAATAATTAAGAAAAAGATGTCTATCACAGTTGTCATAATCTATTAACTTTTGTCTGGCTATCGCTTGTTCGATTTGTCTAATTAAAACAAGGTTAGGAATAACAGTATGCTGTAAAGAAAACTGGCATCTAGTTTGCCACATATAATATTTTATGCAAACAAATATCAGTGTCAATGTACTAGAATGATACCTCCCCAAAAACCCAGAATAATCTCCAAGAACCAGACTGATAAGAAATGTGTCATATAATATCTCATTTCCAATGAGATGCCAGATCTGCCCAAAACTTAAAAGCAAATGAACACTGTAAGAAGAAGTGCTCCTGTGTTTCAACTAGCCCAGTACACTCTGGTCTAATACACTGCTGTTCTGCAATAGGTTTATGTTTTAAGTTACCCTTAACCCCAAGCTTGCCATGACAGCTAAGCCATTGGACATCCCACATTTGTAATGGAATTCTCTTGTCAGTGAGAGTACGTAATGCCTGTGGTATCTTAGTAGGGACACATAGTGGAAAATCAAGTTGTACAAAAAATACATTTCCTATAATTTCAGTATAAAAATATTTTCTAGAAATACCCTGTAGTTGGGCTTTCCCTAATTTCCATTCTCGCAGTTTCTTAACTACAGATACTGCAAAGCCCGGGATGTCCAGAGTCGCTGTAAGCTTTGGTATACCCCCCCTCCCATTTGCTCATGAATTTTTGGAATAAACCACAAGTCCACATATTCCAGGGATGATGATCAGGAAATGCTGAAATTTGAAAAGAAGACGACATAAAAAATGAATTGTAGAACACTAAAGGATTAATCATCCCTATGCCACCCTGAGAAATAGGTAAATAAGTAAAAGCTTGTTTAATGGGGTTCAACCAACTGCCCCAAACCATTTGAAGAAAACAACTAAATAATCTGGTTTCCAAAGAGATCGGAATGGGAAATACATAGGAAATGTATAAAAAAACAGGAAGTAAAAATGTCTTAATAATCATGACTCTCTTCTGTTTCAAAAACCTCCATGATTTCCATTGCTGGATCTTTCGTTCTCCCACCAGTATCTGCCATTCCCAGTTTTGGTAAGCCATATCTGGCCCCCAAACTGAATTCCTAAAATCTTGGCTGTAGTAGTAATAGAAATAGGCACAATAGCTAAGACAGGAGAAGCACTACCTATAGCAAGGCCCACACATTTGTCATAGTTCAAAACAATGCCATTTAAAGACGAAAATGAATCAAATTTCTGTAATGCAACTTAACTAGAGGAAACATCCTTAACCAACAGACAAATATCATCAGCATAAACCGATATTTTTTGTGCCGGGATAGATAAAAGGGGAGCCAAACCACATATGAGCTGGTCATGAATAATTTCCCTAACAATGGGGTCCAGAACAAAGGTATATAATAGTGGACTAATGGGGCACCCCTGTCATACCCCTTGCCTCAAACTAACCCCTGTACCCATTAAGTTATTCACAAAAGGGTATAGTGTTGCATTATTATATAATAGTTGGATATGGCTAATGAATTTCTGGGATATGCCATATTTTGTCAAAACTTGAAACAAAAAAACATGTGAAACCCTATCAAAAGCTTTGTACTGATCCAAAGTTAGTACATACCCAGACAATTTGTTTTAATTTCCATATTCACAAACATCCCGAAAGAAGCATATATTTTGATGAATAGATCTCTGGGGTACAGAACAGGTTTGAGCAGGGTGAATTACTATCTGTGCAATGGCCTGTAATCTTTTACAAAGAATAGAGGATAAAATCTTATAATCAGTGTTAAGGAGGCTTATCAGTCTCCAATTACCTAAATCCATGCTGTCACCTTTTTTGTACAGAAACGTGAGTATTGCAGAATTAAACTTGTCAGCCCCTGTTCCAAATTTCAGGATATCATTATAAAAGAAAGGTAAAAGATCACTAAGATCTTCTTTAAAGGTTTTATAGAATTCATTTGTGATACCATCCTCTCCAGGTGATATTCCGGTTTTTAAAGAATTGATAGTAGAAAGTACTTCTAGCTTAGAAATCGGTGTATCTAAAGTGTTCAGGACAGAAATAGGAACCGTGGGAATAGAAAAATGAAAAACATCATTCCATGCAGTAGTTGAGCAAAAGGGAGTACCAAACATGGACTTCAGATGTTACTCTAAAAGAGTTAACATTTCCACATCAGAAGTCCTGACTTGGCCTGCTGAATCTTTTAAACCTGTCATAATTTTTTATTCTAGTTTCTGTTTACAGGCCATGTACGGATCCTTAAAAGGCTGTTTCTGCATACCATAGCACATTTCTGCAAACATAGAAACAGTCCTATCATATTGATATTGCCTCATATTTTTTAATGTCGTCTAATTGTCTTTGAATGTTAGAATCCGCTACCTGAGGACTGGAAAGTAATTTATAAAACTGATTGCTAAACTGTAAATATTGTAAATAATCAGAAGTGCTTTTTCGTGTGCCACAATTAATAAAGAAATCTTTCAAAGCAGTTTTTGTGTCAAACCACCAAGAAGACCAGTCATCATACATGTCTACTACTGACCTCCTGGAATGTAGCAACTACTTTAACTGAGTCAGAACAGCCTCATTTCCCAGCAGCTGAGAGTTCAGTTTCCATCTCCTCTGTAAAGACAGAAACCTAGGTGGGACATGTCTAAGGCCCAGCTGTCAAAGTAATACCTTGTGGTCAGAGAATTCACAAGGGTGAAGAGAAAAATTCTGTGCCACTAAATGTTTAGAAATAAAAAAAAATCAATCCTAACAGAGAAAGAAGCTCTCTGATAGGTGTACCCTCCCGTTTTGTTTAAAGACCTATAAGCATCTACAAGGCCTGTATTATACAATGCATGAGAGTCGCAATAAATTTTCTGTTGTACAGCATCCTTAATTCGCAGGTCTAAACCGCAGTTCATATCACCTCCCCAAATGATATGTTTGGAAGTAAATAGATAAGGCTTAATCAAATGAAAGAGATAAACTCCAGCAGTTTTAATCTGTGGGGCATAAGTGTTAATCAGCCGAAGGTAATATCCCTTATAGATACAATCAAGTACCAAGGCCCTATCAGGCAATAAATCAATGAGCCTGGTAACTTGCACAGTAGTATGACTGAAGAGGATCCCCACCCCATCGGCAGCATCTGATCCAAAAGACCAGAAAGAGGGACCCTCCCACCAAGCCTTTTTTGCTTGTGAGATATCAGTCAAATTAGAAAATCTAGTTTCCTGTAAAAAGATGATATCTGCCTGTAGATTTTTACAATACATCAAACAAATCAGTTTTCTTCTATAATTCTTGATACTACAGCAGTTGAGAGATATCATCTTTAGACAGCCCATTGTGATTTTAAGGTGGCAGCAAGGGTTTATCTTGTTTTCGCTTTTTACCCTTTTTTTCTTAGTGTCTGGGAGGTCTCTGTCTCCTTCCTCCTCCAGTTCCATTTCAGATAGGGCCTCTGGTCTAGAGGAGGCTTCAGAGCCAGAATCCCCCTCTGATCAGCCAGAACCTGGAAAGCATTTTGAACATCACATACAGGTTTATTCCCTTTCATCCTATTAGTAGCCCGAGTCACCCGTCTGGAATGGGGAGTCTGAAAATCAGTATCAGAGGAAGGCCTAGCAGAGGTATGAGGTTTCATCTGTGAGGGGCCTGGTGCAGAATCAACACCTTGCTCTTGAGAAGCAGTAGGTGTAGTAGTTTGATCCTGTGCTGCAGGGCATGGCCTTGGTATTGTTCCCCCGTAGTGGATGTGATGTAGAGTCATGTGTAGCTTGTTCCTCTCTCCTGATATCCTGATCCCTATGTTCTGTGTCATCGGCCGGGCATCCTGTGCCTGAGGCCTATCTCTCTTGAGCATATTCATCAAGTGTTCCTTATCTAACCTCCCTTGTTGATTTTGTTATGCCCAAGGACACTGATGATATGCATGGCCAGTCTCATCACATAAATTACACTTAAAGACATTCCTGCAAACTTCACTACCATGGTCTATTTCCCCACATAGAGTACATTTAACCTTGTTGCAGGCACTGCTTAAGTGGTGTCTGCTCCCACATTTATAGCAGGCCTTAGGTTGCCCAGGATAGAAGCAGACACCCCTGTCTTTCCCTAGAAAAAACTATTAGGGATATGAAGAATATCATTCTCAATAATATGTAATTTAACTTTAAAGCACCAAGCCCCTGTCCAGATTCCCTCAGTATCAATAATGGGCTCAGGAGGCCCTAAGACAGTACATTTATTCTCTAACCAGTACTGAATATCACCCACATTTACCCCTTCATTATGAAACATTACATTGACATTTTTAAATAAAGGCTTTGTGATTGGTATTGCCCAGAAAGGGAGCCATAAAAGTGATGTTTTACAGGACTCATATTTATGCCAAAACCTGTCAAGGCCTGAGAAATGTTTAAAACTAATGTCAAAGGTGTCCTCTCCTCGTATATTAATGAAGGGATAGATGTCCGAGGCCAAAAAGTTCATGGAGTCTTTCAAGAGTTTTTTTGCCACAAAAGCTCTATCAGGACGTTCAGGCTAACCTCCACGATATCTAAGTCTGATGGCATTCAGCCTAGAAGCCTGCTCCAGCTTATTATTTCTGAAAAGGTCTGAGAATCTAGGGCCTTGTCTGGTATCCCCCCCTCCTCATGGGGAATGAGGTGGAGATGTCCGTGGAGGGGCCTCCAAAGCTGTAATACCTGCATAGTCTTGTGCCCCAGTTTGAAAAGTGTGACCCATATGTGAATTTTAGGGTTGAGAAAAAGTTTGCTGACCTGAAGCGGATGCCTGTTGTTGTTCCTTCTCAGAGTGACAGTCCAATGGTGCTGGGGAAGAAAACAGAATCCAGTTCGGGTTTGGGACCCAGTGACCGTCAGCTTGCTGCATCCATCCTGCTTGAGACAGCGCCGTTTCTTTTGTCCAAAGCTCCTGTTTATCCCGAGTAGAGATGTGTGCTTCGGAGTCAGCAGAGATCTCAGGTAGTACGTTGACTTCCTCATTCCTGTCATCAGCTGTGCAGATGACGCACTCCACGTTTGAGGCTTGGTGTTCTTTTGACAAGCAAACCAGCGGAGAAACTATCGGTACATGAGAAGCCCAATCCAGAGATTCATCAGGAGTACGAGAGACACTATCGGCGGTCAGGTCTTTGTCATTGCCCAATTTGGTTCGCAAAGCTGTTGCTGCACGCTGTCGGGCATGCAAATCACCGCGTAACCTCTCTTGTTCATTGTGTGGAAAACATTCCTCTGATAACTCCATTTCGCTCACTTCAGTAACCTGCAGAGCTGCGGTCTGCATAACCTTCTCCGTTGCTTGTCCAACACTGTCTACCATCACTGCATCAGGACAGCATCTCCCCCTACAGCAGAGAAGAGGAATTTCCCTGGTGTCCTGGCCAAATTTCCCCTCATTCACTAAAAGTACCACCAACAGCTTAATCTGGTTCAAGGTCAGCTGCCATTCATCTGTATCCCCCTCTCCCTGGGTCATGCCTGAAAATAGGCAGGATTTGTCTAGTGCACTTACCTGGTCAACAAAAAATAAATAAATAAATGGTAAATGTGAATGTTTTGTTGCTGAACTATTTGGGCCACTAGAAGGGTTGGTGGGTGGTTATAGCATCCTGGAGGGCTATACCAAAAGCAGTTACGCTACCCCTAAACCATTCCTCCGGATGGAGACACCCGTTCACCGAGCTCAGGCCCCTCAACCTGTGCATAGTCATGCAGGCAGGGGTAGTAGCCCACAGGATAGCGCCACCTAGGGGTTACACATGCATTCAATCACCTAATCTCCTGCTGTCTCACTGTCTCTGTATATGCCACTGTAGCAACTCAGGGAATACTTTCTGAGATCCTGCTCATAAGACATCTACCTAATTCTCTTACTCTATGCTGCAGGACTTCTGGCCTGCCTCTGCCTACATCACAGGTGCCAACATGTACTAAAATTATTGGTTCTTCCCAATCCTTCATAGCTCCATATCTACCATTGCCCTCCTGACCTTCACCCTTGACTTTTTCGGTTTAGACTGATAATCATGTCAGGCTTCCTTTCCTTTTTCCTCTTGTACTCCATGAAGACCCTTCTTTTCACCCTCACAGCCTCCCTCACCCCTTTCAAGAACCAGATCAGCCTTTTGTGCCTTTTCTTTTGATGACCTTCTTTACACAAGATTCAGTCACCTCCAAGAGTGCCAACTTAATCATACCCCACTGTTATTCCACCCCTTCAGTCTGGTCTACACCTGCCAATCTCTCCCTAACAAGTTTCAACATCTTTCGAAACTGCATGTTTAAGGTCCAAAATCACTGTCTTTGAGGAGGGGCCATTTACCCCCTGCCAGTTCGAACCACACAGTGTTGTGGTCTCTTGAACCCAACAGTTCCCTGTCAGTCACATCCCCCACCATCTCTGAATTGGTGAGTCCTAAATCAAGTATGGTATCCTGGTGTGTAGGATCCTTAACCAGCTACACCAGTAAACAGTCCTGAAGTGTATCTAGCACTGCCTGACTCCCTGTGCTCTTTGATGCCGGGATGTCCCAGTCTATATCTGGCAGGTTCAGGTCCTCTACTAACAACAGGTCCCCTTTTGTGGCTCCCCCTCTGATTTTGTTCCCCCAGATCTCGGTCTTCCTCTTCTTTCTGCCCCAGTTATCTGTAGATCACCTGTAATCTAACCCTTTTACCAACAGCTGTTGTCAGCTGCATCGAAATTTATTCCATTTCTCCTCCTCCTCATTTTTTATAGTCTTATCATTTGTTGCCGTGATACCTTAACTAATGTAAAGGGCTACCCTCTTCCTTTACCTTTGCCCCTGTCTTTTTTTTCTGTCGACTTTGTTTATATGCCGACCAATGGTGAACTCTCTCAGACAACTTCTTTGTCCGCGAGCTGTACCTCCTGCTTGAAGCTGCGATCTCCTCATCTCCACTTCTGTTCAACAGATCCCTTGGCTCTGCAGCCCCCGAGGTGGGGCCACCCTATCCTCCCAAGGCACTCTATCTGGGAATGTAGTGTGTCGCCTGAGTGGCCAGCTAAGGCAGGAAGTGAAGCCTGGCATTGGAGTGTGGCTTAGAGGGGCAAGATGCTGTCGCCTATTCCTGAGGACAGGAATTTTTGTCCTTACTTTTCCTGGTTACCCAGAGCTCAGTTGTGCAATGGCGTCAGGGCACTGAGTGCCAATGCCCACCGCAGCTCCTCCCCACTTGTGTGAGCACCGCATTCCTGGCACACCTCCGACCACCGCCAGAGGCAGCTTCTGTGCAGAGCATTCCCCAGAGCCCTCCCTGGGAAGAGAGAGCCATCCTGAGGATGCTCGATCTCTTCCTTCCCCTGCCAACCCCCGGTGGCCTGAGTCCATTCCCAAACCTGGGTCACGCAAGGTGTGGCATCTAGAGCCTCAACCCTCAGTGCCAATGGGCTGACCCCTGTCTTTCTTAATCAAAATATACCTCAGAACTGCTAGATCCCAGTCATTGTCATCCCTGGCCCAAGTCTCCATTATGGCCACATAGTCTAACCTTGCCTCTGCCACTATCTCCTGCAGTTCACTGATCTTGTTGTTTAAACTTCTTGCATTTAGACAAACCAATGTCTACCCACACATCTTACTCCATCCCTTCTTATCTTAGTACATCTTCGTGCCCTCTACTCCTTCCCTATGTTATCTACCACCCCCTTCAATATGTGTACATTTGTTACCTGGTCCCTCATTCACTACTGTACTTTCACTTGTCCCTCGCACTCACTTCAGGACTAAAACCTACATTTGGATGCTGCTGTTGAGGTATAGGGTCTCTTCAAGCCACTGGGGCTATTGTGGTTCTCTTGTAGCTCAATCCCTCTCCTGTCACATTTGGACTTGGTGAAGTTTGGGACCTATTTCAGTGTATTGCCCCAGCTTCTCTGTTACTGGTGGACTCGCTCCAGTTGGGAGTGCTGTGCTGTAAAGGGGCATGTCTTCCTTGTACTTAAGCACTTCTGTACATGCTGTCTTCTGCTGCAGTCCAGCGCTTAAGGGGCAGAGCACAAGGATATCACACTGTGGCCATTAGCTGTGGTGTCAGCAATCAGCTGGCCACTCTGTCCATTCAGTGTACACCTTCTCAACTGATCTATTACTTTCACCTGTATGTGCATAGTAACTAGATCATTGCACTTCCTATCTAGATAGCCCTTACTTATCTACTTAATAACTAAATCTTTGTGCTCCATATCTAGGTAGCCCCTACATAGCTGCATACTAACTAGTTCTGTGTTTATAATCTATTTGTTCTGTACCATCAAAACCTACGTGTGCTCCCTTTCTAGGTAGTGCCTTTTATATGCTTTATAACAATTTACTGCTAATAACATGTGTGTGCTCCTTTTCTAGGTAGCCCCTAATTATTGGTTTTAACATCTAGTATGTGTGTTGCAATCTTACTCAGTTACCCAACTTCCACCTAGTTTGCTTTATTGCTGCTTTGTTGTTTGTAATAGTTCCTCTGCTTATGCGATGTCTTCTCTTACCTGTCTTGGACTAAACACAATGCTTCCACCTCCTCCTCCTCCTTGTTCCCTTACTCCCCTCCCCACCTTCTTGCCCCTTCCCCCAACTCCTTCTTATCCAGTGATACACCCTGCCCTCCTCTGTTCTCCTTAGTTTAACCTTGAATTCCTCTACAGGGTCCTTCCCACCTTCCCTTCCCTTCACCTTTGTCCCTCTGCCTCACCACAGAGTAGGGCTGGATTAAATTAGAAAATTCCTATTTTATGGTATGTTCATGAAATTCTGTGAAATTTCACATTTTGCAGAAATTCTTTATTTGGTCATAACTCAGCCAGTATTATAGCTGGAGCTCTAAAATTTGGCATGCATATTGTTTGGACCCTAAAATGTTGCCAATTTTTGTGATACTAGATGAGGGCAGGGAAGCTATAGGGTCTCAAATCTGGCAATTTATTATTCATGTGAACATTTTTGAAAATATTTCTATGCTTACAACTTAGCCATCATTTCACAGAAACATGCTTAATAGAGAGGTAATCGGTTGTGTAAATTATAAGTTACAGGAGTTCAGAATTTCACATTTAATTATTTGTTAAATTGTGTGAAATTTTCAAAATATTTGGATGTTTATAGCTTCACTGCTATTGCATGTATACACTCAAGATCTGGCATGCATACAAAAGTGAATATGTTCTGTAATCTATAATTTAATTAAACTGGATAAATATGGTTAAGTAGGTTAAAATTCATTGTTGATACTTCAGAAATTACTACTGTACTTGGCAAAAGTTGCTCAAAGATTCATGGTCGCATAATAGGTAACTCCAATAAGATTCCAGTTGCAGAATTTAACTTTCACAAAGGACCTATCACCACTGAATAACCTTATCTGCACTACCATCATGGCCCTGCAATCGTCCTCCAATACTCCTGCAACAGTGATACCAAGCATCATGCTCCATCATAACTAAAGATATCCAGATTATTTTTTCCCCATAGCCAAAGTCGCAACTAGTTTGTAAGACTTGAGGTTTGATGTCACTTGGTGCCCCTGTTTTGAAATAGTAAAAATATGCATTGTTATCTACAGGGTTGTTAAAGAGTCAGCAGGTGGCATTGTACAGAAACAGTGCTACATGTGCATCTGCTTCCACAAATCATTAAGTCAGTGAGCTCTACCGGTTATCTACCACTTGTGGTTAGCTGGCATACTGCAAGACTCCAGGCTAGTGTAACATAATAACAGAAAATTGACAGCAGATAAGGACCTCTAGGCCCATCCAGTCTGCCCATATACCTTACCTTACACAGTGCCCTCTCCCACCCACCTCCAGGGTACCCTTATGCCTATCCCATGCATGCTTGAATCCCCTCACTGTGCATTCATCCACCACCTCTTGAGGTAAGCTGTTTCATGCATCCACCACCCTTTCTGTGAAAAAAAAATTCTCACATTGCTCCTCAACCAGCCCCCCTCCAATTTCATTTTGTGCCCCCTTGTTCTTATACTCCTCTCAAACTGAAATAGGTCACCCACCTGTACCTTGTTCATACCTTTAAGATACTTGAAAGTTTCTATTATGTCTCCCCATTCCCTCCTCTCTTCCAGTGTATGCATGGTGGGGTCTTTCAATCTTTCCCCATATGTCTTCTGCTGCAATCCCTGCACCATCTTTGCTACCCTCATCTGAACCACCTCCACCCTGTCAATGTCTTTAAGAAGATGTGGCCTCCAGAACTGAACACAGTATTCCAGATGTGGCCTCACAGGCATTTTGTATAGTGACATCACCACCTCTCTTTTCCTACTAGTGATACCCTACCTATGCACCCCAACATGCCACTGGCCCTCTCTACTGCCTTTGTACATTGCTTGGCCATATTTAGATCCTCTGAGATGATAATCCCCAAATCCCTTTCCTCCCTAGTGACTGTCAGCAACCCTCCCCCCAACTTGTAGCTCTCTGCAGGGTTTCTGGGCCCTAGGTGCATGATATTGAACTTCTTTGCATTGAATCTCAGTTGCCATCTTTCTGACCATTTTTCCAGCCACTCCAGGTCCCTCCTCATCCTGTTTACCTCATCCTACATGTCCACCCTGTTGTAGATCTTGGTGTCATCTGCAAATATACAAAGCTTCCGGTCTAACCCTTCTGCAATGTCATTGATGAAGACATTAAACAGGACCTGCCCTAGGACTGACCCCTGGGGCATCCCCCTGGACACCCCCTTTTACCCAGACTGGATTCCATTAACCACCACCCTCTGTTTCTGGTCCTTAAGCCAGTTGTTAACCAAGTTCTCCATCTCGTGACCCACTCCCAGACTTCCCAACGTATTTACCAATCTCCTATGTGGAATGGTGTTGAAGGCTTTGCTGAAATCGAGGTATGCCACATCTACTGTCCCCCATTCACCTTCTTGTCACCCAGTCAAAAAAAGTCTATCAGATTAGTTTGACATGACCTTCCTGCCATGAATCCATTTTGTCTTGGATCCTGTGCTCCGTTGGCTTCCAAGTGTTCCACCATCCTTTCTTTGAGCAGTGTTTCCATAATCTTTCCCACTACCGATGTCAGGCTGACTGGCCCATAGTTACCTGCCACCTCTCTGCTCCTGCTTTTGTGAAGAGGGACTATATGTGCACTACTCCAGTCCTCTGGAACTACCCCTGTTCTCAGTGACTCACTAAAAAGGGCTGCCAGTGGTGCTGCTAGCTCCTCCCTTAGCGCCCTTAATATCCTGAGATGTATAGCATCAGGGCCCATTGCCTTGTCCACCTTCAGTTTTGTGAGCTCCTCTAGGACACTCTTCTCTGTGAATGGACTGGTATTCACCTCCCTCCCCCCTTCTGTCTGCTGCCTAGCTGTGGTCCCAGTCCCTCTCCTTCCTCTGTGAACACCAAACAGAAATATTTGTTTAGTATTTCTGCCTTATCCAAGTCCCCCTCCACACATTCCCAAATGTCCCCTCTGAGCCTTACAATCTCGCCCTGTCATTCCTTTTTTTTGCTGATGTACCTATAGAATAACGTATCCCCCCTTTCCACTGTCTGAGCTAGTCTTACCTCTACCACTCCTAACAGCTTTCCCTGGTTTCCGTAGACTATTTAGGTACTACTCCCTATCTTCTTCCCTCTGCATCCCCTTATATTTCCTGAAAGCCAACTTTTTGGCCCTTGTCTTCTCTGCTACTTCTGCTGAGAACCATAATGGTTTCTTCCTTCTCTTACCCTTGCTTCTCACTCTTATGCACTGGTTAGTTACTTCCACTATGGCTCCCTTCATGTGTGCCCACTGGTCCTCTACCTCCCCTTGCCTCTTTACTTGCCAGGGCCTCCCTGATACATATCCCCATCCTATGCAAAATCCGCCCTTCTAAAATCCAATACCCTCACTTTTGTGTGATTTACCTGTGCCTCTGTATCCATATTGAACCAAACTGTGTGGTGGTCACTGGAACCCAGTTGGCCATCCACCCGGACTTCTTTGATTCTGTCTTCATTGGTCAGTACTAAGTCCAGGATTGCCATTTCCCTGGTGGGTTCAAGCACTAACTGCCTGTGGCCTGCCCCATGAAGGGATTCCAAAATGTCTCAGCTACTGGGTGAGGCAGCTGCTGGAATGGATTGCTGTGCCATTTCCTGGCTCAAGGGTGGCCAACAGTGCCTCAGTCTTTCCCTTCCTTCTCTGCACCATGGTAGCCTTTATTCCTTCCTTGATGTACAGGGCCAACCCCCCCTTCCCCCTCCCTATCCTTCCTGAACAGGGCATTGCCCGGTACATTTACCTCCCAGTCATGGTTTCCAGTGCACCATGTCTCTGATACAACCACTAGGTCCAGATCATCCTCTGCCATCAGGTCTTGGATTTTATTTCCCAGACTGTGGGCATTAGTACTCATGACCTTCCACTTTGCACTGCCTACCCTTCCTTTTTTATTGCTTTTGCCTACCTTTTTTCTCCTTCCTACCCCTGTTGTTTTGCTATGTTTCTTTCCTAACTCTGCAGCACCCCCTGTAGGGAGATCAATTGTTCCTGTTGTAAACTTAACCTCCCCATCTTCCTGTCTTGCTGTTATAACCTGTGGAAGTGGACTGCCTGAGTCTTCCTGCTCCCATTGCCCCCCCACCTATTTTAAATGCTTACATGTGAAGCTTTTAAACTTTGAATTAAGGACTGTTTGCATTAAGGACTGCCTCTCCCCTTCTCTGATGGATGATGGTTGTCATCCTTGTACAGGCCTGCATCCTTCCAGGTGGGTCCTCAGTCCTCAATGTAGCCAAACCCTTTTCCCTGCACCAAGTCTCCAACCAGTTGTTGAAGTGCATGATGTGGAGATTCCTGTCCTCCACCTGCTATGGAGTGGTAGCACCTCAGAGAATGTCACAGAGTTTGCTATCTCCACAAGGTGTCCACCCATCTCCTTGAAGTCCTCCTGTACTGCTGTACACTTGTCCTGTCCCTGGCTAGGTCTTTCATCTGCAGGTGGACAATGATCTCCAGTCCCCTTCCCTGCTACTGCTTTAGCAATCCTCAGGATCACCCCCCCCGAGCAGTGCTTCCAGGGAGGCACTTTACCTCCCTCTCCATCCTGCTACCTGTGCCCTGCTCCATCCCCCAGACAATTGAGTCACTCACCAGGATTAGCTTCCTCTTCCTTTGGGGTCCTCTTTTACCTGCCTCTGGGTCTCCCTGCTGGAGGACCTGCTCATCCTCCCTGGTCTCAACCTCATGTTCCCTTGTGGGACTCTCCCGCTCCTCCAGGACAGCATAGGAGTTTTTGAGTTGGATTGGTTGAGGATATGCTTCTGCTTGACCTCCCTCATCCTTCCCAAGCCCACTGTCATCCATCCAGCTGCTGCCAGGATAACCGTTGCAGTAGTGGCTGGAGGCATGGTGGCATCTGGGTGGGGGGTGTTGGTACCCAGCTTCCTAGCCAGCTCAACCTGAAGACTGACCATCTCCACCCTCAGCCCAGAGAGGTGCCTGCATATGGGACAGCACTGCAGTACCCAGTATGTCCTCCTGAAGACTGCTGCCCCACACCCACTGCACTGCACCACTCCCTGCATTTATCCCTTCTAATTTGTTTGCTCTGCTGATAACTTCTCCTGCCTTCAAATCCCCTGCTGCTAGATTATTATTTTTGTCCTTTCTCTACTCTTCCTCTTCTCTCCCTTGCTCTTACCTGCTTTTTTCCTTTACTACTTCCTACCCAGCTGTTGTGCTATTGTAGGTGAAGCCCCATGAAATGCTGCTTATGTGAGAGAGAGTGTTGTCTTTCAATGTGCCTAGAATGTGTCTCCTGTGGCTGCAGTAAGGTGTAGCCTCAGGAAGGACTATAAAGTTAGATGAGCCGGGGTGGGTGGGAAAGAGGGTGGGTGGGTGGGAGTAACCCTCTGCAGCCCCTCAAAAGAAAAACAATCAATTCCTAAACTACTCAAGATGTGAGAGAGTGGTGTCCTCACCTCTGGTGTTCTGACCCTATAAGAACAATCAGGTTAGTTTTATTATTAAAGGAGATCCCTATCAGCTCCCCTGGTGCCCTTCTGTAAAAGCAATAAAAGAAAAACTTGTTTTAGGTGTTCCGGCCCCCGAATGAATTACTCACCCTCCCTGCTCTGCTACCTTTGGACCAACCCTCTGAAGGGAATCAGTCCTGCTGCTACTTGCCGAGGAAAAGAGCAATTGTTAGAATTACCTGGATAGTGTCAGAACCCCGCTACACCACCCAACACTTGCTGCCAAGAAATCTTCTGCTGCAGTCGGCACGCCAGCTGTCCATTTTTCAACCTCCTCCCCTTTGTTTGAATCAATGATGTCCATGACTATGTCCATGTGCAGCCACAGCTTCCATGACTATTTTTAATGTTTGTCACCCAAGACAGTGACTTGACACTTGGCAACACTATACTTTTACTATGGAGCAGCCTATAAAAGCTGCCTTACTGCCACTTTCCTCAGCCTTTACCTTCCTTTATAATGGCAAATCAAGTGCATAACTGTGAAAAATGTATGGACATGGATGGCTCCAACAAAAATAACATAACATTCCACAATGTCTCAAAAGCTCATGAAATTAAAATTTAATTACTGATGTTAGTTTGGAATCCTTGACTGCTTAAAACTTGGCTAGCCTTTGAACAAAAAGTTAGACAATACACACACACACACACACACACACACACACACACACAAATGCTCTCTCTTTTTTTTTCATATTTGTTTTTCTCTTGGGTGGCAGCTCATTTCTCAGGGATATACCCTTTTCACCGGGATATACCCTGATTAGGCTGAATTCAATCATCATTCAGTTGCTACCATGTTTTTATCTAACATTTTTTCCCTCCCCTCTCCCCTAGTGTGGGCAGTGCCTTTGTCAGCTTTGCACAGCCACAGCTTTCCCTCTTGCAGGATTAAACTCCCTGACCCAGCTGCAAAGGTCACCGTGTTGGTGGAACCTGCCACCAGTGCTCCCCAACTGAGAAGAACTGCAGAGCTACAGCTGTCTTGGCCATGGCCTGCCTCCTGACATGATTTCCCGTGCTCACGTCTGAACCCAACCCATCAGCATTGCAACACAATGCTCTGCTGCTGGACAATGAAGGTGGCCTCAAAGCCTAATATTTAAGACCCATGAATCTAAAAAAAATTATGATAGCTTGTTCTCTAGTTGTAAAGTTATAGGGGCTTCAAATTCAGCAGCTTACATGATTGTAAAATGTAATTTTAAAATTTTGGTCAGTTTGGAAGCATATAACTGAGTCACCTTTAATGACAGAGATCTGATACTTGGTACACCTCTGTATGAGCTTTGTTAAACTCATACCAAATGTGGTGCATGTTAGAAAAATATTTTCTAAGTCAGATGGAAATAATTGAAGTCACAATTTTGGTGAAACTGCATAAAATATTCATGGAAAAGTCATGAAATTTCATGGAAGCGAAATCTGAATTTCACCAGAATTTCACTGGCAGAAGATAAATTTCACCCAGCCTTACTGGAGATATATCACTCTCCCAGAGATATATCCCTCTCACTGGAGATATCAGTCTCACTCCACCCTCCTGCTTCTTATCTCATTTGTTCTGCTGACTGCGGATATCAAGCCTACTCCTTTTCCCTGCCTCCCCTGTCTCTTCCTTCCCCTCTCTCCCTAAAGACTTTGGTATAGGAGTGGGCGAAAGTTTGTTTTTTTTTCCATGATGTAACTTCCATGAATTTTTGCAGCATTTGTGAAAGTTTCCAAACCTCCACCAGTGGCAGAGTGGAAAACTTCCAAAAGATTTTGGGTAAAATGTCATGGATGTTTTGCTCATCTAGATGACGGGTGCGGAAGAAAGAAAAAAAGCAGACTGTCCTGTGATGCCACTGTCCAGTGCTGCCCCCAGCCCTGACTGAAATAAAAAATAATAAATGCCTGGTGGTTCATGGTCCCTCCCTCCAACTGATAACCTGCCCAACATTAGTCAAAAAATTACCCGATTCCCCCATAATCCCTGGTGGATAGCAGTCCCTTCCCCATCCATCACCCACCCAACATTTAAAAAAGAAGTGTCCCCTGTAAATTCTGGTGGCTAGTGGTCCCTTCCCCCACCCAATCACCCATCCGACCACATCATGTCAACACCTCCCCATCCTGATCCCCCACCATACATTTACTGACAAAATAAAACTATTTCTCCCTGGTGGTCTAGTGAACCACCCTTCCTATCCCCAAATCATTAATCAAACATTTATTCCCAATCCCTGGTGGTCTAGTGTACCCCCCACACCCCTACCCCTGCAGGCAATGTCCCATGCTGTGCTGTGCACATGCTCAGTCATTCATAATATCAGTGGGCTGCCAGCCAAGGAGGAGAGAGGTGGGTTGTGCTGGTGGCCTGCTTGGGTTTGGGATGAGGGAGTGGGATGGTACTGGGGGACATTGCCTGCAGGTGTGAGGGTGTGGGGGGGTACACTAGAACACCAAGGATTTGGAAAAAATGTTTGATTACTGGGTTGGGGGTAGGAAGGGAGAGTCACTAGACCACCACGGAGAAATAGTTTATTTTGATTTTATTTTGTCAGTAACTGTATACGGGGGATCGGAATGGGGAGGTGTTGACATGATGTGGTTGGGTGGGTGATTGGGTCGGGGAGGGATCACTGGCCATTTGGACTTACAGGGATGCTTTTTAAAAATGTCAGATGGGTGATGGATGGGGAGGACTCCTAGCCACCAGGGATTACGGGGATTTGGGCAATTTTTTTATTAATTTTGAGTGGGTTATTGGGTGGGGGGAGGGACCACTAGTCACCAGGGCTTACTGGGATGCTTTTTTTTTAAATGTTGTGCGGGTGATGGATGGGGGAGGGACCACTAGCCACCAGGGATTACGGGGTATTCAGGCAATTTTTTATTAATTTCGGGCAGGTTATCAGGTGGGGGGAGGGACCACTAGCCACCAGGGATTATACAGGAAGCTTTTTTTAATTTATTATAGGGAAAGCGGAATTTCCACGAAAGTTCGGAAAAAGATTTCTGAACTTTCAAGGAAGCGAAAGTCTGACTTTTGCTTCAGTTCCGCCAGCGAAAAGTTTTTTTTTTTGCAAACCCCTACTTTGGCATTTTCCTCCCTGATGCTCAAAGCTTTTTACCTGAAGTTGCCCCTCTGAGAGTGCAGTTTGCACAGCACTCAGCAGACATCCTTTCTATATCAGAATCTTGGCTCTTCTCCAGAATTCCAGACTCTAACCTAGCTATCTCTAATTACAATCTCTTCTGTCAAGCTGTGGTAAACATGGGGGATGGTGTTGCCCTTTATGTCCATCAAGGTGTCACTTGCTCTTTCTCTCTCTCTGCAGTTATGTTCCCTACTCTCATGAACTCGTTCTGGTAAAGCTCACTTTTCACTCCTATCTGCCCATCTTTATTGTGAGGGTCTATGCCTCCCTCAAAAATGTTCACTCTTTGTTGACTGACACTATTTCCTCTCTTGCCTCCCATTCCTCTTTAGGTGAACTTATTCTTTTAGGGGACTGCAATAAAAATTGGCACTCTTTATTTATTTATTTTATTTATTTATGACTCTGATAACCGGGTAAGTACACTGATCTCAGGGGCCATTTTCAGGCATGCCCCAGGCCAAGAACAATGGCACAGGAGCAAATGATAGCAAAAGAAAAAACTACATAGAACATGGAAAAACCAGTTTACACAGTGGGTTACAAAAGTGATAGAAGAAAATACAACAATAGACAATGACAGTACTAGGTCCATTAACATAATACAGGGTGATAAATTCCAAATATCAGTAAAAACAGCATAAAATAAGGTATTGATACTAGGCAGACAAAAAAAAAACTGTGTGGGGTAAGTGCTAGGTGTGGTAGGGATAGCAGGAAAAAACAAGGAAGGGTGACTAAGAAATGGACTCCAGGGGGTAGTGGATGTTGAGGGAAGGGGGAAACACTAATTGGAAAAACACTGGCAGCAAGACTCAGCAAGGAGCCAGTCTTTGAGGTGGGATTTGAACAGTCGGTGGGTGTCCAGGGAGTGAAGTTCAGAGGGCAACGTATTCCATAGTGAGGGGGCTGCAGCTGATATTGCTCTCCCACCCGGCCTACTTCTCAAATGATTGAGTCCCTTAACCGCCCACAGCTTATTATTGACTTTACTCATCCCAATTCTCACTCGTCTAACCACTCTTTGCTGGATTGGGTCCTTTCCTCTCAACCTCATCACATAATCACTGCCTGCATTGTACCTTATGCCTTTAGCAACCATTATATAACATATTGTGTCAGGAAAATTTGACTCTCTTCTGCTCCTCCTAAATTTGTATGGGCCAGGTCTTTTCACTCTTTAAGCATTGACACACCATTACAAGACCTCACAGCTATTGATTGGTCCCCTATCTTCACAGCTGCTGACCTCAGTGTGGCCCTCTCCCTGTTCCACTCCAAATGACTGCATGTTTGGGACAAGCTCACCCCTCTAAGAAAGTCCTGTGTTAAGGGGTCCCATCTTCCTTAGATCACAGCTGACCTCATTGATCTTTGATAAAGCCTGGGTCTGTTTCAGGTGCCACACTCCCCTTCTGACCTCCTTATCTACAGAAGACTGAGGGATTCCTGCACAAAGGTCATAAGGACAGCCAAATAAAGCTATTTTGACTCCAATCTCCAGAATAACCTTAAATCCCTTGCTAAATTCTGGATGGTCATTCACTCCCTTTTTGACTCCTCCCCTTAGACTTCCACTTCTGTCTTACTCAAGAATGATTTGCCTGTTTCTACTTCTCCCCAGTTGCCTCTCACTTTAACAGCTTTTTCACCACCTGCACCCTCCCTACTCAGTCACAACTATTGGCTTCTTCATCCGCACCTCAGTCCTCCCCTCTGAACCTTTTTCCCAATTACTTTTATTTCTCTCCTGTTACTCTACTGGATTCTATTAATGCTCTTTCCTCCATTAATGTCTCTAATTATCTTTCCCTGATGGGATTCTCCCTGAAGCACACCACTTCTCTGCCCCAGTTATCTCTGTACCCCTTACTTATGTACTTAATCTCTTCTCCCTCTGCACTGTCCCTCAGTCCTGGAAATTTGTTAATGTACTCCTGCTATATAAGAAAAATGACTCCACATCCATGGGCAACTATCATCCCATTTATCCCCTCCCTACTCTTGCTAAGATACAAGAAAAACTAGTTTACTTGCAGCTCTGACTTCCTCTGCTTCACTAATTATACTGCTCCTGCTCCTTTACAGACTGGTTTCTGAAAGAAGCACTTCACTGTATCCTTCCTACTGCATGTTACTGACCCCATCCTCAGTGGGATAGACTTGGGTCACATCACTGTTGCCATCTTCATTGACCTTGCTGAGGCTATTGATTTGGCATCTCACCCTCACCTTTCTGGAGAAATTGAGATCCTCAAGTCATTCTCTACCAGCAGTTAACTGGTTAAGATCCTATCTCTGAAAGCCTATAGGCCTTACTACTTCACTAAAAACATCACCAGCAGTTTAACTAGATTCAATATGTCAGTGTGTAACTGTATTCCTCTCCTTCTGGGAGAAGGCTGAAAATAGGCAGAATTACATAAACATCCATTCCTAGTCAACAAAAACTAAATAAATAAATTAAATACATAAGCATAAAAAAATCTAGTATCAGTACAGATCAGTGATGCCTTTCCCTCCCCATCCAGTCCAGAGTCCACAGGGCTCCATCCTGGGTTTCATCTTATTCTCCATCTTTCTCACTAACCTCACATCTGTGTGTTGATCTTCTCAGTAACCTCGCATTTGTCTGTATTGACCTGAATATTCACATACAGTATATGCAGATGACATTGGACACTTTGCCTTGGATGCCTCAAATTCAAGATGATGCTCCCAGTGTTTGACAATGTAGATGTGGTTTAACTTTCTGGTACTGCTCATGTTCCTCCCTTGCTAGACTAGACACACTCTGCAATGCCTTCTGCCATTTTGCTGCTAGTGCTCTTCCTTGTACTCATCCCTGCATACTTGACACTTTCCTTTCTATTCATCCCTTCCCTTCTGTCATCTCAAGCACTGTGCATCCCTAGTTTCTAAGTACTAGTTTGACTCTCCCTTACTCTCTCTCTCTCTCTCTCTCTCCTCTCCTGTATTTCTTCTGCCTCTTATTGTCTTTGTTATCATGACTCTGATACTTTCTCCATACTGCACTCTGACTTCGTTGCTGGGAAATCTGCAATCTCCTGTTCTTTTCCCTCCATCTGGAACAATCTCCCTTCCACCCTCTAATTATCCCCTTTCCTTTTTTCCCCTTAGTGCCAGCTCATATCTCCTGCTGCCCGCTCTTGCTCCTGTCCTGGCCATAGTTAATTTTGCCATGATACTCTCCTGTAGTTGGCCTTAGTGTTACTGTATTAGTGATTTAGTTGATATACTAGTCTGTACACCATTTACTGTATTTGATTCATTACTTAATTATTGTATATTTGCTATACCTTGTACTTTTCTGCCATGTATACTTTGCATATTTTGCCTATACAATAAATATTTTGTCTTCCTATTTCCCATCCCATAGGTTGCACCTGGAAATGAGCCTTTGCATATCAATTTTCAATGAATAAATATTATTTTCATTGGCTGGGGAGCCTCTGCTGAGTTTGCCCATCACCTTCCACCTACAAGGATGTTCCCAGCATCAGTGACCCCCTCTTCAGTTTAAAAGACTGTCCACATAAATGTCTAATTTCTCTCCCAGTGTACAAGTCCCCTCCCTCATAAGATGAAGGCCATCATTCTTGAAAAGACTTCTGTCCCAGAATCCTCCCTATCCCCCACAAATCCATATCCATTCACTGTACACCATTCTTTCAACCAGGCATTAAATGCCTCTGTTTCCTCCTGCCTCCCCCTTCTTATCCAATATAGGCAGCATCTCCAAAAAGGCCAGCATGGCTGTCTTACCCCTCAGTTCCTTCCCTTGTCTTTAGAAGTTGCAGTTATTAACTCACAAATGGGTAACTGGTGGGGGAGATATCTGTAGGGGAGAACCTTGGCACAAGTGACCACAGCACTGTTTGGTTCACAGTGAAAACTACTGCTGATGTCCATCAGACCAAAGTGCAGGTGCTAGATTTCAGGCACATGGACTTTAGGAAAATGGGGGACTGCCTTCAACAATCATTGGCAGGAGTGGGGGAACTTAAGGGGGTGGAGGAAATGTGGAGTACAATAAAAAGGGCCATAGCAGAGATCACTAACCTCTCCATCAGGAGGGTAAATAAAAATAGGAAAAAAAGAAAGCCACTTTGGTATAATAGGGAAGTGGAGGAGAAGGTCAGTGCAACGAGAAAGGTATTTAGGAGGTATAAAATGACACAGAGGGAGGAGGATAGGATTATATACCAGGAAAAGCAGAAGGAAGCAGGATTGGAGGTCAGGAGAGCCAAGGCAAGAACAGAGGAGAGAACAGCCAACTCAGTCAAAGAAGGAGATAAAACCTTCCTCCAGTATGTGAATGAGAGGAGAAAGTCAAAGGAGGGGATAGTCAGGCTGAAAAATAAAGAAGGAGAGTAAGTGGAAGATGACCATGAGAAGGCAGACATATTAAACAGCTATTTCTGCTCAGTGTTCATGGAAGAGAAGGATGGGGAGGGTAGACAAATCAGGGAATACAGGGTGGTGGTGGGGGGAGGGATTGACTCCAGTCCATTCTGGGAAGAAGAGGTCCTGAGGGAGCTAGAGGGGCTGAAGATGGGTAGGGCCATGGAGCCAGATGGGGTGCACACCAGGGTTCAGATGGAGCTTAGTAAAGTACTAGCAGGACCTCTGACCAGCCTCTTCAACAAATCCTTGGAATCAGGGGAGTTCCCTGATGACTGGAGAAGGGTGGATGTGGTCCTCCTACATAAGGGCAGAGACAAGGAGGAGGCAGGCAATTACAGACCAATGAGCTTAACACTGGTGGTAGGCAAGCTCATGGAGAAACTGCTAAAAAAAAGAATCACTAGCTATCTAGAAGCCAATGGTCTACAGGACCAACAGCAACATGGGTTCGCTGAGGGCAGGTTGTGTCAAACAAACTTAATAGAGTTCTTTGACTGGGTCACTAGGGTAGTGGATTGAGGGGTCTGTAGACGTTGCGTACCTTGACTTTAGGAAGGCATTTGATTCCGTACCACATAGTAGCCTACTGCACAAAATGAGATGTCTTGGGCTGGGGTCAGTAGCAGTAAGCTGGGTGCAAAACTGGCTACAGGGCAGAAGGCAAAGTGTAATTGTGAATGGGATACCTTCAAAGGAGGGCATGGTTACCAGCAGGGTGCCTCAGGGGTCAGTGTTGGGACCACACCTATTTAATATCTTTATAGGGGACATAGTGAAAGGTCTGGAGGGAAGGAGATGTCTATTCGAAGATGACAAGAATGTCTGCAATAGAGTTGATATGCAGGAGGGAGTAAAGAGGGCATGGGGTTATAATGTCACAAGACATTATGCTGCATGGCAAAATCACGCTACAGTGCGATTTCTGCCATGAGGCATATTTCTTTTTTTGAGGAGGGCTCCTCCCCCCACAACCCCCATTAATGGGGGGCTGTACCCCCCCGACCCCCTCCACTAAAGATTCTCAACTCCAGGGGGGTTTAACTCAGGGAGCGCACAATGTTTAAAAAAAATAAAAGTTTCTGGGACCGGGAATCAAACCTGGCCCCAAATGCAGCACATGGGTTCCTGCTGCTGTGGCTCAGTCCAGTGAGCCATGGCAGCTATTTGGTGGAACCCCTTCCCAGCAGAGGTCTTATCCTCTGCCTGGGAAAGTGTGAATGGTGCAATACTGCGTACAGTAGTATACGTGGTATTGCACCATTTGCTCACAGTTACAGTGCTGTACCGGTTTAGCCATAATGTCATACGCTATTAAGTGTGTGACATATGACCGTAGAGTTGAGAGGTATGCACAGGGATCTGATAAAAACTGGAGGAGGGTCCCAGATTGGCATCTATCCTTCAATACAAAAAGTGCAAACCATGCACTTGGGCAAAAACAGGGGCGGCACACCTGATTGGAGGCATGCCCAGAGGCTCCAGGCTGGAAGGGGACCTTCCTATAATCATTTCATGGGATCTGAAGGTGACAAAGCAATGTGAGAAGGTGGTGGCAAGATCCAGTAGGATGCTGGGTTGTATCAGTAGGGGAATCACTAGCAGGAAGAGGGAGGTCATAATGCTCTTGTACAGGCAACTGGTCAGGCCACACCTTGAGTATGGAGTCCAGTTCTGGAGGCCATACCTCAGGAAGGATGTGGATAGGGTGGAGTGGATCCAGAGGAGGACAACAAAAATGGTGAAGGGCCTTGGACACTTGTCATATGAAGAATGGCTGAAGGACCTAAACATGTACTCCCTGGAGCAAAGAAGGGAAAGGGGGGCATGATCAAGACCCTCAAATATATCAAGGGTATAAACAGGGTACAGGTAGGGGACATTTTACAACTAAAGAAGCCATCAAAAACAAGGGTGCATGATTTGCTGATAGCTGGGGAGAAGTTCAGGGGAAACATTAGAAAATTCTACTTCATGGAGAGGGTGGTAGAGAGCTGGAACAAACTCTTGGTGGAGGTGGTGGGGGCAAGGACTATGGAGGGATTCAAGGGAACATGGGATAGACACAAGGGTCTGTTAGAGCTGGGGGGATGTTAGGAAATAGTAAAGACCTATCAGTTTAGCTAGGCAAACTGGGCAGACTGGGTGGGCCTGGTGGGCCTTTTCTGTCGACACATTCTATGTATCTATGTAACCTCTAGACTGGGATTTGCCAAGTCATTCATACCCAAATGCACTAGGACATGGGGCACCTCCCTCATCCAGTATGGCATCCTTCCAATCCTGGCCACATCCCTCAGGGCTGATACCCCAGGAAGGTATATGACATCTCCTTTGTAGACCCATCCCTGCATACCACCCTCTTCACACCCCTCACAAATGAATCCCTGATTGTGAAGACATGATGCATCCCTTCCCTTATTCCCCTTATGCTGCTCGGTGCCTTCCTATTACCCTGATCCCTGATTGGAGTCCCATTCTCTGCCTGGTCCTTAGCAGTGACTTACTTTTGGCTTCCCCAGGCTCACTCAGAAAACGGTGCCTCATTCTGGGGAGCAGAATGGTTTGCTTTCTCTACTGGAGGGCTCTGCATGCACCTGTAATCCACTTCCCTCCCATCTCCTTCCCTTCCTCCTTCTCCCATCACCTTTCATTCCCCCTGGGCCACTTGGCTTCTGCAGGAGGGGGGAGTGGGGAGTGATTCAGGACCACAACTCAGTTGTCTGCACAACACACGTATTTCTCCTCATGCTGCCCACAACTGTGCATGGAACTCCTTGAACTTCCTACATAATGGTACAGTAATCAATCCTTCAAAATGTAGCCCAGAGGATGATTGCTCCACAGTCCCTACAGCTAGCCAACCCCCCTCCTTACTATTTTCCAGCCTTTCAACTAACTGCACCTCCAATTTCCTATATAGCAGGCCACCCTAGATAAGGTGCAGTGACTATTGGTGGTATACCCTTCCTTTTCTGTCTATACCTACTTATGCCTACTCAGAGAGGGTGTATTGTGTACTGAATGTCTACCCCTCCTTACTACTTACTCCTCCTTACTATTTACTGACTACTAATTATACTACCTGTCACTGTGCAGGCCTAACCCAGATACGATGTAATTCCTACCAGCTACTCTTCCCTGCCATTCACTCTACCTGCCCCCTGCTTTGCCTGTCCCCTTCGCTGGTCAGAGTTACATGTTGGCTGTGGACGTACCTGTGGACAGCCTGCAGACAGCCATTAGGTAGGTGTCCCACTCCTACTTCGTGCCACTCATAAGATGGAACATGAATGCAATGGAATGCATGAGGAAGGTTCTCTTCTTTTCCATATGTATTTTCTTCTGCAGTGGTTTTCTGTCCCTAGCTTGATGGTGCCTCCAAACCCTGTAACTATCCTATCTCAGGAACTTACAGGTTAACCATCCATAGGTGGCCTGCCCCCTAAGGTTGTATGGGGCCTGTGGGGGATGCTGAGTGAGTTGAGGCTTTACTTCTTTGGTCCCCAGGTTTGTGTATAAAATGATGTATGCCACAACCGGCTGCATCTGTCCATGTTCTCCCCTATGTCCTGTCCCTGCTATCACTGCCATCCAGCTTCACCAGATAGCAGTCATGTCATGGGAACCAGGAATCCCCCCTCATCTCAAGGGTGGAGAGCAGTTGTCAGATGCTGTATCCTACCTCACCCATTCAGCCCCTGAGTTACCCTTATCCATTCCCAAAGCCAGGTCACTGGCATGGATGATGGTGACGCATCTCGCCTCCTTAAACCCATCACACCACTGGGCCAAGGAAAGGTCTCTTTTAAACCCCTTGTGGCACTTCCTCCTTGTTCAAAAGACCTCCCTTCCCCTAATAGACTGCTGGTCTGCAGTCCCTATATGGTGGTGACTAGCAGCTTCTTGAGTCCCTCAAGTCTCACTTTCAGCCCAAACCAGGAACATAATTAAATAAGAACAAAATGCACACACAAATTCTCTTCCAAACATCTTGATTTTCACACAGAGCATCCCCCTACTCCCCTTAGCTGTTTTTAACACAAGGAGCAAACAAAACTGGCAACTCTTCCAGGGAGCAAACAGTTTAAACCCCAACATCCTGTCTTTTGTTGTCTGCTCAAAAACCTCCCCTTCCCTGATAGGCTGCTGGTTTGCAGTCCCCTACAACATGGTGACTGGAAGCTTCCTAAGCCCCTCAAGCCTCACTTCTAGCTGGACCAATATTTAAATTATACTTTTTCTGCTTTTAAATTAAATTAAATTACTTTTCTTTTCTTTTCTCTGCAGTATATTTCCCTCACACTCCCTCTTCATCGGCCCAGTTTGAACAGTAACTCATCCTTAATTCACACCACACACTTTAAGGTATTTTGTAAATTCTTGTTTGCATATCTTACTGCAAACTCACTGGCCAACTTCCAGGTCACATCTACATGGTCCTCTAATAAGGACATTCAGTTTGAAGTGAGGGGGAGAAAGAGTGAGAACTAGAAAGAGTAGTATTGGAATATGGCTCTGGAGACTTAGAAAGCTAGAGTACTGTCTTGCAATATTTGTAACTTTCAGAAGTACTGTAGCCAGCTGTCACTTATTTAATGTAAAGTGTTTTTTCTATTTTGCTAATTAGAAGATTTTCTCTCTGACAAGACTAGGTGTGATGTGTGGAACAGCACATTATGTGGACATTGACATGGTTCTATTCCTCCTTATACATCTTTAGCATGGTTACCTCACTGACTGTGACATCCTTAGCAGCCAAGAAGGGCCACTCCTCTGTTGCTCGATTGGTAATTTATGGCACATGTTACTAATCGATAACAAGGCTTGTGAAGTAACAGTGCATGCGATCACATGCTGATGATGCAGTGGGAGGACTAGCACTAGTTATGTCTGTTTTCAGGTAAAGCACTGCTTTTCACATCACACCCAATACTGCTAGGTGGGAAACCATCTAATGAGCATAACAGAATATTATGAAAACATGAAGAATACTTCAGAAATTAAAATATAATAAGGGACTCATTTTCAAAATTACTAAAATATTCTGCCTGTTGTCATCTGGCACTACTAGCTTTTTAAGACCCTTGCACGTTTGGATTGCAGAACTTCCCCGCTAAACTACAGTAGTGAATTTTCTGAAAGATTTGTGATACTGGATTGCATATACACACATTATTCAGATAATCTACCATTTTACAGAGTGTTTTGTGCTTGGGTGGAACAGTTTATAATAGCAACAACCTAAACAAAGGAAGTGTGCACTGGGATGGTGGTGCTCACAACAGAAAGAAACTGTTTAACAATGAGATGTTGGGTACTCACCACCTCAAAATACCAAGACACCAAAGTTGCTCCATTGTCTCATTTATTTAAAAGACAATCGACAGGACGAACACCCATCCTGTGCCCGTCTGATGTGTTATGGATGTCAGTCCTTCATTATTGGATAATCTACCCTTTGATGATGTAGTGGGAGGAATAGAACTAGATATGTCTGCTTCCAGGTAAAGTATTGCTTTTCACATCGCACCTAATACTGTTAGGTGGAAAATCATCTATTGAGTACATAGAAAAAGAATAAATCAGAAATTAAAAAGTAATAAGGGACTTTTCAGTAATGATACACTAGATCTACTAGTTTCCCTCACCCTGGATGGAATACTTACACCACTAACCAATATCCTAAACCTTTCATTAAGGCTTGTCAAATTCCCCCAGAGATGGAAAGTGGCCATGGTAACACCGGTCCATAAAAGTGGGAACAGGGCCTCACACACTAGCTATCACCCAATATCTATTCCACCCTTATTGAATACTTAGACAAATATCAGATTAAATGCCCCTAACAACATGGTTTTAGAAAGTTGCTCAGTACCACCACAGCATTAGTTGAGCTCACTGGGTACATCCTCAAGGCACTAGACCATGGGCAATTGGTGGGAGCATCTTTCATAAACCTTACCAAGGCCTTTGACATGGTCAACCACGTATTACTACTTCAACAACTTCAGCAACTGTCCAGAACCGGGATCTCCCCTGCCACTGTGGATTGGTTCAGTAGTTATCTCTCTGAAAGAACTTAACAGGTAAAAATAAATGGAGTTCTTTCTGAAAGATGTCAAGTTCGGACGGGGGTTCCCCAAGGTTTCATATTAGGCTTGCTGCTTTTCAGCATCTTCCTGAACTGCCTTCCCCATGAGTGTCAAGGCAGTATTCTTCTTTATGCGGATGATGTGGTACTCTTTACAAGTAATGCAGACCCAGTATCATTTGAGAACCATCTACAAAAGAACTTCTTCATAGTTGAAGCCCGGTTTATGAAACATAAATTGCTCATGAACTATAAAATGACCAGATCCATGTTATTTACAACCACACACAAGCACAGCTCTTTCCAGCTCACTATCATTATAACCTCAATACCCCCTTAGATCTTGTCCACACTTTCAAATACTTAGGGATGTCGCGCGACAGTAACTTATCCTATGCATACTATGTCAATTAGGTGGCCAGAGCAGTCAATGCTAAAATAGGCTTACTTTATAGACACAAACAATGCATCACTGTAGAAGTACTCAGACTTGCAGTAAATTGCTCAGTAACCCCCATAATTGACTATGCCTGGTAGTTTGTGGCGCGGCAACAGACTCCACCCTTAAAAGAATTTCAGTAGCCTTAAATAAGGCCTGCAGACTTGTCACAGGGGCCCACCGGCTCACACACACCTGTGACTTATATGCCCAAACTGGTTGGCTCAAACTTCATTACAGACTGAAGTACCAGACCTGCCGGTAGGCAAAAAAAAACATCCTTGAGCCTAACCCCCCAGGCATTTAAAACCTCTTGTGTGTGTCGACTAACCCCTGCCAAACCAGAAGAACAACTAACCAGCCTTTCAAAGTCCTCTTTTGTCAAGCTTCACAAGGGCAAAGATTGTTTAAATACTGTGTTCCTTACTGGCTGAATTCCCTCAGCGGTGACTTAATGGCAGTAACTAAGACTGGCCCTTTGAAGCAGAAACTGCGAGACTGCCTGACTGTGCTCTGTAGCTGTGACTGCCTAACCTAAGTGCCCTTTTTCCCACTGACCTTCTAATGCACTTTGCCCCTAAACATGTGACAGGGCACTTACCCCTACCCCTCTGTTCAAGTACCACTGTTAACTACCTTAACTGTCTAGTATTGCCCCTGCCCACCCTCACCCATCTTTGACTTTCCTTCCCATAGCTTATCTAACTTGACACTTCCTTCTTTGTCCTCATACCTACTTCTTCATTTCCAGCTGTCCAGACATATGACATGGCCTCTGGCTGCAATGCTTTAATCAAACTGCTTAAGTAAATGTTTGATGTCCATTCCAATATTGATTGTATACATTATCATATTATTTGTACTACCTGAAGTCTTACAATTGTATGTAAACATATATGGTGGGGTTGATTTTTGTCCACCTTGATTGAAACCAATGTATACTGTCTTCAACCTTTTTGTATTCCCAATCTGTGTCTTTGTCCTATGTTACACTTTGACGTGGAGCCTTTGTAAATGAGCCCCTGGCTAAAAGGCATGTATAATCCGAGATCTTAATCAATCAATCAATCAATCAATAAATAAATAAATAAATAAATTATGTTTGGGTGGGGCAGTTTATAATAGCATTAACCTTCCACCCCCTTTTTGGTTCCCTTATTTTATGTCACAGATTGGACATAATATGTCATGTAGAGATGGCACCTTTATAACATTAATCAGTGGTTGATACTGTAAACAAGCTTTTGAGCCCTTTATAATCCTATCATTGGGTACCTGCTGAAAGAACTTTAAATGCATTATAAACATGTACTTTTTAAAAATAGTATACTGTATTAAAACTTTAACAAAACATAAAACAAACAAAAGAACAAGATACAGATTTGCCCTCTCTCCTATCAACCTGCGGTGGGACAAGGGGCTGTTTGTGGTGATACAAAGTAGATGCAGATACAAAGCCTCATTGCATAAATAGCTAAGTAATGGTAGCAATGCAATTCTTAAATCATCTCCCAGTAAAGCATGACCTAACTGGTAATTAGAAGGGCATGCAAGTCCTCCCCCCCATCTTCTCTGATTCAATGCATGCTAATTACAGTACAAGTTGCATTAAACTGTTTCACCAATGAGTTGGTTTAACATTGATTTTTACAGTTGGCAATGCATTGGCAACTCATATTGCATTGTTTTTCAATGCTTAACCAGCTCAAGAGTGATGTTTGTTAAATGTTTTTGCAGCTCATTTGGAATGCATCTGTAGTCCAATCACAACACAATAAAAAACTGAGTTTTATCTCTTAAGAAACAGTTTGTGCAAGGCTTTGTGCTGGATCCAGCAACACTTATGCAACTCAGTCAGAAATGCTAAAGCAACTCATTGGAGGAACAGTTTAATGTGACTTGTACTGTATTCATACTGTCAATCATTTTTTCTATTCTTCATGCCTCTAAAATTCTGTTATGCCATTCTAGATAAGAAGGAACTGTGTCATCAAACCAATGTTTTGAGTATCACTTTCTTGGCAATGGTTGTTATTAGGGATATGTGGTACCTTCTCTGGCTCATGATCTGGTTTAAGTTCAGATTCAAAGACACATTTCCAGGGTACAGGCTAAGACTAGGAATAGTAGGCAGTCTACTTTTCTTTGAATCTCTTCCCAGAGGGATTTTGCTTTAATGTAGTCCCAGAGAATACGTTTAAGAGTGCTTGCTCCAATTTACATCTAATGCATTCATCAGACACCAGATGATGCATTTTTCTGAGTTTGACAGGTGTGTAATAGAGATTATGGACCACTGTGTATTGTGTGAATCTGAGGCTGTACAATTTGATGTATCTATGCAAGTTGCATCACATTTTGGTTCAAGCGTATTATGGGTTTGCCAACTCTGGGAACTCTTTTTGTAATAGTGGCATAGGTCACTACTGTCAAAGCTTGTACGGCATAAGTGGCATAGCTCACTATTTGCAAAGGTTGTAAAGCATAACATTTATTTGTAGATTAGAGAGGTGTGGTACCTTTGTGTAGCTAGCATGTATAGTTCATACCATGCCTGCAGTTGGGTGAAGACCCAGGACCTTGCTCATAAAGTGGCTGGTAGCATGTGCTATAGTTGCAAGAATGGAAATGTTGGTATTGCCATTGTTCTGTCTGAACCTGTCAAATGAGATGAATGTACAGTAGTAGCCACAGACATTGCCAGCTATTTCCAGATATCTCGCGAAATTTCTAAAGAGTTTCTCTCTGCTGCCCGTATTGTAGAAATAGAGAAAGCATTAGATATATCTGGAAATATCACAGACATTTTGGGAAATAGCTGGCAGTGTCTGTGGCTGCTACTGTATTACCCTGCAACATATGCCTGGAAAATGGCAACGCTCCTTTCCCTCCACAAAGATGGTGACCCTTTCTGCCCAGGAAATTATGACCCTATCTCCCTCCTCCCCTCCCTAGAGTCCCTAATCTACACCAGGGTTGCTGACTTCCACGCTATCTCCAACCCACTATCCCCATTCTGAGCTGAATTTAGGAACTAAAACTCTACTACTTCCTCCTTACTGAGGGTCACAGCTTCCATTCTCTCAGGTATGGATTTGGGTGATATCACTGCTGCTATTTTCATTGATTTGGCAAAGGCATTCAACTCTGTGTCCCACTCACTCCTGCTTAGCAAGCAGCATTCAGTTGACCTAGTAGCACCAGCAGTATACTGGTTCAGTATGTACCTCATAAATAGGAGTTAGTCAGTTCAGGTGGGCTCTGAACCATCATCTCCCCTCCCAATCCTTGCAGGGGTCCCCTAAGGTTCCATCCTGGGCCCTATCCTGTTCTCCCTCTTCATAAATGACCTTCCCTCAGTTTGCTCACATGTACAAATCCACATGTATGCTGATGATATGGTCATCTACATTTCTGGTCCCGTGACCCCAGATGTTGAGACCCCTCTCCAGCATGATTTTAACTGCATACTAAACTGACTTCAGACTAATACATTACAAAGAAACACAAAGAAAACAGTCTCTATGACCTTTGGGTCAAGATAAAAACTCACTACACTCTCGTCTTCTCCCCCGTGATCTCCACTCCAAATGGTTTTCCTCTTGAAGTTGCCTCTGCCTTCCAATACCTTGGGGTATGACTAGATAACAAGCCTGATTTCTCAGTACATATAGACACCCTGCACTCAGAACTGCACCCTAAACTTGGAGTTATGTACCACAATAAAGAATGCCTCTCTCTTGCCGTGTGCCAGGAGCTAGTCACTAAAACAATCCTCCCCAGGCTCGATTGTGCAGACATCATCTACAGCACTGTTCCTGCCACTTCCCTTACCAAACTAGACACCATTTTAAATACCTTTTACCACTTTGCCACAAACTTCCTTGTCCACACGCATCACTGCTCCCTTTATTCTTCTCTTTCTATCCCTCCTGTCTCCCACAATCGCCAGGTCCATGCCTTAGATTTTATCACCAAATTCTGGTTTGGACATCTCCCCTCCTATCTGTCTTCCCTCCTATCTCAAACAAGCCTCTCTCCCTACCCTCTCTGCTTGAGGGCATCCTGCTCTTTCTCCCTCCCCCACCCTCACTCCATGGCTGGTCAGTCCACCATCTCCTTCCATCTACCTTTCCTCTGCAACTAACTTTTTTCTATCCTTCAACAAGCCAATTTGCTCCCAGTGCTCAAGCACCTGATCAGAAGTGCTCTTACTGCTCCTATCATCTTCCCCTAACTACCTCCCCAAATGCAGCTCTGACTCACCTTCACTCAGGTTTTCATTGTTTAATGCACTTCTAATGTAATTATCCTAGTGTGTTTGTATAACTGCACTGTGAGCAATGAAACTGACTGTATTTTAATTTATTTTTATTTCTATGTCACCCTCCTTCTTCATGTGTTCTTTTGTACCCTATCCCGTGGGTCACACCCGGAAATGAGCCTTGGCTCACTGTGCCTTTCCTTGTTATCAAAATTTAAATAAGTAAAAAAAATATATCCTTGGGTGAAGATGTTTGCTGGATTTAAAAAGGAAAGCAATAGTGGTTAATTTTGGATCTGGAAAACAGAATTACCTATAAGTGGTTGGCCTGAGTCATGGGGGGTGTTGTACCTAAGGCCTTTGTAACTGTCTACTAACCAATATAGAGGTGTTAATGGGGGTGCTTTTCAGAACCTGAGATAATTTGCTATGTGGAGTATATATTAGAGCCTTGGGGTTGATCCTTGCTTTTTGGCAGAGGTCTAACTCCATTTGTTTCTATTGGGGAATATATGGGTTACAATCAAGATGCTTTGGGTCACTTTTCCACCATATGAAATTTCCTGCACATGGGGCCAGGCCATAGAGCTTAAAATTAGCTAACTGAAGCCTTGCCTACTAATTAGTGAGGATGAGCTTGTGGTATGCTCTCCAGGGAGTTTTACCATTACAAAGAAAGATTGTCAATGTGGTTCTTAAAGTGAACGAACCAGCAGTTTGGCACCACCTGGCCTACTGTGCCCAGGGTACAGAAGATTTGAGGGAGAACATTCATTTTAGTGGTGTCAATGTGAGCCCACAGAGTTAAGGGAAGAGCCAACCATCTAGTGAGGTCTTGTTTTATCTGAGTTAGGTGGTTAAATAAATTTGTTGGCAAACATGACGTTCTTGCTCCTGGTGATAATTATGCCCAGGTATTTAAGTGCTTCTGGACACTAAGTGCCCCTCCATTGCACCCCTTGTACTTTGTTAGTGATATGGTTTAGTGGCATCAAACATGTTTTTGAAAGGTTTAGTTTATATTAACAGATGCCTAAATTCCTGCAGGAGTTCTGGTATAGCTGGGATTGATGTCCCTTACAGAAATATAAGTGTCCTGTGTACACGCAGAATGCACGACACATGCTTAATTGTGCAATGTTTGCATGTGGTTCGCATACACGAAGTGAACTTAAGTGAACTAGGTCTAAAAAGCAAATCAGGTTTGCATGCTACAAACTTGATATGTGTGCAGCAGGTAAGCTGGTGCGACCATCTTCTAAAATTCACAACAGGTTCACATGCTGCACACTTGCCATGTGTACAGCAACTACGTTGGTGCAAATCTCATCTTAAAAATGAATCAGTGTCCATTTCTCATAATACTGCTAGCAATTAGAGCCATTAAATACCCTTTTCCCATTAAAATTAGGTAAACTCAATAATTCTGATCCTTTTACAAGTTGTTTAATAGCTTTTTTTTTTTGTCATTAAATTGACATTAATTTGTAAAGTACTGTTTGCTTACTGCATTAAATGCCTAGGATATAGTCAGCTAGCATCCCCTATTCCTGATGCATGAAGCAGAGACTCTGTGTTGTGAAGCCTGACCTTTTTGTTTTGGGTCTTGCAAATCCCCTTATACATATTTAGTGCTACAAATATGTTTCTCCATAACTGTTTCAACTCATTTACTTTCCATTTGTTATTCTGTATGGAGCATATACAATATGGCCATGCTCAGCACTCTTTGTGTGTCACCTCAGAACACAGTGGAAACAATTGTATTTACTTGTATCAATATTAGCACCTGAGAATGAATTTCTACCATAAAGCAGGGGTGCCATTTAGGTAGGCAGACAGGGGAGTTGCCCCCCCCACGCATTTGTGCCTAGGTTTTTCATATGGTGTGCCAAAAATGACATTAAATTTGGATTCAATCTTTTGCACAATAAGTGTCACCCTGACCTCTGTGCGCTCACACTGCAGGTGTACTCCTGACTCTACTGGGTCTGTATTGCATTGTCCACTCTCTCCACCTACTAGTGGTCCCACCATCACACATGATGTGGAGGATCTCCAGCCAAGCAGAACCACATGAGTCATGTGAATACAACACTGTCTTTCATGCCACATAGTAGACAGGCTGCACACTACAGCTTGGAGGAGTCAGTAAGCACTGAACTCTCAATAGCAATGTTGTGATGGCATATTTTTGTTGATCTACTCTTAGTGAGTCTCCATCTCCCTTGGTGGCTGAAGGGGCTAAGGGTGAGCTAGAAGCTAACTCAAGATTAGGCTACCTACTTACTCTACTAGGCTTACCTTGCAAAAAAACAGCACAGGCCCCCTGCAGCAGCAAGCTAGGCCTTGCAGCAGTGGTGACAGAGATGTGTGCAGCCTTCATAGGCCTTGATCAGTGCAGTGCAGCAGCAGCCAAGGCAGTAGCCAAGTAAGAAGCAAGCAACACAAGTTGGGTGGGTTTAGTTGGTGAGGTGACTTGGTTGTGAACCACATTGGGGACCTGGGTTGGTTGGTTCTAGCAGAAGGATGGAGGAGGAGCGGACTGAAAACTAGGCTGGTGGCACTCTGGGCCAGGCTGTTGATTCTAGCCAGATAGCCAGGTAAGTAAAAGTAAAAATATTTTTACAGGGGGATTGGGGAAAGAGGAAAGATGAAAATATTGATGTGTTTTTCATGTTTCTGTGCCTTCAAGTGGCTTCATGACTCATATGGGATCGGTATTGAATGGAATGGAGTTGGAGAGAGAAATTGGGACTTTTTTGGGGATGGGGGTTCAGAACTTCAGCCATGCAAAATATTAGTTAGTAACTGGGTGGGTTTAAGCCCAAATCTGATGCACTGCTCTCGGGTATAGACAGATGAATCTTATACATTTGAATTGTTCCTGATTTGCTATCACTTTTCAGTCACAACAAGTAAATGTTACCTTTTAGAGGCATTCCAGACATTCCAGAGCTTGCTGCCTATGGGCTAGTTAGCACCTGGCCTCTGGTTGTTGGCTCCTCCTTGCTGAAATCTCAATTGGCGCCCCTGCCATAAAGTTTCTACAGGACATCCTATGTGTGAGTAACATGTTTTCCATGAGGGATGGGTGATGGGCAGAGTGGTTTCCAGGTGCAAAATGAGGGCTGTCCCTTGCATTCATGGATAGTTGATCGGTATGGTATGCATAGACAATTGGAGCCCCACCGTAGTCAGACTTATGCCCCCCCAGTGAAGCTTACCTCCACATCCCCATGCTCAGGCACATTATGACATAGGGCAGGGGATAGTGCAGGGGATAGTGCAGGGCAATGCCCCATTGAAATGAATGGGGATATTTTCATTACTATTTTATACATTATTGATGGAGAGTTGGAGATTAATGAAGGTCACCACTCAATAAACAAGGGCCTTATTAGTAGTACAGTGGCCTTCATTATTCTTCAACTTGCCATCATTACATACAAAATAGTAATAAAAAATAACTCAATTCATTGCAGTGGGGTACACCCCAGCACTCTGATCCATGGACATCATCTTTTAGAAACTCTTCCTCTGGCTCCCTAGTACTCGAGTAAGAGATTTTTGACTTATATCTGTATTCGGTAGGTTGTCTGTAGCAGCATGGCCACATCCACTACAGTGTGTGTGCATGGGGGGACTGGCCATGTGGGTGAGTGCTGAGTTATTGCTAATTTTGTGTTTGCCCCTTAAAGACTGTTTGCTTGAATGCATTTAAATATATGGGGGGGAGGGTAGTAGGAGTACAGGCCAGACAGAAGTAGTTAAGTAGTTTTGTGGTTAAGTGTGTGCATTGGGGGGGTGGAAGGAACCACATGTGTTTCTATTGGTATGTGTGCTACAGTTCAGCTGTGCAGCTGAGATGGGGGAACAAGAAAACTAAAAAGTATAACAGTGGCTAAAAGCATGCCACAAGCATGCAGTTGTATGCAGATTTGTACTGAAGTACAAGTGAGCTATATGTGTGCAGGTAGTATAGCTTACTGGTTAAAGGCACTGAACTGCAAACCAAGAGTCCTGAAGACCTGGGTTTGAAGCTCATCAACCCTCACTTGTATACGGTGTGATCCTGAGCAAGCAATTAACTTTTATGTGTTCAGTTATCAGTGACTACTTGCTTTTTGCATGCATGCCACATGCAATTAGTCTGTTCCAATTTAGCACAAAAAGCATGCTTTCCACACTTGCTTGCTGCATGCATGCCATGTGCATGTCATCAGTTCCAATTTAACATTTAAATCATGCTTACAGCATGCATATCACATGGCTAGTTTTATGTGCACAGCATGAAAACATTTCATGTAACTATTGCTGTAAAGGGGAGGTCTTCAGATGCAGCAGAACATGTTCTACATACATGTGGATTTTATAGCTGTGATCCCCCACCTGAATGCCTTTAATTTTGTCATCAGCCAGGAGCCTTCTGGCCAGTGTCTCCAGGTATTAATGGAAAAGGAAAGGGGAGACAGGGCATGCCTTCGAGTTCAGTTTGCAGTGAGAAAGGTGGGCAGCGCACTCCATTGTAGTGGGTTTTAGCTGTGGGGTGAGAATATAGGAGCTTAACTCATTCTGTAAAGATTATGGAAAAGCCAAACTGTTTTAAAGTAAGGTATAGAAAGAGCCAGGAGACCCTGTCAAAAGCTTTCTCTGCATCTGGAGACATCAGCATTGCTGGACATTTTAGGTCCCCAGATCTGGAGATGATGTGTCCTAGCTTGCAAAGATGATCAGTGGAGAGTCTGCATTATGTAAAGCCCAGCTGTTCTTGTCCTATAAGGCAGCTCCAGACCAAGTTCACCCTTGAGACCTTTATTTTAGCTAGTATTTTAATATCTATATTTAGTAGGTAGATCAGCCTGTAGCTAACTAGGAACTTGGGATCTATGTCAGGTTTGGGTATGAGGGTAATGATTGCTTCTTGAAGTTGTAGGTCCAGATCATTTCCTTCCTTGGCAGGAATATACAAAGTGACTAAGGGAACCACCACTATCCTGGCCCAGAGAGGGCTTTGTAGAAGTTTGGAGAAAAAACATCCTGTTCTAGAGCCTTGTCTAGAGTGAGGCTTGAGATGACCCATTGTATCTTAATGGTGGTGACTGGGGCCCCCAGCCTGACTAGATGGTCAGGGGCTAGTTTTGGGAGGCTGGCCTTGGTAAGGAATTCTTGCTTGTTTGCTTTACTGCTCCAGGGTTCCCTGTCATATAGATTTTTATAAAACTTCACAAAAGCAGTTGCTATTTTGCTAGGATTGGTTAATTAGAAGCCTGAGTGTGGGTTACATATTGCCTTCATTGTTCTATCCATCTCCTGTTTTTTGAGCTGACAAGCAAGTCATTTCCTGGCCTTTCCCCCTCATCTATGTATTTAGTCTTGGCTCTAAATATTGCATATTCTGCCCACCCCTGTGTCTTTCCTCATATTTTGCCCTAACTGTATTTAGCTTAATCCAGTCCTCTACTTTTTTGAGGCAGAAATTCTGTAGAACAGGTTATATTTGATGTAAAATAATTAAAGCTATATTTGTTTAAGAGATAATTGTACTAAAATAAAATGATGCTAATTGGCCAAATTGCACATTTTCAATGGGCATAAATTAGGAACTGATTGCAGAGTGTAAAATTAAATTTGCACAATTGTGGCCAATTAGCGCCATGCACTAAATATAACTTGCACGAGAATAAACAATTGTATGGTATTTCTCTCTCTAGCCATAACTTCTGCTAATACCAGGGAACATTCTTGCTCCTTGACCCACTTTCTGGTCCCAACTCATCTAAGTTCTTCCATAGGGGTACACTTAAAGACTTCCCATGAATGGGCTTGGTTGCTCACTGTGTTGGTATTAGTGTTAAAAACATGTACTTAATATATAAACTAGACATCAGCCATATAATGTTATCATTTCTATCTCAGTTTTGTTTGATCGGTGTGTTTACTGTTGATATAACACTCAACATTATTTCAGTCAGTTATTGATAGGGGCATTTCAGTGCCCCAAGATTCCAAAAAGGACCTGCATGCCAATAACTAATTATTGACTGCAGGCATGCATTCAGAATTTGAATCCTGCTTACAATACTTGATAAAGCTTCCTGAAAAAAATAAGGAGAATTAAACATTTTTACATCACCTTGCCAAGACTGCCATCCAAAAAATGCTTCCGATAAATGAATTTGGTGGAAAGGGAATGATATGATTAATCTAACTTCAGTCCAGATTATTTGGACTGCTTCATAACTCATGGGAACTGGTAGGCAGGTAGGTAAATTTTATTAGGTTCTTTCCAAAGGTTTTGACCAGAAAAGATTAAAATCAATAAGACATACACATGCAAATTAATAAAAATCAGCTAAAATTGTTAACAGCTCAATTCATATACTTAAGCATAATTAATTGTCATATTCCCAGCAGCAGCATCAGCAGCAAAAAAGGGCACTGAGTTGTGGTAGGTTCCTCATGCATGGATCTAAAATTGGATAATGACTATTGTACCCAATATGGTATTAACACCTTAAACCATTTATTTGCTGACATATAAAAGGCAGCTGCAGTACTGGCCTGAGAGAAGATATTTTTAAGCGTATGCCACCTCCCCGGCACCTAGGGATATGAGGTGGTAAAGTTCCTTGGGGGGGGCACTCACAGCAGCAGAAACAAGAATAATTGCACCTTACCAGGATGGCTAACATTGGAGGGTTTACAGCAAAAGGGTGCCATCTTCAGGTGCTGGGCTGCAAGGTAGTTCATGTTAGCAGACATAATCAGTCCCAATGAGAATAACAAGTTCACACAAGCTCAAACATTAACAGGGGGATCCTATTTAATTAACAACCTCAAGTCGCCACTTAACAATTTGACTGTACACAGGGACTGTGAAGGTCCTTTCATTGGATTTAGTGCATACATTTTGTGGCCAGAAAGACCATAATAATCTCTGGGAAGGTTATTTCTGGGACAAAAAGACCACAAGTGAAATTAGTCAGCAGCTCAAATGGGGTCAAAAGACCCTAGTCACTCAGGCAGCAGGACTTTACTATCCCTCTCTCTCATAACTCATAATTCACTATCACCAAAGGCTGCCACAACTGATTGACATTTCAAATGTTGGCACCACTCCTTCCTATTTTCCCATTTGGCTCTATGGATTTTTCTCTTTCTCTCTCTCTCACCAAGGGGCATGGTTATTTTTTGCTTCCACAATAGATCTCTGTACACACTGGCACCAGTGAGTGACTCTACCCCTCTCACAGGCAGATGTCCCCACAGGCCAGCACCCTCAAGGAGGGCATAACAGATGCCAGGCCATTACTTTTAGCCTTGGCATCCACAAAACCCACTTGCTTCTCTCTAACCCCTCTCCTGAAGCTGCCACAAGCAAGTTGACATATTTGCTCCAGGGCCAAGACTCTTACTTTCTTTCCCCTCAGGCTTGGACTTCCCATTTGGTTTCTTTCTCGCTGTTTTCCATACATTTTATCCCATACTGAAGCCATGCTGAACCCCAGCTCTGCCTCTCACAGCACTGGACCCACTGGAGGTGGCTTTTCAAGGGTAACCACTGGCCAAAATGATGTCCACTGCCATATCCACTGCCAGATTGGTTTTCAGATGCTCCACAGACTAACTGATGGTCCTGAGAGCAGGCAATTGGCCTTGCTCCCCTCACCACCCCCCCGCATGTCTTCCTGTGGCTCACATTCACCTCTCACTGCATGCCAACCCCTTAAGGCACCAAAAGACCCTATTTATAACAGTGAGCACTAGAGATCACCCCTGACATGCAGAGCTCCTTCCAGTACACAACTGTAATTGGTGGTCCAAACTGAACACTTTTCCTAATTTAACATGAACACCTGATGGGTGGGGGTTACAGCTCTCCCCCAACTTAAAACACTCATTGAACTCGGTGAGTATTTATACCAGCTACCATGCTGATGGGCAAAAGAGTGATATGTGCAGTCCCACACCACTTCCACAGTTCAGTACCACCGGCACACACTACCAAGATGGTGTATTTACCCATCCCATTGAATGTTTGGGGCCTAAACATGGGTGCTCCTATCCTTTATGTTGGTGATCTGCCACCCATAATGCTCACAGATGGATTGCCTGGCAATGGGGGGTGGCGTCCCAGCTCTAGATGCCCATTAACCCCCCAAAAATGCTATTCTAATCCTTTCTACCTGCCTAAAATCTGCCAACCCATTCCAAAACTTTGTTCTAGAGCAATAATACACAGATATCAATTCATACCAATATAACATTTTGAAAAACAGCATGCAAACAGAACAGCAAAACATTGAACAATGATTTGTGCAGTCTTAAATATTATTAGCAGTATTACAGTATCCTGCTCTCCCTTACGGCACCGAGGTCCAGAGTTCACTTGCCAAAACAAGTTTTCTTTTCCAGTTTCCAAAAATTTTCAAAAGGTCTCTACAATCACTTGAAATAAAATAAAATCTCTTCAAAACAGTACCAGTGGAGGGCACTCACCCCTTACTTGAAGGACCACAAAAACAAAGTTTTTCTTCAAGTGAACTACTTTTATTACTTCATAGCCAGTAAGATAGAAAGCAGCAGACAGGTGAGAGAGATGTGCGATGCCAGAGATATTGCCACTTCTTATGTTTCTCCCCAGCCAGTCACAGGCTTCGTCAGAGTCAGCATTGCAGTAAGAAAGAAAACTATGTCCCACACTGGAGATCAAACCCAGGCCCGCTACACACTACTGCTTAGAGGTCTGCAGCTCTACCACTGTAAGAAAGCTTATGAAAAAGAAAAGCATGCTGTGGCAAAGGGCATACAATACTGAGCGCAGACCTCCCTCAACAGTTGCAGTGAATTTAGTAATATGCCCATCTAGCAATTAATTAATTAATGTCTCCTGAGTTGCATTCAAACCTGAAAGTCTCAGCTGGAACATTTCAAGTTATCAGCAATATAGAACTCTAAACTTTGCTGAAACTCTATCACTAACATCAGCAATGAAATCTAACAATTTCTCTCATGCTATAGAAATTGTAGTGAGGACAACAAAAAAGTCCTACACAACTTTTCAAGTTATCAACAATTTAGAATTACAAACTTTGCAGAAGGTATATCACTTAGATCAGCAAGATCATGTAACACTTTCATGCTACAGAAATTATATTGAGAACAAAAAAAAAATTCCCTACACAACTTCTCAAATTATCAGCAATACAGATCTTCAGACTTTGCTGAAACTCAATCACTAACATTAATCTTACGATCTATCTTAAGACAATCTTACTGACCCAAAGAAATTCTGGACTTGCATAAACTCCTTGTTCAACCCCCTGAATGGCTACCTCCTATCCTTCCTTCGAAGTGAACTGTCTCAAGCACAGTGATCCAAAATATGTTGCTGATTTGTTCAATGACTACTTCTGCAACCTCAAGAAATACAGACTCCACTCACGTGGCACAGTATGTTCTCCAGATTCCAGCATGCCTAATTCATGGCATAAAATCCCCTATTTTATTTTAAGAAAGTCACTGTCAAGGAAGTCCTCAAACTGCTGCTTCATCTAAAAGCTGACAAATCAGCTGGCTGTGATGGCCTAATTCCCAAATTCCTTACAATTGAAACCACACAACTTGCTCTCCTCATTTCAAACATTTTTAATCTTTCATTTGAGTCCAAAAAATTCCTAACATCTGGAAATCAGCGTCTGTAGTATCATTGCTCAGAAAGGGCAATCAAACTATCCTGGAGATCTGCAAGCTTATTTCTGTTCTATTGGTTTTGGCAAAGGTGCAGGACAGGATAATACATAATCAACTCATTCCTACTTAGAGCTGCACAGGCTATTCTGAGATGAGCAACACAGATTCAGGAAGGGTTATGGAACATGCACAGCATTGGTTAACTTCACAGGCACAGTACATCATGCTGTGGACAATGGCCCACTGACTGGTGCTGTGTTCATGGACTTGACTAAGGCCTTTGATTTGGTGGACCATGATTTGCTCATATAGAGGCTGACTGGCCTAGGTCTCGGGGCCCAACTACTCTGTGGTTCTCCAACTATCTGCAAGACAGGTGACAGTTCATATATTTAGTAAAGTCTCATCCAAGGTGAACACTTAACAGCTGTGGGGTACCCCAGATATCCATTTCAGGCCCTCTCTAATATACTGTTTTCATCAATAATCTACACAAGATCTGTAATATTGCCAAGACCCTTCTGTATGCAGATGATGCAATCATCTTTGTACAAGGGAAAGACACCATCATTATTAACAAAGTCTGTGGACACAACTTCCATTCCATTCAACAGTAGTTCACAAATGAGAAAGTGGACCTAAATGTCCATAAAACAAAAGTGATTTTTCTTAGCTCATCCCCAAAAGTTAGAAGAAGAATAATAATCAGCATTTGCAGAGCATATTTCATACACATTGTATTCCAAAGTGCTTTACAAGCAATGCTAGACTGGAAGTGAAATGACTGAACATGTAGTGGCAGCCATTTTGCATGTAAATACCCACACACAGCATTGGACAATTGCATAAACCAGTTTTATGGGAAAGGGAATGTTGGCCAGGACTTGGGGAAAGTCTCCTATGCTTGATAAAAGTGTCATACATTCTTTTACTTCTACCTTGACAGCACCAGAGATGGGTATAAGGGACCTTGGTTTAACATCTCATCTGAAGGACAGTACACCCCAACAATGCAGCACACCCCTACTACTGCAGTCAAGTACCAGCATTTAGGTATGAGCTCAATCACAGCATGTGAGTAGAATCCATGACCTTCTATCCCAGAGGTGGATGTGCTACCAACTGGGTCATGCTGACACTATCTCAACTTAAGCTGGAGTGAAACTAGAACTAGTTAATGAATTCCAATACCTTCATATCTCCATTAATCCCACCTAATATTTGACACTCATATGACCAACACTGTAAAAAATGTTCATCAGAAACTGGGTCTACAATATCATATTGCAAAGCACCTGGTACCCAATACTAAAGTCATAATTGTACAAAGCTGCATAGTCCCCCTGACTGAGTGTGGCTCCATCAATATGGATACTGCACCTTCATGATCTGGGCAAGATTGCCAAACTTGCATCCTCACAGGGCTCACTGTTCCATCACTGCACCAACTTCAAAAGACTTGACTGGTTGCAACCCAAAACTGTAGCCCAGTTAAACCTAGTGAATTTCATACAAACTTCTACATGGAAGTGCTCTCCAATGCCAAGCTATTTGCATATGTGGACAGCCTCTCGTTTTTCTCCTCTATAAATTTGCCATTGAAAGTTCCATTCATGCACATGGGCATAGCTGCAACTCTTTCAGATACAGAACAGGGACATTCTGGAACAACATCCCTTTCACTGTCAGAACTGTCCCTTCGCCTAAAATGTTTGCTGCAAGCTGAAAGTACCTCTTCAAGAGTATAATGTGCACATTTGCTTTGCATGACTTACAAGATACTGTTGACTTAATCTGCCACTTGAATGCCTTACTTTTGCTCCATGTCACTTCATTTTGTATTATGATACTTATGTGCTTCTACCTGTTCCCTCTGTCTTGTTGAGTACCCTTCTGTATTGGTTTATGCCTAAAAAAGGTATTTCTGCACCAGTGCACTTACCCAGTCATTAAAATAAATAACTACATACATAATATCAAAAAATGTAACAATTTCCCTCATACTTCAGAATTTGTACTAAGAATGAAAAAGTCTTATACAAGTTTTCAAGTTATCAGAAATTGTGGTGGAATTTTAGTTTTATTATAATGCCTATAACTTTATATCCTAAAGCTTATTGTACCTTAGAGTTTATAACTGTTATATATGCGATTATAGCCATATAGCCATGTTACTTCTCATATGCTTTAAAACTATCTGCTTTGTTATAGCCATATAGCCATGTTGCTTTTCATATGCTTTAAAACTATCTGCTTTGTAAAACAGCCATAATGAATGTACAGTTTTGTGCTGACTAGAACAAAGGACAAAGGTTGTTTGACAGAGATAAGCAAACCTTGAAAATCAAATGAAGCTAAATACAGCTGGTTGTAACTAAGATAAAGGGGAGACATATAATACAGCTGGTTGTAACTAAGATAAAGGGGAGACATATAGCAAGTGGAAAAACAACTCCTTATACGGAAAGTGCTGAATCTGAGGTTTTTGCTAGAGATAAGGAAAAGCTGTTGTGAGCATGTTTAAAATGAGATCACTGTTAAACTGCAAAGGTATATAAGCTTCTGTGAACAATGATCGTGGAGCTCTCTCCTTTAGCTGAGGCTCCCACATATATGTGCTGACAATAAACTGAGTGTTATTGGAATAACCATTTGGATGTGGTTATTGAGTACATAGAAAAACTAAGGTAAAGTATAGACAGTAAAGAGAACTTGCGACCACAGTTTTGGCGTAGTCGGCAGGATGGCTTCACCTCTCCGTGTTGCGCCGTGATTGGACTACCTAGTCCCGGCCACAGGGGAAGGGTTCGCCTGTGTTTTAGTCCCATCACTTGTGTGATGCCTAGGGATTGGTGACAGCCATCATTTACTGTCTAGGGTGCTAGGGTGGCACCATAAGTGCTGGGTGGGCACTAGGCATCAGGGACACCATAAATTAAGTAATTAGGCGCCATTAGGGACAATGGGAAATACTGGGGCCAAGCAAGAGATTGGGATGGGAAGTGGACCAGCTAAATGTATGCTGGATAAGTTTGGTGAGGACTCGGTCTGTCAGATAAAAGAATGGAACAAATGGACGAAAGGGGTTTTCCCTTCGTCGGGGACACTTAGTGTAGATGTTCTGAAAGAAGCATGGTTCAGGTTAGAGGTAAGGGAGCGCAAACATAAGAAGTCAGCAGGGATAAAATGGCATGTGTTTAGAATGTGGGAAAGAGAAGTGGAGCGTAGGTTAGAGAGCCAACAGAGGGGTATAATGTTAAAGGAAGAGGAGGAAAGGGTAGGGAGACAAAGGAAGGTGTTTAGGCACCATGACACACCACCGCCATATCGGCCCCCACCGACGGCGCCTCCGCCGCCGCGGGTGCCGACGCCTCCACAGCCCGATCAGTTGCTGCCACCCCCGCCCGAACAGTTGCCTGATCAATCGGCAGTGTCTGGGTCGGGTCGCAACATCGGATTTATCCGACCCCCCATCCTCTCCGACCCATTAAGTCAGTTTGTCCGGTTTGGACGGAGGGCAGGAGGATGACCCTGCTGGGTCGGAAGGAGCGAAGAGGGGGTGCGTAGGGGTAAAACGCGATCGGCATCCGCCCGGTTGTACCCGCCTGAGGTAGTAAGACCAAAACAAAGATCCGAGGTTCACCAGCAGTTGCCTTTGATATGATATCCCAACCCCCAGCCCGGTGCAGGCGTGGTGACAGCCAACGGCGAGGTACCTGTGCCAGCATACATAGAAGTAGAACGTCCCTGGAACACGGAGGAACTAAGGGAAGCCCTGAGGGATGTGCCCAAGCCCCAGGAGAATCTGGAAGATTACATAAAAGAGCTAAGCAATCTCATTAAAATATATGAACTATCCCCCAAGGAGGTAGAGGAGTGCTTACGGCGGACGCTAAAAGGGCGATGGGGGGAAGTGAAGGAAGCTTGGGACCCAGCAGTCGGGAGGGACCGATTGACAGCCGTGAAACCGACGCAGTCAGCGCCAGTTACGTGAGAAGCTTGCAGCAGTGGTGGACTGGGAGCGAATCCGGGACACCCGCCAGTTGGAGAGGGAATCAGTACGTGACTACACGGAAAGATTGGAAAAGGTTTTTCTCCAATATTCTGGCATCGGTCCCGACAACCCAGCATACGACAGCCAGCTGGTGATGGCATTTTGTGCAGGGCTATTGGAGACTGTCCGGTCAGGGGTGACCACAGTTTGTGTCGGATGGGAGACACAACCGCTAAAAGAACTATTCCGCTAAGCAGAACATGTCGAAAGGCAAACAAAGGGTGTGGAAAAGGCAAAGAAGGAAAAGCTAGAGCAGGCACAGTTGATGTACTTCTTGAGGGATGGGGGTCCAGGACGAACAGGCGGGGGTGGTCGAGGACAAGATAGAGGAAGGGGGGGCAGCACGAGGTGGCTATGCCCAGAACGCTGGTCCGGGCTATCCACCCCAGCAGATGCAGACGGGACCAGGTGGCAGACAGAAAGGAAGAGGGGGTGGACAAGAAAACAGAGACGTTGTTTGTTTTGCATGCTGAGAAAGGGGACACATTGCTCAAAATTGCCCTCGGGTGCAACAGCAGTGGCCACCTCGGGACCAAAACCAGGGAAACGGATACCCATTGCCACCCCACCCCGCCAGAGCAGCAGTGGTCTGAGCAAGCGGGACAGTGCCAGTGGGGACAGGGGACACAAGGTGGTCCTGATCCCCGGAACCCCCAGTTCTGGTCTAACAAGGCAGGATTCGCAAATGACAGCTGATGGTTACAGGAACACTCGTTGATGTTGTGTGCTTCGACAACTCCAGCAGGAAGCCCACTCATAAAATTGACTGTAATAGGGACATTAACATTCTTAATTGACACTGGAGCTTCTGTTTCTGTGATACAACATCGCTACCTGGCACCCCCTTTGTCTGACAAGATTGTGACAACAATAGGAGCCTCGGGCATACCTCAAAAGGAACAGATGACCATCCCCCTGCCAGTGGAATGTGGAAATACTGTATTGTATCACTCTTTCTTAAGTAGCCTAACCTGCCCAGTGAATCTGATGGGACTGGATCTCCTAGCAAAGGTAAGTGCTCAAATTAAATGTACTTCTGAGGGAATAACAATTGAAGCGCCAATGGTGGGAATATACGTGAGTGAAGAGGGGGAGGAGGATTGGCTGTATAGCTGGGATATCACTAGTCCAGAAGATCAATGCTGGCTGGAGGGGTGGGCAGACAAGGTGACACATGGTAACATGCAGTTTAGGGTTGATTTACACTGCACAGCACATTATGCCGTATGGGCACGGGATTACGAATACAAATGTGGGGAATGGGGAAAACAGCAAATTGAACAATGGTTGTGGGTGCATAACTTGTATGTGGGCAAGGATCGGGTGGGAGCTTCTGTAATGCTAACGAAAGAGCAGCAAGGAATTTTTAAAGTCTCTGGCTCATACCCTCACATTTCCCTGGCCAGAAAACCACCACTAAAGTGGAAGGATTTGGGACCCTGGATGGCGGAGATGGTGCAGTTACAAGACTGGGTGGATATTGAAGGGGGGCAAAGGTCTGAAAAGGGACAGTGTAAACGTTTCAGTTTAAGGCGTTGGGTACAAGTATGTGTTAGTGAAAGGTGAGTGAATGTAAAGAGATGGTGGGAGAAAGAAAAAAGAGTGCAACAAGAGCCCGAATGGATAAGGGAAATTCCAGAAACGTTGTGGGCAACATCTAAATATGATGTGGGGCTAATGAAGGGGGCCCAGCCGTTAGTGGTAACACCTAAGAGTTCTTACAGACCGAGCTGACACCAGTACCCACTGGGGAGGGAGGCAGAAGAAGGCATTGCACCGGTGCACGCTGCATTGGTACAGCAGGGAGTTATTGTTCCCTGTCCAAATGCAGTGGTGAACACGCCTATACTACCAGTGAAAAAGGGAAATGGGGATTATCGTTTTGTACAAGATTTGAGGGCAGTAAATGAGGCAGTGCATGTGAGAACACCAGTGGTACCAAATCCAGCTACTATTTTGTCAGAAATTCCTCATACCGCCACGCATTTTTCAGTAATAGACCTTGCAAATGCTTTTTTCAGTATACCGGTAGACCCTGGTAGCCAAGAGTGGTTTGCTTTTACATACAGGGCCAAAATGGACCTGGACCCGCATGCCCCAGGGCTATGCCGAGTCTCCAGCGGTTTTCTCGGCGCAAATGCGGGAAAACCTGCAGGGGTTTGTTGCCCCACGAGGCAGTATCCTAATCCAGTATGTAGATGACTTGCTGCTCGAAGCCCTCCCAGGTAGCAAGTGAAGAGGATACAAAAGCCCTGCTGTTATTCTTAGCCCAGAACGGCCACAAGGTAGCCAAAAGCAAGCTCCAATTATGTGCTGCACAAGTGCAGTACTTGGGGCATGTCCTATCAGCAAATGGCAGGCAGTTGTACCCCAAGCGCATTCATGCCATCACGACTTGGCCCCGCCCGCTAACAAAGCGGCAAATGATGTCCTTTTTGGGCATGGCAGGCTACTGCTGTTGATAATGGACTATGCCTCTATAGTCCAGCCACTGCATGATGTGATTTATGGGACCCGCATGAAGATGACAGAGGAGGTCAGATGAACTCCAGGGCTGGAAACAGCCTTCGCCAAATTAAAAGAAGCCCTGGTCACCAGTCCCTGCCTGGGTCTCCCAAATTATGAAAAGGGTTTTAACCTGTTTGTAATGGGTCAGGGAGGGTACATGTCTGCCGTTTTGACACAGGAGCATGGTGGAAGCCAGAGACCAATTGCCTACTACTCAAAAAAGTTAGATTCAGTAGTGTCTGGCATGGTGTCCTGCTTACAGTCAGTAGCAGTGGCAACAGAGGCAGTGCTTGCGTGTGTAGACTTAGTGGGATTTTGCCCTCTTACTGTTCACATTCCCCATGCGGTGCAGGCAATACTGCTGCAGGCTCGAACGGCTCATCTAACTCCAGCCCGGGAGCTGCAATATCAAAATGTGCTGTTAACGATGTCCAATGTGTCTCTAAAACGCTGTACCACCATGAACCCAGCCACCCTGCTGCCATCCCCAGACGATGGGGAACAGCATGACTGTGGGCAAATAATTGACTTTGACAGCAAGCCTAGACCTGACATAATGGACGTAGCCCTGACTAATGCGGATGTTGAATTCTTTGTGGATGGTTCTGCTTTTAGGGATCAGAGGGGGGTGGCACGAGCAGGGTACGCTGTGTGTACAGTGTCTGGGGAGGTGGAGAGTGGTCCACTGCCATCAAACTTTTCCGCCCAGGCAGCGGAATTGATTGCCCTAACGAGGGCATGCATGCTTGCACAAGGAAAAACAGCTAACATCTATACAGACAGTCGATACGCATTTGGGGTGGCTCATGATTTTGGGACGTTATGGAAGCATAGAGGGTTTCTTGCAGCTACGGGCAAGCCCATTGCGCATGCGAAGTTGGTTAAGAATTTGCTGTCAGCTATTCAATTACCCAAAAGCTTGGCAATTGTTAAGTGTACTGCACATACATCTAACCAAGATTTTGCTTCTACAGGTAATACTACAGCGGATGCTGCAGCAAAAGCAGCAGCTCAGTCAACAAGTGTTCCATTGTTTCAGTTGAATGTTACTAATGAAGAGTCTTGTAATTTGTTTCTTCCACAGGATTTAATGGCGCTACAACAAAATGCAACAGTAACAGAAAAGCGCCATTGGCAGTCGCATTGTGTATATAATTCTGATTTAAAGGTGTGGTTTTCAGGGGATGGGAAGCCATGTTTACCGAGTTTGGTGTTTCCGTATTTGGCAAAGTTGGCTCATGGAGCCGACCATGTGTCAAAAACGGGCATGGTAGATTTTGTAAATAAATACTGGTATGTAGTAGGATTTTCTGCCTATGCTGATGCTTTTTGTAGTAAATGTGTAATTTGCATGCAATTTAATGCGGGCAGGGAACAGCAACTAACCCCCTCTGCCCACCCGCTTCCTGCTGGTCCATTTGAGCATGTTATGATGGACTTTATAGAGCTAATGCCATGTCAGAATTATAAGTATTGCCTAGTAATCATTGACATGTTTTCAAAGTGGGTGGAGGCATTTCCCACTCGCAAGGCTACTGCATGCACGTTAGCTAAGGTGCTAATTCATGAAATCATACCCCGCTGGGGATTACCCAGCCACTTGTCTAGTGACAATGGGTCACATTTTGCCAATGAGGTAATTAAGTCTTTGTGCGAGGCTCTGCAGATAGACCTTCGCATGCACTGTGCATACCACCCCCAATCGGGTGGGGCAGTAGAGTGAGCAAATCAGACTCTAAAGCTTAAGCTAACTAAAATCATGGCTGAAACAAACTTGACCTGGGTTGCTGCCTTGCCCACCGGCTCATGGCTATGGAGAAGGCGAGCAGGGCACCTGGGTCTCTCCCCACATGAAATCCTCCTGGGAAGGCCTTTGCGGATGCCAAATGCCCCTTACCCACAGAGTTGTATTACTTTGCATGGAGTAGACAATGAAATGGTTACCTATTGTTTATCCCTTAACGCTGTCTTAAGATCTCTCTATCCTAGGGTAAAGGCTGCACTCCCAGTGCCAACAGAAGTTTCGTTACACCGTATACAGCCAGGAGACTTCGTGCTTGTTAAGGATTTCCGCCGGAAAAAGTGGTGTTCCCCGAGGTGGCGAGGACCGCATCTAAGTCTTGTTGACTCACAGCCACTGCGTGAAGGTTGCCGAACGACACTTGGATCCACACATCGCATTGCCGCCTGGGTGACTGCTTCGTTACTGCCTCCACAACACTGAATGAACAATGATTTGTGCTACTATATCACATAGACTATGGACTGTTATTTTTCTATTGTCAGTATGCCATCCAGTGAAACCGCTACACACCACTAACACTTGGTGGAGCCTTATGAATCTGTGTGCATCCAACTTAAATCTCTCTGACTGTTATATTTGTGCCCAACCCCCACTGTCCACCACAGTGGGGCTTCATTTGAGCCCTGAGCCTTTGCCCCTAAAAGACACCACATTACTCTATGGGGTGCTAGCAGATGTTTCCTGGTACCCGGACCAAGCCTACAAAAAGATTGTACTTTGGGCGGACCGCGTCCTCCAAAGCGTTACTGCATTTGCTGGTAAAGACTTTATTACATGGTATGCACCAGCAAACCCTAATGTAACCGGAGAGCCACTGCAACTACGGGCCTGGCCCACACGGGGGCAACAGGTGGCTTGCATCTGCAGCACCAACACGACTGCAAAAAGCCCGATGCTGGGCTCCTCTAACTGTACTAAGAAGTGGGAGATAGTAACAAACCTCTCCACTAACTCATTACACAATCAATCGACCACTCACATAGGTATCTATAGGGGCACTGCCCCCTTTGGAACCCTGACTGGCCTGTACTGGGTATGTGGGAGCAGAGCCAACACGTTCTTACCACAACAATGGACTGGGTGTTGTTATCTGGCCACACTACACCCAGTTGCCAGGGTGTATAAATTCCATAGTGACAACCCCCTGCACAACCAAGTCAGATATAAGAGATCTTTCTCAGACATTCCAGAAGGTTCAAAGTGAATACCAGCAGGTGAAAAATTTGGGGCTGGTATTTTTCCTTGGTGGGGAACAGTGCAAGCAATGCATTATATAGATCAATTGAGTTATGAGTTAGAGACACTGGTCAATCATACACTGCAATCCACCACTTTGTTAACTGCTGAAATAAAAGCGCTTAGACTTGTAGCTTTGCAAAATAGGGCAGCATTGGATTATGTATTGGCCTCACAAGAGGGGTTGTGTGCTATTGTGGGCGATGACTGCTGTACGTATATACCCGATAATTCAGAAGAATTGGAACATGTAATAGAAGGGGTGCTAAATTGCAACAGCGCATTGTAAATGAACATGCCCCGAAATCAGTGGGTTGGGACCCCTGGTCATGGTTCTCGAGCATATTTGGAACTGGGGGCTACCATCCTGCATTGGATGGCAGTCATAGTGGTGGTTATACTGGCATTTTGGCTCCTGATCACGTTGTTTAAATTGTCTTTACGGCGCCTGTGCAGCTCATTGTACCACATGCCATTGCCCAGCAGCACCTTGTTGCGCACCAAAGAGCTGCACCCCAGCGAATTAGTTGGGGTGCTTCCCTTCTATAATGAACGAGACGTAACCAGAATATAAAATCTAGCTAAGTTGATACAAAGTATCAAGAGGGGGGAGTGTGGTGGAATTTTAGTTTTATTATAATGCCTATAACTTTATATCCTAAAGCTTATTGTACCTTAGAGTTTATAACTGTTATATATGCGATTATAGCCATATAGCCATGTTGCCTTTCATATGCTTTAAAACTATCTGCTTTGTAAAACAGCCATAATGAATGTACAGTTTTGTGCTGACTAGAACAAAGGACAAAGGTTGTTTGACAGAGATAAGCAAACCTTGAAAATCAAATGAAGCTAAATACAGCTGGTTGTAACTAAGATAAAGGGGAGACATATAATATAGCTGGTTGTAACTAAGATAAAGGGGAGACATATAGCAAGTGGAAAAACAACTCCTTATACGGAAAGTGCTGAATCTGAGGTTTTTGCTAGAGATAAGGAAAGCTGTTGTGAGCATGTTTAAAATGAGATCACTGTTAAACTGCAAAGGTATATAAGCTTCTGTGAACAATGATCGTGGAGCTCTCTCCTTTAGCTGAGGCTCCCACATATATGTGCTGACAATAAACTGAGTGTTATTGGAATAACCATTTGGATGTGGTTATTGAGTACATAGAAAAACTAAGGTAAAGTATAGACAGTAAAGAGAACTTGGGACCACACAATACAGAACTTCAAACCTTGCTGAAACTTTATATGTCCACTGGTAAAAACCTGCTGGATCATCTTAGGGTAACTTATAACTCAATTTTCAGGATTATGTAGGAAGTTCCATATCACACTCATTATTGTCTTCTTTTTCAGCTGTATAATTTTTTATTACTTGATTACTGGATTCAGTTTAAACAATGTATGTTCTTGTTTAAAATTATTTTAGGTCATCTTCCTGCTTTGGTGTTTGGTTTATTCCCAAGGACTACTAATGGGCGTGGTACCCAATCCCAGGATAAATACACATTTAAGTTGTTATTTTTCCATAGGGCTATTGGCCAGAGATCATTATTGTATAGGGCACCCAAATCTTGTAATTCCATTCCCTCTGACTTTTTATTTATTTAAAATACATCTGTAATTTCAAGCACAAGCTTATTATGCACTTTAGAAATTTACAGAAATGTGTTTGTAAATAGTCATTGTCTTAATTTTTGTATTGTATTACATGTATTTGATTGTTATTGTATAATGTTACTTGTTGTTTAGTATGTATTTTATTTGTTTCTTGTAACCCAGCTTGTTGCCTGTGAAAATGGGCAGTTTGATCATCAGGATATCAAGGATAAAAAATAAAAATTGAAAAACAGAAACAAAACTCTATCACTAACATCAGCAAGGGCATCTAACATGTTTTCTCAAACTACAGAAATTGTAGTGAGAATGAAAACATTTCCTGCACTGGAATCAAATTCTGGCCTTGTTTTCACTACTGCCTGATAGCGTTAGGCTCTGTGATAGAAAATGAATACAGTGGCAATGGACATTCAGCACTGAGTGCAGACCCCCACAACACACACACACACACACACACACACACACACACACACACACACAGCTGCAGTTTATTTAGTAATGAACAAGTCAGTCAGTTTAAAGTAGAGTTCCCAAGCTACGTCAACCCTCAAAGTCTCAGGGGACATCTTCAAGTTATCAGCAGTATAGAAATTCACATCTTGTTAAACCTCTATTGCTAACATCAGCCATGACATCAAACAATTTCACTCATACTACAGTAACTGAATAAGAAAGAAATAAAAAGTCCCATACTAGGGAACAAACCCAGGCTCTCTACCCACTACTGCTTTGGAGCCTGTAGCTTTACTGTTGTACTAAAGCTAATTGACAGAAAATGCATGCCGTGGCAAAGGACATTCAGCATTGAGACCCACCTCCAACAGCTGCAGTGGATTTAGTAATGCACCAGTCTGCCAATTTGAGATAATGTTTTCCAATTTGCATTCAAACCTGAAAGTCTCAGCAGGAACATTTCAAGTTATCTAAAGTATAGAACATCAGATTTTTCTGAAAGTCTATTACCAACATCAGCAAGAGCATCTAACAATCTCTCTAATACTACATAAATTGTAGTGAGAAAGAAAAAAATGTTCTGCACTGAGACCGACCTTAGGCTTGTTTAGGTCTGAAATCCAATGCCAGGACCTAAAAACCCTATCACTGACACCATTAATGACATCATGCAGCTGAATCACTCACACAGAATGTACTTTTGAACTTGACTAAATGCAAAAAGGAGTACACAGACATGACCCCAGCAAGTACTTTTAGCTATGCTGTTTGCACCTAAAAATGAGCCTTTCACTGAAGGATAGAAACAGAGGTAGTCAGCCCAATTTTCAGTTGCAGCATTTTAGGAAGAAGTGGGATCATACAGTAAGTACTTGGAATCTATGGGGTTGGTAGTCTTGTGTTGTGCACTTCCCTGTCAGACTCAATGCATCTTCAAGATGTTTTATGACACCTATGTATAAAAGGATCAGCTGTAGTGCTCTCCATAGAAGTAAGTAATGCATCTTTTTGAATGGATTTTACATACTTTAGAGTGCTATTTATTAAATTCAAAGTCACTGCTTGACTACTGAGAAGTTTACCTCATAAATATTTACCACAAATGGGAATAACACAAATGGATTAGTAGGAACTCACAGAATTACATGACTACTGAGAATACCGTACAGAGTCAGTAACACTTGACAGGAAACAGACAGAGCAGACAGATGGAAATCTATATTTCCTTGTCCTTTACTATCTATAGTACATATTTAGAAAACATCCTGAAGAAATATGAACATGCTGGGCACTATCTGACTGTGGTGATTGACATCTGTAGGCCTTGATTGGCTTCAAATTACTAAATGATGACAAACTTTCGTTTGAGCATTTTTAATACATTATATATCATGCAATAAACTAAAATGCATTTTAGTTGTAATAAAAATATGAAGTAGCAGAGCTGAAAACTGCCACAGCTCTTATATATGTTTAGGGCCCTGTTCCCATTCTCTTGATACCATCATGTTGTTCTTTAGCTGGTTATCTGGACCTCTGTCATCTTTCTTCTGAGAACAAAAGCAGTACACATGTAAAACAAATGTTCCTTTGATGAAACAGCTTCAAGGTAACACTAAAATAAATATGAAATATGACATGGTTAGGTTGACTTAAGATATCATTGTTATCTTCATGGGAGAGCCACAAGTGAGATAACAATAGACCAATGCCCTCAAATGAAGACAACAATTATAATTTAAGTCAACCCATGGAATATTTAATTTATATAACTTATACAACTGATGTTTAGGTGATCTGTGATCAAAACTGTAAAAACCTACAAAAGTAAAAAGGTAAAAAATGTAAACTACATAGACTTCTGTGTATTCAAACAAAAAGTAAATAGCATCTTACAATGTATTTATTTATTGAGTTTTACCAGGAAGGCCTGCTGAGCCAAAATAACTCATTGTCATGGGTATCACGGGCATGTAAATGAAACTGGTCACTGAGCATGCTCAGAAATGTATCTTCACATGTGAGAATACATTTCTGAGCATGTTTAGTTAACAGCTTAATTATCTTGCTCATGTTGCCCAAAGTAACATGTTTATCTTGTCAAGATTAAATAATTTCACACCTGTTATAAAAAAGACGTATTCTTTACTGTTTTAAAAGATCTGCTTTGAATTGAAAACACAGAGGTACTGTAGAAGGTTTAAATCCATAACTCACTTTCTCTTTCTTGTAAGCCCACTGGGGTGGGATGTCTGGTTTTCCCATTACAAAACATTCCAAAACTATGAATGAGGAAATAAGATTTGGAAGTCTAAAGGGACAACAGTATACATTATAAAAGTGGAGATGTAAAAGGTAAATGGGAGGATCTGAATTCTGGTCTTGAGAGTAGGATGTGTGGTGTGTACAATTTATGTTTAGTTTGTTCTTAAATCATTTGCTTTTTTTCCTGCAGTACAGTATGATATTTTTGTTGGTTATTACATAAGAGGCTCACAAGATCTGAACTGCTCATAGTAAAATATAAACATGGGTATGGCGTGTTCATTAGCAATTTAGATTGCACCATTTAAAGCAACTAATGCCTTCAAAGAATATGATTGACTGGTGTTCTAGACTGTCAGATGGTCAGATGGGTGCTTCCAGAGGGTCACCATATGCTGAAGTATACAATTGAGTATCATTTGCGAGCAGCAGAAGTATAAATCCCCTCCTCAAAAGACCTTATTGTCTGAAAATCCTAAATTGCAAATCCACAAAACCTTTGAGACTAGGAAATACCATTTATTCTGACATAGCACACAAAAAAGATGTGAAAAAACACTTGAAATATATTCATGTATGCGCATAATAAACATTTTTAACATTTTCCAAAGTGTCAGAGAGGCTTTCTTTTTGTCAGGCAAACAGATAGTCCTGTCATTTTCTGGTTATAACATTATGTGGAGAAAAAACACCAGATGTGAAATGAATTTAGAAGACATGCAGAACGAACTTTGCCCTACAAACCTGGAACAGTGTGCAATGAAACTAGTGTGTCAGAAGCCTTAAAAGTTTTTGTGAACAGCACTGCCAAATTGACTTTAACAGAGAAAAGAGATTTAACTGAACTTGTAAGACAGTTTATAAATTGGGTAAGATATGTGATTAATCAAATGTGATCACATGACCATGTGTTATTCCAGCACAGCCGCACATATCCAATTATTTCTTGGTCCATGTTGATTGTTCCTGCTTTTAACACCAGTATATTGAGAAAGTCAACAATGAACACTGAAGGGCAAATCCATAAATGTTATCATCTCACACAGATGAAGTTCTAGTTAACCTCAGATCTTGCAGTACTGGAACAGATCAGGGATGGCAGTGTAACCCCTATTTCTTGGATAGCATGAACCTAGCAGTTGTGCTATGGGAAAGCCTGTCTAGACATTTAATAATAGGTAATAGGCTTATTACTGCAGTGTTTTAAGAAAGAAGAGATATCACATGATTTTAAGAAAGAAGAGGTATCACATGATGAGCTAAATTCTTCACTACTGTCACGAGTAGGACACGCTGCACTTCAGTTTTAGAAGTACTGTATATCCTTGTAGCAGACCAACACTATGCATTCCATGTCAACCAGACCTCTCTAGAACAACAAACTCTAGCAAGAGCCACTATGGTTGTAGTTGAGGTTGGTGCAGTTTAGTCCGGTGGAACATACAGTAGCAGATTATGCCACTGTGTAAGAGATGGCGGCATAGAGTTTTCTGTGCATGCATGATGACTCATGCATGTGCAGCATGGCAGCAGTCTGCATATCTAAGATGGCCTCTGGAGTTCTCTGCACATGTGCGACAACTCTCACATATGCACTGGGCTCCAGCAGCCATACTGGATATGGTGGACTGTGTGGCCATGTCACCGAAGTTCCTGAGCATGTGTGAGTCATTATGCATGCGCAGAAAACTCCACACTGTCATCTTGAACATGGTGGTCATTGCCGTGCTGATACCAATGGACAAAATAATGCAGTGAACGTGCAGTGATTGCTGCTCACCTCTAATATTTTAAAAGTCTGTTTAGTATCTCGTGGGCTCCCTTTTCTCTAAAGAGAGTGCAAGATGTCTGCAGGACTATGCCCATGGCAGCTGTAATAATTAACAAGCTATGGCCTGCTGATTGTATGGAAACTCACCTCCCAAGTGGCTGAGCAATGTCTCACACAGGATCTTCATTATTTTTCTGAACCCGCACTAAAGTCCATTCATTTCAGAGATGCATGTCTTTATAAAGGCATTGGTGTAGATACTGTTTCTGGGCATAATATGTCTACTGAGACCACTTGTAGTCATGTTTATTTTCTTTATTCACAAATCTAGTTACTGTATAGCACATAACAATACAGAATTCAGAAAATAATATAGAATTCTCTCTATCCCCTACATACATAATGTTTAAATGATAGCTTTAATAAATATAATGGGCCCAATTCAGGAAGGTCCGGAGAGATTGCTGCAAGCTGTGTTAGACAGCAGCTTGCACCAATCTCTGGTACGCCAGGGATCTTGCACCTGATTCCCCGTTGGGAAGGGTCCTTGTGCCAAACTTCTGCAGCTTGCAGCAAACATTACAGTGTGCCAAAGGCAAGGTGCACAGGAGAGGTTTTCCTGTCACAGGGTTTGGCAGCATCAGTGCCCAGTGCTGGACACCAGCCTGGAGGCTGATGGGGTCATGTAGCCAGCACTGGGGCAGAGAAGGACATGTAGGGGAGAGATGAGTGGTGGGGGGTGGCAATAGCCCCTCAACAAAGACACTGCATGGCCACTGCCATGCCTATGGTTTCCTGGGGGGTACTGCACATTAGGCTCCAAGGGAGGGTTAGCCCTGTGGGCACTACATCCCAGAAATATCCAGGTGCTGTTGAGGAACAGGATATCACAGTTAGGTGGTAGCACAAGGTCCATCCCATGTAGCGATGGCTCTGGGGGTAGTGCAATGGCCATTAGACTAGCCCTGGGCTGGTCCAACTGCCCTGGCCTGTGTGCCCTGCTGGGGGGGCTTAGTGAATCTCTCTGAAGGAGATACTGCAGCTTGCATCTGGCACAAGCCCCCTAGCACCATGGCATACCCCCAGACACAATGCTGGGCTGGTGCGGGCCTTGTTTACCACAACTGAATCTGACATTGCCACAGCCTGCCTTGATGAATCGTGGGTGGCACAATTTTTCATGCAAGGTGCCACTTGCTTCAATTTTGATTGACATAGGCATCTTGTGTCAAACGTTTGGCTTTGTGAATTGGGCCCAGTGTTTGGTCACAATTGAAGTTACATTTCACATTGACTTTATATGCCTATTATTTATTACTGAGAACAGTATTTCTGTACCTCAGCAGCAGTTCATCAGTACCTATTGCTTGTTCCTCACACAATGTCATAATACTCTGCTTGTGTCACCACAGTTATTTCCATGGTACTACACCATGGTGTCACAACTGAGGATTATGACTCCAAGTGGGAAGAAAACTGTAGGGCAGATTAACTCTAAGGTATAAAAATCCTGTTTTCATGCAGATGTGCACAGTAATAACAAAAGGGGAGAATACATCAATAGAAGATTTTTGAAATGCAGGCTAAATTGCTTTCAACCTGTGTTCTAGTCTTCATGTTTCATTTATTAGATTCTTCACTGTTATTAAAAATTATTTGTTGAAATGGTTTGTATCTCGAAACCGGTTAACAGACAGGAAACAGAGGGTGGTGGTAAATGGAGCACAATCTGGGGAGAGGAGGGTGACCAGTGGAGTACCTCAGGGATCAGTCCTTGGACTAGTTCTGTTTAATGTCTTCATCACTGATGTTGCAGAAGGGCTGGAAGGAAAGGCCTGCCTGTTTGCGGATGACACAACAATCTGTAACAGGCTGGACACTCCGGAAGGGGTGGAGAAAATGAGGATGGACCTGGGGAAGCTTGAGAAATGGTCTGCAGAGTAACAACTGAGATTTAATAAAAAAAGTACAAAATTATGCACCTGGGACACAGTGACCCTGGGGAGAGCTGCAGGATTGGGGGTGATAGTTTCTGACAGTCACCAAAGAGGAAAGAGACCTGGGGGTTACTATTTCAGATGACCTGAAAATGTCAAAGCAGAGCATAAAGGCAGCAGAGAGAGCCAGTGGCATGCTGGGGTGCATATCAAGGAGTATCATCAGCAGAAGGCATGGGGTAGTGATGCTGTTATACAAAACCCTGATCAGACCTCATATTGAGTACTGTGTGCAGTTCTGGAGGCTGCACCTTTGAAAGGACATTAATAGGCTGGAGGTGGTCCAGAGAAAGGTGACTAACATGGTACAGGGCTTGCACCACAAGATTTACAAGGAGAGATTAAGGGACCTCAATATGTACTCACTGGAGGAGAAGACGGGGGGAGTGAACATGATATAAACATTCAAGTACCTCAGGGGCATAAAAAGGGTGTGGGAAGGGGATCTTCCAATACAGGAGGTGTACAAGAACTAGGAGAATGACATGAAATTGGAAGGTGGCAGGTTAAGACGGAATGTGAGGAAGTTTTTCTTCATGAAGAAGGTGGTAGATGCATGGAATGGTCTGCCACAGGAGGTGGTGGGGGCAAACACTATGGTTGGATTTAAACATGCATGGGACAGGCATAGGGGAACCAAAGAGGTTAGGTGGAGGGAGGGTCAAAAGTTAAAACTGAGTACAGGACTTTTGTGCAGACTGTATGGGTCTAGCGGTCCTTATGTGTCGACAATTTCTATGTTTCAATGAAAGTACCACTCGCGTGTCGGTTAAATGACTGATTCATCATAACTATGTCCTCCATACTGCTCTCTGAGTTAATATCATGACCTTGCATTTTAACCCTGTATTGTATAGTATTGCATTGCATTGCTTTGCATTGTATTGTATTGTAATATCTCGGGTCATGCCTTAAAATTGGCACATGCTTGCCTAGTGCACCCTACCCAGTTAACAAAAAATTAATAAATAAATAAATAAATATTGTATTTACCAAAGTTTTCTCAGAGGTATCAGAAGCTCTTTAATACTCAGTCCTATGACAGCCCTCAACTCTCTCACAATAGAACTCTCCTTTTTCTTGGAGCCTCCCCCTTATTGCTCCTCTCCCTCTCACCCTGCCCATTTACCACAAATGACACATCTATGGGCTTGCCAATTATGGCAGATTAATTGCACATTCATATACGTACATAACCACAGAACCTAATTGTCTAACACATGTTCATGTATTATTTACATATATCATTGGAGCAATTAATCACTCCTCTCTAATATATCCATTTACTGATGCACAATTTTACCCACTATAATTCATTAGCAATATCTCCTATTTCTACCCCTGGTTGGAACCCACCTTTATACTGTTTTCGTCTGGCGATGCTTCAAAGTGCACCACAGCATGTGTGCAAGTTCCTATTTTAAATCAAGTTCTTGCTTGGGCCTCCCCTCAATGTACAACAAGGTGTGGTGTCTCCTGTGCCTACTCACCTATTCCTTTATCTTTCCACAGCCCACTCTGTCCCTGCTATTAGACCCTCCACTATCCCTACTACCCCTCCCCCTAGTGCTCCCCTCCTTCCTCCTCCCCTATTTTCCCTTGCCACTAGCCTGTCTCCAGCCAACATGAAGGATGACAGGCTTACCCCCATTTGGTCTGGGCCACTTCTTACTCAGCAGCCTTAGTAAGATGCAAGCTAAACAACTCTAACCCCACATTTGACAGATGCACCCTGTCCCTTCTATAAAACCCTTAACAGGTCATTGTTATGTCCATGTGTTTCACAGTGGCCCCTCTTTCATCCTTCATAAACTCAGCTAGTTTCTTGATTAACCTCTAACCTGGCTTTTTCTAGTGCTTCCACATTCTCAGTTAGTCTTTAGACCCTCTTAGCTATTAACTCAGAGAAATAATTTGTACCCTGGGCCACACATTACCTGTTCTACAAGTGCCAGCCATCATTTCAGAGAATGTCTCCAGTCATGGCCAACCCCTCATATAATTGCCCCCCAAATGGATTACCAAAAATATCTGTTTCATTTTGCTGGATCTCACTTGGATTAAGGTTGGTAGTAACTGAGACCACCTCATTTCCCAATTGCCCTAATATTAGACTTTCACCTTTTTAAAGTTTCTGGCCCAGTCTTTTCCCTCCTGGGCATATAGATGCCATCCGCTCTGCACAAAAGATGAACAAATGGCTGCAGATCCACACTGTCTTCCAATTTGACTGGTCTAAAAAGCACATCAAAAGGAAAAGATTGTTTATTTTTCATTTCCATTTTTTTTCTCATAAGTCTTATATTTTACTTATTACAGTAACACCTGCTGATCCTTTGTATGGCCACTCTTGAGTACACTGTTACTGAGCTCTCTGATGTAGGGCTGCAGGCAATATCCTAAAAGTGTATATGATATATTCAATGCTTCCAGATCTACAAGGATTTCTGTACTTTACAGAAAAATGGAGCCATCTACAGTGAAACATTCGCCATATACTTACACCAGTAATATGGGAAAAAAAAAGAAATTTGGCTTCTATAGGAAACAATGTAATCTTCTGGAAAAAACCCAGGGAAATTGCCCTGGAGTTACAGGAAAATGGCCAAATACATCTGGGAGAACAGTTTGCACTCCAGAATCTCTCTCCCCAGAGGCAATGGCCTTCTTCATCACCACCATGACCTGGTATCTGGCAACAGGTGAACCATCACTGAGCATTAAAAATGAGTCCATGATGTTAAGTCTCACATTCAGGAATGCCCCGTGCTGCAAACTGGTACAATGCTCCAGGGTTTCATTGGGTGATGCTCACTGCTGTCCCCTTACCAACTGAGCCAAGAACACCGACACCTTGTCTTACAACACCTTGATATCTCCAACTTGCACTAGCCCCTCCCCCAAGGCTTCTTTGTTCCATAGTACTACCTCACCCACTCTGAAATCTCGAGAATACATTAATTGGAAATCTGCCCCAAACAGGTGGACCATGTAGTTGGTGTCTCATACAAGTCCGAGGCTCCTCGCCATCTCCCCCAAGTAGGCCACTGACATTGGCCAGTGGCTATCTAGGATCTTACCCCACTTCCTCAGCTACCCTTGTATCATGTGCCTAATTAGCATAGCCTAACATGGGTCCTTATAACCCTGCAGCTAACTTACTATCAAGATGGCTGCCAGGTATGTAGCTACAGTAGCAAGTGTCATGCCCTCTGAGGACATCTGCACAATAAATTGGTCCACCTGCGCTATTGGTATCAGCAAACTTACCTGTAGCTCTGCCCTCTCTCAGAAGGCCTGATATGCCCATCAACAGGATTAGTTGTCATCAGGATACTCTCAGCCCAGGTTCTCCAAAAAAGTGATCATGCACAATTGGGATGGAACCTACATGCCAACTGCCTCAGCTGTAGGTGCTAGTGCCCACAGTTTGTATAAATTAGAAAGACTGTCAGCAATTATATTCCTTCAGTCCTTAACATGCAATGCATTAAACAAGATGCTCCAGTGTAAGCAATGTATGAATTGGCATACCACTCTCATAACTGTCCCTAGCAGTCTGTTTATCACTTTGACCACCACTGTGTTATTACATCAAAACATAACTTTACTTTCCTTTAACAATGCCCCCCCAACCACCACTGCTACTAGGATTGGGAATTGTATACTGTTAGGTGGGTGATACAATTAGGACACCACAATTAGGGCAATGGGAAAAATGTCTTGAGTGACAGGGGCATTCAGGATTTTGTAGTGCCCTGCACTCACAACATTTTCGCTGTCCATACTGTTCACCTTCTGTCCACTCATGCCTGGACCCAGAAGTGATTGTATCTAGTGTTGGGGGGTGTGGGGGGTGAAGTGGTGGAATGTGGGGCCCTGGTCATTGTATGCAACATGTTTCTAACGCTCTAATGTATGGCGCCCAGATTCGTGTCACACCACAGTAGGTGAACCATTGGGAATGCGTCCAAGAACGTGATATCTTTCAGCAACCTTGCTTCCTTCCAGCTCTTAGGCCATGCTGTTGCTTTCACAGGTCCCCAAAATATGCACCCATTGCCCAGCCCAAGCTGTGTCTGAGTACAGCTCCAGGTCAGTTTTACAGACCCAATATTCCTGCCACATTGTGATGCCATCATAATCCAGCAGGAAGCATTCCCATGCTGTACCTTGATCTTTTACTTCGTTCCTGCTATAACATCCACCCAGTGATGAGGTTTTGAAGTCCCTTTCATGACCATGGCCAGTTACTGAGACAAGACAGTGTAATCGACACACATGTAAAATTTAAATGGCACTGTAGCTGTTGCACTGTGGCCAACTGCTCCATTCTTTTAGCCAGTACACCCTGCAGTAAACTCTGGAACTTATCTACCTTAGGCCATGGGAGCCTGAACTGTATGACCTCGGTGTCTAGCTCAACCCCCAAGAACTCCAAGATCTTGTTCAGGCTTTAGTCTTCTCTGCTGCTAACAGTACCATCAACCACTGAACTCGTGCAACATTTCCTGAGAAGTCATTGTTTCTAGCTCACCACTAAAAAAAAAAATTATCCAAATAATGCACAACTTCCATGTGCCTGCTAACCTCTAAAAATGCCCACTCCAACCAGTTACAAAATTTTAATGCACAGTAGCGCAAGCCACCAAGCACGTCATTGGAATTTCTTTACCAAAACAGTATCTCCTGCAGAATCTGAAACCTAATATGTTCCAGTCATCCCTGGGTGATGGCAGTACCCTAAAGGCTGATTCTAGTCATTTTTGCCAGCTTGGCCTTGACTCCCTTTTCTCACACCATGGTAACAGTATAGTCTATGGTCACATAAGCTCACACACACTTGTCCCATCCTATGAAATCATTGACTGATCCCCTTTCAGAGTATGACGAATGGTGAGTTAACCAGCATTTGCCAGCCTCTTTCTTAGGCACCAACCCCAATGGGGAATCCCAAAGGGTCAGGATGGGAAGGGGGTAGGGAAAGGGCACTTCTCTCTCCTGCCAGTCTTTCTTTATGTTTTCTCTGCTACAGTTTACCCTTCCTCTCTTACAGACTGTAGATTCATAGCCTCCTTTCTTACTCTGAGTCCCTCATAACACAGCTGAATTCCATTCTCAAAACCATCTAGTAGCAATTCCATGTCAGCACAACTGAGGTATAAATATAACAACTTAGAAACATAGAATCTGGTGTCAGAAAAGGGTAGCTTGGCCCACCAATTCTGCTCAGATGGTCCCTGCCTAGTCTGTCTCCGCAAATCTTAACTGATCTTCTGTGACCCTCCCTCCTCCTTGCCTGTTTAATATTATTTCTCTATCTTTATCCCATGCATGCTTGAAGGACCATTATGTATTTACCTACACCACTCTTTCTGTGAAGTAGTACTTCCTCACGTCCCTTTTAACTCCCCCCTCCCCAGCTTCATTGCATGCCCTATGGTCCTGGTATTCTTTCTTATTTGAAAGAGACTCCTGTTCTGCACCTTGTTCACCCCCATTAAGTACTTATACGTCTCTATGATGTCCCCTCTCACTCTTCATTCTTCCTTGGTGTACTCATTGTGATCCCTCATCCTCTCTTTGTAGAGCTTTTGATGCAACCAATGCTAGATTTACCCTCCTGTGGACTGCCTCCACCCTGTCTATGTCCTTTCAGAGATACAGCCTCCAAAACTGGACACAGTGCTCCAGGTGGGGTCTCATAAGCAAGAGATGCAATAGCAATACAACCTCCCTGCTCCTGCTGGAAGTACCTCTCCATATGCATCCCAGCATCTCACTGGCATACCCAGTTTTTGTAACACTGCCCTGCTACTCTGAAGTCATCAAATATGATCATACTGCTCAACCTTTTGTACTGAAATGAGAGCTACAGACACTCAAAATCAGGAACAGTGAGGGACACTGACTCTCATAATGAGGGACAAATCCTCAAAGATGGACATACTGTACAAGATCAGAACGCTGCAATACCATGGTGTTTACTTATACACATTTTGTTTTTGATTTATCATCTTAGAATATTATGAATTCCTGCTTTGAATTCTGAATTCACAGCATATTCACTGTATCAGAAGTAACATTCTATGAGGGATGGATGAGGAACGGAACAATTTTGATAGGTAAAATGAAGGATGTCCCTCATAAACGGTTGTGGTGTGTGAAGTTGGCTAACTAAACTTTGCAGATTAATTCATGAATTTTCCACAGTTCATGAAGTTAATCTGCCCTATGAAGTTCAATTTGACCTATAGGATTAACTTCATGAATTACGAATTTAGTAACTTCACAGGTGAAGTGGAGCCCACAAGCAAAATTTACACTGTGTCATGAGATTGGAGGTTACATGCTTCTGAAATGAGCTGTATGCTGTGCAGAGGCTGTGTTCAATGCAGTTTTATGAAGATAGAGTCTTCCCTGCTTGTCTGAGCAAAAAGACCTTTAAAACTACTCTGAAAGCAGAGTATTTTGAACCAAATCTCTCACAAAAATATCCAGAGTGCCTTGTGTAGCTAGATTACTCTTGTTTTTAGTTTTGCAAATTTATTTAGTTTGAAACAGTGGCTTTGTTTTGTCTAGTGAAACAGTGTGGGGGAGCTGTGTTGTTTCAGCTAGCAAGCAAGGTAGCTCTGTGAGCACTAGTCTAATTTGTTTTCATTAGTCTTTCTTCTTAATTATTTTTGACTGTGGTCTGTGATTTGTCTTTTTATTTCTGAAGTACAGTCTTGAGTGGTTAAGAGAATTATTTTTGTCAGTCTATTTTTATATTGGTTGTAGCTATTTAGTTCTTGAAGTGATGGTGTTACAGTAACTTGTTTTGAATTATCCCTATTGTGTGTGTCTTGTAAATCTCCATCGTGTTAAAAAATAGCTAGCTCAATAAACTGTCCTGATTCAAATCACACTGCTAATTCCTCTGGTGAGGTGTTGTCTGCTGCTGCTGGTATTTAGTTTTACTGCATTGTTTCATTTTTTTTTTCTTGCAATATTAAATATCTTTATATATAAAATGACTGGAAAGAGATGCTCAAGTAAAGGGAAATGTGAAGGTAAGGCAGCCAGGAAGTGCATAGGTTCTGTGGAGCAGAATGTCGTTGCACCTAAAAAAACTACTTCTGCAGCAGCTTCATCTATGGGCTTTGGGGCCAGTAGTAGTAGCAAACGAGTAGTTGGTAGAAGTTGCAGTGGCATTAGGGTTGCCAAATTATTGTCTACCATGTCTATGGTATCCATGTTGGTGAGTGCTGGTGGAGGCGGCAACAAGAGGATACATCCAAGAAGTTAGAAACTCTCTGGCTCAGGGACAGTGGTTTCAGAGGAGGTTGCTGGTGTCTCCATGACTGCTGGTGGTAGTGGCACTGAGTCTGATCTGGATGGTAGGTTCCCATTCCCAAATGAGAGTCAGAGTCAGAAGAGGGAGATCTGACTGTTGCACAGTCAGAAAAGACTAACTTTAAAATGTTTCTCTCATAAAAAATGGTGAGAAAGAAAGAGAGTATAAAGAAAGAGGAGATCAGGAGGACAGAGCTCAATGAGGATGACAGAGCTCAGGATTGGGAGTTTATCAGCCTCAACAGGGATGAGGATTTGGGCCCCCTACGGGAAAAGAAGAAAAGTAAGGGTGTTCCTGCTGAACCTGTGGTGCTTTGCATACCATAATTATGCTACAGAATAGCTAAAGCCCCCCCAATACTACAACTGTTGTTCATGTTAACACTGTTGAGCCCATTACACCATCTGAGTCACCCCCATCACAGTCGCAGTGCAGAAATCTTCACAAAAACACCCATTGCCTTTTCCCCATCCCAATCCTGCCATCATGTAACATTAAGGGATAAACAATTTTGTAGGTTGGGATTTTTACATATTGGACCCAGCTGACAAAACAGTTACTATCTGCCAGCTGTGTCAAGCACAAGTTAGTCATGGATAAAAGGGGAGCCACCTAGGCACTGGTGACAAACACACACACACCTCAAATCTAGGAAACCTGTTACGCTAGACTCAGCACTAATTGGAAGCCAATAAAGGAGGGCCCTATACCATATCAGCTTCAATAGCTAAGACTTCTCAAAACTGCAGGTAAACAGTCACAGTGGAGGCAAGGTTGACTGAGGAGGAACAATGCAGAGATGAGGAGAATTCTATTGGATTGCCTAGTAGTAGTCATAGCAGCAGTGGTGAGTTGAGTACTAGCACTGAGAGGCACCAAAGCACATCAACCCCTGTTCAGAAACACCCCAAATTATTGCTTTCATTTGAGCATCATCCACAAATCACTGAGTCAAATGCTACCCCAGCAGCCATAACCATGCTGAGTCCAACTGGTTGGTAGCCCAACACCCAGAAAGGTCCAGCCTACTCTGCATACGTAGCATGCTTGAGCATCATACCAAATACCCACCCAATCATACTATTGCATGGGAACTGAATGAAGCAACCAATGAAATGCTGGTAATTGATATGAAAATATTACTCACTGAAGTAATGCTGTTTCTACCAAGGAATTCTTCAACATTATTGACAGATGCAACATGCCAGCTGGATTGAGCTGCCCTGGAGAGGAGGACTCAATGTAAATGAAGCAGTGCTTTTACCAATCAGAAGAAAGAGAGAGGGAGTGCTGCCTGCAGTCAGCCTGAAGGACCTCAGAACTATTTCAACAATGAAAAAAGGACAAAAACTATGCCCAGAGCAAACAAAACAATTGTGGAAACTGTAAAAATTCAAACCACTATTATGAAAATACAACAAGAAATAACAATGGAACTAGACAAATATGGATAAAGACAATAGAGCAGAAGCCACCCAAAGTCAGGTTTCGCAGTGGAGGATGCGTGGGAGTGTCAGTAGTACTGAAGAATTCCTTGGAAGAAACAGCATTACTACAGTGAGTCATTTGTTCTTCTCACCCCAGGGATTCTTCAGCATCTGTTGACAGATGTAGACTACAAAGCAGTACAGTTAGGAGGCAGGAACAGAAACCAACTTAGAAAAGAGGCCTGTAGCACCTCTGTGCCAAATTTGTGACCTGATCTGGACTGCACATCCAAGCAGTAGTGCCTTGTGAGTGCATGTACTGTCTTAATTAACTGCTTTACATACATCAAGCAAAGGGACATCCCTTGCAGCTGCCACTGTGGCAGCAGGACCCCTAGTAGAATGGGCCCTGAGGGGGTTGTTTGCCAGCTTTGCTGTAACAGAACTGGATACAAGAAACAAACCAGTGGGAAATGGTTCTCTTGGTAGCTGGCCTTTCTCTGCCTACCTCACTGTAGGTGAGAAAAAGCTGAGTGTGGGACTCCCTGAACTGCTTGTCATGCTCTAAGTAGCAGGTAAGAGCTCTTACATCCAGACTGTGTAGCTTGCCCTCACCTGGACTGGACTGGTCTGTGAAAAAGACTGGCAGGGTGATAGACTGGTTGAGGTGGAACTCCGAGAACACCTTTAGCAGGAATTTCCTGTTTGTCCTAAGTACTAGTATGTCATTGTGGGCAATGATGTAGTTAGGTTCTGTGCAAAGGGCCTGCAACTCCGAAATCTTTCTGGCGAGGTGATGGCAATCAGGATAACAGTCTTCCTGGTCACATACTTTAGGTGAGCAGTAGCCATAGGCTCAAAGGGAGGCTTCATGAGCTGGGCTATGCAGAGGTTCAAATCCCATGGAGGTCAGTTTCCCTCAGTGGTGGTTGAAGGAGCAAAAGGTCTTTGAAAAACTTTTTGAAAATAGGCTGATAAATGACAGATTTCTCTTTCCCAGTGGCAAGATAAGTTGAAATGGCTGCTAGATGCACTTTCAAGGATGAGGCTTTAAGACCTTCCACCTGAAAGTGAACTAAATAGTCCAGAAGGATAGGAGGAGTAGCCTACAAAGGCTCTACAGGTATGCCGTTATCCTTGCACCATATAGAAAACCTCTTCCACTTGGAAACATAAGTCTTCCCAGTGCTAGGTGTGTTTGCCATTCTCAGGATTCTCAGGACCTGCTTAGAGTACTGGAATTCAGAGAACTCTAACTCCTCAAGTACTAGGCCTTGAGGTGAAGAGACTGAATGTTGGGGTATGCTACACCTGCCTGGGGAAGAGTCAGGAGACTGTGGGTTACTGGCAGTCTGATTTGCTTTCTGACTGACAGGGCAAGAAACAGGAAGTATCAAGACTGCCTCACCCAGACTGGGGCCACCAGAATCATGGTGGCTAGCCAATTCCTGAGTTTGAGAAGTACCCTGTAGATCAGATGGAAGGGAAGAAAGGCATACAGAAACTTCCCTGTCCAGCTTAGAGTCAGAACATCTACTGTGATGATCCCTAGTGCTGGCGGCCTGCAGCAATACTGTAGGAGCTGGTTATTGAGGCTGGACACAGAAGATTCAGGTCTGAGACACCCCACCTTCTGAAAACTGTGGCAAGAACTTGCTTGTTCAGGGTACATTTGCAGTAACCATGACTGATGTGGCTTAGAGCATCTGCTATACAGTTGTCTTTGCCCGGAAGATGAATGGCTGACAGAGACATATCCAGGGAGTATGCCAAGGACCAAATTCTCATTGCCTCTGTGCAGAGTTTAGCTGACCTTGTGCCCCCCTGCTTGTTGATATAGAACATGGCAGTGGTGTTGTCTGTTCTTATCTGGACAGCATGTCCTCTGAGCTGTGGGGCAAAGGCCTTGATGGCCAGGTACACTGCTCTGAGTTTGAGGAGATTGATGTGGTATGTGAACTCTCTAGGCACCCATGTGCCACTTACGGACTGGTCCTCTAGGTGGGCACCCCAGCCTAGGAGGGAGGGAGGCATCTGCTGTTAGAACCTGGGATGGTTGATGAAGCTGGAAAGAACCCCCCTCCCTGAGGTTTTCTGGTTCCTTCCACCAGTGTAAGGCCTGATGCAAGGTCTTTGTGACTGGCACTAGCTTTGAAAAGGAATCCTTTTCCTAGGACCACTGAGACCTGAGGTGATACTGAATGTCCCTCATCTGGAATTTGGCACCTGGGACTACTGCAGTCATTGAGGCCATGTGACCAAGTAGCCTGAGAAAATGTCTAGTAGGCCTTGGCTGGCCCAGGGTAAAGGAATTTACCAGGTTGAGGACATTCTGAATTCTATCTGCAGGAAGGAAAGCTTTCCCCTGCAGCGTGTCAAGCTTGGCCCCTATGAACTGCAGTGCATGGGTAGACTGAAAATGGGATTTCTGCTTGTTGATAAGGAAGTCTAGGGACTGCAGAGTCAGTTTTGTCTGTATCAGAGCTTCTGAGACTGCCTGTGGAGAGTTGGCCATGATTAACCAATTGACCAGGTAGGGAAAGATGGTTCCATGTCAAATCCATGCGAACAAAATCACTGCGGTTGTTTTAAACTCGGTCATATCAACATTAGTAATAGACGTACTGTACAATTTCACTGTAAACAATCTCGGCATAGTTCAAAATGTTTATGTGGCAAAAAGTCTGAATCTCAGATATAAAAGATATAAAAGGTTACTACCCATTATGAGATGTCATTAAGTACAAGATGTCGATAAGCCGTAGGTGTACGTGTTCCTGTGATCTCGTAAAAGACTCTCAGATCTTTTTCAGTAGCAACCTTATTCAAAATGTCCCATCCAGTGAATAATTTGTTTCTATTTTACATTTCTATTACCCAAATTAAATGCAGGAACAAGGAATTTGATGGCAGATAAGGACCACTTTGCCCATCCAGTCTGTCTATTTTTATCCTTGCTTATACTGCAGCCCCCACTTGGTCTTCAGTATGCTTGAAGCCCTGATCAGATATTGTCAAGTCACACAGAACATCAAATCATGTGTGAATCCCTGAAATGTCACTATAGCCCACATCATAAAATTCATAAATTGTGATTCCACAGATGCAGTTTATCTTACAACGTGTAATCGTGGTTGTTTTTATATGCAAAGTTAGAGCTGACTGGTGCAGACTTAAGATTTAAAGATTTAATGCCCTCTCGAACTGCACTTTGTCACTGCTCATGGTTGGTATCACAATGAAAAAGCACTGGGCAATGAAAAAACAAAATCTACTTGCCACAGTAATGCTACCGCTGAAGAATAAAGTCAGGGAAGTGACATCAAATAACTCCAAACTACCAGAGAAGCCGAGGTATGTGTCTTTGTAATGTGCTGAACAATGTGAGTTTATACTAATACAAAAAAACTACATCTAATATAGACTGGCAGGAGACTAAATAGAAATTAACAGAAAGCTAGTAGATTTGGTGGGTATTTATAGAAGTTGTTTTGATTGTTTGATTGTTGACTGTTGTCACTGCTGGGTTTTTATGGTGCTGTTGCGGTATGCGCTAAACTGTCATTTACATTGTCTTTCATTGCAAACATAGGAATGTGCCAGCAGAAACAGACCACCTGGTCTATTTTTGTCTGCTTGAGTGTGCAGTTAGCACCCCTAGTTTGCAGGTGCCCCACCCTCTCCCCTTTGTCATCCCACTTCCGCCTCCCCACCCTCACTCTTCCCTGTTCCCTGTCCACTGTCCCATGCCCTTTTAAAGCTGTTCACAGATTTACATGATACCACCCATTCTGGTAGTGCATTCCATTTTGCTACCACCTTCTCCATGAAATAGTGTCTCCTCATTTCCCTCCTAAATCTCCCCCCCTCTATTCTTAGCCCTTGCCCCTGGTGTCCCTCTACCTCCTTAGCTTAAAGACCCCATCTGCCCCATCCTTAATGATTCCCCTAAGATACTTGAATGTCTCTGTCATGTCCCCCCTGTTGCTTCTATCCTCCAGGGCATACCTATTTAGGTCTCCCAGCCTGCTCTCATAGTTTCCCCCCTCCATTTCACATATCATCTTCATTGCCCTCCTCTGTACCCCCCCTTCAGTAGCCTGATATCACACTTCAGGTATAGCCTCCAAAACTGCACACAATACTCCAAGTGCAGTCTTACCAGTGACCTGTAGAGGGGCAAGATCACCTCTCTTCACCTGGATGAAAAACCCCTCGCTATGCAGCCCAGCATTTTGTTCACTTTTGCAGCCGCTCTCCTGCACTAGGCAGCATTGTTCATGGTCCCTGTTACCATTACCTCTATATCCTTCTCCTCCTCAGTGATCCCCAGCTTAACCCCCCCAGCCAGTATTCTCTCCATTGTTTTTTGCCCCGAAGTGCATAACCTTACACTTCTTTGCATTGAACCCCAGCTGCCGCCTCTTTGACCACTCTTCTAGCTTGCTTAGGTCCCTCTGCAGCTGCTTCCATCCCTCCTCTCCATCCACCACTGCTCCCATTTTGGTGTCGTCTGCAAATAGACTTACCTTGCTCACCACCCTGTGTGCAATTACACACATACTGCAATGCTGAAATGCTTGCACTGAATTTAATGCATGGTATTGATGTGATACTGGGAAAAACAGAAATCCCCTGACTTTTGAGACGTGCTGCAACCATTGCCAGGCACTTTGTAAAGACCTTTGGAGCGGATGTAAGTCTGAAAGGCATGGCTGCAAACTGGTAGTGACATGAAAGCAGCCGGAATCTGATAAATTTTCTGTGGGGCTGCCTGATTGGAATATGGAAATAGGCATCCTTCAGATCTATAGAGACTAGCCAGTCCCCCTGCTTTAGAGAATGGATGACTGGATTCAGGGTTACCATTTTGAACTTTGGTTTCAGCAGGTGCTTGTTCAGGTTCCTTAGGTCAAAAATAGGTCACCATTCCCCATTTTTCTTCAGACTAAAGAGATAACTGGAGAGGCCTTTTCCCCATTGAGGGAAGGGCACTCTTTCCACAGCTTTGGCCTCAAAAAGGGTTTTCACTTCTATCTCCAACAGGAGCTTTTCTGTTGCGGTTAGTGGTTTTGATAGCTTGGGGCCTTGAAGGTAGGGAAGTATTTTGAACTGAAGAGATAGCCCCTGACCCATCACCTCCAGCACCCACTTGTCTGTGGTGATGAGTTGTCAATGATGGAGGTAGTGGGAAAGCCTGCCCCCTACTGGGGGAGAGGAGGTGACTGAAAAGTCAGGAGTACAGTTGTCTGGTTTGTGTACAGGGTACAGCCATGGAGCTGGCTCTTCTCTGGCCTCTCCTACCTCTGCCCCTACAGAAGCCTCTCATTTGGGAAAGATCCATAAGCATTGGCATGGGATAGAATGGCCTAGGGAAATAACCCCTGCCCCTACCCCTCCTTGCTTTGTGATTTCTGGGAGGTAGAGGGCTTCTGTTTGGCTGAATTACTCTTGTAAGTAGTTTTGTACTCAGCTATCCTTTTTATGTAAGCTTCAGTTTGATCCCCAAACAGGGAACTCTTCTCACAAGGAAAATCCATAGCCTGTGGCTGGGTATCCTGTGTGAGATTAGTAGTCCTCAGCCAAACAAACCGCCTGAGGGAAATGGCCTGCAACATGATCCTTGAAGCTATGTCATTATTATCCATGGTCATGTGGAACTGCTACTTAGTAGTTTCTAAAGCCAATTTAACAATTTTAGTGACACTCCTAAGCATAGTGTCTCCCCCATGATGCACTATAGCGAGGATAGATTTCAAAAGGGCTTTTTGGTACCTATCTGCATATGCCATGTAGGTAGACAGGCATAGCGGGGTGTGCTGACTGCACAACAAAACCTCCATAGCGAAGACCATCACAGCGACAGAATTCAAAAGAAAGCTTTGGGTCGCTGTGATGGTCCCCGCTGACACCGGCACTGAATCTCCTAGTGTTTTGCCCCTTCCCTGAGACAACTCCAAATCAGAGTTGAAAAAATAGATACTGGGTTGTGTGGGGGGTGGAGCCCCCCCACGGGGGGTTCAGGAGCACAGTCCCCCAAAGAAAACATACCGACATCCCCGACAGTACAATGACAACACTCGACATTGTGTCTGTTGATGTCAGGGATGCCAGCGATGTAGATGTCACCACGGTATAGGTATACCATGTAGCAGCAGGGAGGAAGTAGTACAGAACTTCTTTCCTATGGAATCCAGTTTTTTTTACTCTTATTCTGGAAGCTGAGCATACAGTGGTGCATTAGCTTAGTCACAGGCTGCTGCCTGGATCACCTCTTTGTGGTCTGGATGTGTGTAGAGAAAATCAACAGTTTGTTTCCAAAGCTGGTATTTCCTCTCAATCTTTCTGTCCACCCCTGAAGCAGAAGAATGGGTTTTCAGAATTTTAAAAGTTGCTCTTTTTAACACATTATGTATGGGCAAAATCAATTTCTTTGAAGGAAGAGGACCCATCATTTCTACACCATCTTCCTCCATCTCTTGATCAGTGTTGTCCTGTAGAGGAAATTCCTAAGTGTCCACCATCTGTTTAACAAAAGTAAAATGGGAAGACATGTCATCATTGTCATTAGGCAAATCACCACTGGTTGACTATCTGGGCCTAAGGGGTCACCCTGTGGCAATTCCACATCATCCTCTCCTTCATAATAAAATTGAAGATATGAAGAATGGGGGCAGCGAGATGGGCATATCCTAACCTTAGGAAGAAGGGTTCTAGGCCATCATCCCCTGCACTTTTTTTGATATGTAAGTTAAGGAGAGAATCTTCTACTTCTTTAAAGTTTAGCTCACGCAGTTGAAATGGGCAAGATGCAGTGCTAGATATTGGAGAGGAACTTGGTTGGCTCGTCGCAGTACCAGCATAAGGTGAAGAGTCAAAAGCTAGTCCAGCTGTGATAAAGTGGGAGTTAAGTTCTTCGAGGATTTTCCACTACCCTGTCATTTGCGACTGTCTTTGCTGGAATGGAAGGGGCAGTAGGCTGCCCTTCTATAGATTTAAGTGTCCTCCATATTTTGTGTGGGTTTCCTTGCACTTGTTCAAGGGTAGAGATGTAGAAGTTAGCTTTGGTAGAATTAATGCTTTTCATGCAGGTATTCCTGGCTGTTCTGAAAGCCTGAATCTGAAGGTTTCTTTCTATGTCTTGCTTTCACCCAGAGCTTGTCCCGGGTTGTGAGAGCTGCCTTAAGATCTGGGGTGAACCAGGGGTGAGAGTTGTTTCGTACCCTAACTTTGATGACAGGGACGTGCTTATTTATCAAACTAGTAAGGTTGACATTAAGGACGGAGACTGCCTTGTTGACATCTTTGGCTAGGTAAAGGTCTGATCCTGCCCAGGTCAGAAAGGAAGTTTGCTGCATCGAACTTGCGAAAGGACCGTTTTGTTATAAAGATAGGCTGTGTTCGGGCCTTAATATGAGATCTTATGCAAACAACAATCCTGTGATCGCTCATATCATTATGGAACACAGCTGAATGTGAAATTTTATGCGGCTGAGTGGTTAATATCACATCTAAAATGGAGCTGTTGGCAGTGTTTAGGACATTGTTCCTTGTAGGTTTGTTGACTGATTGCACTAGGCCTAGCTCAACGCAGAGGGATTTAAGGCAGTGAGATTTTGGGGTTAGCCAATCCATATTAAGATTCCCTAGAAATATTGTTTCTGTTTTTGCATCTGAGAATATGGATTTCAGCATATTAAGGACTTCATCATCTCCAGACGGAGGCCTATAACCACCTATGACAGTAATGCATTCTGAAGAGGGAAGATAATGCTTCATTGAGACAATCTCGAATTCCTTGGCTAAAGATTTGCAGTTGATGTTAGTGACTGAGTGCTTGGATTTGGCGTAGATGACTACTCCCCCACCTCTAGAAGCCCTGTCTGCCCTAAATTGTTTGTATCCCTGAAGGGAGATTTGTTGGTTGGTATTAGCCTTTTTTAGCCAAGACTCCGTAATAATGATGAGGTCCGGGTTGGTATGCACAGCCCATGCTTGCAATTGTACAAAACTTTGGCTCAGGCTTAGAATATTGACCAACATCATCTTTAGTCCTGGGGCCTCTGCAAAATCTGTAGGCGAGGTAAGTTGCAGGGGGTGGCCAGGGTTTAGCTCCACATTACCTGAACAGAGAAAGAGCAGTAATAGCACTTCCTTTAAGAAGCTTTTAAGGATGGAGACAGCTTTTTTCCTTTGGGACTGCCCATGATGTGTGATACAGGAGAGAACACCACTAAAGTGACAGTCTAAAGTGATCATTGTGCGTGCTCATATAGTCATAAGTGAAGGCAGTAGTAAGGGGATGGGGCATAACAGAGGGGGTATAGGCCAGAAGGGGGAGGTTGATGAAACAATGGTTGTACAGCAGGCCATTGCAACATAGGGTGTTGAGACAGTGCATTCCAGGGCTGGATTATGTTGTAGTACTTCGTGGTGTACTGTATTGTAAGGCACGCTGTATACTAGGAACAACAGTAAAGCAGTGAGGCAAGCCATGATGCCAAGGAGTGAGGTCTGTAGATTAGTAATGGTATGGTGCTTTTTTTGTGCATGTAACAGACCCACCTATCAACACTCTCTAAGCCCAAAGTGAGATTTCAATCAGAAGGGGAGAAAGGAAAAAACAAAATCAGATTTTTGATACATGCAGCAGGATTGCCGCAGGTTGATGAGGTGGCATAGGAGTCATGATAGGTACAGCCAAAATATTGATAGCAGGCCACTACTGGAGTGAATCCTTGATGGCCTGTATGACATGTGAAAAAGAGGAGACAGGAATTAACTTGAAATGAACTTGTATGAAGGTAGTATGCTCGATAGATCAAGGGAAGTAGGCTCCTCGAAAAGAGGTAGACTCCCAGGCCAAGAAGGCATGTCTGGAACCAGATGGGTAGGCAAATCAGAGGGTACATTCAGGTTGAGCGATCGAGAGGAGCAAAATCAGATGATGTACAATGAGGAGTGAAGTCACGTGAGGAGGAAATCCATGATGACTGGGACGAGAAAAGGCACCAGGACAAGGAAGGCAAAATAGGAAATGGATGCGGTACAATAATGGAAGGAAGCCATGGAGGCTGGTATGGGAAAACAAGATATGAAAGGACAAATGATGGTAGGGAGGTCAATGGAGTAGTGTAGGACCCAGCCAAGTTGGGGTGTGGACTGCAGTAGGGCAAGTCAAATGAGGAGGCATAGGAGCCTATGATCCATGATAGGAATGATGAGAACAGCAAGAAAGCAGTGGAGCATACGATTTGTTGAGAGGTACACTGATACAGCGAAGGGAATAGATGAACCAAGAAGTCAAAATGAGGGAAGGAGAACCGGACCCATGAGCCCAGGCATGTATGGGTGAAATACGAATGGGAATGTGATGGCAGGATAGGGAGAAATCCCCAACAGAAGGCACAGTATACATGCACAAGGAGCAGAATGGAGGGAAATACCAAAGGAAGCCAAAGCTGCAGAATGAATGAGGAATAGAGACATGGCTGATGGTGAAGTGCATGCACATTGGAATGAGTAAACAGGTAAGTCCCAGCCGTGCACAGCAGCCAGAGCAGGAAACAAAGAGGCACAAACAGAAACTACAAGGAGGCAAGAGAATGAACACCACAGGGAACAGTGATTGGACCCCAGGAGGGAAAGTGCATCCTAGAGACCATCCTGAGGCCAGGGCAGAGCACCATGAACACAGCAAACTCTCCCAGCACCCTGAGTTGAACCTTGCTATGAGAGAGAAAGAATACCAAGAAAATTTGTTAGTGGAACAAGAACTATCCCACAAACACTGTAGCAATGCTCAAATGCAGGCAACAAGACAGCATGAAACAGATCCCATAAAATATCACAGCGCTAACTGCAGTTGACATAAGACCCAAGCCACAGACACATTCAAGCACTTGAATAGGGATAACACCCCCTCCAAAAAAAAGCACAGCATCAATGTGCAAGGAGCAGTCAAGGCGAGACATTGATATGGTGCAGAGAACCAAATTAACAGCAAAGATCAATGCTGGGCATGGAGTTGGGCTGAGACCTGCAGGCGGCCAAGGGAGAGCACAGCCAGAGCACAAGTGCCTGCCAAGAGTAATGCAGAAGGAATTAAATTACTGACACCAGATGAGTCTGGGAAGACAACAGGAGGTCCCATAGGTGTTTAACATTGCAGCTGCAGGAGCACAAGGGACCGAACAAGAGAGAACCAATGGGGAGTGAATGAGAAGGGTCAGGCGGTGCTCTGAAGAGGAGGGGAGAAGGTGTGGAGCAGAAAGTAGGTAAACAAGCCGAGCAGCAAGGAGTGATGCAAATGTCGGGGGGAGCAGGGAAAGGGTGAAAAGAAGAGACAGAATACAGAGCTTTGGCAGAGCTGAGTAGGCAAAGTGAAAGGATGAGACGTGCGCCAAGTATAGAGAGACAAATGGAGAGAGCCAGTGGCCGGAGGCGCTTCAAGCACAGGGAGGGAGGCTAGTGAAACAAGTAAAGGGAGGGAGACAGAAATGAACCTGCAGCCGCCAAAGCAAGGCTAGAGCAAAAGACATGGGAAGCAAGATAGAGAAGAGGAGAACAGCGCCTCTGGCTGCAACTCAAAAAAAAAATGAATCCTGGAGGGGCCCAGGATGAGAAGTGTTTTAAGCCCGATGGAGGAGTGACGTAGTTGTTCCACCCATTGAACCTCGGGCTTAAAGTCCTCCCATTATATTTTGCTTCACAGGATTTAACCTACTACCCCACAATAACTGAAAAAGACCCTATATATTCCAGTCTCAAAGCATACTGGGGGTGGGAATACATAACTCAGATATAAAAACTGTGGTAGCAACAGGGTTTTAATAAAAAATACTATCTTTTTTCAACTTTTGAAACTGCTTCCACCTCTGATCTGTTGCTCTTTCTTTATCAGTTGTTCCTTCCAATTCATTGTCCCCATGTCTCTGTCATCAAATGCTATCTCTAGTAACTCTATAGAAATCACTTCAGGTAACCCTTCTATTTGTAGTGGTGATTGCCTTTGCACCATGTGCCTCACTTGCATTATCTTACTTTTATTATAATTAACTTTTTATCTTGACAAGACAGAGAATTTGTGTGATTCTTGAATTTTCAGTTCCGTTGAATCTATGTCAGCTAGCAGGAGGATCAAATGATAAGCACTGGCCTGTATTTTTACAGGAGGACTTTCTGCGTGCAGTGATATTCCGCTTATGTTCGTACTAGTCTCAGTTTTTCTAATCAGCAGATCTATGCAAAAGGTGTACAGCAGGGGGCTCAAATAGATTCTGCTGTTAGGCTGCCTGGACCTGGAGCCATGTTATTATTCAAATTCCAAACTGCATGTTGCACTTCTGTTTCTGATGCAGGGCAGTGCAAGGTTTTTTTGGCAATGTGAGACAGCTCCATTGTCCTTAATATGTCAAAAAAAGAGCCTACACCAGCTGATGCAGGACTCACAATTTCAATAGTACCTTTTACATAATTTGCCAGTGTCTTTTCAATGCTTTTTCTTTCCATGGTAGTTCTTTTTGCTTGCCACAGACATTTTTCCAGGGATATACCCTGATGCTGGGGAAGCACAGTATCAGATCTAGCACCTCCTTGGTACCCCAGACCCCAGTAGCCTACCAGCTATCCTCACTGTCATGGGTTGATTAAATCAGATCACACAGGAAACAGCATATTGGTACAACATAACTTTTTAGGCATGATTTTTATTAAAAAACAAACAAAACCAAAAATAAGAAAATAAAGTAACAGTTTACAGCACCAAATATCAGACAGAATACAGTCAAAATAATATAAAGTCACAAAAATCATCACAGCTTCTCTGCCATGGAGCTAGCAGTGAAACATAATCAGTGCAACCATCTGACACCAGAGAGCAGGAGGTCCTCACAGGAACTCTCCCCAACTGCATCTAAACTTAGGATCTAGGCTGGCTTCTTTTAAAGAGTGAAGCTCCACCTCTTAGCTCATAGCCCCACCTATCTATTAAGATATTTACAGGACTTCTTCATATGTCTTTGTGCAATTAATTACATGTAATACATACATATGAAAGGCATAACAGATAATCCATGATTATGACATCACAATGGACTACCTAATGCTCCATCAGATAATAGTGATTAGTTCTTGCAATAGTGGGCTGCATTACAGACAAACTCCTCCCCTTTTGTAAAGGTAACTAGGAGTTGCACCATTTAAAAAAAGGGAGAAAGGTGCTGCTGACTCCCTATAGGAGACAGCACCTAGCAAGGAAATCTTCACTGATTGCAGATCAGAAACTGCTAAGAGTTGTGCAGGTTGTCTAAATTTTAATTTCTTTACTATCTTGTATTTTATTTAAAAGTTTAACCTATATTTATGATTCCAAGGAATAGGATACTCTTATCTATGTCTGCACTTATTTTGAAACACTCAAACTGGCAGTGAAAATCCTTTTGTTTACATTTCAGAGGGATATTTACCTACTATCTGCCATATTTACTCGCTTTCACTCTTTAAGCCTGCACAGCTCCTTTAGACCATTTCTGCACATTTGAGGAAAATACAGGGATAAATTGCTTAAATTTAACTGGACCATGATGTAGAAGAGCAGAAATAGGAAGGGGAAGAAGAATAGTTTAAATTGTAATGCATAGCGCCAGATGGCCAGTCTGACTGCTGCATATTCCGACTGTTTTACACTGAAAGGGGGAGGATGGAAAGAAACGGAAAGGCATATAAAGAAAGATTAAAGTACTGTTGTGCAACAGTCTTTGGAACAGATATAGGAAAGAAAAAGAAAACTTCAGGTTCAGCTAAGCACTACTCATATGAAGGGGTCAACTACCACATTTCCCTCTCTTTAAGAACAAACCAATAATTTGATTTGAAGAACACATACCCTTTTCAACAACATAAACCCAAGGGAATGGGATGGGACTTCCACCCACCCTCTCAGAAGTCTCACCCCAGGGTACCCTATATTCTTAATCATTAGACATACTATATACATCATAACATCATAACATACATCATAACATCATTCTTTGCCCTGGGGTTGAAAGGTATTATTCTACCTGTCACTCATTATGTATATTCACATGCCACATTTATGCACCATATCTGGAGAGGAAATCTGCATTTTTATGCTTACTATCAGATCTGTGTTTAACATCAGAACAATATGGTTGCAATGCCAGATACCAATGAAGTATACATGTATTTTTATCCTTCATCTGGTTAGGCCAGCGTAAAGGGTTATGGTCAGTAATAAGTGTGAATCTGGTCCCCCATAAATAAAACTTTAAAGCCTCAACAGCCCACTTAATTGTGAGGCATTCTTTTTCTATAGTTGTGTATTTCTGTTATCTAGGGAAAAGCTTCCGACTAATACATACAATAGGATGCTCTTCACCATTGATAGTCTGGCATAATACAGCATCCAAACCAGTTTCTGAAGCATCAGTCTGTACCTCAAATAGTCTACTAAAGTCTGGTGATTGTAACACAGGGGCTGCACATAGTGTAGCTATTATGGTTCTAAATGCCAAGTCACAATCAGGGGACCAAGGAACTTTATTAGGGATCTTTTTTCTGGTTAGATCGGTTAATTGAGCTGTGATTGTAGCAAAATCAGGAAAAAAACACTGATAATATCCAGCTAGACTCAGAAAAGATCAAACCTGTTTTTTTTGTTTCTGGTATGGGATATTGAGCCACAGCTTAGACTTTCTCAATTTCAGGGCGTACAACCCCATTACCTAAAATGAAACCTAGATACCTTGTCTCTTTCATAGCCAAGGTAGACTTAGAAGGGTTGATAGTGAGTCCTGCTGCTGTAACAGTCTGTAATACTTTGGACAGATGTATTAAGTGTGTTGTCCAATCCATTCTAAATATTACAACATCATCCAAATAAGCAGAACAATATGGAACATGTTTATTAAGTAATCTGTCCATATATCTTTGGAAAGTGGCAGGGGCTCCATGTAATCCAAAGGGCATATAGGCAAATTGATATAGGCCATAGGGGGCACTAAAAGTTGTTTTTTCTTTGGATTGGTCTTCTAGAGGGATCTGCCCATATCCTTTTGTTAGATCAAGAGTTAATATATATTTGGCTTGCCCAACACGATCGATTATGTCATCTACCCTGGGAATGGGGTAACTCTCAAATTGAGAGACCTGATTGAGCCTTTGAAAATCAAGATACAATCAGATCCCTCCTTCTTTTTTAGGGACTATCACCATAGGTGAGAACCAAGGACTGTTAGAGGGTTCAAGCATTTTAAGTTCACTTAATTTCTCTATTTCTCAAATTACATCAGTCCAAAGTTTTTCAGGGAGCCTATAGACTGTTTGTCATATGGGTTCTGAATTTGTTTTAGTAATATGGGAAGCATCTGAGGCCTTACCACGGATAGCTGTAAAGGTAGATGAATAATGTTGGAGAACTTGATGCAACTCATCACATTGTTGGGGTGACAAATCAGGACTGATTTTTATATCCTTAACAGTTTCTAAGTCCTCAAACCTTTTGTAGGCTGAATGCAACTCTGTCTCTGGACTCCTAGATAGGACATACAAGCAGGGCTCAGAAGTAGAATCAGGTCTTTCATACCTTTTTTTTAAAGGTTATCATGATATATTGGTTTGTTCATACATTTCCCAGGGATCTCAATCTGGTATGTGACAAGGCCTGTTTGTGCAACAATATTAAAAGGTCCCTGCCCTTTCATTAATAACTTATTGTCCGTAGATGGGAGTAATAACAAAACCTTCTCACCTGGTTGAAATGACTTTGTCTGTGTTTTGACATCAAACAACAGCTTCTGTTTGGTTTGTGCCACCACACTATGCTGATGCACTTTCTGGGAATAGTTAACTAGATGTTTTCGTAGATTAACTAAATAATCTAGAATATTAATGACTTTTACAGTAGTCTCTCCTTCTCATGATTCTTTAACAATATCCAATGGTCCACAAATGTTTTTCCCATACAGCAATGTGAATGGTGAAAACCCCATGGATACTTGAGGGACCTCCCAATATGCAAAAAAAAACAAACAAAGGCAAATACCGATCCCACATTTTACCCTCTTCATCAACAAACCTCCTTATGATTCTTTTAAGTGTTTGGTTAAACCTCTCAGTGAGGCCATCAGTTTGTGGATGATAAGGTATAGTTTTAACAGTAGAAATACCTAAAGATTTAAATAATTCTGTAAGAAGGGCAGCATTAAAGTTTGTACCATGGTCCGTAAGGATCTCTTTTGGTGCATCCATACGGCTACAGAATTCAACAATCTTTTCAGCTATTTTTGGAGCTGTAACTGTCCTAAGGGGAAAGGCCTCCGGATACTTCATGGCATAAGCACAAAGGATGAGGATGAACCAATTCCCCTTACTGCTTTTCATTAATGGTCCAACCACGTACATTGCTATTCTCTCAAAAGGTTGTGATACCAATGGTAGAGGCATCAAGGGTACTTTATTCTTTTGTAAAATAGGACTGATCTGTTGGCAGGCAGAACAGGTTCTACAATATTCTGCAACATAATCATGCAAACCAGGTCAGAAAAACCATTGCAGTAATCTAGAAGTTGTCCGTTCTCATCCTGCATGTCCAGCACTTGGCATGTCATGTGCTATATATAACAGATCCTGTCTATATTTTTGTGGAACCAACATCTGTTCCACTTGTTCCAGAGAAGCAGGATGAGTACAAATCCTGTATAATATACCTTTTTGTAATACAATTTGAGGGGTACCCACAGGTGTCTCTTTTCCAAGCTGTAAAAAGAAAGAGATTGAAGTAACATCAGATTTTTGCTCATTTTAAATGTCAACAATATTGTACTGTGGCATTATATCAGAAGTCCCAATATGTTTATGTTTCCAGTCTCTTTGATGTTGCTTCTTTTCTTCTTTTGTTCTTCTAGGGCCTTTAGGGACTTCAAATAAGGTACCATCAAAGGAAAATACAGGTTCTGAATGTTTGGTCTGGACCCGGTGGTGACAGCTGAAAGGGTAGTATCACAGGGTGACAATAAATCACCAAAAGAAGGAAAGTCTTGTCCAATTATAAGGGGTACCAGTAGAGTGGGTACCACACCAACAGACATTTCATGAGTTTGTTTCTTGATACAGATCTGTGCTCTTGTAGTAGGATATTGATGTACATCACCATGTATACATATCACCCCTGTAGGTTTGGTACTTAATAACTCAGTATTTAATAAGTCAGCTCGAATTAAACTGTGTCTGCTATCAGAATCTACCAAACCATCCACAAATATGCCATTTATTACTGTCTTGATTACAAAGTTTCCCATATTCATAGAAGAAAGATAGGCAGACTTCCTTTTGGGCAGAAATGGGAAATATGTCCCAATCCATGACAATAATGGCATTCAATGCTGTTGTCAGTCTTTTTAGTGATGTCTCGTACTTCCGCTCTAGTTTTAATAGTCCCAGTCCCAACAGGTGAAACAGTAGAAGGCCTTACCATGGAAGTAGAAATAGGGGCAGCAGGAGTGATATTGTCTGTCATTCTATAGCCTTTCTGAACTGGTTGTCGTGCAGACAAGAAATCCTCAGTGAGGGTAATGGCTGTTCTGCATTCTCAGGATGATGCTCCCTTATCCAGAGTTGTACATCAGCAGGCATAATCTGAATACATTGTTCTATTACAAATTGTTCAGTTATCATTGGTGCAGACTTTCCCTCAGGCTGTAGCCAAATCCAGCACAAGTCATTCAACCAAGTAAAAGTCTCTTGGGGTGGTATATGAGATAAATGTTTTAGGGTTCTAAATCTTTGTCTATATGTTTCTGTATTAATATCATAGCGTTTCAATATTTCTTTCTTTACAGAAGCATAATCACTAGATGTCTGAGCGTCCATACATGTGTAGGCCAGTTGTGCCTTACCAGTCAAATAGGGCACAAGCCACACCACCCATTGTGCTGCAGGCCAATTACAAGCCTGGGCCACATGTTCAAATGTTGTTAAATAAGCCTCTATATCACCAAAAGGAGTCATCTTTGTAAGCTTAATGTCTCTATGATTTGTCTGGGCAACCCCTTGACCAGCCCCAATGAGTTGCAAGGCATGTCTGGTATCAACCCAATTTTGGTCTTGCCTCCTTCTTTCCTCTTCCCTCTCCTTAAGATCTGCCTCACACTGGCATTCCATCTACATTTGTCTAATAACCAGCCAATGGAGCAATTCCCTAAGGTCTTCAGTGGGTGTAACAGGCTGCTCTTCCTCTGGTTCCTTCATACCTGCCCCAAGTGTCACCTCCATAGTCAGTATGCCTTGCTTAATCTTAGGATGGGTAACAGAAGGTAAACCTTCAAGGAGTGGTTCATCAGAAGCAGCAGTTTGAGTTCTAGTTAAAACCTCAGATAAGTCACCAGCTTCTTCCAATTTATGTGCCATGTACCTGCTAAAAACCACCTGTGGCCTGGACACTATGTGCTGTATTTATGTTGGAGTCCACCTTTCACCTATGGATCTCCAATCAACCCCACTCCTGGTGCCAAATGTCATGGGTTGATTAAATCAGGTCACACAGGAAACAGAATATTGGTACAACATAACTTTTTAGGCATGATTTTTATTAAATAACAAACAAAAATAAAACAAAAAATAAGAAAATAAAGTAACAACTTACAGCAGCGAACTTCTGACAGAATACAGTCAAAATAAAATAAAGTCACAAAGATCAGCACAGCTTCTCTGCCATGGAGCTAGCAGTGAAACATAATCTGTTCAACCATCTCACATCAGAGAGCAGGAGGTCCTCACAGGAACTCTCCCCAACTGCATCTAAACTTAGGATCTAGGCTGGCTTCTTTTAAAGAGTGAAGCTCCACCTCTTAGCTCATAGCTCCACCTATCTACTAAGATATTTACAGGGATTCTTCATATTTCTTTGTGCAATTTATTACATGTAATACATACATATGAAAGGTATAACAGATAATCCATGACTATGACATCACAATAGACAACCTAATGCTCCATCAGATAATAGTGGTTAGTTCTTGCAATAGTGGGCTGCATTACAGACAAACTCCTCCCCTTCTGTAAAGGTAACTAGGAGCTGCACCATATTAAAGAAGGGAGAAAGGTGCTGCTGACTCTTTATAGGAGACAGCACCTAGCAAGGAAATCTGCACTGACTGGAGACCAGAAACTGCCAAGAGTTGTGCAGGTTGTCTACATTTTACTTTCTTTACTATCTTGTATTTTATTTAAAAGTTTAACCTATATTTATGATTCCAAGGAATAGGATACTCCTATCTATGCCTGCACTTATTTCAAAACACTCAAACTGGGGGTGAAAATCCGTTTGTTTACATGTCAGAGGGATATTTACCTACTATCTGCCATATTCAGTCGCTTTCACTCTTTAAGCCTGCACAGCTCATTTAGACCATTTCTGCACATTTGAGGGAAATACAGGGATAAAGTGCTTAAATTTAACTGGACCATGAGGTAGAAGAACAGAACTAGGAAGGGGAAAAAAATAGTTTAAATTGTAATACAAAGCGCCAGATGGCCAGTCTGACTCCTGCATATTCTGACTGTTTTACACAGAAGGGGGGGGGGGGGAATAGAAAGAAACAGAAAGGCATATAAAGAAAGATTAAAGTACTGTTGCGCAACAGTCTTTGGAACAGATATAGGAAAGAAAATAAAATGTCATGTTCAGCTAAGCACTACTCACATGGGGGGGTTCAACTACCACACTCACAACTTGCTTCCCATGGCAGAGTCTCAAGGGGAAGGGCCATCCTCCTTTCTTAATCAGTCCATATATACACATGTATGAATCAGGACCCAGTTCCAGCAAGTACTAGGATCCAGGAGCTGACTAGGCCCAGACCATCATTAATATGTCTGCAGTGATTTTTGTTCCTGTAGCTATACCCCCCGACATGAGCATAGCTCCGGTGGCCTTGCAGGCTCACAACTAATCCTCCAATAGGAGCAAGCTCCCTGGCAAAGCAGCAGGGATTGTTGTGGCAGTGGAACTCACTGCTAACCTTCCTTGGCCATGGCATGCTGCCACACGGCAGCTACCTTGGCCTGGCCTGCCTCCCAATGCAGTGACCTGAACTTACACCTGAATTGGAGTCACCTGCGTGACAGCACAACACGCCAATGTCATCTTTCAGGAAGGTTATTAAGGTGCAGTTCACTCTGTTTTGACAGCCTTTACATAAAGAATATTGAGAGCATTATGACCAGACTGTGTCCCTTAATGCACCTCCACCAGTACAGTGTATGTCTATCATATTGTATGTACCATGTCTCATCTTTAACATGGTTTATTTGGACTCTCAGAGTACAGTCACCTGCATTTAGAAATCAGGTTCATTGGGTGTTTCCATATTTGTAAATATTTAAAATATCTTTCTTCACTTTCCACCTCCCCATTTAAAAAAAAAAGAAAACAAAATTCTCGTTTGGTATCCTGCCACCACTCTATATCAGTGATAAAACAACACGGTACCGACAGACATGCCCTATATAAATCAGCCCATTCTGATTGTCCATCTTAGAGGTTAATAAATCATTATTTAACGTCCATACTCTCCCTTCCCTTCATGTAGACTGTTCAGTGGCAACACTGCTGATCAGAATAATGTGATCCAAGGTTTCTGCAGCCACAACATATGACTGCTGAATGTGTAATATTCTAGAAACAAAGTTATAATTGATTCTAGTAGATTATGACCCTTTGTAATATGTGTGTGCCCCCCTCCCGCAAATTGTACGTAGGCCCATATGAATCATTTAATCTTGCTATTTCAACTACATTTTTCAGAAAAGTAGCATCACAGAATTGTTTTACCATTTTGCAATGCCTATACAGCACCAACAAAATAGTATTAAAGTCCCCACATAACAATGTGTGTTTGTACATGAAGAGATGAAATTGTGTAAGTTTCAGTAGATCAGTTCTAGTGGCCTTTGTTTGAGGACTGTACACACAAAGAATTCTTAGGACTGAACCTTGTCTTTTTACATCTAAAAGCAGGGCCCTGCCAGGGCTTATGTCCACCTGCACATCTGGATCTGTAAACAGTATTCTTACTCCGTGACACAGTTCATCTTGCAGGGACCAAAAGGATGGGTCCCAGGGCCAGATTTTTTGAATGTGAGAGATTTCAGCAGTTGCCCATAGCCTGGTGTCCCATATACAAACTATATCTACTCCTGTGCCACAAAGATATGATATGGCTGTCAATCTTCTCTTACAATTTTGACATTATTAACATTTACTGTGGCTATTTTAATAGGTGTATCCACAGCACATATCATTAAGCAAAGAAATGGAAAGGTGGACATAAGTTTGTGCGTGGTTCCCTATTAAACCCCAGGAAATATTGTTCATACAGGGTACTAGCTCTAAGTTTCAACCCCCTTTTCCCCTCTGTACTACTACTACTGCCCTGAGTAACTACTATATTATTTACTCTGTCCCAGCTGTGTTTGAAACCATTTATGGTTTTGGTGCCCACCATCTCAGGTGGCAGACTTCCATTGTTCCACCACCCTCTCTGTAAAATAAAAAGTTCTTATATCCCTCTTGAACTTCCCATCTATCAATTTCTACTTTTGCCCCTGTGTCTTGAACTGTTGCTTATGCTAAATAATTCCTCACAATCTGGTTTATTTCTTTCAGAAATGTAAAGGTCTTTATCATATCACTCTTCTGTTGTCTGGTCTCCAACGAATACATGTTCAGTGCCTAGCACCAGTCCTCATAAGATCTACCCTACTGGCCCTGAATCAGCCTGGTCACCCTTCAGTGCACCATCTCTTGCCTTCCTTTATCTTTTCTTAGGTGTGGACTCCAGAACTGGGCGTGGTACGCCAGGCGTGGCCTCACCTATGTTCTATAAAGAAGTACAGTCACCTCTTTTCTTGGAGTGTCAATACCCCTTCAGATATATTCCCGCATCCTATTTGCCTTACCATAGGTCTTGTTGCAATGGCTTGATTGTTTAAGGGAGTTACTAATGATAACTCCTCAGTCCCTTTCCTCAGCCACAGTGCATAGCTTTGCCCCTCCCATCCTGTACTCTGTCCTGTGTTCTTGTTCCTTTAGTGTATCAGAATCTTTGCTGTATCACTTTGCAGTTTTTGGTGTTGAATTTTAACTGCCAAACCTTAGACCAGCTCTCTAGTCTTTGTAGGTCACTCTGCATATCCCTAATTCCCTTGCTACTAGTGTCACGTGTGAAGATACCCAGGTTGCCCTGGATTCCTTCCCCCAAATCACAGATGAACTTATTGAAGAGGACAGGACCCAGGATGGATCCCTATGGCACCTCACTTGTGACTTCCTCTCTTCTGATTTGACACCATTAATCACAACCCTCTACTGCTTCTCCTTCAATCAGTTTCCTACCCATCTTACTGTGCCCCTTGCCACAGCCAGATTTTCCATCTTCTTCAGCAATCTTTTGTGAGACAGCAAGTTGAAAGCCTTGCTGAAGTCGAAGCAGAATAAATCCACAGAATAGCCCCTATGCAATACCCTCATCACCCAGTCACTAAAAACTATCTGGCTGGTCTGACAAAACATCCCTGCCATGAATCCATGCTGTTTATTATCCTGGAGTTCGTTACTCTCCAGGTAGTCCACAAGGTCCTATTTGACCAGTGACTCCATCAGTTTACCTACAACATGTAGTTTTCTGCTTGCTCCCTGTCCCCCCCCCCAACTTATGGAGTGGAACTATATCCACTACCCTCCAGTTCTTTGGAACTACCACTGTCTGTAATGAGCTACTGAATAGACCTACCAGGGGTCAGCTAGTTCTACTTCCAGTTTCTTGAGTACCCTTAGATGCATCCCATCAGGCCCTGCTGCCGTATCTATTTTTAGGGCTGCTAGCCTTCCTGGAGCCTTTTGTTGGCACATATTGGCTGCCTCATCTCTGGGACCCCTTTATGGCTGCCTTGATGACACTGTCTGGCAGGGGCCCACTGTCTTCCCTTGTGAAGACAGAGCAAAAGTAATCATTAAGGACAGCTGCCTTTTGCATGACCTCCTCTATTACCCTACCTCCCTCAGGTAGCCCAACAATTCCTCTTCCTTTTTTTCTTTTTTCCATAATAAACCTGAAGAACTGCTTTTCTCTGCCATCGACCCCCTCTGCGATATGCAGTTCAGTGTTTACTTTTGCCCCCCAACCGCCCTCTCTGCTTTCTTAGTATTCAATTTGATATTCCTCCCTTTTTATCCTCCCCATGCATTTCCTTGTAACTGATAAAGGTCTTTTTTTGGCCCTCACTGCTTCCCTCATTCTTTTTTGAGAACCATATTGGCCCCTTGTACCGATTTCTTTTTATTACTTTCCTCATGCATAAATAAGATGCTTTGAGAATGGCCCTATTAATTACCCCCCATCACTCCTCCACAACTCCGATGCTTTCTAGCTGATGAACTTGTCCTGGACCAACTCTGCAATCCTGTTGAAGTCTGCCTTTCTGAAATCAAGGACCCCAGCTCTTGGTTGGGGCTTTCTGCCCTACTATCTGCCTTCATGATACACCCCCTTTCAATCCAGCAGAAAACCTAGCACTTCTTTTTTCAGGCAATGGCTCTGAATGAGATTCTTCTATATAAGAATTTACTCATTTTTTGTGTTGAAGCAATCAGAGAAGCCCCAAAGCCTCCTTCATCCCCCTCAGTGTCCCTAAATTTTCCATGTATGGGGTCCATAGCTATTCTTCAGGAAAACAGCATCAATTTTAACAATTTTTGGTTTAGGTTGCTGGCTCTTAGGCTATCTGTTATGGGTGACAACATTTTTGTCTGTATTCCCTTCGTGGGGGGATCTTCACCATCTTTTCCACATCCACATGTTGTAGACTGGGGGGGGGTCAGCCTAGGGGGTGCCTGGTTCTACCGACAGGTTAGGTGGAAGCAAGGCTGTCTTAGTGTCATGTGCCTGTTTTGCATGTGCTTAGTTCACCTTAGCACAAAAAGTTTCTCCAGTTGCTATAGCTTACGACACTGGAGCAGAATCTTTAATGGAAGAATGTAGTACAACATGTACTGTGATACAGAGGCCTGTGTCTGGAAGACTATCTAACAGAAACAGTCCTTTTTGCCTTTTAGTGGTCATCTTTTAAGCATTAATAACAGGTTATTCTGATCTGTACCATCTTCCCTATTGTGGGCTGCCAGGGATAGTGGTGCCTATGGGTTACAGCTGGTATGTGGATCTGAGCAGTAAAAACTTACAGTAGGTGACCATATTCAAGGTAAGACCCACATCTTAACTTGTCAAAAGCTGAGCTAAGATGCATCCTTGATCCATATTTGTAGCAGGATTTTGGCTGCCCTGGATAACATCCGAATGCACAGTCCCTACCATTAAAAAAATTGCTTGACAAATGTAGCTAACTGGAATCAGACCTTTTTAATGGTGTAGGATGGTCAAGGCCTTCGCAGCGGTGCTCCATTCAAAACATAATATATCTGATATGTTGATCCCTTTGTTTTTCACCAAGAGTATGACAATTTTTATAGCTGGTTTGGTTAGGCGTATTGCTACAAAGGGCAGTCATCAAAGCGAGTCCTTCAACTGCTGATATCACCTCCAAAAGAGATCCAAAGAGGTCTTGGTCAGGGTCTTGAAACTTGTGTCATACAACATTCCCACAACATTCCCACTTGAGTGAATCAACGCATAAATTCTGGATGCATAAAATGACAACAAGTCTTTTAACAATGTTGCCACACACTCTGTCAGGAATCACATTAAAGCCTCCTTTATATTTTAGCCTCACAGCATTACAGGCTTATCTCTAGTTTGAAATAAGTGTACCATCCTGAAGGAGCCCCTGCCTTGACTGCACCCTCCAGTAAAAGTTTTATCATTTATAGGCTTTTGAGGGCCAGATCCTGGCTGATTATTCCTTTTACTTTTAGAAGGGATAACTACAAAAGCAATATCAGGAATGTCTTTGCTTGCTTGGTGTGTAGTGTCAGTGACTTCAGGTGCAGAAAGTGATTCTGCAGTCACTCCAGGCGACTGTGAAGCAAAACAGTTTTTTTCATTTGCGTCTTTGTTATTGCCAGCATTTGGGTCAGTGGTTTGAAGGTTAGTTTCACTTTCACCCACCTCCTTCCCGTGTGCAGCTTGCAGCTCAGTTTCATTACTATTAGTCATTGTCTCTGCCTCAACCACCTGAAACATAGGGGTGTCTGTACTTTCAGTGTCTGGAGAGTTATTTGACACACTGTGCTTCATACTGCCAGCTTGCGCTGACTCTTGTTCCCCCTCTGCAGTGACATCTTGTGTGGTTGGGAGGGTCTTGCAGTCTTTTGATGCAGCCACACCAGCTGATATGGCAGCTCGTCAGTTGCAATGTCACTGGACAACTTCAATATTGAAGTAGGCATCGCAGGTTCAGAAATCCAACCTTCTCCAGTTGCACTCCTTACCCAGCTGGCATTTTCCAACATACAATCAGGACTGCAGTTGTTGTTTTCTTCTGTGTTCGGGCTGTGCAACCCACCAGGGAGTATCTGCCTTTGGCCACACCTTAAGCCAAGATACCTAGCAGTAGTTCTGTGATGAAATGTGTGGAATTTCTACAAAATTCCATTCCACCACAATTTGAAAATTCCACACACCACTACCTAGCAGCTTCCATTGGGAAGGAAGGGAGAGGTTCAAATTCAGCTGTCTGTGCTTCTTTCCAGATACTAATTGAGGGCTCACAGACATAAACATAGAAACAAAGACTAAACTGCAATCTCCGAACAAAGAAACATAGAATTTCTTGGCAGAAAAGGACATTTGACCCATCTAGTCTGTCCAAATGTTCCCCGCCTAATCTGTTTCCGCAGACACTAACTGATATCCTGTGAACCTCCTTCCTACCAGCCTGTTTTCTAACACGCACCCATGTCTATGCCATGCATGTTTGAAACCCCCCACTCTTTTTGCCTCCACCACTTCTGCTGGCAGTCTGTTCAAGAGGTCTACAGTCTTTTCAGTGAACAAATATTTCCTTGCATCTCTTTGACCCCCCCACCCAGCTTCATTGCATGCCTTCTGATCCTGGTGCTGCTTCTCATTTGAAAGAGACTCTGATCCTGCACACTGTTCATCCCTTTGAGGTATTAGTAGGTCTCTATCATGTCTCCTCTTGCTCTCCTCTCTTCCAGGGTGTACATGTTGTGGTCTCTTAGTCTCTCCTCATAGGGCTTCTCATTCAACGCAGCACCATTTTAGTTGCCCTCCTTTGCACTCCCTACACCCTGTCTATGCACTTTCTGAGGTGTGGCTTGGAAATTGGACACAATACTCCAGATGAATTTTCACCAGCAAACGATACAGTGACTGCACTACCTCCCTCCTCCTGCCAGATACACCCCTCCCTATGCACACTAGCATCCCACTAGCCCAACCCACTGCTTTGTCACACTGCCCTGTCACCTTGAGGTCATCAGATATGATAACCCCTAGGTCTCTTTCCTATTTAGTGACTGTCAGTACCTTCCCCAATCCTATACTCAGCACCTGGGGTGTGCTTTGGTGTTGTCAGCTGTAACTCTCACCCCATTCTATCAGTAAATAAGCTGAAACAGATACTGTATATGAGAACGGGGTGAGCATTAGGGTAGACAACCCCAAGGCACACTCTGCACCTGATTTGTGAAGAGGCAAGAGAGTTGAAACTGTAATGTTTTTTTCTGTTGCTGCCTGCAAGGTAGGGTGGGGTATTACAGTTGGAAATCCTAAAGACACATTTCCCTACTTTTGCTGCTTTAAGACTAACAAGTACATTAACAAAGTTTCTTTGCAATACATTTCCTTACTTTTTGAGGTAGTATAATGCTATCATTATTTGGCTGTTCACACATAATTTTCCAGATAATGTAACTGTATCCTTATTTGCTTGTGGGAGTGCAGGGCTCTCTGAGCCATGCATTCCCATCGCTCCATAGGTGTGTATATCTATGTTGCTGTGGAAGCATATGTCCCTCCAGGCCCTGGACTTCCATTAGTAGCACAACAGCAGCCAAATTGTCACCATAGTCTTCTTATTACCCCACCTCTTTAACCCAGTACTAAATCTTTTCGAAACCCCATCAAAACATCATTCTGTGCCACTGAAATGTGATCCGATGTCAGATGTACGAGTACACATTTTGGTGAAGATTTAAAACATGACAGCTGTCATGTTCTTCAGTTGGTGTAAGGAAATGGCTATGTTGAAAATTTGGGGTTACAATATTGAAAATTGCAAGTTATGAGTGAGAGTAGCTTAATTTTAACAGATGCAGATAACTTTGCCATTGTAACATATTTTTACCCCAGATTTTGAACAGACCCTTCTTATAACCCCACCTCATAAGCAAGAGTCGTGAGAATTTTCAAATCCTGCCTGAAAGGTGATTTTGCCAACTGGCCTCAAATTTGCCTTTCATGATGGATTTGTGTAATTCCCATGGTATTGCTCATGAGGTGGGATCTCAAAAAGGACATGTTGAAAATTTGGTGTCAAAATATATAAAAATAGCGAAGTTATGCACCAAAGTTGAAAACCCCATTGAAATACTTTGAACTGCACTGACCTTATTTCTCATATAGCAGTCACCGATTCCATCAGCAAGACATGTCTTTGATCAGAGAGTGGATCTTCACACTGGTACCTGTTCAGGTGGGTGAGGATGTGTTTGTGTGTAGGGGTCTGATGGGTGCGGGGTGGTGGGTGCTTAGTGGGAGGTCAGTGTGTGGCGGTCACATACTGTATCTGATGGACCTTTTTTTTCTACAGATAAAAAAAAGACATTGTGGGACCATTTTCATTTCTACAGTGTCTGACAGACATCAGAGGTTGGGGGGCGCCACTAGCCACCAGGCAAGCAGAAACATTAAGGAGAATAGCCATCAGAGGGTGGGGGTGCCACTAGACACCAGGGATATAGCCTAGAGGTTAGAGAAATGAGATGTGAACAAATGTGGTACATCCAGCAGACCAGACCTGGGTTTGATTCTTACAACCTCCACTCACATACTGTGTGATTCTGAGCAAGTCACTTAACTGCCCAGTGCTCCCAGGTCACCCCTGAAAACAGGCACTTGTGCCTAGTGGGCCTTTCACAGTCACCAAACACTAAAATAAAAAAAAAATAAAGTGGACATGGGAGGGGTGCCATTAGACACCAAGGAGAAATATCAAAGATGTAATATAAAATAGAAAAATATTTGGAGGGCAATCGGAGGGTGGAGGTGGTGATGTCACTAGACACCAGAGAAATATACTTAATTATAGGGATGGTGATCGGATGGTGGGGGTGCCACTAGACACCAGGGAAATAATGCCATCAAAGGAAAAAGGATTTCCCCTCATGAAAAAGGATCTTTTTTCATGACTCATGATATTAAAAAAGATTTATAATCTTAAAAAACATTTAAAGGGCATTTCCCTAACAGTTAAGTGCAGAATCCCACTAAGGGTGTCCCCGTAAGCAAGCTACATGTGTTGGTCACTCTCTAGAATGTCATTTTTATGTTTTTCCAAATTTGAATTTTTAAGGAAAAAGAGAAAACAAGATGGCGGCAAATGAAAAAATATTATTGCCCTCATGAAATAGGATTCCCCATATGAAAACACCATACAGCTATTTTGAAATGATGACTGAGCATGCTCAGAACCTAAAATTTTAAAACTTTATAACTTTGAAATGGATCAATATTTTCACTAGACCAGCAAAAGAAATCCTTCTGAGCCAAGCATTTTTACCCTGAAAATTTCAGGCCAAAATTCCAAACCATCTGGGAGCTACGTGATGGCAAAAAAAGAAAAAACACAGCAAAAAACAACAATTTTTTTATGTTTTTTCACTATCTGCATCTTGGAATTGGCACATCCAACCAGAACGAAATTTGGCACAGAGATCCACCCTACGAGACTATGCATGCAAATTTTCGTGCAAATCTCTTGAACAGTTGTGAAAGTATTGAAGTTCAAACACTGGGGTTTAACATTAAAGTGCTACTCAGCCCTAACATAGAAACATAGAAATTGTCAGCAGATTAGGATTGCCTGGCCCATCTAGTCTGCCCACAAGCCCTTGTACTGGATTACTGCTTCCGATCCACCCGCTGCTGTACCTCTATGGTTCCCCTATGCCTGTCCCAAGCATGTTTGAATCCATACACAGTGCTGGCTCCCACCATCTCCCGAGGCAGACCATTCCATGCATCCACCACCCTCTCTGTGAAGAATAACTTTCTTACATTCCCTCTTAACCTCCCACCTTCCTATTTCATGTCATGCCCCCTCATTCCTGTGCTCCTCCTGTAATGGAAAATATCTCCTCCCCTGCACCTTGTTTATACCCTTTAGATACCTAAATATTTCTATCATGTCTCCTTTTTCCCATCTCTCTTCCAGAGAGTACATATTGAGGTCCCTTAATCTATTCTCATAAGTCTTGTGTTGCAAGCTCTGTACCATCTTAGTCACTCTTCTCTGGGCCATCTCCAGCCTGTTAATGCCTTACAAAGGTGTGGTCTCCAGAACTGCACACAGTACTCCATGTGAGGCCTGACCATGGATTTATATAATGGTATCACTACCTCCCTACTTCTGTTGGTGATACCTCTGCACCCTAACATGCCTCTGGCCCTCCCAGATGCCTCAGTACTCTGCTTTGACATTTTCAGGTTGTCTGAAATAATAAACCCCAGGTCCCTTTCCTTTTGTGACTGTCAGAACCCCCCCATCCTGTAGCTTTCCCCAGGGTTTCTGTGTCCTAGGTGCATAATTGTGCACTTCTTTGAATTAAACTTTAGTTGCCAGTCCTCATACCATTTTTCAAGCTTCCCTAGGTCCCTCCTCATTTTCTCCACTCCCTCTGGGTTATCCACTCTGTTGCAGATCTTGGTGTCATCTGCAAATAGGCAGACCATTCCCTCCAGCCCCACTTCAATATCACTAATGAAGACATTGACCAGGACTGGCCCCAGGACTGATCCCTGAGGCACCCCACTGGTACCCCATTTACCACCACCCCCTCTTCTTCCTGTCTGTTAGCTAGTTTCTAACCCAGTTTACCACCCTGTCCCCCATGCCCAGCCTACCCAGCTTGTTTATCAGCCTCCTATGTGGTACGGTGTCAAAGACTTTGCTGAAATCAAGGTAAGTGACGTCCACTACCCCACCCTGATTTACTTCCTTTGTCACCCAGTCAAAGAAATCAACCAGCTTTGTCTGACATGACCTCCCCACTGTGAATCCATGTTGCCTATAGTCCTTGGCTCCAATGGCTTCTAGATGCCCCACTATCCTTTTTTTAAGCAATGTCTCCATGATCTTCCCCACTACTGGGGTGAGGCTGACCAGCCTATAGTTCCCCACCTCCTCCCTGCTGCCAGATTTGTGTAGAGGTACTACTGTACATGTGCCCTCCTCCAATCCTCTGGTACCACCCCTGTGTTGAATGACTCAGTGAACATGGCTGTCAGAGGTTCTGTTCTGCTATCTCCTTTTGCAGTTCTCTTAATATCCTTGGGTGTATACCATCTGGTCCCATCGCTTTGTCCACCTTCAATTTAGTGAGCTCCTACAGAACTCTTTCCCCTATGAATGGACTAGTGTCTACCTCTTAACCCCCTTGGCAACTGCTGTACTGCTGTGGCCCCTGTCCCTCCCCTTCTTCTGTGAATACAGAACAGAAATATTTATTTAGTATTTCTGCCTTTTCCATGTTACCCTCCTTGCATTCCCCCCCTCTCCTTTGAGCCTAGCAATCCCTCCCTTGTTTTTCCTCCTGTTAGCGATGTGCCTGAAGACTGTCTTGTCCCCTTTCTTCACTGACTGTGCTAAACCTTCCTCAGTCCATGCCTTTACTTTCCTTCCTGCCTTTCCAGCTTCCCTTAGACACTCTAGGTACTCCTCCCTGTCCTCCTCCCTTTGAGTGTCCTTATATTTCCTGAACCCTTTCATTTTTGCCCTGACCCTTTCCACCACCTCTCTCAAGAACCACAGTGGTTTTCTCGTTCCCTTACCTTTGGATACCAATCTGATGCATTGGTTTGTTACTTCCAGTAAGGCTTCCTTTAGATGCTCCCACTGTTCTTCCACTCCCCCTTCTGCCCCCGTTCTCTCCAGAGCTCTTTTTATACCCCTCCCCATTTCAGCGAAGTCAGCATTTTTGAAATTCAAAACCTTTGTCATAGTATGACTTGAGTGAGTCTCTGTCCCTATGCTGAACCACACAATGTTGTGATATCTGAATCCCAGTTGCCCTTCTACCTGGACATCTGCAATTCAATCCCCGTTGGTCATTACTAGATCCAGAATTGCACTGTCTCTGGTGGGATGAAGCACAAGCTGACTGAGTCCAGCCTCCTGGAGAGAATCAAGGAGGCCTCTGCTTCTGGCTGAAGCAGCTACACTTGTGCTCTAATCCATGTCTGGCATATTGAAATCCCCATCAGTAGAATTTCACCTTTCATTGCCATCTTGTGTATTTCCTCCACTAGCTCCCTGTCCAGTTCCTCTCCCTATCCTGGAGGCGCTATAGCACCCTATATAATGTAGATTGACAGACATAGATGCAGACATAGATGTAGTTGTAGATATATATATATGTGTGTGTGCATGTGTGTGTTTGTATGTGTGTTTAAAACTCCCCTCCCTGGAGGTAGTGGCTAGCTTATCTATGCACTAATTTAAGACTAAGCTAGATAAGTTCTTTAGGGAATCAGGGAAACTTTATTAACTAATAGCTAGAATCATGGATGAAAGTCTAGTTAAGCTCTGAAATTATCTATGATACCTATGAACATTATTAATGTGCCACCTGATCCAGCTTTTCAGCGATTCACCATCTTTTTTCTAAGTGAGCGCTTGCTTGGAGCCCCAAACACTCAATGTAACAATTAAAACAAGGTATTTAGTTTTAAATTTCCTTCAGTTATCCCGCTACACCCACTTGCTGATACTCCCAATGCTCAAAATTGACTTGCTCACTTCTGAGCTAACTGCATTAGTGTGCTCTCCTGGCACTACATCTGACCTGAACACAGTCAGAAGACTGGCACTTTGGTGACACTCACTACTGCAAATGATAGCATGCTGTCTGCAAAAACCATAGCAACATTTTTATTTTGCTGGTGGCCTAGTGTAGCAACCTTGAGGGTCTGGTACAGATACAGCAACTCAGTATAGCACCCTTAGTGGCAGCCGAAAACATGTCAGTGCCCCTAGTGACAGCAAAAAATCTACAGGAAGCAGAGGGACTGTTTATATTAAAATTAGACTTCTGTTTTTATCTGCCAATTTTTTAAACAGCATTACAATTTCTCAACATATACCCATTTTATAAATGCAATAACACACTCTGGGGTGTGCTTTATGCTCTGATAAATGCACTCCTAGGGGCAGTAAGGCACTCAACCTGTGGCCTTGTGCCTTATTACACCCCTTGTCATGCATTTATCAGAGAATAAAGCACATGCCATTGTGTGTTTTTGCTTACATATGTGTATGCATGTGTGTGTGCATGTGTGTGTGCATGCATTTACATAGATATATTATAGTGCCTGTATATTAGGGTTGAATAAGCACTTGTATGTTAAACTCAAATATTTGCACCTTAATAACTTTGCCCTCTTTCAAGTGATTTACATGAGCATTTGTAAAGCACAGCATCTGTGACAGGAACTCTTTATTCTGTAAATTTCATGTTGATCGGTACAGGGGAGGCAAAGTTACAGAGGTGCAAATAAACCTCAAAAGTCTCTGTTTTTGAAATTTTTTAAGATTTCTTTTGCCACCCGATAACTAAAAAAAATAGGAGGCTTTGAAACCTGAAACTTTCAGATTTTATAAAGCTTCATCCAAAATGTGTGCTTTTGTGATTTTTAGCTCCAACTGTTACATAGTTTTTAAATTATTTAATAAAAATGTTCAGTTTCTGAGCATGCGCAGTTCAGAAAAAATCAAGGTTCTATTCATAACTGAATTTTTGCGAAAGCAGCAGTTTGCACTATATGGCACAGCTGTCTTTAATAAGTGACAGCTGTGCCATATAGTGCAACCCCTGCTGCTGTCGCCACTCGTAGGTCAGGTACAGGGCTGCTGTCATTGTAGCCCTGCCTTCCTGACTGTGCTGTGCCTTAACTTAAACTGTTACCTGCACACCTGTTCATGAGGTGGGATCCCAAAAAGCCCATGTTGAAAATGTGGTGGAAAAATTCCTAAAAATGGTCATGTTATGAGTATGCATTGCGCAGTTGTGAAGGAACTAGAAGGGGAAAGGATCAGACCTGTTCCAGTACAGTAGCTGCTTCTTGTTGTTTTTACAGGGTTTCTTGTGGATTTTACTTTGCAGAAGGTTATTTATTTTCTTTCTTACTACTTCTAAGGGGCTAGCAGGGTATTGTTTTTGGGGCTGTTGAAAGTTTGAAAACTAGCTTTGTGGCTGTAAGTGGGCTCATTTGTTGGATGTTTCACTGTGTAACGGGCTGTGCTGGTGGAGGCTTATTTCTTCTGATTTAAAACCTATTTCGTGGAATTTGCTTGGGGCTGTTTATTTGAATTGGAGACCTATATCTGTTAATTTCAAGCCTATTTTGATGTGTTGTTAGTGAAGCTGATTGAATTGGAGACCCGTTTCATTTGGTAGCAAACATATTTTGGGGGCTTTGAGTGGAATTTTGTTTCCTTTTTGCTGGCTTCGCTAGCTGCAAAGGTTAGTGCATAGTGGGAGAAGGGTGTTAATGGGCTGGCCAAGTCTCACTCAGTTAATTTACTGGAGGCAGAGCTGAATCAGGTTTGTGGTGTCAGTTGCTTTGGCTTCTCAGAAGGAACTAGAAGGGGAAAGGATCAGATCTGTTCCAGTACAGTAGCTGCTTCTTCTTGTTTTTACAGGGTTTCTTGTGGATTTTCTTGGTAGAAGGTTATTTCTTTTCTTTCTTACTACTTCTAAGGGGCTAGCAGAGTATTGTTTTTGGGGCTGTTGGAAGTTTGAAAACTGATTTGTGGCTGTGAGTGGGCTCATTTATTGGATGTTTCACTGTGTAGCAGGCTGCACTGGTGGAGACCTATTTCTTCTGATATAAAACCTATTTGGTGAGATTTAATTGGGGCTATTTCTTTGGTTGCAAGGCTTGGAGGAGCAGACACAGGGCTGATACACTCTTGAGAGAGTTGGATGTAGGCCCTAATCCCACAATCCCCACCCTCCTCCCCACAGCTCTGTTTATTTATAGGGGAACACCTGCCCTGCAACTGGAGGAAAAGGCTTCAGGTGCAGCTCATGTAGTTCTAGCCACTGGGAGTTGGATTTAAAGGTTGGGAGAGAGGAGCTTAGGGAGTGGTTCACTTCCCTTATAAGTTTACTGTGTTGTACTGCACCTAGCAACAGGGTTACCGGTTTACTGTGCAACAGTATCTAGGATTAGTGGGTGACCTGATTAGTCGGTAGGGGTGTATCTTGGACTAGTGGGGAACCTGGTGGCTTATCCAAAGAAACCTACTTGGAGGGGAATGGGACCACACGTCATTAGGGCCAGCATCTTTGGGAGGGTGGTGGGGTGCAGAGGGTGTGGGGCAGCCATGATACTGGACTGGGCTTGGAAGTTTGGTGGTTGCCCAGTGTGCTACCAGCTGGCACAGCATAGGGAGGAGGTTGCAGGGATTAGGGGACACCTGGGGAAGGGGAGGTATGGTTGGGGAAGAGGCAGGGGCTCTCCACAGGGTTGCACCAAGCACTAGGGGTGGGGGCATAGGGAAAGGAGTGCAGGAGAGTACTCTGGGGTTACATAGGGACCCTGGCAGAGAGGGCCCAAAAGGAGGACACTACCAAGGGAACAGGCAGGTAACTGGGGACCCTCATGGGGGGGCCAGAGGGACAACATTCTCAGGGAAGTAGGCAGATGGCTGGGGCTGGACAGAAGGAAGCAAGATGGGGAGGTGGCTCAGATCTTATGCTCAGTAACTGCTTCAATTCTCTTCTTCAGCTTGAGGATTGGGGGGTGATGTAGCCATGACAAGTGTGGTTAGAGATGGAAAGGGAGTTGGGGGCAGGAGGCGAGGTCCAGATAGCAGGAGGAGTGGGGAAACCTGGAATGCAGGAAAATGGGGGGAGCAGTGTATCAGAGCAGGAGGGGCAGGGGGAAGAGAGAGGAAAGCACAAGGAGAAGGATCAATTGGAGGAAAGGGCAAGGAGAAGGACCAGAAGTACAAGGAGGATACAGTAAAGGGAGCTGGAGGTTTAGGCAAGGGGAGCACAACAAGCAAGGAGGGGCTGAACGGAGACAGGAAGGAAGGGAGGAAGAACCAGGCTAGTTTAGCAGATGGGGTAAAAGGACCAGTCACGAGCAGTGAGGGGGTAGTGAGGTACAGAAGGATGCTCGGGAGGAGGAGAGGCATAGAATCAGAGGGAAGGGTGTGGCCAGGATAAATAAGGAGGGGGCAGCAGGTGGCACCCAGATAGCAGGAGGAGCAAGGGGCTGGCTGGGTGGAGGGACCAGTAGAAAGGATGAGGGACATGGAAGGGGGGAACGGAGGAAAAGGAGCAGTCAGAGTGCTCCTGTTGGGGGATTCTATGGTCAGGGGTATCAAATGGGACAGGGAAGGGGAAGCCTGGCCAGTTAGAACAAAATGCTTCCTTGGACTAATGGTACACAGCGCCAAGCATGAGGTATATCAGCTGGCAAAGGATTGTGGGGGTTCCCCGGACATACTGGTCCACCTGGGTACAAATGACATTGAGGGAAATAGCAAGCTAGAGATACTGGCAAGGTTCATGGAGCTTACCAGGGTCTGTCATGACATAGGATGCACAATTTCCTTCTTGGAAATCCTGCCAGTGCCAAGGGCTAGTGGGGAACACAAAAGGAAGATTAGGAAGATAAATCAGTGGCTCAGGAAGTGGTGTGAGGCCAGAGGGTATGGGTTGATGGAGGATTGGGGGGAGGCCTGGGAGGATAAGGGACTGTATGCTAGAGATAGGCTCCATCTCAATTCAGAGGGGAGGGGAATCCTTAAGTTGAAAATAGAGGGGTTCATTTGTGAAAGGTGGGGTTTAAACTTGTGAAGGGGGGAGGGATGGGAGAAAAGGCTGTTGAGGGGGTCCAATAAAGGTGACACTCTGTCTCCACCCCCCTGGAGAGCTGGAGGAATGTGGGAAAAGGCCATAAAGATGCAGACCAGGGGAAAACGGAATCCCCATGGGAACACAAGCAGGGGAAATGGAAGTATAGGGAAAGGGTGGAAGGTGGTCCTGCTAAATGGCAGGAGCTTGGGCAATAAAATACCTGAGCTCCAGGTGATGCTAACTGAGGGGGGGTGGATGTGGCAGTAGTCACTGAGACCTGGGCCACCGCAGGACATGGCTGGGACTTGAACCTGGAGGGTTACACTATGTTCAGGAAGGACGGGGGAGGGAAGGGGAGGAGGGGTAACAATAATAGTCAAAAACTGCATTGGCATAGGGGGAGTAGAGGAGGCAGAGGGAGCAGTGGAGGTGATTTGGGTCACCTTGATAACAAGGGGGGGGCAAGAGAGTAAAAATAGGAGTGGTGTATAGACCCCCTGCACTGGTGGAGGAGATGGAGGAGGGTCTGGCGGCAGATGTTGGAGACACTGCAGATTGGACAGGGGAAGGGTGGTGGTTTTGGGGGACTTAAACATGCCAGGAACAAACTGGAAGACTATGACATCCTCGGTGGCCAGGGAACAGAGGTTGTTGGATGTCTTTCAAGATGCTTTCCTAACTCAGCAGGTGGGGGAACCGACCAGGGAGGTGTGGGTACTGGATGTGGTCCTGGCAGACAGTAACCAGATTGGGGGCCTGGAGGTAAGGGACCCATTGGTGTGGAGTGACCATGCCATGGTCTGGTTCTACCTGGACCTAGGAGGGGTAGAACGCTGCACAAAGACGGAGGTAACTGACTTCAGGGGGGTGGATTTTAAGGAAATGGGAAGGATCCTTAAGGAGCATTGGGATGTGATTGGGACAGACATGGATGCTGACAGTAGGTGGGAAATCATCAGTAAAGGGTTGCAGGATGCTACCAGCACCTGTGCAAGAGTAAGACGAAAATGCGGTAGGGTCCGAAAACCCGATGGTGGACCAGGGAGGTCCAGGAGATGGTGAGGGGTAAAAAGGCAGCCTATAGGCAATATAAGTGCTCAAGGAGTGACAGGGATCAAGCGGAGTACGAGCTGATGGCTAGAAGGGCCACTAGGGTGGTGAGGGCAGCTATGGCAAGGAAGGAGCAGAACCTGGCCAGGGAAATTAGGAGAGGGAACAAGGGGTTCTTTAGATACATTGGGGAAAAATGAAGGGTAAAGAGGCAGATTAGCAGGATTAAAACAGGGGAGAGATGGGCACAAGACCTGGGGGAGCAGGCTGAGGTACTAAATGAGTACTTCACCTCAGTTTTCACTAAGGAAAATGTGGGGCTACATCATACATGGGAGGAGACAGTGATACTGAGGGACCCTTACCGACCAGTGGGTCTGGGGAGAAGGGGGGCCATCACTGGCAGGAGGGGGGAAGGCTAAGCAGGGGGATGAGGTAGCGGAGGTGGAAATCACAGCAGAGAGAGAGTAAGGGAAGCCCTCAGGTCTCTTAAGATAGAGAAAGCACTGGGGCTGGATAAATTACATCCCAGAGTGTTGAAGGAACTGGCGGATGTCCTGGCAAAACCCCTGGTGGAGTTATTCACCATCTTTCTGAGAACAGGGTGGGTGCCCCAGGACTGGAAGGTGGTGCATTTACTGGTGCATTTAGTGCCTATCCACAAGGGGGGATCAAGGGAGGTGGCAGAGAACTACAGGCCTGTCAGACTGACATTGGTGGTGGGCAAGGTGATGGAGGGCATTGTCAAGGAGAGGCTAGGAAGGGACCTGGAAAAGTCAAGGTGCCTGGATGATAGACGGCATGGATTCATCCCGGGGAAACCATGTCAGACAAACCTTGTGGAGTTCTATGACTGGATGATGAGTGCCTTGGACCTGGGTAGACCAGTGGACGTCCTCTTTCCAGACTTCAGCAAGGCATTTGACTCTGTTCCTCATGGGGGCCTGTTGGAAAGCTGGGAGGAATTAGGGTGGGGAACCAAATGATCAGATGGATAGGCAATTGGCTCGAGAACTGGACCCAGAGGGTCATAGTTGGCAGGATAATCTCATTCCCAAGGAGTGTCATTAGTGGGGTCCTGTAGGAATCAGTCCTTGGGCCCCTCCAGTTCAACGCCTACATCTCTGACATAAGGACAGGTATCAGGAGTGAGATGAGTCTCTTTGCGGATGACTCAAAACTGGGGACAGTGGTGGATGGGGAGGAGAGGAGGGTGGCCCTACAGGGGGACCCGAAAGCTCTGGAATGGTGGTCTAGAAAGTGGAAGCTGAGGTTCAATGCAGGGAAATGCAAGGTACTGCACCTGAGGGCCAGAAACCCGGACCAAGTGTACACCCTGGGGGGGGATGCTACAAGTCTCGATGGCTGAGAGGGAACTGGGGGTGGTGGTGGATGTCAAGATGAACAACTCGGAGACTTGTAGGAGGGCAGTGGCCAAGGCCAACAGAATGCTGGGATGCATCGCTAGGGGGATCACCTCCAGAAGGAGGGAAGTGATACTCCCTCTGTATAACTGCTTGGTGAGGCCGCACCTCGAGTACTGTGTGCAGTTTTGGAGGCCACACTTAAAGAGGGGCATTAAACTCCTGGAGAGGGTCCAGAGGAGGGCAACCAAAATGATTTGGGGCTTGGGGGACAGGACCTATGGGGAGAGGCTCAAAGAGCTAAATATGTACACATTGGAAGAGAGAAGGGACTGGGGGGACATGATAAAGGTCTTCAGGTACATGAAGGGGGTAAATAGGGGAGGAGCAGTCAGGGTGCTTCGAAGGAAGAAGGAGGAGGGGCAACTAGAGGGCATGGGTGGAAACTGGAGGAGGAAGATTCAGGGGAGAAAGGAGGAGGTGCTACTTCACTGAGAGGGTGGTGGAGCCATGGAATGCGCTGCCCAGGGGCTGGTGGAGGCAGAGATGGTGGAAGGGTTCAAGAAGGGGTGGGACAGGTACAGGGGAAGGGTCCTGGAAGCAAAATTCAGTGCAGCGAGAATATCCTGAACTGGAACCGGAGAAGCCAGAGAGAACAAGGGGGGGCAGCAAGATCAGCTCCCAGGGTGGGGGCTGACCAAACGAGCAGACATGAAAGACTGTTAGGCCTATTCTGCTGCCATTTTAGTGTGTTAGCATGTTAGTTTCTATGTAGGCGCATAACTTTTGTAATTTACAATATTTTGACTCCCGAGTTTAAACATAACTATTTTTTTTAAACCACCTCATCAACAGTACAGATGTCAGTTTTCACATCCTGTCTGAAATGTGTTTTTGCACATGTGGTGTAGAATGGTGTTTTAGAATGAATTTGAACATGTTCACCTACGGGGTTTATGAAGTGAGGTCATAAGAAGACTATATTGAAAGTTTGTGCTCAAAATATTAAGAATCAAAGAATTTATTAAGGAACATTGTTTTCAGAGATGTCCGTTGCACCACGGGGAACATGCTGCCTTACCGTGCCAGTGAGCTGAGTTCAGGTGTGAGCTCAGTGAGCTGGTTTACTGGGACAAGGCTGATGGGGAAGGTGCTGCAGCATGCAGCACCAGTCATGGCCTGGGTAGGGGCAGAACAGTGTTTTGGCACAAATGCCACCCCTGTGGTGGGTCAGCGAATGACATCCACAAGGTATCGAGATGTGTGCCAGAGTCTGCTGGGCCCATGCACTGCATCATGACTGTCTTCAATATTGTATTTAGCTCATTTAAATGAGGATACAGTTCAACTATCACAAAAAGAAGGGAAATTCTTTGCAAAAAACTACATTAATGTAGACATTAGGGTTGTAAAAATGCAAAGCGTACAAAGACGGGAAATGAAAAAACATTAGGGATTTGGATATCTGGAGTACTGGCAAATCAGTGGTACAGTCTTACTTGGGGTTTTCAACCATAATGCCCACCTCTACCCTGGATCAGATGACGTCAAATGTGATGTCTTCACTCAGGGCCCATAGGGCCCTGCATGAAGAAAGCTCTGACAGATTATGTTGGCCATACTGTATCACTGTGAGGCACTAGGTTGGAGCTGTATATTGTGCTTCAGACAGGAGGCTATGGGCTGGGGGTGGGCATAAGGTTTGACAACTCCAAGTAAGATACCAGCACTGATTTGCCAATTCTCTGGAGACCCTAATCCCTACTGTTTTTCTGTTTTTCCATTTCCCATCTTTGTATGCTTTATGTTTTTACAGCCCTAGTGTCTGCATTAATGTAGGTTTTTTTCAAAGAAATATATATATATAGATATATATATATATATATATATAGATATATATATTATGGTAGCAAGGTAGTGCTACCATAGGTAGGATTGAGGAGCCCTTTTAAGGTTAAAGGGTCAAACTTTGCACCTTAATAACTTTGCGACCGTTCAACGGATTTGCCTGAAATTTGGAATACACAATCAAGAACCATAGATCTTTGTACTGTTTGGATATACAACTGCGGAGTTATTAAGTGTGATCTTCGCACGCGCCTACGCTTTTTTGGAATTCTGTGGTCGTTTCTACAGGTTGCATGGTTTGCGTGATCAGTCTGAAATCTTCAGGGAACATGCTGCCAGGGTCCCTGATGTGCCTTTTGAAGATTTCATGAAAAAATATTAAACGGTTCAAAAGTTATTCAAAAAACAAGTTCCCATTATAAGTCAATGGGAAAAGTTAACAAAAAGTTTGACAGTGTCGCAAATGCAGTTTTTACTTTCGCAAATGGCTCTTTTACTGTTGCAAATCTGCCATTATGTTTTCAGTTGGTCATCAGAAAAATGCTTGGCATTTAAATTTGGGACCCTCTAGCAACCTAATTCTTTTTGTATTCACCTAGTCAGACCCTGAGGATGCTAGGCATGTCTTTATTTTGGGGTAAAACACCCCAGAAATATGTTTTTCAAATTTCTGGAAAAAGTACTTTCGCAAAGTACTTTCGCGCATATGACACTGTCGAATGAATTTGCGAAAGCTTTCGCAAAGTTCGACAGTACTTTTCCAGGCTGTGGGAAAATGACAGCAATTCTTTAGCACCCTGCTGCAAAAGAACGGTTTGGTCTTTTGAGCTGAAATTTGGAGGGAATGAAGCAAACATCTGACAAATTTGCCTTTCAGTATTTTAGTGAAAAACTATTACAGGGCAGCAAAGTTACAGCACTCCAAAGTTGACACTTTTTCCCATAGGATAACATTACAGCTTCTGCCGGATTACAGGAATCATTTAATGCCCTGCTGCAAAATAACGGTTTGGTCTTTTGGGCTGAAATTTGGAGGGAAGAAAGCCAACATCCCACAGATGTGCATTTTGGTGGTTTGATGAAAAAATATTACAGGGAGCCAAAGTTATGGCACTCCGAACTTCTCTTTTTTTCCCATAGGATAACATTACGGCATTCACCTTGCCTTTCAGGGTCGTATCTCGGAAACGGTGCGAAATATGGACTTTTCATCTGAAAAATTCTCTGCCCCCTAAATAGAAAACTAGCCAGGAAAGTCATAAATCATATGACTAAAAAATGTTTTCTACGTCGTACGGTTCCTGAGATATAAGCAATTTAGTATTCCAACTCCTCTTTTTCTGCTCTGAGACCCATTATTATGCATACATTCTTTGTACTCACTGTCTTTCTCTATGCAGCTTTTTGGGAAAACCAGCCTGTGTGCTTACATTACTGTTACTGTTACCACTTCCGCTTGTGGTTCCATACCCATTTCACTTCCCGTTCCCGTCTACACCACCATGTGCGTTACCCTTTGCATTTTCATTTGCGCTTGCGTTTGCAATATTTTTACCATTTGTGTCTACAGTACTGTTTCTCTTTCTGTTTCGCTTTGCATCACCATGCACATTACCATTTGTATTTGTGGGCACCATGTTACTATGTGATGGCCCCACGCTCCTGCCGCCGCATTACGTTCACTATTTCTCATTATCATTCTCAAAAAGAAGGGAAATTAGAGGCAAAAATGCTCCATTTAATTCATTAGTTAGGGTTGTTCTACAGCGACAAAAGCGAAACGAGGCAGGGGAACCTTGGCTCTATCCTCTCCAAAAGCCATTGCACTCACTAACTTTTTAATATAATGCAACTTGTGTTTGCAGCAAGCCTAGCAATCCAAAAGAAAACCAGAGCAAAGCATAAACTGGAAAATATAAGTGCCATTTACAAAAGTGCATACACCACAAAAACTCCTAGCACCTTGAGGCTTACTGCCTCTCTGAAAGGGAGTTACTAATGAATATGAATGCATTACTCAATAAATACCCATCACCCAGGCACATATATATGATGTCATAAGGATGTGTCCAATAATAATTTTAAACTTTTCCTCCAATAACTTAATTTCAGGTGCTAGTAGCTTTTGTGGTCCATCTGTATGTATGCACATTAATGAATGTCACTTATATTTTACAATTTATGTTTTGCATTGGTTTTTGGTTAGACTGATGGACTTGTTGCAAGCAACAGCTGCAGTACATTAAAACGTTAGTGAGCGCATCGACTTTTAGAGAGGATGTAAGTAGAGGTGTAGCAACCTACATATGGAGCAGCTACTTTACTACTGGAAGTACTAAGAATTAAATGTAAACCACTTTTAATGTTAATGTTAATGCAGCACACAGATGGAGAAGGCTTTAGCCCCGAAGCATAAGTACTCCTCATCAGAATATATACCCATGCTGATTTTTTCAGTGTTTGATTCTTTTCTTAAAATACAAGAAAATATTGAGAATGAGTTCACCAGAAAACATTAATTCAAAAACTAATGAGGAATCTGGTGGTAAGGAGTTTATGGATTTTTGTCTAGAAAGCATTGAGAAGCTGGCTGAAAGAAGACACTTATTTCAGCAAAAGCAACAAATTGAGCAAGCTGGGTGCAGCTCAAATAATGACAATTCAAATTTAAGAACCTTACTTGTTATGTTAGAACTACTCACGATCCAGGAGATAGCTATTTGGCATGACACTGACAGCTTAGAAGACTATGTGAAAGTAGAAAGAGTATGACTGAGAAATGTTCGAAGACCATCAGTTGATATTGATAAATTAAGACATAAAACCAAATGTGAAGAAGCACTATAGATATGCTCAAATAAACTTATTAAGATCTTAATTAAGGAAGATAAGGCCAATTATGTGGCGGTACAAGAGGAAATAAAAAAAAGTTCAACAGGATTTAAAAGCTTTGAAAAGCCATCCTGAATTTAATAAATGGGAAAGTGAACTTAATGGGGTTTAAAGGAAAAAACAGATGGAAGTCATTGAGAGAAAATTAACTGAGAGAAAACAAATTATGCTGAAAATGTTAGAAAATTTATCCTCATGGAGTTTTACTTGACAATTTATGTGGAGTAACTCAGAGGACTCAGCCTACACTTTCCTCGCACAACCATGAACTGACAATTAAAACTCCATGGGGACAAATTCTCTATTGATTTCAACAGAATTCATTAGAGAAAATCCTCCCAAAAGGAATTCGGCATTGAAGTTTAGAATTTTCTAAACAAATCCAGGTAGAATGGCCATCCAGCATCCATTTTAGTTATCTCAGACAATGAGGACTTGACGTAGAACCACAAATAGCACAGCCAAGAATTAATGAAAAATAAAAAAGGAAGTTAAGTTATCAACATCTACAATTCCAAAGAACCAGCTTCATGTACTGTATTAGACGGTGGTTTGAGTTATGTCCCCGCTCTACCTATGAATGATTTCAATATTAAGGAGGAACTATTGGAAATATTCAGAAAGTTAGATTTAAAAGGTTTTTATGGTTCCTTGTGAAAGAACAGTCAACTTGAGAGGAAAGCTATTTAATTAACAGAAAGAGAAGAATGGAGCTTTCTAACTGATGCCATAGAAGAACAGAACATCTAGAAAACAAAATCCAGGGGACGTGGCTTGGCCCAAAGCAAGACGGTGGTCTAATTCCTGAGCTCTGAGCTTCTCCTCACTTTCCTTCTGCATCATTCATTATGCTGCAAATTTAAATGCATAAAGAAGATAGCTACAACTTAGTTAAATGTTGGTGCCACTTGTATATGGCTTATTTTTGGTGATTTTACCTTATCTGTGCTTTTCTGCATCAAACTATTCCTCTTCTTGTCAGAATCTTTGGGCCTACTAATATGGCAGAGTCCAAAAAGCAACAGTTTTCCCCTGCTGAAATTGAGGCGATTTTTCAAAAACTGGTTTCTGACATGAATGATCTCAAAGAAGTGTAACAGCAAACTTCATTAACTTTACAATCTATAGAGCTATGATTGGCTACAACAGAAAATAGATCACTTACTAACAAAATTGCTCTGCTTGAACTGCAAGCCACCATGTGTCAACAGGATCATACAATTAAAGAACTTCAAACAAAATTGGATAATATATAGAAAATCGCAGTTGCAGAAATAATCTGTGATTCTACTGCTTTCCTGAGGATGTAGAGCTCAATAATACTATGTCTTTTCTACTACATGTTTTACTGCAGCTTCTGAAATTACCGGGCAGCCAAGACATTATAACTGAATGATCTCACCATTCTTTGGCTCCTAAATCTCAGTCTGGTCAGAAGTCTCATCAAATTCTGGCTAAATTCCTTAATTATGCCCATATTGAATTAATTTTGCAAAAGGAAAGAGAACTTGGCACTCTTTCTTGGCAGGATCATTGGATCTCTAATAACAGAGATTACTCTAAAGACTTTTCAGTTAAGCGGAGGTCTTATACTGCAGCAAGATGAATTATACACACACTGGGTATCCAGTTCAGCTTAAGATACCCTGGGACCATGCACATCTTTTATAATAATACCTCCAAAGACTTTAATACACCGGACGCCTTGTTGGACTTTTTGTCTCAGAACTGGCCACAAGCATTCCGGGATACTCAGCTTAATACTGCCTCTAAAGATGCCAATGTTTTTGAAACCATGGAAATTGCTTCTCCCTATTCTTTGGTGGCCCCTACTACTAACTTGCAATCGAATGGCTCAATAAGTGGTAACATGGGATCTCTGGCTACCCCGCTCCAAAAAAGACAATCTTTACAGTTACAAGAAAAATGAAATGACCCATCTATGCTTTCTAATGCATGCTGTTGCAGTCTGGATGCGCGCCAAAGTTCAAATTCAAGTCACGTAGCAGCACTGGATTCTTCTATTGCCCTCCCTTTACACAATAGGTGTGTTCCCTTAAGTATTGAAACTTTACCTCTGACCTCACCTCAAGAGGAGTTCACAGCAAATCTAGAAACTCATTCTGCAGTGTCTCCTGCTTTGGATTCTACTTCCAAATCTTCTTGGGCTGAGATTGTGGCTAACTCACAGCAAAAAGGTTTGGAGCCCCCGAAGAAGCGCTGTAACTAAAGACAATCCAGTCCAAATCCTTGTTCCTCAAAATCAACCACCAAGAAGCAAGTAGGAGCTGCAGGCACCTGATGAGTTTCATCAGTGTAAATATTGGCTTAAGATTCTACTTTCCAATTTTTTAAATTCAAGCAAAGCAGTCTTGGTTTGTGCAGTGTACTGTATGGTAATGCTTTTGTTCTATGTACACTGCCCTCTATACTTTTCTTGCCGCTTATGTCATTCTGTTTTTTGGCAGCACTTGGGACCTGCCTGACCGGCTTCAGTTCTACCAACTAATGTTTAATATGAATTATTTAACTGAGTACTACTACCCCCAACATAAATGTACTTCCTGTTTCATAAGCACTTGTCTTAGAAATTGTTGTTTTTCTTTCAGCATTCTGTTTTTCAATATTTGTCTACCCACAATATTGATACTATTACTTTACATGCTTGATGCAATATCCATTTCCATGCTTACTTGATATAATGGGGCATACAGATTTAAGCTGGTTATATTTGTTGATTTTTATTCAGAAGAGACATATTGTTTAAATGATATATTCCTAGCTTGGAAGCCTGTGAAGTTATTGCATCTGCTGTCCTACTGAATTCTTGTTCCTGTAATTAGCCACTTTGAAGTAAGCTTGATCTTTAGGTAGACTGCCCTCTATAATTTGTTTGCTATCTGCACTGTCCTGTTCAGGTCCATGTTTGACCAATTTTGGTGCTACGGTTTATATGTAATACTAATTTGTTTACTGAGCATTACTGTTCCTGGCACAAGTGTTTTCTCCATTTGTAAGTACAAGTTTAAGACACTGTTGCTTTCTTTCAGAGCTCTGTTTTTCAATATTTGCCTATATGCAGCAATGTTAGTGTCTTAGACATGTGATACAGCTGCTTCCTTAGATGTATTTGTTATATTGTGGACTTATAAATTTGAGATGGTTTTTTTTATCTGTGATGAAACATTGTTATATGAGTTGTCTTCAGATCAGAAATTCATGAGGTCAAAATGTCTACAGATTGAATGGTCAAACCTTCTGATTTAGTTTATGGGTTTTTTGCAGAATGCTGAATTTATATATTGCCCCATTGACATTCATATTCTGTATTGCCTTTTCATTGATGTTACCTACTAAGGATTTAACTTTATAGTTATTTGAATTCTTTTAAATAGCTCATTCTACGATTGTTCTGCTCTATGTTTTATATTACAAGGTTGTTCTATTATACAGAATAATAAAACAACCTTGTAAATACAGTACAATTTATACTATAGATCAGGGGCTAAGTCATATAGGTGCCTTTTATCTTATATTTATTATTTAGATTTTTTTCACTAGATCTTATTAGCTATACAATATATTATTAAGCTATTGCTATTGTCACATTCTTTATGATATATCCATTCCATCTTTGTATTATAGAGATGGACTGTGGGGGGGGGGTATGGGGTTATATACTGTACTTTATATCTAAGTATTTCACCTGCATCATATTTTGTGAGCTATTGTTTCATATATTGGGCTACTGTGGGGTGTGAGAGATTGGCTTTCTCCTCCACTGTTATTTGACTCATGCCCTGATGTACAGAGTGAGGGTCTTGGATTATTGTGTTGATCGACCATTTTCCCTCTGTTCATCCTAAATAGCTTGGTTTTCTCTATTAGTGTGTTTGTGGTTATGGTTCTTGTTCTATTACTTGCTAAGTACTGAGATATTTGATTGCTGGATCTTAGGAGACCATATAATTTTTCCTTTTAATTTAATTGTGTTACTGTTTCACATTATTCACTTTACATTCCTCTGTTGTGTATATATCATAATTTATTATAGTTTTGTTGCTGGGTGCATTGGGTCCTTTGCAGTATTCCTTATATCCATAATTTTCTATACTTCACCTAATGGCTGATTTATTGTTGTATACTTGGAACATCAAGCGTCTCAATGCACCCAGTAAATGTAAAGAAGTTTTTGCACATCTTAAAAGGCACAAAGTTCAAACTGCTTTTTTTATAAGAAACTAAATTATTGTTGGCAGACAATGATAGATTGCAAATAGACTGGGTTGGCCAGGTAATAGCTGCTTCAGCTCCTTCAAAAAATATGGGGTTGCAATTTTTATGTATAAGAACTCAAAATGGAAACCCACTTCCATCATAAAAGATCCTGAAGGTAGATGATCATAGTGTTATTGGATACTACCTCGGGACCAATATTGCTTATTAATGCCTATGCACCAAATAATGATGAGCCTGAATTTTTTGTGACTTAGCACAGCATATATCCCTTATTAACATGGCCAATTCTCCTATTATGTTTGGTGGAGACTTTAATTTGACTTTAGACTCAGCACTGGACACAAGTAATTTAATGATAGATTCCCACCAAAGAAGTATAGCCGCACTCTTCTTATTAATGAATGAAGTGGGACTTTCAGATACCTGGAGATTATTTCATCCAAGAGATAGAGAATATACTTTTTGCTCCTCTGTATATCAATCCTATAGCAGAATTGACTATTGGTTAGCCTCTCTAATGATTACACAAAATGCGGTTGATTCTTCTATTTTGTCTGTCTTGATTTCTGATCATACTCCTGTTAAATTACATTTACTGTGGGGCTCTCCCCCCCACCTTCATTTCCCTTACTGGCATATAGATTCTCTCTTACTAAACAATCCTGAATTTTTGCCTTAGATTAGACAAGAGGTAACAGACTTTATTTCCTCTAATAACCTGGCTGATACCTCTATGGAGACCACTTGGAAAGCCCTGAAAGTTACCCTGCATGGCAAAATTATCATTTATGCCTCCCATAGAAGGAGAATGAGGGAACAACAGCTTAGTGAGCTTGAAAAAACACTTCAAGTTAAAGAGGTCCAATGCTCTGCTTCCACACAACCTGATCCGAAATCACCTTTACATTATGAAATATTATAACTCTGTATATAATAAAAAAATGACTTGATCTCTCACAAAATACAAATTGTTATTCTTTGAATTAAATATAAATATATGGAAGGTGGGGAGAAAGGTGATAAACTTTTAGCTTACCACCTTCGCTTGCAACAAGCAGAACGCTAAATTGTTGGCCTTCAAGATTCATCTGGTCATGTTTGTACCACCGCCACCTCAATTAATCATATTATGACATCCTTCTATAAAAATCTTTACACCTCTCGTTTCGCTTCAGATCAAATCGCCATTACTGACTTCTTGGGAAAATTAGCCCTTCCATGCCTTTCACCTGAGATATCAGCCAATTTAGAACAGCCATTTGTAAATCTGGTCAGGGCAGTATCCATGTAATGTGAATTGGCTATCCCCTTCATCAGCTTCCTTCAAAGATGCTGTCCAAGCCTACAACCTTGCCCAGGTAGTACAGTCACCCACTAGCCGAGACCCTTGAACAGGTTCCTCCACTCTTATTGACCTTATCTTAACAAACCTCCCGAAACACCATTCCAAAGTAAAAGTGCTGCCCGATGTGCTTAGTGACCACTCTCCCGTCTCCTACTGGTGGACAAATAAAAACACTCCCAACTGCACTAAAACTTCCATCCAAAGGCGCCTCAAAAAAGGTTCCCTCTCTCACCTCAAAATGTATCTCTCCACCTGTGACTGGTCTCCAGTCCACAATGCACAGACTGTGGATGATGCGCTCACCGCATTTATTGCCACCTTCAGCACTGCCTGTGACAAATTTGCCCCCTTCACAAAACAGGTAATAAAAACCAGGGATACCCCATGGATCATGCAGTCCCTCTTGGAACTGATGCACCACAGAGATAACCTCTGGCATAGGGCCCTGAACTCCCAGCTTCCACATGATAGACAGCTTTACAGAGAGGCAAGAAATAAATGTATGTGGACTATTCGGCTAGCCAAGGCAACTTACTATAAGCAAGCTTTTACCTCCACATGGGGCTCTGGGAAAAATTTCTGGAACAATGTCAAGGATCTCAGTGGAAAAACTACCTCAATTGACCCAACTCAACTCCTAGTACAGGGAACTCTATCTCAGGACCCTACTTCCATATCCGATGCCCTTAATACTTATTTCTCCAACCTTAGTCACATCCTCCCGCAAAACTACTTTAACCCCATCACCAACCGCCCCACTGACACTTCTCCTATTTCCAACCCCTCTTTCAGGCTGTGTATCATCACCTGCAAAGAGGCTAAACACTACCTCACCAAAGTCCTGCGCAACACAAGCTACAGCAGTGACTCCATTGACCTCAAAATTCTTTGGCTAACTCTTGATGAGATCCTGCCTCACCTCACCAAACTCCTCAACTGCTCACTTCGGCTCAGCCAAATCTCTACACCCTGGAAAAGGGGTATCATCACTCCCATACTAAAGAATGGGGATCCAGCAGTGCCTAGTAACTATAGACCCATTACTATCCTCCCCCCCAAAAGCTCTTGAAAAAATTGTGTCAGACCAACTCACTGAATACCTGGACAAACACAAACTCCTTTGCCATGAACAACATGGCTTCAGAATGGGACACAGCACTACTTCGGCCCTTTTTGAATTTACATCATACATTCATGAAGCACTAGAACAGGGGTCAATAACTGGGGCAATCTATGTTGATTTGACCAAGGCTTTTGATACAGTCAATCATGATCTACTTCTCCATTCCCTTGCCTCCCTCCACTTTGCCCCTAAAGCTACTTCCTGGTTCAAAAACTATTTCACAGATAGGACACAGCAGGTCAAAATTAGCAACACACTCTCCTCCAAACAACTGGTTCGAGCAGGTGTTCCTCAAGGGTCAATACTTGGCCCATTACTTTTCACTCATTTTCTAAACTCACTCCCCCAGGCCTGCAGTGGAAAGCTATTGCTACATGCAGACGGTGCTGTACTATACTGGAAACACACCAACCCAATCTCTCTCCAAAACACTCTTCAAGCCTGTTTTGGAGAGCTAGAATACTGGTTCACTGACCACCAACTAATACTAAACTATAACAAGACAAAGTCTATGATATTTGCACACGGCCAAAACCCTCTCAGTAATCCCAGCTCTTAATCTCAAGCCTGCACGGTAACCGCATTGAAAAGGTCCCACATTTTAAATATCTAGGTATCACACTGGACATATCCCTCACCTACCACACCCATAGTAAACACCTTTCCTCCTCTGTTAACACCCATCTAGGGATTCTCTTCAGACATAAATGCTACCTTACCCACCAGTCCCTATGGCTGGCTGTTACCTGCTCAGTCCTTTCATTGGTCAATTATGGTATATTTATTTATGGCACTGCTGACCAAACAGCCCTTAACTGCATCAATCTAGCCCTCAACAAGGCCTGCCGTCTGGTCACAAGCAGTGAAAGGCTTACACATACATGTGTTCTCTATATAAACTAGCTGACTGGCTGACCTTTGAAGGGAGGCTAAAATACCACACCTGCCGTCAAGCCAAAAAAATACTTTTGAAGCTCACACCTACTGGTCTACACCCCTCATCCAACCAGCCCCCCCATAGGGGTGCCCCCAGATGCCAGGCTGGCACCTCCCTCATAGTCCCCCACTGCAGGGCCTCCCTAGGGCAAAGTTATTTTCACTATCGTGCTCTCCTCTGGCTGATCAGCCTACCACCCTCCATCTCACTTGCCCCTAGTCTTGGCCAATTCAAAGCAGGAATCAAGAGTCTTCTCTTTGACTCTGAGACCTGTGGCTGTTTCCACAGCCCTACCTAGGCTGAAGCTGTTAAAAATGGCCTACAACATAAAGGGTTTGTCCATATGAAGGGCTAGGTAAATTATGCCTGGATAGATAATCCTTTGCCACCATAACTTGTTTGACCCAGGGTCTTCTATCAGTCCTTGAGATGATAACCAAGCATTGTAAATATACCATGTACTGTGATTTTCTGCACAACTTGTCAATCTGTAAGATCTTGTTTTGTAAACTACGCACAATCTGTCTTGATGTATTGTTCTGTTGTACTGATGTGGAGCCTTTGCAAAGGAGTCTTCAACTCAAAGGTTTGTAATTCTGAAAATTTCTATAAATAAAAAATAAATAAAAACTTATCCTTGAGTTAGGAAGAAATGCTTCTGCAGCAGCAACATCACAGTATCGAGCCTCACCTGTGATTGCAATATAGCAAATGCCGTGGTGACGTTGAAACCACTACAGCCAACTGGTTGAGGATTTAAAGCAGCTTTCAGGGCTGTGAATCTCACGGGCAAAGTGTACTGCCTTCTCCCTGAGAAGCGAGCCTGAGGTTAGCACACCGCTTGCTCTCTCCTGGGAAACACAGAGCTGGGTTGCAGGATCAATCTCCAGCTCATGAACTCTCCTGATTTTCTTACACTGAAGGCCCTCTATGTCAGTACACTGCACAACAAACTCAGAGAGAGTATTCTTGCTTGTGTCAGGTGCAAATGGTGGATTTGAAAAACCCTGTCTCGCTGGCAAGTTTGACAAACTCTGTCCTGCCTTGAGACAGTCCAAAATCTTCAGTTTCATTTCCATCAAGTACCCAGAATGCTTCATTGTGAATCTGAACTTGCTGTCAGTACAGTGATGGGCTAAAATCAGCTAAGGCCCCAGGAAGTGATGGGTTTCCTGCAGATTTTTATAAACCATTAGCGGACTTATTCTGTCCCCTGTTATGTAAGGTATATGAAGAAGCAATTCTTTTGGTACTCTTCCACACACCTATGAGGGAGGCAGTTATATCAGTGCTCCCAAACAGGATAAAGATACCACATTGCCTTCTAATTATCATTCTATGTTATCGCTAAACATAGATGGCAAAATGTATGCCAAATTATTAGCCTCCCAGTTAGAGCCTCTTATTCCCTGTGTGGTTCATCAATCCTAGGTGGGTTTTGTCAAGGGATGTTTAGGTTTGGATTACTTTCATTCATTATTTAGTCTTATGCATAAAGCAAAATATCTTAAGTCTCCAGCAGCCACTACAGCTGTTGACTTTGAAAAAATGTTTGACACTCTAGAATGGCAATATTTACACCTTGTTCTATCCCACCTGGGTATTGGTAAACACTTCTGTTCCTAGATAAAACTCCTCTCTACCAATCCTTTCACTAGGGTCCTCATCAATTCTACCCTGTCTTGAACATTCCAGTTATCTAGAGGTACTAGACAGGGGTGTCCCTTGCCTCCTTTACTTTTTATTTTAGCTTTAGAACCCCTTGCAGCTGCCCTTCATCAGTCCTCTGAGATACAGGGTACTTCCATTGGTAACAGACAGAATGCTTCATTACTTTATGTGGATGATTTTTTAATTCTTTTGGAAAATCTAGAATCCTCTGCTAACTCCCTTATTTTATTATAACATACTTTTAGTGGTCTATCTGTTTTAACTGTGCATTATAAGAAAACTGAAATGTTGCCACTAAATGTTTTTTGTAACCCATCTATGATCGGTTCTTTTGATCTTTGGTGGGCTCCTAGTGGAATTACTTACTTGGGGATTAAAATATTACCTAATATTGAAAGATTTTTTGAGGCTACCCCCCCCCCCATTCATTGATATTAAAACTGTACTAGAATGTTGGAAAAAGCTTAAATTTATATTGGCGGGGAAAACTGCTGCCGTCAAGATGATGGTTTCACCAGAACTCTTATGCTTCTTTTCTAATATCCCTTTGGCCTTACCAAATACTTAATTAAAAATTATTGTTTGCTAAGTGTGATTTTTTTGTGAGAAGGCTCTCCACCATGATTTAGCCGTACTAAGTTAAGGGCTCATTGGTCCATGGGGGGTTTTGGCCTTCCTTGATTTCAAGCCTACATTTGGGCCTTTTGGTCTTCACAAACTTTAAAATGGTTCAAAAAAACCACCTCTGAAGCTCCACAATGGCTATATATGGAAGCTTCTCTAGTACAAGGGGAGGTTCCCATTAATTTATTTTCAATGCCCTTCCTAAAAAACTTAAACATCATCCTACTATTGGCCCCTCAGTGTACTACTGGATTAAACTTCATCAGTGGCTGGGCACTGACCCTAGACCTTTTCTTTACACTCTTCTTTGGGGCAATCCAAATATTACTCTTGAGGATCGGCCAATATTTTACCACCCATGGAAAATAAAAGGGATACAGAACTTGGGTGATATTTTAGTTCAGAACCCACTTGCTTTAGATTCCTAGTCTCATTTACAAACTCTCTTGGGTTTAATCTAACCAGGATTTTGGGAAATTCTTACAAATATGTGCTGCTACTTTACTTTTAATCCAATCCTTGACCAACCAATCTCATTCTTTTATTCCTACAGTACCTCTTCATGGTTAAAATGTAATTCTGGTAGAGAGGGGCTGATTTATAGCTTTATTAGGAATCATTCCCCTAATCAATCATTATTAGCCAAAACAAAATGGGAAGCTGTCATGCAAATCAATATTTCAAAATTTCAGTGGAAAAAATGATGTCGATGTTGCCATTATACTTTTAAAGATATTCAGAGTATGCTTATTCAATACAAAATATTTCATTTTTTGGTACAGGACTCACTCAGACTTTTCCAATTAAATCATTTACCTAATAATAAATGCTGGAGGTGCAATGCCACTGGTGGGAACCTGTTTCATATACTATGGTCCTGTAGACAGATTTATTCTTTTTGGGAAACGGTCCACCATTTGGCAGTAAAGGTTCTTGGTTGCAGTATTCCTTTTTTGTCTGTGTTGTTTTTACTGGATATCACAGACTTTGCACCTAGACTTTAATTTTTCTAAAATAGATAACTGGTGATACTTTTTATGCAAGCGAAACATCTCATTTTAAAGTGATGGACGTCTCCTACGTTACCCTCTTTTGAAGATTTACTTTCCAGTCTTTTAAAGGCTGCTTTTTTGATAGATTTACTTATCTGGCCTCTGGCCACTCTAATGATTTTATTACTTGCTGGCAAGCGTACTTTACTTTTTTGAAGTCTTTTAATTCTGGAAATGCTGTGGTCGCCTTTTAGTATCCAGCATTAATCATTACTGTTAACTTTAGTATATTATGTGATAGCTATTGATTTTATATTGTTATTCTAGTTGTTATGGTTTCTTTTTGTATTTTATTTGTGCAATTACTTCTATCTTCTTGCCTTAGACCATCATTCCTTTGCATTTGTTATAATATTGCATTCTGTACTTTTTAGTGCCTATACCATTTGTGCTGCTGTACTGTATACTGTTACTTTTAAACTATTGGAATAAATGTTATATACAGATTGTAACTGCAATGTTCTTCTTAAAAAAATCTCAATAAAATGATTAACTGCAAAAAAAAAAACAGAAAATGAGTATCCACAGCCAGAAGATAGTTTAATTATATTGGAGAGATCTACTAACGTAAGTACTGTTTTTAATACAAGTGAAATGAATGAGTTCTCTGATATAACGAATGTGTCTACAAATGTACTAAATGAAAATGTAGGTGGTAAAGTTCATGCATGCCTCAATTGTAGCAGATCACAATTTAAACCAAAACTGCAATTTTGTCACACTACAAGAGATGCTGCCCTAATTACATATTTAAAAAAAATAGTGGAACGAGAGGTTAATGCTTTGTGAAATAGCAATTTACCACTAGGAAGACATAATTTATTGGAAGGAGAAAGGGTGGCACTAGTGGATCTTCAGGAAATACATGATATCATTATTTGAAGGTCAGACAAAGGGGGGCAATGTAATAATACTAACCAAGTAATTACTTAAAGGAGGCGGAGTGAATGTTAGGAGACAGTGAAACTTATGAAAAATTGAAAAGTGATCCAACTATACAATTTAGTTATGAATTGTACACCTTTATAGATGTTGCAGTACATCAAGGCATGCTCAATAGTAAAGGGAGCAGATTTCATTAAGGCTCCACACCCAAAAACAGCTACATTTTATCTCCCTAAACTACACAAACATCCCATCAATCCACTGGGAAGATGCATTATTTCCAGTCTTGGGTCGCTGTGTGAAAAATCTGTCTAAATTTATTGATTTTTTCCCTTTAGCCAATTGCTTCAAACTTGCTATCAATTCTCAGGGATTTGATGGACTTACTTGATAAATTAAAATCAGTCAAATGGAAATTTACATACAGTACAAATGGATGGGTATTGATGTTTGTTCTTTATATACATGTAGTCTGTGTGATTTGGGACTTGGGACATTAAGATTCTATCTTGAAAACAATATGAGCCCAGGGTACTGCCTACTGAAGTTATGATTAGATCAGTGGAATTTATATTGACACACAATTTTGTTCTGTTTAATGGGGAATATTATTTATAAAAAAGAGGGATAACTAGGGGGCAGTGGAAGAGCCCTCATATGCAAATTTATTTCTTGGTTTTGGGGAATTCATAACTGTGTTTAATAATGTTCTGAATACATTTCATAAAACAATTGTATATTGGTTTTGTTTTATAGATGAATTAGTCTTGATATGGGATGGTACAAACCAAGAAGCAATTGTTATTGTGGAATTCTTGAATGGGAACAATTTGAATCTGAAATTTACATTTGGAATCCAAAGAGAGTGTATTAGGTTCCTCAAGTTAGAACTATTTATAGAGAAAAGCAATAACACAGAATCCAGGGAACACAGCAAGAAAACAGCAGGGAATGCACTATTACACACCTCAAGTGCACATCCCCCTTGTTTGATTAATAGCATCCCTTATGGATAGTACATCTGTTTGAGACATAATTGCTCCAGGAATTCAGATTTTGAACAACAAGCTGAAGCACTCACTGACAGACTTTTACTGTGTAGATACAATAAAAGGGATCTTTACTGAATCTTACTTGAAAACACAAAACTTGAATAGAGATGCTTTATTGATTCCAAAAAAATTAGACAACAGAGACTGACTTTTGTTTTGGAATATAACAAAGTTGCGCTGAGAATAAAAACCATATTACTGAAACATTGTTCAATTTTACAGAAATCAGAGACTTCTGAAGAATTTAGAAAGGAACCCCAAGTTGCATATAGCTGGGCAAGAAGTCTTAAAAATGTGTTGTCACCGAGAGATTTTGTGTTCAATAGACTAAGACTATTGGTTGGCTTCCACCTAACACAATGGGAACATTTAGATGGAGGAATTGTGACTGTTGCAGTTTTTAATGCAAAGTAAAAGCTTTAAACACTCCATTTCAAATCAAATTTATGACATCAAATCATTTTTAGGGCTGCAGTGGGCAGAGCCCTGAAGATCTCTTGTGATCAAAAGAGGGAGGCTTTTCCATTCAAACAACATTGTGGAGAACTCTGAGCTCTCCATTAGTACTTGCACTGCACTTTTCCTTTTTCAATCACATAGTCACACTGCACTATTTCTTTTTTATTCAGCGGTCATGGTGCAACACAGCACAGACCATCATGTGCAAGATGGCCACTGAACTGTATTGGGCGTTCACAAGTAGTCAGAAATGTGCAACATGCACAATACAGGTTAGTGGACATCTTGAAAATGGCAGACTGTGCCATATTCTGCCATGACTACCGTGGATTAGACTGTCTTTTTTTAATTCAATTTTCCTCCCGTCCATCCGACCCTCCCTCTCAGAACCCACCACCCCACTACCCCCAGAAATGAAACAGTTACACTGAGGGTTGCCCAATCCCCAAGTGTAGGAATCCTTGGTCCATTTTTTTAAACCTCCCTACTACCCAACCACCCCTATCAGCACCCAGCACCCCACTCCCCACAAAAATGAAACACTGGGGGGGGTGCCCACTCCCCCAGTGCAGCAATCCTCAGTCCTTTTGTTTTCTTTTAAACCTGTAAAAAGAAAACCATCCATCAATGTCTTTTGTCACCATTACAGTCCCTCCCACTCAGCACCCACCACACAGCACCCTCAACAAGCACTTCCTTGCTCATCAGAGGTCCAATGCCATAATCCTGTCTGGACCACAGACACATCCTCACTCTTCAAAGCCAGGCCACAAACTGAAGAAATAGATATGTAGTTCAATGTATTTCAATTGTGTTATGAACTAAGTAGTATAACTTGGCCATTTTTGCATATTTGTGGCCCAAATTGTCACCATGCCTTTTATGGGACCCCACATCATGAACAATTGCGCTGACATCTTACAAATCCATCCAAAAAGGTGATTTTGTTGTCCCTGCATGAAATCACCGTTTCAACAGGAGTTAAACATTTTCTCTGCCCTTGTTCATTAGGTGGGGTCTTAAAAAGGCTAAGTTAAAAATTTGGTGTAAAAATATTTTAAAAAAGTTATGAGGCTATGTTGAATTTTTCAAATGCAGGCTCATAAGTTTGGTAATATTCAGTATTTTTTACCTGAAATTTTCAACATAGCCATTTCTTTACAGCACCTCATGAATGTGACAGCTGTCATTTTTCAACTCCTGCCCAAAATGTGTTTTTGCATCTCAAAAGCTGATTTAGCAGTCCCTGCACAAAATTACCTTTAGGCCAGAAGTTGAATATTTTCTCTGACCTTCGCCATGATGCAGGATCATAACAAGGCTATGTTGAAAATTTGCTGTAAAAATATTATAAAGCAACACATTTATGAGCCTACATTACATTTTTGTGAATGCAGGCTCGGAACTTTGGTACTTTTCAATATTTTTACCCCAAATTCCTCAGCTGCAGCCTTATCGGCTCTGGCCAGTGTTTGTTATCATTTGTGTCCACTTTTGTTATCTATGCATTGGTGTGCACTTGTAACAAAATCTATGTGGGTAAAACAGTAAGGGGCCAAAAAAAGTCTACAAGAACATGTACAAGATATAAGGAGTGATAAAATAGATACACCAATGGAGAAGCACTTTAATAAAATGCATGGGAAAGAAAAAACTTAATGTCATAAAAATGTACATTTTGGAGCAAATGCCATTATGTGATCATAAAGGTGATCAGGCTGAGGAAGTGCTGCAGAAAGATGCCCAATGGATCTATTATTTAAAAACATTGATCCCTATGGGATTTAATGATGAACCAGACTTAAAAGTATTCTTATAAATTGGAGACTACTGTAAGTCAGGGTCTATTCTGCTATAAATTCTAGCCAAAAATTTACTTTGTCATTCCCCTCCCCTTTTCTGCCTTCATCTTTTTATTTTTTCTTCCTCCTCTTTCTCCTAGTCTGCAATTTTCTCTGGAGATTTCCTTAACTTGGTAGTAATATTTTTAGAGCACTGGCTTGTTTGGATTATTGTGAGTGATCTAATGTAGTACCAGTGATTTTACAGCACTGCAAGATATTATGTCTTTAAGGTGATTTATCCTGTCAGGATTTTTACTTATACTTATGATTTATTTTATAATATAGTAATACTAACTAGCATAATATTGTAGTTCGTTATAGCAGCAGAACACAGGTCATAGTAAATATCCAGACAGAGATATAATGCTGCAGTTTGTCTATGGTAAACTACTTTTAAGCCATGCTTTCCATACTAATAAATTTCAAATTCATGGTAAATTTATATATTTTTGCTGTAGGCACTAAGTAAATGAATTTATATATATCTTTAAAAAATGATGTTATTTAAGGAAAAGATTTAGTTATTATTGGACACATCATATATATGAGCCTGGGTGATGGGTACTTACTGAGTCATGCATGTATGTTCATTAGTAACTTCCTTCCGAAGAGACAATGAGCCTTAATGTACTAGGAGCTTTTGTTGTCTGTCTATGTGTATGCACTTTAATAAATGGCATTTATATTTTCCAATTTATGTTTTGCATGTTTTTTTGGGGGGGATTGAGGAACCACGGCTCTAACCTTTTAAAACCCTGGCTCCTTTGTCCTCGGCGGCCAAATAAACTCCTGGGAGAGTTTCCTGAAGTTTTCCACTAACCATTCCCTTCTGTCCTTGTCCCCCCCCCACCATAAAGCCTGCCCCTCGTGCCTTCACTGTATTGCCTTTTGTCTGTTTTGGGATGCCGAATGTTTGCAAAGCAAGCTTCTTGCTGCACCAGCGCATGAAACAAGCACTTCCAGCTTGCATGGGGGCCGATAGGATGGGGTTCCCCTATGTAGCCATTTCCTCCCTGCTACTTTTCATGACAGACCAGAATGGTCCACCCGCACGTACTGCTACAAAGTTGAGGAGGGAGCCCTGGATGAATGGAAAGTCCTTTTTTTCCATAAATTATTCCCCATTCAATTAGTTTTTTTTGTAGAGAGATATACAGTAGGATCTTGAGAATGGCTAATGAAAGGCATAACAACCACATTCGTTAGACCTGAAATTCTGTTTCAGTATTTGAGGGGCTAAACTAGAAAAAAAAATAGTTCTACTGCATTTGAAAAAGATGTTACACCAGCTTTTCCTCCCTTTACATATATTTTCAGTCAGAATTGAAATGTGACCTACTAGAAGAATGAGTGCTTTGATATACTTAGTGTTGACTCAGTTACTCTCAGGTGTCAGTGATTAATTTCAAGTTCCACTTTAAACAACAATTTGTACCCCCAGGCTAGTTGATACTGTATAGTAAAGGAAAAGAGATTTATGTGATAAGGGTGATTCCCTTACCGTGCCACTCCTTAGTGTGAGCAACTAATCGCTCACATCAAAAGGGTGACTTCCCTTTAGAGAGACCACCCCAAACAGCGACAGTCCTATAAAAACATTCACTAGCCTATACTTTATGAGTGGGGCTTCACCTCCTGCACCCCCTTATATGGAGAGCAATCCCCCTGCATCCCCCAAAATAAGGGTTCTCAGCTCCAGGGGGAGCAGACTTAGAAAAAGTAGATACTCCCCCTGGAAGCAAAAAAGTATTGCCTGCACCAGAATTCGAACCCGGCACCACAAGCTTTAGGGGCAATGGCTCAAGCCACTACACCAGACGGCCAGCTCGGTGAAGCTGGGCCAAATACTTCCCTTTATTCTCTCTCTGTAGCAAGTGTAGTGTGTATCCTTTATCACTACACTCGCTATAGAGACACAGAGCCCTTTTCCCATACTGGCTCTACATAAGAGTGGTATTATTGAGTCACTCATATTGTAGCACTCAATAATATGCACTCATATTGGGTGCTACCAAAGAAAAGACATCTAACATAATGCAAGACAGTTGAGACAGACTCCAATCAACTGATTCCTACAAAAGTGAGAAAAATTGCCTTTTAAAACCCTGTCATTTTTGCCACAAATTTTGTTGATTAATTTTAAAGTTTTACCATTTTAAACTGTTCCACTGTGTGTACTCTCATCGAGGGAGTTTACATGTAGGTGACACCACACTGTACTTACACTATGCCACACTATGGAGTTTACATGTAACTGATATGTGTCACATCATGATTGCAACTAGAGATAGCATTTAAGAAAAGCTTTAAAAACTGACTTCATTCTCACAAACAGCACTTTAGGACCAGAAGCCACAACATAGAGAGTGGTGGATACCATGCAGGATTGTACAGGATATCCTCCTACCCACCCTACTATATGGCTCGTCTGTACTGCCCTTGGTCAAAAACATTGCACTGCAGAAATTAAGAACCATGTACAACAGGATAGGCAGGTTTGCCACTGGGGCCCCAATGAGAGAACACCACTGTCAAGTCCTCCAAACCCTAGTCTGGCCCACCCTGGACAACAGGGTAAAATACTCAGCTCTTTGCATAGCTTACAAGCTCAGGCAACCTAACACTCCCACTGAGTCTCGAAAACCTCTTGGTGCCCAAACTGAGTGGCCAACCTCTAAAGTCTTCTAGTAGGCCGCTCTTAACAATACCCAGGACTGTATCAGCCCATGGGTCCAGGGCATTCTCCAATTTCATCCCTCCCCCCGGAACACACTCCTAACCACCCTACAAGAATGTACCTCACTAGCTGGCCTCAAAAAAGCCTAAATATATATCTGCTAAAGCTCAACCAGTGCAACTGCTACCGCTGACATCCCTGCATTGTGCTTTATGTACCTACCAACCCTAGCCAGCTATGACTATGTTCTAAAGATGCACCCCACTGCCATGTATAATGATATATATATATATATATATATATATATATATATATATATTTATATATATATATATATATATATATATATACAAATAAATGTTATATAAGGAAAAATGCCTATTTGTCTTCTTGCCAATTTTTGTAGCTAACATTTGATGGTGCTGTAAAGATGTACCCCTTTGCCATGTAGAATAATGTATATAATGTCATATAAGAAAAATATCTATTTGTCTGATTCTCAATTCTTGTATCAAACATTTGATTGTAAATACTGGCTCTGGTACTCTGCAAATCCCACCCTATGTAACTCCACAATGTGATGTATTCTGTGAATTCTATTTATCCGTAACTAATCCCAGGTCGTCTGTAAAAAACGTACCTGTATTGGACTCAGTGGGCCCACCCAGTCAACAAACTTAAATAAATAAATGGAAAGGGCTGCCAGCTGAGGTGGTGGGGGAAAAAATGATTACAGGCTTCAAGAAGGCATGGGACAGACACATAGGCAGCTTGAAAATGCAATAGGAACAGATATAAGGATAATGATCAACACACTTGTACACAGAAAGCAATAAAATGGGGAGACATGGTGGGCCTGTGTGCCCTTATCTACAGTACCATCAACTTCTGTGTTTCTATGTTTGTTTACTTATATTGAAACAGGTTTCGTTTATGAACAGATTCCATTTAATACTTTTTAAAGAATTTACTTTTTTTGATTTTTAGAAACCTAAAAATCCAAGTTATCACTAATCTCAGCAACATGTAAACCATTGAACTTTGCTAACATTTACTGAAATGTACCATTCATGCTTTTGTAAGTGAGGAAAATGCAAAAAAAAAAAACAACCCACTAATAACGAGTCCACTTGAAACCCTGTAACAATATGAATATAATAAAGAAAAATATGAAACTAGTTATTAATGCTTTCTGCTTATATGTTTTGTGACAACTATGTAGTATAGCATGATGTAATGTAGTGCAGTGCATTGCAGTGTAATGTAGTGTAGAGCAGTAGAGAACTATGGTGCGGTGCAGTAAAGTGCAGTATAGCATATTATAAAATATCCAGGGAAATCCTGTAATCTCAGTTGGCTACAACCAGTCATCTGGATGTGCATTAATGCAGCACAAGGCATGGTCATCCTGGTATCTAGCCTCATAACACATCCCTACTTAAACACAAAATAAAAAAAAAAATGTGCCTGGCAACCATTTTTACCACTAGCTAAAAACAAGAAATTACAAATAGTAAAATAGGCATGTCTGTTTTAGTTATCACAACCCATGCTCTCCCTCTCACACTTTACCAAACTAACAATCACAGTCATTCCCACAATACAACTTCTACAAGTTGTTCTTTTGATCATCCGTTTATTTATTAATTGGCATTTTCTTTGCCAACTGATCCAAACTCTGGCAACTCTCCCTATTAAAAATAGCATCACAATCCCACTTAATCAGAATTAACAATAGTCTCTGTATAAAAATAGTATCATAATCCACTTCGCAGTCAAAATATCAAGATAAGTGCTGGTATTCCAAAGTCTTTTTTGTACACAAAATACAGTACATGTACCTTAATTGGGAATTCATTCATTTTTGTGCTCATAGAAATCCAACGTGTGGCTGGATTCAGCCATGCATACTCCCCCCAAACCCACTCTGGTGATTTTATAAGTAAACCACATTTCCCCAAAAAACAAATGTGAGGCAGAGAAGGCTCAGTATTTTGAAACTGAGATCATGCCATCAGATAATAGCTCCTGACTCCCAATCAAAAGTATTGTACTTTCTATTTCAAAATAGGAGCTGGGAGCTCATAATGATAGTTGCTCAGCCACCACATCCCATGCCCCACTAACAGTTCTGTCTTGAAACCGACACAAAAAATGAAACCACATGAACATTATAAAAATAAATACAATTAACCACTTGGTGGGACAGGGAGTGCCATACAGACTGTAGTGCTGCAATAGTACAAACACTGAAATAACTACCCGTACAGAGTTTTCATTAGGTCAAAAGACCTAAAGGCAAAGCTGTAAATTCAATGAAGTCTCAATAGGTGGAAGGACTATTTTAGCTTGAAGACACTTATTCATTCCAACTTTTACATGTTAAAAATTTGGATTATAATAAAAACGAACAATTAAAAAAATAAAAACTCATTTTATAAGTGACAATAAGACACTCCGAGGTACACATTGTGCTGTGATAACTGCACTTCTAGGGGCTGAAGAGCAGTGCAGTAAAGTGTATTGTATGGTCATCAACCTGTAATTACCCTCAGTTTTTTAGTTTCCTGATTAAGACAGATATGGGTGAGGTGTGCCCTTACTCACCATTAATCTTCACCATTAATCCTAACACATCAAACTACCATAAAAATGCAAGGGACTGTCTATTAACTTTCACACAAGATGATTCAGAGCAGGTTGTTCTCCCTTGTGAATACAAATGTCCTTCTCCCACCAGGGAGACCCTTACAGAAATAATTATATGAAATGTTTTCATGCTGCGCACATAAAACTACCCGATGTGCGTGCGATATGCGATATGCGTGCTGCACGCATGATTTAAATGTTAAATTGGAACTGGTTACATGCATGTGGCATACGTGCAGTAAGCAAGTGTGGAAAGCTTACTTTTTATGTAAAATTGGAGCAGACTGCATGCATCTGATATGCGTACAAAAAGCAAGTGGTCACTGATAACTGCACACATAAAAGTTAAGTGACTTGCTCAGGATCATACCATATACGTGCAGGGATTGATGAGATTCAAACCCAGGTTTTCAAGTCTCCTGGTTTGCAATTCAGTGACTTTAACCACTAAGCTATACTGCCTGCACACATATGCCTCGCTTGTACTTCAACACAAATCTGCATACATCTGCACACATGCGACATACTTATAGCCACAGTTATACTTTTTAGTTTTCTTCTGCCCCCTCATCTCAGTTGTATAACTGAACTGTAGCACACATACCAATGGAAACACATCTGGTTCTTCCCATCCCCAACACACACACATGCACACACTTACCCACAAAACTTCTTAATTACTACTGGCTGGCCTGTAGTCCTTCTATTTTCTCTCCATAGTTTTGAATGCTTCCACAAAAACAGACTTTAAGGGGCAAAAACAAAAGTAGCAACAATAACTCAACATCCACCCATATGATTAGTCTCCCCACATGTACACACTGTAGTGCATGCAGCCATACTACTACAGACAACCCACTGTGATGCGCTGCCCCTTGCTTATCATTATGGTATGATATCTGTAAATTAAATAAAGGTGTGTGTATGACATTTGGCTCACACAAGTTGGCAGATTTGTCCTGTAACTTCAGAGTGTCAGTAGCTGAAACCAGGAGGTAATTAAACAGACCAGGAGGAAAACAGTTAATTGAAACATCTTTCCAGAGACAGTTCATTGCCTGCTACTGTTTTTGAAGTTGGAACTTAAATAGGAATGTTATGATGTTTCAAGAGAAAGGTAACTGGGCTAGTTCCTCTCCTTTTAGCAAATAGCTGAAGAGTCATAACATACCTTAGATCTCACTGGCAAGACATGACAGATGTGGGAATGTTAAGATCAAAGAGAAATGTTTAATTAAAGGATGCCATATTTAGGAAATGTTTTTTTCTTCTGATGTACCATTAATTTTAAAATACTTCCTGGTAGTAAATCATGTTTGTAAGAATTCATTCTAAAAGGAGGAGCTAGATGACTCAGCAAGGGGTTGGGGAGATAGAGTTGAAAATGTATAATTGTTTCTGAAATGTGTGATATCATCTTGGGCTCTGAAGAAACAAAGTTCTCTCTAAAATCAGCACTTACAAGAAGATAATACATTAGATATCAAAGATGTAAAAGTATTGTGGTAGGAGTTTTGTACTGTAATTTTCCCATTTTCTTTTGTGACTGTGAGCTCATGCTATTTGTTCTGTATTTTATTGTACTTAATTTACAATTTATTTTTTTTAAATCTCTTTTTATCCTCCTGGTCACCCTCGTCACTCTACTCCTTCGGGCTAGCTCAATGCCCTCCAGTCTCCACTGGGTCTGCCCCAGAGTGCCTTTTTACCTGCCTCCTTCACCTTGCACAGTGGGGTCTTCCCGTGGTTGCAGACTTGGTGGCTGGAGTGGCCGTCATCCAGAGTGCCGTGGGTTGTTTTCCGGTTTTCTCATCCCTCCCTCCCTCCCTCCCCACTGAGGGGCGCGGCTCAGGGGAACATGCTTATGCACGCCTGCCAAGTGCCGAATGGCGTCCCCCCTCCCCCGATGGGAACCGCCGCTGCCCCGAGAGCCGGTGCTCCCACCAGCTCTTCCAGACATCGGGTGTACCAAACACCCCTGGTGTCCCTCCCCGAAGGAGGAGAGCATCCGTTGGGATGCTTGATCCTCCTTCCCCCTGCTGACCCCAGATGACCCGAGTCCGTTCCTGAACCTGGGTCGCCGGTGTGGCGTGAGGTGTGGCGTGAGGTGTGGCGTCTAGCGCCTCAGCCCTCAGTGCCACCAGGCCGTAATTTACAATTTTTAGTAAATAACCATTTTTTTAAAATACTGCCTGGGTGTCTTCTCAGTTTCTTTTTGCATGTGAAGTGCCTGTATTTTAAATCTGATAACTGTTTAAAATGCTGGATGGTGTTACTAAGCTTGGAAAAGGTAAGAATATACCCAAGGTCTCTTACAGAGTATAATGATTCATTTTGGAGACCTGGATAGGTGCCTCTGGCAAAGGATTGTACCTCAATCCCCGAAGAGGGTACATATCTGAGCCTGTACATTAGGTATGCTAACACAAGGTTCACAGTTTGAATCCCCCCAGAACTTGAGGCTAACAGGTTATTTGGAGCCAAAGCAAACAGGAGGGTTACCCTGTCTGTTACCTGTTCACACTATTGCACTCTGAGGTTGGCACTGTGGGAGCAGAGGGCCCAACCTGTGGAGATCGTTTGTGACACCTGCCACGTATAGACATAAGTCAAGAGTCTCTTACCTAAGTACTAGGGAGCCAGAGGCAGGAGTCTTTAAGAGATGATGTCCATGTGTCAGAGTGCTCAGGTTTACCCCCTTGAAATGAGTGGAGTTATTTTTTTATTACTATTTTATACATTATGATGGTGAGCTGGAGAATTATAAAATCCACTGTTCTACTAACAACGTCCTTGTCAGTCAAGCAGTGGCCTTCATTAATCTCCAACTCTCTATCAATAATGTATAAAATAGTAATAAAAAAATTACCCCTATTCATTTCAATAGTGCACACCCCTGCAGTCACCCTTGCCCTATGCCATAATGTGCCTGAGTGTGGGGATGTGGAGGTCAGCTTCACTGGGGGGGCATAAACCTAACTATAGTGGGGCTCCAATAGTCTATGCATACCTTACTGTTCAACTGTCCCTGAATGCAAAGGACAGCCATCATTTTATGCCTGAAACCTGCTCTGCTCCTCATCCATCCCTCATGGAAAACATGCTGCTCACAGAGGATGTCCTGTAAATTTAGACTTTATTACAGGGCACCATTTCAGATTTCAGCATAGGGGAGCCAACAACAAGTGGAGGACATGTCTGTAATGTCTCTAAAAGGTAAAATGTATTTATTGTGACTGAAAAGTGATATGCAAATCAGGAAAACATCTAGGGCAGGAGTCACAAAGAAAGCCAAAAATCCCACAGCTGTGGGAAAAAGGCCTGCAGCACTGCAGAAATGCAGTTGCGTGATATTCATAAAGAAATTTTGAGCAGGTGCGGAATTTCATAAAATCCCCGCAGCAGCGGAAATTGTGCACATGCTGAAAATCCGCAACTGCGGATCCGCAGCTGCAGAAATAGCTTAGGAGGCACAGCAACAGTGAACTTAATTAGCTGGAACAGCAGACTTTAACATGGCTGCATAGAATGAAGCTGAAAGCACCCACAAAGAGACCAGCAACTAGTCCCTCAACTGGGACCACTGCAGCACCACAGGTACCAGCAATACCATAGCACCACAGTGGCTGACTGTCACTGCTGGTCCTCCTTCCTTGGGGTGTTCCTGTTGCCTGCAGGGGTAGCACTCACTGCAGGCTGGCCAGGCTCTACTGCCTGTGGGGCTCTGTCATGGGCTGCACTGTGTCTGGTGGTTGTTGCCTGTTGCTATATCATGGCAATGTGTGCTTTCATTGCTGTTACAGCAGCCACTGTTACACTATCTGGGATGCTATTACCTGTGCCTCACTTCCACCTTAATTGATTCCAATTGCTGGAGCACTACTACAGTTTGCTGAGGGAGGGTTACACCTCATTCCACTGTGTGTAATATTTTTTCCACAGCTGTGGAAAAAACGGGTTGTGAATAGCCTTTCAGGGGCTGTGCCTTACTTATCTCACACCTTTTTTCCCTCAGGGACTTCCGCAGCTGCACTTTTTCCACAGTCCTTAGTGTTGTTTTCTGCAGCTGCAGAGGGTTTTGTGAATAGCACTCAGTGCAAATTCCCCTTTGTTTCCATAACTACGGCAGTTTTGGGGACTTAGGGAAGGTTTTGCACCTTCAGAAAACTTTATGAATCCAGCCCCTGATCTATAAGATTCATCTATATATACCCTGGAGCAGTGCATCAGGTTTGGGCTTAAACCCACCCAGTTACTAAGCAATTTTTTTCCTGGCTGAAGTTCTGACCCCCCTCCCAAAAAAAAACATCCTGATGTCTCTTTCCCCACTCCATTCCATTCAATATCCATCCCATATGAGTTGTGAAGCCACCCAAAGGTGCAGAAATGTGAAAAATGTATCATTATTTCAGTCCTTCCTCCTCCCCCAATCCCCCTGTAAAAATATTATTTCATTTTACTTAGCCAGCCATCTGGCCAGACCCTGCAGCCTGGTCCAGTGTGGCACCAGCCCAGTTTTCAGTCTGTTCCTCCTCCATACCTCTGCCAGAAGCTGGATGCTAGAACCAAACATCCCAGATCCCCAACGTGGTCCACAATCAAGTCACATTACCAACTGAACTCACCCAACCTGTGTTGCTTGCTTCTTTGTGGTTGCTGCTGCACTTCACTGATCAAGGCCTATGATGGTCACCCACACCGCTGTCACTGCTTGCTGCCGTTGGATACCTGTGCTGTTGTTTTGTGAGGCAAGCCTAGAAGAGTAAGTAGGTAGCCTAGTCTTGAGTTAGTTTCTAGCTCATCCTCTGTTCCTTCAGCCACTAGGGGAGATGGAGACTCAATAAGAGTAGACAAACAAAAATATGCTGGCACAATGCTGTTATTGAGAATTCAATGCTCATTGACTCCTCCAAGCTGCAGTGTGCAGCCTGTCTACTCTGTGGTGGGAAAGACAGTGTCATGCTCACATGACTTGTGCTCCTACTTGGTTGGTGCTCCTCCACATCACATGTGATGGCATCGCCACTAATAAGTGGATAGAATGGACAACACAATACAGACATAGTTGAGTCAGGAGTGCACTTGCAACATAAGTGCACACAGGCCAGGGGGGCACTTATTGTGCAAAAGATTAAATCCAAATTAATGACATTATTGCCACACCATAAGAACAACCTAATCACAAATGCGGGTGGGGAGCAACTGCCCCCCCCAAACTTTTTTTTTTTTAGTCTTTGGTAACTGGGTAAAGCCCACTAGGCACAAGTGCCTGTTTTCAGGGGCAACCTGGGAGCACTGGGCGGTTAAGTGACTTGCTCAGAGTCACACAGTATGCAAGTGGAGGTTGTGAGAATCAAACTCAGGTGCGGGCTGCTGGATGTACCAAGATAGTTCACACCTCATTCCTCTAACCTCTAGGCTATACTGCCAGCCCAAATGCCTTCCTAAATGACACCCTGCTTCATGGTAGAAATTCATTCTCAGGTGCTAATATCAGTACAAGTAAGTACAATGGTTTCCACTGTGTTCTGAGGTACTGTATCCCCATGTTTCAGGATGTGTCCTGATCATCATGAGGGTTAGTGTCTTCATTGTCTCTCATTTTGAGGTTCCTATCCCTCATTTCAGTGACAAAATTTGAGGTGCGGTGCATGCTTCCAAGACCCTACTCAGCCCAAAGAATGCTGAACATTGCCATAATGTATATACTCCATACAGGAATGACAAAGGGAAAGTAAGTGAGCCATAACAGTCATGGAGAAACACATTTATAGCACTAAATATTCATAAGGGGATTTTCATGGCCTGAAACAAAAAGGTTAGGCTTCACAACACAGAGGCCCCTCTTCACACATCTGGAATGTGGATGCTGGCTTACTATATCATAGGCATTTAATGCAGTAAGCAAACACTACTTTACAAATTAATGGCAATTTAATGACAAAAGTCAAAGGCCATTAAACAACTTGCAAAAAGAACAGAATAAATTAGTTTACTTAATTTTAAAGGGAAATCAATGAAAAATGTAATTTAATGGATCTAATTGCTAGCAGAAGTATGATAAATAGAAACTGATGTGTTTTTTAGATGTGATTTACACTAACTTAGTTTTTTCATGGCAATCGTGTAACATGTGAACCTGATGTGATTTTTAAATGATGTTCACACCAAATTAACTGCTGCACTCATGTCAAGCATGCAATACGTGAACCTGATGTGATTTTTAGAAGATGTTCGCACCAGCTTACCTGCTGCACACATGTCAAGCTTGCAGCACGCAAATCTGCTTTGCTTTCAGACCTGGTTCGCTTAGGTTCACTTTGTGTATGTGAACTGCATGCAACATTAGACAATTAAGCATGTGGCATGCATTCTGCATGTACTTAGCACATATATTTCTGTAAGGGGATGCTTCACTTCAATAGCTGTTCAAAGGAAGATAATCAATCTGAAGTTTCTGTGATGTAACCTGCGATTTTGGAGTGGGGGACGTAATCTGGCTTTCCAGAGCAGAGGTCAATAAAACTAAAGCCATGTGTTGTATCACACACAGATATGATTATACAACTCTGCTTAACAGTTTATTGTTACTTGGTTTGAGGATATGCTGCTAAACCACATGGATATAGTTACAATTTTAGACTGATTTATTATCATAGGAATTCTGTGATTTACATAACCCCTAAGTTTTTACTAGAAATAGCTAAAACAGTCACATTTCATTGAAGGGTTACTGCATGAGGTTGAAATCTCTGTTTGCCTCTTTCTTTTTAATTTTCTTTACTTCTGAGTATTTCAGTGCTGGAACTGATGAACTTAGACCTACCAACTATACATTACGAGTGTGATGTTACTCTAAGTCTTCCCATCTACCTCTGACCAGGGCTAATATTCACACTAAGCTAAGAAAGGCCTCAATGTATCTCACTCTAGAGACTTTAGCTCCTCTTACACTCATTTCAGTCATACTTGCCAGGAACATCAATCCTCCTTTCATCAGACTGAAGGCAGAATTTTCAGAAAAGAAATTGTATGCCAGCCCAGTGGCACAGAAGGCTGAGGCGCTGGATGTCTCACCTTGTGGCATGCCAGTGACCCGGGTTCATTAACAAGCCTGAGTTGTCGGAGGTCGGCACAGGGGGGAGGGCGGAGTTGGATGGAGCTGCCAACAGACAAGCTCTCCTCTCCGGGGAGGTGATATGGCAGCCCTCGCTCATGGCTGCCCCCTGGTGGAGGCTATGGGGCTGTGCAAGTAGGGTGCCAGTGATAGGCCAATGGGGCGGGCAGAGGAGGTTCAGTACCGGGGCTGTAAGGCGCATGCGTGCCTCCACACACATGCGTCCTTCTCCTGGGGCCCTCGGGTAAAAAAATGGTGAGAAAATGAGGAAAACAAATGGCGGCAGGATGGCGACTGACTCTCCACAGGCACCGCTCCCAGGCCAGGCATGAGGTAGGCCCCAGTAATTCTGGGGGACGGAGCTGGGGGAGCCAGTCAGATGGGGGCCGTACGGAGGTCGAGCATAAAGCCTTGTACAAAAAAAAAAGAAAAGAAGTTGTATGCTGGGGTGCTGAGATTCAGAATTACAGTAAAGCAGAATGTGTAGCAATGTGAGGAGTCACGTGATGCAGCGGACTGAGTAGGATCTCTTGTCCACTACTCCCGCCTGTTACCACATAAATAATCAATACTTTCTATTCATGCTTCACTCATACATCTTGTCTCAGCTGGTTTTTAGTTCAGGAAGATATTGGACTAGTTTTTGGAGTGCTTAATTACATTCTGCACAAAGAAAATGGATATCAATATGCCGCAGGCCCCGCATGGTACACACCACCTATGACACCAGACAACGCTTCTAAAAAGCCCAGACCCCAAATGAATGCTGCTGGTAAAGGATCTACCACTACTATGGGGTCATTGCCACTTACTGAAAATTGTTTCCTGGCTGAATTTATGCCATTCAAGGATTCACTCAAGGAACTTACCACTGAGCTCTGCTCTCTCAGGCAGGATCTTGGTGAACTTAATCTGAAGGTGGGAGACACAGATGCCTGGGCCATCTCCCTAGAATGATGGTGAGAACGTCAGGATCCCAAAGTCATTTCCTTAAGGCAGAAGTGCAGTAAGCCTGAAGAAGAATTGGAGGATTTAGAGGGGAGAAGCTGAAGGAATAGTCTTCTTATTTTCGGCCTCCCCAAATCTGAAGAACGACCTAACATAGTTCTCTTTATGCAAACGTTGCTGGCTAAAATCACAGGTCCCTCTCCATACAATTGGGCCAATGTTAATGAGAAGGCCCACCATTCCTTGACATCCCATCCTCCAGTAGGGTTACCCCCCTCACCCTGTAATACTGAGATTCCTGAACTATTTGGAAAAGCAACATGTACTAAATAAAATTTGTGGAGCTAAAAGACATTTCATGGGAGGGAGCTCATCTTCACATCACTCGAGATCTGCCAGCTGCCACCAGACAGAAAATTATTACATTTCTCACCACAGCTATTTGGTTCAGAGTTCTGTACCCAGCAAGGCTACAAGTACTGATCAGCATCAAGTGGCACTCTTTTGATGCAGTGGACTATGCTGCCAGGGACCTTAAATCCTCCTCCTTCCTGATCTATTTAAGGATCATTGACTCTGATTGATTAGTGCCTGGTTTTGATTTAATTGTTGCAGCAACATTTTGTCCATATAGCGCTTTCTTATTTTGACTTCAGAATCACCACTGGAGTCTCAGAGCAGCTTGTCAGGTCCCCTTATTTCTTTTGGATCGACATTTCTCCTCGAAACCCCAACCAGGCCTCTTTTGGTTTTTTGGTGACTACAGACTGGACTTCTTGGTTTTGCTAACGCCCCAGTAATAATCTCAGAGCTTTTCTTTGGTGGGTCACTCAGCTGGACTTAATTTCTACATTAATTCAGGGCTTCTATTTTGTGGTATGCCTACAGGAAGCGAAGCTAGATCCTAGTGAACTGTGAGGGCTGCTCTTTACAAGGGGACAATTATTACATTGTCTTATCTGTGGGAATCCTATTGTTAGAAGTGGGTTAATGTTGTACTTCACAACTGCAGATGCCACATTTAGCCCAAGTTTATTTGGTTGTATATTGCTTTATCAGCCCTAGGCACTGCATTAGCAGCTCATCTATGTGTATTATTAAACTCTGGACTTTTTTACCATCCTGTTCTGCTGCTTGTGGTCTAATACTGCTATCAAACTTTAACTGGTCTTTTGATTTATTTTCCTGGCCTGAATGTCTTTTGGTTTGGTTCTGCACATTTATATATACTTTGGCTACATGTGGGCTACCTTCTATACCATGACTGCATTTGGAGCTGTTATGGCCTCGGTGCCCCCCATTCTATCAGTGTATCAGCATTTTATTTCCAAGCTATACTGGGAATCTAAAATGTTTTCTTTATGTTTTCATATTGGGCACTGAGTCTATCCAATATTGTTTAATAATATTTTATGAGCCTTATAGGTTTTCCTATATCCCCATCCACTGCGTTTGTGTTTATGTTCTAATGGGGAGAAGGGCGATCTGTATACACAAATGGATAAAGGTTACTTTTGCACGAGTAGTTTTGATCATAGATATATAATTGTTCTATTATGCTTATTAATGAAGCATCAGGGTTAGGTGTTACTAATTCAATTTGGGATTCATACTCTGTTGGTATTGGGGTGGGGTGGGGGGTTGGGGGGACTAGCCTGTGAAGCACGGTGGTCGTCACACACTGAATTTGGGTTGGAGTTGTCTATCTCAATGGACATTGTGAGCTAATGTTAGATGCTTGCTTTTGGATTCTGGTTATTAGTATCTCAGGTTGGTGGGTTGGAGGTTTTTTGGGGATTGGGAATGAAGGGAGAGGGGTTGGCATGGAAAGTGGGGATCTGGGAGTTTGGGGTATTGCCACTGGGAGACGTTCACTATTCTATGGGAACAAGGGTATATAGGGCTGCTCCAATTTAGTTTCCCTTTTAATTTCTCATTCCTGGCCCTATGGCGATAGTTTTTAAGTTTTGTTCGTGGAATATAAAGGGTGCCCAATCTCCCATTAAAAGAGCAAAAATCTTACTGCACCTACGCTTGATGTGGATGTGGCCTTTTTACAAGAAACTCATCTGCCACCATCCCAATCTCTCCTCTTTAGGTGATCCTGGGTGGAGCAGGTCTTTAGGGCAGGGATTGACTCATGCAAGCGGGGGGTGGCTATCCTAATAACAAGGCATTTTCATTTCCGTCTTCTTCAGGAAATCTCTGATCCCCTCGGCAGGTTCCTTATCTTGTGCTCCCTTTTGGGGCATCTGGAGGTTATTCTCTGTGGGTGTATGGCCTAACAGCTGATGATCCCACCTTTTTTACTTCCTTAATGACTCACCTTGCACCCTGTACCTCTCTGCCCACGTTGCTTGGGGGAGATTGGAACATAGTGTATAGTAACAACCTGGATCGTTTGGACCCTCGTACTTCAACTCTGTCACTGGGTCAACTGGACCTTCGGGACCTTATGGACACACTTGGGCTTGTTGATCCATGGCGTGTGTTGAATCCGGATCTGTGGGAGTATTTGTTTCACTCACTTCCTCATAATACATTTTCGTGGATTGATTATTTCTTGTTGAGGGTTGAACATATCTCTGGAGTGGTCACATGTCATTACCTGGCCAAAGTTGTCTTTGATCACCACCCTACTTTACTCCATCTATGTTTGTCCCCCTCTTTAACCCTTAGGCTGCCAACATAATTAGAACATATAGGAATTCTGGACTGATATATCAGTCTGGGCACAGTAAGGGTTAATTTGTGATAAAGTCTGGCATCTTAATGGGCAGCTGCTTACCTCCAAGTTTGTGATCCAACATCTCCAGAGCTTTCTTACCTCTTTTCTAGAACTTAATTCTTCTTCTTACCCCAAGCTGCATTTTCTATGAGGGGCACTTAAATGTTCACTCCGTGGTGCATTTAGTCGGCTAGCCACTATTCAGAGGTGGGTTACCTCGAGGGCATTGTCCTTCCTCTTAGACCAGATTAGGATAATGAAAAGACAGCTTTCCTAGTCTGCTTCTCAGTCTGAATGGGACCAATTGGAAGCTGCCCATTCTAAATATCACACCCTGTTGGGGGAAAAAGCGGAACATTTGATTCTGCGTTCCAAGGTTCAGTACTTCGATCAAGGGGAAAAGGCCAGGAAACTGTTGGCTCTGCGTCTTCAATCTCAGGCTGCTGACAAAATTGTTGGCTCCCTCCAGGATACTTCAGGTCATCTTCTTACTTCTCCTAGGGATGTTGCAGACCATTTTTGAGACTATTATATGGTCTTGTATCAGCCGTCTACTGCCCACTTCAATGCAGCCCTCCTGGATGTGTTTCTACAGGACATTGACCTTCCTCACTTGGTTCCTTCCCAGGTAGATATTTTGCAAGCTCCCCTGGCTCTTTTGGAAATGTTGACTGCCATGGACTCTCTCTCACTGGATAAAGCCCCAGGACCAGACAGATATATTGCAGACTTTTATAAAACATTCAAGCATCACTTAGCTCCTGTTCTCTTTGATACATTTAACTACATCTTTTAGGAGGATCTCTCAGATTTTTCTCTTACCAAGGCCACCATTGTGGTGCTACCAAAACCTGGTAGAGATCTCCAATATGACTCATTAATGCTGATTTTAAGATTCATGGGAAAGTGTTGGCTGGTAGGTTGAACGAGGTTTGGCATTCGCTTATCGGTCAGAACAGATCGGCTTTGTGGTGGGTTGGCTCTCAGCAGACCACCTTTGCACTCTTTAATAGGTTTTAATGTGTTGGGTTGGTGAAAGCACAGTCAGGCGGTACTCCCTCCCCCCAAGACTAAAGGATGTCCGACCTTTTGAATGTCCCACACTCCCTTCAGAAGTGTATAGGAAATGCCGAATACTTGGCATTTCGAGACGTAGGAGTGGTGGGAATAGGAGATCCTGGAACTCTTGGGGGAGGATGGGAAAGGAGTGGGCGGATAGGAACAGTTAGAACCAGGAGGCGCCCTGTGGCGAAATGGATGCAGGAGCGTGGTCTGTCGTATCTTGCGTCCATACCCAAGGGCACTGACTTGATCAGGCAGGAAGCGGAGTCATCCTTGGAATCTCGTCCCTTTCGGGGCGGTATTAAGCAATGCTAGGTCTATTAGAAACAAGACTGCTTTAGTGGCAGATCTTGTTGCTTCTGTGGACTTAGCTTGCATCACCGAGACCTGGCTTGACGAAAATGCAGGCCCCATATTGGAATCTGTGGTTCCGGATGGGTTCTCGGTGATTCACCACCCGAGAGTGGACCGGAGGGGCGGGGGAGTTGCAGTCTGTTTTAGACAGGAACTGGACCTCAGGGAGGAGCGGTTGGATATACCAACTCCTTTGAATGTATTGTGGGTGCAGGTGCAGGATTCAGGATACTCCTCATTTACCGTCCACCAGGTGATGGGAGAGAATTCCTGAGGGAGGTGGCGGATTTCATCACCGAGAGGGTTTTGGAATTCCCCGATGGATAATTCTGGGGATTTCAATGCCTGGTCGATGATGAACTCGCTTTTTGGACAAAATCTCCTCCAATTGACTGATTCATTGGGCCTGACACGGGTTATTACCACTGCAACCCACCAGGGGGGACATTCATTGGACTTGATATTCCATCTGGGGATGGAAATCTCCGATGTGGAGGCGGAGCCCATCGGCTGGTCTGACCATCATGCCCTGAGGTTCAGTTTCATGGCTCCCCAAAAGAGGCCTGCCCCTAAGGAGATAGTACAGTTCTGTCCTTTGAGAGGAGTTACATCAGAAGGCCTAATGACGGAGCTGGACTTTCTCGGGTTTTCCAATGGATAGCATGGATCCAGGGTCTTTAGTGCTGGCCTATAATAGGGCAGTTGTGGGGGCCCTGGATGTCATTGCTCCTTTCCGAGTTCGCCCCTGTACTCTTCACCCCGAGTCCCCGTGGTTTACCACGGAGATTCGTGGGTTGAAGAGACAGGGCCGAAGATTGGAGAGACGCTGGCGGAAGACTCACCTGGAAGTTGACAGGCTTAGACTGCTAGATCATTATAAAATCTACCAGTTAGCAATCTCCCATAAGAAGGCAGAGTTCCTGTCCAGGGAGATTGCTACAGCAAGGAATAGACCGGCCCAGCTCTTCCCGGATTGTGGACAGACTGTGCAATCCAGTCTGTCTTCATGCCGGTCAAGCATTATCACAGTTACAGTGTGAGGAGTTTGCGACGTTCTTTGCTGATAAGGTGTCTGCTATCAGAGATGAGATCAGCCAGGGCCTCCCCATTGGGTCTTGCAGTAACCAATTGAGAGACACAAGTACCCATTTGACCTGGTCCACGTTCAGTCAACCGGTAGTTATGGATATAGTGAGAATCGTCCAGACTCTGCGCCCAACCTTCTGTGGGCTGGATCCGGGCCCTACACGCCTACTTGTGGGATGTGTAGAGGTTATCGGCCCGATCCTCACTGGGATAGTAGTGGCATCATTGGAGAGAGGGATCTTTCCTGATCCTTTGAAGGAGGCAATAGTACGTCCCCTTCTGAGAAAGCCCTCCCTTGATCCCGACTGCCCAGGAAACTACAGACCAATCTCGAATCTTCCCTTTTTGGGGAAGATTATTGAGAAGGTGGTCGCTTTGCAGCTGGAAGATTATTTAAACAGCCACAATATTTATGACCCTCTCCAGTCTGGTTTCAGGAAACAGCACAGTACTGAGACGGCCCTTGTTCGGGTATTGAATGATCTCCTGATGGCAAGAGATCAGAGAACTCATTCTATCTTGGTTCTCCTTGATCTTTCAGCTGCATTTGACACTGTGGATCATGGGGTGCTGCTTGAACACCTGTGGTCTCTCTGCGGACTAAGGGGGGTGGTCCACAGTTGGTTTAAATCTTTTCTGCAGGGTAGGACTCAGAGAGTAGTGTAGGGGATTTATTACTTGACCTCTCGCTGCCTACACTGTGGAGTGCCACAGGGTTCGGTGTTGTCCCCCATGTTATTTGCGGTGTATATGCTCCCATTAGGGGACATTATAAGACATTTTGGTTTGAGTTTTCATTGCTATGCCGATGATTCTCAACTCTATATGTCTTTTGTGCCCGAGCAGGAGTCTGAGTCCAGTACATTGTTTAACAACTGCCTCCAGGAAATACAGAACTGGATGAGTGCTAGTTGGCTGAGGTTGAACCCGGGGAAAACAAATGTATTGGTGGTGGAACCGGGGGTAAGGATATCAAGTCCATGGGTGGGAAAACTCTCAGGTCTATTTCTGGGAGGAACTCCGCTTATGGCATCTGGTCCAGCGTAACGTGGTGTTATATTTGGCGAGGCTTGACCCTGAGGGCACAGGTGTCAGCCATAGTCAAATCATCCTTTTTTCATCTAAGGAATATAGCATGGGTGAAACACTTGATTCCATCAGAGGATCTTCCTACCCTGGTCTACGCCTTTGTGTCCAATTGTCTTGATTACTGCAACACCCTTTATCTAGGGCTGCCGGGAGTGGATATCCGTCGCTTACAGCTGGTGCAAAACGCGGCAGCTAGGTTGTTGACTGGAAGCCCGAGGTCCAACCATATAACACCTGTGCTTCGCGAATTGCACTGGCTGCCTGTACAGTGGCAGATCACTTTCAAGGTCATGTTGATGACCTATAAAGCCCTACACGGTTTGGGACCTCGCTACCTGAAAGAACTCCTGGCTTCTTACTGTCCCTCCCGCTCCCTCCGATCCTCTGGTGAGGGATTGCTGGAGATTCCCAGGGTAATCTTAAAAACATCTGGTGGAAGAACATTTGCCTTTATGGCCCCTACCCTGTGGAATTCTCTACCTTGCCAGATACGTAATTGCCTGACTGTGGAGAGCTTTAAAAAAAGCTCTTTAAACACCTTCCTTTTTAACCAAGTATTTTTTTAGTGATTTAAATTATACTGGATTGTCTCCTAATTTGATGCTGTTTACAGTGTGGTTTCGATTTGTATGATTGATATTGTAAAGGCGCCCTGAGCTTTGGAAGGGCGCCTTAAAGAAATAAAAATTTACTTACTTACTTACTTACTTTCCCATCTCATTTCTGTGTCCAGGGAGTCCAGCGTTTTGTTGATGCTGGTCTGCTTGGATGCAGAAAAACTTTAGACAGGTTCTCATGGGACTACCTGATTCATTTACTACCTATATTTCATATCCCACCTACGTTCGTTCATTGGGTCTAGGTGTTATATTTCCATCCTTTGGCCCATATCCTCTGTAATGGGGTATTGTCCACCCTCTTACAGCTATATCAAGGCACCAGGCAGGGATGCCCACTCTCACCCTTTCTTTTCAATCTCTTTCTTGAACCGACGCTCAAGAAGATTAAGATTTCCCCCCAGGTGAAGGGAGTTTCTGTAGGGCCCTTTCAATATAAGCTGTCTGTTAACGCGGATGATATTCTTCTCCATCTCCTCTCCCCTGCCTTGTGTTTACCCATTGCTTTGGACATCATTTCAGAGCTCAGCACATTCTCAAATTACAAGTTAAATCTGGTTAAGACGGAGGTGATGCTGCTCAATGGCATTACCCTAATGTCCAAAGTGGAACACCTTGGGTTGGTTTGGATTCATGATAAACTAAAATATTTGGGTATGCACATTAGTACTACTCCTTCCAAATGGTAACAATATAATCTTGATGCCGTGGTTACCACCATTCGCATGGACTTCCAATGCTGGGCTCTTTTGCCTCTCTCCCTTTGGGGTCAAATTAGTATTGTAAAAATGAATGTTCTTCCTCACCTTCTTTACTCACTGTATATACTTAACCATGTCTTGCCAAAAATTCTGGTTCCTGCAATTGGATAGAATCATTTCCTCTTTTCTGTGGCATGGTAACACCTCCCAAAGGGCCCTCTCTAAATTGATGCTATCTAAAGAGCATGGGGGTCTTCAGCTACCCTATTTCTACCTCTACTACCTCTCTATTCATTGTTCCTGGTTCTTTTGCTGGTTACAATATTGCCTAAAAGAAGATCTTTCTATTTATACTCCCATGTAGTTAGAGATAGAACACACTCTCTGTTCTCTCCACAGATTGGACATTTGTTCCCTTCTTTATATTTCCCTTAAAAAACTTCCCAAATCTCTATATGGTTCTCCGGTAGAGGCCTCAGTACATGCTCACTCACTGTTTAATATGTCAGGCATCTTCCCTTTTCATTTGCTTGTACAGTTTCCTGTTTTTACCATAATTGAAGTATTTTCCAACATATTTTTATATTTTTCCTTGAGAGAAACAGATGGCTGCTTCCTTTAACATAGAAACAGTATTATAGATTTGACATGGATTAGCTTTATGTTATCATCAGGAAAGTAAAAAAAAAAAAATACACGTGCACCACAAAGGAAGTATCTAGAAAATCAAATACAACATGTATGCTAATATTTTTATTAACTGTAGCTTAACATATACACAGCCTCCACCTCCTGGAAAACTGTTATCTTTTCCCCTCCCTCCACCTCAAATCATCAGTGACTTACCTGCCTCATTCTAGCCCAAGACAAGGCACCAGCCAGGCCTTACCTGGTGGCAGCACACAATTATGGTATCTACCCAATGAGTAACATCAGAAGGGGATGGGAAGACCAGACTTAAGAGACCCAAGCAAGTGGTTTCTGCATACCACAGCCTCCTGAAATACCATTGAGCAGCTTTTTCCCATCCCTCTACCTCAAACTATCAGCAACTCACCCACCTGGCTCAAGACAAGGCACCTGTCCAGACCGACCTGGTGGCAGTGGTCAGTTCCAGTATCTACCAGTGGGTGATGTCAGAAGGGGTGGAAAGATCAGACTTAAAAGGAGAGATGAGCAAGTGGCTCCTGCATGCCACAGCCTCCTGAAAGACTACAGAGCACATTTTTCTCCTCCCTCCACCTTAAACCATCAATGATTTATCCATCTGGCCCAAGAACAAGGCACTGGCCTGGACTGTTCTAATGGCAGTGGTCGGTTCCGGGATCTACCAGTGGGTGATGTCAGATGGGGTGGAAAGATCAGACTTAAAAGGAGAGATGAGCAAGTGGCTCCTGCATACCACAGCCTCCTGAAAGACTACAGAGCAGATTTTCTCCTCCCTCCACCTTAAACCATTAATGATTTATCCATCTGGCCCAAGAACAAGGCACGGTCCTGGACTGTTCTAATGGCAGTGGTCGGTTCCAGGATCTACCAGTGGGTGATGTCATAAGGGTTATGGGAAGACCAGATTTTAAAGAGGAGGCAAGCAAGCAGCCCTCCAGGTTAGTGTCTCCCACAGGAGTGGCAGGAGGCACCTGCAGGAGTCCACTGTGAAAGATGCTGCAGAGGGCATGGGACTATGTGTAATTTTTATAAAATTTGTTTTAAAAGTGTTAGTTTGTAGTTATTAGCATGTTCAATGTTATAATATGAAAAGCATATTAGTATTTCTGTTGGGGTGGGTTTTTATTCCTTCTGCCTTTGCTTGCGCACTTGTGCAAGGAACATCTTGTGCTAGTAGCACATTTCAGGGGTGTGTCTGTTGGCGAATGCAGTGTATGCTATAGTAGGTATGTCCCTCATTCCTCAATAAGCCAGCATGCTAGTGCTGACACCAACATTATGTAAAATGGACACAGCTTCTAAGAAAAGTGCTGCCGCAATCAGAGACAAGCTCATCATGCAGCAGCACCAATGACATGCCTCCCGACAAGCCCTTCCTGGCAAAGCATTTAAATAGACATGGCGGCTGCCACTGTCAGCCACACACAATCCCCAGAAAGCTGACTTTTGGGGTGTCCAATCCCTCTGTCAGCATGTTAAATACCCCCCCAAGATTGTGTGGCATGCTGGGAGCCCATCCCAGTGTGCCTCCCTGTGTTCAGAAGCCAATCGCCGTTGGCATGCTCCTGCCCCTTCCCCCCATTATGTGCCAGACTGGGAGCCCATGCCAGTGTGGCCAACATCACCTCCCCAAAGTCATGGGGCATACTGGGAGCCCACCCCAGTGTGCCCAACATTTTTCTTACACCTGTAAAGAAAGAAAACTATCCATGGCATTCGTTTTATTTTTTTATTACTTGAAGCAAAGAAAATGGTCCCTCACTGTCGGGTGCCCTCCCTCAACCCACACCCACCCTCTGTGCACCCCACCTCCCCACACACCCCTCACCCCATACTTACTTCCGGAGGTCGGTGCCATGATCTTCGGTGTAGCAGGAACACGTCTGCACTCTTCAAACTGACCATGAACTGAAGAAATGCTGGTAAACTGTATAATGGCATAAATGGAGGAGGGGGTCAACTTAGGTGGATATCTCAATTATTTTTTTGAATTTTGCCCCAAATTTTCAACATAGGATGCCTGGGACCCCACCTAATGAACACATGCACTGTCATCTCATTACTCAGTCCCAAAAGGTCATTTCATGGTCACTGCATGGAATCACCTTTCAGGACTGATTGATGAAATGACAGTGTCACTGTTCATGAGGTGGTGTCTCAAAAAGCCTTTCTTGCAAATTTAGTGGAAAAATTCCAAAAAATGACTGTGTTACGAGCATACATTGCTCAGTTTCAATGCACACTCGTAAAGTTGACAATTTTTAATATTTTCACTCCAGATTTTCAGCATTGCCATTTTTTCACACTTTCTTATGATCAGTACAGCTGTCATTTTTCACATCCTGCCCAAAATGTGTTTTCACACATGTGGTGCACAATGGTAAGGTGTCTGTGGGAAATCTATGTTCAGGAGACATTAACAAAATCACGGTGACACTGTTCATGAGTGGAGGTCCCAAAATGCCTAAGTTGAAAATTTGGTTAGAAAAAATCCCCAAAACAATAGCGTTGTCGACGTGCATTGTACAGTTTCTACACACGCTCGTGACTTTACCAATGTTTCATATTTTCACTCCAGATTTTCAACATTGCCATTTTTATACACCTCATTATGAACAGTACAGCTATCATTTTTCACATCCTGCCCAAAATGTGTTTTCACAGACGTGGTGCACAATGACATAGTCACTCTGCAAAATCACCCTTCAGCTAACTAACTCATAGTGCTACTGCTCATGAGGTGAGGTCACAATTGGCCAATGCTGAAAATTTGGAGTGAAAATACCAACAAATGCATGGGGTATTAGGGTTTCCAACTGTAACACCCTGCCCTGTAGAGACTGACAGGCATCAGGGGTGTGACTTGGTATTGTCGGCTGTAATGCTCATGCCATTCCACCCCCTCATTGCAGCCAGTGACAGGCATTGAGGTGTGCCTTAGACTTTTCAGCCCCAAAGTTAAACCCATTCTTCTATACTGCACCCATCTCAGTCTATTTCCTTATGGAATGGGGTGATCGTAAGGCCCGAAGATCCCAAGGCACACAGTGGCACTTGTCGGTGCCTGTGGGGAAGGGTGAGGTGAAATGGCATGAGCGTTATGGCCAATGACCCAAAGGCACACCCCAATGCCTGTCACTCTCTGCAGGGTGGGGCTGGGGTTGGCGTCAGTTCACTACTTCACTGCCAGTCCTACTGTGCATCTCTCTAACTCCTGCACTACCAATGCCAATGCCAGCAAGCCAAAATTAGGCATTGACAAATGCTTGTTTGCTGAGAGAAATGGGGGGAAAGAGGGAGAGAAGAGGGGAGAAGAGAGAGAGACAGAGGGGGAGGAGAGAGAGAGAGAGAGAGACAGAGAAGGGTTAAGAAAGAGTGAGAGACAGAGAGGGAGAAAGACAGAGAGAGTGGCAGAGAGAGAAAAAGAGAGAGAATAGGGTGGGGGGGAGAGAGAGAGAGAGAGAGGGGGGGAAGAGAGAGATTGGAAAGAAGGACCATACCTCTCAGCTTTCCTTGATTTTCAGGGATGTCCCTGATTTTGCCTCAAAATGTTCCTGTCCCTCCTAAAATTTGTGTTTCTGTGACTGAACAGTGGGTAAACTGTATGCTCACAAAATCAGTAAACAGAGTTACAGACTTGCTCTTCTGCAGACAAAGCATCTTACACCAATACTCTTATGCTGCCTGCTTCAGGGGATAGAACCAACTGTTAAACTGTGTCCCTCATTTTACTGCTTTGTCACTGACTTTTTTAAGCCATGTCCAAGTGCCAAACACCACTGCAAATATCTGCAAGCGAACATTTGGCATTGACAAATGCTTGTTTAGTTTTGGTGTGATGTTATGTTCGGGAATGTTTATACAAATGATGTATTTTTTAATTAAACCAATTACACTTACTGTACTCTAACATATTCCTTAGAAAGGCACAGCTTTTATAATACTTTTCCAATTTGGCAAGTAGTTGCAGTTATCTTTTATCCTTGGTTGTTAGGACATCTAAATTAAAGTGGTTTGGCTGTGAAAAGTGCCTCATGCCCACAGTATATTCATAATAGTTAATTCTGTAAAAAGCTTTGCTTCTTTCTGGTTATATAGAACAGAGTCTGTGGCCTGTGTCACCATCTCTCAGTCAAAAAGGGTTATGTATCATTCATCTGAATGTTATAAACTTAATCAAATATTTATCTGAACTAACTGCATGGGCTGCTTCTAATTCTCTAGGTTTGCTCTGGTTAAATGAAACATTATTAGGACATCATATTCTGGATACTGTAATTTACCTTCCATGATATAAGTTTTGTTAGAAATTACAGAAGTTCTAAAAGCAGGAGGTGGGGGATATTAATTTACTACAAAGAACATTTTAAGATACAGAATGTTAATCAATCAGTTGGAGGTGGATTATCATGTGAGTGGATGTATTTTACATTAAACATTAGGAGATGCTAAAAAATGTAACTTTTGTTGGTTATATATTCCCCCACTGTATGGTAAAACAGGCATTGAAGACTTTATTGGGACGGTCCCAAAGTCTTTTTATTACAAGAATGACTTCTATAATGGGTGATACCAACTTAAATTTGTTAATCACCAAAAACAGTGAGCTAAAACTATAATTGGTAAATGTAATTTCTTACAAACCATTGTAGACCCCACAAGGAATAATTTAAAAAGTCAAAGAAAAAAAAAATCACAATACCCTTGACTGGTATCTCATGAATAGCATGATGTTGATTCAGGAAACTTTTGCAGATGCTGTTAGTGAATATTGTCCTATTTATGCAATTTGGTGGACCAAGCTTCATAGGTCTATTCCTAGATTAGTAATCTTTTGAAATTATGCTAAATTTAATGACAAATCTTTTTTGAATGATCTTATGGAAATTGATTGGCCATCAGTATATTGATTAGAGTGCACTGAGCAAATCTTTGATTACTCTGTTACTAAATTTACTCTTTTACAATATAAGCATGTGTGGAAAACTAAACATAGAATGAAGGGTGCCTGCACAGATTGGTAAACAGGAGATTTATTAAAGCTTCTGAAAACCAAGGAAAAGTTTTGGAATGTGTTCAAAGTAACCAATGATACTGTTCATCTCAATAAATATTATGAACTAAGGAATGTTTGCCAGGAGGGTGTGAGAAAAAATAAAATTGATTACCATATACATAAATTGAAAAGAAATGTGACCAATCCAAAATACTTCTGGAGTTCAATGAAAAATATATTAGGTACTGAAAAGACAGTAGAAATTTGGGGCGATTCAAATCGATGGTAAATTGGACTCAGACATTAATAACAAATTTAGTTAATGCCTTTATTTTAAAAATCACAGCTTTGTCCCTTTATAGGAATTAAATCCAATCTGATGAAAATGTACCTGCAAATTTATATACTCTTGATGCACCTCCTTTTCATGGTGGCAATGCCAGGTGATTTTATTTTAATTCCATTGTTTGAATGTCTCCCAGGAACTAAAACATTTGCATGGACTGGACCTGCGTAAAAGTAGTGGTTTTGATGAATTTGATCCTAAATTGTTAAAGTTGGCAACAGTATATATTTCTGCCCCTTGTTCTATTTGTTCAAACGATCACTTGTGACTGACATTGTACCTACAAAATAAAGGTAGAAGCATAGATATAAGTGTACAAAAAGGGTGATGAAAGTAAAGTGGATAATTACTGGTCATCACCAGTTTATCTCCTCTAGAGAAAAATACTTGAGAGGTTGGTTTATGAGCATTGTAATGACTATCTGGGAGTCAATAGTTTAATTTGCACTGAGCAGCATGAATTTAGACCCCATCATGACACTATGATGGCCTTAGGCTGATTCATGAATGATATGTATTCAGCAATCTGTAATAGTGAGTTTACTGGTACCATCTTTGTGGACCTGACCAAGGCCTTCTATTTGGTTGGTAATGTCCTGCTGTTAGAAAGATTGCTTAATCTAAGCCCACCCTTGAGGAGACAGCTACAGCATCCCCTAGGATGGTCTACAAATGTGGACCAAATCTTTATGTTAGATTGGTCCACAGCCTTCAGCCAACACATAGAGAAATGCAGGGTAATTGGCTACCAAAACAACCACTGGTGAATTTCCCACTGGTGGACACTGCAGATTTTACAGAGTAATAACAAAGTGTACCACATTAATTTCTATGAATGCAAAAAAGGAATACACTATTACAAGTTTCATTAACTGTAGTAGCCAGGGAATGGTATATATGGCAACATGTCATTGTGGGTTGTTCTATGTGCAGAAGATTAATAGAATGCTCAGCCCATACGGTACTACATAGTCCAGATATGTGAATTGATCCATTCACATATCTGGACTGTGTAGTACGGTATGGGCTGCATGTCCATTGGCTCACACTGTGGACCAATGGGTGTACAGCCCTACTGTATGGTGTCAGTCAGCGGGCAGTGGAGCGGCAAGCAGGTGGGGAACTGCCACCCGCAGCTGACTGGGGGGAGCGGGGCAGTGGGGCTCAGTGGGTGGGTGGGGAGGTGGGTACTGCTAGACCACCAGGGTTGGATTGGTGTGGCATTATTTTTTACTGATGCCTGCAATCGGGCTATGAGTGGTCCACTGGACCACCAGGGATATAGGACTATATATTCTACAACATATGCCTGCGATCAGACTGTGAGCAGTCCACTGGACCACCAGGGATATAGGACTACATATTCTACAACATATGCCCGTGATCTGGCTGCAAGTGGTCCACTGGACCACCAGAGATATAGGACTACATATTCTACAACATACTGTATGCCCCGGGATCGGGCTGTGAGTGGTCCACTGGAGCACCAGAGATATAGGACTACATATTCTACAACATATGCCCACGATCGGGCTGTGAGCAGTCCACTGGACCACCAGGGATATAGGACTAGCCTTTTTCTATGAATGCCCGTGATTGGGCATGGGGGGCGCTGCCACGAAGGTGCAGCCGGAGCTACAGGTTGCAGCTGCCGTGTTGCGCCCTGCAATACGGCAGCTCACCTGTGGGTGGCCAGCTGTTGCTCCTTTTTTTTTTTGGCTTACCTGTGTACAGCACAGGTAGGAGTTGCGCATGCATGGGCTCAGCACATCCCGGGCTGAATATCGGCATGTGAGGAGTATGCATGGGCATGCCCCCTACCTGCGCCACATACATTACTGATGCGTTCCAGCGCATCAGGATTTGTGCCAGGCTCAATCCCCATTTGAATAATGCACCGGGGCACATCAGTGGGTTGCGCATGGTGCAACTGTGTTGCGCATGGTGCAACTGTGTTGCGCCATGTGCAACCCTTCTGAATACCCCGCCCATTGTATATTTTATTGTATTTTTTGTTTTATCTTGTTTGATTTTATGTATTGTAAATTTGTATTGTATCCCTATTGTTTTCCCCCCTTCCCCGGGTGTGGCTGAAAATGGGTCTTTGATCCAGTCCACTTTCCTGGTAAATCAAATAAATAAATAATGAATGTATTAGTCCAGCATATTATTTTTTTTGTCTGTCATAGCACAAGTAACTATGTTTGCACCTTAACTGATGTTCAGTGTTCTCTTCTATTATATGAGAAGGATATAGGATTATTACGTTTGGTGCATACATACATGTAATGCTGTTTTCTGGATTATAGCAAGGTTTTTCTGAACAGTGTCTATATTAATGGATTTTGCTTGCTCTTCCATCCTGTAGGTTTTAGCACCATATTGCAGTTAAGACAAGAGGTTACTTAGTGATGTATTAATTCCAGTATGTCTGTTGTATAGAAATGACATCTAGTGCTTTTCTTCTAAAAGCTTTTATCTATATTGTAAAAATTAAGACGGTGAGCAAATCATGAAATGACCTGCCTTGACCTTCCATATTTGGGATACCTCTATGAGGAAAAAAAATAAAAAAAATCTTCAAGCATTGCGCTGTCTCTCTCTTTTTTACAGTTAATACATTGATAAATCCAATTATTTTCTGCTTCCTAGTGATGGGACCGGAGAAATAGTATATAGTGGTTCTGGCTGGAAGAAGAAGAAAATTTTAATTACTTCTGTACTACAGTACATCTGAAAGAAACCTATCACTGCATTGATTCTTCTGTGAAACCTTTGCAAAACGTGACAATTTGAACTATCAATGTGTTTCACAATGCTGAGTGTGAAACATATTGTAAATGATACATTTGATTAGCTTTATCCAAATTAGTTGTTTTAGTAAATACACTAAGACAGAGAAGTAAAATTAATGTGGTTCTTTACTACAACCTGTCATATACATTATATAGATAATTTTAAGGAGCTCATTAATATTTATGAAGTACAGTCTATTCAACGATATGCACTAATCTGGAGAAGTTTTAAACTGTTTTACAGTCAATGGTGGTTTATGTTATGTTAATCTGGCACTGTTCATACTTGGCACTTTGATTTGGGATGTATGTACAGTATGCTTGTTTGCATGTTTTGCACATTACAAATTTCACGTCCTTGTTGGGGGTATTTAAAGAGACCATGCGTAACCAATCAGTCTCCTTGATAAAGCGCAGCGGTGCAAAATTGGTTAGGGCTCTTTTCAGATGTGGTATCTTCCTCTATGAGCCTGTACACAAATATGTGAGTGTTTTCTATGTGTTTTTACTATTGCATGAAATAAACAACTGTATCAAACATTAACAGTTACTGGTGCCGGTTTTTAATTTTTTGATAGTTCACAATTGAGCTTGGCACAAGTGGTTCAAGCTGCCATTGATGTCTTTCTTGAGTATTTCTGAGGTTGCCTTATGGTGGTGTCATAACTATTTACATAACTGAACACAAATGGTTAAATTACACTATACTACTTTAGTATTGCTTTCTTTACAAACTGGTGCATAATAGGGCTCAGATTTGGCCCTGTATTCTTTTCTGTTTTTATTAATGTATTGTCTTCAATGCAATTTAAAAATAGACTTTTAGTTTATGTTGACAATATTATCTTTTTCAAGCACACTAATAATCTTAATCAGGATCTAAAGGCAGATTTTATACACTGTTGTATATTGGTGGAAATAAATTTAATTATTAATATACAAAAAACAAAGACCATGCAGCTTGGCTTAAAATCTGAGCCTGAATATGTTCAGGAACAACAATTTATTTACAGTTATGATGATACAGTTCTGGAAAGTGTAATAATCTTCAGGTACCTTAGAGTTTGCTAGACCCTTCAGTTTCATTTGTTGCTCTAATAAACTGCATGCTGGTCTCTGCTTTCAGAGCACAGCAGCAGTTAACTCCTTAGCCTAGCTTAGCGATTGCAAGGAGCCTTTTGTTGCCTAGATTATCATATTATTCTGTTGTCTATTCGAATGCCTGTAAGGCACACCTGCAAAGGTGGAACACAATGTATAATAACATTTGCAGGTTTGTCTCACAGATAAGTCAAATGACACATCAGTGTGACTTATATGGTGGTCTTAATCAGTTATGCCCTCAGAACAGATTATATCTCCACCCTCACTCCTCTGCTGGGCAATAAGCCTCCTCCTATCACTTTTCCTCCCTCTGGAACCTGCTGCCTTCCACTCATCATCTCTCCACCTCCCCAACTCCCTAGATACCAGCTAAAAGTCCTACACAATCCATATGCTCTTGTCAGCCCTCTCCCTGACCCTACACTGTCAGAGCATCTACTATCCCTGATGTTGGGCCTCCTCCTGGGTTCTACCTCAGCCTGTAATCAGACTCCCTCCCATTCTACTTCTGCACTGCCTTCACTAACCTGATCTAGTCTCTCTAATTACATGTTATAGCCAATCCTTGTGCCTTGCTACTTTTATTTGCACTTGTTGCCATGTTAAATTGTATTCTGATTGCACTTTATTTGTACTGAGCATTGACACTGTGTATGTTTCATTGTATTTTCTGTTCCCTTCACCCAGGTCACACCTGGAAATGAGCCTTGGCTCAGTGTGCATTTCACAGTTACCAATTTTCAAATAAATAAATTATATGATCTTAGCGTATTTCCTTTTAATATAATGCACAGTAATCAACCACAGTCTCTCAAGCAACATCTTTTCTCTCATTCAGTTTTAGGAAGATCAATATCCCTTCCATCTAGTGATTTTGGACTTATGGTAGTGCCCTTGATTGAAACGTATTTAGGTTAGAAGGCCTTCCTATATGTAGGTTATACAATTTGGAACTCGTTTCCACTAGTAGTGAGAAACTCTAATACAAAAAAAAAAAAAAAACAGTTCAAGAAAAGGTTACAAGAATATTTTTTAACTCAAGCACAGACTATACATATTATGGTTATACATAGTCATGTTATGTCACTCAGCTCTGTATATTACATATATGTATATTATTTGTAAGTTTTTGTATATGTGGGTGTATATATATATATATATATATATATTTCATAATGATTTTTATGAAATGATGTGTGTTGTTTATCTTTATGAGTTTCTGTACTTTGCTATACTACATGGTCACACTTAAAAATAGGTCATTAGCCTAGTGTGCCCTGCTGAGTATCACAAATTTAAATAAATAAATAAAATCATAGGTTTTTAGAAAAAACACTTTTTATTGCACTGCTGTATAATAGCATGGGCTGTATTGTGTAAGAGAATTTTCAGAGACTGATTGGGTACTTGGATCTGTAATTAGTCAGCTATGAATCTTAAAAAGCCACCAATGCCTCAAGGAGAACTTTGAAAAACTTAATATTTGAAGACAAAGCAGCATATATTTCTCATTAGCTCTGTATTTCTTACCTCCATTATTTATTACTGAGGTCAGATGCATGAAAACAGAAGAGTTGTTCCCAGAGGGTTCATCAACTCCTATTGCTTCTTCCCAACCTGATGTCATAATACTGTGCTTGTGACATCACAGTTATTCCCAAATCAACAGACTGTGATGTCACAGCAGAGATTTATGATGTCAGGTAGGGAGGAAGTTATAGTGGCAGATGAGCTCTAAGGGATAAAAATCCTATTTTTGTGGGAATTTCTTCAGAACAAATAATGAAGAGGAGAAATCTACAGAAGATATATAAAATACTAGCTGAATCATGTCCAACTATTTCATTTTCCAATGTTTTTTCAAAGGTGTCAGATGCTCTTTATATCAAACTTTTGCATCCAGATCTCCACCACTTGAAAAATAATACTTCCTTATTAAAATAAAACTATACATTTGAGGTCTGGTTCATCCCAAAATAACCCAGCCCTGTTTATTTTATTTTATTTATTCAAGTGTTTCACCAGGAAGGCATACTGAGCAGAATCTGTTAAGAAACTCTGCTAGGTTATGCTATTTTGTAGTTGTTGATATTTTGTCAGAAATGTTAATTTTGGTTGTTGACACCCAAGGAGTTACGATGTTCAATACCAACTCAGCTTTTCATTTTTATCTGAAAGCTCATCATCCAGCATTTGTTTCAAGGACCATTTGTAGTGAAGCCTGGTAGAAGGTAAATAGAGTAGCACTCTAGAGATAAGACCAGGATGATTTTGCCAACAAGTCACATTTCACAACAAGGAAAACCAACAGCCCAGCATTTGCCTTGTGGATCCCTGTGCCAGAGTCCAGATGAACCCTTGCTGTGCCACAGACTGAAAAGTCAGTCATGAATTCTACTACAGTACATTCTAATTCTGTTGGCAGCCGAAGGGTTCAAGACTCAAGGTTGAAATCAAACAAAAAATGTCAACGTATTCTAGGAGAAATTGCATTTCTGCAAACATATAAACATACATACTTATGAGATGATAGAATGTTAAGTACTGTACTAAATTCCAGCTTCTGGTTAGTTCACTAGTGGTCCTTATACAGCAGGTAATGGACCACCAATGCTCACTGATTGTTGGGGCAAATTCCTCAACTGCAGCTCTACAACTATTTCTAAAATGAAAGAATGCTCTATCATTATTATTTCAATATAAAAATCCCATCAAGAGGTTTACAATAGCAGTAAGGGCCCTTGCTTTGATCCTTTATCAGTACACTAATGAATGGTACAATGTAAGTGCTCTCAGTAAAATTATCACAGCTGGTCTTTATTCTATAAATAAAGGACCACTATGTCAGTCCATATTGCTTAAATAAGGACCACGTGGCCCATCAGGTTTACTCCTTTTACATAGCTCAGCAGATACAGTCAAAAATGTTGTGCTTTGTTTCTCAATCCAGTGTTTGAGTGCATCATTGCGATTTGCCTGCTTCTGTAAATTGGTTGTCCTTTATGGAGCGCTGTACTCATTTGTTTATATAATTATGCATAAAATTATCATTTGTCTTGTTCTTTCTCATCTGTAAAAACTGTTTCCTATTATTAGACCAGACTGTTTAACCAGAGCTCAAACTAAGTTTCTTTATTAGGGCTCATTTAAGAGAACTACCAAAGGACACAAATTGTTTGCTTATAGAGAAACCAGTGATTATAATTCCATACCATTATTAACTAATTGTACATCCATTTCTTTCTTTAAAACTGAGTCAAAGAATATTTTATTATCAAAAACATAAGTAACAAATTTTTTGTAGTATGTTTTACATTTGTATATTGTTTGTGTAACTTTTGTATGTTGTGTTTCATGTCCTGATCACTCACAAAAATTGCAATTTTGCTCATTGAACCAACCAGTTAAATAAATATATCAAATCAAATTAGAATTAATGACTTTTTATTCAGTCTTGCACTTGTTCTGACCATTTTTAAATGCCAGCACTGACCCAGTCTGGACCATAAAAACTATTTCTCAGCTTCATTATCGTTTATAAAAAGTTCTGTAGCATTTTTTTCACAATTTACTTACCCAGGATAACCCAGCTGATAGGCAGCATCTCATTTTAGTTGGGGCTCTGCTTCTTGCAACTTCTGCATCTGGGTGGATTAGATCACTGCTTGGCTTTCTTGGGTTCCTCATAAACTTACCATGCTGAAACATTGGAGTGTGTCCTCATTTGGTGCATACCCTGAATGAATTTGAATAAATCCCCTTTATCGAATTTGATCATGCCATTTATGACTTTATTAATTGTTATCATATCCCCCATGGCCTTCTTCTATTCTGTGTAAACATCCATGTCTCCTTCATCCTCTCCCCATGACTAATTCACTTGAAACCTTCCTTCAAGGTGATAAGCTACAATTTTAGTACTATTGGTTTAATCATCATTAGAGGATTCTTTTACCCTATTAGTAAAGCTCCCATCAACATATCTAGAACAAAATACACTGTAACTATTGGATATCAGGGTCTGTTTTGTAGAGAGGCAGTTTGGATTCATGGTTAAAGCTCACAATCTGGAGACTGAGTTTTAAATACCACAATCAACACTCGCTGTGTGACCCTAAGCAATTAAATACAATACAGGGAAATTACACAATACTGTTAAGTTAATGGATAATGCTGTTCAGACTACAGTATCCCTACCATTCATATCAGATTGGCTACGAAGGTAGCAATTTCTCCCAGCTGGAGCTGGAGCTGGAGCTGGATCTGAGCTGGAGCTGGAGCTGGATGTCTAGGACCTACAGTAGCATCTGGCAAAACCCCACTTCCTCAAGCACTCTTAGTCTCTTGACAGGGTCAAGGATAGGATATACAGTACCATGCCCTCTCTGATTCAGACTAAAGCATTTATTTCCATACTTCTGGCTCCCAAACTTCTTTGCATGCACTTTCAGAATAGTTTTGATAATGTTTTAATAAGACTGTCACCCTGCAAAATCTCACGGTGGAAAATTATTGATACTGTACAGTATATCTCTAATCTCCCAAATACAACAAAGCTAGGTTTTCTTTAAAAAGAGGGGTGCAAGATTTGTTTAAGATCTTGCTTAATTCCTGTGCTAAACCTTGCAGTATAGTATCAGCTTACCAATACAAAGCTAACAAGACAGGGACTGGATTTGTGTGGTGTTTTAGTTTTATTTACTTACTTACAGTATGTGTTCACTTTTTCAGAGAAGTAGATAAAGAAGCATTGGATAGCACCATTTCTGGATATTTCAATTAGAAACTCCCTTAAGAAAATTCACAGTTACAGTTTAAGTGTCATTTAATTGCACTGTAGTTACAGTGTAACTATACTAACTGCATTGCAATTGCAATGTAGTTGCATGCAACAAACATGTAACTACATTGTAATTACCCTGTTGTATGACTTTCTTTCTGCAGTTAGAGAGGGTAGTGAGTCGGTAGACTAGACAGGAAATAAAGTTTAAACATTGCTTTAGCATCACAACTGTTAGAAATGCTGCAAACATGACACAAAGAGCATTGCCCACTTTGATCTGTGATATTCATTTTTCTCACAGAGGTACTGATGAGAATTCTAAATATCTAAATCCTACTCACCCATGGCTGCAGGGTGTACAAGATAAAGTCATAGTCAAGAAGGTGACTAGTGCTATAACAAATGTATTCTTCACTTTAGAAGTTGAAAATCAGTTGGATCCCTAGTGATAGCTTGGCAGACTGTTAATTATCCCCCTTATGTCTCATTATTAAAAACAAACCTCATCCTGCCTGATTCTGTTACAGATTTCCCTGTACCTTTCTTTTTCATCTGGATAAAATTAAACATATGTCAGTATTTCATTAAATCTGGCATATATATATATATATATATATATATATATATATATATATATTAAAGGCAAAAACTCCATTTAATGCATCAGTTAGGGTTGTTCCACAGTGACAAAAGCGAGGAAATTCGGTGTTAGGGTTGAAAACCCACCTTGGACCCCCCCCAACCGGCATCAGGGTGCGCCGGTTGTGGCTTTAACCCTAATGAGAGCAATAACACAGTGTGTTTGCAATGTATTTCCTTACTTTTGAGATAGTGTAATCATATCCTTATTTTACTGTGGGAGTGTGGGATCCTTTGGATCCTACACTTCCATCCCTCCATAGATGCATATATGTATGTAGCTGTGGAAGTACAGGGACCTCTGGGCCCTGTGCTTCCATTTATAGGATGACAGTGACCAAATTGTCAGAATAGGCATCTTATTATCCAAACTCATGCACCTAGTACAGAAAAATTTCAAATCCCTGCCGTAACATAAATTTCCACAATTGCAATGCCATTCCACATCACAGGTGTGAAAACGCATTTTGGGCAGGATTTGAAAAATGACAGCTGTCACATAGATTAGGTGGGGGTAATAAGAAGGCTATGTTCACAATCTGGGCTCAGAATATTTTAAATTTTTAACATTACGAGCAGGCATAGCAAAATTGCAATGAATGATCATAAGTTTGGCATTTTTTCACATTTTGACCCCACATTTTCTTATTTTTATGACCTCACCTCATAAACTCCATTGATGAACATTGTCAAATATGTGCCAAAATGTCATTCTGCGTCACGTGTGCAAAAACATGTTTCAGACAGGATGTGAAAAATGACAACTGTACTGGTCATGAGGTGGTGTGAAAAAATGGCTATGTTGAAAATTTGGGGTCAAAATATTAAAAATTACAAAAGTTATGCATGTGCAAGGAAAAAATGTCAATGAACGCTAATAACGCAGGCATTTTTAAGAATTTTTTCACCAAATTTTCAACATGGTCTTCTGGGACCCCACCTCATGAACACTGGTGGTGAAATTTCATTATTCTGTCCTGAAAGGTGATTTCATGCAGTGATTGTGAAATCACCTTCCAGGCCCGATAAATGAGATGACAGTGGCAGTGTGTTCATGAGGTAAGGTCCCAAAAAGGCCATGTTGAAAATTTGATGAAAAAATACCTAAAATGCCAAAATTATGGACATAAGTTGAAATACATTATATGGCACTTACCTAGATCCTGCAGTTCACGGTTCAGCTTTGTAGAGGGCAGACATGTCCCGGTCCACAGAAGATGATAGTGTATGACCTCCAGTGGTAAATATATGGTAAGGGGGTGTGTGGGGTGGTGGGTGCTCAGTGGGAGGGTCAGGATGGTGGGAGGAAGACAGCAGGGATGACAAGGGATGGTCTTCTTTATTTCAGGGTTTTAAAAAAATAAAAGAAGTCATGGGACGGTTTTATTTTGTATGGAAAAAAAATATTTTGGGACACTGGGAGTGGGTTTCCTAGTCTCCCACACTGCTGGGGGGATGCAGACATGGGGATTTGGCCCACTGACATTGGCACTATGATAAATCAATGGTTTGGGGGCATCAAATACTGGGAGTGGACATCCCGGTGTCTGTTTATATATATATATAAAACACCAAAGTATTGGGGACAGCAATCAGAGGGTGGGGGGGGTGCCACTAGACACCAGGAATGAAAACAGTACTTAGGGGTCAGCGATCAGTGGGTGGGGGTGCTACTAGATAGCAGGGAAAGGTACGGCTCACATCTAACATTGCAGGCGGAAGCACGACTTCAGCTGCAGCTGCAGAAGTCAAGAAATTCCCAGTGTTCTCATACAGAAAACACCAGAAAAGTGCCCCTCTTACTTAGCTGGGCACCCAGGATCAGCGTGAGGAAAGATGGTGACCGATGTGTGTCTGCCAGAACAGCCAGCAGCACAGATATTTTATTTTGATTGCTTTTATTCTTATTTCTTTTAGTTATTTTAGCTAGGGAATCTCAGTGATGAAGACTAGGAAGGATTTTCACATTTTTGGGGCTTTAAGGGAGCTTTAGTATTTTGTTTACCAGACGTTTGCCATTTGTGTGCCATTTCTGTGCCGAAAGATCAGGACACCAAATCACTAGCATTTCAGTACTGCTAGTACATCTTACTTTGCATTTGCCCTGTTTGTTTTGTTCAATTACTTGACTGGTGGGACTGTTGTACCCTAATTTTATCCTTCACCTTTATGATTGTGATGGATTTCCTGTTTGGAGCTGCTATTACCTGTCCTGAGTGCCTGTGGAGTTCTTCTGAGGAGTAGGCCAACTACTGAGGTCCAAGAATGACACGGAATACTGAGGACTGAATTGCCTGTGTGGTGGTGAGTCAGACTGGCAAGTGGAGTTCCCGGACCCTGTTTTGCTGAATCCACAGCATCTGAAGTCAGCAGCCAATTCTTTTTGGGGCCCTACTATCTTGATCGGGGAGTGGTGGTCCAGTCTGAGCTTTTCATGTGGGCCAGCAGCAGGGACTTGCACCGTAGGGTGTGGTGCTCCTGTTTGCTGCAGGGGGCTACCCAGAGTGTGGGATTGTCTGCTGCCTGGTTTGTGACTTAGGGACTCCTGAGTTCTCCAAGGTCCCTGTACAAGCTCTGCTGGGACTGTTGGATTTTGTTTACCATCATTATTTTGGGCTGCAGTTGCTGGTCTGGGGTTGGCTGCTCAGGGTGGATGGCTTCATGGAGGGGCATCGGGGAGCACTGGCCGGTGGGTGACATGGCCTCAATGGCCTGGGGGAGTCCCTGAGGCAGGTGCCGGTGGGCTTGCATCTCTGGGATCCCCAATTCCAAGGGTCTGTCTGGTTTGGGTTGCTATTCTCCTGGGGCACCATATTTTGTGGCTGAGTGAAGAGGGGAGCTGTGTGGTATATTTGTTTCAGCTGTCATTGGAAGACTGTTTGGACTTTCACAGAGAGGGTCGTGGTTTCGAACAGTGAAAAGTTTAAAAGCCTTGATCGGAGATGCAGTGAGAGAGCCTCTGAATTTTGACACTTTATTTATTTAGTCAGTTTTATATTAACTGCTGTAGTGAGAGTGCAGCAGATTGGACATAATTCTTCATTGGCTGGGTGGGGGTTAAAGCCCCATCTCTCCCATATACTAAATTTGAAGCTCTGGTGGGCTTAGTTTTATTATCGAATACTGATTGCAAACTACCAGTGATCCTGGACATTTCACCATTCTAAGTGACTGGTTTCCTTCTGGAGGGGGTTGTGGGTAGTGTTTTACTGTTTATATTTGTTTTTGTTGATTTGTTTTATCTTTTTCCTGTATTAGTTTTGTAATTCATAGTTGATTACTGCAGTGGGTGTTGTAGGCATGTGTTGGCAGAGATCTCTCCCGGCCAGGTGCTACTCTCCCTCTGAGTCCTGGGGCCGCCACCATTTTAGCTCTCTGCCATTGCCCACTGTGGTTTATGGAAGATGTTGGGCCTTGGGGATAGTGGGGAGGAGACATAAGGGTGGAGTCCCTGGACCTGGTGGGAGATTGGAGCTGGGTGGATGGATTGGGGTTGTAGGGACTAGAAGATTCCCTGGGGTGAAATAGGTTCTGGAGAGGGGTCCTCCCTCTCTAGTTCCCATACCCAAGGGCTCCACCTTGAGTGGGCAGATGACACGGATGGCCTCAGTGTCCCATCCTTTTCAGGTGGTGTTATGCAATGCTAGGTCTATCAAAAACAAGACAGCACTGATTGCTGATCTTGTTGGTTCATCTGACCTGGCTTTCATCTCAGAGACATTGCTGGATCAAAATTCTGGCCCAGTTCTTGCATCAGCTATCCTGGATGGGTTCTCGGTGATACACCATCCGAGGAAAGATCATATGGGCAGGGGTGTAGCCATATGTTTTAAATCAGAATTGAGCCTTGTAGATGTGCCAGTTGGGGAGACCTGAAAGCAGATGATTTATCTCAGGACAAAATGTCACAGATATAATATAGCAGCAATAAGGGTAAGTGGTCAAAATACTGTTGAATTTGAAAGTCATGTCTCACATATAGTCATGGACTATATGTTGCCCATCAGAAAATATGGGTGCAATCGCTTTACCCTGGAGTTTTCGGACCGGTCGCACAAACTGTGTGACCTATAGGCACAAGCAAAGAATGCACAAAAAACTGTAAATGCACACACGGATGTTGCTTAATAACTCCACAGCCGTATATCCGACCAGTACAAAAGTTGGCAGAGCTCAAGATCTATGGCTATGCCCCGTGCCTACCAAATGTCAGGCAAATCTGTTGAATGATGGCAAAGTTATTAAGGTGCAAAGTTTCACCATTTAACACTAAAAGGGCTACTCAACCCTAACTATGGTAGCACTACTGTGCTACCATGATATAGATATAGAGATATATATATAAAATGTATATATACATATATATATATATATATATATATGCAATATATAAACCACTCTGAGGTGTGCGGCTGTGCTCTGATATACTGTATGCATGCCTTGGTGTGCGTTGTACTCATGAGGCCGCAGGCCAAGTGTGTCAACCACCCAAGGTGTGCGTATATCAGAGCGTGACCGCACACCTCAGAGTGGTTTACCTATCTTATCAAATGGCAAAATTGTTCTGGAGAGAGGTAAAAGTGGAGGTGTGTGGTTGCACTCTGATATACACATGGTCATGTGATGTGTTTTATGCAATAAGAACCCTAGATTTTGAGGCTGAGGTCCTCCCCATTTTATAAATATATATATAATACAGGCACAGTAGTGCCTGTATAAGAGTGTTGATAAGCGTGTTTAATGTTAAAGGGCCCTTTTTGGACCTTAATAACTTTGTAATAGTACAAGTGATTTCCATGAGATTTGGCATGCATAATCACCATGCACAGGTGTTTGCATGTGTGAAAATATGTATCAATATCTTTAGCCATTTCCAAGATACAGAGTGTTAAAAATAAAGATTTGGGGGTTTTGGCACTTTTTTTGTCCGCCTGTGTCTCGGAAACCGCTTTAGCTTCTGGGCTGAAATTTTCAAGGTAGAAATCCTTGGCCTCAGAGATGTGCCTTTTGAAGGTTTGGTGAAAAAATATTAATCCATTCCAGAGTTATTAAATCTTGAATTTCCCATTATTTCCTACGGGAAAAATAGATGTTAACGTGATTTCCGCTCACTGTTATCCAGTTTTGCATACTTTGCACCTTAATAACTTTGCAACCGTCAAACGGATTTGCAGGAAATTTGGCATGCATCAACCTAGGGTACAGTTCTTTTCATTTGCAAATTTAGTTTGAATCCCTTATGTGGTTTTTGAGATACACAGTGTTGAAAAAACAGGTTTTTGAAGTTTTTGCTGTTTGGTTGATGTGTTTAATATTAAAGCACAATATTTGAACCTCAATAACTTTGTAATGGTTGAAGAGATTTCTATGCAATTTGGCATGCATAATTAATCTGGGTAGATGTTTATATGTGGGAAATGTTGTCTCAATAGCTTTAGCCTTTTCCAAGATACAGCATGTTAAAAATAAAGGTTTGGGGTTTTTGGCTCTTTTTTTTTCCACCTGTATTTCAGAAATGGCTTTAGCTTCTGGGCTGAAATTTTCAGGTTAGAAAGTGCTGGCCTCAGAGATGTGCACGTTAAAGGGTTATAATCCATTCCAAAGTTATTAAATCTTGAATTTCCCATTATTTCCCATGGGAAAAAATAGAAGTAAAAGTGAAAGTGATTTTCACACACTGTCATCTAGCTTTGCATGTTGTACACCTCAATAACTTTGTAACCCTCCAATGTATTTGTAGAAAAGTTGCCATGCATCAACCTAGAGTACAGGTCTCTTGATTTGAAAAATTTAGTATGAATCCCTTATGTGGTTTCTGAGATACACACTATTGAAAAAAAACTGTTTTTTGAGGTTTTGGCCGGGGTTTTTTTTGTGTCCAACTGTATCTCAGAACTTGCTTTAGCTTTTTGGCTGCTCTTTTCAGGATAGAAAGCATTGGCCTCACAGATGTGGTCTTTGAAGGTTTGGTGAAAAATATTAATCTGTTCCAAAGTTATTCAATTTTGCATTTCCCATTATTTCCTATGGGAAAAAAAAATAGATGTTTAGCATGATGAAGGATCCCATGTTGCAGGAGCAGCTATGATGTGGAATTCTAGGTCAAACATAATATGCTGCCAGCCATGTTGTTTCTCCACATAGTGAGAGAAACAAATGAAGTATACTTTTTACAAGAGATATAATTATTGACCCTCCACTACTGTGGCACTCTTGGGAGCCCACCCCCAGTGCACCAAAAGCATTTACTTTTAAAATGTTGTTTCCAACACCAGAATGCCTTCCCCCAATGTTGCATGCCCCCCCAGACTGCTCTAATATTAACTGTGTTTGCCGACATCAGGGGGCCCAGTCCCCCTGTCAGCATTTCAATCTCCCTCCTAAACACTGTAGAACACTGCGGAGCCCACTCTCAATGTCTCCAAACATATGTGGGGTGTCCTATCCTCCTGTTGGCAAATGAAGCCCATGCACACCACCACCAGCCAGTGCAGGGACACTCATGAGCCCATTCCCAGTGTCCCAATATGTCTGCCCCCCGAAAGCCATGACCCCCCTGCCAGTGCCAATGCCACTTTTGGGACACTAGGGAGCCCACTGCCCAGTGTCCCAAAATGTCTCACCCACTGAAAGCCATGCCTCCACTGACAGTGCCAGTGTAGGGGCACTGGAGAGCCCACTCCCAGTGTCCCGATATGTCTCCCCCACTGAAAAGAGGCCCCCCTGCCAGTGCCATTACCAGTGTAGGAACTCTGGGTAGCCCACTCCCAGTGTCCCCAAAATTCATTTAATAATGCCTTGTAAAGAAGAAAACTGTCCCTGACATCTTTTTGTTTTTTTGTACCTGAAAAACAGAAAACAGTCCACCGTCGTCCCCGAAGTCTCCCTCCCCATCCCCCCTCCCACTGAGCACCCATCTCCTCACACCCCCTCACCCTATTCTTACCCCCAAAGGTCAGTGCTGTCATCTTCTGTGAACCGGGACATGTCTGCTCTCTTCAAAGCCAAACCACAAACTGAAGAATGAAGGTAAGCTCTGTATAATGGCAGTCAGGGACGTCTGAACTTATGTTGATATCTAAGTCATTTTTAGGTATTTTTACACCAAATTTTCAACATGGCCTTTTTGGGACCCCACCTCATGAACACTGGTACTATCATTTCGTTGCTCAGCCCTGAAAGGTGATTTTGTGGTCATTGCGTAGAATCACCTTTCAGGACTGATTGACAAAATGACAGTGCCAGTGTTCATGAGATGGAGTCCCAAAAGCCCATGTTAAAAATTTGGTGAAAACATTCCAATAAATGATTGTGTTATGAGTGTGCATTGTGCAGTTTCCATGCAGGTGCATAACGTTTGCAATATTTTGACTCCAGATTTTCAACATTGACATTTTTTCATACCACCTCATGAATAGTACAGCTGACATTTTTTACATCCTGCCCCAAAGGTGATTTTGTATCTGTGGTGTAGAATGGCGCGGTTGCTGTGTGAAATCACCAGTCGGGACCAATGAACGAAATGACAGTGGCAGTGTTCAAGAGGTTGGGTCCCAAAAAAGCCATGTTGAAAATTTGGTGAAAAAACTCCTATCAATGGCCGAGTTTATCTGAAAAAATAAGAGAATTCATTGCAAAAAAACTTTGTTTAATGCACCATTAGGGTTGAACAGTTAAAAGTAGGGAAATGCAAACGTAGGGTTCCCAAGCATAAGGCCCCACTCCCACTGCGAATGCAGGAACAGGCATTAGGGGAACCCAAACACCCCACCCACACCCTCGGCTTCCAGTCGTAAGACTTCACCCCCAGCCTGCATGCAGGAACAGATATAACGGGTGTACCTTGGCATTTCAAACCCTAATGCTCACACCCATTCCAAGACCAAGACTAAGTAAGGTAATATGGGTACAGAATAAGAGAATGGGGTGAGCATTAGGATATATATGGCATTTCAAACCCTAATGCTCACCCCCATTCCAAGACCAAGACTAAGTAAGGTAATATGGGTACAGAATAAGAGAATGGGGTGAGCATTAGGATATATATATATATATATACACACACACACACACTACCTAAACACTCTCCACTTTACAGCGACAAACAATGGTCAGAACTTAAAACTGGTTTTCATCTTTTCAACTTAACTATCCTTAATCAGTACTTTTTATCTCGGGGACATTGATTATAGATCTGGGCTCCAAACAGTATAATTTATTATAGGAACATCTTTTGAGTATCTTTGTGCTCTGTAAAAAATCTCAAGCTAGTGTACACAAGATAAGAGCTGTAATCTGGCAGGGACCTTTTTTCACATGGTTCATATCCTTGGTCTTGTTTAAGTTAATATCAGAGTGCCCTATAGCCAAGATGACAATCTAACCTATTGCTAAACTTCACAAATGTCAGGCTGCAACATAGATTAAATCATTTCAAAGTCACTTTACTATATTTAACAACTTCAGAATCTTAGATAAGGAAGATCCTGATCATTTCCCTCCAGATATATATTTTCCCCTGGAGCAATAAGTATTAACAACTCAATTTCATATTATAAAAAAATAATCACTTACTACTCAGTGACAAAATATTAAGTGGAATAATAATCAAGACACTGTTACAATCCAGAAACTATGCTCATTTCCTGCTATTGCAAACTCAAGTCTGCAAATTTGTAGGTTCAGTAGATATAATGAAGACTACATCTGCTTTGCAGAGATCCTACGTTTGGTTCCTCTTCTTCTTACCAAGTCCATTTTTATAATAATTCTAGAATAAGTAATAGGGTAAACTGGTTGATAATGAATATGAGGTGAATGACTATAAGAAGTATAATATGTATATAACAAACATTTGTCAATGCCGAATGTTTGCTTGCTGGCATTAGCAGTGGAAGTGCAGGAGTTAGACAGATGCAGTATAGGAATGGCAGTGATGCACTGAACTGACAGCAGCTCCACCCCCACCCTGCAGAGATGGACAGGCATTGGGGTGCGCCTTTGGGTCATGACCCATAACGGTCATGACATTTCACCTCACCCTACCCTGCAGACACTAGCAATTGTCGAGGTGTGCCTTGGGGTGTTTGAGCTTTACACTCACCTCATTCCATAAGAAAATATGTTGAAATGGGTGCAATATAGGAGAATGGAGTGAACTCTAGGGCCAAAGAGTCCAAGGTGCACCTCACTGCCTGTCACTGGATGCAGGGGCGGTGGATGGGGGTGGAATGGTGTGAGCATTACTGTCGACAATCCCAAGTTATACCCCTGATGACTATCAATCCCTATAGGGTACGGCGGATGCCTGTCAGACTCTACAGGGTAGGGCATTATGGTCAGAAACCCTAAGGCCCTGGGCATGTCTTGGTATTTTTACTCTAAGTTTTCAACATGGGCTTTTTGGACCCCACCGCATGAACAGTGACACTATCAGTTTGTTAGCGGAAAGGTGATTTTGCACAGTGACTGTGCCATTAACGGCACTGGTGCAAAAACACATTTCCAACGTGATGTGAAAAATGACAGCTGTACTGTATAAAAAAACTGGTGAAGTAATGAACTTGCACAGAAACTGTGCAACACACACCCGTAATGTAATTATTTGGGAGATTTTTTTCACCAGATGTTCAATATAGGCATTTTGTGACCTCCACACATGAACAGTGTTACTGTGATTTTTTTAATCTGTCCCAAACACTGATTTCCCACAGCGACTGCCCTATTCTGCACTGGAAGTGTGAAAGCACATTTTGGCCAGGATGTGAAAAATGACAGCTGTACTGTTCATAAGAATGTGTGGGAAAATGCCAATGTTGAAAATCTGGAGTGAAAATATTACAAATTTGTGAAGTTACGAGGCTGCGTAGAAACTGCGCAATGCACGCTCATAACACAGTCATTTTATGGACTTTTGTGACCAAATTTTCAACATAGGCATTTTGGGACCTTTGCTCATGAACAGTGTTACTGCAATTTTCTTACCGTGTCCCAAACATTGATTTCCTACAGTGACCACGCTATTCTGCGCGGGAAGTGCGAAAACACATTTCGGCCAGGATGTGAAAAAAGGCAGCTGTACTGTTCATAAGGAGGTGTGAAAATGCCAATGTTGAAAATCTGGAGAGAAAATATTATGAATTCATGAATTTGCGAGTGTGTGGAAACTGCGCAACACACTCTCATAACACAGTCATTTTGGGGAATTTTTTCATGAAATTTGCAACATAGGTTTTTTGAGAGTCCACCTCATGAATGGTGACACTGTTATTTTGTTACTCGGTCCCAAAAGGTGATTCCACGCAGTGACACTGAAATCACCTTTCAGGACTGAATAACCAAATGTCAGTCACTGAATTCATGAGATGGGGTCCCAAGAACCACATGTTGAAACTTTGGTGCAAAAATTCAAAAAAATGACCAAGATATGCACCAAAGTTGAAAAACCCCTATTTATGCCATTATACACTTTACCGACATTTCTTCAGTTTGCGGTCGGCTTTGAAGAGTGAAGACATGTTCCTGCTGCTACGAAGATCATCGTGCCAGTCTCCGGAGGTAAGTATGGGGTGGGGGTATGTGGGGAGGTGGGTTATGAAGAAGGTGGGCACAGGTTGTGGGAGGGGGGCAAGAGAGTCAAAGAGGGACAGTTTTCTTTTGTTACAGGTTTTTATTTATTTTTTATTTTTCATGGATAATGTGGGACTTTTGCACCTGGAAGTTTTTTTGGGGGGGCAGCAGTGGAGCCAGTGGGGGATTGGGCACCCCCATTGGCCATACAGTATTGGAGGATACATGAGTACTCTAGACTTCTGCCATGCTGGGGTGGGCTCCCAGCGTGGCAGCTGGAAGTTGGTTTTTTGAGGGAGGGGGGCACTGGAACCGACAGGGATTGGGCAGCCCTGACAGACATACAGTGTGCTGGGGGGGAGTGTGCATGAGCCGAGGGGGATTGGGCACCCCCTTGGCACACAACAAAGGGGTGGCGCACACAAACAATCACCGCTACAATTAGCGGTGGTGACATGGAGGCAATTTGCATACTGCTGATGGCAGGGCAGTGTGCAAATTGCCTACATGTTACCACTGCTGATTGTAGTGGTCATTTGCTTTCAACTGTATGCCACTGCAATCTGAACTGCTGTCATAGACTGCTGGGGCATTCATTGGTGTGGTGTGGCCATGCCTGCAAAAACGCTGAGAGCATTGTAAGCAGGGGTGCCACACCTATGAAAACTCATTTGGTGGCATTATGTTTCTTGCACCTGTGTGCAAGCAAACATAAAAAGCATAATATGGGCAGACTTGATGGACCATCAGCTCCTTTTTGCAACAAATTTTTTGTTTCTATGAATGCAGAACTATGAAAACTAAACTTATATCTTTGACCAAAATATCACTTATTGCTAATTCTGCATCTCAAGTTCAAGATGTTACTGTTTGACTTAATAGAGTCTTTATAATTGAAAAAGGAGAAAAATTCCAACAAATGTTACATCCATATACAATTTCCAGTGAGACGCATTTCTATATATATCATTAAATATTACATATGTTTGAATACAATAAATACCATCATACAAATAGAACATTACTTCATTTGTATTTTCCATTTGTTGTACACTATTGTGACAGTTAAGTGAGTGACTTTAGCAAATTTATGCAGATATATTGCTGAATTTAAACACAACAACAAAATGGTTTGGGCTTGGTTTCCTACACTCACTTGTGATGAAATGTAGCCTGTATGCTCAAATTTCTTATGAAACAGATGGTGTATTAGATTCTAAAGAGTAAAACATTTATATGTTGTCATTCACAAATTCTGTGGACCTTTACAAGTTTAGAAGAAATAAAAATAATTTAAACCAATAAGTTCAGGGTATATAAATGTACAGTATTAGTGCAATCAATAAATGCAAAAAGTGTGGTTTTATAACCTTTCTTGTAGCCATTCTATATATAAACAAGCATTTGTCAATGCCGAATGTTTGCTTGCTGGCATTGGCATTGGTAATGTAGGAGTTACAGAGCTGCATAATAGGAATGGCAGTGAAGTATTAAACTGAAGCCAACCCCAACTCCACCCTGCAGAGACTGACAGGTATTGGGGTGTGCCTTTGTGTCATCAGGCATAACGGCCATGCCATTATGCCACACCCTACCCTGCAGACACCAACAAGTGTGAAGGTCTGCCTTGGGGCCTTTGGCCCTTATGCACACCCCATTCCATCAGGAAATACAGTGACATGGGTGTGGTATAGGAGAAGGGGTGAACTTTGGGGCCGAAGAGTCCAAGGCACACCTCGATGCCTCTCACTGGCTGCAGGGTGTGGAATGGTAAGAGAATTACAGGTGAGAATCCCAAGTCACACCCCTGATGCCTGTCATTCTCTACAGGGTGGGGTGTTATGGTAGGAAACCCTAACGCCTCAGGCATTCATTGGTATTTTCACTCCAAATTTTCAACATGATTTTTTTGTGACCCCCACCTCATGAACAGTGGCAATAGCAGTTTGTTAGCCAAAAGCTGCTTTTGCACAGCGACTACAGCATTTAGCACCACAGGTGCAAAAACACATTCTGAACAGGATGTGAAAAATGACAGCTGTACTGTTCATGGGGAGGTGTAAAAAATGGCAATGTTGAAAATCTGCAGTGAAAATATAAAAAAAAAAAAAATAGCGAAGTCAAGAGTGTGTGTAGAAATTGTGCAACGCACACCCATAATGTAATTAGTTTGGGGATTTTTTACAGCAGATTGTCAACAAAGGCATTTTGGGACCTCCGATCATGAACAGTGTCACTGTGATTTTCTTTATCTGTCCCGAACAATGATTTCTCACAGCGACCATGCATTTCTGTGCTGAAAGTGTGAAAACACATTTCAGCCATGTTGTGACAAATGACAGCTGTATTGTTCATAAGGAAGTGTGGAAAAATGCCACTGGTGAAAATCTGGACTGAAAATATCACAAATTCATGAACTTACAAGGGTGCATGGAAACTGCGCAATGCTCACTCATAACACAGTCACTTTCTGGTCTTTTGTCACCAAATTTTCAACATAGCCATTTTAAGACCTCTGCTCATGAACAGTGTCACTGTGATTGTCTTAATCTGTCCCAAACATTGCTTTTACACACCGACTGCACCATTGTGTGCTACATGTGAGGAAACACATTTTGGGCAAGATGTGAAAAATGGCCACTGTACTGCTCATAAAGAAGTGTAATAAAATGGCAAAGATGAAAATCTGGCATGCAAATATTAACATTTTCGCAAACTTGCAAGCGTACGTAGGAACTGCGCAACGTGTGCTCCTAAAACAGTCATTTTTGGGAATTTTTTCACCAAATTTTCAACATAGCCATTTTAAGATCTTGGCTCATGAACAGTTTCACTGTGATTTTATTAATCTGTCCCAAACATTGATTGCACACACCGACTGTGCCATTGTGCGCTGCATGCAGGGAAACACATTTTGGGTGACGTGAAAAATGACAGTGGTACTGCTCATAAGGAGGTGTGGTAAAATTGCAATGTTGAAAATCTGGAGTGCAAATATTAAAAATTCAGGAACTTACAAGCATGCATAAGAACTGCGCAATGCACGCTCATAAAACAGTCATTTTTAGGAATATTTTCACCAAATTTTCAACATGGACATTTTAAGACCTCTGCTCATGAACGGTGTCACTCTGATTTTCTTAACATGTCCCATACATTGATTTCACACACCAACTGTGCCATTGTGCGCTACATGCATGGAAGCACATTTTGGGCGACATGTGAAAAATGACAGCTGTACTGCTCATAAGAAGGTGTGGTAAAACGGAAATGTTGAAAATTTGGAGTGCAAATATTAAACATTTGTGAACTTACGAGCCTGCATTGGAACAATGCACGCAATGTTTTTACCAAATTTGCAACATAGGCTTTTTGAGAGCCCACCTTATGAACACAGGCACTGTCATTTCGTTAATCAGTCTCAAATGGTGATTTCACGCAGTGACTGCAAAATCACCCTTTGGGCCTGATTAACGCCATGACAGTAAGAGAATTCATGAGGAGGAGTCCCAAAAACCCCATGTTGAAAATTTGGTGCAAAAATTCCAACAAATGCCCGAGATATGCATTAAAGTTGGAAAAACCCTATTTATTGCATTATACAGCTTACCGGCATTTCCTCAGTTCGCCGTTGGCTTTGAAGAGCGCAGACATGTTCCCGGTCCACCGAAGATCATTGCGCCGAGCTACGGAGGAGGTATGGGGTGATATGGGGTGTGGGGCAGTAAGGGTGTGTGCAGAGTGGGCGGGGGTGGGCAGAGGCGACGCCAAGGAACTTTCTTTACAGGTTTTGTTTTATTGGATGACGCGGGACATTTGCCATGCTGAGGTGGGCTTCTAGCATGGCAGCTGGAAAGCTGTTTGGGGGAGCTGGAGCTGATGGGGGATTGGGCACCCCCATCAGCCATACAGTGTGTGCATGGGGGGGTGCATGAGCATGCATTATGCATGCGTGTGTGTAGAGGGGAGCTCTGCTCACTGAAGCGGAGTTCTCCCTTTCAACTGTACGGCACTGCATTTTCAACTGCTGTCATAGACAGCTGCAGTGTTGATTGGAGAACTGTGACCATGCCTGCAAACACACTGACTGAATTGGAAAATGGTGACACACCTCCGAAAACTCGGATGATGGCACTATGTTTCTTGCACATGCATGCAAGCAAACATAGAAGGGTTCCTTATATAGTACAGTTATAGTATCTATATAAACATAGATATCCCAACAATAGGGTGCAGAAGCTAAGGTATGGGGAATAGGGTGGAGGAATGATGCCAGGAGGAATAAGGGCTACCAGGATTTCGGAGTGTCCTGTACTCAGAGGATGTTGGGGGGGGGTTGACACCATTACTGAATGTTTCTCATCCTCCCCAACATGTGGTTGCCAGAGTTGTTTATAATAATATCAGGGGATGTGGGGGGCAAAGCACCCTCCATAAACACAGGAACACAGCAGCCACTTCAGTTCCTGTAAGTATTCTGCTCATCTCAGACAGTGACACAATTGCCATTTGCTCTCATTCCTCCCAATATAGTTCCTCTGCCCTCATTTACCACACCCTGGAAAATGCACCCTAATGTGGGTAACCCATAAACATATTTGCATTTTCTAATATTTTGGCATAGACACTTTTTAGACATTTTAAGACATCATGTGCCACTATTTCAGAAAAAGGATTCCTGAAACTGTGTATCATCAGTTGCATAATGAAAAATTCCTAAATAGGGAAACAAACAGGCTTTCTTAATATGTTTATATTTAGAGCATCATAGTATCATATGAGTTAAAGTTTCAAACATTCTGTATCCAGAGTCACATTGCAGGTGCCACAGTCCTTGATTTGGCCCTTTTACCTTCTACCTTTTTTTAGTATCTTTGAAGGAAATGTCTCAAGCTTAAACATAATAAAAATTATTTGATCAGAGTGCTCACTAAAAGAAAGTTAAGTATGTGTCTACAGTAAGTTAGACCTTATTATTTATATAACACAGATGAGTGTTAGGTTCCCTAATTCTTCTTATAACCCCAGTTGCTGTGTGTTCCCTTAAGTTTCCTTCGACTACTTTCATAAAAGTTGAACAGATAAAAGTCTGCTTTCGGTAATCATTCCAGAGATGTCTTAGAGCTATTATTACTAAGGTCTCCCTGAACTCATTTAGCAAATTGGAAGGTAACTCAGAAGGGAGCCAATTTCTTTTTTCTTCTAAGTGCAGTCTAGATAGTCTGCTCTCATCTATACTCACACAGGAGTCAGGGAAATAAAGCTCTGTACCTGGAAACTGTCATGACAGAGGCAAGCCTGGATTTGGTGGCCATAACTGCAAATAGGTTATTATGAACTATAAAGAAATCCTTTATATCTAGAAGCAACCAATGCAGTGTGCCCTGTACAGAACCTATGTAAGACCACACCTGGTTTATGGGCCCCCTTTTTGGTCCCCATATCTAAAAGGTGACATTAATTTGATTGCAGTGTCCAGAAGAGATCAACTAAGTTGCTTCTGTGGCTTAGTAATATGTCTTACAAGGAGACAATAACTGATGTGAATTTGTTAAGCCTTGAGGAGAGGAGGATAAGGGGAGGTACAGTATTCTCATCTTATTTAAATTGTAAGATAATCCAGACCTAATGACACAGTGTGGTATTTTATTTTCTGATAGATAATCAACAGAAGATTACATAACAAACAACTTATGATTCAGAGGACAAACACAAAAAAACAGGATTACTGTTTTGCACTAGGGCTTCTAAAGCATGGAATATGTTACCACAGGAGTTGAAGGATATTACAACATTTAGTAGATTCAAATTGGAGCTTGATAAGCATTTAATATCTATATCTAATATAACAAAATTTGCCCACAGGAGTGGGAGACAGACTTGAGGTTTGAAGACTTTTTTGTGGGAAACCACATTTTTAGAATAATGATTGAAATAATTGTTTTGACCAAGCTCTATTTTTTAATGATTTGTATTGTTTTAATCTGTTACTTATGTACTGCACCGTGGCAATTGAAAGGCGCCTTATAAATAAAATTATTATTATTATTATTATTGATGGTCACCCAGTCTTCTTCTGTCTAAATCTAACCAAGTAACTAAGTAACAGAGTCACTGTGCACCATGACTGGGAAATGGTCATGCTTGGCTTCTCACTGTTCAGGAGAGATGGGGCAGGGAGGAGGAGAATAGGAGTGGTTGCACTAAGTGTGAAGGAGGGAGTCAAGGCCTCAGAGGTACAGGGTCACCTTGAGGAAAAGGAAGGTCTGGAGGTGCTGTGGGTTATCCTGGAGAAAGCCTCTGGTGCTGCCCTCCATACTGGGGTAGTGTACAGATCTCCAGCACAGGGAGAAGAGTTGAAAGAGGCATTTGGGGAAGTCATCATCAGAATCACAATTATGGGGGAGGTGCTGCAAGTTGGCAACTTCAATCTAAAAGACGTGGAGTGGAGCCTTCCAACAGCAGCTTTGGCAAGGAGCCAGGCCATCCTTTATTCCCTATAAGGGCTTTTCTTGGGCAGTTAGTCAAAGAATCCATTAAAGACAGAGCAGTGTTGGACCAGGTGCTTGCAAACAAGAACAGCATTGCAGACATCACAGTCAGCAGTTCCCTAAGTGCCAATGATCACCATACAGTGAGTATGAGGGTCCTGGAGTTAAGGAGGGTGGATTCCAAAAAACTGGAAGACTGCTTCAGAAATTGCCTTGTGTGGGGTTGCCAGGAAGGGATAAAGGCAAAGTGGGGAACTACAATGGAAGGAACCATTAAGGCAACCAGTAAAGGAACTGAGTAAAAGCAGAAGGAAAAAAAGACCATTATGGTCCTCTAGGAAACTGGAAAATATGGTGAAGAAAAAAAAGGGTGCCATTCAGGAGGTTTAAGAAAAGACAGATGCCAGCATCTATGCCCATCAGGTTAGGAGAAATCTCCAAGTTCAGTACTTTCTCAAACTATAAACTGAATATTAATAAATCCTCCATTTTCCCTCTTAACCATAAGGTTTTTAAAAATGATGTGTCCCCTTTTGGTCTCGGCTGGTCTCCTCGTGTTCTCAGATATCTGGGTATTAATTTGATGTGTAATCCCTCTTCCTGGTTCAAAGAAAACTTGGAGCCCCTTTCCCAAGTGATAGTTCAGGACCTCAATAGATGGTCTAAACTTCCTGTTTCTCTCTGGGGTCACATTAATATAATTAAAATGAATGTTTTTCCTCACTTGTTTTATCCCCTCACTCCTTAACTCTTTCGCTCCTTTATCATGGTTTCAGAAAATGCACAGAATTTTCACAAATTTTATCTGGTCCAATAAACAATCCATGTTAGCATATTATAAGCTGGCCGCTCAGAAAACTGATGGAGGACTCCGGATCCCCCATCTGGCAATTTATTACTGGGCTAGTCATATTGCAAAGTATATGCGCTGGGTGAATCCAGGTCCGGAACACTTAAGACCGATCTGGCTCAAAATTGAGTTAGACTTCATTCAGTCCGAGAACATAAACCCCCTGACTAAGCTCTATGTTAAAATGGCGTCCCTTCCTGACATCTGTAGTTGTCCCACCATTGGAACGTCCCTCAGAGTTCACGGGCAGCTTTGCTCATTTTTGTGGTACTCCCCACACTTGGACTTGTCTCAGTCCATTTGGAATTCTCCATATTTCACAATAAACAAAAGGATGATTTCTCGTAAATGGTTGCCCCAAATTGGGGATGGGATAATCTCTACTTTTCTGGATGACGGAGAGGAATGGCTCTCAGTTTCCAATATAATTCGTAAATTTGACGTCCCGTTAGCTTTTCACTTCAGGGTGGCCCAATTAAAACATCTGCTCTATACAGTACTTGGTAACATTCCTCCTCACCCATCAGCTTTTCTATTTGTATCTGATCTCTCCTCCTTGTTGGGGTCACCAGGCGTTATTTCCAAAATATACCGAGTTTTATTTTATTGGAAATATGGGAGACCTGAAGGCCCCACTAGGCTCTGGGTTTCCTTTTTTCCCCAATACATTCCTAACTGGTCGGTTTTATGGAAGTTCTGCCATAAATACGTTTCTCAGGATAGACTCCGACTTATGCAATACCATATTATGCATAACATGTATTACACCCCTGTGAAGCTGAGGAAATGGGGTCTTATAAGTTCGGGGGCTTGTACCAGAGGATGTCAAGAAGATGGTACACTTCTTCACGTCTTTTGGTCATGCCCCAAGATAAGGTCTTTGTGGGTAGCCATACAGACTAATCTAGATCCTATATTAGGTTTTCAAGATTGCTTCACCCCAGACATATGTTTGTTGGGATATCTATCCTCTATCAAGGTGAAAATAAGGAGATTTCATATTTCCATGATTGCATTATCTGTTAAAAAAAATTGTACTTCGGCATTGGAAGGATGCGATAAGCCCATCATATCAGGAATGGGTTAATGAAATTCTAGCTAACCTTCATACAGAGAAAGCGATAGTGAGCCTCCACAATAAGTTGCAGTGGTACAAGAATACTTGGGATCCCCTTCACACGCTAATCATGACCAGATCAGGTATATGAGTTACTGTAATCAATGATCTTTAATTTGTGATACTATATAGTATTCCTACCTTATTATAGTATGGACTCTGCTGCTGTATGGGGTGGGGGAAGGGGGGATGGGGACAGCTCATGTAACACTTTGAATATATACAGAGTATGTTGTAACTCCCTGTCCCCTGTAATGTGAAAATCTGTTAATAAAATGTGAATTATAAAAAAAAAAGAAAAGACAGATGCCAGAGGACAGAGAGGTAGCTCAAGTAAAACAGAAGAAATCAGGTAAGTTAGTGAGGGGAGCTAAGGCACAGGCAGAGGAAAGGATATCCAAATGGTTGCTAAAGGGGCTAAGACTTTCTTCAGATACAAAAGTGAAAAGAGGAACACAAGGGAAAGCAAGGGGAGGGATAGTGAGGACTAGGAGGGTGGCGGGGGAGCATATACTGGTGAAACAGTGAAAAAATTATATCACAGACCATTACAGCGACAAATTCAAGATTGTCACTGTAATGGTCCCACTGTATACCAGCACCAGTTTCACCAGTGTTTCACTCCCATTGAAATCAGCTCTGCCTCAGAGTTGATTATTAAAAAATTGGGGGGTGCAGGGTGTGCAGCCCCCCATAAAAGAACAGTAATTTTCTGATGGGTGAAACTTCGACAGTCAAAGTTTTGCCCATCAGAAATTGGGAATTTCGACAACCAAGTTGTTGAAGCAACTTGGTGGAACCCTGGGGAGACTGTGCAGAAGAGGGTCAAGAAAAAGCAGGCATCTAAAGAGGTACTTCTTTTATTTTTAAACTCAGCTTTATTGAAAAGTAATGTTCAGTATAGTCATACATTACATTATAGTCATATCACACTGCTTGACCTATTACTAAGATTTTAGCAAAATTCATGGCTAAAGCATTACAATGCCTCATTACTAGTGCATTGGTAAAGGCTCCACTGCTGTACTAGACCATTTTTGGTGTACTTTTTCTGACATCTTCAAGACTCATTCCAGTTGAAAAAATTAAAACAATCTCATTTTAAAGTCGTTGTAACTGTCTTGAGTAAATATTTATGAAACAGCCTTAACCAAAATGAACTGTTGAACCCAGGAACACAACCGAATGACTGTCTGTCCCCTATGGACTCCATTAGGTAACCATCATCCAATGGTAATCCAATAAGAAAACAAAAAGAAGGGAGGTGAATAGCTGGCCTATCACCTGCAGAATAAGACCTCCTGTCACCTTTGAGAGAAACCCATTAGAGTCATCCTGAAACTACCCACCCTCTTGTTAGCAGTTATGCTTTCTACAGGTCCCCCTCTCCCTTCATTGGACTCATGTCTCACCATGGGGTGAGTGCACCTCTACCAGAGTTTGGTCCAGGTCTTGCTAGTCTGCTCCATCTGGAGCATCTTGCACCCCATCTCATATGCCTCCCAAACACACCACAACTCCCTAAATTTCTCTAGGGTGAGGCATAGAGCTGCAGTAATACATTCCATCATGTGTACGAGTGTCGGCATAACCTGTGTAAGCCAGTGTGCTGTGATCCCTTTTGGCGCCACCAAACAAAAAGTCCTAAACAGCATTTGTTGGGCATATGGCCCAATCCCAGGACCATTTCACCCAGGATTAGGTGATTAAAGGTGCAAGGGATTGTCATTCCCCAGATATCTTCCAGTGCTCCATGAATGTGGGACCAATAAACCTGCATGTTCGGGCATCCCCAGAAGATGTGATAATGTGAGCATACTAGCTTGCAGCAACGCCAGCACAGCTCCGAATTCCCAGGCTGAAAATGTTTGGTGACTATGGGTGTATGAAAATACCTAATGAAGCACTTCCAGTGGAATTCTCACCAAGTGTATGAAGATGTGGTATGCCAACCAATCCTCCACATGTACTCTCACTCTTCTTTATTTATTATGATTTGTGCCTCTCGCTCCCAGACCTATTGCACTGTCAGGAACTCCAGATGATCTGTGCCCTGCAGCATTTTGTAGGCTGTGGCAATGTTGCCCCTCCTACCCACAAGCTTAACCAACCAGTATAAGAATTGCTTGAGTCTTGTGAGATCCCTATCAAGTAGGGCACTCCTCCCCCAAGTTTGAATTTAATGGTGGACCTGCAGAAACTGAAAAAAGTCCTGCTGCGGCAGGTCAAACTTTTGTTGTATATCCATGAAGGAAAGGCATACCCCATTGTGCAGAAATTTTCCAAGTCTTATTAAGAATTTCTGATTCCAATGCCTAAATCCCATGTCCTCAAATGGGGGGGAGAATTCTGGATCCCCTGTAATTGCGGTCTGTGGTCCAATATCATTAGGGGTTCCCAAGAACCACTTGGCTTGAAGAAGCATATAAAGAGTATGTCTATTAAGTTTTCTTTTTATAGAAGGCAATAGCTGTGGTGTAATGCATGCATGGGGCAGCACAACCAAGGAGTTCAAGGTTTCAGAGCCTGCCTCCAGATCCAGATACCCTGAGTCAACATTCTGTTTGACCCATGTCACCACCAGTGAGTGTTGCGCCACTACATAGCAGAGGCACATATCTGGGAGTGCCAGTCCCCTGCTCTCTCTAGAAAGAAACAGTAAGTGCTTCCTGATTCGGTGATGGTGGCCAGCCCAGATGAACAAGAGCATAGTCTTCTGTAGCTTCCTCCAAAAACCATCTGGGATTTTTATCAGTAGGGCCTGAAACAGGAAAAAGTGTCTAGGGAGGATATTCATCCTGACTGTGACCAATGGGAGGAGATTCCACCGTCCAGTATCCGCCCTTATCTCTCCCTCCAACTTTCTATAATTGAGGTGAAAGAGGGAGCTGAGACTAGACGATACCCTCACGCCCAAGTATCACACCACTCCACTCACCGCCAGCTGAAATGGAATTTCTTCCCTTAACCTTGGTGAGATGTTGCCATTCAGCCTAAGGGCCTCCGATTTGGTGAGGTTAATCTTATACCTGATATGGAGCCATATGTGTCTAATTCCTGGAGTAGTTCTGACACTGAGCTTTGAGGTTGGGTCAGAAAGAACAGGGTGTCATCAGCATAAAACAAAATTTTATGCTCCCTGTCCTGATTTCTTACTCTCACAATCATCTGATTGGCTCAAACCACCTGTGCCAATGGCTCCATACACAGGGCAAAGAACAGCAGAGACAGCAGACAGCCCTGCCTGGTGCCTCTAGTGAGGTGGCATCAATCCAAGGGCACCCCATTTACCCTCACCGTGGCTTGAGGGGATGCATATAGTTCCTCACACAAGTCAAGAACATGCGCCCCCAGTCCCATCTCCTTTAAAGTCATGTATAGGAACCCCCAGTTCACCTGGTCACATGACTTCTCAGAGTTCATAAAGACAGCCATTGCCAATTCGTTACCTTGTTGTGCCTTAATCATGATGTTCTACAGTCATCTGATATTATCTTGTATTATTCTGCCATTGATGAATCCAGTTTGATCTGGTTGAACCAGGGATGCCACACAGTTTTGTAAACATAGAACCATTATTGATGTAAAGATCTTAAGATCTGTGTTCCAGAGAGAGAGATGGGATGGTAGGAACCACACAGTGTTGAGTCCTTACCTGGCTTGGGCAGCATTGTAATTTGGGTGTATTGTGTTGCGGGTTGGGCTGCTTTCTCTTCTTGAATTCCTTGGTAAACTTTCAAAAGCATTGCAGCCAATTTGTCTTGGAATTTTTTTTATAAAATTCTGCTCCAGTCCCATGCAGGGCAGGAGCTTTGCTTACTTTTAACCAGGTTATTGCTCCCTGAATTTCTGCTAGCCTCATGGGTGCAGAGATATTTTCTTGTTGTATTTCTGAGAGCTTTGGAGACTGGACCCTTTGAAAAAATTCATCCAGCCTACCCTCAAGGTCTGGAATCAGTTCCTGCTTATAGAGCTCCTTGTAGAACCCCATGAAGTACTGTAGAATCAAGTCTGGAGCTGTCTCACAGTACCTAGAGCCTGGCTTGCGAATGCACAGAACAGTCCATATTGTGGCCTCCCTTTGGAGTTGCCAAGCCAGGAGATGCCAAGCCTGCTGCCCTCCTCATAAAACCTCTGCCTCAAGTACCTCAAATTACCTTCAATCTGTATCTCCAGGAGGGGATTCATTTTCTTCCAGGCATCCTTCCAAATATTTTTTTGACTCCCATATGCAGAGTGGTTTGATGCTCTGCCTTGAGGTCAAATAGTTGCTTCTTCAGTTCCAGCTGATTCCTCAGCTCCTCCTCCTTATTCCACCCAATGGCATAGCTGCTTATGTGGCCTGTGAGAACAGCCTTTAGCCCATTCCACCAGGCCACCCTGATGGCTGTCCACCAAGGTTTGTCGTCTCCTAATTATCTCTATCTCCACCAACTGTTGGAAGTCCTCTTGGCTGAGGAAGGAGATGTTCAGCCGTTAACTGCAAGGTCTCAATCTTGGGATGATCTGCAGGTCTAGTTTCATTGGGTCATGATTCGAGATAGTGACTGGGTCTATCTCACAACTCTCCAATGTATGCACCCACTCAGTGGAGACCAAAAACAGATCCATGCACGAGTAGGCCTGGTGGGCATGCAACCAGAAGGTATAGTCTCTGATCTTGGGGTGGAGCAGTCACCACACCTCAACCAGCCCCAGTTCTTGGGTTAGTCTCTTAAAACACTGCCACACTTTGGTACTTCCTTAAGTGCAGCCCCTTGATCTGTCCATTTGGGGGTTTATCACCCCCATTGAAATCCCCTCCAACTAAAAATAAATTGCCTGGGTCTTGGGCACAGGCAAGTAATGTCTCCTTAAAGAAGGCCACATTTTCCTCTCTTAGTTTGGTGACTAGATATCTAAAATGGTGCACGAGACAGAGCCATATGTACCCTTGACACAAACAAACCTCCCCTGCATATCCGTCTTCACATGCATGACCTCAATAGGGCAGCTTTTGTGTAACAAATTTGCAACCTCCCATTTCTGTGGGTGGGCTGCATATGAAGCAACATGTATCTGGCCTACTCAAGATCTACGCAGCTTAACATGTTCTGACTCTGACTCTATCAGATGTGTCTCCTGCAGAAGAGCAACCACTGTCCCCTTGCATTTGAGCTTTTGCAGAAGATGTGTTCTCTTAATCGGGCTATTCAAGCCTTTGACGATGTAAGTGACTGCCCTACCCACCATAGTGAACAGAATCCCCTACATCCCCACCTTGTATCCCAGCTGGACAGGCAGTCATCAAGCAACAATTAGAATAAAGAAAAAACAGATGGTGGAAATTGCCTCAAACTACTGGCACAACAGAAATTTTGAAAACTGTAAGAAACTGTGAACTGAGGTCTGACCTTAAACTCTTGGAACTCAATGGCTATGTAGTAAAGCCCTGTACATGTTTGGGCCATAGTGTCCAACAGAGCAGTGCCTGTGTGTGTGTGGTATGCCACAGTGCAAACACCTTGTGTTTAATGAGCAGCACCTTCTCCAAATGCTTATTGCAACTCTATTGCCACCTGTTGTGGTTTATGCAACCAAATCCTCCCTCCCCTGCCCCCAGGGACACAGGCTGTCTACGACAGCAATGAATGTCCCAATCAAAGTCACAGTGGTCACAGTGTCACCCAACCACCTCACCAGGTTATAAACCATGGTGAATACCAATGCTACCTCCTTATTGGTGTGTGCGGACAATGCATAATTCTGGTCCAGGCCTATTCATTGCCCCCCCACCCTGTATTCAGTGGGGCCCTTGGTAAGGATGGCATTCACTGGGCCCTCCTTGGCCCCATAATACATCATGTTCCAGAGGCAGCTGGTTTCGTTCCAATGTTCTGGGGCAGATTCATTCTTCCTGTGCTTTCATTAAGGGCCATGACACCCCCTCTGACCCACATAAATCTGTGGGTCACACGTCATTACATAGCAGATATATCTGTCCGGATCATGGCTGGGCCTCAATGGGCTCAGGAGTCAAACCCCCCCAGGAACCCCCTAGCTGGCACCTCTTCAATGAGCCAACACTTCACCATGCGCCATCCATGAACATCTGAGAAGGGCCAGTCCCTTCCCTGCATCTTTCTAAACCAGGGCTGAGGCCGCACACTACCCACACCCAGGACCCAGAGGGACCATCAATCTACATCGCTCCCTAGGACTGCCAGCACAATTGTGCAGTCCTCCCCTCCAATCACTGGGTGGGCCAGCACCTCAAAACCCTGCCAGTACAGCACCCATAATGTAACATGGTCCTCTAAAGACACCTTTCCTGACATCCTGAGCACCCTTCGGATAATCAGGCCTATCCTCTGCCCAACCTTCCCCCAAGAGTGGTGCACCAGCCGTCCCCCTCTCCGAACCACGGTCTACTCATTGCTGGTAAATTTATTCAGGTACCCCTGCAGCAGGGACTGGGGCAGACCAACACCTCTATATTCATAAGTAGCAGTAACATTAATTGTGTCCCCACCTCTAGGCCACTCCTCACCATGTATCTCAGGACTGGAACATCAAACCCCTCAGCTGGGGCATCAGGCCACCTTTGCACCCCAACATGAGGTCCATATAACCTGTTGCCAACCCTGAAGCCACCAGTGCACCAGACCCCTGGAAGGTGGACAGGGGGATCCCTGATCATCTCTATTTACCAGCCACGAATGACCAGACTACCAGTTTCCTTACAGAATCAACTGAAAATCACATCCTCCTGCCCTGTCCAATTGTCCTCTATGGCAAACTCATATCATATATGGTTAGACATTTTATTTTTCATCTATACCTCAGATAAAGAGCAAGACATTTCTGTTTACACCATAAACACTGAAGCATGGACCTCCCATACAGCAATCCTGTTGCTGTGAGTTCCCCTTGGGCCATCTTTCTGGTATCCTGGGCATCCCTCGGATCTTCAGACCCTCTGTCCACCCAGCCCTCTACCGTAAGTGGTGCACCCACTGTCCCCCCTCCTCTAAGACTAGCCCATTGTCAAAAAGAATAGGCTGAGGCCCCATGACTGGGGTCGAGGTGGTGAGCAGCACCACAGCCCACATATTATCGATAGTCAAATCCTGTCCTGGCCTTTGTGTGATATTGCTCCATACTTCTGTGGACCAGAACAGCAATACCCCTCAAACTAGAGTACCAAGCTGCTCCCACCTCCCAACAGGGTCTATCCAGTCCTCCACTGGACCGGAGGCCACTGGCACACCAGAGCCAAGAGAGGGAGCCGAGGGAGCCTTAACCAACCCTGGTGCTCAATTGCAGTCAACGAACCCTGCTATTTTTCTTTAGAATACCGGTGAGTGGTCACATCCCCCTGCCCACATAAACATTCCCATGGAGCCCACCTCATGTAGAGGAGGGGGAGCACCATAAACCAACTCCATTTTTATTGTGCTGTGGGTTTCTATCTCAGGGTGCAACCTTTGTCCAGACCCTCATTCTCTTTGCCCCCCATAGCATATCCCTATGCTGTGTCACAGACACCAGTCTACATTTTCCAATCAACCTGCACCGCAGGTAGCTTCCAATGGTAGTTTGAGTCAATTCCCACCACTGCAGCCATTTTAACTGCTGTCTGTGAGCTTTGGCACGGGGCGTCCAGCTCCGACACCAACTCCCCCCTTATTCCGGACTTCAAAGGGCACCTTCCCTTACCAAACTCAGCACTCGATGACTGTTTTTTTGTACTATGTGGCACCCTGCTGCTAGGAGCAACCTTAATCCAATCCCTCATTTCATTTACATCCATAGCTCATCCCTACACCGAGTCACAAACCCCTGCCCAAATTATTCCCTCAGCCTGCCCCACGTGTAGCCTCCGATTGCAGTCTGAGGCAGTTCCTACCTCAGCGGCCATTCCAAGTGCTGTCTCTGAGCTCTAGCACAGGGCCCCCAGTTCCCAAAATCATCTCTCCCCATTTCCAAACTTAAGAGAGCACCTTCTATAACCTAATTCAGTACTGGTTTGAGTAGGTTCCACCAAGCTGCATCGACTAAGAAGTTGTCAAAATGCGGCATGGCGAAAGTCACAATGTTGACAGGCAAAATTTTGCCTGTCAGACACTGGCTGTTTTTTGGGGGGAGGGAGGCTTCTCCCCCTCACCCCCCGATCTCTAGAGATCCAACTCCAAGTCACACTTGACTTGGAAGGAGGGAGTATCATAGTGAAATGGCAAAATGTCACCAACTAGGACATTGCAGCAACAATTTCGAATTTCGTCGAAATTGTCACTGTAATGACTTTTGCTATAGTAATTTCACTGTTTCAATGTGATATGGATCGGGTACATGTCCCACGAGGCCCCCCTGCCCTTCAGCACAGAATAAAACTCTCAAAAATCACTCACCTGCCTATAGTATCTGTGACCTCCCACTTCCACATGGCATCTGCGGGTTTCAGAGTGAAGGCCCAGTCAAAGACATGAGGTGGGGGGTGCACCTGTAAAAGAAGTCAGAGCTTGGCTCAGGTTACATTGAGCATCTACATGGAAAACAAACTCCTCCCCACATCAATATTTATCCCAGCACCATGTCAAGCCCCCCTCCCTGATTTTTCCCTTAATACTAGTGTTCCAACTATCCTGCCCACCACTTCCTGTAAGGTCCTCCAACCAGCAGTAGCAGTAAGTTAAAATCCCCAGAAAAGCAAGTCTATTGGCCAGTGATCAATAACAAAGGATATAGGTCTATTCAAAGGAAGTTTTCCTAATTGAGCCCATCTGGTAGCTTAATTCAGATCAGCATCCATTAGTGATGGCCTACCCTTGTGTTTTTTTCTTCTTGCGAGTTCTCCAAGCAGATTCTCTGCCATTTGATGGTGATGCTAGCTTGCCACATTTTTGACCCACCTGCTGCCATTGTTCATAGTCTGGGAGTACTGAAAACCCTGATTCTGGATGTGAGGTAAGATCTGCAGGCATCCCCAGCTGTTGCAAAAGTGGCCTGGCTTCCGCCAGTGTCTGAAAAAACTTAGGGCTATTGGTGGTATGTATTTTAAACTGGGCCAGTGCCAGGAGCTGCATTTTAATGTTCTTTCCTGTCAGATTCCTCCTGGTGGCCAGTAAGGTCTTACATTTTAGCAGTGTCAGGGGGGTAAAGTTGTGCTCTAAGTAGAGCATCATGTCCCTGAATGGTATGTCTTTCTTTCCCCATGCTGCATATAAGACTCCAGTTTTTACTTGATAATCTAGGAATTGCATTACAATCGAGTGCGGTCTTTCTTTAGGGTAAGTGTGACAGGGGGCCAGGGCCCGATGTGCCCATTCAATTTGAAGGAGATCCTGTTTTAGCCACTGTAAAAGCTCTCGGAGGAATGACTCCATAAACTTCTCCATTCCTCCAGAATCTGTTCCTTCAGACTGTCCATGAATTCTGATATTGCTGCAATGGGAGTGGAGATCAAGATCATCTAGTTTCTCTGTAAGCTCCCACTCCCATCAGTGCAGATAACTGATCACCTCGTGGTGTCTGTCAACCACCACAGACGTGGATGTGAGGCCACCTTCAGGATCATCTGTCTGCTGCTGGAGAGTTTGCCAGCTTTTAGTAGTTTCCGCAAGTTTAGCTTCTCTGCACTCAGTAGTGGCACTTATTTTCTGAAGTTGGTATAAAGACTTTTTTACGTGATGGTGAACAGGCCCTCTCCTGCTTCTTCCTCACTTAGCCCACTCACCGATTCCGATCACTCTGACTGCGAGTGTCTGGTGCTTGACACCAGTTTTAGCTTATTTTCTGCTGCTTCCTTATTTCTGTGCTGAGATGCCATGTCTAGTATCAGTCAAACCTCTATTGTTAGTAGATGAGGTTCGGGAGCTGGGAGATAAAAAAATTAGAAATTTTGATTTGTAATACTGATTTCATCCCCGGGAGCTAGGAGCCGAGCCAACCTACATCATCATCAATGCCAGGCAGAACCAGAAGTCCCAAAGAGGTAATTCTGCTCAGTCTTCACACTGAAGGGAGTGGGGATGGACCAGCAGTAAGTAGCATGAACAAAGTGGAAAGCGAGGTGGACACAAGTCCATTTTCAGAGGAAAGTATCCTGAAGGGACTTGCAGCTATAAAGGTAGACACGACTATGGGAAAAGGCAGAATACACCCAAGGGTACTTAAATAACTCAGAGAGGAGCTAGCTGCCCCACTGATGTCCTTATTCAGCAGTTCACTGAAAACAGGCATGGTTCCAGAGGACTGAAGAAGAGCAGACATGGCCCCTCTTCATAAGAGCGGCAGCAGGGAGGAGGCTAACAACTGTAGGCCAGTCAGTCTCACATCAGTGGTGGGAAAATTAAAGGAAACCCTGATTAAGGAAAGGGTGGTAGAGGTTTTTTTTTTTTTTTTTTTTGTTAATCACACTTCTTCCTGCAGCCCTGGTTCAAGTAGAATTGTGGTGAGTGAGCCTAATTTCCAATCTTCTAGCTAGCATTCTTGATATGCAGTTGGAGCTGGCTCCTCCTGGTTGTGTTTTATATTTCAGATTGGGGACCACACTGGCTGATAAAAAAAGAAGTTTAGCAGCCATGGGATATGATCCAAAATGGTGCATTGGGTTAGAAACCGGCTAACAGATAGTGACGGTGGTTGGTGGTTAATTGCACTTACTCTAATGATGATAGAATGACCAGCAGGGTACTGCGGACTCAGTACTGGGACTGTTCCTCTTCAATGTCTTCATAAATGACATTGCAGAAGAACTGGAAGGGTAGGTATGCCATTTTTCAGATTATACTCAACTCTGTAATAGGATGGACACTCAGGATGGGGTAGAGACACTATGCAGTGATCTTGGGAAACTCAAGGAGTGGTCCAATGCATGGCAGTTGGAGTTTAATGCCAAAAGTACAAAATCATGTGCCTAGAGAATAGGAATGCCAGAGTGCAGTGTAGGATGGGTGGTACTAACAGTCACTAAGCAAGAAAGGGACCTTGGGGTTATCATAACTGAGGACCTCAAAATGGCAGGGCAGTGTGACAAAACAGTGGGTAGGGCTAGAGGGATACTTGGGTGAATAGGGAGGGGTATCTACAGCAGGAGGAGGGAGGTGGTGTTGTCACTGTATCGCTGGCTGATGAGACCTGACCTGAAGTACTTTGTCAAGTTTTGGTGGCCTTATCTCAGAAAGGACATAGATAGGGAGGAGGTAGTCCAGAGAAGGGCAACTAAAATGGTGCAGGGTTACACGAGAAGCTCTGTGAAGAGACATTGAGGGATGCAAACATGTAAACACCGGAAGACAGGAGAATGATAGGGGACATGATGTAGACCTACAAGTACTTCACAGAGATGAAAAGGGTGCAGGAGGGTAGTCTCTTTCAAATAAGAAAGAACACCAGGATCAGGGGTCATGTGAGGAGGCTGGAGAGGATGCAAGAGTGATGTGAGGAAGTACTATTTCACTGAAAGGGTGGAAGACTTCTGGAGCAGAAGTGGTGGAGGCCAAAACAGTGGAGAGCTTCAAGCATGTGTGGAATAGACATAGGGGAATATTAATAAACAGGCATGGAGTGGGGAGGGTCACCAGAGATCAGTTAAAGTCTTTGGAGGCAGACTAGGCAGGGACCATTTGGAAAGACTGGGTGGGCCAAGTTGTCCTTTTCTGCTGTCAAATTCAGTGTTTCTATTTTAGCCAACATGTGATTTTCCTACACTTTGCCATTAATTTCTATTCTAGTTCTACTCAGCTCAGCCTTTGATATTACCACAAATTAGTTTGGAGATGTGAAGAATTGTCTTATAAAATTGACTAGTCATTCCAGTTTGGCATATTTCTCACCACCCCACACTTCTGCCATATAATGTGCCACACTATTTGGCTCCATCTCTGCATCTGTAAAATTGGCAAAAGGGTATAACCACAATATTTATTACTGAAGTGGATCCAGTCCATTTTTAATCTGCATCAGTCTTACTTCTACATAGTTTTGGTGGACCTCCCATTTATTATTGTTAGAGAAATTGAAACCACAGAATCCAAGACAGCATGGGTTTACAAAAGGAAGGTACTGCCAAACTAATCTCATAGATTTTTTTGACTGGGTAACTAGAGTGGTGGACCAAGGGGGAGCAGTTGATGTCACCTACCTTGACTTCAGCAAAGCTTTCGGCACTGTTCCACATAGAAGATTGATAAACAAGCTGGGTAGGCTCAGGGTGGGTCAAAAGTTGGTCAACTGGGTGGCAAACAGGTTGATGGGCAGAAAACAGAGAGTGGTGGTGAATGATATGCAGTCAGAAAAGATGCAGGTCACAAGTGGGGTACCTCAGGGATCAGTCCTGGGGCCAGTCCTCTTCAATATCTTCATCAGTGACATTGCAGATGGACTAGAGGGTAAGGCTTGTCTGTTTGCAGATGACATCAAGATCTGAAACAGAGTAGATGATCCAGATGGGGTGGGTAGAATGAGAAGAGATTTGGATAAACTAGCAAAATGGTTGGAAGAGTGGCAACTGGGATTTAATGCAAAGAACTGCAAGATCATGCACATAGGGAAGAGAAACCCTGAAGCCACCTATAGGCTGGGAGGGGAGTTGCTGGCAGTCACAAAGGAAGAAAGAGACTTGGGCATCATCATCACCAATGACCTGAAATCATCCAAGCAGACTTCTAAAGGAGTAGGTAAGGCTAGGGGGATGTTAGGGTGTATTAGTAGGGGCATCACAAGTTGTAAGAGGGAGGTGATAATCCCTCTTTACAAGACACTGGTTAGGCCCAATCTAGAGTACTGTGTGCAGTATTGGAGGCCACACCTTCACAAGGACATTAACCAAATTGAGGCAGTCCAGAGAAGGGCAACCAAAATGGTGCAGGGACTGCATCAGAAGACATTGAGAACAGATTAACGGAGCTCAATATGTATACCCTAGAGCAAAGGAGGGAGAGAGGTGATATGATCGAAACATTCAAATAGCTTAAGGGCATTAATAAGGTGAAAGAGTCTAATATGTTTCAATATAAGAAAAATAGCAGGACAAGAGGACACAGCATGAGATTAGAGGGAGGGCATTAAGGGGTAATGTGAGGAAGTTCTTTTTCATAAAAAGGGTGGTTGATACATGGAATTGCCTACCTCAGGAAGTGGTGGCTATGAATACAGTGCAGGGCTTTAAACAGGCATGGGATAGGCATGAGGGAGCAATACAGATGAGTATGAATAGATAGGCCACTGACAGCAAAGGACAATGGCACATTTATAAGCTAGAAAAAGAAATGGGCAGACTGGATGGGCCTTGCGGTCCTTATCTGCTGTCAACTTCTATGTTTCTATGTAACCTAAATAGCAGTAGCTGTTGACTATTTAAAGTGCTTCTCAATTTTCCATATTTTCTTTACCATATATTAAAATGTTACTTTAATCCTTATTTATTTTCAGTGTGTTTTCTAAACAATAATTTTCTAGCAATGACAATTTTAACTGCAGGCTCAATGGGGGATACTAAAATTAGAATTAAATATTTGCTGTACATTAGCACTGGTACGTTGTAGCAATTCACATATGGAAAGTGGCCACTAATATCCAACAGCTTAGGATGGAGGTCACTGATGAATATATTAAGTAAAAGGGTGCCAGTAAATATTCCAGCTTCACCCACAAATTTAATATAAACTGGTCTAAAATATTACCCTTTAGGTCATATCTGATACACTGACCTCTTCTTCAGAATATAAATTAATAGTAATCCTGAGTATAGTGGGATTCATATCTTGAACCAACAGTTTCTTTCATAGGAGCAGTCTTGAAATACCATCAAAGGTGACTTTATAATCAATGAAGGCTATGAAGAGGGGGATTTTCTTTCTGGCACAGCATTTTTTTTTGTGAAGTGTTGGACAATAAAGCATTGGGCAGTGGTGGAATTGGACTTTCTGAACCTTGCTTGAAACAGTTTCAGAATGTTATTAGATTCCATCCAGAAGTTCAATCTTTGTAAAATTTTTCTTGTAAAAATCTATTCCAAACAATTGTCACTTGGACCCCAGAAATCAACCACACCCACACCTGTTTTTGGTTCAGTCACTGATCTTTATTGGGTAGATTTCTTGATAAATCATTATTACTTCCACCATACCATCACCAAGTCATTTAAACTTTTCCTCTTTATTTACAAACAATCACTGGGGTTGCCCTCTGTTTTGTAGTACATACATCATTTCACTAGCTTATGTTACATTTCCCATCTTCCTGGCTTGGGTGTGATAACTCGATGCTTCTTCCTCCTGGTTTTTCTGCCTGGGCTCAAGTGTCCCACCTGATCCTCAGCCCTTCTCCCCAGGGGTGACTGCCCCATGAGGAGCCCTCCCCTGCCCTGCTGTACCTCCTTCCAGCTGGGCCTCATTTTTCCCTCCAGTTCACAGCACCTGTTGCTCTCACCAGCAACCCAACTTTCCTATGAATTCCTGTTACCCTCACCTGGGAACCCATCCCTCAAACTTTCATTCTGCCAGATTCCCTGATTTTGTGATAGGTGGGTGGGATCTCATTGAAACAGCTGCAGAAAAGAGGGAGATCCCTCTCCCTGTAGACCCTTTTCTTCCCCTGCTTGGCCACCTCTCCTGCCTCATCCCTGTCTAATGCGCTCACCAGTCATTCCCCCCTACCCCTACCCCTTCTAGGTGACCTCATCATCTGTGGCCTCATCACTCCTCCAGTTCCACCCCCTCTCTTCTCCCTCCCCCCCTGCTTCTGTCCCTTTAGATATCTCAGCTTATCATTCCCTATCCCTCCCCTCCCCTCCCCTCCTTCCCTTTCTAGACTCTTGCTAATCCCAAGGAGGCAATGACAACTCAGGCCGCCCTTTAATAGGACAACTCCCTTTGGTAAGGATGATAGGTCAGTAGTTTTCTGGGCAAGCTGGATTTCCTTTATTTAGAATGTGTTAGATAACGTTCCCTTTTCATTCTCTTGGAAATGTATTGTGTTCTACAATTTTATTTAAAGAATACAGCTAATGGGTTACTCCACCATTGTGTTTCTGTTTGCATGCACATGGGGAGATTTTATCCAAAGCAGGGGCCTTCTTACTTTTCATTTGTCTGATGACCTCTGCCACCTCCATGGGGGGTTATGTGAAAGTATCACTTTTAACCCTTGCATGGCCACAAATTGATATATCAGTCCAAAATTCCTATATGTTCTGATTCTGTCGACAGCCTATGGGTTAAGTTGTAGCTTCTGAACTAAGGTTTCATAATTATAGCTTTTGTCTTCCCCAAAGACTTTTTTTGTAATATTTGATCCAACAAAGTGGGGATTGTAGGCTGAGATATTTGTTGCACATTTCCCATGCCCTTGGCAACCAACATCCAAAATGTTTCTGAATTTTGATATTCAAAAACTTCCCCTTGATACCTTCCCCTCTATTGCTCCTTACAATACTCCTTCTTCATGAAAGACAAACATACTTTTTACTGTTTTCTGCATCAGTTTAAATATGAACAATTATCTCTGGATGAATTCATTTTAACCATTCTAACCACCTTCAATAGCTCAGCTTTTTACTTCTTACACATATTATTGAGGCATGTTTTATTGTAATTAACATATTTCTTTTTATACAGTATGGGCAAGATTATATGAAAATGCCTGTAATTTTTGAATAAAGAATCAGTCCAAAAGACCTATGTCTAATTTATTCAGCGATTTCCATAACCACAGGGCTTTGATTGATTTCCATTATATGCTTTTTCAGTTATTCAGTGAGAAAGACCCTACTTCCATTTCTAATTTCTATTTCAAATATATTACCAAGGTTTTCTGGGAAATTTTTATTAAGCATTCTCTTGGCCATTTTTAACTGAATTGGGAAGTGGCCACTCTCCACTCTTTGAGTTACCACCAATGTGTCAAATTCAGATACTTCCAGTAGAAGGAAAGAAAATAGTTGATTGTACTGACACCTTTTACAGAAGAATATGTGTGATGAGAAGGAAAATCTTCCTCTATTAGTTCACTAAGGGCACATTGATCAGTTCTTTCTAGGAAATTAATGAGTCTCTTGCAACTTTTGTTCAGAACGTAATCCATAGTTTGTCTTTTCAGAAATACTGAATCCCAGTAATCTGTATTTACACCTCCATCACCAAAGTGTGCATTGAAATCTCCCATAAATAATAACTCTGCTGCTGGGAATTTATTAATGTGTTTATTTACCTCATATACTGTACCAATAAGTCCCAGAGGTCCTCCTTCAATAATTTTGAATTTGATGGTGGAATATAACAATTTCTCCATAGGAACAGCTCTTGATTACATACGTTGCAAAGTTTTAGTTGGCGCAAAGTTTCAGCAAAGTAGCCCCACGAAAATGTTTGCGAAGTTGGCTGCTTACTGTGGTACTTCACCAGTTAATTTTGCCATTAACTTTGCTGTTAACTTTGTCTTGCATTTGTCGAGGCAAAGTTAGCAAAAAAAAGGCTCTCTCACATGATTCACTTTCTGCAAGTCACATGGGAGACTCCAGTCAGGCAGGAAGTAACTGATTTACTTTCGTTTTCTCGTAGTGCTAGAGTTAGCTGTCTGAGAGAGTCACAGTCTCTCAGTGTTTGCACAATCAAAATGGTTTACTTTAAACAATTATGTAGTTAATTTTTATATAAGTTATCTGTAGAGTGTAGACTAGTATCCCTAATCTTTTTTTGGTAAGTTTAGATGTGTGTGTGTGTGTGTGTGTGTGTGTCTCTCTCTCTTTTTATTTTGTTTTGTTTAAGAAAACCATGTGTTTTTCACAATGGAAGGACTCAGAGAGCAACATGGTGGGGGGGCAGTTATTCGCCTAAACAGGCAAATGTTTCACAGTGGGAGTGAGGTATCCTCCCAACCACTTCCAGCTGAGGAAGGGAGTAGCGCTGATTCCAAGGTGGCAAAGGGGGATCACTCAGAGTAGCAGCAGCAGGAGACGGTGGTCCCCGCACACCCTCATCATTCTTCCACCACCAGCAGAAAACAGTTTTTTGAAATAGATGTTGCTGTGCTGCTGCTGCTGCTATGTGCTGCTGTGGTTGCTTAGAAGTACTCTAACCGGATGTGGCTGTATCACACATGCAGTAATTTTTTCTTTCTTTTCTTTGTGGGGGGGTTGTTATTGTTACCTCCTGAAGTCTAATATGTTCATACTGCTTTTCCATTAATTTTCAGGTATGGGTGATGACATCATAATGCTTCAAAACTACAAAGTGGATGTTGGAATTCACCACATTTTCCAACCAGTAAGGTAAGTATGGGGTTATTTTTTGTTTTGTGGGTGGGGTTAAGTCAGTAAAGATGTACGGATGTGACGGTAATTGTTTTCGGTTTTTGTTGGACCACTTTCAGGTACTTTAAATCATCCATCTGTTTCCTTCTGCTACTGTTGTGAACACAAACATGTGATCACCATGTGATCTTTATTTTGGGGTAAAATTTTCCACTTTAGAGAAAGAGTCCATGAGGTAAGTATTTTTGCATTTTGTTTTTTGGGGGGAGTCGGGGGAGGGAGGTTAACACTTTTATCAGTTCTAACCATTTGTTTTTAATTTATTCTGATTTTCTGATTTGGAGGCAGTATAGCGCAGTGGTCTAAGGCTCTGAGCTGCAAATCTGGCAACATCCAGCAGACCAGACCTGGGTTTGAATCCCACAGCTTCCACTTGCATACTGTGTGACCCTGAGCAAGTCACTTAACTTCCTTGTGCTCCCAGGTCGCTCCTGTAAAAAAGCTTCCAGCTTAGTGTGCTATACCTGGTTAAACAACTAAAAATTAAATTAATTAAAATTTATCAGTTATGAATCAGGTTGCCTGCTGCTGCACTGCATGGATACAGCCTGTACCTTTTCCGGGCACTTAGAAGTTTAAACTTACCACAGAAGTATTATTTCTCTTTTTCTTGGTTTTGGCCTGTAATTCACTGCTACAAGTTTTTCAGATGGTGGAGTAAATGTTCTCTGTCATTGTTCCTGTAGTTATTGGTAATTTTCCTCGTGTGTCTTTGGCTGTGCTGTCCATGCCGTACCTGCTTCCAGGTCAGGAGCAGGTGTGTGTGGATGATGGATGATCATGGTGATGGATGGTTGCTGGAGCTGTGCTGAGGTCAGGAATGATACAGCAACACAGGATGGACTCCTATGAAGAAAAAAAAGAAGATTATTCAGACTATTTACTGAAGTGCAAAATGTGATCATGGATTTTGTCTACATATGCGTGCTTGCACGTGTGTGTGCGTGGGGGGGAGCTCTGCTCACTGAAGTGGAGCTCTCCCTTTGAACTGTATGCCACTGCATTTTCAGCTTGTCATAGACAGCTGCAGCAGTGATTGGGGAACTGGGGCCGCGCTGCAAACACACTGACTGCATTGGAAGACGGGCTGACACCTCCGAAAACTCGGATGATGGCACCATGTTTCTTGCACACATGTGCAAGCAACATAAAAACTACAGTGAGTGGAAAATGGGATGGGGACTATTCCTCCTTCAGCCTTGTTCCACATCATCCAGGAAGCAGCCTTCACAGTCTTCCAGACTGGAGTTGTCACCGTGTGGGAATTCCTTCTGCATTACTGCTTCATTCACCTTGCTGATGATAGAAGCCCTGGCAGTGCCGACATCTTCATCATCATCATCATCGTGACTAGCACCAAGTTCATGTGGCAACATCATCGACATCACTGTGTTATGTGGAATGTGCCCCTCATTCATTTTTATGAATGTTAGCATGGAAACTTTCTTGGATGACAAATTGGTCCTCCTGTCATGCACAATAGCACCAGTTGAACTAAACACTCATTCCACACTAACACTGGATGATGGGCAGCTCAGGTATTTAACAGCAACTGATGCTAGTGTTGGCGAATAAGTCACTTTGCTGCTCCAGTACAGCAAGGGCTCATCAGTAATGCCAAGGTCTCCCGTGTCCTGCATATAGGCCTCTACCATCCATTGCACTGCCCTGAGTCAGACTGTCTCATCAGTCTCCTCCTCCTTTTCTTCTCTGGCTTCCACTCCTACCTGATGCAGAACATCCCAAATGAGATTACTTGCCATTTTCAGCTGGAACTTGCAGGGTTTCTCAGAAGGTTTTCCCTGTGAGCTGCTGTTGGTAGAAACACCTGATCTCTGTGCAGTTTGTGCCTTCTGTGCATTTTGCCTCTGTGCACCATATACCCGTATAGTTTGGTACTCGGTCAACTTTTGCACCCGCTCACAATCTCCTTCAATTATTGATGGCAGGCCACGTTTGTAGCATGGGTCCAGCATGGTAGCAATTGCAAATTCATCTGACTCTAGAATACCAGAAATATGGGTATTGCTGTCCAGCACCTGGAGTATGTGTTCCATTAGTTTATAACTTCTACCTTCCCCACTTGCCTCCATCCCTTGCTGGACATTTTCCAGTGTCTGCCTCAGCACACGGACAAGGGGTATTGATTGACTTATACAGGCACAGTCCCCACTCACTGCCTATGTTGCATGCTCAGATGGGGAATGCTCATTAGGCCATCCATTTGGTGCCACTGCTTTATTGTTAGAGCTATGGATACTCCAGCACTGTCCTGGGTGGTGTAGAGCATAAGGTAGTCTGAGCCTCTCTATCATATACAGCATGGAGTCCCACCTTGTCACAACATCCTATTTCATACTGTGCTGAGGCAGTTGATTTTTGAGCTGGAGCTCCCATAGCTGGTCATGGGCCTTTGCAGAACGGGTGAAGTGCACACATATACGATGGACAATAGTCAACATTTATTTAATTTCTGCATGGCTGAGAAAGTGCTGTACAACCAGATTAAGGCAGTGTGCCAGGCAGGGCACCCTGCTATAAACCTATCACTAAAGCACTTAACAACATTGGAGCCTTTATCGCTCACAATAATCCTGCTTTAAGTGAATGGGTGTTAGGCCACCCATCAGTCTCATTGAGCAGCACATGAAACATTGTCTCACCCATGTGAGAACCAGTTATACTTTTCATACTGAGTGTGACATGCTGCCAAATCCAGGTGTGTTGCTACCACCACAATCTTGCTTCCTGCATGTGTTGCCAGGCCTGAAAATAACTACTGCTCAGGTATCAGTGCCCAGTGTGCTGTGAGGCATAAATAAGAGCTTGAAGAGTTTGGCCACTGGTCCACATATCCATGTTAAGATGGACGTATTCTGATGAAGAATGCTTCAGGGCATGTATTATGGACTGTGACACTGTCCCATAAAGTTCTGTCATGGCACATGTGGAAAAATAGGTTCATGATGGAACCTGCCATTTGGGACAGGCATGGGCCATCAACCTGCAGAATCCAACATTTTCCATGACAGACAATGGCAAAAATCAGTGTCCTACATTTCAGCAATGGTTGTATTTAATTCATGTGCAGTGGCATAATTTGGGTGCCGCTCAAAGATGCTCTTTAATGTGTGCTGCATCTTTGGGGTTGGTTGACCAACACACTGGACTCCTGGCAGTATTGTTCTTATTTGGGTACTAGTTGACTCTTGGAGATGTGCAGCTCACATGAAACCAGTTATTTTGTTGTTTTTCTTTTGCTGTGGCATTGTACTTTTCTGACTCAGGGGAGTGGCGCCACCACTGCTATTATACCCAGTGATACAGAGACCAAAGGATTGCTCCTCCTCCTCCTCCCCCCCACCCACTCAGCCCTTCCTCCTCCTGCTGTATTGCACTGTTGTCAGTAACATTTAACTTGTTGAGGGAACTGGCCCCCCTGCTCTTGTTTCCTTCTGGTGTTGCTGCCAACACAGTGAGTGCCTGTTCTTCAAGTGTGTGTGTTGGCCACTGGTGCCTAAATGGCTGCCCTTTTTTTACCCTGACTTACATGTGCTTGATACAGCTGACATATTGTGATGGTCTCATCAGCTGGATCAAGCATGCAAAAGTCCCAAACTAGGGACTTTGCATCTCTGGACTTCACATGGTGGTGGGACTGTGAGAGCTGAACAGAAGGCATGTAAATTTGTGCTTCCATAAAATAAGGAGGGGGTGGTGACTTGAGTGCTTGGACACATGTTAATACTGTGACCCTCATCATCTGAATAGGCTGCATCACCCTTGCACTTTCCTCCCTCTGGCTCCCATAGGGGATCCAACATGTCATCATTATCAGCACTGCCGTTGATGTCCTTCTCTTCCTCCATAGCCCTGTCTTCTTCCTCAGCCACTTTTTATTGCTCTATAACCCTCTCCTCAGGGGGCTGACTTTCCATATCTCCTTGATGCACCGACTCCACCTCAACACTATCACCACCACCAATGCCACCAGAAATGGAGACAGTCACATCAACAATCTTCTCCTCCTCCTGGACCACTGTTCCTGTACTGGTGTCTCCTTACTTCTCAATTTCATCCCATACCAGCATAGATACAACAGATCTGTCTGAAAACAATTTCACCACACTTATGCCACTGCTGCTAACTATTTCTTTGCTGGTACCTGCCATAGGACTGGACCCCACCGAAGATATTGATGCAGACATCCTTTTGGTTTTGGGAAGTGGCACTGCAATATTACCTGTACTTTCCTCCACAGACTTCTTTGCTGCCTCGTTACCCTTGGTCCCTCTCATTTCACTGGACTGTTTCTTTGCAGGCATTTTTATATGCATACTCCATTTGCCTTGTTTTCAGATGATCAGTTACTAACTGGAAATAATGCCTGCAGTACTGCCATCTACGAATTTGGTATCAGCACCCTGTAAAACTGCAGTAGTCTATTCTATTAAAAAACAAATTTTTTTCACCTAACAGGAATAAAACAACACGGCGCAAAAGAGAAGGGGTTAGCAAATTTAAACAAAATGACAGACAACACCTCCCCCTGTAGGGATCAGCAATGTCCGGACAACTACTGTAATGTAGAAGTAGTAGTAAATACAATTTACTTTTTTATATAGAACAGGGATTACAAAACACAGGGTAACTGGGCATGGCTAGCCAAATTTAAACTGAAAAAACTCAGACAAGACCTCTCTTAATCGAGGTGGGACCAGTAGTCTCTGGGCAACTACTCTATTAAAATGCACTTTTTTATATAGAATGGGAATTCAACAACAGTGTAACAGGGCAAGGGTAAGAAAATTTAACTAAATAACAGGCACACCGCACAGCAGAAAACACCTCCCCCAATAAAAGAAATTCAGGGATCAGCACAGCAGTGTCTCTGGACAACTATTCTACTAGTAGTTACAATAGAAATATACATATTTATAAAATGGATAACTCTAGTTGCTCCATATCCAAACTTCTGATTGTATAAAACACATCACATGACTGTGCATATATCAGAGCATGATTGCACACCGGCACTTTTACCTCCCTCCAAAACAATTTTGCCATTTTATAAAATAGATAACCCACTCTACAGTGTGCTGTTGCACTCTAATATACACACGCCTTGGGTGGTTGATGCACTCAGCCTGCAGCCACATGAGTACAATGCACACCAAGGCATGCTTATATCAGAGTGCGACCACACACTTAAGAGTAGGTTATCTATATATATATGTGTATATGTGTGTGTATATATATATATATATATATCATTTCTTTTTACAGAAAAATTATTGAACAATTGGGGTAACACAGGATGGATAAGAAGTTTTTACTGACACAGCAGCAGACAGAACTGACCACAAACAAACAAAAATCAAGGTTCAGCACTGTGTCTGCAAAACTTTTGATTTTTAAACAGAAGAACAAGAATGATATACCCACCCGAGTAACAGGACTCAGAAGGAATAACTTTTAAGATAAAGTGACAAAACTGTCATAATATAAGAAAAATAATACAAACAAGCAGAACAGCAACAGAAATACAATGAAACATTTACTTAATCACACCAAAACTACAGATATAAAAATGAAAAAAATCACTGGCAAAGACTTAAAAAAATAACAGTAACTCACTGAGAAATCTATTTTAAAAGATTAAGAACTTGCCAGCCCTGCTTTTACACACCTACTCTCCGCCACTCAACTCCTTCACAAAGACAGATAAAACTGAAACCACTATTGAAACTATAAATTATGCAAAGATCTAACAAAAACAAATGATTCCTATCAGCACTAGGACAAATTGACTATTTTGGGAGTGACTGGCTCTCAAAAAGATAGTTTTAAAGGTTTTTAAAGTTCTTTTTTGCTATGATGCACACCACAAAACTGCTCTCTAACCCTCTCGATGATAGAATGTGCTAGAAACTGCCTCCACATGATATTTCACCTAAAAACCCATAATGCACTGCAAAAGTCACCTTTTTGGCTAAACTTCACCATCAAAGTTCATAAAAATCTGCATTTTACACTGTTTTCTGCAAATCCATGAAGTTCCAAATAATGTCGAAGTCTCACTTTGCTACAATGGAATACTTTGCAAATTGCATAAAATCCATGAATTATTTTGGGAAGTGAATATTTCACACTCCACTACTTCACACATCACTACTCTTGATTCATGTTAATGAGGATTAGTATAAAGTAATTCATTTTTATTATAAGAGGATATGTGATGGTAAGGGTCTCCATATGTGTAATATCTCAAAAAGTGTCAAGTGAGCAAAGGATTATCATGAGTGGCTCTGCGTAGCAGTGCCATGAATAGTGTTGTGCGAAACTGGAATACTTCACACAGCGAAATATTTTGCATAATTAACACAGTCCACAAAATATTTCACTGGACGAAATTTCACCCCCAAGCCAGTGAAATTTTGCCTGTGGGCAAAATTTCACCATGGTGGGCAAAATTTTGCTACTTCTGGTGGAATTTTGCCACTCACGGGCACAATATCGCCTCCCACAGGTGAAATTTCTCCATCGGTGGTGGACTGGTGAGCTGGGGAAATTGCAGGTGAAATTTAGCCACATTTTTGTGAAACATTTCATGTGGCAAAATTGCTGATTTCGCCACAATTTTGCCAGCGAAATTTAATTTCGCTGCATCCCTAGCCATGAGTGATTTTTCCGAGCTCACATGCCTCAAGTTGTGATGTTACACATATCAAGTCCCTTACCATCCAGGTCTGTGCCAGTAATGAATATCATTTCCCGAATACCACAAATAATGAGCTATTCATTATTCGGACTCCAAATAATGAAGAGTGCACTATTCGGCCAGTATTCGGGAAGCACTTCTAAAAAGCTAAGAGAGCCCCCCCCACACTCCCCCAACCCAGATCCAGCAAGAATAGAGAGAACCCCTTTCTCTCAGCCTCAGATAGCACCCAAATCCTTCCCCCAACCACTTCACACAAGTTGTAATTTAAAAAAAAAGAAAGAAAACATGCGGAAAATTCAATGGATAACTGGCACAACTCCACCTGCCTCCACGGCCAGCTGCCAAGTTTCAATCCTGTGCCCCTCCCCACACACACACACACACAAACACACCCCAGTAGCCAGTAGTAGCAGCCTCTGCCACCACCCGCACCCTGCAACTAAAAAAAAAAATATTTAAAAAGGCAGCCAGTGCAGCCCACCCTCCTCCTTGGCTGGCTGTCTTCTTGTGAATGAAATCAATCACTTCCTTGCACTTATGTAGTTGAATGAGCTGATCATGTGATCATCAGCTCATTATACTATATAACCACAAGCAAGTGATTGTGTTCATTCACAAGAAGGCAGCTGACTGAGGAGGGTGGGTTACACCGGCTGCCTTTTTTAAATTTATCTTTAAGTGCAGGGTGTGTGGAGGTGAGAGCTGCTGTTATTGGCTACTGGGGTGGTATATGTGTGTGTGTGTGGGGGCACAGTATTGAAATTTGGAGGCCAGCCATGGAGGAGGGTGGGGTTGTGCCGGTCACCCATTGAATTTTCTGCATGTTTTCTTTTTTTTTTAAATTACAACTTGCTCAAAGTGATCAGGGGGAGGAGGGGGTTTGGGTGCTATCTGAAGGTAGGGGAAAGGGGGTTCTCTCTATTCTTGCTGGATGTGGGCTAGGGAGGAGGGTGGAAGGAGGGCTGTTAGCTTTTTTTTAGTAAATTAAGAAAAGTGGGCGAATACTGAATGTTCAGCTGAATATTCAGACACATTGGCTCCGAATACTGAATATCTGGCCAAATATCTGAAAAAACACAGCCCTATTACCATCGCATATCCATTTTATACAATAGTTGTTTTTTAGTGTTGTTTGTATTTATTCACTTAACTTGTAGAGTTTCTGTGGTACCTGTTTTTTCCTGTCTTCTTCCACAGCGTTCAGTTGCTAGAGTACGTGATGTAGAGAGAGTAGTGATATTTTGTGCTGATGTGTACACAGTATATTTATCTGGTGCATTTTCTCACTGTGTACACATCAGTTTCCTGATATCAGTATGCGGTGAGTTTACTAGTATTTACTTAGCGGCATATCACTAAACCCCTATTGTATAATCTCTTTCATCATAAGATCTTTATGAACCCTTAGAAGTATAACCAGCCCTTCTACTGGGTAGTGCTCAATGTTCTTCCTTACAGTGTTGATGGTAATACAGTTATTTCCTTCAACCCATGTGTCTCTCATAGTTCAGGTCTCTTGTAATGAAATAATTACATTTTTTTAATTCATTCCAAGCTCATTTTCTAATTTCTTGTAAATTCTGGTGATATTCCAAGATAGTTGTACACCATCTATGCCAGATTCATTCATGTTCAGTGTAGGTACTGAGAAGATTACATCATGTTCCATATTCACAAATGTCATTCACATGAGTCACACCTGATCTCTTCCACCTACTGGCTGAAATCTGTTATCTAGTGGGATGCCAGAGTGGCCTTGTGCCTCTATCTTGGTAATTGATGGGAGTTAGTGAGAGGGATTTTTGTTACATTTTACTTGATCAACTGAATTTATGTTGAATACCACTTCCTGTATAATTGGGTTGCGGCTGGCATTTATTTTTTTCTCTTGATAACTTAGTCATGTCACAGACCAAGATTCCTAGTCTAGCACATTTATAATCTTCTGTTAGGGTGTCCCTAGCCAATTGATTATTCCTTATGGCAGCTGTGACCTAAACAACTTCACTTAACCATTTTACTGTCCAAACCCAGTGTATTCTCTTATGACCTAATTTCAGTCTTAGCATTTTCCAAACAGATAACAAACTGTTTACATAAGTGATTTTTGATAATCATTTATACTAGGGTTCAGGCCATGTATAGATAGCAGAGCTGGTCCTTGTGCAATACCAGAGCCACTTAACTACCAGCTAGAATTTAAAATTAGGTTCTCAAGTTCTCTTTGTGATAGTTGCTTTTCCTACACAATTTTTCTTTACTTTTGCCTATACTGTATATGGTAATATGGTAATTGGCATAGATATTTAAACTCCTAGCTTTTTGAGCAGTTTCAACTGTTCCCATGTCCATTTGCTAGTCTCCTTTTAAATTAATAAGACATACCACAGTGGCTTTTAACACAATGAATAACATTGTTTCTGCCATTAGGTATGGCTAATTCCATTTCCAGCAACTGATAAGCTAGTCTTTGTAGCATCTCCTGACCTTCATTATAATTTTGTGAATTGCCATGATTTTTAAAATTGCTTCATTTCCTGTTAGTCAGTTTGAAAAAAAAAACTCAGACAGGCTTCCTGGTTCTGCTGCTGCTTTATGTTCTTCTCCCACTTGTAGTGGCTTGGCTGTCATACTTCTGGTAGTCACTCCTGGTCTGTCTTTGACTGGATCCATACCTTTCTGCTATGCTTCCCTTCAACCAGGTCTGGAACCCATGAACAAACTCTTGGCCTTAGAGTATGTATGTCATAAATCCATTTACTTCTGACACTAAATGTGGAGAGGCTTCTGGATGTGATGTGGCTTCTGAAACAGAATGACACCAAATGCAACTTAACCAGATACCTCTGACACTAAATATAATGGCAGACTAGGTCAGAAAACATTAGCAGTCCAGGAGAAAATATAGAAAAATCACAAGTGGTGATTTATTATTCTAAAGCACAAGAAAAAAATAAACAAATCAATCAGATAACATTTTGGCATCTCTTCTCCTTCTTCAGCAAATTAGAAGACAATAATTCAGGACATGACATCAGCATGTCCCCTCTAGCCACTCTCTCTTCAAATCAGTCTCTAAACCAGGGCATAAGGCAGTCTGCCCAGGCTCTGTTGAAAATCCATCTCTATGTATGTATTTATTTATTTATTGAAATGTTTCACCAGGAAGGCACACTGAGCAACACGTCTCATCTCCTGGTGTGACCTGGGGGGAAGGGGGTACATTAGGAATGAGACATGAAACATTCAAGTTATAAGTTCAACATTAACATACCGTTGTAAGGTAGATGTTACAAACAGTGTTACAACAGTGTTGCACATGATAGGTAAAAACAGTGGACAATAATAAGTGCTGGGTTAATAAGTAACAAGTGCTAATGTGAAAGAAAAGAGGGAAAAGAGAGGTGGTGGTGAGGTGTGTGGAGAGGGGGAAGAGTTGTGCCCCTGGAGACCACTTCAGGATGTGAGGATCCTGCACTGCACTGATCAGAGAGAAGGGGATAAGGAAGTGTCCCAGAGAGACCCTTTCAGGATCGTGGGGGAAGGAAGTATATGAGGGATACAAGCCCCTTTGGGGTAGGGGAGTGGCCCATGGAGACCATTCATGGACCCTTATATTCTGTGAGAGATAAGGGGAGGCCAGTAAGAGGGAGCAATTCTAAGAAAAGGGGGGGAGAGGTAGGTATTTGGGTGGATGTGCGAAAGGTAAAATGAAGGTGGTGGTAGAGGGGTAGGGCTTGTCCAGGGCTTTGAGGAGGAAGTTAGGAAGATACATGGCAGGATCCGCTAGGAGCAAGGTAATTATTGAGGGCAGAGTTGATGGAGTAAGCAGAGGATGAGTGCTGGATCTGGGGGGGCAGATTTTGGGAGGTAGTGAAAGTAACCGGATTGGCCAATTTGGGTGGATCTGCAGGGGACTACCGGGGAGCAAGAGTTGGTTGATCTAAGGGAATGCAAGGGTGGGGGGTGTTATAAAGGAGGAGGTGAGGTAGGAAGGGAGCTCACCCAACCAGTGCTTGGAGGTGAATTTAACACAGTGGGAGAGTCACCTATTTGCAAGAGAGGGGAATGATAGGGCATGATAAAGATCACAGTGGTGGGTGCGAGTGGGGGCATCCAAGGCAAAGCAGCAGAAGGAATTGAAGAGGTTGTCCAGTCTGGCCAGGGAGGACATAGGGACAGCACCATAGACTATCTCCACACACATCTCAGTAAGAAAGTATTTTGTAGTTGCTGGTTGCTAGGCATAAGATTGTGACCCATCTAGTAGCTGGCTAGAGCATTGAGACATATTACATCAGTCTGAGGTCACACATTATCACAGCTGTCTCTGGCTATATGCAATAATTTCAGCTATCTCTAGTTATACATCAAGGAACTCAGTTTCACATATATGCTTTACAAACATACATACATGCATAAGCAAGGTAGAAATTAAAATGTATAGCAGGTAGAGGTAAGACTTAACCGTGCAGTCTAATAGAAAGTCAGAAAAGATAAAGATAGTAGTAAAATCTTTGCTTCAGATTCTTTCCTACAACGCACAAATGGGACAAAGCCTAACTTAACCCTGTCACACAGAGTTTCTAAAATGAATTTTAAAATCTCAGATTAAAAAATTACTTAGTCTTTCCAAAGTCACAGATAACAGCTGTTTTGAGTAGATCACATTATTCTTTCTCACTACAATTTGTGATTTACTGTAAATTGCTTAGCAGTTGCTAATACTGCACCAAAACACCTAATTGTCATCTTGATTATTCCTAGTTGCAAGGTATGTAATATCAAAGATAGGAAGTGTGTCCAGGAACCTCAGGTCTAACCATGTGAACCTGTAGCACAGTGATTAGATCATTGGAATGATTTTCCAGGGGCCTGGGTTCAATTCCCAGTAGGTCACATTATTTTTTTCTTACTACAATGTGTTATTTAAATTGCTTAGCAGTGGCTAATGTTTAAAAAATGATTTCCGCATGGAGGCTTGGCCTTAGGATTTTAAGCCAAAATGGAGTTATAAACATCGACCCCTTTTACAGGTAGCGCTATTTATTACATTCTGCTCAGCGGTTCAACCAAGCTGCATCAACAACAAAGTTACCAAAATGCTGCACAGCCAAATCCACAGTGCTGACAGGTGAAATTTTGCCTGTCAGACATTCACTGTTTTTCTTTTCCAGGGGCACCCTCCCATGCACAGGGATCCATCCCCAGCACCCCCCAATTTTTAAATAACCAACTCTGAGTCTGAGTTGTATCACAAGATCACAAGAAACATAGAAACATAAACTTTGGTGGCAGATAAGGACCTCTTGGCCCACCTAGTCTGCCCATTTCCCTAACTACAGGATAGGCCGCAGATCCTAGTTAACCAACAGCCTATTTCTTCCTACCCCCCCACAATAATTGCCTTATGCCTGTCCCATGCATTCTTAAATTCTCCCACAGTTTTAGACCCCACAACCTCCTCAGGAAGGCTGTTCCATGCATCCACTACCCTCTCTGTGAAAAAATACTTCCTCACGTTGCCCCTGAACTGCTCCCCCCTCTATCTTTAAATTGTGTCCTCTTGTTTTTGCACATCTCTTTTTCTGAAAGATGCTACCCTCTTGGACTTTGTTGATTCCATGGAGGTACTTAAAAGTTTCTGTCATGTCCCCCCTCTCCCTTCTTTCCTCAAGGGCATACATGTTAAGCTCCTTTAGTCTCTCCTTGTACAGCTTCTCTTGCAGACCCTGCACCATTTTGGTTGCCCTTCTCTGGACTGCCTCTATCCTGTCTATGTCCTTGCAGAGATGGGGTCTCCAGAACTGGACACAGTACTCCAGATGGGGTCTCACCAACTGTCTGTACAGAGGGATAAAGACTTCCTGTTTTCTACTGGTGATGCCTATCCCTAAGCATCCCAGTATACCCCCATTCAAGGGGGCAAAACACTGGAGAAACAGAGACACTTGCACATCGGGACCATTACAGCAACAACCTCAAATCATTTGAAATTGTTGCTGTTATGGTCTTTGATGTGGAAATTTTGCTGTTGCTACGGTATACGCTGCTTAACTGTACATGAACCCCATTGTGGAACAATGCCACCTTAGCTCACTAAATGCCGTTGTTTTTAAACTCACCAGACATGCCCATTTAGAGCATGTAGAGCATGAAACCCTGTTAGGTAATAGTGATCTGTGACCACAGTGGCATCAAAAAAACATGGTTTAAAAAACATAAAGTTTATAATACTAAGAAGTAGCAAAATAAACATATAAAAGTACCTGTTTAGTCAATCATGTAAATTATGCTATGAGTACTGGGCAGTTTTCCTTAACATGAATAAATATAAAAATCTGAAAATAACTTCAAGAAGTCAATAAAACATTAACTAAACATTAACATTGTGTCCAAAAGTTCCCCTCTAGGAGATAAATGATCCGAAATGTAATCTCTGATGCTGCAAATAAATCTGAGTTTGAACCTTTTAATATTCTGAGTAGGCAAGAGTTTAGTCTTAGTGGACTCTTTCCTTGTGCAACTCTTCCGAAGTTCCACCTTCTCTCTTTAAGTTAATGTTTCCTTCAAGGTCCCTCCATTCCATTCAGTCTTCACCAGCCAAGTTCCATCCACTCCTGGGGCAAACACTCCAGTATTGCTCACTCTGATGTGTCCTCCACTATCCTCCACAAATCCCAATTCCTCTGTCTCATTTAGTGCCAATGCCAGCTACAGCTCCAAATCCTGCCTCCCAGCATCTGGACACATCACTCCACTAGGTCCATGCCTCCAAGTTCAATCTCCTTGAACTGGAAGCTCCAAATATTCCTTCTTGGCTCTGTAAGACTAAGTTTGATTCAAAGTAGTGTATTTACAGTTTGAGGAAATGCATCAGTATATGTGGTGCTTACAGGTAAAAATATCATATCTGCTAAAAAGTAAACAGGATTTAAACTATCCTGCTCCACAAAAGCAGAACACCACATCAGACACATCTCTACTACCACCCAGCATATAAAGGAGAGTTGCGCTTACCCTGTTTTCTGTATGTACAAAATATTCCTCATTTTGAATCTCTATACTTGAGGCAAACCTAAAGTACAGTAAAATGGCTTATACAAACGTCTGATGAGAAAGAAAAAATAATTGGATCAAAGCCCTTTGAAAAGAGTTGAATGTAATCTGATCTGTTTGTCTTCCCTTGTGCAATTGAAGTTTGATATTAATATTTTTGTCATGTACTGGTATCCCTTGTTTGCTATAATGTTTTTCTGATTGATAATATGTTGTTAATTTCAGATCACCACTGAAAAAGGGACTCCAAGCCTCAGTGGGTCCACCTGGTTAAAAAAATAAATAATACATCGGGTAGGAGCAATGACTCAAACACTTTCTGGTCAATAGTTTATAAGGGTATGAGTTACTTCAAAACTACTGCAAATGTTAAAGGGACACTGTTAGCCTTGTCCCTCATTTTCCTTCTAATTTTTAGTAGTGGGTCTCTAGGAATGCACTTGAATAAAGAGTACTGTGCAATGCCCCTGCATAAAGTAAAACATAATCTATTTACTGCTTTTCAAAACTTTTGCATTATTTGCCTCACCGGCAATCTGCCCGAAATCCCCTGACCACAGGAAGCAGATTCACACCCAGAGCGCACATCTACCGGGAGCACTGTCCCGAAATGCACATTTTAGCATACTAATGAAACAAAACACATAATCCATTACAGCACATTAAAATAAAATGATCAAGCCATCTGTGTAGCAAAACTGAGCACTCGTTGAGCTGCAAAATAGTTTTTAACCTTGGTGCTGAAATCTCCCCCTCCCCTTTCTCCACTTTCATTTCTGGCTGGCTCCCAGCACAACCTGGCTTGCCTTTTAATGGCAAGCCTCATTATCCCTGGATCCCAACCCAGAAGTAACTCAGGCCACTGCTTGTTAAACTTTGGATGCTCGCTGGCAATATTTATATAGAAAAGGCACAATTTAGTCATACATTTACATCCCATTTTCTAACAATTCCATGTTTACAATTTTTGACATAACAGTCCCATATCACATCTAGGACATAACAGTCCCATCTTCCCTTTTGTGTGCTTCTTCTTCTAGCTCTGTTCTTCTTCCACCATTGCTTCTTGGGGTCCAGACACTGTGATCTGGCCCCCACCTTTCCATCACCATAACTGGGTAGCACACTTACCCAGACCACTCCCCCACCACATGTCAATCCACCCACTAGTTCTATATCCTTCCCCCGCTACTCCCACACCTGGGTTCCTTTGTCCCGAGCATGTAGAACTTACCCCCTTTCCCCTCTACCTACCCCCTTTTCCTTCTTGCTCCCACACCTTCCATTGACCCATCTCCAGCTTATGAAGGAAGATAGGCTCCCCCCTTGTGGGTTAACCCCTCAGCCCTTTTTTATTAATGTCCCCGACTAGGTCCCCGAAGGGGCAGAGGAACAGGCCCATGCCAAACTCAATCAGGTGAACACCGTCCCCCTGGTATACTGCCTCCTACTCGTGTGAGATGTCCCTATGCTGAACGTGAACCCCCTCATCTCTATCACTGCCCTGGCAACCTTCCTGTTCAAATGCTTCCACGCCACCTCTATCACTTTTGGCCCTCCTTCTCCCCTTCATACCCTCTGGGAGGTGATCTCTGACCAACCTATCACCGCCCTTGGCCACCAGCTCTTCACCTTCTCCAAATCTGCAATATTGTCCTTTGTCAGGGACCCCCAAGGCATTGCCCTCAAATCGGTGCCCCAAATGCACAATAACACAGTCCGGTCAGCCCCAATGTACCCACAGCTCCTCAAGCAGGGGTAGCAACTGTGTCCATCTCATGCCTCTCAGGCCCCTCCATTGCACTCTGGTGTGTTCCGCTCCCAGGTGCAGCTGTGTCCCTATCCTTGTGGCAGCTGCAAACCTCTCTGCCCAGTATATGAACAAGTGCCCCACGATCCATACTTGCTACTTGAAACCTGCTGCAGGGAGAGAAAAGGGACCCATTAGCCATTGTCAACACCTCACATATCTCTTGTAACAGTCTGACTTCCATCTCCCTACTTGCTTGATATCGGATTCCCTTGCCCCAGCTGCAGCCACTTCCGTTGCTGCCCCAATCCAGAAGAATTGGAGGGCGAACTCACGGGGGTTCTCCCCTGTAAATACCACTGCCTTTTTCAACACTGCCTCTACCTGAAACCCTGTCACTGGTGATCCATCAACATGCTTGAGCCAGGCCCCACTCATGTGGACCCGAACTCTACTATACTCTGTCATGGCCCGGACCGCGCATACTCCCCCATCTGCCTGTCTGTGTATCTCTACTGTGGTGCCCCCTCCCCTCTGGTCAGTTTTGGACCTCTGGAGCTGGATAATGATGATATCTGCTTCCAACTGCACCTCGTGTTCTTGCTGGCCCACCATGGCCTCCCCCTTTCTGGGTGCCACCATCTCCCCTACCCGAAACACCACTCTCACCATGACTGAAAATATGGCTAGACACAGACAGGCCTTGTTCGCTGAATGACAAACTTTGTCCAGCACCCACACCACCTTCAGTAGCAGGAGGCCCATTATGGGTCTCCTCCCATCCTGCCTACCGCTTTGCCCCATTCGCCATCCCATGACCATCTGCCTGAAGGCCCAGCTGCCTGCGGTGTCCCACCATCCCCGATCCTGGCAAGCCCAGCTGATCCCCACCAGCTGCCCCACCATGGTAGTGTGGGCTGCCCCTTCTTCACACTTTGCCATGATATACTACATGACTTGCTCCTCCTCCTGCACTGGCTCCCTTGTATCCCAACCCCAACCTGCTTGAAAGACCTGGAAGCTCTCCGAAGTCCTTTTGTAGGCCTTCAAGGTGTTGGCCACCCATGAACCTCTATACAATGCCCTGGCTTTTCTCCTCTAATCTCCCACATCCAATCTGGTACCCTGGTCTGGGTAGGTGCAACCTGGGGTGACAACTCCCGGAATTGGTCTATCTGCAAATGAGAAAGACAGTCAGCCACCTCATTCCAAATCCCCTCAATGTGCTGTGCCCTGAATGACAGGTTCAGGCGCAGCCTCAACAACACCAAACTCCTCAGGACCCAGCCCACTGGCTCTGTATGGCCACTCTGTCTGTTTGTCACCTCCACTAACCCCTTGTTAATGCACCAGAAGGAGATACGCTGCCCTGCCATTCGCTTGCCCCAGATCTCCAGAGCCACCCATATGGGAAAAATCTTGAGAAATGTGATGTCATTAGCCCATCCCTATTTTTTCCACGGGTCTGGCCATGCCTCCGAGACCCATTCCCCTTGGAAGTAGACCCCCAAACCGAAACCCCCCCAGCTGCATCCTTATACAGCTCGAGGTCAGTATTGTGGTCCCACTCCTCTTGCCAAAACATCACCCTGTTGTATGATTCCGAGAAAAAAAAAACCTGGAGGTCCTCCCGCACACCTCTACTGATATCCACCCAGTGATGGGGCTGCTTGGCCTTACTTGTGATCCTGCCTAGCCTTCTCATAAAGGCCCTGCCTGGGCTTATGACCTTGCAGGCAAAATTAAGATACCCCAGCAGTTGCTGTAGTTCTACCAGCAGCACCCTCCCCACCCCCACTTGTGCCAGCAACCCCTTCAGACAGGACACTTTATCCCCTGGCAAGCAAAAACATTCCAGTTCAGTGTCTACCTCGATCCCCAGGAACTCCAATCTGTGGCTGGGCCCTCCGTTTTACCTGCTACTAGTGGGATCCTGATGGCACTGCACATATCGTGGAAGTCCACTAGCATCTACAGGGCTTCCGCCCGGCTGTTCCCTATCAACAGGAAGTCATCCAAGTAATGAACCACCCTCTTGTACCCGTAACATTATCCAAACACCCACTGTACCCATGAACTGAACATCTCAAACATTGAGCATGCCACAGAGCACCCCATGGGCATGGCTTTGTCGAAATACAGGCCGCCCTCAAATTGGAAACCTAGTAGGTCTCAGTCCACCGGACAGACTGGTAGCAGCCATAAAGTGGACTAGATGTGCGTCTTTGCTAGCCAAGCCCCTACTGCCACCTGTATTAACTCCACCGCTTGATCCAGGGACATGTACGAGACCATGCTCAGTGCCCCCGGGATCCCTGCATTCACAGATCCTTCCCCCCCCCGGGTACAAAAGGTGGCGTATGAGCCGGAATTCCCAGGCCTGGTTTTAGGCACCACCCAGGGGACACCTGGAAGTGCCTGCAGGGTGGTTCGGCCAGTGACCCCTCCACACACTCTGTCCTGACTTCCTTCCCGATCTTACCTAGCACTATGTCCTCTTTACCCCTAACTGAGCCCAAATTCTTAGCCCACATCCCTACACATGACCCCTCAAACCCTAATGGAAAACCCTCCCTAAAACCCATCCTTAAGAGTTTCGTCCCTCCCTTGTCTGGGTAGCCCTCTGTTTAGGCCTCCACCCCCCCCCCCCACTGATGGGGGCGCAGACCAGGGTGTATCCCCACTGCCCCTTGCTTGGTACTGCCTTAGTTCCACCCATAGTTGGAGGCTTATCCACCCCTCCTAGAGCCTCCCCATCCCCTCCCGACTCCCCACCAATTGCCACCAAAGGGCTACTCCTGTGGCTAACTACCTGCCTGCCCTGCCTTGTCCCCCCTTGTCTACAGCCTGCTGTGGGGTGCAATCCCCCACATCGAGCACAGGCATGCCAAAACTTGCAACTAGGCCAGGTGCATGATGCCCTGATATAAGCCCAGCACACTTTGGCCCCTGGGCCGGGGCTATTCATTTCCCTTGGTCCGCCACGTGCCCCCCCGTTGCACCCAACAGTGTCCTGACCTACAGCTTTACATGGGTACAATCCCACCTCAAGTCACCCTTCACCGCCATTCTCTTCCAGAATATCTCATCGTATTTGAGCCATCCAAAACCCAGCTTCACCCAATGCGCGTCCTGTATAATCGCCACGTACATCAGCAGTGGGATTGCCAGGTCCAGCTTTTTCTCCAAGACCAACACGCTATAAATTAAGAAACCTGATTGCCACATATCTATGCTCTTCCCCTTAAAATGGGCTTCTTCCGCCTTGTGCCCTACCGCTGCCAATACCACCGCCATCTCCGATTTGTCCACTGACTCTCTCTGTTCTTACTTTTTGGAAGTCTCTTCTTCTACCAGCCCAAAGATATCCACATGCTCACCCTTCCATATCTTCTCCTTAATTGAGGCTGGCATGTGGTCACCCAGCGTGAAACCGGGCAGTCTGTCATACAGCTTCTGTCCCTTACCCTTGGTGCCCGCGCCCTCTGTCCCTGGCTTGCCCCATTCTTAATGGCTTTCAAAGCCAGCTCCAGCTTTGAAACCCTGTCCCCCAACAATCCTTCCACATACTCTTTTAAGTCTGCCTAATTATTCATCCTTACCCCCATCTGGTATGGGTCCTGCTGGGCCTGGGGTGGACTCACCACCCCCCCAGGCACCGTGGGTGGGCTGGGCACCGTCTGCTTCAGTCTCTGGCTCCCCTTCCCAGAACTAGCCCTCTGGTCTCTCTCCTTCCTTTTCTTCTGGGCCTCCTCCACCGCCTCCCTCTTCTTCGCAGCCTCCACCATATTTGTCTTCCATGCCATCAGCTTCGCTGCCTTTGCCAACATGGTCAGGCTTGGGTGCCATTCCTCCTGGTGGGCCTAGGCTGTATAAAAAAAAATATGATCATATCATCATCACCGGCTGCCCTCACCATAGCCAGACCCCACCTGAGTCCTCCAGACCCCGCTTTTTCACCCCTGGACCTCAGCACCTGCTCTCCCCTGGGTGAGGCCACTTTTCCATTGTGTGGCTGCCCTTCCCTGTCCCCCCTTGTGACCGGCCGTGCCTGGCACGACACATCCTGGGCTCCGCCCACCTCTGTCTGCCACCCCAAGGATCCTGCTCGCTGGGAGTACTGGCTGAGCACCCCCCTGCTGCATTGATGTAGCACATGGTAGATCACCAGGCCCCTCTATAAGATCTGGTGGAGGCGGGGCCCCATGAGTTCCCGATCCTTCCACCACTGCATATGGGCGATTGCCTCAGCATGTGGCAGGCCAAAACTGGACCCCGGCCTGCCCCCGACCTACTGGCCAACCCCTTGGCTACTGCACTGTTGCTGCTCTGCAGTCTCATGGCCCCATATGGCACTGGCTTACAGTTCCACCTCAGTCCACCAGCGGGCCTGCACCAACAGCCTGCCTTCTTAAAACCTTTTTTTTTAAATTCCTATTCCCTCAGTCCTAAAGGGGCATAGGAGACCCCTCAATACTGCCGCATCTTCAGCCTCACCATGCTGCAGAAGGCTGCCACCAAGCACCCACTCCACATGGCATCTACCACGCTCTAGCCTTGGCCAAACCCCACCGAAACTCTACTGTGCTGCTCCATCTCTGTGTCCCCGGTGCTGCTGCTGTCACTAGGTCCCAATGCGCTATTTTAGGCCACCACCAGCCACATCATGCAGGAGCTTCTGTGGCCCCCCCCCCAGGCCCTGTCCTTTTGAAAACCTCTGAATGTATGGGTTTGGGAATTGCTACTGCTGTTAGCAAAAGACCAAAATGCTCAAGATTCGGCACCTTGTCCTTAATGCCACTTTGACCAATTCCATATACACAGGCCCCCCCCCCATGTGGTCTAGGCCTCCACACCAAGATCGCCCATAGGAAGCTGCCTCCTCTGCTGGAAAACAGCTCTAGCCCACCCATAAATCCAAGCAGCCCTGTGATGGTGGCCTTCATTACCTTGGCTTCCCACTGGGGCTTCCAGATTGCCACCGGCACCCCGCCCCTACCACAAAGGCTTCAGCCTGCACACATACCTTAATCCTCCATGCGGCACACTACCACACCGAACCCAACCGACCAGTCTGCAACCCTGCCAAGGCTCCCAGATTACCCCCAGCACACCGCTCCTGCCACAAAGGCTTCGGCCTGCAACACATACTTTGGGCCTCCATGTGTCCCACTACCATGCCGAACACTGACCGACCAGCCTACAATCCCTGTACAAAACCTTGTGTGTGAGTGAGTGCCTTCTGCTCCACTCCACACTTCTTCTTTATGCACCCAGTCTCTTTTCTTTATTTATATTACACACCAAGTCAGGTCCAGCCCTGCTCCACCCCACCAGGGCCTAGAGCATGCCACCTCCCTCGAACAAGACATTGGCCTGTTGGCCTCCCAGCACTGCCTACCCAAACTACTAGGCCACAGACTGCTTCTCCAGCACCGGCTACAAGGCACCCCACCACTGCGCCCCCAAGACTCCCTGGCCTTCCTGTATCAACACGCTTGCTGAAACTTGGGAGGGGGAGGCCTGACCCTTGCCATGAATCTCATCTTCCATAACCTCTCTCACTTTTATTTTTTACAACCACAGCTTGCTTTACCATAACCCTTCTCCACACAGGTCCTTGCTATGCAGCTCTGATCCCCCTGCCATGAGACCTTGCTCCACAGACTCTAATCCCATAGCCTGTTTTTTAAAACAAATCAAACCACTAACAACAGTTCTAAACATTCTTCTAGAGCAAAAAGCAGCATTGCTGCCAACAGCACATTTTACTAACACTTTCCATCATAGTTCACCAACGATAAAGATGCAGCTCAGCACCTGGGCCTGCACCCCTGTCCTGACCTGCCTTACCTTGATTGCCAAAGATGTGCTGTATATCCAACAAAGTGACATTTACAGCAAGAAAGAGGGCTAGCTGAGGGTTACATGCTGTTAAATAACCCATAAGGACCCCTGATCAGGACCCCTCCTGGCCCCTCCCCCTTGGCCAATAGCCAGCAAGCCCCTGACCTGGTTGTATGACTCCTTCTGAGGTCATAGCCCCTCCCCAGTCCTGCAGACCCCACCCCCTCCCCTTCCCTCCACCCCTTTCTCCACTTTCATTTCTGGCTGGCTCCCAGGACAACCTGGCTTGCCTTTTAATGACAAGACCCATTATTACAGCATTCTGGAGACCCATGTAAACAGTTTGATAAAGGGTGTCATCAGTGATTATATTACTATAAATAACATGGAGATCAACACTCTACTATAATAAAAAGATTAAAGCACAAGATTTACACCAATTCTGTTTTAACCTGATTGTTGTCTAGGTTTTTTTTTTTTTTTTTTTACTTTGCAGTGCTGATAGTCTACTAAATATTGCCGATAATGCAGCACTTATTTTATTGAGTCTTTCAAAATGTATCTGACTCCCCCTTCTAACCACACAACTGCTGTTTTTGATATCACAGTCTGTTGTCTTGGTGAGCACTATGATGTCAAAAACAAAGGCCCTGTGAAGTTAATGGTGGAGAGGTAATTGTTTTTTATATCATCTATATAGACTACCAAATTGTGCTGTAAACCTTGGAAAGACACATTGAAAATGAAAAACTGTATCCTCTAATTGTAATAGCTGAAACATCTTATTTATGAAAGTACATGCTGAAGTGCAGAGTTGCTTTTTAAAGGAAAGGATTTAGACACAGATGAATTCTCCACAGAAGTACACCTGTCAGACCCCACTCTGTTGTTACTGATTTTAACAAAACAGTTTCTCGACATCCTTGCTAATACAGGACAAACACTGGATTCTTGGAAAGTCAATATTCATTGCCACCTTACACTAAAAGGCTCTAGAGCTGATCCAGCTAAAAGCTGGTCAGTCAGATTTATAACTCTATCAGTAAAATATTATCTGTTGATTTTTTAGGGAAAATCTTAATCATTGGATTACAGACAGTAAATTTCAGGAGTAGAACAGATTGTTTTTTGATCTTTCTATTTTGCCACAGACAATTGATTTACTTATTGCTACCTAACTGATAAAATATATCCGAGTTTAAAAAAATCAAAGCTTTTATATAGCCTACATAGTTTTCAAATCAGCATTCGATACAGCAGCCAGATCAGTTCTATGGAAAATATTAGAAATTGTGAGTCTACACAGTTTGCACACTTCGTGAAATATTTTGCGGAATGCAAAATGCAAAATCTCACCCGAAATGATGAAATGTCACCAGAAAATGGTGAAAATTCACCAGCAGAAAACAGTGATAATCACCACTTTTGGGTGAAATTTAGCTATTTTCAGGTGAAATTTCATATTTGCGGTGATATTTCGCAAGTTTGCACCTTGCAAAATATTTTGTGGATCAGCGGAATTTCACAAAATATTTTGCGCTGTGAAATTGCTGATTTCACGGCAATTTCACCAGCAAAATTTTATTTCACAACATCTCTATATATGTTAGGGTTGCATCCTCGCTCCCATTCTGTCTAATATCATCTTGACAGATTTTTCTCCATATTTTGTTAAACTGACATTTTATGATAATAAACTTCTGGAAAAAAAACTACAGTAGTTCCCATGTAACTCTGTGCAGAGGATCAAGTTCTAATTTCCATGACTAAAATCAGCCTTCAATGCATGCTTGGCAGACCTTTGAAGCTGATTGATAGCTGGGTTATAAATTAATATAACAATGTCTAACGCACAACTTGACATCAGGGAAGGTATCACTGGGAATGATGGACATTGGAAACTGGAACTTGGAGAAGATGGTCTGCAAAATTACCAAGGAGTACATTCCATAGAATACTGCCACTCGGATTGGGTAAGGTTATATGGTCCACCACACTACAAGGAAGTAACTGTAATCAAGAACTAACACTGAGCTTGGACGGGAGGGGGAGCCTACCAAGGGTGTTGTTAAAACCATACACAGCACCAGAGATGTCTGGGGGGTACAGTGACATACAATGCCCCCCATGCAATCTATGGAATAGCAGCTAGTGCCTCACTGGTTAATGAGACCATAATGGGATGCCTTTTATTGGCTAAGGATTCATTTGCATCAGGGGTTTGAATATAGCAAGTTAGTGTAAGTGCGCTAACAGGTCTGGGATGTTCTAAATGCTGTCACTGTTTGACAGCCTATGGAAAGTATAGACGCATACTTCTCTATGTCCAGCAGAGCATTTTGCTTCATGCTGAGCACATCTGTTAGTACCTCAGTTAGTGCTGCAGTCTAGGTGGTTAAATTAAACAAGTTTAGAGAACTCACATTGTACACAGAACTTGTTTGAATATAGCACACAAAAGCCATGTTTACACAGTTAGCTTTGCAGCATTCTATTCCTTGTGCATTGGTTGATGCACTGCAAAGCTGGTTGTGTGGACAATCACCGGAGCGTCCTTTGTTTGCTGCACTGTGGCATTTTCAACTGACTCAGGAGTAGTTTGACGATCTGCTGTGGACGTATTTTCTGGCTGTGTAGACAAATTCAAATGCTCACAGTGACAGATTCACCATATGTCCCCTAATGCACTGTTCTTCCATCATTCCCGGGTGCCAAAACCAGGAAGTGCTGCACAACAAAGCAGCCAGCAGGCCCATACAATAGTTGGCTTACAATTGCTTTATTTTTTCTGCTGTAGCGTGCATTCTTTTTATTTGTTGCACAGATTCCTTGATTCAGTTATGCATTTTGTGCCTTACTCTGGATTGTGCAAATAAAGGTGTTACTGGCAATCATCTCAGGAGGTCAGTGTGTTTATTGTGTTATCACAATCCCCTGCCTGCAAAATGAACTTAAACTATAAATAGCCCATGATTCTATACAAAGGGTCCACTTGTATCAACAATTCCTTTATGTGGGGAGCCATGGCAACTAGCAGAAGTCATTGGAGTTGGTGACACATCACAGGGGACATCAGCTGGGGCAAACCATGCCCCCAGAATCCTGAACACAGTTTGGCACCACTGGTTGTGGCTTAAACAGGGCACAGTGTAAACATGCAATGCGCTTGAAATGTGGATCACCACGAGCCAGGAGCACAAGGGGACATACAGCAATCCTTCTGTGTAAACACACCTTTAGGGTCTAACTAATTAACTCAGGCATTTGAACATGCCCCCCACCCAGTTTTAAATGGTTCACTGTTTCTGAGAAATCATAAATGTTTCAACATACTGTATACTTATATAGGAGTGGTTTCCTCCTAATAGCAGAACTTGGGTTAAGTATTTGGAAATCAAGAGTAAGCAAAATAAACAAACAGCAGCAGGGATTCTCAGATTTAATAAAAGATATGGATGAAACAATCCATGGCCAACATTTAAGGTGTTTAGTGTGAAAATGATCAGTTAGCTATTATATGTTGATGAAATATGAGTGTGGTCAGATGTTAGCAACTTCATGCATATCCAAAATAATTTTCTGAGTCATCTTCTCAGATGATACTACACCTGCTGTTTTTTGAGAGCTAGAACCGGCACAATTCCTATAAAAATGCAAGCCCCTCTAGTGCTTCTTATTTATTTGTCCTATCTAGTCACTTTGGATAATACAAGACAGCAAAAATGTTCCTGACTGAAGTAATGCACTATCATCTGGTTGAACAGAAACTCATTTCTTGGTGAAAAAATAGAGACACCCTCTGCTTGACAGGCTATAGGTAAGGGTATATGTGGTTAAATCAAAGCTAATTAAACATCTAGTTTAGTCTTGCTAAGGAATGGCTTATAAAATCATCCAAAACAGGATTTTACTGCTGTTGGATCTCCAAACATTTGCTCCTCATTTCCCTTTAGTCAAAACCTTCCATGCTTGGAAGAGTTATCTAAAATTTCTATTAACTCCTAATTTATGTAAAATACTGTAGAACAGGGAAGTTCTGCATCTCATATTTCATGAGTCAGGCTCACAAGACCCAATTGAAATGCTGTTATCATCATGGTTACTTGCAGAAACAGGTACAAGTTTTCCATCCCTGTTTGGCTAGGAACAGCAGGAGTAATTACGTTCCTCAGGGTCAGAAGGAGAAGCAGGACTGGAGAAGGCAAAGGGACTGAATCAGGTACCAAGGAGGCAGTGGGACTGAATAAAGGTTTGCAGCATCTTGTTTGGTTGAAACTGTCAAATTATACAGTGAAGCTACTGCCCCTGCTATTTCTTATCCTGATGCCAGGTACTGTGGCTGCATACATTTAAAGTGCTTGTGATTGAGGGGATTGCAGTGAATGACATGACTTGGACACCGACGGCATTGAACCAGAAGACGGCAGTTGGAGTCCCCGAGCTACAATTAATATACAGCAATTGAATTACTTTATTTCTATTTTTTTTATTTCTTAATATTTTTTAAAAAGCATGAACATATTGGAGAAAAGGAGGATGTGCGAAGTTAGTGTGAAGGTGGTGGTGGTGATCATTTGGAAACAGATCACTCAGATGTCGACAATGTGTGTGTCAATCTTTGCATCTCAGAGCTGCTTCTACTTGACTTAACTTATTTAAATGTATTTACTTTTTTAGATTCTTTAAAGTAAGTTAGATTTCATGGGTACTGCATCTAAAAGAGGTCTAGGGCTAGTCTATATACTAGATCTTCCAATTCATCCCCTGATATAATTCAGTAAACATCAAGGGGAAAGGAGAAGTTGTTTAACCAGGAAAGGCACACTAAGATGAAGCTTGTTTCCAGGTGCGACCTGGAAGCACAAGGAAGTTAAGTGACTTGCTTTGGGTCACACAGTCTGCAAGTAAGGACTGATGGGATTCAAACCCAGTTCTCTAGGTTTGCAGCTCAATGACCTTGTTCACTATGCTATACTGCCTCCATAACTTGGTGGTCGGCTGTTTATACATTCAGGAAATGTTCGCCATACCTTTATTTTCAGTGGAGTCTAGTGTCCCGCTAACACAGCAAAAATAAAAGTACAACAAACATTTCCTATTCTACAGCATTTGCAAAGTTAAGATTCAATCAGCTTTTGATAGCAGAACTGAATGGCTGCTTTAAAGCAATAGACATATCTCTTTGGGTTTGTCCTTTCACTAATTATAACCTTGAAAATGGAAAACCTCCTAATGATTTGTGTTTTTTTTTAAACTCATGTTTATTCAAGAGAGTTAGAATAAGCAACACATGATAGATCCAACTTGCCAGCATTACAATAAATAACAGTAGATTAAGCCCAAGTTCTAGATATATTATTAAATGCATTGTAGACCATAGTTAACCTTAATAACTCAGGATTCTCTGTCTGTTTTTCTTTCTTAAATTGTAATTCCAATCTGGCTTTCTATGGTAAAACAATGAGGAAAGATCTTAAACATAACTTTCCTAAGTATCAATTATAAGTGAAACATGTAACCAGTAAACAAGTACTTGTGTACCGTTCGTATTGTCTCAATGATTCGAGGGGGGGGGTCTACCAATTAAATTCATAAACTGAGTGTTTAAATCAGGTATGTAAATCATACAGGACATCAAAAGGGAGGGGATAGCAAAAGGGAAGAAAAAGCCCAAGTTAATTGAGCACCAATTATTCAGATTTCAATTTAATTACTATTGTCATAACCCATGATCAAGTCTTGTCCAAGAAAAAAGGGAAGGTGGGAGTAATTTGCAGGAGAAGTTATTGAGAGGACTGAGGCATCCTCCTCCCCAGCACCAGGCATCACCCAATCTGCCTCCCAAGCAATCTTTGGGCTCCAAATTGAGGAGGAGCCAAACTGTTATAGCTTCCATGTCCTGTATCTCATTGACCCTGTGCACCCATTCTCTGAATGTTGGTGGATCCCTTCTCAGTCAGTGGGTCATTACACATTTTAGAGCAGCAGCAGAAAAGACCAGGGCAAGTTTTCTCTTAGGAGAGGGAAGGCAGACCAGGGTGTGGAGACCTAGTACTCATTCTGTGAAGTGGAGAGGGACATTTACTGAGAGAATCTGCTGGATAGCCACACTTACCTCTGAATAAAAAATTGAGCCAGCACAGGGCAGTCCTAGAATATGTGATGATGTGAGCCAACCTCACCGTAGTCTGTCCATCAACTATCAGAATGGTTGGTGCAAAATGTTGATCACTGTTAGGGTCCTAAAAAATCAAACTAGGATCCTCCAGTAGAATTCTTGTCAAGTTGGGGAGGAGGTTACTCTCCAGCCCAACCTTAGGCAATGGAGCCAACCACCCCAATGGATCTGGCAGGAAGCCTCCCTCTCCCAGGTGACCTTAATGTGTCCCTGAGGTTTTGAGTTCTGTGGTCTTAATAGGCTGTATAGATGGGAAACGGTTATCATTTTAACTTTTGAGGTGGCTACCTGGTTAATAAAATCCTCCCAGGGGTTTAAAAGATGAGACAGGGAGGCCTTTTGACCTGTCATGATTATGAAATGGTGCACTTGGAGGTACCTATGGAAGTCCCTATCCTCCAACTGAAATTTTAACTTTGCTTGTTGAAATGACAACCAACCACTCCCCTCTAAGAATTGTGAAAAATGAGTCAGGCCCCTGAAATCCCAGTGTGCATATCCTATATCTAGCTTAGGTGGGAAGAAAGAGGAAAGGTAGGCAGATGAGAGATAATGGGCCAAGGGTTTCCTCTGAGTTCAGGGAGCACCTGACCCACTAGAGGGTCCGGAGAGTCTGCCAAGTCCATGGGTTTCTTGTCAGGGAAGGAATAGGGTCTTTTACCTGTGTTAATGCCAAAGAATGTACTGATAGACCCAAACAGTCATCCTCCTCAATCTGATGACTGCCAGATGCCACTCACCTAGTGGCCCAAGTGCAGACTGCCTGTACTTGACAGGCATAATAATATTTGCATAGATGAGGCATTGCCAGTCCGCCCAGCTCACTGGTGAGCTGAAGGACCTCCTGGGCATTGCGAGGATGGTGGCCTCCTCACACAAATTTTCCAACTCCCACTGTTACCTTATGCCAGAAAATGAGGGGGATACAGAGGGGCAGGATACCAAATAGAAATAAAAAATGGGAAAGTATATTCATTTTAACAGAGTCTATCCTTCCTACAGTGGTTAATGGTAGGAGGGACCATCTAGCCAAATCTTGCTGCATCCCTTCCCAAGCTCTATTGTAGTTGGCATCGAAAAGCTTATCTGTGTCTACATTTGTCTGGACCCAAAGGTATTATATTTGGTTGTGTCTGGCCCAGCTGAATGGGAATGTTGCATTAAAGCCTTGGGGACAGGACCTGCTAAGCCAAAGGGTTTTAGATTTTTCATAGTTTAACTTACAACCTGACAGGGTGCCAAAGTCCTCCAGGATGGTCAGCAAACAGGGGACTGGAGTTTCAGGGGTACATAAAAAGAAAATCAAATCATCTGCATAGAGGGTAACCTTGTGCTTCCTGCCCCCCCACCATGAGCCCCGTAATGTGAGGATCCTGGTGAACCATTGCAGCCAGGTCTCCAGATAGATTGCAAACAACAGGGGAGACAATGGACAACCTTAGAGGGTGCCTCTTGTCATTGGGAACCTATTTGAACTAATCTCATTGACGCTAACCTGTGCCTGTTGAAGGGTGTGAAGACTTGTAATTATTTCTAAAAATGTTTACCCACATTTCATCCTCTCCATTTTTTTTGAAGGAATTGCCAATTGACCACATCAAAGGCTTTTTCCCCATCCATGGAGATAGCAATCTGGAAGTGTTCTCGCCCCATCTGTGTTGTGATTACATTCAACAACCTGCAAATATTATCTGAGAGATAGTGGCCCACTACAAAGCCTGTCTGGTCTGGATGAATTACACTCCCAATAACCTGCTGAAGGCAGTTCACTAGCATCCCCGTGAATATCTTTGTGTCTATGTTCAGTAAGGAAATGGGGCAGTAGGAGCTACAGAGGTCTGGATGTTTACCCTCATTGGGTAATACTGCAATCTGTGCAAACCTCCAGGAGACAGAGATTGCTCCCCAGCCTTTATGTGATGATAACATTTCAACAATGGGGGATCACAGTCTCAGAAAATGGCTTGTAAAACTCTAAGGGAAAGCCATCAAGCCCCAGGAGACTTACCTGTTTTTAATTGTTAGATCTTCTTCAGGACCTCCTGTGGTGCAATGGCTTTTTCTAAGAGGGCTCTGTCCTCCCAGAGGTATGGAAGCACTACCTGGCTGAGAAAAGCCTCTGTTTTCATCTCATGCTGATCCACCTGGTCCTGGGAATACAGAGCCTTATAGTAAGTGGCAAAAGCAGCCAAGATTCCTACTGGGTCAGTAATTATTGTGCCACTACCTTCTGGGTCTTGTATTTTGAGAACTGCCCTTGAGGTTATCTGTTTCCAAAGGGCCAGGGCAAGATGCTTACCAGCCCGATTACCACCCTCGTAATATCTCTGGGCAGTCCTTCTTAGCTGACCCTCTGTTTGATGTACTAGAAGTGATTCCAGCCTCTTCTTTATTCCCATCCAATGTTTTCTGTCCTCGGGGTGCAATGTTAGTTCATGATGAAAGTCTGCCTCTTTAAGTTCAGTCTCAAGTTTCTTTTGGAGTTGGGTGTGCTGTCATTTTTTATGGGCACTGAAGCTAATAATAAACCCCTTAAGGAAAGCTTTCATGGCATCCCACCAGGAAGAAGGGGAGACCTCCGCCTGTGAGTTATGCTGCCAGAACTCTTCTGTCTTGGTATCCACATCTTGTCAAAATTCTTGGTCATTAAGCAGACCCACATTCAATTGCCAAGTGGAGTTGAGCTGGGAGGGTGAGATCAGCAGGTGCAGAAACACAGGAGAGTAGTCTGACCGTGCCATGGGTAATATACAGCATTCTTTCACCATGGTACCCCTTTGCTCAGGGAAGAAGATCATATCTATTCTGGAGAAGCTATTATGTCTATGGGAGCAGAAAGTATAATCATTGTGTGAAGGATGAGAGTCCCTCCAAGCATCCACAAGACCCGCCTCCCTCATCAGACATCTGAGAAAACTGGCAGGCCTGCCACCTCCCATACGAGAGAAAGCACTCCATCTGTCCCTGCATGGAGACATCACCATATTGAAATCACCCCCAATTATGTATAAGGCATCTGGTTGCTGGATAGTTTGCAGGATCACCCTCTTAAGGAAAGCCCAGCTTTCTTTTTCTTCATTAGGGGTGTAAATATTAAACAGGACACATTTGGTGTAAAAAAGCATTGCTTGTAATCGGACGTAGTGGCCATGTGGGTCAAGATCCACTAGTGTAACTTTAAAGGGTATGTCTCTAAGAATCAGGATGGCAATCCCTCTTCTATGTGGGTGTTCCAGCCAGTGGGCCACATACGCTTCCCCCACCCAGGATCTCTTTAATTTTGAGTGCTTGCTCTCCAAGAGGTGCATCTCCTACAAGTAAGCTACCAAAACGTCAAGTCCTCCCACTTTCTGGAGGACCCTGGCCCTCTTCACAGAGCTATTAGGGCCTTTAACATTGTAGGTTATTACTGATATTTCTGTCATGTTGGAAAAATGTTATTCGGTATGGTAGGTTTTTTTGGACCCTTCCCCTGCCTGATAGGACCATGCCCTTCCCCACCTTGAACAGTGCACAATTTCATAAAGAAACATGAACAGTAAAACCTGAACATGAAAACTGTAACGAGACTAAGAGAAAAGGTATCTTGTAAGATTCTGAGCTCCCAACGGTGCCATCATTGATCATCCACCAGCAATTGTGGTAAGGGATGAAGGGCACTACTACAAAAGGTTGTGCCTAAATGTGACCCCTTATTGAGGGGAGCACATATCAGGATAGAAGGGGGTCATGTGATATCTGGCTAGTAGAAAGCAGCGTTGCAGCTTTTCTCCCACTCTCCCGTTCAGTAAATAGACTATAAAAAATATACTACCAGCAACTACTTCAGCAGAAAAGTGAGCCTGAGCATCCTACCTGAGGTCCGATCATTGGAAGGAACTCCAAACTGCAATATGGAGGTAACAATGGGGCAAGAATTGCCTCACCATATTCCCCCTCCCTCGCCAGACAAGGCCACAGAGAAAGCAAAGCAGCAGAGTGCTAAAATGGCCCTGACCTAGTCAGGCAAACTAACGCCTATCCCCTTGTCGGAAGAATGCTTCCTTATAGAAATGAAACCACTACAAGAAGCAATCGCTCATCTAACCACAAATGTATCTTCCTTGAAAACAAACTTATCAGAGGTATCAAGGCAGGCAAGGGACACGGAGGCGAGGACAATCTTGCTAGAAAAGTGGAGAGCAACTACAGATCCTGAACTGATGGCAATCAAAAGGCAGTTATCTAAGATGGAAAATAAAGTGGAGGACTTGGAGGGATGTAGCCACTGCAACAACTTAATAGTCATCAGGCTTCCTGAGGGGGAGGAAAGCTCTTCTCCTATTGTATTCGCCCACATAATTGTCAGTGTCAGTGGCTCAGTAGGTAGCACACTCGCCTCTGAGGCCGGGAGATCAGAGGGCTGTGGGTTCAGTTCCCACATCTGGCACTTGGGCTAATATCCCAGTACTGACACTGTAGTGCAGCATGAGAGGGGTGCTGCACTTCTGAGGTGCTGTCTTTCGGATGAGACGTTAAACCGAGGTCCCATCTGCCTGGATTGGTGGTAGTTCAGGTGGATGTTAAAGATCCCATGGCACTTATCAAAAGAGTAGAGAATTTCCCCGGTGTCCTGGCCAAATTTCCCTCATTCACTAAAAATACCACCAACAGCTTAATCTGGTTCAAGGTCAGTTGGCATTCATCTGTATCCCCTTCCCCGGGTCGTGCCTGAAAATAGGCAGGATTTGTCTAGTGCACTTACCCGGTCAACAAAAGCTAAATAAATAAATAAATAATTGCTAAAGAAAATAGCTGGCACCCCTCCCAATGGGCCTTCTTATGTGGTAAAATGTGCTCATTGGGCACTGCACCCCAAACCTGACCCAAGTTCTCCCCCTCGTCCCTTTATCCTGCGACTTCTGAACTTCTTAGACAAACAACATATCATGATGAAACTCAGAGAAGTTCAAGTAGTTATGTGGAAGGGCAACAAAATTCACATAGCACAGGATCTGCTAGCTTTAGTTCAACAAAAAAGGGGTTTCTTCCATACTACCATATCCTGGCTCAACCCTGCAGGAGCGCGTTTAAGGATGCTATACCCAGCGCAATTACAGATCAGGGTTCAAGACAAGTGGCATGCATACAAGTCCAACTATCAAGCAGTACAGGATCTGCAATGTCTCTTATTAGACCTGTTTAAAAAGTGAAACATCTGCAGGGAGGAGGTCTTAATTTGCAGGGATAAATCAAACAAAATAAATTTTCAATGGAGGAAGAAAAACAAACCAAAAGCGGGGCAATAGAATGGGTAATGGAGACCAGTAAGAAGTTCTACTTGAGAGCCTACAACATTTTCACTGTCTGGGACTAAAAATATGGAACAATACCTAATAATACAGGAAATTCTGGCAAATGTGTTTTGTTCCCTTTCGGGTGAGTCTGCTACCGAATGTGGAGCTGGAATTTGTACTTTTTAAAGACACTTCCCCCCTTGCTCTCAATTGCTCTGGATGGGCCTTATCTGGGAGAAAAATTGAGTCAGCTTGTGCATCAAGGCAATTAAGGTTGGCAGAATGTACACAGAGTTCCAGAAGGCCCTGTTCTTCTCAATGATGTGCACAGTCATGTGGGTGCAGTAGCTGCTTGTACATTACAGCAAAAGCAACACGACAATACACAATACTGCAGAGTTGCAGACGAGTTGTATCCTTTCTGCCACCTAGCAGAATTAAAGGGCACTTCAGCACATTAATGCTGTGGTTTGTGTTGCACCTGTTGTGCAGTTCAGATCAAATATCGAACATTTACACACATTTGGGGGCTTAAAATGGAAAGTTGTAATTAAATAAATTAGGTACTGTGTTATAGAGCCTATTAAAAGCATAGTGATAGCATAGGCCAGTATTAGTAAATAATACAATCTCATTCTGTTTAAAAATGATTGAATCTGAACAGGGACAAGAATATCCTTCAAGAGAGATAAAGATGAGGATACTACTAGGGGAATGAAGAACAATTCCTTGGAAACAGTAGAAATGGTCTATCTAACATTTTAAACTAAACAAGCACAATTACCCAAGAATCGACCCAGATTAAAAGATTAAAAAATTTAAAAAATTAAAATATATTAGATGTAGGATGGAAATAAGTCCTGGAATTTGATTTTATGGGGATAACATCAGAGAACAAAAGGTTTTCTATTTGTATATTTTTTCTTATTGGGTCAGATGTTACAAGGTGATTGTATCATACTTAATTGTTGGAACCATACTAGAAATAAGGAGAAGAGGGAGGAAAAGGGTAAGTTGAACCTGGCAGCATCATGCACCATATCGAGGGAGGGGTCCCTTAAGTCACCTGCCTCAGCTTTTCAGAATAGAGTAGTACTAGGACTGGTCAGCAGTAGATTTAGGTATCTCCATGACTAAGAAAAATGAATAAATAATTTGAAAAGGAGGGTGAAGGGCAGGGGACGGGAGGGAAGAAATGATTTGGTGGGTATGTGTTGGTTTGTTCTGGGCAATGGGTGGTAGGGGGGAGGGGCACCATAGCATCGATAGGTGGGGTTTCTATTACTATAATTCTCAGCCAATCATTACCAATTGTAATAACACAGAATGGCTACTAGATATAGAGTTATTACTTGGAATGTGAAAGGGTTGTGCAGTGAAAATAAACAATACAGTGTTCTTAAGCATCTGCAAGTAATTAAGGGTCAGATAATCTTTCTCCAAGAGACACACTTACTAGAAACGGAGGCTAACCTATTGTGAAGGATGCAGATAGGTCAAGTTTATGTAGCAGGGTCATCCACCCAGAGTAAAGGTGTGGCAATTTTACTGACAAAATACTTGGGCTTTCAATGCAGTCAATGTATCCGTGACCCATTAGGTAGATACTGTATGTGTTAGTAAGAGGCACACTGGAGAGATCTGACATTGTATTGGGATCTATATATGGTCCTAACATGGACACTCCCTCCATTTTCATGGAACTGCTTAATATGTTGTTGCCTTTTTTATCTGCACCTGTGATCCTAGAAGGTGATTGGAATTTACCATCCTCTCCAGATGCAGATAGGACAGGCAAAACTAAAATGGGGATTATCCCCAGTGCAGCAGGCCATTAGGGACATGATTGACAAGTTGGGACTATGCGACCCCTGGAGGGTTTTGCATCCTGGGGGGGAGGGAATATATGTTTTGTTCACCAGTCCATGGTACCTCATCCCACGTAGACTACTTCCTGCTCAGCAAATACCTACTCGCTGACCTCATGGAATGTCATATTTCTCCAGAAGTGATATCAGACCACTCACCGGTGATATGCACCCTGTCTCTATCTTCTAATCCAAAGGCAGAGTCAATCTGGAGATTAACAACCGATTACTGAAAGATAACAGCATAATAGAAGGGTTAAAGACCAGTATTAAGAACTATACAAGTCACAACCAGAATTCCACTGGCCATGTGGATATGGAATGGGGGGATTAAAATGCTTCTTAAGGGGGGGGAGCTTATAAAGATTGCCTCTCAGCATAAGAAACAAAGGGAGCAGCAACAGCTTAAATGACTGGAAAATACTGCAGATTTAGAAAAAAAAAAACTAAGACTTTAACAAGTGAAATACAATGGCAGGAACTTACTTGGCTGTGAGCTTGTTATAATGACCTGCTGTGAGAGAAAGCTGATATGCAATTATTAAAATGAAATTCACCTACATAGACCAAGGGGAAAAGGCAGGGAAGCTGCTAGCTCTAAGGGTCAAGCAACAGGAGATGCCGAGGGTGATCAATGCAGTTAAATCAACAGCAGATGGCACTCTCAAGACAAATCCCAGAAACACAGTGACAGAATTTCAGGAATTCTATACAGACCTATACAAGGTCAGGACTAATCCATCTTCGTTAGACTGCATTGATACATACCTGGCTGATCTACCTCTACCTAGGCTTTCTGAGGAACAGAGAATACAATTGATCTCTCTCATCACAGAACAAAAGATTCAACTAGCAATCAATACTTTGTCTCTAGACAATGCTCCTGGGCCTGACGGCTTCTCCCCCAATTTTTTACAAAGAACTGGGGAAAGAGCTGTCCCGGTGGTTGCTTTCATTATTTCACACTATACTGAAGGGGGTGGGCACTGACCCCCATCTATTCAAAACCCTGACAGTGGTATTGCACAAAGAGGGGAGGGACCCAGAGCTAGTATCAAACTACAGGTCAATCTCTCTGTTAAACTACGATATCAAGATACTGGCTAAAATCTTAGCCATTAAGATGAACCAGGTAATGCCTTTTCTGATCTGCACAGAACAAGTGGATTTCATGGCAGGTAGAGCTTCTTCAGATCATGTCAGGAAACTAGATCATATATTCTCTGCATCCAGGGATAGCATAACTCCTGCAGTGCTGATGTCACTGGATGCAGAGCAAGCATTTGATAAGGTAGATTGGAATTTCCTGTTCAGAGTACTACACAAGTTCAGTCTCCCTCCTCTTTTTGTGCAATGGATCCAATCCCTATACACCACACACAGTGCCCATATATATTGCAATAGAACCTTCTCACAAAGATTCTCTCTTTTCTCGGGTACCAGACAAGGTTGCCCACTGTCCCCTCAATTGTTTAACCTATATCTAGAACCCCTCCTAACCCAGCTTAAAATGGATCCTGAGATTCAAGGAATAAACATTAGGACTCGGGAATTCAAACTATCAGCATATGCTGATGATATACTCCTGCATCTGACAAACCCAAGATACTCGATAAACAAATCTCTACAAGTGATTCAAGACTTTGGGGTGCTATCCAACTACAAGCTAAATCTGGAGAAATCTAAAGTCTTTCCTTTAAATATGGTCACTAATAAAAGGGAAGTGGAAGGCTTAGGTGTACAATGGGAATATAAACAACTAAAATACGTTGGTATTACCCTAACAAGGAGCACAAAATCCTCCAGGGTAAGCAATCTGGAAACACTGGTACAGGTCATCAAACAAGACTTGGACAGATGGAATAAGCTACCATTATCCCTTTGGGGAAGAATTAATTTAGTTAAAATGAATATTTTACCCCGAATATTTTACCCCATCAACATGCTGAATTTATGGCTACCCCAATCATGGTTTTCTAAAATACATTCCCTGCTCACTGCATTTATATGGAAAAATAGACAGGCCCGGGTGGCTTAAAACAAATTAACAACCCCTAAATTTAAAGGTGGACTGAGACTTCCACACTTTAAACTTTACTATTTGGCAAATCAAGCAGCTAAATATTTGAGATGGATGAACCCAAACACAGAATCAGACCCGTCTCAATACAGACCCACTTGGTTATTACTAGAGATAGAGCTAATAGAAGTTCAAAGGTTATCACCTGCGGCCCTTTTGCATATAACACCCAAACTACTCCCACTGGCCCTCAGAGATAATCCAAATAGGAGTTTTGGTAAAGGTCCATACACAGATGTGCACTTCCTTAGCCTACAAACACTGGCAAGATCCAAATCAACCGGTAATAGGAAATCCGAATTTCAAAATTGGAAATCAGATGATTACAAATACTTGGCTCAGATAATTAGCAGGGAAACAAATAGCTGATTTATGGACCAATGGGAAAGTCCATACAACAGATGATATTATTAAAAATAATAAACTAGATCCTAAATATAGCTTTAACATGTCCCAACTTAGACATATGATAGCTAAAGCCCAGCTGAATAGTAAATCAGGAATACAAGGGGAATTTATAGGCCATATTAGAATGCTCGCTAAGGAACAACATGCTATTTCTGGGATCTACTCCAACCTTTTGGAGAAAGCTTTACCAAACATGGTGGGACTTTCTAAGTACTGGGCCAAGAAATTTGCAGAGAAAACATTTAACTGGGCAAAAATCTGGCAAGACACACACAGGTACACATCTCAAGATAGACTGTGACTAATGTAGTATCAGACTATCCATAACATAGAAACATAGAGACATAGAATTTGATGGCAGATAAGGACTGCTTGGCCCACCCAGTCTGCCCATTTCCCTACCTGATGGATAAGCTGCAGATTCTAGTTAATCAACAGCTTACTTCCTCCTACCCATCACTAGAATTGCCTTATGCCTGTTCCATGCATTCTTGAATTCTCTCATTGTCCCTGACTCCACAACCTCCTCAGGAAGGCTGTTCCAAGCATCCACAACTCTCTCTGTGAAAAAATACTTTCTAACATTACGTCTAAGCTGTCCCCCATCTATATTCAAATTGTGCCCCCTTGTTCTTGCACATCTCTTCTTCTGAAATATACTACCCTCTTGTACCTTGTTAATTCCCTTGAGATTCTTGAAAGTTTCTATCATGTCCCCCCTCTCCCTCCTTTCCTTAAGGGTATACATATTAAGCTGCTTTAGTCTCTCCTTGTATGTCTTCTGGTGCAGACCTTGCACCATTCTTGTTGCCTTCCTCTGAACAGCCTCCACTCTGTCTATGTCATTGCAGAGATGAGGTTTCCAGAATTGCACACAGTACTCCAGATTGGATCTCACTAACTATCTGTAGAGACGGACGACAACTTCCTGTTTTCTACTGTTGATGCCTCTCCCTATGCATCCCAGTATCCCCCCAGCCCTCCTTACTGCCTTCTCACATTGCTTGCCCACCTTTAGGTCATCTGATATAATTACTCCTAGGTCTGTTTTGATTTTTGTTGTTGTTATTAACTCACCCCCCCATTATGTACTCTTCCCCTGGGTTTTTGTTTCCCAGATGCATTACTTTGCACTTCTTTGCATTGAATCTGAACTGCCACATATTTGACCATTCCTCCAACCTTGCCAAGTCCCTTTTCATTCTTTCCGCCCCACCTTGTGTATCAACCCTGTTGCAGATCTTTGTGTCATCTGCAAAGAGACATACCTTTCCTTCCAGGTGCTCTCCAATGCAACTTACAGTATAAAGATATTAAAGAGGACTGGTCCCAGTACCGAACCCCTGCAGTACCCCGCTAGTTACCCTCCTTTCTTCACTGTGGACTCTGTTTACTATTACCCTTTGCGTCCTGTTGTCCAGCCAGTTTTTTATCCAGGCTACCTCCTTGGGACCCACTCCAAGGCTGGCTAACTTGTATATTAATCTTTTGTGTGAGACTGTGTTGAATGCCTTGCTAAAATCTAGCTAGGCTACATCCACAGCCCCTCCCCTGGTCTACTACTTTGGTCTCCCAGTCAAAGAAATCTATTAGGTTTGTCTGACATGACCTTCCTGCTGTGAAACCATGCTGCCTTGGGTCCTGTGCCCCACTGGCCTATAGGTACTCAACAATTCTTTCTTTCAGAAGTGATTCCATCATTTTCCCTACCACTGAAGTCAAACTAACTGGTCTGTAGTTTCCAACCTCTGCCCTGCTCCCACTTTTGTGAAGTGGAATCACATTTGCCCTCCTCCAGTCCTCAGGTACTACTCCATCCTCCCATGATTTGTTAAAGAGAGTAGTCAGTGGTGTTACCAGTTTTACCCTTAGTTCTTTTAGTATTCTTGGGTGAATCCCATCAGGCCCCATTGCTTTGTCCACCCTCAGTTTCAAGAGTTCTTTCAAAACACTTTCTTCTGGTGAATGGACTGGTACCAACCCCCCTATTCAGAGTTTCTCCCTTGTCTGGTTTAGGTACCTCCCTCTCCTCATCCATTGTGAATACTGAGCAGAAATATTCATTCAGTATTCCTGCTTTTTCACTGTCACCCTCTGCCCACATTCCCGCCCCTTTTTAAGTCTCTGTATCCCTCCCTTGATCTTTCTTTGCTCCCTAATGTACCTATAAAAGGTTTTGTCGCCCTTCTTAACAGAGTTGGTTATCTTTTTCCTCAGTTTGTGCCTTTGCTATTCTGACTGCCTTCCCTGCCTCCTTCTGCTTTAACTGATAAAGTTCTCTGTTCTGCTCCTTCTGTGTTTCTTTATATTTCCTGAATGCTAGCCTTTTCTCCTTAACCATCCCTGCCACCTCTTTTAAGAACAATAGTTGTTTTTTCCTTCATTTTGTTTTATTGGTTTGCTTCACACAAAGACTTGTTGCCTCTGCGATGGCTGTTTTGATTATTCCCCATTGTTCCTCCAACCCTTCTTCTTGCCCATTTGCTAGTGCTTTTCTGAGGCACTCTCTCATTTTCCCAAAGTCAGCCTTCCTAAAGTCCAATACTCTTGTTTTTGTATGGCTTGACTCTATGGCTGTGTTTATTGTGAACCACACTGTTTGGTGGCCACTTGTTCCCAGATGACTACCCACTTCTAAATCTGAGATCCTTTCTCCTTCCCCATTTGAGAGTACTAGGTCTAAGATTGCTCCCTCCTGAGTGGATTCCAGCACTAGCTGTCTGAGGCATGCCCCTTGTAGGGCATCAAGAATGAGCCTGCTCTTGGATGTGCCTGCAGTAAAGGTACTCCAGTTAACATCTGGCATATTCAGGTGCCCATCAACAATATCTCCCCTTTTTCTGACATTTTAAGGATGCCTTCTATCATTTCCTTGTCCATTTCCTCCCCCTAAGATGGGGGTCTGTACACAACCCCCATGCGGATTGTGGTACCATTTCCTGCCACCAGGGTGACCCACAGTGACTCATCAACTTCCTGATAAATCTTTAGTTCTTTTGAATAATATGTATTACACCCTGGAAAAGATGGCTAAAATGGATAAGGATCCCAATGTAATATGTACGTTGCAGGAAAGGGGTGGGATCCCTGTATCACATCTTTTGGGACTGCCCAAAAATAGACCCCCTCTGGTCCCAAATTTAGCAAAGGGCTGACCCTTTATTAGGGGTATCAGACCATATAGAACCACTAACCTGCTTGGTGGGAGATTATTCTCTCATAACGGTTACAGAAAGGAAATTTCACATAAATATGATTGCAATGTCAGCCAAAAAGTTGGTACTCAGACACTGGCTGCATGGGGAAGTAATAACTTATGCTGAATGGCTCCAGGAGCTATTATTCAACTTGTCTGTGGAAAAGATAATAGCTAGTGTAAATAACTGCTTGCCTAGGTTTGACAGACAATGGAGCAAGTTACAAACTTTGTACTCTATGGATGGGATATTCAGACTACACCAGGCTATGGTGCAAGCCTGGGCGAAGCGCAACTGGGATGTGCCAGGACACTGACAGTGTGATATTCAACTGACAGTGTGATATTCAACGGTGCTGTGCCATGGCTCTGTGGCCACCCGCATTGTGCATGGTGCAGTGGCACTGTACCAGCACAAGTGGCCAGAGAGGGGCAGGGGGATGCGCCAGTGCAAGTGCCATTGCACTAGGTGCATCAACCTCGGTCACGGAGCCACGACTTCCACCCCTCATATTGACCAATGGGTCCCTCCAAAGCCCCATGGCTTCCCCCCATGGTGGGGCTGTGGTGCTCTCCCTGCATGCCGCAGACCTTCAGATAGGTCGGAGGGCCCTGGCCTGAGGTGCTAATTGAAGCCTTGGCAGGGCTTCATGTAGGATGGCCAGCGGCTGTCCTTTTTTTTTTTCTGTTTTTCTGGGGGAGGCAGGGCCATGCAATGATGTCCAGTGTCCACCCCGCCTCCTGTCTGAACTGAGGACCGGTAGCTGTGCGACTCCCGGCCTCCGCCAGGGGTCTCACACACACTGGGAACTTCCCCACCCTCCCTCCAGAGAAAGAGAGCAGTCCGTAGGACGCTCTATCCCTCTCCCCCCACCTTCCCTCCAGCGACCCTAGTCCATTCCCGAACCCAGGTCACTGGTGTCGTGAGCGGAAATCCAACCGCTGTGCCGATAGGCTGGCTTTAACCACATTTTTAACATAGGCATTTTGGGACCTCCCCTCATGAACAGTGGCAGTGTGATTTTGTTAATTTGTCCCAAACATTGATTTCCCACAGTGACCATGCCATTGTGTGCCACAGGTGTGAAAACACATTTAGGGCAGGATGTGAAAAATGACAGCTATACTGTTCATAAGGAGGTGTGAAAAAATGCCAGTGTTGAAAATGTGGCGTGACAATAGTGCATGGAAACTGTGCGATGCACACTTGTAACACAGTCATTTTATGGAATTTTGTCACCAAGTTTTCAACACAGGCATTTTAGGACCTCTGCTCATGAACAGTCTAACTGTCATTTCCTCAAACTGTCCAGAAAACTGATTTCACACAGCGACTGCTCTATTCTGCACCGGATGTGCGAAAACACATTTCAGCCAAGATATGTAAAATGACAGCTGTACTGTTCATAAGGAGGTGTGGGAAACGCCAATTGTGAAATCTGGGTGAAAATGTACAAATTCACGATTCTGAGGCGATGCGTGGAAACTTCGCAATGCACAACCATAAAACAGCCATTTTTTTATTTTTTCCACCAAATTTGCAACATAGGCTTTTTGACATACCCCCTCATGAACAGTGGTGCTGTTGTTTGGTTAATCAGTCCTTAAAGGTGATTCCGCACAGTGACCACGAAATCACCTTTTGGGACAGAATAATGCCATGACAGTGCCTGAATTCATGAGGAGAGGTCCCAAAAACCCCATGTTGAAAATTTGGTATCAAAATTCCCAAAAATGCCCAAGATATGCACCAAAGTTGAAAAAAACCTAGTTATAGCATTATACAGCTTACCGGCATTTCTTCAGTTCGCGGTCGGCTTTGAAGAGAGCAGGCGTGTTCCCAGTCCACGAAGATCGTCTTGCTAGACTCTGGAGGTAATTATGGGGTGGGGGTGTGGGGAGACAGGGTGTGCAGAGGGTGGGCATGGGTTGTGGGAGGGGCAGGGGAGACCACAAGGATTGTTTTCATTTTACAGGTAAAACAAAAAAATTGCAGGACATTTTTTTACAGGGTATTGGCATGCTGGGGTGGGCTCTAGTGTGCCACCCAAGTGTTTGGGGGATGCAGTAGCTGACGGGGATTGGGCACCCCTTCGGCACATATGGGAGGAAGGACACGAACTGAGGGAGTTGGCACCCCCTTAGTACACAACAAAGGGGAGACATCATGCTGATGGGGAGTGGGCTCCCCATTGGCAAATTAAACTGGGAAAGGGGGCACTGAAGCTGACGGAGTTGGGCCCCGGTCGGCAAAGAGGCTGTTTTGGGCGTGATGATGCCGAGGGGGATTGGGCACCTCAGCACACAGTGAAATGGGGGATTATGCCGGCGGGTGTGGGCTCCCTCATCGGCATCATGAGAGGCGGTGACAGCAGTCACTGCCACTATGTTGCCTGCACATCTTGGGAGGCGTATTGTGGTCATGCTGCATGAGAGCTTAGCTCTCATTGCAGCGGACCTTTTCTCAGATCTGGTGGCCACATTAGCTATGCAGAGTGTCAGCCCCTTCTGCTGGCTGATTGGGGAATGAGGGATGCACCTACTGATATGTGCCCTGCATTCACCCAACAGTGACCGCACCTCCAAATCTGCTACTAGCGCAAGATGTTGGCTGCGCAAGCGCACCAACATAAAAAGTTGGTCAAATCAAGGAGAGAGGCAAATAAACTAACCATTCACAAAAATGAAGCTTAATAAAATGAACCAGATGGAGGTCTGGAAAAGGGCACATGGCATCAGGAAATAAAGGAGGATAACACATGTCCAGGGAGACGTGAGGAGGCCAAAGGAGGGACAACTACTGGGGGGATGAAAAGCTAACTGCTGGGAATATGGAGAGAAGGATAGGAAAAATGTTATGGGGAGGAATGAGAGGATTGGGTATCCAAGTAGGGGACCCAAACAGCCTCATAGGATGACATTTGTGAAAGAGCTAACTGAGGCAGGTGGTCCAATGTTGCAAGCTGGCCTAAAGCTAGGAGCCACTCTTGAAAGGAGGGGGCATCAAGGGAACACCATCTATGAAGCAGAAGCTTTTCAGAGTTAAGCACTGTGGCAAGGGCCCATTGTAAGTGGGGATCAGAGCAAGGTATGTCGGGGGAGAAAGGCCCAGCAGAAAGAAGGGAGATCAAGGTGGACATTACTAGGAAGAATGGTCTTGCAAAATTGTAAAATCTGATCCCAGAAGGGATGAGGGGACAGAACCACAGGAAGTGCGGGAGGAAGACTTCTTATAGACTACAGCACCAGCCCTTGTTGTGAGGAAAAATACCATGGGAGTTCAGCTGTTGGGGCATCCTATACCATCTATTGAAAATGTTCAGCTAAATCAATTGAGCTTAAAGATCACATGTGGGTGTGAAATCAACAAGCACCCAAGCCTGCTGAGAAATGGAGATGTTCAGCTTCACAGCCCATTTGTCTTTAAGAGGAGTGGTAGAGTCTGAACCGGACTCCCAGAGGAGAGCAAAAAATGTACTGGCTTTTCCCCTGGGGAGAGAATGCCATTAATAAAACAGGGACCTCAGCGAGGGGAAAGGTAGGGGCTTTAATCAGAGGAATAAGAGTGGAGCGTAGTTGAAGTTACTGCCAGTACTCCCCAGGAGAAAAGTGAAATTTGTCCAGAAGAGCCTCAAATGAAAGCAGGGTAGAAAGAATGTTAGTGCATAACTGATGGAGCTGAAATATACCAGCTCATTTCCATGCTGTCCAGCTGACAGGTGCATGGCCAATAAAAATATCAGAGGTGTGCCAGACTGGGGTAAAGGCATGAGGGAGGAGATTCATATTGGTCCTAAATGCAAAGGACCTCCAAGACTTGAGGGAGATGAAAAGGGTTGGATGTTGCTGAGGTATCAAGGCCCTGGGTAGACAGAGAGCCCATATTGGGAAAAGGGCCTTGAGGGAAAAACTTGCCCATCTACCCCATCGACCTAGAGAGGGGAAGAAGGATGATTAGGGGGAACCAGTGAAGGATTTGGGCACAGATAAAGGACAGATGGTAATTCGTAAAATAAGGGAGACCAAAACCACTCTGGGACCACTGCAGATGTAATTTGGAGTGACTAATTCTGGGCATCCCCCATCCCAAATGAACTGGCCCATCAGGTGGCTAAGTTTGACAAAGTATGCCTCTGGGATAGTAATAGTGAGATGGGAGAGGAGATGCAAATCGTTGTGGATGAACATCATTTTAAGGGCATTGATTTTCCCAGAGAATGAGAGATTAAGGCCCTTCCAGCAAGCTAAATATGCCAACAAAGTTTCCTAGAGAGGGTTAAAATTAGCCTGGTAAATATGGTTAAGGGATGGGGTAAAATGGATGCCAAGATATGTAATGCCCTCTGCAGTCCATTTCCAACCAGTGTCTACAAAGTGGGAACAGAAACAGAGTTGATTTAGAGGAACAATTTCAGATTTAGTGTGGTTAACTTTTAAACCAGAGATGGCGCAGACAGAGGCTAAGGTTGACTGTAAAAGGTTGACCGATGAGGGGACATTAGAAAGGAAAACCAATGGGTCATCAGCATACAGGAGGCACTTATACTCTGAAGTGGAGGTTTTGAAGCCAGAAATCTCAGGGGAGGATCATAGGTCAATGGAAAGGGGTTCATTGGCTAAAAGAAAAAAAGTGGGATGAAAGAGGACAACCCTGGTGAGTCCATGAAACAGCAGAAAGGGAAGGGAAAGAAGACTGTTGGTAAGGATATGGGCAGATGGATTGCTGTATAGTTTTTATATGGCAGAGAGGAAATATGGGCTTAATCCCATGCAATTTAAGACTTCAAAAGGAAGGGCCATTCTATAGAATTGAAAGCCTTCTCAAAGTCAAAGGTAAGAGTGACAGTGGGTGTGGGTATGAACTGAGCTAAGTGTTGGATATTAAACAGTGTGCAGAGGTGATCAGAACTGAGACTGCCCACAATGAAACCAGCTTGGGAGAGATGGACTAGGGATGGCATAAATTTCTCCAGATGTGTAGCTAAGATTTTGCCCAGGATTTTAACATCAACATTGATCAAGGATATGAGTCTGTAGCTACCTGGGGAATGGGGGTCCTTACCTTTTTTGAGTAGGATAGTAATGGTAGCCTCCCTAACTGTGGCTGGCAAGGAGCGGTATTGTACAGTGTGGGGAAAGGTATGAAGAAGGATGGGTAATAGAGTATCAAGGAGGGACTGATAAAACTTGCAGGGGAATCCATCCCCACCAGGAGATTTATTCTTCCATAAGGCCATGACTGTGGCCTTGATTTCCTCACTGGTGATGAGGTGTTCCAAGGAGAGTTGTTGGGAGGGAGAGAGGTGAGGTAACCCCAGAGGGTCAAGAAAGGAGGCCAGTTGTTCAGGAGTGGGATGGACCCGGGAGGAATAAAAATTGGAATAAATGTTGCACATGATGGAGTTAATTTATTGAGTGGGGTCAATGTGGGTATGACCAGCAAAACCAGTGATGTGGTGTTCAGCATGCTGCTTCTGAAGCCTGTAAGCCAGGACCTTACTAGACCACTTGCCATCCTCCCAATACTTGTGATTAGTACGCAGGATAGTGAGTTCAGCTTTACATGTGTAAAGGCAGTTGAGAGATGTGCAGGTCTTGACCAGTTCAGAGAGGTCCATAGATGGATTGGTTTTGAGTTGGGCTTCTAAGGTGATCAGTTTAGATTCAAGATCTTTAGCCTCCTGCTCTTGGACCTCATGCCTGTGGGCGACAAAGCTAATGATACGACCCCTAAGGTATGCCTTCAGGGTATCCCAAAGAACATTGTCGGGGACCAAGCCGTTATCATTAGTAAACAAGAAAAAGTTTATCTCTCATTGAAGACAAGGAATGAAGGAGGGGTCTTTAAAAAGGAGATGTTCGAGTCTCCCAGAGGAGGTGTGAGGGGTATGTGGGGACCAAAGGAGGGAGATAGAAATAGAGGCATGATCAGAAATTATAATAGGGTGGATATGGGTTGAAAGTGTACTTCAGGTTAACTGAGGGGAAGTAAGCCAAAAGTCAAAATGACTAAAAGAGCAGTAGATGGGGAGAAGAAAGTATAATCTTTAACTGTAGGAGATAAAAGGAGCCAAATATCCATTAAAGCAAACTCCTGCAATTAGTCATGAAGGGCAGAATTTGCTTTGTGACTGGGCTCATGAGAGGTATTAGATCTATTTAACAAGGGATCAAGAGTTAAATTAAAGTCTCCACCAAGGAGAAAGGGGGGCTCATTAAAGAGGGAGACTTGTTCAAAAAGATCAGTAAAAAAGGTGGGGCAGTCCAAGTTGTGGGCATACAAACTGACAAGGGTTATGGGCCCTTCTGTAGTACCAAATCTGTCCATTATCCACCTTCCTTCTGTGTCAGTCTGAGTGGCAGTACAAGCCCATTTCAAAGACTTGTGGGTAAAAATAGAGAGCACCGTTTGGCAGTAGAGGCAATATTGTGAACCTTCTGACCAATACATTCCCACTTCAACTTAGAAGCCTCACTGGCAAAGAGTTTTGTCTCCTGTAAAAACATCACATGTGACTGCAATTTCTTGAGATGGGAAATCACTTTTTTACATTTGATGGGGGAATTAAGGCCTTTGATATTCTAGGACACACAGTGGAGATCTTCCATAGAAAAGAGAAGAGAACAAATAGGGGTTATGAATGGAGAGGTAATGAAGAAAGAAAGGAAAAAAGAGGAAAGTTGTCCCAAAAGACCCTGAGGGAAGCAAGGTGCGTAAAAGCAGGAGGCATCATTCACAAGGAGACCAAACCAAAAAATTTTAAATGACCAGCACCGTAACCATGGAACCTGAATGGCATAGTAACATTGCATAAAAAGATCAGCAAATACAACAATAAACATAGCTGAACTATAACCTACAAACAAACCCTAATAACCACAAAAATCTATTAAAGATCTAAGCAATACGTTGAACTGACCCGGTCCCTTTGAGCTACAAGGTGGTGAGAACCATCAAAGCAGCAGGGAGTGGACTGGGATGTGGAAACCATAAACACCCTCCCCCAAAGATAGTACCACAATCGGAAAATAGGAACAAGAGAAAAAGGAAAAGGAGAGAAATAGAAAAAGGTGTAATCTAAGGAAAGAGGCAAAGCCACAGGAGAGCACACCAGAAAGGGATTGAGGTAAGACAGGGAAGAGTGTGGACAACAGGAAGGTAGATACCAAGAGAAATGAGGGTTGCAAAATAAAACAAAAGGGAAAAGAAGGGAGAGAAAGGGAGAAAAAAGCTGATGGGAAGGAACTCAACGAAACCTCAAGTGCTCGATAAGGAGAAGGACAAACAAGAGGGAAAGAGGAAGGGAAGGCAAATCGACAGTATGTACAAAGAGAAATATGGAGAAAGCTGAAGTCATCAAAGATAAGGAAATACACCAAAACAAAAAGGGAGCTGAGGAGTAGAAGCAGGGAGCCACAGAGAGCCAGAACAGAAGGGGGAGTAAGGGACCAGGGAATTAATTGGAGGATAGCTCAAAAAGGGATAAGCACAAACAGTGAGGGGAGCATTGTAGGATTAATAGAGAAGGAGGAGGTTAAAAAGAGGAAGAGGAGAAAAATTGAAAAAGCGAGTAAGTAATAAATAGCTACAGGAAAAGAGAGTAAGAGGGAAGAAGGGGGAGGTGAAATAACTGGAGGAAAAAAGAGAGAGAATGGAAGCAAATACAACTGCTGCCCCTTTAAGAAAGGGGACAACATTATCAGGCTGAAAGTCCCAAAGACAGAGTGTAGCACTGTGGCTCACAGATAAATTAAGTCAGTCCAGAAACAACAGCAATCATGTCTTCAATAAAAGGGTCCAGTCAGAGCTGGAATTTTGAAGACGCTCCAAGAAAAGTTCACCAAATGACATTGTGTCAGCCAGCATTCGAGAAGGAATCCAGAGGCAGTGGTACAGAGTGGTACAGGCTGTTGCAGATGGTCCCAGCTAGCAATCAACAGCAGTAGAAAAAATGTTGGCTAGCAGGGGAGCAAAAACATCAGCCTGATGAGGTAAGGGGGTTGCAGGAGGAGAAAGAGCTTAATGGGAGGAGCAGGGGTTCGAGCCGGGGGGGGGGGGACGGAATTGAGAAAGTCTTTGAAGGGGAGCAAATCTGTTATTTGCAAGTAGGCTCCCAGAACTGGTGAATGAGGCATCTCTGTCTTTATTGTGGTTCATGTGCCATTGCTGAGGAAAGGGGTACCTGGCTCTGCATTGATTGCAACCCTGATTTTTACCAGGATGCCTGCCAATTCTCTGAGGTTGAGGAGGGAAAGAGTCCACCACGGGGGCAACTATCAAAATCTGAGGAGCATCCAGATGAGCCTCGGACTTGTGGGCAGGAGAAGGCAGGATAGTATCCATAACCAGAGAGTCCCCAGGGGTCAGAAGCTTCACGAACGACTAGGAGCACTGAATAAAGTCCTTTGAAGCTTCAGTTATATGGAAGGAATGTGGAACACCATTATGATAGATCTTTAAAATCACCAGATACAAAAGACTGTATTGCACATTCAGGGCCCGTAGAGCATGTCTGGCAGCAGAAAACCCTGACAGTGCTCTGTCAATGCCAGGAAATAGTCGGGGAAGATCAAAATAGTGTGACCCTGCCAAATCAAAGGTCCCCACTCATGGGCTAGGATACGAATTTTCTCTTTAAATTGAAAGTGAAGGAATTTGACTAAGATGGTCCAGGGTGGCTGCCATGGCTTGGGACAAGGCGCAAGGGATTGATGAGCTCACTCAAGCTCCAGAGGTTCAGGCCACTGCTGTTTTAGAAGGATCAGGAGTACTTGTTGGAGGAAGGCATTGGTGTCTGGCCTTCAACACCTTTGGGAAAACCCACAAAACATATGTTATTTCTCTAACTCCACTTCTCTAAATCCTCCACATGATCCCAAAGCTCTTTCAGGGCTCTGTCTTGCTATTGGAGCCAGGCATTCAGTCTGCGGGATGTAGAATCCTGGGCATCTTTTTTTTTGTTTTACGTATGTGAGGCATTGCAATATAGAGATAATATCTTGGCTGATCCTAAGGTTAGTGGATTTCAATGCCCCAATTTCCATAAGAAGCTGAGACAACATCCCCCTTATTTCTTGTAGGCTGTCTGATGGAAGCTGCGGAGATGGGGAAGAGGAGGTGGGAAGCATCATGTGCATTAGGCCACACCAAGATGGAGCACCAGAGTTGGCAGAACAAAGAAAGAGCTGAAGCAGCTGCAGCTGGCACTGATGTGGTAAGTAGGTGATCCTGGGTGATGGCAGAGAGAGTTAGGTGATCCACAAAGGCATGAAAACACTTAGTGCAGGAATGCGGCAAAAAATCTCAAGGGGAGAGAAGAGCTAACTAGTCTAAGCGGCCATCTTCATGGTGACTTAGTCAAACCTTCCATACTTAGTAGTTTTTATACAGTGTGTCCTGAGAAAGATTTCAGCTTAGAGAAAAATGGTGACTTATGGAAAACCAGTAGTATAACTTAATCACAGCTTCAATAATTCCTCCTCTGGGCCACTCTCCTCAGGTATTCAGAGAGGTTTGTGGTAGGGGGCAAATGGGATTTACTATAAATGCATGCTAATAAAGCTAAAATCAAGATTACGTGCTATGTTATGAATGGCACTGAGTGCTGTATTTTGTCTTTTGTAAAAGTAATCAGTGCATAATTGCCACTTATGAACACCTGCAATGTGCCTTTGTCTTGTAAAACTGGCAAGCCTATAGTTTCATGGGTCTAAAAGAAAATACAATCCTTATGGGTAGATTTTAACACCTGTCAGCTGTAAGAAGTTTCCTTGCTAATGCATGACAAATAGCAAGGTGGACAAAATAATTTAAATTCCACCCAAGAATTACACCACCTCTGTCACCAGTGAGCCCCCTTTCCCAGTCACATATACAACAGAATTATCTTTTTCACAAATTCAGAGTTCTTTTGCTGAATGCAACATCAGCCTGCACAAATATGCTACTCTGCATACCCAGCAATAGTGGTTTTGTGTGGGAAGTAATGCACTGAGCAAATCCTGAGAATAAGGTCCTTAGTATAATGGGATAAACTGAACATTATGTCAGCTGAGAACTAGCCTTTCATGACTGTCTTGGATGGTGCAACTGGGAAAACCTGTTCAAGGTGCAGTTAGAAATAAATTAGTTTAAGTTAAAAGGAACATTCTGGTTACAACATGCTGGGTTGGTCAGGCAGTACACTGCATAGTTCACACAAAGGAAAAGGTTGTGGCTCTTCTAATTCAGAAAGGCCTTCAATGAAAATAGAGAAGGTTCCCACTGACAAAGAAGGAAGATGGGTTCTGTTCCTGTTCTCCCAGAATGGTAACTCATATGTACTGTCTTTTTAATGATTTGGATCACCTCTGTAAATGGGCTTTGTGATCAGTGGGCTTTATCCAGTTATCAGTAAATATAGTTATTTAACTAACTCACTCATTAATCAATTAATTCATTAATAAAAATTTACTCAGTATTGACAACCCAGCATTTTTGGATCAAAACCAAGCCATTCAGTACCTAAGCCAAGATAATCAGACCTCCCCAGTCCTTCAAGGTGGTGATTATAATCTAGCATTAGACCTCTTTCTTGTACACTGACAGCACCCGAAGGCCAGAGCAGGTCCACAGAACCTCATGTCTGAAAGAGACCTCTTAGATCACTGAAGGAAAGATCCTCTCATGGGGGGCTTCTATTCTCAGGTAACTGTCTCTTATAATTGTATCAGTTATCACCTGGCAGACTCACTTGAAGCCCACTACATATTTAACTCAGACACTGAGAGCATTGTAATTTAAAGTTACACCGCAGTCTTAGTGCTCTACCCACAGCTAGAGGATTCTTTGGTGTTCTTGTTGGATGGTTGACCTATTTAATACTCTTTTTAAATTATATATTTTTTTTTAGTTTTTTAGCATTGTTACATACTCAGCACAGTTATTGTGCATTACTGAAAAGTAAAACATTTATACAGTCCACAGACCTTTAAACATTTAGACATAGATGCACTATCCCAAAAAAGTGTACCTTTTCTCTTGAATGTCCTAGATATTTTGGCAAGGGTCCAGAAAGAAGAAGCACAATTTTTTGAACCAAAGCTTACTTTAAGGATCCCCCATAGCATTATCTGGAGTACCTTCAAGACTTTCATGAGGAGCAACTTTATTACCCTTTCCTCTGTCAAAAGATAAAAGGGAGATGTTGAGGGAGTGCAGATGGGAACTGGACTGTCCAAACGTGGGGTAGATTTCTGGTAAGACCCTGGTCCTGACCAACAAAATGAGGGCATAGGTATGAAACAGTAAATCAACTTTCTAGTCTAGCATATGGCTGTATAGTATGTATCTTTTTCCTCTCTAAGTATACATTTTTGGAGTCTGGGACAAACATGGTAAACTCATGTACTACCACCTTTGTAAACAATTAGCCAAATCCCATATAACAGAGTTGGGAAAAATTAAGGGAAAACTCACTGTCTCCAACAAGTGCATTAGTCATTGACTCCATGAAACAATTTTATACTGCCCTTTACACTTTCAGAATAAGGTCATGAGACCATAACTGTCTTTTTTAAAGTCTGCTTCTGACTCCACTGGGTCTTAAAATTGGGACTGCCACAGGCCACTAAAAAAGTGTACCTTAACTTGTCTTGTAGAGCATCACCGATCCAACATTCCTGGAGCTCTAGGATATCAGCCTCTATCCAGAAAAAGTATTCCCAGAAATGATCTACTCCCATAGTAGGGTACCTCTCCAAGCAGTCATAGATCCAGGTGCCTCCTGTGGTGTTGCTCAAAGCCATAAACTGAGGTAGAAGTTTTATATGTATTCATTTATTTGAATCTAGGATTGAAAGTACCTCTGAGGCAAAGCTCTTTTACAAAGATTCCATGTCAGTAGCAGTACAATAACAAAAAAACAAGACAATAAAGTAATGAAGGCAGGATAACAGGTTAACAATCAGTTACATGAATATGAATGCATACATTTGGGTTAAACTAAAGCCAGAGGCACTGATGGGCTAAACAGTGTTACAAGACATGGCAAGGACACAAAAGGTAAGAGCAGCCAGAGGCTTTGTCACATCACAGAGAGAACAACAGGTGGTGAAGGAGGTGCAGGGGGGAGAGAGGGTGGGGAAGGGGTTTGTAGGAGATATGGGGTAGATAATAGAAGTGCTATGTAGAAAGAGCTGAGACAAGGATTGGGTAATGGTGAGGAGGGCTGATTAAAGGAGACAGTTGCAGGTGCTAGAGGCAGAGAAGTGTAGGTGGAGCCTGGATGTGAATGGGCCAAGCTTAGGTATGGAGGAGATGTCACTGCTGAGCCCATTCAACCAGTTAGGGGCCCTATGAACAAAGGTTCTTTGTCCCTTGGTGGTACGGCAGTGAAGGACCTGCAGGAGTTGAGATTCGGATCCCCTAGTGTGCCGAGGGTTCCTACTGGGGCAAAGGAGAGCTTGGACTCCGGGGAGTGCTTGGACCATGGTTATTTTCTTTGCCATAATGCAGGTTTGATACTTTATGCAGTTTGAAAGTTATAGCCAGCGAGTCTGTGCATAGAGGTCACATGTATAAGTGAGATGGTGAGCTCCAGTGATGAGTCAACAAGCTTTGCTGAGAGACGTGGATTTGTGTCTGAGGGTAGTTACAGTAGCAGAGCCATACATGATCTGGCCATAGTCAATTATGGAGACAACAGAGCTCTGAACAGTGACCCTTAAAGCTTCCAGACTAAGGTGTTGCCTGTGTCTGTACAGTAGTCCAATGTGAGCATTTGCAGCTTTGGCGACACTATCGATGTGGGCACCATAGGATTGGTTACAGTCAAAAGAGATCCCAAGATATTTTAAAGATTGCACCTGTTCGAGGGCAGCTCCAAGGCAGTTTGTGATGGTCAGGGGGGTGTAGCCTGTACTTGTTGTGGGAGCTGCTGAAAAGCATTGACTTGGTTTTCTTATAATTTAGGACCAATTTGTGCTTACTAAACCAGTTCTCAACTGAGACGAAGCCTAACTGTAGATTGTTTTGTCAGGGTTGGGGATCCTTATGGGTGGTGTGAATTACAGCATTATCAGCATAGATGATGATTTGTTCTGGGCAAGACTGTGGAAGGCTGTTCCAGAAGAGACTGAATAAAAAAAGGACCCAGTATGGATCCGTGGGGGACTTCTGAGTGGACAGATCTAGCGTGAGAGAGGATATCTGCAATTTTAACTCTTTGGGATTGGTTTTCCAGATAGCTTTTAAACCAAGCTGTGGAGGCAGGTGAGAGCCCAGCAATCAAAAGCTGCTCAAGTAGTAGACAATGGTGGACAGTGTCAAAAGCCTTAGTTAAATTGATAAAGACCGACCTGGCTAGGTCACCATTATCCAGAGAACTATGGATGGCTCCGGTGACTTCCAGAAGGGCAGAAGTGGTGTTGTGCCCTTGTCTGAACCCATGTTGTTGAGAGCACAAGATATTGTGTTTGCCCATGTAATCAGTGAGTTGGTCTGCTACTATGTGTTTGATGGCCTTGGAGAGGGGAGGTAATATGGAGATTGATCGATAGTTCCCATGGAGGGTCCTGTCTGCACTTTTGTGGACCGGAGTAACAGTAGCAGATTTCCATCTATCAGGGAACTGGCTGAGGTTGAGGGAGAGGTTGAAGATCTTTGTTAATGGTCCTAGTACTTCGTCATGGGTGAGGGACAGCAGTTTGAGGTCAAGTGTGTCCCCACTATTTCTGGACTTGACAATTGCTTTACTAACGTATTTGCGGGCTTTGTGCATCTTGACTGCTTTACAGTAGAAAGGCGGGTATTTGGAAGGGGGGGGAACTGGAAGGGTAAGTTAGAGTCATCTACGTCAAAAAAGTCAGGGTGGAGAACACTACTGAGGTCTGTGAATGCAGTAATGAATATATTAGCAATAGTTGTAGGGTCCATTGTTATAGTCCTATCAATGACCAGCATAGTAGGAGAAGTTTTAGGCTACTTCCCAGTAAATTCTTTGATATTGTTCCAGAAGGCTCTACCATTTCCCCAGGTATCAGTGAGTGCTTCCCTATAGTAGATACTTTTCTTTAGGTGGATTGACTTTGTGCAATCATTTTGAGCATGTTTATCACTCTGTATGTCAGTTTGCGTACCGGTGTCCCATGCCTGCAGCCAGAGGTGGTCCCTTGCTTTTAACTGTGCTATAAGCTCTGCGGAGAGCCATGGGTTGCAATGGCCTTTGACTTTGAGCTTTTTGAAGGGGGCATGGGAGTCACAGGCCACATTAAAGGTGTAGATGAAACAGTCCAGGGCCAAGTTGACATCCGATACTTTGTAAATAGGAGTCCAATCATTCTGACTGAGGCAGGATTTGAGGCGATTCAGCTGCTAGAAATGACTATTGGAGGGGGCATGAAGAATTTGTTTGACCATTTGCAAATGACAGGTGAATGGTCACTGAATGAATCTGGGAGGTTGGAGATGCTAGAAATATAAGTTGGATGACTGGCCAGAACCCAATCCAGGAGTGTGCTATAGCCTGTTTCGTAGTTGTGCCTGGTCAGGGAGTTGACCAGCTGGGCATGATTTGCTGACGAGATGGCATCCTTGAGGCCCCCTGATTCAGGTGCAAGCCAATTAATGTTAGTTAAGAGATGACTGTGGACATGAAGAGGTGTGGCAGTGCATCATCTGCCCAGTCACATCATTCCTTTTTGTGACATTACCATACTGATGTTCCAGTGCTCTCTACACCAGAATATGTATGAATTTCCTGCTGCACCAAATCTGTGTGTATCCAGGAGCTGGCAAAGTGGCAGGAGGCATGACTCACCCTCCACAGAGAAGGAAAGCATCCACTGGGATGCTTGATTCTCCTGCCCTGCTGCTTTTCCAATGTTCCAGACTTTGCCCAAATCACTTTCATCAACATCACAGGTAGCCACACTGTGCCAGTGAAATAACCTTTCCCATCCCTGTCTTACTTATGTGACAAGGTACCTTTGTAAATGAGCCTCTGGCTCAAAGGTCTTCCCAAACTGCTGTACTAATAAATAAATAAATAAATACTTTCTGGGTTTCACAGCATTGCCTAATCATCCAATACTGCTAAAGAATCCATAGAAACCACTACTAACGCTTGAGATTTAGAAGGCTGTCAAGATCCTTGTCCCATATAACACCCCAGATAAATATATCTTTGCTGTTAACCTTTTCCAAGCCATCCCCAGTCAATTAGCTCATTACCTCCTCATTTACTGTTAGGCCATGATCAAGTAAGCAACCCCCCCCCCCAAATGAGGCTATCATAATAGTTCTCTGCAAGGAAGGGAATGATCACTAAGACGGTGTCCGCTATTATCCTATTTTCCTGATTAACTTGGATTGCAAAATTCTTGCTGTCTTGGCCACCTAGTTGGAAAATGCCCTGCTCTCATTAATACATACAGCTCAAGCTGATTTCTTGAAAAGGTGGCTAAAGGCAGATTGTATGTTAACCTTTAACAATCTCTTATGGCATGCAAAGTCCTCTCCCCTCTGCTTAATAGTTATTCTTGCTGAATTGGATGTAGGCCTTTTACTCTATGATATGGGACTATGTGCACCAGCTTTAACATGCTTTTAGTTTTAACCCTTTTTTTTCATTATTGGATTCACACTGCACTGCCAATACCTTAGTCTCTGTCCTCCCCAGTCATACACTATTACACATGATCCCCTCCACAGACATACAAGAGAAGGATGTCATCTTTTCCTTCTCCTTCTTTTCCTGGTCTTTAAAACACTTTCCCATGCCCTCATGGATAAGGAGGCTATTCAGAATATCCAGATTCACAACACCCTGCATGACGTCAGCCTCTGTGCAGATCTTTCACTCCTTATGGTAATCAACCCAGAGGCATCATCATCCTGAGGGTGAGAGATACTTACCCCTCTGGGTGGTTGGGAGTTGCAGCTGATGTGCTGCCTGGATCTTTGGGTCTGAATTCAAAAACTCAGAAGGTGACTGTATGGGAAGGGGAGATTTGGGTGTTCTAAATACTTCTGAAAGACCTTGAGGGTATACAACTGCAAGCTGCTGACCAAAACTGAGATTAGGGTCCACTTCACTGGAGGAACCTGAAATGTTCCTGTTGAGTCAGGCATGGAAGTTCAGGAGGTGGAGCTTTCTGGGCTTACTGTGGACACAAGGGTGGGGGTAGCCATTTGGGTTCTCAGTGCTAGAGCACACCCATAGAGGTGAAGATGGAGATCTCTCCCAAGAAGATAATCAGTTGTACTGTGCTGGAATATCTCATTTATAAGGAGAGCTATGTCTTCCAAGGTCACCCACATCAGCTGCACTAGGAGAAATTATGTTGAACTGACCAGCAGGTAGCAATAAAAGTCAAAATGTTCCCTAATTTGTTTAAATGTTGATGGACATCATGGAACAATACTGGGAGTCTTGGGTCCATGATCATGCAATGGAGGGGTTTCTCAAGATCAGCTTGCATGAGCCTTTTATTACCCTGCAATTCAAAGACAAAAATGAGGTTGCACACAGCTTCTGAAGTCCTGGTTATTGGGTCACAGTATGTATTTATTAATTAACAAAAGTATTTATTTATGTATGTATCTAAGTATTTCTGTATTTATTTACTTATTTAAATTGTTTTACCAGGTAAACACACAGATAAAACAGAAATCTAATTTACAGATGCAACTTGGGGAAGGGGGATTGAGGATTACAAGTACAGAAATATACTATGCATTATTCAAATAGACATACATATACAGAAGAATATAACAATATTTTTTTCTAAAATTTTTTTATCTTCCTGTGGAGCCTGACAGGTGGCTTCAGTCACTCTGTCGGAGGAAACTCGGTCTTCGGCCACACTGTTCCCCCGTCCAAAACCCCTTAAATCCCCCACGGCGGCCCCCTTGGCAGGGCTGAGATGAAGGGGCGCTGGCTTTTCCCAACCCCAGGAACAAATTTTCAGACATCAGGGGCCACAACAAGGCACTGATATGGCTATCATTGACCCTGCAAGCTGCTTTTTCCTCCAGTTTTCCTCCGCCCCCTCCCCACCTACAGAGTACATTGGCGATGTGCCTCCCAGCTCACATCTCCCCCTGACTGATACCAGAGGGGGATCAATGAACTGGACAGCAAACCCTCCCTCCCTGAGAGAGGAAAGCAGTCCTCCAGATCCTCAATCCTCTCTGTCCCCTGCTGGCCCTTGGTGGCCTGGGCTCATTTCCAAACCCAGATCAGCAGTGCTGCATGAGTTGTAGCGACCAGCACATCAACCTCCAGTGCCACTGGGCCAGCCCAGAATATTCACAGAAAGAAACTCAAGCACCACCCACTGCAAATAAAGCAATAACAAGCTTGTGATAAATTCAATACATTTAATTTAAAATATATATCAAAAAGTGCCAGAAAACACAGGGACCACCACACAGGAACACACAGTAAGACTCATAAGCCTCCTACTGGTTTCGCCTCAGAGCATCATCAGTGACTCTGTAGTGCTCTGAAGAATAAACAATGAGGAGAGCTTAGTGTTACTGTGTGTTCCTAATGGTCTCTGTGTTTTCTGGCACTTTTTGATATATATTTCAAATAAAAAGTATTGAGTTTATCACAAGCTTGTTATTGCTTTGTTTGCAGTGGGTGGTGCTCGAGTTTCTTTCTGTGATTGTTCCTTATTTCTCTCTAGCACACTCAGCCATTGGGGCAGCTTTTCTGTCTTGTTCGGGCCCAGAATATAACAATATTTAAGAGGGAAGGAAATGGAATACTGTACAATAAATGAAAAATTATGTATACGTACAGTACACTTGTCATAGCATCTAGGGTACCTTAAGCATTAGATAGAGGGATAGGGCAGACTGGCTGGGCCACAAGGCCTTTATCTGCCAACAACATCTATGTTTCTGTATATCTATGTAATACATTATGAGTTATTTTATAAACTTGAGGTGTGTGATGACTCATAATGTCAAGAATGAAGCTTGAGAGGTTTATATAGGTCATCACACACTGAGGGTGTGTATAAAAGTTTGCACTAAGTATCATATTTTATTTTTTATAAATGCTGTTTATTTTTACTTTTTTTTTGGCAAGAAAGAGAAACCCACATTCATTCCTCACCCCCTTAACAATATTTCTTTAGACATTTTATCATTTTGCATTCCATGAGTATGATAACACATTATTATTTAATAACATTACTTATCTGGTTGATCCTGCTATGTTTAGATTATTTATGAGCCTGCATATTAAAGTCAAAGCATGTTGCTCATCCAGTTTTGCTAGGCAGTCAGAAGAGCAGCAGTGTGAGTTTACTTTTATTTTTTTCTAGAAAGCATTGTGCACAAACTAAAGATGGCAAGGTCAACCAGATAAGTTATTTATTAGTTTTTTGTTTTGTTTCCATGCCCCTCAGATAAAAAATAAATATATAAGAAATATATTTAAGCAAAGGCAGGAACAAGTTGAAAGAGAACCATGTATTATGCAATCCCCTAACAGTTGTACAAACCCAAACATAAACTATGACATTTTAAAAGTGCTAATTTCAGGGTATTATAAAGGCTAATCACTCAATCAAAGGTGGGTACTCACCAATCACATCAGTAATTACACAGGCTCCAGAAATTTGAAGAAAATGTGGTTTATTTCAAGACACACATGGTCTGCATGCTTGACTCATTTCGGACGAAGGTCCTTTATCAAGAGCTTTTGATAAAGGACGCGGTCGAAACACATCAACATGCTGAATCTCAACGGTGGATCAACCATTGCTTCTACATTTCTGGAGCTCTGTGTATTACTGATGTGGTCGGTGAATGCCTACCTCTGACTGGGTGAAATGCTTTATTTGACTGGCGCACCACCTCTCGTTATGCAGCCTTTCTGTGTTTAAAATATTATAAAGGCTAACCAGTAATTATTATACGGTATTTTACAAGAAATCGGTGCAAAACCAGCAAACATGTGGAGTATGTAAAACTGTTCAAAAATAACAGTTCAGGACATTTGAAAGAGGATAGTTAGGTAAATTCACATGTGGATGTGAGCAGTATCTTACATGATTATTTTGCAGAGGGAACACTAGTAGGTGAACAGACTCTCAAGGCTAAAGTGTTTCATAACTGTGGGAATCTATAGTGAAAGACAAGCTGATCAGACATCTTTCTGCACCTGGAGATATGGAACCAGGTTCTGAAAAGGGAATGTATGTTGCACCCAAAGTCTAGAGAGTGGGTGATCAGATTGTTTAGATAACTAGGAAAATCAATAAACTTGTATTTAAAAAGAAAAGGAAATGATTTCTAATTAGCAGCTGTTTATAATGTTCCTGTTCTCAGAAATGATATTTATACCACCTAAATGATTCATGTGTAACTGTACCTAAATAATAAGCAATGTGAAAAACTCTATTTTGATTTCTTTTACTTTTTTGGGCAGCATTATGTTACAGTTCTCTTCATAGAACCAGTAATCTTACATTTTAACTATGTCCAGGTTTGAGCTCAGAAATCTGAGCATGGTTCTGATAGGACAATAGCTCATGCTTAATGTTCTGTACACAGACCGTGATATAGTAAAAACTCCAGAATTAATGGTTCCCTGAAAAAAGCTGTAATGGAATGCTGTCCATAAAAAGGAAACAATTGAAAACACAATTTTTCGCAACAGTTGCAGTTAAATATGGATCATTTGGAGGTGTGAATTTCATTTCTGTAAATAGGAGCATTACCAACTGCTGCCAATTAGCATACATTTCCTGTCCCCTTTAAAACCATAGGGGCCATGATGCTGTGAACACCTGCAGTTAATTGTGGGGCACTGCAGCCAGCCATAACGAGTATAATGGTGTGTTCAGTGGGGGCAGCATAGAAGACACTTTGCAACAGAGGCATACATGATCTTGCCAAGGTCAGTTATGGGTAAGATCATATGGTACGTTTGACTATGCATTTTGTCATACCTTGGGTAAGGAGGCAGTTAATTACTCTTTTAAGAACTGGACTTTTAGCTTTTCTTAAGACTTAGAGGCAAGAGACTGAGGGTGGGATATTCAGAAATGCGCCAGAGGAAGGAGCAAGAGGGACACAGCACAACTCTACTGTGCCATGGTGCAATGAGCACGATATTCAAAGGATGCACATGACAAGATGTGCCTGTGCAACATGGCTGAATATCGCACAGATGCGCCACAGCGTAACCAGGGAGCAAGTCAGGAAGCGTAACAGCACAACCAGGGATGCACAAGGGAGCAAGCCAAAAAGCACAATAGCAGCAACCAGGGATGTGCAAGGTGCAGAGGTGCATGTGCCAGGACACAGATGGAATGGCAACAGGCACAGCAAGGAGCAAGCCACAGGGGTGGGAGGGTCCACCACCAGGGCACAGAGTGTGCCAGAAGATAGGCATGGTAGGCACACAAAGGTATACCACCAAGTGTGCATGGGGCAGCAGCATGCACCTGACCACATGCACCACAGTGGTGCACAAAGGCAGGGTGGCAACAACGGCCACTGGCACACAGGCACTGGCAACCCCCCACAGGGAGGCTTGAGACATGCACATCCAGCAACATACAGGCAAGCATCACACAAGACACATGCCACATGATCCAAACAGAGAGCCCACAGCCTCCCCAGCCATCCAATGAAGGAACACCACCAGGTATAACCCCCAGTTCACCCCAGTCATACCACACATCAGCCAAGCACACCACTGCAGCATGGCTCCACACGCCAGCTACAAAGCAGACATGGACACAGATGGATAACCATATAAAAGTGTATTGCAACAGGTATAAAACAACTACGTACAAATATACAGGTAACAGGGTAATGGGAACAGAGAATGGGAAGCCAAAAATAAACAGGGAGGCCTGGGAAGGGAGGTAGGGGGACAGGGGTAATGGCTAAACAAGGGGATAAGGGAGGGCAAGGAAGGGGGACCAGGGAAGGGGAACTGAAGCAGGTCAATGGGCCCTATGGCCATTCATGCCCCACCAGAGCCTGGCACCAGTGTCGGTGCTGCCGCCTGTGCAGTGACCGTTCCATCAGCTGTGCCACCTGGAGAGAGGCAGTGGTGACCCAGAGGATCTGATGCAAGAGCCTGGTGTTGACATCAGGGCCATGGACACCTAGGACAAAGGAAGGAACACGGTATGAGTGCAGGTCTGGAACACTGTAGCCCACCCACCGTGCATAGCGGACATCGGTGACATGCACCCTGGGATGGCACCCAGTCACCCGCCGTGTGGGAGCCCACACGAGCCACCACCCAGTGAGCCACAGCCATGCAGAACACTGCATACCAACACCACCCATGAGACACACACCACTGACATGGCAGGCAGGTGACATGGCTAAGCAGCAGGCTGGCAGTGGCACAGCCTGGACCCGGGTGTACCCACAGCCCACCTGCAGCAGCCACACACATGTGCGATAGCCACAGCATGGTGCAACGGTCACTGTGGGCAGTGCACAGCTGGAGTGGCCATGCACACAGAGGGGCTTGTCCCACTTCCACCCCTGCTGCCCACCCTGCACAACAATGTAGCATGAAACTGTGCCTACTTGCATGTAGTGGTGCACCATATGCCTATCCAGCAGCACCATCCATGTGGCCTGCATCCTGCACATGGGCCCCTGCGGAGGCCCTCCCTGGCCCAGCATCAGCGCCAGCCAGTCATGCCCTGATCATCAAGGCCTAGGACGGAAACATGGATAAAGATACATCAGTACCTGGCAACACCACATGCCCCCCTGCCCACAGCACAGTGTGCCACCCTGCCTAGTGCAGCATCAGCGCGGTGACACAGGGTGCCACGGTGCACCACCATGGCCAATAGGATGCGCAGCCCCAGTCCCCCCATCCCCAGGCAGCATGGCGTGACAGCATGACTGCCCCACGGACCACTGGTTGGGCACGGGCATAGTGCACTTACCTGGCAATGGCATAGCACTCCTCCAGAAATATGCCTGTAGAGACCAGAGTCACTCAGGGTCCCTCTGCTGCAGGTCCCCATAGCAGTGCCTGCATTGCTCGCCGATGCGCCGTGACCTCCTCCAGCTCATTGTCAACCTCCTGCCACACCTCCGTCCATGGCCTGTTCAGGGGCACCTGGCCAACTAAACAGCCAGCACGTGGCTCCACAAGGGCCACAAGGTTGACTAGCTCCACCTGTGTCCATTTAGGAGCCCTGGCACTTCACGGGGGTCGGGCACCACCTGTGGGTTGGCACACTGCTCATGTGCCCCAGGGCATTGACCCCTTGGCTGAGCACACCCGTCTGCTACGGGCCTCCATTGAGCAACAGGCATGGTGGTGGCAGGGGTATGAGCACTCTGAGCAGATCTGTGCCAGGCAACAGAGCAGCATGATTGGGACTTTGCCTAGCTCCTGGCAGAGAACATACAAATGCTGGTGGACACAACTGCAGCCTTGGATTGGTTCACGCTGTGGTCACAGCTGGCCTGGCACCACTGGCCTCCCTGGTGCATGGCCATCCACCGCATACCCTGCGGAGTGTATTCTCCACCCCTCAGTCATGGCATCTAGCGACCTCCTCTGTGTCAATGCCGGGATCTGCTGTGGGCATTCTGAGCATGCCTGGAGTGGGCATGTTCGGGAGCCTGCAGATACCTGCGAGGACCCGGTCACGTTCCCGCAGTGAGACCCCTGGGAGAACATCACAGACACCCCCTGTGGCTGTCGCACAGCCTGAGTCCACTGGGCAGTCATGGTGAGGCTGTCCATGTGTCCATGGCAGCTGTGCAACCATGCGGCACTCCTGAACCATTCACCTCCCCGTCCTCTGTCTGCTGCTGTCCTGTGTGCACATTGGTGTGGTGGGTACTTGTGCATCCCTTAGATGTGGCAGCCATGGTTGTCGCCACACACGGGCCTTGTGCACACCCGCCCGGCTGCTGGCCACTGTGGCATGTGGATGATGATGCCAGCAAAGAGCCGACTGCCACTGTGCAACGGTGCAATGGTGCTCAGCATCTGACACATGCCCAGTGCCCGCCTCTGGGTGGGGGCATGATGGGTTTGTGTACATGTGCTTGTTTGTGTGTGGGGGTGTGTGTGTGGGTGTGTGGGTGATGTGTGCAGGGCTGTGCTACATGCATCCATGGTGTTCAGTCCCACGCCTGTCCACGCTCCCCTCCTGCCATCCCTGTCACGGGGCATGCCCATGCATGCCTGTATGCTGTGCCATTGACCCTAGGACATGCATGTGGACATGGTCACCTACCTGCATGCTCCATAGTGCTCCTCTGCAATTGTGTTCTGGTGCTGCTGGGCCATCCTGGTCAGCTGCTGCTCCCTTCGCCTGGGGGGGGCTGCCCACCAACACCAGGCCTGGCCATTGTATCGTCCCCACTGCAGTTCCCCTCATTGACCTTGACAGCTATCCCACAGTCAGTGGCCATGTTGTGTAGCATACAGCAGGTCAGGAATAGGCCACAGGCCTTTGAGGGGCTGTACGGTAGGGCACTGCCTTCAGCAGTCCAAACACTCTTTCAATGATATTCCGCATGCTGGCATGTGCCTCATTGTATTGCTCCTGCGCTGGGGTCGACGGGCGCCGGTATGGGGTGAGCAGCCAGGGCCAGAGTGGGTAGCCACTGTCACCTGTGTGTGGAGGTGTTTGGTTAGCATGGTGGACTGTGTCGCTGCACCCCCCCCACCGTCCCGGCCACACACCCTGGCACCCCTGCCCTAGCATCCCCCACACTCTGCCCTGTTGTGCCCGGCTTTTCACTTCCACAGCATACTCACCTACTAGGTGGCCAGTGGGGATGTCCCCACTCTCGAACCTGGGGCACAGTGCAGACTGGTGCCAGATGAAGGCATCATGTGCTCCACCAGGGTGTGTGACACAGACATTGATTATGCATCCCCTGGCATCGCACACCTTCTGGAAGTTGACACTGGGGTAGCCCTTCCTGTTGACGTACGCTACCTCCTCCAGGCCAGGTGGTGTGCAGAGGCCAACATGGGTGCAGTCATTGGCCCCCAGCACTCCAGGCATACGTGCCACCCTGTGGAACTCCTTCATGTTCACTGTACACTCTGCCTGTGTGCTGGGGGAAATGGATGTATTCCGCAGCATGTGGCAGAAGTGCAGTGAGGAATTGTGTGAGAAGCCATGATGCGGCTGACTGGGTTATGCCTGTGGTGTCCCCTGTTGGTTTTTGGAAGTTACGTGGCTAGCAGGCACGACAGCCATGATTTTTGTCTCCACTGGCAAGGTGTGGCTCCATCTTGTGTGTGCCTGCATCTCCTCACTGCACAGCTCACAGAGCTGCCTCAGAATTGCCTGGTTCAGGCGGTACCAGCCCACAATCTCTGTGTCACTGTACTGTTCGAAGGTGGTGCGGAGTATCAGTGTCACCTTGTGTGTCCTGCCCAGTGTGACCATTAAAAAAATCAGTTCATGAGGCATCGTAGTGATGAAGATGATCAGTTAGCTTGTGTATCTTGCCCAGTCTGACCATTTAAAAAAAATCACTTATTGAGACACCATAGTGGTGCGGAGGCCCATAACCTTGTGCATCTTGCCCAGTGTGACCCTTTGAAAAAACATTAACTTCCTGAAATATTAGGCACAGTTGCTCTGCTCTGCTGAGGGCCCCTTGAGTGTTTTTCTCCCACATTGCCATTTAAAAACTCTTTTGTTTCAGAGGGACCACAGAAGTGCAGAGCATTAGTTACCTTTTGCATCTAGCCCAGTTCAGTTCTTGAAATATTAGGTGTTGTAGCTCTGCTCTGCTCTGTTGAGGGCCCCTTGCATGTATGTTTTTCCCCCATGCCACCATTTAAATATTCGCTTCTGCAGAGGCACCGTAGTGGTGCAGAGTGTCAGTTACCTTGTGCATCTTGCCCAGTAAGACTATTTAAAAAAATTAGTTCTTGAGGCACCATAGTGCTGCAGAAGTCTGTTACCTTGCACATTTTGCCCAGTGTGGTCATATAAAAAAATCAGTTCTTGAAATATTAGGTACTGTAGCTCTGCTTTGTGGAGGGCCCCTTGTGTGTTTTTCCCCATATCACCATTTAAATACTCTGCTCTTTCAGAGGCACAGTAATGGTGCAGAGTGCCAGTTACCTTGTGCATCTTACCCAGTGTGACCACTTGATAAAATCAGTTCATGAGGCACCCTAGTGGTGCAGAGGGTCAGTGACCTTGTGTGCCTTACCCAGTGTGGCCATTCAAATAAAATCAGACTACTAGGAGCACTGTAGCTCTATGTTTCTTCCAGTGTCTCCATTTCATTTTTTAATCCAATAAACTTTATTGATTTCCAAACACATTAACAAGTGCACAAAACAACAAAATCAAGGAATAATTAACATATAACAGTACTCATAAAGGCAGTACCTGTATGTCAGGAGAAAACAGTATCTCCATTTCAATACTTGTCACTTTACCATGAGCCAAAGTACAAATGAAGCTACAGTCAGCAGTAGTGATGAGGGCAATATTGATACCCCTTGTGCTACACCAACAGCAAAATAGCCTTCTGGAGTGAAGCAAACTAGACTTTCTGGTATTGTTAATCCAAAGAATGTTTTTTTCATTTTTATGTTTGCTTGCACACATGTGCAAGAAACATAGTGCCACAATATGAGTTTTCGTGAGTGTGCCTCCCCCACTTCCAATGCCCTGGTCCCTTTTGCAGGTATGGCTGCACCATGCCAATGAATGTCAGAGCTGTCTATGACAGCCGTTCAGATGCAGTGGCATACAGTTCTGAGGGAAACACTGCCACAATCAGCGGTGGTAATGTGTAGTCAATTTGCATACTGCCATCACTTACGTCTTCACTGCATCTGAACTATCATAGAAAGTTCGTCCCCCCCAAACAGATATTTAGCACACTGAGAGTGCACCCCTACATGCTCATGTGCTCCCCTCCACCAGCATACACTGTATGACCAACAGGGGTACCCAATCCCCTGTCAGCTCCACTGCCCCCCCAACAGACTTCTAGGTGCCACGCTGGGAGCTCACCCCAGCATGGCAAAAGTCCCGCGTCATCTTCCTGAAGAAGATGCCATGCTGGGAGCCCATCCCAGCATGGCAAAAGTTGCTTTGGCTGATGGGAGTTCCCAATCCCCCATCGGCTCCATTGCCACCCCAAAAAATAACCTTCCAGCTGCCACGCTGGGAGCCCACCTCAGTGTGGCAAAAGTCCCGCATTGTCTTCCTGAAGAAGAAAAGAAAACTGTAAAAAAAAGGTCACTCGTTGACTGTCTTGCCCCCACTACCCCAACCCATGCCCACCCTCTGTGCATCCACCTCCTCACACACACCTGATCCCATACTTACCTCCGGAGCCAAGCACAATGATATTCAGTGGACTGGGAACACGTCTGCAGTCTTCAAAGCCGACTGCGAACTAAAGAAATGCCAGTAAGCTGTATAATGGCATACATTTTTTTTTTCCAACTTTGGTGCGTATCTCGGCCATTTTGGGGAATTATTTCACCAAATTTTCAACATGGGGTTCTTGGGGCCCCACCTCATAAACTCAGTCTCTGTTATTTTGTTATTTGGTCCTAAAAGGTGATTTTGTGGTCACAGCGTGGAACCACCTTTTGGGATTGAGTAACGGAATGACAGTGGCACAGTTTATGTTGAAAATTCGGTGAAAAAATTCCCAAAATTGACTGTGTTATGAGCATGCATTGTGCAGTTCCTATGCACACTTGTAACTTTGTGAATTTTTTAATATTTTCACTCCAGATTTTCAACATTGCTATTTTACCACACCTCCTTATGAGCAGTACAGCTGTCATTTTTCACATCTCACCCAAAATGTGTTTTCACCCATGCAGCACACAATGGTGCTGTCAGTGTGTAAAATCAATGTTCAGGACAGATTAAGAAAATCACAGTGACATTGTCCATGAGCAGAGGTCTGAAAATGACTATGTTAAAAATTTGTGACAAAAGTCCATAAAATGACTGTGTTATGAGCGTGCATTGGGCAGTTTCCACGCACTCTTGCAAGTTCATGAATTTGTAATATTTTCAGTCCAGATTTTCAACACTGGCATTTTCCACACCTCCTTATGAACAGTACAGCTGTCATTTTTCACACCCTGGCTGAAATGAGTTTTTGCACTTCCGGTGCAGAAATGTGTGTTCGCTGTGGGAAATCAGTGTTTGGGACAGATTAAGAAAATCACAGTGACACTGCTCATGAGCAGAGGTCCCAAAGTGCCTGTGTTGACAATCTGTTGTAAAAAATCCCCAAACTAATTACATTACGGGTGTGCGTTGCGCAGTTTCTACGCACGCTTGAGACTTCACCAGTTTTTTTATATTTTCACTCCAGATTTTAAACATTGCCATTTTTTACACCTCCCCATGAACAGTACAGTTGATATTTTTCACATCTTGTTTGAAATGTGTTTTCACACCTGTGGCACCAAATGGCGTAGTCGCTGTGCAAAATCAGCTTTCGGCTAATGAACTGATATTGCCACTGTTCATGAGGTGGGGGGTCACAAAAAAAACATTGAAAATTTGAAGTGAAAATACCAACAAATGCCTGATGCATTAGGGCTTCTGACCATAATGCCCCACCCTGTAGAGACTGATAGGCATCAGGGGTGTAACTTGGGACTGTCGCCTGCAATGCTCATGCCATTCCACCCCTATCCACACCCTGCAGCCAGTGATAGGCATCGAGGTGTGCCTTGGACTCTTCAGCCACAAAGTTCACCCCATTCTCCTGTACTGCACTCATCTCACCATATTTCCTGATGGAATGGGGTGAGCATAAGGCCCAAAGACCCCAAGGCACACCGTGACACTTGTCGGTGTCTGCAGGGTAGGGTGTGGTGAAATGGCATGGCCGTTATGCCTGATGACCCAAAGGTACACCCCAATGCCTGTCAGTCTCTGTAGGGTGGTGGTGGGGTTGGCTTTAGTTAAATACTTCATTCCCATTATGCATCTCTCTAACTCCTACACTACCAATGTCAATGTCAGCAAGCAAACATTTGGCATTGACAAATGCTTGTTTAAAATGCTAAATATTAATATTGCAGTGAATAAGAAGCAAACTTCTTTCACTTCATCTGCTTGCCATCTAACATGTTCTTCACCAAGTATTTGTAGTGGTACTAGCACCGGAAACAGACGATTATCGGCTGCCAAGAAACGTACTTCCCCCTTTTTGCATAAATGCGGTACATGTGCACGTTCCACAACAAATAAGGATAAAGAAAATACCAATGTAGCAAGTACACCTCTTGTCAGTGCAACATTCCCCAGTGTAACAACAGCTGTTAGCACAACTGCTAAAGTAACAGAGAAAGATACTGATCCATTTGCTACTACTGATGCTACCACGACTACTGTCACTACATCTTTTATCTTAGAAGTTGATTCGCATTGTGATCTGAGGAATCGGCATGCCAAATCCAGTGCCACCACCACCATCCCAGCAACACTGGCTAATTCAGATTGTAGTTCATCTACCTTACTTAACACTTGCATTGAAGCTGATGACATCAAAAATGACATAGGTATGTCAGACCTCTTATTTATAGATGATAGAAATGACAGTGGCACTAGTGTTATTACTCCACCGCCAGGATCAATGTCTTCTGCTTTTTTACTGCCACATGTGAACAAAAAATCTTCAGCAAGAAAAGATCATTCATCTTCTTCACAAATGTTCATCCAGGGTCACATCTAACGTACGGCAACGTTTTACTTTGCCTCAGAAGATTTCACAAGAGCTACAATATCTGTATGCATTGCAAAGCTTGCATTAGTCAAAGTCAGCAAACAAGCCATACCACCACCAGTTTGTGAAACCATATAAAAAAGTCGCCATAAATTCTATAGCAATAGTCCAGATAACCCAGGGATGAAACAGAGGCACACAGCTATAATGCAACTCTCTGAATGAAGGCAGGTGTTTTCTTCTAATCACCCTCTCTTATTTCAAAGTAACAACATACATGTGTGAGATGACAGCATTTGAACTCCAACCTGTCTCTCTTCTTGAAGACACTGGTTTCAAAAGACTTGTGAAGTTACAGGAGTCCTTTTACACTCTTCTCTATTGTACCACATTTAGCCATACTGTTTTACCTATCATCTATGCTGTAGTGAAAATTAAAATTTGTGAAAAAAATTAAATCTGCTGAAAATGGTCTTCTTCGCGTCACTTCTGACATCTGGATAAGCACCAGTGTGTGTAATGCGTACTACTGCCAATGTATTTTGTGTATGCACTTTGGATGTCCTGTGATTGCTCTTCATGTCTGTATTCCCTTCCCCCTCCCACAGATCACACCTGGAAATGAGCCTTGGCTCAGTTTGCCTTTCCCGATTACCAAATTTTATATAAATAAAACTTTTCTTTAACAGCTCACTGGGTACGGTTTGCTGGAAATGAACAGCAAGTACGGATTGTGACTGGATCTGATTCGGACACAGATTGTGCTAGTGCAGTTTGAAAAATAGCTCTTTTGCATGTCACTGTTTTTGAGGGAGAACATACTGCTGCCAGTATCAAGCTCAGAATAAACATAATGATGAATAACTTGATTTACAAAAACAAATTATATCCTAGCATGTTTGTGACTGATAATGCTAGAAACATGTTGAAAGCCACTGGAGATGGGGTTATGAACATATGCCCTCTTCTGCACATGCTATAAATCATACAGGGCAGAAAATGTAGATGGTAACAGAATGGTCCCTAATTGACTCAACACTACATGGAAAATCTGTGGTCATTTTCATCATTCAATAAAATCAAATGAGATACTTGAACAACTTTCAGAAGGAAACTAATGTTCCAGGGCTTTGCTTGACCCAGACTGTCATGACCAGGTAGAATTCAGCATTTTATATGTTGGAATGACTGCTAGAGCAGAAAATGGTACTTCATTCAATGGTGATTGAGTGCAATATTAGTGGCAGTGAAAGGCAAATGTAGTGGGGTATAATAGAAGCTACTGTTAATGTGTTAAGACCATTTGAACAAGCAACAAAAGTGCTGATTTGTCTTCCCTGAATAAGGTTATATGGATATACTATGGTATCGAGAAAGCATCAGGATACTTCCAGATACCATAGTATATTTGTATAAGGGGATTGGGAATCAGGGCTGTTGGGGGGTGCCCGAGACTACCAGGGTGATATGTACATGGGATCGGGACCCTGGTGGCACATTGGTACAACCCCAGAGGTTGCATAACTACACTTAGACCAGCCCCTAGCTGGTCTAAATGTACTGAGACAATTGTCCTATTGCAGGTGGTTTTAGAATACCTTTGTAGGGGATGTGGCAGCTTGAGTCTGCCACAAACCCTCTAGTGCCATGCCACAAACCATTTTATGAGGCAAGGCTGGTGCAAGCTGTCTTTGCCGCAAGCAGCCTATGTTTTCTGCAGGCTACTTTTGAGAATTGCTGGAGGTGCATTTTGTGATGCAGGGTGCCACTTGCATCATATATGTGTGATGCAGGCACCTTGTGCCATTTTAAGGCCTTTGAGAATTGACCCCATGGTTTGCATCTTGCTGCTCAGGATGGAAGCATTCCACCAGTTAAAGGATATCCCTGATGAGGTCACTTCTCTTGCAAATGTTTTCACTGAAGGAATTCACAGGCATTTTGACAGAGTCTTTGAAGACAAGACGTTATGTTCTTGCAATAATTCTTGACCCTGGAAGGTTGCAAGATCTTTTAAAAATAAACTTAGTAAGGACTGTTCAGTATGTTAAAGACTCTATGCCTGATTTCAATATTATGGAAGGCCATTTGATCATGGTAATGAGTCTGACTCATGAAAATGGTGAAAGTGGGGGCACTGGATTTGGCAATGCACAGGCAGGTGGTGATACCACTATAGCTTCAACAGTACCATAATCTGGGTGTGATATGTGGGCTCACATCAGTCTTTTAGAAGACACAGACTCATGAATATTCCAGTCCCAATTCTCAAAGGTGTCAGAATGCCACAAGCCCCAGGTGCACCGAACAGATGGTGCTTGGGGCTTGCAGCATTCCCTGGCTGGTATTCAAGATTCTCGATCCCATGCACCATATGTGATGCATTAGAACAGCTCTTGCTAGTCTCACTTTACGTTACTCATGGGATCTTTTTATGGGGTTTGCACTGAATATTTGGCATAATCTACTGTAAAAAGGGTAAAGTGTCACAAATGAACATGACCTATGAGAATCGGGCATCAGGTGTGACAATGTGTTGAACGCAGTGCTAGGTTTGACCAGGGCTTGTCGCCCCTCTGTCACCCTTTGCAAATCAGGTCTCACATCTTTTGGCATGCTCTTACACAGATAATATGATGGTTAATTATTTGATGGAACAAAGGCAACACTTTTAAGTGGACCCTTTAAAGTACTGGATTTCAAAAAAGGTGTTGCAGCCTTCACTCACTTAACTCACTGAGACCTCAGGAGCTCTTTGAGAGTTCCACCACTTGTGGCCTATATACTTTTAACAGTGCAACCTGGAGAGTCCTGGGCAAAAATCCAGCCATCATCAGCATGCCACAAACAAATGCGAATACCTCATGAACCGTAAGTGCTACACACAAAGTATGAGTGGCAACTTTGTTCAGCACACAATTATCTTTCCAATGGTGCTATACAATTAATTATAAGTAGTTCCTATTTTTTTCTATATTGGCTGAAATAGCTAAAAATGTTGGGGTTTTTTTTCAATAAAAAAGGCAACCTAAACAGTTTTTGTGAGAAAATATTTAACAAATCAACACCAAATTAAGCATCCGTACATTAGATGGAGGTAAAAAAATAATTTTGTACTAAAAAGCATTTTTTTCTAATATGATACATGCATTTTTGTTTCCATTTTATTCTAGGTAGCTAGGTGATGTTTGAGAGACACATGTCAGCCATACACACCATACCATACAAAATAAGAATATCTTCTAAAGTATATGTGACAGACTCAAAGTACTAGTAGCAAAGTTGTTCAGCACAAAATTACCTTTCCAACAGTGCTATGCAGTCAATTCTACTCACTTTGGTTTGTGAAATATTTAAGTTTTAAGCAGTAATGTCCTCAGATGTCCTAAGTCCCCAGTGGCACAAAATGCAGGACATCTGGAGGTGTTAAAACACCTCAGGAATATTTTTTCTGCTGCCACCTACAGGTGTTTTGGGGCCTCAGTGAGTTAAATAGCCATAAAGTCTTTGGACTGTCATAATATAAGTGTGCCATCTGAAAGAATATTTAGTACTGCAGGTGTTGTAGCACAACACAAGATCAATCTCAGGCCAAATTGGGACAAATAACTTGTTTTCTTGAATGTAAATCTACCAATAATGGCTTATGACTATTAATGAAATAGTGAAATTATTGCGTTGGACTTAATTTTACAATGCTCTCATATGACTTCATTTTACCTTTAAACCGCCGTTTTATGTTTTCTCTCTTCACAATTGTTTTACTGGCCAGTTGTACAGTACGTCACCGTGGGTATTTTTTGTCTGATCCAGGTGATATGGGCTGGTTGAATAGCTCTAAGTTTCACACTCTGCTCATTAAGAATATTAAATCTGGTTTTAGAATTATTTGATATATTACACAGGACAAGATACACAAGGTAACAACCTGCCTGCCCACCTCTGGTCTGGTTAAAACTTTCTTACACTTAATGTAACACAGCAATCATGATATGATAAGATCTACTCTAAATGTCAAACAGTAGTCCTGTTTACACTGCCGCTGAGCTCCACAACTTAGAACACACCACTTCTGCTGTGATGGTCACTGCGGCTCAAAATTCCATCCACACAGCCGGTAACTCCAGCGGTTGTTTAGCCTCTGGTCAGGATGATGAGCTGGTGAGGTACTTGCTGGCGTGGTAGAGACAGAAGACCCATTTCTAATTAGAATGCTGGAGTTCAGCTGAAGTAAGCTGGAATATGCATATGTATTCACGCATGCCCAGCTTCACGGTCTCACAGTTTCTGACCCTAATTCTGAATACTTGTAGCCCTCGTTTTTTATTTTTTATGCACGTTTCCGAGTTTAGCCTTCTATCTGCTGCTGAAAACTTACTATAACTGAACTCGGGCATGCTAATTATCGCACTCCAAATATTGAGTGTTTGCGAGGAGTCACTGGAGGATGCCAGGAGGGGAGATTTTCAGTCAGAATGAGCACTGTGGAGTGTCTACATGACAGGTCAGTGCACTGTCAAGTAGCTCACTCTGATACACATCCCCTGTCCAGAGTCACTTCAGCAAGTGGAAGTGACGTGCTCATAGTACACTCTCAAAAGAGTCCACACTGCTGACTTTGAAGCACTTTAACCCATGCGCATGGGTTGACGCACTTTAAAGCTGGCAGTGTAAACAGGTCTATAGTGTTGTACCATATCTCATGTCATCAGTTAATATCATGAATTGCAGCACACTGAAGTAAGTCATTGAAAGACAAACTCTGCAGGACAGGGCCAAGTGGTTGCATTCAGCATCATTTGCCATCTCAAATGCTGAATGCATCAGTACACCAGCCTGCCACATAAGCCCTCTTAAACCTTGGCTGAGGCTAGTGTGACTCAAAATAAATATGACAGTGGTATAGTATTTTTAGGGCATGGTCCTTGGTACCTTTAGGTAAGGCAACTAATCTTGGAGTCAAAGTTACCACCGCACATGCTTTGATATTACTTTTCCAAAACAGTTCTAGTTGTAACATCTACAATAATATTGCAGGTTGGGTGGGAGGTATTGGGTGGAAGGGCTCTGTGATGCAGTATCAGGCCTTTCGTCAAGTGTATGCCAAATGTATTTTTCAGCTAACACGAAACAGTACAAAGTGTGACTCTGAACAAGATGCACAAGATAATAAAACAACCGGCTGCCACCAACCTTGTGTAAAATGTATAGTCACAAATCTAAAGTAGCAAAGCAACCATGACACCCCTAGTACAGTATATCCCATATAGTGCGTCATCTATTGCTATTATCAGTAGTTACAGCATAGTCCCTGAAAGAGGAACTGAAAGCAACACTTACTGTGCAGGACAGGGCCCAGGGGTTGCATTCAGCATCATTTGTCATCTCAGATGCTGAATGCATCACTCCACCAGCCTGACACATCAGCTGTTTTATGGTTTGGATGAGGTTAGGTGACTCAAAATAAATATGACAGTGGTAAAGTATGTTAAGGGCATGGTCCTTGGTAACTTTAGGTGAGGCAACAACCCTTGAAGGCAAAGTGACCACTACCCATGCTTTAATCTTACTTTTTCAAAACTATTCTAGTTGGAATACTGCCAATGATAACGGAGGGTGGGAGGGACCTGTGATGCAGAATCAGGCTTTTCATTAAGTGTGTGTTGAATTTGTTTTTCATCTAACAAAATAATACAATGTGAGACACTGGGCAAAATCCCCATGGTAAACAAAAACAAACAAACAAAAAAAACCTCTCTGCCTTGTACTAACCTTGTATGTTGTCTTTTTTTAACTAAACTGGTATCCTGGTAATTTAAATGTTAATGGAGTAAGTTCTGTATATAACATGAATAAACACATAATTCAAAACATCTTAATCCTGGGCAGTTATTGACAAATACATGAGCCTGAAATGGGCTAAAACTGTTTTGTTAATAATGCATTAACTTGAAAAATATGGATTCAAATATCCGTGACACAAATGAAAATACAAATGTCAAAAATCAGTCTCTTGCACAGCCCTAATAACTGCATGTTTCAAAGTGGAGGGAAAGATCACTGAGGTTAGGGAGCATTTGAAAATGTAAGTCAGGGGAGCAGTTATGGAGGATGCACCCAGTTTTAAAAATGAAATAGGGATGTCATCAGACCCTTGGCAAGAACTTGGGGTTATAAGAGATGTGGAAAAACATATCAATATTTGGATTGATGAGAGGTTCTGTATCTGGGGTCCGGAATACGAGTCAACAAAGGAGGGAGGATAGAGCAATTTTGGGCCTTCCACAGAGTGGACGTTTAGTGTGTTGGCAATAATATCAGGATCAGAACAGATGGCTGCGTTAACCAGCAGTTTTGGACTCCCAGGTGAGAGATCAGTAGGCTGGAGTAGGTTATTTACAGGGCCCTATGTATACTGCCCCTATGTTGGCCTACATTATGTGGCAGGACCTCATACTGTGGCTAGTCTATGAGCAATTAGCAGCGATTCTGTGGAAATTCGCTGATAGGTTTTGCATTCTGTAGCAACTCAAATAAGCCCCAAATGAAATCTACAGTCATTCTCTGAAAGAATGCCCAGAAAAAGATAACCTTGGGCAACTCAACAGATGCATAGGCAAGGAAACACAAAACAGTTCTTGTACTATGATTTTGATTGGAGGGCAGGCATGAGGGAATTGAAGGGTTATTTATTTTTTACAGCAGTCTGCTTTATCCTGCCATGGTTCCCCCCCCCCCACCTGCTCAGTGCTGGTTTACCACAGCAGTTCTCCTGTGGATTCCTACACCTGCCTGTCCACTTGCTTGAAGACCAGTATTGCCAGGTTGATCAGCAATGCTGCTACAGTGGCTTCCTTCCTCCACCCACTTGCTTGAAGAACAGTGGTGCTGGTTTGTGCTGTAATGTCACTGCAGTGACCACCTCCTGCTTGCCCACTTTAACACCAGTTGGGCCATTTCTAGTATTGTCACTTCCATGTCTTCTTCTCACACACCATGTAAGAATTTGCCACAAAGGCAAGCCCCATGGTTCTGCATTAGTGTTACCACCTTTCAGGCAAGCAATTAGGTTTTGAGTGTGACTCTGGTCATCAGGGTTTGCTAGGGGTGGAGGATCGAGCATCCAGAGGACCACTGCCCTCCCTCAGGAAGTGGGACTTGGACATCCTGCTCTGTGGCCACTACCTGGGGCAGACAATGTGGTAGTGCAACAGGGAGTCACTGCAGTACAGGTGCTTGAGTTGGTTGGATGTGTCTGCATGCAGAGGCCTGCACATGCATTTCTGTCATTACAGAAAGTGGTCCTGGGAATGTAATGCTGGAGGGAAAACCTCCAGGCAGCAGGATGATTCTCTGACCCAGCACAGGCCCCACAAAACTGATTGGGCAGGGCTTCAACTTCTGGATGTTAAGATCATGGAGGAGGGCAGCCCTCCCCTTCCTAGCCCTGCCAAGGAGGGAAGACTGTGGGGTATGTGCAAGAGCCAGGTAATCCCCAGAAAAGCTGGGTGATGGAGAAGGGTCAAAGGGGAAAGGGGCCACCTGGGTAAAAAGCTTTTAAAGTAATTTACCGCAAGGCTAGAGAGCAGCTAGAAATAATTTACCACAAGGCTAGAAAGCAGTTAGTCCATTTTAGATTAGATACAGGTCCACAAACCTCAAGTTTTATGTTTTTTGCAATAGTTACTAATATTTTTTTTATTACCTAATTGTGCGATTGGAAAATAGAAGCAATGTTTTTTTTTCACAAACCGGACTTCCTGAGGTTTTCTCAATGTTTATAAGGCCATAACGGGCACCAGTATAAGGAATGAGTACCACGGGTTTGTAAACAGGTTGCCCCACTCACCACTGCAACCCAGGGGGAGGCATGTGTAGTGGAGAAGCCAGCAAACATACACTTATCCACATTAGGCTTGCTCACAATCATTTCAGCAGTTTAGTTGGGGGTGGGGTTCAGTGGTGGTGGCCATCTTCACTGCATCAAACATGCTTTTACTGTGACAGAAGCTAACTGTGACAGCACCATGTTTCTGCAGTGGTTGCCACAATCACAGAATGGCAGCAAACCTGAGGCCCTGGTTATTTACTGTATTCCAAAATTTAGAGGGAAATGAGGAGTTGAGGAATTTTGAGTGGAAGTAATTAACTTTGGCTTTCCTGATGACACAAGAACATTGGTTTTGTAGTCTTCCAGGGAGTAGTGGGCACCAATAATGAGCACTATAATAGAGTGGGGGAAAGTGATTATGCCACAAATTAGCTAAGGAGATCTAGGAATCATGTCCTGGGAAAACAGTGTAAAATTTAGGGAGGAGGAGATTTAAAAGGCTACTCCATCATAACATTTCCTTATACCCTCAGTTGAGGAAATCTTGGCTGATCACATGTTTCTGAGAATAATAGTAAACCAGGGCAGGATTAGGCCATGCACACTCTGATTTGATCAATGTTAGGGAGCAGGCTACGCATCTTAATGGAGTAGAGGTGGAGTCTCCTGTGTAATGGAGTAGGGGCAGCAGAAACTGAGGTGGGTTGTAGGGGTCTTGAGGTTAACTTCAACATCTCCACTAATTAACAACAACAGGATGGGAATCCTTTTGGAGGAATGTTAAAATACCCAGGCAATTTTTTTGCGGGGGTGGGAGCTGGCATGGGGTTGGTGGCTCTCTAAGGGAGAAGGGGGCTTGGGGACTTTACAGATGAGACATGAGCAGAGGCAGTTTTTGTGGAGCAGGCCAAAATTAATTGCAGTGAAAGAAATGAGAGTGTCATAACAGCCAATTGAGGGGGATAGGTAAGAGAGTGAGAGGAATTTGATACTGAGAAGGCAGCTGAGAGCAGAAAGGAGAGAATTAGTAACATGGTGGAATATGACACAAATTACAACTTCACCAGCAGGACAAGGAATGGCGTAGAAAACAATAATAACAATTAATGAAAATAAGGCCAGTACATTAGAATACGTACCAACTAGCAATGATAAAACTAATAAGTACCCCTAGTGCAGGACTATGATGAACCACCTGACAGTAATAAAGTTACTAAATAAGCACCAGCCCATGAGCACAGCAGTAGCACAGCCATTCATGATGCCAGAAACCAGAGTTCAAGAATGAGCTGGACTCACTGGCGGGCCAGCATGGGAAGGAGGATCAAGCATACCTCAGGATACCTCCTCCTTGGGAAGGCAGCATTGCTGCTGCTGCTGCATGACCACCACCTGGGGTAACTACAGGAGGAGGTGCAGGCAGGGAACATGGTTCGGGTGAGGGAGACACCTATTTGTTGGTTCAGTAGGTTGCCATACCTCAGCATCTGCATGGCCACTTTTAATTTTGCCTTGCATCTCTGAGGGAGCGGGAAGAAAACAATATCCAGCAGCATGCGGGATGAAGAGCCACTGGTACACACGGGTTCTGACATGTCAACTGTCCTTCTGTTCCACTAAACTGAGTTCTTTGTTGAGGAGGTGAGAAACTCCCAACCCCTTCACTCAGAGGGGAAATCTGAAGTTAGAGGGGGCAGGGTAAGTAGCAGAGAAGATGTGAATGGGGCATGGAGGTCATTGGATAGGCCAGATGGGGGCAGCATGGGAGGGGGCTAAAAAACAGAAACCTAATAAAACAAACCTAGCTCTACACAGATGAGGAACAGCCTAGCACACCAGAGTAAGGAGAGAGCTAAACTATCAACAAAAAGTACAAAGGAACAAAAGTCCAAGTGATGTAACTGTAATAAGACACTGGAATAGCTGGAATGAGACACTGGTAGAATTGGGATAAGACTCTGCCATAACTGGATGGAGACACTGGCATAACTGGTAGAACTGGGAGAAGACACTGACATAACTGGGATAAGAGCTTGCCATAACTATGAGAAGACATTGCCATAACTGGATGGAAACACTGCCAGAATTGGATAAACACTGTTGTAACTGAAACATTGGTACATTATAACTGGGAAGAGACGCTGTTAGAACTGGAAAGAAGTGGCCATGTGATTTCCTAGCTGCTGCACATTGTGCCGCCATGTAGACAACCCAAGTTTGGTAGTGGGCTTGAATCACTGCATCAGAATGCAGGCCAGCTTGGTTCCTCAGTCAAGGAGGGAGTTTTTCTTGTGCTGCAGGGGATGTGTGTGCATGTGAGGATTATGCGAGGCTTCTCCCACGTGGGGGGGGATGGGGAAAATGGGAGGAAAATCCCAGCTGCCACCTGCCAGAGCTGAGGGTTACCACAGTTCTGACCAGGATATATCACTGTATCAGGGGTAACAATCTATATTAAAAAAAGGACTGAGAAGAGTCACTAGACTATCTGTGAGGAATCATTACTGTGACTGAGACATTGGAATAACTAGGCAAAATCAATGCTTTAGCTCAGAAGAGACCTGTCTGCTCTACAACTGGGACACTGCTATAACTGGGAGAAGACACCAACATACAGTAACTAGTAGAACTGGTATTATAAAAAGGGTCTGAGAAACAGAGCTTTCTGATTGGTTGAAACATTCTATCAGCCTTATGTTAATCTTTCATTAACATACTGTACATGTAGGGCCTAACCATATGCTGAACAAGGTTTAACACTGTTTAAAAAAAAATTCTTATTATAATAGCAATAAGGCACTCCTCAGGGTTAGGTTAATGGCGTATGCTGACTGCGTGGTGAGACCCCAAAGGCGAAATCCCTCACAGTGACAATCTCAACAGATTTATAGATTGTCGCTGTGAGGGATCTGAGAGTGAAATTTCATCCTTTCACCGACTGTCACCCCTTCCCCCTTTGAGACAAATCCGACTCAGAGTTAGTTATCTATAGAAGGGGGTGCACGGGGTGCAGCCCCCTGCATGGGGTCTTTGGGGGGTGCAGCTCTCCAATAGAAAACACACCAATGTCTGACATGCAAAATATTGCCTGTCAATATCGGGGATCTCCCAATGCTGAACTTTGAAAATGGTGCTGTTGATTCAGCATAGGTAAACCTATTAATGGTCAGTTAATCATCCCCTAGGGAATGTGGCACTCAGCTATGCCTATGTGCAACATTACACCCCTAGAAGGTGATTAACAGACCATTAACATAACCCTGGTCATGCCTTATTGCTTAAGCAGACACTGGAAGAACTGGCATAAGACCTTGCCATACTGTAACTGTGAGGAGACATTGCCATAACTGGATGGAAACTGCCAGAACTAGGTAAACACTGCTGTAACTGAGACACTGGTACAGTATTACTGGGAAGGGACTGTGAAGGTGCTCTGCCCTGGTCAGAATCTTGGTAGTCATAAATCAGCAAAAGAGACATGGACAAGTGGCATATTCGGTAATAAACTTGTTTATTACACAGAAGGTAAACAGTTGCCCTAAAACAGGTCTTACTATTAGACACTGGGAGCCGAAGTTTCCCAATACTGCTAGGAGTGAAGATGGTCTCAGTGGGAATATGTAATACAACAACTTATATAGTAAGATTGTAGCTATGGTTACTGGAAGACTAGATACATAAAATGGGCCTCATCAGCTAAAAGATATGTAACTCCACAGTGTTATCAAAAGATATACAATATTCGTAAAGTCAGCTAAAACTGAGAACAAAGAACTCATGCAAAATACAGGATGTAGTGCAGTATTACTTACATCTGCATAGTGGCAGTGTTGGCTATACAATGACTTCTCAGAAGGATAAACAGAGAGCACATAAGTGTATCTCAGCAGAGAACTTGCAATATGTTTCTTAACAATTGTAGCATAGAATCATGAAGTGCCCCTGTTTACTTATGCTTATACAGTAAGTACCAATGCCCTAAATGTTAGTCTTCTTTAGGTATTTGCATATCATGTAATATAACATCAGCATTGTCTATTGTGTACAGTGGGTATCCAATAAGAGTGTGGGGACCAAGCATAACATTCCCCCCTTGTTTCCCTACCAAAAAGGCAGCAACACTATGGGAAAGTAGAGAAAACAACCTCCATCATTTACAGACCCAAAGCACAAGCCTTGTAAAGGAACATGAGTTGCTCACGGTGTTGTTTGAGCATGCACCTTAAACATCAAAGTGTTAGTATCAAAAATATAATCAAAAATGCTTGTGTAATAACAAAACCTTTGAAAGTTAATTCTAACCAAGTATTAGAAAGTGCAGCTCTTAGATCACCATCATGGATAAGGGTGTTAAGGCCATCTCCAGTCTTGGAGATATTATCGATGATGTAGATGAGTTGGATATCCTTTCTATCTAAAAGTGATTTCAAAGATAGTATCAAAGGGTGTATATGTCCTTAAAAATGGGTAAATACTAAAATAGAGCAAGCATATATTCAGTGTCACTGTCAATAACATCTGGTTCCACAATGGCAACAGGAGTAATCACTGTATGACCAATAACTGCAGTTTGATGTGGAATAAAACAAAAGTTAGGATATTTAACATCAGAGGTCTTAAGGCCATATGAGAAAGTTTTATAATTAGTCACCGCACAATACTGCCCATCAGAATTATATGACATTTTAACAGTAGGAGCCCTCCATTTTTGTAGTTGAACTGGGCAGGTGAAAGATTGATTCATGATGCTTGTAGCCAGGTGAATGAATCTCTTTGGCATAGTTCTTTTAAAGACATCCAGTGTTGCCCACAGGTGATGATGCTGTTGATGGTGCCCTGGGATTACAAATTTCATTGGTATTAATGTCCAAATCCAATATAAAAAAAGACCAGTCAGTGCTGTCCAGTGAATAGCCACACACTGGCTTGATGACATCAAAAACATCACAGCAACACAAGGTGTGGTAGAAGACAAGAAGAGGTGGAAGATTGATGCGTTCTCTGTAGATTTCCTTGTCAAAATGCCCAATGGAGTGAATGGAGGCTAATTGATCAAACATTGTAGTCTCTGGATCAAAGTGAGGTAAAGACACAGTAAAAGTGACAAATAATGTATCTTTGATGGTGCAGCGATTAGCAGTGTAACATGGTCCCCTATTGGGATGGCATGTAATATAACCTAAGTTACGAGCAGTGGACATAGATATAGACACTGATCTAGACATACACATTGACATGCAAGTAGTGGACTTACAATGTGGACAGTACCATTTAGCAAGTTTCCTGTCATGAATAATATCTGGAATATGTCCAGATTCCAGATCACAGATGAGATTATTGACAGTAGTTATGACATAAAAGCCATAAGAAGAGCACAAAAGTACCGTGGCAATATATTGCTTGTCTACCTCCTTGTTATTCTGAGCAACAAGTTCATTAATTTTATTTTTTAGTATCAGTAAAACTCTTGCTAATTTCATGCATATTATACATGGTGAACCTTTCTTCCCAACTAAGCCCAGCTACATCATGCAATAAGGGTGGTAGTATACAATTTTTCATGCCATCCTGAAATTTGACCATTTGACTTTTGATAGAGGCAATATCTACCCTGCTCCAGATTCACATGCCAGTTCTGAAGAGTCTGGAAATAATGCCAATGGCATCAGTGACATCAGCAGTGTCATGCTTCCTGCGTGAGGAGGAAGATTTGGCATTTTTCATGGCATTAGATCTAGATCTAGGCCTAAATAAACCTAGGTGCTCAATAGTATGGGTACCAGCTACTGGGTCCTGGGTGCATGTCTGGTATGCAGCAAGACTATCTAATAACATAGTACTGAAAAACTTAGAGGTAGTTGTATAATGACACATACCAAATTCAGCCATATTCCAGTAAGTGAGATTAAAAATAACTGGGACATGCATAAATTGCATGTTGTTCACAAGTGTACCTGGAAGGGAGGTGGCAGTAAGACCACTGGTTATGCCAGGTTCCTGTGGGGGACAGTCAATAAGTTCTGCTTCAGTAGGGGGTAGTACAGATAGAAACATAGCTGCTGTAGCCATGTAATTCTGGGTACAAAAGTCTTTTGCAGAGTCTTCTGGGAACCTCTCACAAAAGGCGGGTCAATTAAAGCAGTATGATTTTATAAACCAGAATGTTTGTGATTAGCTAGGTGAACAGACAGGGAACCATTTGGATCAATTCTATTATTGGGTCAGTCCTGGAAAGTACCTTTTGGGAAGGCGGGCAGTGGGGAGTGTCTGTCCATTGTTGTCAGTTTGCCATTCAATTTGGAGGGATGATTTGTCAGGAGCCACAATTGAGGAAGTTAGGTAGGCATCCTTGCCTTCCTGAACAGTAATCAATTTGTTTGAAACATCTATGCTAACTCCTTCAGGGATTGTGGTAGGTTTGTTTGCTGGGGTCATGTATGTTTCCTGAAGATGATCAAGAAGTGGAAGGAGTTGCCTTAGATGCTGATTGCGTTTGGGTATAATTTTCATATCCTTGCCATGGACAAAGGGGAGTGCTCATAGTAGCAGGAGGGTCAGATGCAAGATAGCCATCTTGCAGGAATACCTGTAAGGAAAAAGAAAAGATCAGTAGGTACAATTCTTCCCTATGGGTTAGGAAATGTAATTATTCTCCTTTATACAATTTCTGAGCATGCAGCCATTTCTCAGTAAGCTTCTTCTGGTGAAGGAGTCTAACTTGGTAGACTGCAGGACTGAGTTTGTTAACAATGGGGTAGGGTCCTTCTCATTTATTGGAGAAGGGATGCATAGGGTGAACAAATCCGAGAACCATTACCTGATCTCTGACTTGTCAATCCACCTCTTGTGTGTGCTTGTCAAAATGAATTTTGGACTGTTGTTGGGCCTTGCCGATACGGTGTGCAGCATACAAGTGGGTTTTGATAACATCACCTCAGTTTTGCAACATGTTTGTCTACAGACACTCTGTCTGCAATGGGTGTGTTTAAATCAGTCAAAAGGTGTTCGGGTAATCTCATGGTTCTACCAGTCATCACCTCGAAGGGTGTGCACTGGGCAGTGGCTGAAGGATTACCCTTGATTGCAATATGGAGTAAAGGGAAAAGGGAATCCAAATCCTTGGGATTGTCCTCAATAAATTTGGAAAGCATTTGCCTAATCCATCTATTGGCTCTTTGTACCAGACCTGATGATTAGGGATGATAGCGTATGTGGAACTTCTGGTGTACACCAAGATGTTGAAGTGTTTATTGCATCAACTCAACTGTAAAGCTGGTTCCTTGATCAGGGTCTACCTTAAGAGGTAGGCCCCACCTGGAGAACAATGGTTCTACCAGGACTTTTGCAGTTGCCTTTGCTGTGCATTTCTGAGTGGGGAAAGCATCAATCCACTGGAAAATAAGTCAGTTACCACAAGTGCATACTTGTTGTTTCTGCTGTTATTGGTCAGAGGCCAATAAATTCAATCTGGATCAGATGCCAAGGGCCAGATTGTCTCTGGGGAAGACATTTGGCATCTCGTTTGGGTGGGACAGGATTATTTTGAGCACAAATCAGGCAGTTTTCTATGTAGTGCTTGACATCCTTGCTGATGCCAGGCTACCAACCAACAGATCTTACTCTCTGGAGTGTATTTTCTACCCCTTGGTGTCCACCAGTTGGGGTGTCATGGACCTGATGAATGAACTCAGATCTCAAAGTTTCAAAAACTACCCACAGCTTGTGGTTTAAGTTGTTAGACTGATACCAGATCAGTTTGTTGCCCTGTGACAGATGCAGTTGGTCTGCATGTAGGGGCTGTAGGTAGGTAATTCTTGTTCAGTTCCTTTGTCAAGGAATCTTTTGTGCTGTGGACAAGTCCAGTGGCACAAAAGGTTCAGGTTTCTCTTTGTGGCAGCTATTTGTACTGCTGCTAGAGCCACAGGGTGAACCATTTCCCATGCCCCCCCCCGAGCACCCTCTTTTGCAAGAGTGTCCGCTTGGTCGCTGAAAGAATGGTATGGGTCAGATTTTGAATGGGCCTTCAACTTGTGGATGAACAGTTTATGCTTAAACTGTTGTCGCATTGTGAATGTATACAAAGTGTGCTTTGTACTTCACAGGGGTACCATCAGAAGATGCAAAGGAGTTCCTCTCCAAGAACAGTAAAAACTTTGGTCAGAGAACAACAGACCCAATTAGAATTTGTAAAGATGATGGCCTCCTCGGTACAATGTTGTATCAGTTTGAGGGCACAGGCCACAGCTGCCAATTCTGCATAGTGAGATGATGCAAAACTGCAGTGTTTGGAAGCATGAACAGTGTTACCATTCGAATATATGATGAGCACCCCAAATCCAGCTATCTGTTCTCCTTGGTAATGTGAGATAGAGCAATCAGTAAAGACATGACACAGGGAGGTGTCAGCAAGGAGCTTTGGCATAACGGGAAGAAAAGGGCCTGGATCAGGCAAATCAGGCAGTTGGAGTGTGCCGTCATGTGGGGGTCCTTGGTACAAAAGACCATGGGCTAGAATTGAAGGCATTTTGGCAGAATGGACCTGTATATCACAGTCCTGGAGAAGAAGGGACCAGCGAGTCAGTCTGGTATTGGATACTGATCCATCCTTTACTCTGTCTGACAGCAGAATGGTTGTGGGAGCGTGGTTCATGTTCAGAATGATAGGTGAGTATCCAATGATATACAGGAAATGCTTGACAGCCTAGTAGGTAGACAGAAGGTTTCTTTCTCAAAGACTGTACTTCTGTTCCACTGGAAACAGCATCTGAGATGCATAAGCTAAGGCCTCAAGGTACCATTCACTTTTTAAGCAAGTATTGTAGACATGACTATGTCTGAAGCAGCTGATTCCAGATGGAAAGTAGAGCTGGATTGGGGTTAACTAAGGCTGGAGCAGAGGCCAAGGCCTGCTTCAGAAGAGCCACAGCTTTAATGTGCATGGGACCACAAGTCCAGGGGACGTCCTTTTTCAGAAGTTCATACGGAGGAGCAGCCTTTTGTGTAAACTCACAAATGAAGTCCCTGGAATAGTTGACCATTCCTAGGAAACATCTGAGTGTTGCCACACTGGTGGGTAGTGGCAAAACTTGTAGGCCTTAGATCTTTTTCCAGGCCAGACTCCTGCCTTCTTCTGTAATGTGCAGGCCAAGAAAGATGACTTTCTTCTGGAATTTTTGCAGGATTGCATTTCCAAGACACTCTGTATTAGATCTTATTCTTAGGATGGCCCCTTCTAGTTATGGTTTTTAGTTTAGGCCTTGTTTATTTATTTATATGGCCTTTCTAATTTATTGCTATAATTTTATTGTTTTATTTTATGGATAGTAATGTTGATGTATACAGCACCCAGAGCCTCCGGGATTGGGTGCTTGGAAAAATAAAATTTGCCTTGCCTTGCCACTTGAGGCCTGCTCTCTTTAAAAGAGTCAGTAGTTCATTCGGGAGGTAAAATGTTGCTCCTTGGTGGCAGTTGCCAACAGTAAATCATCCACATACTGCAGAAGACATTGTGGGGCAAAGAAATGCTGCAGGGCATCTATCATGTGTAGATGGAACAGGGAGGGGCTGTTGTGAAAACTCTGGGGTAGGCAGGTCCAAGTGTATTGTCCACCCTCAAAGGTAAAGGTAAATTTGTATTGACTTTACTGTGCTAGAGGCAGTGATCAAAAACCATTGGAGATGTCAAGAGCACTGGACCACCTATGATTTGGTGTTAGCAGTTTGAGCACATCTTGTGCTGATACTACCATGGGGATCAGCTAGGAGTGACCTGATTAAGCCTTCTGTAATCAACAGTGAGTCTTCAAGATATAGTGGGCTTTTTCATTGGCAAAGTGGATGAGCTGGTGGTCAAGACACAAGACCTGATCACACCTTGTCTATGGAGTGACTGAATGAATTCTCTGAGTGATAGTAAGGCCTCAGCAGGAAAAGGATTTTGCCTTTGCCTGTCATGTACTGGGCCTGGAATTTTGATGACAGTCTGCATTCTCCCACAGTCATGCTTGTGTGTGGCAAAAGCATCCTTGTGCATCTACAGAATGGGTAGATGTTTTCTGGAAAACTCATGGGTCTGGAATATAGCTTTGATGTCATATTCCTTGTCACTGGTAGCAATGGTGGCAACCACGTGATTCAAAGATCATGGCCGTATGGTATTGTCCCTCGATTTGGATCAAGTGCATGTTGGCTAAATCTGCCACACAGCCATGTAGTGTGAGAAAATCAATTCCCAGGATGCTGGGATGATTACATAATACCATCAGGTCAAAAGTGTGATTCGTTTTGAGGCTGCCTATCACTATGGGAAGTACAATAAAATGGTAGGTGAATAGCTGAGTGGCATCCACACCTTGTGCACTGGTCCTCCATCCAGTGGCCACAAGGAATTTGCTGGATCCTCATCATGCAATACAGACACAGCCATGCCTGTATCTAACAAAGTAACTAGTTGATGTCCCTGGCTGTGGTCTTGGTACAAGGCCTTCCATTCGTGTCAATGGTGAGCTTGTTCACAGTAAGGACTGGGGGCCTGTAGTTGTCAATCAGAACTACTGCTGAGTAGTTCCTGAAAAGGCAGGCTGGCCTGGTCTTGCCTAGCCTCTTCCAGGTCATGCACAGGATACAAAGAGGTCTGAGCACTGGTAGCCACCATGAAGGGTGAGGCTTCAGGATTTAGGCCTGTTACAACCTGATCCAGGGAATCTCTAATGTCTCCTTGGCCTAGTGAGGCCTTTGGTACTGGAGCTAATGCTGTAATGGTTCACTTCGGGATTGAGTCCACTGCTCATTGGATGTGCCCGAGAAGATTGCATAGGTTGTTGTTCTCCTTCACTACCTCACAATAAGAAGGGCCTGATCAATACTTTTGATTGCCCCAATTGCCATGCTGTTTAGAATTATTGGTTGTTCAAATTCCACTTGTTTCTGTTTTGATTTCTGCCCCCCCCCGGACTGATAGTTCTGTTTGTCATCCCAAAGTGTTGCCTTTTTGTCTCGGGCCTTGCCCTCCACTGTGTAGTGGGTCATTGGCTCACTGCTAAATTGTACCACGGCCACCTTGGCTTTTGAGCCAGAATTCAGATCTTGGAGGTAGAGCTGGTAAACACACTCAGTCATCTGGAGAATGTCTGCAAATTTGTCTGTTCTGGGGAAAACTGCAGGCGCGATCTTGTCATGGACAGCTGGAGTCATGTCCCGAATAAACAAGGACTTGTACTTAATTTGGTCAGTGTTTGCATCTTCCTCTGAAAATGCTTTGCCAGTACTGTAGGCCAGCCATAACCTCTGGTGGTATGATGTTGGGCTTTCCTTGGCAGTTTGCTTTATGGGGTAGGCCAACATAATGCCAACCATGCCTGGGAAGTGCACGGCAATGAGTTCCACTGTGACATCATCAAAGGTTGCATCTGTGGCTTGGAAAACTGTTTCTGGGAGTTTCGACCAGAGTCCAGGGTCAACAATCTGCTGAAGGAACTGTACCTGGTAGGCCATCTTTAGACTGAGCATCTCACATTTGGAACGTACCTTTTCCAAATGGCAACTGAGATTATCACTGGGGTTCATGTGGCCTATCCTATCAGTGATTTGCTGTATAGAGTGGGCCATCAGAAGGGGATTATTTTGAGCTGCTGGACACTCAGGGAAGGGATCATGGTTTTGTGCACTGCAAAGGGTGGCTGCCACTGTGGCATCAGCCACAGTACACATGAGAAACAGTTGGGCAGTGGCTTCCTTTAGCAAAGTCCAAGTGCTGTTTGAAGGTCTGCCTTTGATTCTCAGACATCTCCATCTGAGTGAGGGCTGACTTGATCATTTGATTGATCTCCTGTCTGTCACCTTTATTCAAAGTAGCAATTGGAGGGGCTGTGCCTCGGCCTCCCCCCCCATCATGGGGGTTGCCATCTTGGCATCACGCATGATAGTCATCATACCACTGATGACATATTGTTGTGCTGTTACAGCATGGGGATCTGCCATCTTATGGGTGGCGGGAGGACACTGGGCCACATTGAGGGAGTGGCTGGGCACCACTTTGGCAGTTGTCATCACCAGAATCATCATTGCTGGATGATGTAAGGTCAATGGGTGTGTAGTGAAACCTGCCCATCACTTTGACATGACCAACCAACACCCCTCGCTAATGGTGCAGTTTCGCCATCTTAAGTCTACATCCTTTCTGACTAACTTTTGCAATGTTCTGCTCAACACTTTTTGCAATCTCCCCTTGGAGTGCAAAATCTCCTCAGTAAGCCGAATATAACCAGATGCATTAGAGGGTCAAACTGTCAAACCCTGAAAGTCCTTTTCTATAGGACCACCCTAGGCCAACGTACTTTTGAGTACCGAGCACCTCTCTGGCCCAACTCATTCAATTGTGATATACTGATCGATTACAAACTCAGGTCTTTCAAATCAAAACTTCATGCTCTTTTAGCATCTAGCAGCAGCTGTGATTGTAGTTTCTAATGCCTGTCATCACTTTCATTAACCTGTAGTTCTACTAGCACTTTCATCTCTAGCCCTTTCACTGTATTTGTCCCTTTCCTCACCTACAATTTCTTTCTAAACTTAACCCCCTCACCTTACTCTTTACTCGGGAGCTTCATCTCTAGTTTCACCCTGTTGCTAGGTCTCCCATACCACTAGACTCTTCTACACTATACCATTCATTATCAAACAACCCCCCCCACTGCCTCCTGTTTCTTTTTTATATCCTGCCCCTGTTTCATTACTATCCTTCTCCCCCAATTCATGTTTACTGTTGGTTCCATCTCCTCTTTCTCCTTATTTACCCCCATTTGGTCTACATCCACTATCCATTATGCCTACTCTTACTATCTCACCAAGTTACTCCACTATACAACTTTTGCTTATTCCATTTACTTCTCTCACTAATTGGAGACATGGTCAAATTCATTCTTAAGATTTGTTTAGCTCACTTATAACAAGAACTGTTTTTGTTAACATGTTTGCTACCATATTGTTTGTCTCTTCCATTGTTTGTTACAGTATATCCTTTATGTAAAGTGCACCGCTTTGTTTTGCATTTTAAGCTTTATGCTAATCCTTTTTACTGTTTTGATGTGGAACCTTTGTAAATGAGCCTTTGGCTCAAAGGTGTTTAATCCGAGATTTAAATAAACAACCTCTTTCTGTAACACTCTATACATGGCGCTCAACTCACAGTTGTCCCTAAGCTCCCTGTCCAACTTGTTACTTACCCATTTCAGACCCTCTCTCATCTACTCAAGCTCCTCACACCAAGTCTCATTCTTATCACTCAACAAATCATTCATCTGCAACACCTGCTTTTTTCCTTGCTTCAACCTATCACATTCATCTTGCAACATGCATAACTCTCGATCATTACCCTGTACAGAATAGTGAAAAAGAGTCTTGTTCTTACTAATTAACAACTGAAGTTCTGCTTCAAGCCACTGCTCAGTTTTCAAAGTTTCAGATGCCTGCAAACCCATTTCTTTCTTAAGAGATGAGATTTGCAGTTTGAGGGAAGGAAACCTCAATTCGGAGTCTTCTAGAGCAGCACAGAGAGTCATGACTAACAGCCCGTTAGCATCATGCTTTTTGGCTGTTTGCCTCACCACAGAGTACTGGGTTGAGATCCCCAGTATGGGGTTGTCAGATCAATTGGCTTCCTGCACAAAATCGGTTCAACCTCCATGAGAGGCAAGGAAGTTAGAAACATCAAGTCTCAGATCTGCACAGATACTGGACATAACAGTACAAAACAAAGTTTTGGGAAACACAAAATGAATCCGTCAGTGGTTACCCTGCTGTGTATCGATTCACAGTGGATAAACCAACAGATAGTTGGGCTTCTGTACTCTCACAATCCTGCAATTCAAAACTGCCATTGAGCAAGGTGAGATGGCATCAACCTTGCCCAGTAAGCAGCCAGACTTTACAAGATGCTACAGAGTGAAAAGTATGGGTGAGGTGATACAGGTGTGTACACATACTGTACTTACTACCCACAAGGGAAGGGTAGGCCAACAAGTTGGAAAACTTTGCTAACTCAAACTACCTGCACAAGGTCACCAATAACATCAGGGTGCTCAGCGCTGGTCAGAGTCTTGGTAGTCGTAAATCAGCAAAAGAGACATGGACAAGTGGTGTATTCAGTAATAAACTTGTTTGTCACACAAAAGGTAAACAGATGCCCTAAAACAGGTCTTACCATTAGACACTGGGTGCTGAAGTTTCCCAATACTCCTAGGAGTGAAGATGGTCTCAGTGAGAATACATAATGCAACATCTTATATAGTAAGATTGTAGCTATGGTTGCTAGAAGACTAGGTACAAAAAATGGGCTTAATTGGCTAAAAGTTATGTGGCTCCACAGTGTTATCAAAAGATACGCAATATTCGTAAAGTAAGCTAAAACTGAGAACAAAGAACTCATACAAAATACAGGATGTAGTGCAGTACTACATAAATCTGCATAGTGGCAGTGTTGGCTATACAATGACTTCTCAGAAGGATAAACAGAGAGCACATAAGTGTATCTCAGCACAGAACTTGTGATTTGTTTTTTAGCAATAGTAGCATAGAATCATGAAGTGTCCCTGGTTACTTACACTTAGACGGTAAGTACCAACACCCTAAATGTTAGTAGTCATTAGGTATTTACATATCATGTAACATAACATAAATATTGTTATTTAGGAAAGCATCCCAACTAAAACCAAAATCTTGGATTTCAGGAGGGTGGACTTCAGAAAAATGAGCAAAGTGCTAAGGAGCCATCTGGCGGGCATCAGAGCAGATACAGGGGTGGACCAAAGGTGGTCCATCATTACGGAAGGAATACTGGTTGTCACAGATGAATGCGTTAGGCTCAGGGGGAGGAACACAAGGGCCAAAGTGCCCAGCAGGTTCAGTTCTGGGGTTGCCCAGGCAGTAAGGGAAAAGAGGTTGGCCTATAGAAAATTCAGGAAGACCAAGAGAAAGATGGATCAGGAAAATTACCTAAGGTTGGCTAGTGAGGCAAGTAAAAAAGTCTGGTGAGAAAAGGCACAGAAGGAGCTGCAGATAGCTGAAGGAATTAAGAAAAGGGAGAAGGTTTTCTTTCTCACTATATAAGTGAGGAAAGGCACAAGAAGGAAGGGATTGTTAGACTTAAGAAAGGGGTGGAGTGGGTGGTAGATAATGAGGGAAAAGCAGAGACACTAAATGAATACTTCTGCTTCATCTTCACCAGGGAGAAGGAAGGACCAGTGCCTTCAGGAGGGAAAGGAGGAGCCGCAGGGGTGGGGGAGGGGAATACAGATGTAGTGATAGAGGAGGATAGAGTGAGGCAAGGGCTGCTGGCATTGAAGGGGGACAAATTACCAGGCCCAGACAGAGTACATCCAAGGGTACTAAAGGAACTGACTGAGGAGCTGGCAGGACCACTGGCAGACCTATTTAATAGTTCACTAGAGTCAGGTGTGGTACTGCAGAACTGGAGAACAGCACATGTAGTGCCCCTCCACAAAAGCGGTCCCAAGGATGACCCAGAGAATTACAGATCAGTCAGTCTGACCTCCATTGTGGGCAAGCTCATGGAGACCATACTAATGGAAAGGTTGGTGGAATATCTAGAGGAGCATGGTCTCCAGGATGAAAGGCAGCATGGGTTCATGGGGGTGAGATAGTGTCAAACAAATCTAATTGACTTCTTTGACTGTGTCACAAAGACAGTAGACAGGGGCCAAGTGGTAGACATCCTCTATCTTGATGTCAGCAAGGCCTTTGACTCTGTGCCCCACAAAAGGTTGATCAGGAAGTTGGTGGATCTCAGGGTTAGGGAAAAGATGGCCAAATGAGTTGAAAAGTGGTTGAGGGACATTACCCAGAGGGTGGTTGTGGGGGGAGAGTTATCTGGCACCAAAGAGGTAACCAGTGGGGTCCCACAGGGCTCAGTGCTGGGGCTGGTGTTGTTAAATGTCTTCATTAATGACATTGGGGATGGCATTAAGGGCAAAATGTGCCTATTTGTGGATGACATGAAGCTCTGTAGGAGAGTGGACAAGGCTGAAGGGATACAGGACCTACAGGAAGATCTGGAAAAGCTGGAGAGGTGTTCCAGGATCTGGCAGCTTGGCTTCAATGCCAAGAAATGTAAAGTTATGCATATTGGAGCCAAGAACCCCAGGACAGAGTGCTACCTGAGTGGAGTCCAAGTATCTGCATCAGAGGAGGCGAATGACCTGGGAGTGATGACCACTAGTGACCTGAAGCACTCCACATAGTGCAATAAAACAGCAGCAAAGGCAAACAAGATGCTGGGATGCATATCTAGGGGGATCAGTAGTAGGAGAGAGGAGGTTATACTGCCCATGTACAGATCACTGGTAATGCCACATCTGGAGTATGAAGTTCAGTACAGGTGCCCACACCTCAAAAAATACATTAACCTGCAGGAGAAGGTCCAGAGGAGGGCTACAAAAATGATAGTGGGTCAACAGGGTAAGGCATATGAGGAAAGACTGAGGGCACTGAACATGTACTCCCTGGAAGACAGGGGAGAGAGAGAGAGAGAGAGAGAGGGAGGACATGATTGGGACTTTCAAGTACTTGAAAGGGATAAATAAGGTTGATAAGGAGAATCTCTTTAAGCTGAGTGGCAACCATAATCCGAGGGGGCACAGTCTTAAGCTGGAGGGTGGGAGATTTAGGAGGGATGTCAGGAAGCACTTCTTCACAGGGAGGGTGGTGGACACTTTGAATGCACTGCCTGAAGAGATCATCTCATTGAAGACAGTGGGCAGCTTTAAGAGAGGCTGGGATAGGCATAGGGGGAAAGTAAGGATCATGGGTAGGGAGGACAGGAGGAGTGGGTAGGGAGGGTAGGGACATTAGCTGAAGCTGTGGACCCTGTAATATGAGCAGACTTGATAGACCAAATGGCCTTCTTCTGCTGGCTTCTTCATATGTTTGTATGTTCATATGTCTATGGTGCACAGTGGGTATCCAATCAGAGTGTGGGGACCAAGCATAACAAGACACTGTTAGAACTGGAAAGAACTGGCCACCCATTTGCAAAGCAGCAGCCCATCATGTTGCCAAGTGGTTGACCCAAGTCTGGTAGTGGGCTTGGGTCATGACATCAGGAGACAGGCCAACCTGGAGCAGCTGCTGCATGGCAGGGTGCCTCGGTCAAGGAGGGTGTTTACTACTGCTGCAGGAGCAGGATATGAGGGAGGCTAATACAAGGCTGCTCCCACACCAGGGGGGAGATCAGTGGAAATAAAAAGGGGAAAAATGGGATGAAAATCCCAGCTGCCATCTGCATGACAGCTGAGGGTTACATCCAGTCTGACCAGGGCATATCACTGTATCAGAGGTTTATCACCTGAAGGATAACAGCTAGCCAGTGTAAGACCCGATAAAAGTCACTAGAATATCTGGGAGGCATCACTGCTGCAACTCAGACATTGATATAACTGGGAAAAGACACTGCTTTATCTTGAAGGAGACCTCGCTGCATCTGGGACACTGCAGTAACTGAATAAAGACACTGGTATAAGTGGGATGAGGCACTGCTGTAAACAGGAGGTGATACTTCTACAGTTATTCTTTACATAATTCTGTGGTACTGAATAAATGTACTGGGAGAGTTTCCAGTGGTTAAAAAAGCAGTGGCCTATATTAACCTCATACTACACTACAAACTGCAGATTCCAATATAGGGAGCAAGGGGGGGCAGCAGCAGTTGTCTGAACTGTGAGCTGCATAACCAAGAAGACGCGCTAGACCGTGCAGCTTGTATCTGCTGGCATTTTCATATGTTTGGATGTTTAGTTCATAGGTTCATACTGTAGGTGCAATACAAGTTAGGAGGTCATTGACCTATTATAACTCACCACTGTTCAGTGGTAGTACCTGCATGTTGAAATGCCTGAATGCATATCTAATGCATGTTTAAAAGTTTCCATGGAGCTGCATGTAACTACTCTCTCTGGTAGTGAGTTCCACATAGCAACCACTCTAACTGAACCATTTTATTCTCTTGGTAGTGCTAGTTACTTCACCTTATAACTGTAGGTTATGTGACCACATTGTTCTAGTTGCCATTTTTCTTTTTAACCCTGAACCCTCCCAAAACACAATGTCATTAAAGGCTATATATACCAAACATAAATCCCCATGTAACGTTCTGTAGTGTAGTGAGTGTAAGTCTAATTCAGCAAACCTTACATCATAAGTCTTGTGCTCAAGGGTTTTTATTGTTTTGTAAGTCTTCTTTGGACACCCTCTATTAGTTTTTGTCCCATTATACTCTGTGGAGCATAGAAGGCTGAACAGTTTTCTAGATGGGGTCTCACGAGGGATGAGTACAATGAAATTATCACTCTGGGATCCCTAGTTTTGATGTTTTTTATTATGTTTGCCTGTATTTTGTTTAATTTTTTATGATGTTTCTTGTATGTGTATCAAATGAAAAGTCATTTGTTATGTTAATACCGAGATTGTTTTTATTAGTAGTTTCCTGTAGTATTGTATCACTAAGCACATACTGCTTGTTTAGGTTTTTCCTGCCGAGGTGCATAACCTTACACTTGAGTTCATTAAACCCCAGTTTATGAAATGTTACCCAATTTTCTAGTTGTGTTAGATCTTTTTGGAGAGTCACGGCCAATGTCTTGTTATTTACTATTGCCCCAAGTTTACTGTAGTAGTTCAGGTAATATTTCATATCCAGCCGCAAGACTCATTTCCTCTCTAGTCACCCACCATCATACAGACAACTAAGTGTTTCAAAACAACTAAAGTTATAAACTAAGAATCATATTGATGAAATACACATCAACCAATTGCCAATGACATCGGAAAATTTGCACAAAACAGAAATGGCCCACACTGCTTTGAAATGCCACTTTGGGTTTACAAAATTAAGCCACAAAGAACAGCAGATCTGTCTCCTTCAGCACACACTGAAAAACTGGTGGAGATGGTGCAGAGCAGGGCAATCAAAATGGTGCAGGGCCTACATCAAAAGACCTATGAAGAGAGGCTAAAGGAATTAAACTTGGACTCCCTGGAGGACAGGAGGAGGTGGAGGGGATACGATAGGGCTATTCAGATGTCCCAAGGGAATAAACAACACACAGGAGGAGAGTATTTTCCAGAGAAAAAGATGTTATAAGACTAGGGGTCACAATATGAAGTTGGAGGGGGATAGGTTCAGGGGTAATGTGAGGAAGTTCTTCTTCATTAAAAGGGAGGTGGATGACTGGAACAGCCACCCAGCAGAGGTTGTAGAGGTAAACACAGTCACAGATTTTAAGTGTGCATGGGATAAACACATGGGTATCTTGGTTAATGGAGGATGGTGGAAGACAGACCCCAGTAGTGGCTTGGGTTGCACTATTGGGGAATTGTATGGCAGACTGGTGGGCTAGGAGATCCTTATCTGCTGACAGAAAGAATCTAACTGCACAGCAGAGTAGAAGGAGCAGTCACTTGAGAGAGCTAGAGAGAGAGAGAGAGAGCGAGAGAGAGAGTTATTATAGCAATTAACCATTTAAATTAATGTAGGAACAACTGAGGACAGCTGCATCCAGAGAACAAGTGCTAGAAAACAAAGCACAAAGTCAGCAGCAAAGAAAGTCACACCACTGACAACAGGGCAAACACAAGGTAAATACATTCTGGAAAGCATTTGCCTTTTGTTTGCCATGTGGCAAGTTTTGGTACTTTCTTTGCTACTAACCCTTTAACCTGTGACTTCCTGCCTAATAGAAGAATACCATGTGACTTCCTTGCTCGTGGAATGATTTCTGAGTTCTGCAGGATCTGACAGTGTAGGGTGTTTGGTGGACAGCAGAATTTTTTTGTGCACTCATCTCCCCAACCTGCCCTCATCGGCTGACCCCCAACTCACAGCTCCATTGCCCACCTTTTCCCAAACTTCCATTCCCTTCCTTGTTCTTCCTTGGCTTACCCCCAAGGTGGGCTCAATAGGGTGTGGCATGCCCTAAAAGAGGAACTACTCTGTCCAGAGGTAGGTGCCAAGATTGGCAGTGCAGGGGCTGGTGTCATCATGCTGCAACTGGGTTTTTTTCCTTGTTACTGTGTTGCCCTGCCCCTAGGATGCCAATTGGCTGAAGCTAGTAGCACATGCACCTAGGTATTTGCATCAAGGCTCCATCAGTGTCCTCCCTCCCTGAGCTCCAGTACGCATTCCCTGCTACTTGTGCTCCCCCATGTTTTACTAGCAAGGCAGAGGCTGGGAATGCTCCCTCTCTGAGTAGGAGAGCATCTTCTGAGATGCAGGTTCTTCCAGCACCATGAGTGATAGCACTACTACTACACTGATGGGCTGACTGGTTGAACTGCAGAATCATAACAAATTGGTGTCGATTTGCTAGGAGTCATGTTTGTTAAGACAGGCTGTCTCTGTAAAGACAGACTGTGGGTTCCTTTATGGAAAAACTCTTTTATCCTTTTATTCTTGCCTAAATGAAGACTATCACATAACTAAAATGCTTAAGCAATGTATTTTTATAGATTACTACAGTGAATGATGGAATTATACTATGAACTGTAGAAATGTTTTATGGTAAAGATGATTTCTGCAGTTTATCAATGAAACTCCACCATTCGCATGATTTTTCTGCCTAGCAAAGCACAATTCCACAGAAATGAGTGAATTTTGGACATGATGAATGCAAGCAAAATTCTTTGAAAACTGAAGAATTTTGTGAAATTTTAATGGAACAGGAATCTGCAATTTTCTCCTCGCCCTAATAGAAACATGCAAAATGTATACAGGCAAAAAGACTGAAGTCCATCCAGTCTGCTTTGTTACCTCCTACCTACTGTACATCATCACCCCACCAGCCTATTGCTGTGCAGGTCTGGTTGGGCCTCTAGTGGTAGCTCAGCCCCCACTTACCCATTATCCCTGTCACCCCTCCCAACTCTTACTAGTCCTTTATATGTGTCCTATCCCCTCTAAAAGCCCATTATGCTTACCCTTTCCACCACTTCCCTGGGCAAACTGTTTCATTTGTCCATGACTTTTCCATGAAGAAATGATTTCTCCATCCTTTCTGAACCTTCCCCCATCAGCCTATACCAATTCTGTCCCATAAAAGACCTCTCACAATGCTCGTCAAGCTGCTGGCAGCTGATCTTGTTTATTCCCCCTGAGAAATTAGTGTGTTTCTTTCATGTCTTCTCACTGCCTCCTGGACTGCAGTGACTACATATTAAGGCTGCTCAGATGCTCCTTGTATGTTTTTCCCACTACTCTAGAATCACCTTTGCTGCCCTCCTCTGCACTGCCTCAGGCAAACCAAAGCAGTGCATCCAGGGAGGAATCTGATGGTTGGTGCAGGTCAGGGCAGTCAGCTGAAAGCAGAACAGAAAAAACAGACAGACCTGCCCTCGAGGGAGTCACAAAGTACGAGGCTCAAACAAAATGCGTCTTATAAAGTGCACTCTTAAAGCTGCATGTACATCATTTTAATTCAAGTGTGGAAATAAAGTGAAAAATAAAAAAAAGACATGACCAAATATCAAAGTCTAGGGGACATTTTGACTTCAAAGTATTTTGTCTCCTCCACAGACAGCAGTGGCCATATATTTAAAAATGAGTAAAGAGGTGTCCAAAGGTTTGTGCTGCCCTTGTTCATTGCCCATTGCCCATGACCAGTCGAATGGCACTCCGGCGCTATCTGACTGAATATATGAGCATGTCAGCGCACTGCTAAGCAGAGTAGCATTGTCTGAATATGGATCGTGGCAGTGCAGGAAACAGCACCCCCAGATCCAATAGTGCCAGTAGCTCCAGGTGTGATACTCAGATGGCATCATGCAAATGAGCCCATCGGGCATGCAAGTCACTAAGTGGCCATTTGCATGCCCATTATAGGTACATTTGCATCGATAAAAGTTGACAAATTCCCTGGTTCTAGTATGCACTCCCACCCTCCGATCTGCACCTCCAGTAAAATTCTAAGATCCCTAGTGTCCAGTGGTCCCCCACCCACTAATCACTGTCCCATACAATAAGATATATTTCCCTTGTGTCCAGTGGTCCCCCAACCCTCTGACTGCCATCTCTAGTAAAATTATAATAGCCCCTGGTGCCTAGTTTTCCCCCTTCCCTCTGATCACTGGACTCAATATAATAAAATAACTCCCTGGTGCCGAGCGATCTGGGGGACCTCTGATCGCTGGCCCCTGTAAAATTAGAATAGTTCCTAGTGTCTAGAGTCCCCCCCAATCGCCAGCCCCTGTATAATAAAATAACCCACTGGTATCCAGTGGTTCCCCCACCCTATGATCACCGGCCCTGGTATACTAAAATAACTTCCTGGTGTCCATTGGTCCCCTGCCCTCCAATTGTCAGCCCTCTATACTGTCCCATATTCCCTGGTGTCTCGTGGCACCCCTTCCCACTGATCCCCATCCCCTATCAGTGGATGCTAGTGGACCCCCGCACCATGGACACCAACCAATCCACCCTGCAATCCCCTCATCTGAATTACCAGTGCTGCAGGAGCCCATATGGGGACCAGCACAGCCCTCTTCTCACCACCTTGGCTGGCCACCATATGAGATGATGGGGAGTGCACATCCCCTGTACTGTAAAAAGGGGCACATGTACTGACTACTGTAGACAGTATGCGCTCTCCCTCTACAGTATGCAGGACACATGCTCCTTGTTATTGTATACAGCAGCTGGTCGAGGTGGTGAGAGGAGAGCTGTGCTGGTCACTGTATGGGCTCCCTGCAGTGCTGGCAAATATGGTAATGGGGGGTGATGGGATAAGTACTCAGTGTAGGCAGTGTGGGGGGGCTGCTAAATGCAAGGGATGTCTCCTCATAAACTTCAGTGAATGGTCAGAGGGCAGGAGATAACACCGGACACCGGACATCAGGGAATGTGTGATTTTTAACGAGGATGGGGATGGGGAATTGGAGGGTGGAGGTATGACTGGACACCATGGAATGTGTGCTTTTTCAATGGGGACAGGATCAGAGGGAGGGGGCTACTACTGGACATGAGAGAATTTGTGCTTTTCAACAAGGACGGGGATCAGAGGGTGGGGGTACCACTGGACACTAGGGAATGTGTGTTTTTCAATGGGAATGGGGATCAGAGGGAGAGGGTTACCACTGCACACTAGAGAATGTATGAAGTTTAATAGAGACAGGGATTGGAGGGGGGAGGTGCCACTAGACACCAGAGAAATCATCTCATTGTATGGGGACAGGCAATCGGGGTGGGTGGGCCAGTTGCAGGGACACAAGCCTGATGGCTCTTTCCATGCAAATGTGCCGATAATGGGCATGCATATGACCCCTTAGTGTCTTGCATGCCAATGGGCTTATTAGCATGTTGCCAGCTGAATATTGTACTGAGGGCTCCCGATGCTAACAGGTTTTGGAGATGCAGCAGCTCCATACACATCTGTATGGGTGGCATACATCCCAGATCCTTGACGGGGCCCTATATTCAGTCGAATTGCACCAGTGCGCTATCCGACCAAACATAGCATCCTCAGGGTAGTGGGAAACAGCAACACAATGCAAACCTTTGAGCTCCACTTTTACCCATCTTCTGATATCAAGCCCCTGGCTATTTCAAACTTGGAGTTGGGGAGCATTTGTGAGGCATAGCAAAGGAGGAGACCCTACAAATGCCCTGGTAAGACATGTTCATAGATAAGGAGGTACTGCAGACCACAATTTTAAATTGTTTGATATTTAAAAGGTACAACTAGGGAGAAGAGGTGGGGACTTTGATTTGCTACTTTTGTAGAAAATAAAATCCTTTTGGATTTTCACTCTGGAAGCTCTGAAACATGCAGTACTTAATGACTTAATGATAACATATAATTATCCTCCTTCCTAAGAAAATACTGTAAGTCTTCCTACAGTGAAACTACTGGTTAAATACTATGCTAGTGTAGTAGACATTTATTTGAGGAGATTTGATCTATAATCCAATGGACTGGGCCTGCTTTACTATAATTATGGTCGATATGGAGATACTAATGTTGTAGGTTTTTTTAATGCCCCATTAGTTTTTCATCTTTGTACCACGTTATGTAAGACACAGCAGGGTGTGTGTTAGACACTTTAACACACGGCTAGGAGGTGTAGTAGAGGCACAAGGCCAACAGCCAAGTGTCTCTACCCTCCTAGCCATGTGTTAAAGTGTCTGACACACACCCTGCTGTGGCTTACTGCACTTATGAAATGGCTTGTCAATTTATGGGATGAAGTTAAAAATATAGATCGGTTTAATTTGCATAAAATTCAGTTTATTCCATCACATAACACTGCGCTGTAAAAAAAATAGTTCCATTTGTTTACATCAAAGGAATCCAACAATATATTTCATTCATTTAACTGTGTTATAACGTCCAGCACAAACTAGCAACACACCAACTAGCAACCAAGTTAATTAATAGAATAGTGTAATGACGTCCAGTACGGCCAGAAACTAGCAACAAAGCATAACGTCCAGCACGGTGGTTGTAACAGACTATGTAAATCATTTGATTAACGTTTTAACGCTAACATTTCAAAACTTTCTTTTAAGTGTTTTTTTTTTTTTTTTTACCAGTTCATTCGGATTCATTTTCCAAAGTAGACGGGACCATTGAAAGTTAGGTGGCACTGTTGCATGGTGATTCTGTCAAAATGCACGCTTGGACTGCTGTCTGCTGCTGTGGTGCTGCTCAGCGTTGGTTCTCTGGTGACTGGATCTTGCTGCTTCGCATATTGAATGCTGGTGGGAGGGTTTTCCTGTTCTGCACATTGCGCTGTTGGTGGGGTACTGATGTTCAGGAAATTACCTAATTTCCTGTTTTCTGGATCTGGTGAGCACACTTCAGTTTTTGGAGCAAGGGGACAAAATTTACTGTGCTTTCCATATGGGCTTTCCATTTCTTTTGGTGCCAGGATGTCGGACCACTTCTTTCTTTCGTCTGCTCTGGGTCTCCAGTAACTGTGGAGACTTGATTCGTTGCAGTGGCCTGTGATGGTCATTATTTCCTGACTCTCCAAACCGGCATTTGAGAGGAGCTGGACTGCAGTGGCACGGAGGCAATGATTTGTATACTGGCGGCTGAGGGATGCTTCTTCACTGAGTCGGGGCATCATTGTTGCGAGGTAATTAACTCCCATTGGCTCCGAACTGTACCATATTTTTTGCTGATCTAATTTATCTTGTGGCAATCTGTGATGGTGCATGTACAGATCCTTGGGGTCAGGAGGGAGTTTCGATATGTATTGTTTGAAACTGTGAACAGGGCACAGGGGATTGCCAGGCTGTGAGTACATGTACCCACTGTGTCCCTGCTTGTCACTCTCTAGCGGGTTGCCATGGTTTTTTGTGTGCTCGTTGAAATTGAGCATAATATATTCTAGCCCGTTTTCGTCAGTTAGCAGCGTGAAGTTTTCAGGCTTTAGCTGTCGGAGTCCCTCTCTACCGCGCCTGGCCATGTGGATTTGAATGTCAGTCCACACTTTCCGGACTAAGCCAGGCGCGGTTAAGGGAGAAAGTGCTGGGGAATTTCTTAGTTTTAATAAATCTGCATCTGTGAGGGGTTCGTGGTGATGTGAAGTGTCTTTTTGTGCATGCCTGTAACTTTTCATTTTGGCTGTGAACATGGCGTTACTACATTTAAACTCACTGTCAGTTATTATGTTCATCGAGCGGCCCACAGCAGCGGAACAGAGTGCCTATTCAGCGGTAGCGTAGACCACAAAAGCTGTATAGCATACTCTTGCCCAGCATGGTTCGTGCCTCTGCATAAAACTTTTTGAATATGTTGTTTAACTCAGTTTTTGATGCGGTTTTCCAATTTATGACAGTATTTGTTGCCACTGACCACTCGCCTATTACTTTCAGTGCCCAAGCAGTAGCTCTCAATGTATTTTTTTCATTTTTTTGAAGATCTAGGCTGTCTAGCTGATTGCTGCTTAACCTTTCAAAACATTTACTCACATTCTGCTCGGTAGTCGGCGGTTGGCAGCACTGGATGTCTTGTGGATTTTTACCTATTTCTTGCTCTATTGGCTCGTGCTGAGGATCAAGGAACAGAAGTAGGTCTTCCTCAGTAAAACTTATTTCAAAATTTGTGTCAGACATGGTGGGCTGTAATTTTATTACTTCTGACTATTCTTGGTTAGTGATGGCATTAAACAAGATGGCTGTCTTTACTTTTCTCAACGTTCTATGTTGGCATTCTACTGGGATCAGTGCCCAGCTGCCATGACCTGATGTAGCTTGTGTGTGTGTTAGAAACTTTAACACACACCTGGTGTCCAATGAGATGCCTTGAAATTGACAAGCCATTTCATAAAATAACTTGAAGTATGTCTAGCATAGATGTGTATTTTTTGGAATTATTATGCCCCATGTTTAAAACAGCAATGCATCACAGTAGTGAAAATTTTGACCTATACTTTGTTATTCCATTTTAGAATGTCCCTTACCTCCAGTCTTGTATGGCATGCCATCTGCACAGCAAAACCATTACAACAATGGCAATGTGAGCGCTGCAACCCATGCAACTGTCATTATGAAGATCAGGATTTTGCAGCACCCGCCATGATTGCTGCCCCAGGGGTGTTGCACTTCACCCCCCCCAACACCTCCAACCTGGGGTGATTATATTATTTTCCAGGGGGTACATGGGGCAAACAGCCAGGATGTGTCCCAGTGCTTTGAGCATGACAGCGGTCAGGCAGCGCAATTGCCATGTGGCATGGTCGCCATCTCCATTTCCGTGTCCCTGTACTGTCGGACACACATATGGGTGTCGATCCAACATGGTGAAACCATCTTGTATGATACCCTTCTTTTCTCATTTTGAGTCTACTTTAACACCTTTTTTACCGTTGAAAAATAAAAGGAGTGCTCTTCTAATATGGCTTGGACCAGGTTTTCATCAGTATTGGAGGCAGTATAGCACAGTGGTTTAGGGCTCTGAGCTGCAAACCTGGAGACATGGGTTTGAATCCCACAGCCCTGACTTGCATACTGTGTCACTTAACTTCCTTGTGCTCCCAGGTCTCATCTCAAAACAAGTTTTGGCTTAGTGTGCCTTTCCTGGTTAAACAATTTCCCCTTTCGCTAGTATTCACTGCTGTTTTTGTCTACCTGTTGTCCCATAAGGTTAGGGAACAGTGTCTCTACTATATGTTAATTAATTTTTGGCACGAGAAACGTGATCTTCAACAATAGGTGTTCAAAAACAACAAAGAATATGGAAACAAAACTAATTTTAGTAATATTAAAAGGAGTGCTTTTTATTATTTCAAATGTAAAAGATAGTGGTAAATCAGACTCAAAATGTGAGAAGAAGGGTATCATACAATTCAGAAGGTAAGGGACAATCTAAAATGGAATTAAAAAGTATAGGTCAAAATCTTCACTGACGTGTACTGCTTACAATTTAACAAGAAGATGCAACCCATGCAACTGTCATTACGATGATCAGGATTTTGCAGCACCCGCCATGATTGCCGCCCCAGGGGTGTTGCACTTCACCCCCCCTAACACTTTTCCTAAACTCCCCAGCCCCAAAACATACCTCCCCGATTAGCGTTTTCACAACAAAACATAATTTTCAAACACAAAACTTACTGTGTTCTCATTTTGTAAGGACTGCGATCACAAAACATAGCGGTGCTTCCTGGTGCCATCTCAGGTTACGGTGTAGCTATGCACCACCTGCTTGTATTGAAAAGCATACAAATGAGCATTGCAGAGCCACAACATAACCAGAAATGACACCACGCAGCACCCACCATGTTTTCTGATCACAGTTTTCACAAAATGAGATTAAAGCAAGTTTTCTGTTTAAAAGATTATATCTTTTGTTGCGAAAATCCTAATTGGAGGGTAAGGCTTTAGGGGTGGGGAGTTTAAGAAAAGTGTAGGCTTCCTTTAAGCTTTCTTCCCTGCTACTCATTTTTATTGTTTGCATATTAGCACTTTTAGGCCCTCACCCTTTGTTTGAACTGTAGCACACTGTCACTTTACTACTCTACCTTCTGAGGGTAGGGGTGGGCCTCCTTAAAGAAGCACTGTGTGCAAAACTGGTCAGGTCTTCTTGATGTTCTGGAGAAGGTTTTCCAAGCCCTGTAAGTTGAAAGAGTATTTTATCCATGTTTTGCACTTTATTAAGGTGTTTTTTATGGCTGCATGGGCAGAGCCCTGCAGACATTTTCATGTTACTTTGAAAAAAGGGACTTCAGACTCCTTCCGAAGCACCATGTCAGACTTGAACCGTGATCCTTCCACCACCTGAAATCACTGTGCTGGGGGGGGGGATGAATTCCTTTCCTACATTTAGCATTCTCATGCCAGATCAAATTACAATCAGTGGATATGCTCACTTTAAACAGCACAGATGGCTTGTTTTAGTCTTAAAGGACACCTAAATCCTCTTTTTACATATTTTTATCTAAACAATGTCATGTTGGCAAGGCTGTATGTTTTTTTTTGTATCCAGTTCTCTAAGCAGCACTGTTAAATCAGCAACTGAACAGTCTTTGAACCAGAGGTGTAAAGGAACTGTGTTTTATAGCTCTCTGCTGAATTGCTTCACAGATTTTATTGCCTGACTCTGACGGATAGCTTCCCTCTTTGATATGCGTGGACTGACTGGACTGGTCAAGTCAGAGAATGATAAATAACCCACACTGCAACTTAGAAACAGAGTGTTTACTGAAAATAGAAGTTTTGACAAAAAAGCATCCCCAGGTTATAACTAATTTAACATTTTTAGGTATGGATGAGCATCAAAGTCCTGGCCTTGTAGGCACTGGGTACAGTAAAGTCCTGCAAGAGCTATGCCTTGTATAAAAAAAACGTGGTGGTGGTGGTGGTGTGTGTGTGTGTGTGTGTGTGTGTGTGTGAAATTTAAAATCTAGGAGGGATGTTACGTAAAGGAATTCATGGCTATAGCTTGTTATGCTGTCATTAAAGGACTCATGGAGGAACCTGGAGACATGGGTTTGAATCCCACAGCCACCATTTGTATGCTGTGTGACCCTGAGCTGAACAAGTCACTTAACTTCATAGTGCCCCCAGGATGACCTGGGAATGAGTTTCAGCTCAGTGTGTCTTTTCTGGCCAAAACAAAATGTAAAAAAAACGTAAAATAAATAAATAAGGACTTGAAACCTGACTCCTGCAGCTGAGTCCTCATTAATCTGAGTTCTGGAGTGAGGGCTGGATCCGGGGGGTCTGATTTAAAAAGAACTGTCTGCACACCCCTACTCAGGTTTCTGCACCCTCAAGTCGATTATCCTGTAGCTCACTTGAATATTCCTGGTTGTCTAGTGGTCTTCCCCTTCCCATGAGGACATCTGATCCTCTGTCAACCCACCTGCTCAGGACCCTCCTCCTAACAACCCCACCTTCCTGATCAGATCACCTAAGCCCGAAGTACAGAAATAGTGACAGTGACCTGCACAGCAATCTGCTTACCACCTTGGCCTGCTGCCGTTTGATTGTCAGTGAGTGATCACGAGTACAGTGGAAGCAGGTGTTTGTATAATACTTGTGATTGCTCAGAGACCATCAGATGGAAACCAGTTGAGGTGGTGAGCAGAGGGCTGTACCAGTTATCACTATTGCTGTAGTTTGCATTATGTGACCAGGGCTGGCGAGGTGCCTGAGAGGGTGAGTTGGGAGGGGGTCAGATGCCCTTATTGGAGAGACCACTAGTCCACCAAGAATATACCAGACAGCTACAAGATGGGTGATCTGGATGCTTTTAAATGTATTTTTCTCAGAGAGATCAACATGCAACATCTGCTTTTCAGTAGGATTCTGCTGTAGGGCCCTGTTTTCATGGTTTTGCAATAAATTTACATAGGATAGCCCAGCTGAGTTGTGATGTAAGTTCAGCACAGAATCCCACACTCACCACCACCATGTAGAAAAGAATGCTGCTCACAACATCTTTATTAAAGTACAATTTTTGCTGAGGTTCACACTTTAATAAAGACATGTCTTTTGATAAAGGATGTTTGGTTCAAAATGCATCAACGCATGTGGTGTGGTGTGTCCTGCACTGGTACTTCAATAAAGATTGCACTTATCCATTTGAATCACATAACCTGTCATACATAAAAATGTAGCCCTCCCACTTTGTTCCTAGGGGTATGGATGGAATATGTCCATGGAAAGGGGGCACCCACAGCAGCAGAAACACTTCCAGTGGTCATGTTACCCAGGCCCAGATGTCACACTGGTGCCAGATGAAAACAACAGGTTAATGCACATTAAACAGTTCCTTTCAATAACAGAATGCCCACATGGAACTTGAAGAAACAACAGGGATCCCAAATTCATTAAACATATTCACACATAGGTCTGGGGGCATCAGTTAATTAGTGGGAAACACATTCAGCTTTCACATGGCCAGTGTGGCCATAATAAAAGTTTTTACCTGGACCGAGGAGGTCGCACAGTCTGTAGGGCAGCATTAACTTGGGACCACTATGGTAATAAAAGCTTTAGGGCAGCACAAGTCAAAGAACAGTTCACAGTGCCTAACAGTTCATTATTCTTCACAGGCACCCAGACTCTCAATGATCCCCATCTCTCACTCTCCCTCTGTACTGACTCAGTGGGTCCCCCTCGGAACATGCAATCCTCATGGCTTGGGGATTTATGGGTTCCTTCATGACCCCTGCATTGCTTCCCAAGACTGGTAGCAACAGCCCTGAGATTGAGAAGGGGACACGTCCCACGGAGCTCCAAATCAACTTGCTGTCTGGACACTACATTCCCTGCCACATTCTTGTCCACAAGATCCCTACACTAATCAGTGCAGCCTGCCAGGGCACTCTGCGACTTGTGGCTGCTGTCTCCCCTCTCCACTTTAGCTGCCCTACAAGATACTATGTGGCTCGTGGCTACTGGTTCCAACTTCTTCCTCTGTGTCCCCATGCCACTGGTTAGGGCCAAAGCGGCACCCACCCCGCCCCCAGCCCTGGCCTCACTCACCCTCGCTGCTCACTCTGACTGGAACTCTCCCTCCCACCTAAATTGAGGGGCTTCATCTCCCCACTCACCCATGGTGACATTCTGACCCATGGGAGGATCCACCCAAGTGCTAAGAAGAACTAACCCTTTTTCCACTGGGCTGAATTAGGCTACAAAAACCCAGGGAGGGCTGAATAGAACTAGTACTCTCCCAAAGGTGGGTGTTACATAAACATTGAAACTGATGGCATATAATGAATGCTAGGCCCATCTAGTTTGCCCATTTTTAATTATGATCACTTTTGCTGCAGCCCTAACTTGCTGTACAATACTGTCTCTTCCACCTAACTCTTTCCTCCTAGGATTCCTTTGTGTGTCCCAGGTATTTTTGAAACCCACTGCTGGTTTCACCCCCACTGCCTCCCATGGAAAGCTGTTCCAGGAATCCACCACCCTTTCTGTGAAGAAGTACTTCCTCACATCTACCTCCTTCCAGATTCATATCAAGACCCCTTGTTCTACAGCACCTTTTTCTCTGAAACATATCTGCCTGCTGTACCTTTTTAACCCCCAAAATATATTTTGAAGGCTCCATAATAGCCATACACTCCTCCTCCACAGTGTACATATTGAACTCTTTCAGTCTCTCCTCATAGAGCTTCTGATGGAGATCTTGCACCATTTTGACAGCCCTCACCTCTCTTCTTGCTGCTTTCTCCTTTTTCCAACTGTTCCCCCTTCCACACCTTTCTCCTTTGACTGTTCTTTTCTCCCTTCTTCCTTTGCTAATGCCCTGCTTGCTTGAATAACTTGCATCTTGGTGGGACTCTCTCTCCTTGGGATCTCTCTACTCTCTATCCCAGCTTGTGGTGGCCCACTTGCTGCCTCCCATATTTTTTCTGTCACCCCCCTCAGCTACATTAATTGTCCATAGAAGTAACATTTGAATCATCTACCAAGGACTGTGGTTGCCTTGTGGATGAAAGCAGACCATCACCTCAGTATAGGTTCTTATCCTTCCAGATTGGCCCATGGTCCCCAGTAAAGACATACCTCTCCTTCCTGCACCATTCCTTCTACGATTACTCAAAGGCCTTGGTGTGGAGCTCCATCTCCTTCCAAATATAGTATACCATGCATTCACCACTTGCATTTTAAACACATGGGAAAAACAGGATCAACCAGATAAATAATCTACCTTTAGCAAACATTGTATTTACACACGGAGGTGACTACAGCTATTCATCTTTATGTTTAAGGCCATGAAACACCTTTATCAAGTTAATGTATTAGCAACCATAGTGGCTCTGACCAGTTCTTGTTTTAGATAGCAGGCAGAGGTATTCTGGTGCTAGTTTTATGTTTTTTTGCATTCACAGCACAAAGCAAACATCTTGCTACAGTAACAGTTTCAGAGGCGTGTCACTGCTGGGTCCAATGCAGCTGAAGCTACAGTGGGCACAGCAGTAACAAACCAATAATCAGCCATTCTGATCAATACTTTTTTGCTTGCTGGAGGGAAACTTTGTAGTTTCAAAGAGCGAGTCACTCCTGTCCCCACCCAGCAAGCAGTGAACACCCCATTCCCCTTCAAGCCAGCTCAGCTGCTAACCCTCTGCTGCTTCTCCATTTAAAGAGCAGATAGTCATTGGTTTACTTGGTTATTTTATTTCTAATTTACTTGTTTGTTTTATTTCTAACCTCACTGGTATTTTTAATAAACGTGTCTCACCCCGATTCCGTTTGTGCATTTTTTTTTAATGTTCTCATTTTGCCAGCATGGAAACTGGAAACTGTCTGCAGGCCTTATTCTAGCAATGAGATGCTTCAAAGACATGCTATGTCATGCGAGCTCATGTAACCTGCTGTATCTTGATTGGCGGGCAGGCCAGCGGGAAAGTTATTGGATTTTCTCATTGAGCACAGTTAAACCAAATGGCTTAAATGACTGCTGGGATTTGAAACTTTATTTAAGGACAAAAAAGTATTAAAAATATTATGAATTTGCTTTTTAATGTCTAACTGTGCCATTCCCATACACCCCTTCCCTTTCCCTTACCCCCCTTTCTTTACTTCCACAACTGACTTGCAAATGTCAGACTAATGTTGTTCTTATGATGAAAACATTTTTTAAATGAATTATGGCTAAAAATTGCTTGCTGTATGTTTTTCTTTTTTAAGGGCACTTTGATACCTGCTTCCCAATTCCTACACTCTGGAGACATGGCCTGCCAAATGGACTGAATAATCTTAGTATTCAGTAATCCTTTATCTCCCTATTCTCTTCTTTTCTTTCTTTCAAATGAACCATAATACAGCGCTATGGCTGTACCAATTAAATTAGGATGCTGGATCCCAGATATACTTGCTGTCAAGGAGATCACATCATAACTAAGTTTAGGTTAAAGTCGCTGTAGAATGATAGCCATTATCTAGCCTTTATCATTGCAGCAGTTATGGATATCAATATAATTTTTATATTTCAACATTATTTTATTGATTATTTTGGTGGAGGAAAAACACTAATTTTAAAAGGCTAATTAGCCTTATGGAGCAGGGCTCCTTTAAGAAAGTAAATAGAGTCAGAAGGTATGTCTACATTACGGGATGAATGATGTCATTGATGTTTGACCTATAGAAATGGTATTGTGTGTAACAAATGCCACCCCCCCCCCGAGGAAGGCTTGTAACAGAAGCCCTGGGGCAGTATTTGCACCATGATGACCTTATGTACCATTCCATTTGGAATAAACTCTATTTTTTCCACAAAAATTGGTTTGAGTAATTTGTGCATGAAGGCCCGGAGGTGGCGCCATTTTCCTGGACTCTTGGCTTTACTTAGGGTTAGCAGACCTTACTGAGCACTCCGCTCCCTTCCATGAGAGCAGGCAAGTTGGATTTTGGAAATGGGATGGTTTTCCAAGCCCTGTAAGTTGAAAAAGTCTGCTATCCATGTTTTGCACTTTATTAAGGCATTTTTTTAGATAGCAGACAGAGGTATTCTGGTGCTAGTTTTATGTTTGTTTGCATGCACAGTGTGAAGCAAACATCTTGCTATAGTAGCAGGGTTTCAGAGGTGTGTCACTGTTGGATCCAATGCAGCTGAAGCTACAGTGTGTACGGCAGTGACAGACAGTAATCAGCCATGTTGAGCAATGCTTTTTTGCTTGCTGGAGGGAAACTTTGTATAGTTCAAAAGAGCAAGCCACTCCTATCCCTACCCAGCAAGCAGAGAATACCCCCTTTCCCCTTCAAGCCAGCTCAGCTGCTACTCTCTACTTCTCCATTTAAAGAGCAGGTATTCATTGGTTTACTTGTTTTTTTTTTCTAATTTACTCGGTTGTCTTATTTCTAATCTCACTGGTATTTTTAATAAAAGTATCTCACCCCGATTCCATTTGTGTATTTTTTTATGTCCTCATTTTGCCGGCATGGAAACTGGAAACTGCCTGCATGCCTTATTCCAGCACCGAAACTCTTCAAAGACATGCTATGTCATGCGCATTCATGTAACCTGCTGCATCTTGATAGGTGGGTGGGCCTGCAGGAGATTCAAGTGGCTGTTTGTGTATATTGGATTGTCAGGTTAGCAAGCGACTGACAGGATTTGCGTCATACTCTGCTTTCTGACAGCCCAAGTGGTGATTTCCTTTGTTTACTGCTTGACAGTTTGTTTTAAATCCAAAACAAGTAATGGGTTTGTCTAGAGCATCAGGCATAGAACCTGGACACTTTACATCATTATAAGTAATTTCTTCTACATTATGTAGCATTCAAGGATTGAGTAACACTGTGATAATTGCTAAACCTGGTACAATGCCATTCCTGGGTGCTATTGAGTCCAAACACATTTTGTAACTGAATGCACCATATTTATTAATAAAAAGATGAGCAAAAAAAGACTTTTAATATCCCGTTCTAGCATACAAGCAGTCAGTGGCTCTATAGCACTAATATGATTGTCTGCTATGATACCTATGAATGGATGGGCCATATTTTTCAATTATAGCACCATTATTCTGAATTGCTGCTGATGTGTGTCTCGGTTGATTGTGTTAGGACCATATTTCTAACTGCTTTAGTACAGCAGTAATAAAACAGATGCAGGTGATGGGAAACAAGATGATGGTGATCTCGTGCTGTCATTTGCACATCCCATTCACTGATACAGAAAAAGTATGCAGCTGCAAAATGCATTTGGACTCAGTAGCACCCATGAATGGCATTGTACCAGGTTTATCAATTATCATAGTGTCACATAAGCCCTGAATACTACATAATGTAGTAATGATTACCTACACTGATGTAAAGTGTCCAGGTTCTATCCCTGAAACTCCCAACAAGCCTATTACCTGTTCTGCAGTTAAAACAAACTGTCAGGCAGAAAACAGAAAAGTACCACCCAAGCTGTCAGCAAGCAGAGTGCAGTGCAAATCCTGTCAGTTGCTTGCTAAATTGACAGCCTGATACACACACAGGTGCTCAAATCTCTCACCAGCCACTCCTCCTTTCAAGATGTGGAAGAGTACCTGAACGTGCACAACACAGCATGGCTTTGAAGAGTCTTTGTACTGCTCTGATTTCCATCATAAAAGAATATGGCATCCTGTTTATGGTTGCGTGTGAAACTCCAAAAATCACTGTAGCTGATGTCATATTATCTTGATCTTTACTGTGCATCAGAAGCTGGATTTATGAAAAAAGAATGTCACTTCCTTAAATAAGGGATTCAGGCAGTTTCCATACTGGTTGAATGAGGACATAAAAAACAGACATAATTGGGGTGAGATACTTTTAATTAAAAAGACCAGTGGAGCCGGCCCGGTGGCGCTGAGGGTTGAGGCGCTGGACGCCACACCTCACTCCACGCCGGCGAGCAGACTCAGGTCACTGGTGAGTCGGCCAGGGGGAGATAGGCTGGAGCGTCCAATGACAGCTCACCTTCTCCGGGGAAGGGAGGGTTCCACAACCCGGCAAGCGGAGACCCCTGGCGGACGCTGGGGGCGTGATTGCAAGCTGGGGTCCCAGTGGTGCGATTGGTTGAGGGCATAGGTCATCAGTTAATCAGCCACAGGGGACTACAGGGAGGGACGTTGCCGACGTCGGCTCTTGCACCATGATGTATGGGCCTGCAGCGTCCCACAGAAATGTGGAAACACCCCTACTGGAGCTGGGAAGACAGAACGCTGAGCCGAGGTCTCAATATGCTGCTGCCTGCCTGTGACCTCTGACCCTGATGCATGCAAGATTCTGGAGTCCTCCTTTACCCTGACCCCACCCGGGGGTTATCCAAGGCAGGATGGAGGAACCGAGATTAGCAGGTAAGGCATCAGCACAGGCTGGCTTGATTAGCGTCTCTCAATGGTGCAGCTCCAGTGGGGTCGTTAGGTGGGATAAATAGTAATTTCAAAAAAAAATAGACCAGTGAGATTAGAATTAAAATAACCAAGTAAACCACTGAATACCTGCTCTTTAAATTCTGAGCCCCTCAGAAACCATGCAAAATATTTCTGCCTGAGTGAGCCCTCCCTCTTCATGCTGTCCTGTGGCTACCCTCTGTTTCCTGTCCTGGTATGAAGGAAAAAACCCTCCAACTCCCTCTGTGTGCTGTCCTGGACTCCTGCTCCTCGTTCATTCCCAGCCCTGCAGTGTGTGCTCCATTTCACATACATCCCCCACTGCTGCAGATCCTGAGTGCTTCCCTGGTAAAAAAAGAAAACAACAAACAAAGCTTGTGCTCCATTTCACATATATCCCCCTTTCCCCAACATGGCTTAGAACCACCGCCGCAGCTACACCTTTTGAAAGAACTCCACTGAGCGTGGAAGTACTGCTCCTACTTCTACACAGTCCAGCTATCAGCTCCTCTCTCTCTGCATAATACCATTAGTGGCTTTCCCTCCACTGACTCCCCCCCATCTCCTGCTCAGAAGTGCCACTCCTCCTGCACCTCAGTCCTTTGATCAGCTGCCATCCCACTGTGTGCTGTCCTGCCCCCACATTCTGTTCCTTATTCTTTCAATTCCCTAGACTGTTTCAAGTGCAGTAAGCCAGGTGGTGGCACTGTGTTTCTTTTTTTTGTGTGTGTGTGTGTGTGCTGTTTGTATGTTATGCCAATCTTCCAGTCAACTGATAAGGGGGGAGGGACGCGCCAGCCATTTATCAGCAGTCAATTTTAGTGGTTTGGTTGGAGCTCCTTTCCCTCTCTCCCCCCTTGTGGGTAGGCAGATACTACTGAGGGATGGTCTGTGGTAGGGGTGCTCAATTTGTAAAAATATGCAGCCCGGGGACAAATAAAGTAGCGCAGTGTGCTGGAAGTTCTTTTTTGATTCCTCTGTTACCAAGACTCAAAACCATCCTATCTTCAAATTACCCTCACCTGGAGAATAATTTTCTAATCAGAAATTGTGCGTCAGTCAAGGGGATTGCAAAATAAAAGTAAATTTGCCCCTGGCTAGGTTAAGCTGTCAACCTATTTATTATGCAGTGGACTGGATCCAAATCTGAACTGTCTAGTCTCATGACTGACAACTATGAGTATTTTGGGAATGATTAGTCTTCTGAGAGAATAGGTAGGACAAAGCAGAAACATTTAAACCTGGGGGACAGTAAAAATAACGCCTAGGAATAACGGGGAAAACAACCACGGAGAGGGTAGAATCTGGGAGCCTGATTATGATATATTTGGGTACATATCCCATACAGATATAGTGTTATGCAAACAGATGGTGCTCACCCAGAGTTATTCCAGTGCAGTTTGGAATTTACACTAAGAGATGTCGCTGGCCCGGGTCACTGGGCACTCTGGCCAGGACTTCAGTACAGTATGAGTGAAGCAGGCCCGAATAGGAACCGACACCCCAGGCTGACACCATTCTGGGGTTGCTCTGGAATCTAATCTCAGCCCTTCGCTAAGGTGCTCCCTGCATCTTAAAACATTCCAGAAGACAGGAACTGGAGTGTCAACTTCACTAGCTGCCACCTCCACTTTCGAGTCGAGCCACTGATTTTCTTGTCTTTCTCCCCGCATCTTGGACTGCACTGTTATCGCTGGCTCTTCCTGCACTGCATTCCAGTGAGGCCTGGGCCTAGGGTCCAGACTCTTGCTCTGACCACACCTCTCTTGGCACTGCTTCAGGCACTGGTCTAATACCCTACTTGGATCCTAGGTGGAGGAAATAGGGATGTTTTAACAGGACACCCAAAAGGACCCTGATGTTAGCTGGACCTCCAGACTAGACCAGAACATGGGCAAGGACATTAAAGTAGGTAACTGAGATCAGTAATGAAGTAACAGCAGGAATAACAGTCCATGGTGGGCTAGTGGCCCAGTGGGTAGCCTGATCAAGATCCAAGTACTGGATCCGGGTACAAAATCATTCTGTATTGGAAAACATGGTAAAAGATAAGGAGCAATCACCTCTTACTGTAACTGTCTGGACTCACTGTCTAGTGCTGATTCAATAAGTTCATTCCCTGGTTCATTGCTGGGGTTTATGTTTTAAAAGTGATGGAAGGTTAACCAACCTAACCAACCTCCCTGTACTTGCTGTAGAAATTGATATTGCTTATTGCTTGCTGGGAAGCTGTCAGGATGCAGATGGTGGAGCCTCTCATGTGGGCTTGCACAGTTAATTTATCCTTGTTTTTTTGAATTGCAGACAGAATGGAACATTTTTTTACAATGAAAGCAAAACCACATAGCATCTGTATACTCTTTTGAAAATGCATGCCATTCTGGGATGTCAGGGTTGGGGGATGTCATTCAATAAGGAATCACTGGAGGGATCTCCTTCATTTGGAGTTCATGGATTACTCAACCGGAGTAGGCGGAGGCAGCAGCAGCAGGTCCCAGAGCAGATGCATTTCCTGGTTGGTTCTATTTGAGGTTCTATAAAGTTAGTTAAATCTTATTAGATTTAAATGTTTCATTGCAATTTTGATTAAAATCTGGGATAGAAATGCTTTATGCAGGTGTTGATTCCGGGTGTCAATTTCTAAATGAAAATTAGTGTATACTTAGCTACTGACATTGGTTGACAGTTACAGAACTACAATAATCTAGGGAACTGATGCCTTTGCCAGTCATTGTCATATTTTAGTATCATGACAGAAAGGGTTGCCACACCCTGCATTGCATCTGTGCCTACTTGCAAAGAAGTATGAAAATCGATGATTAAGCTGAAAGTGGTGGTGGGGGGGAGTATGATACTACTTGGTACCAGGAGAGCCTTGTAATAACTTGTTGTAGAGGAACTTTTATCTGCAGAATATTTCTTCCCTTTATTAAGCCCTCTGAAATCATTCCAGCCTGATTTGATCTTGCCATGGCCTTTTACTGTTGCTTGTTCCTTCTGGCTGTGTGGATTGTATAATACAACATTTGTACTATACCAGCAGTAATAATATATGGAGTAATATGATACCAGGGTATGCTGCATATACCAAGGTTACATAAGTGCCACAGAAAGACCTATACACCCCTTTATTAAAAAGCAAACATATTCAAAACATTCCAACAAGCCTTCAAATACATTTTTTGCATTTTAATAACATGACTGTCAGAAAAAGAGTTCTCAAGTCTTGGAGTGTTGTAACAAAATGCCCTGTCCATCTGTTGCAAACTCATAATCTGTTTCCTCACTTTATGCTAAAGGTGGTGGGTTCTACCATAATTGTCTCCTTCTACTTTTATTTAAGTGGTGTGAAATTTGTAGCATTGGTTTTCTTTTCCCTTCTAGGTACATGTAACTAATCCCAGGCCACCCCTGAAAAAGGGACTGTCAAAGTCTCAGTGGGCCTACCCGGTTACCAAAATTTAAATAAATAAATAAATAAAGAACAAGGAAAGGGGTTCTTTTTAAAAAGTGCAGATGTGCATGGGTGCTACTTTTCATAGAGAGTGCCACCAGGGGGTAGTGAGTCAGTCACCACTGGCCTTGGTGCAGCTGCAGCCGTGAGTTGAGAGCTTTGTCTTGTGCCAGACTCTAGGTTTGGAGGAGATAATGCTGAAAAGTTTGGGTAATGGGACACTGTCCCACCTGTTTACAATGTAAGTAGAAGGTTGCTATTTCTGAAATGTGGCCACTTTCGAAGCTGACGGGAAGGATGAGTGGTGGTGTGAGTTAGGAGCACAGCAGCAGGTTTAGTGCAGGCTCTCTGTTCCACCACATTGCTATGTGCCTGAGTGAGGAAATGGCACCCCACCAAATGCCAGTCTCTGGCCCCACATGCAAAGGCTTCCCCAGCCCACTCTGACTAGTCCTCAGGAAGACGGCAAGTATTTGGCCATTCTTAGAATGCAGCAAGCTGCTTTCTTACCAACAGTTCCTATCTTGTATTTTATTTACAGATGGCCTTTAGTAGTTGCCCTTCTTGTAGCAGACAGCTGAACTCCATCACTGTGCAGTTCAGAGCATGAAATGTACATGTTAATCAGTTGAATTCTGTTTGAGTAAGTGCTTATACTAGTCTGTGGGCTAGATAGTGAATCCCCCGGGAAGTTTCAAGACTATGATTTTTGAAAAGTTTGTATCATAGCAATTTGGAATTTACTTGTTTACCATTTGCTGATGGTAGCTTCTGTTTGGTACAGGGTCATATGTGTCATCAATTTTCATAGGAACTGAAGGGCAATGACGAAGGGGTAGAGATAGCTTTTCATGTAGTAAATCTAAATATGTGACTAAAAGTAATGGCAAATTGGATATCAGTAAAAAGGTTTTTAATTTTTCTATCATATGAATATAATCTAGAGGTTTATGAAGTCAATAGTAAAGTAGTCCTAAAGTCACAAGAGCTTGAACCATGATTTGTTAAGCAATATGTTGAACCAAACCTGACTGTTGTTCAGACTGCCACCTCTGTTCCAGAGATTGTGAACCAAGCTTGTGTATCAGATTTCATGTGTTTTTTCTGCAGAGGCCAGATGTATGATGGAGCACAATCTGTTCCTGGGTGGACAGACTGGGTATCTTCCACGGGGACCAGCCAGGATCAGTGCAAAGACAAACAAATGTTGACTACATGGCACCAATCAACTCTTCTGTTACAGAGAACTCCACTGTTCAACATGTACTGCAGGTATCACAAAGTGCTACCAGAGAGGTTGGTCAACTGTACATGATTGTTACTTTTGATCTTGCTGTTGCAAAGATGGCATATGCTATCATATGGCAGAATGCACACCAGTTCAGTGATGTCACTGTGTGACTTGGTGTTTTCTACACAATTTGCTCATACTTATAAACCCTTGGGAAATTGCTACATGGTACTGGCTTTGCCGACATCATCACTGAGTCAGAGATATGTGCCAGTGGCTCTATTGAAAAAGTATTGAGTGGCAAACACTACAACAGGGCCATATGGGTGCTTAAGCTTACCCTTGAGGCACTTGAAAGCCTTCTTTTTCGGTCGTTCCAAAACAGCACTGATTTACAGACATTGGTAGAAGAGGCCAAAGAAGAGGTGAAAAGGCTAGTGGACCAACCAGAGTCTGACACATTACATGAGGCAGTTACCAGTGACTCTTGTCACCAACTTTGCAAAAAGTACAGTACTTCAAGTTTAAAGAGAAAGTGAGGAATGGCAAACTTGGGAAGAGAGCATAGCTTTGGATTCAGTACATGGACAGAATCTGGTTGGTGCTTAGGTTTCTGTGTGCTAGCAAGGAGAATAACTTTGACTTGCACCTAGCATGCATTGAACAACTTTGACCTCTGCTTTTTAGCCTGGATCACCAAAACTACGCAAGGTATCTATCTGTCTATTTTCTGACACTCCTGAACCTAGAGCATACTCATCGTGGAGCTGACATCTTGCTGCAGAATGATGGGTTCAGTGTGTTTAGATCCAATGTGCCAGCATCAAGAAATGCTGTTGATCTGACCATTGAACAGACAATCATAGATACATAGATACTGTCGGCAGTTAAGGGCCACCAGGCCCATCCAGTCTGCCCGTTTATGTTACCTGTATAAGCGGCCTGTGACCCTACTTTGTTATTGACTAAAGCTTTTACTTCCCATCTCTAATATTCTCTTATTCCTGTCCCATGCATGTTTGAAACCTGCTACCACACAGACAGCCACCACCTCCTGGGGCAGGATATTCCATGCATCCACCACCCTCTCAGTAAAAAATAATTTTCTCACATTTCACCTTATGCGGCCTCCCACCAGTCTCATGTCATGCCCTCTTGTCCTGGCATTGCTGTTAAACTGGAAGATATTATTTACTTTAACTTTGTTAAAGCCATTGAGGTATCTGAACATTTTTAGCATATCAATCGACATGCCAAGTCTAATGGAGGTATTGTTGGATTCAACAGGAATTATCCAGCCTATTACCAGTGGTGTGTAACAAGGCATGCCTAAGCAAGCTATGTGACTGCCATACTTGAAACCGCTGGAATAGTAGACTCGGAGGAGTCCTTTCACAATGATGCTAGCCTTTCAGAGATGGCATGTAGTGAGTAGGATGTAATGAAGCTAATCAATGCATTCAGAAACTTCATCAGTTCTTTTGAGATAGAAGTCAAAGAGGCACTATTCTGTCTCTCATCAGGTGCATGAGCCCCAGGAAATGTTGAAAATGACTTGCTCAGTGCTGGAAATCTTGGAAAAGAAGCTTTTCAACAATTTGTGGAGACAAAGCTTGTTGACAAAACAGTTCCCTTCCATGCTACCTTGAAAAAGCAGTCACTAAAGACATTTGCTTCCCTTCAGCAGTCAAAGAAACTCAGATCCTCACACAAGAAGATTGTTTAGGTGACTGCACAAAGAAACCTCTTTGGGCAACTGCTAATGCTTTCAGAACAGATTAACCTTAGCATGGAGAAGGCTCTCTTGTATCCATTGAGTCCACTGCCATAGTCATTAGCAACTTCAGATGGCCTACCAGTGAAGACAGAGAAATCCACCCTTCTTCGCAAACTTGAAGATGAGATAGCACTCAGTACAATGAATTGGGATGAAGACAAAGTTTACATCTGTGATGGTAATGCACTTCTCCAGTCAATGACTGGTTTACCGCAGACATTTGTAGAGCTAACTGAAAAGGTTTTCAATGCATTACCAAAGGCACAAAGGTTGGACTTAGTAACAGACACCTTCAAATATAATTTCATAAAGTCGGCTGAACGCAGAAGACAAGGATCATTAGATTCTTACTTGGTAAAAGGTCCATCAACAAAGGTGCCAAAAAAACTGGAAGTCTTTCTCACAAACAATGACAAGATGACAAATTTCATCAAGCTTCTTCTCAATGAGTGGCAAAAGGAAACATATGCTCCAAGGCTCATGGGTCGTCAAATCTTTTTTGTCTGTGAGGAAAACTGTCTCTCTTTGACAAGCCTTGATGGAATCACAACACAGAGCCACCTTATACCACAGTTTTCTTCATCTCAGGAAGAAGTGGATAAATGAATATTGCTTCACTGCTTTCATGCAGCGGCATCAACATCCTCAACTGACATCATCATCAGATCACCAAACACAGATGTATTTCTGCTGCTGCTGTACTATGGTGATCAAATACGGAAGAGCATCTACTTTGACACAGGAGTGGCAAATAAACATCTGCTTTTGAACATCAGAACTCTAATCCAGATCCACTGTGTTGAGATGTGTAGTGCACTGATTGCACTGCATGCATTTTCAGGGTGCGACAGCACAAGTGCATTTGTTAGGAAAGGGAAAATCAAACCCTACAACATCTTGTGAAAACAAAAGGAGTATATGGCAACTTTCCAAGCACTTGGTGATACAGAACGTGTATCGCATGCCATCCATGCTGACTTGAAAGATTTGTCTGCTGCTTGTATGGCAGCCGTCATATACTGATATCAACAAACTTCACTATGACATTGCAAGGAAGACATTTTACACTGGAAGCAGCCAACTATTGTCAAATTATTATTTTTTTTTATTGTATAAAGTTTTAGTAAATATTTTCTTTGTAATACAAAAATACACTTCACAGTGCTATAAACTGATGTAACCACATATCCAGGTCAAAGATATATATACTACCATTATGACGACATATATATATATATATATATATATATATATATATATCTGTGCACTAATCTCTGTCCACAAATTAGTAATAGAAAACTATCCATGAATTAACATATTTACCACCTAACATATCAAGCAGAATACTGTTAATGCTTCCACCTCTTTCTTCAGTTTCGCTCCAGCTAAAACAAACTAGGCCAGGAAAGGGGGTATCTGCACTGCCTATTAACCAGCTACATGGATAAAGGTGTTCCAGGAGGGATTTCTAACTGATTATGTAATTTGTAAGAAATCAGATTGGAGGTATGGTCCCCATTTAGTGGAAAATAGCTGCATGTTTGACCCTTGCAAGGCGGAAAGCTTTTCGAACAAAGAGAGGTGACCTATAGCCGCATGCCACATATTCCTGCTAGGTATTAAAGGTTGTCTCCAGTGCATGAGCAGGATGCATTTGGCTTCCAGTATAGAGGAGAGGGCCCAATGCTGCAGGGATTTAGGGAGGAATTCAAGCTAGCTTATGTCTCCTAAAAGGACCAGGGAGGCAGACAGAGTAATCTTGGCACCTATCACTTGCGACAGGTCAGTAACTACCATGTCCCAAAACGATACAAGGAGGGAACAGGACCAGAGTATGTGTGCAATATGAGCATCTGGCTGAGAGCAATGCCAGCAATGGCTATGGACCAGTAGACCCCTCTTATGCAGCTTTGCCGGGGTACGATACCAGAACAGCAATATTTTTAATTGTATACAACGGCTATTGGGATCTCTGTAAGAGCAATGGATGTTTTTACAGTAGGACAGCCATTGTTCCTCAGAGATTGATACCCCCAACAGTGATTCCCATTGCATTCTACATTTGTGCATGGGGTTAGGTTGCGAGTCTCTCCACGTACTATAAAATCTACCCATGAGGCCCTTTCGAGTGTCTAGCCAGCAGAGGTCAGTGAGCCATTGCCACAATGCGCTATCTATGTTTTTAGTAAGCAAGGGTGTTAAGGCACTGTGAATTTGTAGATAACACCAAAAATCCTTATTCGGTAGGGCATATTTATTCTGTAGCTGTTCAAAAGAAAGCAGATGCCTAGTCCCATGGATAACCAAATCCTGAACTGTTTGTATACATTTTTGCTGCCATTGCAACCAGTTCACCCTCGCACCTTCAATCTGAATTAAATTGTTATGCCATATTGGGGCCAGCTGCATTGGGGGGAACCATTCCTGCTTTGGCATGTGGGATTTGATGCATAAGAGCCTCCAGACTTTGGCGGTATAGGAGATTATGGGGGGGGAGTTGTGTGTCTGGTTTTTAGTGGGCCACTAGAAGATTATATAGTATAGAGGGGCTTACTAAGGCCACTCCCAAATGAACCCAAAGAGAGGTTGCCCTGTTTTTTGCCATAAACCATCTAGTGGCATGGGCTGCCATACATGTTAAGTGATATCCATAAAACCAGGGTACATTAAGGCCCCCTCTAGTCTAATGCGCCCTTATTTTTTGCCTACTCCATCTTGGTGGTTTGGAGTCCTGATGCTAGCTTATCTAGGGATTGGAAAAGTTTTTTAGATAAAGGTATGGGTAAGTTGTTTAAAAGAAATAAGACCCACGGTAGAAACAACATACGAATTGTAGCTACCCTGGCTGGGAGGGATAGTTTAAGTTTTCACCACCTCTCTACTTCCACAGCCAGCTGAGGGCACCATGTAGAAAAATTAGCCATTTGGAGGACTGCCCATTTAAAGGGGATTTGTATTCCTAGGTAGTGAAAACTATAACTATTGTCAAATTATGATGGCATTGATCTGAGACTACTGCCTCCATGTAGTCAACATTGAGAATGCATGTACTGAGAGTGAATTATCAAGCCCTTGTCTGGAAAAATGCCCAGGTGTCACACCCTAACATCCCAAGTCCTGAAACACATTGGTGGAAACTTGATGAAACAGGAATCCTGGAGTATGACTGGTGTGATGGTGACATACCACAGGAACTGGTGGACATTTTGTCCCAGGAGGAGACCTTGAATCAGTCAGATGAGGAAGATGACAATGATATTCTTTCTGCCAGCCTGGCAGACAAGATCATTGATGCTCAAGATGAAAACAGTGGGGATGAAGATGACAACTAAATTATAATGGCAAAGATATTACTGTTACAGTGTATCAATTTTATAATGGCAAAGATATTACTGTTACAGTATGTCAATTTAATCATACACTTATACAACAAGTATTGTTATAACTCTATATTCTGATTCCACCAATTTCCATAGTTCAAATGATATTGCAAAATACTCATGTATATGTCAATATGATGTCATTACTGATGTTACCATTGAGCTGAATCTTTTCTAATTATAATCACATCATAGATAAGTATGTAACCTTTTTATTGATACCCATTGTGTCATTATTTGACTTACATATATAGACTTAAATCAACAAAAATTACCTCTACCCCATCGTTGTTGTTTTTCCTTTTCTGATATTCTGTGGTCACACATGTTAGCCTGTTGCAAACAAATGCTACCATTGCCAGATGGCAAACAAGTACATTTTAAACTATAACTGTGTAAGCTTCTAAGACAGCAATGCCTTGAAAATTCCCTAGGGGGGAGGGGGCAGTGATAGCTCACAGACTATACATGCTACTGATTCACTCCTGGACATTGCGGCTTTACACAGGGGGTGCTAGCTACTCTTTGATTTTGTTAAGATTTTACAGGAATGGGTGATTTAAAGGTGTGTGTATTAATTAAGCTGTGTTCCCTTACAGAAATATAAGTGTGCTGTGTACATGCAGAATGCAAGCCGCATGCTTAATTGTGCAAAGCTTGCATGCGGTTTGCATATACAAAGTGAACATAAGCAAACCAGATCTAAAAAGCCAATCAGGTTCATGTGCTGTAAGCTTGACATATGTGCAGCAGGTAAGGTAGTGTGAACATCTTTTAGAATTACATTGGGTTTGCACGTTGCATGCTTGACATGAGTGCAGCAGTTAAGCTGGTGTGAACATTATTTAAAAATCACATCAGGTTCACATGCTGCATGCTTGCCATGCATGCAGCAGCTAAGCTGGTGCAAATCTCATCTAAAAAAAAACAGTTTCTACTTCTTATACTACCGCTAGCAATTAGAGTCATTAAAATACATTTTTCATTGTGTTCTCATTAAAATTAGGTAAACTCATTAATTCTGATCCTTTTGCAAGTTGTTTAACTCATTCAGGCCAGGATACGCCTGTAGGTGGCATCTGAAAGCATAACCACTCAGGCCAATAAAGACTGTAGATGTACTCAGCTGACTTTCACTCAGGCCTAGAAACATCTGAGGAAGCAGCAGTTCTTACCTAAGTGTTAAACAAACCGAATTGCTTAGAATTGATTGCATAGTACCATTAGAAAAGTGATTTTGCACTGAACAATTTTGCCACTGATACTTTGTGTCTATCACATATATTTTTAGGAGTTACTTGCATTTGTTTAAGGTATGGTGTGCATGGCTGACATTTATCTCTCAAGCCTCACCTAAGCACCTTGAAAAAATCTGAAAAAAAAACACAGTTTGGTATTTCAGCAAGTATAAAACAAAAACTAAATTGATTACAATTGATTGCATAGTACTGTTAGAAAGGTATTTTGTGCTGAACAGTTTTGCTGCTGATACTTTGTGTCTATCACGTATACTTTAGCATTTATTCACATTTGTTTAACGTATGGTGTGCATGGCTGACATTTATCTCTCAAGCCTCACCTAAGCACCTTGAAAAAATCTGAAAAAACTACACTGTTACTTGGTATTTTAGCTAGCATAAAATAAAAAACAAATTGATTACAATTGATTGCATATCACCATTGGAAAGGTAATGTTGTGCTGAACAACGTTGCCACCAGTACTTTGTGTGTAGCACTTATGGTTCAAGAGGTATTTATATTTGTTTGTGGCATGCTGATTATGGCTTGATTTTTGCTTAGAAAGGCCCAGGATGCAGTGCTAAGAGTATACAGGGCACAAGTGCTGGAAGTCTCAAAGAGCTGTTGTGGTGTGAATGAGTCAATGGCTTTTGATTTTTGTTATTAAATCACCATTAATTTGTAAAGTATTGTTTGCTTACTGCATTAAATGCCTAGGATATAGTCAGCCAACATCCTTGTTCCAGATGTGTGAAGAGGGGCCTCTGTGTTGTGAAGCCTGACCTGTTTATTTTGGGCCATGCAAATTCCCTTATGCATATTTAGTGCTACAAATGTGTTTTTCCATGACTGTTTTGGCTCACTTACTTTCTCTTTGTAATTCTGTATGGAGCATATACACTATGCCTATGCTCAGCGCTCTATGTGCTGAGTACGGTCTTGGAAGTATGCACCATACCCCACATTTTGTCACTGAAATGAGGGATACTAATGTTCATGATGATCAGAACACATCCTGAAACATGGAGATACAGTACCTCACAACACAGTGGAAACCATTGTATTTACTTGTACCGACATTAACATCTGAGTATGAATTTCTACCATAAAGCAGGGGTGCCATTTATGTGGGGCAGAAGGGGGCAGTTGACCCCCTACCATTTGTGCCTAGGTTCTTCTCATGGTGTAGAAATATTGGCATTAAATGTGGATTTAATCTTTTGCATAAGTTCCCCCCCAGCCTGTGTGCACTTGCACTGCAGATGCACTCCTGACTCGACTGTATCTGCATTGTATTGTTCACTCTCTCCACCTATTAGTGGCAGCACCATCACACGTGATGTAGAGGAGCTCCAGCCAAGCAAGAGCACATGAGTCATGCAAGTGCAACACTGTCTTTCCCACTACAGAGTAAACAGGCTGCACAATACAGCCTAGAGGAGTCGGTGACCACTGAACTCTCGATAGCAGGTATGTTATTTTGAAATTTTCCCTGCTCATTATATCTGATAGTTCCTTGCAAGTATGTGGTTGTTTGTTTTCAGTGAACCTCTTGCTGAACTTTGCATCATGATAATTCCTTGCAAATATGTGAGCTATGTCCTGCACCTGCCAACAAATTGCCTCATTGCATGTTTTGTCATGAATCACACTGTTTTGTACCTTGCTCTCATCACCTTGCTTGTATTTTTCTGTAAAACCTTGTTTTGTTTCTGTGTTTTATGTAACTCTATTCTGTAACCTCCCAGGTCATGCCAGAAAATAGTCATTTCTATGACTAGCTCACCTACCCAGTAAACAAAAACTAAATAAAAAAAAAATATATATATATTTTTGTTGGTCTATTCTTAATGAGTCTCCATCTTCCCTGGTGGCTAAAGGGACAGAGAGTGAGCTAGAAGCTAACTCAGGACTATGCTGCCTACCTACTCTATTAGGCTCGCCTCACAAAAAGAAAACAGCACAGACCCCTGTGGCAGCAAGCTAGACCTAGCAGCAATGGTGACAGCAGTGTGGGTGACCTTCATAGGTCTTGATCACTGCAGTTCAATAGCAGCCACAGCTGCAGCCAAGCAAGAAGCAAGCAACACAGGTTGGGTGGGTTCAGCTGAAGAGGTGACTTGGTCACGGAACCCGTTGGGGACCTGGGATGGTCGGTTCTAGCATCCAGCTTCTGGCAGAAGGACAAAGGAGGACTGGACTTAAAACTGGGCTGGTGGCACACTGGGCCAGGCCACAGGTTCTAACCAGATGGCTGGGTAAATGAAAGTTAATAATTTTTTTTTACAGTGGGATTGGGGAAGGAGGAATAACTGAAATATTGATGTGTTTTTCATGTTTCTGCACATTTTTGAGTGGCTTCATGACCCATATGGGATGGGTATTGAATAAAATGGAGTCAGGGAGAGAAATTTGGACAAAGGTTTTTTGGGAGGGGGGTCAGAACTTCAGTCAGGAATAAAAGTGGGTTAGTAACTGGGTGGATTTAAGCCCAAATCTGATGCACTGCTCCAGGGTATAGACAGATGAATCTAATACATTTGAATTTTTCCTGATTGCATACCACTTTTCAGTCACAACAAATAAGTATTACCTTTTAGAGATGTTCCAGACATTCTAGAGCTTGCCACCTTGGGAATAGAGGTGTGCAAAGTCTGCAAAATTCACTCCGTGAGTTAATTCATGAATTTTGTGGAATTTGTGGAGCAATTTCATGAAATTAGCAGCCACAAATTTCATGGATTTCACTGTGCAGCATGAAATTTCACCCTCAAATTTCACGCTCCACCTACAAAATTCAAGCTTCTCATTAAAAAAAGGCCATTTTCACTAAAAATTTCACGCAAATTGGACGAATCGAAATTTTGGAGTGTTCCAAAAACTCTGCGAATTCCATGAAGTGTTAATTTCTGATGCTTCATGTGAACTTCCCGGGTGAAGTTTAACTTCACAACACCTCTACTTGGGAATAACTAGCACTTAGCCTCCACTTGTTGTTGGCTCCTCCCTGATGAAATCTGAAATAGTGCCCCTGCCATAAAGTCTAAATTTACAGGACATCCTCTGTGTAAGCAGCATGTTTTTGATGAGGGATGAATGAGGTGCAGAGCAATTTTTAGGGATAAAATGTGGGCTGTCCCTTGCTTTCAGGTACAGTTGAGTGGTATGGCATGCACAGACTAATGGAGACCCACTATAGTCAGGCTTGTGTCCTCCCCTCCCATGAAGCTGACCTCCACATCCCCACAGTCACTCACATTATGACATAGGGCAAGGGAGATTGCAGGGGCATGCACCGTCAAAATTAATGTTTTTTTTTATTACTATTTTATATATAATTGATGGACAGTTGGAGATTAATGAAGGCCACTGCTTGACAAACAAGGGCCTTTTTAGTAGAACAGTGGTCTTCATTATTCTCCAATTCACCATCATAATGTATAAAATGGTAATAAAAAATAACTCCATTCATTTCAAGGGGGTACGACCCAGCACTCTGACCCATGGACATCATCTGCTAAAGACTCCTGCCTCTGGCTCCCTAGTACTCAAGTAAAAGACTCTCACCTTATATCTATACTTGGTGAGTTGTCTGAAGCAGCATGGTTGCAGCTGCTACAGTGTGTGTGCATGGGGAGGGGATGGGCCATGTGGGTGGGTGTTGACTTATTGCTACTTTTGTGTTTGTCCCTTAAAGCCTGTTTGCATGGAATCATTCAAAACTATGGAGATAAAATAGTAGGTGTACAGACCAGACAGAAGTAATTAAGTAGTATTATGGGTAAGTGTGTGTAATGGAGTTGGAAAGAACCATGTGTGTTTCCATTGTTATGTGTGCTATAGTTCAGCTGTGCAGCTGAGATGAGAGGGGAACAAGAAAATTAAAAAGTATAACAGTGGCTATAAGCATGCCGCATGTGTGCAGATGTATTCAGATTTGTATTGAAGTATAAGCAGGACATATGTGTGCAGGCAGTATAGATTAGTGGTTAAAGGCACTGAACTGCAAATCAGGAGACCTGGATACTTGCAAACCTGGGTTTGAATCTTATCATCCTCCACTTGTATATGGTGTGAGCCTGAGTAAGTCACTTAACTTTTATGTGTGCAGTTATCAGTGACCACTTGCTTTTTGTATGCATGCCACATACATGCAGTCTGTTCCAATTTTACATTAAAAGCATGCTTTCCACACGTTTTTGCTTCATTCATGTCACATGCATGCAATCGGTTCCAGTTTAACATTTAAATCATATTTACAGCACACATGTCACTTGGATAGCATAAAGCTACCCAAGTGACATGTGTGCTGTAAATATGATTTAAATGTTAAACTGTGTGTAGCATGAAAATATTTCATATAATTATTTCTATAAGGGTTGGGCAAGGAAATGGTTCTGTTTCCCTTTGGGGTGTTTGTTTGAACTGCCTGTTAGGAGGACAGCTTTTCCTGTTGGAGGGCGATCTGCCACACACACCATGCAAGCAAACATTCGGCATTGATAAATGCTTGCTATACAGTATGTTGTTGCTTTAAGCTGGTCACGGATGTTTTATGGAGCATCCCTTGCTGCTTTTGTCTTTTCCTAACTTTGTCACCAACCTTCTATGTGGCACTGAGTCAAAGGTCTTACTACAATTCAAATATAGGATGTCAACACCCTGACACTTGTCCACTGCTTGCACCACTACTTTGAAAAAATCATTAAGATTCATCTGACATGGCATCCTTTTTGCTACAGTAAGCCATACTGCCTCATGGGTTGTAGGCCATTTATACCAGAAACCCTATTGTCTACTCCTTTAAGATGTTCTTGAGCACCTTTCCCACAGTGGAGGTGAGGCTCACTAGCCTGTAATTCAAAGGGTTCAAAGTTTCACATTTGACCTCCTCCAGTTCACAAGCCCTTATACCTAGCTAGGCCCTAACGCTCCAACATTGCACTCTGGACCAATGTGTTCAGGACTGCTTGGGCAAAATCAGCTTCAGAGTCCTGCAGCAATGCAGTACCTAAGGCTACAGCCTGATTAACTGTAGTCTGCTTATGTTATCCTCTGGCATTGAAAGTCCACCATATTGTACAATGAGACAAAAGATAGGGCTGTCATAGAGAATGAGGGCTCCTCTGATAGACTGTATCCTTCTTGGGCTTCATCTCCCTCATTGGTTGGGTACAATCCAGTCCTAAAGCTCTAATGAGCTGCAACGTAAAAAGATAAAAGTTCTGCAGGGTGTTGCCCGTGAGACTGCATCCTGATTATCTACAGTCTGTTGACATGACCCTCCACGGTTGGAAGTCTGCCTAACTGGGTGATGAGAAAAAGGATTATGCTCTACTGGAAAAGGGGATAGCTCTTCTGATAGCCCAGACCCTATCATACTCCTTCTCCCTCTCCTTCTGCCACTGCATGTAGAAAACCCTGCAACTCCAATGAGTTGCAATTTAAAATGTAAAGACACTATACCTAAGACTGCAGCCCAACTGGCTGCAGTCTGCTCATAGCCTAACAAGCCAATTGATGAGACAAAGGATCAGGTTCTGCTGGAGGAGGGTAACTCTTCTGATAGCCCAGACCCCTCTCAGACTCTTTCTCGCTCAGTGGTTGCATGCAGCCCCATCCGACAGCTCTGATGAGCTACAGTTTTAAAAGTTTAAGTCCTGTGAGGGCAGTGTACTTAAGACTGCAGCCTGACTGGTTTCGGTCTGCTCATCTGCTCCTGTGGGGATGGAAGCCTACCAAACCAGGTGATGAGACAAAGTATCAGGTTCACTGGAGGCAGAGGGCTCTTCTGATTGCCCATACCCCCTTTTGGATTCCTCCATTGGCAGTTGTGGATGCTGTGCTTTATATATACTCACGCAGGCAGCAATGAGAAAGTGTGACTCATTTGAATTATCTGATTCAATGACTCCCATATGAATAAGCCTAACCCATCCTATTACACATACTCATGAGTGTGGAGCCATGGCTAATTTTTTTCTTTCAATTTTTTCAGTGGGATTGTGGTCTTGTTGAGTTAATGTCCCAGAATGCTTCCTGTTTTCTGAAGAATGCTGTGCCTACCCTTTGGAGGAGGGCTTTTGTTTCACTTACTTTGGGTGCAGGAGAGAAGGGAATTTAAAGCAGACTTACAGTATTTTCTTAAAATATTGGTTCCACAGAAAGAAATGTGCTTGCTGTTTATTAATATGTTGGCATTACTGAACTGATGTATCTAATAGTGTCTGCTAGTATGCTCGGTGACAGAGGTTCCCTCCCTTTACAGGCATATGGCTCAGTGCAAGCAGGAAAAGTAGGCACTGCTGAAAATGAATTTTAGGATCCAGTCTGTCTTCCTGATAATAAAAAATGAAGAATGAAGAGGGGAGTTCATGGAGAACTGAAGGTGGGAGTGTTCTGGGTTTCAAAATAAATATCCTCTGGGTTTTGTGGGGTGTAGAAATTCAGGAACAGAGCTGAGTTTCATTAATGGTGTGTACAGTAAGTGAATGTCTAGAAATTATGAGCTCACATTATATAATAATACAGCTGCTATTACACAGTTATTCTTTTCTTCTGCTGACACTAGTGCTGTTTGCAGCACAAACATGGTAAAAGGAAATCAAGAGCCTAATTGATGAGGGGATTCACATTTACTAAATTGGTTTACACTGCACTAAACAGAAAACCAAAAACACAAACCCAAGACCTACCTCTTGGGCTGGCCTGCCAGTGTAGCCAGTGGGGGTTACCACTTACTTGGTATGCGTCCCGAGTTCAGGAATGAGCTCAGGATGTGAGGGGGTAAGCCAGGGGAGGAGGAGGATGTTTGCATCCATGGTACAGCCCTTCTGCTCAAGGGAGGGGTGTGTGGTGCCCAGCATTAGTCTGGCCCCTAGCAGTGGCTGGGGGGAAAAGTACCAGAATCACAACTTATGGGCGTATGGGGAGTGGCAGCCATCAGGGTACTGTGTACTGGAGTGTACACAGTGACATCACCAATGGCATTGCACACCACACCACCACATGGGGACCAACAGTTGGGGAGAGAATGCCCCTGGCTGGCAGAATGATTCACAGACCCCTCACAGGCCCCTCTCCTAGGCAAGGCTCCACCAGACCACAAGCATGGCTCTGCACCACTCCACCGTGGGGGACATCAGAGTTGGAATGTCTGGAGACACTGGATGTCAGGATTGGGATGGGATCCAGGCAGGGGAAATCTAGCCAGAGAGGCAGAAAAAGAAATAACGGCAAGACCTTTGTTGAAATGCCAGTATAGAACTTGCCACAGACATTTATGAGTGAGCATTATCTGTGGGTTCTTATATTGGATCAAATGAATGTATTGCATGTTGGGGGTTTATGCCTGAAGACAGTGTATTGAATTCCTGGGCCCGATTCACAAAAATCCCGAGAATGCCGTAAGCCCTGGCTGTGCTGAACATATGGCATATGGGTCTTGAGGTATTCCCTGGACAGCGATCGGGATTCTTGATCCCCTGCGCTGATTGCCAGAAGTTAGATCAGCTTTCTCTGGTCTAATTTGTGGCTATCTTGGGTACCCTCTTTATAGGGCTTGCTCCAAATATTTGTTGCAAGCTGCTGAAAATCAGGAGAATTGCCACAAATGCACCCAACCTTTTTGAATCAGGTGCAGTTTACAGTGAAGCGTTTGGCACAACTTCACCAAAAAATGAGTCTGATGCAGTGCTTGATGCAAGCCCTGTGTCACCTTTTGTGAATCAGGCCCCCTGTGTCAGGACTATGTGTACCCTTGTTCAGGGCACCAAGGGTGAACTATGTACACTGGCCTATGTTCATGATGTATTTCACTGAGCTGAGTATCTGGAACACATGCAGGCAGTGCCTCTCTGTAATCTGAACCTCAGGTGAAGTGGCATTTGATGCACTTTATCAACATATGCATGAAGTTGTTCTTGTTTAATGCCTCTTATTATCCACCGCCTGGAACTGTAAACACAGTTTTTCCATCAAATGAGTATTATTAACATCACTGATGTGCTGGTCTCTGATCCTGCAGTGTTAGAAATATTCTGTCATGCAAGAATATTAACTGAGACTGAGGAATTAATGGTCAGTATTTAACATTACCTTGCCCTCTATTCTGAGGGAAGCAAGTTTTGACTGGGGAAAATGTAATCCCCAAGTTTGGAACTGGGTACAGATCAGCTTCCCCCCTCTAGAAATTAAGGGGAAAGAGTTCCAAGTGTCAAAAAAGGCATGTGCAGTTTGCCTGGTGTGGGGCATCACTACAGATCTGAGAAGCTACCAGGCCTGGGGTATGGCAAAAGGCCCTGTCCTCTCTTGATATGGCAAGGACACCCCAAGAAAAGCAAGGGAAGTGACTCATGCCATTCAGCACAGAAGTCCTATAAAGAGCTGCAATTCATGCCTTCCCTGGAGGGAGGGAGAGGTAATCTGGTAAGGACACCCTGAGATGCACAAGGGAAGTGGCTGATGCCATTCCACATACAAGACCTGGGAAGAGCTGCAACCCATGCTCTCCCAGGAGGGAGAGGAAATCCAAGCAGCTGGACCAGGGTAACAGAGGACAGAATGAGGCCTGCAAGCAGGTAAATTCCATATTGGAGTACAGAGATAAGAATTATTCAACACTGAAATAAGTAGTACCAGCTATGGAGGCTAGCTAATTGTTTTCAATGTCTGGAACAGCGCACAGCTGAATAGGGCACCAGGTGAGAAAACCAGGTGCATAGGATGGTGTGTAGCAAGTTGAAAGCTGACCAGAGTTCACTAAATGTTTTAACCACACAATATGGTAGTGGAGGAAGGGATATTCAAGGTTTTGCTTGCCATGTTTGAACAATGTTCAAAAAACACAAGAAGAAGCCAGGCATGGGCACCTTTTAGGACCCCATGGGAAAACTGAAATGGAAAAAGCAGGGGTATATCTCTATGTGTCATAGACTATCACGCACATACAGTAACACTGGATTACATGCTCAGGGGGCATAAAAACATAGAATCTGAGAGCAGACAAGGACCTCTTGACCAATCCAGTCTGCCCATTTCTCCCTACCTACACTATTACTGCAGACCTAATCTACAGCTCTCTCTCTCCCTCTTCCCCTTCCTTTCCACTATTTATTTATTTATTTTTCAAGTCTAGGATTACAAATACCTTTGAGCCATGGCTCTTTTACAAAGGTTCCACGTCAGAGAAATACAAATTATGGGGAACATCAAGACAGGCATTACAACAATGTGGACATTGCAAACAGAGTACAGATTAATACAGTTCAAGGGTAGCATTGTAACAAGGCAGCCAGCGGCATTTGTCAGAGAAGATAGACAACAGATAAGAAGTGCCAGAGTCATAGGGAGAGGGAAGAGGGTGGGGGAGAAGGAACGTAGGAAGGGTGGCAAGAGGTGAAAAGTGCAGCATTGGGTATACCAAGACGTGAGGGTAGAATCCAGTGGGGAGGGGACAACTAGAGCAGAAAGGGAAGTGGAGAACAAGGTTAAGTTGGGCAGTCACAGGAGCTGTTGGTAGTGAGATAGTCCCGGAGCCTAGTTTTAAACATACCAATAGTTGGGGCAGAGGAGATGGTTGGGCTGAGGCCATTGAACCAGAGTGGCACTCGATAAGCAAAAGCGTTGTCCCTGTGAAGTGTGACAGTGGGACTTTCAGTAGCTGTGTAGCGTGGATCTCCTAAGGTGTCATTTGTTAATCTGGTGTTGTAACAGAGTTGAGACCCCCAGAAGGTGCAAGGCCAAGGTAGATTTTTTTCACCATGGAGCAGGTGAGAAACTTTATGCAGTTTGATAGTTGGAGCCAGCCGGTCTGAGTGTACAGGTCACATGTGTGGGTGAGACAGTGAGCACCAGTGATGAGCCGACATGCTTTATTTAAGGTAGTTGAGAGGCATCTAAGGGTTGTGGTTGTGGCTGAGCCATAAATGATGAGACCATAGTCTATTACAGAGATCACAGAGCTCAGAACTGCAACCTTCAAAGCTTCTGGCATGAGGTGTGGTCTGTGTTTGTATTGGAGACCAAACCGTGTATTAGCAGCTCTAGCTACATTATCTACATGAAGTCCATAGGAGAGATTAGGGTCAAGCTGTATCCCTAAGTATTTGAAGGACCCCACCTGATCTAGAGTGTTCCCCTGGGTGGTGGAGATAGCCAAGTGGTGTAGCTTGTGTGGGTTATGAGAGCTGCAGAAGAGCATAGATTTGGTTTTCTTGTCATTGAGGACCAGTTTATGATTAAGAAACTATGTCTCTACAGAACTGAAACCAAGTTGAAGGTTGTGTTGAAGAGTTGCAGGATCTTTGTGAGTGGAGAATACTACAGCATCATCGGCATATAGTATGATCTGCTCAGAGCAGTGGTAAGGGAGGGAGTTTAAGAAAAGGCTAAAAAGGAGGGGTCCCAGTATGGATCCCTGTGGGACACCCGAGCGAACAGGCAGGGTGTTAGAAAGAGCGTCCGCAATTTTTACTCTCTGTGACCGGTTTTCTAGGTAGCTTTTAAACCAAAGAGAAGAGTCAGGTGATAGCCCGGCATTCAGTAGTTGGTGTATTAATAATCCATGGTGTACTGTATCGAAGGCCTTGGAGAGGTCGATGAAAACGGCCCCTGTGAGAAGGCCGTTGTCAAGGGATTTGTGCAAAGCGCCAGTGAACTCAAGAAGGGCTGTGGTGGTGCTGTGACCTTTCTGGAAGCCGTGTTGTTGTGGACAAAGTATATTGTATTTAACCAAGTGGTCAGTAAGTTGATCAGCCACGATGCGTTCAAGTGCCTTAGAGAGTGGGGGCAGTATGGAGATAGGGCGATAATTTGAGTGAATCGTCTTGTCCCCACTTTTATGGATGGGTGTCACGATGGCTGTTTTCCATAGGTCTGGGAATTTTCCACAGCTGAGAGAGAGGTTTAGGATTTTGTTAATGGATGAATTACCTCACCGAGGGTGAACAAAAGAAGCTTAAGGTCCAGGGTGTCACTACTAGATCTAGATTTAGAGATAGCTGCAGTAATATAGCGGGCTTCATTCAGCCTACCTTCCTGAAGTAGAAGAGGGATGGTTAGACTGAGGGCTGAGGTATTTGGGGAGTAGGCCCTGTTTTCGAAAAAGTCATGGGGTAGAACAGCACTAAGGTCTGAAAAAGCCGTGTTAAAGATGTTTGCGATCACCTTGGGGTCAAGGGTTGAGGATCCATCAACCATTAACATGGCCAGAGAGTTTTGGCTGCTTCCTGTGACATCCTTGATATTGTCAGAAAGCACGTACCATTTCCCATGTATTGGTGAGAGCATCTTTGTAATAGGTGGATTTCATTAGCTGTATGCTTTTGTGCAGGCATTTCATGCTTGTTTGTAATTTTGGATGTCAGTTGTTTGCCAGTGGCCCTGGCAACTGCCCAGAGGTGATCCCTTAGTTTCAGCTGTGAGAGAAGAGCCGCGTGACCCATGGGTTAGAGAGAGATTTTGTTTGCGCTTTTAGCAGGGGCAAAGAGGTCGCAGGCTTTGTTGAAAATCGAGATGAAGTGATCAAGAGCTAAATTAACACCTGTTGCTTCATAGATGGGTAGCCAGTCTTGTAGAAGCAGGTGTTGTTTGAGATGTGGAAGTTTTCCACGAGGAAGGACTCTGCTAGCGATAATTTTGGGAGGGGGCTTAAGGAATTTGTTAGACCATGCACACATGACTGGGGAGTGGTCACTGAGTGAGTCTGGAAGAATGGTCGTACGAGAAATCCTTGTGTGGGTGAGTGGTGAGAACCCAATCCAAGAGGGTACTGGTGCCAGTCTTGTAGTTAATCCTAGTAGGGGAGTTTACCATTTGCGTGAGGTTAGCAGCTGAGATGGAGTCTTTATAGGCACTGGCACTCGATGCTAACCAGTTTATGTTGAAATCTCCTAGTAGAATAAGTTCAGTTTCGGGAGGATGTGAGTTGATAAAGTTTAGAACATTGTTGAATCCATGTTTAGGGTCCCTGGGTGGGATGTATACGAAGACAATAGTCAGAGCTTTATGGTTGGGACCTAGGATGATTTTTATTGGCAGAATCTGGGCTGAGGGAGAAAGTGATGGAGTTGCTACAGGGTGCCAAGACAGGGAGTCTTTGATATAGATTGCGCAACCACCGCCTTTTTTGGATATCCGGTCCAGCCTGTGAACATTGTAGCCCTGTATTGTTACTGCTGAGTCAGGAACTTTATGTATCAGCCAAGTTTCCACCACTGCAAGGATGTCAGGGTTGTGTTGGCATATGAAGGCTTGGAGTGCATCCAGCTTTGGTAGTAGGCTGCAGATATTAATGGTTGCAAGGATAAGGGCACCTGAGTTTGTGTGTGGCCTGAACTCAGGGGCCAGGATTGGGATGGACGCTGCCTGAGATGAGAAGGAGGAGGAGCAGAAGTTTTAAGGAGCAGAGTCACAGCTCTTTGAGAGATAGTTTTGATTGTTGTTTCCTGGAGTAGAAGTTGCAAGGTTCCAGGTGGTGTCCCATATGGATTGCAAGATGGTACAGTGTAGAGAGGAGGCCACACTTGTTGAGAGTAGTGGTCATGTCAAGTAACCAGGAATATCCAAACTGTGCACCAAGCACAAGTCTTGAGTGGAAGTGGAGAGTTCCCTTGGAGTTGCAGTGGAAACCAGAGTAGAGGGTGGCGGTGGGGTGGGGTGGGGTGGCTAGGACCAGGGAGAGAGAAGAAGGGGGCCAGGGCAAGGAGGAGGAGGAGAGGCGAGAGAAAGGCAGAGAGAGACCACATGGCTTATGTACTAGATAAAGAGATAGAGTTATAGCCCTCTAGTGGTGAGAGGATATAATCTGCTAATGGAAAAGTCAACTGAGAGAGGAGAGAGGTTGCAGAGCAGACAGCAAAACAAGGATTTACACAGTCAAGGCTCTAAATTCACTTCTAATATCAACTCAGAACTTAAAATGACTGTGAGGATTAAACAAATCATTAAACCCTAGCACATAAATTCAACTAGAGACACAGAGGGAGATACAGTAGTTAGAGGTGTGTTCAGCAGCATATAGTATGGGCCACTTGGAAATCAGCTTCCACTGGTACCAAATCCAAAAGTCAGGGCTAGTACCTTGCAGTACAGAGGATTTCTGTAAAACTGTTTAGGTTCCAGAAGTAGAGGGGTCCGTGGCCTGGTCAAGGCACGCTGGATCCCTTGCAGTACAGAGGATTTCTGAAAAACTATGATCCCCTTATGTGTATCCCATGCATTTTTGAACCCCACCACTGTTTCCACCCCATCACCCTTGTTGGAAGGATGACCTAGAAATCCACCACTTTTTCTATGAAGAAGTATTTCCTCATATCTCTCCTGAATCTACCCACCTCCAGCTTCATAGCACGTCCCCTTGTTCTTTTACTTTTGAAAAATACTCTCCTCCTGTACCTTATTTACCCCTTTGAGGTATGTAAAGGTCTTTATTATATCCCACCTCTCCCTCCCCAGTCCCCTATTCCATGGTGTACATATAGATATAAGGGTTAGAGTAGTGCTGGACAGTACAATATGAGATGACACTGACATTGAAAGTGTGTCAGACATGGTTGTATATTGATCTCCTTTCTTTTAAACATATTTGGAAACTTCAACCAGAGAGCTAAAAGTATGGCACGTTCCCATGCAGAACTGACTCTAAGTATACACAATTATGCCTTAATGCTGGTGATGTGCTTTGCTCTTTAACCCAATTAGGATTAAAGAAGGCTTTAAATCACACTGTTAAATACTTAGAAAAATTACCATTAAAATGAAATTACTAAAGATAAGAAGTAATGGTCTTTGGGGAATATCTAAATAGTAAAAGAACATTGGTTTGTGGACATTCTATGCTTGAACAAGTAAATGAACATAAATATTTGGGTATCACTTTAAATTCTAAAACTCACAAGTCCCATGTTGCAGAATTTAAAAATAAGGCAACTCAGCCATCAAGGGGTCTGCTTAGAATCATACATTCAGTTGGGGAGGAATTCCTTTATAGCATTGGATAGTGCATTTAAGGCAAAAGTCCAGACTATGATTCTGTATGGTGCTGAAGTATGGTGGTCTGTAAATGGTTATAAAGATTTGGAGGAAATTCAAAACAGCTTTTACAGACAAATAATGCTTTTATCATTTCATTCTGCTATGGCACTTTTGCATATTGAATTTAATGTTGTTTGACAAGATATTCTAGCCCAAATTAGAGTGTAAAATTATTAATAAGAATTCTGAGTAGTAGAGACATCTCATTTATTTTTAAAAGTTGGGTAGATGCACAATCACATAAACAAATGATTCATGGGCCTGATTCACAAAGCTCCTAGAATGACTGAAGTTGCCTGCGTCAAACTTTTTTTTTTTTTTTTTTTTTTAAGTCTGTGGTAACCGGGTAAGGCCCACTAGGCACAAGTGACTGTTTCCAGAGGTGGCCTGGGAGCACTGGGCAGTTAAAGGACTTGCTCATAGTCACACAGTATGCAAGTGGAAGTTGTGAGAATCAAACCGAGGTCTGGTCTGCTGGATGTATCAAGCTCGCTCACAGCTCATCACTCTATCCTCTAGGCTATACTGCTAGCCCATAACATAAATGATGCGAGTGGCACATTGCACCAAAAGATGCACCAGGAGCTCTTCAGAAAAGCAGCCAGCATCAAACACAGGCTGCATGCACCAAAGGGGACTTGTGCCAGCCTAGCACCACAAAATGGGCTGCAACAAGGTGCAGGGGTCTTGCAGCAGATGCAGGCTGCCATATCCTGCTGTTGTGATATTCACAAAACCATCCCAGAGTGCAAAACTCTAAGTACCATTAGACCAACCATGGCTGGTATAAGGGTACTTAGATGTGTGTCTGCTGGGAGGGTTTTGACAGTTGTGGCAATGTGCTGCAGTCCCCGCCCCCACCCCGATTCCAGTTAACATTCCTGGTGGTCTAATGGACCCCAGATCAGCTCCGATCCCAGTTACTGAATAAAACAAACAACATCCCTAGTGGTCTGGCAGACCCCACAATCAGTCAATCAATCAATCAGTCAAAATATTTATTTATCCAGGCAGGCACCATGGAGCAGGGCACATTTGCAAGATGGACCTGGTCATACAAAAATCATAGAACAGTGACATGGTAAAATATAATGCAATATTATACAAAGAAGAAAAATATACATACGTACATCAACATTTGAGTGAGAGGGCCTCTACAACAGATAGGCTCATAACTGGGTACAGCCGGAATGTTCACTTAAAAGGAGAGAGAAAGGCAAGAAGAGGGATACCAGCTTAGGAAGAAATGGTGGAGTTGGAATAGTTAACTGGTATACTTCAGGGAAGGGGGTGGAACTTGGCCATGGCTAAAGAGAGACAGAGAAGCCAGTATTTTGGTAGGGGGAGAGAGAGGAAGGGGCAGAGGCAGGGAGGGAGGCAGTATTGGCAGGAGGGAAACTGGAAAATAGGGGAGCTAGTGATGTGGGAAACATTTGCAGGATTCCTTCATGGAGCAGTCATAGAGTGACTTGAAAATATTCAGGCTAACAGGACAGCTCAGCTTCAAGTTTTTTTGCATGTTGTTCCACAATGAAGGCAACAAGAAACTTATGGCAGCTCTGCCGAAATGAGATTTGACCTTAGGTAATTGCAAGGCAATTAGGGAATAGCTTCTTAAGAGCACAGACACCTATCACACTCAGGGGAATAGAATCAGAAAAGTATAGGGAGAGCTTTTTGCTAACTGCTCTGAAAGCCCATAGAGCGGCATTTCTATTTCTACTATAATGAAGGAAAGTCCAGCCCACCACAGTGTACAAGGAGCAATGGTGTATGGATAGTGGAAGGTCTGTTATGAACCTGGTTTCTCTGTGGCAGAGGGTGTCCAACTTAGCCAGGGCAGAGGCAGTACAATGAAGATAGAGATGGTCCACGTAATCTATTAATGAAAGGAACGTGGCTTGAACCAACCGCTGCTTGGCATCCCTAGTAAGGAAGTGGTTAATTCTGTAGAATAGTCCTAGTCTTTATCTTAGTTTCTTCTGTAGTTCTTCGAGATGTTCAGAGAAGGAGAATTTGTGATCGAGCCATACACCCAGATATTTGAATTTTGGCACATACTCTAGATTTCCTCCAAGTACTGTGGTAATCTGAGGGATAGCCCCAATGCAAGCAGGGTTTGCCGCATAAGAGGAAGGGGAAAAGAGCATCGCTTTTGTTTTTTTCACTTTAAGCAGAAGCTTTTTGCTTATGAGCTGGTATTGCAATAGGTTAAATACAGCTTGGAGGTATTCACAGGCTGCTTCCGGTGTAGGACGACTCAAATAAAGTACTGTGTCATCAGCGAACAAGTGGACATTGGCCTTATTGATGTTGTCATTGATGTTGTTAATGTAAACCGCAAACAACAGGGGACCAAGGATAGACCCCTGAGGCACACCTCTGTGTAGGGGTTTAAGTGTAGAAAGATCACCTTCAGTCTTAACCTGCTGTTTCCATTTCGCAAGGTAGTCAGCAAACCAGCACGTTGAGTTAGGGTCCAGACCTTGGTTACATGGGGGGGAAGAAGCAGGCAATGGTCAACTGTGTTGAAGGCCTTACTTAGATCCAAAAAAACAGCACAGACAAAATTCCTATTGTCAAGGTCAAGGAGCCAATCATTAGTCAGTTTAGCTAGGGCAGTTATGGTGCTGTGCTTTGCTCTGAATCCAGACTGCACTGGGTTTAACAGACACCTGGATTCAAGGTACGCCCTTAGCTGACCACACACTATCTTTTCCAATAATTTAGAATGAATGGGGAGGAGTGAGATCGGTCTATAATTATGAAGGTCTCAAGGGTCACCTGATTTGAGCAGAGGGATGACATGGGCTAGTTTCCATTGTGAGGGGAGGCTCCCCTGGGATAGTGACAAGTTGAAGAGGTGCATGATTGGTACTGCCAACACATGGTATGCACATTTCAGAAAGTAAGGCTCTATAGAGTCCGAACCTGCACCCTTCTTGATATCCAATTCCAGCAATAGATCTTCAACCTCTTTTAGAGAGGCAGGCAGGAAGGAGAATGCCTCTTTGGAAGGAGGAGACTTGTGAAACAATAATCCCTGCTGAGTGTGGGTGGCATTAGCAGGAGATGTGTCAAATGCTAGTCCAGTCATTGCGAAATGATTATTGAGGGCTTTCAATATCTCCGATCGGTTTGAAATGGTGTTACTACTGGATATAATTTTTGATGGGAGGGAATTTCCAGGTGAATGACCAGACATGTCCTTTATTATTTTCCAGAATTTTTAAGGATTCCTTGAGGCAGAGTCTAGCTCAGAGTGATGGAAAGCAGCCTTGGCTGCTCTGACCAACTTGGTGCACTTATTGCGTGCCCTCCTAAACTGACACCAATCCAAGTCATTCTCCAAGTCATTCTTGCTTCTGCATGCTTTTTTCCAAAGCTTATCCCTATCTAGCATGGAAGCTTTGAATTTTGGTGAAAACCAGTGGCAAGTGTTGCTCCTTACACGTACCTTTACCATGGGGGCACGCCTGTTTAAGGCCGCAGTTAGTATTTCGTGAAAGATAGTATATGCATCATTAACTGTTTTGGCTAAATGGAAATCCTGCCATTGCAGGGAATGTTTCAATTCATCGAGGTAGGCAAACAAGTCGAAGTTCTGTTTATACCTCTTGATTGAGAACTTTGCTACAAACTGTGGATTATGCACAGATCTGATGCTGGCGATGAAACAGTGATCGCTGATGTCAGAGAAAAATGTTCCAACACGGGAGAACAGGAGTGGTTTGTTAACCAAAATACATCTCAAAGGGTGCTGTTACTAGGGTTCTTTTTATTTGGGCAAGTGGGTTCACCAATGAGTTGCACCAGCCCCAAGGTGTCACAAAAGGATTTCAAGGGAGCTGAGGCTTTTGATAACCAGTCATAGTTCAGATCGCCAAGAATAATAGTTTCCAGAATACTAAGCCCCAGGGCAGAGCTTAGGTGTGATAAGAGATGTGACCCTGCCGACAGGAGCCTGTAACAACCTATTACACAGAGTGCACAAGAAGATGATAGTTCAACCTTTAGGGACAAGCATTCAAATTCATTAGGGGAGGAGGATGATTCTAGACATGATACAGAGAATTTGTCCATGATATAAATTGCCACACCTCCGCCTCTCGATTGCCTATCAGCTCGGTAGAGCAAATGACCTGGGATGTTGATTTCCCTGTCAGGAGTGGTTGGTCTAAGCCAGGTCTCGGTGATCACCAGAACATCAGGTAGGGTGTGGCTAACCCAAGCCTGGATCATGGTGATCTTTTTCAAAAGGCTGCAGACACTGACATGCAGGAATGACATTCCTTTAATTCCAGCATGGTTGGAGGGAGAAGCAAGGGTATCTAGAAACCCCGGGTTGAGCTCGACATTGCCTGAGCACAATAGCAATAGTAGCAAAATCCTTTTTAAGGCAGCAGAAGTTAATTAGTAGTCTTTGTTCTTTGGGCATCTGGGAGGGCGGTGAAGTTGAACATAGTTATCTCCACCCCTGGTGCTATACTGACCTAGGGTTGCAGCCACTAGAATCCTGACAGAAACATGCCAGGAGAAGAAAGTATTGAGATGGGAGGGAGGCATACCTTGCAATGGCAATTCGGGAGGTGTCCCACTTCCAGGCAAATACAGCTGTATGATCCAGTAATTATGTAGAAATTCATGAGAGGAGCTGTTGAGCACATAACAGGGAGAGGCGCAAACCTCATCCCCACCCTGGGAGGAATGTGAGGTCTGAGAGAGAGAGCAGGGTGCTAGCAAGACAAGGGACATACAGAGGAGCCAGCTGTTCCCTCCCATGGTAAGATCTTCCTATATGCCACAGAACAGGGTGATGAATGTCCCAGACCTAGTAACAGATACTATAACCTGTGGTTGTGCTGAAACTGACAAACGCCCAGGATAGACTAAAAAGATAGGCGATGGACCTCTGCAGGGAGATTAATGTGTAAAAGACAGCAGATAGTTAAAATTTAAGTGGGAGGGGCACCAGATACCCATTATTAAATAAAAAACAACAACATCCATGGTGGTCTAGTGGACCCCTGTTCAGCCCTGATCCCAGTCATTGATTCAAAAAAATCCCTGGTGATCTAGTGCTGCCTATCTCCAATCTCCGCTATAGATACATATCTCTATTTTCCTGGTGGTTTAGTGGACCCCCCCCAACCCTATCATAAAAAGAAAGAGCCACTCAGTGAGACGGGTGCCAGTGACATAAATCCAAGACCTTGCAAAAACAGTCACAGCACATCAGCTCTATCACAAAAACTGCAGTCCAAAGCTTTTCAGTTTACCTTTTATTTGTGAACAGGCTTAAACACAGACAGAACATAAATACCGACCCTCCTGGAGCAGTTGAACTTCCCCCCCACCCCAGCAGGCAGTTGCTTACCACTCTGCCCCCCTCGCTCCATCCCAGATGCAGTGCCCAGCACAGCCCTCCACTCTCCACTACGGCTGGGCACTGACCGAGCTGTCAATTAACATACTGCATAATACAGTACAATACACCAGCCCTCCCAACTGAATTGTTGCACTGCCTAGCAACTGTTAGGTCATTGGATATGATTTCCTGTTTGTTGGTCATCATTACCTCTCCATCAACTTTGTACTTCACATCTGGGTTTCTGTCACTTAAGTGCATGATTTTGCACATTTCCACGTTGAAGCCAAGGTGCCATATCCTTGACCACTCCTTGAGGTTTCTCAGGTCTCTGCTTATTCTTTTTGCCCTCCATGGAATGTCCACACTATTGCAGATTTTGGTGTTATCCTCAAAGAGGCAGACCTTACCTTCCAGATCATCTGCAATGTTACTTACAAAGACATTAAAGAGGACCAGCCCCAGTACTGATCCCTGAGTCACCCTGCTAGTCACCCTCCCTTCTCTGGGGTAAACTCCATTTGCCACCACCCTTAATTATCTATCCCCTAACCAGTTTCTTTCCCAGTTTACCACCTTTTAACCTACACCTTGTGACAGGGAGCTCCTGCCACTCTTGAGGACTGACCTTTTCTTAAATCTGTTGCAACAGTTCTTTTATTTCTTAGCCTAATCTATCCTTTACAGTTTCTAGTCCATAAGGTTGGCCACCTATGGGCACCCCCTTCCCTTTCTTGATTATGCTATAGTGTCCTCTTTAATTTTCTTTTTCCCTCTCATGTCCTCATACAGGGAGGTTATTATGGAGACCTCCAAGTGTATGTAAAACAGGTTGTGTTTATTGTTGTTGGATTTAGTATGTAATAGCACAATGTCATTACATACCTTGATATATATACCTTATATTTGTGAAACTTGTAAATGTTGAAAATATACTATGGCACTAGGCATTTTTGATAATAGTAAAAAGTACTAGGTGACTATCATAAAAAATAAGTTAATTGTGCTATTTAAAATGCATGTAAATTGCTGTTAACTGAACAAGTCTGAAATGTCATGGTGATTTGCATATATCCCATGTTGCCAATGCCCTTCGGCCACCCTTTTTTCAGTGTTACTGCACTGAGGTTCTTTGTTTTTAGCTTGTTTTTTTTTTTCTTTTTGAGCCCCTACTTCCCAAGCATACTGGGCCCAGATAGGGATGAAGATTTTCACTGAAAAGTAGTTAGATCAGAGATCAGTGTTAGTAGGTGCTGGCTAAGTGCAGAGAAAGGACATACATAGTCTGTTGCTGCAAACTGATATACTGAAGAAGGGATATGCCATTGCTTAAGATTATCACCTGTATTTTGAATAAACATCACACAGAGATTGTGTGTTGAACTTGAAGTTCGGTGTCTGGTTCATATGTTATCCCACAATCCCTCCACACCCCTAAGCTGTCCAACTCCCTTATGAGTCTCCTATGTGGAATGGTGTCAAAAGCCTTATTGTAATCTAGGTAGGCCATGCCTACTGCTCACCCTGATCTATTTATTTCCTAAACTTCTAGCATTCACACACAAGTCCTTCCAGATTTTATCACTCTGCTTGCTAACCCCCTTCTTTCCTTTTTGGCCTCCCTCCTTCTCCCTCTTTTTAATGCTCTTATTCCCATCCATCTTCATTTCTACCACCCTACTTCTTCTATTAATTTTCACCCTGGGGGATTCATCTTCCCTTGGCTCCTCCCTACTTCAGTTTGTGGTGGAAGGGCAGTTTAGCCCTCCCTGAATCCTTCCACCACTCCACTTGAATAGTTTAAATGTTCATTAATGTAACATTTAAACTGCCCACTAGGGACTGTGATTCCTCCTCTAGATGGCTGCAGGTCAGTACCCCTTTACATAGAAACATAGAAACATAGAAGTTGATGGCAGATAAGGACAGCATGGCCCATCCAGACTGCCCATTTCTTTTTCTACCTTATAAATGTGCCATCGGCCTTTGCTCTGTCAGTGGCCTATCTATTCATACTCATTTGTATTGCTCCCTTATGCCTATCTCATGCCTGTTTGAAGCCCTGCACTGTATTCATAGCCATCACTTCTTGAGGTAGGCCATTCCATGCATCCACCACCCTTTCTGTGAAAAAGAATTTTCTCACATTCCCCCTTAATCGGGCCCCCCTCTAATCTCATGCTGTGTCCTCTTGTCCAGCTATTTTTCTTATATTTAAACATGTTAGACTCTTTCACCTTGTTAATGCCCTTAAGGTGTTTGAATGCCTCGATCATATCACCTCTCTCCTCCTTTGCTCAGGGTATACATATTGAGCTCTGTTAATCTGTCCTCATATGTCTTCTGATGCAGTCCCTGCACCATTTTGGTTGCCCTTCTCTGGACTGCCTCAATTTGGTTAATGTCCTTGTGAAGGTGTGGCCTCAATACTGCCGCAGTACTCAAGATGGGGCCTAACCAGTGTCTTGTAAAGAGGTTATTACCTCCCTCTTACGACTTGTGATACCCCTACTAATACACCCTAACACCCCCCTAGCCTTACCTACTGCTTTAGAGGTCTGCTTGGATGATTTCAGATCATCAGTGATAATGATGCCCAAGTCTCTTTCTTCCTTCCTTTGTGACTGCTAGCAACTCCCCTCCCAGCCTATAGGTGGCTTCAGGGTTTCTCTTCCCTATGTGCATGATCTTGCACTTCTTTGCATTAAATCCCAGTTGCCACTCTTCTGACCATTTTGCTAGTTTATCCAGATCTCTTCTCGTTCTGCCCACCCATCTGGATCATCTACTCTGTTGCAGATCTTGGTGTCATCTGCAAAACAGACAAGCCTTACCCTCTAGTCCATCTGCAAGGTCACTAATGAAGATGTTGAGAGGACTGCCCCAGGACTGATCCCTGAGTTACCCCTTGTGACTTGCATCTCTTCTGACTGTATACCATTTACCACCACTCTCTGTTTTCTGCCTGTCAACAGTTTGCCACCCAGTTGACCAACTTCTGACCCACCCAGAGCCTACCCAGCTATTTATCAATCTTCTATGTGGAACAGTGTCAAAAGCTTTGCTGAAGTCAAGGTAGGTGACATCAACTGCTCCCCTTGGTCCACCACTCTGGTTACCCAGTCAAAGAAATATATGAGATTAGTTTGACAGGACCTTCCTTTGTAAACCCATGCTGTCTTGGATCCTGTGCCCCTATGGATTCCAGGTGTTGCACTATCCTTTCCTTAAGAGTGCCTCCATAATCTTGCCCACTACTGAGGTAAGACTGACTGGTCTGTAGTTCCCTGTCTCCTCCTGCTACCACTCTTGTGGGCGGGATCACATGACCCTTCTCCAGTCTTCTGGGACCTCTCCTGTGCTCAGAGACTCACTAAACAGTTCTGCTAATGGCTCTGCTAGTTCCACCTTTAGCTGCTTAAGTACCCTGGGATGTATGCCATCAGGTCCCATTGCCTTATCCACCTGAGGCTAGCAAGCTCTTGCAGGACCCTTTCTTTTGTGAAGAGTAAGTGTTACCTCCCTCCCACTGTGTCCATGGTGCTGAGCTGTGGGCCCTACCCTACCTTCTCTTCAGTAAATACTGAGCAAAAGTATCTATTTAGGATATATGCTTTTACATGGTCCTCCTCCTCACATGCTCCCTTTCTCCATTAAGCTTAGCAATACCCCTCTGGACTTTCTCCTTTCACTAATGTATCTATAGAAAGTCTTGTCACCTTCTTTTACTATTGGCAGTGTTTCCTCAGTTTGGGACTTTGCCTGCCTTGCCTTCCCTGCTTCCTTAGGGCAGTTTGGTATGCCTCCTATCTTCATCCCGCTGTGTTCCTTATATTTCCTGAAGGCCAGCCTTTTGGCTCTGGCCTTTTTGCTACTATTTGAGAACCAAAGTGGTTTCCTTCTTCTTTTGCACTTCTTTTCTGTCTAACACAATGGGATGTTGCTTCAAGTATTGCATCCTTAATGCTTGCCCACTTTGCCTGTACCCCCTCACCTGTGTTTCTTTTTGCCAGGGCTAGCTTAACTCTGTTGGCCATCTTATCAAAGTCAGCTCCTCTGAAGTCCCATATTTTTGCCTTGGAATTGGATGATTTAGATGTAGTAGCCAAATTGAACCATACCATGTGATGGTCACTGGCCCCCAGTTGACCTCTACCTGGAGATCTGTGATCCCTTCCCTGTTAGTCAGTACTAGATCTAGGATAGCCCTGTCTTTTGTGGGTTGTTGTACCAGTTGTTTGAGGCCCTCCCCCTGCAGGGAATCCACTATGTGTCTAGTTCTGGCAGATGTTCCTGCTGGTATTGACCAATCTGTATCTGGCATGTTGAAGTCTCCCATTATCAGAACCTCCCCTTTAGCTGTCATGTTTTGTATATCCTCTAACATGTAATGTCTATGTCCTCCCCTGGTCTGGGGGCCTGTAGACAACCCCAGTTCTTGTGGCTGTCCCATTTCCTGTTTCAGGGTGACCCACAGTTCTTCTGGCTCCTTATGTATTCTGAATTTCTGTAGCTTTGATATTTTCATTGACATACAGGGTCACTCCTCCCCCCCTTTTTGTACCTTGGTCTCTTCTGAACAATACATAGCCAGGTATGAAGTCTCCCAAGTGTGGTTACTGGTAAACCACATATCACTAATTGCTACTATGTCCAGTTTAGCCTCTGACATTATTGCCTGCAGGTCTGGGATCTTATTTCCCAGGCTGTGAGCATTTGTGTACATGATTTTCCATTGGGCAGATTTTGGTGTGTTAGTTGTTGGGTGGGGTTTGGCATTACCCCTGTGCATCGTATGGGAGACAAACCTTTTTTCTTACCTGGTGATGCAAATGAACTGCAAAGCGTGCTGAATCCCTGTTTGACCACTAGCTGAGGGGAGGTGTTCTTCCCATTCGCGTGTAGGGGTGCTGCCCTCTCCCATTTGCTAGTTTAAATATTCTGCAAAGACATCAAACTTTTGCCCCAATGCACTGACTCCTTCTTAGTCAGATGCAGTCCATCAAATTAAAGAACTTTCGCTCCCAGAATTGTTCCCAGTTCCCAACAAATTTGTGTCCTTTTTCCTGTCACCAGCCCTTGAGCCACGTGTTTAGCTCCCTATCTCCCTTCTCTGACCTTCTGTCCATCCCCCCTCTCCCAGACTGGCAGAATCTCAGAGAAGGAGATGCCAGACGAAATGGATGATAGTTTGTCACCCAGTCTGGTCAGGTGTTCCTTGGTCTCCACAACTGACTGGCTGGAGATCATTAGTCCCTATGTGTACTAGGACATCAATGTTTTCTCCTGCTTTGTGAACAATTTTAGCAATGCGGTCAGTGTCTCTCCATGCTGATGTACATGGAGACATCTGACCATTACCCTAGCTGGAGATGGGTATCAACTCCCCAAATCATGGAGTCTCCTATGATCAGAGGTTTTTTGGATTTCCTTTTTGCTTTTTTTGTTTTGGTTCCTGATTTGGGTGAGTTTTGTTGTGCTAGCTCCTGTGCCCTGTGCCTCAGTGTCCTGCTCTGCAGTGTCTTCTGCCTGTTTGTTTGATTTCAGAGATAGAGGCAGATACCTGTTTGTAGTGTTTATATGGTTTTTGGAGGTAATATGTTGGAGAGCAGAGAGTGATGGGGCACCCAATTTGCCCCTCCTAACCACCTGCCAACCTCCTGGTCCAACTACCCTCTGCGGTCGAGGTTTTCCTGTTGGATGCTGGGGAAATGGTGGGTGGTTCTTATAAAGTATTTCCTCTTGAATATGAAATTTGAGGCATGCAATCTCTGCCCATGCTGCCCGGAGCTAAGCCCTAAGATCTGCATGGCCCAGCATGTAGGACAGTGTCCTAAATCCTGTAAGACTGTCCTTCTGAAATTGTTTCACAGTACCTGCAGTTAATGATATCCATTCCAGATAAGTTGCTGGGTTTATAACCTAGTCAGAGTAATTAGAAGGAAAAAATGCAAGTAATGGTTTGATTGTGTTTTGTTTTGTTTAACTGTTATAACAGTTAAATTACTAGTGCCCTACAAATGAGCTCACCTTGTGGATGCCCACTGATCCTCCCTTCCTGCTCTGCCACAGGAAATGTCACAACTGTGATACCCAATAAAAAGGAGTGTAGTGTGGGGTGGTTGGGGATGGGGGTGGGTGGCTGGGCCCTTCCTGTCGAAAAAGAAGAACCACGGACAAAAGAACAAGAGGTAAGGCAGAAACAATCAGTCAACAACAACACGAGTAACCTGAAAGCTTATCCTAATGTTAGATAAAACTGTAAAACCTGTAAAGCACCACCTGTAATAATTTCAGAGAAGATATCGCTGTAAGAAACACTTTGCTACAGAGAAAAATAAAGCAGTAACAGAAGATATACCTTGCAAAAACAATTTGAATCAGAAGATTACAGCAGTAATCTGTTGCTTACACACCTGTAGGCACACCTTGTAATAATGCAGAAGAAGGTATACCAGCAACAACAATTTGAATCAGAGAAAATAAAGCAATGAAATGTTGCAACAAACAGTAGCAATCCTGTGAGTAAAAATAAAAACACCACACAGTAAATCTGCTTAGCCAAAAGAAGTCTTAATCCTTTTCCCTTGCTCTGGTAAGGTTCTCTACTCTGCCTTTCAAGCAGTCTTGGAAAGAAAGAGCTCAGGTGAAGCTAGGTGCCTTGGCCAGCAAACCAAGTCTTCTACCTCCAAGATATCAACTAACCTGACCTTTTAACCCTTCTTTCTGTTGGAAATTACTGACAGTTTGCCAGCTCCACCCCTCACATACACACCTAATCCTTTGGAAGAGCTGTGGGAGGAAAGCAATTAGCTCCTTCAATGTGAAAAGGAGACTGAAACACCTCTGAGACAACTAACCTTTTCAACAAAAAAAAACAAGAATAAAATAAAACAGTGTCCAACAGTAATTTTGCTTAGCCCAATGATAAAAAAGTCACAAAAATGTAAGTTCCACCTGTAATAATTTCAGAGAAGATATACCCTGTAAGAAACACTTTTCTACAGAGAAAAATAAAGCAGTAACAGAAGATATACCTTGCAAAAGACAATTTGAATCAGAAGATTACAGCAGTAATCTGTTAGCACACACCTGTAGGCACACCTCGCCACTTTTATTAGGTTCGTAGATATTATCTGTCGATCATTGCTGAAATCGTTAGAAATCTTTGAAGCAGGGATCTTTCCTGAACCCCTAAAGGAGGCGGTCATTCGACCACTCTAAAAACCTTCACTGAATCCGGACTGTCCAGCTAACTACAGACCTATCTCTAACCTCCCTTCTTGGTAAGGTTATTGAAAAGGTGGTTGCACTGCAACTGGACGACCATCTTATAAATCATAATGTCTATGATACTCTTCAATCAGGATTTAGGAAAAGACATAGTACTGAGACTGCTCTTGTCCGGGTTCTAAATGATCTCTAATGTGAGGGATCAAAAGGCTTGTACTATTCTAGTCCTTCTTGATCTCTCTGCAGCTTTCGATACTGTGGACCATGGTGTGCTTCTGGGCAGCCTGCGGTTCCATTGTGGACTGTCTGTACGGTCCTACAGTGGTTTCAATCTTTTCTCACAAAGGCGGAGACATAGGGTTATCACTGGAATTTATTCCTCTGATGCCGTCTCCTTGCCTTGTGGGGTTCCGCAGGTTCCATTTGGCACCCATGTTGTGTGCCGTCTATATGCTGCCATTGGGGAGACATTATTAGGCAATATGGCTTGGTTTTCACTGCTTGCAGATGACACCCAGCTATTTGTCCTTTAGCCCGGCAAGAAGATGCAGTCTCTAAACTTAACAACTGTCTATCCGAGATCAGTGATTGGATGAGTGCCAGCTGGCTAAGGTTAAACCGGATAAGACTGAGGTGTTGGTGATGGACCCAGGTCGTCGTGAGGGCGGGTTGTAGGGCTGGTCTTCTCGGGCATATGGATCGATGGGGCCCAGCTCTTGACCTCAGACAGGGTGCGTAACCTGGAGTATTGTGTGGCGACAGTTTGGCTGAAATTTCAGGTGTCATCTGCCGTCAAATCCTCTTTTTACCATCTGAGGAATATCGCTCGGGTGAAACACCTTGTTCCTCCGGCTGACCTTCCGACATTAGTCCATGCCTTTGTTACTTCTCGCCTTGACTGCTGCAATGCCCTGTACCTAGGGATGCCGGGGGTTGATATCCGCCGCTTGCAGCTGGTGCAAGACGCTGCAGCCAGGCTTTTGACGGGGACATCAATGAGGAATCATATTACGCCTTTGCTGTGCGAACTGCACTGCTTAGCCAAAATAAGTCTTAATCCTTTTCCCTTGCTCTGGTTAGGTTCTCTACTCTGCCTTTCAAGCAGTCTTGGAAGGAAAGAGCTCAGGTGAAGCTAGGTGCCTTGGCCAGCAAACCAAGTCTTCTACCTTTATGGGCCCTTCTCTCTCCAGTTAGATTAGTTACACTTTTTATGATGATTATGTTAATATTAATCATAATGATAATAAAATAGCAATAGTAAGTAAAAAATAATAACACAGATGTTACTCACATTAAAAAGAAAAGCATCAGCACCACTAGAAAGACTGTATTTTGTTTATTAGATTTTTACAAAGTGCCTCTCCAGGGCTCATAGTACCTGTACAATAAATATCATAACTAAATCCACCACAAATAACATAGAAACACAATACAAACCATATCCATTTATACAAAAAACATCCCCTTATATGGTACTAAATATGCATTACAATTTTATTTAGCAGCTTTAGTTACTGAAAAACTCTCAGACGTAGGTAGCTTTTTAGCTGCTTTATGAAAGAAAATACAGAACTGGCTGTTCATATCTCTTCAGGAAGCATGTTCCATAAAGTTGGGTCTGCCAGTGAAAAAGCCCAATCACCAGCAGACTTCAATCAGAAAGAAGGAACAGACAACAGACCCTTCTACTAGATCTTAAATCCCGAGGTGAGATATGGGGAGTCAGGAGATCACTGAGGTATTGAGGGCCCAGTCCATGCAAGGCTTTAAATGTAACCCTGTCCTTGAAATGCACTGTAAGACTATGGGACTATGGGACGTCATTGAAAATAAACTGATGGCTGAAATGAGTTTACTATCCTTGTTCACACATTATGATATGAATACAAACTTTTACTACTACTACTACTACTTAAATGCAATCAACGATACCTGGAAACCAACGTGCCACCTAATGGGCAGCCAGGTCAGAACCCGCATCACGGGGGTAATATGCTTTGACCTCTGTATGGAGGCCAGGAGTCTAGCTGCAACACTCTGAACTAGCTGCAGGTGATGTCATTAACCATAAGCCTTTATAGATTGCAAAGCAGTAGTTGAGCTTGAAGAAAATGAGGGGGTTGCCTAGTGAAGCTAGATCAGCAGAATCAAGCAGTGGTCACAGTCTGACAACATTCTTATGGTGCTAAAAGCAGTTCTTGACTACAGAAGACACCTGCAAAGCAAATGTCAACTGTCCATCAAGAACAATACCCAAACTGTGAATCTCCTCTGCTGCCTGAAGCTGCGACCCCTAAGAGAGTGAAGGATCAGGACACCACTAACAGCTGAAACCTGTTTCACTGAACCCACCACTAGCAACTCAGTTCTGGTGGGGTTCAAAGCCAGCTAACTGGAGGCCATTCAAGTCCCGAATTCCTCGAAGTATTGTTCTAATCTCAGCACAGGTGATACCCTGTCAGGAGCAATGGACACATACAGCAGGGTGTTATCTGCCTAGCAGTGAAACTCCACACTGTAGTGCCTTATTTTCTCTCCCAGCAACACCATATACATTGAGAACAACATAAGTAAAAGCATAGAACTTTGAGGAACACTGCAGTCCAGAGCAACCAGCCGTGAATGGCAGGAACTGAGTAAATCAATTACTCCCTTCTACTAAGCAATGATTGGAACCATTTTAATACAGTTCTGGACAACATTCCAAACCTCCCAAATTTGGCCAACATTGCTGAATGATCTACAGTGTCAAATGCTGATGAAAGATCTAGTAAGATCACAATAGAAATCTGTGATCTCTCACCAGGAAGAAATCATTGCAAACCCTGATTATGGCTGCATCTGTGCTGTACTTGCTGTAGAAACCAGATTGAAATGGCTCAAAGGGATCTTCTCATTATGGCTCATGAGCTAGGCCACAACTGCCTTCTCCACAACCTTAGCCAAAAGGGAAAATCTGGAGGCAAGATGAAAATGGGCAAGCACACCAGGATCAAATGATGCCTTCTTCAGGAGGAGCTTCACCACCACCATTTATAGAGGTGCCAGCAACAGCCCCTCCCTCAAAGAAGCATTGACAATACCTGTCAATACTGGCAACAATGGTTCTATGTGAAAACAGCAATCGCGGAAGGGTGATTGCCATTTGGGCGAGTGTGAATGGCCGAAAATGAATTACGGCGATGTACACTCGCAGCGACTAGAAAACCAGTGACTTGTTTTCTATGTCAGGATGCATGTCGGGGGGGGGGTGTAAAACCTAAAAAAATGAAAACCCAGACCGACGCAAAAAAAGATTGCGCCCAGCACTGAACCCAGCACCCTCCCAGCCCCAACCTGCCACCTACCCACCACGCCATATGGTCAGCTCAGCAGCTGACCACCGCACTACAGCCCACATACCTTCCCTCCCCTTCCACCCATCGCACGGCATAGTCCTTCCCCCCACGCGCGTGTATATATAGCGACATCCTGTCACTGTACTCACCTACCCCTGTATCCGCTCACTGCCCTGCCAGGTAGCCCAGAACACAGGCACCATGACTGAGTCACTCTTTTTGAAAGCACTCAATCATGGTTGCCATGTTCACTGGATACCAGCAACAACAGTCTCCACCTAGCCTTAAGCAGTTTTGGCAGGATGCAAGGTCCAGAACACTAATGGTGCACCTCAAACCCGTTGCCATTCCATGGACCTCCTCCTCATCCAGCTGCTGAAATTCCCCTAGTCCATTCATTGAACCACTCATACTCCCCTCTCTTTCCCTGCTGACCACAAACTGGGTAGTGGAGGAAATCTGGTCATGAATGCCTGCAGCTTTGGCTGCAAACAACTCATTTAACCACTTGCACTTCTCTCTGGAAGCAAGTTCCTTATGGCACAGACAATTAGGTTGTAATAAATTGTCTTGCAATATGGAAAAGCGCATCAGGACTGTGAGTGACAAAACAAGAAGAAGGCCCTTCTCAGTGACTCTCAAACAGTGAAACACTTACATCCCGGAACTGCAAAACAGCTGACCTCATATAGGTACTTCACTCATTTGATTAACACTTATACAATGGCAAGAAAATTTCTAGGGCTCTGATTGGTCATTGTGTGCCTCGGACAGTGATATTATCTGAGTATAACATCACTCTATGAAGTCTGGACATACACATGACCACATGAGACATCAAAAAATCACACTGCCTCTCCTCACTGAATCTCACTGGGATCTCTCTGCCTTTATGCAACTACAATGCCCAAACAGAGAAAACAAAAACTTATCCCATCCTCCCACTGTGCCAAAACTGTTTTTTTAAACCCCTGTGACAATATGCAACAAATCTATGCTCTGAGTGGCTTCACAGAACAAAGATCACACATGCATCTTTAACCTGTCAGTAGCAGCACGAGACTACAACTCCCATCTCTACCCATATCCTCCGATCCTCATCCTGCTCCTCTGCAACTTACCAGCAGTGGCATTCGAGTAGTCCCATTACTGAAGGCATAATCAGTTCACCCTCTATCCCCAGAACAACCTGCATCAACCATTTCCACATTTAAATTAAGCACCTCCTCCTCATTGTGACGAGCGTGAAGTGCCTTCTCCCGATGAGCGTGCCTACACATCTTCTGCTCCCTGACCACTACCAGATTCACCTATTGACCTGTCTGAAGTCACCAGTGCCACAAGCGTCTTCACCAGACTTCTGTGGTGTTCTCCCAGTACAAATAACAAAATTCTACAAACTGTACTGGAAGAAACTAGAAAACAAAGAGTAAATATGGTTGGCACCTCATACGTTAGCATGCCAGTTCGAACTGTAGCATGTGCCTAGTTAAAAACTGTGCTCTCCTCTTACTGACCACACTCAATTAAAAAGTAGTGGGTAATGCTCATTTTTATCACAAAGGAAAAATATATCAAGGCAACTTACAGCAATTGAAGGAAGCAGGAGTAAGAACAGTAAACCCAAACCAAAAGTGAGAATGGGGGGGGGGGTGAGTGTCAAGACAGTAACACAGAGATAGAGACAGCACATGAAGAACAGTGCCAGCTGCTGAACAACCAGAAAAAGGAATTTATTTTTCTTTAAATAGCCTTCCACACTAATAAATCACACAAAAAAAAGTGTATTTATTGTATTTTTTTTTTATTCTAAACATAACAAGCCATTATATCATAGCAATAAGGCACTCAAGGGTGTGTGTTAATTGTGTAATAATGTCACTTCTTGGGTGTTGAAAGCACTCAGTCAGCAGCTTTATGCTTCAACCACCTGAGGTGTGACATTATTACACAATAACATACACCCTGTTGTTCTTTATTGCTTAAGTATTGTGATGATTTCACATTACTAGAATAAACATAACTAGAATAAAATAGAATAGAACAGAACAGCATAGAGTAGAGTACAGTAGAGTAGAGTCGAATCGAATAGGGGAGGGGGAGGGGAAGGGGAAGTTGTTTAACCAGGAAAGGCACACTAAGACAAAGCTTGTTTCCAGGTGCAACCTGGGAGCACAGGGAAGTTAAGTGACTTGCTTAGGGTCATACAGTATGCAAGTGAGGGCTGTGGGATTCAAACCCAGGTCTCCAGGTTGGCAGCTCAGTGCCCCTAAACCACAGCACTATACTGCCTCCTAGAATAGAATAGAATAAAACTGGATGGGATGGGATGGGTTGGGATGGGATGGAACAGAATAGAAGTTTAATGTATTTTTAAATAGTGTTTATTGCTGGTCCGATGGCACTGATTTTTTTTTTTTTTTTTTTATTAACGGAGACACACTAAGCTGAAAGCTTGTTTACAGGTGTGACCTGGGAGCACAAGGAAGTTAAGTGACTTGCTTAGGATCACACAGTATGCAAGTAGGGGCTGTGGGATTCAAACCCAGGTCTCCAGGTTTGCAGCTCAGAGCCTTAAACCACTGCACTATACTGCCTCACTAAAAAAAAAAAAAGATCTGGGTTGAGGCACTGGACGCCATACCTCGTGCCACACCAGTGACCCAGGTTCGGGAACAAGCCTGGGCCACTGAGGGTCGTCAGGAAAGAGAGAGGATCGAGCATCTGGAAGACTGCTCTCCTCTCTTGGGGGTTTGCCTGGCATCACAGTGGCCTCCAGTGGAGACCGGAGGAACTGCAATGATACAGGGCACTGTAGTGGGACACAGAGCCATTGCAAGATGTCCCCTGGCATCATTGCATGACCGGAATCTGCATGGGGGGAGTGAAGAGAGGGTGTAAGCACCAAAAGGACCCCTCTGCCTTCAGATAGGTGAAGGAGGGTCCCAGGGTACCAGCCTACCACGCCCAATGTCAGGCTTTTTACACATCTCCTCCACTCTCCTCCATCTCTGGTTTCCTATCTAGATTTTATATAGTGTGCCAGGAGGAGCAATCTGGCAGTCTCACCTTGGGGGACTCGGAGCTGGGGGGCTGGGTAGCCTGAGATGCGGAAGGACAGCGGGGCCCAAAGAGGAGCATGCAAGGGCTTCAGGTGGGCAGGATCAAGGCGAGCACTGAGTGACCTCTCCAGAGAGTGTTCCAGAGGTCGGAGTGATAAAGAAAGTTGAAAAAAATAAATAAATAGTGTTTACTGTACAAAATGTATCTCAAGGCAATTTATTTAAAATTGAGTTAAAAACTAATTGCAGAAATGAATAAAATGCTGACTGAGTATGGAAAAATGCAGCTGGGATTATGTGCTCAACAACATACCACCTACAACCAGTGAGAATTTCATCTGCCCTATGTTAGTATAATGATTTTACAGAGTGTCATGAAGCTTGTCCTGTTCTTGACCTGGTCTAATGTAACAGGTTCCCATTCACATTGCTCAGAGCTATCTATCACATATGCACTCATACCCTCATCATGGAGTGTCAAGCCTAGTAATCTTTCTGTAAAGGTTTACAGCTCAGTTGCAGCAGATGAAGTATAAGAGTCACATACCAAGTCTTCATATAACTGGAAAGATGTGAAGCCAAACCACCGAGTCTCCAAATGCAATATTTTTGTGTTATGGATGATTACCATTTTCTCCAGTTTAATGTGACATTTACAGAACTTACAATAAATATCTGAATGAGGAATATTATGGTATGGTGGTTAGCAGCCCTGAATGCTGCTTACTTTGGTGTTAAGCCACTGTATAGCCTTGACCAGCCTTAACTCATCATGCTGTTGGTGTCCTTGTCCACCAGTCAGTTAAAGGAAAGACCTAGACAACAAAGGAAGAGTCTTGTCATCAGCATGCAGTACATGCTTACCGCACTGTTTCAGGGTCTCTTAAAGGTTGGCTATAATATACTGTATTTCCTTGGCAATGCCAAACTGAAATCCCACATAAGGATCCTAAAGAGAAACAAATGGAGGATGAAGTGGTGGAGGCCTTGACTGAATTATACAAATGGATTTCTTTATGTCATTCGACATTCAGATGTTTTAGATTAAGACGGGAATGATCTCGTGACACAAATACCTATGCGATGCATTACAGTTCAAATAATCAGTAATTTAGATACAAAGAATCCAGGTCTTGTTTAGAATTCAGGTTTTGCACCCCATGTTCTCTCACCTGTGGGAGCTCAGTGTCTCCACTCTCATGCCTACCCAGCTGTATGTATGCAAAGGTAATCACTTCATCTGGGTGCCTCCTTGTTCCTGGTTGACATTGCTTCCTCTCCCTCAATAGTGGTCCTTCTCACCTCCCATTTTATTTTCACTCTTTCTGGCAAAGAAAAGCAATATCCTCAGAATGCAGTGCCCTGTGTGGCTTACATCCTATGCCAACTAGCGTAGTTGGGTATGCTCCTCCGAGAGACTCTGGGCAGTTTATGGGGGAACTCTATTGTTCGGGTGTAAACCCACAGGTTTGTATGGCTTTATGTGGCATGAAGGTTTATTGGCCACATCATCTGCTAACTATCCCCTAAATTTCTCTTAACCCACCTCCCCCCACCCTCTGGGATAAAGGATGAGCATAACTGCCTGAAGCCATGCCCATGCCTCTGTGCATTATACTGAGCTTTGTTTCACCACTGTCATGGAGCTCTAAGGAGTGAAAAAGAAGTCATGTTAGACCACTTCCCTAGCACAGAAAGGGAAATCATCTACTGGAATGCTCACAACATCTCCCACAAACATACTGTTGCAGTACTGCTTCAGGGCAGGAATATGGGTCTTCAGCAAGAAGAATAAACTCTGCAGCCATTGTACTATTGGGATGAACTTAAATGCAGATAATTTGAAAGCCAACTTTTCCCACTCCTACCAGTGTCAATTACCTTGACAGACCTAAGAACAACTTCTTCCAGTTCCCCTCCTTAATTTCCCGAGAGCAGATGCTGTATGGAATATATTCCTAACACCAGGAATGCACAGTGCATTAAAGAGATTTTCCAAGTTTCCTGCAAAAAAATTAAGTTGACTTTCCCAGTTTGCAGCTGTAAACAGGATTTTTTTGTAAATTAATTTCAAACTGCCTGCCTGGATTAAACACATTTCAAATAAATAAATACATACATAAATACATCTCTTAACATTGCCCAAACAATTTATTTCAGGATATTTCCTTATTTATTACACAAGAAAATTGAATATAATAAAGTTATTTTCATTAGACTTCGTCTATCTCTGCTGCTTATACCTAACCTAAATTCATAATCTTCTGCATCTTGCATCAGAATCATTTCCATAGCAACAGATTGTGATGTCATAAGTAGAGGATTTGGATTTCAGGACTGGTATAAATAGAAAGAACAAAAGATGTGTATGGAAGAAAAAACATTTTTTTATGAAAATGTCTTCAGTAATGCAAATGGAATGAACTGAACCTCACATTTTGGGGAAGGCTGTGTATGAGGTGTTTTGATGCCAGCTCTGGGCTTTCTATAGGAAACTCACATACAGTAAACATCTAGGAACTCTTCTTGGAACTCACTACAGTGCTCTAACTTTGAATTCTGACCTGAACAGTGTATTTTCTACTTTGATTCAAATACACAGCCTGTGAAGAGCAGCAGTCTAAAGCCCCTAGCAGTGTTATCCATCAAATCTGCACAACTGTTTGGTATTTAAATCACCTGGAGCATTCCAAATATGACAGAATGACCATCACAGACTTTTCCATGTTAAAACTACCAGTATCCAGAGTATTCACTGTTTTGAAGACAACCTGTGAGGCATGATGAATTTCAAGTGTGGCTTTCAGTTTATATAAGGAATATTAATTTAATTAAAACACTTCATACTTTACTGAATACAGAAATTTCTATTATATAAAGCTCTGTTACTGACATTCTTTTTAAATGACCACAACGGCCCAACACTGCAAGTAAAATTTACAGATATATGAAACTCTCTGCATCTTTACTTCTTGGGAGGTTCTTTAAAGATTTTTCTGCTGTCTGCAACATATTAATGTCATTAAAGGGTTGATCTCAGCAAATGAACGTTGATTTTCATCTTCAATTAACCAGCACTTTGTAATGCTTAGTCTGGCTTTATTTTATAGCAATTTATGTGACTTAGAACAAGATTGGAAACAGACAGTTCTATCTGTAAAATGCACTATATGGCATTTGTGGTGGGCGCCAGACCTGCCAAGTTACAAAGCTACACAGACATCCAGCGTCAGTCCTAATATTAGCCATTCCCTGTGGAATGGGTATTTATGTTACACTGAGTGGCTGAACATAGCTGAAACACTTCTCCAAGGTGCAATGTTTTCAACTGTAGCAACAAGGCACTGTGTATGCACTGACTTCATTGTCGATCAAACCTACATGTCCTGGAAATGTCTTGCTGCAGCATGACCAGTAAGTACATTGTGCTGGAAACCTTCAGAGACAGGATTCTTAGAAGAAGCATCAGCTGCCACCGTGGACTAGATGGTGCAGTGGGACATCCAATCAGCTGCTATTTCACAAGTTTCCATATGACTCAGTTCAAATGGAAGCAGTACAGTGATCCAATTCCAAGTGGTTATTTCAAAACAAAGCATACAGACACATGGGTTGGTCTATGAGTACTGGGAGAATTAGAAGTGTGTTGTCTTTGCCAAGGCAGGAGGGCAATGTGATTTAGAGGTTAAAGTACAGGTTTGAAAACTGGGAAACCCAGCTTCAAATCTTAAAAATGCCATCTTCTCTGTGACCTTGAACAAGTCCTCAACTTTCCATGCTTTAGTTCACCCAGCTGACCAAATAGATAGTAATAGGACCTCCACTGTAAATAAGATGCTGCATCTTCGTTGTGTTATTCTGGGCATACAAAATGTATGAAAAGTTCATAATAATACATTTGCCTGCTATATAATTTTACACATAAAGGGAAAGGAAGTGGAGCAGCACACTTTGTTTGCCAATAATCCTAGTCAGTGATATGGGCAATAGCACACACGAGGGTGCGCATTCATTGGGCTACATGAGCAGTCCTCTGGTGCATGCTGAGGTAAGAGGCTGCAGACCCAGTGCTCCTCAGCACACAATGGGAATGTGCCAATCTCTCCCAATGAAAGCAGCACACTGTCACATGTTAGTCACTTAAAACATGTCTTGTTAATACGTTTGGCCCAGAATATGCAGTACTATACATTTGTGAGTATGTATAGGCATGGCAGATGAACTGGTTCATCCAATCAGAGAGCAGTATTTATGGTGGCAATCTTGACCATTTTTTTTTATTTAAATACTATAGCACTCTAAAATTGCTTAATTACTGATATAGTAGTCATATAAAATTATATTCAAATTAGCACTACAGTAGTTCAGGCAAGATAGGTAAGGCAAGGCAATTTTATTATTGAACTGAATGTGCTGCCCCCTGACGAAGCCTTACTTGGCAAAGCACCAGGGAAATTGGTTACACAGGCACTCAGCAGTAGTCCTAGATGTTATGTTATATGGCAAACAGCCTAATAAATTTACATTTCTTTTTGATTCTAACATCTGGTGAGTGATTTCCTTCACTGGAAGATATTCTCCTGGCTCTGGTGTGCGAGTGCATTGTTGCTTGTCAAGATAATTTTATTGATTGATTGATTGAATCATTTAAAAATAGTAACTGGGAGAGGCATGCTGAACCGAGGCTCATTTCCAGATGCAACCCAGGGGAAGGGGATGGGAAGAAGCACAACTACAAACAAAATACATCTAGTCAAGTGATGTGGCTACAGTGAGTAGAACATAAAGAGCCTAAGCTGAGTGCAGTTTAGACAGAATGGCAAAACATTACATATGGAGGACAAGCTTGTTTATATAGAGCTCCATTCCCAAAGGGATCAGAGTACTGTACAATACAAATTAGAAATACAGAACTACATTACAGTGAGTGAAAAAGTGAGGCAGGTTACTAAAAAGAACCCCCTCAAAACTATCAAAAACCTATTCCAGTACAAAAACTTGCTGAAAGAGAATGGTTTATAACCCTTATTTACAGTAAATGCCTCCACTGAGAGGCAGATCACAGGTTTAGAGGAAGGGCATTCTAAATAACTGGCACTAGAGGTGAGAAGGCCATATTCCTTGATTGTGCTAATCATGCCCTCAGGATGATTAAAAAAGCACCCTTGCTGGAGAAATGGTCCATAATATATAAGACTAAAAGATCTTTTAGGTAGTTTGGCCACAAACAACGTGAACAAAATGTGTATTATATGAATCTGATGCATGATCTATTACGAAGTAATGGTTTATCAATATGTAATTACTTGGTTATGATGCAAAATTATTTTAACATCAGTAACACTGAAATAGACAGATAGATGGATAGATGGATAGACAGACAGGCAGGCAGACAGACTGAGTTATTATAAGAATTCAATATGCTCCCGTAGCTAGGGCTGAACAGTTTAATACCATTATGAGAAGAAAAATTCACTGCACACCAGCAAGTGTTTCCATCGAGGAATGCTGAAGCAATAATGCATGACAGGGCATGTGTTGTTGTGAGATTTACACATGCCTTGTGTGGTATGTCACGAGGCACAGCCAAGTGGCTTTAGCCATACAAGAAGTGTATAAATCCGACTACTACACATGCCCTGAAATGCATTATTGTGATTATAAAATGAATCTGTTATTGAAAATTAAAATCAAAATGAATTAGGTTCAAAGAAAGTAAACATTTGATTATTGGAATCTTTACCAGTTGGCCATTGAAGGATTTACACAAGATCATGTGACATGTTTTGACTAATGAGGTTACAGGATTTTTGAGACCTAATTTATAGTAGTGAAGTTACCATGAAACTGCAGTCTATGGCCTCAGATCCCAGGATTATATCACTATTAATGCTTCTTAAGTCAGAGTCAGCTCTGTAGGCAGTTCTTTGCTTGCCCTCTTGCATAGAGCAAGAGTGCAGTCATGGTGACACAGTCATTGAGGGGGGAGCAGGGGGAAATGGGGAAGAGGATAAAAACAAAGTTGGCTACCAAAAAAGTAAAGAGTTTCTATAAAAAAATAAACAAAATTAGTGTTAGGGTTTGTGGGCACCCTGAAAAAATAGACAGTTCGAAGTTAGTGTTTGATGACTTCTGATCTGCACGAACACTACTGCATATGAACCTAACTCTGCACATTATAATTGTTTTTGTAATAATATCATTAAAGCATTATGGGCCCCATTTTCAAAAGGTTAATGTGGAACAAACTGGGCTTGCTCCATGCTAATCTGGAATAGCGCCGGCTGTCAGGGTCATGGCCATATTCAAAGTCTACCTATGTGTGGCACACGCCCGACAGTGCCACTGAGCACAAAATTGTGCTGCACCTATGTAAGTGAGGGATCCTTCATGCATACACAATACAGCACAACACTGAAAGTTTTCAGAAGCACTAAACAACCACCAGCAATGGTGCAGTTTAACATTTCTGAAACCCAGCCCTTAAAAGTGGGCAGAGAGGGAGAGTGTCCCACACCCGCTTCATGCACTTTTAAGGGCAGGGTACCCTGGTGGTCCAGCGGTCCCTCCCATGTCCCAGTCCCCTTCCAAGTAAATAAAATACATCATTGGTGGTCCAGAGGACCCTAACCAGCCCTGATCCCCATCCAAGTATATTGCTTGTGGTCCAGTGGACCCTCCCCAGCCCCGATCCCCATCAAAGTATAATAAAACAAATCGTTGGTGGTCCAGTGGACCCTCCCCAGCTCCAGTCCCCTGGTAGAATACAAATAACATAAGATCTAGTGGTCTAATGGTCCCTCCCCACTCCCCTTTCTGTGATCACTGTCCCAACTATGAAGTCCCTTGCCCTGGTAGTGGTGACCAACTACCTCACTCCCCCCTACCTGACCCGAGCCGGCAACCGGCACCACCATCCTCACACCTCCATGGCGAAACACTGACTGAACTGTCACTGAGTGTGTACTGTAGACAGCACACACTCATTGGTTGACCAGTTAACCAGTGATCATGTACTGTCTACTGTACATGCTCAGTGACAGTTCCATCAGTGGCTAGCTGTGGCAGTGTAGGGAAAGTTGTGCCAGTTGCTGGCTTAGGTCGGGTCGGGGAAGGAGCGGGGTAGTGGGTCACTACCTGGCTGGGGCTGGGGGGGTGGAGGGGGCCACAAGACTACCAGGGCAATGGATCTTGTAGTCAAGAAAATAATCAGAGAATAGGAAGGGGGAAGGACCACTACACCACCAGGTCTTAAGATGTTTGTATTATACCAGGGGATCGGGGCTGAGAAGGGTCCACTGGACCACCAGGATTTTATTTTAGAGTATTCTGCAGGGGATCAGGACTTAGGAGGGACCACTAGACCACAAGGATTTTACTTTACAGTATTTTTCAAGGAACTGGGACTTGGGAGGGATAGATAGACCAGCAGGCATTTCTTTATTTTACATGGACAGGGAATGGGGTTGGGTTGGGGGGGACTGGCCTGGCACATTCGGTCGGGTGCTGTCATGCAGATTAGCCCATAATGGGCATGCAAATGGCCTCTTAGTTCCCTGAATTCCCAATGAGCTCATCTGCTTGTTTGAGCTGAATATCACCCATGGGGGCTGCGGCACTAACCAATGTGTGCCACACTTTACCCCTAATGGTGGTCTTCGGCCCAGCACTCTGGTACACTGGCACAAAACATGGTGACTGCTTGCTGTGCACTGCTCTACCATGACCCCATATTCAGACAGATAGCACAGTCAGTTTGGATCTTGCTCTCTGTTTGAATACGACGCCAGAGCCGTCTGGCTCTATTTTTTCATGCAGCGCACCTGTTTGCGAGTACAGCTGGCCAGCTCTGAAAATAGGGCCCTATATGTTTTAGTCAGATATATACAGTACATTATCCATGCACAGAGTCAGGATCATAGGTAGTGGTGTAAACATAGATCACAATTTTTATACCCATGCCTTTCTTTTTTATATCTTTGAATCTTAGTGTAACTTTTAACATAGTTTCTATCTCATACTGCATATTAATATATGTGCATCCATATGTATGCACAGATGTGAATAATAAAACTTAGCTTGTGTTATATATTGTTATTCAGGATTTATTTCTATGTAATAGCATGATACTGCAGCAAAATGATACTTTTTTGTAAGTGTTATTCTGAGGCAGTCACAAGGATGCGCAATGCTGCAACACAGCCCAGGATGCATGGCCATACTATGATATATACCAGCCATCTACTGAAGTAACAGAATAAAATACAGTGAGGGGTGCTTTACTGCTGTACAATGGATTAATAAAACACTAATGTGTAGCATTAGGACAGGATGTTCATATTGGCCCCCTATTCACAAAGAAGTGCGGAGCTGGCGCGTAAAGGCGTGTGCAGCTCCGCACCCCCGGGAGATCCATGTGGGGACCACATTCACAAAGCAGCAGTCCCCACCCAGCTCCCTTCCACGTGCCCCCCCTCTGGTGTGGAGGTTTGTGGGGGCGGGGTTGCAGACCTGGATCAGTGGCCAATCAGCTGCCCTACCCAGGTCTGCAGTGGATCACTTGCGCTGGTATGGTGCCATCTTGCAGGAGGCATACAGAGTGCTGGTCATGCTGCTGGTAGGACATTTGCTGGCCACCTGTTCATCGCCCAACCACTGTCCCCTGACACCTGTGGCACCATCTGGAGCAGGTCCGATGACCCCCCGCCTGCACCATTGGGTCCGGCAGTGGCATCTGGAGGGGGCACATATCTGTTATGGCTGCCCTCCAGACATGTAGCCACCAGCCCCCCACGTATGGCACTCCACACTTTTGTGAATGGTGCAGAGTGCCGGCACCCCCCTCCCCATGGAGACCCTGGTCTGCCCAAGTGCAGCGCTCTGCACTCAGTCATGGATCTGGTGTGGGGGGGGGGCGAAAGTAGTCTGTGAATGCCACTGAGGGGGTGCAGTGGGCATGAATGGGTGTGAGATGACTATGCACCGGGTTACATAAGCATAGCCGCCCCAGCCCATTCGTGAATAGGGCCCAATGTGAATATACAAAGGTTTTGTTCATTTTGAATACTGGGCATGTTTCATAAGCAATAATGAACAACAAAAAGTGTGATTGTTCTAAGATACTGTATATGCTTTCTTCAGGTGTGTTATGAGACAACTAACTGAGGCATGTGTATGCCACCATATAACTGCATATCTTCACTGCATATCTCTGTAACATTGACCGAAATGACACTTAAAAATACAAGTGTAAGTTTGGCTCGCATAAAGAAAGTTATAATATTGACATAGCCGTACATTGTATTTGCACTGTAATCAGTGTCAAGTAATATTAATATGTGAGTAATTTTGCACTTTTACCATAAAATTAAATTTTAAGAAGGAAATAATATACAATAATTAAGAACAGTATATATATATATATATATATATATATATATATATATATATATGCAAAAAAATGCATTACCGTATCAGGGTCCAGGATAAGGTGACAAAAATAGGGAAATGTGGTGTTAGGGTTTTCAACTCTAACACCCCTGCCCCATCCCTGAAGTGAAGGAGGGGTGGAGTCTTCCATGTGGTTTTCAACCCTAACGTTCACACCATTGCAGTAACAGAAGAGCTGAGATATGATGGAGACAGGTGTGTATGTTTCATGAAAACATAGAATGGGATAAGCATTAGGGTTGACAACCTCATGGAAGACTCCACCCTCACCTCTGCTCAGGAATTAAGTTTGAGAATGTTAATCCTAACATCACATTTCCTATTTTGTCACTTATCCTGAACCCTAACTGATACAATAACACAATTTTTTGCAAAGAATTTCTTTACTTTTTTAAATAGTATAATCATATCCTTATGGCTTCTTCTGGGAGACTGTAAATAAAATAATAACAACATTACAGTTTTACGTTCCTTATATAGCTTATTTTGCTACGTAATGATTGATTATGCAATTGATTCTAGTGCTATATACCAGTGTAAATGTATTTTTATTTATTTATTTTCGGATTACAATACCTTTGAGCCTGAGGCTCTTTTATAGAGGTTCCACATTGAAAGAGAAATACAATAAAATATAACATTATACAATATGATACAACAATTAGCACCAGAGTGTTACAATAACAAGAGAACAATGTTCTGACAGGCACTAAAGGGTAGACAATAAAAATACTTTTTTGAATAAGTATAAAATAGGTGAACATAGAGCAGCCAACAATGGCCTTGTTGTTTGAGAATGACGGGGAGAAAAAGGAATGGGGGAGTGGGGATTTCAGAGGGGATCAGGAAAAAAGGACAGGAGGTGGGCCATTGGAGATGACTGGTCTAGGGAGGCATGGAAAGTGGAGGGGCGAGAAACAAGAGCGGGGGAGGGATGGGGATGGTGGATGGGATGCAGGTCTATGTTTACAAGGGGGTGGGATGGTGGACAGGATACAGGCCTATGTTAATAAGTGGTAAGGAGATAGGTGATGGGACTCTAGTAGCATAGAGGAAGGGGTAGGCGGTACAGAGAAATAGAGGGAGGCCTTAGGTAATAGATGCAACAGGATGAGATTTCCCCATGATTGGACAATCACATCTGCTAAGTACAGTAAGGTGTAGGCAGAGTTTATATTTGAAAGGGCCCAACTTGGGTACTCACAGGATAGTGGCTGGTAGATCATTTAGCAGGAGGGTACCTGGTAAGCAAAAGAGCACTGTGCCTACGGGGTGCAACAGAAAGGTACGAGAAGCACTTGTCTTGACATACCTCGCATGTGGGTTGATCACTTTTTTTTTTTTATTTAGTTGTTTAACAAGAAAATCCTGTATTACTGGGGGGGGGGTTAATATTTGCACTCCCTCTTTTCTATACAAATGTCAGTAATTTGTAAGGTTCCCCTAGGGTAAAATACAGTATAAATAACAACAGAGAAAACACTCCTTAGTTTGTACTGCACTTCCCTCTCTAAAACTAGCTAATGGCATTCAAATGTGCACCTACCAGTGCTACCTACTTCATACCTGGGCTTTAGGCTCCTCCTGTCTGCTTCAGTCTTAGCCACTCATATGGTTAAACCTTGCACGAAAAGAAAACACACCTCTAGTGGAGTGCATATTAACTTAATGATCTATTGAATGTGAAATCCAAACCTTAAAAAATGCCAGCCATGGCTTTTATATACCTGCTTGTAGCCTTTCTCTGTGCTCACAAGGCTCAATGCTGTGTGTGGTGTCAAGATAATCTCCTTTCACTGCAAACATATAATTGGACAAAGCGCTGTATTTACAAGTTTTGTAAAATTAATATCAAGCATTATTTCAACTTAAAATACTGGATGCAAACATACAGAAGCATTAAGTACCCTATTTACAGAGAGTTATTTTAGATGTTAGCATACGTGATATTTTCTATGCATGCTTTCACCATGAATACAGCGTGTTTCTATCTGAGATACATTTTCAGAGAACATGTACCTGCTTTTACTCCTTTGCACTCACAGCGGCACTAATTGGGTACAGAGCTGTGCTCTTCCCATAGTGCTGCAAACACAAAGTGCAAATGACATTTCGAAAATCTTTTTCTGGGAAATTCAACTTGAGTTAAAGAGTTAAGCACATCCTGAGTGCCAAATGCTTTAGCAAAATGTGAAGTAGTACAGATGAGAGCATACTGGATTCTAAGAGGGTATACGTTGTCATTGCTTAAAATACTTCAGAACATGTTTAAATCAGGGCAATCATGTAACATGTTAACCTCTCTATGAGTCGCACTGTGGCTTCTTGATCAGGCAGCAAGAAAGAGATGCTGTGACCATCTTTTTGTTGGGAAACTTCAAGGAAACCAAAGAAAAGAGTATCTAAACATAAGAGCAAAATAGGGCCTTAGGATGAAAATTCGCCTCGGCAAGGCATTAAGTGCCCCACTGCTGCCTGACTGAGAAGCCACAGTGTGATTACGAGCTGTATTTATTATTTGGGTACCTACATCTGTACTGTTCTCCATGTTATAGCCAGAAGAAACAAGCAACTGTAATTCCACTGATAGCTATATTCTTATAGTGACATTCCCTGCCAAAGTAAAACAGAGTATTTGTGAGCCATGTGTTTCTGAAACACCTGCTTCATAACACTTACTGATGTACCGCACCACCCTTCAGTTGGATAGTTTTATTCAGGTTATAGTAGGGCGGTCGGATGAATGTCTTGTTAAACTTTGTATAGCAAAGCAAATGTGCAGAAACCATACCACCTAATACAGTAGTTTGCTGTGGAACTAAACAGAGGGGTTAACTGTCAGTATTGTGGATTCCTAAAGCAACTTCACTACAGTGTCTGGGACTTGTTCATCTTAATAAAGCATGATACATACTTGATCCTTACATATTTAAGTTTTGGGTCAGACCATTTCCTTCTGCTAATAGCAGTTTTTTATGATTGGCTTTTTTAACACCAGGTAGATACTTAACAGGTTCCCAAAATTTGCACCTTGCACCTTTCCCTAACTTTACACCTGTACCCCGGCAGAACTGAGAGACTGCACTCTTCTTAAAGTTTATGTCCAGTAGCACTGCCAAACTTTCCTGGTTTGCTCCTAGCTTTGCTCACCACCCACCACTAACAGCAGCCCTGGCTGGGTGCAGCAGCAGTGCTGGAGTGGAAGGGAATACATTTTGCTGCCCTATATCAACTCTTCGTCCAGCTCTTTGGCCTGTTTGATGATGATCGGAGAAAAGGGAAGGGGGGATGGACCAGTGGACTATCAGGGCTTGATTTTTTAATTACTGGGGATGACGATCGGAGAACAGTGGGGGGGGGGGGATCACTGGACTACCAGGGTTTTATTTTTGACTGGGGACTGTGCCTTAATGGTTCAGATCATGTTCTCCACTTTTACTGTGGCACAGAGTTGTGTCTCATAGAAACATAGAATTTGACAGCAGATAAGGACTGCTTGACCCACCCAGTCTGCCCATTTCCCTGCCTAATGGATAAGATGCAGATCCTAGCTAACCAACAGCCTACGTCTTCCACCCTCCACCCCCGAGAATTGCCTTATGTCTGTCTCATGCATTCTTGAATTCCACCACGGTTTTTGACTCCACAACCTCCTCAGGAAGGCTGTTCCATGCATCCACAACCCTCTCCATGAAAAAATACTTCCTCACATTACCTCTGAGCTGTCCCCCCTCTAGCTTCAGATTGTGCCCCCTTGTTCTTGCACATCTCTTTTTCTGAAAGATGCTACCCTCTTGGACTTTGTTGATTCCCTTGAGGTATTTGAAAGTTTCAATCATGCCCCCCCCCCAAGGCTATACATATTAAGATCCTTAAGTCTCTCTTGATATGTCTTCGGGTGCAGACCCTGCACCATTTTAGTTGCCCTCCCCTGGACTGCCTCCGTCCTGTGTATGTCATTGTGGAGACTGGGTCTCCAGAACTGCAGGCAGTACTTCAGATGGGGTCTCACAAGCTGTCTTTACAGAAGGAGAACAACTTCCTGTTTTCTACTGGTGATGCCTCTCCCTATGCATCCCAGTATCCCACCAGCCCTGCTTACTGCCCTGTCACATTGCTTGCTCACCTTTAGGTCATCCGATATTAATACCCCAGGTCCCTTTCCATTTTTGTTGTTGTTAGTATCTCACCCCCCATTGTGTACTCTTCCCCTGGGTTTTTGTTTCCCAGATGCATTACTTTGCACTTCTTAGCATTGAATCTAAGCTGCCATACATGTGACCATTCCTCCAGCCTTGCCAAGTCTCTTCTCATCTTTTCCACCCCACCTTGTGTATCAACTCTATTGCTGATCTTTGTGTCGTCTGCAAAGAGACATACTTTTCCTTCCAGTCCCTCTGCAATGTCGCTTACAAAGACATTAAAAAGGACCGGTCCTAGTACTGAACCCTGTGGTACCCCACTAGTAACCCCCCTTTCTTCAGAGTGGGCTCCATTTACTATTACCTTCTGTGTCCTGTTCTCCAGCCAATTTTTTACCCAGGCTACCATTTGGGAACCCATTCCCAGGCTAGCTAACTTGTATATTAATCTTTTTTGTGGGACTGTGTCAAATGCCTTGCTAAAGTCTAGGTAGGCCATGTTTATTTATTTATTTATTTCATTTTTGTTGACCGGGTAAGTGCACTAGACAAATCTTGCCTATTTTCAGGCACGACCCGGGGGAGGGGGATACAGATGAATGCTAACTGACCTTGAACCAGATGAAGCTGTTGGTGGTATTTTTAGTGAATGAGGGAAATTTGGCCAGGACACCGGGGAAATTCCCCTTCTCTTTTCGATAAGTGCCATGGGATGTTTAACATCCACCTGAACTACCACCTATCCAGGCACATGGAACCTCGGTTTAACGTCTCATCCAAAAGACGGCACCTCAGAAGTGCAGCACCCCTCTCATGCTGCACTACAGTGTCAGTACTGGGATATTAACCCAAGTGCCAGATGTGGGAACTGAAGCCACAGCCCTCTGATCTCCCGGCCTCAGAGGCGAGTGTGCTACCTACTGAGCTACAGCCTACAGCCCCTCCCTGATCTACTTCTTTGGTCGCCAGTCAAAGAAATCTATTAGGTTCGTCTAACATGACCTTCCTGCTGTTAATCCATGCTGCCTTGGGTCCTGCGCTCCTCTGACCTCTAGGTACTCAATAATTCTTTCCTTCATAAGTGATTCCATCATTTTCCCAATCACTGAGGTTAAACTAACAGGTCTGTAGTTTCCTGCTTCTGCTCTGCTCCCACTTTTGTGTAGCGGAATCACATCTGCCTCCTCCAGTCTTCAGGTACCACCTCATCCTCCCATGATTTATTAAAGAGGGTAGTCAGTGGTGTTATTAGTTCTACCCTTAGTCCTTTTAGAATTCTGAGATGAATCCCATCAGGCTCCATTGCTTTGTCCACCTTCAGTTTTAAGAGTTCTTTCAGAACCCCTTCTTCTGTGAAAGGGCTGGTATCAACCCCAGTATCCAGAGTGCTTCTATTGTTTGGTTTAGATACCTCCCTTTCTTCATTTGTGAATACTAAGCAAAAATATTGTTAAGTATCTCTGCCTTTTCACAGTCACCCTCTGCCCACCCCCCTCCCCTTTATTAAGCCTCACTATCCCTCCCTTGGTCTTCCATAGTCCCTGATGTACCTATAAAGGTTTTATCCCCTTCTTAACTGAGTTGGCTATTTTTTCCTTGATTTGAGCCTTTGCTGTTCTGACTGCCTTTCCTGCTTCCTTTTGCTTTAACTGATACAATTCTCTGTCCTGCTTCTTCTGTGATTCCTTGTACTTCCTGAATGCTCTCTTTTTCTCCCTTACCTTCCCTGCCACCTCCTTTGAGAACCATAGTGGTTTCTTACTTTGTTTTGGTTTGTGTATTTGCTTCACACGAAGGCTTTTTGCCTCTGTGATGGCAGTTTTGATTATTCCCCATTGTTCTTCCACCCCTCCTTCCTACCCGTTTGCTAGTGCATTTCTTAGGTACTCACCCATTTTGGCAGTCTGCCCTCCTGAAGTCCAGTACCTATGCTTTTGTATGGCTCCACTGTTTATGGTTTATTTCTCCTTGAAATCTGGGAGAAGCTGTTTAAATATTGAAACCAATGACTATCAAGGTGGTCCCATATCAAAATTAAAATATAGCAAACAGATACATGAGTATAATATTATCATTATGAGCATTAACATGATATTTTGGCTGGGCAGGCAGGCCAGAGGTGTGGCAGTCTTTGTCTCTCTGGTGCTGTGCTGGGCTGTCCCAGATGGTGATCATTATGGGGGAGGGCAGAAGAATGACAATAGCCCTCACAACCTCCATTTGTGTCTGCAAGTGTCCTGTGATGATTTAAAATAAAGCCACAATAAGCAGGGATTTAAATCCCTCCAGTTTTGGCACCTCTGCTTCCAGCATGGATTAATCAGTATACTGACTGGGCAGGTGGGTCAGAGGTGTGGCAGGCTCAGTCTCTTTGTGCTGTCCTGGGCTGTTCCTGTTGGTGATCATTGGGGGGGAGGACAAAAAAGAACAACAATATCTTTCACGGCTCCCATTTGTGGCTGTAAGTGTCCTGTAGCAATTTAAAATAAAGCTGCAATCAGCTCTTGAGGAGGTAGCTTAAAAGAATAGTGTGAGCATTGTACTGAGTGCAGTACTGGTGCCCATACGTAAAGAGGGACATTAAGTTACTGGAGGGGGTGCAGCACAGGGCAACAAAGATGATCCAGGGACTAGGGGACATACCCTACATGGGCAGACTGAGGGAGATGAACACGTACTCAATGGAGGAGAGGAGAGATGGGGGGGATATGATTGAAGGATGAACATGTACTCAATAGAGGAGAGGAGAGATGGGTGATATGATTTAAACCTTCAATTACATGAAGGGAATAAACAAGACAGGCATGGAGGGACTATTCAAGTTTTGTTTTTTTTTCCAATTTTTTTAGCCAGGTGAGACACACTAAGCTGAAAGCTTGTTTACAGGTGCAACCTGGGAGCACAGGGAAGTTAAGCAACTTGCTCAGGCTCACACAGTATGCAAGTGGGGGCTGTGGGATTCAAACCCAGGTCTCCAGATTTGCAGCTCAGTACCTTAAACCACTTCACTATACTGCTTCCAAAGTTAAGGGGGCAGGGACACTTGTGGTCGTGATCTCAGATTGAAGGGGTGATGGCTCAGGAGGGAAATGAGAAGACACTTTTTTACAGAGATAGTGGTGTCTGGGAGGAACACATTGCCTGCGGAAGTGGTATCCTGTAGAACAGTGGACTGCTTCCAAAGGGGATGGGTTAGTGTGAGAGGGAGGGTCAGGGGAGGGAGGAGGGCAGCTGCAGTAAACAGTTGCTAACTGCACTCTCGAGCAGACTTGATAGACCACAAGGCCTTTATCTGCTGGCAAATTCATATGTTTGTATGTAGCTGAGGCTGGCAATATAGCCTATAGGTTAGAGAAAGGAACGGTGAGTGAGTCTGGTACATCCAGTGAATCTGGATTTGATTCCCACAACCTTCACTTGCAAGTCAGCTTGCTGCAGCCTGTGCACTTAAAAATCACTCAACAATTGCAAGCCTGCCTGTGTGCAGCTTCTTACATGCATATTATTATGCATGTCTGTTGCAGGATCCACAGAATGCATAAATCCACCACTGGACCACTGGACTATTAGGGCTTAATTTCTGTTACCAGGGTCGGTGATCAGAGAATGAGGAGGGGGAAGGGACTACTGTACTACCATAATTTTACTGTTTGAACATAAAAGTTTGAACAATTAATGATTGCAAAGGGTTATTTACCATTCGATGCCTAGAGAGAGGCATCACCAGTAGAAAACAGGAAGTTGTTGGCCCTCTGTACAGACAGTTGGTAAGACCACATCTGGAGTACTGTGTACATTTCTGGAGACCACATCTCTGCAAACACATAGACAGGGTGGAGGCTGTCCAGAGGAGGGCAACCAAACTGGTGCCGGGTCTACACCAGAAGACATATGAAGAAAGACTAAAGGAGTTTAAGATGTATAGCCTTGAGGAAAGGAGGGAGAGGGGGACATGATAGAAACATTCAAATACCTCAAGGGAATCAACAAAGTCCAAGAGGGTAGCTTCTTTGAGATAAAGAGATGTGCAAGAACAATTGGGCACAATTTGAAGATAGAGGGAGGACGGCTCAGAGGTAATGTGAGGAAGTATTTCTTCACAGAGAGGGTTGGAGATGCATGGAACAGCCTTCCTGAGGAAGTCATAGAGTCAAAAACAGTGGGGGAATTCAAGAATGCATGGGACAGGCATAAGGTAATTCTAGTGGGGGTAGGAGAAAGTAGGCTGTTGGTTAACTAGGATCTGCAGCTTATCTGTTAGGTAGGGAAATGGGCAGATTAGGTGGGTGAAGCAGTCCTTATCTGCCATCAAATTCTATGTCTCTATGAACAGTAAAGTTCGAATGGTAAATAACCAACCAAATGGCAATTACATAGCGAGGGATGGCGGTCATGGATTTCAGTTAAAAAACATATATATTTACCATGGAGCTGTACTAATTTTAAGACAAACATGGCAGTAAACATATCACTGAGACCAAAATACAGTTGATGTGCTGTCATTAGGGTGCAGTAGTTGTGTACAACACAATTGTGAATATTGTTAGAAAAACAAGATGGCCGAAATCACGAACATGTTTTTCTCTGAGAATCCAACAGTAAAATAATTGTTCAAATGGTTATTTACAGTTGGAACAGTTTTTCATCGACCTGCCTGTCCTGCGGCAATCACAAAAGTCCCAATTTAAAAACTGTAATATTGTTTGTCACCAGACTATCCAAAGTCACACCCTTGGCACACACCCCATCATCCTTGAGAATTACAGAGGAATTTTTTATTCAGTGTGGTCTGTAGTTGATGGCAAAAATCCCATGTTTTCCCATGGGGTAAAAAAGTCATTTTTACCCTTTTTGACCACTTTATATCTCAAACCCTGTACATGCTGCAATCACAAAACTTTCCAGATCTTGCAACACTGACAAAATGTCAGCACATCCCAATGTTTGGGCTATTTCATCAAAAAATGCCAAAGTTATTAAGGTGCAAAAAATGAGATTTAACATTGAAGTGCTGTACCAAGCCTAACTATAGGGGCGCTATCATGCCCCTGTAATATTCTATCCGTCTGTCTGTCTGTCAGTCTATCTATCTATGCAAAATGTGGTCATATGCCATTCAATGTTAATTCATACAATTACAAGTTGGGTTTGAAAAATCTACATCCGACTGGCCAAAGAGATCACAGAATCATGTAATTATCACAACACAACCCAAAACTTGGAATATGTTTTGCTAAACAGGCTGCATCACCTATCACCATTAGAATTTCTAAACAGGCAACTATATTTTTTGCAAAAAAAGTTCTGCATCACCCACCCCAGGCTGAGTTTGCTTGTTTGAAATGTATTATTTTTCCAAATCCATCCAAGAGAAAAAAGTTATTTATGTCTACTTTATTTTGCAGAAAATCTGTATATGGCTTTGTCTTGTATTTAATGCATACCGTCTGCATGTCTCAGTCCCACTACACTCCAAAAGTATCAAGAGACAACTTTTTTGCCCACCCCAGCTGTTATATATAAGAACAGGTAGTGTAGGCAAAATTGTGCAACCCAGTAGTAAAAACTGTGACTAATAATAAAAAGCAATCATAATCATCTAGTAGTGGTCCTTGAGATAGCAAGCATGAAAGTCAATGAAGCTCTCGAACCTTTTATCTATAGAGAACTTCCCTTTAGCTGAATGGTTAGAATTCCTGCATTGAAGACTCAGGATCCCAGGTTTGATTTCCAGTAAGAGTTAGAGATGTCTGCTCAAGTAGAAGGGACAAACAGGCATAGCACCTGCCATCTGAAGAAACCCTTCCCCAAGTCCTCTTGACCTGTTTAAGTAAAAAATGTGCTGGTCTCCTAGAATGTTTATTTCATTTGTCAGAGTCTCCACAGGATCTTTAGGTTAAGAACATACAGTAAGTGCCTTCTGAGACTACCACTCCAAGAGGTACTCATGCTCACAAAGGTATTAATAGTTGTGAGTGCCCACCTGTCTCTGGACTGGGATTTGTAGTCTCAACACTCACATCTATCAACTGAAGCTCTCACAAAGGTGCTCCTGATTTAAGCAAATTATTCAAGAAGGCATACTAAAATACATTTTTTATCTTAACCAGGTAGCAAGAACTTGGGGAGGGACTATGCTGGTGGTTGGAGTGGTAAAGAACTTGAGGCCTTACATTCAGCCAGCAGTGCTTGTGCTGCAATAGCACTAGCAGCAGTACCCTACCACTGAGATATTCAAAGGAATTGCCTTGGTGCTAATAATGTTGCATGTGGGACTGTACACACACTTTACAAATATTTTGCATAGGCATTGCATGAAGAGCAGCAGCGCATTGCGAAGCACTTGTGCAGCACTGAATATACCACTGAGTATAGTGCTGTACACAAGGGAAGCTGTAGGTAGGAGGAGGGCATCAGTAAAACACACATAATACAGCAGGTATCAAAAATAGACTTTACTGCACAAACAGGGCAACAAGCCACAAAACAAAATAACAGCAATAACATCATCATCATTGTCAAAATTTTAACTTATAGTTTGAGTTTGTTATCCATTTTATTTTGTGTGTTTTATTTTGCGGTTTTATTTTTTGTATTTTTGTGTTGCTGCATATTGCATTGGTGGAGGTTTTTGATACTCTTGGAGTCCAAGACGAGGAAGGTGTTTTGGTTTGCACCCCGAGGTTGTGCTCCGCTGCCCGAATTGGATTTATAGATACATAGACAGTGTCGGCAGATAAGGGCCTATGGCCCACCCAGTCTGCCCATTTGAGCTTGTAAGTTCAGTTAGTTTTCCTAGAAGTCTGTAGCCCCTTACCCCTGACCTCCAGAATTCCTTTATGTCTATCACATGCATTCTTAAATCCCGTGATTGTTTCAGCCCCCACCACTTCCTCTGGCAGGGTGTTCCACTTGTCCACCACCTGTTCTGTGAAGAAATTCTTTCTTGTTTCCTCTGAATCGTCCTCCCTCCAACTTCATCCCATGCCCTCTAGTCCTGGAACATCTTTTTCACTTAAAAATAGTGTTTTCCTGCACTCTGTTCCTCCCTGTAAGATACTTGTATGACTCTATCATATCCCCTCTCTCCCTCCTCTCCTCCAGGGAGTACATGTTCAGTTCCTTCAACCTGTCTTCATAGGACTTGTGATGCAATCCATGCACCATCTTTGTTGCCCTCCTCTGAACCTTCTCTACCCTGTCTATGTCCTTATGTAGGTATGGTCTCCAGAACTGTACACTGTACTCCAGGTGGGGCCTCACTAGTGTCTTGTATTGCAGAATTATGACCTCCCTTTTCCTGCTGGTGATGCCCCTGCCTATACATCCCAGCAACCTATTTGCTTTACCTGCTGCCTTGTCACACTGTTTCCCTACCTTGAGGTCATCAGAGATGACAACCCCAAGATCCCTTTCCTGCTTGGTGCATGCTATATCCTCACCCCCAACTGATATATTGTGCCAGGGTTTTTGTGCCCCATATGCATTATCTTGCACTTCTTTGCATTGAATTTCAACTGCCAAACCCCTGACCATTCTTCAAGTTTCTGCAGGTCGCTTCTCATTCTGTCTACACCCTCTGGTGTGTCTACTCTGTTACAGAGCTTTGTGTCATCAGTGAACAGTGAAATTCTGACTTCTAGGTCCTGCGCAATGTCACTGATGAAGATGTTGAATAGGACATAGGAGATTTGGAACGGACTTGGAATGCTTGACATGGTTCGGGGAGCTTTGGCCCGGTAATTGAAATTCCCATTCAAGATTTATCGGGACGAGGAGAGGAGAAGGAAGTCCTGGTGACTTATGTTCCACTGCCCGAAGTGGATGCTGAACTGGCATGGAACGGATTGAGGGTTTCCTGTGTGCTGAGATATTACGGGTTTCCATTTACTAGGATCCCTTGAGCTGTAGTATTATTTGGATCTTGCGCTTGATTGAGACCCCCAATGTGTAAGTTGGCTGGGGCTCTGTGAAGGTCGGACTGTGGAGCGTTCAATAAAGTTAGAGTTGGACTGTTATTTCTCGGAGTAGTGGAGGAGAGAGGTGGACCCAGGAAACTCTTCCATGGGACAGCAAGTGTTACTGTTTCTTTTTTGGAGAACCTTTTTCTCGGCCCTGGCCCGACTCAGTGGTGTGCTGTGGGCCTTCTGCCGTAGGGCAGTTGGTGCTGTAGTGCTTCCATTCGTCAAACGGTAGCTGGTGGGCTGCCGTGGAACAGAACGGGTCTGGGGAAGGGCTTTGTGGCTGGGTTGAGGTTGGGAAGTGCTGCTGAGATAATTTTGGCCTGACTCCAGTTGGAGCAAAGATTGTGAGACTGTGAGGGGACGCTGAACCTAGAAACGTGCATATTTGAATCTGTGTGGAAAGTAACAGTGGCAAGTCCGTTGTGCCTGGATTTGGAATCTGAGAAGGCGAGGAGCCCTGGTCTCCCATGCCATGGAGAACTAACATTTTGGATTGTGTCGCCTTGCCCATGACCCAAGGCTTAAACTGTCTCATGTGGCTTTTAATTTTTATGGATTATTTGGTTCCATTTGGATTCCTGCCTGTGAACTAATTTGACTCTCTCCCAGTGACTTTCTTTTTCTTTCTTTTGAGTTGGACAACGAGGTGGTGAGAGGACCTTGTGTCCACTTATTTTATTTACTTTATTCCTCCATCTTCTGGTCATGAGAGGACTGGCAGTGGGGGGTTGGGTTGTTTGTTAAGTGGGGATATATTCTACAGTGAGAGTGTAGAAATATATAAGTGCCCTCCGGTGGTGAGAGAGCTGGGGGGGGGTGATTTCATTTATTATTTTATTTTCTCTTCTCCCTGGTCGTGAGAGGGCCGGGAGAGAGGGGGGAAGTGATGTGTTATTGTATATTTTGGTTTTTCTTTAATTTTGTTTATATTTATTTTATTTTATTTGTCGCTGGGATAGTCTTGACTCTTTTCTGGTGGGGTTGGAAAGTTATTGATTTAGTTTAGATTATTTATTTTATTAGATTTATTTTGGAGTTTATTTGTATTTTAGAGTTATTGTATTGTTTTAGTAGTATTGCTGTGGCATGTGTCGGCCTATTGCCCCCACGGCGGTGCACTATTCATCCTCCCTGCTCCATGCCCTCTGCCCTTTTTATCCTCCAGCCCTTTGGTATGATATTTATCAGCACTGTAGAGCGTTGGAAATTGCCCGGAGGAGAGGGAAGAGGGCGGGGGGTGTGAACCAGGGAGGATGGACGAGGGGGGCTTTCGTGTTGGGGTTGTTAGATCTAGAAGGCGCCCTGGGGTGAAATGGAACACAGATCGTGGTTTACCATGTCTGGTGCCCATACCCAAGGGCTCTATGGAATTAAGTAGACAGATGAGCTTGACGGCCTCCGAGGTTCGTTCAACTCGGGTGGTGTTATGCAATGCTAGGTCTGTCAGAAACAAGACGGGCATTATAGCTGATCTTGTTAGTTCGGTGGACCTGGCTTGCATCACTGAGACCTGGCCGGATGAAAATCCAGGCCCCACGTTGGAAGCTATGACTCCAGCTGGGTACTCTGTGATACACCGCCCGAGATTGGACTGCAGGGGTGGGGGGGTTGCAGTCTGTTTCAAGACAGAATTGGACCTCATGAGTGTGGTTACAAGGTAGGCTGAGTCCTTTGAGTGCACAGTGGTAGCGGGTGTTGGCGTTCGAATCGTACTCATCTACCATCCACCAGGAGATGGGAAACGGTTCTTACAGGAAGTGGCAGACTTCATCGTTGACATGTCATTCGAGTTGCCCAGATTGATGGTTCTGGGCGACTTCAACGCCTGGATCGATGATGAACTCTCACAATTTGGTAATCACTTCCTCCAATTAATGATTTCTTTGGGCTTTACACAGGTGGTTTCCACCGCTACTCATAAATATGGGCACTCTTTGGACTTAGTCTTTCTCCTTGGGATTGATGCTTTCGATTTGGGGGTGGAGCCAGTCGTTTGGTCAGACCACTACACGGTGAGGTTCAATTTTAGTACCCCCGTGAGAAGGCATACCCCTGTGGAGATGGCGAGATACCGCCCTTTATGGGATATTACACCCCAGGGCCTTGCGGAGGTTCTCGACCTCTCGTCCCCTGCGTTGGCGAGCAGTAGTCTGGAGACTGTGGTGACTGCCTATAATAAGGCTCTTACACTGGCTCTGGATACTATTGCTCCTGTTCGTGTACGCCCCCTCTCCCTTCATCCCAAGGTGCCCTGGTTTGATGGGACGCTGAGGGAGATGCGGAGACAGGGGCAAAGATTAGAACACTGCTGGCGCAGATCCACCCTTGATGCCGACTGCCTTAGATTGATGGACCATTATTCAGTCTATCAATCTGCAATCTCCCATAAGAAGGCAGAATTCCTGTCCAGGGAGATTGCAGTAGCCAGGAACCGACTGGCTCAGCTTTTTCGAACTGTGGACAGGCTGTGCAACCCAGCCTGTCTACAAGTTTGGAAAGCTTTTTATTAGAGTGCGCAGGAGCTCGCCTCATTCTTTGCTAATAAGGTGGCTGACATCAGGATGGATTGCGTCTGGTGGCTTCTAAGGGGGATGCTGTTGAACAGCATGAGTTCACAGTACCTCTGTCTTCCTGGTGTTCCTTCAGCAGGCCAGATTTTGTGGATGTCATGAGGATTATCCATGGTGTGCGCCCTACGAGCTGTAGTTTGGATCCTGGACCGACTTCCCTAATATTGGGTTGTTGTGACATCATCGGCCCAATCCTTGTGCAAATAGTCTGGTGCTCCTTGGAATCAGGTGAGTTTCCTAGCTCCCTGAAAGAGGTGGTGGTGACACCCTTCTTGAAAAAAGCTACCTTGGACCCCGACTGTTTCACAAACTACAGACCTATCTCAAACCTTCCCTTTATTGGGAAAGTGATTGAGAAAGTAGTGGCGTCCCAACTGGAGAACCATTTAACCATCCATGGCATCTATGAACCCTTCCAATCGGGTTTTCGTAAAAGACACAGCACTGAGACTGTGCTGGTTCGGGTGCTTAATGATCTCTTTAGGGCGAGAGACCAGAAGAGACATTCTATCCTAGTTCTTCTTGATCTCTCGTCAGCTTTTGACACCATGGATCACGTGGTGTTGCTAGCACGCCTGAGGCAGATTTGTGGAATATCGGGAACTGTCCTCCGATGGTTCACCTCATTCCTCACTGGGAGATCACAAAGAGTTGTGTTGGGGCTTTTTTCCTCCGGCCCTATACCTTTGTTATGTGGGGTGCCTCAGGGTTCTGTGCTGTCTCCCATGTTATTTGCGGTGTATATGCTGCACCTCGGAGACATTATAAGACGGTATGAGCTGAGGTTTCATTGCTATGCAGATGATACCCAGCTATACCTGTCTTTTGCTCCTGACCAGGATAGAGCTACCTCAGTGTTTAACAGTTGTCTGAGAGAAATCCAGGGTTGGATGGATTCTAGCTGGCTGAAGTTGAACGCAGAAAAGACAGAGGTTTTGGTGGTGGACCCGGGCTGTCGGATAGAGTGGTCGCCTGTTGTTGCACTGTCAGGAATTTTTCTTGAGGGTGTGTCACTTCCGACCTCTGAACAGGTGCGTAACCTAGGGGTTATCTTGGATGACAGGCTGACACTGCATTCACAGGTGTCAGCAGGCGTCAAGACTTCCTTTTACCATCTTAGGAATATCGCTAGAGTGAAACACCTTGTTCCATCTGACATGTTACCTATGTTGGTCCACGCCTTTGTGACCTCTCGTCTGGACTACTGCAGCTCCCTGTATTTTGGGCTTTCTGGGGTTAGAAATCCGCGCTTCCAGCTAGTGCAAACGTGGAAAGCCGGTTTGCGGGGAACCAGTAGGGTCTTGTCATATTACCCCGGTGCTGCGCGAACTGCACTGGCTTTCTGTTCGGTGGCAAATCACCTTTAAAGTCTGTTTACTGACTTTCAAAGCCCTACACGATCAGGATCCAGCTTATTTGAAAGATCTTCTTGTATCTTACTGCCCTGGCCGATTGCTCCGCTCGGCCGACGGGGGGTTGCAAGAGATTCCGAGAGTGTGTTTAAATTCATCTGGCTGTAGAGCCTTTTCTTATGCTGCTCCCACTCTCTGGAACTCTCTGCCCCGTCGGTTACAGCAGTGCACCTCCCTGCGGGAATTTAAGAGCGGCCTAAAAACCCATCTGTATCACATGGTCTTTTTATAGTATTATGTGATCTGTTTATAAAATTGCGGTTTTATGAGTGTTTTATATTGTATTATAATGACGATTGTATTTTTTGTATGATTGTACAGCGCTTTGAAATTTGAAAGGCGCTTTAAAAATAAAATTATTATTATTATTGAAACAATAACAACAACAATAATAAATAATAACAATAATACTATCAAAACAAAAAGGATACATGCCTGTATAAAGAGGGGGTGGAAACCAAAACAAAAATGGCAACTGCCCATATAAATGGTGGAACCAAAACAAAAAGGGCAACTGTCTGTATAAATAGGGGTGTAGGAACCAAAACAGTAAGGACAATTGCCCATATAAATGGGTGGAATCAAAAGAACAAGGGCAACTTCCTGTACAAATGGAGGAGTCAAAAACAAAATGAGTAATCACCTGTATAAATGGGGGGAACCAAACCAAAAAGGTCACCCACCCATTAGAAAAAAGGGCTCCAACTCATTAGAATAAAGAAAAAAGTGGTACTGCCCTGGATTGTTCCTATTCAGGGCATCAGCTTGAACAGCAAGCTCTTACAAGGTTCTGCTGGTTTTGTTTCTTATTTAAAAGGCTTGCTTTAGTCAATGGTGTGGTCAACTATGCTGTAATTTTAATGGTCATGCAGGTACAGGTTAAAGTGTGGTGTGGTGGCATGGGGATGGGTATGTGGAGCTGGGGTTGGGTGGCAATGGTAACCAAGCATACTTTAAAACACTTTAAAAATGCTCACCCCTAAACTTTATCTCTACTCATGGAATGTGAAAGAACTAACTAGTCCAGTGCAAAGATTAGTTTCTTTCTCGGGGTGAAATGGCTTAAACCTGACCTAGTGTACCTCCAGGAGACTCATTTATGACAAGCCAAGCACTCTAAGCTCAAAAAGTTGGGATTTTTAGCAGAATACTCCTCATCCCATGGGGCAGTGGTGTTGCTGGGGAGCGGCCATTCTAATTCCCAGGCATATCAAGTTCAAATCCACATGAATATGAAGGACCCTGAGGGTTGCCTCATGATAGTCTATGGCACACTGCAAGGCCAGGAGGTCACCCTGGCAAATATGTACCTACCCCTTAGAGTGAGCACTCCAACAGTTAAATCTCTCTTTGATCAGCTGGTCATATCCACTTGTGGGATCCTGATGATAGCTGGCAATTGTATCTTACCTGCCTTGACCCAAATCTCAACACCTCCAACCTATCTCCTCCTAAGCAACCCTCGTAGCATAAATTCAATAAATGAATCGCGAGAGATAGAGTGCACTGATATCTGGTGTATCTTACATCCCAGATAACATGGCTATTCTCATTATTCAGTGGTGCATCACACTTATTCCTGGACAGATTATTGTTTTACCCAGGTGGAACATGCTCCCAGAGTCACTTGTTGCTCTCTGGAAGATATTTACATCTCTGATCACTCCTCCTTCGATTCCTACTTTGACTTTGGGCTGGACTGATGGACTACTCATTGGTTTTTGAATACCTACTCATTAAAATCACCTCCTTTCAGGACATTTTAAAAGAAAAACTTGCAGCTATACTACAAAGTAATTGGATTGATGACTCCTCACCAACAATCCATTGGGATGCAATCAAGGCTGTTCTTAGAGGGCATTTGATCCAATATGCCACCCTGCTTAAAAGACAGAGACAGGAACATTAACAGCAGCTAGACGACACCTTAAACTTCCTCCAGCAGGCACATCAGCAGATGGACCAGTTGCTTACGGACCAGGGAGCGAAGGTCAAACAGGACCTGGATAAGCTTTGCTTGGAGCAAACGTAGATAGCCCTCATCTTTCTTAGGCAGTGGTTCTATGACGTAGGTGCTTGGGCCACTTGTTTTGCCACATAGCAACAATAACAGCTCTGGAGCACCTCTCAACAGGGTACTACTTCATACGGTTCCAAGAAATAGCACAGGCTTTTCAGTATTATTATGTGGTCTTATATTCCCCGGAGAAGCCCTCAAGACAACAGTATTGATGACTTTCTACTCCCTTTGCATCTTCCATGACTTGCACCAGCATTGGATGTTCAGTTATTAAGGCCCATTACTATTGAGGAACTTGATGGCACTATCCACTCTGCTAAAACTATGAAAGTTCTGGGTCTGGATGGCTACTGGGTGAAATTTTATAAATTAGTTCCAGATCAAGTTATCCCTTCATTACTAAATACATTTGCTGAAGTGCTGGAGGGAAGTACCCTGACCCCCTCACGGTCATATGCGTCCTTTTCAGTCATACTTAAGCCAGGTAAAAAAAAAACTCCACTGCTCCCTTTACTGCCATATATTGGACCTTAATACTGATTATAAACTTTCCATGACTATAATAGCACACAGACTTGATAAGTTACTGCCCTCACTTTTGCATCAGGACCATATCGGTTTTGTTCACTCTAATACCACCACAAATAATGTTCACCATGCTTTGCACTTCTTACATTGCATGCAGCAAGACCCTTCCTGCATGGTGCTCTTAAGTCTAGACACCAATAAGGCATTTGACTGGGTCTCCTGTACTTGGTGTTGGAACAGCTGGGATTTCCGGTTGCCTTCATGGAGCTTCTCCAATGGCTCTATCACTCACCTGTGGCATGTGTTAAGGTCATTTGTCATCCTTCTGATGGCTTTATGTTACTCAGGGGCACTTGACAGAGATGACCCCTGTCACTGCTGCATTTTGCAATACACAGTACATTGAGCCTTTGGTTTAGGCAATCAGAGAGTTGGCACCACTGTGATTCGACCGGACCAGAATATTAAAGGAATATCATCTAATGACCAGAATTATAAAACTTTGCTTTATGCTGATGACCTATTTATGCTCTTAGATCAGGCTGATAAATCTATGTCTCGCTTATTAGCCAGCTTAAATAAGTTTTCCTCCCTTTCTGGCCTTAAAATCAAACATTCCAAATCTAACATTCTTCCGCTTAATAAAGCAGTCACCTCGCAGCAGTTCTCCTTCCCTCTCCAATGGACCCCGTCTTTCATAACCTACTTAGGCATACCTTTTGTGAATTAAATTTGAATACTGTCTTGCCTAAAATATGGCTGGAATTAGACTGGTGGAAAACGTTGCAGCTCTCCATGGTTGGTAAAACTGAGGCAATAAAAATAACTGCAACAAAATATTTCATCTTTTATCTCATTTGCCCTGCCACATACTCAACAAATGGTTTGACCAAATATACTTATTAATAGGCAACTTCCTATGGGAAGGGCACAAGTCTTGGTATAATAGAAATAAACACAGAGCTAGATGGAAGTTCGGTGGGTGGAATCTTCCCTGGTTCAAAGGATGCTATCGTGTGTTTAGAAATGCCCAAACTATGCAATAGTTTCCAGAAAATGTTCATCCCCCTCCATTATGGACACAAATTGAAATTGTTAAGCGTGGGCAAATTTATCCTGTCTTCACTTGCTCACGAAAACTACCCTTCCTTCTGGTATACCCCTTCCTGTCAAAGCTTCTTATATAGCCTGGCAACAAACTAGTAGATGGTTGCATATGAACCTAGCACACATCCCTTCATTTCCCATATGGCATAATAAAAATATTTGTACTGACAGAAAATCGATGCACTGGCCTGACTGGGAAAACAAAGGTAACCATTCAATCTCTGACTTACTAATGCCTCATACAAGGGCTTTAGATTCATTTTAATTATTGCAGACTTGTTACAATATCCCATGTTCAAATTTTTGAAAATATCTCCAACTATGCAGCTCCCTAGTATATCATATTAACAGGCTGAAAGAACCCAACCTTCTGACTCCATCATTACCCAATGTGAAATGGATTAAAGCTACACATGGGAGAGCAGGGCAAATCTATTTCTCTATTATGGATTCTAATTCCAGATCAAACAGCTTCTGCTAGGAACTACTAGGCATTGACCCTAAAACTACACATTTCAGATGAGCAATGGTCTTAGTGCTGGAGTTTTGCCCATGAATTTGTTAAGGACCCCAAAAGTCACCTTATAAAAAATAAAATCCTCCATTGCTGGTGTCGTACACCTGAAATTTTGTACTCTGCCAAAATTATACTGTCTCATAACTGTTGGTGATGTACACAACCTCATGGGGATGTTTTTTCACATCCTATGGAGTTGTCCACTGATTCAAAGCTTTCAGTTTAAAGTGTCCAATCTCCTATCTAACATTTTACATTGCTCTATACCCACATCCCTGAGATGTTCCTAATTGGCCTAGACACTAGACAACATTCTGTTTCTAAAAAACAGAAATCCCTGCTGATCCAAGCAAGCATCATAGCTAAATGATTGCTGTTACAAAAGTGGTGGACTTCTAATGTACCTACTGTAACAGAGTTCATGACTAATTTTTCCCAGTTAGCCAGCTATGATAGATTATCTCACCTTTCCAACAATACCCTACATATTCATACTCTTAACTTGGAACTCCTTTTATCAGTACTTGCAACAAATTAATGTTAACCCGGCAGTTGGGATTGAATTGCCACCAAGACAGGGTATAGGGTAAATATCCCCTCTCCATGGTTTGTACCACTCATATCGTATACTTTAGCTTACACTGGGTGTTGATGGTAGCTCTAATATATTTTCCTGCATTACTTTCAAGTGCAAAAGTTGCTCTGATTCTACTGTTATGTATATTTTCAGTCCTAAGAACTGTTCCTAGCTTTAGGTTTTTCTGAAGTAGCACTATAGAATACAATACTATGCTGATTACACTCATATAGTACTGTCCCATACTTACTACCCTATGATATCAACCTTTCATTTATGTATTTTGTGTAAACCATGAGGATATTATCCTGCATGGTCATAATGCTGTATATTTTAAGGTTTATGTTACCTTACTTATACATCTGATCTGTACTAGTTGCTAACCTCTGCACTCCCTCATACACTATGGGACTTTTCTAATGTCTACTATAAGTTTTACAGTCTTGTAAGGATTCATGTGCTAGTACTTCATGTATTAACCGTGGCTATATATTGTATTGTGCATTCACTGCTGTTATGTTTGTTGTCTTTTTGAAACTCAATAAAAAGTTTAACTTCAAAAGATAGTTGGCTCTGTGCATGGGGGTAAAGCTTGATGGGGACAAGCACCGAATTGTCCTGTACACAGACAATGTGCTTGTCTTTCTCAGTAAGCCAGAGATTTCACTTGCATAGGTTTTTGAAATTTTAAAACAGTACGGTGAAGTTTCTTGATACCGAATAAATACTACAAAAATGGAGACCCTGAGTTTTAATTTCTTCCCCAGCCCACAAATCGAATAGACTTTCCCCTTTCGGTGGCATCAAAAAAAAACTTAAATATTTTGGAATTTATGTATCCCACTCTCCAGAGACAACTTTTCATGACAGTTACAGCTCATTTGAACAAGCCATGCAACAAGACTTCAACAAATGGGGGAATTCTACCCCTTCCCTGATTGCAGAATTTAGGTGGTTCATATGTTGACTTTACCCAGGGCACTGTACTTATTTCAGAATGTTCCTGTCACCATGCGGGCACATACTTGGCAGGCATGGAACAGGAAAATCTCCAGATTTATTTGGTCAGGTCAGCGACCACATGTGAAGCTCCAGCAGCTCTTCCTTCCTAGAGGGGCAGGTGACCTGGCCTTACCACATCTACAGTTTATTACTGGGCAGCTCACCTGAGATTCCTTCACCTCCAGCATTTGGAGAACAAACATGCTGCTTGGCTGGCTACTGAATGAGCTTTTTTCCCCAATCACCAATTTGTAAGGCATCTCTTCCATCATTCTCCTTCTGCTGAACTTCTGCAATGGCTTAACCCCTGACTGTGTAGTCAGGTCTGAACTTGGCAAAGTATATGAAAGCAGCTGCCCCAATGCCATTTTTGCCTCAAATCAGTTCTACTATTTCCCAGTTAGGCGCCCCCCCTTACCTTGGACCCTGGCTATTTGGTTTGGGAAAAATATTCTCTTCAGTATATCCACCAACTTATTGCAGATGTCTAATTTAAGTTGTAGAGCTCACCCAGATGGGGTCTAGCTGTAAGGTTCAGCTATAGCACATAAAAACAGGGATACAACAAAACTACCTTTTAAAGTTCACCCCGATAGGCTGTATTTATTTATTTATTTATTTATTTAGACAGCAGTTTGGAAAACCTTTGAGCCATAGACTCATTTACAAAGGTACCTTGTCACAGTAAGACAAACGAAAATACACAGTATAACAGTATAACACAGTATAACAGTAACTTAAGACATAGATATACACAAGCTGGTACAGGTAGAATTGATGCAAACAATACCAGAGTTATGTTGTCCTTAGCAGCTTAGAAGTAAGTTTTGTCATTAGTATTGAGTTCGGCTTTGACTAGTGGCAATTACAGCTTCGGGTGTTAACAAGGTGGTTCCGTAAGGACGTTTTGAAGCACGATATAGTTGGAGCTTCGGAGATGGAGGGGGGCAGTGTGTTGAACCAGGAGGGGGCTCTAAAGCTGAAGGCTCTTTGGCCATGAGAGGTCCTAGCTCTAGGGATAACAAGAGAGGTTTTCCCAGAGGTCCCACCATGAACTAGTGGGACAGAGCGTGGATGGTGGTAGTCAATCCTGGGCGGGATAGCCCAAGGAGGGTCTTTTTGTATGGGTACAGGTCAGATATTTGAGGCGCCATCAAGATCAAGTACCAGTGCTTTAGCGTACAGTAGACAGGGTGTGTGTTAGCCTAGGGTGCCCCAGTAATTAACCTGCAGGCCTTATTCAGGAGTAGTGCAAATTTTATGGAGTGCGGCCTGATCAGCAGCACCATACACCGGCAGTCCATAGTCCACTAGGGACAGGATAGGAGGAGGTGACTGCAAGTTGAAGAGCCTCCGGGGGGAGGCAGTGTTTATACCGATGTAAGATGCCCAATCAGATATTAGTGGCAGTGGCTAGGGCAGCGATGTGTCCATGGAAGGAGAGGGAGGGGTCAAAATGGATCCCTTGGTATTTATAGGAGCAAACTTGTTCGAGTGGGAAAGAGGACCCAGAGTGAATGAGGAGTTTGAAGTTGCAGGACTTGTTTTGAGGATGAGTGAAGAACATGGTTTTTGTTTTTTTAAGATTTATCACCAATCTATGTTCCTTGAACCAGCCCTCGGCTTCAGCGAAGGACTTCTGCAGCGAGTCCTGGAGGGCAATAGGGTTACGACTTGAGGCAAAGATGACTCCATCATCAGCATACAATAGAATTTTCCCCGAGCAAGAGCATGAAAGGGTGTTAAGGTAAAGGGAGAATAGTAAGGGGCCCAGAATGGAGCCCTGGGGAACCCCAGAAAAGATGGGACAGATGTCTGAGTAGGTCCCATTAATTTTTACACACTGTGAGTGGTCAGACAGATAACTGGTGCACCAGGAGATAGGCCCAGCAGCAAAACCAGAGAGACTACGGGAATCAAGAAGGAGGGGGTGGGAGACAGTGTCGAAAGCTTTAGAGAGGTCAATGAAGACCGCACCAGCCAGAGAACCAGTGTCTAAGGAGGAGTGGAGAAAGTTGGAGAACTCTAGGAGGGCTGTGTTGGTACTGTGGCCCACTCAGAAGCCATGCTGCTCAGGACATAGGATATTGTAGGTGGAGAGGTAGTCAGAGATTTGAGAGGCTACCACTTTTTCCAAGGCCTTGGAGAGAGGAGAGAGAATGGAGATTGGCCGAGAGTTTCCAGCCACAGTCCTATCACCACCTTTAAAGATAGGGGTGACAGTGGTGACTTTCCAGGCAGTTGGAACCTTTCCCAGGCAAAGAGAGTGGTTGATGAGGCATGTGATCGGGGTAAGGACTGTGTCTAAGACCAGCCATAGGATACACGGATCCAGGGTGTCACTGCCCGTACTATTACTCTTGAGGGCAGTGACAAGGTGCGGCCTAAGTTCTTGGGCAGAAATACGGTAGAGGAGAAAATAAGGACAAGAAAGATTTACGGCAGGTGCTGGGGGAGGAGGGTCAAAAAAATCTGTAGGGAGGATAGGGCTAAGGTCAGTGAATGAGGTGTTGAGGTGGTTGGCTAGGAGGGCTGGATCTGAAGAGATCACCCTTTAATGTTGATCTGGTGGGTGGGGGAGTGTGCACTCCCATTTAACTGTTTAATGTTATCCCAGAAGGTTCTGGGGTTCCCCATGAGGCAGTGAGTGAGGACCGATAGTGCTCAGACTTGGCCTTTCTGATGGCCCGAGTACACTTGTTGTGGCAGCATATAACTGCCTGTCACTGGGCCAGCCAGTTCAATGGCACGGCAAATAGGTTGTCCCAATGTTTGAGTTGGTGGATCAAAGCTGGGGTTACCCAGGGGGCATTCTGCCTTTTAGAACGGCGGGTCGACATTGGGGCAAAGATATCACAAGCTTATTAAAAGTTCGGGTAAAGAAGGAGAGAGCTGTGTCAATGTCAGGAGTTGCCTGTATAGGAGACTAGTCAATTTGGGACAGAAGTTCCTTAAGTTTTATCAGACCACCAGGTATTAGACACCTCCAGCATGTGGACTGTGCTATGGGTTTGGGGACTGAGGATGACCAGTGGAATAGAATGGGGGAGTGATCACTGAGAGAGTCTGGGAGGACTTGTACATTGGGGATCCGATTAGGGCGGTTGGTTAGTACCACATCAAGCAGGGTACTGGAGCCTCTCTTGGGGTTAGTCCTGGTAGGTTGGGTAACTAGTTGTGTTAGGTCTATTGCAGAAAAGGAGTCACGGGTAGAGGAGGAGGAGGGGCTGAGCCAGTTGACATTTAAGTCACCCACCAGAATTTGATCAGCGGAAGGAGGTAGTGAGGAAAGGTATTCTGTAAGAGAGGCAATGGCCTGCGTTTGGTCCCTGGGGGGCATGTATGCAGTAGTCAGATAAAGGGGTCCCTTTAAAGGGTCAGGGGTTAGTTTCAGCGTAAGCTTCAGGCTTGATTATAGCACAAAATAACAGGAGTTAAAACTACCTCATAGTGCTCACCTAGATAAGGTGCGGCTTCCGGCTTGATTATAGCACAAAATAACAAGAGTTAAAACTACCTCAGTGCTCACCCAGGTAGGGGTGTGGCTGTAGTCTTAACTATGGCACAGAAAACTAGAGCTAAACTATCTTGGAGTGTTTACCTGAGTAGGGTGTAGCTGTATGATTTAACTATTGCACAAAACAACCCTGCAAATGAAATGTTCACTGGCTATAGCACAAACACTGTTCTGCAAATAAACTTTACAATAACCTGTAGTATGCGCCTCAATATATTACAGCCAGGACCCCACACAATACTCTCACAAACTATGCTGTTAACTGTTCTATACAGTTTTACCTGGGATGTGGCTGGCAGAGTTCCTGGCTTCTGGCTGTCTCCAGGCTGACTCCCTGGCTGGCTGACTCCAGTGATGCCCTTTGTGCTCAGTCTTTCGCACAAAGTGCTGCAAGGTGGAGGAGCTGCTAGTGGTAATTGCCTTTTAAGGGCTAGTAATGGCTGTGCAGATGATTGGCTGCCAGAGCTATAGTGGGAAGAACCTCTTCAGTTGTCGGTGACCAAAACAGGTAGACTCTTCTTAAAGGCAGCAACTTGCAAAGGTGAGTCCTCATATACTGTTCTGTAGCAAGACAAAACCAGCTTCCAAACAAAAATGAGACTCAGACCCTCCTTCTATTATCACCTAGCTCAGAGGCCCCAGGCCAGACAGTTCTCACCCAGTCCCCAATCTATAGGGCAAGATAATGCTGTTTAATATGGACCTTAATATAGGATACTGTGGCTGCTTTCAATTTACCCTACAGACAATAATTAAAACACTACTTCAACTAGTTTCCCTACAACTTACCCCTCCAATATAGTCTTAAAACCAAAAACCTATTCAGTTGTTATCTGTAACCAAAACAGGTAGACTCTTCTCTAAGGCAGCAACCTTTAGGGCAGAGTCCTTATATTTTATTTATTTATTTGTTTATTTAGCTTTTGTTAACCAGGTAAGCATGCTAGACAGTCAAGTGCCTATTTTCAGGTGCGACCCAGGAGAATTACAAGGTGCAGACAATAGCAATACACAGCCAAGTCAACAGCAATCAACAGGGTACAGTCAGATACAGGCAGTAACAACATAGTGGCAAAATACAGAGTCAAAGCATGGCAACAACAAGAAGCAGTCAAGAAAGCAAACATATATCAGCAGGGCAGATACATAGTAATGACACACGCGGCATCCGCACGTAGTCATTGTGACACAGGGCCCACCATATAGGGTAGGGCAACTAGGAACAAGGGCAGGAGGATGCTTACTTTAAGTAGCCCCAGAGGGAGGACCTGAAACTGGTGTGTGAGGGGGCAGACATTACATGGGTAGGGATTAGGTTCCATGATCTGGGTGTGAGGACCGCAAAGACGTGATCCCCTGTGAGGGAGCAAGTTTTGGGGACCTTGAGGGCCTGGAAGTCACTGGACCTCAGCTGGTAGACAGGGGGAACAGGCTTAAACAGTTTGGCAAGTGCCAGCGGGGTGGACATTCTGATAATGTTGTCTATGAAGTTTTCCATGACAAAGGATCGATGGTTGTTGGGGGAGAGCCACCCAAGCCTTGAGCAGAGTTGAGAGTGGTGGGTGAGGCGGGGGCTGACAGGGCGAAGCAACATATGTTATTGTATACTGTGTCCCATTTAGTAAGCTAGGTTTTGGAGCATTCAAGAAGGAGGTGAGCCCATAGCTGAGCGTGGGGAGTAGAATCCCTTTTGCAAGGGCAAGTCAGGCAGCTGGGATGAGGCAACTTTTGGCCCTGTACGCTAGACCCAACTTACAATTTGTGGCATTACATGAATTGCGGATGTGCAGGGAGACGTCAAGTTGAGGATCAAGGGTTACCCCCAGGTACCTGAAAGAGTCAACCACTCGTACGGGAGTGCCATCCACTTCAACGACTTTGAGAAAGGTAGGGCATGCTCTTATCTTGGTAAGGGAACCAAATAGCATGGCCTGCATCTTCTGGAGGTTGATGACAAGCTTATGGGCCTTAAGCCAGGACTGAATGCAGTCAAAGTCAGAGTTTAGTCTGGAGTTGATGATGTTGATGTCCTGTGAACTAGTTAGTAGCACAAGGTCATCGGCATACAGGGTGGCATGCCCAGAGGCAGGGACCGAGGGCAGCTGGTTGATGTAGAGGGAGAACAGTATAGGGCCAAGGACGGACCCTTGTGGCACCCCGCAAGTAATTGGTGTGAGCCTGGAGAGGGCTTTTTGGAACTTGGTGTACTGCTGCCTGCCCGAAAGATAGTTGACAAACTAGGCTAGGGCTGGAGGGAAAGGCCAAGGGACCGAAGGGCAGCGCCCAGGAGTGTGTAATCAACCAGATCAAACTCCTTAGACAGGTCTATGAAGATGGCGCCAGTAAGTTTGCCTTGGTCAGTTGCAGTTCTAACTTCAGAGGTGACCTGAGCAAGGGCAGTGGAAGTGCTGTGTCCTTTGTGGAACCCATGTTGCTCTGGGGAGAGAAGGCCATGGGTGTGGAGGAAGAATGTGAGCTGGGAGACTACCACCTTTTTAAGCAGCTTGTTCAGAGCAGACAAGATCACTATGGGGCAATAGTTATCGAGAATTTTGGGGTCACCGTATTTGAGGACTGGGACCACATGAGCCACCTTCCATATGGCAGGGATTGCCCCAGATATGAGAGATGAATTGAGGATATGGGAGATAGGCCGGGCAAAAAAGGGGATCCCCAGGCAGAGCAGTTTAGGCTCAAGATTGTCATGCCCGGCTCCAGTGTGTGGGGAGAGTCCAGCTAGGAGCTTCCGTGTCTCACTGCAGGAAACAGACTTAAAGTAGAAGGGGGGATGAGAGGGCACAGCATTGCCAAAGGAAACTCTCCTTCTAGGAATTGAACCCCAATCTGCAAAATAACAGGCAGAGATATCAACCACTATACAACCAAGGAATGACAAGTAAGCAATAACACATGACGGGATGTGGTTTATCCTGGATAAACATCCACAGTTCCAACACTCAGCACACTGTGTGAGAGGCAGCCAGAATGCCATCCTGAACTTGTGCTTTTGTGAGCTGCTGAACATTTACCTGCTTTTTTAAAGAGTGTGAGCACTAACTGTCTGCACTTTGCAATCTACACTGTTGACTGATCTGGGAAGCTTCTGAGGCAGTCTAGGTTCCTGTGGGTGAAGTGGGCTCAGCAGCAAGCCAGTTGGTGACTGGGAATGCCTCAGAGGGTGGGGTCTGGCAGACATTTAAACCCCCAAGCTGCACCCTGGCTGATCCACACATTCACAGCTCCAACACCCAGCACGTTGCATGAGAGCCAGTTAGAATGCCATCCTGAACTTGTGCTTGTGTGAGCGACTGAACATTTGCCTCCTTTTTAAGACTGTTAGCACTAATTGTCTGCACTTTGCAATCTACACTGTTGACTGATCTATGGGGCATCTGAGGCAGTCAAGGTTCCTGTGGGTGAAGGGGGCTCAGCAATAAGCCAATTGGTGGCTGGGAAGGCCTCAGAAGATGGGGTTTGGCAGACATTTAAACCCCCGAGCTGTGCCCCAGCTGATCCACACATCCACAGCTCCAACAGCCAGCATGCTGCATGACAGGCAGCCAGAACACCATCCTGAACTTGTGCTTGTGTGAGCAGCTGAACATTTACCTGAATTTTAAGACTGTGAGCACTAATTGTCTGCACCTTGCAATCTACATGGTTGACTGACCTGGGGAGCGTCTGAGGCAGTCAAGGTTTCTGCAGCTAAAGGGGGCTCGTCGGTGAGCCAATTGGTGACCAGGAACACCTCAGAGGGTGGCGTTTGGCAGATATTTAAACCCTCGAGCTGTGCCCCAGCTGATCCACACTTCTGCAACTCCAACACCCAGCACGCTGCATGAGAGGAAGACAGAATTCCACCCTGAGCTTGTGCTTGTGTGAGTGGCTGAACATTTACCTGCTTTTTAAGACTGTGAGCACTAATTGTCTGCACTTTGCAATCTACATTGTTGACTGATCTGGGGAGTGTCTGAGACAGTCAAAGTTCCTGCGTGTGAAGGTGGATCAGCTGCTAGCCAATGGGTGACCAGGAATGCCTCAGAGGGTGGGGTTCGGCAGACATTTAAACCCCTGAGCTGTGCCCCAGCTGATCCACACATCCTCAACTCCAACACCCAGCACACTGCATGAGCGGCAGCCAGAACGCCATCCTGAACTTGTGCTTGTGTCAGCAGCTGAACATTTACCTGCTTTTTAAGATTGTGAGCACTAATTGTCTGCACTTTGCAATCTACACTGTTAACTGATCTGGGGAGTACCTCGGGTAGTAAAGATTTGCGTGGGTGCAGGGGGCTCAGTGGTGAGCCATTTGGTGACTGGGAACACCTCAGAGGGTGGGATTTGGCAGACATTTAAACCCCCAAGCTGCACTCCAGCTGATCCACACATCCGCAGCTCCAACAACCAGCATGCTGCATGACAGGCAGCTAGCATGCCATCCTGAATTTGTGCTTGTGTGAGTGGCTGAACATTTACTTGCTTTTTATGGCTATGGGTAGAGCCTACAGACATCTTGCTGTCTGTAGCTGGAAAAATGGAGTACCACGGAACACTTTTTTGGAGTTTTCAATGTATCCTTCCACATCTACAAATCACTATGACAATTGAAATAAAATACTCCCTTCTTTCTGTTTAGATTCTTGGAGACATAACTCCAAGCAGCTTATCAGATTGCCATTAGAAAATTGCAACAGCTTGTTAAATATTGGTTGCCTATTAAACTAGAGACTTGTTAACCCTCTTTGAAATGCAACAATTTGCACATTTAAATACTTAGCTTTTAAACATTTCCTTGCTACTAGCTTCAGCAGGGCAGGTACTGTCTTTCAAGAAAGATGCACACCTCATAAATGTCACCCTTTCCCAGCAATGAATCTGAAAAGATTTACACTGTTTCTTTAACCTCTTAAGACACTATCTGATGAGCACCATCTCAGACATATGCCAGGTCTTCTGTGAATTATTCAGGCTAAATACAGTATATAGCAATCAGCAGTAATCTTTTAGTATGCTTTTTGGGGAAAAAAAATATTGAGCTACAGCAAACACACACACACATACGTGCGCGCACACACACACACACACACACACACCATCCTCTTGGCTACAACACTGAAATAAATACTGCAATCTAATATGTTATAAAACAATAGAGAAACTGTTTGTTTATGTCAGTGAACTCAGTGAAGTTCAATTTACAGTAGAGTTCCTTTAAATATTTCTTATCCTATATTTTATATCCTGGATAGCGCAGGGAAGATGCTACATCTCATTGTCATGAGGATCTTCTTTTACACATTTTTGCACTGTATTACCTCAGGATGTCCCAGATTAGATGCAATATCTTGTTTTCAGTGGGGTCATGATTTTACCATTTTTATATTTATTCAGGGTAGCCTAGTCCAGATGTAAGATACTGTTTTCAGTGTGTTCTGATTTTATGCAATGCAACATAATATTCTGTAGATGTAGAGCCCCACTGAAAATAAGTTGCAATGTCTTCTGTGAACTATCCAGGTTAAATATATAACAATCAGCAGACATTCTAGGAAAACACATTGTAAAAATGTGTAAAAGGAAGACCACATTAAAACTGCTTCTCAGCAGATCTGCATTGTGCAAATTCATTAGAAATAATGGGTACAAGCACCCCAGTAGTGCTCCACAGCCATATCAGCTCTGACCAGAGTTTGTTACGACTGTGAGCACTAATTTTCTGCACTTTGCAATCTACACTGTTGACTGATCTGGAGAGTGTCTGAGGCAGTCAAGGTTCCCACAGGTGAAGGGGGCTCAGTGGTGAGCCAATTGCTGACCAGAAATGCCTCAGAGGGTGTGGTTTGGCAGACATTTAAACCACTGAGCTGTGCCCCAGCATGAGCATGGGGCATGAGTATAAGTGGTGTATGTGCCACTCAATGAGGGAAATTTAGGCCACCAGACAGAGAAGCTGGACACTCCCTGTGGGGTCATTTTGGACATACATCATAAAGGAAAAGTACAAGTTAAAATATTTGAAATTTGACCCGGATGGTACTATCTGATAGTGCAAGTATTCCTTTTTGGCTCTTAAGCATATCATGGGTCGACAATGGCTGTGTAATTTAAATTTATACTCTAGTAAAAAATTGTAAAACATTTAAATAATGTAGAAGAACTGGCATTGTTCTTGGCATGAATAAAATTAATCCATGTGGATAACAATCACAATACAATTTTAGATCAACAAATTGTATATAGATTAAGTGAAGAGACAGCAACCCCATTTGTTTTTCCCCCTCCATACTCGGCTTTGGGCCTAGCCTCTGGTATGCTGTCTCAAATGACTTTCACCAATTTAGTGAAGGCAAATGTGAATGTTGTTAAATCTGTCTTGGAGACAAGAATACAACTTAAAAATGGAGGTCAATACAGGACAGCGTCAAAGGCTAAACTGTACTTAAAAAGAATAATAACAGCTAAAGGCATGCTTCTGATGTGTCTAATACTTGTGCGGTATATGCAGCTAAATCCAGGCGCACACACAGGGATGAGGGAGGCATTAGATACTTTGGGGGGCAGGGGGGACAGTTTATACATTTCAATGTTCATAGCCTAGCTCCAAAAATGAGTGGGGTGAGAGAATAGATATTAGAACATAACCCTAGAGTGGTGATTATTACTGAAACATGACTAAATGAGAGAACAGACAATTCAGAGATACAAGTACCAGGATAACAAAGCTGGAGACAGGATAATAGCAAAAGGGGTGTGGGGGTTAATATATGGGCAGACTGAACTGAATCTATCTTTTATTGATTCTAACTGCACACGGACCCCAGGGATGGAGAAGGTTGTATTAGAATTAAGGATGTCTGGTAATAAGTCTGTTTTAATCTTGGGATGTTATTTTCCCCCAAAAGGTAAGGCGAAAAATTTTGCAAAAATTCAAGATTTTTTGTATCCATATAGATATAGCCATGAAATACTGATGATAGGAGATCTCAACATGGACTGGTCCAGCCCTCCCCTGAGTGGCGGACTATTGGATCTGACGCTTGGTGGAGCGCTGACCCAGCTGATTGAATCTCCCACTAGATCAAATCCTAGGAATATAAATCTATGAACCATCCTAGGCTTAATCTTAACTTCTGATCCTGACAGTTTAGTGATCATCAGGTCACATTTTGAGTCCAGAAACAAAAAACAAAAGGGTGGATAAATTTGTAATTAAGGAATCATGACAAATGAAACACTTTGATTATCTGAGATTTATGACTGACTTAGAGGGGAGGGACTGGGAGAGACTTGGTCTCATCCCACAGGCAAATAATGCCTGGGACTATTTTTATGATGAATTTATGGCCGTATGTAATCATCACGCCCCAGTTCTTAAAAGAAAGGTAAAAACAAAAAATGCAGCATGGTATACAGGGGCTCTAGGCTTACATAGAAAAAATAGAGATAGATCATGGAAAATAGCTAAAATTTTAAACACAAAAGGAGCATGGAATAAATATCATCAGCTAAGGAACAATTACCTTAGAGAGATTAAGAAAGCTAAAAGTCATTATTTTAATAACCTTTTTATGACAGGATGTACAACTGACCCTCAAAGGTTCTGGACAATATATTCCAAACCAAAAGGGAAGAAAACAAATGATCTTCCAGGCTCTTTTAGAATAAACAACAGGAATGTTCCTATTTCTGACTATATAGCAAATGTCTTTAATAGTTTTTTTTATAGACTTTGGAACTTCTGCAATAGGGACTGATAAAGACAGTGTAAGAAAAGAACATTCTGAAGGGAACTTAGAGGTAGATAGTAAGGAGGAAGTATCTGAAAACAAGGAAAGGGAAGAAGAAGAACATACTGAAGGGAAACTAATAAATTCAAATGTCACTTTCAGTAAGATTAATACTAAAGAGGTGTTGGATGAACTATTAAAATTAGATGTGAAAAAAGCCATTGGCTCAGATGGTATCCCTACGTATCTTTTGAAATATGCAGCCCATGCTGTAGCACAAAACATCACTGATATTTTTACTCTGTCTATAGTTACTGGTACATATCCAAGTGCCTGGAAAGTGGCAAATAGAAACAGAAAAACTTAGAAAGTGATGGCAGAAGGGGACCGCATGGTCCATCTAGTCTACCCATAAACCTACCTTATAATCTTCATATAAAAATCTGGGTTAAAAGATGATATACAGAACTATAAACCTATATCTTTACTTCTGGTGATTTCAAAGCTTTTGGAAAAATTCATAGGGAAACAGCTACGGGCCTACTTGGAGATTAATGATCTATAAAACCCATTTCAATCAGGTTTTCATTCTAGCCATAGCACATTAACAGCTCTAACAAAGGTGACATCTGACATACAGATTTCATTGGACAGGGGTCTTCTGGTTGGGGCCATATTTATAGATCTGTCCAAAGTGTTTGACACTTTGAATCATTTAATCTCACTGGACACACTGAAGGACACTGCCCTCGACTAGGTTGCCCCAAACTGGTTCAGAGAATATTTAACTGGCAGGACTCAACTAGTCTCCCTGGGTTCTTTTAAATCACATCTCGAATGCATCAAGTCTGGGGTCCCCCAAGGATCGATATTAGGACCGATACTGTTTCATCTGTATATGAATGGTGCCAGTTCCCTCATTAAGGGGGTGAGGCATCATTTGTATGCTGATGATGTGGTTCTGTATGCAGAAGATAGATCCACTCTTGAAATTCAGAAAATAATTCAAAGTGACTTTGATGCCTTGCTGGAGTACTTCAGATCTTGTAGCCTAATATTAAACAATAGGAAATCCCAAGTTATGATTCTGGGGAAGAAACAGGTTGTAATTCCGCACATACTTCAAATTAAAACATACACACATGCACTAGAACAAGTGAATTCCTAGAAGTATTTAGGAGTATGGTTAGATGCACAGATGAAATGGGACATACATTAGACAGCTTGATTAAAAACGTACACTCCTGGTTGGGGGCCTTGTACAGGCTGAGACAGTGTGTCCCACTTATGGCTAGAAAACACATAGTTAATACTATGATAATTCCATTATTTGATTATGGAGATGTGATCTATGCAGGGGCCATAATGGCAGAACTAGATAGACTGGACATAGTATTAAACAGTTTTGCTAGGTTCACCCTGGACGCCCCCCGGCTGACACACCATGGTACAATGTGTAGGTCTTTGATTTGGATTAACTTAACAAACCATAGACACTTACACACAATGCACCTTACTAACTAGAACCTGAAGAAAAATACTCTACCTTATTTAGACACTCTGCTTGAAATACACACTTCTAGGATAAATCTGCAGACAGAAAAAAACCTAGAATTTGTGATCCCGAAAAGGAGAACAGCAAGGGGAAATTCTAATATAGTTGCCTGTGGACCTAGAATTTGGAATGGGTTGCCAGACCAATTGAGACTGAAGATAACTGTACCATGGAATAGGATTAGAAACTGGCTGTCTCAAGAATTTGCATGACCAAAAAGATGTTGACATCTCTCTTTTTAACTATGATCTGCTACTTATTTATACGATTGTATGTACAGTAATTGTTAGGATTGTTTATGTAATTTATGTATTTTTTGTATCTTAACTATGTATTTATTGAAACCTTGTTTCTTTTTATTATGTATGAAAGAGAACCCCAGTGTAAATTGAGCAAAAGTTCAATTGGGCTATCCTTTTCCTTGGAATTTTCTTGGGAATAAACTTTTACACACAAACAAACACATGCCTAGGGATATAGTAAATTATGAGGCCACAGGCTGAGTGCCTTACTGATCCTAGAAGTGCATTTATCCACAATAAACCACACCAAATTGTGTGTTATTGTGCTTATAAATAGGCATATCTTGAGAACTGTTATAGCTTTTAAAAAAACAATAACAAACATTAAAAGTTTTTCTTTTTGAAGTAAAACAGTCCCTCCACTCCACTTATTGTCTATCTGTTCTGCCACTCTTTTCTATCAGACCTGCCTCTCCCTTTCACAGCTGCCCCATAGCTGTATATGTGTGTGTGTGTGTGTTTTTTTTTATACTGCTGCTTGCTCTAGGACCAGGAAAACTTGCTGTTTAGTTGAGAAGCACTTTTTTTTGTACTTTCTTTTTACCACCTACTCACTTATCTCCACATCTATCCACTCTCTCAGATCCCTACAAGGCCATACACTCCATCGCTGCTGGGTCTGCCCCTAGAGTGCATACTGCACCCATCCATAATTCTAGAGACCCAGATAACCCCTCCTGGGTGGGGTGAGGAGGTCCCCCTGTATCTTCCCTCAACATCAAGAGAGTGAGCGCAAGCACGGCAAAGTCTGCCTGGCAGCTGGTAGAAGTGCTGAGCCGGAGAGATGATTGCCTAGGAGTGAAGGGGATCTGTTTTTCCTTGTTCTGCCCTGGTAACCCCTCCCCTTTTTGTCTGCTGCTCTGACTGCACTTGCCAATCCCAGGTTCACCTGGGAGATGGCAGTGTCGCAGCGGAGCAAGCATCTAACCCACCCCTGCAGAGAGAGAGAGCAGCCATTGAGTGCTCGATCTCTCTCCTCCCCAGCCGACCCCCAGCAACCCGAGTCTGTCACCTAACCTGAGTCACCGGTGTGAAGTGAGGAGTGGTGTCTAGTGCCTCAACCCTCAGTGCTACCGGGCCAGCTGGAGAAGCACATTTACAGGGAGCCAAAGTAGGATCGCAGTCTGAGAGGGAGCCTACTACTGCTGCTGTGGATACTTCCAGTTCTTGGGAGCAATCAAGTGACTTGTTTTACATTGGCAAAATGTCAAAATTGACTGCAGTGTAGTCTGACATTTTTTTTTTCCGTTTCTGTGATTTTGTGTGTAGTTTGCAGCATGAAGTAAATAGCGATGTTTTTAAACTTGTGCCAGGTTGGCACAAACTTATCTCATGCTGTACAGTGACCAATCACTGTCACAGTGTCAGTGGCTCAGTAGGTAGCACACTCGCCTCTGAGGCCGGGAGATCAGAGGGCCATGGGTTCAGTTCCCACATCTGGCACTTGGATTAATATCCCAATACTGACACTGTAGTGCAGCATGAGAGGGGTGCTGCACTTCTGAGGTGCCGTCTTTCAGATGAGACATTAAACTGAGGTCCCATCTGCCTGGATTGGTGGTAGTTCAGGTGGATGTTAAAGATCCCATGGCACTTATCGAAAAGAGTAGGGGAATTTCCCCGGTGTCCTGGCCAAATTTCCCTCATTCACTAAAAATACCACCAACAGCTTAATCTGGTTCAAATTCAGTTGCTCACCATCTGTATCCCCCCTCCTCCCGGTCGCCCCTGAAAAAGGGACTTTTAGGCCCAGTGGGCTTACCGGGTCAACAAAATTCAACAAACAACAAACAAGCACATCTAGTGAGGCCATGGTTTAAATTTTTGCTGGTGTGGAGGGAAAACAAAAATGTTTGGATGACTTGTTTGGAGTGGGAGTATGGGAAGTAGAAAGAGTGAAAGAGTGGATGTTTGAAGGTGTTTTCTGGTGGCAATGAACTGTGAAAGCCTACCAGGATATAGGTTGAGGAGGGCGGTGGTGAGGATATGGTTTTCTGCTGGTCTAGAGGGAATAAAACAATTTGGATGACTTATTTGTAGCAGGAGTTAGGGAGGTAGACTGAGGGGAAAAAGGCTGTTTCCAGGGTTTGGTGTTCGTGAAGCTCGGGGAGCTGTACCGTTTCTATCGGGAAGTATGAAAAAAGTCTTGTACGGTTGCAAAGGGATATCTTGTGTTAGTGGGTCAGTGGGTCAGTGGTGTTGGGTCTTGTTTTTTTTGCCATGGTATAGCCTAAATAAAAGACATAGCTGGTAAGGGCTGTCAGCCAATCAGATTTCTCCACTGTCTACCCATTTTATAAAATACAGTACAGTATACTGTATTTGGACTCAAACCACTGATCTTTTTGCTTGCTTAGTGAACACACATTCAGTATGCCACTGAGCTGTAGTAATGTGGTATTTGTTTCAAGAAATTTTACCTGCAACTACAGTAGCAGCTTTTCATATGTTGTTTTACAGCTCACAAGTGCAACTATTTGGCTCCTTCTTGGACATTTGTCAGCTATTCCTATAAGATCTGCCATGTTGTTCACAAAGGGTGGTAATAAACAGGATGAAGTCAGAAGATGGGGGTCACAAGTGGGGTGCTGCTGGTGCCAGTTCTGGTACTGGCTCTGTTCAATATGTTCATTAGTAACATAAGAGAAGGTATCCAGGGCAAGATATGTCTCTTTGTGGATGACACAAAACTCTGAGGCACAGTGCACACTGAGGAATGGGTAAAGGAGTTAAGGTGGGATGCAGAGAAGCTGGTGAAATGGTTCGGAGTATGGCAATTGAGATACAATGCCAAAAAAGTGCAAAGAGAGGCACGCTGGGAACAAGAATCCACAAAAAGTGTACTGAAGGGGGGTCTTAGGTTGGTCAGGATGACTGAGGAAAAGGAACTGGTTTTTCATTAGTGACACCCCCAAATAATCTAGTCATTGCAAGAAAAAATACAACAAAGCAACAACAATGCTGGGATATATATTGAGAGGATTTGTTAGTAGAAGGAAGAAGGTGATGTTAACTCCTGTAACAAGTCTGGGTGTGGCCCCACTTGAGGTACTGTGCCCGGTTCTGGAGCCAGCACAATAACAAAAAAAAAAAAAAAAAAAGAAAGAGGGATAGACTAGAGGCCATGCTATCTTAAAAAGGCTTCCACATTATATTTATGAATGTCTTCCCCTAAGTGCTCTGGGACCGTACAGCTTAAGAAGTGCCTCCTATATCTCCCTATGCATCCCTAAAGCTACCACCTGCTATGGCAGAATGGACTTTAGCTTCATGATACCATCCTTGTGGAACAAAATGCAAAAACTACTGAAACTAAGCTACCTCTGAAGTATTAATGCTTGTAAGTCATTATATGCTCAAGGTGCGTGTGAACCATGCAACTGCTTCCCCGGCTCCTAATCATTAACTGCTGCTAGCTTGTTCCCCCGAGACTGGCCTTAGCCAGGTTAATTTGTGCATGCTTTAAAAATCCTCATGAATTTATTACTTTCTGGTCCTTGTACCCCTCTTGCTAGACATATGCAAGTCTTACAGGGGCATCTGCACCTAAAGCGCAAAATCTTTAGCTCCCGGGTGGTTGCACCCTCACAACCCGCCATCCGAAACCATTCACCGGGATTCTTCTCTAGCACAGAACCACTAAAGATGCCTACCAATTGGATTGTGAGCACCTTCCAGCCCTTGCTCCCGATTGGCTTCTACAGTTCTCTTCGGTGATCCTTCCAATTCAAGCAAAAATCGAATGGTCTGTGTGACAGATAACTCCATATACCAGGCAAATCTAATTTTTTTTTTTTCTGTTGCAACAACCCTTTTTACTCTCCTCCTTTCTTGCTGTAATTCCTCATCTTTCTTTCCGCATTATATAGGCAGGCCACCTATAGAACATTCTTTCTATCCCTTGGTATTCTTGCCCTGGTATACGAAGATCTGCACAGCCCTTTCTTTGGTTGCCTCCCCCATTTCAAAACCTTTCTAATATGAGATATGCAGGAATAGAATAGTTGCTTAAAAGGAGTATTTCATTTTCATTTGGATATGGGAATTGTAAGCGCTTATATATATCCATGCTGTGGGTCCTGTAATGACCCCTTTATGTATGCAAACCCTCATATGGTCTTGGTTTGCATCCGTTTAGCATTAGGTGCCCCTCACTTCTGGTCCCCTCCTTGTAAATATATGGAGTAAGTCAGAGCTGCTTTCCAGGCTAGTTGTTCTGTGAAAATAATATAATTGCAACCCCAAATGTTTTCAGAGCAACTGCGAGGCAGAACTAGCCTGTATAAGTTAGAGTGGTGGCTTCTTGATCGTACGAGCAGCCTGTGCAGTGGAAACCGCCCTCTTCATCTGGTCAAACACTCTGAACGCCGCTTTAGAAGTGTTCCTGCCGCCCAAGTGTCCCAAACACTAAATATCTCAGTTTTGTGCATATAAAACCCCTTTAAAGTCCTTTTCAACCTGTTTGCAGTCAAAAAGGGGTCTTTCTGATTTGGAACTCGTTCTAAATGGCAGCAGTAATGTGCAAAGCGCTTCATATTGAGTAAATAAATAAACAGCCTGCATTTTACTCTATTTGCAGCATACAAAAAGGAATTCATTTGGTAGAGACTACAAAATGACGATTTCATTACCTAAACAAGCTACAAAAATGAAAGAAGGCATGTAAAAACGAGTTGTACAACACTGTGGTTTGTTTGGCCTTAACACTCCCCCATTCTCGGTTAAACAAAACTGTTTCTTTTGTGTTTTTACTTTATTTAAAATGCTTCTAAAAAGTGGCTTGAATGCCTTTAATAAAACAAACAAATGTTTCCCTCATAGAAGGTTACCTGCTTCTCTGTGTGGAGTCTCACTTCCTATTCTGCACTATAGAGCTGGCCGGCTGGTCCCCTCCCATATTTAAAGGCACAGTACTAGGAGGTGGAGTTACTCCTCCATTGTCTGAAACTAAAATTTTATTAACTAGTTGTTGTTTCTATATAGTGATGTTGACATCATGACAACTTAAAAAGAAATGTAATTCTGTGCTCAGAAATGAAAATAGACTTATTCTGTTGTTTAAAGATAATTTTGAAAAGCATAGGGTGGAGTTAAACAAGTCACATGTTCCCCTTTTGGTATATAAGCCTTGGCTTTATTCAGTTCTGTAGATAGCCTGGTGGGGGTACAGAAGTACTCTGACCCCAGTAAGATGTTCACTAGCTCCTTCTAGTGTCTGAGATGCTGCTTGGTAAATTATGTTTATTTTGAGAAGTTTTATGTTATTTATTTTTTTCATCTGAAGTTCGCAGTAAATTGTCCAGCTTCAATAACATTTTTTGCTTCTGAGTATCTACAACTGTGGAACAGTGTCCTCCTTAAAAACCCACACCTCACTGTCTGCCTGTACTCTGCTAAAATAGCTGGAACCACTTCCTTCCCTGACCGATGTGATCCTCTTCCCTACGGCTTGAAGTGTAATTATCGGGAGTATGAGTGATTATGCTCCTCTTTGAATCTTTTCCTGAGACTGGCCCTAGACGCTCTAGTGTACTCATACCTTCTCTGCCTTGCAACCTTCCCATGGCCTGCCAGTCCATTGGACACGGACAACCAGCACTAGCACTGAGTTCTTGAAAATATGTGCAGTAGGTGCTGTCCCATCTGTTGCCTCAGTACCTCACTCACAACTTCTACCAGCAAGCCGCTGTACAGTCTCCTCCCAGTCTCAATGTAAGCACTCCCTGGGGCTGCCATGATAGTGCCTGGCGGGCTGTCTGCTCCCTTCAGACCTAACTATACCTGTTTTACTCCCTTGTGAACTGTGTCAAAAGAAAAGCTATTATTACTTATTTTGTCTGACTGTTATGATAGCGATACCTAGGTCTCGCTTGTGTTTTGTTTTTTAAGAAATTACTGTAACAATATCCATCTCTGTATCTCTGTGGACTTGCCTGTTCCCACTATTTATACTGTTCACTGTGTCTTGTTGATGTTCCCGAACCAACTGTCATGCTATGTACGTCTGTGTTTCCAGATTTGCACTTCTACTATGTTTTATTCCCACTGTAAATATAGCTGTTTGTAATATAATCTGGACTTAACCAGGTCCATCTTGTAAATGAGCTTGCTCAATGGTGTTCACCTGGATAAATAAATATTTGATTGATTGATTGATTGATTGATTTTGGATACCTGGTTGGGTGCCCCTGGCAAAAGATTGAACTGTAGTCCCAAAGAGGGTACATATCTGAGCCTGTACAGTGGGTATGCTAGCATAAGGTTCATAGTTTGAATCCCTCCAGAACTCGAGACCAAAGGTGATTCAGACCCAAAGCAGACAGGAGGGTTACCCTGTCTGTTACCTATTCACACTGTGGGAGCAGAGGCCCTGACCTGTGGAGTGTGTTTGTGACACTATATGTCTAAGGCCCCTCCTCAACTCTACAAACTCCTCTTGCACTGCTCTGATCCCATTCCCAGCCAGGTCATTTGTCCCCTAGGTAGACAATGACATCCAGCTCCCTCCCTCATGCAGCTACTCCCATGATCCTGAGGATTTACTCCCTGTCCCTCCAAGCCATGGCACCAGGCAGGCACCTTACCTCCCTCTCCCCTTCCTCCCCAGTTCTACCCCACTAACGATTGAGTCTTCCACCAGGAGTTGTTTCCTTCCTCTGTGGAGTCCTGTGCCACCCTCCTGTAGGCCTCCTTTGTGAAGGTTCCCAGCATCCTTCTTGATCTCCACTGTAGGTATCTCAATAGAATAACTACTCTCCACCAGAACAATGTATGAATTGTTGAGAGATACAACTGGAGGGATGTGCTTCTGTTCCACCACCTTCTCCCTCCCTGAGCCCACCTTGATTCAACTGCTCCTTTTCTTGGCAACCTCTGAGGTAGTAGCAGTGGCTCTGGTGGTCCCTGGGTGGGGGAGGAGGTTTCACAAATCCTAGCCAGGTCAGCCTGGAGATGGGCAACCTCATCCCTCAGACCAGAGAGGTACCTGCAAATAAGTACTGTATTTAAAACCCATGCAGCACATTTTTCCTTTTTCTTTTTAATTCACTGTTTCTCTCCTTTGCTTTGCTTAGCACTCCATCCTGTCCATCCTCCCAACACTGTCCCTTGACTTGTCCCAGGACTTACCTTCCTCCTCTTATCCCCGCACAGCTACTCTCCATGGCAGGGATATATGGACAGGGGATGAGCCTAGGTCACCAGAAGCAGGGCTGCAGAGGTCAGCAATCATCCTGCCAGCCATTGTGTTTTCTACTGTTTGTTCCCTCCATCTTGCTGTCACTCTACTCCCCCCATAGGGACACTGTCATGTGGGACTTATGTCCCCTGTGTGAGTGTGCTCACACGATATGCAGTGTGGCATGTCCCTCCCTCCATGTCTCACTTGCAGTACCACCCACACATCTGCAGGTGGCAGTGCTGCTGTGAGACATGGCATCCTCCCTCCCCAGGCCAGCCCCTGATGACATGAGTCCACTACCGAACACGGGTCGCCAGCATGGCAGGAGGTAAGGTGCCCAGTGCCTCAGCCCTCCACATCATTGGACCGTAATGCAGCACATTTTTCATGCAAATATTAAAAAAAAAACATAAGAATTGCCTTGTGGCAGTGTGAGTTGGGTATAAAGAAAATTGGATATTCAATTTCTCTATATTTTGAGTGGAAACTGTATATTTTAAATAAATGCCTATTTGCACACTAAGCCAGATGGTTCCACTTTAAAGTAACCTTGCTCTTAAAGCAGAAGCAATGAACACTTCAGTTTGCACATATGTAAAATACGGAACCAAAATGAATAGTTTCAGTACTTCAAGACATGATGCAGACAAGAAGAAATGCTATCCCTCCCTCTGTTTGTCACCTCTTTGTACTAGTTCTGCCATAGCCACTCCTCTCTTTCTCACTCTCCTCCCCCACAGCCTGGAGTCTGTTCTATGATGTATGATCATTTTTTTCAATTTTTGGTGATGGGTAGTTGTTATTGGCAGGCGAATGTCCAGGCGTCTGCTATACTATCATTAAAAAAATATGGGTGACTTGTGTTTTTATATGCAAAGGGAATATTTTATAACACTGGCAATAGAGATGCTAAAAATGTAGCTAAATTAACTAAAATGTTCACACTTGATCTAGAAGTCTTAGCATGTCTCTATGATAGACATTACTCTGTGTTCTCATCTGTGGGCTGGTGTTATAATTGAGTCTGTCTTTAGTCAAGTGAAACTCATCTCTCATGGTCAGTATTTGTTAGACACTCCGCATATAAGCTGTCTGCAAAAAATAACATTTTACAAGTAGCAAAAGTAAGATACTGCTTTGAGATAAATAAGCATCATGCATCTAAATACTCACACAAACAGTATTGCATTAAAAATATTTATAAATATATAAACTGCCTGACCATCATTTATTTGCAGAAAAGGAGATTATTTCTGTGATCAGGCATGTAATGAAGGTAGAGGAGAAAGGAAGGGAGACTGATGTAAAGAGAAGAGATAGAAAGTTGGCAAGTAAAGGGGAAATACATGCTACCGGTGAGGTGAAACATAAAAGGCAAGGTGACAGGTAAAAACAAAAATCAAAATGGGGGAAGAGAAAATTAAAAAACAGACTTGAAAGGAAGAACTATAGAAACAGCGAAGGTGGTGTAGGGATGGTAACAGAATGGGAAGAGATCCAGAGAAGAGAAAGATGGAAATATAAAAAAGGAGAAAAGAATTCTGAGTTCAACTCAAAGACCTGGGACTGGAGAGGGATGAGACTGACAACTTCAATTTTGATGCATTTTTTAACTCAACAATTATTGCCTAAAATTGTACTAAACTGTAATTTTAAATTTTAAATATGTCCAGGGGAATGCCCCAGACCACTCTGGAATACTTTGGACCCCCCACCCCCCCACCAAATCCTGGCTATGCCTTTGTATTGTATTTTAATTCACTCCCTTCAGCATATGCCCCTGCTGGTGAAATACAATACTTTATACAGACTATGCAGTTCTCCACTACAGGGGCAACACTCTGGAAAGCTTGAGGGAAAAATGCATGTGAGCTTGACTCTCTGCAGCATTGTCTTGGAGATCATCAGCTCTAACTTAAAAAAAGTAGACAACTTTTTTTCAGTAATGTAAGAAAACAAACTGAGCAACTTGATGACTTTAAAATAGTTACATTGCTAGGGATAGCTGAGAACTTGTTGATTCTTTTTCTTATCTGGGGGGTCATAGATTTTTCCTTAACATATGGTGACCATGTACATGTGTTGATTAACACTATTCATAAATGCTTAGGGATGTTCTATAAAGTAAAATTGTCACTCTTGCTGAAAACAAGAAAACTGCTTGCACAAAATGTTCTGCTTTCAGTCTTGGAATATGAGCTTATCTGTTATGATGCTGCCCTGAAATCAGCTATGGAAAAAAATGAAGTATTGCTGTATAAACTCATTCAGTTCATCCTTCGAACATGCATCACTGTGACCTTTTGAAGTTAAGGCAGTGCTTCTTCAGTGGAAAAACATTTAAAACTTCATTCTCTTGTGTTTTTTTTTATTTAAAGCATATTTTGATCTCCTGACAGATTCAGTTCAATATTTAGGCATGTTACAGTAGGTTTCCAGTTTTTAAAAGACAATCATACAAGTTGTGTTATGAAGTTCCATTTATGCATATATCCTTAGGACAGTGTTAAATGGTATTTCAAGCTCCATCTTTTTGTAAATACTCTACCGATTGATTTATACTTTATTAATAAATACACTCATTTATATATGTTTGTTATTAGACATATAGTATTGTCTTGTTGTAATCTGTTATAATTCTGACTTGGGACATTCTGTAAATGAGATGTGCTTCTCGTGGAACCTATCTTGTATTTAAATAAAAAAAAAAGATGGAGATGGTAATTTGTGGCTCCTTCTGAGATTTCAAAAGTAATTTAAAAATAAAATGTTTGCTTATTAGAAATACTTGCTTTTGTTTCAACAGATCCTGAAGTATTACAGTTTTTCAATAACTTTGAAAACAAAAATAAGATTTCGCTTGTTAGAGAAAAGTCCAGGACTCTATTTAAAGAAATTATATCAGTGTCAAGAAAAAGGGGAACTTAGTCTTCCAAATCTGCACTGGTACTACTTGGTCTCTCTGATCAAGGCAGTCTACTTCTGGCTGAAGATTTCAGCCTCACCCGTCATGGGTTTCCCAAGAATCTCACCTGGTACCCTATCAAACCTAATGGCCTCTTTAGAATTAGACTTTAAAAGGAAAGGGCCATATCAAAATATTTCTAGCTTTACAAAAACTGCCCCTTGTTTGGTACTGGACAAATGCATTATTAGACTTTAAAAGCAATCTGTCTAGTCTTTTGCTGTTCTTTTTTAACCCTCATCTAATGGTAGCAATTCTGAAAACATGGATGCAAGATAACTTCATGATATTAAAAGACCTCTATATAAACAATACATTTATATCCTTTGAATAGCTGAAGAGGTTTTTCTTGTTGACCTCCCAGTGGGTTATTTCATTAAATATTTACATCTTAGAGAACTCTTTAAGAAATCTGAATCCTCCACCAAAGATCACACTTGAACAATTATTTGTCGAACCAATGCACCAGATAAACTTATGGGGAAAGTATATACATTGTTAAGAGATGGCATGGACATAAATCTGACTTCTTTAAAAGATGCATGGGAAAGAGACATAGGCATTAGTTTCACCAAGCAACAATGGACTGCCATTTTGTCATTATTCATTTATGAGACACAGAATAATAAATTAAAACAGACCCAATTTAATATTCTGCACAGGATTTACTGTGTGTTAGAAAAATTAACTAAATGTAATTAATGCGTGTTGGACTCTTGCATAAGATGTTTCAAAACAAATTATTTATTTCTCCACATTTATTTTTTATTTTATTTAAAATGTTGATGACAGGGAAAAGCACACTGAGCTGAGGCTCGTTTCCAGGTGTGACCCGGGTACAGAGTGCACAGTGAAGAGACAAAGAGTAACAAGTAGAGGAAGTACAACAGTATGTGTAGACATTTTACAAAAACAAGCAATATGTACAGACATATTTACAAAGTGAACAATACAATAACAGTATAGTATAATTAATTTCCATACAGGATAAATGAATGGAATGAGGCAAGGTGATGTGGGTTAGCTATTTGCATCTTGCCCATTACTTTCTCAATATTGAGGGAAAATACTTTAGCTTTTTCCCCTAAAATACTTCAAAGGAACTTTACATTTGATCCTGGAATACTTCTGCCTGGGTTTTCATATATCTAACATAGCAAATTTTATTAGATGATTTTCCTTTACATACAGACATGCAATACATACATAACATAAAAAACAACAGTATGTTTATGGTTACAAGATTACATGTGAGACTCCCCTACATCAAGCAGGGAGACTTTTAGGTTATACATTGATGGTAGATTCCTCTATGACACATGGTGACTGGCTAAGTTGAGCAGTGCATGTGTATAGGACCTCTTCTTGTGACATGGGTTATGGGAAGTTGGACCTTTTGGTGGTTCCCATTATTCAGAGCTTTGGTTGGAGGCATTCCTTAGTCACTCAGTCTCCCCTACCTGAGTAGTAGAATGGCCTCTAGCATGCTCCACCTTGATTTAAATTGTTGAGTTCTGTTTGCTATTGAACTGATTGCTTTCTCTATCTATAGTGCCTCTAGGATGGTGCTGTGCTATTTTGAATAATATGGTTCAGTTTCATCCATCCAGTTTTTTAGGATAGTTTTCTTAGCAATGACAGCTATTAGGAAGATGTGGTATTTCCTAATGCTTGCCACCGGATTTAGATTATGGCCTAGTAGACAAATTTGTGGAGTGAAAACAGATTCTAGACCCAGGATGGGGTCTAAGTGTATTTTGATGTCTTCCAACAAGGGTTTCGCTTTGTGGCAGTCCCTGAGTGTATGTTTAAGTGTTCCATGCTCCTGTTTGTATCTTGTGCATTTTGGTTTGGGAAAGTGTCCCATTCTGTGTAGCTTGGATGGTGTGTAGTATAAGTTGTGCACAATTTTGTACTGCATGAGTCTAAGGCCATTGAATCTTAGATGTTTGTAGGTGTTTTTCCAGATGGTGGCATCAGTAGCATCGTTTTTTTAGTTCTGAATATACATCTGCCCACTAGGGGAAAACATCCTGATCCTCTTTGGTTGTGTAATTGAGTAGGTATTTGTATATTATGGATGTGGGATGTTTCTGCTTGCTCAAGAGTTGGAGTTCCTCCAATGTGTTAGGGTTTGCCAGGCACCAGGATCTGAGTCCGAGCATGCAAGTAATTGAGTGCTTTGTTTGTAAAAAGGCAAAGGCCAATATTGTCAAGGTTCAGAACATTTGTGTGCATTTTTGAAATGATATGAAGGAGCTGTCTTGGACAAATTGGTCCAGACATGCTTTGGTGGGAATGCTGGTGTTTTTTTTTGCCATAATAGGTTTGTTTGGGATATTAAAGTTTGAGTTTCCCAGTATTGGTTGGTCTGCTGACATGTGAGGCTTCATTTTCAGTATTCAGTAAAGTTGCTTACTGATAATTTGTGATGTGCCTATTGGGGTGGGTCTTAGGTTGGTTGAGAGTTTGGAGTGTGATATATGCATTATTGCCCTGATGTTAATTTGTGCATGCTTACATAGGTCCTTCTCAATTTGCTGCCATTGTGGCTTGTATGTCTGAGCTGGTGTAGGGGTGTCCTCTATTTTCCACCATAAGAATTTTGTTGCATTTAGGGCTAGACAGTACAAAAACATGTCAGGCAGCTGTAATCCTCCATTAAGTTTATGTGGCATAAGTTTGTGATAGACTCTGTGGGGTTTCTTGTTTCCCCACAGGAAGGTTGTTATTGTAGTTTTGAGTTTATTAAACCATTGCATCAGTAGATGAGTGTTTATCATGCCCAATGGGTTAAGCAGCCTTGGTAGAATATTCACCTTAATTATGTTTATTGTGGCCAGTAGTGTTAGTGGTAGGGCAGTCCATCTCTTTAGAGCTTGAGAAATATTAGTGATTAGTGTGTCAAGATTTAAAGAGATGGCATGTTTATTATTGGTGGATATCCATATACCCAGGTATTGGAGTTTGTTTGGGGCCCACATGCCTCCCCATTGTGTAGCTTCTTGTTTTTATACAAACTTGTTAAGGGGCATTATGCATGTCTTGTCTACATTTAGTTTATACCCTGATAGGTGGCTGAATTCTTGCACTAGTGCAAAGATGGTGGGGATGGACCTCTCTGGGTTTTCCAGATGCAATAGGATATTGTCTGTGTATGTAGAAATTTTGTAGCTGTGGTCTCCCACACCTATTCCCTGTATATCTATCTTCATCTGCTATTATTCTTCTTGTCAGAGGTTCCAAATACAGGTTAAACAAAAATGGGGACACAAATAACCTTGTCTGGGTCTTCTGTGAAGGGTGAATGTTGCAGAGTTAACCCCATTGCATCTGATGAAGGTTGACAGGTAAGAGTATAGAAGTTTGGCCCAATTTATGAATGCCTTAGGAAAGTCAAAGTATTAGAGTGTGTGAGTGAGGAAATTCCAGCTGACTCTGCTGAAAACATTTTTGGTGTCAAGCAATAATAGGACTGCCAGGTGTTTTGCTTCTTTAGACGCCACTATTAGGTGTGCAAGCTTGCTTGTATGGTTGGAGGACAATCATCCCTACATGAATTCTACTTGTGGATCAATTAACTTATTCCAGATAATGTTTATGCACACAGCCAGTGTCTTGGCCAGTATTTTGACATCTGTGTTGAGGAATGAGGTTGGTCGGTAGCTGGCAATGCTTTAAAGGTCTTTGTCTGGTTTAGGGAGTAATGTAATAACTGCTGTTTGTATGGAGGGATCTAGTGTTTGTTTATTGTGTGCTTCATTGTATAGTCTGGTAAGAGGATCTACTACATTTTGTCTTAGTGCCTTATAGCAATTAGTGGGTAGCTTGTCTGGGCCTGGTGCTTTGTCTAGTTTTAGATCGTCTATTGTTCGGTTTACTTTCTGCGAGGTAATGCTAGCTTCTAGGTATTTCATTGTTTCAATGGGGAGTTTGGGCAGTTTTGCCTTGTCTAGAAGATATGGATATGTGTGTCTTGTGCTATTTGGTCCTCAGTGTATAACTTATGATAGTATTGTGTGAACATATCTTCGATGTCCCTTGGTTTAGTGACTAACTTGAATGTAGTAGGATGTCTGATTCCTTTTATATTTTTGTACATTTCCTGTTGTTTTAATTGGAGGGTTAGGAGTTTCCTGCCTTTCCCCCTTGGTCTGTATACCGTGATCTGGACTTTAAAATCATGAACTCTGTTTGCTCCTGCAGCAGGTCCTTTTATTGTGCTCTGAGAGAATGAAGTTGTATCCATTCCTGGTTTGTTGAGTTTTGGAAGATTCCTTTTTCTTTTGTTTGTATGTGTCTTAAAAATCTGGTGGATTCCAGTTCGCTCTTTCTTTTTTGTACTTGCAATTCAGATTAGTTTGCCTTGTATTGTACATTGTAAGCAGCACATATGTTAGTGTAGCCAGCCACTGAGTTTGTGTTTTCGTTGAAGAAATGTTCTGTGCTTATCTTGATTTTATTTAAGGTGTTTTTCTCTTTCAGAAGGTTGTTGTTCAACCTTCAGATTCTGTCCCTGTCAGTCAAGTGTCATAGAGTAAGAGAGACTGTGACTGGTGAGTGGTCTCAAACTACTCTAGGTTGGATTTCACAATATGATATGTTCTGAAATAATGTTGGTGAGACCATGAAGTAATCTAGTCTGGAGGATGAGCCATGAACCGGGGAGGTAAAATTGTAGTTTCTCTCCCCTGGTTGTAGAACTCTTAAGGGATCAATGAGACCTAGTGGGTCTTGTTACTCCCTTATGGCTCTTTGGTTCGGTGAAAGTCCGCTTTTGTGGATCATTGACCTGTCCTGTGCTGGGTCCAGAACTGCGTTCCATTCCCCCACTTGGATAACTGGTAGACGACTGTGCTTTGTCAACATGGCTAGTAGTGAGGTGACGATTTGCAGTTCTTCTTTATTGGGGCTGTTTATTGATGCTATAGCTAACTCCGTTCCATCTATCGAGCCCGATAGTATGATGAATCATTCCTCAGGGTCTATGTGCTGCTCTGTCATGGTGATGGGGGTTTTCTGATTAATTAGAATTGCAGTTTCCCCCCTTTTGTTGTCTACGCCAGCAGCAAAAACCTGTCCCACCCTTCCCTTCACCCATCCATGGGCCTGCGCTGCTGTGGTGTATGTTTCTTGCAGGAAGGTTATACTGGGGTTCATTTTTTTGAGGTGGCATATAATTTGATGTTGTTTCTCTTGGGTCTTTATTCATTATTCATTATTCATTACAAATTGGGTTTACAAACATTTGAGTCAGAGACTCATTTACAAAGGCACCTCGTCGTGGGGGGGCAGACATCAATACAGTTATTACAGTGCAGATTAAAACAGAGGATAACATTACAAGTGCAGTAAAAGGAACATTTAACATAGATACACTTAGGTTACATAATGTAGTAGTTTGTATGTTACTTAGGTTACATAATGTTCCAAAACTGTGAGTTATACTCATGTATATAGTAGGTCCTCAGAGAAGACAGTGGGTTACATCCCTGTTTGGACCTAGTAGGGAAGGGTTAGCTCTGGGAGGGAGAGGCTGTCCAGTGACGCTTGTTTCCAGCCAGGGGCAGCATGGATAGGAACCACAGGTTACAACAGGGGGTTACTTGCACCTACAACAGCGGGTATTAAAGATATGGTTCTAAAGGGATGTTTTGAAGGAGCCAATTTTTGGCAAGTTGGAGATGCAGCTAGGGAGGGAGTTGAACCAGGTGGGGGCTAGGTAGAGGAAGGATCTCTGGGCAAGAGAAGTCTTGGTTCTGAGCACCTTGAAAGTGGCCTTAACAGAGCTACAGGTGGTGATGGACGAAGATGGCTGCTGTAGGGAGGTGGAGACCCCCGGGGGGGGGGAAGAGTCCTAGCAGAGATTTCTTTGCAAGAAGGCAGGTCTGGTAGAGCAGTCGCTCCTCAAAGTTGAGAAGATTGGTGGTCTGCCCTCTTTTTATAATTTAGGTAATTATGTTGAGACCTGTGTTAGTCATTTGTGGGGACGGTGGGTCCATGATTGTGGCATGACTAGTTGTGATTCTTGTGGGCCCTAATTTCCTTACCGCATGAGTTGTTTACAATGCTGTGGACATTCAGGTTTGTTAGGGTCATTCTGCTACTGCTCCAAATTATCTTATTCTTGTGCATTGTTAATTTGAGGTTAGAGAGTTTAGAGTGTAACAATATGTCAATAGGGTAAGGGTTATACCACCAAAAATATACACATTCCACACTACAGTACAAAATAACTAGGACTACTACAGTTCTAAAACTAGTGTTAAAAAATAATGCACTAATCTCATATGAATGGGACCTGCTGTCACCCATCGTCCAACCTGTGTGAGGCTGGGATGGCCCTGGGCTTGGGCGTGTCCCCACAGTCACTGGTCCACTTCTGGCTCTTATGAGGGCATTTCCTGGCCCCTTGAGCTTGTATTGGAATATTTTTTATTGCTTTTACCACTAAAGTAGCCCTGTAAGTTAGGATTATAGCCATGGAGAGTCTTATCCTGTCGTATCCCTCCCAGCATCCTCTCATTTAGTTGTGCCCCCTCTTGCTTCTTTCTAGCTGGTGACTGTCGAGAATTTGCAATGCACTGACCCATTGTTACGCGCTTTGTTTCAACGTACTTTTACTCTTGTTCTCTTCTCTGTTTCCAAGTTTGCTTTGCACAGTCCCCCCATGCCTTCCCAATGAGTGTGTTTGTTATTCCCTTCATTATTTACCTATGCGTCTGTCTGTTGTGGATTCCTTCATCTCTTTGATGGGTTATGTTATATTATTTGTGGGGCTGCTCAAGTCACCAGACTGGAGAAGTGTATGTGATCTTCTGTTATCCACTATTGTCCTGTCTATGTGTGTGCATCGCAGTGCTTTTCTTCTTTTCATGTCTTAGATATGAGTGCAGTAGCCTCTTCTCTGTGTCTCCTTGACAATTCTATTACTAGTCTGACCTTGGGATGTCCCCCCTCCAGCTCTGCTGATTAGTGTTAGCACTGATATGACATCTCTGTGCCTTACACATGTGGTTACCACTGCTACTCATAAACACAAACACTCCCTTGACTTAGTCTTCCTCCTAGGGATCAAAACATCTGACTTGGGGGTGGAACCAGTAGGGTGGTCTGATAACTACACCATGGAGTTTAGTTTTAGCACCCCCCTTCATAGGTCTACCCCTGTGGAGATGGTTAGGTACCATCCTTTATGAGATATAAGTTCTCATAGCCTAGCGGCAGTGCTTGACCTTTCATCCCACTCATTGGCAAGCAGTGACCCAGAGATCCTCGTGACAGCCTATAATTTGGCCATCTCAGCAACTCTGGATTCCATTGCTTCAGTCCATGTTCATCCTCTCTCCCTTCGCCCTAGATCCCCATGGTTTGATGGGACTTTGAGACAGATGCGGAGACTAGGACAAAGGTTAGAACATTGCTGGAGGAAGTCCGCCCTTGATACCGACCACCTGAGATTGACGGACCATTATCAAGCCTATCAATTTGCAATCACCCGTAAGAAGGCAGAATTCCTGTCTGGGGAGATTGCAGCTGCTCAGAATTGACCAGCTCAGCTTTCCTGAACTGTGGACAGACTGTGCAGCCCAGCTTGTCTACATGCTAGAAAGCTTTTTCGCAATTAGAGTGTGACAAACTTGCTCAATTCTTTGATAATAAGGTGGCCGACATCAGGGCGGTACTCCAGCTGGCACACTCTATGGGCATTGCTTTTGATCAGTATGAGGTTACTGCACCTCGGCCTTCTTGGAGTACCTTCAGCCAACCAGAGTTCATGGATGTCATACCGATCGTCATGGGTGTGCGCCCTATGTGCTGTAGTTTGGACCCTGGACCAGCTTCCCTAATTTTGGGTTGTATTGATGTCATCAGTCCAGTTCTTGCACAGATAGTCTGGTGCTCCTTGGAATCTGGAGAGTTTCGTAGCTCCCTGAAAGAGGTGGTGGTGACACCACTCTTGAAGAAAGCTACCTTGGACCCAGACTGCCATGCAAACTACAGACCTATCTCTAACCTTCCCTTTTAAGGGAAGGTGATTGAGAAAGTAGTGGCAGCACAACTGGAGGACCATTTGACCATCCATGACATCTATCAACTGCTCCAGTCTGGTTTTCAAAAGAGACATAGTACTGAGACAGTGCTGGTTCGGGTGTTCAATGATCTCCTGATGGCTAGAGACTGGAAGAGCCATTCCATCTTGGTTCTTCTGGATCTCTAATCAGCATTTGACACCGTGGACCACGGGGTGGTGCTTGGTCACCTGAGACACATTAGTGGACTGTCGGAAACAGTCCTCAGGTGGTTTACATCACTCCTCATAGGTAGAACACAGAGACTGGTGTCTGGGGTCTTTTCCTCAGGCCCTATTTTTCTGTCGTGTGGGGTTCCTCAGGGTTCAGTGCTGTCACCCATGTTGTTCGTGGTGTACATGCTACCCCTTGGAGACACTGTAAGAAGGTATGGGCTGAGGTTTCAGTGCTATACTGATGATACCCAGCTCTAGCTTTCTTTTGCACCCGACCAGGATGGAGCTCTCTCAGTCTTTAATGACTGTCTGAAAGAAATCCAGGAGTGGATGGATTCCAGCTGGCTGAAGTTGAACTCAGAAAAAACTGAGGTGCTTATTGTGGACCCAGGTCACCAGATAGGGGGGTTGAGGGTTGGTTCGCCCTCAGGACTTTTTCTCGGTGGCTTTTCACTCCAGACCTCTGAACGGGTACGTAACCTGGGGGTAATTTTTGATGAAGGGCTGACCCTGCATTCGCAGGTGTCAGCTGTCGTCAAATCTTGCTTTTATCATCTTAGGAATATCGCCAGGATTAGACATCTGGTTCTGTCTGGTGAACTTCCTACTTTGGTCCACACTTTTGTGTCCTCGTGCTTAGATTATTGCAATTCCCTCTACCTAGGGCTTCCTGGGGTGGAAACCTGCCGCCTGCAGCTGGTGCATTATACAGCAGCCCGGCTTCTGACAGGATCTGCTCAGTCCTGTCATATTTCGCTGGTGCTGCGCAAACTGCACTGGCTGCCAGTACAGTGGCAGATCACCTTTAAAGTCAGTTTACTGACTTTTAAAGCCCTACATGGACTGGGTCCAGATTACCTGAAAGAGCTCCTGGTTCCTTACTACCCTGGACGATCACTCCACTTGGCCAATGAGGGGTTGCTAGAGATTCCAAGGGTGTGTTTGAAATCATCAGGGGTGAGAGCATTTATGTATGCAGACCCTACCCTTTGGAATTCTCTACCCCGTTGGTTACGGGAGTGCACAACTGTGGAGGGATTCAAGCGAGCTTTAAAACTTTTCTGTGGCACCAGTCATTCAGTGACTGATCTTCCTTTTTGATGAATGGTATACTGCCATTTTAATGTTAATGTATTGATGATTGATTTGTTTTTAAAATTGTTAGGTGCCTTGGTTTTGGATAAGGCACCTTGTAAATAAAATTTATTATTATTATTTTGGTGATGCGGAGCTTGCTCCTATGTTGTTTTTCCATGTGAGGCTCCCTTGTGCTGTGTTCTGTAGATACCTTAGTCTTGTTACCTATTTGCATTAACATCCTGTCTTGTGTTATATGTTGTGAGATGGCTGTGTTCCGTGTGTTCAATCTAAAGGTTATAGCCTGAGATTCAATGGGGGGGGAGCTCCTCCCACATCCCCTACTTAATTCTCAGCGCTTCCGCTGCTCAGCTTTGAGTGTTTTGAAAACACTCCTGAGCTGCATGGCTGGTGGGGCTGGGTTCTTTCTCTTGGTTTACCTATGCTGAATCGACAACACCATTGTCAAAGTTTGACATAGCGAGATCCCCTATGTCAACAGGCAAAATTTCACTTGTCCAACATTGGAGTGTTTCTTTCTGGGGGCTGTGCCCCCCACACCTTCCCTTTTAAAGATTATCAACTCCGAGTTGGAGTTGATTTGAGGGGGGTAACACATGGCGAAAGGGTGAAATTTGACCCTCAGATCCTCACAGTGACAATTTCGATATCTGTAGAAATTGTCGCTGTGAGGGATCTCACTGAATGTTTCATGGTCGCTCGTCAGCACACCTTCCTCTTCTCCTTTGTTCATCCTCCTCCTCCTGGTGGCCCCCTTCCCCTCACTCCTTTTCTTTTTGTTTCTGTGTTCATCTGCTGCCTTTGGTCTCTGCCTATTCCCTCCCCCTTTTCATTCTGTCTGTCCTGTTTACTCCCCTGTTCATTTTTCTCTCTACTCCTTCCCTTCTCCATTCTGGCCTGTACCTCTTTCCTCCATTATTGTTCTGTTCCCCTGTTTTTCTTTTTTTGGGGGCTCTTCCTCCTTCCCTCGCCAGCCACCACGTTGTTCTGTTCTCTTGCCAGCAACTGGACCGCAGCTACATTGCCACTCTCATGGACTCAGATTTCTGGTCTGGACCTTGCTGTTGCTTCTAGGTTGGGATTTTCCAACTGTGGACCTTCCAACTGCCCGGTCCTCCTCTCCATCACCAAGCCAGCACTTCGGGTGTGACATCACTCTCAGTGCCTGGCTTCTTCCTTGCTATTGTCTCCTTTTTAAGCATGACTCCAGCCAGATCAGCTCCATTTCTGCTAGCACTGGTGACTATCTCCAGGTCCTTTATGTTGGTGCACCGCTTGCCCACTCCTTACCAACTCCAGACTGCAGCTCAGGTTCCCTATATTGTAAAACTTGCATCGAAGTTCCGCAGGACTCAGTTTTGAGCCCAATGCCCTTCAGTTTTATTACTGCCCTTCTGAGCATTTGTACATTATCCTCCATTTTATTATCTGCGCAGATTGAAATGTACAGTAGCTTTCGTCTTACTATAGTACAGCTTTATATTAACCATCACTGCATTCAGCGAAATGCAGCTACTTTTCATGAACAGCATCAACCAACGTGTACCAAGCTGCTGTGCTGCAGAACATTGTTATTTAGCAGCTCACACCATACAGATCGAGAATAGCTTTTAATGATCATGAGCCAGGTTAAGATTCATTACCATAAGACTGTTTTATGTTTTGAGGAAAAACTTCAGAGACTATTGCCTGCTATCATGGCAGCAAGGCTATAATGCAATCTATGGTGTATGTATCTCTACAGTATATGTATTCTTACGCATACATTGTTTGACAAATGCATTAATGCACTTGTAAGGGTTCAGGTTAATGCCAACTGGAGCCATCTACTGCCACTTCCATCCTCCATCCAACCTCGATGGGGGGCCTCTATACTTCCAGCCTGGCTCCTGCCAGTCCAGCTAGCCTATGTGGAGACCTATCTCAACTCATTCACTTCCACTTCTTCCTCGGGTGGACCTACATGGGGGTCCAGCCAGTCCAGCTAGCCCACATGGGGGCCTGACTTGACTAATTTGCTTCTACTCCTTCCTCAGGAAGACCCACAAGGGGTCCTGCTGGTCCAGCTGGCCCACGTGGGCCTAGCTCACCTCACTCAAACTGTACTTCTTCCTCAAGTAGACCTACATAGAGGTCCACATAGAGGTTCTGCCAGTCCAGCTAGCCTATGTGGGGGTCTAGCTTGACTCATTTGCTTCCACTCCTCCCTCGGGCAGACCTACATGGAGGTCCTGCCAGGCCAGCTCACCTATGTGGCTCCCTAGCTCAACTCGCTCACTTCTACTCCTTCCTCAGGCAGACTTACCTGGGAGCCTCACCACTCCAGCTAGCCCACATGGGGGCCTAGCTCGCTACTTGATTACTTTACATGCTTCCTCTATTGGACTTCCACTTGTCCCGCTGGTCCAGTCTGGCCCATGTGGGGGCCTCACTGCATGGCACGTACATTCTAGCTTCGATCCTGTTCCAGTTCAAGTTTATTAAGCAGTACATCTCTGTCAAGCACAGCTCATTTCCATGATAGTCCTGGGACATTTTAGGTACCTTCCTATCGAGACAATCAATGGTAATCAACTTCCACCGAAGAAGCAAGACAGAGTCAGCCAGGTCTCTTTAAGTGTCTAAGACCCTGACCATTCGTACATGGTACATCTACCTGCTCTCTATATGACTTCTTTGTAACTGTCCCATGTCCGAGCAATGCTATCCAGCCATCTCAGCCTGTATGATATCATTGGCTTTTCAATGCCTATAACCATGGCAGACAATTCACTGGCTGAGCAAACCACAAACGAACTTTGTGCATTTTCCTCTCATGACCTCTTGAGAGGATCTCTCCTTCCAGCCAGTCTATAGACTTACAGTTCTATTTTTTCACTCCTTTCTCTTGTGATCCCACGTGGGGATCCTTCCAGTTCAGCTCAGCCTACTTGGCTCCCAGGCACTCAGATGACTGATCATACCATTGGACTACCTGTGTGGGGGGGGGCTGTCCTCGCCGCTTCCTCCATGCTGCATCTGGATCCACAGTTTCTGGACTGTCATGGACATCTCATACCTTTTCTCAAGTTCTCTGGGAAGGACCTCCAACAATGACCTGCACTTCAGTTTCTTTGATCCAGCTTCCTCACTCAGGCTGAATGGGGTTCCCATCTACCCTCCTAGTGTTAATCAGCTACTAGAATTTCATCACTGCTGCTTATCACATTGGGCTGCCTTCAGAGAACCATATCAACTCACTCTACCATGTCATGGCACCCCCAACATCAAATGTCTCTTCCCTGCATTTCAGTGGCTTCATCAGATGAGCCTGCTCCTGTATCTGTTCTTCCTACCTTTGACAATAACATCTCTGGCATCCTGGCTTGCATCCATGCCTTACCTACATAGAGGTCTCAGCTGACACCATCTCAGGGTTTCTGTGAAGGACCTTTCTCTCTGACTTTTGTGCAGGACTTTCACCCATTCACTCAGACAGATTGATACTGTTTAATGCTCGAACATCCCTGGACTTTGCTCCCTGGATTTATTCTTATCTTCAGTTTACATTCTTCATTCCTACACAGAAACCCTGGACATGGATTAATCATCCTTCCTCATCTGGATATCCATCTGAATTGGACTCTTCTACATCTGCTGGAATCTTCATACTCCAGTACTGAGTTTCTGCTCACGATCAAGATTCAGAGGGCACGACTCATCAATCAGCAAGATTAGGATTTAAACTCTTTGACATAACCAGAGCCAAACATCATCCCACATTTAGGATTATCTCCTCTTAGTATGCCCAGAGGATAGGCAGATCAGTAGCTATGGGTCCTCAGAGGTTTCCCCCACAGGGTGTTTTTCCTCTCCTGTGTGCTACTGGTCACACTCTCCGGAGATGGAGGAGGTAACTAAAATGCTAACAATCTTTTGAGTCTTAATTCCTTCACCTTCCCAGCATTCCACCAAGGGTGGCAAACAGAGAAAAGCCAAAGTCTAAGTCTATAAACATCAAGCACGTAACATTCAAGCTCATAAGTATACACAGGCTCTGAGCTATCTACCACACATTGAATGGGAAGACCATAGCCTGAGGTTCAGTGGGGAGATGGCTCCTCCCACAATCCCCTACTTAATTCTCAGCATTTCCACTGCTCAACTTCGAGTGTTTCAAAAATACCCCCCATCCTCCCCAGCCTCCTCCTCCTCCAGCACTCTTATCTCACCCTCAACACTGGGCCTTAATTCCTTCACCTTCCCAGCATTCCACCAAGGGTGGGAAACAGAGAAAAGCCAAAGTCTTAGTCTATAAACATCAAGCATGTAACATTCAAGCTCATAAGTATACACAAGCTCTGAGCTATCTACCACACATTGAACCCTATGTGCTGTTCACCCCTGTATCTCTTCCCTCTCTTCCTTCATATTTATCCCACATCTCTTTGATTGTCCTAATGGCATAGTTGGTTTGTGTTGGGCCAGTTCCTTATAGCTCTTTTTGCCTTTTCTGGAATACTAAACACTACCCACTGCTTTTTGCCATATACCATCCAGCTATTGTGTTGCATTTGGTCAAAATCCTTCCTCCACAAGTATGTTCCCTAGCTATTTTATGCTCTCATTTATAGAGACATAGAAATTGACAGCAGATAAGGACCACTTGGTCCACCTAGTCTACCCATTTTCCCTACCTACTGCACAACCACAGACCCTACCCAATCTCCAGCTTTACCCTCTCTTTCCTATTTTAGAGTTCCCTATAACTATCCCATGCATTTTTAAATTCCCTTACCATTTTTGTCCCCACCACCTCTGCTGGGAGGCTGTTCCAAGCATCCACCACCCTTTCTGTGAAAAAAATACTTCCTCACGTTACCCTTGAGTATACCACCCTTCAGCCTCATATCATGACCTCTTGTTCTTGAATAACTTTTTTTTTTAAAGATGTTACCCTCTGTAGCCAGCACAGTGGTGCTGGACACTAAACCTCATGCTACGATGTCGACCTGGGTTTGGGTGCAGACTCAGGTTGTCGGGGGTCAGAGGATTGAGCGTCTCTGAGACTGCTCTCCTCTGGGGAGGGTGGGAGGATTCCCATGAAGGTGCTGGCTCCTGGCAGTGGCTAGGGGGTAGCACAACTCACTGTGCAATGGTGGGGTCGGTGTGAGCAGAGGTCTCACTTGCAGCACACCCCCACACACTGTAGCAACCTTGGTGTCATTGCACCCCCGTGCCATGGGGAAACTCAGGGGAAAAAGTAAGCCCAATCCTCTGGCACTTGTGATGGTCTGTCTGTGATGCTGCACTGGACGCTCCTAGGTGCTCACTCTGGACCTGACCCCTCAGTCTTCTGCACCATGGGGGGGGGAGTGCGATGTGGCCTAAGAGAGGGCGAAGGAGGATGTTGTAGCTCGGGCATGGTGCCTAGTACAGATGCCGCCATGACAGACTGGAAGGGGAACCATAAGTAAAAACCCAGCCAAGGAGGTAAGGCTCATTAACAACAACAAAACAATAAATAAAAAATAAAGATGCTACCCTCTGGAACTGTCATTTTTGGTTTTCATCTGTATGTTTTTTAATTGTGTTGTTTTAATTATGTTGTTTTGATGTCTCTGTTTGACATAACCTAACCAAAATGACTAACTTCTGAAAAACTCTAGGCCGGAACCCAGTGAAACCGTAGTTTCTCCGGTTCCAGGAACCAACTGAAAACCAGAAAAAAGCCATGACTGAACATTAAAACAAATAAAACTATTAACACAAGAGTATCAGAAACTAAGTGAACTTAACTTGTTAAACCTTTTTTTCTATACAAAACAATACAACTTAGCCACTAGGACTAGAACAGGTCTCCAGGACATCGTAACTCTTCAGGGAAAAATACAAACAGAGTTCCAATCATCCCAAATGCCTCTGCAACATCCAATCAATTTGGGTAATACTGTAATTATGAGATTTTTCAAGGGAACAGTCAGCACCAAGAGCCCCACAGCCAACTGTGGGGCCATTCTCAATCCACACCCCATGTGCAAAAAACATCTCTTTTTTTGACAGAGGACTGTACTTAGCCCTGGGAACACAGCAGGACTGGCAAACATCTGACTGGAGTTTATAAATGCTCTAACATGCACTGCAGGCTGCTGAATCTCCCACTGCTGATGCCCTGCTCTGATGTCAGTTGCAGGGGATTCTGGGATTTGTAGTTACAAAAAATGTCTGCTTTGAAATCAGCAAAATCAGCCTGATAAAATCTACTATGCTGCAGTAAACAGTAATTAAAAAGAAATGTTTCTGCACACTAAGTGCAAAACGGGACCAGACCCACACTCGGGCGTGGGGATCCCAATGCCGACTGCTCCCCTTCAAAATGTGACTGTGTTTCAGATGAAGGCAGACTAGAGAAGCTGAATCCAGAACAAATATGGCCCTCATTTTAGCAGTAAGAAGTTTTTCACTGACCTCAGATGTAGTGCCATAAATGTACTTTTTGCTGTTCTGTGTTTCAGGTTACAGAGTAAAAATCCAGTTCCCCAAGGTCCCTGCAAATGTGAGGCACCAGGGAAGCAATGCAAAGTACAGACAGCAAAGAACCAGTCTTTGTTAAAAAAATCATTAATTATTCCTGTGCTCTGTTCTGAGAAAAACTGAATAAGGTTAAAATGGCTGTATTTTAATGCACTGTACCTTTATGCTGGGTTCCACCCCCAGTCACCTCCACTCATGGTCTATTTGTTTTATATGATCTGCCTTATCTGCTCCTATAACTATGCAATCTGTTGTCAGGGTTCATATGCTCATGTATGAGCAGATCCCATTGTCTGTAAGCTTGGCACTGGCTTCCCATTGTGTTCAAATGAGTTGATCTATCATTACTGTTCCCTTATACCAGTAATGTGTACCTTTAAGATACTAAGATGAAAAGGGGGTTGAGTAGGAGATGCGAACCTTACAAAATAGCTTCCTGCCTTGATTATAGAGGTGCTCACTTACTGTCATTGTGCTAAGTCGTTCTACACCCCATGAAATTACATTTCAGCAGTTGTATACTCATTTATACTATCATTCCTGAGGTACCACCATCCCTTTGCAAAAGCCTTCACAGCTGCAGTGTATAATGTTCCAGATTCCAAGAGCCACTCAGAGGATTGCCATCTTTTCTCTGTTGCTGGGTACCTTAGTTAGACCCAGAGCCTTGTATATGCCATGACTCTGGTTGTGTTATTGGATATTGTTCTATGTAAGCAGTCCTCTGAGTGGTCCTCACCCCTCCAGATGTATACAGTAGTTATGGCCCGATGCCAAATTCTCCTACCAGGCTGACTTCTATGACCCAAGCTACAGCTGCCAGAATGGTAGGTGGATGCTAAGGTTGTTCTGTCCCCACCAGACAAGGTGACTTTACATAGATTGTTGGACAGTTGCTAAGGATCCTAATACCAAACACTGGCTATAAACCACTATTAAAAGAATAAAATAAAGCAGCAAGTGATTACTGGGGGTCCCCATTGCTGTGAAGATTTTTTAGAGTACAATATAGCAATACTTAGACTAAACATTTCCTTGCAGTTTAGCTTGTGCCTCCACCCCACCACTTAGCTCCCTCATTCGTTGCTGCTCATCACTACGTTAATATCTGCACCGGTTATTTAAGGTTTATCATTGTAGCATGTTAATATTGTTACCTTGGCATGCATAGTTGTATTTGGTGAGGTTAGTATAAGTCCATTCTTTTGTGTCTGGTCAGCTTCACCAGTTTTGTTCTGTTCTGTCCTGCAGTTTCAAATCCCTTATATCAGTCATTAATGTTCTTGTTTTCTTGATTGCTTCTGTTCCTGTGTGCTGTGTATCTTTGTACAGTCTGCCTGCAGATATGATGAGTGATGTTCCTGTATGCTGTGCCTCTTGGCACCTCCTGGGCCATCTTAGTTTGTGGGACAGGCTGATGATATATTGCTGAGTTTACTTTCCTCCCGCTATATTTTCTCATCAAGTTCTTTCCCACTTTTCCAGTCATTGTGACCTGGTGATCGGCTCTTTCTTAGCTTCGTGGATCGGAAAACCTTGTTTGAGTCGAGTTAAACAAAAAAGATCTGCTCCATTGGATGGAGAGGTGCAGGGGGCTTTTGAATTGGTGTAAATTAGTGAACCCTGAATTTGTGTCCTGAATCTCCTCTTTGAGGTATGTCTTCTTCCTCTTTCAGTATGCTTATCCATGTTTTAGACCTAGTACCTTAAAAGTGGGTAGGATGTCTTAATGTGGTAAGCTGAATGGCCTCAGTACAAAAATCCATTGCCTGATTACTGCGGGGAAATGTATTTATTCGTATTCCTTTGGTGCCTTAGGTGTTGATCCTTGCTTCAGGTTGCGCTTGTACTTAAAGGTTTAGTTGTGTATTTGTTTGTCATCGTTCTGTGTACTGTGCTCCTGAGCTCGGGTGGTGGATGTAGACCAGCTGGATGCAGGGTATGGTTCTCTAGAGGCAAATGATTATTCTGGCGGGGTTTTACAAGGAGGCTGTAAAAGAAAGCTATTAATAATTCCTTCTAGCAACTTGTTTTGTCCTCCATCTTAGGTTTGCGTCATCGTGGTTTCTCATACCTTGATATTTGTTTTGCCCAAAGATCCCTGGAGCTGTAAACGGCTTGATTATATTGGCATTAGTTATTTCTGTAAAAGGGGGTTACTGCAGCTTGTTTTAATGCTTTTGCATTTTCTTTGGAGTTTTTATGGCAGTCAGTGTTAAAGATTGCACTAATCCCTTGTGGACCGATCATTCTCTTCCCTTTCTCTGTGCTGGAGACTCATGAGCTGCGTTCGGTATTGGAAAAAATGCAGGCAATATTTTCGGCGACTCTCTGCATGCTGTTTTTGCATTGGGGTATTCATAGACTCCTGTTTGAGTTGTGATTACTAGTTTTGCAGTGTGTAACATGCGATGTGGGATTCTGACTTGTGAAAGAGATGTTTTGATTTCTTGGTACTCCTTCTGTTTGTTCCGGACCGCTGAAGTAACGTCACTGAATATGTAGAATTGCTTCCCATTCCATTCCAGTACACCTTTTTGTCATGCCTGAGTCATGATGTTGATTTTGTCTCGTAAGTAGAGGCATCTTAGAATTATTGCTCTAGGTATGTCATCATTTACAGGTTTCTGTCTGCAAGAGCGATGGACTCTTTCAGTCATGTATGCAGCTCCCTGTTCCTGTGCACCCGCTACTTTTTGAAGGAGTTGCTGTACAAACGCTTTTAAGTTAGGACCTTCAGCCTTCTCCTGTATTCCTATGATGTCCAAGTTATTACTATGAGCCCTGCCTTTCTGCTCCTCTAACCTGTCTTCTAATTTTGCCATTTCCTTTTTGTTGTTGGCCATTTCTTTGTCCCCTCTGTGCTGGTGGTCCTCAACAGAGCTGATCCTGGTCTCCATATCTGACACCCTGGTTGAGCGGCTAGCAATCATGTTTTTAAAGGATTTTTTATCATTAGCCATCTCTCCCTGTGTGCTTTTCATTGTGGCTATGTCAGATTGAATTAGGTCCAATTTTGCAGCAATTAAGTCTATTGTTACCGTTTCATTGGAAGAGTTCTGTTTTTGGCCCTTGGGTGGTTGACCTCTCTGCAAGTTTTCTCTGGATGAGTTGTAATCCATATTTTGTTGTTCCGAGTTGCTCATTTTGCTAGAATGTTGGTAATTCATTAGTGTTTGTTGATATCTAATGAATTCTGCTGCTTTTCCTAAATTTTGGCTACTTTGGATGGTAAATCTCTGCTTTTTAAAGATGCTGCTCAGGGAGCTTCTACAGACACGTCTGCTCAGTCTGAGCACATCACGTGACTCCCCATGCTTGGATTTTCACATAATATGGACTTTATCAGAACAATCACAAAAACTCCTCTATTTGATACTCATAAATGCAAAATATGGAGAATAATGTATGGTCAACTATCGGTAACAAGCATGTGTAGCCATTGAGAGGTTGCCATGGTGACTGTTTAAACCTCATGAGCAAAGCTCAAGAGGTTTTGGTCAACATGGCTACTTCAAGATAGCAACACATGCTTTGTTGCCAATAGTGGACCATGCATTGTCTTTTATAGTGTATGGTCCACATAAACAGCAGGATCCTTACTTTTCTGTTTTTGGTTTTTTTTTATCACCGCCGCTCCTTCTGGGTCCAGCTCTCACCCCTGCGGCCGGTTCAGGAAGATGGAGGTTCATGTAATGCGCATGTGCAAATGCATTCCATGTTGTGATACCATCAATGTGATGTACTCACAATGGTACAACATCGTGACGTCACATCGCTATGACAACAACTCTGTGAAATGATCAAATTTAGGTAATAATAACATTCTACCATACTTTATAAATAAATAGATAATTCTTCAACATTGAAAAGATTTGAATCCTCTAGTGTCCCACAAATGTATGCATATGATGATTGATTCTTTAAAAATAGAAAGGGCACATTAGTACATGACTGGAGATACTGATCAATTTGAAAATATGTGGTGTCCAATTTTGAATGCACTAAATACAAGTCAAGCATAATTCATTGCCTAATAATCTATTTCTCTTTTCTCTCTTCAGTTTCAGCACCTAGGACCCCTTTTATCTAACTTCCCCCTTAGCTTTGGGGAATGAAGACTGTGTCTGCATACCCTGAAAGAGCCTGTAGAACTTAGGAAGGACATTTCTTCTTCTGATAAAAGTCACTCCCTGTGATCAAGACACCTCTGAACCCACCAAAAAAACTACAACCCCACCCAACATGAGATGTTGCATTTACTGTGAGTTTGACTATCATGCTTAACTATATTTTAAAAACTAGGTTAAACCAGGACCTCACTGGAAACAAAACAATTCAAAAGTGGACATGTCCATAAGAGGATCATAAGGGGCCAGTGGTGAGCATGCTCAATAGGATAGGGCCACGCCTCTCCTGATCATTCGGTAATTGAGGACATACTGTAGCAAGCTCAACCCTGGCTAATGCATTAAGTTTTAATAACATTTCTTATACTTTTTTTATTTTTAAGGGATGCTATAGGTGTGTGGGTAGTATCTAGAGATGTTACAATTTTATTTCGCCAGCAAAATTAGAAAGGCAAATCTGTACCACCAGATGAAATATTTGTCGAAATTGCGCAAAATTACGTAAATTTCACCCACAATTTTGCCTGCATACGCCTATCATTTATATTTTATTTTCTCTCTCCTGGTGTCTAGTGGCCTCCCAGCCGATCACTGGCTGAATTCAATAACCCCCGTCACTCTGAGTTATCCCCGGCCCCAGTCCCCAGTCTTTTAAAAAAAATCCTCCCTGACCTTGGTGTCCAGTGGCCCCCGCTGCTCTCCAGCCAAATTCAAGAACCCCAGTCATCCCCAGGCCCCTGGCCCCAATCTTGAAAAAAAGCAATCCCCTCCCATGTCCCTGGTGTCTAGTGGACCCCTCCAGGCTGATCACCGACTGATGAAAGTAAAGAACCCCTCCCACCCCCCTGTTATTTTCTTTTTTTTCTCCTTCTCAGCCATGACCTGGGACCCAATTCAACAGGCATCCTTCTCAGCTGTGTTCAGACTTCACTCACTGGCTCTGTCTATGTCAGAGCTCACCATTTCCCTAGGTTTATCGGCTCAGTCCTCTCTTCCGAGCCAGCAGCCTGATCTCAGAGCTCAATGAATGAGTGAGTGCATCTTGTAAAGGACATGCTCATTCATTGAGCGCTCAGATGGGCTGCTGGCCATGGAGGTGAGTGGAGGGCTGTGCCAATGGCCCGATCGGGGTACTGGGGGGGAGCGGGATGGGCTTTGACTTAAGACATGGTGGGTGGGTGGGTGGAGGGCCCACTAGACACCAGGGACAGGGGAGGGAATTGCTTTTTTCTTAACTTGAAGATTGGGGCTGGGGTCATGGCTGGGGAGGAGGGGAAAATAAGTAGGATTGACTGGGGGTTTGGGAGGGTTCTTTACTTTAATTCAGATGGTGATCAGCCAGGGGGGGACCACTAGACACCAGGGATGGGGATGGGATTATTTTTTTAAAGATTGGTGGCTGTTGGTGAAATTGAAAAATTTCGCCTATGAGTGGCAAATTTCGCCAGTTCGAGGGTGAATTTTCACCTGCCCCCCAGGTGAAATTTCACATTTTGCCCGGCAAAATATTTCACGAAATATACAAATTCCATGAAATATTTCACTGGGCTTAAATTTTCCAATTTCGTACAACACTAGTAGTATCAAAAACGAACAATATCCAGTGCATCTCCCGGAAGCTGCTCTAAGGAGCCTGGAGTTATTTTAAAAGTTGTATTATTTTCTTTCTCTCTTACTTTCTTCATACCAAAATTTTTAAAGGGTTCTTGGTGGTCAAGTTTATTCAGGATTCTCAACTGATTTATGAAATGAAGAACCACTTTTAAAATCATGGTAAGAACAAAGAAAATGAGTAAGAAAGCAATATGATTTTAGAAGAATTTGCAGGCTCCTTTGAGTAGCTTCTGGGGAGTGGGGTGCAGTGATAGTGTTTGTTCCTGATGTTGGTCATACACCAGTAGCATTCCTACAAAATAAAGTAATATATAAGAAATATGATTAAAGCTTAGTGGATAGGGCCAGCCCATTAGTGCAGCAGTAAGGTTATGGCTCATGATGCCGGTGACATGGGGTGAGGAATGAGCTCAGGTCACTGGGACATGGTAAGAGGAGAGGGGGATCAAACACCCCAGGGACAGCTCTCCTCCTTCTGGGGATAGAGCATCTCATAGATAGACTGCCACCTGGTGGAGGCTAGGCTGTACTGCAAGTGAGCACACACTGCTGGGAAGGTCCTGTCATTAGACACCATGCATGCATAACTGCCACTGCATCCATGTGTGTGTGTGCATCATTTCATGATGGTTACCTGGGGAGAAAACTAGAGCAAAAAAGTTCTGGTTTGATCCCCTGTGGGTGAACACAAGACAGAATTGGCCAGCTTTCCACCTCTAAATGTTGTACTTGGTAAGTGGTGGATAACTGTTAAGTTCCTTAGAAGGTCAGTGATGGGGCTGGGGGTGTGCCACAGGACTAGGTGCTGTAGGCACAGAAACACAAAGTGGAAACAAAATCCTCAGCAGATGAGCCAGAGTTCAGCTTGCTATGTCCTTAATTAGCATACAATATGTTAAGTCAACATCAGTATATGTACCCCCCCCAGCCCCAAGGACTGGGACCATAACCAATGACCAGAGGTGGGAGCATGGAAGAGAAGCCTTTACCTTCTGCACTGGTGGCCTCATTGAGGAAAGCCACCACTTTGTTACCACACATACAGTAGCTTTGCAGATTTCTTGCCACTAACAAGGATAACAATGTGTGCTGCAGGAACAGTGTCATACTCTGACCAGTGCCACAAATGCACAACTTTAGTGGAAACAAGTTGCACGAGCAAAGGGGGAACATAAGATAATTTGGGCAAAGGATTCCTTTTAAAATAAAGGACTTTGGGGCTGAACGCCCCAAGAACTACTGCCATCTACCATCATTTCCACCTCTGACAAAAAAGGGACTTGGCAACAGGGGTCAGAGGCTAAACAACAGCCAATCAGGCTAGGGATAGCCTGCGACAAAGCCGCAATGACTCACAGGACACAAACTGACTCATTAATTCACTTACAAGAGTGACAGCCAGTAGTCTATTGAATTACAGCCTGAGTACCCTTTCCAGTGGCTGACAACTGGAATCAACCTATGGAATCTTGAGTGAACAGCAGACACTTCCAGAATCTTTTCAGCTTGTTTGAGAGACACTTTGGAGGCAGAGCTTCCATGTGCATGACCCTGCCAGCTTTCTTTTTTTTTTTTTTGGCCTTCCATTTTGATCCCCTGCAGGGGATGTCAGCTCACACTCGCCACCTACCCATGCCCAGGCTTACCCCCCTGGGCAGGGCCACTGGGCAAGTGCCCCTTCCCCAAGATCAATGGAAACATGCCCTGGCTTACCCCCCAGGATGGGGCCACGGGAGCGGGACCCATATTTTATGTGCTGTATGGGGAGGGGTGGGGATGTCCAATGATGGCCCATGTCTGCCCCCCCCCACTAGTACGGCACCGGCACAGCGGATCCTTCCAGCCTCTGCTAGGGGTCCATAGCATGCCAGACACACTATCCCTACCCCCAGAGAAGGAGAGCAGTCCCTAGGATGCTCAATCCTTCTCCCCTCGGGCTGGCCTTCCGACGTCCTAAGTCTGTTCCCAAACCCGGGTCGTCGTCATTGCAGACAGATGCACTGCTTCTGCACCGGCAGGCCGGCTGTCCCTGACAGCTTTCAAAGGCCTGCCTGGGACTTCCACAATGTATCATTGTTTCTGATACCACTGTACTCATTGTATTATATGAACCTACTGTATTATAACTTGTAGCTATTGTCTGTGCCATTGTACGGCCCGGATCGCAACTGAAAATGGTCTTTTGGGTCAGTTTGCTCACCTGGTTATCAAAAACATATAGAAAGAAAGAAAGAGAGAAGGAAGCAGGAGGCCAATACCTGGGTTTGTAGAGCCAAATAACTAGAACAAGTAGGAATGGACTGCTGCATGTAGGGAGAGCCCAAGAGAAGTCTGGCGAAAGGGAAATTGCTGAATGCACTGAAACCCCAAACTATGTAATCTGAATGATGGGGTCCACTCACTAAGAACTACTGTTCAATGTCTAGAATGCCCTCAGAGTTTGCTGCTATAGCTTTGTTACTGATCTATAGTGCTGTGGGAGTTGCAGGGATGTTGCACTGGTCAGGTGCCTGGGTGCTGTTGGGGTCAATGCTATATCTGACTCAGCTACAAGAGAACAACTGACTGAGCCTAGAAGTGATTGTCTGAAAGAGATGCCTAGCTTGAAGATGAGAAGCCAGAGCTATGCTGATCCACTAGAGAGCTGAACTGACCGCCTGAGGAGCAGCTGAGAGAACCAACCAGAGTACCAGTCAAGAACAAGGGCCTATGGAGAACCAGCTGCCCATAGTACAACCAGGGCCTTGGTCTTGCACCAACCTGTTAATAGTGAAATAGTTAGGGCACATATTTTAATTTGGACAACTATGGCCCAGGCCATCAGGCCTAGGATGCAAATAATCTTTCTTTTTTCAAGTATTTCCTTCACCTGCTAAGAAAGTATGGATCATGATTGTTGATGAGCCTACAATGCTTTAGCACCTGGGTACTTGGTGGGTACATAGGGAGCTTACTAAGAGACACGGGGTAATTTCACTGGTACCAGTGTGGGTGTAGGGAAGTAGGGCCTGTATAGCTGGCAGTATTAAGACTGAAGGTGGGAGGGCCCATCGGTAAAAAGACATTACCAACTGCTACTGTTATCATTTGAAAAACATTACATTAGTATTGCTTTTACTATTTTCTTTCTCTAGCACCTTTGTAAATAAACACCTGTTGTAATTGCATATTTACACTCTGAGTCACTGCTTAGTTATTTACAAAGAGTGATAGGACTGATTTATACTGTTACTGCACTGTGTGGGAAGCAGGTGGATTGAACCCTTAGGGCCAGAGTGGGTTGACATTGTTTCCGGGTGGGGAGGAGGGGAGTATACTATATAATAGTTTGCCACCTAGCTCACACTTAACTTTTCCTGGATGGAGACACTGAGCTAATTGCTATTCAACTTGGATTACAGACCAAATAGGAGTGCTATGACCCAGGACCTTCAACCTTATGTGTGGCCATAAGCCAGGAGTAGTGGCAGAATGGAGGTCGCACAGCTGAAGTCATCTGCCAGGCCCTTGGCATTTATACTGTACACAGAATATTCACATGATACTTCCATGTGTTAATCTAATCTTGACTGATGTGCTCAATAGTGATGTTGTAAAGAGCACAGTATACTGAGTGATGCTTAGGAATCTATAGGAAACATGACATTTTAAATATATCAGTTTAACAGTTACATATTTATATACCATTAGAGTATTAACCATTTTGTTGTGAAATAATGTGGAATTTAATCACAATCTATAAAAGGTCAAAGAATAAAGACAGAGAAAGGGAGAGAGAGGGAGGGAGGGGACATAAAGACAGACAAGAGTGTATGGTAGCCATTGCATCATTTGTTCTGTAGCATCTTATTTCTGCCTTTTTTCAATAGCTTGGTTTATACACCACTACTTCTGTCTCATAGCCTATATATAACAATATTTCAAAATGATTCTCATTTTTGTACTAAAAGGACAAATGGCAACATTTAAATTTAATGGGATTTTAAATTCACCTTTCATGCCTCACAGATGGGACAACAGGGACTAAAGCCAACATTTCGTTTCAGTGCACAGTATGTTTTGTGTGTGTGTGAGAGAGAGACCTCCCTGTTCTTACAGCCTGCTGGAGGGAACAGCTGAAGTAATCAGAGATGAGGCATCAACACCAGGACAAGTGCTCCAGCCATCTGTAGTGCTGAAGGACAGGATCCAGGGGAAGAAAAAAGGCACGTCTGACAGACAACAGAGGGAGCATTTTAACACATTCTGTGTTTGTTTCAATATTTAAGATAGGGGAATGGCAAACAAATTACTCAATTGAACAGTTGTCACACACATCCTTTCAAACAGCACCAGGGGTTCGATTGGAAAGGGCATTAATTAGTCAAATTCCCCAGGGCAAGGGTTGTGCGTGTCTGTCTGTGTATGTGTGTGTGTGTCAGGTATCAAGCACTGCTGGTGGAAATGCAATTAGTTCATTTCCGACAGAGGCAGACCAATGTATAGTTTTACAAGCTCTAATCAGCTTTTTAGTTATGTATTGTAGCAGCCCATTTTGTTTAAAAAAGAAAACATTGCAGGATGTGTTGCAATCATTAATTTAGATGCTGGGGACTTCAGGACTATGGCTCTAATCATAACCAACAGACATCTGATGAAACTTGATTTTGTCCCCTGTTCTAGATAGAATATACTTGCTAAAAAAACAACACAGATCTCAGCTACAGTTAAAATAAGATACAGAAATGCCACTTTAAAGAATTAAATGGGTATATACTCCATATATGGCCCCATGCACGAATGGGGGCTCGAACTCTACCCGTGCAGCTCCACACCCACATAAGGGTGCACATCAGCTGGTATTCACTATCGTCAGCCACCTGTCCACAGCCCCGATTCCTCTTGTGCAGGTTTGTGGGGAGGTGGATGGGTGTGGATGAATAGACCTGGGTAGGCATCCAATCAGATGTCTGACCTGGGTTCCAGAGTGGATCCCGTGCACCGCAGGAAAGGGGATGTTGGGATGACTATGAAATTCAGAGTACAGGCATTTCCCCAAACAGCCATCCCCAGCCCTCTCCAGCTGCCTGATGGGCTGGGTCACTGTGGAGGGACCAATTCCAGTCCCACTGCAGCCAGCAGATGACATCCGTGGGGGCATGCAACTAATTACAGCATGGCCCACCCGACCATAACTCCCACACCCTTGTGTGCAGCACACCATTGCGCTGTGCATCATGCAGAGTGGAGGCTTATCCTGATATACCCCTGGCCCACAACAGGTGCAAAGCAGGAACGATCAGCCAGGGGACCCAGTGCACAACTTGCTGGTACACCATTTGTACCTGCCACTGGACCCCTGCTGCGTGGCATGCACACATATGGTTGCCTATGTGTCTCAGATACGCAATGCATAGGCAATCCACTTTTTTGTGCATAGGGTCCATAGTTAGGGAAATATTGCATAAACCTAGTTTTCACTTATTCATTTGGTGGTGGGGGGGTCAACTATATAGTACAAGAATCAAGAAACAGTGCACATACCTGGAAGTCAGACCACTCCAGATTCAAGAATGTTTATGTGGAAGGAGATATCCACTGCAATCCTACCAGACATTAATAGGTCCACATAGCCTTTTCTGTAAATCTATTAATATTACATTCAGAGTTTTTTAGGACAGTGATTTAGTGGGCTTTCAGTAACCCTCTCCATGGCTCATTGCTCATTTGTTTTGGGACATCTGCTCCTTCATCATAGCTGAGTAGCTCTGAGGAAGGCTCTAAGGAAGACAAAAAAGGGTTGAATAATACAGTCTTTAAAACAACAGAGTTTTATATGTTCTGCACAGCTGCACCAATTCTATAACAAGGAGGTGTGGGAGAACCCAGAGAGGTCCCAGTTCAGGTTCCAAATATTCTGGTAGCATTATAACTAAACCAAAGCCAAATGTTTTGAATGATACAGAAAAGAATTAACAACTATTCATTATGGAAAAGAGATAGGGATCTTTCTTTCTTTCTTTCTTTCTTTCTAACTGTGAACCTGGAGAATTTTTTTTAAAGTTAAGTATTTTGTTACTTGCATTCAGATTCATTTTTCAACCATCACCAGTAAGGGATTCATTTTGAAACAGATACTCCCCACAAGTAATCAGATGATTTTTCATCTACCCAAAGTAACCTATATTTTTCAGTTACTTTATTTACATCTTATGCTTAGAATAATGAATATTTACATGCCATTGTGTATCAAACAACAGGTATTTTATAAGAAAAAAATACAAAAAGTGCACTGTGCTTCACAGAATGTTTACATTTTGGGGGAAATTTCCCAGTGGTCACATATGTGACTTGAATAATTTGCCTATGGATTAATTTTATTTTTGGTATGCAAAAGTAATCCAGAAATCTCTACAGTAATCAATAAATAATGACTATTAGGCAGTGTAATGATCACTTTTAGGCAGAGTAATCAGTATCATGTAACTAGTGACTACTTTTCAGATCAAATCTGAAATAGCACATTTTTCATAAGTAACGTTAATGACCTTGTCTGGACAGCCAAGCTTGTATCTCATCCTCACCACTTCCTCACTGGGTAACCTTGAGCATGTCACTTAAGACCCAATATTCAAAGGTTAGTGCCAATGTGAACGTGGTTAGTTCCAGCACTAACCTGGGTTTGTGCTGCCCCATCTGGCAGGTCCATATTTAGAGGCCCTGGAACACTGCCCAAACCTGGCAGCACCAAGGCACTACCCTAATCACTGCATCTATGCAAATGAGGAGATCCCTCATGCATACCAGTGCAGCAGTATATTCAAAGGTTTGCAGTAGCAATAAATGGCTCCCAGAACAGCACTTTTTACTGCCACCAAAATGATATGTTATCTGGGTGCTAAGCCTGCACCCCACTACCCCAAAGGCAGGGCAGCTATACTACAGGTGCCCACCCTTGTGCAAAGCTGTCCTCCCACCCCCCCAATCACCTGTCCATCAGTTTCCATGATAACCAAGGTGGTTTAGTGGTGCCCCCCACCCTTGATTACCTGTCTTGTTAGCTTCAGTGATTACCCTTGTAGTCTAATGGTTCACCGATCACCCATCCTGTCAGCATCAATGATAACCCTGATAGTCTAGTGGTTCCTCTACCCCAGTCACCTGCCCTATCAGAGTCATTTATAACCTTGGTAGTCTAGTGATCCCCTACCCTTGATCACCCATCCTGTCAGTTTCAGCGATAAACCTGATAGTTCAGTGACCCCTTCTTGATCATCCATCCAGTCAGCTTCAGTGATACCCCTTGTAGTCTAGTAGCCCCTCACCCTTGACCAATCAGCAACCCCAGCTGCCCCTCTAGTGAGGTACCCCACCCTGCACCACCCCTCACCGCAATCCCACACACTGTGAGTATGAGTGCAGAGAGGTGGTCAGCACAGCCCTCCTCTCACCTGCTTGGTAGTCTGCTGATAGTCATGGAATGTGATCTTGTATGTGATCACACTCTATTACTGTCAGATGGTAGCCAGCCAAGGAGGTGAGAGGAAGTCTATGCAAGCTGCCACTCTACAACAGTACACATGGTGTATGGGCATCAGGGTGAGGCAGATGTAGGGGCCTCAGAGGGTGGGCAGGTGGGGGGGTTGCCGATCAGTCAGGGGTGGTAGATGCTAGACTTCCAGGGTTATCACAGAAACTGACAGGATGGGTGATCAGGTGGAGGACCACTTGACTACTGGGGTTATCACTGATGCTGACAGGATGGGTGATTGGGGGTGGAGGGAACCACTGGACTACCAGTGTTATCACTGAAGCTGATGGGATGGGTGATCAGGAGTGGGGGACTACTAGACTACCAGGGTTATCTCCAAAACTGATGGGATTGGTGATTGGAGGGTGGGGGGACCACTAAATCAACAAATCTGTGTTCTGCTGCAGTGGCACTAGGGATCCTAAGTGCCAAATGCAAATAAGCCCATAATGGGTGTGCAGATGGCCCCTTAGTGCCTTTCATTCCCAGTAGACCTGGGTGAAAGTTGCAAATTTCGCTTTAGCAGAACTTTTGCAAAGGTTTGCCAACTCTCGTGGAATTTTCCAAACTTCCGCCTTTGGAAAAATCAGAAATCTTCTGAATGTGTTTCGTGAATTTTCATCTGGTTCAGTGGAATTTTCTCGCTGAACTGCAAAATAATACACATAAGCTACAGACTAATACATTAATCCACAATTCATGTAATTATTCTGCAGTTCAGTTCTGTGCTGTCCTAGTATGGAAAGAAAAAGCTTCACCTGGTATCCCGTGGCACCCCTCCCCCACCCTCCGATCACTGGCCCCATAATAATCTCATTTTTCCCTGGTGTCTAGTGTCACCTCCCACCTTCCAGTCACCGGCCCCTTAAGAATTTAATATTTCCCTGTTGTCTAGTGGCACACCTCATCCTCTGGTTGTTGACCCTGTAATAATTTAACATTCCTCTGATGTCTAGTGGCACCCCCACCCTCCGATCATTCGCTCCATAAGAATTGAATGTTTCCCTGGTTTCTAGTGGCACCCGCCCCACCCTCCAGTCACTGGCCCCATAATAATTTAACATCTCCCTGGTGTCTATTGGCACACCCCAACCTCTGATTGCTAACCCCGTTTTTGCTGATGTACCTCCTCAACTGCTGTAACTCAAGTGCCTGTCATGACTGCACCCTTGCTCCCATTTGTAATTTATATCACACAGTAGTCATGGAGACAGAAACTATTAACCAGGAATAGCAAATCTAGAACACAGGGGCACAAAATGCAGCATGTGGGGGGAGGGGAGTCAGGAGGGATGTGAGGAATTCTGTTTTGAAGAGAGTGACTTGATTCATGGAAAAGCCTGCCAACTGAGTTAGTGGGCCCCAAAACCATCAATGGCCTCATACATGGTTGGGACAGAGGTAAGTGCTTAATAGTGACACAGAGTGATAGCAGTAATGCATAAAACTTGGGGGGGGGGGGATTAGACAACTAATTCCAGACAGACACTAGGTCTTGGGGTAGGATAAGGCATTATTGGCACACTGGAGGGACCAATGGTCTTTTTCTGCTGTCATTTTCTTTCTTTCTTTCTTTCTTTCTTTCTTTCTTTCTTTCTTTCTTTCTTTCTTTCTTTCTTTCTTTCTTTCTTTCTTTCTCCCTCCCTCCCTTTCTTTCTTTCCTCTCACAGATATCTCACCCATTTTCTCAAGTATCTTACTCTTCCCCATTCCATTTTGACTGTTTCTTTCGACTCCCTTTTCTATCTTTTTAAACTCCCTGCTTTCTAGTTTCACTCCCTTTTTCATTCCTCTTTAGTTTCCCTTCCTGTTCCATCTATTCTATATTTAAGATTGTTTACCAACCAGAAAAATTCCACTGGAATTAGTTGTAATCTTGTTTCCAAGTGCATCCAGGAAGGGGTAACACAGAGATACAAATTTAAATAGCACACAGTTATAAGCTTCTGTACATATGGGCCACATATTCAGAGGAGATGCACCGCACATCCCTGGATTCACAGCCCATCTCTGGATTTGCACATGCTATTGGGGACGTGGCCATATTCAATGGCCACCAATGTACCATGCACCCTCGAACTATGCTGCCGCACACAGTATTGCAATGTGCCTATGCAAATGAAGAGTCCCCCATGCATAAGCTGTGCATCAAAATATTGAAACCCCCCAAAGTGTAACTAAGGGCAGTTGCATCGGCACATAGTTACATTTTTTGAAACCCTACTTTAACTATGCATGGGGCAGGTCGGTGCCCCATGCACAGTCTAGGACTGGTACATGCCCTTCCCCCAGCCCTGATCAATGTAAAATACACACACGTCCGTAGCCCCTTTTCCATAGTGTAGGGTCCCTCCTCCCCAGCCCCAATCACCATAAAATAAAATGTATTCCCTAGCCCTTTTCCATAGTGTATGGTCCCCCCCTGCCCCAATCACCGTAAACTAAAATGTTTTTATAAAATGTTTTCCTAGCCCCTTTTCCATAGTATAGGTTCCCCTCTGGCTCTGATCACTGTAAAAATAAATAAATTAGGAACCCTTTTCCATAGTGTAGGACCCCCCTTTCAAGGACCCCAATCACTGTAAGAAATAAAAGAAAAGATTCCCATTTCCATGTGTAGTACCCCCCAGCCCCCAACCCAGTAGGCAGTAACCCACAACCCTGCAACTCATCCGACCCCTGGACGGCGACTGGCACAGCTCTCCTCATGCTGCCATGGCCAGATACCAACTGATTTGTACAGAAGACCGTACAGTAAATAGTACGTGCTCATTGGTTGTGTAAATAACAATAGGAGGTGACATAAGTAGGAGCTATGAGCATCACCACAGCCCTATCTAAAATGGTAACAGTAGGTTGAACATTTAGTGCAGTGATTTTTGGAGTAAAAAAAAACAACCCGAGAAGGAGGACCAAAAAAGGGGAGGACAGGTGACCAGGGCAGTCAAGTAGGGGACCAACAGGAGCAGGAGGGGGGGAACAGGATTTTAAGTTGGTGCTTAAGGGAGGTGGGGGTGGCTGAGAGGTAGAGGGAAGGGGGAGCTGGTTCTGGAGGGAGGGAAGGTGAAACAGCACTGTTGTTCCGCAGGAGTCCATCTGTTCCTGCTGCATGTTCCCACCTGAAGTCATTATATTCTACTTGTAACATCACTGTTAGAAAACATAACGAAATACTGTATAAGCTGAAATATGTCTAATAATATGTTTTTTCACAAATATTTCAGCAGCTATTTAAAGTGGTTTTCCAGTTTCCTGCAAAGCAAAGAAAGCTGTCATGAACAGGATTCAGTCTCATAACATCCACCCCTCCCCCCCAATTTAAATTTCTGGATATTCCACTCTTTATTCCTAAAGACTGTAACATCAAAATCATATCTGTGGAAACAGGAGGCAATGTCTGAAGCTGAGGATTATGACTTCATGGCAGGAATAAGCAATGTGAACAGATGAAGTATGAGAGAAACAGACCCTGTTTTTAAAAAAATGGCCTGGAATTTCAAGGAAATGTGGCAGAGTTTCACTGCACCTGCACTACTTGTGACACAACTGTAAGACCACATAAGGCTTGGTCTAACTGCATGTTGTGAGGGCTGCCCGTTGCACATTAGACATGAAGTATGCATTGCAATGATGATGCATGCATCGTTTTCTGCTATAAAATTAATAAAGCCTCACAAATGCATCAAAATGTTTGAAAATCACCAGCTGACATTTCCTACATCTACATCTAAGCCTTTGAACATCCAGATTCATGTCTTTAGTAATAAAAAATAGAATGTTCTGAAATTCAAATTTGAGTGGAATTTCATGTACTTAAATTCTGCTGATGCTTGGGCCAAACCAGTAACTGAAGTTCCTCAGGCCTATGGTGGGGTTCTTGTAAAAATATACTTTTTTTTCTGTGATGCTCCCTTCCAGATCGCTTAGGCAGACAGTACTTTGATTATGTCATTTTAGACCTTAGTCTCTAATTATTTCTAATTTTTTTCTCTCCTTGCCAGTTGGCCCTCCTTCCAAGGAGCACCCCAGCCCTATCACCCTTATGTCTGCCGGGACTTACCTGCTGCTGTCTTTCCCAGGGCTTTCCCCCAGCATGGCTGGCAGGGTCCCCTGAACACACCACATGACAGATCCAGTTCTGGTGGTGTACCTAGCTGGTTGGGTGTGGGGCCTGTGAGCTCTCCCCGTCATCCTGCCATCTGTGTTTTTTTCCTCCAGTTTTTGCCCCAGAGATGTGACATGCAATAACATTATGGTGCATGCCTTGTGCTCCCACGTGACGTGCACCAGTGTCTGCCACGTCCCGATCTAGCATGGCACCCAGCTGCCTTTCCCCCAGTTTCTGCCATGGGCCAGGTGAGCTGCGGGCTCTTCCCACCCTCCCCCCAAGGAGGAGGAGAGTGGTCCTGCGGATGCTTGAATGTCCTACTCCCAGCTGACCCTCCAACAGTCTGGATTTGCTCCTGGACCTGGGTCATCGGTGTTAAAAGCAATAGTGCTACCACTGCACATAGAAACATAGAATTTGACGGCAGATAAGGACCGCTTGGCCCACCCAGTCTGCCCATTTCCCTACCTGATGGATAAGCTGCAGATCCTAGTTAACCAGCAGCCTACTTCTTCCTGCCTCCACCCCCTAGAATTACCTTATGACTGTCCCATGCATGCTTGAATTCCACCACTGTTTTTGACTCCACAACCTCCTCTGGAAGGCCGTTCCATACATCCACAACCCTCTCTGTGAAAAAATACTTCCTTAAATTACCTCTGAGCCACCCCTTCTATCTTCAAATTGTGCCCCCTTGTTCTTGCACACCTCTTTCTTTGAAAGATGCTACCCTCTTGGACTTTGTTGATTCCCTTGAGGTACTTGAAAGTTTCTATCATGTCCCCCCTCTCCCTCCTTTCCTCGAGGCTATACATATTAAGCTCCTTAAGTCTCTCTCTTCATATGTCTTCCGGTGCAGACCCTGCACCCTTTTAGTTGCCCTCCTCTGGACAGCTTCCATCCTGTCTATGTCTTTCCGGAGATTGGGTCTCCAGAACTGCACGCAGTACTCCAGATGTGGTCTCACCAGCTGTCTGTACAGAGGGATAATAACTTCTTGTTTTTTACTGGTTTCTACTTGTTTTTATTATCCTGTAGGTAGGGGAAATGGGCAGACTAGGTGGGCCAAGCAGTCCTTATCTGCTGTCAAAGTCTATTTTGCTATGTTTCTATTACCAAACTATGGTTAACACCACAAATTCCAAGAATGGCCCAGTGGTACACACTAGATGAACAAGTATATAGAATGGGAAAAATAACACACAAGCTAGATTTGAGATAAGATTTATTTGACAGGAGGACCAGATGGATCCATTACATTATGCAGACGGTCCCCCCACTTTGTCCCATAGGATTAAATATAGTACAATTGTCCTTAGTCTTGCTGGCCACTCCAGTTGACTCCTGGGTCCTCCTGGTCTCCCCCTGGAACCTTTACTATCTCTTTCACTTTTGTTTTTATTCATTGTAACATAAGTTGAAATATACAGAAATGTATTAAAGTATACCCTGATTTGTATTTTGGGAATATGTTGTATATGACATTTTCAGGAAATTGTTGTATATGAAATTTATATCAATCAATAAAATATAATTACAAAAAATAAAAAAAAAACTGGAGAAATTCCAGTTTTATAACATTTCTTGAAATTTCCATGAAGACTTCAAAAAATGTTGCCTAAATTGTGATTTCAGTTATTTCCATCTACTTTACAAAGTATGTGCTCCAGTTGTACCAAATATGGCATGATGATGTTGCCATGATCTATACAGATCTGTGACAAGATTCAGATCTTTAAAGCTGACTGAGTAATAAGCCTCCCAAACATTTGGACATTTTAAAATTATTTCAAAATTTTGCAAACTAAATGGGTTTGTCCATATTGCAACAAATTTGGTATGACAACTTCATCAATGTCCACTGAGAAGTATACTAAGTTTCACATCTCAGTCTTTAAAGGTGATTGAGTTATAAGGCTCCAGACTTTCAGAAACTTTAAAATTACATTTCACAGTTATGTAAAGTGCAGAATTTTAAGCCCCTATAATTTTAAAGCTACAGGACAGAATATCACCATATTTATTTTAGCTTCACTGACCCTAAATATTAGGCTTTGAGTCCACCTCCATGGCCCGGCAGCAGAGCATTGTGCAGCCACACCGACCATCCAGGGTCAGAAGCTGGCCTGGGAAGTCACATGAGGAGGCAGGCCATGGTCAAGACAGCTGCCGCTTGGCAGTTCATCTCAGTAGGGGAGGGCTGGCACTGGGTTCCACCAGTACATTGACACCTGCAGCTGGGCCAGGGACCTTGCTCATTCCACAGGGGAGGCTGTGGCTGTGCAAGGCTGATAGAGGCACTGCACCCACCAGGGGAGATGGGAGGAAAGAAATGTTGGAGAAGAGCCCTGCAGCTAATTGAAGGATGGCTGCATTAAGCCTGATCACCTTGTAAATAGGCTATATCTCTGAGAGACGATCTGCCAGCGGAGGAGAAAAACCAATATGGAACAAAAAGAGGCTGTATGTCTGTCAGCTCTCTAATCTCTTGCCCAAAGTCTGGTCCAGTTATAAGCAGTCAAAGATTGCAAAATAACATCAGTAATTACATTTGGATTTCATGAGACTTTGTGAAATTGTAGAATGTTGTGATACTTTTGTCAAAGCTATGTCCATACATTTTGCCCAGTCACACACTTGAGTTGCTATTGTAGCGAAAGGTAAAGCCTGGGTAAAGTTGCAATAATGTACAATTCAAAGGAGGAGCCATTGCAAAATCACAGAATCACAGAAATCTGAGAGCAGAAAAGGACCTCACCGGCCCATCGAGTCTTCCCCTTTCCCTCTCCCCTATTCATCTCCTATTTTACGGGCTCTCCCCTTCCCTCCCCTTACCAACCACATATGTCTGTCCCATTCCTTTTTGAATCCCTCCACTGTTTCAGCCCTTTCAGCCCCCCCCACCACCTCTAGTAATTTATTCCAGGCCCCCACCACCCTCTCTGTGAAGAATCTCCCTCACATTGCCTCTATATCTTCCTCCTTCCAATCTTATGTTATGCCCCTAGTTCTGGCTCCCTCTTTCCTTTTAAATAAGCTCCCCTCCTTCACCTTATTGATCCCCTTCACATACTTAACAGTTTCTATCATGTCCCCCCTCTCTCTTCTGGTTGCCAATGTGCACAGATCCAATTTCCTACACCTCTGCTCGTATGTTTTCCCCTTCATACTGTGCACCATCCTGGTTGCCCTTCTCTGAACTCTCTCTATCCTATCTATGTCCTTGCATAGGTGCAGTCTCCAGAACTGGACCCAATACTCCAGGTCCGGCCTCACCATTGCCTTAGAAAGAGGCATAAGTACCTCCTTCCTCCTGCTAGTTATGCCTTTCCCAGTGCATGCCAACATTCCATTTGCCTTCTCCACTGCTTTGCTGCATTGACTACCTACAGTACATTAAAGTTGCTTTATATAATAATCCCAAGATGCCTTTCCAGCTGTTTTTTTTTTTATTACCTCCACCCCCCACAGAGTGTAAGCTGCTCATGGGTTTTATGCCCCAAGAGCATCACTGCATACTTTTTGGCATTGATTTCAGTTACCAAGTTTTTGACCACCCTCCAGAATCTTCAGGTCCTGTTTCTTGGCCTCCACTCCCCGCTGGGTTGTCTACCCTATTGCAGATTTTTGTATCATCTGCAAATAGGCACACCCTTCCCTCCAGACTGTCCACTATATCGCTGATGTAGATATTAAAAAGGAGGGGTCCCAGTACTGACCCCAGGGCACCTCACTCATCACCCCCTCACCTTGGAGTGCACCCAATTCACCACCGCTCTCTGGCTTCTGCCCACCAACCAGTTTCCTACCCACCTAGTTATAAAAGTATAATGGTGCAAAGAGTCAGGTCACTATCTTGAGTGATGACCCATGAAGAATACTCATGGACATCACTGTGCAATAGCCTGATTTCTTGCAATATGCCAGATAACCACTAGTGGTAGATAACCATTAAAGCTCACTGACTTAATGACTTGTGGAAGCACATGCACACGCAGCACTGTTTCTGTAAAATGCTACTTGCTGACTCTTTAGCAACCCTGTAGATATCAATATATATTTTTACTATTTGAAAACAGTGGCACCAATTGATGCCAAGCCTCAGGCCTTGCAACTAATTGTGACTTAGGCCATTGTGACAGATGCATTGGGCCGAATTGACAAAAGTTGTCTGCAAGCTGCGACAATGGCAGCTTGCACCAACAGCCCCTGTGTCCTGGACCCTGTGCCCAATTCAGAAAGCTACAGAGTCCTGCAGCCTGCATCCTGTGGCTTGTGGCATCAGTCAAACAAAGGGCACAGCCCCCAAGAATGTTGCAAGCCATGGGATGACTGGGTGGCAGATGCACCCACGGAAATGAGCCTGACAGTGCTTCGTGCCCCCCCCACATGCCCAGATCCCCAACAGAACTGGTAGAGGGGCCTGTGTGGGCTATAACCTCCCCCAGTTCTAAACCCCATTTGGCATAACATAAAAGCCCTTATAGGCTATCGGAACCCCTCCAGCCTGCTTTCCAGTCCCCTTTCCCTGCTCCCAAAATTTCATCCCAGTACTAAACTAAACAATATTGTAATCCAACATGCTCAATATAGCCCTGATGGTCTAGTGGCCCACCACCCGGCAGTGCTAGCCCACCCTGCTCCCCCCCATCCATACCCAGATGACAAATGGCACAGCCCACCTCTCACCACCATGGCCAGTCGCTGACTGAGCTTTCCTTATTAAAACATTTATGCGACTGCTTTAATTGTGGACCTTTTGTCATTTAAGGTGGTCTCGAGTGCCATAGCATTTTGGTTTGACTCCAGAACTCTCAGGTCCTGCTGAACTCAATCACCCTCTAGTAATTTATACTTTGCAGACATGTGGGGGAGACCTGCCACCTGCCACCACCCTCCCTAATGAAATCCAACATGGAAAGTGATGACTTCCTATGGAGCCTCTGGTGTATGGGTAAGTGACAGAGAAGGAAATGGTTGGGACTGGGAGGCAGCCATTGAGCAAGGGCATTACTGATGATGGGGATAAAGTGGATAGATAGATAGATAGATAGATAGATAGATAGATAGATAGATAGATAGATTATTTTGTAAAACAATGTGTTTAATGCACCAGTTAGGGTTCAGCTTAACACAACAAAAGTAGGGAAATTTGGCATTAGGGTTTCTACCCCTAACTCCCTCCCCCCCAGCAGCAAACAGGCAAGACCACACAAGCAGCTACAGACACTCATCATCAGGTAAGGCAAACAATATACAACTGTTTCCAGATAACTCAAATGCAGTACCACTGATGTACTGCCTTCATGGATTTGTATCTGTGGTGCGCACACTGCAAGGCATATGCATTCACGTCTAGCTGCAGATAGAAACATATGATACAAAGATTACAACAGTACTTCTGTGTGCAGAAGCAGAGGCTACTGCAGCCACAGATACAAATCCATGATCCTCAAATTATAAGAGTTATTGGGCTTGATTTTCAAAAAGCCCTTAGACAACCACAAGTTGAAGTGATCTATGGCTGCAACAGTCTTGGGGCACATCAGGGACATGGTGCCACATTTAAAAAAATTAGGGTCCCTGCACCCAAGATCTGAGATTTGCCGCATCCCCAGGATTGTAGTAAAGTAGCGGTGCACCTGCAGGCTTTAACAGAAGGATCCAACAAGCCCCCCACTCGGTGCAACACTTAAGGGGCCATGAAGGTAGGGGAGAAAAACACCTGCCAGTAGGGCACCGGGTGCAAAAGAAGCATGGGGGAGACCTTGGGGTGACAGAAACATGGTGGCAATGTGTGGGGGATGAGATATCTCCCAGCAGGAGTGCTCTGCGCTACTGTATTATAGATAGACCCTCAGCCTGGGTACAAGGGTCTGGCAGAAAGGGACCAGGACCTGGCCTCTGAAGTATACAGCCCTGGCACCTACCCCATAGGTGCCACAGAACCCAACACCATTGGCGGGCAGCAGCCTACCTCCATGCAAGTCATCTGGTAGCAGGGGACTGCTGCAGTGCCTGTGATACCATTCCCAGCCACCTCTTTCACCCTGAAACCTGTAGCCAATGCTGCCTGCAACTGGTGTTGGGGTCAGTGGCACCTATTGGGCAGATGACAGTGCTGTATCCTTCTGAGGCTGGTCCCCAACTCCTGATCCCTTTCTGCCAGCCTCTTATACCCAGGCTGAGTGGCTGTCTATAATACAGTACAACAGGGCACCCCTGCCAGCTGTCACCTCATCCCTCACACATTGTCGCTGTGCCCCCATTGCTCCCAATGTCTCACCCATGCTTCTTCTTCCCCCTGGCCCCCTCCTTGCAACCTCCCCAAATCACCACCCTGCCAAGTAGTGGCACATGGCCCTTAGATCACCTTCTGGCTGGTCTAAAGAAAGCCCCCTGTTGCAACCATAGCAGGGCTTGCACAATAACAAATGAGGGGATGATGCAGCCCCTCTGTGATGAAACCATCCTTGTGACCTGGTGCATGGGTGCTTTTGCCACAAGGGTGGTGTGGGGAGGCTTTGCCACACAGCATTCCAATTTCATCACAGCAGGCATTTGAAAATCAGAATTGCTACACACTATGATGCAAGGTGCTACTTGCATCATCCCTGTTTGGCGTGGGCATCTTACATCATAGTTTGCCTTTGAAAAATTGAGCTTCTTGTCTCTGTAGAAGCATTGGCAACTATGGGGCCAGTGCTTCTATAGCCACAGGTACTCATCCACACTGTAATACATACATACAGTTCTGTCTGCAGAAGCACAGGCCCCTGTGAGGCCTGTACTTCTGCAGCCATATGTGTAAAACATACACACCAACCTCTGGCTGCAAAAGTGCAGCTGCCATGAAATCCATGATACCAAAATTACAACAGTACTTCTATCTACAGAAGCACAGGCCCTTGAGGGATCTGCACTTCTTCATCCACAGATGTAAGATATACACACTGACTTCTGGCTGCAGGAGGGCAAGCCCCTGTGGGGCCTGCATTTACTAGACTCCGGAGCAGTCATTGGCAGTTGGAATAGTTGGTTGCAATTCAATGCAGTTGCAATTAGTTGCAATTGCATTGAATTGCAGTCATAATATTGTGGAGTTGCAATCCACTGCAGCTGAGGATTCCGTGACCCATCCAGATTTTGTTTTGAGCTGCAGTGTGTTTTCTCTTTCTTTCCTGTCGGAGGGGAGAGAAAGAAGGGGGCTGGGGAGGCACAAATGTCTAATGGTCCACAACTGCCGGTGCCGAGCCTTACAATCAATAAAATTCTCCCTTGGCTCCTTGGCATGAAGCATCCACCAATTGGGATTGGTAGCAGGACTATCCATGATCTTTACAGCATCTGTGATTGGCTGCATGATGTGGTGGGGAGAGCATGCTTAGGTAGAAGAGCTAGAGGAGAGGAGGCATCTGTGTCCATTGAGATAGAAGGAGAGAGCAGCATGTTCTTTATTTTTGGCAGGGCCAAAGTTTAGCAGCTGAGTAGCTCTGCATTTATTTTTAAATAATTTGTCTGGTGCCGGGTCAGAGACTAGTGCTGTGTGACTGTGTAAGTCCTGTCATCCAGTAAAGCCAGGCAGCTGTGGCACAGCAATCATGTGAGGGCTGCAAGTTAGTGGTGGTCATGTGGTCAGGCTTGTTTGGGCCCTTGACCCAGGCTGGTGACTCTATTGCTTGCTCAGTCGATCAGGTGGTGAGGTTCTCTAGTAAGTTGAGTCAGCGAGGAGAGAATGGTGGGTGCACAGTATTTTCACCACACTGAGTGCCAGAGTGGGGTCTGGGGATGATTGTGTGAGTTGGTTGGGGAGGAGGGAGCACACACTGTGCCATGCACCGAGAAGTAGAGCGGCAGCCTGAGGTGAGGAGTCAGCCACCACCACCACCCAAGACCCGACGCCAACCTGAATCACCTGACTCAACTGAGAACTAAACTGGCAACAGGGCAGGCTACAGCAAGGCAAGGCAAGCAAGCAAGGTATGTAATATGTTGGGGCAGCCTGTGCTGGACAGTAGGGATTAGGAGTCACCATAGGTAGTCTCTCAGAGAACTAGTCTGTGACTTTGTGTGAGTGTGTCTATTTGTCTGCTGCATGTGTGTCTGCTTCTTCATCGAATATGGGACCAGCAAAAACAAACCTTGGGTGGGAGTTGCAAATCCAAATACACATATGAATGTGGTTGTTAAACCCAGGCCAGTAGACTATGTTTCCTGTGCCTGGGTTGGGAGGGAAAATACGTAAGCAAGCCTGAAGAATCAATGTACATGAGAACTTCTCCTCACCAAGTTAAATAAAGTAATGAAGTGGACTGTACTACTTAAATTTACAAGGAATCAAAAATAAAGACTGCTCATTTAAATATAGTTAAGGCCCTTTTCATTTTTATTTTTAATTTATTCTTGATCTAGTTAAGGCCCTTTTCATTTTTATTTATAATTTATTCTTGATCTACCTGACTGTAATTCTCCAATGCCAGCACATTTTTGCCTGATGCATTAGCTGGCTACAAAACTTGCCCATCTCCCAAGCAAGTCAGTTCCTCTCAGGCTCGACTGAGCTCTGCCCATGGCAAGCCCAGAGGCAGCAGGGGATAAGATATCTTGGACAAACCAAATTTCTGCAGTCTTCTATTTTCTGGGCAGTGATGTAGACCAGAATGATGAGTGTCAGCTACCAATCAGGAGTAGTTTTCTTTCCATATAGACCCCAACCTACAACATGCCACTGTAGTCAGTCCTTTGCAATACCAGCCGGGGGGGTTAGTGTGGTCACTCATGGTGTCCCATGCTATTTACAAGTCCCCAGAGAGATACTTGTTCTATGCAGAGACAGCATCCCTCACTCTGGAGCCTAAGAGTACTGCTTTATAACACTCCCTAGGTTCTACCAGCCCAAGGCAAGAGAGTCAAGCTTGGATTCAACCTGGCGTCTCCAGCACTGGGGCATAATTCACATGACCAGTACATCTGGGCTGGGTATAGCTGAACAAAAATGCACAAAAATGTTATTGATTTACCCTGTGCTGTAAAAATGCCCAATTATGACTTCTGTGCATAAATTAATTTTTTATGATTACTTTTTTGTGTTATTAATCCTCTATATTTACAGTGCCATAATTTCCAATATACAGAGATGCCTGTGGCCATCTCACATGCACCAACTGGTTTCCTGTGCACTCAGTATGGTAATGAGTGCTGCCAATGTCTATCATTAGTCCGCAGCACTCATTAGCATACTGTGTGCACATGTAGTCAGCTAGTGTGCACAAGATGGCCCCGGGCACCTCTGTATATTGGAAGTTATGGCACTGTTAATGCAAAGGATTAAAAAATGTAATAATAACTGGTCAGCAATTTTTCTCTAAGGGCTGACCCAGTTGATATTTGTCATAATAACTGGCTGGTTATTATGGCACTCATGCGCCATGTCACTCACACTGTGCCACTCCCTCATTTGCTTCCATTCCATGTGCCAGTGTGCTTAAGACTATTGCAGACATGGCAGCTCTGTCTCTTGCTTGCCAGAAAGCCACCACAACAATGATCAGCTATTCCTGTTAAATTTTATTTCTTTATTTTTTTTAAAATACTATCTAGTTGATCCTGCCATCTACATTTTTTAAAACCGCTCTATCTGATTGATCCTGCTTTTCATTCACAGGAACGGGTGTCATGGCATCACTTGCAGTGCTATCATGTTTGGGACAACTAATCAAAGTAAATTGTGTGTGTGTGTGTCTGTGTCACATACCAATAGAAGTTGTGCTGGAGAAAAATTGCTTACCAGTGATTCCTGTATGTATTGCAGGTCCTCTAAGCCTGCCTCTTATGTCAGTGACGTCTCAGTATTATGTCACATATGCCAAATAAATGTAATCATTTATTGTTTTAATAAAAAAGATATGAAGTTAAAAAAGTATGGCAAACTACCCCAAAATAAAATTAAACGATGGTGAAAGTTGGAAAAATTGGTTGGATTTTCTTTAATTAATTGAAGTCACAAATTTCAAACTAGTTGAAAAAATCAGTCATAATGTGTGGTAAGTTAGCTATTTTTTTTTTAATTTTGGCACCAAATTTTCAACATTGGGTTCTTGGGACTTCACCTCATGAATTCAGTCACTGTCATCTCGTTATTCCGTCCCAAAAGGTGATTTTGTGTTCACTGTACAGAATCACTTTTCCAGACTGATCAATGAAATAACAGTGTCACTGTTCATGAAGTGAGCTTTCAAAAAGCCTTTGTTGCATATTTGGTGAAAACATTCCAAAAAATGACTGCGTTATGAGCGTGCATTGCTCAGTTTTTATGCATGCCTGTAACTTCGTGAATTTGTAATATTTTCACTCCAGGTTTTCAACATAGGCATTTTTCCACACCTACTTATGAATAGTACAGCTGTCATTTTTCACATCCTGGCTGAAAAGTGTTTTCACACTCCCGGTGCAGACTGGCACGATCGCTTGTGGGCAATCAGTTTTGGGACAGATTAAAAAAATCACAGTGACACTGTTCATGAGCAGAGGTCCTAAAATGCCTATGTGGAAAATTTGGTGACAAAAGTCCATAAAATGATTGTGTTACAAGCGTGTGTTGTGAGTTTCCACACACCCTCGTAACTTCGCAAATTTGTAATAGTTTCACTACAGATTGTCAACACTGGCATTTTGCCACACCTCCTTATGAAAAGTGCAGCTGCCATTTTTCATATCCTGCCCAAAATATGCGTTTGCACATCTGGGGCACAATGGTGCAGTCGCTGTGGGAAATTAATGTTTCAGACAGATTAAAAAAATTATGGTGACAGTGTTCATGAGCAGAGGTCACAAAATGCCTATGTTGAAAATTTGGTGAAATAATTCCACTAAATGACTGTGGTACAAGCATGTGTTGCACAGTTTCATGTAAACTCAGAACTTCGAGCATTTTTAATATTTTCACTACAGATTTTCAACATTGCCATCTCTTCACACCTACCTATGAATGGTACAGCTGTCATTCTTCACATCCTACCTGATCTGTGTTTTTGCACATCTGGTGCAGAATGGCACAGTTGCTGTGAGAACTTGAAGTTTGGGACACATTAACAAAATCACAATGCCACTGTTCATGAGAAGAAGTCCCAAATGCTTTCATGAGGTGGGGGTCACAAAAAGACCATGTTGAAAATTTGTAGTGCAAATACCAACACACGCCTGAGGCATTAGGGTTTCTAACCATAACATCCCACCCTATACAGACTGACAGGCATCAGAGGTGTGACTTTGGATCACTGGCTGTAATGCTCATGCCATCCCACCCCCACCCTGAAGCCAGTGACAGGCATCGAGGTGTGCCTTGCACTCTTCAGCTCCAGACTTCACCCCATTCTCCTGTACTGCACCCATTTCAGCGTATGTCCTTATGAAACGGGGTGACTGTGAAGCCGAACACCCCAAGGCACACTTCAACAATTGTCAGTGTCTACAAGATAGGGTGAGGTGAAATGCCATAATCATTATGGGCAACGGTCCACAGGCACACCCCAATGCCTGCCCATCTCTGCAGGTTGGAGGTGGGATTGGCATGAGTTCAATACTTCTCTGCCACTCCTATTCTGTCTAACTCCTGCACATCCAATGCTAATATCAGCAAGCAAACGAATGCTTGTTTTGTGTTAGCAACTTCTCATTATCAGTTGCAGGAGATAGGCAGAACAGAAGGAGCAGAAGGTGGAGCAGCAGGTTCCAGTGGTGGCCAGTCTGGAGGAGAACCACACCTCTGGCACTGGTATGAAATTTATGAAACACTGTACATCAATGAATATTTTAATTTCATCTGTAAATGAAAAATAGTATTTATTCATTTTGTTCAGCAGGTTTGTACACTAGCCCTGAAGATACCTCTTGTCAAGCACAACCTGGAATCTGTAAAACCCATTGACAATGGGACCATGTAATTCTGTAGCAGTCAGTTTGAATGTTTAGAAAATAAACTGGGAATACTCAGAAGACACATGCCTCTCTTCCCATGCCATAGTTTATATTAATTTGGGTGACCAAAATGTGGATGACAACTCAAAACTTTCCCCAAAAACCAAAAATGCACAACACATGAAACAGAAAGCAAGTTGTACATCTTAGGTCACAAGACATTTGGATCCCACAACTGCTATTTCCTTTTTCATCTATTTTTCAAAATATCTGATCAACTCTCCTCCCTCCACTGTGTGTGTCCCACAAACACACAACATAAACAATCAACCCACCCCAACAAACTACTTCTGCTTTACACTGTATAATGTTAGCCCTGCTCCACAAACAGTGACAGTATCTTTGAATAAATATTTGGGGTACTCTATTACCCCAATGTTTCAGCTGCTGCTACAGAGACGGGTGTGGGAAGGAGAAGTCCAAATATCTTGTTTAGATCTCTAGAACCATCCTTTCAGACTATGCCACACTTTATAAGCATGGATAAAACATGTGCATTGTGCAAACAATTTGTTCGCCATTATCTTGTCTGTATAATGGCAGTGAAAAGAGGACCTTTCCCAGCAGTCTCCATCTGGCTGGTCTGTATATGAATATTACCCACCAGTTGTTCATTTAGGTCCATACTGTGACCACATACACTATGGATTTTTGGTTTATCATGTGGCAAGAACCACTTCAAACTGACATTATTTACCTGTCATAAAGTATCATTGCCGTATTGTCTCCTACCCAGAGGGCATGTATTGCACAATGTCTGGTGATGATTGCATTGGGGCTACAAATCTTGATTATGGAAGTGTGTGTAGTACAAAAGTAAGTATGAGTGCTATAAGCATGTAGCAGATGTTTCAGGACAGAGGGAAAGAAGCAGAGTGAATGTCTGAGGGGAGGTTAGATCAGAGGTGGGGGAGCTGGATATGAATGCTGGCTGGACAGCTGATGAATGAGGGAGGAAGAAGTAATGGTGGTCAGTGGAACATAGGAAGTAAGAGGGAGAGGTGCAGGTGAGGAGGAACTTAAGGAGGAAACCAAACCAGAATTTAGAGATGACAGAGGCACAGTGGTAGATGAACATGCCAACAACTGAGGGAATGTAGTGTGAGAGAAGAGTAAGAGGGCACAAGAGAACAGCTTAGGATGAATTGACAGACTACATAGAAGAATAAGTCCAATCTAGCAAGAGTAGATTTAGCAGTTGTGCTGTGAATTGTGTCACCAGTCAAATAAACTGAGAATCTGTGTCGCAATTATTTCACATCTTGTGATATAAGTATGATGAAGTCCATAATGTATCCTCCCATTATGGTGTGGAGGGCACCAGACAGTAGCTAACTATAATAATGCTTTTAGTTACATATATATATATATATATATATATATATATATACACTAAGTGAGACACAGATTCCAAGTTCTGTCTGAAAGGAGCTGAGCAAATGTGCTGTCAAGCAGCTAAAACAAATCAGTAAGGTGTTTTGAGGTCCAGATACAAAAGGAGCAGAGCAGCAAAAGGCCATAGATACATCAGCTGGAGCCCCTGTTCCTCCAGCCAACTGAAGTGGACTGGCACTTCTAAAGGCTGGAAAGGGAGCTGAATTGTTTATTTAGTATGCTTTTTCTCCTCTATTCAACCAGCCCTCATTGCTCCTGCCCACTCACTCAGCCCCATCACCCACCTTCCCCAGGACTTATCTTTTCTCCATTCCACATTGAATTGCCCCTCAGGGTGAGGCTGTCATGGATGAATTCTAGCCCCTGATGGAAAATTGATAAGTGCAGTGGAGAGAGAGCCATGGTTGACAGTGTGAGGCCAGTGGTGAGGGGCGAACATCCTGCTGCAGTGGTCAGGATTTTCTCTATTTTTCTGGTTCCCCACCCCAGGTTGCTGAACTTCTGATGCACGCAATGTGTGCCTTGTGCATTGCAGTACATTGATTTCCCCCCACCCAGATCTTTGGCTCCAACTGCATCACCAACTGTGGTCACGAAGGTGACAGTAGTGCAGCGGAGTCCAAACTCCCTCCCTCCCTGAGGTGGTGAGTGTCATCTTGGATGTCTCCCTTGGCCAAACCTATAATGACTTGGGCTCATTCCAGAACCCGGGTCATTAACGTCACAAATGGTAGCGCTACCACTGTACTCTTGAGCCAGTGGGCTGGTCTGTGAGGTGCAGTTTAAGTGTGATCTTAAACTAAAACAAAACAAAACTTATTGACTCTTACCCTGTTTGCTTTTTCTTTGTTTTTGCCTCTTCCAGCTCCTTTGTTTTCAAGTATTTGCTTAGCAGCTCTGTGAAGGCAGTGCAGTAAACAGAGTGAGTGGGAAACAGAGCAAGTAAAGTGTCTGGAAGGAGCAAGGCAACCTATTTAAGCAGAAAAGGCTTACCGTTTGTGAAACTGGGCTGACTGGTTTTTCATGCCTTGTTTCCTGGGCTGTTGTTTTTCTTTCCTTGTTTCCTCACAGGATGGGGCACCAGAAAGAACCACCCTACCCTCCCCATCCCAGACACCCCATGCTCAATGCTTGTTATAGGTGGGTGGCAGGTCAGGGCAATACCAAATAGACAGGAAAAGAAACGGGGACACAAAAAATTACATAGAGCCAATAAAGGGGAAGGTCACAACAGAAATGATGGGAGTGGTGCAGTGCAGTGGCTGTGGGGCAGCAGTTTTCAGTGAGCTATTCTGGAGGCAGTGATGCTGCCCCATCTGCAAGCACTTCTCTAGGTTGAGGGAGGAGGTTGCTCATCTCTGGGCTGAGTTGGCTAGGGTTCAGGGAACCTCTTCCTCCACCCAGAGACCACCAAGTTCACACCCAGTGCCTCAAATGATGCCAGAAAGGAGGAGCGTTTGGACAAGGGTGGGACCAGGGGGGGTGAGAGAGGTGGGGCAGAGGTGCATTCAATCTGAGGTTCCACTCCACAACTCCTTTGCCATCCTGACAGGGCAGGACTGTCTCATGAAAGCACCTGCAGTGGTGGACAAGGTGAGTGTGAGAATCCTCTTCAGTGGAGACCCCCAGGGGGGTGGCAAGGGTCCCCAGAGGAGAAGAAAGAAGCAACTCCTAGTGGGGGACTCTGTTATTGGGGGGTACAACTGGGGCCAGGGGAGAGGGTGGTTAGGTGCCTACCCGGCACCATGGCTTGGAGGGATAGGAAGCATATCCAAAGGGCAGTTGGATGGGAGGGTGATCTACATGTCATTGTCCACCTGGGGACAAATGACCTGGCTGTGGATGACATGGGGGCAGTGCAGAAGGAGTTCACAGAGTTGGGGAGGAGCCTTAGACAGGTGGCACACACAGTAACTTTCTCAGAAGTGCTACCTGTCTACAGCATGGGAAAGGCCAGGGTACTCCACACCAGGAGATTCAATGAATGGCTGAAAAGGTCTTGCAGAGCTGAGGGATTTGGCTTCATTGGGGACTAGGGGCCACCTGGAGGGATAAGGGCTTGTATGAGAGGGATAGCCTGCATCCATCTGTTGGGGAAGGGGGAACCGAGATCCTTAGTGAAAGGTTCAAATGTTTCATTGGAAAGCAATTAAACTAACCAAGGGGAGTGACTGAAATAAGCAGGGAAAAACATCTGGCCCCCCCAAACAGGTTAAGGTAGACAAACAGAAGGAATCCACAGAAGGAACCCCAAATGGAGGTAAAGGCAGGGAGGGCTTAGAGGGAAGGCATAGGGATGAGGGGAGAGCTGGCACAGGCAAAAACACCAAAACATGAAAAGCCATGTGTACAAGTGCCCAAGGCCTGGGAAACAAGATTCCAGACCTACTGTAGCAACCTTGATGGTAGAGGAAGACTTCAACATTGTCACGGTCACTGAGACATGGTACACAGGCAACCATGCCCGGGATGTTACCATACCAGGGTACACAATCTTTAGGAGAGACAGGAAGGGCAAAAAAGGGGAGGGGTGGCTATGTATATCTGGGAAGGGATCAAAGCAACTGAATTAGGGGGAAGACAGAAAGGGAAAGAGGAACTGTGGATCACCTTATAGATGGGAAAGGTACCACCATCTGTGCAGGGTTGTCTACAGGTCTCCAGCACAGAGGGAGGAAATGGACAGGGTATTAGTGGATACCATCCACAAAATGGCAGAGAAAGGGGGAAAGTTGCTGGTAGTGGACCTAAACATGCCAGATGTTAACTGGAACACCCATGCAGCAGCCACTACCAGGAGCAGAGACATCTAGTGGAGGAGCCCACAAGGGAGGGAGTAATATTGGACCTGGTTCTCACCAATAGTGACAGAATAATAGATCTGTCAGTGGGCAGCCATCTGGGGTCCAGCGATCACCATAGAGTGTGGTTTAAGGTGAAGACAGTAGTAGAGTCAAGACATATGAAAGTAAGGGTCCTAGTTTTCAGAAGGGCAGACTTTGGAAAAATGAGGGAACACCTCAGGAATACCCTGGCAAAAGTGGAGGGAGAAGGGGGGGTAGAGGAGCAGTGGGAAACATTTAAAGGAGCCATAGCAGAGGTAATAGGCCCCTATGTAAAACAAGTCAACAAAGCAAAAAAAAGTGGGAAAAAACACTATGGTTTTATAAAGAGGTGGCAGGGAAGGTTAAGGAAAAGAAGCAAGCATTCAGAAAGTACAAAGAAACACAGGGAGAGGAAGACAGAGAACTGTGTCAGGCAAAGCAGAAGGAACTGGGGAAAGCAGTCAGGAGTGCAAAGGCACAAACTAAAGAACAAATAGCACAATCGGTGAAAGAAGGAGCCAAACCCCTTCTCAGGTATATTAGAGAAAGAAATAAGACCAATAGAGGGATTGTGAGGCTAAAAAATAAAGGGGAGAATGTGCTGAGGGGGACCTAGAAAAAGCAGAAATTCTAAACGAATACTTCTGCTCAGTATTTACAAAAGAAGGGGTAAGGGAGGGACCAAAATTAGATGGTAAAAACACACATGTAGGAGAGGTGGATACCAGTCCATTCATGGAGGAGAGAGTACTAAAGGAACTCTTGAAATTAAAAGCAGAAAAGGCAATGGGTCCAGATGGGATGCATCCCAGAATACTGAACGAACTAAGACAGGTAAATAGGGGTACCATTGACAGCCCTTTTCAACAAATCTATGGAGGAAGGAATGATGCCAAAGGACTGGAGGAGGGCAAATGTAGTGCCACTGCACATAAGTGGGAGCAAGGTGGACACTGGAAATTACAGACTGGTCAGTTTGACCTCGGTGGCAGGGAAAATGTTGGAATCACTGCTAAACGAAAGGATCGTAGCATATCTTGAGGCCAGCGGGGCACAAGACCCAAGGCAACATGGATTCACAGTTGGTAGGTCTTGTCAAACGAATCTGATAGATTTCTTTGACTATGTAACAAGGATGACTGTTCGGGGGGGTGGACATGGCTTACCTAGATTTTAGGAAGACATTCGACAGCGTCCCACACAGGAGGCTATTAAACAAGTTGGTCAGTCTGGGAGTGGGCACCAAGGTAATAAAATGGGTCCAAAACTGGCAGAGCAGCAGGACACAGGAGGTGGTTGTTAACAGAGTTCAATCCTGGGACAGGAGGGTGACTAGTGGGGGCCAGAGGGCTCAATGCTGGTGCCGGTCCTCTTCAATGTCTTCATTAGTTACATTGCTGAGGGGTTGAAGGGAAAGATAAGCCCTTTTTGCAGATGACACTAAGATCTGCAACAGGGTGGATACTCCAGATGGGGTGGAAAAAAATGAGAAGAGACCAAGATAAGTTGGAGGATTGATCAAGAGTGTGGCAGCTTAAATTTAATACAAAAAAGTGCAAAGTCATGCACTTGGGACACAGGAATCCTGGAGAAAAATACATGATGGGGGGGGCGGGGGGAGATACAAGCAACAACAAAACTTGAAAGAGACCTGGGTGTAATTATAATGGATGAACTGAAAGTAGCCAAGCAATGTGAGAAGGCAGTGGGGAGAGCCAGAGGGATGCTGGGGTGCATAGGGAGAGGGATCACCAGAAGAAAACAGGAGGTGGTGATGCCACTGTACAGACAATTGGTAAGGCCACATCTGGAATATTGTGTTTAGTTCTGGAGACCACATCTCCAGAAGGACATAGAATGGAAGCAGTATAGAGAATGGCAACAAAAATGGTGAAAGGAATGCACCAGAAAACATATGAAGAAAGACTGAAAGACCTCAGTATGTATACCCTTGAGGAAAGGAAGGAGAGGGGGATATGATAGAGACATTCAAGTACCTCAAGGGATAAACAGGGTTCAAGAGAGAAGCATCTTTCGGAAAAAGAAAAGTGTAAAAACAAGGGGTCACAGCATAAGGCTGGAGAGGGGGGGAGACTCAGGGCAAATTTGAGGAAGTAGTTTTTTCACAGGAAGGGTGCTGGATGCATGGAACAGTCTCCCTGCAGAGGTTGTAGGGCCAAAAACAATCAGTGAATTCAAGAATGCGTGAGATAGACAGAAGGCAACTATAGTGGTAGGAAAGAGAAGGTAAGCTGCAGATCATTTGGGATCGGGAGCTTATGTAGGTAGGGAAAAGAGCATGTTGGGTGGGCCAAATGGTCCTTATTTGTCATCAAATTCTATGTTTCTATGCTTCTATGACCAATAAAATATTCTGTTGGAGCAGAAGTAAATGGAGACGCAGCCAAAGATGTTGACAGGCAGCTCTTAGCTGTACAGTAACTGCAGCCCAGTAGCTAGATTGCCCTGTACTCACCTCCTTACACCACCAGCACAACCTGTACCTCAATCTGAGTAGATGATATGCTACTGGGTCACCCATTTTTCCTGGGCAATTGTCATCTTTGAAAATAGTTCTTGTTTATTCTTAAACTGTCCCCTTTCCCTTGTTTTTAAATCTAGTTTCACATGTTGGACCAGAACCATCCCCCTTCATCATTTTCTTCTGCCTAAATAATCCATTCTCTGAGTATAAAAAGTGAACTTTTGCATTTAGAACCACCTGTATGGTACTCTGGCTTCCAAGCAACATCAAGCACTGGATCACCAACATTTTAATGCAGCCTTCATCAGACTTCTTTTCTACCTCATCTGCTTTATCTATCAATCAATCAATCATCTTTATTTTACCAGGCGAAAACACCTTTGAGGACAAGCTCATTTACAAGGTGGACCTGGGGAGGTCAACAAAGACAGCACATAAAATACATAATACATAATGCATAATACATAATACATAGGGGAGATACTCAGATTCATGACAGCAAGCAAATATGGTGTTCATCAACATATTTTTGTACTAGACAGTTAACAATAAATAATAGATTTACACGAGTATACATGGCACTCGATTAGGGACAGTATAACATATTATTCACCCGTGACAAGGGAAGAGGGAATAAGGAGGTTTAGGAAATATGGAGATAGGGAGGAGCGGGGGGAGTGACAAGAGTTAGCAGAAAGAGGAGGAGGAGGAGAAGGTGGGGCAAGAACTGGGATCAGAGGCGGGGACAGAGTGGGGGAGCCTCGGGGACTCATACAGCTAAGGGGTGGGAGCTACAGAAGGAGCTGACCCTGCTGCACAGAGTTATCATCGTCCTCCACTAACATCTTCTGCTGAGATTCCTCCTACAGTCTCCAGTGATTCTGGGTCAACTGACTTACCCTGGGATTCTACTGTTAACTTGCAACATCAACACTGTTTTTTTTTCTAACATGGTGAATCTCAACACTGCTACTTGTCCCACCAATGACCCTTCTCACAGCCTCCTGTGGCTCCACTTGTACTGCTGTTGACTGAGGTCTCACCTGAAGCACTGAGGGCAGTGCAGCAGATACACTTCTTGGCCTTGGGGCACACCTGCCTTCCCCTTTCACAGCAGTTGTCACCTGACCCTTACCCTCAGAGCCTCAGCTAACTTGTACTTATTTCCCATTTGGACTACAGTACTATTGATATATGTAGGGAAAGCCCTCACCTTCACACCTTTGCCAATTGCAGCAGCTAGCAAGCACATTAAAAATATCAATCATCAGGAACACTGCACAAATAAACGATCAGATATAAATACACACACTAATGTCTTTTTCCAGCCTTCAGTTGTGTGTTTTTTTCTGGCCACTTGCTAATATTGGACTGTGCTGACCCTGCCCAGTCTCCGCCCTCCATACACTACAGCAGCTACAGCCTGCTAGATTAGACTAAAAGCACAAAAATCTAGCAATACAAAGAACACTCAAGATTTTTCTGGCACTTTACCTACAAGCCTGTAGTAAAAAATACGCCAGAATTATCCAGTTTATAATGAAATTTGAGGACTGTTTTCCACACAAAAACTATAGCAGTTCCAGAGAGCCTTCTCTCTCAAATGCCTCATGAGTATTTTTTTTTTATCGCAACCCTTTTTAACTCCCTGCAGCTCAGTCTGCCATTGTCTGGCCACTGTCCTCTGCACCCCATGCAATCCCCAGCAGCTCACTCGTATATGGGCTAGCACGCACAGTACCCATGGCAGGGATCCTCTAATCCCAGCTGCCGGGCCCAGATCTAATAACCAGACATGATTCCCCATGGGTCCGAGGGTGTGAAAAGGCATGGCCACCAAGTCATCATGACCGACCACCATTTTCTGCTATGTTTTTCCCCCCAGGAGTGCAGACATGCAATGACATCACAGCACAGCATGCTGACATCGGCCACAGTCCTCCCTGTAGTTGCACCGTGACTGTAGAATCCTCAATCTCCATTGGGGGTTGCTACAGCATGGTGCAAGCCCTGAGCCCTCCCCAGGGAGAGGAGAGCAGCCTGCAGGTGCTCAATCCACTCCCTCCCCAGCCAACCCCCGATGACCTGTGCTCGTTCCCGAACCTGGGTCGCTGGTGTGGCAAGAGGTGTGGCATCCAGCTCCTCAACCCTTAGCGCCACCTGGCCAGCATGCCTCATAAATACTGCAAGACTGCAAGGTGCCTAGGGGAGTCATATGGTATGGATATTCTGTCTGAAAGGCAATCATGTGTTGTCACTAACTGAATCATTTTTGTCCATGAATACCTGTTCCATGGAAAATCCAATGTTTTCACTGCAAACAAAACCATTCTGCAGAAAAACTGCTGCGAGGCAATGTAAACAGCAAAATTCAGGTACAATTTCAGAACACAGAACTGGTCATCAAGACATCTTAATGAACCCAGAGGCAGGTGTGTAAACCATTAGGAAGCAAGTGGGTGCTTAAGAAGCAAGTGAGTACTTTTTTAATGAAATGCACCCACTTGCTTCCATGGAATATAATGGTTGCTGAACGTGTTCTGTGGAAATAAATGTGAAATCATAAAATGGCATAACACCGGTCCACTTCTAATGGAATTCTGCAGAATAAGTTGGAATTTTCTGAAATTCCAAGAAATTCCATTCTGCCAGAATTTCAGAATTCTGCAGAGTACTACCCCACTCAGTGCATCTAAGGCCCTGTACATACTTGTGAAAGCAGGTTGAAAACCGTTTTATAAACTGGTTTAAGTCTTACTGTGTTAGAGCATCCATATTGTGTTGAAACTGTGTTTAAACATGGTTCTTCAACCCCGTTTCTATCTACATTGGGTACTTTTTTGGGTTAGGAACCTTACTATGCCTACAACTGTGCTATGCCACAGATGACTGTGTATCCTAGCAGCCCAAGCAATTCCAATATTGTGCATATCACAACTAGAAGCAGCGAGTCCACACTAGTAACATAAACCATGTTTAACTTACACGGTTTTTAAAACCAGGCTAGAGACTAGGTATCTAGCAGGGTTCTAGCATGGTTTTTAAAAACAGTTTAAATCATGCTGTAATGTGGCCGCAAACCATGTTAGTGCTTCTTAAATCATTTTAACTTGCTTAAAATGGTTTAAAAAGTTTAGTGTGCACAGGGCCTAAGACTCTGAGATTGAGACATTCTGCGGCTATAATGGTAATATGACAGATCATGCAAAGGGATCACCTAAACTTTCTGTTTTAAATCTTTCAATTAAATTTTTTATTAAATATGCTTTACTGAAATTTCCATATATCCCATGTACAGACAACATGCAGTCAATATAACATAGACTGCAAGAATAAAGCATATAAATGAGAGTTTCACTTAAGTGTCTGAGGAAAGGCAATTACAAGGAGTACAAAACAAGGTAGATGTCTGTACCCCTTCCCCCCACCATCCCATCAGACCCCGCTGCTGCTAGGTAATGAAACTAGGGTAATTCTGGGTATCAGTCCACAGTGTCTCATTTAGGGAGACATTCTAGAAGGGGTCACTAACTCTGGGAGTGTTCAGAGTTGGAATGAATCAGTAGTAGGCTGAAGAGCGGATCCCAAACGTTTCTGTATTTTGCCAACCTGTTCGTCATACCAGCAATGATGCGCTCGGCCTGCATAGCGAACATAACCTCCTAATACCATTCAGTTTGACTGGGTGTAATCTGATCCAGCCAATGCCTAAATATTACCTTTTTAGCACAAGCTGAAATTAATGCCATGTGTGCTCGCTGAGTACGGCCCTGGAGGTTCATGTAATCACCTAAGATACAAATTTCAGGAGTGACTTTATCTGACAAGGATTGTAATGGGTCCAGATGGGATTTAATGCAATTCCAAAATGGATACATTTTTTCACAAGACCATAGCAAATGCAGTATATCTCCAGAAGCTTTCAGGCATTTTGTGCACTGATTAGAAGACAGGGATCCCATTCGTTGAAGTTTAACCGGGGTATGATATAAATTGTGATTGATCTGGAATTGCATATACCTGTATCTGTCCCATTTAATGTATCTATATAAGTGTTTCCAGATTCTTGGCCAAGGTCTGTGAGAGATATAAGCTGGTAATGACTGATCCCACCAGAAGCATCTTTGGCCCTCTAGCCTGGAGATTGTGGTCAATAAGAATTTGTATGCATATGTTATTAAATGGGGTGATGGAAGAGAATTAACGTATGGGGCAAGAGTGGACCAGTATGTTTTAGACCACAACCCAGTGCTGAAGTGTTTCATTAACATATGAGATATTTGTAAGTATTTAAAGACGTGTGTGGGACCGCTTATAAAAAAGACAAGCATCTTGGAATGGCATCAATTTGCAGTTATTGACAAGATCTTCAACTTTTTTAGCACACATATTAGGCCAAAAAGAGTTGGGTTTAAGGAGTTTGCCCGAAATTGAGAAATTAAGATTATTAAAGAGAGGTTGCACTATATCTCTATATCCATCTATTTTAAGGAAAGTGTTCAGTTGATGATGTGTTTGAAGCGTAAAAACCTAATGGAGAATCTTTCACTTTGTTGGGGAGATTCTTTTTTATTACAAAGGGAAGGGCTTTAGGATCTACCTCCTATGAAGAACATAGATCTTGTTCAATTTTTAACCAAAAGGGGTTATAAGAAGAGTCAGAGGCATTATTTATTTATTTATTTATTTGCTTTTGTTTACCAGGTAAGCACACTAGACAACCAAGTGACTATTTTCAGGTGCAACCCGGGAGATTACAGAGGTAAATTCAAGAACATCAGGCAAAAACAAGTACAAGGTATATTCAGGAGAATCAAGGCGAGCAAGAGCAATACAAGAACATCAGGTTTTACATAACAGCATGGTTCAGGTAAGGAAGGCAGTAGTCAACGTACCAGGGCAACAACGCCCAAAAGGATAAGGGAAGCAGATAAAATCAATTAGTACAATTGGGGATGGGAGAGACCAAGGCAAAACATGAAGATGGGGCAGTGAACATATACTTGATAATGGGCAGTAGGGCCAAAGTGGACCCAGCACAATCATTTCTTCTAAATAGCTGCAAGCTCACTGGTGAGTAAGGTGCAGAGCCCCTCCACCTTAAGCAGAGGAGTTGAGTAATGATTCAGCCAGTCAGATTGGAATGGTCGAGGGGGATCATTAAGTGCAGAGGCAGGTGGCGGCTGATTTGAGGAAGCCCCAGAGGGAGGCTTTAAAGGAGGGATGGGAGGTGGAGAAGAGAGTGCTTGCTGGAAGGGTATTCCATAACCTGGGTGCCTACGCAGTGAAGGTCTGGTCACCCATTTGGGTGCGAGTTTTTGGAACCAGGAGGACATGAGAGTCACTGGATCTTAAATGGTAGGAAGGGATAGCAGGTAAGAGGGATAGGATGAGGGCAGAAGGGGTGGCAATTCGGACAACATTGTCGATGAAGTTGCCCAAGGCAAAGGTGCGGTGCTGTTCCGGTGGGAGCCACTCAAGCCGGGACTAGAGCTCACAACAGTGGGTGAGGCAGGGGGCTGAGAGTTCAAAGTGACAGACACTGCTGTACACCGTATCCCATTTTGAGAGACTTGTTTTTGTGACGTGGGCAAAGGTGACAAGTCCATAGCATAGTGTGGGTAGGAGGACCCCCCTGGCTAGGGCGAGATGGGCAGCCGGGGTGAGAGAGCTTTTTGCTCTGTATGCAAGACCCAGCTTACAGTATGAGGCCTTACATGTGTTGTGAATATGCAGAGTGAAATCCAATTGTGGGTCAAGTGTCACCCCCTGGTACTTGTCCGTGACCTGAGCTCTGGCAGACCCTTCAACTGTGTTTTTGATGTTCTGCCAGAAGTTCCTCAGGTTTCTGGCTGAGGATAGTAGGGCAGATTGGCAGAACTCACTCTTGGCAGTGCAGATGGCTCTTTTTGCAGAAGTTTCACAGCTGTCTGTACTCAAGGAGGTCAGTGCTGGAAAGGGAAGCCTTCTACCTCACCCAGCACTTGTCCCTTTGCTTCATGAGGGAAAAAAAGGCCGCCATGGAGCCACTTTGTGACAGTGCCCCTCACCCTCCTTTTTGTGAGGGAAGCATGCTTGTCTTGCAGGGGAGTGAATACAGCAAGAAAGTTGTCAAGGGCCCCAGGGGGTACTTTACAGCAGTGACCTGGGACCAGTCAGTTTGTTGCAGGTCTGCAAGCTAGTCTCCAACGTTAAGTTTGGAGTAGTCCCTCATCTGGATCACTCTGCAGGGAATTTTGGGAAAGGAGATGCCCAATATACAGTTGATGGGAGAGTGATCAGGGAGAATACCACAGGAGACAATTCTATCCGGTCTGTTGCTCAGCAGCCAATCAATGAGGGATCCCTTGTCTCCACGTGGGGATAGCCTTGTGGGTTCCAAAATGAGTTGGCTGAGAGTGAGACCAGCCAGTAGGGCCCGTATTGCTGGATGTTGCGGCCCACCCAGTTGAGGTTGAAGTCACCTAGGACTAATAGTTCATTTGAGCCAACCATGGGGCTGAGACTGTTGAGGAGGGATGAGAGCCCTAGCACACCACCCTTTGGAGGATTGTAGGCACAGATCAGGTGTACCTTTTTGGTGTTGCCTAGCAGGAGAAGGGCATGCAAGAACTCACAGGTGTGGGATCGGTGCAGGGAATGCCCTATGACAGATACATTTAAGTGACTCTTATAGTATAGGAGCACCCCACCCCCTCTATAGTTCCATACTCTGTCTAGCCTAACAAGATTGTACCCCGGGAGGGCACATGCAGAGTCTGGGATGTGGGCTTCAGCCAGGTTTTTGTGACCCCCATATTATCAGGGTTGTAATGTGCCACCCAGGCTGTTAGCTCTGCTAGGTTAGGTAGTAAGCTTAGTATGTTCAGATGCACCAATTTCATGTCTTTGGCAGATAGCCAGGCAAGGGGGGACTTCAGAGAGGGCCTGACAACATGTGGACCAGAGTTTTGGGCTGAGGCCCCAGCCAGACCATGAAGCCCAGAGCAACCACTCAGAGGCAGCATCCTGTATGACCACGGGGCGGGGGGGACCCAAGAGTGGGTTTGTTTTGTGGTAGAGCCCTAGCACAAGATGCAAGGGTGATTAGGGAACCCACTCTTGCTCAGTCTGCCCAGGTTAACGATACAGGCTCTGGCAGCTCAGGAAGGTGATTAGAGGGTAGCAGGTTATGTCACTCTGGGAACAGGAAACCCTAGTAGATTACATAGCTCAGTTAGTAAAGACAATAGTTTGCTGCTTCAGGCTCCAGAGTTACTGTACATGCACATGAGAATTAACTAGCTCTAATTTTTAAACAATAGAATGCTGTTCATGGCCTGAGAATTGATATACAAGCACAGACAGAAATTAGTTAATAGCAAGCACTAGTAAGAACAGGGTAAAGCCACACATGCACATTTGCCAGATAATATAGATAAAAATTAGGTGCCTGTAAGCCACCATCTATTTTTTGATGGGTAAGTTTTATATAGTTTTGTCTTGATTTTTTCCCAGCCCATAGAAAGGAATTAATAATTTTATGTACTTGGGAAAACCATGACTGCAGTAGGGCTCAGTTATACATTTGTAGGGGGTATACAATGTGGGGTAGAATATTCATTTTACAATACTCATATGTACCCAGGAGACAAGGGTAAACAAGATCAACGCTTTGTGTCTTCTTTTATGGTATTTATAATTGTGTCAAGATTAAGCCTTTTCATAGTTTTGGGAGACGGGTGAAGATTAATACCTAGATATTTTAACTTGTCTGTATGCCACTAAAGATCCAGGTTTTCTACTTCTGCCCTCTGGGTGTGCTTATTAAGAGGAAAGATTTCTGTTTTGTCTAGATTTAACTTGTAATTTGAGATTAAACCAAACTGGGAAATTATCTGGAAGGCTACTGGAAGAGATTGCGCAGGGGATGAAATATGTAATAATATATCACCCGCATATGCGGAGACTTTATAGTCTGTGCCCCCTATAGCAATACCAGAGATATGTGGGGATGTATTTAGCTTTCTAATTAGAAGCTCTAGAAAAAGACTGAATAAGTAGGGTGAAAGGGGACAACCCTGTGGCATTCCCTGATGTAATGTAAAGGTGTAGAAAGCACCCCATTGTATTGAACTCGTGCTGAGGGGGAAGCGTAGAGAATTTTAATCCATTTTACAAATTCTTGGGGGGTGCGATATTTGGGGAGTAAGAAGAAGAGATAGTCCTATGATACCCTATTGAATGTCTTTTCTGTGTCCAAGGAAACTAGAGCTGCAGGTGTGGGAGAGTCCATAGTCACAGAAAAGAGATAGGCTATTTTCCTAAGGTGGTCAGATGAAAGGCCACCTTTCACAAACCCTACTTGTTCTTGGCTAATTAATGAATCCCAAACATGGCTTAATCTTGAAACCATTATCTTGGCTAGAATTAATTAGGTAGATGGGTCTATAATTAGAAATGAATAAGGGGTTCTTACCAGGTTTGGCAATGACAACTATGGTGGCTTGAGTTAGAGAAATATCTGATATGCCTTCTTCAAAGAAATACTGAAATGTATTCAGGAAGAGAGGGGCCATTGTGTCTTTAAGGGATTTGTAGAAGTTGGTGGAAAACCCATCAGGCCAGGTGCTTTATCCAATGGGAGTGAATCTATGGCATCAAGTACTTCTTTTATGCTGATAGGGGCTTTTAAACTGTCACTTTAGAGGTCGGATAAAACTGGGAGGTTAATGTCCCTAATGAAGAAATCCAGCATTTGCAGAGAGAATGAGGATGTGGATGGTGTGTATAAGTGATTATAATAGTCTGAAAGCCTCCACAATATCCTTGGGAGAGGTGAGAAGATTACCTCAGGATGAATAGATTGAGGTGATAATTCTGTCAGAAGTCTGAGTTCGAATCCGCGAAGGGCTAAGAGCTTCCCAGCTCTCTCGCCGTGGTCAAAATAGGATATTTTAGATTGAAACATGAAAAATTTGGCCTTATCAGCCAGTAGCTGATTATACTGGGCCCAGAGGGATTCAGTCTTTTTCCAATCCACCATAGCAGAGGATGAGGAAAGGCTTGATTCGACTTTTGTGATTTTATCAAATAAAGAAGCTTCTTACGTTTAGATGCCAAGCAGATTAATTCACCCCTCAATGCACATTTCAATGAGGACCATAGTATGTCGGTTTTGTGCATTGAGGAGGAATTATATTCCATGAAGTTAAAGATAAATGTTTGCAAATACAGTAAGAGTTCCTCTGATTTTAGAATTTGATTATTAAGTATCCAAATTCTGTCTTTTTGAATGTTGGGTGAGTGATCCAAATGTAAATGGGCAATGTGATGGTCGAGGAAGTAGGATCACTGTACACCCAAGTTTGTTTTAAAGGATTGTCAGTGTGCCCCCTTCCTCCTGAGATTTTATCTTTAGTGCTTGGGTTCAGACCCTGTTGCCCACAAGTATGTGTGTGTGGGGGGGGGGGGGATGGTTGAGTTTTGGGGTGTTTGGTTGGTGCAACCTGCATAAGTGCAGGTCTGGCTGAGACATATGTCAAGATCCAGCATTGCTCTGCCATTGGGAGAGCTGGTGGCCTGTGATCTGAGTCAGCCCAACCCAGGGGTGTGGACTAAAACCGATGCAAATGTATGTTAGTGCACTTGCTCACGAGTGGAGGCATTGGTATTGGGTTGCCCCTCAGGCTCACCTCCTTCCAGGTTCTGGCCAGGATATTGCACTCTCTGCTATCTGGCAGACTACTCCTGGCCTCCTTCCATGCCTCCCTCATCAGCAACTTGCCACTACCTCTACCCACTACCTCAGGCTTTCAGGATTGTGCCAGCTGCCATAATGGTACAGGCCATCTTCCAGAATATAATGTGCTGCATGGCACCCCAGTGCCATTTCAGGCCCATTACCCTTCTGGCCCCAGTTGTGTGGGGAAGTGCAGCACCCCCCTCCACACAACTTCCATGTAAACCCTTAGTTTGTTTTTTTCTATTAGTTCTCAATTTACCCTCTAGGGAATTCAGTGAGCTAGGATTCTCACAGTTAGTCTCACCAAGGTGACAACTACACCTTTCTGGGGGTCTAGCCACCCCAGGTCACCCCCCCATCACCCAGGTGGGGTTTACAGATGCAGGACTGCACCCTGAGAATAGAGGTTGGCCTCCAGCAGAACACTGCGGCCAATGGAAAGCCTCTATCTCCCCATTATGTAAAAATGGTTGTACAACTTGTATATAGTTTTTATTTGTGGTATTGCTACCTGCTTTTTAAGGGATGCACACTGAGCTGATACTTGATGACAGGCTAAGGATAGTTTTGAACTCCTGGGAGTGGCCACCTCACTCTCTCTCTCTCTCTCTCCCCATGTCACGCTCATACCCATTACGGCTTGCTCCCCCTGAGGAATGCTACCCCGCTGTCAACCTCCATTTATATATTGTAGTATCTCCTTTATAATTACCAGCTTCTTATCTTAAATAGGTGATAAAACAGGCCTGAGGTGGAACATCAGGGGCTTAACACCCTGAATAAAAGGACGCAGGTGCTACAACACCTTAGGAGGTTGGGCACAGAGGTTGCTTTCTCCAGGAGACCAAGCTTACCAGGGTGAACTGTGATAGACTGAAGAGGGATTGGGTGTTCCAGGTCATCCATGCCTCACCCCCCCCACCAGAAGGAGGGGGTAGCCATATTGCTTCACAAGGCTCTGCACTGGAAACTCATGTGAAAGGTGAGTGATCGAGAGGGGAGATGGGTGGTGGCACTTATGGATATTTTATTTATTTATTTAGTTTTTGATGACTGGGTGGGTGCACTAGCCATAACAATGACTATTTTCAGGCACTACCCAGGAGGGTACAAAACAGAAACATTCAGATAACATGTTACAATATATGAGTTCACAATATTCAAATGTAGGAATACCAAACAGGCTGGAGGTTACATAAAAGGCTTAGTAAAATATATAACAAAGACAAAATAAAACTAAAGAGAGCAAAAATTACAGGAAAGCAAATAACATTTAGGTTAGGTCATAAGTGCTAACATTACCATAGAAATCTAGGAGGATTATAAGTAGGTGACAGAGGCATTATAGTAGTCAATACAGGATAATGCAGGAGAGTTAGGGTTGAAATAGGGAAATAGGGTTGAAAGAGGAGGAGGATAGGATAAGATTAGAAGATAGTGACCTAGTGAGAGATAAAAGTCCCTAGGTAATAAGAAGGTAGAAAACAGGTGGTAGGAAGAAAGAGCTATGCATTGGTAAGGGTCAGTAAACTAAGAAGTGGTGTAGGTGCTGAAAATAGGGAGAGAAGACAAGGGCTAGGGTGGTTTGAAACAGGAGCAACAGCTGGAGTCTACAAGATAATGTTGCAGCAATTTTTTGTAGGAGGCAAGGGATGATGCTAAGTGAGTACTTAGGGGAAGGGAGTTCCAGAAATGGGGGGCATGACAAGCAAAAGCACTAGCACCTTTGGACTTCGGTATCTGGGGACGTGGACTGGAGCACTATCAGCAGAACAAAGACCATAGCTGGATGTGTGGTTTAGAAATAGTCCTGCTAGCGGCTTGGGTATTTGGGATCTGATAACATTATCTATGAGCAATCCATAAGCATAAGATCTAGACACAGAAGGGGAAAGCCAACCAAGATCAGAGCAGAGGAGGCAATGGTGTTTCAGCTGAGGTGAAGAGGATGCATAACAACAGATGTTATTGTAGGTAACATCCAATTTCACAAGACTCCATTTACCGGTGGAGGCATAGGTTGTGACACCGTAGGTGAGACACGGTCTGAGTATGCCACGAGCTATGTCAAGCCTAGTGGATGGTGTGAGCACATAGCTAATCCGGTAGGCAATGCCAAGTTTCATGTTTACCAATTTGCAAGGCTGCTGAATATGGAGATCGAAGCTGAGAGTCAGGTCAAGGGTGATACCAAGATATTTAAACAAATTTACCACCCCAACAGAGAGCCATTTTCTAAGGAGACTTTGAATTTAGATTGGCAGAGTTTGAGTTTAGTATTGGAACCAAATAGCATGGCTTGAGTCTTTGCTTCTTTCAGGACAAGCTTATTTGTCAGCAGTCATTGTTGAATGACTTGGAGGTCGTAGGAGAGTCGTGTGTTGATGTCAGCTATATTCTTCGCACCGGTGTACAGAACAAAATCATTTGCATATAGCAGGGAGTCTGAGTGAGCAACCTTGGAGGTGATATTGTTTATAAATATAGAAAAGAGCAGGGGACCTAAGATGGACCCTTGCGACACTCCAATATTAATGGAAGCTTTGTCTGAGAAAGCTGAGTTAAATTTTACTGACTGAGTCCCATCAGCTAGGTAGCTGCTGAACCACCTAACAACATTTGGTGAAAAACCTAGTGATTTAAGAGTTGTTAGGAGGATGGGGTGGTCAACTAAGTCAAATGCTTTAGTCATGTCAATGAAAATAACCCCGGTGAGGAAGCAAGAGTCCATGGCCAGTACAGCATCAGACGTAAACTTGAGTAGTGCAGTAGTGGTACTATGACCTTCATGGAATGCTGGGCAGTTGCAAGAAGGTCAAATTGCTGGAGAAAGTCAGTGGTTTGAGTAGCAACAAGTTTCTCAAGAATTTTACTAAGAACTGACAGGATGGCAATTGGCCTATAGTTGGAGGGATCTTTATGGTCACCTTTTTTTAAAACCTGGGTGATCCTAGCTGTCTTCCAAATGTCCAGGACATGGCTTTGGCAGAGGGAGAGAGTAAATATCTTGGCTAGAGGAATGGCTATGTAGGGGGAAGCAAATTTTAGGAGCTTAGGTTCAAGATCGTCAAACTTGGTTGCAACGAACTCCGAGATATTATTGAACAATCTTAAGACATCACGGTAAGAGACTGACTTGAAAAAGAATTTAGGTGCCATGACATCAGGTGGGGGGGTTGATTTAGATAGGACAGGGAAGGAAGAAGTGTATTTAGTAAGATCAGAGAACTGAGCATTGAAGAAGTTTGCAGTGGTATGGGGGTTGTTACAGTGTACACCATTTAGTAGCATGTCATTGGGAGAAGGGGCCTGGTTGGAACCCAGGAAGGACTTTATGTGGGACCAGAATGTTTTAGAGTCACCATAGGAGTTTGTTAATAGTTCCTTACATTAGGCACTTTTAGCCCTTTTAATATCCTTCTTACAGGGAATTTCGCAGTGCTCTATAGGTATTTAGGTCAGCAGGTAACCCAGAGTTTCTATAATGGAGCCAGCTTTTGTCCCACTACCAGGGTTTGGAGAGTAGGTCAGATTTTAGCCAGTGGGTATGATGATTTTTTACCCTACGGGTCACAAGGGGACAGTGTTTATCCTGAAGCACAAGAAAGTATGTGAGGAAGCGGTTTAGAGCGGTCTGGACATCACTAGATTTGAAAAGGGGTGCCCAGTCAATTGCACTGATGTCAATTAGGAAAGCCAGTGGGTTGAAGTGAGAGTAGTTTCGGAAGGTAAAAAAATGTGGTTTGGATGAAGGTGGCCCATTCTTACCCCATATGCAAAAAAGTAGGGGAGTGGTCTGTGATGGCATCAGCTAGTACTCCTGAGGAGATTATATTTTCAGGGTGGTTTGTCATTATCCAGTCCAGCAGAGTACTGGAGTTAGTTTGCAGGGCAGTTCTGGTAGGATCACCGATCAGCTGGTGCAGGTTGAAACTTTGAAGCCTGGTCAGGGATGCGGGTTGAGAGTTACCCAGCCAATTTATGTTGATGTTCCCGAGTATTAGAACCTTGTTTCTCCCAGAAAGAAGAGAGGTTTGTTCCAATAATTTATCAAGACTAGTTTGGCTTCCTGGGGGGGGGGGGTTATAGGCACATACAGTATGTAATTTTTTGGAGCTGAGAGAGAGGAGAACATGTAGTGCTTCACAGTGGGTTAGAGGAGATGAGCAGATGGCGGAGAGATGGAGGTGGTCTTTGAAATAGATAGCCATGCCACCTCCTCTTTTAGGGGCAAGTCTATCCAATCTCAACAGGTTGTATGATGGAAGGGAGCATTGTAAGTCGGGGGTGGACGATTTGAGCAAGGTTTCAGTGAGACAGAGGATGTTGGGATTGTAAAGAGCTGCCCAGGACTCCAATTCAGCTAAGCTGTGCACAAGGCTTTTAATATTATGGTGCACCACAGTGAGACCTTTGACATTGGCAAAAGGGGTAGGTGAGTTGTTTACAGACCCTGGGTTAGAGTGAATGATATGGCAGAGGGAACCCTGTTACTGGGGAATGTTTATGCCCCCAATGAGTACTTACCCTCCTTGTTTCACAAACTGGCTCTGGTACTGGGAACTCTGGCATCAGATAAGATCCCAATGTTAATAGGAGGACTTTAACCTCATATTAGACCCGATTCTGGATAGATCCCCCTCCAACATAGAGCCCCACTCCAGGGCAGTATTGGCGCTTGCCCAATTGCAACAGGAGATGGCCCTCACTAATATCTGGAGGATTTTCCATCCGTCCCTGCGAGACTACACTTTCCATTCCCTGGTGCACAGCTCCCACAGTCGCATGGACTTTTGGCTCACCTCCCCCAGTATCACTATGAATACCATCGATACCACCATTAAGCCCTTGGTCATGTCAGACCATGCCCCAATGCAGCTGTCCTTCACATGGGACCCCCAACTTCCTGGATTGGAGGTTGGATCATTTACTATTTTGAGATCCTGACTCCCCCCCCGGCTCCAATGTAAGGCCATGGATTTCTTTCAGAATAACCCTGTCGCAGACACCTCCGTAGGCACCACATGGGAGGCTTTTAAAGCCACCCTCGGGGGGATGATAATGGGGTTTACCCACAAGTGCCAGAAGAGGAGGGAAAAACAGCTTAAGGAAGCAGAGGAAGCCTTCAGGGCTCTTTGGAACCCCTCAATCCAGTCGCAGTCAGGTCCCCAGGTGGCCACATTAAGGATGCAGGTGAATGAGCTCCTCTCCAGGAAAGCCAAAATCTCTTTTATTAGACTAAAACATAAGTACTGGGAAGGGGGGCAAGAGAGGGGAATGTCCTCGCATACCAGTAGAAAAAGCAGCAAACCAAATGGTATATAGCTGCCTTGGTGGAAAAGAAGGCAAGACCCATACCTCAAAGGAGGGGATTAACCAAATGATGACTACGTTTTACTCTTCACTATATAAATCCTCTAGACAACCCAATCCCAAAAGCATTCTTCCCTTCCTGAAGTCCCTGCATCTTTCTGAAATTTCTGATCAACAGGCCATGGCCTTGGAAGCCCCAATTATGGTGAAAGAAGTAGCCTCTACATTATTATCCCTTAAGAATAGGAAGGCCCCTGGAGGGGATGGTTTCTCCCAGAGATGTGGCAGTTTCTACAATCCACTGTTGCCCCTATCTTACAACAGGTGTTCACCGAAGCGCTGCAGGCCAGTGCCGTCCTCCACCCCCCATTTAGGGAGGCGGTGATCATCATCCTGCCCAAGATGGGAAAAGACCCCCTGAAAGTGGCCAGTTATTGGCCCATCTCCCTACTAAATGCAGATAGTAAGGTGCTGGTAAAATTACTGGCTAACTCAATCCACTCCTTCCCAGCCTGACTCACCCCTCCCAGGTAGGGTTTGTCAAGGGTTGTTTTAGTACAGACCACATTAGATCATTGGAGAATTTAATACGTAAGGCCAAGTCGCTCCTTACACCGGCTACAGTGATAACAATAGATTTTGAGAAGGCCTTCGACTCCCTGGAGTGGGACTTTTTCCACCAGGTGCTGTGCACCATGGGGTTGGGGGTGGGTTTCAGATCCTGGATTGGGGCTATCTACTCCTTCCCTGTGGCCAAGGTACTCACCAAATCTATGTTGTCCTCTCCCTTTCCATTAGGCAGGGGAACGTGGCAAGGCTGCCCCTTATCCTCTCTTTTTGTTCTTGCGGTGGAATCCCTTGCCGAGGCTTCAGGCAGAATTTACATATCCAGGGGGTAGCACAGGGGGGAAGCATACCCCACCCTCATGTATGTGGATGATCTTCTGCTTCTTCTGGCTGATATTGTCACAGTTCTCTCACCCCTTCTGAGCACCCTTTCTGATTTTGCCACCTTCTCAGGGCTTAGGCTCAATTAGTCTAAAACTGAGATCTTTCCCCTCAACACTAATTGTACCCCCAATATGGCCGCACAACATGGTCTTCGCTGGTCATCTGAGGGAATTACATAACTTGGTATCAGTATCATCTCAGACCTTATCATACTCTGGGAGATGAACCTGAAACCACTGTTCAAATCCATTTGGGACTGAACTACAGAGATGGAGGGCACTCCATCTTACCCTGGCAGGTAACGTCTCTGCAATAAAAATGGTTACCACTCTCAAGATTATGTATTTCCTATCGCACATCCCCCTGAAACTTCCTAAATTTTGGTACACCAAGCAAGACACCAAGTTGGGGCCTTTATATGGGAAAGGAAAAGGCCTAGGTACAGTAGGAACAAGCTGAGGGCCCACTGGTCAGAAGGCGGGTGGGGTCTCCTGTGGTTTTAAGGTTATAAATGGGCTTTTGAGGCCGCCCAGTCGCTAAAGTGGTTTGCAAGCCCTGGGCTGGATGCCCCCCAATGGCTAGGTATGGAGAGAGAGAGGTATGTAAGATGGCCCATTTGACCTTGATGGTTTACAGTCATCCCCCAAGAGGGATCCAAGCTCACCCGACAATAAGTCCCTCCCTGGATTATTGGGGCAAATTACATAGGAAGCTCAGCACTAACCAGGCCCCACCCCCCCCCAGAGTCTTACCCCACTGTGGGATAATAGTGAGATCTCAGTTAACAAGAAACACATCACCTGGGCCACTTGGGCTGCCTCAGGTCTCACTCACCTTCAAGATTTATACATGTCAGTTACCAATACTCTAGACTCCTCCGAGGGGCTATGTGGTTCTCATGGGATCCCCTCCAAGAACTTCTGGCGCTTTCTTCAAATCAAGAGTGTGGTCACTGAATATATCCTCAAGTGCCCTTAGGCATGCCTGCCTCCCCGGTGGAGAATTGGCTTCAATTGGAAAAGGGCCAGACCAGCTGAATATATGCAGCCCTGAGGGCCACTCTCCCCTTCCAATCCTTGGCTTCCAAACTCAAATGGGAACAGGCCTTGTGGACCCAGATCACAGCCCAGTCATGTCTGAGGTTAGCCCACACAGCCTACCCTGATGTCAGAAGTCAGTTAATACAGAACAAGATCCTGCACTCCTGGTACAGGACCCCTGTGGTCCTTAAGAAAGCTAAGCTGACTCAGGATGATCTCTGCTGGAGGTGCCAGGAGGGCCAAAGGGACTTGATCCATATACTATGGCACTGCAGGTTAATTCAGCCACTGTGGTTGGCGGTATGCATGTTAGGGTCTGAAATATTACAGAAACCTATACCCATGGCACCAGGGGTGCTGATCTTAGGAATTCATTCCTTAGCCCCACATCTTCACTCCTCAGATTTAAAACCTCTGTCGATTTTAAGTATGCAGGTAAAGAGACTCCTGCTGTGCAAGTGGAGAACGCAGGAGGTCCCTTCAGTCACAGAGGTGCTAAACTTCCTTGTGCAGTTCACAAATTGGTCCAGAATGTTGCACATAGTTGCAGACACCCTCCCTCAGTATGTAAACTTATGGCAACCCTTTATTCTGTATCTGAAGCCTAGGGAGGGCATAGGCTGACTCTGACTGCTGTAGATTTGACCTGTTACCTACAGTCAACTGTGGCTGGTCCAGTGGGAATACCACTTGCTCCAGTTCTGCCCCAGGAGTAAAGTACTTGTGCAGGACATAGCATGTTCCGTATGTGTAATATCCTGTATCCAAGTAAGATTTAGATAGTTTGCTTTGTGTGTGGTCTTTTGTTTTGTTGTAGGTCTGGCCCCGACTTTAGCTGCTCCTAGATCCTCTACATTTCTACAGGGGTTCATAATCCAGAGAAGCCACCAGGGAAGTCCGGGAAAGCCCTGTTACATCTATCTAGGTTGGTCTCCCCTTCAGTTAATCCGCTGGGAAAATGTTGTAAGCCCACCCAGGGAGACCCCGGCTGGCAAAGGACCCTGCAGGTGCTCCTCAAGTACTGTACTGTTACGCATTCAACAGAAACCTTTCAGAGCAACTGTTATATTGCCTCCCCACCCAAGAAGCACAAATAACCCTTACCTGCCCCCAAATCCAAACCATGTAGAAATTTATTTTTTCGGTATCCTGGTTTAGGAAGGGAAGGGATCGTATTTTTTCTCCAAGAAGCCCTGTGGCGTGGATCCCTTCCACGTCCTTGTAGCTCTGCAGATTGCACTCCACCCCAATCTGCCCCTGCACTACCACGTTTTGTGGCATCAGTATATGAGGAGCACGGGGGCACACACCCATAGATATGAATGGGGGATGCTATTTAAAGTTAAATTTCGGTACTTTAAATGACCATTCAGAATAAATGATGGCCACCACTTAACTAACAATCCTTGTTAGTTAAGCGGTAGCCATCATTTATTCTGAATGGTCATTTAAAATACTGAAATAGGCACTTTCCTCTGCACTTCTCATATAGTGATGCCACAAAACGTGGTTGTGAGGGGGCGGATTGGGAGCAGAGTGCACTCTGCAGAGCTACAAGGAAGTGGAAGGGATCCTTGCCACGGGGCTCCTCGGAGCAAAAATACGATCCATTTCCTTCCTAAACCGGGGCACGGAAAAAAGAATTTCTTCTTGATTTGGATTTGGGGCAGGTAAGGCTTTGTGCTTCTCGGGGTGGGAAGGGGGTTGTAAAGAGTGCGATAGTTGCTCTTTACAGCTCACTGTAAAGTTTTGTAACTTTCATAGAAACATAGAACTTGTTGACAGAAAAGGACCACCAGACCCACCCAGTCTGCCCAGTATGCCTAGCAAACCGCTAGGACTTCCCTTCTACCCACCTCCCTTCCTGGAACTACCAGTTCCTTTTGTCTGTTCCACACTTTCTTGAAACCCCCACAGTTCCTGCCTCAACCACCTCTCCTGGGAGTCTTTTCCAGCTGTCCACCACCCTCTCTGTAAAGTAGAATTCTCTGATGTTCCCCCTGAATCTCCCCCCTACTATCTGCATATCGTGTTCCCTTATTTTTGATTTATCCATTAGCTAAAAGATATCCCCTGCTGGTACCCTTGATATACTTGAAGGTCTCAGTCATGTCCCCCTGTTCCCTGTGTTCAAGGGAGTACATGGCCTCCTACTTAAGCAGCTTCAGATAGCAGGGATCTCCCTTGACACCACAGCTTGGTTCAACAGCTACTGGGAAAACTGATCCCAAAGAGTCAGATTTGCTGATGTCCTCTCTCAAGTGAGATCTGTCCACTCTGGAGTCCCGCAGGGGTCTATTCTGGGGTCCCTTCTTTTCAGACTCTTTCTAAATAGCCTTCCACAATCCTGCCCTGAACAAATCATCCTCTATGCCAATTATGCTGTCATCCATGCAACACATAAGGATCTTCTACCCTCCAAATCAACCTCCAAAAAGGCTTCGCCTCAGTTGAAAACTGGTTTAGCATACACAAACTGGTCCTAAACTATAAAAAAACACAAATCTATGCTTTTCTGCAGCACTCACAATAAATACAAGGAAAAACCTTTAACCATTACAAACTGCCATGGAGCTGCCCTGGAGCAGGTTCACTCCTTTAAATATCTTGGGATCTCTGGACAGCCACCTTTCCTATAGAGTTTACATCGACAGTGTTGCCAAAGCCGCTGATACCCTCCTTGGTCTCCTCTACAGGCATAGGCAGCACCTTACTCCTGAAGCCTTAAGAGTCACTGTACAGAGTTTGTTGTCTCTATTATAGATTACAGCCTGATCCTCTATGGCTTCACCTCGCAAACAGCTCTTCAATGCATATCCACGACACTCAATAAAGCTTGCAGGCTCATCACTGGCTCCCATCGACTCACCCATACATTTGACTTATATGTACAATCTGGTTGGCTTCAACTCTCAAACTGCATAAAATATCAGACCTGCATTATGGCGAACAAAATTACTATGGGGCTTGCACCTCCAGGAGTCCAAGCCTCCTTTGCCCCAACAGCAATCCTAGACACACCATGGGTTCTGCAACCCAACTCCTTCAGGTCCGTCGCTGCCGTGCTTCTCAAGGTCAAAGATCCTTTGCCTGCAGGGCCCCCAGTTGGTTAAACATGCTCAGCAGTGACCTCTCATCTGTGCAACTGCTTGGACCATTCAAATCCAAACTCTGCCTTGACCTCGCTGCCTCCAGTACCTGCGACTGCCCTATTTAGTACATTTCCCCTCACACACTGGGGCCTCACTTCTTCCCTGCCTTGCACCTCCTCTTCTCACTCCAACCCCATCCCCCCCTTGTTTCTTCCTCACTTTTCCTCTCTTTGACTCCTTCACTTCTATCTGTAATATGTCAATGCCCCTCGCTGCACCTTTCTTATATTTCCCTTTTTACCTCCCTCTCCTCATCTCCATCGCCTCTTTCTTTAATATGACAATGCCTCTGGTTGCACCTTTCCCATATTCCCCTCCCTCGTTCTGTACCTCATCTACTGCTTTTCAGAACTGTAGCACTAGTTAAGCCTAAATGTTTTTTAATCTAGCCTGAATGTTGTTTTTTTTGTTTTTTTGTTAAATTCTCATACATGCATATGCCTATGTAACTCAATGTCTTGTTTACTTCTGTATGGCACCTTGTTTGACATGGAACCTTTGTAAAAGAGTCTTGGCTCAAAGGTACTTGTAATCCTAGATTTGATAAATAAATAAATAATAAATATATAAACATGCTGAGGTCCTTCAGCCATTCCTTGTATGACAGATGCCCCTAGTCCCCCTACCGTTTTTGTAGCTCTTCTCTGGACGCACTCCACCCTCTCCACATCCTTCAGAACTAGACTCCATACTCAAGGTGTGGCCTGACAAGCTGCCTGTACAAGGGCACTATGACCTCCCTCTTCCTGCTAGTTATTCCCCTGCTGATATAACCCAGCATTCTACTGGCCCTCGCCACTGCCTTCTCATATTGCTTCACCACTTTCAGGTCCTGTGAAATGTACATGCCAAGGTCTCTTTCCAGCTTGGTAACCTCTAGGGGCTTGCCCTCCCATACTGTATTTCATGTCCTGATTATTTTTGCCTAAGTGCATGATTTTACATTTTTTGGTGTTGAAGGTCAATTGCCATTCCCTGGACCATTCCTCCAGCTTCCACAGAATCCCTGTGCATGCTCTCAACCCCTTCAAGCACGTCTACTCTATTGCAGAACTTCATATCATCCACAAATAGATGCACTCTTCATTCCAGCCCCTCTGCTATGTCCCTTATAAATATATTGAAAAGTAGTGTCCCCAGTACTGACTCCTGAGATACTCCACTGGTGACCATACCTTCCCTTGATGGTACCCCATTAACAATTACCCTCTGCCTTCTGTCCCCCAGTCAGTTTTGCACCCACCTAACCACTAGAGGCCCCAGCCCAAAGCATCTCATTTTGTGCAGTAGTCTCTTGTGCTGCACAGAATCAAATGCCTTATTGAAGCTGAGATAAACAATGTCTATAGACCTCCCCTGATCCAGTACCCTGGTGACCAAGTCAAATAACTCTATCAAGTTCATTTGACACAGCCTTCCCTCCGTGAAACCATGTTGCTGCCAGTCCAGAAGACCATTGGTCCCCAGGTAGCTTGAGATTCTCTTCTTGAGCAGTTTTTCCATGAGCTTACCCACCCCCAATGTTAAGCTCACCAGCCTATAGTTGCCTGGCTCCTCCTTGTCCCCCTCTTATGAAGGGGGACCACATCTGCCCTTCTCCAATCATCCGGGATTTCCCCCGTTTCCAAGAACCTGTTGAAGAGGTTGGTCAGAGGTTCCTCTAGCACTTTGCTGAGCTCCCTCAGTACCCTGGGGTGCTCCCCATCTGGTCCCATTGCCTTATCTATCTTCAAACCCTCAAGCTCCCTCAGGACCTCCTCAACCTGGAATGGACTGGAGTCAACCCCCCCTCCCATCACCTCATGTTCCCTGAATTTCTTGATCTCCCCTCCTTTTCAACCATGAACACCGAGCAAAAGTAACTATGGAGTATTTCTGCCTTCCACGGTCATCCTTCACCAACTTTCCTTCCCGGTTTTTCAGCCTGATTATCCCTGCCCATGACCTTCTCCTTTTGCTCACATACTGGAAGAAGGTTTTATCCCCCACCTTGACTGTGTTGACTATTTTCTCTTCTGTACTTGCCTTTGCCCTCCTGACCTCCATACCTGCTTCCTGCTGCCTCGCCTGGTATAAAGCCCTATCCTCCTCCCTCTGTGTCTCCTTATACCTCCTAAATGCCTTTCTCTTTTACCTGACCTTCTCTGCCACCTCTTTATTGAACCAAAGGGGCTTCCCTCCTTTTCCTATTTTTAGTTACCCTCCTGACATAGATGCTAGTGGCCTCCATTATTGCCCCCTTTATTTTACCCCACATTTCCTCCACCTCCCCTTAGTTTTCCCACCCCAGCTAGTGCTTGATGAACACTTTCCCCCATTTTCTGAAAGTCAGCATGCCTGAAGTCTAGCACCTTCACTCTTGGCCAATGTGCCTCGGCATCAGAATTTTTAACAGTGAACCAGACAGTGCTATGGTCATTTGTGCCTAGGTTCCTCTCCTATGGCTATCTCACCCACCTGTTCCCCATTCGTAAGTATTAAATCAAGGATTCCCCCTCCCTGGTCAGTTCTCTTATGAGCTGTTTCATGAGTGCCCCCTGTAGGGAGTTCATGATGTCCCTGCTGCTGGGAGATGCTGCTGATGGGGTGCCGCAATCCATGTCCAACAAGTTGAAGTCCTCCATCAGCAGCACCTCCCCTCTGCCTGCCATCCTCTGGATCTCCTCCATCATTTCCCTATCTACTGCCCCCTCCTGCACTGGTGGTCTGTAAATCACCCCGGTACGTATTACCTCTCCCTTCCCTGTGTGAAGTGATACCTATAAAGCCTGTAACCCCCCACTTACCCATTACTTCCATAGCCTTAATGTTTTCTTTCACATATAGGGCAACTCCTCCCACTCTCCTATCTACCCTGTCCTTTCTAAAAAGTACATAACCCAGTATTGCTATGTCCCAGTCCTATCCCTCATGACCCCATGTCTCTGTGATTCCCATTATATCCAGGTCTGCCTCAGCCCTGACCGCTGCTGCTAAGTCTGGGATCTGGTTTCCCACACTTCTGGCATTGGTGCACATGGCATTTCAATGTATTGTATCAAACTGCCTTTTCAATATATCATGTTTTAAAGTTAAAACAATAAAAATGATTAACCACAAAAAAAAGTGCCACAAGGACTGAACTTGGCTCAGCTGCAAGTTAAATTACCCACAAGATAATAATAAAAAAAAACACTTTTAAATAAATACTGAAAGGCGACGACAGACCGCGAGCTATAACCTAACCAGACTGTGGCAGCGCAGCAACTACTTTTTATTTTATATAATTGCTGAGGTTAAAAAGAGAAACCCAGCAATTATATAAAATAAAATATGGAGTGGTGTGTAAACATGAAGTTTACACACACCCTCGGGGTTAGATGCTTTTAATAAACCCCTCAAGCTTTGCTCTCGAGGTTTATGTAGCATCTAACCCCTTGGGTATGTGTAAACATCTCATTATGTACACCACCCCATACTTTATTCTAGATTTCATTATAAAAAAAAATATTATTCAGGATGGCAAGGTAATGTTATTTTACTTAAGAAGTAATGCAGTATCTCAATATCTCCTAACCATTCAGATCTGTCAGCATTCCCCACAGTCTCTGTTATCATGTTTTCTTCTCTTTCTGGTAGTGTTGTACCTTCTACTTTATTCTTCTAATATACAGTGTTACAGGAAAACTAAAATGGCCAAGACTCCTGCACCTTTGTCAAGTGAAGAGCAAACGAGATGCCCTTGTGCATGGCTTCTGGTGATGGCCACCATTTTTGGCTAATCTCTCTCTCTCTCTCTCTCTCTCTCTCTCTCTCTCGGCAACAATTCTCAAGCCCATTTTTAACTATTATGTAACAAAATTGGACTTTCCAGAGTCATGAAAAGGAGCTATCTTAATATTAATTCATAAAAAAGGTGACAAGTTAAACTCTCGTATGTATAGACTAATTTAACTTCTGGACAACTGTGGCAAAATATTTTCGAGAATAGTACTAAACAAACTACAGGAATAGTTAAAAGTACTGGGCAATTTATCAGAATATCAAGCAGGTTTTCGCTCAGGTTAGTGTACCATGGATAATTGTTTTGCTTTGATCCATCTTTAAGAAATACACATTAAACTGCAGAAACTGAAACTATATACAGCCTTTATAGATTTCAGTTCCACTTTTGATCTGGTCTCACATAGTTTACTATGGTCACTGATGGGAGACTGGGGTATTAGCTCAAATATTATTGCTATCATGAAAGAACTATACTCAGATACATGGTCCTTAATTAAGTTGGGTACCCAAAGTAAATTTTCATTTTCATTTACAATGAATAGAGGTGTCAGGCAGGGGTGTGTTCTAGCTCCCACATTATTTTGTATTTACATTAATAACCTTATTTTGGCCCTTGAACGCTCAGTAACAGATTCTCCTAAAATACTTGAAAAGACCTGTGCTGCCTTAGCCTATGCGAACTATCTTGTATTGTTCTCACTAACACAGAAAGGTTAGCAAGAGAAACTAAATATCTTATATGAATATGCTAATAAACATAAGTTAATATTATTTATTTAGTTTTTGTTGACCGGCTAAGTGCGCTAGCCAACATGTGACTATTTTCAGGCACGACCCGGGAGGTACAGTTACAGAACACAGTGATACATAAAAAAAAATTACACAAAGCAAGATACATTGGCAAAGGACAAAAGTCACACAGTGTAGTCAAAGCATAACAATTAAGGATAAACTTACACGTATTATTGTTGATAATTAGGGGTGAGGTGGTAGGGGACAGGTGGATGGGTAAGGCATGAGAGAGGGAGAAAGGGGAGTAGAGCAAATAGTGAGAAAAGGGGAGGCATGAGGGAAGGTTAGGCGCGCAAGTGCGGCATTAGCGGGAGAAGGTTACCACCTGCAGCCGGGTCGGTGGAACCGAGTCGGCAGGAGAGACGGAGAAGTCTGGGAGCAGGGAGAGTAACTATGGGTGCAGAAAATAGAGAGGGTGATGTGCAGGAGAGGACGGTGGGAGGGACCAGGTGCAAGGGTGTAGAGGATTTGAACTAAGGGATGGGGAGGACAGGAAGGTAGGGGGCAGGGCAGGGTGGAAGTGCTGGGTATATATGGGAATAAGGATGATGGGGCATGGAATAAATTGGGAATGAGTGAGGGGAGGTTAGATGGAGTGCTCTAGTAGGCGGTAGCACAGAAGGAGTGAGAAGAACAAAATTAAGGCGGCGAATCTGGCATTAGCGGCATAGGTAGCAACCTGCGGCCGAGCCGAGTGGAACTAAGAGATGGCAGGAGAAGAGGGGAGATCGGGAAGTCACGGTCAGATGCAGACAGGTGGGCGGTAAGATAAATAGGAGAGGGAGGGTGATGACAGAACAAAAGGGAAGAGGGAAAGAATGAAAGAAGGAGGAGAATTGATGGCAGGAGGGGGCAGAAGGTGAAAGGAGGGTAAGAGATTGTGGCGAGTACAGCATTGGGCGGTGCAGGTTGCAACCTGCAGCCAGACGGTGGAACCGAAGACGGCAGAGAGGGGAGTAGAGGCGGCTGGGGGTGTAGCATCAGAGAGCAGGAGGAGGAAGGGCAGAAGGAAGGGAGGGTAAGGATAGAAAGGTACTGGAGGAATGGCTAAAGTGGAAGGGAAGAGGAGGAGGCGAGGATGGTTAGGGTTACAAGACCAGAGGGTGAGGGTTAGGAAGGAAGGATGGTAGGGGAAATAGGCTCAGGGGATGAGGGCGAAGTGACTAGGCAGAAGTAGAGAACTTACAACAGGATGTTACAGTTACATCAGCATATCAGGGGTATGAGTACAGGGCGTCAGAACACACGATTATACAGCATCATCAAACATAAAAGAAAACAAGTGCAAGTGCATATCATTCAAAATAGAGGAGGGGAGGAGATCTGGTTAGGAACATGGGATTCAAGAGGGATCAAAACAAACACATTTGTCCATCGAGGCAAGGAAAGTTCTGAGACTGTGCTTAAATGCAGCATGGGAAGGAGCATTCTTAGTTCCAGGGCAACAAGTTCCAGAAGTGAGGGCAGCATAACTGAAGGATCCAGAACCCTTGTTTGTATGGCAGAGAGGAATATTTAGTAAGGACTTGTCAGAAGATCTAAGGTCCCGTGAAGGTATTACGGCTGGAGCAGTTTTGAGAGATCAGCTGGCTTGGACACTCTGATGATGGTGTCAGAAAGGCTGCAAAGGTAATATTGCCTGGTGGAGAAGGGAGACAGCCAGCCTAGGTCTTTGTACAGCTGACAATGGTGTTTCAGGCATGGTGCTTTAGCCGCATACCTACAAACATTGTTAAAGGTGGTGTCCCATTGATGCAGGGCAGTTTTGTTGGCCATGGTTAGGATGGGAGCACCGTAGGTGAGGGTTGGTAATAGGATTCCTCTGGCAATTGCCAGTTTGGCGGCGGGGGTAAGCAGGTAGTTAGTCCTGTAAGCGGCCCCTAGCTTACAATTGACAGATTTACAGGTTTCCTGGATATGCTGTTTTAAGTCAAGATTTTGATCTAGATGGATGCCCAAATAGCGAAAAGAGCTAACCGACTCCAGAGGGATACCATTAACATCAGGCACAGAAAGTGGAGAAGAGCAGGTTCTTATTTTGTGTGGTGATCCAAATAGCATAAGCTTTGGTTTTATTTGAGTTGAGGACAAAGGCGTTGAGTGTGTACAGCGCTGCACCAGGTGGAAGTCAGTGGTAAGGGCATCATTCAGGTTGATTATATTGCCAGAGTGGGCATAGATGACCAGGTCATCAGCACAAAGTAGTGAGTGGCCAGAGGTTATTCGCCAGGAGATTGTTTATAAATAGTGAGAAGAGGAGAGGACCAAGTATGGAGCCCTGAGGGACACCAATATTGATTACTGCACTGTCAGAGATAGCCGAGTTGAATTTCACTGCTTGAGACCTGTTGGCAAGGTAGCTGCTGAACCAAGTAGCGACAGGGTAAGAGAAACCCAGGTTTCTGAGGGAGGCAAGTAGTAATGGGTGGTCAACAAGGTCGAATGCTTTAGTAAGGTCGATGAAAACAGCCTCTGTTAGCTGCCCTTTGTCCATGTTGGTGAGAATGTCAGAGGAGAATTTTGCTAGTGCAGTCATGGTGCTGTGGTGTTTTCTGAAGCCACAAGCAGCACAGAGTAAACTGGAATTTTCAATGAATTCGTTAACTTGAATAGAGACTAATTTCTCAAGAATCTTGCTAAGGACTGATAGTATAGCAATTGGTCTGTAGTTGGACGTATCATTCTTGCTGCCTTTTTTAAACACAGGAGTAATTCTGGCAGCCTTCCAGATTTCGGGGACAGAGCCATTGGAGAGGGATAGGGTGAAGATTCTAGCTATAGGTCTGGATATGAGGTGAGCAGCTATCTTTAATAGACGAGGTTCCATTGCATTAGAACCAGGGCTGGTATTGTCAGAGATAGCTTTGAGCAGTTTGAAGACTTGATGCCAAGTGACCGCCTTGAAGTAAAATGGTTTAGCCGAGGCAGATGAAGTGCCAGAGAATGTTGAGTTTAGTTGTGTGGCTGGAGATTGAAGGGAGGCTGTGTAGGCAGATAGGTCAGAAAACTGCTGGTTAAATGCATTTGCAATAGTGAGGGAGTCATTACAGTGGACACCTTGTAGGATCATTCCAGAGGGAGTGACAGCTTGTGTGGATCCTAAGAAGGTTTTAATGTGGCTCCAAAATTTTCGAGGATCGTTGGAGGAGTTAATCAGCAAGTTTTGACAGTACCTGCTTTTAGCCTGCCTGATGAGCTTTTTACAATCATTTCTATGCTGTTTGTATAGGATGAGATCCCGGCGGGGGAGCCCAGAATTCTTAAATTGTTTCCATTGCTTGTCCCTGGCTTTTAGTTTACATAGAAGTTCTTTATTTAGCCATCTTGATTGCTGACCTCTGACCCTTCTTTTTACCTTTGGGAGGTGTTTCTTTTGTACTTCGCCAAACTTGGTAAGGAATATGTCAAGGGCAGTGTCAACACTGGATGTGGAGAAGACGTCAGACCAGTCTATGTCAGATATGTCAGATAGAAAGGCTTGTACATCCAGGGCAGCATAGTTCGTGAAAGTAATCAGGCGTGATCGAGGAGCAGGCGGTGGGCAGGAGCGCCAATGACAGATCGTTGGTGAGTGATCTGTAAGTGAGTCAGCCAGGACAGCAGCTTTAGAAACATGATCCAGTCTGTTGGTAAGGATCCAGTCCAGTAACGTACCTGATAGTGAATTAGTGATTCTAGTGCATTCAGTTATAAGTTGGTGAAAATTGTGCTTCTGGATCAGAGAGGCAAGGAGACTTTGATGTGGGCCCAACCAGTTCAGGTTCAAGTCACCTAGGAGGAGGGTTTCATTTACTTTTACAGTTTGAGAAACGTACTGCAGTAGATTCTGGAGACCGCTAGCCCACTGGTGGGCGGGTTATACATGCATAAGACGTGCAGGTATTTCGACCCAAGTGTCAAAGTCGCATGCAGCGTTTCACATTGCATGAGGGAATCAGGGTTAGGCAAGATGCTAAGAGACAGATGATTTTTATAGTATATGGTGACCCCGCCCCCCCTGTTGGAACCAGATCGGTCTCGTCGAAAAATATTATACCCAGGCAGAGAGCAAGAAGTATCAGATACATTTGGTTTCAACCACATTTCGGTGAGGCATAGTATGTCAGGATTCACCAACTTAGCCCAGGCTTCAAGTTCAGCAAGGTGACTCAGGAGGCTTCTAATGTTCATGTGGGCTAGTACCAGGCCTTTTTGTGCTAGTTGAGGTTAGACAGTGGAATGTTAAGTTTGGGACCAGGGTTAGATTCAATATCACCTGATAGCATGAGGAGCCTCCGTACAAGGTGTATAAACATGTCTCTAGGGAACATGCCTAGTTTACGTTTAGGTTTGTGACTGCCTTGGAGATAGAAACGGAGGGATAGGTAGGTACACCCCCTTTTGAGTAGTATAAGGTGGGTGATGGGTAGATGAGCATGAAAGGAAAGGAGAAGATTGGAAAATCTAAAGTCATTTGTAGACTGAGTGTAGCATTCCTCGGTAGTGGAGAAAGACACAGTGATCCAGTTCAGACCAAATAGGAGAAATAGGCAGATGATGGGGACTAGTTTAGGATGGCTAATAGTACAGAGCAGATTCATCGTGGAGTGACCGGAGTGAGGGGGCAATAATTAATGAAGCCAAGAGCCTGATCATGATTTTTGGGTCAAACCAAACAAACATATCCTGGAAAGTCGGACCCAAAGAACTCAAAACAGTTAAATCTTACATTTATCTGGACTTACACCTATCCTGCAATGGTAGCTGGTCTAAGCATATCAATACCTTATTACCTAAGCTGAAACAAACTGCCAATTCATTAAAAATATTTAACTTTAAGTTTGGTGGAAATTCCATTAAACCTTTAATAGAAGCAGCCAAGGTTAAATACTATGCTCAACTGCTACACCAAACAGAAATATGGGCATATGATAGTTTTAACATACTTGAAATTCCTCTAAATAAACTATTTAGAGCCAGCTTAGGCTTAAATAATTCAATCCCTGCTGCATTTGTATGTCCAGAACTTGGCATGGTCAGCCCTTTAGTATTTGTAAACTCAAGGAAAGTAAATTATTGGGTAAATCTGCTGTCTTTGGATCACAATAGATTACCTGCCCTTGCAATCAAAGAAAAATATGTTTGGGAAAGTTTAGGTTGCCAGAGATCCAAATGGTTGATTAAAATTTATAGTATTCTAGAAAACACAGGTTTAGTGTTCCTGAGGAAATACCTTGATAAGAAAATAACTATTAGCCTTAAATACAAATCATACATTATAAAGAAAATTGTAAATTATTATAAGTTGATTGACTTGAGATCTATCTCTGAATTCAAAATAGCACCCTGGCTACGTAATAATGACCTAATATTTATTTCTAGAGACTATTTAGATGTACTGTACTAGTAGATCGAATTCAGACTAGAATTGTTTCTAAGTAATGTTCTTCTAGCTAGATATAAGAAAGTTTTGAATAGAGCATCTTCCTACTGTTCATATACAAATAAATACCTAGAAGATTTATTTCATGTGATGATAATTTGACCCTAGTATGAAATTCCCAGAAAATTATGGCTGGTTCCTATCTGAGACAAAATTAAAACCACTGATAATATGATATTATTAAATATTTTATTCACAACCAGTGACAAATTAATAACAGAAAACATGACAAGATATCTTGCTGCAATAGCAAAAATCAAAATAAGACATGAATGATTGCAGTGTAAAGTTTTTTAAAACTTCTTCAACTATGAATGAATAGATATGTGTGTGAAATGTTACATTGAAGTGAAGTGTGTATTTAGTGATGAAATCTTAAAAGCTTCTGTACAGTATTTTATACTGTGCAGTATGCTGTATTGTGCACTATGGACAAATAATTGGTAATTAAGATTTAGAGATTACTTAAGCTCTTGCTTACATTTCTGAACTTTCTACTTAAAACATTTCTTAGGATGAATTAATATGTGCAATACTGCGTTTCTTAGTAAATGTTAAACTCCCTAATATGATATGGTGGTAGAGCACTTGTTTTAAGAAAACCTTATTTATAATTTATAACTTATCAGATTTGTATTGTATATTTCACATTTAAAATTGTAAAAGTCAGTGACCGAGCAATAAACTCAATTTACTTACTTACTATTTTTGGCTTTGGCAAAGAATGCAATTCCTTTGTCATTATGGGTCTTTCTGCTTCAGTTTCGCTTTTATTATTACAGCGTTTGCTTGTCTATATGTATAGACTAACTCCCTTTTCCATTTCAGATGTAACTCATTTATCTTTACAGGTGTCCTTTTCCCCTTAACGAATCAAAGTTTACATTTAAATTGAGCCGTACTGCTCTTTATCTTCTTGTGCTCACATAATTTAAACAATTAGCTATTTGAAATAGTTCACCTTTTTCAATACTGGCTTCCAGTATGTGTAGTACTACTCAGTCATAGTATAACAAATTGAATATGCATTGCTCCTGCTCTGAAAGTGTCAAGAGAAACAGCAGCAAACACAGAATGGCTGCTTTAAAAATGGAATTTGAATATTCAACCTCCTTGTGCTTACAGGTTTCACCTGAAAACAGGCTTCAGCTTAGTGTGCCTTTCCTGGCTAAGCAATTTCCCCTTTCCCCTTTCCCTTTCCCTATTCATGATGAATATGTCTGAGTCCAGTTCCTCAGAATAAATCAAGATAAGGTATGCTCAAAACTTGATTTAGAACTGTTCACCTAAGTACCAATCCAAAACTGTAAAAATGTGTTGCCCTGGAGGTAGGATGTGTTGGGGTCATGGATTTTGAAACTGCTGGCTGGTCATGAGTAGTACTATAACATCAATGATTCCCCCCATAGATAAATTAGGTTAGTAACTGAATCTGAGTTCTTGTAAAACACTTTGAAATAATGTAGCACAGCACTATTTGAAGAAGACCAATTGTCAGAGATCATTACCTGTGCTAGTGGCATTGCAGCTCTGTAGTGCAATTTTTGTAATAATCTAGGTTTTTCAAAGCAGATGCCATACATGTTTTCAGTTGCACTCTAATGGGACACGATATTGGTTAAAGCAGCATTTTCATTTGAGTTGCTTGAATGAGAGAACTGTGAAGTAAAATTGTGCATTACTAGTAACCAAAGGACTTACAAAATCTCTCATACATATGTTAATACTGCTGCTAAGACCACTCTTACAATTGTTAAGAGTGGTCTCATACGTATTCTTAGTGTATGAGAACTGTGATCTGAAAGTGAGCAGTTCTCATACCCTAAGAATGTGAGACGTCTCTTATAACCACAAGCATGGTCTTGGTGGTATTAATATATTATTGATCAAGCTCGATCAATAATACATTAAAATCCAATTTCCACTACGACGGACCTGTACAGTTGTCAGTTTTTGAAAACAATAAAAATGTTTTTATGATAAAAAAAAGATCCAATTTCCAGGGCAACTGCATGTGAGATAATTTTTACAGAATAAGAGTGTCTCATGCACAGAGCAAAGGAACGCTCTGATTGGTTGGGAATGCTCTCTTGATCTATAATAATAAAAAAACACATGATGATGACTACATGTGAAAAATATTAATCATGTTACATATGTGGAAAGAAAATCACTGTCCTATAGAGCTGCTCCCTTCCATCAGCTTAGTGTGAATACCCTGGTTCCCATTTTTTTCTATGTACTTCTGTAGTCTGAGTCTAAAGTTTGTAGAAGTATTTTCTGATACTATCTGCTCTCTGGAAGGCTATTTCAGTGGTCCAGCAATTATTCTGTGAAGTAGTTTCTCCTGACATTTCTCTTGAATAATTCCTAGACATAATCTAGAATTTTTACAGGAGAGAATGTTCTAACTAAACTTTATACTTTAAATTTTGTACTTTAGAAATTTATAATGACCTCTGTTCTACCAGAATATTTTTAAGACAATTATATTATTAATATTTCTCTTGTATTCATTTTTCTCCCTTTAGAACTCCACCCACTACCTGCTTACTTGCCCTCAGGAGGACCCCACCAAGGCTACAAGGCCCTCCATCTGGCTGAAGTTCATGAGTCCAAGAGAATCACCAGGGCTAGTTTTCACACTTGTTGGACCACCCACCACAACAAGAAATGTGTAGGTCCCTCCTCTCTCTTGCCATTTCCAATGCAATGTTGAGTGGCAGTATATTTCTGCTATGTGGGGAGGCTTTCAGTATGGTCAAAGCTGGAGGGAGATAGGTCCATTACTGCTGCATAATTCACCCTCTAGTTTTGTAATGTGTGTGGGCATCAGGAGTGGAGCCTGGTGTTTGAATATTTGCACCCTTCCACTAATGGGCACCTAGCTCTGATATCTATTTTTTTTTTAGTTGGTCTTGCTTCTACCTTGGATCTGCATCCAGATCATCCTGGCTCCTAGTTGGACCCTTGCTGCTCTACCCCTGTGGCTTGCCCCCCCGTGGCAGGGTTCTGGAGATCCCCCCTGCTCTCTCCTACCAGGACCGGATCCAGTACTCACAGTGATGCCCTCAAAGCCAGGCATCCCATGGAAGGCCATCATGATGCTGCAAGTGGTCACCATTTTTCCCTGTTCTAAATCCCCTTGTGAGTGGGGTGTGCAATGACAGTGACAGAAGAAGTGCGCACGCTACCGCGTGCACTACTTCCTGGCACCATGCTCCAATTCACCCCATGTATTGCTTGTGCCACTGTACCACCCCCAACCGCTGCTAGGGGTCACAAGTGCATCAACAGCTATAGACCCCCCACCCCGTAGAGGGAGAACAGTCCATTGGATGCTCAGTTCCTCTCCTCCCCTGCCTACCCCTGATGACCTGGACTCGCTTCCGAACCCAGGTCACCAGCATGGCATGAGGTGTAGCATCCAGCACCTCAACCCTCAGTGCCACCAGACTGGCATGGCCCTGACATCTATTACAGAGGTGGGATTTAGGATATTTCTCACAGAATGGCTCCACCTCCCTCTGAGCCACCAGAAGGCAGCCATCCTGTGAGGAGTGCAAGGACCCTCCAAGGAGTGGAGTGATCATCTGTAGGACAATTCCTCCAGCTCCTGCCACCACTGACTGGGATTGCAAATCTAGTACCAGAATTCTTGGCAGTGAAAGGCGAGCATTGTAACTGCTGGACAACTATGGCAGCCATTAAGAAAAATGTTTGTCAGCAATCACTGTACCCCAGAATCCCATGCTAGGTACCTTAGAGGGCCAGGTCTATTGCTGAAGTGAGGCACTGATTCCTGGGGAGGCATGGCATGGGTTGCCTGACATTTGTGCACACCCTTCCTGCTGATCAAGGAGTGGCATTTGCTATGAAAGCAGCCACTTACCAGTCATCTGGCTGGAGGAAGGGTGCAGACATGGCAATCCTGATCACCGGCGTGCAGGCAGCCGCTACAAAGGGGCAAATACACTGAAAAACTGAACGTAATAATGAGAATAAAATCATTATACAGGTTCTGTTCTAAATGTAGAACAAGAAAATGATACCCAGAAAACAAATTGATGCTGTACATATGGTTATAATGCAATACACCACTCTGCCTTTCATTTCCATGTTGAACCATTTAAAGTCTGTGCTGCATCTTTTACTCTGCTGCCCACATGCAGAGATGAGATAGTGTAGCAACCATTTGTTTTCATTTTATTGCAAATCAGTCAAAAAAAAACATGACAGTTGCATAAAATTCATAGTTAGAAAGTTATTGACAATTTTATAACATATAGTAATGCATCATTTGTACTTCCCCTAGCATTCTTGCTAAGACATGATCCAGCAAGTCACAGACACTGGGCTCAATTTTCAAAGGATCAGGACTGGTGCAAGGGGCTTGCATCATGAAGAAATGGCACAAGAGGCTCCTTGCGCCAGTCCCAATTTTCAGACGCCCCGTCACAGGGGGCAGGTGAAGGATAACACAACAACAGGCAGACCACATGCCAAGTGCATAAAAACACACAAGTGTGTTTGTCATTTTATTTTTGATACTCAGAAAAATAAGCAAATACAATATTTACAGAAGGGAAAATAAAGGTGTTAATCCATCACACCAAACAGGTGATAGCTTTCTTCAGCCAATTCCTGAGCTTCTCTTGTCCTTCTTAGCTGTCCTTAGACCAGTGTATAATCATGCACACTTTCTCACTCCTTAGTCAGTGAGCTGCTGAGCCACCTATCTAACTTCTAGCCCCTAGTAGTGGGCTTTTTATATCATTCAAGGGGTGTCGTCAGGAACGTGTGATCAACCCCTTTTTATTATATCTAAAACAACATGCCTCAATGTACATCTTTAGCATATAACAACATCCCCAGTAAGAAGGTACATGTTCATTCATATCAGGCAATATAATATGCAGTGCCCTTGCCTTGTTTTGAAGTCATAAACAACCACTGCAGACTTAATGGGTAGTAATGGGGCTAAGCCCCTTCCTCAGGGAGTAACCTCATACCTTGGGACTCCCATAAATCCAGTCATTATGAGGCCTGCCAGCCCTATAGTAACATCCATTGTACAGAGGGGCTCCCCATAGGTACAATGTACTTTATTATACATTTCTTTTACAGCCAAGTATTTCCAGTGTCTTGGTGATTGAAGGTTTCACTGGGTTTGTTAAGGGAATGAGAGAATGAGGGCGTGCTCCTATTCTTCCTTCTCTTGCCAATCCCTGAAACGTCTCCTCTTGTCAAGTTATTCCAGCTTTTATTCTTTTTCACCAAGGGGAGAAATCATGCTAAATACAGCAGCAATCAGACTATAGATTATATTACATGTGGGTGGCTGTCCATTTGAAATACCAAAACAGAGCGAGATCCTGCCAAATCTCTGGGACAGCCACTCTGTTTATTTATTAAACATGACATCATGTATTGTATTTTCAAACCCTAGCATTAGTGTTTGGAAATCTCCAAATACTGTAACCTAACTGTGAGCCCATTTGCTTCCGATGGCTAAAGTTTCCGATTGTTTTCTCAGCATATCGGCAAAACATTTAATTACGGCTGAGTTTGCTGGCTATTTTTAAATTAAGCCACTCCATTCTTTAAAATGCCACATGCAGCTTTTCTCTGAAACAGGCAACTACAGGGACAACCTTAAAATATGAGGGTTTTAGCCCTTTTTATTAGAAGGAAATCTTCCTTCCACTACATAGGTTTACCACCTTTGTTTGTTTCAATGGCTGACATTGAAGCCCATGAGCATACTTTTCATTTTGGCCTCTTGTATATTTATTTTATTTTCTGCCATCAGCCAAACAACTCACTTTCTATTTTTGTCATTCAGTCACTCAGGAGTAACTGTGTGTGCGGCTTTATAGAAGTAAGCAACAACGGGGGTTGGTGCCAAAACCACCCCATAGTGCCTGCTTCAGTTCCCGATGCCCAGATCCGCATCATGTGTATTGTGCACTTCCATTTCAGAGCACTTTTCTGCTCCAGTCTTTTATTTCACCACACGTGCAGTGCACCAAACAGCTGCAGTTAATGCTCTGTCGGGAACATTTTTTAGGCAGGCTTCATTTTTGTTCCTTTCCTCTGTTCTGCCTTTTCCAGTAGTAAGGAGTACAGTGTGACTGTAACCAAACCAAAAAGGGTAATGCATTCTCTCTTAATTAACCGGGGCTTCAACTTCAAAGGGATACCACAGAGAGGAGATGTTACTGCAGGTGGCCAGCCTGGCAGTGAAATAAAGATGAAGAGAGATAAAACACAGAGATAGCTATGAATAAACATATAAGAATAAAGGGTGAAAAGAATGGGGGAGGGTCCAGATATTTTACTCTTGCCATTATTTAAGCAGGGCATTTTGCTTAGACAGGGGTCACCCTGTTATAGCCCCTAATGGCACCTGGGGGTCTTCCTGCACTGGCCAGACTTGCACCTTCCTTGCTATGGATGTACTGGTGCAGCAAGGCAGTGTGGGGCTTGTGCCAGGGCAGTGCTGAAGTATCCCATTAATCAGGATTCTGCAAACCCTGACATCAGGTGCAAGGGCCATCAGAGTTAGACCAGCCAAGAGCTGGTCTAATGGCCCTTGCACCACTCCAAGTGCTCTGCCCTAGTGGGAGTTTGTCCATGCCCCCTATTCTAGCCATTCCCATAGGATGTCTGTTACCCTCCCATACCTGGACAAGTGTCCTGGCAGTGGTGAGGCCACAGTTGGGTGCTGTCAGGGTCTTCCCCAGCAACTCAAAGTACTGACCCCCACCCACTGCCTGTCATAGGGGGAGCTATGCCAGTGTTATGTGGGGGTCTGTCACCACCCCACACACCCTAACCTACAGAAACATAGACTTTGATGGCAGATAAGGACTGCTTGGCTCACCCAGTCTGCCCATTTCCATACCTATTGGATAAGCTGAGGATACTAATTAACCAAAAACCTACTTCCTCCTACCTCCACTATAATTACCTTATGGAACTGGCCTGGTGGCTCTGAGGGCTGAGGCACTGGATGCCTTACCTCGCACTACGCTGGCAACCCATGTTAAGGAATGAACACAGGCCACCAGGGGTCAGCAGGGGAGGAGAATGATCAAGCATCCGAGGGACTGCTCTCCTTCTACAGGAAGGGGGGTCACCAACAGTTGGTGTCAACTGGTCCCTAGCGGTGGCTGGAGGACAGCACACTGAGGATATGCTATGTTCGTCCGAAATGCATTAGCCCTAGTTCCACAATCCTGACCCTGGGCACCCGAAACATGGTTGCCTGACATCAGGATTTCACATTCAACAAGTGTTTCACACCACCCAATGTGGGGGTCTCCACCCCCACACCCCTGTATTTAAGGATCCTAACTCCGGGAGGGTGAAATCCCGATATCAGGCAACTGTGTTTTGGGTGCCCGGGGTCAGTATTGCAGAACTCGGGCCGATGCATTTCGGCCATACAAATGGATCCCCACACTGACACTTAGAAAGGGGAGGAGAGGAGGCAGATGCTTGGAGAAGCACATGCGGATCCATGTGCGCTCTCTCCTTAGGACTTCATTGCATGCCTCCTCTCCTAAGGGGAGGAAAAAGTGAAAAAGAGTCCTGGAAGTGGCACGATGACAGCTGAGCCCCACAGGTTTTGCTGCCACGAATAGCGGTAACCTCTGCATTGGATCTGTTCTGGTGGGGTGAGGGATCCCCGCTGCCCTACCATGGGGGGGGCAAGCTGTGGAGGACAGCAGAAAGGTAGGCTGCGAATGGGGGATGGGACTGGGGGATCAGGCTTGAAGGTGTGCCACCTGAGGAAGAGAGAGAGAGAAACAAATTAACTGCAAAAAAAAAAAACCTTATGTCTGTCCCATGCATTCTTGAATTCTCCCATTGTTTTTGACTCCATGACCTCCTCAGGAAGGCCGTTCCATGCATCCACCACCCTCTCTGTGAAAAAATACTTCCTCATGTTCCCCTGAGCTGTCCACCCTCTCTCGATCTTCAAACTGTCCCCCTTGTTCTTGCACATCTCTTTTTCTAAAAGATGCTACCCTGTTGGACTTTGTTGATTCCCTTGAGGTTTTGGAAGTTTCTGTCATGTCCCCCATCTCCCTCCTTTTTTTGAGGGTATACATATTAAGCTTCTTTAGTCTCCCTTCATATGGTTTCTGGTGCAGACCCTGCACCATTTTAGTTGCCCTCCTCTGGACTGCCTCCATTCTGTCTATGTCCTTGCGGAGATGGGGTCTCCAGAACTGCATGCAGTACTCCAGATGGGGTTTCACCAACTGTCTGTACAGATGGATAACAACTTCCTGTTTTCTGCTATTGATGCCTCTCCCTATGCATCCCAGTATCCCCCCAGCCCTCCTTACTGCCTTCTCACATTGCCTACCTACCTTTAGGTCATCTGATATGACTACCCCCAGGTCCTTTTTAGAGATGCAGTGAAGTTTAACTCCACTAGCAAAGTAGAGGAGGAGTATCCCACTCCGCCTTGCTTTTCAGCTATGTGAAGTGGCCATTAAAATGCACTACTTCACTCACTTCGCCTCATAATGACTTTGCGTTACTTACTCCACTTCACTCTGCTTTATTTTTCTTTTAAAGGTGATGGAGTGAGCATTGAAACAGCCCACAGATCACATGGCTCACAGTCTGCAGGTCACATGCTTCAGGCAGGTATAACTCTGGACAGCATGGGTAGAAAAGTATGTCCTGGATGACACTTTCTATTTGGGACAGGCAATTGCCACAAAATGCTGGAATACAGAATTCTCCACAAAGGAGAAGGGCAAAAGGTCAATTGCCAGCATTTCCACTACAGTAGCATTCTGTTCTTGTGACACCGCATGAGTTGGTGGGTATTTCATGTTCTGGGCAAAAAGACTCTGCAACGTGGGCTGAGTTGTTACCCGTTTTGCACATGGTATGCCAAATGGCTCTGCTCTACAAATAGCCATGGGTGGGGTTCTTTTGCCGTGTGACAAAGAGGGGTGAATAGGTGACACTGACCAGTCCACAAACAATGTTATTTTCCCGGTTTTAAGCACAGGGGTTGATGTTGGACTATAAATACTGCTGCATAGACCACCACCACTACTGCTACTCTGACCACCACTTGACAACAATTCAAAATCATCAACCTCCTTATGCCTGTAGTAATCCTCAGCTGTTATTTCACCACTACTACAGACATGGCTACTTGGGCTACTTACAGTCATGGAAGGGGATACCATACTCGATAAGGTGGATGAGGGTGAATGCCCCACTGTGGCATTAGCTCTCCTCTGGTGCAGAGTCCACAGTGCCATGTGCCCATTCTTCAGATGTGTATGCTGGCCCCCGGTGCCCAGATGACTACCCTTTTTACCACATCTGACACATACTTGGCAAAGCTGGCAGATTGCCACTGCTTCATCACTTAACGAGGGATTTTGATACCCTACTTTAAGTTTCGATACCCTACTTTAAGTTTTCACAGGTCCCTGATGCTGCATATTGGACTCCAGTTTTTTAGACAATGACATGGGGAGTGTACTACATGATTTCTATTGCTGGCCACACTTGTGTTGTACTTGCCTATCTCTATCTATGATGATTACTTCTGGGTCATCATCATCAACAGAAACCACCACATCACAACTCTGAGGGGGTGATTTAACACCAACAGACTGAAACTTTATACACAGCCACCTTTAATTTCTTTTTCTCCGGTTCCCAACTGGGGTCACTGAAATCATCATCATATTTCTCATCCACATCCACAATTTCAGCTTGGATGCTGTCCTGTGGAGAACATGTACCAGCCACAGCATCATTATGATCACACAATATTTTTTTTCCAACATTTTAAGGGTTGGATAGAACAGGCATGAACTCATCAATAGCGCTGGAAACATGAGATTGCGACGAGTCATTGTCAGCATCAGAATTATGTTCAACCAATGTGGAGATGGGGACATTGGGGAGTGTGACATCTACTACAGTCTGAATCACAGTCATGGCTTTAGACTCCACAATATTTTGGAAACTGGTTAACTTATCATGAGTAGAACTTGGGGCAATACTCATATCATCAACAACTTCACTACCACCAGCAGGGACAACAGCATCACCAACCATGATTAAAGCTACTGCTTGCGCTGTGAAAAACATAGTTGGAGAAATCCCTTTACTGGCATCAACTATGCACTTCTGCTGCATACTACTATGCCCACAGCCACTCTTGCCACTGGCAGCAGTGCCATGGCCAGAAACATCTTTGAATGCACGTCTCTTTGCAGGCATTTTTTTGGATTACACAGAAAATTCACAACAAATTGAAATGTCTGAACTTTGGGGTGGATGGGAAGCCAAAAAACAACAACTGTGACTTACAGACGCAGATTGGGCCTTGAACAGATGCAAACACACAGATGGAGATTGCATACTATAAAGAGATGCAGCCACACAGGCACAAAAACACCTTAACAAGTGGTCACACAAATCCAAACCTGGAAAAATTATACCTTTTGTGGGTTGGGGGCTGCAATAGCAGTCCACTAGCTAGATACAAAGAAGCAGTAAAAAATACCACAGATGGTTAACCAATTTTTTTTTCACTTTATCTTTTTATTGAAATTTGAGTATATAAGAAAGCACACATCTAGTACAATAGAAGACTATCCTCCATGTAAGGTATAAAATATCTCTTAACAAAACACAGTATTTAGGGTAAACATATTGGAGAAGCCTTATATACATATATTGATAATAAAACACAAACCTAGACAGGATGTAAGAGCAGAAGGGTTTCAATCAATAGGGTACTACAGGATCAGAAATAGCAACCATGTACAAAATACATGCTGGGGCAGGCTATGGCAAGGCATTCAGTAAACTGCAAAAAGTGATAAATGTGGTAATATGAACAATTTTCAGCAATGGAGAGGTGAAGATAAGAGAAAAGTGCACAAGGAAAGAAAGAAGAGAGAAAAAAGCAAGGAAGAAGGGAAGGAGAGAGGGAGAAAACAGGGAAGAAGGGAAAAAAGAGGAAAAATCTGTGCACAAAAGTTTTGAGAAAACCTAATCTGAGATCAAAATAAGAAGGAGGGCTAAATATCCTTAAGAATTAGGGTCTAGAAGAACTAGGTTTGATGTACTTGAAGTAATCCTGCCAACATCTGTCATATACAGTGAGTCGGTTATGAGTAACATAAGATAATCGGTCTAGGGAGAGGACTGGGCGCAGTACTACCACGGCTCTGACCCAACTCACCAGTGAAGTCAAAAGTAATATGGATAACAGTCTACTCACAGGTGCTGTTTTCATAGACCTGTCCAAAGCATTTGACATGGTTCATCACCCACTTATGCTGACGAAGCTCCAATCCATTGGTGCCTCTGACTCCACTCTATCCTGGTTCCGTAGTTACCTGGAAAACCGCACTCAGGCTGTAGCTTTCCACAAGGCTCTATCCTCCCCCAAAATGATCACCCATGGTGTCCCACAGGGGTCCATTCTCGGTCCTCTCCTTTTCTCCCTTTTTCTAAATGATATTCCCAACCCTTCCCGCCACAGTTGCATTCTCATGTACGTCAACGACCTGGTTCTTTATTTTGCATCTAAATCAATTGAGGTTATCAACCTCACACTCTCACATGACTTTCAAGCCCTTCAATTATGGCTCTTGAACAGCCATCAATATCTAAACCTAGACAAAACATGAGCCATACTATTTGGCTCCTCAAAAAAACCGCCCCCCACGGCTCCTAAGCTCTTGGTTCACTGCAGGGATGGTTCCTCGGTCACCTACACGTCCACCTTCAAATACCTAGGGGTCATACTTGATCCCTCCCTCGATTTTTCAACTCATGTCAATGAGGTTTGTTGCGCTGTTAATGCAAAAATTGGCGGTGCCTACCGAGTGCGCCACTCCCTCACACCATCTGCCAGACTATCTGTAGCGAGAGGAGTGCTTCTCCCTCAGCTCCAATATGCTCTACCAGTTCTTTACTCTGTCAACACCAGTGTGCTCAGCAAATGGGGACACTTCCTACAATAATATCTGCAGATTCACCTTAACTGCCCCTCGCCTTACTCATCATTGCCTCCTTTACTCCGGCTTAAACTGGCTGTCACCCAAGGATCTCCGGGCCTACTCCCTTGGGTGCTTTATCGACTCCGTAACTAGATCTCCTCACCCGAACTCCCTGGCCAACTTGCTTGCTCCTGCTTCCCAATTCCGCACCCTCAGGTCCTCCTCAGTCCCTATGCTCTCTATCAGACCTTGTGCTACAAAAATGGGTGAACAGGCATTCTCCAACGTTGCCCCTAAGTTCTGGAACTCGCTCCCCCACCAGGTTAAAAATTCTGCCTCCCACCAGGTCTTTAAAAGCTCGCTGTTCTCTCACCTTTACACCCTTGGTCACTGCAAATGCTCATAAACCTAACTCCACTAGACCTCCGGGCTGAGGCCTGGACCTATTACTATTTTGTTACATTACTGCTTTTTCAATGTGTTCTTGTCCTTGCACTTACTTGTTGGACTAGTACAGTTAGTGTGCCAGCATTTCCACTTCACCACACTACCTTGACTCTAACGGAATCCTGAATTACTAGTTTGTTGATCTTTCCTAGCTTGTATTCTGTTACAATATTGCTTGTAATCTTATGTTGTTCTTGTCAATTAAGTTGTACTACTGTGACTATCTGTACCTTTGTCCTGTGCTCTCCCGGGTCGTGCCTGAAAATAGGCAGGATTGTTGCCTAGCGCACTTACCCAGTTACCAAAAGCTAATAAATAAATAAGTACTGAGAGAGGCTTTGAAGAACTTCTGAAAGAAAAAGCACCAGATTTGATTTCCATTTCATAAGAATCAGACGTTTGACCAGAAGAGAAAGTATGTTTAGCAATCTAAAATGTGCATGTGAGAGGAGAGAGCTATTGGGGATAAGGATGCCTAGAAAGAATAGCTTGGGGTCAAAGGGTAGTTTTTGTCCTGTTACTCTGGAGGCAAGTAAACAGACTTTATGTCAGAGCTTATTAATGGGAGCTCTAGACCACAAGATATGAACTAGATCCCCGTTGGCCAAATTGCAGTGCCGGCAATTATTATTTAATAGGCCCATTCGCTGAAGCACAGAGGGGGTTCTATACCAAAGATGTAGGACTTTAGTTTGTATTAAAGAACTACGGGCATCTTTAAAGATATTATGTGCAATACACCAACAATTACGCCATTGCGCATCTGACATATTGTAGTTAAGAAGAGTACTCCATTTATTTTTGGCCTGTATAGACTGATCAGGTAGATTATCAATAATGTCTTTGTAAATGGAGCCATTTAATTTTACTGATAAATTAGTCCAGTGCGAGATGCATGGGTTTAGAAGAGTATGCCTATACACTAAACTAGAGAGAGAGTTATAAGCTTCCCAAATTTGTCTTCTAAAACTAAGTTAAGATCCCCTCCAGGAATAACTGGAGTATTATCAGTGTTAAAGGATAGAATCTGTTGAGCTAAATTATGAAAAAACTCCGGGGAATTGGAGTTGGGTACATAGACATTAACAAGCAGAAGAGGACCAGTGTTGGTATTCAGTTTGACCATCACCCATCTGCCATCAGTATCAGAAACGGAGTTTACAAGGGACCATTTGAGACTCTTATGAATAAGAATAGCAACTCCTCTTTTTTTTGAGGTATAGGATGATTCCTAGATCTGACCGACCCAATCTTTTTTAAGTCTATGAACATCCTCAGCTAATAATTTTGTTTCTTGAAGGAAAGTAATTTGTGTTCTATGTTTTTTGAGATGTGAAGGAATTTGCTTCATCTTACAAGAAGAATTAAGTCCCTTCACATTCCATGTATTTAAAAGTATGTCCCTCATATTGTTAGTGTTAAAGAAAGGGAATAATTGCTGGAATGTGAAGGGACAAATACATGAGGCAGAGGATGATTAGAATACAATATAGAGAGCTTACGTATATGCAGAGAGTGGCAGGAACATTCAAGCCAAAAAAAAGTGAGATGTATGATACATGAGTAGCAAAGATATCTTATTAAAGGTAGAATAGAGATGGGGAAGGAGAAAAATCATTAACAACAACAACAATACTAGTAAGCTAAATAACAAAGAAAACATTTTATGGGTGTGAAGAGATATGAGTCAGCCAACTGGCTGAGACTTTCTCACCACACTCTGGGGCATCGATGTAGGGAGGAGACTAGGGAGGACCGGTAATAAATATTGGCCCAAACCTAAGTCTGATCCCAGTAATATAATAAAGTAAGTGTTTCTGATAAACTAAACTGAAAGGGAATAATACCAAGAAAGGCAGGGGACTGGAATAACCTCAGCTTAATTCTAAGCTAACAGGACAAGGTATAAGGATAAAGCTAAACACCAGAACTTATTTATAAACATTAGTAGTAATAGTACAAGATATACCAACTTGAAATAACAGTAAATTAAAGAACCATATATGAGATACCAGTACAGCCTAGACATAGAGCAAGGAATTCAGGGAGCCAGGTGGAATGCAAATGAACAAATATAAAAGGAAAAGTAGATCATTACCACATTAGAGTGACTGAATATACTTTGCAGTGCAACAGAATAAGTACATAATAAATACAATATTGAGGAGGAAAGAAGAAAAGGGAGGTCAATTTAAGCCCTTATGCCCTGAGCCAACTGCAAATCGGGATTACGTGAAGAGGTATAGGCTTCGGTGATAACTGTGGACAGATAGTCATAATAAAGATCAGCTCTGATTACTAGAAAATCACATAAATAGGTGTTATATGGGGTGACTAGGTCTAGAAGACAAGGCCCAGTGAGCCCCAAAACAGGAGGGACCACACAGCAGTGGATTTCTATAATATCTGTAGGCTTCGAGTAAAATAAGGAGCATAAGGAAGATGTAGATTGACAATCCTTTGCAACAGTACACCAAACATAGCCCACCTCTTTGAGTGCTAATGATAGTTCCATATTATAAATAGGAGGTAGTACAAATAATGGAGCATAGGGAAGGAGATAGATTAAATGTAGTTGCCAATAATACTTAAGAATCTGTCATCAGGTGAGGGAAGGGGTAAGTTGCCTTGTAATATATAATAATTCACATATGAAAAAAGAAAAGGCAGTAATCAGGATGCATACCGATTGAAGATATGTAACTGAACAGCCAAAAGACTATAAACCTGATACACTGCTAAATTGGAGAGTAAAAGGCTAGATACAGAGAGCCTGTTTAGTGAGGTAATGTATAAGATCTAACACTAAAATAATGGGTTAGTCGCTGTATAATTTCTTACTGTATCATTATTTAGCAATGTCCTTTTCTATGGGCTAGACTTCATCAATTATATAATGACACAGCAGTCAATGTGTATGCATACGTGTCATGCTGTATCTTCTTTATGTACCTGGCTATGTCTGATATTATCTTTCAAACTTAATAATCATTATTAACTACTAAAATAATGGGTTAGAAAAGCATTGCTGATATACCAAAGTTCCCCTGAAGGCTTTTAAGCTGCTCGTTTAAACACTGCAACAAAAAGTAAATTGATCACATCACAATGTGCAGCCTTTGCTTTCTGCACCTGCTGGGAGTGAAAGCAACCAGGTAGCATAGACTGTAGAGCGGGCAGCTAGGCAGAAAAAGTGTACTGGCACTCTCTTTAAGTATCCTGGAAGTGAAACCTACAAAGATATAGCAACTGTGACCATATTACTGACCATATAAACTCATGACACCTTAGATTTATTAGCAGGATTGTGACTATAGATGTTCTTGCTTTTGGTCATTTCCCTACATTTCTTTTTGGGCAGCTCTAAAGATTTGATGGGGGAACTTGCAACAACTTCTGCCCGTGAAGTATCGGCAGAAATACATCCCTGAGGCACAGGACCCAAATCAGAGGGATGTTCATCTGAAATTTTCTGGGAAAGATCCTCCTGCGAGGAGTGCATGTCATCCTTCAAGAGAGCAAACTTATTGCTCAAGGGAATAGAGGGGTTGATTTGAAGGTTAGAGGCTGCAGCTTGGGGTGTTTGGGGTGAATCCTTGCTAGAAGACCATGAAAGTCTTGAAGAATAATGCCCCAACAGACACTTCTCTTGCAGCCATGTTGATTGCCTTGGGGTAAAATCAGTTGCAGCACTGCTGCTTGGGGCTGCGAGTTCTGCAACACTTTCCCCACATTCCTGTACCTCATCGTCCACCCTCCGTGCGGATACCAAAGCTGTGTTCAGGCTGCCAATTGCTGCTGAACCTCCCAGGGTATGATTGCAGAGAGAGACCTCCAGATAGTTGGCTAAGGTGTCAGGGGTTTCAAAATCCTTGAAGAAAGGGCCTGAGAAAAGGCATAGTGTCGCGGGGTAACATAGAGCAAATTTAATGCTTCTTTGGTGGAGGATTTGTTTAAGTGGATTGTAGGCCTTCTTTCTGATAGTCAAATCTTTTAAAAAGTCTCTGTAGATGGAAATATTAAATTCTTGCCACTGAAGTTTCCCCATTTCTCTGGCTCATTTCAGTATTAATTCTGTGTGAGAATAGTTCAAGAAGCGAGCAATGATAGGCCTTGGTCGCTGGTCTTATGTTGGCCTGGGACCCAGAGTGCGGTGAGACTGCTCAATGATTAATGTTAGGTCAGGAGACAGTTTAAGCATTGCAGGCAGCACAAGTAATAAAAGCGCAGTAGTGTCTCCTAATTCTACACCTTCAAGGAAGCAAAAAAATGTTAAATTGTTGACAATTACGATTTTCAACATCGTCAATTTTGGCTTGTAGGGATTTAATAGTTCAATCCTGATTGCGGACAGTAGCCTAGAGGTCATAAATAGTAGTGGTGTTACAGGCCATTGCTTTCTCGTTAAATGCAATTTTCTGGCTAAACATTTCAAGAGTAGTCGCATTCTATTGGGTGGAGGTTTTTAGATCATTAATCTCAGCCATCAGTTTAGAAAACATTACTTCCACTCTAGCAAGTGAACTTTGCTGTACTTGGAGATCTGTCATAATGCTGAAGGATGAGGCCTAGTGTGCTGCAGTACAGTGTAGAATAATTGAATATAAGTAGATGATGGATCAAAAAATGACTTACAAACTGTGTCAGGCAGCAAGATTACAGGATGGTCACAGGAGTTGGTGCCAAAGAGGTCTGGTGAAGGCTGGATGAGGTTAGATTGCAGCCATTCGTGCAGAGATTCTGAACTATGCTGCCATCTTCTGCCTGGTCAGGCCACGCCCCCGATGAATAACCGATTTAGAGTGTGGTGATTACTGTGTGGCACAATAAAATGTGTCTGACTTGATGGCACGCACACACACACAGACACACACACACACACTACAGGTAATATGCAGGAAATTTAACAGTTCACTACTAGTGCTATGTGGAAATTTCAAATTCTGGTGGAACAAAATTTCGTATAAATTAAAAAAATTCTGCCAAAATGCCCCCAGAAATGGAATGATGCAATTCTGCAGCAGAAAATAGTTGTGGAATGATTTTCCGCAGAAACCACGGCTCTTAATATTTTCTGCTGAAATTGTTGCGGAATAATTTACTGCAGAATAAAATGCTGTTCCACGGAATATTATTCCACAGATCACAGTAGGCGGAATTACGCAGAAGATCCAGTAAAATGCCAGCTGAAATTCTGCTGGTGAAATGGTAAATCTAAGCTAATTCCGCTGGCGGAATTCCGCTCAGCACTGTTCACTGCATTATATAACTAAATCTTTTCAACAGAATGAAAATATGCACTGCACCACAAAACAAAACATATTTATCAAAAATTACTTTAAGTATTATTGTGTATACATAAACACACAAATACTAACACACACTGCAAGTACAAAACAGAAAGACTGCCTTTCTCATGTGAATCTCACTCCACCAGCGATATGTCCCTTCCCCGAAGCACACTTCAACAGTGTCTGTCAGTACACAGGCTGAATGTTCAAAATTAACATTCAAAATGTACAGAAAAGCAATCAACACTTGATGATCTAAGCACAGGAGGATTTCCTACAGTCAATATACTTAATTTGGAACAAAATAATTGCATCAAAAGTGATTTTTTTTTATTTTGTTTCTGCTCCTCCTTCGACATCCCGACCAGCCACTCCTTCAGAGTGCCAGCACTACCCTACCACCCTCTGACCCCTGACACCTTCTACTGGCCTCAATTGCAGCCTTACCTGGATGCTCCAGCATATCCCATCGTTGGGAGGGTCCCTCTCTTCCAAGTGGGAAGGGCCTTAGTGGCCAATGGCATGTACTCCAGGAGCTGCAGAGCCAGTTCCAAGCTGACACTGGGGCTTCAGGCAGCAGGAGCCAGGTGCTCTTCATCCGGTTGGTCAGAGCATACTTTTTCCATTTTTGTGCCCCACCCATGCAGTTCTCGGCCTTGCATGAGTGCAGGGTGGCCTGGGGCAGGGGCGTATGAGGGGGCGTGTCACGGCATCATGTCCCCCAAGTACACCACCATTCCACCCACAGAGCCCCAGACAAACCCCCCCGGGACGGAAGCATCCAATGGACACTTATGCTACCCCTCCCTGCCAGTCTTTGCTCCTGGTAGTCTGTCTCAGGGCATGAACCCAGGTCACCAGCATGCCGAGTAAACCCCTTCCCTCTGTGCCACAGAGTCAGTTAAAAGTGATTTTATTAAATGGTTTGATTCTCAGAGCTCTGAGAGCAAACTGTCTCCAGCATTCCACTACACTCTTTATGCAGAACTGAAGCTGTGCAAGACAATATAGAGCCCATGTGACTTGCCATCCCGTGAATCAATGCAAAATTCACCTCAAATAGCAATAAACTGGCAAAGTAAAGTGAAATCCATTAAAATCAGTGGCACTTTGCTTTAAAATTAAGGGAAAGGCAGTAAAACAAGGCGAAGTAGCAGAAGGCAATGTCACTTATAAAGACATTAAAGAGGACCGGCCCCAATACTGAACCCTGCGGTACCCCACTAGAAACCTCCCTTTCTTTGGAGTTTACTCTGTTTACTATTACCCTCTGCGTCCTGTTGTCAAGCAGATTTTTTACCCAAGTTGCCACCCTGGGACCCACACCCAGGCTGGCTAACTAGTTTATTAATATTTTGTGTGGGACTGTCTCAGATGCCTTGCTAAAGTCTAGGTAGGCCATGTCCACAGCCTCTCCCTAGTCTTACTACTTTGGTCACCCAGTCAACTAAATCTATTAGATTCACCTGACATGATCTTCCCACTGTGAATACATGCTGCCTTGGGTCCTGTGCCCTTCTGGCCTCTAGGTACTCAGCAATTCTTTCAGAAGGTGATTCCATCATTTTCCATACAGCTGAGGTCAAACTAACAGGTCTGTAGTTTTCTGCCTCTGCTTGGCTCCCAATTTTGTGAATCATATCTGCCTTCCTCCAGTACTCAGGTACTACACCATCCTCCCATAATTTGTTAAAAAGGGTAGTCAGTGGTGTTACTAGTTCTCCCCTTAATTCTTTTAGAATTCTTGGATGAATGGTCCAAGGTGGGCTCAGGGAGGAAGAGGGTAGTGGAACATAGGAGCATTCCTCCAGTTGTACCTCTCCACAATTCTTATGCTGTTCTGGCAGAGACTGGTTCCTCTGTTCCTCTATTGAGGCACCTGCAGTGGAGACCAAGGAGGATGCTGGGAACTTACTCAAAGGAGACTCACAGGAGGGTGGCATGGGATCCCAGAGGGGAAGGAAACAACTCCTGGTGGGGGACTCAATCGTTAGGGGAGTAGAACTGGGGGAGGAAGGGGAGAGGGAGGTATGGTGCCTACCTGGCACCATGGCTTGGAGGGACAGGGAGAAAATCCTCAGGATTGCAGGAGCAGCTGCATGAAGGAGGGAGCTGGATGCCATTGTCCACCTAGGAACAAATGACTTGGCTGAGAATGAGGTCAGAGCAGTGCAAGAGGAGTTTGAAGAGTTAAAGAGGTGCCTTAGACAAGTAGCATGTACGGTAACCTTCTCGGAGGTGCTGCCTGTCTATGGCAAGTGTGATGCTAGGGTACTCCGCACCATGGGATTCAATGAATGGTTGAAAAACCAGTGCAGAGCTCAGGGTTTTGGCTTCATTGGGGACTGGGAGTCCACCTGGAGGGATGCAGGCCTATACTGGTGTGGTGGTCTGCATCTGTCCGGGAGGGGTACCAGGATCCTAAGTGATAGGTTTAAATGCTTAATTGGCAAGCATTTATACTAGCCAAGGTGGGAAACACTGAAAAGGAGCAGGAAAACCCAGCATCCCCCAACAAAACACAGTAGTTAGAGAGGTAAACACCAAGGTAGAGAAGCCAACAGGGAGCAGGACAGGGGTGAATGCAGAAAAAGGTAGTAAGGAGAGGGATGGGGCTAAAAAGGGTAAGGCCATCAAAAAATGGAGGATGATGAGTACCAGTACCCATAGGCTGTGTAACAAGCTCCCTGAACTAGTGACCTTGATGGAAGAGAGACACCGGGATATTGTGGCAGTCTCAGAAACATGGTACACTGAGAACCACGACTGGGATGTCAACATACCAGGGTACACAAGCTACAGGAGGGACAGGGAGGGTAAAAGAGGAGGAGTAGTAGCTCTCTATGTAACGGGAAGGTATCAAAGCAATGGAACCAAAGGATAAACAAGGAGTAGAGGAGGCACTGTGGGTCACCCTGGAGACAGGATATGGCACCACAATCTGCACTGGGGCTGTATACAGACCCTCATCTCAGGGGGGGGGCAATGGACAAGGAAATGATAGAAGGCATCCTTAGAATGGCAGAAAAAGGGGAGATATTGTTGATGGGGGACCTGAATATGCCAGATGTTAACTGGAGCATCTTTACTGCAGCCACATCCAAGAGCAGGTTTATTCCCAATGCCCTACAAGGGGCATGCCTCAGACAGCTAGTGGTGGAACCCACTCGGGAGGGGTCAATCTTAGACCTGCTGCTGTCAAATGGGGATGAAGAAAGGATCTCAGATTTAGAAGTGGGTCGCCATCTGAGAACAAGTGACCACCAAACAGTGTGGTTCATGATAAACACAGCCATAGAGTCAAGCCATACAAAAGCCAGAGTATTGGACTTTAGGAGAACTGACTTTGGAAAAATGGGAGAGTGCCTCAGAAAAGCACTAGCAAACATGCAAGAAGGAGAGGTAGAGGAACAATGGGGAAATATCAAAACAGCCATCACAGAGGCAACAAGCCTTTGTGTGAAGCAAATCAACAAAGCAAAACAAAGGAAAAAAGCACTATGGTTCTCAAAAGAGATGGCAGGGAAAGTTAAGGAGAAAAAGGTAGAATTCAGGAAGTATAAGGAAACACAGAAGGAGAAGGACAGAGAACTGTACCAGATGAAGCAGAAGGAAGCGGAGAAGGCAGTCAGAATAGTAAAGGCCCAAACCGAGGAAAAGATAGCCAACTCAGTTAAGAAAGGGGACAAAACATTTTATAGGTACATTAGGGAGCGAAGAAAGATGAAGGGAGGGATAGTGAGGCTTAATAAAGGGAAGGGAGGGTGGGAAGAGGGGGACAGTGAAAAAGCAGGGATACTGAATGAATACTTCTGCTCAGTAGTCACAAAAGAAGAGGAGGGGAGGCATCTAAATCAAAGAATAGAAGCACTTTGGATCGGGAGGTTGATACCAGTCCATTCACAGAAGAAAGGGTTCGGAAAGAACTCTTAAAATAGACAAAGCAATGGGGCCCGATGGGATTCACCCAAGAATTATAAAATAACTAAGGGTAGAACTAGTGACACCACTGACTACCCTTTTTAACAAATCATAGGATGATGGTGTGGTACCTGAGGACTGGAGGAGGGTGGATGTGATTCACCTTCACAAAAGTGGGAGCAAGACAGAGGCAGGCAACTACAGACCTGTTAGTTTGACCTCAGTGATAGGGAAAATGATGCAATCACTTCTGAAAGAAAGAATTGTTGAATTCCTAGAGGCCAGTGGGGCATAGGACCCAATGCAGCATGGATTCACAGTGGGAAGGTTGTGTCAGATGAATCTAATAGATTTATTTGACTGGGTGACCAAAGTAGTAGACCAGGGAGGGGCTATGGACATGGCCTACCTAGACTTTTGCAAGGCATTTGACACAGTCCCACACAAAAGATTAAAATACAAGTTAACTAGCCTTGGAGTGGGTCCCAAAGTGGTAGCCTGGGTAAAAAATTGGCTGGACAACAGGATGCAGAGGGTAATAATAAGTGGAGTTCACTCTGAAGAAAGGAGGGTTACTAGCGGGGTACCGCAGGGCTCAGTAATGGGACCAGTCCTCTTTAATGTCTTTATAAGTGACATTGCAGAAGGACTGGAAGGAAAAGCATGTCTCTTTGCAGACGACACAAGGATCTGCAACAAGGTCAATACAGAAGGTGTGGTGGAAAGGATGCAAAGGGACTTGGCAAGGTTGGAGGAATGGTCAAATGTATGGCAGCTTAGATTCAATGCAAAGAAGTGCAAAGTAATGCACCTGGGAAACAAAAACCCAGGGGAAGAATACACAATGGGGGGGGGTGAGATACTAACAACACCAAAAATGAAAAGGGACCTGGGGTAGTCATATCAGATGACCTTGAGGTGGGAAAGCAATGTGAGAAGGCCGTAAGAAGGGCTGGCGGGATACTGGGATGCATAAGGAGAGGCATCACCAGTAGAAAACAGGAAGTTGTTATCCCTCTGTACAGACAGTTGGTAAGATCTCATCTGGAGTACTGCGTGCAGTTCTGGAGACCCCATCTCCACAAGGACATAGAATGGAGGCTGTCCAGATGAGGGCAACTAAAATGGTGCAGGGTCTGCACCAGAAGACATACAAAGAGAGATTAAAGGAGCTTAATATGTATACCCTCGAGGAGAGAAGGGAGAGTGGGGACATGATAGAAACTTTCAAGTACCTTAAGGGAATCAACAAAGTCCAAGGGGGTAGCATCTTTCAGAAAAAGAGATGTACAAGAAAGATAGAGGGGGGATGGCTTAGAGATAATGTGAGGAAGTATTATTTCATGGAGATGGTTGTGGATACATGGAATAGCCTTCTTGAGGAGGTAGTGGTGTCAAAAACAGTGGGGGGATTCAAGAATGCATGGGACAGACATAAGGCAATTCTAGTGGGGGGTAGGAGGAAGTAGGCTGTTGGTTAACTAAGATCTGCAGCTTATCCATTAAGTAGGGAAATGGGCAGACTAGGTGGGCCAAGCTGTCCTTATCTGCCGTCAAATTCTATGTTTCTATGTAATGCCATCAGGCACCATTGCCTTGTCCACCTTGAGTTTTAAGAGTTCTGTCAGGACTCTATTCTGTGAATGGACTGGTATCGACCCCCCTATCCAGGGTGCTTCTATTGTTTGGTTTAGGTACATCCCCCTCCTCTTCTTTTGTGAATACTGAACTAAAGTCTCAGTCTCAAACTTCTAGTCTCAGTGGGCCTACCGGGTCAACAAAATTCAATAAAATAAATAAATAAAATAAACAAGTATTCATTCAGTAGCTCTGCCTTTTCAATGTCACCCTCTGCCCACCCCCTCCCCTTTACTAAGCCTCACTATCGCTCCCTTGGTCTTTCTTCACTCACTAATGTACCTCTAAAAGGCTTTATACCCTTTCTTAACTGAGTTGGCTATCTTTTCCTCAGTTTGGGCCTTTGCTATTCTGACTGCCTTCCCCACTTCCACCTGCTTTAACTGATAGAGTTATCTTTCCTGCTCCTTCTGTGATTACTTATACTTTCTGAATGCTATCTTTTTCTCCCTAACCTTCCCCGCCACTTCTTTTGAGAACCATAGTGTTTTTTTTTTCCTTTGTTTTGCTTTATTTGCTTACACAAAGGCTTGTTGCCTCTGTGATGGCAGTTTAAATTTTTCCCCATTGTTACTCCACCCCTTCCTCCTCATTTTACTAGTGCATTCCTTAGGCGCTCTCCCATTCTGCCAAAGTCAGCCCTCTGATAGTCCAGTACCCTTGCTTTTGTATGGCTTGACTCTATGGCTGTGTTTATTGTGAACCACACAGTCTGGTGGTCACTTGTTCCCAGTTGGCTACCCACTTCTAAATTCGAGATCCTCTCACCATCCCCATTTGAGAGTACCAGATCTAAGACTACTCCCTCCCGAGTGAGTTCCAACACTAGCAGCCTGAGGCATTCCCCCCTGTAGGGCATTGATAATGACTCTGCACTTGGATATGGCTATAGCAAATGTGCTCCAGTTAACTTCTGGCATATTCAGGTCCCCAATCAACAATATCGCCCCTTTTTCTGCCATTCTATGGATGCCTCCTATCATTTCCTTGTCCATTTCCTCCCCCTGAGATGGGAGTCTATATACAACCCATGTCCGGATTGTGGTGCCATTTTCTGTCTCCAAGGTTATCCACAGTGCCCTCCTCTCCTCCCCGTTTACTCTTTAGTTCCATTGTTTTGATCCCCTCCCTGATGTAGAAAGCTACTTCTCCTCTTTTACCCTCCCTATCCCTCCTGTAGATTGTGTACCCTGGTATGTTGACATCCCAGTCATGTTTCTCTGTGTGCCAGGTATCTGTGACTGCCATGATATCCAGACATCCTTCTTCCATCAAGGCCACTAGTTCAGAAAGCTTGTTACCCAGACTATGAGCATTCTTATTCATCACCCTCCATTTTTTGATGGCCTTAACCCTTTTAACCCCATCCCTGTACTTACTGCCTTTGCCTTTTTCTCCATTTGCCCCTGCCCTTCCCCCTATTGACCTCTGTACCTTAGTGTTAACATCACTAACTACCCTGTTTCTGTGGGGGGAGGCTGGGAATTCCCTGCTCCTTTTCAGTGCCTCCCCCTTGGCTAGTTTAAAAACTTGCCAATGAAGCATTTAAACCTATCACCTAGGATCCTGGTTCCCCTCCCAGACAGATGCAGACCATCATGCCAATAATGGACTGTATCCCACCAGTCTAGGCTCTTGAAGTTATGATCTTATTAAATGTTTGATTATTTTTCCTTTTTAGCAGACCTAGGGAATATTAAGTGGGATTGTCTAAAACTAATACCCGATATAAACCTGGCTTGGGATTATTTTGTATCAGAATTTCTCCTTGTATGTAATAGGCATATGCCAGAGATTACTAGGAGAATAAAAGGTAATTCTGCCCCATGGTATATCACTAAACTTTTTAAGTTGAGGCTTGCTAAAAATAAAGCTTGGGCCCAGGCATGAGGTTTGGGAAAGATTTGTGACTGGCAACAATACAGGAAATCAAGAAACCTGTATGTGGCCACATTAAGGGATACTAAAAATAAGTACTATAAGGCCAAACCAAAGAATCAGTGGGGAAACCTGGGAAATGTTGGGGACTTATAGGGGAATTAAAGGGACAGACAAGGGGGAAGACACCTATTAATTTATCTGGGGAGGAATCCTTCGGGAGAGAGTTGCCACTTGCTGATAGGTTTAATGATTATTTTATAGAGTCAGGCAATTTCTTTGATAGCCCTAGTGAACCTCTTTTTAACCCTGTAAGTCGTATGGAAGGGGACTCTAAATTTGTTTTTGATGCCATATTGAGTGGTGAGGTGTTAGAAACTTTGTTGCAATTAAATGTCTCTGGGAGTAGCGGCCCTGATGGTTTGTCTCCAAGGATGCTGAAATATGCAACAACCCACATTTCAGACCCATTAACCTACCTGTTCAATTGTTCGATAGAGGAATGTATCCCAGAAGGTTGGAAGTCGGCCAGAATCATTCCCGTTTTTAAGGGGGGTGATCTTGGTTGACTGTCCAACTACAGACCTATATCTATAGTACCTCTGATTAGTAAAGTGTCGGAGAAACTTTTGGCAAGACAGTTGATGGAGTACTTGGAAAGAGAAAAACTGATGGATCCATATCAGTCAGGTTTTCAGATGTCTCATGGCACTGTGATGGCCGTGTCATAGGTCCTGGATGAGATAGGCAAGGCAATTAATGCCCAATGTTATAATGGTACAATTCTTGTCGATCTCTCCAGGGCTTTCGATATGGTTGATCATCAGAATTTGCTTATGAGACTGTCTGAGGTATGGATAAGCCATTCAGTTTTGGATTGATTTATCAGCTATCTTTCTGACAGACAGCAGGTAACAGCTGTAAATGGAACTGTGTCAGCTGTGGAGGTGGTACGGAGATGAGTGCCCCAAGGATCAGTTATGGGCCCTCTATTATTTTTAGTATATCTGAAAGATCTTGGGCATTATGTGGGGACCTCTCGTTACCACCTGTATGCCCATGACACCATTTTATACTGTTCAGATGAATCAGTTTCAGTAATACAACGTACACTGCAGAAACATTTTAACAATATGGAAAAGTACTTTGTCAACTCGAAATTAAAACTTAATTCCTCAAAAACTAAATGTATGTTGTTTGGGTCTTCTATGAAATGGAAAGATGACTTGACTTAGGAAATTGTGGATAATAGAGGAGAGGGGTTAGAGTTAGTTAATCAGTATAAATACTTGGGATTTTGGTTAGATAATTATGGGTCAGGAAATTTGCATGTAGATAATTTAATCTCCCAGTTTAATAAGTGGGTGGGTTTCCTGTTTAGAAACAAAAATTGCTTAGATTCTGTGACATTGGACCTGATAGTTAAGATGCAGATTTTTCCTTTAATCAATTATGGGGACACTTTATATGACGGAGCCACTAGGGATTGAATAACAAAGTTAGATGTTCTAGTTAATCATCTTGCCAGACTGATTCTCAGGTGTCCAAAACTTAGTCATCATTGTGAAATGTATGAAAGATTAGGTTAGTTATAATTAAGTAGGAGAAGAATGATACATAAACAGCTGTTTGCTTATAAATGTGGGCTGGGTTCCATCCCTATATATCTAAAGAATAGATTTTCCTTTAGAAGTGTTGAATTGACATTGAGAAATCAAGTTGTTACGGATATGGTTGTCCCCCTTGTAAAATCAAAATGTTCCCAAAACTTATTTAGTAATTATATTCCGATATGTTGGAATTAGCCTTCCTCATGAATATAAGCAAAAGATTGGTAAGCCGTTATCAACATCCCATCTATGAAGACACCTGATATCTATACAGGAACCTTGTAATTGTTATTGATGTTCTTTTTTCTTTTATGTTTTTGTATTGATGCTTGTTGTTTGATTGTATTTATTATGTTGAGTGTTGACCTGTATTTTGTATTTTTGCAAAGGTTACCAGTGCGAATGAGTTTTTACTGAATTGTTTTTTACCTTGAATAAACAAACAAACAAACAGTTGGACCCCCATTCCCCAATGAAGCCAAAACCCTGTGCTCTGCACCAGTTTTTCAATCATTCATTGAATCCCAGGGTGCGGAGTACCCTAGCCTCACCCATGCCACAGACAGGCAGCACCTCCAAGAAGGTTACTGTGCATGCTACTTGTCTAAGGCCCCTCCCCAACTCCACAAACTCCTCCTGCACAGCTCTGATCCCATTCCCAGCTAGGTCATTTGTCCCTAGGTGGGCAATGACATCCATCTCCCTCTCCCATGCAGCTACTCCCACAATCCTGAGGAGTCACTTCCTGTCCCTCCATGCCATGGAGCCAGGCAGACACATTACCTCCCTCTCCCCTCCTTCCCCCAGTTCTACCCCCCTAATGATTGAGTCCCCCACCAGGAGTTGTTTTCTTCCCCTGTGGGATCCCATGCCACCCTTCTGTGGGTCTTCTTTGTGGAGGTTCCCAGCATTCTTCTTGGTCTCCACTGCAGGTGCCTCCAGAAAGGCATATGAATTGTGGAGAGGTACAACTGGAGGGATGCACCTCTGTTCCACCACCCTCACCCTCTCTGAGTCCACCGTAGTCCAACCACTCCTTATTCTTGGCAACCTCTTAGGCAGCAGCAGCAACCCTGGTAGTCCCTGGGTGGGAAGGGGATTTCCCAGTTCCCTGCCAGGTCCTGGGTGGGGGAGGAGGTTTCCCTACTCCTTGCCAGATTGACCTGGAGATGTGCAGCCTCCTCCCTCAGAGCAGAGCAGAGAATTGTCTGCAAATAGGGCAGCATCACGGCCTCCAGAATGTCTCCCAGAAGACTGCTGCACCACAGCCAGTGCATTGCACCACTCCCCACATATCTCTCTCTCTCTCCCTCCCTGTTGAAGTTGTGTATGGTCTTTTTTTTCACTATTAGGGAACCTCACTTCCCCTTAGTAGTATATCCCTTTTCCTAGGGACTAAGTACTAGGATCCCCCAAGTTTTTTTTTTTTTTAACAATAGCAATCACAAGAAGATATCCTCCCAGCTTATGCAACACAGCCTGGTTGCCTTCTGTGGCACACCCCATCCTGTTTTGCTATCTGAGTAGGAAGTTGTCACACCTTCCTGCCTAACCCCATAAAGCTAGGTTAGCCAGGGGATGGTGGGAATGGGGGAGGGTAGGGTTTTGGCAATCCATCTGTTCTGTGCTGTGAAGACAATCAGAGCAATCCAGTTTGAACCTTCTGAGGCTTTGTCTGACTCTAATACATAACTTGACTGACTGCAGGAATGAAAGAACTCATCAGTGAAAACTTAAATGTTTGTTACAAACAGTCACCAACATAATATCAAACTACAAATAAGGCACCAGATTCATAGAAAAAAAAATCAGCAGTATTTTAATTTCTCTGTACGTAAAGTAGCAATCTACAAAAAGATCAGCAGTATTGCAAACTCTTTCTTGATTCAAACTAGCAAAACCAGTGAAAAATTTAAAGTAAGGCCCACTTCCCTCAAAATTCAAGCAAGATAGTGCCTTCCTCCAGTTTCCTAGTTCCTAGTTCAAGATTGTGCATCCCTTGCCAGCTCAGTGGTGCAGAGGGCTGAGGCACTGGACGCCACACCTCACACCATGCCAGCGACTGGTGTTCAAGAATGAGTATGAGTCACCAGGGGTTGGCAGGGGAGGAGAGGGATTGAACATCAGTCAGACTGCTCTCCTCCAGGGAGGGGGGTCCATGACAGTCTGCACTGGGTTGCCTCCTGGAAGAGGCTGGGGGACAACATGCTCCGCTGTACACAGGGGTGGAGCTGGGGGAAGACATCTGGAGGGAGCGCGTGTGGACACTTCCGTGCCCCCCTCTGTCGATGTCATTCCACACCCTTGGTTCTGGGGGAAAGTAATCCAGGAAAAAGGGATGTCGCCTGATTCAAGCTGCTTGATGACTGTCCGTGAGTTTTGCTGTGGCTGTCTGGTGTCCGTCTGGATCCATGTTCCGTAGGGAGTTGGGGGCTCCCTGTGGCTCCACTGTGGGGGGTAAGCTGCAGGAGTTTGGGTGCCAGGCTGGATGTGGTAGAGGCAGACAGTGGCTGGAATCCTCATGAGAGGATGCAATGACAAGGGGAGCAGACCAGGTAATAGCAAAAAAAAAAAAGATTGTGCATCCTTCCCAGCTCCAAGTTCAGATTTGCAAAAGCAACATTTACCTTCAAAAGTTAAGGCCTTTTCTGCCCTGGCCTGCCCACCGCAGACCCTGCCAGCTACATGGGCAGTGCATCTCTCACATAGCCACCAATGATGCCCAACACTCCCGCAGTCTGCAGCATTCCTCACCTGTGCACCAGTTGTTCGGTGCACAGGACAACTTGTGGCAACTTGGGGCAAACTCATGGAGTTTGTCACCCATACCCCAATGTTTACAAAATTAGGTTCAGGGCCCTGGTGCACCTGACTTTGCCATAGTTGGGTTGTAAGCACAAGATGCCCTGATCTAATGGGGCTTTGAAAATAAAGCACACAGTGCCTTATTTAAAGCACCATTTTAGTGTTGACTAAAATAATAGCCACGCTTGAGGAAGCAAAGATGGTCATGCATATTGAATCTGCACATCAATGCAAACAAAACTAGACTCCTGCACATACAATAGGAATTCATAAGGAAAGCACCTAGTCAGAATCCAGTTCCAGTGTTTTTTCCTTTATAAATCATTTCAGTGGGGTTATGCTACATGTTACTGAGATTCTAAATCCCTCAGCACTGAACAGTGGGAGTGTCTTAGCTATGCCACTGAAAAGGCAAAAGGTTATTCACAAACCTCCCATATCAGCACTTTTCCATTCTTGTATGTGAAAGCAACCCAGGGAGGATGTTCTCTGCCGGAAGAACTCCTATAATGCCATATGTGGCCAGCAAATGGCCTCATCTCACCTGAAGAAGAGGGAAAGTGAGAAATAAGATGTGACTTTCTAGTGCTGAAAGCTTCTCACAGTTCATGCTGTCATCTTGATTTTCCTTTCTTGGGTGCATAATAGAGGAAATGGATCCCACGAGGTGACTCATAAGCAGACTGCCCTGCACTTCCCAGCTTGACTGAGTGTAAGTAATGGAACAGCGTTTTAATGGCTCACTATCCCAAGAACCCTTATAACCTCTCAACAGAACTGGTTTGTAGTTGACAAATATGACAGGCAGAGCTAGTGAACCCCTAGGCCAGCAATATTCTCATCTCCAATCCATCATCACATCAAAAAATAATGAGATCTCTTGAAACTGTGCCAGGAGTGAGCTCATGTGACATGAGATGATAAATTAACTCAGCTGCTTATAAAGTAGTACACAGGATGCACAGAGGAGAAAACAAAATCAATTTGGTATGGGCTAGCACTGAACTGTAGGGACTGACCAATATGGAACATTTATTGAACACGTCACACAAAAACATCTGGGACTCAACATTTCTAACGTTTCTATTATTCTTTTTTCTATGCAAACATTTGGCAGACTAATTCTAATAACTTGTAAAACTAAAAGGTTTGGTCATTATGGGTGGATTTTACCATATTGAGAAAAGATGAAAAGATTATATATTTACAAGTTCTCTGATTATTTGGAAAAACTAACCAAGGATTAAAGAAAGCTCAGCAAGGCCAGTCTTTAGACACCAGAGTTGTGAGTTTGCCTTTTGCCATCATGCAGACCTAGCTTGTGCCACGCAGTTAGAACAAATTAGTACTGTCGTGGGGAAGTTGTTTATAAATACTGAGGTATTAAGTGATGCCCTGGATGAGGCTGTATAAGCCACCCAGTTTTTTATTAATTATTGTCAGCAGCTCCTACTGGTCATCCTTTGATTCTGTTGCAAGGAAAGCCTGTGAAAGCAAGGAAGATGTAGGATAATGTGAGGGTTGGGGTTTAAGATTTGTGTGACGTGATTAAAGATATAGGCTTGGAATTTCAGTCATCATGTGACGCTAATTCCCACAACTGCATCTGACTTTCATTTTGCTTCTAGGTTAACAGTATTCAAGGTTCAGTTGCAGTTAAATAAACCTGTGACACAAGACTCAGATCTTGCATCAGAAAACTGAGGTTATTTTTTGTTGCAAGCTGCTGCAAGTTGAGGAAACTGTTGCAAAAACGTGGGCACCATTGAACATAGCTTGAGATTGGGAACAATCAGGCAGATACTGAAATAGCTGAAATGGGCCCTTGCATCACTGTTCACCCATTCTAAAAATCTGATCCATGGCAGTTACCCAAACGTACTTAAAATTAGCGTCGAACTTGCGTATATTAAACTGAAATTGAACTAAAATCAGAAAATGCATATAAAACATAACAATAATTTTTTTTAAACTATTGTTACAGATTGAGTTGCGATTAGTTTGAAAGTACTCCCCAATCTCTTGTAGTTATGTTAGTACTATAATCTTGCAAACAGACACAAAAACATGTTCATGCATATGCACATACATAAGCAAGCACTCATGTACACACAAACACATACAGACATCATTCATTCATGAGGTCTTCCTTCTCAGGAAACATGCTGCAGGAATCAAAGAAAGAAAGAAATGGATGACTTCACTGGGAGCACAACAAGCCAGCTCAGTTGCAGTTGCCAGGAATAATAAATGTGAGCAACAGCACTCGAGGATGAGCACATGCACCTGAACACATCTGCAATAAAGATATCAAGATTGTGTTGCTATGGCAATGGGATGCAATCTAAGTCATGAGAATTCGCACTTGTAGATCACATTTTGAATTTTCTTTCAAATTTCATATTTTTTGTTTTATCTTTTGATTTCGCATACCTAGTCCCGTGATAAGAACCTCCAATTCTCCAAATCCCAAATCTTCGTTGGCCAGACTGAATGCCTTTTTCAATGTTTTCTTGCTGTTTTCCTCTTAGTTGCCCCTTGTACTCCCACCATTGCATAATGTACAACCAGTTAGCCATGCTTTCCATTGAGTGAAGATGTCTTATGCATGATGCTTCCCTTAACTTCAGGTTCTGGTCAGGTAGCATTCCTTGTTGCCTGTCTGCCCTCCTTATCTATTCCTCCTGTTCTACTCCTTGAGGAACTCTGACCTATGTGCATTTCCTGCCCACAATAAAAAAAAACATAGGGCAGGTGGCATTCTACAAAAAGACCCTCACATATCTAACATTCTCCCACCCAACCTAAGGGCCTCTTCATCTCAACAGATACTACAAACTCAGCTTTAGAAAATGTTTAGGTCTCAATGTACAATGTCTGTACTTATTGACTCCCATACTCTCTTTACTTTTACAGATTGCTACATATCCAACCTAGCCTCCTCCTAGGGATCTACCTGGACATTCTGGGATAATATTAAGGAGCTGAATGGAAAGTCCAACTCACTGCCCCCCACTCAGTTAGATTTCAATGGTTTGCTCACCACAGACCCACAGAGTATTGCCGATAGACTCAATGAAATGTTCTCAGATCTCAGTACAGTCCTCCCCACCAATTTCTTCAACCCTGTTCCTGCTCCCCCCCCACCTCCACCATCCCCCCTTCCATTTCATGGCCCTCACACCGTTGGAGGCCAAACCCTACCTTCTAAAAGCCATCAGTGGTACTGGGTTTAGTAATGACACTCTGGATCCAAAACTGCTTCACTTAGTGTTTGATTCTGTCCCTACACCCCTTACTAGCATTCTCAACTGCTCACTTTGGCTCGGCCAATTTCCCCATGCTTGGAAGACCATGGTGGTCACCCTTATACACAAAGGGGGGAACACACCTCCCTTGGAAACTACAGGCCAATCTCAATACAGCCCCCCCGAATGCCTTGGCGAAGATTGTGGCTGACCAAGTTACTGAATACATTGATAAGCACGAGCTCCTCTGTGCTGAACAACATGGGTTCTGCAGGGGACATAGCACTACTACCATCCTTATCTAGTTCTCCAACTTCTTACACACTGCCCTGGATAAAGGACACCTTGTGGGGGCAGTCTACATTGATTTATCGAAAGCCTTCGATACCGTCTGCCACCCACTCCTCATATCCAAACTCTCTAGGCTATGTTTTGCACATGGCCCTGTGTCCTGGGTCTTCAACTACTTCACTGCCCAGACACAGTGTGTAAAAACCAACAATACTCTCTCCAGCATGTGACTGGTCCACTCAGGTGTCCCGCAAGGCTCAATTCTAGGACCACTGCCCTTCAGTCTTTATCTCAATTCGCTCCCCAGCTCCTGTGATGACAAAATGCTCCTCTATGTGGATGGTGCTGTTTTTTCACATCCCACCAGACCCCCTCTCTCATTCAAAGTGCCCTTCAACACTCTTTTAATCAGGCAGAATCCTGGTTTCTGGATCGATGACTTGTAATTACCATAAAAAAGATGAAGCACATGCTATTCTCACACTCCCAAAACAAATCTTGAGACACCCCACTCACCATCCTGTCTGGCTCCCTCCTTCCCCTAGAGCAGGTAAAAACATACAAATACCTGGGTGTCACTTTTGACTCTTCCCCCTCCTTACATGACCATACTCGCAACCTCGCCATAGTCATGAACACTCAAGTTGGCTTACAGTACCATCACAAGAACTGCCTTCCACCTGTAGACCTTAGACTGGCCATCACCTCATCTGGACTGTCCCTAGTTGACCATGGTATACTGGTGCATGGTGCAGCTGATAATACCACACTCAATAAAGTCAAACTGTCCCTGAACAAAGCTTGCTGTCTACTTACAGGGTCCTGCAGACTCACCCACACATGCACCTTATATGACCTTGCTGACTTTCTCAACCTTGAGGAAAGATTGCGCTACCATACCTGCCTCATAACCAAGAAAATTGTGGCAGGCCTTGCTCCCCCAGGCCTAAGTAACTTCTCACCCCTTCATCCTGGCTATCCCCACCCGGAACACTCTCAAGTGCACATTTCAAGTACCTAGGGTCAGGACTTCCCTGGTGCAAATATACTTCCATTATTGGGCTCCATCCTACAGCAACACCCTCCCCACTGTTATCACCACTCAACCAAGACTAGGACCTTACAAATTAGCCCTAAGACAACAGCTCATCTCCACCCACAGCTGTAACTGCACATAGCCGCTGCTCAAGTTTTTCAGCTCATCTGTTCTTAGCATCTACCTGCTATCTGCTAATTGTATTACAACATTGATACTGTAGTCTCTTGTTTACTCTATGATATTTTAGCTACCACATTATATAGTACCTACATAGAGTGTCACTCCCATGTTGGATTCTTCAGTGTAACTATGTACATATATGTAAAGTAGCTACCACATTGTATAGGACCTACATAGAGTGTTCACTCCCATGTTGGACTCTTTTCACTGTAACTATGTACATATATGTAAATTATCCCTTATAATTCTCTGTATATTCTGTTTACTGTATTTGCATATGTGTTTGCTTTCTATTTTTTGATGAGGAGCCTTTGTAAATGAGTCCCTGACTCAAAGGGTTGCAATTCTGATTCTAAAATAAATAAAAAACAAATAAACATTTATTTATACCTATAACTTGTACCCTTGTTCATTGTTTCACTGCTCTTTGTACCATTTTCCCATTTACTCTTGATGCAATTGGAAACAAATTTGTATCAGCTCAAAGAATCTTCCTAGCCAAAACTTAAAAATGAAATCTTCATTTTTCAAATGGGTCCTGTGGGACATAGTAACAGATAAGTTGTTCCAAAATTGAAAGAATACAGATCTTCATCAATGATATTTCCCTCCATAAAGCCACAGTATTACAAATGTAATCCATCAGCATCAGGACCACTCAAAAATGTTTGCCTAGCCCAAGCTGATGTATGTTGGTGCTGCCTATAGGTGGAAGACTATGTTTGCTGGCCAAGGCACCTAGCTTCGCCTGAGCTCTTTTCTTCTAGGTTGCTTAAAAGGACAGAGCAAAGAACCTTACCAGAGCAAGGAAAAGGATTAAGGCTTATTTTGGCTAGGCAGATTTACTGTGTGTTATTATTTTTATTTTGTACTCACAGGGATTGTTACTGTTTGTTGCTAACATTTTATTGCTTTATTTTTCTCTGATTCAAATTGTTGTTGCTGGGTATACCTTCTGCTGCATTATTATGGGGTGTACCTACAGGTGTGTGCTTACAGATTACTGCTGTAATCTTCTGATTCAAATTGTCAAATTGCAAGGTATATCTTCTGTTACTGCATTATTTTTCTCTGTAGCAAAGTGTTTCTTACAGGGTATATCTTCTGTGAAATTATTACAGGTGGTGCATTACAGGTTTTACAGTTTTATCTATCATTAGGATAAGCTTTCAGGGCTACTGCATTTGTTGCTGGCTGATTGTTTCAGCTCTTACCTTCCTGTTTCTTTTGTCCGTGGTTCTTCGTTTTCGGCAGGGGAAGGGCCCAGCCACCCACCCCATCCCCAACCACCCCACACTACACTCCTTTTATAGGATAGCACAGTCATGACATTTCCTGTAGCAAAGCAGGAAGGGTAGCCACACAGTGACCTAATTTACAGGGGCACTAATAATTTAACTTGTTATAACAAGTTATACAAAAACAAACAAACAAAACACAAAATCGAACCTTTGCTTTCATTTTCTTCCTTCTAATTACTCTGACCAGATTATAAACCCAGCAACTTATCTGGAATGGATATCATTAACTGCAGGTACTGTGGAACACTTTTCAGAAGGGCAGTTTTACAGGATTTAGGACACTGTCCTACATGCTGGGCCACTGGAGATATAAGGGCTCAGCTCCAGGCAGCATGGGCAGAGATTGCGTGCCTCAAATTGCATATTCAAGAGGAAATATATTATAAGAACCTCCCATTTCCCCAACATCCAAAAGAAGCACCTTGACAGCAAAGGGTAGTTGGTCCAGGAAGTTGGCAGGTGGTTAGGAGGGGCAAATCAGGTGCTCCATCACTTGGCGCTCTCCAACATATCACCTCCACAAACCATATAAAAACTACAAACAGATATCTGCCTCTATCTCTGAAATCAAACAAAGGGGCAGAGGACACTGCAGAGCAGGACACTGCAGCACGGGAGCTAGCACAACAAAACTCACTCAAAACAGGAACCAAAACAAAAAAAGCAAAAAGGAAATCCAAAAAACTTCTGATCATAGGAGACTCCATGATTCGGTGAGTTGATACCGATCTCCAGCCAGGGGTAATGGTCAGATATCTCCCAGGTACATCAGCATGGTGAGACACTGACCGCATTGCTAAAATTGTTCAGGAAGCAGGAGAAAACATTGACATCCTGGTACACATAGGGACTAACAATCTCACCAGCCGGTCAGTTGTGGTGACCAAGGAACACCTGACCAGGCTGGGTGACAAACTATCATCCATTTCATCCGGCATCTCCTTCTCTGAGATCTTGCCAGTCTGGGAGAGGGGGGCAGATGGACAGAAGGTCAGACAAGAGGAGATAGGGGAGCTAAACATGTGGCTCAAGGCTGGTTCCAGGAAAAAGGACACAAATTTGTAGGGAAGTGGCAACAGTTTTGGGAGCGAAAGTCCTTTAAATTTGATGGACTGCATCTGACTAAGGAGGGAGTCAGTGCATCGGGGCAGAAGTTTGACGTCTTTGCAGAATATTTAAACTAGCAAATGGGGGAGGGGGTGCAGCACCCCATACTTCGAATGGGAAGAACACCACTCCCCCCCTCAGCTAGTGGTCAAACAGGAGTTCAGCATGTTTGTATTTAATTTGCATCACCAGGTAAGGAAAAAGGTCCAGCTCCCCATACAATGCACAGGGGAAACACCAGACCTCGCCCAACAACTAACACACTGAAATCTGGCCAATGGAAAATCAAGTACACAAATGCTTGCAGTCTGGGAAACAAGATCCCAAACTTGCAAGCAATAATGACAGAGGCTAAAATGGACATAGTAGCCATTAGTGAGACATGGCTTACCAGTAACCACACTTGGGAGACTTCAATACCTGGCTATGTACTGTTCAGAAGAGACCGAGGTGCAAAAGGGGTGGAGTCGCCCTTTATGTCAATGAAAATATCAAAGCTACAGAAATTCAGAATACACATAAGGAGCCAGAAGAACTGTGGGTCACACTGGAAACAGGAAATGGGACAGTCATACGAACTGGGGTTGTGTACAGGCCTCCAGACCAGGGGGAGGACATAGACACATTACTGTTAGAAGATATACAAAACATGACAGCTAAAGGGGAGGTTCTGATAATGGGAGACTTCAACATGCCAGATACAGATTGGCCAATACCAGCAGGAACATCTGCCAGAACTAGACACATGGTGGATTCCCTGCTGGGGGAGGGCCTCAAACAACTGGTACAACAACCCACAAGAGACAGGGCTATCCTAGATCTAGTACTGACTAACAGGGAAAGGATCACTGATCTCCAGGTAGAAGGTCACCTGGGGCCATTGACCATCACATGGTATAGTTCAATTTGGCCACTAGAACTAAATCATCCCATTCCAAGGCAAAAATATGGGACTTCAGAGGAGCTGCCTTTGATAAGATGGCCAACAGAGTTAAGCTAGCCCTGCCAAAAAGAAATACAGGTGAGGGGGTACAGGCAAAGTGGGCAAACATTGAGGATGCAATACTTGAAGCAACATCCCATTGTGTTAGAGAGAAAAGGAAGTACAAAAGAAGAAGGAAACCACTTTGGTTTTCAAAAACAGTAGCAGAAAAGGTCAGAACCAAAATGCTGACCTTCAGGAAATATAAGGGAATGCAGCAGGATGAAGATAGGGAGGCATACCAAACTTCCCTAAGGGAAGCAGGGAAGGTAGTAAGGCAGGCAAAGGCCCAAACCAAGGAAACACTAGCACAAACAGTAAAAGAAGGTGACAAGACTTTCTATAGATACATTAGTGAAAGGAGAAAGTCCAGAGGGGGTATTGCTAAGATCAAAGGGGATAAGGGTGTGTGTGAAGAGGAGGACCATGTAAAAGCATCTATCCTAAATAGATACTTCTGCTCAGTATTTACTGAAGAGAAGGTAGGTCAGGGCCCACAGCTCAGCACCATGGACACGGGGAAGGGAGGTGTGCACTAGTCCCTTCATAAAAGAAAGGGTCCTACAAGAGCTCGTTAAGCTCAGGGTGGATAAGGCAATGGGACCTGATGGCATACATCCCACAGCACTGAAGGAGCTAAGGGTGGAACTAGCAGAGCCATTTTCAGAACTGCTTAGTAAGTCTCTGAGCACAGGAGAGGTCCCAGTAGACTGGAGAAGGGCTCATGTGATCCCGCTCCACAAGAGTGGTAGCAGGGAGGAGGCAGGGAACTACAGACCAGTCAGTCTTACCTCAGTAGTGGGCAAGATTATGGAGGCACTCCTTAAGGAAAGGATAGTGCAACACCTGGAATTCATAGCAGCACATGATCCAAGACAGCATGGGTTTACAAAAGGAAGGTCCTGTCAAACTAATCTCATAGATTTCTTTGACTGGGTAACCAGAGTGGTGGATCAAGAAGGAGCAGTTGATGTCACCTACCTTGTCTTCAGCAAAGCTTTCAATACTGTTCCACATAGAAGATTGATTAATAAGCTGAGTACGCTCGGGGTGGGTCAAAGTTGGTCAACTGGTTGGCAAACTGGTTGACAGGCAGAAAACAGAGAGTGGTGGTAAATGGTATACAGTCAGAAGAGATGCAAGTCACAAGTGGGGTACCTCAGGGATCAGTCCTGGGGCAAGTCCTCTTCAATATCTTCATCAGTAACATTGCAGATGGACTGGAGGGAGGTTTGTCTGTTTGCAGATGACACCAAGATCTGCAACAGAGTAGATGATCCAGATGGGGTGGGCAGAATGAGAAGAGATTTGGATAAATAGCAAAATGGTCAGAAGAGTGGCAACTGGGGTTTAATGCAAAGAAGTGTAAGATCATGCACATAGGGAAGAGAAACCCTGAAGCCACCTATAGACTGGGAGGGGAGTTGCTGACAGTCACAAAGGAAGAAAGAGACTTGGGCATCATCATCACAGATGACCTGAAATCATTCAAACAGGCCACTAAAGCAGTAGGTAAGGCTATGGGGATGTTGAGGTACATTAGTAGGCGTATCACAAGTCAGAAGAGGGAGATAATAATCCCTCTTTACAACACACTGGTTTGGCCCCATCTGGAGTACTGCATGCAGTACTGGAGGCACACCTTCAAAAGGACATTAACCAAATTGAGGCAGTCAAGAGAAGGGAAACCAAAATGGTGCAGGGATAGCATCAGAAAACATATGAGGACAGATTAACAGAGCTCAGTATGTATACCCTAGAGCAAAAGTGGGAGAGAGGTTATATGATTGAAACATTCAAACACCTTAAAGGCATTGACAAGGTGAAAGAGTCTAACATGATTCAATATAAGAAAAATAGCAGGACAAGAGGACACAGCATGGGATTAGACTAGAGGGAGGCTGATTAAGAGGGTAATGTGAGGAAGTTCTTTTTCACAGAAAGGGTGGTGGAAGCATGGAACAGTCTACCTCAGGAAGTGGTGGCTATGAATACAGTGCAGGGCTTCAAACAGACATGGGATAGGCATAAGGGAGCAATACAGATGAGTGTGAATAGATAGGCCATTGACAGAGCAAAGGCCGATGGCACATTCATAATGTAGAAAAGGAAATGGGCAGATTGGATGGGCCTTGCGGTCCTTATCTGCCATCAACTTCTATGTTTCTATATAACGGAAGGGAGGGCTCATAACTCCTCAGATTTTTTCCACCATCATTCACTCATTGGATCCTGGGAAATGTCTACGTGGATTTTGGTCAATGTTGTTTCTATGTCTTTATTTTATTTACTTGTATAACATTATTGCATGCCATCATCGCTTCCTCAAGGAAGATTTCACTTTTTAACTTCTGTCAGTGTGGCATGAAAATATTTTCCGATGATGCTCACACACTTTGTGCATGCTACCTGGGGCTTTCACAGGACATAAAAAAACTACAGTTTTTCAGGGCTTCAACTAGGCCATGAAGAGAAGTCCATCCAACCAAAAAACTTGGTAACCGTCACTAGGTACATTGACAAAATGCTTTAATTAGTAAAAAATAGCAAAAACCAACTTACATATTCAGTAAAAAATCACAGTGATGCTGAGGTGTACAACAGATGCCCCAACTGATTTCACCCACTTGTGCTTCTTCAAGGAGAAGCCTTGAGAAAGCTTTAGAAACATTGCTATAGAAAATAATCTTGCTCCATCGGATCTGTTTTGGGGAACCCTGCCACTCTCCTCAGTGGGTGGAAATGCAGTCATCATTGCAGGAAAAATGCCATTCATAGAAAGAAAAATCAGAAATGGTTTCTTCAGTGAAGTGCCAATGCAAACACATGGAGTCTCTCTCCTTCTTCAGGTTGTCACTGAATCCCTGAGAAGGTAAGCCTCTAACTACATCATCAACCTTAGTTGCTGGCTTGATCAATGCTCAAGACAACAGTGTTGAGTGCAGGGTCTGGCTGTCCCCCATCGATGGTGTGCAGCCCCTTCATAGTACAGTATGACATTGACAGGCACTGCACCAGGGAGTTTTCTTTATAGACTCTGCATACTGGCTCCTTCACTGTTAGCACTATGGGTTTTGCTAAAGTCTCAGAATTATTTCAGCAATCTTTACCTTCCTTGCCATTAATATTCACTCTGTTGAAAGTTCAGCCATTGCCATTGTTCCCATTGATGTTGGCTATTGCTTCCTCTGGGACTGCTGTCCCTGACACCATTCCACCACCATTGCTACCTCTACAGCCCACAGTCTCTATCATTCCTCCTCTTCTTCCTCAGCCAGATGAGGAGCAGGATGAATGTAATCCTGACTTTTTAAATATAGAGATAGAGGATGTCGAGAAAGAGTAGCCTATTTATTGCTTTGACTCTTGTTCCACTGTCTCTGCTTGTCACGCATGTGCAGTAGAGTTTGTTGGCCATCTTGGACACAGCGGAGTGTGCCGTGTTCTTCCATGACTGCCATTTGTTTTTTCTTTAAAATTACAGATTTTCCCCCCATCTGACCCTCCCTCTCAGCACCCACCACCCCACACACACCCAGAAACAAAACAGTGGCACTAGGGGTGCCCAATCCCCAGTGTCATGATCAGGATGGTGCCAACATAGTGCAGTGCAAACAGAGTGCTCCATGGACATGGAGGCAGCTGTGGTGGAACTCTAACAGGTTGTTTGGTTGCAAAGAATGCAAAGAATGTGGAGTCCTTTTTTGATTGCAAGACGTTTGCAGGGCTCCGCTCACTGCAACCCTAAAAAGTGTATTAAGTATGGGAAAAAAACACCATAATTCATTAAAATGTGATATTCAGTATCTCAGAAACTGCACAAGATCTCATCAAGAAACTTTTTACATCCTGAGGCCCTGCCAGCCAGACTGTGTGTGCCAAATACTGGGTCAATTTTGTTGAGCACCGCCAAAGTTATTAAGGTACAAAAATTGGGGTTTAAGCTTAAATATCTTACTCATCCCTAACTATAGTGGTGTTACCATGCCAATATAATATATATGGGATGTACAAAGGACTAACTGAAAATATGGAATTTGTCTTCAAGTGTGAAGGCGCAGGACCGTAACTCATGAGTGGCAGAGACACAAGTGAATCATGAAAGTCATGCCAACTTACAAGTGGTGGTAAATTGTAGATTTGATACATACAACAGTAGTTTACAAGTTATAGTTTTTAATATGTAGTACAAGGGGGCAAATTTAAAGATAGAGGGGACAGCTCAGAGGCAATGTGAGGAAGTATTTTTTCATAGAGAGGGTGGTGGACACATGGAACGGCCTTCCTGAGGAAGTCATGGGGTCAAAAACAGTGGAGGAATTGAAGAATGCATGGGACAGACATAAGGCAATTCTGGTGGTGGGTAGGAAGAAGTAGGCTGTTGGTTAACTAGGATCTGTAGCTTATTCAATAGGTAGGGAAATGGGCAGATTAGGTGGGCCAAGGAGTCCTTATCTGTTGCAAAGTCTATGTTTAGATGTTTCTCTGTTTCTAAGTTTGTTCAAAGAGTTTGCTGTTTTTTTTTATTATAACAGCTTGTTTCAGTGCTACACTAGGGATTGTGATGTCATCAGCATTGTGAAAGCTGCTGTCTGATTGGTTCAGTATTCCACTGTGATGACAGTGACTTTAAAAATATCCATTGTATCAATAGTAACAACAATATTTTTAGATATGTTGCTGTTACTGATGTCACTAGCTAAGAGAGCTTTATCTCATCATTTTTAACAGCTGCATGGGAGATGGAGCTGGACGTCATTGTCCACCTAGGGATGAATGACTTGGCTCGACATGAGATTAAAGCAGTGCAGGAGGAATTTGTGGAGTTGGGGAGGGGCCTTAGGCAAGTAGCACACACAGTATCCTTCTCAGAGGTGCTGCCTGTCCATGGCATGGGTGAGGCGAGGTTACTCCACACCATGTGATTCAATGAATGGTTGAAAAACTGGTGCAGAGCACAGGGGTTTGGCTTCATTGGGGACCAGGTTTCCACCTGGAGGGATACCAGCCTATACTGGCAAGATGGTCTGCAGCTGTCCAGGAAGGGAACACATCTTCTGAGCAATTGGTTTAAATGATTCATTGGTAAGCTTTTAAACTAGTCAAGGGGGGAGGCACTGATAAGCAGCAGGGAATGCCCTGCCTCCCCCTGCAAAACAGGGTACTAAATGAGGTAAAGACCAAGGCAGAAAGGTCAGTAGGGAGCAGGACAGGGGTAAATAGAGAAAGCAAAGTCAGTAGGACAGAGATGGTGCTACAAGAGGTAACGCCATCACAAAATGGAGATTAATGAGTACCAATGCCCATAGCCTGGGTAACAAGCTTCCTGAACTAGTAGCCTTGATGGTAGAGGAAGATGTGGATATTGTGGCAGTCACAGAAACATGGTACACACAGAACCATGACTGGGATGTAAACATACCAGGGTACACTATCTACAGGAGGGACAGGGAGGTTAAAAGAGGAGGAGGAGGAGGAGTAGGAGTAGCTCTCTACATAAGGGAAGAAATCAAAGCAACAGAACAAAAGGGTAAATGAGGAGGAGAGGAAGCACTGTGGGTCATCTTGGAGACAGGCAATGGCACCACAATCCGCACAGGGGTGGTATACAGACCCCCATCTCAGGGGGAGGAAATGGACAAGGAAATGACAGAAGGTATCCTTAGAATGGCAGAAAAAGGGGAAGTATGGTTGATGAGGGATCTGAATATGCCAGATGTTAACTGGAGTGCATTTGCTGCAGGTACTGTACATCCAGGAGCGGGGTCATGCTAGATGCCCTGCAGGGGGCATGCCTTAGACAACTAGTATTGGAACCCACTCAGGAGGGAGCAATCTTAGACCTGGTACTGTCAAATGGAGATGGAGGGAGGATCACAGATTTAGAAGTGGGTAGCCATCTGGGAACTAGCGACCATTGAACAGTATGGTTCATGATAAACACCTCAGTAAGTCAAGCCATACAAAGGCAAAGGTCCTGGACTTTAGGAGGGCTGACTTTGCCAAAATGGGTGAGTACCTAAGAAATGCACTAGTAAATGGGCAGAAAGGAGGGGTGGAAGAACAATGGGGAATAATCAAAGCTGCCATCACAGAGGCAACAAGCCTTTGTGTGAAGCAAATAAACAAAACAAAACAATGTAAAAAAACACTATGGTTCTCAAAGGCAGTGGCAGGGAAGGTTAGGGATTAAAAGATAGCATTCAGGAAGTACAAGGAATCACAGAAGGAGGAGGACAGAGAACTGTATCAGTTAAAGGAAAAGGAAGAAGGGAAGGCAGTCACAACAGCAAAGGCCCAAACTGAGGAAAAGATCGCCAACTCAGTTAAGAAGGGGGATAAAACCTTTTATAGGTACATCAGGGAGCGAAGGAAGACCAAGGGAGGGATAGTGAGGCTTAATAAAGGGGAGGGATGTGGTCAGAGGGTGACTGTGAAAAGGCAGAGATACTAAACAAATATTTTTGCTCAGTATTCACAAATGAAGAGGGGAAGGTAACTAAACCAAACAATAGAAACACTCTGGATATGGGAGTTGATACTAGCCCATTCACAGAAGAAAGAGTTCTGAAAGAACTCTTAAAACTGAAGGTGGACAAAGCAATTGGGCCTGATGGGATTCATCCCAGAATTCTAAAAGAACTAAGGGGAGAACTAGTGACACCACTGACTACCCTCTTTAACAAATCATGGGAGGATGGGGTGGTACCTGAGGACTGGAGGAGGGCAGATGTTATTCTACTTCACAAAAGTGGGAGCAGGGCAGAAGCAGGAAACTACAGACCTGTTAGTCTGACCTCAGTGATAGGGAAAATGATGGAATCACTTCTGAAGGAAATAATTGTTGAGTACCTAGAGACCAGAGGTGCACAGGACCCAAGGCAGCATGGATTCACAGTGGGAAGGTCATGTCAGATGAATCTAATAGATTTTTTTGACTGGGTGACCAAAGTAATAGATCAGGGAGGGGCTGTGAACATGGTCTACCTAGACTTTAGCAAGGCATTTGACACAGTCCCACACAAAAGATTAATAAACAAGTTAGCCAGCCTTGGAGTGGGTCCCAAAGTGGTAGCCTGGGTAAAATATTGGCTTGAGAACATGGCACAAAGGGCAATAGTAAATGGTGTCCAATCTGAAGAAAGGGGGGTTACTAGTGGGGTACCGCAGGGTTCAGTACTAGGACTGGTCCTCTTCAATGTCTTTATAAGTGACATTGCAGAGGGACTGGAAGGAAAAGTATGTCTCTTTGCAAATGACACAAAGATCTGCAACAGGGTTGATACACAAGGTGGGGGTGAAAAGGATGAGAAGGGACTTGACAAGGTTGGAGGAATGGTCAAATGTATGGCAGCTTAGATTCAATGCTAAGCAAAAACTCAGGGGAAGAGTACACAATGGGGGTAAGATACTAACAACAACAAAAATGGAAAGGGACCTGGGGGTAGTCATATCAGATGACCTAAAGGTGGGCAAGCAATGTGAGTGGGCAGTAAGGAGGGCTGGGGGGATACTGGGATGTATAGGGAGAGGCATCACCAGTAGAAAACAGGAAGTTGTTATCCCTCTGTACAGACAGCTGGTGAGACCCCATCTGTAGTACTGCGTGCAGTTCTGGAGACCCAGTCTCAGCAAAGACATAGACAGGATGGAGGCAGTCCAGAGGAGGGCAACTAAAATGGTGCGGGGTCTGCACCAGAAAACATATGAACAGACTTAAGGAGCTTAATATGTATACCCTCAAGGAAAGGAGGGGGGGGGACATGATAGAAACTTTCAAGTACCTCAAGGGAATCAACAGAGTCCATGAGGGTAGCTTCTTTCAGAAAAAGAGGTGTGCAAGAACAAGGGGGCACAATTTGAAGATAGATGGAGGACGGCTCAGAGGTAATATGAGGAAGTATTTTTTCATAGAGAGGGTTGTGGATGCATGGAACGGCGTTCCTGAGGAGGTTGTGGAGTCAAAAACAGTGGCTGAATTCAAGAATGTATGGGACAGACATAAGGCAGTTCTAAGGGGTGGGGGTAGGAGGAAGTAGGCTGTTGGTTAACTTGGATCTGCAGCTTATCCATTAGATAGGGAAATGGGCAGACTGGGTGGGCCAAGCGGTCCTTATCTGCCATCAAATGCTATGTTTCTATGTTACTACTTTTGTATATAGATATAGATACAAATACAGTAGACTGTAGATATAGATATAGATGAACAGTAGATATAGAAATAGATACAGATACAAAAAATGATAAGGGCATGGTTGTGCTCCCTAAAGTAAGGGTTGAGTAGGGTGTTTAATGTTAAATGAAACACAGCAAAAACTGTTCCATGGAAGTGAGTGTGCCAGGTGTAAATGTATCACAGGCAGACAAGCAAACACCGGCAACACTTTGCTGTCAATAAAAAGGCTTTATTTACATAATTGGCAAAACAACCCTACATGTTGGATGGTTTGTTGTTTTGCCATTTTTGCAGTAAAACCTTTTTATTGATAGCAGAGTGGTGCTGGTGTTTGCTTGCCTGCCTGTTTAATGTTAAACCTTTAACTTTTCACCTTGATAGCTCCCCCCCCAATGTAACTGCATGAAATTTTGCATCTTGTCTGAGGACAATGTCCCCTTGATTTAGCAAGTTTCATGAGAGTCGAATGTCCAGATTCTGGCATTTGGATTGTGCAAAACATGGAAACATTTGGGCACGTTGCTGTCTTTTGCTCTCACCTACAGACCAGGTGGTTTAGAATTTTGTTCTGAAAGTTCCAGGGTAGGAGGGGTTTGCCCTAGATTAGTGGTATTTGTTGGTTTGATGAAAAAATATTTGTCCATTCCTGAGATATAAGAATTTGAAATTTTGGTTCTGAGTATGCTCAGTAGGGCCTTTCATTTATATCTTTGATACAAAAGAAGAATATCCAGCTGTAGAAAGCAGTTTCTTTTTTTGTGAGCTGAAAATTCTTCTTTCATGAAAACAATCTTCCTTTGTATGTCAGCAATCTTGTTTTTAATTTTTTCAAAAAACAAAACTGAGAGGCCGGCCTGTTGGTGCAACGGTAGGGCTACAGCTTGCAGCACTGATGACTGGAGGTCAGGAGCAACCTCCAGAGTTGTAGGGTTGGGAGATGGGAGGAGGAGGATTGAGTGTCCCAAGTACTGCTCTCCTCATCCGGGGAGGAAGGGGATCAGTGGCCGGTGTTAGCCTGGCCCCTAGCAGAGGCTGGGGGGGCTGGCACATGGACACTGCAGATGGGAGGATGGATGGGGGGCAGACACCCAGCATGCTGCATGAGGGACTGTGGGTGGCACTGCCATTGGTGTCATTGCATGCCACCTCTTCCGAGCCAGGGGGAAAAAAAGGGAGAAAAAGGCTGCCGTCTGGTAGGATTAAGCCGGTCCTTTGCAGACTCCACACTTGGCCAGCTGGGCACCTCAGGAGAACTGGATCCTGTCTTGTTGGGGCTCTAGGGGGGCCCCACTGTCCCCACCGGGGGGGCAAACCCTGGGGGATGATCCAGAGAAGGTTAGTCTCAGTGGATGCTGGGGCAAAAGGGCTGAGTTGGACCAGTGGATGGGGGCCAATCAGCAAGTGGGGGTGGTAAAGAAATTGACAAAAAAAAATTTGAAAACCAAACCAAAAAAATTATGCCCAGGAGAAAAACAAACACATGAATCTAGCTAAATGGGACCCATTCAGAAAGACTCTGGTGCTTGTTTTTTGAAGAAAAGACCCCGAAACATGGTGTTGGGACATCGCTAAAATCCTAGCTGTTACTAGCTCTACTAGAAGGTTGAACAACTTGCACCAATGTACCGTGGTACCCACACACCAGCCTTGATCCCCCTTTTAATAAAATCATCAGGTCTCTGGTGGTCTAATGCCCCCCGTCTGATCCCCATATCATTAAAATATTCATTCCCAGGAGATCACATGATGCAGGCAGCCTGAGAGAAGCAGAAACACAGAGCTCTCGCCTTCCACCTCCCTTCTACTGCTTCTAAGTCAATTTTCAGGCTAAAAACTTCAAAATGCTCTCCTCTCTACTTAGAACCTGTCTGCAGCCCTCACCAAAAGTGAAAGCCAAATCACTATCTGTTAAGAACACCACAATGGAGGCAGATATGTGGCAGGCCCTGTTCCGGCACACTCCACCTCCTACACCGGAAAAGCTACCAAAGAAATCAAAGACCCAAGGGGCATCATGAAGCAAGTGCAGCTCACCAACATCAGTGGTGGTCCCTCTCACTGAGGACCGCTTTTTACAAGAGTTACTGCCATTCAGGGAAACCCTGGCAGATATGTCCACAAAGCTAAAATCACTCTGAGGGGACCTGACTGACCTAGGCCATAGAGTGGGCAATGCGGAGGTTTGCTCCACCTCAGAAGAGCGCTGGAGGGAGAAAATCGAACCTGAGGTGATGGTGTTGAGGTAGCAGATTCAGAAGCTGCAATTAAAAACAGAGGACCTGGAGGGAAGGAGTAGACATAACAACATTCTAATAATGGGGCTACCAGAATCCGATGAAGGCCCTAACATCATTGCTTTCCTCCAGAAATTCCTTTCAAAACTGGTGGGCCCATCTCCACTAAATTCAAACTATCAGAGCAAGCCCACGGATCGCTGAGACCAAGACCCCAGGCCAGTGCTCCCCCAGACCAATTATCCTTAAGTTCCTCAGCTTCATAGAGAAGCAACACATTCCTTCCAAAGTCACGGAATTGCAATCTGTGCTCTGGGAAGGGAAAAGCTAAGTATCACCCAGGATCTTCCATATGAAACAAAGCAGAAATGAGCAGCATTTCACCCAATCATCAGCAAGTTAATTGTGGCTGGAATATAATTTAAAATGGTCTACCCAGCTCGGCTGCAGTTTTCTATTTCTGGATTGGGGTCCTCCTACGACTCGCCAGCTCAAGCTACCTCAGATCTTTCTACCAAGCTGCCAGACTTATTCAAAGCAGGCTGACTGTTAGAATTTATCAGTTCTGTTTACTTATCAGGCTAAATAAGTAGATGCAAGTTCCCTACTAATGGCCACATTCAAGTTGGTTCCATTGTTGCTGGTTGTACCTTTCAAAAAAATTAATTACCTTATTGCTGACTTTGGTGGCACCTGACCCGTAGTGACAGCCAGCCCCTGCTGTCTCAATTTTTGTTAGACCTCACTCTGCAGTGACTCAGTTGAGGAGCAGACAGACTAGGAACACTGAGAATGGACCCTAATCAACAGAGACTGTGTTTTAAAGGGAAGACTTTCTGGTGGCACTCTGTCCTACAAGTATTAGCCTTCCCCCAGGAACGTCCATGGGAACTAGCGATTGGCCTCTCTATGCGGTCATTTTAAGAAATGCCACTCAAAAGTCTAAAGCTGGTTCAGTGCTTATGCTTGTTGATGCTGGGGAAAGATTTGCTTCATTGAGGTTCATCCGGGGAAGCACAAACTGCATGAGTGGGTTCAGAGAATGGGGTATCCACCAGGTATCAAACAGGGAATGGGATATCAGCAAGAACCTAAACTCCAAGACAGTCTCCTCTTTTACACATAGCTTCTCAGGGCTAAATTTCAGAGAAGTGTCTTTCCACGGGTGGCATTTTTACAGTGGTGAGCCTTGCAGGTTCCTGTTTTCCATCAAGACCGCTCTATTACACCTGTAACCAGATTTTGGCAGGGAGGAATCCAAGAAATGCCACTACGCTCACACATCCAGCCTGATGTTAACATCCCTGAATTGGGGATCCCTCTTATTTCATGGGGCACCACATAGGGATGCTCAGCCAAATGGAATAACATCCAAGTCTGGCGACTCTACCTGGTTACCAGACAAGACACTGAGTGACAACACCAGAGTGCACCCTGGGAGGTGTTTTTCTCCCTTTTACTGACATGCCACCCTCATGGTCCAAAGGGATACCCCTCGTCAATGACAGGAGTGGGACCTAATATGGGGATCAGTGAGTTATACTGAATAGAGAGGAGGGTGAAGTGGGGGGGCTACTGTGGTTTCGGAGCTTGGGGGTGAGATCACATTGTGTACTAGCTGTTAGGGGGGACAGCCCTCTGCCTCCTTTCTGCTACCTGCAAGTGACAAGTCTGTCCTTAGCCCTTAACGAAGCTAACATAGAGTCTCAACACCTGATTCTGGGCTCATGTACTTTGCTTGGTCCTCCAGGGGGAAAGGGGATTAATTGGGCAAAATGGGGTCAGCCTCTCTTTTACTTAACAATTTTAGGGTCATCAGTCATTATAAACAGTAAGAGGGCCTTTGTAAATAGTTGCTGGGGAACATGGGGGATGGATTCCATTTTCTGGGGGGCATGGGGACCATTTTACTAATTATCCCTGTCACATTTACTGGTATAGTGCGGTACACTTTACCATGATTGGGACAGAGGGAGGACCAGGATGGGGGTGTCTTGTGGAGCGAGGGGGTGGACTGTTGTCTTCAGTCAGAGTTACACTAGGGTCTGTGTGTATCTATGTTCTAGTACCGTAGTAACCTGGGACACAGGTTTTTCTTTAATGTCTATCCTTCCACGGCCGTGGGTCATATTACATACGATCTGGGGGGCTGGGGGTGAGAGGGATTGGAGAGAGCCAACATAGTGGAATTTATCATTTTTTAACTGAGGTTAAAGATGACCATGGCTAACCAATCAGAATGGTAACCTGGAATATAAGGAGAGCCAGAGAGCAACTTAAGAGGTACCAAATGTTTAAACACCTCCTTGCTACTTCAAGCCCAAATTATTTTCCTCCAAGAAACCCACCTTCTCTCTCATGAATCTAATTGGCTCTGTAGACAAGGGGTTAGTCAAGTGTTCTCCACAGGGGATTCTACCTCAGGCAAAGAGGTAGCAATTCTACTCATGAAAAATGTAGCCTTTCAAGCCGAACTTACGATCTCTGACCCACAAGGTAGGTTTGTATTGGTTAAAGGTCTATTAGTAAGGAGTGAAATTATTCTGGGGAGTGTATATGGCCCAGTTGGAGGTGATCCCACCTTTCTCATGGAGCTAGTTGACAAGATTGCACCCCTTTTACTGACATCCCTTATTATGGGCGGAGATTGGAAGCTCCCTCCTACTCAAGACCTGGACCGATTGGTCCAGCCTCTGCAGATATTATCCCCAGCTCAGTGAGCTCTTGGGGACTTCAAGGAATTATAAGGTCTATGTGATCCCTGGAGGGTTTTTAACCCTTCTGCTCAGGCCTACTCTTTCCATTCAATCGTACACCTTACATCCTCCAGAACTGATTATATACTTACCAGTCTAACCTTACTATCCAGGATCCTAGAAAAGGGATTAGAACCCATGGTACTCTCAGACCATGCTGTAGTCTGGCTTCAGCTTACCCCTTCTCCTGACCTACAGCGTAACTCCATATGGAAACTTAATATGCAGCTTCTTAAAGACGATTTCATTGTTGCAAGGATTAAGTCCCTAATCAAAAATTTTACAGACACCAACCAAAACTTGGTCCCCCAGGGTGATCATGAGTGGTACTGCTAAAATGTTTTCTCCAAGGAGAATTTATCCTCATGGCCTCAAGCGGAAGCATATCTGTGAAGCTAAGGTTAAGTCATTACTAGAACAGATACGATCTCTAGAACAATCCTTATCCCCCTCCTCTCAACCAGACTTGACCTCCTTGCTCTCTCTCAGGAATGAGTACTCGGAGCTACTACAAGAAAAGGCTGAATATGCCATTTTAAAAATGTAATCCACATAGATCAAACAAGAAGATAAGGCAGGCGCCTGCTCGCCCTCCGTTTAAGAAAGATGGAAAGTTCTAGGGTAATTCAAGCCATAGTGGATCAGGATGGAGCTGTTCAGACTCTCCCCAGAGACATTGCACTGCACTGGTTTTTGAGCATTTCTATGCCAATCTACATGGTCAGAGAATATCTCCACCAACTCTGCAAGAGAAAGAGACCTACTTAACCAAGGTTCCTCTCCCTAGTCTGGAAGACACCCACCAGGCCTTCCTGTCCTCTCCCATTTCACTGCAAGAAGTAGAACTGGCCATCAGGAACTTAGCTTTGGATAAGTCCCCAGATCCTGATGGATTTCCATCTAATTTTTATAAATGTTTCCTTAAAGAAATCTCACCCCTCTTACTCTGTCTCTTTCAATATATTCCTTCAGCAGACTCCTTGGATTTCTCTCTTCTCGAAGCAACTATTGTCTTGCTTTTTAAGCCAGATAAACCTCCAACTCATCCTTTGAAATATAGTCCCATCTCCCTCTTAAATTGTGATCTTAAAATTTTAACCAAAATATTAGCTATGAGAAAGGATTTGTTCCGGTAAGATCATCATCAGATCATCTGCGTAAACTGACTCACATCTTTCAATCTGCTAAAGGGGCGGCCACTCTAATGGCCCTGATCTCTCTTGATGCTGAGAAGGCATTTTATAGAGTAGATTGGGAGTTTCTCTGGTCCACTGTCAGAAAAATGGGCTTTCCTTCTTTATTGATCCACTGGCTTCAAGCAATTTATTCCTCACCCACAGCAAGAATCTGTTGTAATGGTGTGCTCCCTTCTCACTTCTGTCTTCATTCGGACATACGTCAAGGTTGCCCCTTATCTCCCTTTCTCTTCAATCTTAACTAGAACCCCTGATAAGGCAATTAAAGTTGTCACCCCATACATACGGCATACTGGTGGGGAATATAGCTCCAGCCCTATCAATATATGAAGATAACATTCTCTTACACCTCTCGCAACCCTCCACCTCCCTCAAAGAGGTGCTTAGAATTATCGAGGAATTCAGCCTCTTCTCTAATTACAAACTGAACTGCAACAAAACTGAAATCTTCCCCTTTAATCACCACACACATAGTGTGGATTTTTTTTCCAGTTCGGTATGCACTGGTCCACCAAATCCATTAAATACTTTGGCATTTTCCTACCAACTCCACACTTACAAAAAAACTTAATTTTGAAGACCTAATTTCGATAATCCAGCAGGATTTATTAAGATGGAAATGCCTTCCTCTCTCCTTGTGGGGTAGGATCAACATTGTTAAAATAAACATACAACCCAGGCTTTTCTACCCACTCAATTTGTTAGATATATGGCTTCCTCTTGCCTTTTTTCAACGTATTCACTCCCTCATTACCAATTTGATTTGGTTAGATAAATATCCTAGACGATCATGTGCCAAGCTGACAACCACGAAAGAGTTTGGGGGTCTTTGACTCCCTAACTTCTTGTATTACTACTGGGCCAGTCATCTCCAGAAATGTGGGAAATGGCTCACCTCACACTTAGCTCATCAGGGAGAAGACTACACTCCACTCTGGTTACAAATTGAATCAGACCTGTTCATCTCTTCTAATCTTTCTCCAACTGCAGCTTTCTTTGTTTCCTGGAACTCTCTGCCATCTAGGAGTCAAAACTCGGTAATAGGTATATCAGTCAAGGTTGTCTACCAACTATGTGCTTCCCTCCATAAATCTCCTGCCAAAGACCTTGCCCAACCAATACTAACCAACTCCAATCTGAAGACTGGCGAAACCATTCTTTCTAATGAATGGCTCCCACAGCTACAGGGCAGCAAAGTCTCAGACCTTTACTAATCAGGGGCCTTGCTCTATTCACCTGAGATTCTAGCAAAGTTTCACATCCCCCCACACTACATCTTTAAGGTCTTTCAATTAAGACACCTACTACTGAAACATTTTGGTCTTGCTCCTGAGTTATCTGAACTTGAGGACTTACTGACCCAGATATAGAACCTAGCAAGTCTACCTCATGTGGTTGCTTCTCTGTATAGTTTTCTTCTCTCCACATATTGTCCATCTCACTTAGAGGGCTCCAAAGTCTGGGAGCGTCTCTTTCCAGAAAGCACATTTAACTGGGCACACATATGGAAAGACCTGCACATATAGAATACCCAGGCTAGATTGAGGCTCACCCAATATCAAATACTAAACAACATGTATTATACCTCCGTCAAATTGGCCAAGTCCAGTCACCTTCCATCTTCGGCCTGTACAAGATGTGGCAAAGAAGAAGGGACTCTTCTGCATGTCTTCTGGGAATATGAGAAGGTAGCACCTCTATGGGACAAGATCAAAGCCCACATCGGTCCACTTCTGGGATTAGATGGACTTTTCACTCTCATAATTTGTATCATAGGAGATTATACTCAAATTGGGGTCAAAGAAGGAAGGTACCACATTTCACTCATTTCTATGGCAGTCAAAAAACTGGTCCTCAAACATTGGATAGACCAAACTCTCATATCTCACAAGGAATGGTTACATGAGCTGTCCTTTTATCTAAGGACTGAACGTATGATTGCAAGTATCCAAAACAAACTTCACCTCTTTAGTCATAAGTGGGGCAAAGTATATGCCCTGTACCTGAATCTACCTCCTGGGTAGCTTCTCTGGCTTCCCACTGTACCTATACATATAGGCAAGTCTTGAGATCTCTTTGACTTTATTACTGATTAAGTGGCACACTCCGAGGGAGGGAGGGGTGTTGGTTAAGGGGTGGAGGCAAGGGGGATCAGAAGTTGGTGGTGGAGGCAGGGGAGGGGGAGAGGGGTAAGGAAGGGGGTAAGGGGTAATTTTGTTTTGACACTTCCTTATAACTGAGTTATGAATGTCTGTGTACCTGAAAATTTCAATAAAGCTCTCTTAATTTCAAAAATAGTCATTCCCTGGTTGTCTTGCAGACCCCCCTCCCTATTCCCGATCAGCCCATATAATTATATATATTTTTCCCTGGTAGTCTAGTGGACCCCCACCTACCCACCCCAGCAGGCAGTGCCCCACCAACCCACTACTCCTGTGCCATCCCTGAGCTGACAACTGGCACATACCTCCTCTCCACACCATGGCCAGCTACCAACTGAACTGCAAGGAGTGCGTACTGTGTACAGTATGTGCTCAATTATTGTCAATCAATGAGTGCATACTGTATACAGTATGCACTCCTTGCAGTTCAGTCAGCAGATAGCAGCAGTGCAGAGAGGAGGGCTGTACCAGTTGCTGGCGAAGGGATGGCATGGGGGAGTGGGACAGTGGGTACTGCTTGCTGGGGTGGTGGGCTGGGGGTCCACTAGACCACCAGTGAATGACTATATTATCTGGGCAGAAAATATATATCATTATATGGGCTGATTGGGGGATAGGGATGGAGGTCCACTAAATCACCAGGGAATGAATATATTATTATTTGGGCAGATCAGGATGGGGGGTCTACTAGACCACCAAGGACCTGATTATGTTAATGATAAGGGGGTTGGGCTGGGGGATCTGCTAGCCACCAGGGACATTTAATCAGTGTACTAAAAGGGGATCAGGGCTGGGAGCACTAGACCACCAAGGAATGCTTAGGTACATTACTGCATGGCCACCTGCAGCTTGCAGCAAACTGTTCAGATGTACCCTCTATTTTTGCCTCTGGGACCCTACCCAATAGATAATTAGGTGCTGGGTCCCTGTTGCACCAGCATTGGAGCAAGCCACCTTTGGCACAGCTTGCACCAAGTTTTTAGAATCAGACCCATAGTGTTCAGCTACCAGTCACCCATACCATGAAACTTACTCCCAGGAGGGCATTCACTTCCAAATCCACAGGGTACTCAATCAGTACACTCCTAAATCTTCTAGTGGTGGGAGGTACAGCTAGGTGGGATCTCAGACTTTGAGCCAAGCAACTGGGTTGGTGAGGGGATGGGTGGGATACAGGAGCATCTTCAACTTGCCCCCTGTCCCATTTTTACTACTTTTTGTGCTAAACACTTCCCACAGGGATACACAAGTGCACTCATGCATTAGAAAATGCAATATACTGTGTATGCACTCCTCCTTTATTTAACCCCTGTGAATCCTGTGGGTTGCTAAATATATTGTGGTTGTTCATTGGCACATCAAACTATAAGGTTTGACAGCTCCTGTTCTTATGTGCCTTGATGCATGTACAGGGGGAGCAGCATGATGTGCTGTATAACTGCCATTCAGCAGAGCATCGGTCAATTTTAGTCTCTGTTTAAGCTCTATAGTGAAAGTTGTGACAGGGTTGAATAAGGCCCTGCCCCATTTGTTATGCAGAAAGAGTTTAAATGCAAGGGTCTGTTCTATCTTCTCCTTTTCTGTATTTTCTATGTCTGATTGTGCAACCAAATTTTCTTGTGAGACCTAGGAACTGATCACCCAGATGATTTTGCAATTCTCTGCCTCTCGCTATCTCTTTGTCTTCCCTTGCTATTTCTGTCTTTTCTTCCTCCTTGCACATCTGCAGTTATAAAAAAATATATGTGAATCTTTCTGTAAAACTATATATGAAACTGGGATCCCTTTGTTTAAAAATGTATATAGTTATGCTGTACTGTTGAAATGATTGCAAAGCTATTTGGAACTCAAGGGGTTAACCTTAGTTGCAGTTTTTAAGCATTTTGCATAACTGTAAACAAGATGTCAGTTCTGGGTCACCATGTGCTTTTGGTTGCACCTGCAAGGAATGACACTTACAACAACATTCTGTAAACTTACAAGAACATTCTGTGAGAAGCAGGCTCTCTTAACAAGTTCCCAGACAAAGACTTATAAAAAGTGCAGCAGTGCTTTTGCTAGAAAGACAAGGAGAGTGAGACTGAGAGACTGAAACTTGGAATTTAGAGATACTCTCAGAAGAAGGACTTAGTTTTCTTGGTTTGTACTGCCTTTGTAAATAGTTATACTGAATACTTTTTATTTTTTATTTTACTGTTATTGGAAAAAAATAAAACACTATTTGCAAATTTTGAAACTGCTCCTGGTTTTCCTATGCTTCCTGACCTGTGCCTCGATGACAGATGGTGTCAGCCTGAGTGGGATTTATGCTGTGCATACTCTAAGCCAGGAGTTTTGTGTGTGGGTACTAGACCTGATACCAGGGAAGCATAGCAGAAAGGTATGGATTTTGCGGCAGCAAGCCCAGGAGTCATTACCAGAAGAATGGCAGCCAAACTAGAAGCAGCAACGAAAGTCTAAACTGAGACTGTTCAGCCAGAAAAAGAGAGGGAAAAATAACAAGCAGTGACAGAACTGGAAAGCCTGACTACCTTTTTCCAGTGGTGGGCAATGGTATCATGTCAAATCATCACAAACATTTCAGCATAAGCATTATTACGCAGTAATAATAGCGTAAGCAATTACCACTAATCAAACAAAATGCCGCATAACCTTTGCAGTGCAGAATGATAAACTCCCCTCCACTCCTTGCAGTGAAACTCCTGGAATGTCTGCGATGTTATCTTTAATAACTTATTTGGCCCCTTCTCCTAAAATGCCCTTGCTGTCATCTGGAAAAGAAAAATGGCTGTACACCTCTAACCTCATCATCTATTTTGAAACCTGACAAATTCAGCTTGCTTAAACTGAAAATCTACAGGGAGGAGAGCATTTGCTTGTAAAGAGAAACAGTTCTTTGCAAGAGAAGGCACTAACCTGCAGACCACTGTAACAGGAGTGTTCACATAGTTTTAGCTGCTGAATACTCTGGGACCTTCTCTTTGATACAGCACATCAAGATTTGCTAAGGTATGTGAAGGGTATGCACCGTGTGTACTGGTTCTGCAGTAAAAGGTGCTTTACGGGGGGATCCGCTGTCTATTCATTACAGTGTAAGTAAATAAGGGGAAATCAAAACTGTCTAGTAGACTGACTCTGAAAGAACTCCACTATAACAGGAGTGTTCACATAGTTTTAGCTGCTGGATACTCAGTGACCTTCTCATCGATACAGCACATCGAGGTTCGCTAAGGTTGTTCATGGTTTTATTTAATAAGGGGAAATCACTATGTGTACTGGCTCTGTGGTAAAAGGTGTTTTGAGGGGTGATCCACTGTCTATCCATCGCATATATGAGATGGCTAGACAAGCGCTCAATTGCATCTGCGCTGGATTTCCTTGCGACTAAATGACCGCACTTTAAATAACCATGCTGCAGTTTCTTGCATGGAATTGACATGGAACCATGGGCAATACAACAAAAAGAGATGGAAAACAGAGAAGTGAAGAAATGCAGCAACAGGAGCAGCGGAGAAAAGAAGAGGAACAGCGGAGAAAAGAAGAGAAGCAGCAATTGGAGCAGCAATGGCTGGATGCCTTGCAAACTATCAAAGTTGGAGGTTCTGGCACAGGTACAGCAGAGCAACAAAACATCAACAACTTGAAAGACCTTAAACTTACAAAGTTGTGTTCCTCGAATTATATCAAAGCCTGCCTGACAACTTTTGAAAGGGTTGCCACTGCCTGCCAGTGGCCAAAGCAGCAATGGGCAATCAGACTGGTATCTTACTTGACGGGGAAGCCCAACTTGCCTACAGCAATATGGACACTGCTCAGTCAGAAAACTATGACCTGGTGAAAAGAGAGGTCCTTAAAAGATATGACATCTCAGGAGAGACCTACAGGCAGAGATTTCAGTCTCTGAAGTACAACTCAGTTGACAATACTTGAGAAGCCTTCACCCGACTCAGACAGCTCCTTATGAAATGGCTCCAAGCAGAGGGCAAAACACTTCCACAGATCATCGAAACATTTGTAGTGGAGCAGTGCATCAACTTCCTGCCTAAAGATTTGCAGCTTTGGCTAAAAGAACACCTACCAAAAAGTGGTGAAAAGGCTGTTTCTTTGGCTGAAGACTACCAAATGGCCAGACAGATACCACAGTATCGAGATAACGGCCAAGTACTAGTAAGACACTCTTTTTCCCATTTAAACTTCAAGTCTGATAAGAACTCTGGTGGGGGTAACAAATCTTTACCCAAAGACTTTATTTGCTATAACTGTAACAAGCCAGGACATATTGCAAGAAATTGCTGTGGTAAGAAGAGTGACACTAGAGTAGATTTTTCCTTAGCAAATTGGGGAAAGTACTTAACAAATGTCAAGGTGGGAGATAAGACTGTGAAAGGACTTATAGATGCGGGAAGCAGACAGACCCTAGTGCATATTGAAGTGCTTGGAAAACAATGTCCAAAGGGATCAGGTACTGGTGTCATCTGCATCCATGGGGACACTCGATATTATCCTACCAGCCAAGTGACTCTGACTGCTAATGGGGTGTTGCACCAAATGAAAGTGGGGTAGTACCTAAGTTACTTGTACCTGTGAATATTGAAAATGACTTTCCAGGATTTACTGAGCTAATCATAGAGGGAGTAAATCCTGATGTTTCAGCAGCTGTGGTGACGAGTTCAAGCAAGGAAAATCTCAGATGGTGGGGATTCTTTTCCTTTTGCTGATTTTGATTCGGATTTGTTTGAGCTCAGCTCCAAGATCTGGAAGTCCAGAAAAGAAAGACGACGCCTTAAGAAACAGTGGCAACAAAAGACTGATGGACAAAAGGGGTTAACATATGAAAATGCAGAAACTAAACTGATCACTGATTGTGATTTTCTTTCAGGACAAGATAGCAGTGATTCTCTCAAGGGTTATTTTAAGCAGCTGGGGTGAAATAAAAACAGGGTGAACCTATGTTTAAAAATGTAATGGGATACTGAACAGAGTTTGGGTTAAACCTCAGACACAGGATCATATAGAACAATTGGTTATACCACAAAAGTATAGATCTGAGTTGTTACAGATAGCACATGATAGTCCTATGGTTGGTCACTCATGGAGGGACTGCACCCTTGCCAGATTGCTGGACAGATTTTACTGGCCTGGAATTCATGAAGATGTTGCTACCTATTGCAGTTCTTGTGCTGAGTGTCAGAAAGTAGCCCCAGTGACTAAAAAGGACAAGGTTCCCCTGGTGCTCCTACTCTTGATAGATGTGCTTTTTGAGAGAATTGCAATGGATGTGGTTAGCCCCTTAGACAAAAGTAAAAAGGGTAATCAATTAATTTTGGTAGTATGTGACTATGCTACTCAATACCCAGAGGCAGTTCCTATGCGTACTGTCACAACCCCAAAAGTGGCAGCAGAGCTTGCCAAAAGTTTCAGCAGGGTGGGCATACCTAAAGAGATTATTACTGATCAGGGTAGTAATTTTGGTGCTACATTACTGAAGGAGATGTACCGAGTACTAGGTATCACTGTCATAAGAACACCCCCCCAACACCCTTAGACGGTCTTGTTGAGCACATTAATCAAACACTAAAATGCATGTTAAAAAGGTTTGTAAAAGAGGAAGGGAAGGACTGGAACCAATACTTACCTTACCTGCTTTTTGCTTACAGAGAAGTGCCACTGGCATCAACAGGGTTTTCACCATTTGAGATGCTGTATTGTAGATAACCTAGAAGTCCACTAGATATAATAAAAGAAACATGGGAAGATAATCCCCATCGGAAACAATCTCTTATATCTTATATGTGTGCCCTGAGAAAGAAGCTGGCAAAATATCTTGAAATCACCCAAAGTAATCAGAAAGAGTCCCACAATCAGCAGAAGGTGTATTATGACCATGAGGTAAAAGAAAAAGATTTTCAGACAGGTGATGAGGTCTTGCTACTGTTACCCACTACTGAAAATAAACTGTTAACGAAGTGGCAAGGGCCTTATAAAGTGCTTAGACATATTGGCACAGTTAACTATGAGATTAAGACCCCTGATAGGAAAAATCCTATTAAGATATATACCATGTTAACCTGCTCAAGAAATAGGTTGAAAAAACACCAAAAACTGTTTTGCTGGTTTTACCAGAAACTGATAAAGAAGATATTGATGTAGCTTATGACAGACTGGAAAAAACTGTAACTGCTGATGCTGTAAAGGTGAATGTTTCCTTAACCTCCGAACAAACCACAGAAATTCAGAACTTGCTAAAGACATTTAACAGTACTTTTACCACAGTACCAGGCTGAACAAAAGGGGCCGATCATGTAATAGTGACAAGGAATGCTTGCCCTGTTAGACAAAAGACATACAGATTACCAGGTCAGTTAAGAGCTGATGTGGTTAAGGAAATACAAAAAATGAAAGAATTGGGTATCATAGAAGAGTTGAGAAGTGCTTGGTCATCACCAATGGTGATAGCAAACAAAAAAGAATGGGGTGTAAGAATCTGCCTTGATTTTAAGAAACTTAATCAAGTGTCAGAATTTGACAGCTATCCTACACCCAGAATAGACTATTTGGTGGACAGACTGGGGAGTGCCAAGTATATCAGTACCCTTGATCTCACCAAGGGTTGCTGACAAATCCCCCTAGCTAAAGAATCCAGAGACAAAACTGCATTTGCCACTGCTATAGGAGTCGATCATTTCACCGCCATGCCATATGGTTTGCATGGTGCACCTGCTACATTCCAGCGGTACATGGATGTGATTTTATCCCCTCACACTGGTTATTGTGCTGCATACCTGGATGATGTCGTGGTGAAAGCCATGCATCACACAGGGTCAGTGGCCACATACAATCTATAGGGCCTACGGGCAGACTGGATGGGCCTAGCTGTCCTTATCTGCTGACAATTTCTATGTTTCTATGTGTACAGTCCAGATTGGAAAAGCCACCTGGAACACCTATGAGCAGTTATTCAATCAATCAAAAAGGCAGATCTGACGATGAATCCTACCAAGTGTGCAGTGGGCATGCAGGAAGCCAAATATTTGGGCTAAGTTTTGGGAAATGGAGAAGTCAAGCCAGAGGTTTCCAAGATAGAAGCTGTAGCTAACAGCCCTGTCCCCAAAACAAGGAAACATGTCAGGTAATTTTTAGCTCTGGCTGGTTATTATTGGAGATGTGTTCCCAGCTTTGCCAAGTTAGCTACTCCCCTCACTGAACTCACAAAGAAATGGTTCCAAAATAATGTGAAATGGACCCCAGAGTGTGGCAAGGCTTTTTGGGCCATTAAGGCTGCATTATGTTCAGCCCCTGTTTTAAGAAGCCCAGACTTTGAGAAGCAATTTTTGTTATAGACTGATGCATCAGAGGTAGGCCTAGGTGCAGTCTTAAGTCAGCATATAGATGGGAAAGAGCAACCTCTTCTATACATAAGTAGGAAATTGCACGACAGAGAGAAAAGGTACTCCACCATTGAAAAGGAATCCCTTGCAGCAAAGTGGGTCATGGAGTCCCTTACATTTTATTTACTAGGAGCTGACTTTGTACTTGTAACCAATCAGATCCTCTCTGTTGGCTTAACCAAAAAAAGAATGGCAATTCTAGAATCACAAGGTGGTATCTGACACTACAGCCATTTAAATTTAAACTGATGTACAAATCTGAGAAAGAGAATGTCAATACTGATTTTCTGTCAAGATATGGACCAGGAACTGAGAATTCTGAAGGTTGAAAAAAATGTGAGTTTAAACTTCTCTGTTTGTTATACTTCATATGCACTGAACTGTAAAAGTTATAAGTTAGACAGGAATTTAATAGAATGTTTTGGAAACCTGTTTTTAAAACATGTTCCCTCTTAAAGAGGGGGGTATGTGACAGGGTTGAATAAGGCTCTGACCATTTGTTATGCAGAAAGAGTTTAAACACAAGGATCAGTTCTATCCTCTCCTTTTCTGTCTCTTCTCTGTCTGGTTGTACAACCAAATTTTCTTGCTAGACCTGGGAACTGATCACTCCAACAGATTTGCAATTCTCTGCTCTCACTATCTCTCTGTCTTCCTTTGCTATTTCTGTCTTTTCTTCCCCCTCACATATCTGCAGTTATAAAAAAATATATGTGAATCTCTGTGTAAAACTATATGTGAAACTGGGATACCTTTGTTTGAAAATGTATATAGTTATGCTGTACTGTTGAAATGATTGCAAAGCTATTTGGAACTCAAAGGGTTAACCTGAGATGCAGTTTTGAAGCCATTTGCAGAACTGTAAACAAAGGGTCAGTTCTAGGTCACAATGTGCTTTTTGTTGCACCTGCAAGGAATGAAACTTACAAGAACATTCTGTAAACTTACAAGAATATTCTGTGAGAAGCAGGCTCTCTTAATGAGTTCCCAGACAAAGACTTATAAGAAAAGCAGCAATGCCTTTGCTAAAGAGACAAGGAAAGTGAGACTGAGAGACTGAAATGTGGAATTTAGAGATACCCTCAGAAGGACTTAGTTTTCTCTGTTTGTAATGCCTTTGTAAATAGTTATACAGAATAATTTTTATTTTTAATTTTACCGTTATTGGAAAAAATAAAATGCTATTTGCAAATTTTGAAACTGCTCCTGGTTTTCCTATGTTTCCTGAACTGTGCCTCAATGACAAAATGCAATAGAAATCCACCTGTTCCGGAGCTGTAAGGGGGATCCCCTTATTTTGATTCCTCTCATGCAGCCTATGATTCATTGTTTGCTTCAGTAAAGTAACGGAGCCATTACCAGTCCAGAAATTGAGTGTTTACCATTCCAGGAAAAACCATCAGCTTCATCTGTGGCCAGCTTGGACATTTGCTTTTAGATTCTGTATGACCACCATGGACTGCCTATAAAGAAAGATGTACGTTGCTGTTTATACATGTAGTCATTCACCACCAAAGAAGAGTAACACCTTTACTGATAATAGTGTGATGCTAGTTCTGCCTATATTTCCATCCTAATAATTGGAGAACATTTACTTTCTTTAGTATTTCCGAACTGCATTCTAACAGATCAGAAGCTAGGTTTGCTTATCGACTTTGCTGCAATGGGAACTGCCATTGCACAATCCACACCTAGAACTGTAATGCATATGTGTCCCTAGCTACCTCTGGCCTAAACCTTGGTCTAGATAGGTTGTGGTGAAGTGGTGTGGGTCACTTCTTTAGGGATCCATGGCTATCACCATGGATGGTGCCAGGAGGGTTGCCTTGTTGCTCTGTGAGGTCTGATGCTCACTTTCTGTTTGGAGTGGCCCATGTAAGTTTGTTCTCCTGTATATAGAGGTTTTAAGTGTTAAATGTTGGTGGCAAGTGGGTCTGAACCATACCTTGCCAAGCTTGCAGACATGGTAAAGTCACATGACTGCATCCTTCTTTGCCTGATACAAGCAACTACCTCAGGTAGTACCTGTGACTGTCAGACTGTACACTTTAGCTGTGTGTTGCCCAGATATCTAAAGTGCAACTATATCAACTGTGTCTTGTGGGACTGTAAAAAGAGTTCCAAACTGTTTTGTAAAATGCCTCTCTACTGCATTGTAGTTTCTGTGTAGAGATAGCCATTGTAGCATGTCAGCTACACAGTCATCTAAAGCCACCACAGTGTCATGACTAAACTGAAATAATACAAGAAATTGTTAATTAAAGTGCATAACTTGGGTTCAAGTGTCCACTGTGATTGCTATTCATCCCATAACATATTGTAGCAATAAAGGAACATCTAGACTCTACAGATGTCGTGGACATCTGAGTTTGTAAATGTTAATTGTAATTAAGGTACCCAGTTCTCCACTGGTTGCCATTCCACAGACCCGGGATTTCATCTGAGCTAAATACAAGTTTATTCAGTATGTACCATTCCTCCATGAAAATTAAGCATCACAGCTCTAAAATCCCATAGACTGGAGAGGGGGCCTTGCATTTACATGCTCCCAGTTTTACTCTAACCTTTGGTCACAAAATGGTAAATGAGCAATGAGTCACCATCCTATCTCCTTCCCTCATCACCATAATACCACCCCTTCAACTCCCTTTCAGTTCCTTCAATCTACCCTTTCTCTGTTAGTGGTAGTCTTCTATCATTGTGCTCTCAGAATCTGAAACTCCCATCTCTAAGGCAGTTGATCAAGTCATATTCAAACCCTTTAATGTCAGATGAAACATTGCTCTTCTATGTTGGAGAGCCACATCAATGCTCAGTCCAACTCCCCTGAATCAGCTGGTGAGGTATAGGATGCAATGTGAAGGCATCATGCACTGACCCTTGGGAAAAGGAGCTGGGTAGTCCACTACCCAAGCAACTCCTATGCTGGCATTGATGTCATGGTTGATGACTTTGCAAAGTTAGCTATACCCTAACTTGTTAAACAATGCCAAGGGTACTTATTGGAGGTGGGCATTCATCCATCTATCTATCTATCATCTATCTATCTATCTATCTATCTATCTACCCATCTGTCTTTCTATCCATCTAGCCATATATCTATCTATCTGTTCATGAGAACGGGTTACCAAAGTGTGACACATATAGATCATTTTTTTCAAAATCACAGGAGAGTTATTCTGATAAGCTTTGCTGAACATTCTTACCCAAAGGTGAGAAAGTAACCATGTAGTAAGATACTGCCTAACAGAAACTTGAGTTAAAGCAAAGCAGTGTGGAACATGCAACAGCGGACACCAAACAGTGTGGTGCATACAACAGTGGACACCAAACAGTGTATTGCATGCAACAGTGGACACCAAACCAGTTTACTTCTCTTCATCTTATCATTATAATACTACATCCATTTTACAACAAACTTTGGATTATTACATTATTTACATACTGTATATGACCATTCAGAAATATTCAAACACAATAGTTCCCTTAAAGCTATCAATTCCAAAGCTGTTTTAAGTTTTTCATATTTTGTACAACAGTGGTCACCAAACCAGATAACTTTTCATCATCTTATCATTTTAATACTACATACGTTTTACAACAAACTTAGGATTATTACAGTATTCGCATACTGTATATGACCATTCAGAAATGTTCCAAGGCAATAGTTCCCTTAAAACTCTCATTCCCAACATTGTATAAGTTTTTCATGTTTTGTGACAATTTTTTTCAATTCATCTGGTGATATGTCAAATTTTCGTTGTCCTGTTACTGTTATTGGACCATACAAAAAATCATCTTCCCTTTATAACATCAGTGTTCTGATGACGGGGACATGAGAATTTGCCATCCCTGCTCTGCTGCAAAAATTTAAAAACAAATGTTTGTTTCATGTCATCAAATGATGTTACTTGTTCAATGTAGAAAGTGTCTGAGTAATAAACGGCATAAAACTGGCTGGTCTGTATGTGGTCATACTTGTTTTGTCTTGTGGTGGTGGTTGAGCTGAAAGCAGATGATGTATTTGTCATTGTGTTGGTTGCAGAATCTGTCATGGTGGCAGCATGTTTATTAGTCTGGTTGGCAACAGCAGACATACTGGCAATCACCGGGGTCTCAAGAGCAGAAGCGGGAGCGGGTGTGGAGTGATTTCATTGGCAATGGCAGCCAGCAATATAGAGGGCTCAGAATTGTATTTTTCCTTCACTGAATACATGTAGCCTGGTGAAGTGTGGAGTGTCCTCATCTTCCATTCATCAACGAAGTTTGCATTTTCACATGGGCCATCTTCCTTTCTGCATGGTCCATAGAAACAGCTGTAGTCTCTGACTGCAGCAACCCCTTGGACTGCCAACCAGACACTCTGAACCTTTAGTGTGCCAGGTATTGTTTTTAGTTCTGGTACTGCAATTCTTTTAATTTTGTCATCCCCGACCCAGAAAAATGTTCTTCTGAAATGAGTGCACAATTCACTGACAGGTTCCCTTGTTAAATTCTTCTTGCAGTACCGAAACCGCTGTGCAGCATTTGAAATCACAGCCTGCCGTGACTGCACAGCTGTGCTTGCAGCTGACTTCACCACAGTATTCTCACCATCAGAGGGGCCTTTTCCATTCCTGGATCCAAAAAATGTCTGTTCTATTGGGAATCCACATAGTGATGGAGCCAACTGTAGAATGTCCATTTTGATTTATTCTGACTCCAGCACCCATCAGTGATGTACACCTGTTTTTCAGTATTGAGTGCACGGATGTTCCTGAGGTGGGAATCGGACATGCTGATGAAATGCTGAATGGTGTGGTGGTCATGATTGAGGTCACTAGATATGTACACAAGTGACTCTGTAACTGTTTCTGTGTGTGTTTCACACCGGTAATATGTCACTACAAGGTGAACAGTGGCTTGCTCATGGTGCCAATGGCATAACTTTATTTCATCCTGGTACTTGCATGTGTAGTTCACAGCAAAATCTAGTAACATCAATACCCAGCCCTCAGGAATGTTCTCTTTTAGTGATGAGAATTGTTGGTGTTGCCATGATGCCACATGTAAATATCGGCCTAGAAACATGAGGTCCTCCTTCAAGACTTCAACCAGACTTTGAAATGTTGCCACTTTTCACTTCATTACTTTTCTTGTTTTGTTTTTTTTTTGTTTGTTTTTTTGTGTCATTTATGAGTTTGGAAATGCTCATGCTGCCCCACGGTTAAACATAGAAACATAGAAACATAGAATTTGATGGCAGATAAGGACCACTTGGCCCACCCAGTCTGCCCATTTCCCTACCTACTGGATAAGCTGCAGATCCTAGTTAACCAGCAGCCTACTTCTACTTACCGCCACCCCCCAGAATTGCCTTATGACTGTCCCATGCATGCTTGAATTCCACCACTGATTTTGACTCCACAACCTCCTCCGGCTAGTGTGTCTCCTACGCCTGGGCTGACCAGGATCTGATCCCTAGGTGTGGGACTTCTGGAGGGACGAGGGTCTCTGGGGAAGTCATCTGAAGGAATTGGCTTGTCTGGGATCAGCGTAGGGAGCGTTGGAGGTTGTGGAGGAGGTAGTTTGGGGGGGTCACCCCATTTTAACAGGTCTCCTTTAACTGTATTCCACCATGAGATGAAGAGATTTCCCACCTCTGCCAGAGGTACCACAGGAACCTGAGGGTTTTTCCCCTGGATTCCTCCGTATCAGAAGGAGGGTGTCTGGGGTCTGGAGTCTCCTCCAGAGACTTAGAAGGACTGGTCGGTGCCACCCAGTCCGATGTCAGGTCATCTGTCATCAGACGGTCTGTTGCCTGGTCTACCGGGGCTTTAGGGGTGGTCTGTCGACAGGTGGTCCGTCATTGGGATGACGTTCAGTCTTATCTGACTGTGGGCCTTGAGGAGACTGCCCCTGAGGTTCCTGTGGCTTAGTCGGGGTTGCAGGTGTCACAGGATGTGAAGCCGGGGGGAGGGGGTGCCGGTTTCCGACAGTAGTCCGATGTGTCGGATGACCTGTCGTAGTTGCAAGCATCAGGATCTTGGCTGGGATAGCTGACTGCCTATCCCTGGGGGAATGTTCCCACTCTGATCAGAGCATCCCTGGCCATCGCCAGAGGCTGATGACTGGCTGGATGAAGAGGATGCCTCAACCTTATCGGTCAATTTCCTTTTCGTAGGCCCTGAGGGATGCTGAAAGGACCTAAGAGTGAGGGATGGCCGAGCCCCAAAGAGCTGCTGCCAGAGGAAGCTGTGGTGGTGGTAGCCTTAGAAATCAACAGGCATGCTGAACGGCTTGCCAGTGGGGCTGAATCCGCTCGTTTGCCAAGCGGGAGTGAGAGGGTTTCTCCCTTCGAGGAGAACTGGATCTGGCCTCCGACCTACTGTGCTCCTTTTCCTTGTGATGGTGCTTCCCTCCTGGATGTTTCTCTTTGTGGGAGATCGGCAATAGTGAGGATGAGGAGCTGGTCTATGACAGGCGCTGAACTGCAGCAAGCTGTTGCCAATTAACCTCCTCTGTTCCATGCCTATGTAAACATTCTTCAAGTGCTTTGTCAGTAGCATGCGTGCTACAGGTTTTGCACATTTTCTCAATACAGTCCTTCACAAATTTGTTCCCACAGACACCATATGGCATCAGAACCATCCATTGCTAGATCCAACCTAAAATGGCCACCGGGAGCAAATGAGTTAAAGAATTTCTCCCCTTCCTTCCTTGGGCACATTGTCAGCTCTACTGCTTGATAAATATTTGGAATTTTGCACTCTGGTCTTAATTTTTGTTCTGTGGATCTGTTCATTGCTTGCAGCTTTAGTTTAGCATTGGTGCAATACTTATAAACACACTGGTCCACTTTTTGCTGCTTGCAAGTTTGATCTAATCAGGTCAGAGACTGCAAAATTTAGTTAGTCCAATTTTTTCTTCTGGGTTTTGATCACAGAACTCCTGATGAAGCCTTCTCAGTGGTTTATCTAGGAATGATCTTGCTTGTCTTGTTCTTTTTGTGTGGAAGTGATGTTGCTGATGCTTCAAGAAAATCTAGCACTTTTTTTCTGCATTTCAGCCAATATTCCCAACTTGTGCCTGGTGTTTCTTTTAATTTTTTCGCTCTTTGATACCCTCATCATTCTCCTCCAAGTGATCCTCAGGCATGCGCTTGCTCTTCTAAATAGGTGATACTTTTTCAGTACAAGAAACATGCTAATGAATTCATTTTTCAGTTCTCTTTTAGCCTTCCTGTTGTACTGTTTAACTGAATTCATTTTTTGGTGAAGGATTTCAACTAATTTATGGTTCAGGTTTGACAGGACAGCTTGTTTTTTTGGGTGTTACAAGGAGATTACTTTTGAGATGGTTGAAGCAAACCAGTTTGGGGACTTGGGCAGTCCTTCACGTGCTCTTTGGACCACCTTTCGCATTGTACTTCCTGACCTTGGGTCAATTATTGGAGTTGCATTTTCATCCAAGTCAACAACTGACATGGTGGTAGTGGGCATGGATGGTGTGCTCACTTGTGATTTCATCCTGTTGGTGGTGGTAGTGGTGGCAACTGTGGTTGTGGAACGGGATGACCATGTTTTCTTTGCATGGTATTCTTGTCGTCATTTTTCATTTATTCTTCTGCATTTTTGGGAGGTTATCGTCTGGCATTATTCTCTTTTTCTCTCTCTCCAGTATGCTCTTTTCTGTTCATCTGTTTGTTTAGTTTTTTGTTTCATTGCTGAAGGTTTTCAGTATCCAAAGTCATATTCTGTAGTTTTCTGCATTCTTGCATTCTAATTCAGCTTATCTCCCTAGCAATTTAACATTATTCTTCTGTCTTGCTCTCTCGGTGCTTCCATGCACACGCTTTTGCTTTATCTTTATATTCCTGGATGCATTGTGGATCCTTTCCTAAGTTTTCCCAGTAATGCTGACTTCTTTCTTTCACTGTGAGCAGTAGAGAACAATTCTTCAGAGCCCCACGAAGCAATTCAGCAGCAGACTCATGTGGTGTTTGACATCATTGTGTTTGGCTTTGATCCATTTATCCAAAAATACTAAAGGAACAGTAAGAACTAAAAAAAAGCTATGATGCCATAATCAATATAAAAATGTTACTCATGAAAAACAAAGAGGTGGCCAGAGGAGCACACATAGCCACACCTCACGAAGGAGAGTAGAGCAGCACACATGGTTACACCGCATGAAGGAGAGTAGAGTAGCACACATGGTTACACCACACGAAGGAGAGTAGAGTGGCACTCATGGTTATGCTTTATGAAGGAAAGCTGAGCAGAACACATGGTTATGCCGCATGATGGAGAGTAGAGCAGCACACTTGGTTACGCCGCACAAAGGAGGGTAAAGCAGCACATATGGTTACATTGCATGAAGGAGAGTAGAGCAGCGCATGTGGTTATGCCACATGAAGGAGAGTAGAGCAGCACACATGGTTACACTGCACAAAGGAGAGTAGAGCAGCACACATGGTTATGCCACACGAAGGAGAGTAGAGCAGCACACATGGTTACGCCACATGCAGGAGAGTAGAACAGTACACTTTCCTTGCAGACAAAATGGTTACACGCCACCACTTTCCTTACAGACAAAATAGTTACACGCCACCACTTTCCTTGCAGACAAAATGGTTGCACGCCACCACTTGCCAGCAAACAAAATGGTAGCATGCTACCACTTTCCTTTTAGACAAAATGGTTGCATGCCACTACTTGCCGGCAAACAAAATGGTTGCATGCCACCACTTTCCTTGCAGACAAAATGGTTGCACACCACCACTTGTCAGCAAACAAAATGGTAGCATGCCGCCACTTTCCTTGCAGATAAAATGGTTTCACACCACCACTTGCCAGCAAACAAAATGGTAGTACACCACCACTTTCCTTGCAGACAAAATGGTTGCATGCCACCACTTGCCAGCAAACAAAATGGTTGAATGCCACCACTTGCTAGTAAACGAAGTCACAAAATACTGGAAGAGCTTTGTTACATTCAAAGAAATCACAAGCCCACACAGAACTGAAAGGCCTCCAGGCAATGTTCTTTGTGTGTTTGTACAGCCACCCAACCCAAGACAAAGGAAGGACTGTGTGCACAATGGCCACCCCTGGCTGAACAAACACACTAGGTAAATGAATTGCCTGGAACCACAACCTCTTTTTAAAATGCACAGACATACACCAGAATCACCACATCAACAGCAAAGAAGAAAATGAAAAAACAACATTTTGCACACAAATACACATGAACCCCCAAAAGCAAAGCAAAACAAAGGGCTAGTCAAAAACATTTAAGGCCTCCAGACGATGCATCTTCTTGTGCATTTGTCCAGCCACCCCACCCAAGACAAAGGAAGGACCATTTGCACAATGGCTGCCCTGGACTGAACAAGCATACTGGGGGAATGCATCACCTGGAACCACAACCTCTTTTTCAAATGCACAGAAAAGTACTGGAACCACCACACCAACAGCAAAAACCAAGAAAATGAAATAAACATTTTGAGACCTCCAGATGATGCATCTTTCTTTGTGCATTTGTTCAGCCACCCCACCCAAGACAAAGGAAGGACAATGTGCACAATGGCCACCTCTTGCTGAACAAATGTACGGGAAAATGCATCACCTGGAAGCAAACTGATTTTTAAAAGTCACCCAAATACAAAGCAACCACCCACACCCACCACTGCACCTGAAAGTGGTCAGAAACAACAAGGTCTACAGATGATGCATCTTTCCAGGAGCATTTGTCCAGCCACCTCACCCAAGACAAAGGAAGGACCATGTGCACAATGGTTGCCCCTTGCTGAACAAATGCACTGGAATATGCATCGCCTGGAAACAAGCAATTTTTTTCAGTCAGCAAAATGCAAAAAATACCCACCCTTACCAATGCCCAAGAAAGCGGTCAGACAACGTTGAAGGCCTACAGATGATGTACCTTTCCAGGAGTGTTTGTCCAGCCACCTTGACCAAGACAAAGGAAGGACAATATGCACAGTGGCTGGGCCTTGCTGAACAAACGCACTGGAAAATGCATCACCTGGAAGCAAACTGTTTTTTAAAAGTCACCCAAATACAAAGCAACCACCTACACCCACCAATGCCCAAGAAAGGCCTACAGATGATGCATGTTTCCAGGAGCGTTTGTGCAGCCACCTCACCCAAGATAAAGGAAGGACTATGTGCACACTATTATTATTGAAGTGTTTCACCAGAAAAAAAAATACTGAGCTCAAATTGCTCATTTCCAGGTGTGTCCTGGGAGGAAGGGGAATTAGGAAGCTTTATACATACAGTAACACAAAAACACTATACAGAGTACAGTTGGTTACAATACAGATTTCCAGCAGAGACAACAGCCACCCCTTGCTGAACAAACGCAATGGAAAATGCATCACCTGTAAACAAACTTTTTTTTTTATTTTAATCAGCATACAAATGTAAACACCCTCCCATATCAATGTACAAGAAAGTGGTCAAAAATAACAAAGCCTACAGATGATGCTTGTTTCCAGGAGCGTTTTTCCAGCTATACCACAAAAGATAAATGTACTTACATGTGCATGATGGCCACCACAGAAAAAAAGAAAACTCATTACATGGTGATCTTACATTTCCTCTTTAAAAATTCACACAAACACAAAAAAACAACTTTACACAATTGATGGCCACCACCACCAAGCAACAAACTAAGTTGGGGAAAGGGGACAAACCAGGATAGCCACACAAAGTAGAAGAGCGACATGACTGGGGAGAAAAACAATAAGTGGCTCACAGTATGCAAGTGAAAGCTGTGGGATTCAAACCCAAGACAGGTTTGCAGGATACTGCCCATAGCCACAACCCTATATTGCTTCCTTAGTTAAGCACAGTGAGGTTTCCAACATGCTCACAAAGAAAGAACACCCCGAGGCAAAAAATGTATGCGGCGGGGCCCAAATACGCCTAAGTTCTATTGACTATGGACATAGATTACTTTTTAAGCTTCAAGTCACAAAGGAAACTGCCAGACATGGATTCTGTCCCCACAGCACATCAAAAACAAATTAAGAAATAACCTGATGTGACAGAAATTCACACTTGGAGGCTCCAAGGATGAGCACTGAACTGCTGGCTGAGATTTGGAATGCATGCAAAAAAAATGGAGACAGGACAATCTTCACACTTAGAGGAGACAGGGATGAACACTGAACTACTCTAACTGTGATCAGCTGGAAATGCATCAACTTATGGCATCTCCATATTAACAATTCTCCCCCAGTTTACTGTGCCCATACCCTGACTAGAGGGCCACAGGTCTAGAATGCAAACACCAAAAGACATTGAAAGACCTTCACCTGTCAAGTTATTTTTGTACCAGCTTCATTTACTCTTTTGGCTTTCAAATCCGGCCAGTGGCTGCTTCAACATCTGCACCAACCATCCTGTCACAGAGCATTGATCGGTCGGTCCTGCCATATCTGCCAATGCGGCTTCAACAAACTACGCAACATTTTACAGTCAGTCCTGAGCCACATGATTGCAAACCGCCCTGCTCTACAGCTTCTTCGCAGCCACTGACTAAAGTAAATGCAAGATCAACCAGATAAACAAGAGGATTGGCAGAAGTAATATAAACATATATATACTGTATAAAAGAAGAAAACAAAAAGAAACTAAAAGCTAAAAACTTCAGTGGTGCCTTTTTCTCAGGCGGGGGGGTTTGCATACAACATATTAAAAGAAAACATACCTTAAGGCTTCTAATATTGGCTGGTGAACAGGTTGTATTGGTGGTTTGTTCTAGTGGTGCTGGCATGTTCGACAGAATGCAATGTGGTGCAACACACAGAAGGACCATAGCTGGACACTAGAGATCTCCCTCTGAAGAATGTAAGCAAAAGGAGCTTCAGATGTTATTTTCTTGGCTTTTACAGCCAAATGAAGCACCCACCCACTTCCAACCACCGCACAAAACCATAAAGGTGTGAAATTGCTCACTTAGACAATGTGAGCTGTGGCAAACACACATCTGGGCACCTGGACACAGAATTCGCCCAACATTCAGAAGTTAAGATAATGGAGGGGAGAGGGATTCACCATGCAAGAACAAATGGAATTTAAGAGTAGACCATAAATGAAAAACAGCTGCCAAATGTTCTTATGTAGAGGCTTGTCTAAATGTTTTCTGGGGTATGTAACAACTGTTCTTTGATGAGACACCACATGTTGCATGTGCCACAAAAACGTTGTGAAAGCCTGTCATTAAATACTGTCTTTCAATCACTGTGCTTTGCAGCTAATATTAAAGAAACAACCACTGGCACAGTTTTAAAATCACTTTATTGAGATTTCAAGGCAAATTAGCAAGCATACAAGCAATAAAACATAGTGTATGTTTCCATGTCACAGTGAGGTGGTATAAAAACATGGCATTTGGCAACTAAACACTGTAATAAATATATATCTACAGTATTTATCTTTGGCTTATCACGTTATATTACTTATCACTACATGTGGTCAGCTTTTGAATTAATTACTTTTTATAGTAGTGGATATTTTTTTTAAATCATGCACTGAATATGAAAGCACTTTGGTAACCCTATTCTGTGAACAGACCCTCTATCTATCTATCTGTCTGTCTGTCTGTCTGTCTGTCTGTCTGTCTGTCTGTCTATCTATATGTCTGTCTCTATATGTCTGTCTACCCATCTATGCATCTGCCTGCCTGTCTCTCTTTCTTTCTATCTGTCACTCTGTCTGTCTGTCTCTCTCTCTATATATGTATATATTCTCTCTATATGTATATATAGTGGTTGTTTCGTTAATATTAGCTGCAAAGCACAGTGCTTGCCAAACTGCAGGAAAGACTAATATATAGCCAACTCCATGACTACCTGGAGACCCACCAACTACTGGCCTCCTCTCAACATGGTTTTCGAATGAACCATGGCATGGGCACTGCCCTCATGAACCTAACAACAGATGTACTCAGAGCCATGGACAAAGGGACCCCCACTGGCATGGTATTCATTGACCTGTCCAAGGCCTTTGACCTTGTCAACCACAACCTCCTGCTAGTAAAACTTAAAAAGATAGGCCTAGACCCCCTAGCTCTTAATTTGTTTGAGTGATATTTATCTGACTGCATCCAAAGAGTTTGTTGGAAGAGCACGCTATCAGACCCATTACCCCTTAAGAAGGGTGTACCACAGGGCTCGATCCTTAGTCCCCTACTTTTCTTGTTGTTTACCAATGATCTAAACCTACACTGTGGAGGAAGCACAGTTGTACAATACGTGGATGACACCATTATATTCCGCTTCTCAGATAGCCTGGGGGATCTCAGGCCCTTACTCACATCTGACCTCACGTCACTGGAGAACTGGCTAACAATAAACAGAATGGTCTTGAACACAGAAAAAAACAAAAGCCATGCTGTTCAGGGCCAGATCCTTAGGGCAAGACAGGACCAGCTCCCTATAGCTTAAGTCACTGGCTGGGACCAGCATTGGAGTTGTGCTCACCTTAAAATACCTAGGGCTTATGCTTGACCAAGGCCTCACCTTCAAGAATCATGTGGAACAAGTGACCAAGTCTATCCACGGGAAACTTGGCATTTTGTATTGGATTAAGGACCAGCTTAATCCAGAAGCCAGGCTCTCCATTGCTTCATGCATCTTGCTCACCACACTGACTTATGCAGCCCCTGTAACACAGGGCATGGCCAAGCTGGAGGTCCACTGGATGCAGATTCTATATAACAAGGTAGCCAGGTTTGTGACCCAGGATCACTCCAGAAGCCACCACTGCAACACACTTGCCAAACTACAGTGGCCTTCTTTCGAAGCATGTCTCCAATACCCTCTCCTCTGCCTAGCATTTAAACTACTCAGCCCTACTGCTCCACCCAGACTGTCATCAATCTGAGCTTCCAAATATAACCCTCAATCCCTGAGGTCCACAGAGAGGACTCTACTAGAAACGCCTAGGGTCAGGACCAGTGCAGGCCAGAAATCGTTCTCCTCCACAGCCCCCCATCTGTAGAGCAAACTTCCACCAGAGATACAGGAAGCCCCCTCACTCATGAACTACCATACCAGGCTCAAGGCACATCTACTCGAGGCAAGTACTTGCCTGTGTCATGGCACCTGACAGCACCCCCCCACATACACAGTCTTATGCCTATCACCTTACCTATAAGAGTTGTGCCAAACCTCTTTGGATAATTTGACTCTACTACTATGAATCACTGTCAGAACTGTAACTATTGAACTGTATGTCAGTTAATGTCTGTATACTGTCTATTTCACCTGTATACCATGTAATTACATGTAATGCCATTGAATGTCTCTTCAGGTCATCCTTGAAAAAGGGACACTCGAGGCCCAGTGGGCCTACCCAGTAATCGAAATTCAATAAATAAATAAATTATATATACATATATTCTTTGCACAAAAAAACTTAAATTAATGCACCAGTTAAGGTGGGTAACTTAAAACCAAAAAGTAGGTAAATGTGGCATTAGGGTTTCCAACCCTAAGTCCCCACCTCACACCCTAAGCAGAAAAAGGAAAAACATTAGGGTTTTGAATCTCCAAAATCTTGATGAATCAGTGGTGGGGTCTTTCTTGGGGTTGTCAGCCCTAATGTTCACCCCTCACCCCCAGCCCATGGGCTTCAGTCCGAAGCACAAGGTGCAGCTCCAAACCAGTGCCTCATAGTGATACACTCTTTAAAGGTACAGAAGTATGTAGTAGTAGTAGTATATATTTTATTTATTTGTGGTGCCCATCTGCGAAGGCCTAGGGCACCATTACATAAAATTTAACAATATCCACAAACAATAAAGCATCTTCTTAACGTAATATTCTTCCCTAGAGATATAAAACTAAAACTCACATTTAGAAAATTCCAAAGGCTTGGTAAAAAAGAAAAGTTTTTAAACCATTTTTAAAAATCTTCACAGAAGGGGCCATCCTCAGGGACCCAGGCAATAAATTCCAGAAGACCAGGGCAGCCACTTCAAATGCTCAATCCCCTGAAGATTTTCGCCTGGCTCTGGTGACCTCCAGGAGGCCCTCCCCTGCCGAGTGAAGAGAGTGTCTTGAGGTGTAAGGATGAAGGAGCTCCAACAGGTGGTCCAGACCCAGTCCATGTAGGGCCTTATAGGTCAACAGACCTATCTTAAAGGAGATCTGCCACTGCATCGGCAGCCAGTGCAACTCACACAGCACTGGTATAATATGCTTGAGTCTCAAAAGGCCCGTCAATAACCAGGCTGTCACATTCTGTAACAGCTGCAAGTGCCACAGCACACCTCCCCTGACCCCAAGGTAGAGCACATTACAGTAGTCAAGCCTAGAGGTAACAAAAGCATGTAACAGTGTGGCTAGGTCATTTGTGGGGACAAGGGACTTAATCCAGGTGATATTGTATAGATGATAAAACTCACTCCAGACTACCACTGACACCTGAGCCTCTAGTTTCAGCTCACTGTCCAGAAAGACCCCCAGATTTTTTCACCTTGGTGGAGGCTTCTAGTTTATAATGATAGAGCCATAGCCTGGAATCTTCCCCAGCGGCAACCACATCCTCCCTGTGACCCGGCTCAACCACAAGCATTTCAGTCATTCATGGGTTAAGACTCAACTAGCTTGACGTCACTCATGTCTGGATCTCAGACACACACTCATTAAACACAGAGACCCCATCCATTCTTCCAGGAGCAAAGGACAGGTAGAGCTGTGTATCATTGGCATAGCAATGAAACCCAAACCCATGCTGTCTTATGAACTCACCTAGGGGCAGCATGTACACTGTGAATAACATGAGTGAAAGGATCAAACCTTGGGTCACTCCACAGGATGGGCCATCAGCTCCATGGAAAAATTCCCCAGTACCACCCTCTGGGCCCCTGCCCCGGAAGAAAGACTCACACCAGCTGATGACTTTGCTGGAGAGTCCTACATATTCCCTCAGTCAATTCAACAGCAGCCCATGAGCCACAGTGTCAAACACTGATGAGAGATTGAGGAGAACAAGAATCAATCGATCTCCCCAGTCCCTCACCCTGAGCAGGTCATTCAGCACCTGTACTAATGCAGTCTCAGTTCTGTGCTTTGCCATAAATCCAGACTGGAAGGGCTCACAGATGTTGATAGTAGCAAGGTGAACCTCAAGCTGACATGCAACCACCATCTCAATAATCTTCCTTAAAAAGGGAAGATTCAAGATAGATTAGTAATTCATCAAGATCTCATGGTCCAAAGATGGTTTCTTCAACAGGAGCTTCACCAGAGCCCTTTTAAGTGACTCCGGGAAGACCCCGTTGATAAAGAACGCCTAACAATCTCAGTGAAAACCAGGCCCAGGGGCTCAACGCAATGTACAAGAAATTGTGTCGGGCCCAGTTCCAAGCTGCAAAATGTCAGCCTCAACTCCAAGATCACCTTGCAGATTTCATTCGTCAATACCGGTTGACTAGACTGGAAGACTAGGTTTGCAGACCAAGGCACCTAGCTTCACCTGAGCTCTTTTCTTCTAGGTTGCTTGAAAGGACAAAGCAAAGAATCTTACCAGAGCAAGAAAAGGATTAAGGCTTCTTTTGGCTAAGCAGATTTACTGAGTGTTGTTATTTTTATTTTGTACTCACGGGGAATGTTACTGTTTGTTGCTAACATTTTACTGCTTTATTTTTCTCTTATTCAAATTGTTGTTGTTGGGTATACCTTCTGCTGCATTATTACAGGGTGTGCCTACAGGTCTGTGCTAACAGATTACTGCTGTAATCTTCTGATTCAATTTGTTTTTTGCAAGGTATATCTTCTGTTACTGCTTTATTTTTTCTCTGTAGCAAAGTGTGTCTTACAGGGTATATCGTCTGTAAAATTATTACAGGTTTTACAATTTTATCTGTCATTAGGATAAGCTTTCAGGGCTACTGCATTTGTTGCTGGCTGATTGTTTCAGCTCTTACCTCCTTGTTTCTTTCATATGTGGTTCTTCTTTTTTTGGCAGGGGAAGGGCCCAGCCACCCACATATACCTTCATCCCCAACCACCCCACACTGCACTCCTGTTAGAGGGTAGCACAGTCATGACATTTCCTGTAGCAAAGCAGGAAGGGGCAGATCAGAGGTGTATCCACACAGTGACCTCATTTACAGAGGCACTAGTAATTTAACTTGTTATATCAAGTTATACAAAAACAAACAAGCAAAACACAAAATCAAACTTTTGCTTTCATTTTTTTCCTTCTAATTACTCTGATCAGGTTATAAACCCAGCAACTTATCTGGAATAGATATCATTAACTGCAGGTACTGCGGAACACTTTTTCAGAAGGGCAGTTTTACAGGATTTAGGACACTGTCTTACATGCCGGGCCATTGGAGATCTAAGGGCTCAGCTCCAGACAGCATGGGCAGAGACTATGTGCCTCAAATTGCATATTCAAGAGGAAATATATTACAAGAACCGCCCACCATTTCCCCAACATCCAACAGAAGCACCTCAACTGCAGTTGGTAGTTGGTCTGGGAGGTTGGCAGGTGGTTAGGAGGGGCAAATCAGGTGCCCCATCACTTAATGCTCTCCAACATATCACCTCCACAAACCATATAAAAATTACTAACAGAAATCTGCCTCTATCTCTGAAATCAAACAAAGGGCAGAGGACACTGGAGAGCAGGACACTGCAGCACAGGAGCTAGCACAACAAAACTCACCAAAAACAGGAACCAAAACAAAAAAAGTAAAAAGGAAATCCAAAAAACTTCTGATCATAGAAGACTTCATGATTCGGGGAGTTGATACCTATCTCCAGCCAGTGGTAATGGTCAGATGTCTCCTAGGTACATCAGCATGGAAAGACACTGACTGCATTGCTAAAATTGTTCAGGAAGATGGAGAAAACACTGACATCCTGGTACACATAGTGACTAACGATCTTGCTAGCTGGTCAGTTGTGGAGACCAAGGAAAACTTGACCAGGCTGGGTGACAAACTATCATCCATTTCATCTGGCATCTCCTTCTCTGAGATACTGCCAGTCTGGGAAAGGGGGGAAGATGGACAGAAAGTCAGAGAAGGGGAGATAGGGGAGCTAAACTCGTGCCTCAAGGGCTATTGCCAAGAAAAAGGACACAAATCTGTAGGGAACTGGCAACAGTTTTGGGAGTGAAAGTTCTTTCAATTTTATGGACTGCATCTGACTAAGGAGGAAGTCAGTGCATTGGGGCAGAAGTTTGACGTCCTTGCAGAATACTGAAACTAGCAAATGGGAAGGGGGTGCAGCACCCCATACGTCGAATGGGAAGAACACCCCTCCCCCTCAGCTAGTAGTCAAACAGGAGTTCTGCATGTTTGTAGTTCATTTGCATCACCAGGTAAGGGAAAAGGTCCTGCTCCCCATACGACGCACAGGGGAAACGCCAGCCCTCACCCAACAACTAACACACCGAAATCTGGCCAATGGAAAATCAGGTACACAAATGCTCACAGTTTGGGAAACAAGATTTCAGACCTGGAGGAAATAATGACAGAGACTGAACTAGACATAGCAGCCATTAGCGAGACATGGTTTACCAGTAACCACACGTGGGAGACTTCAGTACCTGGCTATGTACTGTTCAGAAGAGACTGAGATGCAAAAAGGAGGGGAGGGGTGGAGTGGCCCTTTATATCAATGAAAATATCAAAGCTACAGAAATTCAGAATACATGTAAGGAGCCAGAAGAACTGTGGGTCACCCTGGAAACAGGAAATGGAACAGCCATACAAACTGGGGCTGTGTACAGTCATCCAGACCCAGGGGGATGACATAGACACATTGCTGTTAGAAGATATACAAAACATGACAGCTAAAAGGGAGGTTCTGATAATGGGAGACTTCAACATGCCAGATACGGATTGGCCAATACCAGCAGGAACATCTGCCAGAACTAGACACATGGTGGATTCCCTGCAGGGGGAGGGTCTCAAACAACTGGTACAACAACCCACAAGAGACAGGGCTATCCTAGATCTAGTACTGACTAACAGGGAAAGGATCACAGATCTCCAGGTAGAAGGTCACCTGGGGGCCAGTGACCATCACATGGTATGGTTCAATTTGTCCACTAGAACTAAATCATCCCATTCCAAGGCAAAAATATGCGACTTCAGAGGAGCTGACTTTGATAAGATGGCCAACAGAGTTAAGCTAGCCCTGGCAAAAAGAAATACAGGTGAGGGGGTACAGGCAAAGTGGGCTAACATTAAGGATGCAATACTTGAAGCAACATCCCATTGTGTTAGAGAGAAACGGAAGTGCAAAAGAAGAAGGAAACCACTTTTGTTCTCAAAAACAGTGCAGAAATGGTCAGAGCCAAAAAGCTGGCCTTCAGGAAATATAAGGGAATGCAGCAGGATGAAGATAGGGAGGCATACCAAACTTCCCTAAGGGAAGCAGGGAAGGCAGTAAGGCAGGCAAAGGTGCAAACCGAGGAAACACTAGCACAAACAGTAAAAGAAGGTGACAAGACTTTCTATAGATACAATAGTGAAAGAAAAAAGTCCAGAGGGGTATTGCTAAGATCAAAGGGGATAAGGGGCCATGTGAGGAGGAGGACCATGTAAAAGTATCTATCCTAAATGGATACTTCTGCTCAGTATTTACTGAGAGAAGGTAGGGCAGGGCCCACAACTCAGCACCATGGACACAGGAGGAGGGAGGTGTACACTACTCCCTTCTCAAAAGAAAGGGTCCTACAAAAGCTCGATAAGATCAGGGTAGACAAGGCAATGGCACCTGATGGCATACATCCCAGGGTACTAAAGGAGCTAAGGGTGGAACTAGCAGAGCCATTATCAAAACTGTTTAGTGAGTCCCTGAGCACAGGAGAGGTCCCAGAAGACTGGAGAAAGGCTCATGTGATCCCGCTCCACAAGAGTGGTAGCAGGGGGGAGGAGGAAGGGAACTAAAGACCAGTCAGTCTTACCTCAGTAGTGGGCAAGATTATTGAGGCACTCCTTAAGGAAAGGATAGTGCAACACCTGGAATCCATAACAGCATAAGATCCAAGACAGCATGGGTTTACAACAGGAAGGTCCTGTCAAACTAATCTCATAGATTTCTTTGACTTGGTAGCCAGAGTGCTGGACCAAGGGGGAGCAGTTGCTGTCATCTACCTTGACTTCAGCAAAACTTTCGATACTGTTCCATAAAGAAGATTGATTAATAAACTGGGTAGGCTCAGGATGGGACAGAAGTTGGTCAACTGGGTGGCAAACTGGTTGATGGGCAGAAAACAGAGAGTGGTGGTAAATGATATACAGTCAGAAGAGATGCAAGTCACAAGTGGGGTACCTCAGGGATCAGTCCTGGGGCCAGTCCTCTTCAATATCTTCATCAGTAATATTGCAGATGGACTGGAGGGCAAGGTTTATCTGTTTGCAGATGACACCAAGTTCTGCAACAGAGTAGATGATCCAGATGGGGTGGGCAGAATGAGAAGAGATCTGGATAAACTAACAAAATGGTCAGAAGAGTGGAAACTGGGGTTTAATGCCAAGAAGTGCAAGACCATGCACATAGGGAAGAGAAACTCTGAAGTCACCTATAGGCTGGGAGAGGAGTTGCTGGCAGTCACAAGGGAAGAAAGAGACTTGGGCATCATCATCTTCACCGATGACCTGAAATCATCCAAGCAGATCACTAAAGCAGTAGGTAAGGCTAGGGGGATGTTGGGTGTATTAGTAGGGGTATCACAAGTCAGAAGAGGGAGGTAATAATCCTTCTTTACCAGACACTGGTTATGCCCCATCTGGAGTACTGCGTGCAGTACTGGAGGCCACACCTTCACAAGGACATTAACCAAATTGAGGCAGTCCAGAGAAGGGCAACCAAAATGGTGCAGGAACTGCATCAGAAAACATATAAGGACAGATTAACGGAGCTCAATATGTATACCCTAGAGCAAAGGAGGGAGAGAGAGGTGATATGACCGAAACATTCAAACACCTTAAGGACATTAACAAGGTGAGAGGGTCTAACAAGTTTTAATATAAGAAAAATAGCAGGATGAGGGGACACAGCATGAGAGTAGAGGGAGGCTGATTAAGGGGTAATGTGAGGAAGTTCTTTTTCACAGAGAGGGTGGTGGATGCATGGAATAGCCTTCCTCAGGAAGTGGTGGATATGAATTCAGTGCAGGGCTTCAAACAGGCATGGGATAGGCATAAGGGAGCAATACAGATGAGTATGAATAGATGAACCATTGGCAGAGCAGAGGCCGATGGCACATTCATAAGGTAGAAAAAGAAATTGGCAAACTGGATGGGCCTTGTGGTCCTTATCTGCCGTCAACATCTATGTTTCTATGTTTCTATGAAATTTCCCCCAGGAAGACTGACTACAAATGTCACCATGAGGTCCAACCCTTTTGGGCTGTCCAAGCCCACATGGAGAAATTGCAGCCCTAATGGAGGACACACTGTCTGAGAAGAATCGAGTGAACATCTCATATTTTTCAGCAGAAAATGCCCTAAAAGGCTTTAGAGAGGCTGGATGTAAAAGCCTGTCCACTGCCTGAAAGAGCTGTGCTGGTCAGTTCTTCCCAGCTGCTATCACCCTTGACATAAAAGCTGCTTTTTCTGGGTGATTGCGTTCAGATACTCATCGTAATGAGATATCAGAACCAGTCTGTCCACCTGGGTCCTGTACTTCCTCCATTTGCGTTCCAACCTCCACCCCCTGATTTTCAACACTCCCAGTTCACCATCAAACTGAGGCGAGCTAAGATGAGATACCAGTGGGCATACATGAACTGATGCAAGAGAGTCAAAGTCCTCTGCAACAGCCCTATCATAAGCTACCATGGCTACCAGTGCCCCCCAGCACAAGTCTCTGGCACAGATGAGGTGTTCAGTGCTGCCAGCAGTCCCTCAGGATGTAACCCCATGAAAGGGTGGAACCAGACAACCTCCATAGGGGATGGGACACAAGTGGGGATGGGAAATGGAATCTGACAGTGCAATGATTCGACCAAATGACAGGATCAATCTCAAGCACATGAAGCTTGAATCCCAGTGAGAACACCAAGTCGAGATCATGACTGTGCTGGCGGGTACCAGTCATAACTTCCAGGGACAGGTTGAGGGACTCCATGCTATTGAGGAAGTCCCTCACATAACCTGAACTCTTGTCATCCACCCATACATTGCAGTCACCAATAATAAGCCATCTTGGTGACTCCAGCACCCTCTCTGTGACAAAAGTTGAGATTTCTTGCAGGAATTCTCTATCTTGTCCAGGTGGATGATATACCAGAAGAATCCAAAAGCCTGCCTCAGGACACTCACGCACATCCACACACCCAAAGGACATGGAGTCCCTTACTTGGTGCATCCTCAGACCCAGTTCTGACCTGAAACAAGTAGCCACCTCCCCCTCATGATCCTTCCTTGGACAGTGAATTGCAGAGAAACCCACTGGGATGGATGCTTTCAGCAGAGGATTGGTGTCACCACCAAGCCAGGTTTCTGTAATACAAGCCAGGTACACTGGGCAAAAAGGGCTGCCATAATGGTGGTCTTATTTACCATTGACCTAGCATTGCATAACACTGCCCAAAGAGGATGAAAGGTGGAGGCTGGTCCCTCAGCTATCTGCCCACCTGGTCTAGTGGATTCCCTGGGAAGAGGAACATGATACAGGTCACCACTCTCCATCAACCTCCTCCTCCCCCCAGGGTATCTCCTTGTCCCCACAACCCTGATTGGCCTCTCTACAACAGACCCCTTTTCAAGCCCTCTCAATCTCCTGCTTCTCCCTCCAATTCCCACTTCCCTGCATTGATGGTAAGTAGTGGTCTGCAGGAAGGAGTCCTGGAAGGGATGCAGGGTTCTCAGGAGGCTGAGGAATAACACAGCCTTGAAGATTGAACTAAATAACCCATCTAGGGAACTATCTCCAGTAACCACTACTACAATTTCACTTTCACAAATACATAAATAAAATCTTTAAACTCTCCCTCCAATCATGTCCAATAAATATCACCTTTAAAACTCCAACCAATCAAATCTCCCCAAATACTACTCACACTCCCCACCACTCATACAGTATACCACCCATACTATATCACACACTCCAACAACTCTCCCCAATCAATATAAATTTTAACCTAATCCCACCTTAAACCAAATAAAATATAAGACTAAAAAGTCCACTCAAAATTTATAATAAGAGTTTGCCAGAAGAGTCCAATAGTCTTCACTGTTGGTGGACCCAATCAAGAGCGGTTCCACTTTAGGAACATTTCACAAAAGTTCCTAAAGCACCTTTCCTCTCACCAGAGATGTATTAGACCAGTTGCTTTGATGAAAAACACAATGAAATGATGTTAAATATATAACTCTGTCCCAATGGTCCAAAATGCTGTTGCCAACACAATTTGTTGTAGCTTTCTTCATGCAGGGCCCTGCATGAAGAAAGGAGATCATGTGTGATGTTGTTTGCTGTGGGAACAGAGTTGTTATTAGGGTTGACTACCCCAAGGGAGACCCCACCATTTATTCATGTGAGGGTATGTGGGGGTATGTGATGTGGGTGTAAAGTAGGGAGTGCTGAGTGGGAGGTTGAGGTGACAGGGTCAGATCACTGAGAGACTATTTTCTTTTTTACAGGTTTAAAAGGAAAGAAAAACATCTAGGGATGGTTTTCTTTATTACAGCTGAGACTCTGACAATGGGGAATGGGAACCCCATTGTCAAGCTACACTTTGAGGAATGGGGCAGGCGACCCGGAGGGGAGGGGATGCACAGAGGTGGTACAGGAGGTGGGCACCCAGGTCCACTTATGTATTACAAAAATAAATATTTGGAATTGCTGGTGGGGGACCTGGAGGGGAGGATGGAGAAAGAAGCAGTACCAGGGGTGGGCACCCTGGTCTGCTTAATGGACAGATAGATGATAGATAGATAGATAGATAGATAGATAGATAGATAGATAGATAGACAGACAGACAGACAGACAGACAGACAGACAGACAGATAGACAGATAGAAGCCTGCCAGGATGAAGCACAGTGTCACAGGTTTCCTGCATGACAAAAAGGATTAACTCTCATTGAAATTGCATTTTTGCTGCAGTAATTCTACTGCAGAATTCTGCAGAGTTGGGCTTCATTCTGGTGGGCTTCACTGTAGACAGACAGACAGACAGACAGACAGACAGACACAAGAAAAGAGAGACAGAACAGGGCATTGGTAGCACACTGCTCTCACTGCAGCCTGTAGCATGACTCCCAGATGTAGCTGCAGATCTCAAGAAAGTACTGCTGTTGTCATACACAGAACATGGGTGAAGGGCTCCTCTCACTAAACTAGACACTCTGCATTTTTGGGGTGCCCAGAAAAGGTATTTCTGGCAAGTTTTTATAAAAAATAAAGAGCCGAATCTAGCTAAATGTGTCCAGTTTAACTAGAAGAGATCATTTAGTGCACTTTTAGGAAAAATCTGAGGTTTTTGCTGTTTTTTGTGATTGCCTATAGCCCAGAGCATTTGGAATTTTAGTCTGAAATTTTCAGGGTAGAAAGAGATTGCCACAGAATAATGCCTTTCATTGGTTTGGTGAAAAAATAGTATTATACAATGGCTTAAAAAATATTGCTTTGTGACTGGCTAGCTGGCCTAGCATGATTTACAATGTGTAAATCATAGTATCACCAACTGGAAGAAGTGCCAGCCAGCCAACCCCCCTGCCCCTTACACATATTGCTCCGATGCCAAATCAAACATAACAGCTGCCATATTGACCTGCCCGCTAACCACAAACCGGGAAATTCAAAAACAAAAATGAACTGCTTCTGAATTGAGTTAATTGAGGAGCAGGAGATAGCTACAAAACACTTTGCAAAACACTCTGGAAAGCCACAGAGGAGCCCAAATAGTGCATCAGAAATCTTAGCCTGCAACCTCTTCCACGTGGATCATCTGGTTTCACTGCATTACATTACCAAGTTCCCCAACTGATCGGTACATTGAGAACTCCTGTTTTAAAAACATGAAGGCCGTTCATGACAACTGCTTTCTTCCTCTATTAGGCAGTAAGATTCACCGGGAAGGACACACTGAACAATGACGGCATGCTCACATCATACTGAGTCATAGACTTTCACTTAAAGTGATGGTTCTTACTTGCGGGCTGTATACTGAAGAAGAAAAAAAACTCATGAGTGCAAGGCTCTGTCTCTTAAAAAAAGAAGCATGAAATCATGTAATCATTTAACTTTATGTGTAAATAATGCTGCTGTATTAGCAACTTGACAGCTGTGAGTGTGTGTGTGTGTGTGTGTGTGCTGCACTAGCAGCAGTGCAGCAGGTGGCAATTGCAGAGTATTTGTTCTTGCGCAAACCAAAAAAAAACACTTTTCTTTATTTCTCATAAAAAATAAAGAGGACCATTGTCTAATCACAGTACACCACTCCAGGGTGTGGGTTACACTGGGATTTATCCACTGCTGGTGTGGTTTACTCATTTGGCCTGTGGCCTTGTGACCGAACCACACCGGGTGTGGTAACTCCCAGCATAACCTGCATCCTGTCATAGTATATTGCTTAAATCTGTTGCATCTCTGTCAGCATTGCACATTCATTTGTCCCTCCTTTCCAGCAATGCAGAAAATGGCTGGGCACAGCGAGGATGATGCTGGCCTCTCCTGGGCTCTGCGCTGGACTTCGGGGACCCCTTCTTCTGCACCAGATCCATGTATGTCAGTGGATGGCTCCCGCCATTGGACCCCTGCCACAGGGGTGGCTAAGCAGTGGAGGACACAGGGCAGAAGGCCCTCACTGGATCCTTTTTACCAATGATGCAGTGCCCCCAATTGACCCTGCCATGGGAGGTAAGCCATGGAGGAAAGCTGAGTGAGGTAGGTCCCTGGGGTTCTGGTGGCAGGGATGGGGAGGTCTGTTGACTGGAGGTTGTGATTTGGCAGGTGATAAAATGTCTAACTACAAAACTTGGCACATCAAGAGACTTTGCCCCCCCCCCACCCCTGACTGTGCATGCAAAGTTTCTTGCAAATCCATTGAACGGAGGTGAAGCTATTAAAGTGCAAATTAAGGAGTCTGACATGAAATAGCCTACTTAACTCTAACTATAGTGGCACTACCATGCCACTATAATCTATAAGGGATATGTTGTGGCCTGACTGATAATATCAGTGATATTCTCCCTGAACTGGTGAGGAATGGGATGGAATGTTGAGGCATCGCACACCGACCCCTGGGAGAGGGAGCTGGGCAGCCCACTACCCAAGCAACTCCTATGGTGGTACTGATGTCTTGTTTGATGGCTATGCAATGTCAGCTATTCCCCACATGTTGAACAGTGCCACGGGTACTTATTGGAGGTATATATCTATCTATCTATTTATTGAAAAATTTCACCAGAAAAGTACACTGAGCAATCAAAATTGTTTGTCTCACAGTACGTCCGGGGGGGGGGTACATGTGGGGAAACGATACATATACAATTGCCAGATCTATCTATCTATCTATCTATCTATCTATCTATCTATCTATCTATCTATCTATCTATCTATCAGTGGTATGCCATGGCTCAACTGAGAATATCAGTGATATTCTCCCTGAGTGCAGCCTGACCTTATGACATCATGAGTGGTAGAGTCATATCAAAGGTCAGAGGGCACAAGAGGGAAATATCATTGGTATTCTCAGTAAGAACCATGGCATATTTAATTTATGCAACACTGTTTCTTTTTTTTTTTTTTTCATTTTCATTTTATTTCTTGCCATTGTTTTAGTTATGTTTTTTTGGGGGGGGGATGACTGAATGGCTCGGGTGAATGAAAGTGAGCAGTTACTTTCATTTTCTGACACTGATGCTCTGCATCAGCACCAGTTTCAGCTGCAGGAGTAAGCGGTGAGCATATGCAGCCATGGGGGACAGTGGAGCTTTGCAATGGATTCTACCAGTGAGGAGAGTACTTGTGCAGCCAGGATAAGAAGAGAGCCAGTCGGAAGTAGGGTAGTTGTCAGTCAGGGCTACGGAGGGAGGGAGCTACTAGACAGCAGTGTTGTGTCAGTCTGAAATCTGTGAGGGTAGTCTACAGGAGAGATTGGGTTGGGATTGTTTTTAAATGGTGTTTGTTCCAAAAAAAATCAGTGAACCTGTCAGTGTGAATGCCTGTTTCACACTGAGAGGTTAATAGCTGGAGCTGGTGCGCAAGTCAGCTCGGAGCAGTGAAAGTGAAAGTGAGCTGCTTGTGCTGCCAGCTCTAATCAACCCCTACCTGCAATATGCAAAAATCTGGGGAAGGGGTTCTCAGAGACAACGTGGTGCAGCAGGGAAAAACTATATAGAGAAAACCAGAAGACCTTGCATTCACACACCCAAAAATACAACTGAACTTTACAGAAATACTGTATAAAAAGTTAATTTACTTACATTTCAAGATAGTGCAAAATAGCTATAGACGCAGCTCAACACAGCCTCCAGAAAAGACCCCTAAGACATTTCATATCTGCCCAAGTACTTACCGAAGTGGAATAAAAGTAACAACTTAGGTGTGCTACTTTAAAAAGTATTAGTGATCATGGCATTATACAATCATGTGACATATAATGTAATTTAAAGTGAGAAAGAATACCAAATCAAAAAATTATTTAAAAAATGCAAACGTTAACTATACAAAGAGATTCCTAGCTACACATACCCCAATAAAAGCTAAACAATGTTGCCAGTAAATAGCATCAGTGATATAGAAATGTATGGTTCAGTTCCCACCACTGTGATTCAAGACACTGAATAGTATATGTTGATTTGTTGTCTTTTAATTATCAAAAAATGGAGTCCAAAAAGTATGTATAATGTATAGATGAAGAGAACATTCCACTTCAGGTCATATTTAACATGACTTTCTTCTTGGTATAGCACTGCTCGTATTATCACCAGTCTCTGTGGCAACTTGAAAAAATAGATCTCCCATAATTCTGATGCTTCATTTCAAATATGTTGACATAAAGACAGCAAGGAGACAAAAAAGGATAACCAGTATCACTCCAAGTATTGAACTTTCCATCTCTGTTGTGATGCGCAACTTGATATTACAGGGATCTATTCCAAGATACAATGGAAGGGAAATGGAAGAAGAATATTGTGGTGGTGGGGGGGTAAAGGGATAAAAGAGGAACACCAGACAGAAAAAATAGAAAGGGTCAGGAGATTAGGAAAAAAGGCAGTGCTGTGCAGAATTTTCAAATTCTGGCAGAATGAAATTTGTCAGAATTTCTGAAAGCCTGCCAAATTTCACCAGAAACAGAACAGCGGAATTCTGCAGCAGAAAAATAGAGAATGAGTTTTTCCACAACATTTCTGTGGAATTTTATTCTGCGGATCTCGATAGTTTCTGTGGAAATGTTTGTGGAATGATTTTCCACAGAAAAAAATGCTTTTCCACAGAATATTATTGCACATATCTCAATATTTTCTACAGAAATGGCTGTGGAATTATTTTTTGCAGAAAAAATGGTGTTCCACAGAATATTATTCCGTGGATCACAGCAGGCAGAATTTCACATAAGAACCAGTGAAATCCAAGTGGAAATCCTGCCAGTGGAATGATCATTCAGCACTCATTTTAGCAGAATTCTGCATTCTGCACAGCACTAGAAAAAGGGAAAGGGAAAAAGACAAAGGTGGTGGAAAGGAGATTTGGGGAAGGGGGGTTAGGTTAAACATCTAGACCACATCTGAGAGGCACGTGATATTACAATGAACAATATAACATAATCTATAGCAGGAAGCAATGACAATTTCAAAGAGTTTAACACCTGCAAGTCATCCGAAAAACAGAATGCATATTGCTAAAACATATAAGTAAATACTGATCACACACATGTAAACTGCAGAGCTTTTTCACAAGAACAGGCTTATTTCAAACATCTCATTCTGGCCCAGTGTCTGGTATCCACCCAATGTGAACGTCCAGAATTATTTTAGAAGATCATTTAAATTGCTTCTCTGTGGTTCTGACCAGGCCCACTCAGTCCCTACAAAACACCATAAATGCATGTCTCCTGACCTAGCAGGCTTAATATGTGCTGCTATTATACAGTATTTGTAGCATCTCCTGCTGTTATTTCCTGTGTATGTTCCCTGATTTTGATTTTAAATGATCTAATCATTTTTCCAAAATAAAACTCCACACTGGCAATGAACCAAATAGACCACACTGTTTGTATCACAGGTAATTAATTTCCTGATCTGCTATTCTTTTCCCAGTTCTTGGATGTACAAAAACCTTAGTTTTTTTTTTCTTTTTTAACATGCTTGCAATAAATACAGGGTCCACACAGGCAGGAACCTACTCTTGGGGAGAGATTAATAACTGTAGTTTGTGAGTCCTCAACCTCTATTTTAACTAATTGTAGGGAATGGGTCAGTACATCTCCTACATTCTGAGCACATCTATTGACAGATTGTGGGTCTCAAACACACTTTCTCCTAATACTAGGTTAGCTTGTATAGTATGCCAGTCTGTTTTCTCAGAATTTCACAAACTGCATTGTACTGTGGGGTGTATGTTGTGAAAAATGTAAGTCTATTGGGATTCTGACTCATAACATCAGCTCATGTATGACTTCCTGTAACAATTTGTTTTGGCTGTAGAAGGTCTGTCCTATTTTGGCTTTTAGCTCACATTTCAGCATCTCCCACTACATGATTGCTGTATCCCCATGCTAGAAATCATTCCTTCATCTTTTTAGTTCTGTTTTCATATAGATTATCAAGAGCACAGTTTATCTGGAGGCATAAAAACTGGTTCCGGGGAATGTTGTGTAGAGTGTGCAGTGGTTGGCAACTAGAAGCCAAAAGTACTGAGTTTCTGTCCAGTTTTTTTCTGAGCAAATCTGTAAGTACCTGCCTTCACTACTGTACAAAATTAAAAGATCTAAATATTCAATTCTCCCTGTCATATTTGAACAGTAATGTAAATCTAAGGTTAAGATTAGACTGTTCTAAGTACAGCTTGAATTGTATAAGTTCTGCCACCAACAGGATTTTGTTGAAAAAGGGATTCACATTCTGATTCAGTTTTACCTGCTGTTGTCAGAAAACCAAGTAGAGATTTACATAACTTGGTGCAAGTGATGTGCCCATCGCAGTTCCCTGGGTCTCTAGGTAATATTTTTTTTCTCAAAAAGATGAAATAGTTACATGTCATCACCATTTCTATATATCTGAACAAAAACTTGACAAACTCAGGGTCATATTCACCATTAGCTACTAATAAATGGCGGAGTGCTTCCAAGCCACACTCGTGTGGAATATTTGTATATAATGCTTCCACATCGAGGGTGGCAATGAGGCAGTCTTCAGGTACAACCATATCTTCTAATAATCTAAGGACATCCTTAGAATCATTTAGATGGGAAGGAAGCCCCAGAATCAGAGACCAAATACATGAATCAACAAATTTAGAAAGCAGTTCTATAAGGCTCCCAATACTGACCATGACTGGTATGCTTGGTGAATTTTCTTAAGATTTATGCATCTTGGGCAAGACATAAACCGTGGCCAGCAAGGAAGCTATCACAGTCAAGATTTTTTTCATCTCTTTATCAATCACACCTAACATACATGCATTTTCAAAGAAAGCAGCTATTTTCCTTTTTGAGCATATCTGTAGGATTTCCATCTAGGTATACTGCCTGATTGCTCAGTTGTCTAAATACCTCCTCCTCATAAGCAGTGGTGTTCATAATAACTATGCTGTTGCCTTTATATGCGGCTTTGATTGTAATTTCCTTTTTCTGTTATAAGACTATTGATTGCTTCTCTCTCCTGTCTGCTAACATTTAAAAAGTGGTTATTTGACATATTACTGCATAGATTTTGAATTTTTCATCACTGATTTGTTCATATACAAGAACATATGCAGACATGGGAAGGCAAAAGGTAGACTTAGCCTTTAGATTCTGTGACATTATATTCTGATTAAGTGTACTCTGCATGCTACTTTCTGGATTTATACAGTCGTCATCATAAAAATGCCTCAAATTCAGATTATGAGTGAAATTTTATATATCAATAATGGTTTCAAATGGATCTACGTCTGTTATAGGGACAAACACGAGCCCTTTCCTAAAACTTTGAGTTCTGTTTCACTCAGTATATAATGGGATATAGTTACCATGTCGAGCTTCAGTTCTTGTTTCCATTGTATCTGGGCTGTTATCCCCATCGCTGCTTCCTCCGATTCTAGTGTATTAACTGGCTCTTCCATTGCCATTTTAAGTGTTTCTGTCCTTGTGCTTGCCCTTGTCATCTGAATTGTTGTTGCCTCTGTGGTCTCTTGTATTTTACTCATGTTCCAGTTGATTCTTCTTCTTCCTCTTCTTTCTCTAGGTCCTCGTCCTGTTTTTCCTGGTCCAGCTGTTGTTCATTGAACTTGATTCGGTTGCTCCATCTTGGTGTGGCAGGTGAGAGTAATTCAGCTAAAAAAATTGTGGAGCCATTTGATTCCATGTCTGAATCACCATTAGTATAATTCATTCTATTAGAAGATGTTTCAGAGTTTATCTGTATTGATTTTAGTGTGGATGTTCTATTAACCTGTTTTTTTTATTATTTCAATTAAAAATGTTCCCAGTCTCATAATCATTTCTGTATCTAAGAAATTGTCTTTGCTTTGCTGCTTCTATCTTCTTATCTTGTCTTTCTATTGCAAATTTCATATTTTTCATGAGCTCATTAAAAGCTGGATCTCCTGAGAATGTGACCACTAATCTGTCCTATTTCTCTAATTCACTTGCCACGTCTTCCTATAATTTAGCAGTGTCTTTAAGGACTGCTTGCATAAGAATGGTATTCTCTTGCAACAGCGCCTCATACCATATTTCCATAAAACTTTCTTGATCTTTTCCAAATGCTGAGTTTTTAAATAGTCACTGGCCCCATGGGACTCTGTTTATACTAAAGTTTGCTTTTAGCATTGTCTGTTGCCAGTAGATTGTCTTGGCTCTCAGGGCTACTCACTCAAGCAGTTGGAAGGCTTTCTATATTGAGATTTGGTCTCCTGTCTCTTGTTCTATAATAGTTTTTTTTTCACTGTCTGTAAAAGTGGATTTAAGGCACCTTAAATTACAGAATAACTCATTAGGGAAGCAAAGCAGGTTAGCACTTTGTGTACGTGTGCTATGTCCTTGACTGTCTATTGACGTCAACAGATCTATTGGAGACAGAAATTGGGTGGTCTCTACATACCTCTTAGTATACAATTAGCAAAAATCTGGTGAAGGGGAGCCAAGAGACAATGTGATACAGCACAGAAAAACTATACAGAGAAAACCAGGAGAGCTTGCACTCACATACCCCAAAATATAATTGCACTCCATAGAAATGCAATATAAACAGCTTATTTACTTACATGCCAAAATAGTGCAAAATAGCTATAGGAGCAACCTAATATTTCCTCCAAAAAAGACTCCAGTGCATTTTGTACTTGCCCAAGTACTTTCTCAAGAGGAATGAAGGTAACATCTTATGTGTGCTAGTTTAAATAGTACTAGTGATCATGACATAATAGAATCAGGTGAAATATAATTTAAAGTGAGAACACCATATCAAAAAGTTATTATTAAAACAAGTAAAAAAGTTAATACTAACTATACAAAGAGATTCCTAACTACACATACTCATATAAAAAGTTTAAAAATGTTGCCAGTAAATAGCATGTCAGTTGGATATAAATATATGGTTCAGTTCTCACCACCATGATTCAAGACATTGCTTATTATATGATTCAAGACATTGCTTATTATGTGATTGTTGTCTTTTTTTAATTAAGATTTTATTAAAATTTAACAAGAGTAACAATAACAATAACAACAGCAACAAACAACAATGCAAGAACATTCAGAACAATAACAACCTAACCAGAGTGGATCCATTCCTGACATACAATCTAGTCAAAATAACACAGCTGATTACAACATACAATAATTTTCTAGTTAAACACAGAAATCAGGGAACACATAAACCATTATTGCATACAATTACCTCTAATCCTAAAGGCACTGGATAAAAAGAGTGACGACAAGAATAGCGTCAGGTAGGAGAGTGTGGGAAAAAAGGCGCAGATTTTTCTTTTGAGGACTGTGCCCCCCGCACACCCCAACAGGCAAGATCACCTCTGACTAAAGGATTCTAACTCGGGGGGGGGAGCAGATATTGGGGAAAGTTAAAAATAGTAGGGCCATGGACTAGTGTCTCCACAGCCCCACATAAAATATTCTAAGTCCTGAGTATATGAAAAAGGTTGGGACACCAGGATTAGAACCCTGGTCTTCACCACTGCTGATCAAGTTGCTCTATGCACCAGCCCTCCATGCCACGGGAGCAGCTTGACCAGCATCCTGGATCCTGGTGCCCTTGTCTCTGTTGAGCACCATGAACAGTGACCAGAGGAGCACTTACAGCAAGTGCTGTAAAATCCCATTGGCTGTCCATGTGAGCGCTTACCAGACTAGTGCCGTGAATTGTGGTGCAATTCTGGTAGCACTCACTTGACCGGGTACCATCCTGGAGAACTGAAAGATAAATTAAGATACTAGAACAGAACTAAAACCATTCATTATACTCAATAAATATAACACTTTAATAAATAACATAAATAAGTGCTGCCGAGGAAGAGAAGAGCAGGAAGAACAAGTCACATCCAGACAAACATCATAAACCCACCCAGGCCAGGGCCAGAGCCCACAAGCGGCATTACCCCCAGGTTAGTTCAAGTCATGCATAGGGGAGTATAAGTAACTTGCTCCAGCTGAGAGAAGCCCCACACCACAACAGAAAATCCTGCCAAATTCACAAAAAACAATGGTATTTCCCAACTGCAATATATAATAGCCTCTCAAAGCTCGCCAGGCAAAGCATACCTTCCACCCACTTCTCATGAGTAGGGGATTTTTGTCAAATGCCACCTATGCAATAGAAGGATTTGCTGTCTTTTAATTATCAAAAGATTCAGAGCCCAAAAAGTGTGTCCCGTGTATAGATCAAGAGAACATTCCACTTTAGTTTATCTTCAACTGGACTTTATTCTTGTTATAGCACTGCTCATATCATCACTGGCTTCTATGGCAACTGGGAAGAATCGATCTCCCATAATTCAGATGCTTTGTTTCAAATAGGTTAATAAAAAGAGAGCAAGGAGACAAGACAGGATAATCAGTATCATTCCAAATATAAAACTATCTATCTCTACTGTGATGCACAACTCAATGTTAGAGTAATCTGTTCCACGATACAATGGGAGGGAAAAGGAAGAATCTGAGGGGGGGGGGAGATAAATGAGGAACACCAGACATAAAAAGTGGAAAGGATTGGGTGGCAGGAAAAAGGGAGGGGGAAAAAGGGGAGTCCACATCTAAGAAGTGCATGATAGTACAATGAACAGCATAACAAAATCTATCAGCACTTACAAGTGTTAATCCTTTTCCATTTCAAGTTGCCATAGAAACTGGTGATGATATGAGCAATGAGGGAATCATTATTTGTCAGTGGATGGACAAGTGACAAGCAAAGCCTGCAAGGGTTCATACTGGGTCCTGTCATATTCCAAATATTCGTTTCTGACTTACATAAAAACATGAGGAATTTTGTAACTAAATATACAGATGACACAAAACTTGGGGGACCAAGTGACACCATCAATCAAATAGTATTCCATCTCATTGACCTTAAGGTGGGGACCCAGTGCAGCAAAGCAGTGAGCAAGGCTAACAGGATGCTGGCGTCCATATGGAGAGAGATAACCAGAAGAAGGAGGGAGGTGCTGATGCCACTTTACAGCTCCACAATGAGGCCACACCTGGAATATGGGGTACAGCTCTAGAGGCCCCATCTAAGAAAGGACATAGATGGCTTGGAAAGGGTGCAGAGAAGGGCCACTAAAATGGTGCATGGGCTAATAGGGATGGCATATGAGGAGTGGTTGAGGTAACTGGATTTGTATCCTCTGGAGATAAGAAGGGAAAAAGGGGACATAATTGAAACCTTCAAGTATGTGAAGGGGAGCAATAAAGTGGGGAAGAGCTTATTTACAGGGAAGATAGATACAAGAACTAGGGGGCATGGACTGAAGGTGGAGGGGGGAAGTGTAGGGGAAATGTTAGTAAGTATTACTTCACAAAGAGAGTGGCTGAGCCCTGGAACATACTGCCAGAGGAGGTGGTAAGTGCCAGTACAGTGGAAGGATTCAAGAGGGCCTGGGACAAACACAGGGGGTTGTCAAGGGGAGGATGAGGGGAATCTTCAGGGGAGTGACAGGTAGAGGAAGGGAATGGGCCAGGAAGGCCCTTTTCTGCCATCACATGTCTATGACTCTATGAATCTATTCATATTTCTAAATTTGCCTTGCAGTGGCATATACTGCACTTGGGAGAGATAGAGGAGGAGATATCTGAGTCTGTAAAAAGACTTCCTAGTTGCTCATTGCAACATTGCAACATCAGAAAAGAATGTATGTGTAATTCACATGGGAAAACTCAGAGGCCTTAATTAGCTGAACTCTCATAGCTCAGTTGGTTAAGAGTTAAAGCACGGATTGCTGAGGTCCTGGGTTCAAATCCCAGTGAGAGTCACACTTTTCCTTTCATTTCTACAATTGGATTTCTATGAATCTATGAAATATAAAATCTCATTATGGGCCTATCAGTGGGGTATAACATTTAATTTAAATAAATGTGTGTATTCCACCTAGGGAAAAGTATTATAAATCTTAGAAATGATAAGAGAAAAGATTTAGGAATATTTCTATCCCACTGACAAGCTATTTGCTGACAACTTTTTAAATATCTTTATCTGGATATGCCTAGTTAGGAATCTCTTTGTATAGTTAGTATTAACGTTTGTATGTGTTTTTTCAATAATAATTTTTTGATATGGTATTCTCCCTTTAAATTAAATGTCAAATGACTCTATGATGTCATTATCACTAACACTGTTTGAACTAGCACACCTATTGTAAGCTACTACCTTCATTCACCCTGGGAAAGTACCTGGGCAGGTACAAAACATGTTGAGGTATTTTTTTGGAGGATATGTTGGGCTGCACCTGTAGCTTTTTTGTACTGTCTTGAAATGTAAGTAAAACCTTTTATAATGCATTTCTGCAGAGTTCAGCTATAGTTTTGAATATGTGAGTGCGAGATGTATTGGTTTTCTCCACTTACTGTGTGGATGAATTCTGGCATGGGGTCATTGAGTGAGGACAAATGTGATATTCTCACTTTAGGTCTGAACACCCTCTAGATATTGCTAATATTTGCCAGAATTTATTTTTACAAGCATTGCATATATGTATGTGTCTTGTTGGGCCCTTGCCCCCATTGAGAATGCCATCATGTATTCCCCTACATAGCATAACTAATTTGCATACAGTATATGAAAAAGTCAGTTAAGATATATAAATCCAACCAGCTAATTACACTGTATTAATGTGTTGTCACGATATAATGAACAACTAACTTTTACAAGTAAAGACAAACTATATACTCATTATTGCAACGCTATTAACATGTGTAAAAACCATCTGAATAACACATGTAACAAGTTGCTACGAGTAGGACGAAGGTTAGAGCGTTGCTGATGGAAATCCGCCCTGGATGCTGACCACCTTAGATTGATAGAACATAATCAAATCTATTAATCAGCAATCGCCAGTAAGAAGGCAGAGTTCCTGTCTGGGAAGACTGCGGCCACTCAGAACTGACTGGCTCAGCCTTTTGAACTATGGGCAGGCTGTGCAACCCAACTTGTCTGCAGGTTTGAAGAGCCTTTTCACAAATTGAGTGAGATGAGTTTGCTCAGTTCTTTGTGGATAAGGTGGCCAGTATCAGGGCTGAGATCCTGCTGGATAACTCTATGGGAGCTGACAGTGGTCGGTGCCCAGTCACTTCTCCTCAGTTTGCCTGGAGCTCTTTCGACCAGCTGGAAATTGTGGATATCGTGCAGATTGCCCAGGGTATGCACCCAACGTGCTGTTGTTTGGACCTGAGCCCAACCCCCCTGATTATGGGGTGTTCTGATATCATTGGCCCTGTCCTCGTGAAGATAGTTTGGTGTTCCCTAGAGTTGGGTGAGTTTCCTAGCTCCCTGAAGGAGGCGGTGGTGACACCACTTCTGAAGAAAGCTGCTCTGGACCCAAACTGTCCCACTAACTACAGACCTATCGTAAACCTTCACTTTGTATCGAAGGTGATTGAGAAAGTTGTTGTGCTACAGCTGGAGAACCATCTTACCATCCATGAGATCTACAAACCTCTCCAGTCTAGCTTTCGTAAGAGGCATAGTACCAAGACTGCTCTGGTTCGGGTGCTCAATGATCCCTTGATGGTGAGGGATCAGAAGTGCCGCTCCATCATGATACTTCTTGATCTCTCTTCAGCCTTTGACACCATGGACCATGGGGTGCTTCTCAGGTGCCTGAGGGTCATCTGTGGCCTGTCTGGAACAGTTCTCATATGGTTTCAGTCTTTCCTCACTGGCAGATTTCAGAGGGTGGTGTAGGGGATTTGTTCCTATGGCCCATTCTCTCTGCCATGCGGGGTCCCTCAGGGGTCAGTGTTGTCCCCCATGTTGTTCGCTGCATATATGCTCCCCCTTGGAGACATTGTAAGATGGTATGGGCTGAGGTTTCACTGCTATGCTGATGATACAGAGGTCTATCTGTCTTTTGCACCGGACCAGGATAGTGCATGCTCAGTTTTTAATAACTGCCTCGCTAAAATCCAGGACTGGATGAAATCCAGATGGTTGAAATTGAACTCTGGAAAGACTGAGGTGTTGGTGGTGGATCCAGGTCACCAGACAGAGGTGTTGGCAGTTGGACAACCTACTGGACTCTGTCTCGGAGGTGTCCAGCTACCTTCCTCTGAATGGGTGCAAAACCTGGGGGCAGTTTTTGATGATGGATTGACACTGCATTCGCAGGTGTTGGCAGTCTTCAAGTCCTCATTTTACCATCTCAGGAACATCACCAGGATTAAGCACCTTGTTCCATTTGGTGACCTTCCAGCATTGATCCATGCCTTTGTGACCTCTCACCTGGACTACTGAAGCTCCCTGTACTTAGGGCTACCAGGGGTTGATATCCGCCACTTGCAGCTAGTGCAGAACACTGCAGCATGGTTGTTGATGGGGACTCCTCATTTGAGTCACATCACACTGGTGCTGCGTGAACTCCACTGGCTGCCGATTTAGTGGTGGATCACCTTCAAGGTCAAACTTCTGACCTTTAAGGCCCTACACGGACAGGGCCCAAGCTATCTGCAAGAGCTTCTGCTGCCTTACTGCCCCAGACGACTGCTCCGCTCAGCTGATGAGGGGTTGTTAGAGATTCCCAGAGTATGCTTTAAAACATCAGGGGCCCGTGCTTTTATGTATGTGGCCCCAACCCTGTGAAATTCCCTACCTCATCAGATACATGAGTGCACAACTGTGGAGAGTTTTAAGAGAGCCTTGAAGACCTGCTTATGGCATCTCGCCTATCAGGAGTAACTGTATGACCTGCTGTATGTGAATTTTAAGCATTTTATCATATTTTATTTGTTCTTAAAGCTATGCAGTGCCTTGGCTGTAGAAAGGCACTATAAAAATAAAGCTATTATTATTATAACAAAAACGTGCAAACCCCCCACATTACATCCATAATAGCCTCTCCAAGTGTAGCCCCTGCAAAAAAAGTAACAGCTGTAAAAAGAAAGTGTCCTACCCTAAACTGTACAATAGCAGCTCACCCCCCCCACACACACACACACAATCGCTACCACACTCTTTTGCTGCAAACAGTTACACACATCAGGGGAGTAACTGGAATTTCAAAAACTGAAGGCCCCAGCATGGGAGCATGCTGTTTAGGACACACTGGCATTCATGGCCAGCTGAGTTAAGGCATTTGGTCAAAATATTTGAATCCAAATGAAGTCCTAGGCCAGCCTAGCTATTATCCCCTACACATGTAAAATAAACTTAACCTGTATAAAGAAACTGTCCTCAAGCTACTTTGCACAAAGTTATCCCCCGCGAATCACTACCAAACACATTTGCTGCTGCTTCCATATGACTTCCTAAACAAACAGCCATATACATGTAAAACAAACTTAAGCTGTGTAAAGAAACTGTCCCTGAACCTCACTATACAATGTCAGCCCCACCTGAATCCCTTACCATCCACTTCTGCAGCTACCTTCCATGCTGCCTTCTTACAAGCTGCTTCCTGAAACAAAGCTAAGGGAAAATGGGCCAAAAACACACCTCCTTTTATAGGATGCTGCTGCACTATGGAAACTCTACCAGGACAAAAAATGGCATCCCACTACACTATGGAAAAACACTAAGTACCTTCTTAAAGGTACATACCACTACACCATGGAAAATTACTAAACTACAGTAGAACACTTACACAAACCACTACTTTATTTATTTTATTTTATTTATGTCTTTGATAACCCCTCACTCCCTCACTCACCTGAACATGTCCTATGATGTAGATCCATTCTCTGATTGAAGACACATCCTGCTTCTGGAACTGGCGACTGTAATATGAGAAAATAAGGTAAGTTCAGTTTACTGTATTTCGGGGGACTTTTATTCTGAACTTTGTCATTTTTACATATTTTAATATCACATTTTCAACATAGGCTTTTTGGAACCCGACCTCATGACCAATGGTGGTGGAATTATGCAAGTCAGGTATGAAATAGTGATTTCATGATCACTTTGCAAAATCACCATTGGGGCAGGATTTAAACATGTTCACTGCCCTTGTTCATGAGATGGTGTCATATGATGGCTATATTGAAAGTTTGGGGTCAAAATATGTAAAAGTGACAAAGTTATAAATGTATTGTATGTTGACATTTTTCTGTGCTAGCTCATTACTTCAATAATTTTCAGTATTTTGACCCCAGGTTTTCAGCACAGGATTTTTATTCACACTGCCTTATGAATGTGACAGCTGTCATTTTTCAAATCCTAGCCAAAATGTGTTTTCACACCTGTGGTGTGGAATGACATTTCAGTTGGTACTTGAAATTATACAATGGATCTTAAAAATCCTACAACCTGATTGGCTGACTGGCACAATTCATCCATTGTAAATCGTGTGTTATACAAACCGGAAAAGGTGCCAGTTAGCAGCGTCTCTAAAATCCATTCGACCCCAAAAGTCAACTAAATGGCTAAACAGCTGTCTCCCAAAACGGACAGGCACAACCAGAAGTGGAAAACCGGCACTAACAGAAGTAGAGTACACATTTAAAAAAAACTTTCTGATCAGTTTTTTCCAGTGTTACAATACTTGTAATTAACTGTCTCCCAAATACAATTCATCTACTTTATTAGTTGTATTAATGACACCGTTTCTCTCTAACCTCACTGGTGCTGTCACTGTGGACTCAGACATGCTATCATACCTGCAACCCCTGACAGCTTTTCTGTCCAGTTCTGCAAGTGACCTAAACAACATGCTGGTATTTCCCCACAGCTCACCATGGTACCTGCCTCCAGAACAAAACTCAGTAAGATTGTTAAAAAGATAAATTCAAAAATATGTCCATTACCAAAATGCCACCAGTTACAGAACTAGACCTCTCTAACTCACTGGTGCTGTCATTGTGGACTCGGATGCATGATCATACCTGTAACCCCTGGCAGCACTGCTGTTCAGTTGCAGAACTTATCTAAACAACACACCAATGTTTCTGTATGGCTCCCCACAGTACCTGCCTCCAGAAAAAAACTCAGTAAGATAGTTAAATAAATAAATGAATAAATAAAGTCAGTTCCCGATGTGCCACCTGTCATAGAGCTAGAAGGGACTCACAAACATATAGCCTTTCACTCTGCCAAATGCTCGTTTCTGCTGGCCTCATACATACACTCAATTCTTCATGAGAAAAAAAAAACACTACAGCATGTGCATCAAAAAAACGAACAAACAAAACAGTACACACTAACATTACATTCCTCTAACCATATCAGGGTCTTGCATCAATCAATCAATCAATCAATCAAAGTCTTTATTTAACCAGGCAATCACCGTCGAGCAAGCTCATTTTTGAGGTGGACCTGGGTTTGTTAACAAGGAACAAGAGACAATGTACATGGGATGTAACACACAAGAAACTAGTAATAATACAAATAAAGTGAGATACAATAATACAGTATATACAAAGTATCAGCAGGTAGCATTGACAGTAGTATATGTTTGGAACAGAAGATAGAGTTAGTTTTGGGTAGGGCACAATTTTTCATAAAAGTAAAGAAATATACATATCAGGTGCACCGAACACAAATAAAACCTAATATAAAAAGATATATAGTGATACGGTATGGAGAATTTAGAGCTCGAACCAGGGTCAAAGGAATGTGGAAGGGACAGATATGGGAGTAGAAAAAGGGGAGAGGGAAGAGTCGATTATAGATGTGATCAGCCTTTTAACAGTAGTAATTAGAGTGTGCTTGGACTTATAGGAGTCACTATTTAGGGTAGACAGGCACAGGACTCCTTATTATGATGTAGATATAGAGATTTAAAAGCTGCTAGGCTGATGGGGTGAGTTAATTTCAAAGTTTTTTGCAGCTTGTTCCACAGCTGAGGGAGCACAAAGCTGATGGCTGCTCTGCCAATGCAAGATTTTGCTTTGTAAACATAAAGGTAGATATATGAGGTGCTTCTCAGGGCATACTTCTCCAGAGTTCACAAAGGTAAACAGACAGAGGTATACTGGGGCAGTTTATTTGAGATAGCTTTGTATGTCCAAACCGCAGCATTTTTTTGCCGTCTGTAAGCAAGGGATGACCATCCCATTGACGTGTACAATGCACAGTGGTGGATTGAGTATGGAAGACCTGTGATAACTCTTATGGCTCTGTGATAAAGCATATCGAGTTTGGCTAGTGTACCTGCAGGTCCCTGACTATATAGAAAGTCTGCATAATCCGATAGGGAAAGAAAGGTAGTTTGAACCAGTTTCAGTTTAGCGTCTCTTGTGAGGAAATTATTAATCCTAAAGAACAGACCAAGTCTTTGTCTAAGTTTCTTTGCCAATTCTTCTAAGTGATCTGTGAAAGTAAGTCTATGGTCTAACCAGACCCCCAGGTACTTGAACTTTGGTGCGTAGTCCAACTGCTTACCTAGAATAGTAATGATCTGCGGGAGTGCCCCAGTAATTGCAAGATTTATTGCATTTTGAAGGGGCGAGAGGAACATTGCTTTGGGTTTTTTTGCATTTAAGAGCAGTTTCTGGTTTATAAGCTGATGTTGCAGCAGATTAAACTCATTTTGAAAGGCTTTACAGGCCACTTCAGGTGTGGGGCTACTAGCATAGAGTACCGTATCATCCGTGAATAGGTGTATTTGTGCTTCTTTGATGGTGGCATCTGTGTTGTTAATATAAATGGTGAAGAGCAAGGGACCAAGAATGGAACATTGCGGTACACCCCTCAATAGGGGTTTTGGTGGAGAAACTTCCCCTTCTGCCTTTACTTGTTGAAGTCATCCTGAGAGGTAGTTGGAGAACCATTTAAGGGATAAGGAATCCAAACCAATGTTCTGGAGGGACAACAGAAGCAGTCTGTGATCAACGGTATCAAACACCTTGCTCAGGTCGAAGAAAACTGCGCAGACAATGTTTTTATTGTCTAATTCAAGCTGCCAATCATTTATCACCTTGGCTAGAGCAGAGATTGTACTATGCTGTGCTCTAAAACTGGATTGTAACGGGTTGAGCAATTTTTCTGATTCCAGGTACTTCCGAAGCTGGGAGTTCACTATTTTCTCCAGCATCTTTGACAGGATTGGAAGTAGGGAGATTGGCATGTAGTTATTGAAGTCACTACGATCTCCTGACTTGAACAAAGGGACCACAAGTGCATTTTTACAAATGGGTGGTAGGTCACCCTGGGACAAGGATAAGTTGAAGAGATGAGTAATTGGGACTGCGAGGACATGGTAGCCGACCTTTAAGAAGTACAGGTCAATGAGATAGGCCCCAGCACCTTTTCTAGTGTCCAGATGAAGGAGAAGATCTTTGACTTCTTTTAGGGAGGTAGGCTGCAGAGAGAAGGATGGACTGGGGATCTGTTTTTCTTGTGTATCCAATCTCAGTTGTTGGCGGAGGATATTCATGGGAGAGGAATCAAAGGCTAGCCCTGCAGTGGCAAAATGATTATTGAGAGCATCGAGGATAGACGGTCTGTTGGAGATGACAGTATTGTCAATCAATAATTTAGTAGGTAGGGAATTTACAGTGGTGTGACCTTCAATGTCTTTGATAGTCTTCCAGAATTTGGAGGCATTTCTTAAGGAGTTCTCCAGCTGAGAGCGGTAGAAATTAGCTTTGGCTTCTCTGACCATTTTGGTGCAGAGGTTCCTCACCCTCCAGAAAGAATTCCAGTCATTTATTAAATTAGTTTTCCTAGCAGTTCTTCAGAGTACATCCCTGCTCCACAAAGCATCTTTCAGGTCTTCTGTAAACCACAGACAGGATTTGTTTCTGGCACAAACTTTTACTATGGGAGCATACTTGTTGAAAGCCCCTAGCACAATTTCTGAGAAAACATTATAAGCCATAGTCAGGGACATGGCTAGATAGAAGTCCTGCCATCACATGGAGTCTCTTAGGTCTGATATATACCCGTGGAGATCAAAGTTGCGTATGCACCTTTTAAAGGAGAATTTTGGTACAGATGTGGATTTAAGAGTGGATCTTACACACTCAATGAAGCAATGGTTGCTAATATCAGAGAAAAAGACTCCAGCATGGGAGAATAGATGGGGTTTGTTAACAAAAATGATATACAAGAAAATACTGTTATTAGGGTTGAGCTTGTTAGGATGAGTAGATTCGTTTATTAGCTGTGACAACCCAAGGGAATCACAGAACATTTTAAGTGGGGTGGATGCACTGGAGAGCCAGTTTAAGTTGAAGTCCCCTAGTATGATACACTCTGAAGATGCTGAACCCAGGATGTTTTTGAGATGTTTTAAGAACTGTAGTCCAGCTGATAGGGGTCTGTAGCATCCTATCATACATAATGAGACACTGGTGGTAATTTCAATCTTTAATGACAAGCATTCAAATTCTTTTGGGACAGAGGTTGAGTCAATTATGGAGGCAGAGAATTTATCCTTGATGTAAATAGCTACCCCGCCACCTCTGGTTTGCCTGACAGCTCTGAACAAAGAGTAGGAGGGGATGTTAACTTCGTTGTAATCTGGTCACCGGTTGGAGCCAGGACTCCATAATTACCAGAACATCTGGAGCAGTATGACATACCCAGGCCTGAACAGAAGTTATTTTTTTTAATAAGCTACATACATTAACATGCAAGAATGTAAGCCCCTTGAGGCTTTGTAGCTCTGCTGGGGATTCCATGGGTGTCAGAGGGCCTGGATTAAGCTCAACATTTCCTGAGCATAGTAAAAGCAGGAACAAGAGTTTCCTGCAGAGTCCTAGGAGAAGTGTGGGTGGCTGGGTCTTCTTTTGGTTACATGATTTGTCTGTGGCAGTATAGGGAGTTCTGAGGCTAGTTCCCAGTTTTCCTGATGCTGCATTCAATAATACCCTGACTGAGAGAGTCAATGGGAGTGGGGGGAGTATGCAGAAGGTGGTGTAGCCCTGTAGGCAGGCTTTAGGAGAGTTTCTGTATGCCGGTGCAGGTGAAGGACCAGCAGAGGGCTAGGGAAGTTAGAGCACATACAAGTTCTTCTACTTGATAGGAAAAGTCCCGGTAGGTCAAAGTAAAAAGATCGCCCTTCTCCACTCTAGGAGTTATTTTTTGATTCACGTTCGGGTCCAATACATGTACAGTAAGATGAGCAGAGACAAGCATAGAAGCAGGTAATATGCCCTCATTATGAGACTATCACCCAATGGGCACTACACTTGCGGGCAAGAGAAGGGATTCTCAATGGAGGAGAATTTCTTAATCCCTGCAGCATACCACTATAGGCAGTGGAGCCTGAAGCAGTAATCCTTAAGTACAGCTCCTAGTCAGGCTAATAAAAAAAGAGTTCACCTGACTATAGAGTAGTACTAGAGGCAGAGAGGCTTTGAAGCAAATTTCTTAGCTACTACTCTGGAGCAGACTAAGTACTAGAGAGATCACTGACCTAAATCAACTGCCTTAGCAAGACAGGATTTGCTAGTCAGCAATAAGCAAACCTAAAGTACCAAAATGGCATGCCTCAGCAAGACAGAATGAGATAAAGCTGCTAGAAGGCTTAGTTGCAAAAAGGGGATGGGAGGAATTGCAGTTGTTGACAGTAAGTAACCAATAAATTGCAACATCAGATAGGAGTGGGTGGAGACTGTGCATTTAAAGGAGGCCGGGGGGGTGTGTGGGATGAAAAATCAAGGGGAAGTTTGCAGAGCTAGCACTGAATCAGTGCACATACAGTTGGAGAGAAACTGCAATGGAGGGGAATGGTAAGTTACTTTACACAGGCCGAGCAGAACAGGCTAAATTAAAATATATAAATTAGAAGCCGAGTACAGGGATGCAGGCTTACATTAAGCCACACGTCTCGAGTGCTCCTGTCTCAGGTGAGTGAGACAAGCCAATCAGGGAGCTCTACACAGGCATGGAGCCAATAGCGCTACCCTGAGAAGGCACTGAAATTGAAAACAGCAAATTGCAAGTGATGATCCGGTTCAGCGTTCACACAGCCCAGAGAAATCGTGGCAATTTTTCAAGCATCGTACCTTATCTATCACTTTGGGGGGTGGGTGGATCAGGCTGCTTGCACCGTAGAGGTGCTATGGATGGATCGTGACCACTGCCAGAGGGTGCAAGTGGCACCTGTAAGGAAGGAGACAGCAGATTAAATAGGAGCAGATGGGGGGGTGTCTAAACAGAGACACACAAAGATAGTTGAGCACCAACTTGAAAGACAAGTCAGGGGGCAGTCTCAGACAGAGGCAAGGTGCCGGCTAACTGGGGAATCCAAAACAAGCTTAAAAGAACAGACTGATGGGGGAGGGCAGGAGGGACTGAACAGAGACAGAGGAGGACAGGGGGACAAAGGAAGATGATTAAGAATGAAAGTCAAGGGCAGAAGCCTTAGGCTCATGACAGAGGCTACACAGATTTTACAATTCACTGAATTTTCTAGCTAAGTCCATAGCAGTAAGCATGTAAACCCAGTACAGTCTTAAATAGGATTTAAAAAAATATATTAACACAGCCAGTAAAACTTTTTTACAAACTCAGTTCAAGGCAGTGTACAGAGTGAAAGCTTAATTGGGGGAAAATCAAGGGGAAGTTTGCAGAGCTAGCACTGAATCAGTGCACATACAGTTGGAGAGAAACTGCAGCGGAGGGGAATGGTAAGTTACTTTACACAGGCCAAGCAGAACAGGCTAAATTAAAATATATAAATTAGAAGCCAAGTACAGGGATGCAGGCTTACAATAAGCCTCACGTCTCGGGTGCTCCTGTCTCAGGTGAGTGAGACCAGCCAATCAGGGAGCTCTACACAGGCGTGGAGCCAATAGTGCTATCCTGAGAAGGCACTGAAATTGAAAACAGCAAATTGCAAATGATGATCTGGTTCAGCATTTACACAGCCCAGAGAAACTGTGGCAATTTTTCAAGCATCGTACCTTATCTATCTCTTTGGGGGGGGGTGGGAGGATCAGGCTACTTGCACCGTAGAGGTGCTATGGCTGGATCGTGACCACTGCCCGTGGGGGCAAGTGGCATCTTATCTATCTCTTTGGGTGGTGGTTGGATCAGGTTCCTTGCACCATAGAGGTGCTATGGCTGGATCATGACTGCTGCCCGTGGGGGCAAGTGGCACCTTATCTATCTCTTTGGGGGATGGGTGGATCAGGTTCCTTGCACCATAGAGGTGCTATGGCTAGATCATGACCACTGCCCGTGGGGGCAAGTGGCACCTTATCTATCTCTTTGGGGGTGGGTGGATCAGGCTTCTTGCACTGTACAGGTGCTATGGCTGGATCGTGACCACTGCCCATGGCGGCAAGTGGCACTTGTAAGGAAGGAGACAGCAGAGACATCTGGGGGCATCTCCTCATTATTCTCTCTAGCAACTCAGAACTATGTTTGTGGCAAAGCAATACATTCAATAAAAATTATTTAAAAGGGAGAAAAAAATATTTTTCTTTTTTTTTTGTCCCCAAAAAGGAGGGACATTGTATAGTCACAATATGTCACTCCAGGGTGTAGGTTATGGTGGGATTTACCCATGCTTGATGTGTTTTTGACCAAACAACACACCAGGCATGGGTAAATCCCACCATAATTTACACCCTGTCATGGTGTATTGATTAATTATAAAATGGGCAAAGCAATTCAAGCCTTTTCATTGGCTAAAACCCCCTTTCACCCGTGTCCTTATAGAGCCATACATTATATTCACCACCGGCACTTCATTACCATACTGTGCTTCACAACACAAGCGGTATCCCTGACCAATCACAGTATCTCTCTGACAGTGGGAACAGCTCAGCGCTCTGCTGTGACAGACTTCTCGCAGACTCGCATGGCTGTCACAGCAAAGCACTTGTTTAGCATAGCTACCAGTCACAAACAATGTAAAACAGAAACCCAAGAAAATGTCAGACATTGACCCAGTCAGTGTATGCAAGCACCCCTTCCAACGGCATGAAACCTACAAATGGTTACCTTTTTCAGTATTTTCTTTTACTCACTCCCTGTCTTATCATCTATCTCCAGTTCTCCATCTCACTCCTCAGGAGTCTCCCAGCACACAGTGACCGTTAGCAGCATCTCTGCACTCGATCATCCTTCCTTCATGTTGTCCTAAATATGCAAGCAGCAACAATCCAGACAAAAACCAAACGGCATTTTTGTCAGCTAAACAGTGATACTAGTTTAATTTATGTCTCTGACTAGCCATTCAAAAACTGCGAAGCAGATAACTGCTGTCTACAGCGGCCCATGAGAGACATGCCCTCTCCCACTCTAGGCAGCCATTTAATTAAATAAAACCCAAAATTATTTCAGGAGACAAAACTTTAAAAAAATGTAAACAAAATTTAAAAAAATGGTTGTGAATCTGTGGGGGGGTGGTGGACACAGAATGACACTAAACACATAATCCAATATGGGACAGGATTGGTCTCAGCTGTTGTAACTGAAACTGGTGGGCAAACTAACAAATATGAAAAAATAAAATAAAAAAACATGCTTTTTAGTTTTTGTCTGTGTGAATGGCTGGGGAGTGCACACACAGACAAGCACCAACCTCCTTTAATGACTAAAAAACTCCACTTCAGTTCAGTTACAGGGACTACTTTTTATTTATTTTTTTCCATTTATCATAATTCTTCACTTTTTATTGTACACTTTCTATGTCCATTTTTTTAATTAACTTCTTTACTGGGGGGGTCCATTTTATAAGTGTAATAAGACACTCCAAGTTGTGGGTTATGGCCTCATAAGAACACTTCCCAGGTGCTAAAGTCACTCTGCGCAAGTGCCTCATGCCTCATAAAGCACCTGGGGCACGCTTTTATCAGGCCATAACCCACACCTCATCGTGTCTTATTGCTGGCATGTTCACCTATTGGGTACTTGATGTGGGGTAATAAGAAGGCTATGCTGAAAATTTGGTGTATAAATATGGTAAAATGCTCAGGTTATGAGTGAATGTTGCAGTATTAGCCATACAATTTTGTCTGTGCCCTACTAGTGTGTTCATTATGTTTGTGCCCAACTCTATAACCAAACAGAGGCACATTAGGTGCAAATCTTAGGGATCTAAAACAGTAGTACAACCATTGTATACCGCACTTGTGGTCAAAGCTTGTAGACAGCACTCTCTTAAATTCCAGGAATAAACATAAGGCGGCTCTATAGTGTAAAAATCCTATTTACTTTTTTAGTGGAACACAGAAAAAGGACAAAAATACAATGGTACTGTCACCATTATTTGTAATAGTGTGCAGTTGTGAAAACAGAAAGGTCTTACAGTTTTTGAGCCAGTGCGGTCATTTTGCGGCTCTGTGTTTTCATCCATTCCGGTCTGTTTTTTCAACTTTAGATTTCTGGCTCAGTTGCCTAGTTCCAAGACCCCCCTGACGCTAGGATAAATCCTTGAGTGCTTTACTTCATTCTTTTTACTTTGATGGGAGGTTTTTAACCCAATTAATGTCAATGAAATTGATAAATGGCAGGCATTTTTCCTGCATTTGGTACTCTTATGCTTTGATCACTTATTCCATATCTTTTTTTGGTAAAAAAACCCACAAACGATATATGTTTAAATTCTGAACTGATTATTCTTTTAATTTAGCCATATGTTGAAATTATTAAAACATTGTAATTGTCACATGATCAAATCCAAGATGGCCACCACGATACCCTCTAATAGTACTGCACTTAAATAAGGAAGGAAGAAATGTACTGAAGGAAAGGATAGGTGAGCACATTGAGAAAAAATTAAACTGGGGGGGTAACAAGATGGTTAGAGGTACTCAGAGGCATAGTAATGAGATACCAAATGGGCTTACCCCTCAAAAGAGTAAGGTAGGGAGAGGGGCAAATACTAAGGAGAGAGGGGCAAATACTAACAGAATTGACAAAAAGGGAGGGGGCAGGGGGGAGGTTAGAGAAAAGGGTTGGGAGGTGGTAGCATTAAATGCTAGGAGCCTGGGGAATAAGGGTGCTGAACTACAGGCTCTCATGGTAGAGGGGGAGTGGACTTGTCTTCTATTACTGAGACATGGGCCACCCAAAACCATGAATGGGACCTGACAGTTCCAAGGTACAGATTATACTGAAAGGATAGGGGGAAGGGGGGGTGGCGCTTTATGTAAAGGATGGACTAAAATGTGTAAGGGAAGGGGGGGAGGAGGGAGATACAGAGGATCTGTGGATGCATCACCAGGATCCCAAAAATAGGTCACTAAGGTTAGGGGTGGTGTACAGGCCACCCTCCCAACCAGAAAGGAAGGATAGAGTACTGGCAGAACAGATCAGGAGGAACTGTGGGAAGGGGGGAGTGGTGATAGTAGGGGACTTCAACCTGCCAGGGGTAGTATGGGAAACACCTGCTACCAAGAGCAGAAGGGAGCAAGTAATGCTGGACACCTTCCAGGATAACTTTCTTGTGCAGTTGGTCAGAAAACCAACTAGGAAAGGGAACACCCCTGAGCTTGCACTAATGAACAGGAAATGGGTGAGGGATGTAAGGGTGGAGGAAACACTGGCCGGGAGTGACCACTGGACAGTATGGTTCCAGTTACTGATGGCTAAGCAGAGTGGGGCATCTGGCACAAGGGTGCTGGATTTTAGGAAAGCCAACTTTAAGAAGATGGGGAAAGTGGTACAAGGATTCCTGGACAAAATTCAACCAAATATGGACACAAATTAAAGGTGGGAACTGATAAAGCAAGGGTTAGTAGCAGCAACAAAAACCTGCAGCAAGGTCAAGAGCAAAGAGGCCAGGGAGAAGAAACCCAGCTGGATAAGCAAAGGGGTGATGGACAGGGTGAGGAGGAAAAGGGGTGCATAAAATAGATACAGAAAATCTGGGATAGACAAAGATAGGGATGTGTATCTGAAAGAAGCAAAAGGGGTGACCAGGGAGGTAAAGGCAGCCAAGGCGTCAAGGGAACCCAGACTGGTACAAGGCATGAAAAAGGGGAGAAAGACTTCTTTAGGTACATCAGTGAGAAAAGAAGCTGTAAGGACAAAATTGTAATATTAAGGGAAGGGGGGATGGGTATAAGAGGAGGGTGACATGGTGGAGGTACTTAACGACTACTTCTGTTCGGTCTTTACCAAGGAGAAAGGGAGAGGGAGGTACCCAGAGTGGGTGGAAAGATAGCAGCAGATGGGGGGGTGATGGACAGAGAAATCACAGTGGGGAGGGTGCTGGAAGGGTTAAGGGTATTGAGGGTAGACAAGACATCAGGACCGGATGGAGTGCATCCAAGGGTACTGAAGGAGCTGGCGGAGGTCCTGGTGGGCCCCTTGGCAGAATTATTTAATGCATCACTAGTCACAGGCTGCATACCACAGGATTGTAGACTGGCTGATGTGGTTCCCCATCATAAGAGTGGATCCAAGGATTAACTGGGGAACTGTAGGAAAGTGAGCCTAACATCCATAGTGGGGAAGCTAATGGAGATCATCCTAAAGGAGAGGCTAGTGGCACTGCTGGAGGTCAACAGGGTGCAAGACAAGGAGCAGCATGGCTTCATCAAAGACAAATCATGCCATACCAACCTAGTGGAATACTATGACTGGATGACTAGGCAAATGGATGAGGCCATGTGGTACATGTCCTGTACTGGACTTCAGCAAGGCCTTCCATTCAGTGCTGCATGGGAGACTTGGTAGTAAGCTATGGGGTATAGGGGCAGGAGCAAAAATGGTGAGGTGGGTAGAGAACTGGCTGCTTTAGAGGCTGCAGAGGGTAGTGGTGGGAGAGGAAATCTCATCCCCTAAGCCTGTGATGAATGGGGTTCCACAGGGGTTGGTGTTGGGGCCGGTGCTGTTTGAAATATTTATTGCAGACATCTCGTAGGGCATCAGCAGCAAGATCAGTCTCTTTGCAGTTGACACCAAGATGGGGGCGGTAGTGGACAACTGGGGGGTGCAGGGGCTACAGAAGGATCTGACAAGGTTTGAGGTATGGTCCAACGCCTAGCAACTCAGGTTCAATGCCAAATACTGAAAGGTGCTGCACTTCAGAACAAAGAATTTGAGGAGAAGCTACCATCTGGGGGGGCTGCAGCTAGCAGCAACAGAGAAGGAGAAGGATCTGGGAGTGCTCATTATGGGAGAAATGAAGAACTCTGTGCAGTGCAGGAAGTTGGCAGAAAAGCCCAACAAAATGCTGGGCTGCATTATAAGGGGTATAACCTCGAGGAGAAGGGAGGTGATTCTGCCATTGTACAGATCATTGGTCAGACCCCATCTGAAGCACTGCGTACAACTCTGGCAGCTGTACCTACAGAAAGACATTAGACTGCTGGGAGGGGTACAACATAGGGCAACAAAAATAATTCATGGTTTGGGGGAGCTGCCATATGAAGTCAGACTGGGAGAGTTAAACATGTACTCACTGGAAGAGAGGTGGGACAGGGAGATATGATTGAGACCTTCAAGTACATGAAAGGGATAATTAGGTCAGACAAAGAGGGACTGTTCAAAAGGAGGAAGGGGAGAGTCACTAGGGGTCATGACATGAGGTTGGAGGGAGGAAGGTTCAGGAGGGAGATGAGGAGGCACTTCTTTATGGAAAGGGTGGGGGCAGAGTGGAACACGCTACCAGCTGGGGTGGTGGCATGTAATTCAGTGGAGTGCTTCAAAAGGGGATAGGACAGGGCAAAGGGGAGGGTTATGGGGGAAAGGGGAGGTGGGGAGGGACAGCTGCAGAATAGGGGAGCTAGCTACAAAACTGAGCAGACTCGATAGACCAGATAGCCTTTTTATGCTGGCAATTTTCATATATTCATAGTATTACCTCACTGACCCAGACCCCTAGCGAATACTTGGGGCTAACTTCTAAATTTAAAAATATAGGTTTAGCAGTAAAATGTCTATTCTATAAAAAATATGCAAGTATGACCAAATACAATGCCTTTTCCTGGATTTTTAGCTCTTTATTCAAAGATGTATGGAGCACGTCATTTCAGAATGGGGTGACCACACATTGGTATTCAAGCTGTATCTGCTGCTGTATGTGTAACAGTTGTATACAATTTACTGTTTTTCCATAATTGGTAATAGGTAGGTATCTTGGACACAAAACTGTGGCATTTCACATTTTCTTGAGGTCACATGACCAATTCAAAATGGCCACCATCCAAAGATTTTAAACTTGAGAAATTTTAGTATAGGGTATTTGGAGCTAACACTGCAAAATAAATAATAAAAATAGGACAAATTTGCATTGTGTGTCATTGACTCAGGTGTTCTGTACCAATTTATCATAATGTTGAATGTTTGCTAAGGTGGCATATTATAAGCAGGGGACAATACTTCACTACCATGGGCACGACCAACTCAGGCCAGTGGGGTACTACCTATGGCACTATGGCCTATATGTCACTTAATCCCTAAATAAATAGTAAGAAATAGTCAGAATTGCTTGTGAGGGGAGTTGAGGAGTATATCAAGCCCAAGAATGTGAAAATAACTAGATGCCTTGGGTCACCTGGCCCAAAACAATATGGCTGACACTTTTCAGTCATTTACAATCGCAAAACACTCCTGTTACACATTTACTTGGATAAAGTCATGAAACTGTTGAATATTTCTGATGCTTATATTATTTTGTAAAGGTACAAGGGCCTGGATATCATTTCTGATCTGGAATGTTACATTGCAACCCCAGTTTATCACATGCACGGGGCTATACCTCACTACCATGGGCATGACTAATTCAAGCCAGTGGGGTACCACTTATGGCACTATGTGCTATATGTCACTTAATCTTTAAAGGAATGGTAATAAATAGTCAGATTTGCTTGTGAGAGGAGTTGAGGAGTATATCAAGCCCAATAATGCGAAAATAACTAGATGCCTTGGGTCACCAGGCCCAAAACAATATGGCTAACACTTTTCAGTCATTTACAGTCACAAAACACTCCTGCTACACATTTACTTGGATAAAGTCATGAGAATTGCTGAATATTTGCAATGTTTATACTATTTTAGAAAGATACAGAGGCCTGGATATAATTTCTGATCTGGAATGTTACATTGCAGCTCAGCTTATCACAAGCAGGTGACCATACCTCGCTACCGTGGCCGTGACCAACTCAGGCCAAGGAAATACCACCTATGGCACTATGGGCTATATGTCACGTAATCTCTGCAGGAATGGTAAGAAATAGATTTGCTTGTCAAGGTAGTTGAAGAGTATATCAAGCCCAAGAATGCAAAAATAACCTGATGCCTCTGGACACCTGGCCCAAAACAAATGACCACAACTTTTCAGTAAGTTACAATAGCAAAACACTCTTTTCACACTTTTATTTATTTTTATTTATTTATTAAATTCTCGGATTACAAATACCTTTGAGCAGAAACTGCTCGTTTACAAAGGTTCCACGTCAAAGGATGAGGGTCAACATACATACAGAGGTAGTAAAAGAATGCACAATAAACAACCAAAACAACTAAAAGAAAAAATAAAGATACTCAGTTATAACATACTTTGAGATAATATTCATAAAATGAGCAGCTTGAGTAGGCAGCTGGCTGCGGTAACAATAAGAGATAGAGGGCACCATAGGCAGTTAGTATTACAGGCATGCGACTGAGAGAGGAAGTTGGCAGGCTAATGGGCCACTGTCCAATGGTGGTGGAAAATGTCTTGTACCAGTGGAGATGTGAAGCAGGAAAGGAGTCACAAGGAAGGCCCAGTGCCAGAGGGAATGAGATTGGGAAAGGGCGGGCTGTGAGACATGAGTGAGCTGGGAGGTATTTAGAGAGATCTCTGTTCAGAGTAGCAGTCACATTGAGTGGTAGAGGTGAGGTAAAGTTTGAGATTCCTTTTGAAGGGTCCAAGTGTAGTAGAGAAAAGTGCTTCTTTATTGAGGGAATTGAACCATTGAGCAGCTCTATAGCTAAAGGACCGCTGACCCATGGAAGTACGACATCTGGGAACCTGAAAGGTTAGAGATTGGGCACCACGTGTTTGTTGAGTGCCACTGTAGGTGAGAGTGAGCTAACACCAGGTGGCATGAGACCAAGGAGAATCTTTTTGGTAAGTGAGCAGGTCTGGTATTGTATTCTGCTGCGTTGGGGTAGCCAGCTAGCCTGTGCATAGAGGTCACAGGTGTGAGTTTGTCAGGCTGCACCCATCAGTAGTCTACAGGCTGTGTGGAGAGCAACTGAGATCCTGTGGAGGGCACTTGTTGAAGCAGAGCCATAGATGGCAAGGCCGTAGTCAATGATAGAGGTGACAGAGCTGTAGGTGGCTAGTTTAAGGGCATCCGCAGGCATACAGTGCTTGTATTTGTGTAGTAGTCCAATCCGTATATTGGCGGTCTTGGTAACAGTGTCAGTATGCCGAGTGTAGGAGATGGTACTATCCAGGGTAATACCAAGGTACTTGAACTCCTTGACATGTTCGAGTGGGTTCCCAGCTTGATTCTTGATGGTGAGGGACAGAGAGTTGTGCCTGCTCTGTTGGCTACAGAAGGACATGGCTTTAGTCTTGCTGTGGTTCAGGATAAGTTTATGAGAATTGAACCAGTCTTCGATGCAATTGAAGTCGAGCTGCAGCTGGGATTCAAGGACTGTAATGTCATGGTGGCCTGAAAACAGGACTGCATTGTCTGCGTATAGTAATATTTTTTGGTGGCAGGCACTGGGGAGATTGTTGATGAAGAGGAAGAAGAGTAGAGGGCCTAGAATAGACCCTTGGGGGACTCCGGAGTGGACCGGTTTCTCATCCGAAGAGATCTCTGCAATCCTTACACGTTGGATCCGATTATCAAGGTAGCTGGTGAACCATGGAAGAGCATCGCTGGAGATCCCAATGGAGGACAGTTGCTTGAGCAGTAGGGGGTGGTTAACTGTGTCGAATGCCTTGGTAAGGTCTAAAAATACTGCCCTTCCACAATTCCCTTTGTCAAGCGTGGCATGGATGAAGGTTGTAAATTCCAGTAGTGCAGTGGTGGTGCTGTGCCCTTTTCTGAAGCCATGCTGCTCTGGGCACTGTACATTGTACTTATCCAGCAATTCAACTAGTTGGTCTGACACTATTCACTCCAGCGCTTTGGATAGTGGGGGGAGGCGTGAGATAGGTCTGTAACTGGTGTGCAGTGTCCTATCTCCGTTTTTGTGAACCGGTGTAACAGTGGCATTCTTCCAGAGAGAGGAGAAATGGTCCAATCTAAGTGAGAGAGTAAAGATCTTTGTAGGTGGTTCTAAGATTTCATCGAGGACTTGTGCCAGCAGTTTCAGGTCAAGAGAGTCACCGCTGTACCCTTGTTTGCCGATGGCCTTTTGAATGTATTTTCTAGCTACTTGTGGTGGGACCTCCTTAAAAAAAAACTTTGGGGTTGTACATTCTAGTTGGAGGGTAACTTGGGAGGAGCTGGAGGGGAGGTCATCGAAAAAATTTGGTGGAAGGCCACTGTCCAGGTTTGTAAATGCATTATTAAAAGTGCTGGTGATGATACCTAGGTCTAGTGGATAAAGTCTTGAAAGTCTTACTTGGATAAAGACATGAAACTGCTGAATATTTGTGATGTTTATATTATTTCATAAAGGTACAGGGCCTGGATATCATTTCTGATCTGGCATGTTACATTGCTACCCCAGTTTATCACAAGCAGGGTGCCATACCTCACTACCATTGGCATGACCAACTCAGGCCAGTGGGTACCACCTATGGCACTATGGGTTATATGTCACCTAATCCCTAAAGAACTGGTAAGGGGATAGTCAGATTTGCTTGTCAGGGTAGTTGAGGAGTATATCAAGCACTAGAATGCGAAAATAACTAGATGCTTTGGGTCACCTGGATCAAAACAAGATGACTGACACTTTTCAGTCATTTACAATAGTAAAACACTCCTGTTACACATTTACTTGAATAAAGTCATGAGAACTACTGAATATTTGTGATGTATATTTTATTTTGTAAAGATACAGGGGCCTGGATATCATTTCAGATCTGGCATGTTACATTGCTACCCCAGTTTATCACAAGCAGGGGACCATACCTCATTACCATCGATATGACCAGCTCTGGCCAGTGGGGTACCACCTATGGCACTATGGGCAATATGTCACTTAATTCCTGAAGGAAGGGTAAGGGGATAGTCATATTTGCTTGTCAGGGTAGTTGAGGAATATATCAAGCCCAAGAATGCAAAAATAACTAGATGCCCTGGGTCACCGGGCCCAAAACAAGATGGCTGACATTTTTCAGTCATTTACAATTGCAAAACATTCCTGTTACACATTTACTTGGATAAAGTCATGAGAACTGCTGAATATTTGTGATGTATATATTATTTTATAAAGATACAGGGGCCTGGATATAATTTCGGATCTGGCATGTTAAATTGCTACCCCTGTTTTTCACAAGCAGGGGACCATACTTCAGTACCATGGGTGTGACCAACTCAGGCCAGTGGGGTACCACTTATGGCACTATGGGCTATATGTCACTTATTCCATAAAGGAATGGTAAGAAATAGTCAGAATTGCTTGTCAGTGGAGTTGATGAATATATCAAGCCCAAGAATGAGAAAATAACTAGATGCCTCGGGTCACCTGGCCCAAAACAAGATGGCTGACACTTTTCAGTCATTTACAATAGCAAAACACTCCTGTTACACATTTACTTACGTAAAGTCATGAGAATTGCTAAATATTTGTGATGTTTATACTACTTTATAAAGATACACGGGCTTGGATATACCTTCCCATGTCTGTTCCACATCCCTGCCACCCCCGAGAAGTAGAATTCCACCGTGTGACCCTGCACAGCCTCAGTCAACAAATGCCCCCCCCCCCAATCAGGGGTGCTTGTTTCTGAGATCTCAGCCATACCCCAACTGATCCCCTTCCCATGTCTGTCCAACCTCTCTGCTACCAACCAAAGCTAGTTTTCCCACTTTTGGAGCCTGCACAGCCTTAGTCAACGAATGCCCCCCCCACACACACACAATCCAGGGCACTGGTTCCTGAGATCACAGTCACAGCCCAACTGACCTTCTTCCCACATCTGTCCCACCTCTCTGCCACTCTCAAGAAGTAGGATTCCACTGTATGACCCTGCACGGCCTCAGTCAATTAATGCCCCCCCCCCCACAATCCGGGGTGCTTGTTCCTGAGATCACAGGCACAGCCAAACTGATCACCTTCCCATGTCCATCCCACCTCTCTGCTACCCACCAGAGGTAGGATTCCACAATGGGACCCTGCACAGCCTCAGTCAATGAATACCCCTCACAGGCAATATGGGGCGCTGGTTCCTGAGATCACAGCAACATCCTAACTGACCCCCTTCCCACATCAGTCAATGAATGCACCCCACCACACATCCTGGGTGCTGGTTCATGAAGTCACAGGAACAGCCCAATTGACTCCCTCCCCACCACTTAGGATTGGTGACAGCTCCACTACTGCCCCATCACTCAGATGTGAAGTCAGCAACACCAATTACACCACTCTGTAGTTGTGACGCCTCTCAGATGTGATGGCAGTAGAACTTCGGCCCCGATCCCTTAAGTGTAAAGGCAGGCAAACTTCAGCATACACCACTCAGGATTCCACGGTGGGACTTTGCATGGCCTCATCAAGTAATGCCCCCCCCCACATCCCAGGTGCTGGTTCCTGAGATCAAAACCACATCCCAACTGACTACCTTCCCATGTCCATCCCACCTTCATGCCACCATCCAGAGGTAGGACTACCCTGTAGGAATCTACATGGCCTCAGTCAATGAATGCATCCCCCCACACATCCTGGGTGCTGATTCCTGAAGTCACAGGAACAGCCACAACTGACCCCCTTTCCACGTCTGTCCCACTTTCCTGCCACGCTCGAGAAGTAGGATTCCACCATGTGACCCTACATGGCCTCAGTCAATGAATGCACCCCACATCCCGGGTGCTGGATCATGAGGTCACAGCCACAGCCCAACTGATCTCCTTCCCACGTCCATCCCACCTCCCTGCTTCCAACAATAGGCATTATTCCACCATGTGACCCTGCACGGCCTCAGTCAACAAATGCCTCCCCTCCCACAATCTGGGGTGCTTGTTCCTGAGATCACAGCCACAACCCAACTGATCTCCTTTCCATGTCCATCCAACCTCACTGCTACAAACCAGAGGTAGTATTCCACCATGGGAGCCTGCACAGCCTCAGTCAACGAATGCTCCCCACACACAATCCGGGGTACTGGTTCCTGAAATCACAGCCACATCCCAACTGACCCCCTTCCCACATCCATCCCACCTCTGTGCCACCATTCAGAGGTACAATTCCATTGTAGGCACCTGCACGGCCTCAGTGAATGAATGAACCCCCCCACACACATCCTGGGTACTGGTTCCTGAAGTCACAGGCACAGCCCAACTGACCCTCTTCCCTCGTCTCTCCCACCTCCCTACCACCCTCGACAAGTAGGATTCTACAGTGTGACCCTGCACGGCCTGAGTCAATAACTGCCCCCCCTATCATCCTGGACACTGGTTCCTGAGGTCACAGACACAGCCCAACTGACCCCCTTCTCATAACCATCCCGCCTTAATGCCAGCCACCAGAGGTAGGATTTCAGTCTTGGGACCTGAGTCAACGAATGCCCCCCCCCCACCATCCGGGGTTCTTGTTCCTAAGATCACAGCCACAGCCCACTGATCCCCTTTCCACATTCATCCCACCTCTCTGCTACCCACCAGAGGTAGGATTCCACATGGGACCCTGCACAGCCTCAGTCAATGAATGCCCCCCCACACACGCAATAGCCTGACTATAGAAGGGTTTAAAAAAGCTCTTAAGACCTTTCTTTTTAAACAAGCATTTTCAGAAATGTAAACTCTGCTAAGTATAAAGTGTTTTTATTGTTGTGGATTTTAAATAATGTATGTGAAATTTGTAAAGGCGCCTGAGCTTTGGAAGGGCTCGTTTTATAAATAAATTTTTACTTACTTACTTACAATCTGGGATGCTGGTTTCTGAGATCTCAGCAACATCCCAACTGACCTCCTTCCCATGTCTGTCCCATCTCTGTGCCACCTTTCAGAGGTAGAATTCCACTGTAGGAACCTGCATGGCCTCAGTCAATGAATGCACCCCCCCCCCCCACATCCTGGGCACTGGTTCATGAAGTCACAGGCACAGCCCAACTGACCCCCTCCCCATATCTGTCCCACCTCCCTGCCACCCTTGAGAAGTAGAATTCCACCATGTGACCCTGCACAGCCTCAGTCAATGAATGCTCCCCCACACACATCCCGGGCACTGGTTCCTGAAGTCACAGACACAGCCCAACTGACCCCCTTCCCATAACTGTCCTGCCTTAATGCCACCCACCAGAGGTTGGATTCCAGCCTTGGGACCTTGTACAACCTGTCAAGGAATGCCCCCCCAAAAAAATCCCAGGAGCTGGATCATGAGGCAACAGCCATAGCCCAAATGACCCCTTCTCATAATGGTCCCAAATCTCCCTGCCACCCACCAGAGTTAGGATTCCACTATGGGACCTTGCACAGCCTCAGTCAATGAATGCCCCCCACGTCCCGGGCGCTGGATCATGAGGTCACAGCCACAGCCCAACTGACCCCCTTCCCGCATCTGTCCCACCTCCCTGCCTCACACAGGAGGTAGGATTCCACTATGGGACCCTGAACAGCCTCAGTCAAAGAATGCCCCTCTCCCCACATCCTGAACGCTGGTTCCTGAGGTCACAGACACAGCTCAACTAACCCTCTTCCCACAACCATCCCACCTCCCTACCACCCACCAGAGGTAGGATTCCAACCTTGGAACCTTGTATGACCTCAGTCAAGGAAAGTCCCCCCCCCCAATCCAGGGCTCTGGTTCCTGCGATCACAGCCACAGTTCAACTGCCCCCCTACCCTTAACCGTCTAGCCTCCCTGCCACCCTCCAGAGGTAGGATTCCAACCTTGAGACCTTGTACAACCCAAATCAAGGAATACCCCCCCACACACAAACACATCCCGGATGCTGGATCATGAGGTCACAGCCACAGCCCAACTGATGCCCTTCTCATAACGGTCCCACCTCCCTGCTACCCAACAGAGGCAGGATTCCACCATGGGACCCTGCACAATCTCAGTCAATGAATGCCCCCCAACACAATTTGGGACACTGGTTCATGAGATCACAGCCACATCCCAACTGCCCCCTGCCATGTCTGTCCCATCTCTGTGCCACCCTTCAGAGGTAGGATTCCGCTGTAGAAACCTGCACGGCTTCAGTCAATGAATGCACCCCCCACAACCTGGGTACTGGTTCATGAAGTCACAGGCACAGCCCAACTGACCTCCTCCCCACATCTGTACCACCTCCCTGCCACCCTCAAGAGGTAGAATTCCACCATGTGACCCTGCACGGCCTCAGTCAATGAATGCCCCCCTAACATCCTGAGCACTGGTTCCTGAGGTCACAGGCACAGCCCAACTGACCCCCTTCTCATAACCATCCCTCCCTAATGCCACCCACCAGAGGTAGGATTCCAGCCTTGGGAACTTGTACAACCTCAGTCAAGGAATGCCCCCCCCCCGATCCGGGGCACTGGATCATGAGGTAACAGCCACTGCCTCCATAATGGTCCCACCTCCCTGCCACCCACCAGAGGTAGGATTCTACCGTGGGACCTTGCTCAGCCTCAGCCAATGAATGCCCCCCAAATCCCACATCCGGGAGCTGGATCATGAGGTCAAAGCCATAGCCCAACTGACCCCCTTCCCATGTCTGTCCCACCTTCCTGCCACACATGAGAGGTAGGATTCCACCGTGGGACACTGCATAGCCTCAGTCAAAGAATGCCCCCCTCCACATCCTGATTGCTGGTTCCTGAGGTCACAGACACAGCACAACTAACCCTCTTCCCACAACCATCCCACCTCCCTGCCACCCACCAGAGATAGGATTCCAACCTTGGGACCTTGTATGACCTCAGCCAAGGAAAGTCCCCCCCCAATCCAGGGCGCTGGTTCCTGAGCTCACAGCCACAGCTCAACTGCCCCCTACCCTTAATTGTCTAGCCTCCCTGCCACCCTCCAGAGGTAGGATTCCAACCTTGGGACCTTGTATGACCTCATTCAAGGAACGATTTGTGCACAGTGAAGAGAGGTGACAAGACATTCGATAAGTACATTAGCAAAAGAAGAAAAGCTAAGGGGGGATTGTAGGGCTTAAAGAGGATGGGGACATGAATGGAAGCTAATGGGGTGAGGGGGGGATTCAGGAGGGATGCAAGAAAGTGTTGCTTTACAGAGACAGTGTCAGTTCCCATACAGTGATGCTATGTACATAAAAGACCCGAATAATCAATTTGCAAATTAATTTACTTTTGACTGTTTTGATTGAGCCAGCATTGCAACACCTAAATATTGTCTTTGTTCTGAAGAGTCCAGAACTTTGTACAAAACTACAGGTATAATCAGGGATTTACAGAGTAGCAGGACTACTTCACCTGCACACCGCCTGTCATAATCCAGTTCTGCACCTATTATGCTTCCCATGCCTTTTACCTTATTTTGGGTTCTTATTCTTTGAATATAGCCCCCAAAAGAGGTACAGTACTGTATTTCAGTTTGCTATGTATCAAGATTACATGACTATATGTATTCTCTGAATAGTAAAGATAAGACATGACCAGAGTCACTTCTTATCAAAAGAAATGTTACTAGAAGAATGTGACAACTCCATTGTAAAGCCAGCCATGAGTGACATTTGTTCAATCGTAGGATAAACATTTTTACACATAGGATAGTTAAATGTATTACCAGATCATTGCTTTACTACAGAAGTATGATTAAAACAACATTTGGTTAGTAACTAAATGTGATTGGCCAAAAGCTCATATTTGTTGAAATGCTACTCATACAATAAATGCTATCGCTCTTGCATGCCAATAATTTTTGTGTTGCTTGCACGCATGTGCAAGAAACACATTGCGTCAGCTTTCTTCACAAGCAGGTTGAGGAGGAGTGGCAGTGTTGTGCCAAAAGGTAGCAATCCATTCTGGGGCTGGTCTCTGTCATGGTGAATAAAGGAGTATCCTGTCGATGACAGCAGTTAATGAGCATGCTACTATGCTCAAAGAAATGTGGCCGGTGCAATCAGGGAGTGCCCCATCACTACGCAATCAGTTGTTTTTACTGTAGGGCATCCCTGACTGCAGAAGCCAATTTACAAGCTGCATTGTTTGGTGTCCCCATGGCAATGGCTTCTCCATCTGTGTCTTACAGTCCCCACAAAGCTGAAGGAAAGCCGCCACCCACTTCTCCCAGTTCTAAAATCTGACGGGGGTGCCTAATCCCCCTGTCAGCATGCTTTCTGCCCAGTTCATTTGCAAATGGGGTAGCCCAATCCCCATCAGCAGGATGCACCCCATTTGCTTTTAGGCTGGCAAGCTCCAACGCCTTGGCTCATGCATCCCCCCTGCACACTCCCACTTTCCCAACAAACATCCAGGTGGCACACTGGAAGCCCATCCCCAGCATGCCAATAGTCCTGCGGTGTCCTTTTTTCATTCATTTTTTTTTTCAGGCATGTAAAAATAAGGAAAACTGTCCCCCCCAACCTGCGCCCACCCTCTGTGTACCCCACTTCCCCACACCCCCTCACCCCATACTTACCTCCAGAGCCTGGCGCGACGATCTTCGGTGGACCGAGAACACATCTGTACTCTTCAAAGCTGACCACGAACTGAAGAAATGCTGGTAAGCTGTATAATGGCATAAATAGTTTTTTTTCAACTTAAGTGGATATCTCGACCATTTTTAGGAGTTTTTTCACCAAATTTTCAACATGGGGTTCTTAGGAGCCCATCTCATGAACTCAGTCACTCTCATTTTGTTATTCGGCCCCAAAAGGTGATTTCGTGGTCACTGCATGGAACCACCTTTCAGGACCAATTAATGAAATAACAGTGTCACAGTTCAGGCAGGCCTCCAAAAACCTATGTTGAAAATTTGGTGAAAAAATTCCCAAAAATGACTGTTTTATGAGGATGTGTTGCGCAGTTCCCACGCACACTCATAACTTTGAGAATTTTTAATATTTTCACTCCAGATTTTCAACATTGCCATTTTACCACACCTCCTTATGAACAGTGCAACTATCATTTTTCACATCTCATCTGAAATGTTTTTTCGCACATGTAGCGCACAATAACGCAGTCGGTGTGCAAAATCAATGTTCAGGACAGATTAAGAAAATCACAGTGACACTGTTCATGAGCAGAGGTCTTAAAATGCCTATGTAGATAATTTGGTGACAAAAGTCCATAAAATGACTGTGTTACAAGCATGCATTGTGCAGTTTTCACACACCCTCGTAACTTCATGAATTTGTAATATTTTCACTCCAGATTTTCAACATTGGCATTTTTCCACACCTCCTTGTGAACAGTACAGCTGTCATTTTTCACAACTCACCCAAAATGTGTTTTCACACATGTAGCGCACAATGGCGCAGTCGGCGTGTGAAAATAATGCTTAGGACAGATTAAGAAAATCACAGTGACACTGTTCATGAGCAGAGGTCTTAAAATGCCTATGTTGAAAATCTGGTGTAAAAAAATCCCCAAAATAATTATGGGTGTGTGTTGCGCAGTTTCTACACATGCTCATGATTTCACCAATTTTTTAAATTTTTACTACAGATTTTCAACATTACCATTTTTTTACACCTCCTCATGAACAGTACAGCTGTCATTTTTCACATCTTTTTCAAAATGTGTTTTTGCACCTGTGGCGCCAAATGGTGCAGTCGCTGTGCAAAATCACCTTTCGGCTAATGAACTGATAGTGTCACTGTTCATGTGGTGGGGTCACAAAAAGCCCATGTTGAAAACTTGAAGTAAAAATACCAAGAAACGCCCAGGGTGTTAGGGTTTCTGACCATAATCTCCTACCCTGTAGGGACTGATAGGCATCAGGGGTGTGACTTGGGATTGTCGACAGTAATGTTCATGCCATTCCACCCCCACCCCCTCCCTGCAGCCAGTTACAGGCATCAAGGTGCACCTTGGACTCTTTGGCTCTAGAGATCACCCCATTTTCCTATACTGCACCCATTTCAGTGTATTTCCTTATAGAATGAGGTGAGTGTAAAGCCTGAACACCCCAAGGCACACCTCGACATTTGTAAGTGTCTGCAGGGTAGGGTGAGGTGAAATGTTGTGACTGTTATCGGCGACGACCCAAAGGCACACACCAATGCCTGTCCATCTCTACAGGGTGGGGGTGGAGTTGGCATCAGTTCAGTACTTCACTGCCATTCCTAAATTGCATCTGTCTAACTACTGCACTTCCACTGCTAATGCCAGCAAGCAACCATTCGGCATTGACAAATGCTTGTGTTCATTTTACAAGGCAAGCAAACATGCTGGTATAGGTCTGAACTGTGAGGTGGCTTCGGGGACAGGGGACCTTCCCCTCCTCCCCCTATCAAAGCTTCAGAATACTGAATCTACACCCTAATTACATCCACTATCTGCCTTTTTCTCTTCCTTTTTACATTGCTTGTGCTTGTACAAGAAATGTTTTGCTACGGAGAATGGCATTGCAGAGGTGTGTCACTGACTAGCCCAATGCAGGTCAAGCTGCATTGGGCTCATCCTTGACAGACCAATTATCATGCAAGCTAAGTGTGACAATGATTTACAGTTTATGGGTGGAAACTTTGTGTACTTGAAACAAATGAAGCACTCCAATGAGAGAACATTTCTTCCATTTCATATACATAAAGCCGTCCCCACTCCCCTCCATTACTCCGTTTTCCTTGCTGTCTCTCCCTCCTCCCCAGCACACACCTTTTGTCTCATGTGTTCCCCGTACCTCATTTCTCCCTTGTTGTCCCTCTGACCCTCCTGTCTCCTCATGTTTTGCATTTCTTCGAGCCAGGCTTCAGTGACCGTGCTAACGTGACTGGCTACGCTGTGATGCTATCAGCCTCACAAATTACAGGAGGGACCAGAGAAGCTTTAGCTGAAATGATGCACCACAAAACTGCCTAATGCTCCGTGGGACAAGCATTGCTGTAAGAGCTGAAACCTGATATGCTCCGAGAGCCAGAGTAGATGGGCAACTCAGACTGTGCATGCATTTTGTGAATAGCAGAATACTCCAGTAGCACTCCAAATATTCCCGTGGCTCTAAGAATACACTTTGTTTCTTATAGCGAATCTGTACAATTCTTCTTTTGAATGGATTTGACTGACTGTGTGGCAGCACCTGACAGTGCGATAATGCAGACCTCTGTGCAACCAGAGCACAGTTGACAACTTCTAGGTACACACTCAGCCACCCCAAAGACCACCAGACACCGAGCCCACGGTGAAATCAGTACAATCCTGCACAATTCGTAGTTTTTGAGGCTCCAGTCCATGCTGTGTGCAGTCAGATTTCATTTTCAGACTGCAGTCCAGTGGCACAGACAGATTATGTCCCCAAGTTGATGAAGTGCAATGGGAACAAGTCGGGTGAAATGATCCCACTGTGCAGTCTGACGCAGAGAGAGAGACAATGTCAGGCAATGGTACGGCAATCTTGTGTCTGTGTGACAAGTTGTGGCTAGGGGACACAGAAACACCACACAGTGCAAGACAGCGAGACGCGCATGGCAGCTGTGTGGCCTGTGAGCTCGGAGACAGAGCATCTGTGTGTGTTCCGCCTGCCACTACCCTGTCCAGTTTGCAGTTAATCAGCGGTCCAAGTGGGCAACGAGGTAGTTAAGAGTGACAACGGCCATGCAGTCTGGCATGTAAGACAGAGAGAGAGAGAGAGAGAGAGATACACACAGAGAGTGAGGACAGTAGGTATCAAAGTTGCGGCAATGTGCTGCGTCTCTCTCTCTCTCTGTCTATGTCTCTGTCCCCAGAAACAGTGGAAGCAACGATCAGCAGTATAGAGCCCTCGGACAGGCTATAATATAGGAGAGCAGAGGAGAGAGCGAGTGTGACAGCGGCCACCCAGAGGTTCCTTTCCTGGCACCCCCCCCAACTGTGGCTGCCCCATTGCCTATTCCCTTCCCTCAGTGCACAGACAACAGAGGGAGTCGGAGACAGCATCATCACTCTTCCACACCTGCACCATGGCTGAAATGTCCTTTGAGACAGCAAGCGAGAAAACATTGGGATGTTGTTGTCTTTTGCCACCCCCATTACTCCCTGGTACAGAACAGTGCTACAGTTTGTGTGCAGGACAGACCTGTGTATTCTCTGTCTCTGTCTCTCTCTCTCTGCCTCTCTCTCTCTGTCTCTCTCAGTGTCTTTTTCTTAGGCAACCTCTGTGCTGCTTTTCCACCTCCCATACAAGTTCTCTGTGTCCCATTCTGCCAACCTTCCCCCCCCCCATCCCAGTGCAAGAGAGTGAGAGAGTGCAACTGAGTTTTTACCCCAACGTTCAAGAACGGAGCTCAGTGCTTAGAAAGAGAGTGACATAGAGAAAGTGAGACAGTGAGATTAACAGTGTGAGAGAGAGAGACAAAGACACTGGGGGAGCAGCATTGAATAGACAATGTGTGCTGTGTCCTCTCTCTGTGTGTCTGTGGATAGTAGTGTGTTAGGGAGGACATAGTGGGGAACAGCACATGCAAGAGGCATATGCTTGTGTGTCTCTCTGTGTCTGTCTGTAATTCATAAGAGAAAGAGACACAGACATAGAAACATAGAAATTGTCAGCAGATAAGAACTGCGTGGCCCATCTAGTCTGCCCGTAAGCCCTTGTACTGGATTACTGCGTCTGACCCACTCACTGCTGTACCTCTGTGGTTCCCCTATGCCTGTCCCAGGCATGCTTGAATCCATCTACAGTGCTAGCTCCCACCATCTCCTGAGGCAGACCATTCCACACATCCACCACCCTCTCTGTGAAGAACTTCCTCACATTCCCTCTTAACCTCTTACCTTTCAATTTCATGTCATGCTCCCTCATTCTTGTGCTCCTCCTGTAGTGGAAAATGTCTCCCCCTGCACCTTGTTTATACCCTTGAGATACTTGAATGTTTCTATCATATCCCCTCTTTCCCTCCTCTCTTCCAGTGAGTACATATTGAGGTCCCTTAATCTCTCCTCATAAGTCTTGTGTTGCAAGCTCTGTACCCTCTTATTTGCCCTTCTCTGGACCATCTCCAGCCTGTTAATACCCTTACAAAGGTGCAACCTCCAGAACTGCACACAGTACTCCATGTGAGGCCTGACCATGGTTTTATATAATGGCATCACTATTTCCCTCCTTATGCTGGTGATACCCCTTCCTATGCACCCCAGCATGTCACTGGCCCTCCCAGCTGCCTTAGCACTTTACTTTTGACATTTTCAGGTCATCTGAAATAAGAACCCTCGGGTCCCTTTCCTTCTTTGTGACTGCCAGCAACTCCCCTCTCCCCCATCCTGTAGCTTTCCCCAGGGTTTCTGTGTCCCAGATGCATAATTTTGCACTTTTTTGAATTAAACTTCAGTTGCCAGTCCTCAGACCATTTTTCAAGCTTCCCCAGGTCCCTCCTCATTTTCTCCACCCCCTCTGGGGCATCTACTGTGTTAAAGATCTTGGTGTCATCTGCAAACAGGTAGACATTTCCCTTTAGCCCTTCTGCAATGTCACTAATGAAGACATTGAACAGGACTGGCCCCAGGAACGATCACTGCGGCACCCCACTGGTCACGCCCTCTCCCCAAACTGCACACTATTTACCACCACTCTCTGCCTCCTGTCTGTTAGCCAGTTTCTAACCCAGTTTACCACCCTTTCCCCCATGCCCAGCCTACCCAGCTAGTTTATCAGCTTCCTATGTGGGACGGAGTCAAAGGCTTTGCTGAAATCAAGGTAAGCATTGTCCGCTGCCCCACCCTGATTTACTTCCTTTGTCACCCAGTCAAAGAAATCAACTAGAGTAGTCTGACATGACCTCCCCACTGTGAATCCATGTTGCCTATGGTCCTGGGTTCTGATGGCTTCTAGATGCCCCATTATCCTTTCTTTAAGCAATGCCTCCATGATCATCCCCACTACTGAGGTGAGGCTGACCGGCCTATAGTTCCCCACCTCCTCCCTGCTGCCAGATTTGTGTAGAGGAACTATGTATGCCCTCCTCTAGTTCTCTGGCACCACCCCTGTGTTAAATGGCTCAGTGAACATGGATGCCAGAGGTACTGCTATCTCCCTTCTCAGTTCTCTTAGTATCCTTGGGTGTATGCCATCTGGTCCCATTGCTTTGTCCACCTCCAATTTAGTGAGCTCCTGCAGGACTCTTTTGCCTGTGAATGGACTATTGTCCACCTCTTCACCCCCTTGGCAACTGCTGTACTGCTGTGGCCTTTGCCCTTCCCTCTCTTCTGCGAATACTGAACAGAAAGACACATCGGATGTCTTGGGGAGGGCACATGACGGTTCTTAGGCATGATACTATCACTTCCAAATACCTAAACAGCACATACAAGCAAGCAACATTCAGCATTGACAAGTGCTTGTTTATTGTGTGGCTGCTCTTGCTCTCTTGATGGCCCTCTTCTGGATGGCCCTTCCCCAGCTTAGTCACCTACCATCTCTGGAATTTGCCTTGAGATACCACCATGACTTATCCCTTGTGTCAGGGTTTGAAGGACTAGCAAAGTTTCTCAAAGCAGGATCAAGCTTGGCCTACTCAGACAGTGGTATCAAGTCTGTGAAAGGCCATGCTTCATCCTACCCAGCAAGGTGTTTTCCTTACAGTTTTCTCTCCTGGGGCATCCGAGTAAAATGTTGCATTTGTTGGTGTCACAGTACTGTGTGGGTTCTCAGCTGGGAGACAGGCATGTTGCATATGATGCATCCTTCCTCATAGAAACATAATTTGTTGCAGAAAAGGAATGCTTAATCTGCCCTTCTTATCTCTGCCTATTCAGTCTCCTCATAACCTACCTGGTTTCTGCCCCCCATCCCCACTTTGGTACCACTTATCCTTTATACCCATCCCATACATGCTTGAAGCCAACCACTATTTTTGCTCCGATCACACCTGCTGGAAGATTGTTCAATGCATCCACCAACCTCTCAGTGAAGAAAATGCTTCCTCATAGCCCTCCTAAACCTTCTCTTCCAGTGTCGTTACATGCCCTGAGGTACCTGTACTCCTCATGAACCTTATGCACCCCTGCAAGGTATTTACAGGTCTCCATAATAACACCCCTCCCTCCTCTCTTCCAGGGAGTACATGCACACAGTTCTTTAAAATTGCGGCCCCGGAGGCAAACTGCCCAGGATTTTCACACTGAAGATGCTCTCTCCCTGTACCTTGTTTACACCTGTATGATATCTGAATCTTTCAATCATATCCCTTCTTTCCCTCCTTCCTTCTAGGAAGTACATATTTGATTACCTAAGCCTTTCTTCATAGGGCTTCTGGTGCAGGCTCTTAACCATTTTGGTTGCCCTCCTCTGTACCACCTCCACCCTGTCAATGTCCTTTCAGAGTCAGGATCTCCAGAACTGTACACAAAACTCAAGGTGGGATCTCACCAGTGATCTAAACATGGGTATTGTCATCTCCTTCTTTCTACTGGTGATACCCCTGCCTATGCATCCAGGCTTCCCACTAGACTTTCCCACTGCCTTGTCACACTGTTTAGCTAACTTTAGGCCATCAGTAATGATTATCACCAGGTCCTTTTCTTATTTTGTGACTGCTACTACTTGGCCTCCCCATATGGTAAGTTGCACCAGGTTTCTGAGCCCCAAGGGCATGATTATGAACTTTATTGCTTTGAAACCCAGCTGCCAAACATGTGACCATTCTTTCAGCAATTTTATATGTTTCTTCATTCTTTCCTCACCCCCCCAAAAAAATGTGTCAGCTCTGTTGCAGATTTTTGTGTCATCTGCAGACAGGCATTCCTTCCCTTTCAGTCCTTCTGCAATGTAGGTAATTAGGGCATTGAAGAGGACTGGGCCTAATACTGACCCTTCCGGCACCCCACTGGTCACTTTACTTTCTCCAGAGTGGATGCCATTTACCACCACCCAGTGTGGAATGGCGTTGAAGGCCTTACTAAAATCCAGATGGGCCACATCAAGTACTCCCCCATATCCACTTTCTTGGTTACCTAATCAAAGAACATGGTTCAGGTTTGTCTGGCAAGATCCCCCCCCCCAGTGAAACCATATTTCCTTGGATCATTGCCTGGGTAAGCCCCTGTGTCAGCTTTCCTGATGGGCCCATATATTGGGTTTGATGGCAGCAACACCACTCTTAGCATCTATCATTGGTGAAGGTAGTAACATCACATCCCCCCCTTGGATGTGATGGCAGCAGCACCACTCTCAGCATCTATCATGGGTAAAGGTAGTAACATCACATCCCCCCCTTGGATGTGACGGCAGCAGCACTACAGCATCGGCCCCAATAGTGTATTAGCAGCAGCACTGCAATCCACACATATTGGGTTTGATGGCAGCAGCACCACTCCCCCCACCTCTCAGGGGTGGAGGTAGCAGCTTCACAGCCCCCCCCCCGGGTGTGACGGCAGCAGCACTACAGCATCTGCCACTCTAGTATATTGGCAGCAGCACTGCAATCCTCATGTATTGGGTTTGATGGCAGCAGCACCACTTCCCCCATCTCTCAGGTTGAAGGTATCAGATTTACAGCCCCCCCTCCCCCAAGTATGATAGTAACAGCACTACAGCACCTTCCCCTTCTGGTGTATTGGCACATGCTCTGCAATCTCCAGCACCTCTTGTGGGTGAAGGTAGCATCATCACAGCCCCCCTCCCCCCAATCAGGTGCGATGGCAGCAGGACTACAGCACCTTCCCCTCTGGTGTATTGGCACTTGCACTGCAATCCCCACATTTTGGGTTTGATGGCAGCAGCACCACTCCCAGCACCTACCATGGGTGAAGGCAGCAACTACTCCCCCCCCCATCAGCGTATTGGCAGCAGCACTGCAATTCCCACATATTGGGTTCGATGGAAGAAGCACCACTTCCCCCACCTCTCAGGGGTGGAAGTAACAGCTTATGAGCCCCTATCCCATCAGGTGTGATGGCAGCAGCACTGTACACTTTCCCCTCTGGTGTATTGGCAGCAGCATTTCAATCCCCATGTATTGGGTTTGATGGTAGCAGCAGCACCACTTCCCACACATCTCAGGGCTGAACCATATCCCATGCATGCTGTCACGACACCTGACCCCATAATGCATGCGTACTATTACACCCCCGAATATCATACCACCATGCACGCCAACACACAAACTAACACTATACTCCCATGCACTCTGTCACACCACTCAACACAATACGTACTGCCACACCACCCAACATCATACCACCATGCACTCTGGCACACAAACAAAAATCATACCCCCATGCACTATGACATACACAGTGACACCACACTGTAATGCACTTTAATGCACCTAACGACCCCATACCTAATGCATGCTGGCATGCCACTCAACAACGTACTCTCATGCACTCTGACACACCTCACAGGGCTACAGCCCATGCAGTGTGACCAAGCATCCAACACTATACCACCATGCATGCTGTCACACAAACCAACATCATACTGCCATGCAAGCTGACACACATCACTACCCCATTCCTCTATGCGCTGTCACACCACCCGCCACCATACCCTATTCATTTTGTTGTTCCAGCTGACACCATGCACCCATGCACTCTGACACACACAAAAACACTATACTGCATGCATGCTGTTGCACCAACCAACACCATATGCACATGTTCTATGACGCACCTCATGACCCCATAACCACATGCAATCAAACACAGCACCCAGCATCATACACCATGCAAGCTGCCAGAACAACCAGCATCATTCCATCATGTATGCTGACACACCTCATGATCCCATACCCCCATATACACCGGCATACCAACTAACACAATACTACATGCACACTATCACACTACTCAACATCATACCCCTATGCACTCAACACATAACCTGAAACCATACCCACATGCATGCTGCCACACCACCCAAGAACATACGCTTTGCTTGCTGTCACACTACCCAACACCATACATCATGCATGCTGTCACAACAACCCACACCATACCCACATGCATTTTGACACACCTCAAAACCCCACACCACTATGCAATCTGACACAGCACCGAACATCACACTCCATGCACATTGCCACACAAACCAACATAATACTAACAAAGCATGCTGACACACCTGAAGGCCCAGTACCCTCAGGCACTGTGTCACATCAACTGACACAATACCCCATGCATGCTGACATAACGCCCACTGTCACACCACCAGCATCAAACCACCATGCACTCTTACACACAAACCAACATAATACCGCCCATGCAATGTGACATACACTGCAACACCATGCCGCTATGCACACTGACAGACAACACAAACCCACAGCCCCATGTATGCTGTCACTCCACTGGACACTATGCACCATACACCCTGTCACAGCACATAACACCATACCACACCACTGTGCACTCTGATTCACTAGCCAACATCACACCCCAGTGTACTGACCTAAACAGCAATACCAATCCCTCAAGCACACTGACACACTCACACCCCCATACCCCCGTGTACACTGCCACACAATACGGCACTATACCTCTATGCATGCTGACACACACAGGGACACTATACCACGTGCACACTGTTACACTAACTGACACCATACCCACATGCTCTCTGATACACCTCATGACCCCACACTCCCATGCAGTCTGATGCAACACCCAACAACATAGCTAACGCATGCTGTCACACCAACCAACATCATACCTCCACGGATGCTGACAAACTTCACGACCACAAACCTCCATGCACTGCCACACAACCTGGCACCATACTGGAATGCACACTGAGATACATCATGAACCCATACCCCCATGCAGTCTCACACCACTCGATACCATGCATGCTATCACACCACCCATCAAGATACCACCATGAACTCTGACACACAAACCAACATCGTATACCCATGTATTGTGACACACACTGCAATACCTCATTCACTCATACCCCCATACACTTTGTCACACCACTCTATACCATACAGTTTACCATACTAACCACTGCCATATTCCATGCACACTGTCATACAAACCGACATCATACTCTCATGTACTATGACATACATAGCGACACCATACCCCCATGCATACTGTCAAATCACCTGACATACCAGAATGCATGCTGACATATATCATGACCTCATACCCCCCGTGTACTATGTCACACCACTCCACATCATACATACTGTCACACCGCCAGACACAATAACACCATTTTACTTACATGCAGGGGGTCATCTCCTTAAGTCTATAGGGCATGTCCCCATCCACCCAAATTCTAACCCAAGAATGTTATTTGAGCTGAAAAATGCTTCAGAAAGGTATTGCAGTGTCCAACAAATTCATATTTTATTGTGTGCCGCATTTCTAGAAATGTTCTTGGCATGACATTTCTGATTACATGCTTATTTACACCATATCCAATGCACATGAACACTTTTACTGTACATGTTTATGCTCCTACTGCTGTCACTTTGTTATTATTGTTTCACTCCGTGTTGTACCCCCTGAAGGCTTCGTTGTCCGCCCCCCTCCCCGATGCACCTGTAAACCAACCCTGGCTCACTGTGCCTATACTGGTGACCAAATTTTAAATAAATAAAATAAATGCATAAACACTGTGTTTATATACAAATGGTGTGTGCTCACATGCCCTTTAAAGTATAAAGGAAAACCTAGGATTTATTTTGGGTGCCAAATAGCAGGAAGAAGAAATGTTGGTAGTAGTTCCTGCTGGAACTGGTGTATCTGCACACCAAATCAAGGAGAGGAAAAATATATTTATCACTCTAGCCTTTGTATTTCTGCTTCATTAGCAGTTTTCTTTGTGTACACTTTGAATAGACAAAAGCAGCTAGCCAGTTCTAGCAGGAACTACTACCAGAAAATAAATGTATAATTTGCATTTATACCCCTTCAAACCATTTTTTGTAGTGGAGGTGCTTTTTGGTACTAAATTTTAACACCTTCCAAATTCTAGGGACTTCTATTTTTAGGCCCAGTTCTGTTGGTCCCAAGAGTTCTTGGCAGAAGAACCACAAAAAAAGCAGACTTGCACTCTAAATCAGTAAAAGCCCTGGAGCAGGATTCACACAAAAGCACAAACTGCCGGCCCGGTGGTGCTGAGGCACTGGCGCCTTACCTCATGCTTCGCCGGAGACCCGTGTTTGGGAATGAGCACGGGCCATCGGGGGTCGGCAGGGGAGGAGAAGGATTGAGCATACAGTCGACTGCTCTCCTTCTCCGGGGAGGGGGGTTCCTGATGGTCGACGCTTGCTTTCCCCCCTGGCGGAGGCTGGAGGACAGGGCGCCGTACCACAAGCTGGGAGGAGTTGGGCCAGACGCCTGGAGGAGGCGCACGCAGAAGCATGTGCACCACCCTCCACTGGTGACATTGCACAGTCCTGACTCCTAGGGAGAAAAACTGGAGGAAATAGACTGCCGTGCAGGATGGCGGAGGGCGCCTCGCAGGCTCCACCCCTGGCTAGCCACGGCACTGGCCAACTATATCTGGACTTCAGTGGGGGAGTTGGGTACCCCCCGCCAACCCTGTCAGTGTGAGCAAGCCCTGGGGTCAGGTCAACGTCAGCTGGTAGACGCCAGGGGACGGGGCTGGGGACGCCCTCCTGAGAAGGAACTCCAGGGCTAATTCTGAAAAGACTTGGAATTCCCTAAATAAAATTTTGGGACAGGGTAAAACTGTTTCTGCTCCAATTATTTTTCAAAATTGACAAAGTATAATTGATCATTTCAGGGTATCTAACATTTTTAATAGTCATTTTAGGAACTTAGGTTCCTATAGAACTCCCATAGACCCGGATGGTGTGTTTGATAACAATGATATTCATTATGATACTAATCCAAAGTTTCATTTTAAGTCCCTTTCCTCTTTATCAGTAAAAAAATATTTCTTGAAAAATAATCCAAAACCTTTTCAGGGTCAGGATGGAGTTGATATTAGAATTATTAAAACGGGTATTGATTGTTTTGTTTATCCATTAGTACACATTTTTAATTTTTCTCTATACCATAATGTTTTTCCGAGTAGCTGGAAACGAGCAGTTATAAAACCCATTCTAAAGAATGGAAATCCCTCTTTAGTTACTAATTATCGTCCAATTTCTCTTTTATCACCCATATCAAAAGTTTTGGAAAAGATTGTTATGGACCAAACCTTGGATTTTCTTGGGAAATATTCTTTATTGTCTGAGAATCAACATGGCTTTAAGCCAGGGTATAATACTGAGACAGCCTTGGTGGGGTTCACAAGCAGTGTTCATGGTGCACTTGATAGTGGACATTCGTGTACGGCACTATTTGTGGACCTCACCAAGGCTTCTGACTTGGTTGAATTTGATCTTCTTCCTGGTGTGCTTTGTGGTCTTCATTTTTCTGATGAAGTAAATATGTGGTATCAAATTTTTTTACGTGAAAGATCTTTTACAACTGTTATTGGTTCATCTTTATCTCATTCTCTTCCATTAGTTTTTGGTGTGCCCCCAGGGTTCAGTTCTGGGGCCACTCACCTTTTCTTTATTTATGAATTCTGTTTCTGATATATGTACAAAAACAGAAATGATTCTTTACGTTGATGTTGCTGTTCTTTTTTGTTCTGACCCCAGACCCAACATTGCTCTTTCCCATCTTCAAACTGATTTCAATCATCTGCAGGATTGGTTATCTTTAAGTCACCTGGTTTTGAATTCCCAAAAAACTAAAGTAATGCTGTTTTCCAGGAAAAAAAATGTATCCATTGATCTGTTTCAAATTTTTGATAGGAAAGGAAATATAATTGAAAATGTCTCTGCTTTCAAATATTTAGGTATTACGTTGGACAACCATTTTTTCTTTTGAATTTCATATTCAGAATCTTAGGAAAATTCTTCATCAGAGGTTGGGTATTCTTTATTGAGTTAAATTTCTTTTGACTTTGGAATCCAGAAAGCTTTTAGTTCATAGCTTTCTGTTTTCCATACTTGATTATGGAATATTGATTTACACATCTTCATGTACTAATGTTCTGAGTACACTTAGAGTAATTTACCATTCAGCCTTGAGATTTTGGCTAAACTTACCTTCTCGAACCCATTGTACTGATTTGTACAAACAGTCATTTTCTTTATCTTTTGAAAATCGAGTTCTTTATAAAATGGGTATTTTCTTATTTAAAGTTAAATGAAATCTTCTTCCTCCTTTTACTTCTATAATGTTTTCTAGATTACTAATGCACTGTCTACTAGGTCTCAGTATAATTATAAATTTAAAATACCATTTTTTAAGACTACTTTTGGGCAAAGATCTTTATTATTTAGAGCACCCACTTTTTTTAAGAAAATTCCTTTAGAAATTGTTGAAAATAGTCCCATTCAGGGCTATAAGAAATCGTTAGAAATTGTTGAGAATAATTCCTGTCAGGGCTTTAAGAAAAGGTTAAAACAGTGGCTATTTTCTCAAACTTAATGTATTTTTATGTATTGTATCTCATTGATTGATTGTATTGTTTGTTTATATGTTGTTTGCTTGTATTTTTTGTATTTATGTATGTTTTTTAGCTTTAAACTTGTCTCCAATGAAAACGGGCAGTTTTGCTCATTTGGATTTACAAGTATACAAAATAAAAATGAAAAAAAAAAAAAATAGCCGGCAGTGAGGACAGAAATCTCATAACTAAAAAAAAAAAAAAGCACAAACTGCAGCACAAAGGTTTGTGCTGAGCCTTGCAATTGTGTATGGTCCAAAAGCTGCAATTAGACTGTGAATAGGGGCCAACTTAAACAAGCACTAACCCCTGTAGTGCTTCCCTAGCCTGGACCCAGGAGTACCCCGCTGTAATGGATAGCACTGCAGCACTACAGTGCAGTTCACAAAGCCAGCCATGCAATTGTGCCCATAGGGCATGCAAGGTGCTAGAAGGCCATTTGCATGCTCATTATGGGTCCATCTACATTGGCTACGGAAACTTAGAATGACCCTCACCCAGCCCATGGTCGACTCACAGCCACAGTCCATGGTGACCAGTTCCCCCCATCACTGATGGCCATCCTGTAATATAATATTATCCTTGGCAAGTAAGTGTTTCCTTCCCCACTTCCTCATTCACCAGTCGTCATCCTGTACATGTGAAAAATATTCCCTGGTAGTCTAGTGGGGCCCACCCTGATACTGGATCACCATCCTCTACATGTAAGTACTATCCCCTGGTAGTGCAGTGGTCCTGTCTCCCCTCCCCAATCCAGAATTGGGGGAGAGTCAAGGAACAATGGCCCCATCTGAAAGGAGCCAAAGTGGTGGCAACAAACCTCTGTGTTTGGCTTATAAACAAAGGCAAGAGAGAAAAAGAAAACCACTATGGTTCTCAAGGGAAGTGGCCGGGAAAGTAAGAGCAAAAAGGTTGCCTTTCAGGAAATACAAGGAAGCATAGAAGGTGAAGGACATGGTAGTGTATCTAGAAAAGCAAAGAGAGGCTGGAAAAGTGTCAGGAGTGCAAAGGAAAAGAAAGAGGAAAAAATAGCAAAAGAATTAAAAAAAGGGGAAAAGACTTTCTATAGGTATGTTAGCGAAAGAAGAAAGATTTGGAGGTGGGGACTGTATGGCTAAAAGGGGAGGTGGGGAGGGCATGCTAGGAGATCAGGAAAAAGCAGGCATTAATCCTGAACAATGTTACGTACTGGTAGTGAAGAGTGACTATATACAAGCAGTGAGTTAGATAATAGTAATGCAGGGACTGAACACAGAGAACATTTTTTGTTGGGATCTGGCAAGGTCACTTCCACATTGCATAAAGAGGATCGAGTCTACCTAGATGGCTCAACTCCTTCATGGAGGTACAGACAGTGCATCACACTGTTTGACTGCCACACAGCAGAGACTGGTCACCACAGCACTGCCAAACATCCGATCGCAAAGTTTCTGGTACATACTTCATCTATACATCACACACCAATACCTGCATCTGACACCATACCCTATACACACTGTCACATCACTCAATACCATACCTCATTCACATTGTCATACCACCCAACACCATACACCCATGCCTGTTGTCACACCAACCAACATCATACCATTATGCAAACTGATGCACTTCATAACCCCATATCCCTATGCATGCTGTCACACCACCTGACACCGTACCACATGCATGCTATCACAACACCTAGCATCATGCCACCATTCACTCTGACACAACAACTAACACCATGCCCCCGTGCACTCTGTCATACCTCTCGACACAATATGTGCTGTCACACCACCCAAAACCATACCACCATGCACTCTGGCACACAAACTAAAATCATACCCCCATGCACTATGACATACACAGTGACACCACAATGCAATACACTTTGATGCACCTAATGACCCTATATACCCCATGCATGCTGGTACACCACCCAACAACATACTCCTATGCAATTTGACACACCTCACAGCCCCATAGTCCATGCAGTGTGACCAAGCGCCCAACACTATACCACCATGCATGCTGTCACACAAACCAACATCATACTGCCATGCACGCTGACACACCTCACTACCCCTTTCCATTATGCACTGTGTCACACCACCTGACACCATACCCCATGAATTCTGGCACACCACCTGCCACCATACCCTATGCACGCTGTCACACCAGCTGACACCCTACACCCATGGACTCTGACACATAGAAAAACACCATACTGCATGTTCGCTGTCGCACTAACCAACACCATATGCACACGTCTTCTGACACACCTCATGACCCCATAACCACATGCAATCTGACACAGCACCCAACACCATACACCATGCATGCTATCAGAACAACCAGCATCATTCCATTATGCATACTGACACACCTTATGATCCCATACCCCCATGCACGCTGGCATACCAACTAACACAATACCACATGTGCACTATCACACCACTCAACATAATATACCTATGCACTCTAACACATAATCTGACACCATACCCCAATGCACTCTGTCACAGCATTCTACACCATACACGCTGTCACACTACCTGACACCATACTACCATGAACACTGTGACACAAACCAACACCATACCTCCATGCATGCTGATATGCCTCGCAACCCCATACAAACATGCATAATGCCACACCACCCAACACCATACCCACATGCACACTGCCACACCACCCAACATCATACCCACATGCATGCTTCCACACCACCCAACACCATACGCTTTGCGTGCTGTCACACTACCCAAAACCATACCTCATGCACACTGTTACAACATCCCACACCATACCGCCGTGCATTTTGACACATCTCAAAACCCCACACCACTATGCAATCTGACACAGCACCTGACATCACACTCCATGCACATTGCCATACCAACCAACATAATACTAGTCAAGCATGCTGACACACCTAAAGACCAAATGACCCCATGCACTGTGTCACATCAACTGACACCATACCCATGCATTCTGACACAATGCATGCTGTCACACCACCCAGCATCATACCACCATGCACTCTTACACACAAACCAACATAATATCCTCATGCAATGTGACATACACTGCAACACCATTCTGCTATGCACACTGAGGGACAACACAAACCCACAGCCCTATGTACGCCGTCACTCCACTTGACACTATGCACCATACACGCCGTCACACCACGTAACATCATAATACTCTGCACGCTGATACACTAGCCAACATCATACCCTAGTGCACTGAGACATACACAGCATTACCAAACCCCCAAGCACATTGACACACATCATAACCTCATACCCCCATGCATGCTGTCACTCCACCCAATGCCGTACTCAATGCTTGCTGCCACACAATCCTGCACTATACCTTTATGTACACTGACACACATACATAGTGACACTATACCACATGCACACTGTCACACCAACTAACACCATACCCACATGCTCTCTGATACACCTCATGCTCCTAAGTAGTCTGACGCAGCACCCAACTCCATAGCCAATGCATGTTGTCACACCAACTAACATCATACCACAATGCATGCTAACATACCTCACAACCGCAAACCTCCATGCACTGCCACACAACCTGGTACTATACCGGAAAGCACAATGAGATACATCATGAACCCATACCCCCATGCAGTCTCACACCACTCAACACCATACATGCTATCACACCACCAGTCAACATACCACCATGAACTCTGAGACACAAACCGACATCATACACCCATGTATTGTGGCACACACAGCAACACCTCTTTGACCCATACCCCATACACTTTGTCACACCACTCTATACCAGCATGCATGCTGACATATCACATGACCCTATACCCCCATGCACTTTATTACACCACTCCACACCATACATACTGGCACATCGCCAGACACAATAACACCATGACATAATGTAGTACCCAACAGATTCATATTTTATTGAGTGCCACATTTCTAGAAATGTTCTTGGCATGACATTCACATTCCTGATCACGTGCTTATTTACACCATAACCAATGTTTTTGTATTTTTTTGAAATTCCTTATTTGTATGATTTTACTGTACATAGTTACGCTCCAACTTCCGTAACTTTGTTATTACTGTGTCACTCCCTGTTGTACCCCTTAAAGGCTTCCATGAACCCTCCATGGATGCACCTGTAAACCAGCCCTGGCTCACTGTGCCTATCATAGAAGCTTGATGGCAGAAAGGGACCCTTCCAGCCCATCCAGTCTGCCATCCCTCCCCATTCACATTACTCCCCCCTCCCCTCCTGCCTCGCCCTCCCCAGTACTCAGCCCCATATGCCTGTCCCATGCCCTCTTAAATTCCTCTAACATTTTAGCCCCACCACTCTGTCTCGCAGCCTGTTAGAGGGCTCTACCACACTCTCTGTGAAGAAGCACCCCCTCACATTGCCCCTGTGTCTATTTCCTTGCAACTGAGGCTGTGCCCTCTAGTTCCAGCTCCCTCATTCCTCTGTAGCAAACTCCCTTCTCCTACTTTATTGAGCCCTGTTATATATTTAGAGGTTTCAATCATGTCCCCTCTTTCCTTCCTTGTTTCCAGCGTGTACAGATTCAGCTCCTTGCACCTCTGCTCGTATGTCTTTCCCTGCATACCCTGCATCATTGTTGTTCCTCTTCTCTGAACCCTCTCCAATACATCTATTTCCTTGCAGAAGTGTGGTCTCCAGAACTGAACCCGTATTCTAGCTGCAGCCTCACCATAGCTTTGCAGAGGGGCATCATTACTTCCTTCCCTCCTTCTGCTAGTAAAGCCCTTGCTTGTACATGCCAATATTCCATTGGCCCTTCCCTCTGCCCTGCTACATTTGAACCCTACCTTGAGGCTTAAGGAGGCTATGATCCCCAGATCATAGAATCATAGAAGCCTAACAGCAGAAAAGGACCCTTCCAGCCCATCCAGTCTGCTCACTTTTCTGCTTTCACACCCCTTCCCCACCTGATGCCACCTTCCCCCCAGTACTCAGCCCCATATGTCTGTCCCCTACCCTCCTTAATTCCTCCATCAGTTTAGCCCCCACCACTCCATTTGACAGTCTGTTCCAGGGCTCTACCACCTTCTCCATGAAGAAACACCCCTCACATTGCCACAGTATCTATTTCCTTGCAATATGAGGCTGTACCCTCTAGTTCTGGCTCCCTCCTTCCTCTTTAGTAGACCCCCTTCCCCTACTTTATTGAGCCCCTTTACATATTTAAAGGTTTCAATTATGTCCCCCCTTTCCCTCCTTGTTTCCAGCGTGTACAGATTCAGCTCCTTACACCTCTGCTCGTATGTCTTCCCCAGCATACCCTGCACCATTCTTGTTGCCCTTCTCTGATTCCTCTCCAATGCATCTATATCCTTTTGGAGATGTGGTGTCCAGTATTGAACCCCATACTCAAGCTGCGGTCTCACCATGGCTTTGTAGAGGGGCATTATTACCTCCCTCCTTCTGCCAGTAATGCCCCTGCCCATGCATACCAACATTCCATTGGCTCTTCCTGCCACCCTGCTACATTGGAACCCAACCTTAAGGTGTAATGAGACTATGACTCCCAGATCCATCTCCTGTTTGGATTCTTTGATTTCCTCCCCACCCAGTGCATACCCTATACGCATGTTTTTACTCCCTAGGTGCATCACAGCACACTTCTTTCATTAAACTTCAGCTGCCACGTCCCAGCCCACTCCTCAAGTGTCTTAAAGTCCTTTCTCATGACCTCCACCCCACCGGGTGTCCACCCTATTGCAGATTTTTGTATCATCAGCAAATAGGCACACCCTACCTCTCAAACCTTCTGCAGTATCACTGATATAGATGTTGAAGAGGAGCGGACTTAAAACTGACCCTAGCACCCCTCTCCTTACCATTGCCATCTCAGAGTGCACCCCATTTAGTACCACTCTCTGAGTTCTTCCTGCTAGCCATGCTTTCACACAGCTTGTTATTTTTCCTCCCAAACCCATGCTTTCCATTTTTCCCACCAACCTTCTGTGGGGGACTGTGTCGAAGGCCTTGCTGAAGTCCAGATAGGCTATGTCCTCCATTCTCCCTGGTCGATTACCTGAGTCACCCAATCAAAGAACTCAATTAGGTTGGTCTGGCATGATTTCCCCTTGGTGAAGTCATGTTGTCTGCTGTCCTGCAAGTCACACTCCTACAGGTAATCCACCATGTGTGCTTGATCACTGCCTTCATTACCTTCCCCACTACAGATGTGAGGCTGACTGTGTGGTGGTTCTCCTTCAGCTCCCTGCTACCTGCTTTGTGCAAGGACACCACGTCTGCCATCCTCCAGTCCTCTGGCATCATCCCCATATCCAGGGACAGGTTGAATAGCCGTGTCAAGCTTGCAGCCAGCTCTTCCCTCAATTCTCTGATCATTTTGGGGTGTAACCTGTCAGGCCCCATCACCTTGTCCACCCTTAGTCTATCTAGCTCTGCCCTGACCCTATCCATAGTGAATGGGCTCTGATGTACTCATTTGCCCTCCCTCCCTTTAAACTTTAGCACTGGACCCTGCCTTTCTTCTCCTCCATGAATACCAAGATAAAGTACTTATTTAATGACTCTGCTTTTATGTAGTTCTGCACCAAGCTTATCCCTCCTACCCCCCTCTGTCTAGCAATCCCCTGTACTGCCCTTCTACTCTACCTAATATATCTGAAAAATGTTTTATTCCCCCCTTGGCATTTTTGACTATTTTGTGCTCAGTGGCTGCTTTTGCATTTTGATCTTCCTCCCTGCCAAATTCCTCTTCTCCCTGTAATCCTCCCTATCTTCCTCTCTGAGTGTTTACTTAAATTTTCTGAAAGCCCTCCACCTTTCCCTGACTTTCCCACCACCTCCGTAGTGAACCAGAGTGATCTCCTACCCTTCTTGCTCTTCCTGACCTTTTTATGCACATTTCCGCTGCTTCCTGAACCCCTCCCCAATAGCTTCCCATAATTCCTCCACTGCTCCTATATTTACTGTACCATTTTTTCTCTAACTATCTTTCTCATCTTATCAAAGTCCATGTGTCTGAAGTCCATGACTGAAGTACTGGTTTGACTTGTCTCCTTCCCTGCCCTTACTCCGAACCATACAGTGCTGTGGTCACCAATGCCCAAGGCTTCTCCCACTCGCACCTCCTCTACACTCTCCTCATTAGTCAGGACTACATCCAACAAGTTGCTTCCCCTCATTGGCTCCCTGACCAGCTGTTGAAGGAATACCCCCTGTAGCTCATCTAATACCTCTCTGCTCCTTGCCAATGCTGTATCTGGGATTTCCCAGTTAACATCTGGGAGATTCAGGTCACTCACCAGTAGCAGTTCTCCTTTCTGGGCCAGCCTCATGATTGCCTGAGTTAGCCATCTATCATCCTCCTCCTCCCCTTGTGCAGGTGACCTGTATACCACCCTCAGCCACAGGTATTCATCCATCTTCCTATCTAATGTTACCCACAACATTTCAGTCTCCCCTTCATCCTCCTGCCCTTCAGTTACACTAATGCCTTCTCTGACATATAAACAATCCCCTCCTTCTTGCCCTCCCAGTCTGTATCCTGGAATGTTTTTTCCCAGGTGTGATGCTCTGTCCACCAGTTGTCACTTATTGTGATTAGATCTAGTCCCTTATCCCTCATGATGGCCTCCAGGTCCACCATCTTATTTCCCAAACTTCTGGCGTTTGCTGCTAATCCCTTCCACCAGCCTCTCCCATTGTTCCCCCCTTCACCCATCTCCCTCTTGCCCAACAATGTAGTGCTATCCTTGGGGGGCTTGTAGCCCCCCCAAACATTCTTCCTTTTGGAGCATATTCTCCCCCCAACCCAGTTTAAATTGTAGGTATCCGCTATGAATTCTTCTAGTTTGCTTTTTAGTACTGCTGCTCCCTCCCTATTCAGGTGCTGTCTGTCTAGTGCAAACAGGCTCTTGTTCCCCCTTGTAGAGCCCCAGTCCTCTATGAACCCATACCCCATTTGCTCACACTGCCCCACTAGCCTCTCGTTGAACTCCCTTATCCTCATCGTCATATCAGTGCTTGCCCTTAGTACTGGTAGCACCTCTGAGAAAGCCACTGATTTGAACTCCAGACTGCTACAGTATCTAGCGAGAGCTCTGAATCTTGCCTACACCTCTATCAGGCTACTTCCCACCAGGTCATTCATTCCCAGGTGGAACAGTAGGTGCTTTTTCTCATCCTGCTGCTTCCACCTGGAGGGGGTGTAGTGAATGACCTTAGCTGCCATCATGCCCGGCAGACACTCCACCCACACCATGCTGTTCTTGTCCCCCCTGCCCCGCCACCTAATTCCTTTATAGAGTACCCAACCAGTAGGACCATCCTCTCCATCTTCTTCTGGTTACATCTCCTTTCCATTCTACCCCCAACCCCCTGTATCCTATTTACTACCCTATTTTCAATACCCCCTTTGTCCATGTCACCTCCTGAAGTACTGTCTTCGCTCTGTGCCCCCCACAGGAGCTTTCTGCCAGGCTGCCCACATCTGCCCCTCCATCTGTGAACTTTTCCCCTCCCTGTCTATCTGCACCTGCCCATGCCTATACTGATTTTCCCTGGGGGCCTTCCCCTTCCCTGCCCCATCCAGATTTTCCACATGTGGACCCAAGCATGCTGTCATCCCCTTCTTTTGGGCTTACCCATGGTTCTTACCTGATTGAGCATCCCCCTTTTCCAATTTTTCTGAACCTTCCTTTGTGCATGCCTCTCCTATTTCCCCTGTGTACTCTTCAACTCCATTTTCTTGCTCTCCCCCCTCATTTTGTGCCCCTAGTGAGGCAAATCTATTTTTTTGTTCTAGGCCCACTGTTTGTATCCCTCTGGCCGATGGTCCTACCCTTGCTCTCTCTTTCCTTGTAACATGGCATTAAAAGAGAAACACAAAAGTAGCAGTTTCATTTGTTAAAGTATGCCATGTGGTACATCAGCAACCATGGTCTAATACTATAGTAGACCATGGTTTGTGATGTAATACCTTGGTAATCCACTACAGGCAAAAAAAGCAGTATACAAGTAAAAGTAATATGCAAATAGTTTGCAGATTGTAGTTGTTCCAGCTTATGTTTGCTAAGGTTTTTCCTGGCACAGGGTTTTTGACATTTTCAAGATTATTCTATGTTGTAACTGCCACACAAGTTCATGACTTACTAAATATTGTACATTTAAACTCCACATATACTGTTAATTATGCTGCAACAATATTTCTTTGGAAGTGAACATTTATATTCTGTTACCATCCCTTCTGATCTACTGCATTCTAAGCAACTTTGGGTGCAATGCATTGTGGATGACTGAATAACAATTTCTGTCCTAGCCTTTTCTTTGTGAATACACAGTGGTAACGATGAGCATGCACCTTCTATAACCGAAAGCAAAAATAACAGACAGTGAGATAAACAAAGCAAAATCAAAGAGAGAGGATACTTCTATGGGTGAAAAGAAAAATAAATTGAGAGAAACAAAAAGAAATCAAAGAAACAGACTAACAATACTAGTCAAAACAAGTATTTGAAAGGTGAAAGCAGTAAACGTTATGTTGTTCTACGTCCTGCTGAGTTAGATGGTTTAGAGAGGAAAAAAGTGAAAATAATATTCTACAAAACAGTACTTGTTCAATAAAGTGTTTTTCAGATTGGCATAATTCAGTACATTTGGAGAAACGGTGCTTGTGCTGCTAGGATTGTTTGACAGCCACCTATTGGTCTGCAAAGGACCTGCAGGATGAAAAGTAAGATGTACCATAGCACACTCCCATCATGCAGTTCAGCCCATAGCTTGTAATATACACAGAGGAAAATCAAAGCACCTAGAATAAAAAGTGAATTGCAAGTTTTTGAAAAGTTGTAAAATATGTTTTGATGTTAGAAAGCTTAAAGCTTGTAATGAAAGTTATTTTAACAAAAGTGAAATAGCAGCCACGATATTTCCAACATGTGTGTACCAATTGTTTTGAAGTATATATACACCATGTTTAACAGTTCAACATACAGCATTCTGAAAGTAAATCAGTGTGACTGCACTCATTTATTCAGAGCCTATTAGTCATACAATCATTGCCATGTTACAAGCGGATTAAGCCACTCGAAAGGATGGGTTTACAGTGGAATTAATTCATGGTTGGGTGGTTGGACGCCTTCGGCCTTGTGTACCAATGCCCCCAACCATGAATTAATTCCACAGTAGACCCATCCTTTCTCGTGACTTAATCCTTACTTGGTCCACTTATCAATAACACAGAAAAGAGTGTGTTCTACCACACAGGAGCTAGGCTGATCTAAAGTTGTAATTTTGTATCAAAATTCATCTGTGAAACAGGCTGAGCTGCTTCTGGTGCTGAGCAGATATGAAATTGTAATTTTGTATCAAAACTCAAGTGTGAAACTGGCAGAGCTTCAGGTCCCACAAACTAGACAGAACTGCAGTATTTAGTACAGAGAAAGCTGCAGTTAGCAAAATGATGTGTTTTGTTTTATATCAAATTAAAATAAGCAGTACACAAGCAATTTTTTATTCCTATACCTCACTATACACATAAAAGGTAATGTAAAATGTCTCTCCTTATTAGAAAGAAAGCATGTCTCTTAGCTCAGAGTGGATTTCTCTGTTCTGAGGTTCGGAGCTGACAATCATTCCAAGCATCACAAAGGTGCTGCACCTCCAGGTGCTTTGAGTGAGCGTTCTGCAGAGCAGAAAAAATAAATAAATAAAAATTGTTTGCTCATTTTTAAATTGTGAATACTTTATCATACATTAAGCTACAGAGGTAAAATTTTAACAGCAGACAGGGGAAAGGGTCTAGTTACTAACAAACCATTATTTGTTTATCATAATTGAAGTGATTTAAAATAATCAATTAAAAAGTAAACAGTGTACACTTGGGCCACTCAGAGTGGCCCAAGCAGTTTAGAAACATACATTGGGCCACTTAAAGTGGCCCATGCCACTTGGAGGGTTACGATGCTGTATTACTTTTTACTTTGGATTCATTTCCTGGTTTCTTTCATCACTGCATCCTGGGCTTTTCCTCACGTTGCCAAAACCACAACATGTGCTGACATTTCTGATGAAGACATGTTTACATCAGAATAGCCAGCATTAAGTAAAGCACTCGGTGATTAATCCTAGTGCCAGGGGGTCTTGGAACTAGACAATTGAAGGCCGCAGTATTTCAATGTTCACTCAATACTTCACTAATTTTCAATATTTAAACTCCAAACAGTCAACATAGGCATTTTTCCACGCCACCTCATAAATATGACTGGTGTAGTTTTTTAAAGGTGACAGGCAACGTTATTGTACTGCAGAGCTGCCCATTTAACTTCAGTTACCTCGCCAGCCAAGGTCTCCATCCAGATGTAGGGCATAATTTTTGGTGCAGTCATTATTTAGTATTTTAATTTTGCAGAGTATCTGCAAATGTGGAGGTGGTTCATCGAGACGTCTGATCGACCACCACCAAAGACTCTTGGTTTAGATCCTAACCCTAGCCCCATTCTCATATAGTCTGCACATCTCAGCTTATCTGCTGATGGAATAGGTGAGCGTTAGGGTTGATAACCCAAAGGAAGACGCCAGCCCTGATTCGTCAAGACTCAGGACAGCCAGAACCGTAATGTTTTTCATCTTTTGCTGCTTGGAGGGTGGGGGTGGGGTGTTAGGGTTGGAAATCTTAACACCACATCTTCCTGTTTTTGTCACTTTAATCTGAGCTGTAACTGGTGCATTAACACAAACACACACACACACACACACACACACACACGTATGTATGTGTGTGTATATATATATATCTATATCTATATATATATATATATATATGTATATATTTATACAATAGGGGTGTGTTGTATTTGTTGACAATAAAATCATGTATTCTCACCCCAGTGAGATAAAAGGTTGATGACATAGCTACAGTGAAAATATATAGAGAATAATGGATAGTTTACAGTGTATTACCAGTCAGTGATACCATCGAGAGGTTCCTGCATGTCCTGAACCTCGAGATGGTATTCTGACTGGTAATACACTGTAAACTATCCAGTATTTTTTTTAATATATAAAGGATCCAACCTTTATGTTTTTTGCTATTTTTGCAGTGGCGGTCGGCTGCCATCATGGAGAATTCTGTCACTCCTGGCCTACCGCCGCACTTTGCTGCACTGCCTCGCTCCTTGTTTCTTGCCCTCCCACTTGCATGTATGACACAGTTACAAATACATTTTTGTGGTCTTACCTCTTCTTCTTGGGGGGTAGGTCGCAGGATCAGTCAGATAAGTCCCATTTAAAAAAAAAAATTTAAACTGCCGTGGACACTGTGCACTCTCACTAAGCGAGACATGACCACTATCTTTTCAAAACCATTTCAGCCGCCCACAGGCAAAGAGTGGCCAATCATTCACACATTGTGAGCGTGAATAGATGATTGACCTGTGGGATGTTTACTGATGTTGGGAGTTGTGGGCTTGCACTCTTCAGCTTGTCTGGTAATACTATAGTTCGGGTCCCGAACGATAATATTACCAGACATGAACAATAGTATTATCACTCTTGAAGTGTAGTATTATCACTTTGGGAGTGATAGTATTACCGAAAATTTTTTGTATGCTTTACTGTGGCATTAAATTCATTATCCATATATTAATTACATTTACATGTACTGTAGCTATGTCATCAGCGAATATTCTCACTCCAGCAGCATGTCCACAATGTAAGTTAGAACTACTTTTAAATGTGAAACTGAAATGTTTGAGGTACCTAATTAAGCAGCTGGTCTGCATTCTTCATTCTTTGCTTGCAGTTTCACAAATGCCAGAAGCCTGCAGCGGCACAGTCCTCACTGCACCAAATGGCACACACCTAAAACAGCACATTTCTGTCTACAAGTTGTTGAATGGTCATGCAGTCTCTCACACTTCATCCAAATTGTAAACCTATTGGGTCCCATTTATGATCTCTGCGATAACAAACATAAAGAAAATCTGTCTACAGACTCCGACTCTGACTAACATACCAGTGAAATGCACAGCACACATATTTCCACACCGAAGTCTTTAGTACTTAATTTCATTTCTTCACATGTTACAGCAACCTAACCATGACCTCTTTAAACTGGTATTACTTACATGATATATAGTCTGAAACTGTATAATTCTTGCTGTTGATCTCAGTAGAAAATAAAGCTGAGCATCTTAATGACAACTAAAGCACCTCGCAGAATCGAAACTGCTCTCTTACCTGTAGTTCCCATGGAGCTTCTTACAGACACTCCAAAACAAATAACATATAAGCCAACCACGAATGAAAAAGTTGCGCACAGCAGCATACGACAGAAATTAAACACTACACATAATAAAATATAGGGAAAACTGAAAATCACACACAGCATCTACAGGAAACCTCCTGGACATGTCCCGCCTACCAGAATACATTGTCCAACCACGGATCACACTCACACTCACAATAATAATAATAATAATAAATCTTTATTTGTACAGTGCTTTTCTTAAAACCAAGGTGCCTTTACAATAACTGCACATAAAATAATAAAATAAACACAGATCCAATAACTGCTAAATTCATAAAATACAATAAAATATCATCATCAAGGGTAAGCTTTTAACCATAAATGGGTCTTAAAGGCCTTTTTAAATTCCTCCATGAATGCACACTGCTGAAGCGGATAGGGTATAGAATTCCAGAGGGCAGGGGCCATGTACATAAAAACATGGGCCCCAGAAGATTTAAAAAAAAATCTCTAGCAACCCCTCATCCACTGAGCAGAGCGATCGCCTAAGGCAATAAGGTATCAGGAGCTCTTTCAAGTAGTCCGGGCCCAGTCTGTGTATGGCTTTATAAGTCAGAAGACCGACTTTAGAGGTGATCCACCACTGTATTGGCAGCCAGTGCAAACCATGCAGCACAGGAGAAATATGACAGGTATGAGGAGTACCTGTCAATAACCGGGCCACAGCATTCTGCACGAGCTGCAAACGGCAGATATCAACCTCTGGTAGCCCTAGATACAGGGAGTTGCAGTAATCAAGGTGTGAGGTCACAAAGGTGTGGACCAAAGTAGGCAGATCACCGGACGGAACTAGGTGCTTAATTCTGGAGATGTTCCTCCAGTGGTAAAAGGATGAATTGATGACTGCCAACCCTTGCAATCGCAGTGTCAGCCCGTTGTCAAAAATCACCCCCAGGTTCCGCACCTGTTCAGAGGTAGGGATCTGGGTACCACCCAGAAAAAGTCTTGAGAGCAAGCTAGCTCCCATCCCCCCCATCCGGTGACCCAGGTCCACAATCATCACCTCCATCTTCTCCAAGTTCAACCTCAGCCAGCTCAAATTCATCCAGTTCTGGATTTCAATGAGGCAGTTGTTAAATACCAAGACAGCTCTATGCTGGTCGGTGCAAAAGATAGGTAGAGCTGGATATCATCAGCATAGCAGTGAAACCTCAGACAATACCTCCTTACAATGTCTCCGAGGGGCAGCTTGTACACTGCAAACAACATGCGGGACAACACTGGACCCTGATGAACCCCACAAGACAGAGAGACTGGGCCGGAGGAATTAATCCCCGATATGATCCTCTGAGTTCTGCCAGTGAGGAAAGATCTAACCACCCAAGAACTGTACTAGACAGGCTGCAGATGAACCTCAGGCATTCAAGAAGTATCCCATGGTCCACAGTGTCAAAAGCTGAAGAGAGATCAAGAAGAACCAAGATGGAGTGGCTCTTTCAATCTCTTGCCATCAAGAGATCACTGAGCACCCGAACCAGTGCTGTCTCGGTACTATGCCTTTTTCAGAAACCAGACTGGAGTGGTTCATAGATGTCATGGATGGTCAAATGGTTCTCCAGTTGTACAGCCACTACTTTCTCAATACTTTCTCAATCACCTTTCCCACAAAGGGGAGGTTAGAGATTGGTCTGTAGTTAGCATGGCAGTCTGGGTCCAAAGAAGTTTTCTTCAGGCTGGGCGTTACCACCGCCTCCTTCTGGGAGTTAGGGAACTCACCCGTCTCCAAGGAGCACCAGACTATCCATGCTAGGACCGGGCCAATAATATCACAACAACCCTTTATCAGGGAGGTTGGGCCAGGATCCAAACTACAGCATGTAGGGCACATACTCTGAACAATCCGCATGACATCAATGAACTCCAGCTGGTCAAAGGAACTCCAGGAAAGCCTAGGGACCATGACCTTGCATCGATCCACAGATTCTCCCATAGATGATGTAGGCTGGAGTGCCGCCCTGATGTCAGCCACCTTAGCCACAAAGAAGCGAGCAAGCTCTTCACACTCAACTTGTGAAAAGGTTCTTAGAACCTACAGGCAAGCTGGATTGCTCAGTCTGTCTACAGTTTGAAAGAGCTGAGCTGGTTGGTTTTGAGCAGCTGCAATCTCCACGGACAGAAACTCTGCCTTCTTACGGGAGATTGTGGAATGTTAGAGCTGATAATGTTCCATCAATCTAAGATGGTTGGCATCAAGGGTGGATCTCTGCCAGCAGTGCTCTTATCTTCAACCTTGTCACTGCATCTCCCTCAAAGTCCCATCAGACCATAGGGACCGAGGGGGAAGTGGGAGAGGACGAACACGGACAGGAGCAATGGAATCCAGAGTCTAGGCGATGGCTGTATTATAGGCCAAAACCAAGGCATCTGGGTCACTGCTCACTCCAGAAAGCTCTGATAGGTCAAGCAATGCCATCATCAACCTATTACCACTCACTCACATACACAATGACCAATCGCACAACATATACATACCCATTCACTCACGCAGCAACTCACAGCAACAGAACGACATAAGATAAAACAAAACAAATTAAAGTTTCCACACCTATCGTATAAATCGCACACATGATGTGCAGATCATGGGATATGGCAAATATTCTCACTCCTGCATCATGAGGCATGGATATCTCACTCGTACCTTTGGCACCCGTGAGTAATCTATGCCTCACTCTGCAGGAGTGATAATATTTTCCATATCCCACTCCTGCCCATCATGTATCCTATATATATATATATATATACACACACAAACGCACACATATACTTTGCAAAAACTGTGTTAACGCACCAATTAGGGTTCAAGTTAACACCACAAAAGTAGGGAAATGGGGTGTTAGGGTTACCAACACTAGCTCCCCATCCCCAAAGCAGCAACAGAAAAAAATGTGAGGGTTTTGAGTTTCCAGAGTCTTGGCAAATCAGTGGTGGGATGTTCTTTGGGTTGTCAACCCCAATGCTTCCCCCAACCTGTAGCCTCCTGTGCAAAGCACAAGTTGTAGCTCTAAGCCAGTGCTTCATAGTGATACACTCTTTAGCGGTATAGAAGCATGTTTTGCCCATGCTGCCTGCAGAATTTGCTGTAGCATTCTTTAATGTAAGGCCTGCAAAAGAGATCACATATGACCTTGTTTGCTTAGGGGAGGGGTGGACATTAGGGTTAACAACCCCAAGGAAGACCACACCACTGACTTGCCAAGGCTCCAGAGACCCAAAACCCTAATATTTTCTTGCTGCTTGGGGTGGGGGTGAGGAGTTAAGTTTAGAAACCCTAACATCACATTTCACTTTTGTGGCATTAACTTGAATCCTAACTGGTGAATTAATGCAGTTTTTTTTTTGCAAAGAATATATATATAATATATGTGTGTCAATGTGAAAATAAATTTCCCAAGAAATATGTTATTTTGGGGATATGTGCAAAAAAATTAAAGGGGAACTCTCATCTTCAGGATTTCTTATACTATACTATGGTTTATACTATGGTTTTAGGACAGCAGTAGGCTATGTGCCCATGATTGCCATCCCCACTTCTCAGTGGATTGATTTGTAAATATCACTGTTATTAAAATAATCATTAGGTTTGGATTTGAACCCCATGAACATTGACTGGTTAACTACGTCCTGGATAAGTTTGTTCCATAGTCCGATTACCCTAGGTAGGAAGATGTTTCTGAGATTAGTTCTGGATACATCTCCTTGTAACTGCCTATTATGCACTCTTAAATTATGGATATTACCTCTGTTACTAATTTCCAGATCTGATGTTAGCTCTGTGTCTCTCAAGATTTTGTGTAAATTCAGTATGTCTCCTCTATCTCTCCTTACATGTAATGGCCAAAACCTAAGGGAATCCAGTCTTTTTATGTATACAGTATGTTTAAGGTTAAATATCTGCTTTGTAAATCGTCTCTGTGCTTTTTCAAGTATTGCAATATCTTGTTTTAGCCCTGGGCTCCAAACTTGGGAGCAGTAGTCGAAATGTGGACACAAGTAGTTTTGTAAAGCAGTATCATTATTGACTTAGATCTGTTAGTAAAGATCCTTTTGATGCAAGTGGTCAGATGGTTCACCTTTTTAGCTACTTGCCTACATTGGCTACCATTTTTCATGTTACTAGTAACTATAATTCTCAGATCTCTGACTTCATCAACTTTTTGAAAGTTCTAATTTTGTATCATATAATTTAGTCTTGGATTAATTCTACCACAGTGCATCACTACACTTTGTTCAAGCTGAATCTCATTCTGTTGTCCTCTTCCCAATGGACAATTGTGTTAAAATCATTTGTCATGCTTTGACTGCCTTCTTTGTTACCTACTATACCCCCCAGTTTAAGATTGTCAACATATTTTAGCAGAAGATTTTTGCTAATGATGCAAAGGCCATGGACAAAGTGGTTGAAGAGAAGTGGTCCCAATACCAAGCCCTGTGGGACACCACTGGTCACCCTACCTTCCTTGGAAAGATGGCCATTCATGCGTACCATCTGTGACCTATCTTTGAGCTATGCTGATACCATGCACTGTAACTAGGGATGTATCTATCGTTACATTTTTGAGCTTATCTATTAGTCCTCTATGTGGGAGTATATTGAATTCTTTCTCAAAATCATTCTGGTTGAGATATTTCATGACCATATTATAGAAGCTTATTTGGTTGGTATTACAACTACTCTTCTCAATAAAACCATGCTGTGTGGTGTCAATAAGCCCTTTTCTTTTAAATAGTTAATTATTCTATCTTTTATTATTCCTTCAATCATTTTACTAATGATAGATGTAAGATTTATAGGTCTGTAGTTGGAGGGGATGCTTTTGTTACCCTTTTTATAGATCATGATAACAATGTTTTTTTCAATTGATGGGGACTATACCTTCATTGACTGATTTGTTACTTATAATAGATATTGGGACTGCTATTAAGTCGGCTAGTTCTTTAAGTGTATGGGGGTGTAGGCCATCCGGTCCCTGGGATTTATCACTGTCCGGTTTATTAAGCTTTTCACTGATTATTTCTGGTAAGCATATTTTGATTTTATTAATATGTGATTGCTTCAAATTTGACGAGGCCATGGTTGTGGTATTATCATTACTAGTTAAAACAGAGCAAAAATAATTATTAAATATGTGGGCCATATACTTGGGGTTACTGTAAATTAGGTCATTATTATTTAGTGGTATGATCACTCTTGATGATCCCCTTTTACAGTTAATGTAGGAATAGAATGCCTTCATATTATCTTTGGTGTATGCTAACATTAATTCAACATCATTTCTTGATTTTTAATTGTGGATTTGAGTTGTTTAAGTGCAGCTTTATGTTTACTAACATTGGTAGTAGTTTGCAGTTTTTTTCATAGCTGCAAATAACCTTTTTTACTGATTAATCATTGAATTTTGTTGTTAAACCTTATTGTTTTTTTTCTCCCTATTGTTATATATTTTTTCAGTGGGATATTTATCCTCTAGTGTTTAAATAGCTTCCACAAAATGGGACCATGCTGCATCTACATTAAGCTTTTTGAGTTTATTAGGGAGATCCATTTCTTGTAGGTGACACCTGATGGCATTCCAATCTGCCTTATTGTAGTTTTTGTAAACTGAGTTGCTCTTTGTATATTGTTTTTTCTTGCTTAATTCAAAGTTAACAGTGTTAGGGTCACTAATGGACAATGGTGCACTTATTGAAATATTTTTTATTTCAACTGGGGTGATGGTAAATATATAATCTAGTATGTTATTACCCCTAGTAGGTTCAGATACCATCTGGTGGAGTTCTAGGTTATCCATAAAGTCTACAATATCTTGGTCGTGAGTAGTAGAAGCTTGTGAAGTTGTCCAATTTATGTTTGGTAGATTAAAATCACACACTAAAATGACATTGCCTTTTTCCAATGTATTAGATATCTGGGCCAGTACTTGATTAGTATTTTTGATCTTGGTGCTTGGGGATCTATAGAAAACGCCCACATGGAAATTCTTCCCTACCATCCCGGTCACATTTTACCAAATGCATGCAACCTCAGTAATCTTCTGTGTCTCCTAATACTATTTCATGACACTCAATGTCTTCTTTTATATAAATGTCTATGCCTCCACCCTTATGGGCCTTTTCTGGTTTATTAAACAGCTGATAACCTGGTATTTCCTGATTCCACATTACTGTTGTCATCCCACCATGTTTCTGAAATGCAGATGACATCCGTTTTGCTTGTGGTTACTATGGCTGTTACTTCTGCCAGTTTCTCCTGATTCAAACTTTGTGCATTGAGTGACATAATATTGATTTTATTTTTGGCTCCTCCTTTGTTTTTGTGGGCTACTTTTCCATGACTTGTTTGTTGTAACTTTCCCTTCGCCCCATTGTTCAACTTAAAGTGGCCATAGCAGCTCTTACAAGACTCAGGCCTAGGGTTTTACTACATTTTCTGCTAGGATGCAGCCCATCTTTATAATGCATATCAGGTTTATTGTAGAATTTGTCCCAGTGCTGTATAAATGTATAATTCGTTCATTAGATTAGTTTCATAGCCATTGATTAAAGTTCCTGATATCTAGTTTTTTTTTCATTTGCCCTAGCAACTGACAATACCTCTGAAAATAAAACTTCACAACCTTTGCTTTCTAGTTTATTTTGCTAGATTCATAAAGTCCTTTGTTACTGCCCCTGCCCTTTTCCTACCTATATCATTAACTCCCTTGTGTATGATTGCTAATGGCCTTTCACCTGCTCCTTTGAATATATCATCTGACATACTGGTAATGTTACTTACACCTGCCCCTGAGTAGCTGCATACCATGATATTTTCTTTATCATACTGGCATATATGACAGTCTGTGTATTTTATAATCAAATCCCCTGATACTATAAGTTGGCACGGGGTGTCTCTATGTACTGTGTGCTGTTCCATTGGCTCCTGGTTGTCTATGTTGATTATATTCTCAGTAGCATCATTTATTAGGGGGGCAAATCTGTTTGTAAGAGTGATATTATTGTATTGTGCTGTAGATGTACTCAGGACATTGGAGCTAGGGTGGCTGTGAGGCTGTGAAGTCATACCTTGTTTACCTTCATGTTGCTGTGGACCTAATGTTTGGAATGACATATTAAACCTTTCACCAATCCTTTTTTCCTTTTGACTAATTGCACCTAATACTATTCATAATCTGGGTCTGTGGGTGGTGTTGTTGCTTTTCTTCTATTATTAGAGGGGCTATCAACTGTCTCTGGATTGATGAGGTTTCTAGTCAGTGTATGGTAAACTTTTAATTTATTAGCTAAGTTTTCTTGTTTTTTACAACACCTCCAGTTGTTTATTAATGGACATAAGCTGATCATGCAGGTGTTTATTTTCAGTACACTTAGCACAAACATATGTATTGTAGTTCTGCTCCTTTTTATGCAAAGTGTACATAAAGTAGATACTACATTGGTACCCTACTTCCCCATCCAGAGTCAGCACCCTATTTGCCAATGTGTTATGTTTGTTTAGAGCAGATCAGTATTGCTAGAATATGAGACCTACCTTGATATTTCCTTGGAGTTTTAAGAGTGCTGGCCTCCTTCCCTTTCTGTCCCTCTTGCCACGTGTGGCACTGTACATGCCCTGTTTGGCTCGCCCTACTTGCCGAGGGCTTTGTTTAAATACTTAGCCTGACCCGAAACTGTTTCTGGTGGCTGGCAGTGCTTGCTGAAATTAACTAAAGAATCCTTCAATTATTTTAAACAAGAACCCTTCATGCAGAGTTCAAAATCCAGTGTATGGGCTTGTGGAGTGCTCAAATAAAGTACCATGTCCCCTAATAGACACTGTAGTCTGCGAGAATATACAGACTACAGGTCTCTCTTCCTGGTTCCTGTACTCAGGAGGTCACAGGCACTCCAATGTTAAAAATCAGCACTTTGTTAATAAAATATGAAAACAAGTGGCTAAATCATGCCACCTGGCTCATGCACCATGGACACTAGCCAATCAGTTAATAATAAGTGTGTTTAAGGTGTTATTACAACACTTTCTACATTTATAATACTTGTTTTATATGTGCATTGAAACTAGTGAGTTATCACCTTTACATTTCAAACTGTTAGTGAAAATAATCCAGCAGCATTCTGGCATTGTTAAGGTAGAAAATCCCATTCCATCCAAAGTATTTAAGTAAGAAACTGTTATGCTTTTAACTTCATCAAAAGAAGTAAAATACTTTATTAATACTGTAATGCATTTCATGTTATGCATGTTTTAACAATGTTGTCCATCTATGTGTTTTTGCAATTAATAAACAAGTAAGTGTGTCCTATTTGTTTCTTTTCAAGTCACATCTGTATAGAAAGAGCATAATATTTTCAGAATCATAACACATGTTCAGATTGTTTTTACTGTCTTTGTCCAGAAAAGTCACACTGAGCTACAACTTGTTCCTGGGTGTGCTTTGGGAACATAGGGAGGTTACGTGACTTGTTCTGGTCACACAATATAAAAGTAAAGCATGTTGGTATCAAAACCCGTTCTGCTGGATGAACAAAGCTTCTTCACAGCTCTTTGATGCCAGGTCAGTAGGTACATAGCCACATTTGAATCTTGTAGACCTGAGTTCACACCCAAAATTGGAAGATAAAAGCTGTAAGAGAGGGAACGGAAAAAGACAGAAGTTGGTGCTCTGGCAGCCCAGAAATCTGAACTTGACATGAGGACAGCCAGGGTTTAGAAATCCTGATATGGGGCCCCAATACTTATTGGCAGGCACCACAAAGCCAGCCTTGAGATGTGTAGTTTTTGATGATCAGCTGGCAGTATAGCCTTGAGGTTAAAGCAATCCTGAAGATGCATTAATTTTTCTAATAGTTTGAAATGTAAAGGTGATAACTCACTAGTTTCAATGCACATAGAAAATTATTATAAATGTTGAAAGTGTTGTAATAATACCTTAAAACACACTTACTAAAACAGATAATTTCCTATTTAACCTTTTGGATTATCTACAGTCAAAGCAGAACCAAGGCCCTCGTTGACATCATTGCCTGTCAGGAGCCTAAAACACCTGGCTGCCCCCAGCCCTTAATTACAGGCTGATTTACAGAAGAATAACTGTGGTCTGCAAAGACTCACAGATGAACACAATAGCTCACTCAAATTAGCTTTTTATGGGCTTTCAGACATTAAGAAATCCTGTAGATGACAGTTTCCCTTTAAGTTGGTCACTGAACATGCTCAATAATTTATCTTGATCAATTTGGTCTCACTGCGCATGCTCAGATGCCATTTATTTTTTATTTACAGTTATGATTAGTTATCTTTATATTGAGCCATTAAATAGAGGTGTACAGTTTGCATATTGTACTTTTTCCGTTTGTAGTTTTTCTCCATTTGTATCACAAAACCTTCCAAACTCTTGTTATATCACTTAAATATGACATGGACTAATCTGAGACACTATTTTTTACCTTTAGTTGAAGGATCTTACGTGTAGCTTCGATACCTGTGACATATCAACAGACCGATACAGACCAATACCCTCTCATGAAAATAAAAATAATATCTTAAGTCAGCCCATGTCATAACCCGTATACAGTATAAAGAAAAATTCCTGTACATGTGTGTGTTATGAGGATTTTTCACACACTCAATATGTGTGATGAACTGTAAACCCCTAGAGCTAAACTTGAGTAGTTTATGAGATTATCACACACTGAGGTTATGTGAAAAATCTTCATAACACAAATCTTGCACAGGCATTATTTTTTATAATAACTGGTGCAAGATTTCAAGACATTGAAAAAGCTAGTGTTTGTGATAGAATTACATTTACTTTTAATCAACTGCAGAATGTAAGTTTCATGCAGAATGAACAAATGAACACTGATACAGTAACTGAATAAGAACATCTAATAAGTAAACGATTCTAAACTTGTTTTAACATTTGATAAAATCCATCAAAAAGTTTATATTTCATTCTGTTACTGGAATTGGCTATGTTTCAGTCCTGGGATAACATTTCTGGTCAAACATCAGAACAGGTCAGATGAGCTTAATATTGAATATAAGTGGAAAAATATTTTTTTTTTAATAATGCTCTTTCAAAAGTCTTTTCTTTGCAAGCAGAGGACACTCCAGTTACCATGGAATCCAATGAGCAGAGGTCAAAATGGTTACCATGGAAGCAACTGTAAAACAGAAAGGGACTGGTGTAAAAGTGCAATTGTTAGTGTGAGAGCTTCAAAACTGTGCTGGATTTTTGTTCATAGCTTTTTGTTTTAGGGGAGTGCTGTGACTGAGAGAGATGGTTACTATGATGGCAGAATAGTGAGTGAATCAGTAGCACTTTTTTGCTGGGACACCGAGTGGAAGCCCTTCTCAAGCCACTGTATTTTTTAGAGGTTCATAGAAGTAACAGCTTGAGGATGAAAAATGCCACAATAACTGGGTATCACTCACAGATATGACAAGTAAGGTATCTGTGGTTCAATGTATTTTATGACCGCAGTTACCTTACTTGTCAGACAGCATTCACTGATTCCAGCAGCAAGATGCGTCCTCAATCAGAGAGTAGCTCTTCATTGTGGGGCCAGTTCAGGTGAGTGAGGCTATGTGGGGAGTTTAAGGGGGGGCGCAGGGAAGTGGGTGCACAGTGGGAGGTCTGGTGGCTTTGAGGGTCAGATCAACGGTGGATGTTTCTTTTTATTACAGGTGAGGAAAAAAGTAATCAAGAGACTGTTTTCTTATTTCTAGCTTGACAGTTACATGGAAGGGTGGGGGGGGGTGCCACCTGCCACCAATGAGGGTTATAATTGCATGTAATTCAGGATCAGAGGGTGGAGGTGCCACTAGACACCAGGGATATACATTTTGGGGGTGCTAGTGATTTTCTTACAATTAGAGGGTGGGGGGGTACCACTGGCCACCAATAAATATATATTAAAAATGGAAATGGCAGGGTGAGGGATGTCACTAGATTCCAGGGTATATACTTACAATTAATGGGGAACTGGCCACAATTGGAGAGTGAGGGGAACCACTGAACACCAATGAGAAAATAATAAAACATGTATGTGTAACCCCCCTGTTCCCTAGGGTTACTAGAATCCCATCAGTGTCAGTGTTAGGTAGGGAAGGCAGCTGGTAAATATCTAGTTAACTAGATTTTCACCTGCTCCCTCTCTGTTTACTTGGTCTCAGCTGAGTGCAGAGAGGCAATGTCATTTAGAACACTCACAGCAGCATAAGCCACAATAGCTAGCTGTGAGTGGTGAGTTTTAGAATTTTATGTTATTCTGTGAGTGGAGTTCAATGTGAGCAGTTGGATGAGTGAAGAGCTGCAGTGTGGGATCTGAGGACAGTTTACTTTTTTCACCCTAGTCTGAGAACCATTTGCCTGACTTGTAGAAGTGGTGGAAACCATCTAGCAGGAGTTCCTGATGTTCTCATCCCCACTGGGATGAGGAACACTGCAGAATGGATCTAAGGGGCAATCCCCTGACTTGATCCAGGACATTGAAGCTGCCTTTTGTGTACAACCATGAGTAAATCTTACTTTGGGCATTCCCAGGAGAAGCGTACCTGCCTTGTTTTCTTTGGGGTGTTACTCTGTCAAAGGGACATATGCACCCAGTTCTGTTTGAGACTGTTCTCAAAATGTTTTCCTAAAGTTGGCTGACAAAAAATGGAGTCCCTGGTGTGACTTAACACATTGTACAGAACTTTATCCTGACACGCCTATGCAGTGTTTTTTAATGCTGAGTGTGCCAAGCATTCCAAGATGTATAGTTCTGCTATTTGTTAACTGTTGAGGTGTAACTCTGAAAGAATGGCTAAGTATGGACATGGAAACAAGAGGTGGGTAATCCCCCATCTGGAGTGACCAGTTCAGCACTTCAGTTTCTGTAAGGGTGCCTGTTTATTCAGGTCATTTGGCCAATGCCTGAAGATAAAGTTTACCCCTGGTGTGGGTTGTCTTAGTCTTGAGCACCAGTGTGCTCTGTCATGGCCAGTGCCACATTGCCTACATTAAAGCCTATGCCATAGATGAATATGTTCTAAGTTGTGGCCAGTGCCACTAGAAGAAGAAATTGTGTCCTCCGTTGTGGCCATTGCCACTAGAAGATGTGTGTTTTCAGCTCAGGCAGAGCTGCTGAAAAGGGTTCAGATCCTATGCTATATTGAAAGTTTGAGTTTCTGTTTTCTACAGATGTTCTGCATTTGCGTTGCAAAAGTGTAAATCCTTGGGGGTCCATCTTTGCTTTTGTGTACCAACTGTTTGGAATAAAGCCACACTCTAGAATCCCAACCTGGTATAGACAATCTAGTTAATGTTTCCTGTGTGGAATTACTGGGTATCCCTCCAGAAGTTCAGACCTAGCATAGCCCTTAGCAAAGTTTCTCTCCTCAGGACCTGGGTGTAGTAATGGTCATTTTTGCTTTGTTATAAATACCCACCCCCCTCTCTTTTTCCCCTAGACAGAAATAGTATGGAAGGTGTGCTTAATAGTTAAACAAGTTGCCGGTGGGGAATTACATATGGAAATTGGAGGGTGGGGGGTACAACTAGATACCAGGGCTATTCACTTAAAAGTAATGGAGAATTGGGCACAATTGATGGATGGGGGCTTCCACTGGATACCAGGGAACAACCAAATGTCATTTTCTAAAACAATATATGACAAAGATTTTGTATGCGTAGGAGCACAGGGTCCAAAGAACCCTGTGGTCCCACAACAAAATGCATTGGAGCGCAGGGTCCATCTGACCCAGCACCTACAGCCAAATAAGGATTTGATTATATCATCTGAAAAAGTATGGAAAGAAATTGCAAAAAACTTCATTAATGCACCAGTTAGGGTTAAAGTGACAAAGACTGGGAAATGTGGGACTAGGGTTTCCTATCCTAACACCCCACCCCTACCCTGCACAGGTATCTGGGGTGTGCCTTGGGGTTGTTAGCCCTAATGATCACCCTATTCTCCTATACTGTACCCATCTCAGCTTATTTACTTATGAAATAGGGTGAGTGTTAGTGCTGACGACCCCAAGACATCCCCCCCAACTGGTGCATTAACAAAGCTTTTTGCTATTTATTATATATAAAGTATTATTTATTTTGTTTTGTGTACTGCTGCCACAAAACCTTATCCCAGTAATTGTCTGCCTGTATTCCTTCTAATACATATTACGAATATATTAAACTGGGGCAGCCCAACTAAGATGCAGTATCTCACAACAGTTAACAGACTTTTAGGACTTGCTTACTGCAAACTATCTCTCCACCTTTCAACATTCCCAGTTTACCTGCTTGTACCTTCACATTAGGCACCAGTACAGACCACCTGATGGTGGAGGTCAGTTATAGGATTCCAGTGGGTGACTTCATGAGGAGGTGAGGCTGCTATTCTCAAAAGAAGAGTTGGAACAATTGGCTGCAGCACAACTGTTAACAAACATTTAGGACTTGTCTACTACAGACCCTATCTCCACCTCCGAACATCTCCAGATCACCTGCCCATCCCTTCACATTCGACACCAGACCAGACCAACCTTATGGCAGTGGTCACTTCTGGGATGCTGGTGGGTGATGTCATTCAGGATACAGGGCTGCTAGCTTCAAAATGAAAGCTTAGTGAGTGGCTCCAGTGCAACATTTAACAGACTTTTAGGACTTGCCTGCTGCAAATCATCCTTCCACCTCTCACCATCTTTGGCTTACCTCTCTGGCACATCACATTTATCACTGCAGTGTGGTGGCAGCAGTCAATTCTGACACACCAGTGGGTGACATCATCAAGTAGGGGGGCTGCTAACTTCATAAGGAGAACCAAACAAGATGCAATCCATATAAGCAGCTCCCACAGGAGTAGCAGGAGTCACCTGTGGGAATCCACTGTAGAGGGCATGGAACTCTGTGCAAGAACTGTTTAGACTAGTATGTGGTCTGGTTATAGAATTTAGAAATGAGTTCTTTCTTAATGATTGTACTGGCAGGAGGGATAATGTTTTAAACTACAGCTAGATGTAATTTCATACTGCCAGGCATATGGCTATGCTTCTACTGAGTTCACCTCTTTTAGTGACACAAATGTTATGTTCTCAAATATATGATTTTTCACCAGGCACTATTCTTGTAATCAGTTTGTGAATATGGCAGTAAATTGCTGCTGTTTTTTTAACACTTGTAAAAATCTCAAAACAACTCTGAATTTAGCAGATTGGTGGGTAGTGTTATAAATTGCCAGCATGTTTGATTAATCTTGTAGGCAATCTGTTCCTGTAGGGTGATGTTGAACAGAATCAAATGTCTGCATCTCAACCTTCTGTATCAAAAGGCTTACGAATCATGTGCCTAAATATTAGAAGTCTACCAAACCATTTTTCTGAACTTACTGCATGGTTCTCTCTCAACTCACCTGATTTGCTGGGATTGAGTGAGACGTGTTTGAGACCCCATATACTAGATGTAACTGTTCAACTACCAGGTTATAAACGTTTGAGATCTGAGAGACTAAAAAAGAAAAAGGGATGAGGTAGTAATTAATTTATTTTTTTTATTTCTTGTTTATTAACTCCGTTTATCTCCTCAGATTTGATGCAGGGAATGTACCCCCTCTTCAGCACCCAGAAATTGCACCCAGCACCCCCCAAAGGCTTCCTGGACTGGGAAGCCTGCAGTTTGCCCCCTGTGGTGGGGTTCCCCAAGGGGAGAGACTGAGATTCACCTAAGGACCTAGTCGAGGCTTATGGCTGGGACGTCATTCGGGTGGAGGTCCGGGGGAGGAGGCTTCACAATTGAGCCTGCCCAGGGATTTTCTCATGAATTTCCCCAGAGGTGCAGATGTACAATGATGTCAGTGTGAGTTGGACATGCTTCCACACTCATCCTATAGACATTTGCCATCACCTCCTTTACTGAAGAGTGGCCCTGGCTGTTGCACACCCAGACTCCACTAGGTGTTGCTAATACACCAAGGAACCACAACCCTCTCCCCCATCAGAGGAGGAGAGCTATCCATGGGACGCTCATCCTACCTCCCCTGGCCAACTCTCTGATGCACTGCACTCATTCCCAAATGCAGGTCATCAGTGCCACAGGTAGTAGTGCTACTGCTGTGCAGTGGGCGAGCTCATATTAAGTTATTAATGGGATGATCTTAAAGTTAGGGATATAAACAATGATCCACTGACCAATCATCCTGTGAGTGAGCCTTAATTACTATAATGTTTGAAGATGTGAAAAAGTTAGATTACTGTTGTCTGTATATTCCCCCACAGTACAGTGTCACCATGCTGGAAGACTTTACAAATAAGACCTCAATGATTTTTATACATAAAGAAATAATTGTTATGAGAAATACAAATTTAAACCATCCACTCACAAAAATACATAAATTAGACACAATAATAGGCAAGCTGCTTTTTTCACAACTGATTACCTATCCCACTAGGTTTAAAGTGCTGTAATAAGCCATGACAGGATGTGCAGTAAAGAATTTTAATGCATGCCCCAGGGACATAGTAAGGTATGAGGTTGAAAGACAAGTGCTTTATGCCGCTGGCAGTGCATTAAAAGCCTTTAATACACACCCTGGAGTGGCTTATCCCACTTATAAAATGGCTTGTATGTTTGTGCTATAGTTAAAATAAAACAAGCATTTGCCAATGCCGAATGTTTGCTTGCTGGCATTGGCATTGGTAGTGTAGGAGTTAGAGAGCTGCATAATAGGAAAGGTAGTGAAGTATTGAACTGAAGTCAACCCCGCCACCACCCTGCAGAGACTGACAGGCATTGGGGTGTGTCTTTGGGTTGTCAGGCATAATTTATAATGAATACCAGGAGAACTAAATCCATGTTCTTTGGCTCAAGGCCGAAACTTCCTACTCTCACTGATGGTCTATGTATATGTAGCTTTGATGGTGTGCAGTTGGAAAATGTTACTATGTTCAAGTACTTAGGAGTCCTACTGGATCCACCAATAACCTTTTTGGCCCATACTGTTAATGCTTGTTGTATGGTCAATTGGTTGTTGGGCATTGCTTATAGGGCCCAGCAACAGCTGACACCTCAAGCTAGACTGGCCATTGCTAGGAGTTTGCTGACATCAAGACTGACTTCTTGTGTGTTAGTCTACTTGAATGACTGTAAGGTGGGCCTGCAAAGATGAAATAACACCTATAACAAAGTGTGCAAGTTTGCCTTACAGTTGGAATGAATGGTGTACTCGTGTGATCTATACAGAGATCTAAACTGTCTTATAGCCCTAAAGGCAGATGAACTTACAGTGGTAGTTAAATAAAGTCTAAAATGATGGAGGCACTCCTAAGAGAAAAACACTTAGATATTTGATCATAAATCCCAACATGATTGTAGCCAGCAGAGAGCACGACACTGAGCTCCAGCGCTTTGCCTTGTATGCATGAGGCTACACCCCTGACTAAGCCTCATGCATATGAAGTGAAGCGCTGGGGCTCAGTGCCATGCTCTCTGTTGAATACAATAAAGTTGGAATTTGCAATCTAATATCTAAGTGTTTTTCTCTGAAGAGTGCCTCCATAATTTTATTTTTTGTCAGTTTGTGTCAGACGACACCCCCTCATTTCATGAGTGTGTGGCTTTGTGCACAGAGTAGGTATACAGAAGTTGACTTATACTGTGGTACAATGCAGTTGTGGTAAAGAAAAACACATGTTCAATGTGTTTTCTTTTTTTTTTTATTACAACAACTGTGTTAAACCTCGATATGTTTTTACCACAACTGCATTATATCACAATACAACTTTTGTATAACTACCACTGTATGATATGGATGTTTTCATTTAAAATATCTTACACTCTAAGCAACCTAGATGTTTAAGTTAATTGTTTTTCTCCAATATCAACAGTTAGAACAGTATCTCTTTGATCCAGTAACCTTGACCCTCTCTTTCTCTTTGTGCCATTTATTAAATCCCAACAGGGCCAAAGAGCTTTTGTTTATGTAGTTCCCACATGATGCCCCTCCCCAGATGTTAGGTAGTCAGAAACCAAATATCAATACAAGAATAGACTAATATGTTATCTCATTAATTTGTTAATATGTGCCTGTTTTGTTTGTTTGTTTGTTTTTTTAGTTTTTATTTCAGATTTGGTTTACATTTTGTTTATTTTTTTTTTTATAGATTGTGAATTGCATATAATATTGCTTAAATGTGTTCCATGTATTTGTGTCATATGTACTTTGCACATGAATTTCTATATTTGTTAATTTCTGGGTTCCACCTGAAAAAGATACCATAGGCCTAGGGGTACATACCCAGTTAACAAAAACTTAAATAAATAATTGAGGTCTTGCTTCTATCAGTTTTACAGCTGGGGGGACTAAAACACTGGAACATCAAGTGATTAACCTAAAGAGGAAAAATAAATAATTGCACCTTTCCCAGTTCATATTTACTTACCCGATGTTTTCTTTGAGTATGTATTTCTTATTTTCTTGTTTTCTGTCTCCATCATGTGTAAAACCAATTGTGTATGTAGCTACCCTGTTATGCCAATATAAATGCCCCAACCAGTGACATCATCAGTTAAAATTAGCTAGTGGCTGTTAATGCAGATACCACTACTAGCATGTACTGTTGCTTTGATGCAAGTTGTGCACATCGATGAGCTGCTCAATTTTCATCAATATAGCAGCTCATTTGAGTAGTGATATCAGTGACAGAAGCCAATGACTGATTCTAATCAATGATGCCACTGGAAAGTATACAAGTGGAGGGACTACTTTGTGTGAAAAGTCTGTTTCAGTAGATTTTTACTCATTTGAAAACAAAATATGTTTTTGTTACTTCAAAATGTCACATGTAACCCATTTTCTAAGTGCAATAATACCTACCAGGGTTGGTGGCATTGGGCTATACCAGCCTTCCAGGGGCTATAAAGCCCTCTGCCTGCAGCATCAGGCCTCATTACACCCCTGAGCAGTCTGGTATAGCCCAATACTGCCCACTCTGTCAGATATTATTGCTTACATATTGTATGAATTGTGACTAATGCAGTATTTCTGTTCTCCTTTAATCCCATAAAATGATCTTGTAGTTGTATTGATGTTTTGAACTTGTAGGAATCTCTTCATTGAAAGATAATGCTTTAACCTCTGGATCACCTTGCATACTTCACCTTTGCTCTTAGTTAAAGAGATCATCTCTTCATTAGACAAAACACATAATTAAGACATGGAGATACAAGTTTATATCACTACAATATGTGGTATAAACCAAAATAATACTTTGAAAATATCTGATTTATAATTTCTATTTGCAATGTGGGACAGTGCCTTCCTTCTTTCTGTAGATCAGAATGTTTCTTAAAGGTAAAATGAGGCATGTTCCTCCTAATGTAAAAGATTTGTGAGGTCTGTACTCTACTCCCTAGTGTGTGTGTGTGTGTGTGTGTGTGTGTGTGTGTGTGTGTGTGTGAATGGGGGTAGAGCAAAGTGAGCTTTGGGGGAGTTGGGAACAAGAAAACAGTCACAACTTAAGTAGTCATATAAGCAAGAGATGCTTGTGTACAAATATGGAGAACATACAGTATATATGAGGCAGCGTGTGCCTGAGAGGCCAAAAGCCCATTCTAAGCTTAAATTACAGTATTTAATTGGTTTCTTTATGTTACTATTTTACCACGCATTCCACACATTTAAAACAGAAGAGAAATGAATGACATTGGTTAGGAGTGTTGATTTACTTCTTGCTAACTGCAGAACAGCTGAGCTGACCAGTTTCAACTATTTTTATGCTAGATTCTCTCTCACACACACACACACAGATTTGCCATTTTTAATGCAGGTGTTCGCATGATTGCCAGCCAGCATACTGCAGCTACTGTTACTAAGTCTTTTAGAGAAAAAAAAAGAGCTGAGCCTACAGCCTACATGAAGCCAGCCTTCTGTGAAGGAATGTTGCCAGCACACATTTCACAAACATCAGCTCCCAAGTCTCAAACAGCAATATAAATCATAAAAAGGTTCTTTTATTCTATAGCCTCGGCCAAGTTTCCACCCTACGAGCAGCCTGAATCAGCAATGTGACAGATCAATCCCTTCTAGTAATGGAGCAAGCAGGCACACAAGTGCACGAACACACATTGACTGCACACACATACACACATATGTTAGTAATTTACAAAGAGATAACTTTCCACCACAAAACAATGATGTGCTTTTTAATCCACTCACAATACAATGTGCTGATGATGATAATAAGCATGAGCTGCAAAAAGTTCAAAAGCAAGTCAGGCAGCGTGCCATGGGCTGAAACAGGAGTGAGACTGAATCATTACTCTATTATGAGCTGATATGATCTTCCTGTCAGCTTTTGATAAAGGAATTGTTTGATGTCTTTGCTGTAAATAGGGCCTTTAAGCCACTAAACAGCAATAACCATTGGGACACTGAAATGAACGGCACATGGAATGCTAATCAGAGAGGGAATCAGGATTGGATGGGCCAGCTCATGGTGTGAGTGGCATGCTAGCAACTGGGGCCTGTGCCCAAAGAATGGAACATCAGTTGGGCTGGCAGGAGAATGAAGGAGAATTCTGAAGGATGGTGTCCTCCTCATCCAAAGAGGGTTGTGCAGCTATGCTGTTCAAGTGCATCTTGGTGCCAGATCTATGATGGGTGCACTTCTGTAAAGGAGAAGAAGACTCCAGGGAGGATGCATGTCTCCTAGGATGTGATGGCATCTGTGTTGGCATATCCATGGGGTGAGATGTTCAAATTAGTGAAACTGGGTTGAGCAGCTTAGAGGATGATGCTGAGTGACTTATATCTCTGTTCAGCTTTTGCTACTTATCCTCTGCCGCTCTGCTTCATCTCATTCCTGTCTGTGATATTCTGGCACCCAATGGGGTACTGCTCTGTACTGGCCCCCACTTTTCTGGTATGCCAAGAAGCCCCATCCTGTATCTCCAGTCCTGCCTCAATCCCTGGTAGGGAACAGAGCCCTCATACAGATTGGTTATGTTGGGGAACTGGTGGCTGTTATTCTGCTGTGAATCACTCCATTTTTCATGTTCTCTCACTGCTTATGAATGGAAAATAGAGATGCCTCTAGCAAACATTGATGCCATAGTTCAGTACAATTACCATGAAAACAGAAAAAAATGCCACTTTGAGAAAACATCAGTTACGATGCAAAATGCATCAGATATTTCATTAGGAGCCCCTGACCCGGTGTTCTTTTGCCTTTTCCTACATGGCTGTACAAGTACTGTTTGCTTAAAATAAAAACATGTATAGTGCACGCAAGCATAGTAACAGTTGTCAGGTGCCATTTGCTCTGTTTGATTGGTCTCTCTGCTTATCCGCTGGGGTATGGCCATCATATTGTGTTCCTTTTGCATGCCAGATATCCCCTGCATCCCTCCATCTAGCGCAAGTGTATCTATGTGTTAGGGCACTTGAAACTTTGTAATTCCACAAACACAGAATGAACAACAGAACTTACATCCTATCAAAGGATATGTAATGCTGGAAAATGTATCATTTTTGTTAACTTTCTTTGAAACATACTGTTTTTTTCCATAATGCCTGGCTCCCTTACAGTTTTTGTTTATCCCAAAGTACATCCTCTGCTGGGTTTCTGATGTGATAAATTACATCACATGATAGCTTAGCCAATGGATGGTGCACATCCTTCCATAGAAGTGAATAATTCATGCTGCTGAAATGAGCACACTCTGACAAAGAAATGCAGGAGCCCTGCTGCAGAAAATATGACTGAGGTGTCACAGAAAACTAGCATCCCTGCCTTTTGTCCAGTCTCTTAAGTTATGCTGTGAGGCAGCGAGGTACAATAACAAAACATACTGTACAAGCCCTTCTTCCTGAGGAAAAAAAACACCTTAACCGATGCATGATCCTCCACTGATGGCGTCTGCACCAGATGTCCCACAATAACTGTGCAAGTACTGTAGTCAGGATTAGATTCTTTTAAATTCTTATTACAGTACCTCTAGTGCACAAACTGTAGCACAGGGTCATTTTCTGTGATTAGATGTTTAGCTACTGTTTTTAAAATGGATTGCTGGATTATATTTACCATATGTACTGTGACTGTATCATACCCAGAAAGAGCTAGCTGTCGTAGATATACAGTACTTACACTATGCAAACCAAATAGATTGTGTGGCTCCTCAACATGGTATATAATATCCTCCTGACTCTCCTAAATCTTACATGGAGCTCCACACCCACTGAAGGATGTCAGAAGCCATAAATTCAGCCTACTCATTCTTTATGGAGCTGCTATCACCTCAGGGATAACTTGGAAAATTATAACAGTTAGACCCTATTCAGTTAACATTGCATATACTCACTACATTTATTGCTCTTGCATTAGTTATCCCTAAGATTTCTGCTCCTTAGTCATGTTCTTCTGTTACATCAGTTAGTTTTTACAACAGATTCATACTAGTCACAGAAAATGATTGGGAAATACAATAAATACAGAAAACATACAAAGTGTAAATGAATAATATTTAAATATTAGGCTTCGCAAAGATTTTCCTAAGGCATCTGAACTTGTCTCAATATAGTGCTATGTCCTTACTCATATCATACTTTCATTTTAAGAATTGGATTCAAGCACAAGTTAGAGTTATGTAACAAAACATAACAAGTAGAAAAGTTAGGGGAAAAAGTCCGCTGAGCCTTGTTGAATCTGTGGTAGCTTTTTCAATGCTTGAATGATCATGCAACCTACAGCTTGCTTCACACATTGTCCCTGGGGCCATATACAAAGCAGCTGTCTTCTCCCACATGACCTGTGGATTGCTTCAAACTGAGGTGGGGAAACATTTTGGTCTATGCACATTCAGAGTTTTGTTTTGGACTTATTTTTTCACATCTTTTTTTCAAACAGATGCGAAACAAACTAGTCTGAAAAAGTGCAACCACTGATTAAGTTTTCTCCACCTGTTTTCTTGTACTCAGAACTTTAACACTTGATATTTTGTTACCAAAATTTCACTCATCGACAAGTTACTACCATCACTCACAGCCACGTAAATTGTAGCTTTTAAATCCCACCCAAAATGTGTTTTAATACAAAAGTCCAAAAAGACATTTCAGGTGGGATTTAAAAGTTGTCACTTATGGGGTCATGAGGGAGGGTGGTAATTTATAGATTAGTCTATCTTTGGAGAAAATTATTAAAATGTGTCAAAGTTCTGAGTAAAAGGCAGGAAAAACACTAAGCTCAAAAATGTGAGTCAGCCCTTCAGTGCAGTAGCAAAGCTGCCACTCGTTACTGCTGACCCAGATTCATGCCTTGAGCCTGGATCATAAGAAGACCAGCTGGGGAGGAGGGGAGGAAGATTGGACATCACGGAGGATGCTCTCCTTCACTGAGGAGGTTTAAAGCCAGGCTGTACCAGAGAGCCGTCACCTGAGAGACCACTAGAGAAAGTACAGACAGAGCTGGAGGGGAAGCCAGATGCATGACAGCTCCACATGGTGGCACATTAGTTGCATGCACATGCATGAATTGCAGCCCGGGTATCAGGCTGCATAAAAAGTTACTAAATTCCCTGACCTGTATCATGAATCTGGTACACTCAGATCCTACACAGCCCACTGTACCCTTCATTACCCTTAGGTGCTCAAGAGAGTGGGGTGCTTGCCCCAATCCGCTCCACCGGGGGGGGGGCTAAACCAGGTGGTCGGAAAATAAGGACTGCAGTTGGTAGCAATGGGACTGGGTGGTCACCTGGGGCAGAGTGGCACTCACTGCCAGGTACCATAATAAATGGTAACTCAAAAAGTGACTTTAAAAAGAACTTGGTCAATTATCTGTCTAGGTAAAAAATGATTATCTTCCATGGAAAAGTGGGGGAGGGTGGTGTCTATGGGCTTCTGCAGCCTATTATCACCCATATAGATAATACTGTTAACAACAGTATTGGGGAGTAGGACCAGGATGGAAAAATCATTGATAAAAAACAAGTTTGAAATGCACCAACTAAACATGTGCAGGAACTTAGATTTTTAATCTCTGTTTTCTTTTGCTTATAACTTTTACAATTTTTAAATGTTTTCTCTGAAATCTCACTAATCTTCAATGTTAGCTTCCTCCTGCATGAGAATGTAAGTGCCAACTTTTAAACCCCACCCAAAATATGTTTTCAGGATGCAACCACCAAAGCACATTTCCGGTGCTATTTACAAAGTTACCACTTACGTGACTGTAAGGGAGGATGGTAACTTGAAGATTAGTGAAAATCCTTCAAAAATAAAAACTTGAAACAGTTATAAGTGAAAGAAAGCTGAAGTTAAAAAAAAATAAATCTCAGCACATCTGTAGTCAATGCACTTTCCGACTTAGTGTCCCCCCACCCCCCCCGTTTTCTTAGGATGGCTGTTGCAGGATCCAATTAGACAGCAGCTAGCCAAAGTAGAGGAACGGCTTTACTGGTCACTCACCAATGGACTTCAAAGATCGTTTTTGTGGAGGGTGAGTGGTGGGATAAGGGTGGTGGGTGTCAGAGGGTGGCTAGGTGGGGGGTTACTCCCTAGTGCTGGGAAGAACATGACAAAACCAGCAGCAGGGATAGGCTACTGACCACCAGTAGTTTTAGTTTGTTTAACAAATCTGCACTTTTGGAGGGAGGTGTTAAGGAGAGAGACCAATACCTGCATTACTACTGATGGCTGGTTGGAGTGACCTCGAATGCCTGTCATGCAAAATGGCAGCAATACCACATTCACAGTTAGCTCCAGAGCCCTGATATAGGTAATTAATTTGCCTCTAACAGCTCTGATCAAGTCAGAGGCAGTAGCACTTTATTGATCTTTATTTTATAAAACAAATGATGTTGTTTTCTGTTTTTTTGCTGATTTCTAGCACCATAATACCAGAAGGATAGCATATGAATAGAAAGGATTTAGAGAAGGGCAACAAAGATTGCACAAGGGATTAATAATGAACATTAGGAACAGAGGTTATGATAAATAGGTCTATTCAGTTTACAGAAAAAGACAGATCTATAAAAAAACATGAGCTTACCCACACCCTTGGGTCTTCCAGCTTCTCAACCAGTTTTCTATGAGGCTGCACACTGAAGCCTTGCTGAAGTCCAGATAGAGGACATCAGCCAACTGGCCCTTGTTGACTATCCTAGTGATCCCATCGAAGAAGTCATTTAGGTTAGTTTTGCAGGATATCCTTACACAACCCCATGTTTCCTCATGTCGTGGAGTCCCAGTTTCCTCCAGAAAGCCTATTAGTCTATCTTTCAGGATGATCTCCATCAGCTTACCCAGAATTGAGGTCAGGCTGACTGGCCTGTAGTTCCTTGGCTCATCCTTGAGCCCACTTTCATGGAGAGACCCCATATACACCATTCTCCAGTCCAGGAACATGTTTTTGAACTCTAAAGAGGTGTTGAACAGCTCTGCCAGGGGACCTACCAGAATCTCCAAAAGTTCTCTTAGGACCCTCGGGTGCACACCATCTGGCCCTGGTGATTTGTCCACCTTTAGGGACCTTAGGCTCTTGGCTACCCTGTCAGCTTGAATTGCACCATCAGTGACTTTTCCCCTCCCAGTCCCCACCTCCCTGCCCTCTTGTGGAACTGGCCCATCCTTCTCCTTAGTGAAAATTGAACAGAAGTACATGTTAAGCACCTACTCTTTCTCTTCACTACCCTCTGCCCAACCCCCCTCCATTTTTAACCTGAAAGTCTCATCTTTTGTGTTTCTTGTCTCCCTTATATAATAAAATACATGTGCCTCTCTTAACACTCTGCTCACTTCCCTTGATTTAATGGCATAGTCCACCCTATCTTCTTCCTTCTGAGTATGCATGTATTTTCTCAAAGCTGCCCCCTTGTCCCCTACTGCTTTTGTCATCTCTTTGCTGAACCAGCTGGGCTTTACAGCCTTAGTTTTCTTACTTTTGATTTTGGCACACTCACTAATGGCCTCCATCAATCCCTTCTTCACTATGGTCCATTTCTAGGGCTAGGCAAAATTTATCTTCTGCCAGCAGACTTCTGGTGAAATTACAATTTCGCTTCCACAAAATTTCCATGAGAATTTCATGAAATTTCACCAGAATTGTGATTTCAGTTATTTGGTATGATGACTTTCCCAAGGTGCATGAAGACATATATCTAGTTTGGGATCTCAGTCTTTACAAATGACTGAGTTATAAGCCTCAAAATGTTCTGAAAATGTAAAATTACATTTCACAATTATGTAAACTGCAGAATTTTAAAACTAGGGAACAGAATATAACCAATTTGGTACGGTTCATTGACCCTAAATATTAGACTTTGAGGACACCCCTAGCCCAGCAGCAGAGTGCTCCACTGCTATACTGACCACACTGGCTCAGAGCCAAGCCCAGGAAGTCATGGCAGCAGGCAGGCCATGGCCAAGACAGCTGCTGCTTGCCAGTGCATCTCAGTTGAGGTGAGTGCATTTTAAAAAGTGAATTACCTGGCCTAGCCCAAATGATCTGCATTGTCTCATTTTCTGTGGGGTCCTGTTTCTACCAATTGTTATAGTTATTTTACTTAGATAGTCAAGGTGAGATACCCATAGCTTGCTTTTATAGGGTCTTGCTTTTACCCCTATTTCCAGTTCATTACCTGTTGTAGCCCAGCTGAGATGCAATATCTCATTTTCTGTGGAGTCTTGCTTCTACCCATTTTCAAAATTTCTTTATTTGGGACAGCATAGCTTAGATGCCATACCTAGTTTTCTGTGGGGTCCTGCTTCTGCCAATTTTTAGAATGCATTTACCTGGGGAAGTGTTGCTAAACACAATATCCTGCTTTCCATTTTCATTTTTTTTTCATTTTTCTTTATTTCAGAACACCTTTGAGCTAAAATAGTCCATTTTCAAAGGTGTCCACATCAAATACATACATTACAAACAAAAATACAATAAATTACAATCACAAGTATTCTCAGTTAAGAACCACTGTAATGCATTAACTTTAAAAACATTTAAAGTGCTCATATGACAGATCCCAGACAGAAGTGAGTTTTCCATTGGGACCTGTGTCAATCAAATTTTTATGATTTATTTACCTGTGATAGGCCAACTGAAATGTAAAATCATATTATCTTTGTCATCTTGCTGTTGCCCTTTTTTGAGGGCTATGACATCACAGCCTGCCTATTGGAATCACTATGGTATGATACAGGAACTCTGATGAACTATTTGATGTTGTCCTGTCTTTATAGTAGCAGCATTTGTTAGCTAGCAAAAATTGTCATCATATAGTTTTTAGTGAAAATGTATTTCTGACCTCCTAAGATTCATAATCAGTATCTTCCTATTTTTCTCAGATATTTTAAAAAAAGGTTTTATAACTTTTTGTATTAATGAGTCAGATCATTAAAGATTGCCACCACTTGCAATATTTAAACAACTCTTTCATTTGGGGTATGTTTCAACTGTAAATTCTGGATTATATTGTGGATGTGCTTTGAAAGGGATTGTTGGTCAACTTTTCTGGTTCTGATGGCCCGGGTTGGGTATGGCAAAATTAAAACCAGAACCAAAAATATAATATACAGCAAAGGAAAACAAAATGATATTCTGTATATAAAAACAAAACAGAAACAAAAGAAAAAAGTTACATAGCAGCTCTGGAGCTATTTTACTGAAAGGAACAATGTGAGCCAGTGACTTCATTTTCTACAATTTCTCAGCTACCATGATCCACCCAACTTATTTGAAGTTATCTACAGAAAATGGGGCATCTATGACTTCATCACCCAATGAATTTGGGGTTGGAATAATCCTATAATTCCACCCCGCCACTCAAATCCTCTGAAGCACTTGAGCACTGGTTTGTAACTTCCAGTTGCTTCTAGCTGCTACAGGAGGGCCAGCCACCTTCATAAAAAACAATAAAGAACACAACTGGCAGAGAAGTAAGGACAATATAAACATTTATTTAGCAAGGCAAGGCTGTCACAGCATGTCTAGATCCCTCAGTGCTTTGTGCCATACTGGACCCGAAGCACCCGGGAATCGTGGCATGTTATTTGGAGCTTTGTCTTGCTAAATAAATGTTTACATTTTCCTGACTTCTTTGTCTGTTGTGTTCTGTATTGTTTCATAATATACTCCTTCCTTCCTGTTTTTAAATCTGACGTACCACCATACCAAACCCATACTTTTTGCCTGTCCCTTACTTTTTTAGTGCCTTTAGAGATACGGCATTGTGTGCCCCCATCCTTTCCCTCCTTGCTTGTGATGGTGACGGGAGACTGGAGGAGCAGAGTCCTGGCAAGCCTGATAGTAATAAATATGTCCCTCAATCTTCAGGGTAACAGCTGCGTGTGCTCCCCATACTAAATCTGCCACCAAGGTCCTCCCAATACTCTTTCACATGTACAAAGTAGCAGAATAGCAGCTGCATGACACCCAAGCTGACATACAGCCTTTGTAACCACCCTACCCTCTAGAACTTATCTACCGGGGGCCCAGCTATAAGTGACCCCCACAAACTCCCCTTGAAGTCCATTGGCTCCCCTATTACCCTGTCATATGGGGTGACAAAAGAATATCAGCTATGTGGCAGGCCAAACATGAGGAGGAGCAGAACAAGCAATGAGATGCACTGCTAAACATTCGGTAACAAATTTGGGGTAGAGCTTTGTGGAATTTCAAAATTCCAAATCTGTGTAATTTTTACAAAATGTCATAAAATTCTGTGAACGTTCATGGAATTTCATCAGAATTTTGTGGAATTTTTAAAATATATTAATGTACACACAACTCTGCCATCTTGTGAGTTAGAGTTCTAAACACTGGCATGCTCACTCTCTTGGAAGAATTCCAATTACTTGCCAAATCTCATGAAATTAGGATGGCTGATCTCAAAAATAGTAGTGCTCAAAATCTGTCAATTTATTTTTTGCAGGAAATTTCATGAAACATTTTATCTGCCTATAACTCAGGCACCTTTGGAGCTAAACACGTTTAAATTAGTATGAATAACCTTTTTGTAATGGTTATAGAATCTTCTAAATATGGACAGAATTGGATTAGTGATGTTTAAGTTACAGGTGTTCAAATATTACTATCTAAATATTTGCTTAATTTTGTGAAAACTTAAAAATTTGGATGTTTGTAACTTCTCTGCTCTTGCAGGTATATACTTAACATTTGACGTGCATTTCTGATGTCAGTGTATCCTGCTCTCTAACACAACTGGATAAATGGTTTAGCAATTTTACATTTACAGCGGAAAAAACAAACAAAAATATCATTGGTAACATTTTCTCAAATATTTATGGTAGCATAAAGATGAAGCATCCAGAATTCTTTTTGTGTAGTTTAACATTCACAATGCACGTATCACTACTTCATTTGATAAGCTGGGTTGAACTTTTTGCAGTCCTGCTTTTCCTCTCTGAGTGATTATTTTTCCCCCCTTCTCTCTTGGCATAGCCAGATTGACTCAAGCAGAACTATTGATTCCATTGATTTCCTCTTTGTTCTTTATAGTGACAAAATCCCTTAAAATGAGAGTCACCTACTCCTTTTACTATCAAACTATCCAGCTGGAATAGCCAGAATTCTTCCTTCCTATTACCCCAGACATTGCCTCCCCCCCACAACATCTTTTTGAGTTCCTCTAAGTCCCAGACCTGCACGTACAGCAGTCTCCCTGGATTATCAGTTTACTGGATGTGAGCCTTGTATATCCTGCATTCAGGTTGGAATTGTTGACACTGTCCCCAGTATTCTGAATGCACCCGGCAATGGTGCAAGTGGTGGTGCAGCACAACTGAGATGCACTGTAGCAAGTAAGGGTGATATTCAAAGGAGATATGCCATGGTGCATCACCTCTGAATATAGCACAGAATGTGCAGGGCACATATACAAGGCACCAGCGCATCCCCCAGACAGGTAGGACTGGGAATGCTTCAGCGCAACTGTAGCTGTTCTGGGTGCAAGTCCAGGATATTCAGACCTGGACATGCAAATAGGGGCATAATGTATGCAAGGCATAAATGGGGCCATTTGCATGTCATTATGGCCCCATTTGCATGCGTTGTGCAGAGCAGCCAGTGAACTGCGCCTGGCATCCTGCACAGCATGTGGTGCAGACAGAGGGGGTTCTGGGCACCCCCGCCCTGTAGCAGTGATCGCCACATAACATTCATCCCAAACAACCCTGGTAGTCTAGTAGCACCCCTTCCCTCCTGTAGCCATGATCACAGAACAATGAACAGGTACAACCACCCTCGTTGTCTAGTGGCACCCCCCTCCCACCTGTAGCTGTGCTGCCCATACAATAAAATGTACTGATACCTGGTAGTCTAGTGAAACCGCCCCACCCTCCCCATAGGCCAATCACCTAGGCTATAATAATACATGAGCCCTGGTAGTCTATTAGGACCCACCTCTCCCCGATGCGGTGATCCCCGTAAGTGCTTTATTTTATTGTGTTGTGGTAAAGCACCACGAGCCAATGGGATTAGGTACTACATAAATAAAAAAATGCCTTGCCAGTCTCACATTCCCTGCCTGGCCAGCATACCTCTCAGGCAATTGGTTTGAGATCATTGTGAGGTGGATGTGGGACCACAATTCTAAGGAGTAAAATGAGGGATGTACCTGTACCTAGTGATGTGGCAAAACTGAAAGGTACTGCACAGTATGCTGGCCAGGGCCTTAAAAGTTTGCAGCTCTGCTGCTGACCAGTCTCTGGCTAGTACAGCTGTCCTCTTTTGTGGATGAGAAGGCACTGGATAAGTCGGGTGGCATTTTCTGTATAGGAATGTACTTCGGGGCAAAGCATTAGCTGAATGAAAAGATAAAACTTTTGTGCATCTGTGTGTACTATTTGTGTGCTGTGTGTGCATCTATGGAAGTATGTACTGCTTTGTATTAACATGTGTATATAGTGCTGTGTGTATGTGTTCATCTGTATATGTAGTGGTGTGTGTATATGTGCCTCTGGGTGTGTAGTGCTGTACTGTATGTGCATGTCTGTGTATGTAGTACTGTGTGTGTACATGTCTATGTACTGTATATAGTGATGTGTATATGTTTTTCTGTGTAAGTTGTGCTGTGTGTATATGCAGCAGTGTATATAGATCTGTGTTTTTAACTCTGTATGTAGTGCTGTGTGTGTATATCTATTGATGTATTGTTGTGTGTGTGTGTCTCCATGCATAAGCATGTGTTGTGTGTTTGTGCTCTTGTATCTGTTTTTGTATTGCTTAGTTCTACATCCATGTATGTAGTGCTCTGTGTGTCTATGTAGTTCTGTGTATCTGCATCAATGTATGCAGTGCTATATGTGTGTATGTCTGTACTGTATATAGTGATGTGTATGTACACACATTTGTCTAAGTAGTGCTGCATATGTGCATCTATGTAAGCAGAGCTATGTGTTGTAGGTCTGTTTGCAGTGCTGTGTGTGTGCATGTCTATATTGTGCTGTGTGTCCATGCATCACTTTATGTACTGCTTTATGTGTGCATGCACATGTCTGTTAATGTAGTGCTCATTTGTGCAGCTATGTATGTATTGTGTGTGTGTGTGTATACATGTATGTTTTGCTCCTGTGCAGGCATCTGTGTGTGCAGTTTGTGTGTGTACATTTGTTCTATAGTGCAAGGTATCCATCAATGTATGTAGTGCTATGTGTCAGCATCTGTATGCAGAGCTGTGTTCCTTGTATGCAGTGCTGTGTGTCTGAATTTCTGCACATCTGTGAATGTAGTGCTGCATGTGTGTGCCTGTGTATGTAGTGCAGTGCATGTGTGTCTACAGTATGTATGCAGTGCTGTGTATATATTGTATTTTTATGTACTGAATGAAGTGCTGTTTGTATATATTTGTGTGTATAGTGCTGTATCTAAATGTAGGACTCTGTATGTGTCCTAGTGCTGTGTGTCTGTGCATTTCTGTGCATGTAGTTCTGTACATGTGTGTCTACCTATTTAGTGCTGTGTGTAGTGATGTGTGTGCATGTCTATGTGGTGCTGTATGTGTACACTTCTGTGTATAAAGAGCTGTGATTCTAAGTCTGCATGTAGTGCTGTGTGTGTACCTGTCAATGTAGTGTTTTGTGTGTCCATGTGCCTGTTTATGATGTGCTGTGTGCATGCAAGCACCTGTATGTTTCTGTAGTTTCATTTGTGCATAAGTACGTAGTAATGTGTGTGTGCATCTGCATCATGCTGTGTATCTGCATACCTATGCACATAGTGCTGCATGTCTGTCTGTGTATGTAGTACGTGTATGTGTGTATGTGTGTCTGCCTATGTAGTGCTATATCTGTGCATGTCTATGTAGTGCTGGGTGCATCCATGCATCTGTTTATGTAGTCATCTATGTGTGTGCATGTGTCTGTTTATTTTAGTGCTCATTTGTGCATCTTCATGTGTGTGTGTATGCGTGTGCATCTTTGTATGTAGTGCAGTGTATTACTATGATTGTGCATATGTATATGTATTACTGTAGAAATACAAACAGACCACCTCTCAGTGCAGTTTAAGCCCCTGCCAGGCATATTTTTAAATCAAGGATGGAAATGAGAAAGGAAAAGTGTGGCCCACTGGGAACTGAACCTCAGTCCCCTGGTATGCCATTCCAGTGCTCTAACCATTAAGCTATAGGCTATAGGCTGTATTACTGTATGCATGTGTAAATCTATGAATGTAGTCCTCTGTATGTCTGGGTATGTAGTGCTATACAGGAGTGTGTGGTCCAAAGTTGGTAATGATGGGGTATGCGTGCATGTTTGCAGCTGGGTATCAACCATTATTTACTCACTGAGGTATTATTTGGGAGGAATTTTCTCAACTATGTCATACCCTTTATTCTCAATTATATAATGTAATAAATAAGACAGAACAGAGTGTGGGTAGTTATGCAATAAATGCATCCCCAGGTGCCTTGAGTGGCACAAGGCATTGACATTGAGTGCCTTCAGGACCTGGAAGTGTAGTTACATAGAAACACAGAAACATAGAATTTGATGGCAGATATAACTACCCACACCCTGCCATGTCTAATTGCACTTCACATACAAACACGACAAAAGGCCTCAGTTAAGCCAGGGATTCAATTTTATCTTGGCAGGGTAAGTCTCAAGGATTTTACTGGTATACAGGTAAATATTGGAAGAGGTGTTTGATGGTGAGGACAGAAGCTCAAGAAAGTAAAGTTGTGATTAGTATGCGTCTTTTTTTCAATTTATGCATTTTTGTAAGATGGAGATTATAAAGGAAAAGAACATTTAATGATTTTTTTTTTAATTTTAAAGAGCTCCATTTTAAGGACTTACTGTAGCTGACTTTTTCTAATGAGAGTAATGGTGGAAATGAACCATGTTTGGAATGGCAATCAAGAATTTTCTACAAAAGACATTATGTTGTCCTTATTGTCAGCACATTTTTTGGGGGCATTGGCATTAGTCTCAAAATGCATGGCTGCTGACCAGTCAAGAGGCAATGATTTCCCTTTCCATTTTACAACTTGAAATAATCAATGTCTTCTGCTTTTATTGTATTACCACTGGCAAAGCAAACCCTTTGTTATAGCCAACACTTGTTTTTTACTGTGCCTTACACATTACTATTGTTTTACTAACTCTGTCAATCTGAGGAGGCCATTTTGTGTGAGCAATAAGGCAAAAAGGGGCGTGTGTAAACCATATTTTACAGCACGGCCAGTGGCGTAGTAATGCACGAGGCCAACGGTCGAGTGACTTCAGCTGTTGGCCGTGCTGCAAAATATGGTTTACACATATCCGAGTGTCTTATTGCACTTATAAAATTGACTCCTTTTTTTTTTCAGTTTTGACTATTGGGAAAAGTATGTTTATATGTAGAAAAATAGATTTACTTTGTGCATTTGTGATAAAATAATCCTTCCACCCACTGCAAGTGATGCCATTGATGATGTCATTGTATTGTTGCCTGCTTTCTTCTTCCTGTTTTTTTTCGTTGTTTTTCTCTACACTCAAGATATGGAATGTTTATCATGGAATGTTTACCATGGAATACATGGATTCAAAATTCTGCTCAGTTCCACTGGTAGAATGTTTCTCTCCTAACACACTGTACACACAGGCAACAAGTAAGCAATAAGACATGACAGGGTGTGTGTTAGACACTTTAACACATGGCTAGGAGGTGTAGTGAGGCATGAGGCCACTGACCGAGTGCATCCAGCCTTCTAGCCATGTGTTAAAGTGTCTAACACACAGACCCTGGAGTGGCTTATTGCACTTATGAATTGGCTATCAAAAATACAGGTTTATGTGATAGCTAAAATGTATAATATTTAATAGTGAAAAAGTTAAATGTTTGTTTAAATTTTTAATAAAATAGTTCCTATGCCTACTGTTTTTTTTTTTTTGAGTTGAGGACTTTTGAGCTGTTTAGGCTTCCGTATTTGTATTTTTCCCCCATGTAGTTGTCATGGCACTATCCTTACACCCTCCTCCACTATCCATCTAGCAGCACTCCTAATTTATTTTATTTATTTTACAAATCTGGTTGATCCTACCTTTATTTAACAAAAAAATATCGGGTTGATCCTGCTGTTTGCCAGTGTCAGGCGACACCGCAGTCCAAGTGGGAACTGCAAGTCCATGGCAGACTGGCTTCAGACTTTAAGTCTCATTTTTAAAAGTGAGTTAAAAATTGAGCACTTCCTCTTTGGTTCCAGCAGTGTGAGTGGGTGAGATGAACAGTTAAACACTCTGCATCTCTCAGCTGGGACCAGGGGGAGGGGGTCGAAACCATCAGTTTCTCACTGCTGCACTGTCTCCTGCGGCTGCCATTCAGCATCTCTCAGCCATGAACAGGGGGAGGACTCAAGCGCCGTCTCTGTTGCATGGCAATTACACTGCAGTGTTGTGTTGTAATGCAGGTTTCTGTTAAAGTTGGAATTTGAGCTTATTTTAAAGCTAGTGTCCTTAGCAGAGGTTATTTTTTTCTGTATTGCTTTAGCTGGTACAGTGTGTGGTTTTAGTGGGGAAAGCAAGACGGACAATTTTAAATGTTGAACATTCTATATCGGCAAGCTACGTGAATCAATACACATGTAATCATACCAGATCTTTGTCATATGTGTTAAGAAATATTAACACACTCCTATTGACCAATCAGATTGTCTTATTTGTGGTTCCCATTTCATAAAGGCCTTTGTTTCAGCCGGATACTCAGTTATCCCACTGTCAGGGCAAGAAGAAGAGTGTTCCCTGATGAGCAGGTAAAGACAGAAGGGGGATTTTCACCGTCAGCAAAGAAACAGTTGTAGTGAAAACTATAAACAATAGTTATTGTTTCTAATGTTTTTATCTATGTAAGGAGTGTGTGATAATCAGGGAAACAGCATTTAATTCCTTTGTTTTATTTTATATTTAAGGTAGTTTTATTTTTTGGGCCCAGTTGAAGTTTGTTTACAGTGTAAAGGTAGCAGTCATGTTTGTGGTGGAAGATCGGTTCTGGCATTAGAGGGCTAACTGTAATGCCTGTGTTCCAAATGCCCATTGATCTGTGTTGCAGACTCTTCACTGCTGAGCAGTCCTTTTTTTAACTATGTATAAACCATATTTTACACATAAATAAGAGCCAATCAGATTACATGATTTTACCCTGCCATTTTATAAAACAAGACTAAGCAATGGAATGCTTGGATTTCTAGAAGCACTATTGAAAGAAATGGGTTTGTATGCACATAGATTTATATCTACATAAAATGTAATCATACAGTATGTGTATGCATATTTATGCAGCATGCCTGTGTAGCATGGATATATACAGTATATACTGTATATATATTTATACAATAGGGGTGAGACAAATGAGTAGTGGATAAATCCATGTATCTTACACACAGTGATGTAAATCCTGGTAGAAAATCACACAGGGCAGGATTCACAAAAGAAGATGCCCTCAGCGCATCTCGGCTGCCCCGGCACAGGGGAGATGCACTGAGTACAAAATGGGTGATTCACAGAGGAGGCACAGGGAGATGCCCCTGGTGCATCCCCTCCATGAATAGCAGGTGGAACCCACCCAGGAAGTGCTAGGTCAACTCAGGCTGTGCCGACACATCCCCCATTGCCAGCTGTGAACCCTTTGGGCAGGGCAACTCAAGATGCCCTGCACCCAAAAATGCAATTCATAGCCAGGGGCATGCAAATGAGTCCATTAAGCATGCATGGCACAATAGGTCCATTAGCATACCATTATAGCCCCATTTGCATTGTGCCTGCAGGGATGACCCGGTGGAATGCACCGAACAGTCGATGTCATACAAGCACACCCCCTCTCCCCGTGCCAAGCCCCCTGGTATATGCCACACCTAGTGGCGGTATAAGAAATGCAGAACCCTCACCCCATGCCCCATAGACTGCTGCACCCAGTGGCAGTACATGTTGTGCAAAACCCCCTCCCAAGCCCCCTAGCCTGGCCGCCCTCCACGGCAGTGTAAATGTGAAGAATAACCCCTTACCAGCCCTAAGCCCCATTGAAGCTGCTCCCATGGCAGCCGTCCAATAAGGGTGAACCTCCCATCCCCAACCCACCCCTCACTCCCCACGCAAGCAGGGTCCCACTGTTGGTGGGTGGCTCAGCCCACCTGCACATTCCACTATGGCCACCCATTGACAGGCTGTCTGACAATGACAGCCCGCCACAACCTGAAGCCTTGGGTTGGGGGGTGGCTGTCATTATCGAACAGCCCTGGTGCGGGTGGCCATGGCGTGCTGGGGGCGCGCCCACCAGCAGTGGAGCCCTGCTGGGTGGGGGATGGGGTGTTGGGTGTGGGGGGATTTTCCATATTGGATGGCTGCCACAGAAGCAGCTTCATCAGGGGCTTAGGGCTGGGAGGGGGGTTATTCTTTACATTTACCACCACCGCAGAGGGCGGCTGCAATGAGGGCTGGGAGGGAGGTATTCTTTACATTTACCATCACCGCGGAGGGCAGCTGCAGCGGGGGCTTGAGAGGCTGGTTCTGCACAACATGTGCCACCAGGTGCAGCAGTCTATGGGGATGTGGGGTGGGGGGTACACTGGACTGCCAGGGTGGGCAGACTGCCATGCTGCTGCCTGCAGTATGGCAGCCTGCCTGTGGGTGGTCACTCACTTAAGTCTGTAATTTGTAGACTTATCTTTCTGTGGCACATCCCTGGACTTGCCATTGGGATGCACCAGAGAATAGGGCTGTCAATGGGGTTGCACCTGGTATGCCTGGGCATACCCCCTTCACAGCCCTTCCAGATGCACCATATAGCATTACTGGTGGTATGTGGCACATCTGCGATGTACCGGTGCATCGGGGTTGCACTGGTGCATTGGTCCCCTGCCAGAATCACCTTTGGGTGCATGTTGGGGATGCCCTGGCACATCTCGGATGCGCTGGGCACATCCCTTTTGTGAATCCTGCCCACTGTGTTTTTTTACCAGAAATATTATCACAATGTGATATTATTTTACATTTATAAATACTGTGCTTACCTCATAGGCTGATATTATCACTGTGCTGATGTCAGGCTGAAACTCTGCCTAACACAATCACTATTCTGGTCTCTTAATTAAATCCTGACCAATCGAAAAACTCAACTGGACTCTGCTGAAGTAGATATCATCACTCTAGGCAGCTTTCCCTAACACAGCAATCAGGAGGAACTCCACCAAACCCTCACTAGCCTAGGAAACTGATCAATATATCAGTTCCACCTGCAACTCACCTGCTAGCCCTAGAAAAGCACATTGTATTCCTGCAGAGAACCAAAGCAAGCTAACAGCAACCAGTTTCATACTGACAAGAAGCCAAGAAAGAGCAAAACCTTTCACATACATGAATACCTCAACTACCAATGAATACAGCCTGCTTCATCTCAAATGGCAAATTAGTGTTTCAGCTTGTTTTAGCAGAAGTTTCCTTTTTTGTCCTCTGTCTTGTTTGTTTATTCCACAAGATAAAGTGAACAAAAAAAAAAGTTCTGGAAACCCCATTGCATAAATCGGACACATGATGTGCAGTCATGTGCTATGGATAATTTTCACTCCTGCATAGTGACCTCTGGATACTCTCATTCATGCATTCAGCACTCATGAGTATCCAGAGCTCACTCTGCAGGAGTGAAAACATTTTCCATATCACACTCCTGCCCATCATGCATCCCATATATATTTATACAATGGGGGTGAGACATATTCCAGTGAGATAAAACAAGTTATTTTCACTGCAGTGAAATAAATCCTGATGATATTAGCAGAGTTAAGATAAATGCCGTTTATTACACCCCCAAATCCACGCTTAACCCTCGCAAAGCTGCGCAACTGCACAAAGCTGCACAAAGCCACCAACTGTACATTTTGCAACAATGAGGCCCCATTGTATAAATAGGATACATGATGTGCACTCGTGTGATATGGGAAATATGTTCATTCCTTGTACAGTGACCTCCTGAAACTCACTCGTGAGTATTCAGAGGTCACTCGAGAGTGAATATTTTCCATATCACACTAATGCCATCATATATCCCATATATTTATATATAGTTTTTTTCTTTTGCAATAACTGCATTAATGCAACATTTGGTGTTCAGGCGAAGAAAAAATAGGAAAATGTGGTTTAGGGTTCCCAATCTCTAAACCACCCTCACCATCACCCCTAAAAATTAGGGTGTTGTCTTTAGGTGGTCAACCCTAAAGCTCACTCCATTCTATACACTCCACAAAACATACATACCTAATGGGATGAGCTTTAGGGTTGACAACCCCAAGGAAGATGGCACCCCTGATTTGTTTCAGGGATGGTGGTGGGGTGGGAGTTAGGGTTTTAAACCCTAAAACCACATTTCCCTACTTTTTATGCTTCAGCCTGAACCCTAAATGTTGCTCTAACACAGTTTTTTTGCAAAGAATGTCCTTACTTTTGAGATAGTATAATCATATATTTAATTATCTGTGGGAGGGCAGAGCTCCCTGCACTCCATCCCTCCACAGATGTGTATGTATATATACAGTGTGTATATATATATGTATTTATTTATTTTATTTTATTTAGTTTTTGTTGACCGGGTAAGTGCACTAGACAAATCCTGCCTATTTTCAGGCATGGCCCAGGGAGGGATACAGATGAATGCCAACTGACCTTGAACCAGATTAAGCTTATAGATATATATATATATATATATATATATATATATATATATATATATATATATATATATATATATATATATATATATATATATGTTGATGTGGAGCGCAGGGACCTCTGGGCCCTGTGCTTCCATTTGTCAGACAACAGCAAACACATTGTCAGCATAGTCTTCTTATTACCCAACCTCCTGAACCTGGTACTGTACTTAACATTTTCAAAACCCCTCCAAAACATCATTCCATGCCACCACAATGCTATTCCAAGCTACAGGGGTGAAAAGATATTTTGGCCAAGATTTGAAAAATTACAGCTGTCACATTCATGAGCTAGTGTGAAGAAATAGCTACAGTATGTTGAAAAATTGAGGTGAAAGTGTTTAAAATTGCAAACGTTATGAGTGAGTGCAGGTAAATTTCAATGGATGTGCATAATTTTACCATTTCTGCATACTTTGACCCCAAATTTTCAGCATAGTCTGCTTATGACCCCACTTCATGAACATAGGTGGTGAAAATTTTGAAATCCTGCCTGAAAGGTGATTTTACCAAGTGACCATGAAATCACCTTTCAGGCCAGATTACCATAATTCCATTGACATTGTTCATGAGGTGGGGTCTCAAAAAGGCCATGTTGAAAATCTGGTGTCAAAATATGCAAAAATGGCACAGTTATGCACCAAAGTTGAAATCCCCATTGAAACACATTGAATCATATTTACCTTGCTTTCTCATGTAGCAGTTGCTGGTTCCAGCAGCAAGAGGTGTCTTCAATCTGAAAGTGGATCTTCAATGTGGGACCTGTTCAGGTAAGTGAGTGTGTGTGTGGGGGGGCACAGGATGGTAGGAGTCATGGGTTGGTCGGGGTGGTGGGTCAGATCGGAAATGGACCATTTTCTTTTATACAGGTAAGGAAAAAAGACATTGTGATGAAAATCCCCTACACCAGGGACATCTAGTTCACTGCCACCACCAGGTTTTACCAAACAGGAACCACGAAACCTGCTTCCTACCTCCTCCTTTAAAAAAGGTTAGGAAGGTCAGCACAGTAACTGTGGGTAGAATGCTCTTTAGGGACAGAAAGCAAACAGAGTTCAGCAGAAATAACCAAATTACCTTAGTAAATAAACAGGCAGTCACTTGTTCTATCAAAAATAAATTCTTTACTAGCAGCCTACAAGTATTCTCAACAGGATTTATATACAGTTGGACAAAAGGATTGCCAGTTTTCTAGAAATGAAAATAAATGGAGTTAAACCAGACAGTTAAAAGATAGGAAAGTCTGAGCTGTTCTCACCCTACAACCTATTTATCTGCTGCTATCTGAAGAAATACTATTCCCTAAGCTGTATTTCTCATCAGATCTCTAGCTGCAGGGTTCTGGGTTTTCAGATGTTATTGGGTCCAAGAGAATGAGCTGAACCTCACCTTGCTGATTTATTCTCTTTGACTGTTGGAGGCGGTTTTGCCCATTTGAGTGACAGTTTACCCCTGACCCCCTCCCCTGATGGGTGCATGTGTATGGAGGGACATCATCCAGGCCTGCTGGCTTCTACACACTCAGACATCCTCAGTCCAATTTTATGATTTTGTTTTCCAGGATGTTCAACGTGTGTAACCCCATGCCACTGCCTTTCAGGCTGACTGAGGCATTCAAAATGGCACTCTCCCATCTGCCTTTCAGGATCTGTAGCTGCAGGTTCTCAAGGGAACATTTTCCTGAAGCTGAGTTGACTAATTATTTCCTGCTTGGCATATCACCTCGGAAGCCATGTTTTGTGTCCACTTTGCAAATAGTAGAACTTACAACAGAAGCATGACTACATTCATAAAGAAAATTAACAAAAGAAGAAATTAATAGATCACTCTGGTCACATGTCTGTCACAGACATTGAGGGAACATTTTCTTTATTTCAGAGCTGACAGAGATCTGAGGCTTGGGTGTGCCACTAGACACCAGGCAAACAGTTTAAACATATGGGGATGGTGATCAGAGGGTGGGGGCACCACTGGACACCAGGGATAAATTACACAATTACAGGGATGGTGAATGGAGGGTGGAGAGTGCCACTAGAAACCAGGGATAAATTGTACAATTACGGGGTCAGGAATTGGAGGGTGGGGGGGGGGCACCACTAAACACCAGGGATAAATTATACAATTACATGGTCAGTGATCACAGGGCGGGGGTGCCACTAGACACCACAGATAAATTGTCCAGTTATGGAGATGGCAACTGGAGGGTGGGGGTGCCACTAGCACCAAGTATAAATTGTACAATTATGGGAATGGTGAAAGATGGGTGGGGGCACAACTAGACATAAGGGATAAATTGTACAATTATGAGGTCAGAGATCAGAGGGTGGGGGATGGCACTAGATACCAGGGAAAAGTTAATAATTATGGGGACAGCAATCAGAGGCTGGGGGAGTGCCACTAGACAACAGTGATAAATTGCACAATTATGGGAATGGTGATTGGTGTGTAGGGGTTGTCACTAGACACCAGAAAAAATTAAAAAAAATTACAGGGACAGCAATTGGAGGGTGTGTGGGGGGGAAGTGCCACTAGACACTAGGAAAAAATTAAACAATTATGTGGATGGCGATCAGAGAGTGGGGAGGGTGTCACTAGACACTGGGGAAAAATAACCACAAAATTAATGGGACATGCTAAAAAATCCTTTTTTTCATTTGAAGTAATCCTTTTCTGTATCAAACAAAAAAAGGAAATGAAAAAGCATTCCTTCAAACGAAAAAAAGAATAACAAAAAAACTAATTCCAAACTCTTTCTGTTTGAGTGGATACTTTTTTAGTTTGAACAAAAAAGATCATAAGGAAAAAGAGGGAAAAAACTAACTCTAAAATATTTTTCTTTATCAAGGGATTCTTTTTCATTTAAACAAAAAAGGACAAACGAAAAAAGAGCCCCAAAAAAGTCTGAAATCTTTTTCTGTATCAAGGGATCTTTTTTCATATGAAAGAAATAGGTGATATGGAAAAAGATGAAGAAAACTTAAGTTTTAAATCCTTTTCTGAATCAAGGGTTCCTGCTTGGTTTGAATGAAAAAGCCCATACTGAAAAGCAGAAGCGAGTCATGAAAAAGGATTTAAAAAGTTAAAAATACCATGCTTTAGGGTCAGTTTTCCAACAGTTAAGTGCAGAATACACCTAACAGAGTCCAGATGAGCAAGATTTATCTCTTGCTCTCTCTGCAGGATGTCATTTTTGTGGGGTTTCATTTTTGTAAGGAAAAACAGAAAACAATATGGTGGCAAACAAAAAAGGACTTTTCTAAATGAAAAAGGATTGCCCCAAACGAAAAAGGATCCTTTTTCTTATGGACCCAGTTCTTCTTTCATTCCATACAGCTATCCAAAAGACTGTACTGAACATACTCAGAAACCAAGATTTAATAACTTTGGAATAGTATACTGTCATGTGGGCAAAGAAAATTGAGCAACTCAAATATGAGTGACTCAATTTACGCACCCACTGGAGTAGCAAAGATGAAGTTAGATAGATAGATAGATAGATAGATAGATACTTTATTTCTATTGCGCTCCTTTCCGGAGACTCGGAGCACTGCACAATCAATACAATGCAACAATTTCATAAATATACAAAAATACAATTAAAATCAGCACCATTATGCAATCAAACATAATAAATAAAACTATCTATCTAATCAATTCCAGTAAACTCAATTATCTAAAAATTAAAGGCCTGGTTAAATAAACAAGCTTTTAAACCTTTTTTGAAGGTATCCACCAAGGGTTCCTCCCATAGCTGTTTAGGTAGTAGATTTCATAGGGTAGGTGCAGCCACCGAGAATGCTCGATCACCCAAGTGGCACAACCTCGCTCTAGAAATATCCAGGAGACAACCCTCAGTGGAATGGAGAGCCCAGGATGGGCAGTGAGGCACAAGGAGATCTTGCCGGTAGACTGGTCCCCCTTCATGTAGGGCTTTATAGGTCAGTAACCCAACCTTGAAGGTAATCCAACACCTAACTGAAAGCCAGTGCAGTTCGCAGAGGACTGGTGTGATATGATCATACTTATGCACACCCGTCAATAATCTTGCCACCACATTCTGCACCAGCTGCAGTCAGTGGAGGTTACCTCCAGATAGCCCTAGGTACAAAGCATTACAGTAATCCACTCTAGATGTTACAAAAGCATGTACTAGTGAGGCTAGGTCCTTGGGGGGTAACAGGTTCCGAATCTGGTCAATGTTCCTCAGATGATAAAATTGGCCATCACCTGAGCATCAAGTATCAAGCCACTGTCAAGGATCACACCCAGATTCTTCTCCGGTTCTGATGGGGTCAGTGGCACCCCCCCCAGTACAAGACTAGGTAGTTTCCACAAACCCTCATCCCCCCACGCTGACCTAGAGCCACCACCAGCATCTCTGTCTTGTCTGGGTTGAGTTTCAGCCAGTTATAGGACATCCAAGTCCAGATCTCAGAAAGGTAGTTGTTAAATACAGAGTCCGCAGTCTTGTTACTTGGTGCACAGGACAAGTATAGCTGGGTATCGTCTGCATGGCAGTGAAAACCCAGCCCATACTGCCTGATAATGTCTCCCAATGGCAGCATGTACACTGTGAACAGTAAGGGCAACAAGACTGACCCCTTGGAAGTTATAGCAAGGGGAGGGACTAGTGAGGGATAGAATAGCAAAGGTGAATTATGGGGGTTTGTATGGTGCTGTGGGCTAAATGGAGGAGTGTAGCCTGCTGCTGCTGCTGCCGCTGAGCTGGCCACCTGGTGTGGTGGGTATGGATGCCACCTATGGTGACGATAGTCCTGGGTTCAGGATTATCTGCAGGTACATTTTTACAACTATTTTGGGTGTTGTAAATTTTTTTTTTGTCTGTCCTCTGGTTCTATTACCCCAGCCGCAATATCCCCCCTGTTTATTGTGGCCCCCCTCCCATGTATTCTCCTGTGCTGTCCCCCAGTGTCAGCTCCCCCGGAATTGATTATATTAATATGGGGGTGTGGGGCTATGTTCCCTGGATTAAATGTTAATTTTAATGTTCCCCTCTTGCACTGTACTGCCATCACCATATTGGTAGTTGCTGAGGTGGCTTCAGTGCCGATTTTGTATTTGGTGAAATGTACTCACTCTTGTGCGAGTCGCCCTACAAATTTCACTGTTATGACATGGAACCCTTTAAAATGGATTAGTATTTTTTCATCAAACCAGCAAGAGGCACATCTGTGTGCCAAGCTAGTTCTACTGTGAATATATATATATATATATAAACATGGGGAGGAAAAATGAATGAAAATCGGGGTCCCTCATTGGGTAAACCACACCACACAACCATGCATTATTCCACAATGACCGCATGCCTTCCACTACAACTGCATGCCTGTACTACTTTCCATTCCTCAGAACTTTCTCACCAACAGTGAGATCACTCTGCACCAACACACACACACACACACACACACACATACACCTGGCACACACAGGCTGCCACCCACAACCATAAGTAAAAATATATATATATATATATATATATATATATATATATACAGTATATATATATATATATATATCCCACCGTAAATACAATTATCTTGCTGATCCTGTCATGATTTATATAGGTGAAAAGTAATAAAAAACGTTATCTGGTTTATCCTGCCATTACAAGACGGTCTTAAGTTTAATCATTTCCACTTTCCTGATTTAGTATAGCATGACCGAGCGGTGTTCGTCATGTTAAAGGACATACTAGTTGAACTTTAAAATAAGACACCTTTTGCTCAAAAACCATGTAAAGTCTGTTTTTTAATGTAAGGTTAGTGAGCTTTTTGGAAAAGAAGCTGCTGACTGTAAAGCAATGAGAGTAAGTGAGTCAGTGGCTTCAGAAGTGTAGATGCAAGCCCAAGTGAGCATTGGTATAGCAACAGTCACTCACGCTTATGTCTACTCTTTGGAAGCCGCCAACTCACTCGCTCACCTCACTCCACAGTCAGTGGCTTCTTTAATAAAAAGCTCAGTAACTTTAACTTAAAAAAAGGACTTTAAAAAAAGGAAAAAAAGGACTTTACATGGTTTTTGAGCAAAATGTGCCTAATTTTAAAGCTTCCCCTGCACGTAGTTTATCGTAATGAACCGCTTGGTCATGTTACAGCAAAACAAGGAAATGAAGTGATTAAGACACTCTGAAATTGAGAAGATCAACCAGATAAGTTTTTTTTAATCACTTTTGCTTTTACCTATAAAATTCATGGCAAGATCAACCAGATAACTGTAAGCTATCACTTTAAACCTATGAGACTCATGACAGGATCAACCAGATCACCTACTGTAAATGAAACATTAATTTGTGCCAGACTGGGACTACTATTTGTCCCCCCCCCCAATATTTGTGGCCATTTTATCATTTTATAAGATAGATAATTTACTGCAGGGCATGTAGACATGCTCTGATATACGCACACGTTCGGTGGTTGAACACACTAGGCCTGTGGTGGTGTGCATCACAATGCCCACCAAGGCATGTGTATATCAAAGCAAAACTGCATGCCCTGTAGTGAATTTTCTATTACATATACAGTATATAGATATAATGGAATATGCCATTTCACCATTGAAAATCTGTTATTTTCCCCAAGTGCAGTTTAACCTAATGACATCATGAGTGGCAGAGCCACAAGTGATGTCAAATGTCAATGATGTCAAAGGTCAAACTGCTAGAAGTCAAAATAAGAAAAATATTTTCAATGGGGGCATGGCATATTCGGTTTATGCAACATCCAGAGTTTCTGTGTATTGTTCTTTTTGTGATTAAATGCTTATTTTGTTGGTTCGTCTCTTTTCAGATAACTGAACATTGTTTTTAGGATGACTGAGAGGTTTTTTTATGCACATTGCACCAGCACATCATGACGTTGTTGTGTTTTTGAAGAGGGAGGAAGTCATGAGACCGAGCATCAGAGGATGCAGTTGTATTAGGCAGTGATACAGCTTGTGCATATGACCATGTTTGTGACCTGGGTTGCAGCTGTTTGATTACTGGAGTACAGATGGGGATCACTGAGATAAGTAGTGACTGAGATGGAGCCTCTGTGGAGGGATGTAGGTGCATTGTGGTGTGGGAACTGGTAATGTGAGGCACTTTCATGAGAATCTAAATGTTTTAAAAAAATATAAACAGCCAGAAACTGTTTAAATGTTGTTACTGGGGTGAGAGCTAAACCGGAAGTGGTGGAGTGGGAGCTTGTGAGCGAGTGAGCAGTTGAGGTACAGAAAAAGAATTCTGCTGCTCATGCTGCCAGCTCCAGCTAATTCTGATCTACAGTGAGAATGTTTTTGCTGCTATGCACCTAGAGTGAAAATATCACAATATTTTCACTTTATGTCTAGGTAGTGGCAAAAATATTACTGATATTTTCTAACTAATATCACTACAGATGTTGCATAAAGATCTCCATCTATCTGTCTGTCTGTCTATCTATTTATCTATTTATCTAGATACAGTGGTGTCTCCCAGGATGAAACGCAATTCTGCTGCAGCACTCTACAGAATGCTGCAGAAGCTCTACTGAGTAAAGCAATGTAGTTTCAATGGTAGTTAGTCCCCTTTGTCATGCTGGAAAATGTGACACTGCCAGGATGAAGTGAATGCCACAGTTTCCTGCATGACAAATGGAACTAATTGCCATTTAAATTACATTGCTTTATTCAGTAGGTCTGCTGCAGCATACTGCAGAGTGTGTTAAAAGGGCATTTCATCCTGGGGGATGGCACTGTACATTTATGTACATTTGCATTTTCTTATCCCCATTTCCACTAATTCCTGTGTCTTGGGCTACATTACATGACTACAGAATAGATGCACTTCTAATACTTTCTAACACCCTTCCTCTCATTTAGTCTTACAGTTCCTTTTTCTTGTGTATACTCAATGTTATTTGTTAGAAGTAGGTAGTAATATCCATTGTATAAAAGTAATGCTGCATGTAGCAACAACCATCACCTGAAAAACAGCTCTGTGTAAACTGGAACAATTGTTTACTGTGAATTTCTTGTTGGTTCAGTATAAGGTATCAAATCACTTACAGTACTTTGTTAATCAGAGCAAGGAAAATTGATGGAAACAATAATCAGATATAAGACTGCAAATCATTTAAAGAAATACAATTTGGATTTCATATCCCAGAAGGATACAGTAAAGGGAAACTGTGCCAGACAAATGAAACATAGAAACATAGAAACATAGACTTTGACGGCAAATAAGGACCGCTTGGCCCATCTAGTCTGCCCATTTCCCTACCTACAGGATAGGCCGCAGATCCTAGTTAACCAACAGCCTATTTCTTCCTACCCCCCACAAGAATTGCATGATGTCTGTCCCATGCATTCTTGAATTCTCCCACAGTTTTAGACCCCACAACCTCCTCAGGAAGGCTGTTCCATGCATCCACTACCCTCTCTGTGAAATAATCCTTCCACATTGCCCCTGAACCGCCTCTATCTTTAAATTGTGTCCCTTGTTCTTGCACGCCTCTTTTCTGAAAGATGCTACCCTCCTGGACTTTGTTGATTCCACTGAGGTACTTAAAAGTTTCTATCATGTCCCCCCTCTCCCTTCTTTCCTCAAGGGTATACATATTAAGCTCCTTTAGTCTCTCCTCATACGGCTTCTCTTGCAGACCCTGCACCATTTTAGCTGCCCTCCTCTGGACTGCCTCTATCCTATCTATGTCCTTGCGGAGATGGGGTCTCCAGAACTGGATGCAGTACTCCAGATGGGGTCTCACCAACTGTCTGTATAGAGGGATAACAACTTCCTGTTTTCTGCTGCTGATGCCTCTCCCTATGCATCCCAGTATACCCCCAGCCCTTCCTACTGCCTTCTCACATTGCTTGCTAACCTTAAGGTCATCTGATATGATTACCCCCAGGTCCCTTTCCTTTTTTGTTGTTGTTACTACCTCCTCACCATTGTGTATTCTTCCCCTGGGTTCTTGTTTCCCAGGTGCATTATTTTGCACTTCTTTGCATTTAATCCTAGCTGCCATACTTCTGACCATTCCTCCAACCTTGCCAAGTCCCTTCTTATCCTTTCCATGCCTCCTTGTGTATCAACCCTGTTGCAGACCTTTGTGTCATCTGCAAAGAGGCATACTTTTCCTGTCAGTCCCTCTGCAATGTCACTTATGAAGACATTAAAAATGACTGGACCCAATACTAAATCCTGCGGTACCCCACTAGTAACCCCTCTTTCTTCAGAGTGGACTCCATTTACAATTACCTTCTGTGTTCTGTTGCCCAGCCAGTGTTTTACCCAGGCTACCACCCTGGGACCCACTCCCAGGCTGGCTAATTTAACTATTAAATCTTTTGTGTGGGACTGTGTCAAATGCCTTGCTAAAGTCTAGGTAGGCCATGTCCACAGTCCCTCCCTGCTCTACTACTTTGGTCACCCAGTCAAAGAAATCTATTAGATTCGTCTGACATAACCTTCCTGCTGTGAACCCATGCTGCCTTGGGACCTGTGCCCCACTGGCCTCTAGGTACTCAACTATTCTTTCCTTCAGAAGTGACTCCATCACTTTCCCTACCACAGAGGTCAAACTGACAGGTCTGTAGTTTCCTGCCTCTGTCTTGGTCCCACTTTTATGAAGGGAATCAAATCCTCCTTACTCCAGTCCTCGGTACCACACCATCCTCCCATGATTTATTAAAAGAGTAGCCAGTGAGTTTCACTCTGCTCTTTAATTTTTTTAGAATTCTGGGGTGAATTCCATCAGGTCTCATTGCTTTGTCCACCTTCAGTTTTAGGAGTTCTTGCAGAACCCTTTCTTCTGTGAAAGGACTGGGATCGACCCCATCAAGAGTGCTTCTGTTAATTGGATTAGGCATTTCCCCTCTCTTTGTGAATACTGAGCAGAAATATTCATTCAGTATCCCTGCTTTTTCACTGTCCCCTCTGCCCACCCATCGTTTTTTCTATTCAGCCTCACTATCCCTCCCTTTGTCTTTTCACGCTGATATACCTATAAAAGGTTTTATCCCCTTCTTAACCAAGTTGGCTATCTTTCCTCAGTTTGGGCCTTTGCTATTCTGACTTCCCTCCCTGCTTCCTTCTGCCTTAACTGGTACAGCTCGGTCCTGCTCCTTCTGTGTTTCCTTATACTTCCAGAATGCTATCTTTTCTTCCTGATTTTCACAGCCACCCTTTTGAGAACCATAGTGGCTTTTTCTTTCATTTTGATTTGTTTATTTGCTTCACACAAGGGCTTGTTGCCTCTGTGATGGCAGTTTTGATGATTCCCCATTGTTGCTCTACACCTCCTTCTAGCCTGTTTGCTAGTGCTTTTCTGAGGCACTCTCCCATCTTGCCAAAGTCAGCCCTCCCGAAGTCCAGTACCCTCACTTTTGTATGGCTTGACTCTGTAGCTGAGTTTAATGGTCACTTGTTCCCAGATGGCAACCCACTTCTAGATCTGAGATCCTCTCACTGCCCCCATTTGAGAATACGTGGTCTAAGATTGTTCCCTCATGAGTGGGTTCTGAAACTAGCTGTCTGAGGCCTGCCACCTGTAGGGCATCAAGAATGGCCCTGCTCTTGGATGTGGCTGCAGCAAATGTGCTCCAGTTAACATCTGGCATATTCAGGTCTCCCATCAACAGTATCTCCCCTTTCTCTGCCATTCTAAGAATGCTTTCTATCATATCCTTGTCTATTCCCTCCTGCTGACATGCAATTTGATCTTTTTAGAAAACAACAATGACACTTGAAGGAAAATCTATAGATACTGTACATCAGGGGCTGGATTCTCAAAACAGCAGACACACCTCTGAGCTGAACTTGAGCAGAAACTTCATGACATCCTGATTTCACTGTAGAAGTCTCTGTCTTAGCTGAATTATGTTCCCTAGTTACTGTTTTAGCAAAGCTTAGTAACTAACACTTGTAAATGTTGCAGCAAAATAAACATAACAAATAAAAATATAGTAACTGATGAAAAGGGTGTTCCCAGCAACCAACACAATTAAAGTTACCCGAGACTTGCTCTTTTTGCGTCTCATAGAACTAAAAAGTTATTGCATTAGCATACCAGTATATTGAGCCACCATGGGCTCTACAGTTTCTGCAGAGGGACAAATTATCTTGTAACATGACAATAAACAGTGTACTAGAATAAGCTATTTAGATTGGTTAAACTGCCACACATGACCAAAGCTCAACCATGCATTAATTCCTTAACTCCTTAGTAATGCTGGGTTGCTTCTGTTGTACCTTTGTGAACCTGAGTAAATTCTTTGTTCAAGTGCAGTTCCCACGGCAGCCCAACAGATGGCTATAAAACAGTGCTGTGCAGCTAGCATTGTTTCACAGCCATCTGTTGGTCTGCCAAGGGAACTGCAGGAACAAAACACGAACATCTACCCTATCATGGTCCCATCATGCAGTGAAGCCCATATCTTGTAATACACGCAGATGAAACTCAAAGTACGTAGCACCAATCTTGACAGTAAATTAGGAGGAAAAGTACCATATTAGTAAATGTAAAGCTAATATGTATATAATTACTGGTTGAAAATTGTTCAGTTTCTACTCACAATATTACAGTTATCAGCAATCACAGCCATTTGTTGGCCTGCCAAGGGAACTGCAGGAACAAAACATGAAGATGCATTCTGGCATGGTCCCATCATGCAGTGCAACCCATATCTTGCAATACACACTAATGAAAATTGAAGTATCTAGCACCGATCAAGACAGTAAGTTAGGAGAAAAAGTACCATAATAGTAAAAATTATAAAAGTATATTTGGCACTAGTAACAACAAAATGTTGTAAAGTAATGCCTCCCTACATCCACAATAGACAGGCTACATTCAGCAGAATGTGTACTGTCAATACAGGGTTAAAGTTAAGAAATATAATAACTGTGTGTGTCTTTTTTTTTTTTGCATTACAAGTAAGCATTACAAACAATAAATCTGCTTATTTCTGGAAATGATTGCCATGTTACAAGTGCATTAAGCCACTCGAAAGGAGGCTGCTATTGGAGAATTAATGCATGTTTGGGTTGTTGGGGCACTCGGCCTTCAGCCCCGTGCTCCAAACCCCCCTCCACCATGAATTAATTCCATAGTAGAAGCCTCCTTTTTTGTGGCTTAATGCTTAATTGCACAGTGGAGTCAGCCACAATGCAATGCACTAACCTGCAGTAAATGACTTGTCACAAAACACTGCAGTAAAAGGGGCTTAATTGCCATTGAATTACACTGTTGCCTGCAGCATACTGCAGTATTTTGTGATATACTGCAGCATTACTGCCTTGTATCCTGGCTTGTGCTGATATATATCCTTGATGTCACAACTAGAGGGTTTAAATTGCAATACTTAAATATCTCCGTTAGTCCTACCACACGCTGTAAAGCAGATTAGCCTCCTAACACCTTAAAAGTGGTCAAAAGCTAGATATGCTTCTGGATCAGCTCCAAAGTTATGTACTCTTCAATGTTATCAAAACTGCCCTGTTCTGAATCTCTTTGCTTAACAAGTCTTGGGTTCTGCTGCCATAAGAGACTTAGTTAAGTATTTCATAGCTGGCATTACTTGACATTAAGGTAATCACTCAGCTAAACTAATATCTTATTTACCTAGTTTATGATTTACTGAAAGCAGCATATGCTTCTCTAGTTAGGAAGAGGCACTGGTGCACTCCAAAGTGGGCTGGTATAATATAAATTGTAGTCCAAGCCATGAGATTTGTGCTCAGTCTAGGTATTTATTATTTCAAAATGCCTACAGATGCTACAATCAATTAAAAACTACATACTTCACTCTTAGTACATTTATTTTTGCACCCTTGGTACACTGCACCCAAGATCTTGTATAATTAAGGGTCAGTCACCCTTGGTACACTGCACCAAAATCTGATGTAGCTGGAACATTTTCTTTGTTTAGTGTCTTTATAAACATGACTGACAGAACCATTTTCTAACAGACTTCAACAAACCAGATTCTACTGTAGATGATGGTTCCATTAAAAGCTGGTGTGCGCTCAGCACGAAGAATTTTGAGAGTGTTGAATCTTGTCATATTATCATTGTGATGCCAGAATGATTGTATTACAAGATTTCACTCTCATTGTTTCCTTATGGAAAAAATTACTAATTGTATACTACATAAAAATAACAAAGTTATCTATGTCTAACATCCGGCCTGGATACTGTACCGGATACATTTACACTGTTTGGTCCTTGTCAAGCTGTACAATCTACAGTAAATACAGTCTGCCCAAAACTCATATTTATGCTGTATCTCATAAGCAAATTATATTAGGAAGTGTGGCACATTATCTAAATGACTGAGCCAATTTAATGAGAGCACCCTTCCCCTGCACATCAGAATGTTGCAGAAATGGCATCTTATTAAATCTAAATCTTTTTTTTTTTTTATTTCAGTGCTGACATTGTAAAACATTTAACTCTCCTGATTTTCCACAGTGACTAACCGGACTTCTCTAGAGTGTATGAAGCACAAAAAGTTCAGTCATGCCAAGCAGCTGTGAAAATTGCTCCGTAAAACTCTTACTCAAGGGGATAGTTTTCCAAAAAAGGATGGGGTGAAGAATGTTGTCACATGAGCTATCCCAGCCTAATTTACTGTGACATGAAATAAAAGGGAACACTGAATGTGTTTAGAATTTTTATGTTTTCCCCTATAAGCAACTGCCCACAAACAAATAGTAACAATTATACCGTATAAAGTAATATATACTAGCAGGAGATCTTGCATACTCAAACTCCCTCATAAGGTACTGGCAGCATTTATAGACTTCTTGGGCTTCATTCTCATGTACTACAATTATTATTACTACCTCACAATAGAATCTTTGCCTTGTAATGCCCTTGTGGGTACCTATTACCTTACACATACATCCTTTAACTTATTGGTATTTACAACTACAATGATAGCTGTCACGTCAAGTTTGTATTTCACAACAATGGGCATAGGAGGAATTAAATAGAGATAAAAGGCTTAAAAAAGTAAAATAAACTCAAATTATGCCTGAATGCAAACAATTGTGAAAACCCTGGGCAGGATTCCAGAGTCTAAACCTGTGTGGTGTTGTTTATGCAAATGTGGAAAATTGATGTCATATAACTGTAATGAAACCCATGTGCTATCGACAAGTATTACTCCAGTGTTACATCTGTTCATGGCTAACCGTTCAGAAAGGAATGACTGAATAACACCGTCTTACAACAAAGCTAGATGTGATCTTACACTTTTTTTAAGTAGGATATGAATCAATAATTACTTATTACTTAGTCATACTGGACAGAATATTTTTCAGTTTGAAGTAGGAATGGAAGTTTCACATCTTCTGAAACAACAATATGACCATTTTGGTTAGTTTTCTATTAAATCAAGGAATACACGGTTTGTTTTTTGGCAGAACTTCATAGAAAATCTGTTGCAAAATGTTTAAAAAACGTAAAGATTATGCCGTGACTTGAAGTACTGTATACTTGTATGCTTAAAGATTTCAAACATTTTATTTTGATAGAGGAAAATGATATTAAACAAGCATTTGTCAATGCCGAGTGTTGATTGTGCTGGTGTGTTGAGCTCGCTCACTGCCCCTCTGTCACTCGCTCAGTCTGTTTCTCCCGGTGCTGCAGGCTGCTGTTTTATACTGGGCTCCTGCCTGCATTGGCACCTTATTCTGCCCACTAAGAAATCTGCAGCTGTCCCAACAGAGCTGCATTGAGGTGGCTCACTCCCCCTCTCTCACTCACTCATTCTGTTTCTCCTGGCACTGCAGGCTGCCCTTTTGTACTAGGCTCCTGCCTCTGTTGGTGCCTTTTTCTGCCCACAAAAAAATCTGCAGCAGTCCCAACACAGATTTGTTGAGCCTGCTGAGTCCCCCTCTCTCACTCACTCATTCTGTTTCTACCAGCGCTGCAGGCTGCCCTTTTGTACTGGGCTCCTGCCTGTGTTGGCACCTTTTTCTGCCCACAAAGAAATCCACAGCTGTCCTGACAGAGCTCCATTGAGGAGCTCACTCCCCCTGTGTCACTCACTCATTCTGTTTCTCCTGGTGCTGCAGCCTGCCCTTTTGTACTGGGCTCCTGGCACTGTTGGCGCCTTTTTCTGACCACAAAGAAATCTGCAGCAGTCCTGACAATGCTCCATTGAGCTCGTTCAGCCCCCTTCTCTCACTTGCTCATTCCATTTCTGGTGGCGTTGCAGGCTGCCCTTTTCTATTGGGCTCCTGTCTGCGTTGCCGCCATTTGCAGCAGTTACAATACAACTCCGTTGAGCTTGCTCACTCCCCTCTCTCACTCGCGCATTCTGGTTTTTCTGCCGCTCCAGGCTGCCATTTTTTACTGGGCCCCTGCATGTATTGTTGCCTTTTTCTGCCCACAAACAAATCTGCAGCAGTCCCAACAGAGCTCTGCTGAGCTCACTCAGTCCTCCTCCCTCACTCGCTCATTCTGTGTCTCCTGCTGCTGCAGGCTGCCCTTTTGTACTGGGCTCCTGCCTGCATTGGTGGCTTGTTCTGGCCAGAAAGAAATCTGAAGCAGTCCTGACACAGCTCCATTGAACGCGGTCACTCCCCCGTCTCACTCACTCATTCCGTTTCTGCCCGCGCTGCAAGCTGGCCTTTTGTACTGGGTTCCTGCCTGTGTTGCCGCATTTTCTGCCCACAAAGAAATCTGCAGCAATCACAATAGAGCTCTGCTGAGCTCGCTCACTACCGCTCTGTCACTCACTCGTTCTGTTTCTCTTGGCGCTGCAGGCTGCACTTGTGTACAGGGCTGCTGGCTGCGTTGGCACTTTTGTCTGTCCACAAATAAATCTGTAGCTGTACCGACAAAGCTCCATTGAGGTCGCTCAGTCTCCCTCTGTCATGCGCTCATTCTGTTAGTCATGGCGCTGCAAGTGGCCCTTTTGTACGGTGCTCCTTCCTGCATTGGCACTTTTTTCTGCCAACAAAGAAATCTGCAGCAGTCCTGATCGAGCTCCGTTGAGCTCACTCAGTCCCCCTGTCTCACTCACTCACTCATACTATTTCTCCCACCTCTGCAGGCTGGCCTTTTCTACTGGGCCCCTGCCTACATTGATGCCTTTTTCTGTCCAAAAAGAAATCCGCAGCAGTCCTGACAGCACTCCGGTGAGTTCGTTCACTCCCCCTCCCTCACTCACTCTCTCATTCTGTTTCTCCCAGTGCTGCAGGCTGCCCTTTTGTACTGGCATCTTGCGCTGGGACCTTTTTCTGCCCACAAACAAATCTGGAGCAGTCCTGGCAGAGCTCAGTTGAGCTCGGTCACTCCCCCCTCTCTCTCGTTCCATCTTAATCTATCCCAAACACTGATGTCCCACAGCGACCGTGCTATTCTCCGTCAAGACTGCAAAAACATATTTTAGCCAGGATGTGAAAAATGACAGCTGTACTGTTCATAAGGAAGTGTGAAAGAATGCCACTGTTGAAAATGTGGTGTGAAAATATTACAAATTTGCAAAGTTACAAGGGTGCGTGGAAACAGTTGAACGCATGCTTGTAACACAGTCATCTTATGGAATTTTGACACCAAATTTCCAACATAGTGATTTTAGGACCTCTGCTCATGAACGGTGCCACTGTCATTTTTTTAATCTTTCCCGAACACTGATTTCCCACAGCTACCGTGTTATTCTGTGCCGCAACTGTGAAACCACATTTCACTCAGGATGTGAAAAATGACAGCTGTACTGCTCATAAGGAGGTGTGAAAAATTGCCATTGTTGAAAATGTGGCATGACAATATTACGAATCTGCAAAGTTACAAGCGTGTGTGGAAAGTGTGCAACGCACACTTGTAACACAGTCATTTGATGGGCTATCATCACCAAATTTTCAACATAGGCATTTTAGGACCTCTGCTCATGAACAGTATCACTGTCATTTTATTACTCTGTCCTGGACAGTGACTTCCCACAGAGATCGCTCTATTCTGCGCCAGAACTGCAAAAACACATTTTGGCCAGGATGGAAAAAATGACAGCTGCACTGTTCATAAGTAGGTGTTGGAAAATGGCAATGTTGAAAATCTGGAGGGAAAATATTATACATTTGCAAAGTTACGAGTGTGCATGCAAACTGTGCAACGCATGCTCATAACAGTCATTTTATGGAGTATCATTACCAAATTTTCAACATAGCCATTTCAGGACCTCTACTCATGAACAGTGTCATTGTCACTTTCTTAATCTGTCCCAAACACTGATTTCCAATAGCGACTGCGCTATTCTGCGCTGGAAGTGCAAAAACACATTTCCACCAGGATGTGAACAATGACAGCTGTACTGTTCACAAGGCGGTGTGACAAAATGCCAATGTTGAAAATCTGGCATCAAACTATTGCAAATTCATGAAATTACAAGCGTGCATAGCAACTGTGCAGCGCACGTTCGTAAAACAGTCATTTTTGGGATTTTTCCCACCAAATTTGCAACATAGGCTTTTTGAGAGCCCAACTCATGAACACTGGCACTGTCATTTCATTACTCGGCCCCCAAAGGTGATTCCACGCAGTGACCTCAAAATCACTTTTTGTGGCCAGTTAACGCCATGACAGTTGAAGCACTCATGAGGAGGGGTCCCAAAAACTCCATGTTGAAACTTTGGTGAAAAAATTCCAAAAAATGCCTGAGATATGCAGCAAAGTTGAAAAAATCCTATTTACTCCATTATACAGCTTACCGGCATTTCCTCAGTTCGTGGTCAGCTTTTGAAGAGTGCAGATGTGTTCCTGGTCCACCGAAGATCATCGTGCTGGACTCTGGAGGTAAGTATGGGGTGATGGGGGGTGTGGGGAGGCAGGGTGCGCAGTGGGTGGGTGCGGGTTGTGGGAAGGGGGTCTGGGAGTCCGCGAAGGACCGTTTTTTCTTTACAAGTAAAAAAAAAGACAACACGGGACAGTTTTTACCTTCATAGGGGCATCTGGCATGCTGGGTGGGCTCCCAGTGTGCCACTGGAGTCTCGCTTTGGGGGCACTGTAGCGATGGGAGATTGGGCACCCGCATCAAACAACAAAAGGGGATTCTTTTCGCTGACGGGATTGGGCACCGGCGGCAACAACAAAGGGGAATCCTTTCTGCCGATGGGGATTGGACACCCTGTCGGCAACAACAAAGGGGATAATCCTTTTGCCGACAGGATTGGGCACCCCGTCGGCAGACACTGAAACAGGGGGGCACATTATATCGATGGGGAGTGGGCTTCCCAGTCGGCAGATAAACATTGTGGGGGGGTTATATTATTTGTGAACAGGGTGGCAACCCACTGCCATGTTCACAAACAATATCAGGCTTGCTAGATCTGCCCTGCAATGACGGGTCACTCCCTTATTGCAGCGGATGTCTTATGCTGCACTGATGAGGCAGCCCCTGATTGCAGTGGCTGATTTGTCACAAGTTGGTGTGAACGTTCCAAACTTGTGTCACCATTGGGGGAAGTGGGACAAGCCTTTGCAGGTTGTGGGAACATTGGCCACAACAGTGCCGTGCCGCCACAGCCTGCTTCTCAACAAGCTGTGCCAATATGTTTCTTGTGCTGCGCGCAATCAACATAAAAGTATTTGCTGTGGTCAGTGCATTATCTACACTACTTACACAGTCTGTGAAATGTGTTGAAATTCATACACTGTAAATGTGTATTTCATTTATTTTGTTTAGTTTAAAAGACCTTTATCGGGAAGGCCCAGAGTGGGAAATCCCAGCATTCAACCTGGCTGCAGCATTCTCTACCTTCTTCAAGTGGCGTGTTAACCCTTCTGAAAGCCTGAGTTACAGAATATTACAAAAGTTCAACCTTGACATAACGAAAATGTGCACTAGTGTTTTAAGGTCCTTGGGGATTCAGATAGGGTTTGATCTGGGTGATGTTTTTAATGTGAAAAAAGTCACCTCGGACCACTGGTAACACCTGATGTAGTAGGGAGCACAAGGCAAAAATATGCTTGGCCAGTAGGGAATACAAAAGAAAAATACACATGTCCAGACAGTAAGGAATACAAGGCAAAAATATATCTGGACTATGGGGAATACAAAGCAAAAATATCCCAGGCATGTGAACATTGAATATGTGGGTAGGGGAGTGGGTGCAATTAATTAACAAAATATAATTGATCAATTAACCTTAGGGGTGATGGAAGCCAGTCATTGTGTCCTTTTATTGTCAAAAGCATTCTTCTGTAGCCTAGCTTAAAAATATAGATATAGTAGTAGTTGCAAGGCAATGAGCCTTGCAGTGAAGTACAGCAAGAGAGCAATGTAATAAACTGAAGTTTGCAAGCAAATTAGAGCATTGGAACAGAACTCCATATTCAGGGAGAGAGGCTATGGGTAGAAACAGGAAAATGAACAAGTCATGAAGTCACGGAGCAGTGGTTTAGGTAAGAAAAGAAGTAGCAGAGTGAATACAGGATGGCAGGCTGTTCAGAGAGAGAGGGGATAGTCTGTAGAAGAATTAATCTTGACCAGTCTGCCATGTCCAAGATGGTGGCACCAACAAAACTGCACATGCGCAGCTTATGTCGGTGCCATCATCTTGGGCACGGTGGCCATCACTTCAGTAGTTGTGGAAGAAAAAGTAGTGCGCTGCAAAGGGTGTGAGTTTATGTGGCCCGCTGAGGGGAAGGGCCACCTAAACAGTGCCACTGGACATTTGACAGAACACTGTGGAAGCACACTGGCCAGTGGTCTGGTCACGTGCTTCCACAGTGCTCTTCTAAAGACAATGCAATGGCATAATATCTGTGGAGCTCTACCCACGCTGCCATAAAAAGGGTCTTTATGTCTCAGACATCATCTTACCCTCCTGATTTGCCCCTCCAAGGTCACAATGATAGCACAATCACTTCCGTACTAACAGTTTATAATGTCATCAACAGAGAATTATGACATCTATGGTGGGGGGGTAGGGCAGTATGACACAGAGGACAGAGACTTCACTATTGATTTCCACCCCTGGACCTCCTCTTGAAACAGTACCTACCTTCAAATATCTTGGTGTGACACTTGACCGATCCCTTACTTTCAGTGAGCACATCAACACCATTATGAAGAAAATCCACCAAAAATTGGGGAGCAGCCTATCACATCAGCCAATTCCTGACCACTGAGGCACACCGAGCCATTGCCAGAGACAACCTGTTACCTCTACTTGACTATTGCTCACCCGTTTACACCTCCATGTCCGCATCTTTATTCACTCAACTAGTACCCACCTACAATGCCATCAGTCACTTTGTCCTCCTTGCCCCGTTCTCCACTCACCACTGCTCGCTGTATCAGTCCCTAGGCTGGCTCCCTCTTCAAGGTTGTTTTGGCCTGGCCATGGGTAATTTAGTAGACTGCTTACTTAGGAACTCTCAGAAGTCACCCTACTCCACCCTTCCGGCTCATGGGGGTGGTTCCCCAATGCCTTAGGGACTCCACCATCCCCCAACTGAAAATTCCTCGCACCTCAACAGCCATGGGCAGCAAAGCCTTCTCTGTCTCTGCCCCTACTTTATGGAACTGTCTCTCTGTGTCAGCCAGGCTATCCCCTCTCATTTGTCCTTTAAATCCACTCTCTGAGCCTGGCTCCTGTCTGAGACCAAATGCAATTGCAACTGATCCTCAACAATGAGCCTGGATATTAATCCCCTGCTGGGCTCACCTCCTGCCCACCCCACACCTTTCCCACCACATCTTCTAGTCTAACTCTACTATTTTTATAGGCATTATCAACTGTATACTTATACATTTGTTTCTTGATTGTAAAGAGTGTTATACACTTGTAAACTGCTGTTTGTAAAGAATGTTATCAACTGTACATTTTTATACATTTGCAGATGTTTCTTGTTTCCCATGCCACCTCATGCTAGGGGTGCGTATTTCCCTGACTCTGTATGTATTGTTTGTTTGTAAAGAATGTTATCAACTGTACATTTTTATACACTTGTAGATATTTCTTGTTTCCACACCACCTCATGCTAGGGGTGTGCATTTCCCTGACTCTGTATGTATTGCTTGTTTGATTTTCTGTTTTCCTGTTATCGCCACCCTTTGGCCAGGGTCATGCTTGAAAATGGTCCTTTGGATCAGTGCACCTACGTTGTTACCAAAGACATAAATAAATACAAATTAAAGTGCGGAGAACAAATATAATGTTCTCATGAAAACACCCTCAGTAACAAAATGAAAAACATATACAGACAAGTGATGAAACATAAGTTGAATTCTTTCTGAATGTTATATTTAAAAAAGGTTTCATGTAAGCTGGCCCAGTGGTGCTGAGAGCCGAGGTGCTGGACACCACACCTCACACCATGCCGGTGACCCACATTCGGGAATGAGTGTGGGCCGCCGGTGGTCAGCAGGGAGGAGATGGATCAAGCTTCCGATAGACTGCACTCCATCTCCGGGTTGGGGTGGATCTGCGGTCAGCACATGCCTGACCCCTGGAGGAGGCTGGGGGTCAGTGCTTTGCTGCCACAAGAATGTGGGGCAGGACGCACAGCAGATGCTTGGTGGGGACACGCGTGGGTGCATGCGCGAGCCCACAGCAGGTGTCAATGCATGCCAAATTCCTGCAGGGAGAAAGAAACTAGGAAAAGACCCTGTTGGCTGGTCATTGAGGCTCGATGGCTGTCCCTGACGCTCTGTCTCTGGAGGTAACACACCAAACTGGATCCTAATCAGTGGGTGAGTCGGGGGCTCCCCACTGCCCCACCACTGGGGTTAAGTCATGGGGGGGTGAGGGCCTGAAGAAGTGGAAGCAATGGGATGGCAGCTGGACAAGGAGCCAGCCAGGGCCGGGGGTGTAGAAAGAAATAGCAAAAAAAATAAATAAATAAAAAGGTTTCATGTGAAGTAGAAAAGCACATTAACAGCTTTGTGGAAAAGAAAATAATTGTATCAAATACTTACATACTACTCAGTGACACTATTTATGTTAAGGAGCTCACTCTTTTTCCCAAATAGTTGAAGGGTAAAGTTTCTTTGATGGCCGTGATCAGAGCTTTGGGGTAGACACACCTGTTCCACTTCAAAAAGTGCAGTTTGACCTTTAACATGCTCAGTACAGATGGCATCTGAAACATATCTCATCCAAAGGTCAACTGTGTCAAACTGTTGACTGCTGCATTTTATGGGATTATACCGGTAGGAGTAATTTAAAATATGTAAATAAATACTGAAGTATTGGTAAATGGAATAAAGGCAATTTTTTTTAAATCTCAGATTTAAGCCTGTGACCTTCTAGTCCTAAAATCAGGTCACCATACCCATACAATAGCTTTAAAATATGGCAAACAGTCTTACCGTATTTTCTGACAAACAGAGATTTGCCATTTAGGATCCCTTAAATTATTTGGATTTTTGCCCAACTAAGCACAAGGGAGCCAAGTTCGAAAGATGCACCAGTGTCCTGCTGTCTCTAAAATGTCCACAGATTGTTCCCTGCAAGCTGGGGGTTTCAAACAAATGTTCTGCAAGTCATAATGATTCAAATCATTTTCCTTTTTGTGAGATAGTTATCCTATAATAGGCCAGAAAGTGACAGAGATTGTGGGTAACATGAAGTTGCCTACTGGCAAGTAGTTTCAAAGTCAAAAATTTTGAGTAAGAAGTAACTAAAAAAAAAAAAAAAAAAAAGAAACATACTTAAGCCTTGCTCAGAAAGGTATCTTTGAAAACTGCACCCCATTCACTTTATGATTAGGGCCTAGTCTGTTTTTTTTTGCTCCTACTTTTTTCTTTTCTTCCTGTGTCCCACCCAGCAATCAGAGCCTCTATAGCTATAGGAAAACACCATTCCTTCAACTGTAGAGGGAGGAGAGTTTCTGGCTTCCTAGCTGCTGCCAAGAGAGCTCAACTGTTGGATAGCAAAATGTGTTTGAATGCTGCTTGATTGTACACCCTTTCTGGGAGCCAGGGGCCTTCCCTTGATAAAGTGCTCAGCACACAGCTGTCCCAGTGCTTCATGAACTGCACCTGCTGCCAGTTAGGTAGAGGACTGTTATATGTTATTCACTTTAAGACGCTGAGCAAACTAAGGAGCCTGATCCATGAAAGGGTGCACAACCATGAAGAGGTGCTTGTATGAGCTGATGAAACACAGAGGTCTCTCTCTCTCTGTATATGCAGTGACCTCTGTGCATCCACAGACCATGGTGCATGCCCACTTTGTACCTGAACACAAGTGACCTTATGCACTCGACTGGGTCAGAGAAAGGGATGTGAAAGCATCTGACTCACCCAGTGAACTCTGTGGTGCAAAAGGCCAGAAGACACTCCCAAGGGCTCAGTCAGTCCCCGCCCACTTGCACCAAGCCTACTGAGCCTAAAAAGAAGGATGTGGTAATTTTGGCACAGGTCATGCCATTTCTGAAGGTATATGGTGTTCCTAGCAGGGATATGGCAGGCCTTGGAGGAATGCTATATCCCACTCACCCCAGTTCAGTGCTGGGAATGGGCTCCATTATGGAACTGACCCAAGCATCTGATTGGTTGCCTGGTGTGTCCAGCGCTGCACCTCCCTGACCCTTGGGCTCACCACATTACACTCTGTATGTAGATAATGAGGGCTGGGGGACATGAATGTCTGCATATGGTGCTGACCTGCGGCGCCAACAACCCGGGTTCGGGAATGGACCTGGGTTGCTGGAGGGATGGCTGGGGAAGGAAGGATCGAATGTTCTGTAACTGCTGTCCTTCTCTAGTGGGGGAGGGTGGGTAGTGTGTCTGGTGCACTATGGACACCTGGTGAAGGCCAGGTGTACTGCAGCACTGATGCCAGCACGTCGGGGGGGGGGCGGATGCTGATCATCATTGTACATCCCCACCCCCGTATAGGGGAGAAAACTTGCAGCTGGCCACCTCTATGAAGCCTGCCCCTGGCTTCAATTAGCCTCCAGACTGGCTGTTTCCGAACAGTTACCAGGACTACGGCACTAAAGGGCCAGCTGCCATGACCCCACTCGGGGGGGGGGGGTTTAAGCCTGGGGTGCCGGGATAGTGCAGGTAAAATTGGAGGTGGAAGTGCGGGAGTCCATGACTAGGGTGATGATTGGCATCCAGAAGTGGCAAAAACAGAAAATACATAAAAAAAAAAAAAAAAAAAAAGAATGCCTGCATGTGTGTCAGCATCTGAGGGTGTGAAGGTAAGTGACCGAGATACACACAATTCATGTGTTTCTGGGGTGCCTTTGTGGAGTGGGCACCTAGTCCCTACCATCTCCACAACCTTCTCTGTTCGTGTGCCCCTCCATGAGTATTTGAGGTCTTCTGGGGAGGGGCTTCCTGCAGGACTAGTATCTCAAATGAGTTTGATATTTTGCTGCTCCAGTACTTTGGAATATACACCCCCCACCTTCAGCAGGCTCCAAGTGGAGCATGATGTACTGCTGCCACAATTCTGAACTAGCTACAAAGGCCTGGCTTATAAAAGAAATTAGGCCATTGTCATGGCAAAAATCTAGGCATTTGCAAGTAAACTATTTCCATAAGGTCCAGTGTACAGTATGCATATGCAGCACATCTTGATTGTATAATTTGGCCTGGTACTCAGTAGAGTGGGTGATACCTTGTTAAGTATTATGTATTTGAAACTTTTCTTCTGGAAATAGCATACTGGGCAACACTAATTACATTCTAGATGTGTCCTGGGGGAAATGCAAAGTAGAAGTAAACACAGTATTTACAATTGTCACCAGAACATGTAAATGTGTACAATGAATAAAAAGTGCAGACATAATAAATATATGGAAATGGTCAAGATGCAGTAGGCATGATGTCCAAAGAGCAGTTTCAAAACAGTAGCACAGGAGCTGAACTGGTTCATGGAGTAAAAGCACAAGGGAAAAATGATAACCACTGAAGTAAGAGAAACAGACCTAGGTCATTTTCAAAATGTGGTGCTAGCAAACAGGAGACTTTATCATAGGTAAATTGTAGTTACATTGTTGGCACTGATGTATCTCCTCACAGTCACTGAACGGCCAGGTATATAGTACATTATTTATATAAAAAAGTATTGAAAAAAACTACTATAAGAGCAGAGAACCAAGGAGTAGATGTGAATGCTCAATACTATATATTTAACAGGTTCAAATAATGTTTTTATAGAAAGATTTGAAGACCAACTGTGTTTCATTAACATTATGGCTATTCTCCTGGCAGCTGGTCAAACAACCTTTCTGTGGGAGCTTATTTTCCTAGCAGTTCAGTATGCAAACTGTGCTGACAGTCTCCTGCTCCTAGTCAAACACTGATTAGCACATCCTAATTTTGCTGACAGTCTGCACACAAAAGTCAGGGTGGATTTCATGTCTGTTCATATAGATACAGTAGATATCTATAGAAATATAAACCATTAAAATTCTAAGATAGTGAGGTAAATTATATATATAAGATGGCAAGAAAAAAATCTGGAAATTTCATTGGCCAAGAGATGTCAGCTGACCATACATTAAATCTCTATAAACAAACACATGGCCAGCTGCCGTATCTCATTTTTCTCACCCCCCCCCAATAAAAACAACTTACTGAACAATATCACTAAGCTTCCAAAGAGAAACAAAATCTGGTAACCACCAGCTTAAAAATCTCACCATTTACTACTATCAGAAAGTAAACATATTTTACATTTTCACCCTATAACAAAAATATAGTACTCCTTCAGTACACATTCTGAAATATTTCCCTGCCATTTACAATAAATGCAGCACTTTCCCACAGTTCAAATAAATGCTGTGGCCTCTGTTTTAAAACTACCATTTTCTCTCGATCCGCCTCTAGCTAATACCACAGCATCCAGTGCTGCATGATCAGTTTCTAAAGTAATTTAGCATTTAAAATACACTCCCATCCTAACTCATTTTACCTCTCTATACTTGTGACAAATGGAAGATTATAAGCAGCACTCTTGCTCTGTGGAACAGAGGGGCAGGTGCAGCCAGGGCACAATAAATTAAGCAGCTTCACAAACACAGCAAGAGCAACTACATAAGCAGGAGTCAGCAGAAACCAGCATTTAAACTCCATTTAAAAATGCCTCTGCTCCTTCTGGGGTGAAGCAGCAAGGCAATTGAGATCACCAGGCAGACGCACATTATTGCCCAACAGCAGGCGCACACTACCTCTGCAATACTCAGCTTTTCATCATTGCTTTAAAAAAAAACACAAACTCCTGCTGCTCTGTGCTGCTTACTTAAAGTCCACTCTTCAACATGATCTGCCTTCAGCGATTGCAGATGAGTAAAACTCCACTCAGACCCAATCAGACCTTGCACCAGAATGGCCAAAACAGAGAGGGGGAACTGGTACTGGCCCAGTGTGGGGAGAGCAACATTTGAGGGGGAACTGGATCAGTATCCAATGGGTGGGTGGAAGAGAGAGAGAGAGAGAGAGAGTATAAACTTTGATCAGCCATAAGAGATTGAGTCCTCATGCAGTTCCAACCACATGGCAAATGTGAATATGTACAATGTATTTCGAGGCCAGGAGAGTGAGTGAGCGCATCCTATTTACAACCCCAATTCAATCTGGAGGGTTCTTGAGCTGAAACAACAAAGATCAAAGCTGAAACACAAAGCCTTGCCCTGCATGCTGTTCCTACAGTCATTTGTTACTCACTCTGTGAACAGTGCCACCTGCTGGCTAAAGATACCAATACTGAACAGTGGCACAATTTAATGCAAAGTAACCTTTCCTAACATTTAAAACCAGTCAAATTACAGGTTTTACAACAAATAAACAATACACAGCATTTTTTTTTACTTTTTATGATAATTATAGTACAAACAAGCCATTTCATGTGCAATAAGCCATTCCAGGATTTCAATGCACTTCCCAGGAGCGTAAGGACACTTGACCTTCAGCCTTGTGCCTTAGCATGCCTCTGGGGCATGTATTGAAATTCTTTTATGCACAACCTGTTGTGGCTTATAAATTATAAAGTGTATGGATTATATATACACATATGGGGCATAAGATGAGCTATTGTAGGATATCAGAAATATCTTCTTGAGTTGTACTTGACCTTTGACCTCACGACAGGCAAAGCCATGAGTGAGGTCACAAGAGATCAAGTACAATGAAAGAAGATATTTCTGATATTGTACATTACCTCACCTCATATTTTATGTATACAACAGGGCCAGAAAGTTCCATAAATAAAGCTGTAAACAAGTGGTTTTCCTTTTCATTCACTTTTTTATGATAGTTCCTAAGAATGGAATGTCTCTCAAGAATGTGTGAAGTAATGGTTGTCAAGGTGGCATTGTCATGTGGTAATGTGGCATGTTCTGTTGCTATTAAAGGAATAATGCATGACAGGGTGTGTGTCGTGCTGGGATAACGTCACACCGCTGGTGGTTGGGCATGAGGCTGCAGGCCAAGTGTGTCCAACACCTCGGAAGTGATGTTACCTCAGCACAACACACACCCTGGAATGCATTATTCCTATTATACTATGGTTCTTTCTTTTATTTTTAAAAAAGTGGAGAAATAAACAAAACAAAACATTTTTTACAAGATTTTATACATGATTTTGTACAGGCATTTACACTAATGAAAAATTCACATTTCCTATTATCAATTAGTAGTGATAGCAGACAGTGTCTTCTTCATCTCCATCACATTGTGTCTTTCTTGCTTTGATGAGTTGTTTATCTCTGTCTCTCAGATATTTTGTGGATATCTTGGTATTTATTATTATTTTAGAACATAGAAACATGTTTCTATGTTTCTAAAACCGTTATTTAATAAATAACAGAGACATCACAAAGCCTCTAGGGACAGAGATAAAGCAGCTCAACAAAGCAAGAAAGACAGCGGCGTTGGGGGTGAGGAAGACACTGTCTGCTAGCAACACCACCTACTGGACATAATAGAAATTGTGGAATTTTTTTTTTTCATTAGTGTAAATGCCCGTACAAAATCATATATAAAATGCTGTGCATTTTAATGTTGGAGTGGGAGAGACTGAAAGCAGTGATCAGTAAGTGAAAATTTTTAAGGACTTATGTGCTGCTGTTGTTTAGATTGGTGTGGTGTGTGTGTTCTGAACTCTTTAACAATTTAATGTTTTACTGTGGTCACTTTGTACAGTTGACAGCGGTTTATAAGAGGGAGGTAAATGAAGGAAGAAAAAAAAAAAGATCAGTGAAGCCAGCGATCACAGAGTAAAAGTTATCGATTAGCAATAACACATTTTAAAAGGGACACATGCTGCTGTTATCATTCAGATTGCTGAGCCGTGACACTTCAGAAGTCTCTGTAAACAGAGCTGTGAGAGAACTGTGAACTGTGAGGCTTCCAAAATCTCTGTAAACAGTTTAAATGCTTTACTGTTCTCCCAGTACAGTAGGCAGCAGTTTGTACTGAGAGATAAAGGAAGAGGGGAAAAAAAGCAGTTTAGTGAGTCTTGGAGCACACTGTGGCCAGTCTGTTAAGGGTGGCCGGGGAGCACCGATGCCGAGCTGAGAGGGGAGTGATGAAGCCAATTGTAGTGACAGCTTACTGACAACATTTACAATACTTTTTTACAAAACTTGAGCTACAGTGACTGAAATGTGATAAGGCTTAGAGATTTATTTGTATGAGAAGTGTTTACACTTTATGAACTACAGGCAAGAGAACTGGGAATGTGAAACTGATCATGGTGACGGCTAGTGGACTGACTTTTTTTTTTGGTATTTATACTCCTGCTACCACAGCCCTCATAACCGGGGGGAGTCCCAGCCCCATCACCCCAACATCCACCATCTGGTGCTGGCTGTTACCTCCAGGGCTTGCCCCCTGGTGGGGTCGGAGGGGGGGACCACCCCCACCGAGAATGAATCCAGTGTGCTGGTGCTGTGGCTGGTTGGGGGCAGAGCCTGCAAACTCCCCCTTCATCCTCCGTGAGATGTTTCCTTGTTTTTTTCCCCTTCCAGGAGCAGAGTGTGCAATGGTGCCAGCGATGACAAAGTGCACGCTCCCGTGCATGCTCTGTCAAGCACCTGCCCTGCTACTCGACCCACGTACAGCGATGGTGCACCAACCCCCAGCCACTGCCTGGGGCCAGGCAAGCACTGACTGATAGTCACCCCCATCCCCAGAGAAGGAGGGCAGTCCAAAGATGCTCAATCCTTCTCATCCTCTGCCGACCCCGGGTGGCCCACACACAACAGCTTAATCTGGTTCAAGGTCAGTTGGCATTCATCTGTAGCCCCCTTCCCCGGGTCGTGGCTGAAAATAGGCAGGATTTGTCTAGTGCACTTACCCGGTCAACAAAAAACTAAATAAATAAAATAAAAATTCCCAAACATGAGTCACCAGTATGGTGCGAGGTGTGGTACCCAGTGCCTCAGCCCTCAGGGCCACCTGGCTGGCCTAGCGGACTGATTCTTTTAACATTTGATGCAGTCTTCTGTGTGCTGGGACTAGATCCATGATGTTATGCTGGGATAACATCACGGGTCCAGTTTCAGACTTACCAATCAAAGGTCAGCATTCTTTCTTGCCATTGTATAATGCTTAATTATGAATAGGTCAATTGTTGTGTATCTATAATAGGTGATATCGTGGTACTTAAGAGGTGATATCTTGAAACTTAGCTGAAATATATCATTATTTACATTTATAAATTTATACCCATACTTGTTGTATACAAACATATATATATATATATATATATATATATATATATATATATACAAAGTAAAAAAGAGAGGAAGAAAAAGAAAGCATGATCTGTAGATATTGACAGATACTGTATAAGGTTGGATATATTTGACTGCAACAGAATATATTTCAGTTTAACTAAACTAAGGTGATCCCGTTCATAACATATAATATGTGGAAGGTGTAAAATCACAGAAACAGAACCCAGAACAGACAGGACACCCCAAAGCCAGCCCTTTTGCTGACATCCATGTTAAGAATTGGTAAGCAGGGAGTCCTGAACAATAACCTAAGTGTCTTCAAAGTGCCATTTGAAAAAAGGAAAAATACTAGAATGAGGAGTTACATGAGTTACATACATGAGTGAGTGTATGTGTTGGGGGGGGGGATTTTTAGGGATCTGTCCCATCAGTTGCTGGTTTTGGGAAGGTCACCTCAGTCCCATATCAGCTGCCTTTCTTTTCTTTGTGAGAACATAGAGGACAATCTGCTCCTCCTCTAACCACACTGATGGCCCTGGATAGCAATTGTCTGACCTCCTCTCCTGGCAGAAAAACTCATCTGCCAAGCTACCATCATGGTACAACAATTCCCCTTCCACTTCACCCACTGCTTTAACTATGGATTCCCTAATGATTACTACTATCTTTCTGCCTGCATTCCCCATCCTTTTCCTTCCTTGACCCTGGATGGTCAGGTGGCCTAGTGACTGGATTTACCCCACCAGACACAGTCACCTGTTAACCCCCTCAACCAGGCCCCCCAGAAGTGGTGTTGGAGTTCACTGGCAATGGTGCTGTACTGTGCCAGTGTCTGATACCAACCTTTTCCATCTTGATCCATGCTCCATGCCTAACACTAGAGATCACAGTCCCTGCCACTCAGTTCACTACCCTACTTGTTCCTGCCAGCTCTCCACATCCTTGGTCTGGTATTCATGTCCCTAGTCTCATCTCCCCTCATCTTCCTCAGCTACATGTTACTCTCCCTGTATCCCCATTGTGCCTTCAACTGCCACTCCAGCCTGGCAGTGTACCATCTGAGAGCATTAACCACCCTGCCGTGGCTGCTGGTCAATCCCGCCGACATTCATTGGCAGTATGATGTACATCACACAGCTCTGGCAGCACTCAAGGTTAACTTCTCTCCCAACATACTGGACCTTAGCCTCCTCACCCCCCCTCTCCTAGTCTCCCCTAGTGGCTGGAACACCTCTCCATGCTCCTACAGCATTTTGCATTCAAGACTAAGAACTTTCCTCCCTAGAGCAGCAAACAGCTTGCAGTAGATGCTGAGGTACTGTATCTCCTCCACCCTCTGCAGGCAGGATGGCATACAGCTTACAACCCTGGCAGTGTACCCAATGTGCTTTCATCTTCCCTACTAACGTACCCTAACTCAGTCTACCTCACTTTCTTGTTCACAGAGTACTCCAGAATTGTGAGGGTGGCCTTCCAGATTACCTTGTCCTGACCAGTATACTGGTTGGACTTGTGACTCTCCATTTCACCTCTGGCTAGCCTGGCACACTTGGCTATCTGGCTTGAGATTCAAACTGGGCACTTCTGCTAGTCAACCATGCATGCAAGCTAATGCTTGTAGGAGTAAGGTTTAAATGCAAACTCCAGCTCAGACCCCTAGCCCAGCCACTCTCCTCAAATTCCACCTAGCCCCAGAGCTCAGGTGAAGATAATAAGAATAAAAATTAAAGCACAACTCACTGTTTACCTAGCCTCTGGGTAATTATGGAAAGCATAGATTTCTGTTTACCCAACCACCAGATAATTAAGGAAAGTGCAGCTCACTGTTTACCCTGCCACCAGCCTAATAGCCACTACCTTTTATTAATGACAGCGCCCCAAGTAGATTATTTACAAACCAAAGAGTTTATAAAGACTAAATTAGGACCTAAATCTGTGTAGCATTTTTAAAATAGGGCTCCTGTGCACATGCAAAAACATTGCTTCATGTGTGCACATCTGGAGGGCATCATTGATGTGTATGGTAACCAGCTCTGAGGCTCTTCCTTTGCCTCATTGCCAAAACTATCTTGAAAATTAAGACATCTTTTGTGTGAGTCAGAGTGGCTTCTTTTTGAAAATCAGTCCACAAATGTCAGCGTGGTGGGCGGCCAACTAAATGATGTATCAGTTAGCACAGAGACACTGGTTGGGAGAAGTTGTGCATCTGATTCCTGACCAAGGTGTGTTCTTTCTCCCTGATGCAGCTTTATAATGAGCACACTGTGAAGGCCGCCTGACCACCTGTGCAATGGCAGGAGAAATCATGTTTGTTAGGATGAAACAATGAGGTTCAGAGAAGCTCACCTCAAAGAGAGAAGATTGGTCACTGCCCAATTATTTGACCCCGGAACTGGAGTGGCCAAGGCCATCCTTTCATGTGCTTGAATGGCATACAGTACACTGGGGAAAATGTTCTGCTTGCCAATGGTCTTTGAGTTTCAAGAATATAACATATGAGGTATATGCTTTACTAGTCGGAAAACAATGTTAAAACACAAACAATTCTATTTATCTCTTTTAAGCATAATTTAGAGAGCTGCTGACACAATCTGGGCTCTACAATTATCACATTTATAGTCTTAGTTCTGATCTGCTCAACAACAGTATGTGGCTTTAATTTGTCCCCCAAATGATTTACGTTTTATTTTAATGTTATTGAGATATAGCACCACTTTAGGAGGGCCTTTTTCAAGAGATCAAATTTTTATGCTCGAAATATAAAATCTGTACTTTACTAAAATGTCCTGATTATTAATCAGAGTTAGTTCTTCTGAATTTTTTCTACATTTAGTCACCTAGAAAAGCCCAGCTAAGATAAACCAGTTCCATTTTGATAGGGTCTTGCTTCTATCCATTTTATAGACAATTAAAGAACATGCAAGCATGAGGATATTAAATGACATGCTCAAATGCCACATAGTGAGTAAAGATGAGCCGATGCTGAACTTATGTTAGGGGAATGTACTGAAATTTGGCACTTTCATCTGCAATTTGGCAAAATCAAATTTTGGGCCACTTTGGATCAATTTTACCTTAGGCCAAATCAAAAATAATAATACTCTAGCCTATCCCATGTGGCCAGGGCTGGTAATGTGGTCATGCCTTTTCCACACCAGTCAGTTTCCACCCTCCTTTCCCATCCATGGACATTTTTTTAAATAAAACATAGTTCTGACTCCTGGCAGTGTGCCGGGGATGACCGAGTTATTTATTTATTTATTTGGACAAGTAAACCCAAATCATAAAAAAATATTAAGATATCACTGGCTTAAAGAGAAATCACACATTCCACCCATAACTAACTATGCCTTTAATTTCTGTATTTAGCAGAGCATCTCTGAAAAGGGTTCTACAGAGAGAGCAAAAAGTAATGGTGAAAGAAGGCACCCTTGTCTTGTTCCTCTTTTTAAAATGATTTTATTAGACAGAGCCAAATTTTTGATTTGAGTCGAAGCGATGGAATAAATGATATCTACCCAGTTGACAAAGCAAGGCCCAAACCCAAACCCCCAAAGGACCATTTTAAGAAAAAGTCCAGTTCACCCTGCCAAACCTGAAAACCTAGGTTTGCTCCCACAGCCCTCACTTGCATACTGTGTGATCCTGATCAAGTCATTGAACTTCCTTGTGCTCCCAGGTCGCACCTGTAAACAAGCTTTCAGATTACTGTGTCTCTCCTGGTAAAAAAAAAAAATGCTTTTTCAACATCCAACACTAGGAAGACTCAAATTGCATTTGTGTCATTTTCTTCCCTTCAAATCATGGCTTTCTGTCACAAATTAATGTATCTTTTGAAAACAGCGGCAGGGCTTTTTGGATGCAGTCAGACAGATGCAGATGCAGATACAACATGCATTGGTGTTTGCCTCTGGCCCTTTTGAAAATCCTGATCTTAGTATTTCTTTATGGAACACAATTTATACTAGGGATGGGTGAACTGACTGTGACCCGGTTCTGATTCCAACTCTGATTTTTTTCCAAAAGGTTCTGATTTACTCTGCTTTACTCTGATGAATTGTAAACCTAACAAGGTTGTCCCTCCCCCCACCCAATCACCCACCCAACATAATGTTACAAGTTTCCCTGGCATCCAGTGGTCCCACCCCATCTCAATCCCCTAGAAGTTATATACCATTCCCATGTGTCTAGCAGACTTCTCTCTATCCACATTCCCCTGTAATAGAATAAGGTACTAGTCCATTCTCTGATGTTCAGCATCCCCACCCAGGCAGGTAGTGCTCCACCATCTTGCACCCCCCCATCCTTACCCTGAATCATCGACTGGCACAGCCCTCCATTCTCCACCATGGTTGGCCACCAACTGAGCTGTCAATGAATGAGAATGCGATTGTACAAGTACGGCCTCATTCATTTACATAACAGCTCAGTCAGCACCAGCCGTGGTGGAGAGCAGAAGGTTGTGCTGGTCACCGTCTGGGGGAATGGCATGATATTCCCCCCTTCCTGACTCCTAGCCAACAACTGGCACAGCCCTCTGCTCTTGTCTCCACCACAGCCAGCCACTGACTGAGTTGTCAATGAATGAGCACATACTTATAAGCGTGCACTCATTCACTGACAGCTCAGTTGGTGGCTGGCCATGGAGGAGAGTGAAGGGCTGTACCAGTCCCTGGCTTGGGGTTGGGGTGGGGGGCAGTTGCATGGTGGGGCACTACCTACCAGGGTGGGGAGTCCTCCAGACACCAGGGAATGGAACATTACCTTATTCTATTACAGGGGAACATGGATGGGGAGAGGGGGTCCACTAGACACTAGGAAATGGTATATAACCTCTAGGGGATTGGGATGTGGGAACCACTGGACACCAGGGAGACTTGTTACATTATGTAGGGCAGCTGATGAGGTGGTGGGAGGGGCTGCTAGACACCAGGGAAATATAATGTAATTAGACTAATGCCTCATTTTCTTTAACTGTCAAATTACTGTATCTTAAATTTGGCATACAGTATGCATGCAATTAAGGATGGAACTTTGGCTCAGTGTCAGATCTAGCCAAACTGCACTTCCGAACTGGGCCAACTTGGCAACCCGGGTCGAGCCATGAAAGTCTCGGTTCTCCCTGCCAAAACCGAGTTGGCCCGGTCCTGGGAGATTTGAATGTGCAGCAGATCTGGTTCACCCATCCCTAATTTATATAACATGGAACACCTTATTTCCATGTAAGACCTAGAACACAGAGCACACTGGAAACTCTTCCAGTAAGAACGATTTCAGCAGAAAGCAAGTCATGCTTTCAGGTAAACTGTTATCAAAAAAATATGAAATAATTGTTCAAAATGTGGCATGTAAAATTACATACGGACTTGCAATGGAACAACATATTTAGCCCAGCGTGAGTGATAAGGCATTGTCACATATAAGGTATGGGCATTACCTCTCGCAAATGAGGATACTCTGTCTGCCTGTCTGTCTCTGTGTCCATCTATCCATCTATCCATCTGTCTATGTATGTATATATGTATGTATCTATCTGTCTGTCTGTATCTCTATCTGTCTATCTATCCATCCTGCCCCCAGTGTTTCAATTTGAAGTCTGTGATGAAGTCAGATGTAATGTGGGTGCAGCACATGTTACAACAAAGCTGTAAAACCAGAACAAGGGGGATCTGACTTACAATGAAAAAAAAAAACCTTTCTGGCATATTTTGTTAAAAAAAGACATGTTTTGAATACATGCTTTGTGACATGAGACATGAATCCTTTTTGTGTTTGAAACTTGATGTAGTAGTGACCACCAGTTTCCATAACAACTAGGCCCCTGGGACCTCTTCTCAACAATCCCTTGTGAAAGGCTACCTTTTTGTTGTGAGTTTTGCAGGTGCCTGATGATTTCTCATTTCAAAACTATTTTGTGAAGTCTCAGCCCACAGGTGCAAGGCCGCTTTAATACCAAAGTGTAAACTATCCTTGTTAATAATTAGCTATTGTTCACTTCAAAGCAGGTGGCTGCTTACTCCCTTTCCCACACACACATTTCAAACATCAGCTCATTTGTCAACCACAGTTTCCTGTCAGTGAGTTTACTTTTCACGGATTTTATTTGTTTTGCTTTTTTATTTTGCTTTCTTTTCAGTTTATATATTTGTTCTTCCAGGTGAAGTTTCGTATGCCCCCCACCCACTCTGTGTTTTCAGACATTCAAGCTAACTTCTGGATCACTGACCCTGTTGCTTGTGAGCACTGATGCTGCTACAGGAGTGATCAGCTGGCACTCAGTGGAATGTAGCCTTCTGCAGCCACTGCATTGCAGCAAGAGTCGGACTACAAGTTTCCTGAAAAGTGTCTAGAAACTGACAGAACAGGAACATTCAGTCAGTTCTTCTTCTCTGGTTAGTATACAGTTCTGTTGAAATAAATGAGGGTGCTGAGTGGAGCTGTCACAAACAGCTACCAAGAGAACTGAACCATGGAGAACTTCATTATGTTGCTGGGGGCTGAACTTCTATGAACCTTTATGATTTTTTCACAGAGCCTGGGCTATAGTCATGGGAGACCTCTTTACTCCCTCTTGTTTGAAAAACAATCAGATCTGATATGCATCTGATACTTGAATGGGCAGTACAACCAGTCAATGTACTGTACTGCACCGAGGTGCACAAATAATATCACCTACTGCATCCCAGATATCATTTTTTTTAAAAAGGAAGAATTGTTACAGTCTTATAAAAAAGAGAGGGGGTCCTACCTCTCTTCCCCTAGCCTCAGTTAGAGGATCACCCTCAATACAATTCATGCACTAGCATTTATATTAACTGTGCCTGTGTAGAAAACAAAGGCCTCATAGACTCCATAATTATTATTATTCCACGTTTTTCCTTATTGTATTAGGGCGTGGTTGGTGGCATTGCTGAAAGCATTTGTACTTCTATGTCAGATTTTCACAGGTATAAATCTTGTGGTTTTTTGGGAAATCATTGGACTCATTTTGTTTATTTGTATTTTTTTTGGGGGGGGATGTCGACAGGGAGCTCCAGTCCCTCCATTGGAGGGACTCGTTCTCCAACCCAGTAGTCAGGTTATCGTGGACCCTGTCGGCTTTCCCAATTTTGTGCTGTTTTTCCCCCAGGTCCATGACCATGCAATGTGTGGAATGGCTGTCTCAGCCTCCACGGAGGCAGCCTAACACCCTGGACATGGGCCTTCCCCATTCTTGGTGGTGTGCTTGTGCTGACAGCCAGCCACTGCTGGGTGTCAGCCTACAGATCGCCACGCGATTCCCCCTCCCCTGAGGAAGGAGAGCTGTCTGCGAACGTTCAATCCTTCCTCACACTGCTGACCCCCAAGCAACCCGAGTCTGTTCCCAAACTCGGTTCACCAGTGTGGCACAAAGTGTGGTGTCCAGCACCTCAACCCTCAGCACCTTCAGGCCGGTCCTGGACTCGTTTCTTAAGACAGTTCTTCCCACAGTACCACAGTATATGAATTATAAATGTAGACTGTCATTTACCATCAGATCAGCAATGTTCCTACTACAATATATTCAGAGTTATAAATAGAATAACGTATAGGGTGGTGTGTGTAATGAGAAATTTATATATACCCGAGGTGTTAGATGCTACATGATCCCCGAGAGCGAAGCTCGAGGGGTTTATGACAAGCATCTAACACTGAAGGTGTGTGTAAATTGATGAGAAGGAAGCAGCGAGTGGCAGGAAAGGACACACAGGGGTGGGAGCATGTCCAGAGTGAGGGAAACTGTGCACATGTTTGCCATTATAAATGCTCTTATATAGAAACATAGAAACATAAAATTTGACGGCAGATAAGGACCGCTTGGCCCACCCAGTCTGCCCATTTCCCTACCTGATGGATAAGCTGCAGGTCCTAGTTAACCAGCAGCCTACTTCTTCCTACCCCCACCCCCTAGAATTGCCTTATGACTGTCCCATGCATGCTTGAATTCCACCACTGTTTTTGACTCCACAACCTCCTCTGGAAGGCTGTTCCATACATCCACAACCCTCTCTGTGAAAAAATACTTCTTTAAATTACCTCTGAGCCGCCTCCCTTCTATCTTCAAATTGTGCCCCCTTGTTCTTGCACACCTCTTTTTTTGAAAGATGCTACCCTCTTGGACTTTGTTGATTCCCTTGAGGTACTTGAAAGTTTCTATCATGTCTCCCCTCTCCCTCCTTTCCTCGAGGCTATACATATTAAGCTCCTTAAGTCTCTCTCATATGTCTTCCGGTGCAGACCCTGCACCATTTAGTTGCCCCCTCTGGACAGCTTCCATCCTGTCTATGTCTTTGCGGAGATTGGGTCTCCAGAACTGCACGCAGTACTCCAGATGGGGTCTCACCAGCTGTCTGTACAGAGGGATAATAACTTCCTGTTTTCTACTGGTGATGCCTCTTCCTATGCATCCCAGTATCCCCCAGCCCTCCTTGCTGCCCTCTCACATTGCTTGCCCACCTTTAGGTCATCTGATATGACTACCCCCAGGTCTCTTTCCATTTTTGTTGTTGTTAGTAGCTCACCCCCCATTATGTACTCTTCCCTTGGGTTTTTGTTTCCCAGGTGCATTACCTTGCACTTCTCAGCATTGAATCTAAGCTGCCATACATTTGACCATTCCTCTAACCTTGCCAAGTCCCTTCTCATCCTTTCCACTCCACCTTGTGCATCAACTCTGTTGCAGATCTTTGTGTCATCTGCAAAGAGACATACTTTTCCTTCCAGTCCCACTGCAATGTCGCTTATAAAGACATTGAAGAGGACCCGTCCTAATACTGAACCCTGCGGTACCCCACTACTAACCCCCCTTTTTTCAGAGTGGTCTCCATTTACTATTACTCTCTGTGTCCTATTCTCCAGCCAATTCTTTACCCAGGCTGTCATCTTGGGACCCACTCCCAGGCTGGCTAACTTGTATATTAATCTTTTGTGGCAAAGGGCAAATTACAGCATGGATTCCTTATGAGAAAAAGGGGAGACCCATTAATTATAATAATTACTGACTAGACACAGTTACACCCTAAAAATTTGGGTGTAATCCACCATTACTCATGGCTGTGTGTAATGGCAGGCATGAGACAACTCAGTGCTGTCAATGTCTTTACAGCGAGAGCTAAATACTAAAGTGGTAACAGAAAACATTAACACAGTTGCGTCTTTCACCAAAAAATTAACATTTCCATGTCTAAGTAACAGCAAGTGACAAAATGGAATAACTACAAAATGTACATGATCCCAGATCTGTTTTTTTCCTCCCCAAGAGATGGGAGGGGCCAGATTTTCAAAGGGCACTTAGACTGATGTAAAGGAGTCAACCAGTCATCTTGCATCAAGTCCAGGTGTGACAAATACTGTGCATCATACTTTCCAAGAAAAGTGTTTTCTGTGGCAAAGTCCCCAAAATGATGCAAGGGGTCCACTGCATCAAAAATATGTTGCATGTGGAGAGAATGATGCAAGCTGAGTCAAAAAGAGACTGCAGAGGACAAGAATGACTTAAGCAGAGTCAATAAAATAATGCAGGGGGTGAGCATGACTCAAGATGAGTCAAAAAGACAGGTGATGCATGGGTGAGAATGATACAAGCTGCATTAAAAAGACAATGCACGAGGTGAGAATTTGACGTAAGCTGCATCAAAAAGGCAAGGCATGGGACGAGAAATGACTCAAGGTGAGTAAAAAACATACCACAGATGAAATGGCAAGACAATCAAATGTTAAGCCCCCAAAACGTTCTAAACTAGTCCTGCAGGGGAGTATTGTCTCCATAATCAACCCATTACATAATTTATCCTTGCCTTCATAAGCTCCAGTGTCAGTTAGATCAGCTCTGGCTAATCTAAGAGCAGCATGCATCTTCAGCACAGTGTCAACAGCTTCCATCTTTGAAAATAAAAAAAGGGGATGGTTCATCATTTTCTTGATGCAAGCCCCATTGCGACATGGCACACCAATTTTTTTCACGCAAGTTTGTTGCAAGCCACTTTGGTACAGGCAGTTCTGCTTTTGACATAAGCAGTGCTAGAAAATCAGAACTGATGCAGGTTTTGACACTGCTTATTCCTTGCATCTTTCTTTTCTGGCACAAGCACCTTGCGTCTTTCTCTGAACTTTGAAAATCGAGCCTGTGGCCTGAAACCTGGATGATCACCATAGTAACCGCCATAAAATATAGCTCAAAAATGTGATCATTACATTAAGCATTATTTCCCCAAAGTCAGCAATTATAAAAAATAAAGTATTGGGAGGGATTGTTCAATGAGATTTTATGCACACCTTTGATGTGATAGAATCTGAATCTGACTCTGGCAGAATACAAGGGTCGCATGGCCCACCCAGTCTGTCCATGTTTTCTACCTTCATTCTTGCTGCAGATCCTACTTCATCTACAGCTCCTTCCCCCTTACTTCTACAATTCCCTTGTGCCTATTCCAGGCAATTATGAAACCTCCATTGTTTGCTGGATTGTTCCTGTCATCCGTTTATGACACAAATGAAAGAAGAGAGAGGGATAACCAAAGTAATTCTCCTAAATAAAAGTAAGAAAGGGGCTCAAATAAGGGGGAAAAAAGGAAGAAGGGAGAACCTTATCATAAGTTTCTCTTGCAAAAACCCAGTCTAAAATTCTGCTTTGCTTTTTTTTATGTTCCAAGGGCAAGAAGGGTTCCCAAGGGTAGTAAGCAGAGTGTCAGAAAAAATGTACAGAAAAGCAGACTCAACGCCCAGAATTCCATAAAACTCAAAATAAAAAAAGAGGGTGGAGTACTGGATTAGTTTCATGTTACCAGACCAAGACAAGTACTCTAGTATCACAGTAAATGATGGAGGGAAAGTGAGTGTTACTCTATGGAAAAGATACTCTAGAAAGTCAGGAGTTGTGGTAAGTAACTCTCATGTCTTTCTGGAATCAGTCTTCTCCACAGACATACTCTTTGATCAAGTATCAAGCAGTATTTATTTACTGAAAACTGGTAACCGGGAAAGGTACACAGAGCTGAGACTCCTTTCCAAGTGTGAACCAGGATAGGGAAACAGGAAGTCAAAAATAATACATGGTCATAAAGTGCAGAAGTGCAAATGAAAATAATATGCAGGCTATGGTGAATCTTAAGCTCAGATATAAAATGACAATAGAAATGCCAGCCCGCCAACACAGAGGCAAGGTGCCAACATTCTGAGTTTGGGAATGGACCCAGGAGTCGGAGGGCTGGCCGGGTGGAGAAGGCTTGAGTGCCTGAGTGACAGCTCTCATTCTCTGGGGATTGGGGTGAGTGCCTGGTACATTAGCAGCCCTTGGTGGAGTCTGGGGAATCCATGGAGACCGGTGTCACACGAGACAGGAGATGGGACAGATGTTGGATATGCTCATTGACATCACTGCATATTCTGACCCCAGGGGAAAGCAGCATATAAGAAAATCCGGCCCAACTCATGATGTCCCTGCCTCTGCCACCGCTCCCACTGAGATTCATGTCTGCTGGGGGGGCCCACTCCAGTGGCCCCACCCTGGGGGTAAGCCAGGGCTAGAAGACCATGTTCCTTGGGGAGGGGGCTCCCACCCAGGGGGGTAAGCCTGGGCATGGGGTGGTGGCATGCACAGCAGGGGGCTGAAGCCTCAGCCCAGTATGGGCTGGGGGGGTACTGGAAAAAAAATTACAATAGAAACACAGAAACATAGAATTTGTTGGCAGATAAGGACTGCTTAGCCCACCCAGTCTGCCCATTATTCCCTACATACAGTGTCACTGTAGACCCTACTTGATCTCAAGCTCTTTTTCCCTCCCCCCATTTCTTTTCTCTAAGATCCCCTTATACATATGCAATGCATTCTTGAACCTCATCACTGTTTTTGCCCCCACCCCCTTGTCTGGTAGGCTGTTCCATGAATCCACTACCCTTTCTGTGAAGAAGTACTTCCTTACATGGTAGACAAAGGAAATCAGGCAACACCACCTCAAAAAGATATGGGACACCAAACAGCTTCAATAATATTCAAAAAGTCATTTATTGACAAAGGCTGGAGTGTGGAACATCCCACACAAAAAACACATCCTGCCTGATGCATTTCGTGCAGTATCTGTACTTTATCAAAGGCTCTTTCTTACTTCCTTACATCTCTCCAGAATCTACCCCCCCCGCTTCACAGCATGTCTCCTTGTTCTTGTGCATCTTTTTTTCTGAAAAATGCTTCTTTCCTGTAGATTATTTACCCCTGTGAGGTATTTGAAGATTTCTATCACATCCTCCTCTCCCTTCTCTCAAGGGTGTACACATTGAATTCCTTCAGTCTATCCTCAAGGGCCTGTGATGCAGACACTGCAGCATTTTAGCTGCTCTTCTCAGGACCACCTCTACTCTGTCTATATCTTCCAGAGATGAGGTTTCCAGAACTGGCATAGTAACTCTAGGTGTGGTCTCACCAGTGATCAATACAGAGGCAGCACCACCCCCCTCCTTCTGCTGGTGATACCTCTCTCTATACACCCCCAACATCCTACTAGTCCTCCCAGCTGCTTGGTCACATTGCCTGGTCACCTTTAGATCATCAGATATTATTATCCCCAAGTCTGTCTCCTGGTGGGTGGTCATCAATGACACTTCACCCATTTTGTTCTCTACCTCTGGATTTCTGTGCCTCAAGTGCATTATTTTGCACTATTTCACATTAAAACCCAGTTGCAATACTCATGACAGCTCCTCACATTTTCTCAGGTCTCTGCTTATCCTTTCCATTCCCCTTGGAGTACCCACCCTATTGCAGATTTTGATGTCATCTGCAAATAGGCAAACCTTCCCTTCCAGATCCTTTGCAACATCACTTATAAAGACATTAAAGAGGACCAATTCCAGCACTGATCCCAAAGGCACCCCACTTGTTACCCTTTATTCCAATAAGACCAGAAACATGCAACAAGCAGAACAATGAAAACATACACTGTGAGTAATAATGCAACAGCGAGTACATGTGAGATCTCAGTAAATGAAATCACAGCAGATTGTGGTTCAGTATCAGATGAATAAGTGAAAGGATTCAGCAGGCCAGGACAAGCTAGAAGGTAGCTGGTGGAAGGAAGTAGGGACAGGTCAGATAAAGGCAAGACAAGTGCAGGAGGTGGCAAAAAGAAGTTTGAGCTGATGTTTGGGAGACAGAAGTAAGGGAGAAAGCGAAGTGTAGAAGAGAGATTGTTGCAGATGGAAGGAAGATGAGAGGAGAATACAGACTGCCAGCAGCAGAGTTAGAGAGAGGGATGGACACAGTGTGGGAATCTCTAGGGTGAAGAGCATGCAAGACAGAGGAAATAGGAGAGAGGAGAGGAGAGGAGAGAAGAAAGGTAAGGAGGGAGTAATTCAATACAATATTTTGAACTGAGGGATGCACAGTGCATGATGCGAAGGAAGGGAAGGGGAAGAAACAAGAGGGAAGAGTGAAGGGAGTAGTGCAGGGATGTAGCCAGAAATTTCCATTTTGTACATAATCTCCAACAATTACACCCTTCCCCCATCAAAATAAATGTACACATCCTCTCCAAAGGGTACCCCCTTCCCCTTACAAACAAGTCAAATTATTGTCAAATGATTCCTCTAATCTCTAAAGAGGTTATACATGTATTTGTCTCCTAAACAACAGAAGTTTAAACAGAGATACTCCTCAGTGGCCTACACTAACCCAAATACTAGATTAGAATGAAAATGTTAACAGAAAGGCATATGGTTTGTGACAGGCACTCAACAAACTTGTACACAAATGTGTACAGTGAGTATGCCTGCCTACACCCTTGGAGTAGTGGTAAGTATGAGAAGGCCCATTAGCAGCAAAGCAGTAGAAGCCATTACAAAGGATGTCCAGCCTGGCAAGAGAAGAGGAAGGGGCATTGCCATAGACCACATCTGCATAATCAAACACCCAGACACCATTTTGGTGACCAGTTCATGGTGGACTTGAGATGAGACGTAATCTTTATTGTGGTAAGGGCATCAGGTTTGGTTCCCTTACCTTTGGTAATCTGGTACCTTTGGTAAAAGTGCAATTGCACTAAACAATTGCATTTATTTTTAAGTATGTTGGTATAATTTTATCATATTTACCATCTATTTTTTTAGCTATGATGTTGTTTTATTTAAATTGTGTTTGTATATAGTCATAGTTGTTTTTATTTTTCTTTTGTTTCTAATGTATTATGTATTTTGTTGCATGTATTGTACTGTATACCAATCCAGATCAAGTTTGTCAAAGGGCCAAGTAGCCCAATGCTTTTTTACCCATTTAACAAAATTTTAAATAAATACGTTTGGAGTCAAATGTACTGTAGCTGGTGTCGATCTGGAAGGTGAAATCCAGTCTTCCATTGAGCCATACACCGAGGAATTTGAAGCAAGGGGTGACCTCAAAAGGAATACCATCCAAGCTGGAGAAGATGGAAGGGGAGGGAGCTGGGCCAGGTTTTTGGTTGGTGCAAAAGGTTATGGACACTGCATTCTTGGAGTTCACCTAAGGTTGGTTAGTTTGGAACCAGTGTTGGACATTATTGAAGTCACACTGGAGCAATGTTTCCAGGGCAGAGACTGAGGCACCTGAGCCAAGGAGTACAGTGTCATCCACATACAGTTCATGTGGATATGTGAGTTGATACAGATGGACTGAAGATCATTTTAGAAAATGGAGAATAGGATGGAACCCAGAATGGAACCTTGGAGAACACCATACTGGATTAGGAGGGGAGGAGGCAAGGCATTGTCATCCTGTACCGGCTGGAGATAGCCAGAGAGGTATGCTCTGAACCAGGTTATGTCTGGGACAGAGACACCTGCAAAACTCAGTTTCTCCAGAAGAAGAGTGTGTGCTACTGAGTCAAAGGCCTTGGAAAGGTCAATAAAGACAGAGGCTGTGACATGTCCCGGTGACCTTGATATAGGAATTGTTAAGTCTTCTGGAGGTGATGTTATCAGTACGGGAGTGTGACAGTTTGAAATGTGATGAAGCATTGTCACATGATCTACAAAAATCAAGGATTTCAGCAGCAATCCAAGGATGGTCAGGAACTTTCACACTGAACTTTTTTAGGAGGGCATGTTTGTCCCACATTTTCAGGAATTTATAGTGGAATAAGGAAAGGGTCACGTCACCATCAGAAGCAGTGCGGACGGGGGACCAATCAACGGCACTGAGGTCAAGGAGATGAGAATCCATATTTATTTTTATTTATTTTATTTTATTTTATTTAAAAATTGTTGAGTAGGAAAGGCACACTGAGCCCAGATTCATTTCCAGGTATGACCTAGAGGACGAGGAAGAGGACAACATTAAGCAAATACAACAGAATAGATATTTACATACAAGTAAAGTGCAAACAGAAATAGTGTAAATTGGAAAAAGTGCAACATTTATAAGATACTGGTATATGAAGCAAGACACACTCTACATCCTGAAACAAAATCTATCAACTGGGTGAAAACTACACTGTGGATAAAAGATCCAGAAAAAAAAGAGATGCTTTGTAACATAGAAACATAGAATTTGATGGCAGATAAGGACCGCTTGGCCCACCCAGTCTGCCCATTTCCCTACCTAATGGATAAGCTGCAGATCCTACTTAACCAGCAGCCTATTTCTTCCTACCTCCACCCCCTAGAATTGCCTTATGGCTGTCCCATGCATGCTTGAATTCAGTCACTGTTTTTGACTCCACAACCTCCTCCGGAAGGCCGTTCCATGCATCCACAACCCTCTCTGTGTGAAAATATTCCTCACATTACCTTTGAGCCCGCCCCCTCTATCTTCAAATTGTGCCCCTTGTTCTTGCACACTTCTTTTTGAAGGTGCTACCTCTTGGACTTTGTTGATTCCCTTGAGGTACTTGAACGTTTCAATCTATGTCCCCCTCTCCCTCCTTTCCTCGAGGCTATACATATTAAGCTCCTTTAGTCTCTCTTCATATGTCTTCTGGTGCAGACCCTGCACCATTTTAGTTGCCCTCCTCTGGACAGCTTCCATCTTGTCTATGTCCTTGCAGAGACTGGGTCTCCAGAACTGCACACAGTACTCCAGATGGGGTCTCACCAGCTGTCTGTACAGAGGGATAACAACTTCCTGTTTTCTACTGGTGATGCCTCTCCCTATGCATCCCAGTATCCCCCAGCCCTCCTTACTGCCCTCTCACATTGCTTGCCCACCTTTAAGTCATCTGATATGACTACCCCCAGGTCCCTTTCTATTTTTGTTGTTAGTATCTCACCCCCCATTGTGTACTCTTCCCCTGGGTTTTTGTTTCCCAGGTGCATTACCTTGCACTTCTTAGCATTAAATCTAAGCTGCCATACATTTGACCATTCCTCTAACCTTGCCAAGTCCCTTCTCATCCTTTCCACCCTACCTTGTGCATCAGCTTTGTTGCAGATCTTTGTGTCATCTGCAAAGAGACATACTTTTCCTTCCAGTCCCTCTGCAATGTCGCTGACAAAGACATTGAAGAGGACCCGTCCTAATACTGAACCCTGCGGCACCCGACTAGTAACTCCACTTTCTTCAGAGTGGACTCCTTTACTATTACCCTCTGTGTCCTATTCTCCAGCCATTCTTTACCCAGGCTATCATCTTGGGACCCACTCCCAGGCTGGCTAACTTATATATTAATTTTTTGTGTGGGACTGAGTCAAATGCCTTGCAAAGTCTAGTTAGGCCATGTCCACAGCCCCTCCCTGATCTACTACTTTGGTCACCCAGTCAAAGAAATCTATTAGATTCATCTGGCATGACCTTTCTGCTGTGAATCCATGCTGCCTTGGGTCCTGTGCCCCGCTGACCTCTAGGTACTTGACATTTTTTTCCTTCAGAAGTGATTCCATCATTTTCCCTATCACTGAGGTTAAACTAACTGGTCTGTAGTTTCCCGCTTCTGCCCTGTTCCCACTTTTGTGAAGCTGAATCACATCAGCCCTCCTCCAGTCCTCAGGTACCACCCCATCCTCCCATGATTTGTTAAAGAGGGTAGTCAGTGGTGTCACTAGTTCTACCCTTAGTTCTTTTAGACTTCTAGGATGAATCCCATCAGGCCCCATTGCTTTGTCCACCTTCAGTTTTAAGAGTTCTTTCAGAACCCTTTCTTCTGTAAATGGGCTGGTATCAACTTCTGTATCCAGAGTGTATCTATTGTTTGTTTTAGGTACCCCCTCTTCATTTGTAAATACTGAGCAAAAATATTTGTTTAGTATCTCTGCCTTTCACAGTCAACCTCTGCCCACCCCTCCCTTTATTAAGCCTCACAATCCCTCCTTAGTCTTTTCTTCGCTCCCTGATGTACCTAAAAGGTTTTATCCCCTTCTTAACTGAGTTGGCTATCTTTTCCTCAGTTCGGCCTTTGCTGTTCTGACTGCCTTCCCAGCTTCCTTTTGCTTTAACTGATACAATTCTCTGTCCTGCTCCTTCTGTGATTCCTTGTACTTTCTGAATGCTTTCTTTTTCTCTTGAACCTTCATTGCCACCTCCTTTGAGAACCATAGTGGTTTCTTACATCGTTTTGTTTTCTTTATTTGCTTCACACAAAGGCTTGTTACCTCTGTGATGGCAGTTTTTATTATTCCCCATTGTTTTTTCACCCCTCCTTCCTGCCCATTTCCTAGTGCATTCCTTAGGCACTCACCCATTTTGTCAAAGTCAGCCCTCCTGAAGTCCAGTACTTTTGCCTTTGTATGGCTTGACTCTGTTGCTGTGTTTATTGTGAACCATATTGTTCGATGGTCGCTAATTCCCAGATGGCTACCCACTTCTACATCTGTGATCCTCTCTCCATCTCCATTTGAGAGGACTAGGTCTAAGATTGCTCCCTCTCGAGTGGGTTCCAATACTAGTTGTCTAAGGCATGCCCCCTGTAGGGAATCTAGAATAACCCCACTCTTAGAAGTGGCTGCTGCAACTACACTCCAGTTAACATCTGGCATATTCAGATCACCCATCAGCAATTTCTCCCTTTATCTGCCATTCTAAGTATACTTTCTATCATTTCTTTGTCCATTTCTCCCTAAGAGGGGGGGGTCTGTATACAACCCCTGTGCAGATTGTGATGCCATTGCCTACCTCCAAATTGACCCACAGTGCTTCTTCTCCTCCCTGTTTACCCTTTGGTTCTGTTGCTTTGATTCCTTCTCTTATGTAGAGAGCTACTCCTCCTCCTCTTTTACCCTCCCTGTCCATCCTGTAGATAGTGTATCCTGGTATGTTTACATCCCAGTCATGGTTCTGTGCGTACCATGTTTCTGTGACTGCCATGATACCCAGATTTTCCTCCTCCATCAAGGCCACTAATTCATGAAGCTTGTTACCCATACTACGGGCATTGGTACTCATTGCTCTCCATTTTTTGATGGCTTTACCTTCTGTAGCAGCATCCCCCACTGACCTTTCTACCTTGGTCTTTTTCTCATTTAGTAACCTGTTTTGTAGGGGGAGGCTGGGATTTTCCTGCTGCTTATCAGTGCCTCCCCCCTTGACTAGTTTAAAAGCTTGCCAATGAAGCATTTAAACCGATTGCCCAAAAGACTTGTTCCCTTCCTGGACAGATGCAGACCATCCTGCCAGTATAGGCTGGTGTCCCTCCAGGTGGAACCCCAGTCCCCAATGAAGCCAAACCCCTGTGCTCCACACCATTTTTTCAACCATTCATTAAACTGCATGGTACAAAGTACCCTCGCCTCACCCATGCCACTGACAGACAGCACCTCTGAGAAGGATACTGTGTGTGCTACTTGTCTTAAACCCCTCCCCAACTCTTTATTGGACCAACATAGATGTTAAAAAAGAAAACTGGTGCTTTAGCTTCCGAACTACAGTGAGTCTTTCTTCAGAAACTAATGCCAGTTGTTTTGGAAGAATACATTCTATTAACACCCAGATCATACATGAAAAACAGATAAAAAAAGTTGTAAAAATTCTATTGGCCAAAAATCAATTAAACGAAAAAAGCAAACAAACAAATGAGAATGAGCACACAGTCTGACTGTTACCCAGGAAGGCATTTCAAGTTTGGATGTCAAGAGACCAGATAACACCATTTCTAAAAAGACCCCATAAAACATCATTGAGTTTCATTTTTAACTATGCATGAGTGAGTGTGCTTGTGTATACATAAGGCAGTAAAGCTCATTAGCCTAAACTAGTGTAACCCCCTTATTACCCGGGGTTACTAGAATCCCAGTAAGACCTAGTGGTAGGCAGGGAAGGCAGCTTGTGAAACTCCAGTTAAATGGGTTTCACACTGTCTCACTCTGTTCTCAGTCTCAGCTGAGGCTGAGGGATGACATCACCAATAGAACTATCGCAGCTGCATGAGCCACATTGGAATCTGCAGCAAGGGAGTTAGCATAGAATGTTGGGAGGTTTTGAAGTCAATCTTAAATTGAGTGTGAGTCAGTTCAATGTGAAGTTGGGAGCTTGCTGAGAAAGCAGCTCAGTGAAGGCTCTAGGAGCCTCAGCCCTGACGGAGGGCTACTATTAGTTTAAAAGGGTGTGTGTCTCCATCCTAAAGAGAGACACAGAAGATAATTGAAGTGGTGGAGATCGTTGTTTTCAGGTCTCAGTGCCCCTCCTTTTGGGGGGGCAGGAAAGGGTTCCCTGCAGATTTCTGGGGCAACCCCTTAGTTCTGCTCCTAAAGGAGAAGCTGCCTATGTGTTCAGAGTTTATTTGGGAGAACAAGAAGACTTGTGAGTCACCTGTGGGGCACGTGCAATGTGAGGGTGAGTGTCTGCTCTTGCTAAAAGGGCCTATGTTTATCACCCTGAGACTTGTGTGACAATGTGGGGATTGAACTACTAAATATTGGGAAGCCTAGAGTAATGGGCTAAGCAAATTAAAAGTAGGTTCAAGTCCAGAGCTTGTTGGGATGCAAATGATATGTAGAGGTGATGTGACAGACATCTACCCAGAATCTACATTTGAAAGTTCAGTAAAGGAATTGTTCAGTTTCCAGAGAAATGGCCGGGTATGGGCTGTGGGAGCCAGAGGTGGGTGGTCCCCCATCTTTAGTGACCAGGTCCACCTCTATGGATTTCTTCTATGGATTTCTACTTTACCTCAGGCACTTGGCCAGTGATGAGGGAAGTACCCAGACATGGGATTGGAAGTAAAATTCTCTCTAGGAGTCAAAGACTCTAGTGTGGTTTGGGGAGCCACAACAGGCTAATTGGTTCATTCCTCAAATGGACCACAGATCAAGTGGCCGGCGGGGGAGCCGGGGCCAGTGGGGAAAACCCAAGAAGTGTACAAGTCAGACTGTGTACCCAAAGCTGCGTGCAAGTCCGGGCTGTGTGCCTGGTGGTTTTAGAGCCTAAGGGCTGGAAATAGTGATAAAGTGTTCTGTTGTCTCTAATTTGCATTACCAGGAATGTAGCCTCATGGGGGTCCGTCTATGCTTTATTTGTTCAGCTTGGATGTGAATAAAAGCCACACTGAAGAATCCCATTCCTGGTTCTGGACATTACAGTTATTGCTTCCTGTGTTCAGATTTCCTTGGGTACCCCTGTTCAGAGTGGCCAAACCTAGGTCCACCTGTGCCGAGTAACCTCATCCTCCCTGAACCCAGTCCCCACCAGGTACTGCTGTCAACTTCAACAGCATGCCACCTGTCATTTTGCTAATAAGGCAGGGGTGAGGGGTTACAAAAATAGAGGCACCGCTTTGGATTTTGTTCAGGGAGGAAGGTGCTTGGGCAAGGGGGCTAGCATTTTGGCTATCTGGCAGTGGGTAGCCCAAAAGCTGAAGCAATTTCCGTAGTGTGTTGCTGTGTGCTGTGGCTCTTGTGCTGCTGTTTAAAATTGCCAACTGTTTACCAAGGAGCAGTAAAGCCAAAGAGTGTGCCCTTGCCTGCATCAAATTGTTTACAGCATTTTTGCCTGCTTTTAAAATGAACTGTTGTAAAGAAAAGTGTGGAAGACTAGGGGTAGCAACAGGAAAATTGTGCCCTGGATGTTGGAAATGCTTTCTGAATGATCTGAGAGACTTGCAGGTGTAATGGCTATGTTAAATGGCTGAAATGGGCTCCCGCCATGGAGTCAGTTGGTAAAGAAAAAAAGCTGCATTCTGCAGTTTAAATTTGCCTGCTCGATGATCGCATGAAGAGAAAAGCCCTTGCGTGGAAGAAGAGGCTCATTTGCATGGCATCATGTGATTGGTCAGGCTGAGATTAGTCCGGCCCCTCAGCCAGTTCTACAGTGACTGCCCCAGCATTCACGAGGGAGTGTGAGTGGAGTGCGTGTACTGGCTAGTGGATGAGCGCCGCGGAGTGTTAAAATCGCTGTAAACCTTGTAAAAATAGACTTTCTAGTTTAAAATTGGGCTCAATCCACTAATCAATCATTGAAATTGCAAGTGTGGTGGTTGAAAAGACGATTGGTAGGACTGCCCGCCCGTTTTTCTTCTGAGGCCTCCAAGAACTGGCTGCAGGCCGTTTTCCCCCATCGCAGCAAACTGCTACTGTTAGCAGTAAGTAACAACATAGAAACTGCTCAAACAGTGATTTTGATTTTCTGCCCTATGCCATATAAATGTGTGTGCAGCAATGTAGTCGCTTTGCAAGTAACGACGGTGTTAAGTCCTGCCAGCAAGTGCAAGTCTGTTAAGTCATTGACTGTGTGCATAGTAATGAATTCAGCCTCAGTTTAAAGTTTGAAGCCAGAGAGAGACTGTGGGTTGTAGCGAAGGTGCAGTCATGCAGCACTAGTTATACAGGCAATCCTGTGCTAAAAACCTGAAGCTTTAAGGGACTGTGAATCAAATAAATGTTTCCAGCATGTAAAAAGTCCTTGGAAAATCCTGTAAATGTGTTTAAAGCAAGAACAGAGAAAATTGTGCAGTTTGAGCAAAAGTTATCAGTAGTTTGTGTAAATCGAGTGCGCAGTGGCTTGACCCAGATTCTAAATGATGATGCACAGGAGTACTGCCGCCACCATTACAGGGTGGGGTAGTAAAGTAAACTCAGCAGCAGAGGAGCCATTTTACAACTAAAGAGTGTGTTCAGTAAAGTTGGGACTTTCAGTTACAGTGAACTTTTGTTTGTTTTCTGCAGTTATGGCCTCAGGACCAGCTCGTTACCTGGATCATGCCCGGGTTGCAGTAACAGCAGCAGTGAATAGACTGAGGGATATTGAAAAGTATGGAGGGCAACTGCCTCCTCATGTGGCGATTCCTGGTTTTCCAGTGCATGTATGTCAAATATGCTTGAGAGCTGGAAGGGACGTCTTCATGATTCCTCACTGTGTTGGATGCCTAGAAAAATATGGCTTGTATAAAGCACCTCCAATCCGGTTGGCTCCCACATGGACAAAAGTTCCGGAATCTGCAGTTGGCAGCACACAGCACCAGGCGGAGCCTGTGGAGGAAGGCCCCTCGGGGGAGTGTGGCACAAAGCTAGAGGGTGCAAAGTTAGAGACAGAACCAGAAGTTGAAGTTTCGGATGCTGGATCCCAGAATGAAAGTTCGAATAAAGCATCAATAGACCTCTGGAGGAGGGGGGCCTAGCCCAAGTCTCTTAGGCGAAGATGAGATGCGGGAGGCCTTTGAGTGGGAGGTGTCGACCTCCATGCCTAGTGATGAGTGGATAGTCTCAGGAGTGAGAATGACTGCTCACTCCTGGGCTCAGATCCTCAGTGAAGAGGAAGAAGAGGAGGAACCTATGTGGCCTTGTGAAAAAGGAATGGGTGCACAGCCTCAAGATCTTGCCTCGGAGGAATTCATGGAAGAAAGTGGCGATGCCACTGCCCTGGCTTCGCGAGAGGAAGAAGTCAGGGATCCGTTTCTAATTTCTTTAAGGATGCAAAGCTGGCAGAACCAGGACTGGCCACCCCCAAGCCAGGCCAGCGGTCTTAGATTGACCAAATCAAGTAAAGTGGAGAGACTGGTTCATAGGTAGGCAAATGAGATCAATGGTATGACCTTTCCTACCTTTCCTCGGAAAGTCTGGGAGGAGATTGAGAACAGCAGGAAATCCTGGATCTGGGCCGAAGCAATGAAAAGTGTGCATCCTGGGGCCAACAAGCATGTAAAGAACAGACTATTTCACGAAAAGCATACCCAGTGGAGGAGGCAGGACACTGTTTATAGGCACAGAGTGTGAATAGGGGCGGGGAGAGGATGTGAAATCCCACTGTGTGAATTATGTGCACCCAGACGTGGTAATAATTCAAGCTCCTGACCCCCGGTACTATTGGCTTCAGTGCAAGGACCTCCCAGAAAATGTGCCCGTGCCTACAAAATGGAAAGCCGAGCAGTGGTAGTCAATACTGCCACACCAGACTGTGAAGTGCCTTTATTGATCCGCCAATATGGACATCCAGGACTCAGGTGCCCCACATTCATCAGTCTACAGTGTACTGGCCTCTCCAGAAACCATTGACTGGCCCACCAGAAGACTTCAGATCCAGAGAAGACACCATCCCAGTTGCATCCTGTTCATCGCCTGGTAATCGGATGACACCGGACCAGCTGTTTTCTTTTTGTTCCTGTTCTAAGGTTCCATCTCCAGAGATGACATTAGCCCAGCAGTTCCCAGATGTGTCCTTCTGTGGTTCCCGGAAGATGTCCGCCCAGCTGTATCGGAAGAAATGCTGCCAGGGAGAGTCTTCGCAGAGGTGTAGGTTGGTCCCAAAATTTCCATTCTACAAGTGGCTGGTAAGTCCGAATTTTTCTATCTTTATGACATTGCAGTACACACCCTACACTAGCAGACTTCAAAATGTGTGAACTATCCTCAAAGACTCTCCCCTTCAGGACTTTGGCCTGTTAGAACTGTGCTTCACCGGGCTCCGGCCCAGGAGAGACTCTTCATTGGACTAGCCTTCGGGCATTGTGGTCACTAGTTGGGACTTTTAGGGCACTCCATCCCCCCAAATGTGTATTGTAAATAATGTCATTGTTTTCTAATGTATATACTGTTTTTTCTACCTTTTTCTAAAAAAAAAAAAAAATCTTTTTGGGATTTTTCAGTGTTTTGATGGTAGGGGTCTAGGTAGGCTGTGTATGCAGATTAGGAGTGTGTATTGTCTTTCTTTTTCTTACAGGTTTTCCTGGGAAGACAGAAGAGAAGACAAGAAGAGGAGGAGGGGCTCATCGGAGTTCCTCATCAGTGCTTTAATGTGTAGAAATTTAAAGTACTGTGGTGTTATTGTTGTTGTTATTACTGTATTAACCCTTTCCTTCCACAGGTGTGGTTGTGGGGGTAGGGAGAAGACAGTAACATGGTATAAAATGTGGTATTTTAATGGTGTGTGGTTGCAGGTTGCTCAAGGTCGGGAGGTCCCGGTTGTTTTTGTTTTTGATGCATTAGGTTAAAGGCAGATAGGTTTTCCTAGAGGGTAAGGGGGATAGACAGGCTTGTTCCTGACCGCAGTAGGACTGCAGTGCTGATCTATCAGGGCTATGCTCTGGATAGTTCTACCAGAGCCACTAGGTGTCCATAGTAGTGGATAGTGTAGAGGCTGATCTGTCGGCTAGGAGGCCCTCAGGCCCTAGTGTTGCCTGCCTGTGCTTGCACATGGTCAGGGAGGAGGCCTGATCACCCCCTGCAGAGCAGCACATAGGGTGGGATGGCCTAAGGTTGGTAAACAATGACTGCGGATGGTCATTTTCCCTGGTCAAGGGCAGTATAACCCTTGTTACCTGAGGTTACTAGAATCCCAGTAAGACCTAGTGGTAGGCAGGGAAGGCAGCTTGTGAAACTCCAGTTAAATGGGTTCACACTGTCTCATTTCTGTTCTCAGTCTCAGCTGAGACTGAGGGATGACATCACCAATAGAGGTATCTCAGCTGCATGAGCCACATTGGAATCTGCAGCAAGGAGCTAGGCATAGAATGTTGGGTGGTTTGAAGTCAGTCTTAGGTTGAGTGTGAGTCAGTTCAGAGGTGAAGTTGGGAGCTTGCTGGAGAAAGCAGCTCAGTGAAGGCTCTTAGGAGTCTCAGCCCTGACAGAGGCTACTTTTAATTTAAAGGTGTGTGTCTCCCACCTTAAAGAGAGACACAGAAGATAATTGAAGTGGTGGGAGACCGCTGTTTTGGGTCTCAGTGCCCTCCTTCCGGGGCAGAGAGGGTTTCCTGCAGATTCCTGGGCAACCCCTAGTTCTGCTCAGAAATGAGAACTGCCTGTGTGTTCAGAGTTTATTTGGGAGAACAAGAAGACTTGTGAGGTCGTCTGTGGGGCACCTGCAACGTGAGGTGAGTGTCTCTCTTGCTAACAGGGCCTATATTTTCTCCCTGGGACTTGTGTGTGACATGTGGGGATTGAACTACTAAATATTGGGAAGCCTAGAGTAATGGGCTAAGCAAATTAAAGTAGGTTCAAGTCCAGAGCTTGTTGGAATGCAAATGATATGTAGAGAGAGATGTGACAGACGTCTACCCAGAATCTACATTTGAAAGTTCGAGTAAAGGAATTGTCTGTTTCAGAGAAATGGCGGGTATGGGCTGTGGGAGGTGGAGGTGGGTGGCACCCCATCTTTAGTGACCAGGTCCACCTCTTCAGGATTTCTTCTGTGGATTTCTACTTACCTCAGGCACTTGGCCAGTGATGAGGAAGTGCCCAGACGTGAGATTAGAGTAAAATCTCTCTAGGAGTCGAAGACTCTAGTGTGGTTTGAGGAGCCACAACAGGCTAATTGGTTCATTCCTCAAATGGACAATGGATCAAAGTGGCTGTGGTGGGGAGTAAGGGCCAGTGGGAAAACCCAAGTAGTGTGCTGCCTGGGCTGTGTACCCAAAGCTGCGGCAAGTCTGGGCTGTGTGCCCAGGGTTTAGAGCCTGAGGGCTGGAACAGTGATAAAGTGTTCTGTTGTCTCTAATCTGCATTACCAGGAATGTAGCCCCATGGGGTCCATCTCTGCTTTGTTTTGTTCAGCTTGGATGTGAATAAAGCCACACTGAAGAATCCCATTCCTGGTTCTGGACATTACAGTTATTGCTTCCTGTGTTCAGATTTGCTTGGGTACCCTTGTTCGAGTGGGCCAAACCTAGGATCCTGCCGGCGTCGGAGTAACCTCTATCCTCCCCAAACCCAGTCCCCACTCAGGTACTGCTGTCAGCTTCAACAGCATGCCACCTGTCGTTGCTAAAAAAAGGCAGGGGTGAGGGGTTACAAATATGGAGGCATGCTTTGGATTTTGTTCAGGGAAAAGAAGGTACTTGGGCAAGGGGCTAGTGTTTTGGCTATCTGGCAGTGGGTAGCAAAAGCTGTACATTTCCGTAGTGTGTTGCTGTGTGCTGTGGATCTTGTGCTGCTGTTTAAAATTGCCAACTGTTTACCAAGGAGCAGCAAAGCCAAAGAGTGTGCCCTTGTCCTGCATCAAATTGTTTACAGCATTTTTGCCTGCTTTTAAAATGAACTGTTGTAAAGAAAAGTGTGGAAAACTAGGAGTAGCAAGAGGAAAATTGTGCCCTGGACATTGGAAATACTTTTTGACTGAACTGAGAGACTTGCAGGCATAATGGCTATGTTAAATGGCTGAAAATGGGCCCCCGCTTATGTGAGTCAGTTGGTAAAGAAAAAAGTTGCATTCTGCAGTTTAAAATTTGCCTGCTCGACGATCGGCTGTGGAGGAGAAGAGCCCTCGCAGCAAGAAGAGGCTAATTTGCATGACGCTGAGTGATTGGTGGGCTGAGATCAGTCCCGCCCTCAGCCAGCTCTACAGTGACTGCCCCAGCATTCGAGAGGGAGTGTGAGTGGAGTGCATGCTGGCTAGTGGATGAGCGCCGTTGAGTGTTAAAATCGCTGTAAACCTTGTAAAATAGACTTTCTAGTTTTAAATTTGGGCTCAACCCTTCATCAGTCCATTGAGGAATTGCAAGTGTGGTGGTTGAAAAAGATGGTCAGTGGACTGCCCGCCGTTTCTCTTCTGAGGCCTCCAAGAGCTGGCTGCAGGCCACTTTTTCCCATCGCAGCAAACTGCCATGCTGATAACAGTAAAGTAACAACCTAGCAACTGCTCAAACAGTGATTTTGATTTTCTGCATTATGCCATATAAATGTGTGTGTGCAGCAGTGTAGTCACTTTGCAGAAATGCCCGACTGTGTTAAGTCCTGGCAAAGTGCAAATCTGTTAAATATTGACTGTGTACATAACCAATGAATTCAGCCTCAGTTTAAAAGTTTGAAGCCAGAGAGAGACTGTGGGTTGTAGCCAATCAAGTGCAGCACTAGTTATACAGGCAATCCTGTGCTAAAACCTGAAGCTTTAAGGACTTGTGAATCCAAATAAATGTTTCCAGCATTTAAAAAGTCCTTGAAAATCATGAATGTGTTTAAAGCAAGAACAGAGCAAGTTGTGCAGTCTGAGCAAAGTTATCAGTAGTTTGTGTAAATCGGTGCAGTGGCTTGACCCAGATTCTGAAATGATGATGCACAGGAGTACTGCCGCCATTACAGGGTGGGGTAGTAAAGTAAACACAGCAGCAGAGGAGCCATTTTACAACTAAAGAGTGTGTTCAGTAAAGTTGGGACTTTCAGTTACAGTGAACTTTTATTTGTTTTCTGCAGTTATGGCCTCAGGACCAGCTTGTTACATAGAAACATAGACTTTGACGGCAGATAAGGACCGCTAGGCCCATCTAGTCTGCCCATTTCCCTACCTACAGGATAGGCTGCAGATCCTAGTTAACCAACAGCCTATATCTTCCTGCCCCCCACAAGAATTGCCTTATGTCTGTCCCATGCATTCTTGAATTCTCCCACAGTTTTAGACTTCTACAACTTCCTCAGGAAGGCTGTTTCCATGCATCCACACTACCCTCTCTGTGAAATAATACTTCCTCATTGCCCTGAACCGCCCTCCTTCTATCTTTCTAATTTGTCCCCTTGTTCTTGCAAGATCTCTTTTTTCTGAAAGATGCTACCCTCTTGGACTTTGTTGATCCCTTGAGGTGCCTTGAAAGTTTCTATCATGTCCCCTCTCCTTTCCTCAAGGGTATGCATATTAAGCTCCCTAGTCTCTCCTCATACGACTTCTCTTGCAGACCCTGCACCATTTTGTTGCCCTCCTCTGGACTGCCTCTATCCTGTCTATGTCCCTTATGGAGATGGGGTCTCCAGAACTGGACACAGTATTCCAGATGGGGTCTCACCAACTGTCTGTACAGAGGATAACATTCCTGTTTCTGCTGCTGATGCCTCTGCCTATACATCCCAGTATACCCCGGCCCTCCCTACTGCTCTTCTCACATTGCTTGCTAACCTTAAGGTCATCTGATATGATTACCCCCAGGGTCCCTTTCCTGTTTGTTGTTGTTACTACCTCCCACCATTGTGTATTCTTCCCCTGGGTTCTTGTTTCCAGGTGCATTATTTTGCACTTTTTACTGAACTCTAGCTGCCATACGTCTGACCATTCCTCCAACCTTGCCCAGTCCCTTTTCATCCTTTCCAGCCTCCTTGTGTAATCAATCCTGTTGTAGAATCTTTGTGTCATCTGCAAAAGGCATACTTTTCCAGTCCTCTTGCAATGTCACTGATGAAGACATTAAAAGGACTGGACCCAATACTGAACCTTCTGGTATTCCCACTGTAACCGCCCTTTCTTCAGGTGGACTCCATTTACAGTACCTTCTGTGTTCTGTTGTCCAGCCAGTGTTTTGTTTTAGGCTAACACCCTGGGACCCACTCTGATGTGGTTAATTTGACTAATAATCTTTGTGTGTGGACTGTGTCAAATGCCTTGCTAAAGTCTAGGTAGGCCAGTGTCCACAGCCCCTCCCTGGTCTACTACTTTGGTCACCCAGTCAAAGAAATCTATTAGATCTGTCTGACATGACCTTCCCGCTGAACCCATGCTGCCTTGGATCCTGTGCTCCACTGACCTCTAGGTACTCAACTGTTCTTTCCTTCGAAGTGACTCCATCACTTTCCCACTACAGAGGTCAGACTGACAGGTCTGTAGTTTCTGCCTCTGTCTTGGTCCCACTTTGTGAAGGGAATTACATCCGCCTCTTCCTCCAGTCCTCGGTACCACACCATCCTCCCATGATTTATTAAAAAGAGTAGCTAGTGGTTTCATTAGTTCCTTCCATTTTTAGAATTCTGGGGAATTCCATCAGGACCCATTGCTTTGTCCTTCAGTTTAAGAGTTCTTGCTGAACCCTTTCTTCTGTTAGGACTGGGATCGAAACCCTATCAAGAGTACTTCTGTTAATTGAGTTAGGCACTTTGCTTCCATACTTCTTGAATACTGACAGAAATATTCATTCAGTATTCTGCTTTTCACTGTCCCCTCTGCCCACCCACCGTTCATTCTATTCAGCTTCTATCCTCCTTTGTCTTTCTCGCTCTACTGATGTAACCTATAAAGGGTTTGATCCCCTTCTTAACTGAGTTGGCTTATCTTTTCCTCCGTTTGGGCCTTTGCTTGACTTTCCTGCTTCTTTCTGCCCACTGGTGCATTCTGTCCTGTTCCTTCGTGTTTCCTTATACCGGAATGCTATCTTTTTTCTGACTTTTCACAGCCCTCTTTGGGAACCATAGTGGCTTTTTTCTTCATTTTGATTTGTTTATTTGTTTACACAGGCTTGTTGCCTCTGTGATGGCAGTTTTGATAATTCCCCATTGTTGCTCCACACCTTCTTCTAGCCTGTTTCTGGGTAGTGCTTTTCTGAGGCACTCTCCCATTCTTGCCAAAGTCAGCCTCCATACAGTCCAGTACCCGACTTTTGTGTAGGCTTGACTGTGTAGCTGGGTTTACAGTGAACCACACTGTTTGATGGTCACTTGTCCCCCAGATGGCAACCTACTTCTAGATCTGAGATCCTCTCACCGCCCCCCATTTGAGTGCACGAGGTCTAAGATTGCTCCCTCACGAGTGGGTTCTCAGAACTAGCTGTCTAATGCCTGCCACCTGTAGGGCATCAAGGAATGGCCCTGTTGGATGTGGCTGCAGGAAATGTGCTCCAGTTAACATCTGACATATTCAGGTCTCCCATCAACAGTATCTCTTCTCTGCCATTCTAAGAATGCTTTCCATCATATCCTTGTCCATTCCTTCCTCTGACCTGGGGGTCTGTTACACTAACCTCTGTGCTGATTGTGGTGCCCTGTCAGTCTCCAAGGTGGACCCACAGTGCCTCTCTCTCCTGCTTTCCTCTTTTTGTTCAGTTGCTTTATCTCTTCCTTTATATAGAGCTACCTCCCCACTTCCCCGCCTGTCTGTCTCCTGTAGGTTATGTACCCTGGTATGTTAACATCCTAGTCATGGCTTCTCTGTGCTACCATGTTTCTGTGACTGCTATGATATCCAGGCATCCCTCTTCCATTAAGGCCACCAGCTCAGGAGCTTGTTGCCTACCACGGGATTGGTACTCATTACCTTCCATTTCTGATGGCCTACCCCCTTTTGCCCCATCCCTGTCCTTTTTGCCTTTGTCACTTTCTCCATTTACCTCTGCCTTTCTCCCTATCGACACCTCCATGTTGGTGTTTTCCACACTATACCGTGATTGCTTTGGGGGCTAGGATTTTCCTGCTCCTTTCCAGTGCCTCCCCTTGGCTAGTTTAAAGCTTGCTTTACAATGAAGCATTTAAACTTATCACCTAGGATCCTGGTTCCCTCCCGGACAGATGCAGCCTATCATGCCAATATAGGCTTGCATCACCCAGGTGGACCCCAGTCCCCAATGAAGCCAAATCCTGAGCCTCCACACCAGTTTTTCAACCACTGTATTGAATCCCATGGTACAGACCCACCCTAGCCTCTCCTATGCCATAGATGGGTAGCACCTCCGAGAAGGTTACTGTGCATGCTACTTGACTAAGGCCCCTCCCAATTCCACAAACTCTTCCTGCACTTCTCTAATCCCTTTTAGCTGGTCATTTGTCCCTAGGTGGACAATGACATCCAGCTCCCTCCCTGTGCAGCTGCTCAGGCAATCCTGAGGATTAACTCCCTGTCCCTCCAAGCCTTGTGGCGCCAGGCAGGCACCTTACCTCCCTCTCCCTTCCTTGCCCAGTTCTACCTTCCTAACAATGGAGTCCCCACCAGGGTTGTTTTCCCCTGCAGGGTCCCCTGCCACCCTCCTGTGGGTCTCCTTTGTGAGGTTCCCAGCATCCTCCTTGGTCTCCACTGTGGGTGCCCATAGAGGAACCACACTTTGCCAGAATGGCAAGGAATTGTGGAGAGGCAGAACTGGAGGGATGCACCCTGTTCCACCACCCTCCCCCCTCCCTGAGCCCACTGTGGTCCAACCGGCTCCTCTTTCTTGGCAGCCTCTGAGGCCAACGGTGGCACTGGTGGTCCCTGGATGGAAGAGGAGGTCCCCACAAATCCTGGCCAACTCAGCCTGGAGATGAGCAACCTCATCACCTCTGCCCAGAGAGGTTGCCTGCAGATGGGACAACACCGTATCCTCCAGAACATCTCCCAGAAGACTGCTATTCCATACTGCACTACCACCTCAATCATGTCTTATTTCTGGCCCCTTAACTGTTTCAATCCTTACTCTTTCCTCTCTTTTTTTCTCTCTTCTCCTTACTTTCTGCCTGTGTGCCCTTTAAGTCCTGATTGTCCTGTTCTGAGACAAGAATATCCTATATTTCTCAGTAGACCACTTACTTGTTCAGAGGCAGACCTCCAGCAGCTAGAGAGGGCCGGAGAGCTACTCTTGCCCTTCTAGGATGGTGGGTCCTTGGTGGTTCTGTGATCACTCACTTCCTGCCCCTAAACAGGAAGTTCCTGTTGTCAGTCAAATCCTGTGCCTATAAAAATAGAACTAGCTTTGGGTGGAGGGGAGCAAAGGAGGGCAATATAGTCCCAGCAGAGAAGTTCAGTCACAAAGCAGTCCTTTCTCCTGGTGTCTTCTGCCAAGCCTGTTACCCGGATCATGCCCGGGTTGCAGTAACAGCAGCAGTGAATAGACTGAGGGATATTGAAAAGTGGTGCTATGGAGGGCAACTGCCTCCTCATGTGGTGATTCCTGGTTTTCCAGTACATGTATGTCAAATATGCTTGAGCTGGAAGGATGTCTTCATGATTCCTCACTGTGCTGGATGCCTAGAAAATATGAAAGCTTGTATAGCGCCTCAATCCAGTTGGCTCCCACATGGACAAAAGTTCAGGAATCTGCAGTTGGCAGCCTTTACACACCAGGCAGAGCATGGAGGAAGGCCCTCGGGAGAGTGTGGCACAAAGCTAGAGGGTGCAGAGTTAGAGACAGAACCAGAAGTTGAAGTTTTGATGCTGGATCCCAGAAGGAAAGTTGGATAAGCATCAATAGACCCCTGGAGGGGGCCTAGCCCAAGTCTCTTAGGTGAAGATGAGATGCGGGAGGCCTTTGGTGGGAGGTGTTGATCTCGCGCCCAGTGATGAGTGGATAGTCTCAGGAGTGAGCGACTGCTCACTATGGGCTCAGATCCTCAGTGAAGAGGAAGAAGAGGAGGAACCTATGGCCTTGTGAAAGGAATGGTACACAGCCTCAAGATCTTGCCTCGAGGAATTCATGGAAGAAGTGGCAATGCCACTGCCCTGGCTTTCAGAGGAAGAGTCAGGGATCCGTTTCTAATTTCTTTAAGGATGCGGGTTGGCAGAACCAGGACTGGCCACCCTAAGCCATGCCAGTGGTCTTAGATTGACCAAAGCAAGTAAAGAGGAGAGACTGGTTCATAGGAAGGCAAATGAGATCTATGGTATGACTTTCTTACCTTTCCTCGGAAAGTCTGGGAGGAGATTGAGAACAGCAGAAATCCTGGATCTGGGCTGAAGCAATGAAAAGTGTCATCTGGGGCCAACAAGCATGTAAAGAACAGACTGTTTCATGAAAAGTATACCCAGTGAAGGAGAGGCAGGAACTGTTTATAGACAGAGTGCTAATAGTGGATGGAGAGGGACATGAAATCTCCCACTGTGTGAATTATGTGCACTCAGACATGGTAATAATTCAAGCTCCTAGCCCTGTACTATTGGCCTCAGTGCAAGGACCACCCAGAAAATGTGCCTGTGCCTCACAAAATGGAAAGCTGAGCAGTGTGAGTCAGTACTGCCACACCAGCCTGTGCAGTGCCTTTATTGATCCACCAATATGGACATCCAGGACTCAGGTGCCCCACATTCATCAGTCTACAGTGTACTGACCTCTCCAGAAACCATCAACTGGCCCACCAGATGACTTCAGATCCAGAGAGGACACCATCCCAGCTGCATCCTGTTCATCGCCTGGTACTCGGATGACGTTGGACCAGCTGTTTTCTTTTTGTTCCTGTTCTAAGGTTACATCTCCAGAGATGACATCAACCCAGCAGTTCCCAGATGTGCTGTGAGGGAATTTTTATATATCCTAAAGCTATATTTGCTATTATATGCCTTGAAGCTATGCTTGTTTTGAAAGCCATGCTGTAACAAAGTCATAATGAATGTAGTAGAAATTTCTGAGTTCATGCTGTTTTTTACAGGGTTATAGAATGATACTGAGGTTACTTGAGGTACATTTGTAGGAACAGAAAGCTAGATAAAACTGGGCAGAACTGGTTGTACCAGCCTGAATAACAGGCTCGGACAAAGTATAAGATAACAGCACGTTGAGGCATTGAAGGCAAGCTGTACATTGTTATGGTGTGAGTGAAAACTCATTGTTTCACTCAGGTCAAATTGACCCAGGCATATGTAAAAGTATTGGGAAAGAAATGGAATAAGCAGTGGAAAAGTACCCATACATTGGTATCAACTTGTTTTCTGTGACATTGTATCAATTTGTTATTCTGCTTATGATTGGCTTGGACTGAAATGTTGGTATTTTTCAAGATAAAGTGCAGAATCTGGCTTATAAAAAGCTGCTGTAAATTGTAATCAGAGCTTCTCCTTTGCAGAAGTCCTGCATGCATGTAAGGTTTGATCAAATAAAGCGACATTAAGACAAAACCCAGTGGTGTGGTTTTTGCCCGTGACGACAGGGCAGGTTGCTCAAGCAATACTTGCAGTGAGAGAATTTGCTATCACAGTTTTGCGTGAGTCGGCAGGATGAGTTCTTCGGTCCGTGTCACCTCATGATCGGGTTGTTTTCCTTGGACAAAAGAAGGACATTTTTGTGGAACTCCCATCAGGACGGATTTCTAGGGGCTGGGCGACACTCATCATCACTGTAAGTACAAGAATACCTTGGAGCTAGTGTGACTATAAAGGACAGGCCTAGATAATATGGGAAACAAGGGAAAAAAATAGCTGGGTCCAGAGTTAGTGTATCTGGACCGCAAATGTATGTTTGACAAGTTTGATTAAATAAATTACAAGGGCAACTGCACTGCCCTTGCCCTTGTAATTTGTGCTTGCTGCAAGTATATACTGTTAGAGCCAATGATGGCTTTCACAGTTCAGGCTGCTTTAGGAGAAAAGCAGCGGCTGATTAAGTAACGTTAGATAAGCAACATCTAGAGAAAGAAAAATAAACTACTAGTGGATGTACACACAGTAGGTGACTCACAGACAGATGATTTGAAAAATCCTCCCCATGTTGCCTATCTGTGTAGTTTCAAGTTTTTCTGTATCAATTTCAGTCCCCTTGCCTCCTATAGAGGCTGAAACATTTGATCCCAAACCCAAGTACTGGGGACCTCTACCAGATGGATCTCAACCTAGTACTGTTAGAGATTTTTTTTTTTTTTTTTAAACTGCAAACCAGAGCTCTGGAAAAGACTTGTTTTGGCAGGCTAAAATGGCCAAAAGAAAACCTTTGAAAAGGGTTAAAACCTTTGAAAGGGTTATAGCTGCAGTGTTTGGAAATTATCATGAAGGTCCTGCAGTCAGTTTTCTTACTCAGACTAGTGTATCGGAAAAGAAGAAGGAAAATACCTTGGCACCGGTAAGTCTGAATTTTTATTCAAAGTTGTTTTATGTCTGTCTGTTTTATTTCTGTAATACATATACAAATAAGGTAATGCCCGTCCTTCTCGTGCATATTTTCATTATATCTGTGTTCTGTAATTTATGTTCTGTTGTCAAGGTTGCAGATAGGATTGACTGCCTTGGTGCACATGTTACAGTAAAAAAAAAAAAAAGAAAGCTTCTTTGCCTCATATCTGACTGTTTTAATTGGTTTTATTTTAATAAAACATTTGTGCTACTAGATAGGGTCAGTGAAGAACTTTTGTATGTAGTTGTTGGTTGGAGCAGGTAGTGTTGATGGTAAAGAGTTATGACGTCATAGATTGCAATGTGCAAAAAGATTTGTAGTTTGCAAGCAACATGCCAAGCCACTGCTAGGTAAAAATGTAATGTGTTAACAGCTATGAATGGCTTTATTATACTTCTAGTTATAACCAGAAAATTTTTGCAAAATGGCAGAGTGCCATATTTTGGCTATGCCCTAGAAGGTGTAACCATGTTATACTAGATGTGTTCACTTACAGATGGTATGTTGTGCTGTATTTTAAAGGTGTTGGAAGGCTTGGAAGGTGTTTAAAAGATTTTTTCTGAAAATATTTGGCATGGAGATATGTATAAATTTGTTGGTTTAAAGAGAAAAATTGTCAGTGTTACAAGACGGGAGGCAGCAATATATCTAAAAACGTACAGTTTTCTAATGAAACTATGGGCATTACCTCAGCAAATTGGTGTCAAATAATGTCAGTCTTATTTTCTGTTAAGTATTTCTTTTTTGTGTGACTGCGTCTTGGCCAGCAGTTTTATTGTGTGCTCTATTATTATTTAAAATATTTTAATATTAGTAGTGTTCAGGACACTACAAAAATAACTGTGTTTGAACGACCCTTGCATGCACACTGTGACCTTTTGCACGTTATTTGACCTCTTGTGTTTCAACACTTTATAGTTACTACCAGTTCAAACTTGATGTGTATTCCATACCTAAAGCACAACTTTTCACAGAAAATGTATGTTTTCATGAAAGCACACCAAGAGTGAACCATGTAATTGCTTTTTATTGCAAAACTAGTGTTCTAAGTGAAGAGGAACAAACTTTCTTCTCTTCTCACTACTTCTGACTTGCAGCCAACACAGGCAATACTCCAGCTGGAAGGGGAGAATTATTCATCTCCCCATACTTTTTTTATTATATTACTTTTTTTATATTTATGCAGTACACTTTTGAAAAACGACTATTACAGCTGTTTTTGAGAGTTTATCATCTACAGTTAAAAACAATGGCTATTGTTTTTATGTGTGACCATGGTGTAATCATTTTTTCTTTTTAAAATGCATTCTAAGAGATACGTACGTACGGCATTACCATCAATCCGGATCTTTTATAAACTCAGCTGACATTTTGTCATGCTTAGGATAAGGGAACCCAGGGACGCTTGGCTTCTTTTATCCTATGGAAATAATCTTGTTTTATTTTTAAACTTGTGTAGGTTTAGTATTTTGTTGTTTGTCTGTGTTTCTTCTCTTTCTTCTAGATAAAAAGAAGTTCCCCATCTTTATAGTAAGGTGTGAAACTTACTAAACTAATTGTAATATTATCTTGTTATAATTTAAAGTGTAGTAGGTGGGGATCATGTCACCATCCACAGCTAACCTTTTTTATTGCTACAGTATTCGAGCTGTCTCTTCCACCAGTAGGAGCTCAGGGGAAGGGGTTAAGCTACCTTTCCTCCTTTCCAGTGTAATATCCACAAAGGTTGCAAGGTACATCACTGTTCCCCCAAAGCGGTAAATAAAGAAAATGTGTATTTGCCAATAATTGTTTCTTATTTACAGGTTTTAAAAAAGACCCAAAGTATTTTAACAGCATAACCCAGCCCAAGCCCTTCTGTTTCTTCTAGTGCAAACAGTTAAATCCACACCTATTATTAATACAAAGGGCTTCTGCCCTTAGTAAGTAATCAGTTATGCTGGGAGGTGTAGAGTTGTATGTATGTCCACACATATTCATTCTTTGATTGTCTTTTCAGCTTTCTTATCCTGTTAAAACAAATGTAAAACAACTTTTGTCATAGCCTTACAGCAATGAATGCATTTTTTAAACCAGTAAATTCACAATACTCTAACATTTCTGGACTCTAAGCTAAGTTTACAAGTCTATATGTGTTGTTTAAAATGTATTTTATGCATTATGCTCATTACTGAAATTGTTCTATTACAAACATGTTATGTTTCATGTTTATGTTATAATGTTTTGATATACATCTTGCTACACTGTATCATGTGTGTATTCAGAAGAAGTGCTCCACATGTATAACATTTTAATGCTCATAACTAAACCTAAATACTGAGACTGTACTGCTGACCCACCCTACAATATCTTCCAAAGCAAAACCAAAAGTAAAATTAATGCTCTGTTTGTCTTATTACTCACAGGTACCCTAGAAGAATGAGTGCACGCTATGTAGGTTTTGTCATATTAAATTTTAACAATTATAATATGCAGAATTTAGATTGTACTCCAAACCTATGCTTCAAGCCTTACCCTACCCAGTACTTTGGAGTGATTTCACTATACAGGGTAAAGAAGGTGAGCCCTTTCACTTGTCACAGGTGCAATAGGCACTGTTATTAAATTGGATAGGCCAACAACATATGTATTTGTCCCACTAATTGATTGCTAAGAACTATATGTTTTAAAGCATGTTATTGTAACATTACAAGATTTTATAACTCAGGTCTCAGTCAGGGCCTGCTTGCAACAGACAGGGAAATAATGTTCATCACTGTCATAACTGCTTCTGTGATTTGAAAGCAGGGTGTAATCATAACATTGTGATGATTTACAGATGGTCAAATGGTATAATTGAACCTCGGCCTGCACCCCCAGGTGTGCGGTTGATGTCCCATTTTTATTTTTTTCTCTTTCTAATTGCCAGAATTTAGGCTCTGTCACACCACTCTTTACAAAACAAAAAGTCAATGGTTTAAAAGATTGTTATTTATGTGTTTTAATTCAGTGTCTAACACACTTTTGTAAGTTTGTAGGTTTTTTCAATGGTGTGGCACACATAAGATCTCCACGTTCAACAGCAGTAATACTTTCATCTAAGTTGCCAAGACCTTCATCTTTTTCCTTAAAAAAGAGAAACAACTGCCACAGTTTTGATGTTATCACCATCTTTGTGCCTGACTGGTTCCTTTTAAGGACTATTGCATGAATCCAGTTATTATTAAATCAACTGAAGAAGGTCAGTCAGTTCAGACTCTGCAATCAAACTTATTGTTTCTGCTTACTATAAAGTAAACCTGAAGCTTTAAGGACTGTGAATCAAATAAATGTTTCCAGCATTTAAAAAGTCTGAGAAAATGATGTAATGTGTTTAAAGCAAGAACAGAGCAAGTTGTGCAGTCTGAGCAAAAGTTATCAGTAGTTTGTGTAAATCGGGTGTGCAGTGGCTTGACCCAGATTCTGAATGATGATGCACAGGAGTACTGCCGCCGCCATTACAGGGTGGGGTAGTAAAGTAAACACAGCAGCAGAGGAGCCATTTTACAACTAAAGAGTGTGTTCAGTAAAGTTGGGACTTTCAGTTACAGTGAACTTTTATTTGTTTTCTGCAGTTATGGCCTCAGGACCAGCTTGTTACATAGAAACATAGACTTTGGCAGATAAGGACAGCTAGGCCCATCTAGTCTGCCCATTTCCCTACCTGGGGATGGGCCGCCAGATCCTAGTTAACCAACAGCCTATATCTTCCTGGCTCTCTCACAAGAATTGCCTTTATGTCTGTTCCATGCATTCTGAATTCTCCACAGTTTTGACTTCATAACTTCCTCAGAAGGCTGTTCATGCATCCACTACCCTCTCTGTGAAATAATACTTCCTCATTTTGTTCCCCTGAACCGCCTCCTTCTATCTTTAAATTGTGTCCCTTGTTCTTGCAAGTCTCTTCTTCGAAAGATGCTCCTCTTGACTTTATGTATTCCCTTGAGGTACTTGAGTTTCTATCATGTCCTCCCTCTCTCTTCTCAAGGGTATACATATTAAGCTCCTTAGTCTCCTCATACGGCTTCTCTTGCAGACCCTGCACCATTTTAGTTGCCCTCCTCTGGACTGCCTCTATCCTGTCTATGTCCCTTGCGGAGATGGGTCTCCAGAACTGGACACAGTATTCCAGATGGGGTCTCACCAACTGTCTGTACAGAGGGATAACAACTTCCTGTTTTCTGCTGCTGATGCCTCTGCCTATACATCCCAGTATACCCCGGCCTCCCCTACTGCCTTCTCACATTGCTTGCTAACCTTAAGGTCATCTGATGTGATTGCCCCAGGTCCCTTTCCTGTTTTGTTGTTGTTATACCTCCCCACCATTGTGTGTTCTTCCCTAGGTTCTTGTTTCCCAGGTGCATTTGTTGCACTTTTTGCATTGAGATCCAGCTGCTCATCGTCTGACCATTCCTCCAACTCGCTACAAGTCCCTTTTCATCCTTTCCGCGCCCTTGTGTATCAATCCTGTTTGCAGATCTTTGTGTCATCTGCAAAAGGCATACTTTTCCTTCCAGTCCCTCTGCAATGTCACTGATGAAGACATTAAAAAGGACTGGACCTGATCTGAACCCCGCAGTGTACTCACTAGTAACCGCCCTTTCTTCAGAGTGGACTCCATTTACAATTACCTTCTAACATTTCTGTTGTCCAGCCAGGTGTTTTACTCAGGCTAGCACCCTGGGGACCCTCCCCAGGCTGGTTAGTTTGACTAATAATCTTTTTGTGTGGGACCATGTCAAATGCCTTTTCCAGTCTAAGTGGTACTGTCCACGGCCCCTCCTGGTCTACTACTTTGGTCACCCAGTCAAAAACTATAGATCTCGCCTGACATGACCCTTCCCGCTGTTGAACCCATGCTGCCTTGGATCCTGTGCCCACTGACTCCTAGGTACTCAACTGTTCTTTCCCTTCAGAAGTGACTCCATCACTTTCCCTACCACAGAGGTCAGACTGACAGGGTCTGTAGTTTTCTGCCTCTGTCTTGGTCCCACTTTGTGGAGTTGCACCGCCTTTCCTCCAGTCCTCGGGTACCACACCATCCTCCCATGATTTATTAAAAAGAGTAGCTAGTGGTTTCATTAGTTCCTTCTAATTCTTTTAGAGTTCTGGGGTGATTCCATCAGACCCATTGCTTTGTCCACCTTCAGCTTTTAGGGGTCCTGCAGACCCTTTTCTTCTGTAAGGGACTGGGATCGGCCCCCCTCAAAGAGTGCTTCTGTTGGTCTGGATTAGGCACTTCCTCTTCCTGTTGATACTGAGCAGAAATATTCATTCGTATTCCTGCTTTTTCACTGTCCCCTCTGCCCACCCACCGTTCATTCTATTCAGCCTCTACTATCCCTCCCTTTGTCTTTCTCACGCTCACTGATGTACCTATAAAAGGTTTTATCCCTTCTTAACTGAGTTGGCATCTTTTTCCTCCGTTTGGGCCTTTTGCTATTATTCTGACTTCCTCTCTGCTTCTTTCTGCCTTAACTGGTACAGCTCTCGTCCTGCTCCTTCTCTGTGTTTCCTTATACTTCCGGAATGCTATCTTTTCTTCTGACTTTCAGCGCCCTCTCTTGAGGTAAAACTATAGTGGTCTTTTTTCTTTCATTTTGATTTGTTTATTTGCTTCACACAAAAGGCTTGTTGCCTCTGTGACAGCAGTTTTGATAATTCCCCATTGTTGCTCCACACCTTCTTCTAGCCTGTTTGCTAGTGCTTTTCTGAGGCACTCTCCCATCTTGGCAAAGTCAGCCCTCCTAAAGTCCAGTACCCTCACTTTTGTGTGGCTTGACTGTGTAGCTGAGTTTAACGTGAACCACACTGTTTGATGGTCACTTGTCCCCAGATGGCAACCCACTTCTAGATCTGAGATCCTCTCACTGCCCCATTTGAGAGCATTATGGTCTGAGATTGCTCCCTCACAGGGGTTCTGAAACTAGCTGTCTAATCGCCGCCACCTGTAGGGCATCAAGAATAGCCCGTTTGGATGTGGCTGCAGCAAATGTGCTCCAGTTAACATCTGACATATTCAGGTCTCCCATCAACAGTATCTCCCTTTCTCTGCCATTCTAAGAATGCTTTCCATCATATCCTTGTCCATTCCTTCCCCTGACCTGGGGTCTGTACACAACCCCTGCGTGATTGTGGTGCCCTGTCCAGTCTCCAAGGTGACCCACAGTGCCCTCTCCTCCCCTGTTTACTCTTTTGTTCAGTTGCTTTATCTTTCCTTTACATAGAGAGCTACCTCCCCTTCTTCTCCCCGCCTGTCTCTCCTGTAGGTTATGTGCCCTGCTGTTAACATCCTAGTCATGGTTCTCTGTGTACCAAGGTGTTTCTGTGACTGCTATTACCAGGCACTCTTCCACAGGCCACCAGCTCAGGAGCTTGTTGCCCAGACTACGGCATTGGTACTACTACCCCTCCATTTCCTGATGGCCTACCCCTTTGCCCCATCCTCGTCCTTCTTGCCTTTGTCACTTTCCATTTACCTCTGCCTTCTCCTATCGACACCTCCATGTTGGTGTTTGCCACACTTACTAATCGTGATTGTTTGGGGGCTAGGATTTTCCTGCTCCTTTCCAGCTTCCCCCTTGGCTAGTTTAAAGCTTGCCAATGAAGCATTTAAACCTATTACTCACCTAGATCCTGGTTCCCTCCCGGACAGATGCAGCCTATCATGCTAATATAGGCTTGCATCACCCAGGTGGACCCCAGTCCCCAATGAAGCCAAATCCCTGAGCTTCTCCACACCAGTTTTTCAACCACTGATTGAATCCCATGGTACAGACCTCACCCTAGCCTCCTATGCCATAGATGGGTAGCACCTCCGAGAAGGTTACTGTGCATGCTACTTGACTATAGGCCCCTCCTCAATCTCCAGCACAAACTCTTTCCTGCACTTCTCTAATCCTTTCTTAGCCAGGTCATTTGTCCTCAGGTGGACAATGACATCCAGCTCCCTCCCTGTGCAGCTGCTCCCGCAATCCTGAGGATTCGCCTCCCTGTCCCTCCGGGCCATGGGCGCCCAGGCAGGCACCTTTACCTCCCTCTCCCCTTCCTTGCCCAGTTCTACCTTTCCTAACAATGGGAGTCCCCACCAGGAGTTGTTTTCTCCCTGCAGGGTCCCCTGCCACCCTCCTGTGGGTCTCCTTTGTGGAGGTTCCCAGCATCCTCTTTGGTCTCCACTGTGGGTGCCACAGAGGAACCACACTTTGCCAGAATGGCATAGGAATTGTGGAGAGGCACAACTGGAGGATGCACCCTGTTCCACCACCCTCACCTCCCTGAGCCCACTGTGGTCCAACCGCCCTCTTTCTTGGCAACCTCTGAGGCAACGGCAGTGGCACTGGTGGTCCCTGATGGAAGAGGAGGTCCCACAACCCGGGCTAACTCAGCCTGGAGATGAGCAACCTCATCCTCTGCCCAGAGAGGTGCCTGCAGATGGGACAACACCGTATCCTCCAGAACATCTCCCAGAAGACTGCTATTCCGCCAGCCACTGCACTGCACCACTCAATCATGTCTTATTTCTGGCCCCTTAACTGTTTGCAATCCTTACTCTTTTCCTCTCTTTTTTTCTCTTTCTCCTTACTTTCTGCCTGTGTGCCCTTTAAGCTCCTGATTGTCCTGTTCTGAGACAAGAATATCCTATATTTCTCAGTAGACCACTTACTTGTTCAGAGGCAGACCTCCAGCAGCTAGAGGGGGCCGAGCTACTCTTGCCCTTCTAGGATGGTGGGTCCCGGTGGTTCTGTGATCACTACTTCCTGCCCCTAAACAGGAAGTTCCTGTTGTCAGTCAAACCTGTGCCTATAAAAATAGAACTAGCTTTGGGGTGGAGGGGAGCAAAGGAGGGCAATATAGTCCCAGCAGAGAAGTTCAGTCACAAAGCAGTCCTTCTCCTGGTGTCTTCTGCCAAGCCTGTTACCCGATCATGCCCGGGTTGCAGTAACAGCAGCAGTGAATAGACTGAGGGATATTGAAAAGTGGTGCTATGGAGGGCAACTGCCTCCTCATGTGGTGATTCCTGGTTTTCCAGTACATGTTGTCAAGATGTTTGAGAGCTGGAAGGATGTCTTCATGATTCCTCACTGTGCTGGATGCCTAGAAAAATATGGCTTGTATAAAGCGCTCCAATCCAGTTGGCTCCCACATGGACAAAAGTTCAGGAATCTGCAGTTGGCAGCACAGCACCAGGCAGAGCATGGGAGGAAGGCCTCGGGAGAGTGTGGCACAAAGCTAGAGGGTGCAGAGTTAGAGACAGAACCAGAAGTTGAAGTTTTGGATGCTGGATCCCAGAAGGAAAGTTCGGATAAGCATCAGTAGACCCCTGGAGGGGCCTAGCCCAAGTCTCTTAGGTGAAGATGAGGTGACGGGGAGGCCTTGGGTGGAGGTGTTGATCTCCAGCCCAGTGATGAGTGGATAGTCTCAGGGTGAGAGCACTGCTCACTACTGGGCTCAGATCCTCAGTGAAGAGGAAGAAGAGGAGGAACCTATGTGGCCTTGTGAAAAGGAATGGTACACAGTCACAAGATCTTGCCTCGGATAGAATTATGGAAGAAAGTGGTATCGTTAATTGCCCTGGCTTCGCAAGAGGAAGAAGTCAGGGATCCGTTCTAATTTCTTTTTTAAGGATGCAGGTTGGACAGAACCAGGATCTGGCCACCCTAAGCCATGCCAGTGGTCTTAGATTGACCAAAGCAAGTAAAGAGGAGAGACTGGTTCATAGGAAGGCAAATGAGATCTATGGTATGACCTTTCTTACCTTTCCTCGGAAAGTCTGGGAGGAGATTGAGAACAGCAGGAAATCCTGGATCTGGGCTGAAGCAATGAAAAGTGTGCATCCTGGGGCCAACAAGCATGTAAAGAACAGACTGTTTCATGAAAAGTATACCCAGTGAAGGAGAGGCAGGACACTGTTTATAGACAGAGTGCGAATAGTGGATGGAGAGGGACATGAAATCTCCCACTGTGTGAATTATGTGCACCCAGACATGGTAATAATTCAAGCTCCTAGCCCACGGTACTATTGGCCTCAGTGCAAGGACCACCCAGAAAATGTGCCCGTGCCTACAAAATGGAAAGCTGAGCAGTGGTAGTCAGTACTGCCACACCAGCCTGTGCAGTGCCTTTATTGATCCACCAATATGGACATCCAGGACTCAGGTGCCCCACATTCATCAGTCTACAGTGTACTGACCTCTCCAGAAACCATCAACTGGCCCACCAGATGACTTCAGATCCAGAGAGGACACCATCCCAGCTGCATCCTGTTCATCGCCTGGTACTCGGATGACGTTGGACCAGCTGTTTTCTTTTTGTTCCTGTTCTAAGGTTACATCTCCAGAGATGACATCAACCCAGCAGTTCCCAGATGTGCTGTGAGGGAATTTTTATATATCCTAAAGCTATATTTGTATTATATGCCTTGAAGCTATGCTTGTTTTGGAAAGCCATGCTGTAACAAAGTCATAATGAATGTAGTAGAAATTTCTGAGTTCATGCTGTTTTTTTACGGTTATAGAATGATACTGAGGTTACTTGAGGTACATTTGTAGAACAGAAAGCTAGATAAAACTGGGCAGAACTGGTAGGCCCAGCCTGAATAACAGGCTCGGACAAAGTATAAGATAACACATGTTGAGGCACTGAAGGCAAGCTGTACATTGTTATGGTGTGAGTGAAAACTCATTGTTTCACTCAGGTCAAATTGACCAGGCATATGTATCAAAAGTATTGGGAAAGAAATGGAATAAGCAGTGGAAAAGTACCCATACATTGGTATCAACTTGTTTTTCAGTGACATTGGTATCAATTTGTTATTCTGCTTTATGATTGGCTTGGACTGAAATGTTGGTATTTTTCAAGATAAGAAGTGCAGAATCTGGCTTATAAAAAGCTGCTGTAAATTGTAATCAGAGAGCTTCTCCTTTGCAGAAGTCCTGCATGCATGTGAAGTTTGATCAAATAAAGCGACATTAAGACAAACCCAGTGTGTGGTTTTTGCCTGCGACGACGGAGCGTTGTCAAGCAATACTTGCAGTGAGAGAATTTGCTATCACAGTTTTGCATGTAGGTCGGCAGGATGAGTTCTTCGTCCGTCACCTCATGATCGGGTTGTTTTCCTTGGACAAAAGAAGGACATTTTTGTGGAACTCCATCAGGACGTGACGCCTAGGGGCTGGCGACCTCATCATCACTGTAAGTACAAGAATACCTTGGAGCTAGTGTGACTATAAAGGACAGGCCTAGAATAATATGGGAAACAAGGGAAAAAAAATAGCTGGGTCCAGAGTTAGTATTATCTGGACCGCAAATGTATGTTTGACAAGTTTATTAAATGAAATTACTAAGGGCAACTGCACTGCCCTTGCCCTTGTAATTTGTGCTTGCTGCAAGTATGTACTGTTAGAGCCAATGATTGGCTTTCACGAGTTCAGGCTGCTTTAGGAGAAAAGCAGCGGCTGATTAAGTAACGTTAGATAAGCAACATCTAAGAAAGAAAAATAAACTACTGTGGATGTACACTGATGGGTGACACTGAACAGGATGATTTGAAAATCCTCCCCATGTTGCCTATCTGTGTGGTTTCAAGTTTTTCTGTATCAATTTCAAGTCCCTTGCCTCCTATAGAGGCTGAAACATTTGATCCCAAACCTGTACTGGGGACTCTACCAGATGGATCTCCAACCTAGTACTGTTAGAGATTTTTGTTTTGTTTAAACTGCAAACCAGAGCTCTGGAAAAGACTTGGTTTGGCAGGTTACTAAATGGCCAAAAGAAACCTTTGAAAGGGTTAAAACCTTTGAAAGGGTTATTAGCTGCAGTGTTTGGAAATTATCATGAAGGTCCTGCAGTCAGTTTTCTTACTCAGACTAGTGTATCGGAAAAGAAGAAGGAAAATACCTTGGCACCGGTAAGTCTGAATTTTTATTCAAAGTTGTTTTATGTCTGTCTGTTTTATTTCTGTAATACATATACTAAATAAGGTAATGTCTGCCTTTTCTCGTGCATATTTTCTAGCTTATATCTGTGTTCTGTAATTATGTTCTGTTGTCAAGGTTTGAGATAGGATTGACTGCCTTCGTGCACATGTTACAGTAAAAAAAAAAAAGAAGAAGCTTCTTTGCCTCATATCTGACTGTTTTAATTGGTTTTATTTTTAATAAAACATTTGTGCTGCCTAGATAGGGTCAGTGAAGAACTTTTGTATGTAGTTGTTGGTTGGAGCAGGTAGTGTTGATGGTAAAGAGTTATGACGTCATAGATTGCAATGTGCAAAAAGATTTGTAGTTTGCAAGCAACATGCCAAGCCACTGCTAGGTAAAAATGTAATGTGTTAACAGCTATGAATGGCTTTATTATACTTCTAGTTATAACCAGAAAATTTTTGCAAAATGGCAGAGTGCCATATTTTGGCTATGCCCCAGAAGGTGTAACCATGTTATACTAGATGTGTTCACTTACAGATGGTATGTTGTGCTGTATTTTAAAGGTGTTGGAAGGCGTTGGAAGGTGTTTAAAAAGATTTTTTTCTGAAAATATTTGGCATGGAGATATGTATAAATTTGTTGGTTTAAAAGAGAAAAAAATTGTCAGTGTTACAAGACGGGGAGGCAGCATTTATCTAAAACACGTACAGTTTTCTAATGAAACTATGGGCATTACCTCAGCAAATTGGTGTCAAATAATGTCAGTCTTATTTTCTGTTAAGTATTTTTTTTGTGTGTGCGCATCGTCTTGGCCAGCAGTTTTATTGTGTGCTCTATTATTATTTAAAAATATTTTAATATTAGTAGTGTTCAAGGACACTACAAAAATAACTGTGTTTGAACGACCCTTGCATGCACACTGTGACCTTTTGCACGTTATTTGACCTTCTTGTGTTTCAACACTTTATGTTACTACCAGTTCAAACTTGATGTGTATTCCATACCTAAAGCACAACTTTTCACAGAAAATGTATGTTTTCATGAAAGCACACCAAGAGTGAACCATGTAATTTGACTTTTTATTGCAAAACTAGTGTTCTAAGTGAAGAGGAACAAACTTTTCTTCTCTTCTCACTACTTCTGACTTGCAGCCAACACAGGCAATACTCCAGCTGGAAGGGGAGAATTATTCATCTCCCCATACTTTTTTTATTATATTACTTTTTTTATATTTATGCAGTACACTTTTGAAAAACGACTATTACAGCTGTTTTTGAGAGTTTATCATCTACAGTTAAAAACAATGGCTATTGTTTTTATGTGTGACCATGGTGTAATCATTTTTTCTTTTTAAAATGCATTCTAAGAGATACGTCGTCTCGGCATTACCATCAATCCGGATCTTTTATAAACTCAGCTGACATTTTGTCATGCTTAGGATAAGGAACCTAGGACGCTTGGCTCTTTTATCCTATGGAAATAATCTTGTTTTATTTTTAAACTTGTGTAGGTTTAGTATTTTGTTGTTTGTCTGTGTTTCTTCTCTTTCTTCTAGATAAAAAGAAGTTCCCCATCTTTATAGTAAGGTGTGAAACTTACTAAACTAATTGTAATATTATCTTGTTATAATTTAAAGTGTAGTAGGTGGGGATCATGTCACCATCCACAGCTAACCTTTTTTATTGCTATAGTATTCGAGCTGTCTCTTCCACCAGTAGGAGCTCAGGGGGAGGGGTTAAGCTACCTTTCCTCCTTTCCAGTGTAATATCCACAAAGGTTGCAAGGTACATCACTGTTCCCCAAAGCGTAAATAAAGAAAATGTGTATTTGCCAATAATTGTTTCTTATTTACAGGTTTTAAAAAAGACCCAAAGTATTTTAACAGCATAACCCAGCCCAAGCCCTTCTGTTTCTTCTAGTGCAAACAGTTAAATCCCACACCTATTATTAATACAAGGGCTTCTGCCCTTAGCAAGTAATCAGTTATGCTGGAGGGTAAAGTTGTGTATGTATGTCCACACATATTCATTCTTTTGATTGTCTTTTCAGCTTTCTTATCCTGTTAAAACAAATGTAAAACAACTTTTGTCATAGCCTTACAGCAATGAATGCATTTTTTTTAAACCAGTAAATTCACAATACTCTAACATTTCTGGACTCTAAGCTAAGTTTACAGTCTATATGTGTTGTTTAAAATGTATTTTATGCATTATGCTCAATACTGAAATTGTTCTATTACAAACATGCTTATGTTTCATGTTTATGTTATAATGTTTTGATATACATCTTGCTACACTGTATCATGTGTGTATTCAGAAAAGTGCTCCACATGTATAACATTTTTAATGCTCATAACCAAACCTAAATACTGGGGCCAGCACTGCTGACCCACCCCTACAATATCTTCCAAAGCAAAACCAAAAGTAAAATTAATGCTCTGTTTGTCTTATTACTCACAGGTACCCCTGAAGAATGAGTGCACGCTATGCAGGTTTTGTCATATTAAATTTTAACAATTATAATATGCAGAATTTAGATTGTACTCCAAACCTATGCTTCAAGCCTTACCCCACTCAGTACTTTGGAGTATTTCACTATACAGGGTAAAGAAGGTAGACCCTTTCACTTGTCACAGGTGCAATAGGCACTGTTATTAAATTGGCATAGGCCAACAACATATGTATTTGTCCCACTAATTGATTGCTAAGAACTATATGTTTAAAGCATGTTATTGTAACATTACAAGATTTTATAACTCAGGTCTCAGTCAGGCCTGCTTGCAACAGACAGGAAATAATGTTCATCACTGTCATAACTGCTTCTGTGATTTGAAAGCAGGGTGTAATCATAACATTGTGATGATTTACAGATGGTCAAATGGTATAATTGAACCTCGGCCTGCACCCCCAGGTGTCGTGTTGATGTCCCATTTTATTTTTTCTCTTTCTAATTGCCAGAATTTAGGCTCTGTCACACCCTCTTTACAAAACAAAAGTCAATGGTTTAAAAGATTGTTATTTATGTGTTTTAATTCAGTGTTCAAACACTTTGCAAGTTTGCAGGTTTCACGGTGTGGCACACATAAGATCTCCACGTTCAAAGCAGTAATACTTTCATCTAAGTTGCCAAGACCTTCATCTTTTTCCTTAAAAAGAGAAACAACTGCCACAGTTTTGATGTTATCACCATCTTTGTGCCTGACTGGTTCCTTATAAGGACTATTGCATGAATCCAGTTATTATTAAATCAACTGAAGAAGGTCCAGTCAGTTCAGACTCTGCAATCAAACTTATTGTTTCTGCTTACTATAAAGTTAAGTCTAGGGTAGGGGCAATCCCCTAACTTCAGCAAAAACATTTTTTCCAATTGATCTTCAAGCAAGACATCCATTTTCTTCTTTGCTGCTTGTTCCAAACATGGCTGGTACTTTCTACAACCCTATTGCTCTGTTATGGACTGTGTTCTTAATGGTTTATTGTCAATTGTTACCTTTTTATGGACTGTTAATCTTTATGCTGGGGTGTAATCAACTACCACAAAACAAATGCCATGCCAGTGTGTGTGTGGCTACTCCATTAAAAGGACTCAATGCACCCCTGGCCAGTGTGTCTGCTAATCAGCCATCCAGCAGCCAGCAAAATGAACACTGACTTTTCTACTATGCTGGTGTTTTGTTTTTAAATTACTGTCTGCATTGCCCCATATGCCTTGTGGGGTTACCACCATTCTGCAAATGACATTTCACCTGTACTGTAACTACACCAACCTGTGGTTACTTATATAAACTTATGAACTATTAATTTCATGGACTACTATGTTTTATAAGGACTTATCTGTCAAAAGACATTATCAACAGATTCTTCAATCAAGCTCCAAGGGTGTGCCACACCTCAACACAAGGTAGCATCTACCTTATTCACTCTCAAAGTGGATTCCATGAACTCTTTTTCATCAACAAAATTGTTATGTTATATTGTGTTATATGTGGTGTCACATGTTAGCATTTTTCACATATTTCAATTGTGGTGTTGACATCCCTCCATTCTGTATTATGTTTACAAACTCACGATTTGTGTTCCGTCTGTAACCACCCCTGCACCAACTCCAAAACAGGATGCTTTTTATAAATGCCTTGACTATCTGTATGCTGGCAACCAGTTTTAAATCATATACCTATTCACCTAGACTAACAGTCTAAAAGTAGAAATGTTTAGTTTTTTTTAACCTTCAGTTAATAACTAATATCTTTACATTTATGTTCAATTTTTGTGAATGTTCGAGTCCTTCAGTGGCCTCCTATCTTCAGGGTGGAAATTATTAACAGTGGTCAGTGGCCAAGGTTTTAGTAATCAGTGACCAAACTTTTATCAACAATATGTAGTTGACTAACCATAAAATTGAGGAAATAGAAAGGTGTAAAATGGCTAGTGTAGATTGCTAAAGGGCTAGTAAAAGGAAAAATGGTTAGTAAATAACTAAATGATGCCAACATGTAAATTAGTATATCTAGTAGCAAAAGGCTGCAAGTGGCTAAATATCACCATGTCACTGAATATATGTGTGTGTAAGACTTTAAAAGGGTTAATTGTAAGATTCTATACAATGAAGAAAATAGCTGAAAGCATAAGATGAGGCTGTGGCCGAGATATGCACACAGCTGTGTTTAGCCTTGACTGTTAAAAGTTTCTCATCATACAATTCTCTTGTGTTAAAAACAAAAATATGTTTAACAGAAAACTGATAAAAATAATGAGATACCTCATTTAGTTGCTGGTACAAGGTTACTTTGACATTTGTAGCAAGCTAGTCACTTCTCTCATATGCTTTCTGGCTCCCAAAACAAAAGTTATTTCTGATAAATATACTATTCTGTCACCATTTGTTTTCCCTCCAAGGGTGAAAATAACTCTGTCTTGGCAAAATGTCAGGTACATCTCGTAACCAAGAAATTTGATTACAGGACGTCTCAGAAATTGTAGCTACAACATGTATAAAAAACTTTAATTATGAAAATGTATTAATGTACAGGTGTCCAGGCTATGCTGTCATAGTTTCTTGGGAAATTCCAGCCTTGCATTTTTTTCTAAGCTTGCTACACATAAATATGGGACCCATGGTCATGGCTTACAAGCGTATTTGGTGACTGGGGTGCTACTCTTCTCCATTGGGTGACAGTACTTGTAAGTGGTCATATTGGCACTCTGGCTACTGACTGTCCTAATCAAACTTCTCCTACGATGCCTGTGCAACACAATGGTGTCACGGGACACCACCCACCTGCCCCCTTGCTACAACCCGAACAAAAGGACCCCATTAAACTGGAGGGGGTGTTTCCATTACAAAACGAGCCAGATTGTGACCAAAATATAAAGTGAGAAAAAGTAAAAAGGGATTGGTCAGTTGATACATAGTATCAAAAGGGGGGAGAGTGTGAGGGAATTTTTATATATCCTAAAGCTATATTTGCTATTATATGCCTTGAAGCTATGCTTGCTTTGAAAGCCATGCTGTAACAAAGTCATAATGAATGTAGTAGAAATTTCTGAGTTCATGCTGTTTTTTACAGGGTTATAGAATGATACTGAGGTTGCTTGAGGTACATTTGTAGGAACAGAAAGCTAGATAAAACTGGGCAGAACTGGTTGTACCAGCCTGAATAACAGGCTCGGACAAAATATAAGATAACAGCATGTTGAGGCATTGAAGGCAAGCTGTACGTTGCTATGGTGTGAGTGAAAACTCATTGTTTCACTCAGGTCAGATTGACCCAGGCATATGTATCAAGAAGTATTGGGAAAGAAATGGAATAAGCAGTGGAAAAGTACCCCATACATTGGTATCAACTTGTTTTTCTGTTACATTGGTATCAACTTGTTATTCTGCTTTATGATTGGCTTGGACTGAAATGTTGGTATTTTTCAAGATAAGAATGCAGAATCTAGCTTATAAAAGCTGCTGTAAATTGTAATCAGAGAGCTTCTCCTTTGCAGAAGTCCCGCATGCATGTATAAGGTTTGATCAAATAAAGCGACGTTAAGACAAAACCCAGTGGTGTGGTTTTGGCCCCGTGACAACGGGAGCGGTTGCTCAAGTAATACTTACAGTGAGAGAATTTGCATCACAGTGCCCTTCTGTGGTTCCCGGAAAATGTCCGCCCAGCTGTATTGGAAGAAATGCTGCCAGGGAGAGTCTTCGTCAGAGGTGCAGGTCGGTCCCAAAATTTCCATTCTACAAGTGGCTGGTAAGTCCGAACTTTTCTATCTTTATGACATTGCAGTACACACCCTACACTAGCAGACTTCAAAATGTGTGAACTGTCCTCAAAGACTCTCCCCTTCAGGACTTTGGCCTGTTAGAACTGTGCTTCACTGGGCTCCAGCCCAGGACAGACTCTTTATTGGACTAGCCTTCAGGCATTGTGGTCACTAGTTGGGACTTTTAGGGCACTCCATCCCCCAAATGTGTATTGTAAATAATGTCATTGTTTTCTAATGTATATACTGTTTTTCCTACCTTTTTCTAAAAAAAAAATCTTTTTGCTATTTTTCAGTGTTTTGATGGTACGGGTCTAGGTAGACTGTGTATGCAGATTAGGAGTGTGCGTTGTCTTTCTTTTTCTTACAGGTGTTCCTGGGAAGACAGAAAAGAAGACAAGAAGAGGAGGAGGGGCTCATCGGAGTTTCTCATCAGTGCTTTAGTGTGTAGAAATTTAAAGTACTGTGGTGTTATTGTTGTTATTATTACTGTATTAACCCTTTCCTTCCACAGGTGTGGTTGTGGGGGTAGGGAGGAGACAGTAACATGGTATAAAATGTGGTATTTTAATGGTGTGTGGTTGCAGGTTGCCCAAGGTCAGGGAGGTCCCCGGGGTTGTTTTTTTTGGGGGGGTATTAGGTTAAAGGCAGATAGGTTTTCCCTAGAGGGTTAGGGGGGATAGACAGGCTGTGGCACTGACCTGCAGTAGGGACTGCAGTGCTGATCTATCAGGGCTATGCTCTGGATAGTTCTACCAGAGCCACTAGGTGTCCATAGTAAGTGGATAGTGTAGAGGCTGATATGTCAGCTAAAGGCCTCTAGGCCCTTAGTGTTGCCTGCCTGTGCTTGCACGTGGTAGGAGGTGGCCTGATCACCCCCCTCCACAGGCAGCACATAGGGTGGGATGGCCTAAGGCCGGGTAAACAATGACAGCGGACAGTCATTTTCCTGGTCAAGGGCAAGTGTAACCCCCTTGTTACCCGGGGTTACTAGAATCCCAGTAAGACCTAGTGATAGGCAGGGAAGGCAGCTTGTGAAACTCCAGTTAAATGGGTTTCACACTGTCTCACTCTGTTCTCAGTCTCAGCTGAGACTGAGGGATGACATCACCAATAGAACTATCGCAGCTACATGAACCACATTGGAATCTGCAGCAAAGAAGTTGGCATAGAATGTTGGGAGGTTTTGAAGTCAGTCTTAAGTTGAGTGTGAGTCAGTTCAGTGTGAAGTTGGGAGCTTGCTGAGAAAGCAGCTCAGTGAAGGCTCTAGGAGCCTCAGCCCTGACGGAGGGCTACTTTTAGTTTAAAAGGGTGTGCGTCTCCACCTTAAAGAGAGACACAGAAGATAATTGAAGTGGTGATACCGCTGTTTTCAGGTCTCAGTGCCCCTCCCTTTGGGGGGGCAGGAAAGGGTTCCCTGAAGATTCCTGGGGCAACCCCCTAGTTCTGCTCATAATGGAGAAGCTGCCTATGTGTTCAGAGTTTATTTGGGAGAACAAGAAGACTTGTGAGTCGCCTGTGGGGCACCTGCAATGTGAGAGTGAGTGTCTGCTCTTGCTAAAAGGGCCTATGTTTTTCACCCTGGGACTTGTGTGACAATGTGGGGATTGAACTACTAAATATTGGGAAGCCTAGAGTAATGGGATAAGCAAATTAAAAGTAGGTTCAAGTCCAGAGCTTGTTGGGATGCAAATGATATGTAGAGGAGATGTGACAGATGTCTACCCAGACTCTACATTTGAAAGTTCAGTAAAGGAATTGTTCAGTTTCCAGAGAAATGGCCGGGTATGGGCTGTGAGAGCTGGAGGTGGATGGCCCCCCATCTTTAGTGACCAGGTCCACCTCTATGGATTTCTTCTGTGGATTTCTACTTTACCTCAGGCACTTGGCCAATGATGAGGGAAGTACCCAGACAGGGGATTGGAAGTAAAATTCTCTCTAGGAGTCAAAGACTCTAGTGTGGTTTGGGGATAATTGGTTCATTCCTCAAATGGACTGCGGATCAAGTGGCTGGCGGGGGAGCCGGGCCAGTGGGGAAAACCCAAGTAGTGTACAAGTCGGGCTGTGTACCCAAAGCTGCATGCAAGTCCAGGCTGTGTGCCTGGTCGGTTTAGAGCCTGAGGGCTGGAAATAGTGATAAAGTGTTCTGTTGTCTCTAAACTGCATTACCAGGAATGTAGCCCCATGGGGGTCTGTCTATGCTTTGTTTGTTCAGCTTGGATGTGAATAAAAGCCACACTGAAGAATCCCATTCCTAGTTCTGGGCATTACAGTTTTTGCTTCCTGTGTTCGGATTTACTTGGGTACCCCTGATCAGAGTGGCCAAACCTAGGTCCCCCTGTGCCGAGTAACCTCAACCTCCCCGAACCCAGTCCCCACCAGGTACTGCTGTCAGCTTCAGCAGCATGCCACCTGTCGTTTTGCTAAAAAGGCAGGGGTGAGGGGTTACACTAGGATTTGAAAGTTAACCTAAAAAAATACCATCCAAAAGGAAGGCATTTCATGGTCAAAGTTATAGAATGAATCACCCTTTATCTTGAGAGAAGGAAGCCAGAACACTCTTAATTAAAAAATACTTTGATTGAAAAAACAAAGCAATAATATGCTAATGGTTTCTTAGTATGCCGTGCTAAAAAAGTCCTCTAAACAAGGAATTTCCTTATTCAACGGCAATTAGCAGGTTTAAAGATAAGCTGCCTTAGTGAAAATTAAACATAAACAAACTGTATCACACATTCATACAGTGTTAGCCCTATCAGGAGATGTATATCTACCATATACTAAACAAGCATTTGTCAATGCTGAGTGCTGGCTTGCTTGCATTGGCATTGGCATTGGCTGTTCATGAGTAAGAGAGATGCATAATAGGAATGGCAGTGAAGTATTGAACTGATGCCAACCCCACCCCCACCCTATAGAGACTAACAGGCATTGGGAGTGTGCCTTGGGGTTACTGGCCATAACGCTCACACCATTTCACCTCACCCTACCCTGCAGACATTGACAGGTGTTGTGGTGTGCCTAGGGGTCTTCAGGCCTTATGTTCACCCCATTCCATGAGGAAATACACTGAAATGGGTGCAGTATAGGAGAATGGGGTGAACTTTGGGGTCAAAGACTTTAAGGCACACCTCAATGCCTGCCACTGGTTGCAGGGTGGGGGTGGAATGGCATGAGCATTACAGTCGACGATCCCAAGTCACATCCCCCGATGCCTGTCAGTCTGTACAGGGTGGTGCATTACAGTTGGAAACCCTAATGCCCCAGGCATTTGTTAGTATTTTCACTCCAAATTTTCAAAATGGGCTTTTTGTGACCCTACCTCATGAACAGCGGCACTATCAGTTTGTTACCCATAACGTGATTTTTCACAGCGACTGCACCATTTGATGCCACAAGCGAGAAAACACATTTTGGGCAGGATGTGAAAAATGACAACTGTACTGTTCATGAGGTGGCATGAAAATATGGCAATGTTGAAAATCTGGGATGAAAATATTAAACATCTCCTTAAAAGATGAATGGGGAATGGAACAGTCAACCTACCAGGTGGCCAATAGCTTAAATCACTACTTTTGCCATCTCCCAGATATAAAAATAGACAAATCAGTAAATGATGCTAGCATCATTCAACAAAATATAAATAAGGAACTAAGTGCTGATAATAATTTGCCTAAATTCTACTTTTGAACCATCACATCGAATGAAGTGCAATGTCAAATTAATAAATTAAACTCACAAAAGGCAACAGGGCTAGATTTAGTTGAAATAAAATTCCTAAAATACTTAACTGAACAAATAACCCCAATCCTAACCAGCTTATTCGACGCAAGCTTACAAGAAGACATATTTCCGGAATTCTGGAAACATGCAAAGGTTATCCCAATCTTTAAAGGGGGAAAAAGAAAATTTAACAGATTATCGCCCAATAGCATTATTGTCTACCATCTCGAAGGTCTTAGAAAGTGTTAGTCTGTACCCAAATATATAAATACCTTGAAAAGTATAAATTGTTAACAGATAGCCAAGCAGGCTTTAGGATGAGGAGATCGACGGACACTGCCCTGGCAGACTTCGTTGACACAATAGCAAATGCGCTGGAAGTAGGGGAGTCTGTCAGCACAGTGTTCATCGACCTCTCAAAGGCCTTTGATTTGGTTAACTATACCATCCTGGCACAATGACTGGCAATAGTCAGCATGTCTGAATGGGTGCAGACATGGATGCTATCATACTTAACAGAACGCACACAGCAGGTCTGTATTGATGGAATTTTATTGGATAAAGAGGGGATTAATAGGGGGGTGCCCCAGGGCTCGATCCTGGGCCACCTTTTGTTTCTTACACATATATAGCCACTTCCACAATTCATCAAAAGCAGTAAGATTTATCTTTATGCTGATGATATGGCCCTAATAGGAAGAGCAAAAGATAACGATAGCTTGCAGTGTGTCCTCTGGTCTGACTCTGATAACCTGCAGCAATGGCTCTTACTTTCCAAAATGGTACTAAGTAAGAAAAAAACCCAGGTAATGATATTTAATTCCAGATGCAAAACTAATGAACAAAACACAAACCTTGCCATATGCACCTTGGATAAACAAAAATTAAAAGAGGTAATATCTTATAAGTATCTCAGGGAGCAAATAGACAATAAATTAATGTTTAAAGAACATGTGACCAGTGCCATAGGGAAAGCAAATATCAGACTGAGTGTACTCAGAAGAAAAATATCAACACTCCCCAAAGAAACCAGGAAAAGGGCAGCTCAACAGTTGCTATTACCAGTACTAGAATATGGAAGCATTATCTATCAACATGCCACTAAGACTTTACTAAGTAAATTGGACAAAACTCACAACAGAATGGCTAGGTTTGTCCTAAAATGTCATTATACTACCCACCATTGTAGTTTTCTGCAACAACTAAATTGGGATTCCCCAGAAACTTGAAGGAAAAAGCAATTAGGATTAAGGGCTTATGTAGAATTCGGTGGCCCCAATTTACAAAAAACTCATAAAACACAAATTTCCAAGAAAGTTAACCTAAGAGACTTAAGACATAGATGTCTCAATATTCCATTTGAGAATAATAAATATAGTAGGATGTAAAAAAGATTTTGTCTGTCAAAGATTTGGAATGAGATAGCTCCGGAGATTCAAACTGCAAAAAATGTAGGCTGTTTTAAACAAAGTTTAGAGATTATTTGGAAGGATGAATGCTCCTGTTTTGGCACAGGTAGATGGTTTTTACATGACATGTACTGGCCCCTCCCCAAAGGCCCCATCTGTTAGTAAACCCTGCCTGTAAATAATTGAGTTGTAGTGGTGGCTGGGTTTGGAGATAGGGTTGGGGATTTGTAAATTATCATATTTAGGCATAATCCTGATTATATGATATGCTAGATATAAAACAAAGTGTTTGAAGGAAGGTGGGGGTGGGGGGAGGAAATAATTGTGCAAATCCTACATTCTTACCCACAGTTGCTTTTTTTAAATGTGCACCATGGCTAAAAGAAATGTAATTTGTTTGGAGGGGTGTGGGGGGAGGGGATAAAATAATATGTGTATCCTATCTTCCTATCTGTACAATTGTTTTTACTTAAATGCATGTCATGTATTTGTTACAACTAAAGTGTGTACTTTATGTAACAACATCCTTATACTCAGGACAGCTTTGAAAAACAGGGCTTTACAGTCCTAAATGTTACTCCCTGATAAAAAATAAACATTTTTATCTATCTAATATGAAAAACCGGTGAAGTTATGAGCATGCGTAGCACTTTGCCACTGCAGGGCTTGCCTTTGACACCTCGCCCATCAACAATCTTGGCACGCCAGGGGACTCTACTGCTAACCGTACTACTAATCTCATCCCAAACCAACCATATCCTGCCAACTTCAGCTTTCTTACACTCATGTTTAAACAAGTTGAGGCCCTCCTCCTGTCCCTGTACACTAAAAAGAGTGCCAGTGCAGACAATATCGAACCTTACTTTCTAAAACTTGGCCATTTCTACTTAACCGCCCCCATCGCCCATTTATTCATCACCTCCCCCAAACAGGAATAACTACTTGTGTCATGGAAAACTGCTCACATCGTACCCTTATTCAAATCTGGGGATCCAAGTGATCTGAACAATTATCAGCCTATCTCTATTCTGTCTGTCCTCTCAAAATTACTCGAAAAAATTGTCAGCGCCCAAATTAAAGAACATTTAGACTCAAATAATTTGCTAAACCCGGCTCAGGCTGGCTTCAGAGCCAAACATAGCACCGTATCGGCTCTAGCAAAAGTAACCACTGATTGGCAAATGGCCCTGGATTCTAAGAAGCATGTAGTTGCTCTATTCCTGGATCTTAGCAAGGCCTTCGATACTGTGGATCATAACATCTTGCTCAATGCTCTGGGTAATATCGGTCTCGATAGCTCTGCCATCAAATGGTTCACCAGCTACTTAACCAACAGGTTACAGCAAGTCAAAGGTATAGGTGATCTGTCCCCACAAAAATCCCTTGTACAAGGTGTCCCACAAGGCTCCCTTCTGGGCCCAGTCCTCTTTACAATCTTTATCAATAACCTGGACTCACATCTGCGCACAGCCAATGTGCACTTATTTGCAGATGATACTGTACTCTACATTACTAACTCATCCCTGGACTTGATCCACGAGAACCTTCAGCAAGACTTCACCACTCTCCAATATAACCTCATCAAACATAAGCTCTTCCTCAATGCCAAAAAGACTAAAGCAATGATTCTCTCACCAAAGTCTGCCTCCGGATCTTCACATATCCCCCAGATCCTAACGCTGTTAGATGAACCCCTCAAATTAGTTGATACTTTTAAATACCTAGGGTTCTGGTTGGATAATAAGCTCACCACCTGCTTGAAATTTTGAAGTAACTAAGGCAGCGGTTAGGTCTTTTCTATCGCCTTAAACATCTGCTTACCTTAGAAGCCAGAAAGAGACTAGAACAATCCACATTTCTACCCATACTGGACTATGCTGACTTCCTCTACGGTCATTGCCCCGCAACGATGCTCAACAAACTTGACACCCTTTACCAACAGGCCCTAAGATTTATCCTTAACCTACCTTGTTGTACTCATCAATATCTATTATACCAGGAGTCGGGATGGCCCTCACTCTCAACCAGGAGGAAAAGAAATGCTCTCCTTTGGCTATTTAGAGCACTATCTGATAATCTCCCTGCATACATCTTACACTTCTTTGAACGTGCCAAGGGATCTTATGGCTTGAGATGCTTCTCCATGATTTGTTTCCAGATTCCTAGAGCGAAAACAACCTATGGATCGGCAGCAATCAATTTTTCACTACCAATGCTTTGGAATGCTATGCAAAGTTCTTTAAAGCTTTTCTCACTCCCTAGCATTTTCACGTTCAAAGCCCTGTTATTGGACCTGTTGAAGGATACATGCAGCTGTTTTAGATGACTCTGAACCTTAGCCACTGGTCCCTCACTCAAATATTATGCTGCAATTGTCACCCCCCTCCCTCTCCTAGCAAGGGATCTCCAGCACTTATTAGTTTTTTATCTCCCGTAAACTTGGTCTTTCTCAGTTTATTCCCTTCTTCTAGAGCACTCTTGCTCCCTCTCTCCACCCTTATTATTCTCTTTCCCCTCTCTCCCTGCTTATTAGCAAAAAGGAACTAGCTCCTAATTAGTGGAGACAGCATAGGATGATTATCTTCTCACACTCCTGTAAACCCTTATGGAATTTAGTTGTATGTAACTATGTTAGACCTTATGTATAGGCCTCCTTTGGCCTACACCTGTTCAATGTTGCTACATTGTTGGCTATCATATCTGTAACAATGTATTGTTTTTTACTGTATTGTACTGTATTAATGTCCAGGACCACCTTGAAAATGAGCTTGCTCAATGGTGTTTTATGCCTGGTTAAATAAAGTTGATTGATTGATTAATTGATTGACTGATTGATTGACTGATGCATAGAAACTGTGCAATGCACGCCTGTAACGCAATCATTTTTTGGAATTTTTTTACCAAATTTTCAACACGGGCATTTTTGGACCTCTCCTAATAAATAGTGGCACTCTGATTTTGTTAATCTGTCCCAAAAGTTGATTTCCCACAGTGACCACACCATTCTGCACCATAGGTATGAAAACACATTTTGGACAGGATGTGAAAAATGACTGCTGTACTGTTCATAAGGAGGTGTGAAGAAATGGCAATGTTGAAAATCTGGAGTGAAAATATAAAAAATTGTTGAAGTTATGAGCTTGCATAAAAACTGCACAATACACGTTCATAATGTGGTTATTGTTTGGAATTTGTTCACAAAATTTGCAACATGAACTTTTTGGGATCTCCCCTCATGAACAGTGGCACTGTCCTTTCATTAATCAGTCCTGAAAGGTGATTCCATGCAGGAACTGTGAAATCACCTTTCGGGATGAGTAATGAAATAACAGTGACACATTCATGAGATGGGGTCCCTAGAACTCCATGTTGAAAATTTGGGGCCAAAAATTCCAAAAAATGGCTGAGATATCAACCTAAGTTGAAACCCCTCATTGACCCATTATAAAGCTTACCATCATTTCTTCAGTTTGAGGTTGGCCTTTGAAGAGTGCAGACATGCCCCACGCTGCAGAAGATCGCTGCTCCCAATCTCCAGAGGTAAGTATGGGGTGAGGGAGATGTGGGGAGGTGGGTGTACAGAGGGAGGGTGCAGGAAGGGGGACGGGGGAGACCATGAGGGACCGTTTTCTGTTTTACAGGTTAAATAAAATAAAAAGACTACAGGGGATGTTTTTTCCATTTTACAGGGGGAAAACAATAAAACAAAACATACAGGCAAACTGGGGTGGGCTCCCAGTGTGCCACAATCCAGGGGGTGTGTGTGCATGCCATTGCCGACACGCGGACTGGGCACCTCATTGTCAGCAAAGAACATAGACGGGTTAGGGTGGCAATGCATCTGACACTGGGAGTGGGCATCCCGGTGTCAGAAATAATTATTTCAGCACACTGGGGTGGGCTCCCAGTGTGCCACATTAATGGGGGAAGGGATACATGCCAACACGGGGATTGGGCACCCCCGATGTTAGCTTTGTGGGACTGTGTGGAAGGCAGCAGGAGCCATCATGTTTCAGCACACAGGGGTGGGCTCCCAGTGTGCCACATAATGTGTGGGGGGGATATGTCAACATGGGGTTTGGGCACCCTGCTATTGACTTTCTGGGGAGTGTGTGTCAGGCGGCAGGAGTCATCATTATGGAAAGCTATGCCGAGGCTATCTTACTTATTGAAATGTTTCACCAGGAAAGATTCACTGAAACTCTGCTGGTAACTCCGGCCATGTGCATTACTGTGCCCTGTAATGCGCATGGCTGGAGTCTTGTCATCTGCCGCTGCAATGAGGAGCTGCACCTCATTGAAGCGGCAGATTTCTTTCAACTCCGTGGCTCTCTTTGAAACTACTGTCATCACCAGCATGCTCAGTGACTGGCAGATGACGGACTCACCCACTAAAGCATCCCCTGCATTGGCCACAACACTGACACACCTCTGAAATGTGTTTCTACTGCAAGAAGTTGCTTGCGCGTGCACAAGCCAATATAAAAAGTCAGTATCATCCATTAATATTAAAACCCACACTGCTATAACATGATCTTTCTACAATATTGTTTCAAATGCCAAGTATTACTGTACCATTAAAAATCAAACCTAACAAAGACTCCCTAGTAATTAAGATCCTGTATCCTAATATTTTCATTGTTTCATAATGTGTCAGTATATAATCAATTTGCTATATATACAGAAACAATCCTAGGAATCTGAAACAAAACCTAAGGGAATACCCCCCCCCCGGGAACACCAGTCATAGGTATCATAGGTAGTTACAGAGCCATGAGACTTACATCTATATTGCTCACCCAAATTATAAACGTTTAATTCCCCTTAAAGTATTTGTCCAAGCTGGTCTTGAACACTTTCACTGATGGACTCCCCACCACCTCCAAAGGAAGTTCATTCCAAATTGGTACCACTCTTTGACTGTACCAATTTTGTCTTCTGATTAAGTTGCATCTACTTGCTTTTAACTGGAGAGGATGTGCCCTAGTGTTATAATTCTGTTCCCTTAGCTCTAGGCCCAGATTTTTCCCTAATTCACTGTCTGTGAGAGCTCTAAATAGTAAACACAGATCCTTCCGAGTCCTTTTATACTCCAATGAAAATAAATTCAGTTCCTCCATTCTAGTGTCATAATCTTTATCGATGAGCCCTCTGATGGATTTGGCAGTTCTCTTCTGAACTCTAACTATTCTATTTATTTCTCCCTTCTTAAAAGAAGACCATACGTGGGCACAATACTTCTATGTATTCCAATGTATTGATAACTAGTCTGAAGGAATCATATATCCACTATGTATGTGAACAAATAGTCATAATAACCCAATGTAACCCCATTATGTCATGTACTGGATGCCAAGAGTTTGTGCACATTAAAAGCACAGGCACAACACTGACTACCTAGTAAATGAGACACTGTACCTAAAATGTCCATGTATGAACATGTATCTGTATATAACCCCATACCACCAACCCACCCCCACTCTAATTTTTGGGGGTGAAACCAATATATTGATGACCAGTTAAAAGGGATAAAACTGGCCTATGGGAGGGAGCATGAACTGGAGGGGGAGGGAAAGGCAGGTCAGGTAGGGAGCTCACAGGTGCTGGGGGGAAGGTGTTTAAGTTGGTACTTAAAGGAGGGTGGGGAGGATAAGAGATGGAATACAGAAGGGAGGTTCCAGAGAGAGGGGGGAGATGATAGGAGAAAGCTGACTGCCCAGTGGAGAAGTGAGGGTAGGGGAGGGAGAAAGTATAGGGATACCTGGAATGAAGGGAGTATGAGGCAGATGGAATAGGAGAGATGAGAGTAAATAGATATCAGGGTAGTGCCTCACACTATTTTAGGAGCAGAAAGACCTAGACTGTACAGTTTTAGGGAGGAAGAGGGGAGTAAAATTTTTCTGAGGCAATATCGTGTACAGTGGTCACTAAGTGCATCTGGGAACATTTCTGCAGTGCCTATGTGGTGGGGGTGGCAGATGACACAGTCCAGTAAATAGTGATTAGATGAGAGAGGATTAAGATGAGTAGGCTCTAATGAGCTGGGAAAGATTACGTGACTCACCTTTTGTACTGTTGATTTGGTAGTTGGGGACAGCCAATTAATATTAAAGTCCCCCAGAAAAATGAGTTCACCAGGAAAAGAAAGAGAGGTCAGGGAGGAGAGAATATCAACCAGCATAGAGGGAGAGATTTTGGGGCAGGCATAGACATCCCCGATAAGGATAGGTAAAGAGGAGGGAAAGGTAAGCTTAGCCAGAAAGAATTCATGAGAAGAGGGCCACTGAGAAGAATAGAGCAAATGAGACTCTGTTTGACATAGAGGGCAATGCCGCCACCAGATTTACAATGATATTGTCTGAAAAGGTTGTAATTGGAGATAGCTAAGTTACTGTTACAGATTCAAGAGGAAAGCCAGGATTCAGAGATACAGAGAATATCAGGTGGGTGCTGGAAAAGCCACACTCTCAGTAGATCAGCTTTTGATAATAGGCTCCTAGCACTGATGTGAAATATACTTAGACCTTTAGGGAGAGGGGAGGGAGAGGAGAAGGGAAGTTGGACTAAGGTTAGACTCGATGTCACCAGACATATACTGTATGATAGTATCGTCCAAATAACAAACAGGAGGCTGCTAGGGAGAGGGAAAGAAAATAGTAGATGTTATCCCAAATTTGAGATTATGGGACAGTCCACCTGGATCTAATGGCAAAGAAGGGCTAAATGGCTAGTTGACTAGACAGCACTAAAGAAAAAAAGGAGAAGCCTCTAAAATGAGAACTGAGAACTTTCCTACCTACTGGGAAACCTAGCAGTATGTTTTCATAATTTAGTAGCATACTTGAATATTCCAGTATTCCAGCTTATTAATTGTATGAAGAATTGAAGTATTGACTACTTGGATTTTATTTGAACTGGTTCAGTTAGCTTACACTGTGGAACTAAATGAATTTAGCAAAACAACTAAATATAATATCAATAAATCCATCACAAACTAAAATGGTTTTCTCTTGCTTTGGATAGCAGCATGTTAGTTTACAGTTTAGAGGTAAGAAAGGAATTCTTTTGGCCAAGGGGTAAATGAGGAAATTGGTTTAAGACTATAAGAAAAAAGATTTGTAGATTTGCCATGCAAAGGTTTGCTTTAATTTTCATTTTTGTTATCCATAACATTCTTGTACGCACATTATATTTTGTAAAATATACAAACAAGTTAAACACTTTCCGTATCTCTTTATGGTGGCCGGTATGTTTTGTGAACATTATGAATGATCAACCAGAATAAGACACGTCTCATTGCTAAAAAAGATATAAGCATTACTGCATAATCAGTTGTACAATACTGGCCACCCCCCCCCCCAAAAAAAAAATTGCAGATTTTGCTTGCATGGATTCTTTTTGAAATACCAACGTTTTTACAGAATTACATGAAATACCACCATCCACATAATCTGGGATATTGCACAGAAAAGTGTATATTTCTATGGGAAAATAGGCTGAACTGCAAAATTCCAACACAGAAGCATATAAATAGAATTTGACTGCAGATAAGGACCACTTGGCCCATCCAGTCTACCCATTATTCCCTACCTACTCTATTACCACAGACCATACCTGATCTATAGCTCTTTCTCCCTTCTCCCTTCTTTTCCACTATGATTCCTTTGTGCTTCTTCTGTGCATTCCTGAACCACAGCACTGCTTTTGCCCCCACCAACTCTGCTGAAAGGCTGTTCCAGGAATCCACCACACTTTCTGTGAAGAAGTACTTCCTCACATCTCTCCTGAATCTAGCACCCCCCCTCAACAGCTTCATAGCATGTTCTTTTGTTCTTGAGCACCTTTTCTTCTGAAAAACATTCCCCTTCTGTACCTGTTTACCCCTGTGAGGTATGTAAAGGTATCTATCATATATCCCCTCTTCTTCCTCTGTTTCAAGGTGTACATTGGTCTCTCCTCCTAGGGCTTTTGATGCAGACCCTGTACTATTTTAGTTGTTCTCCTTTGGATCACCTCCACTCTATGTCCTTTTGGAGATGTGGTCTCCAGAACTGGACATGATACTCTAGGTGGGGTCATATGAATGATCTATACAGAGGCAACACCATCTCCATCTTTCTGCTGGTGATACCCCTCCCTATGCACCCCAGAATCCCACTTGCCCTCCCTACTGCCTTGTCGCACTGCCTGGCCACCTTTACGTCATCAGAGATTATTACCCCAGATCTGTTTCCTGCTTGGTGATCACCAATACCATTCCACCCATTTCGCATTCTGCCCCAGGGTTTCTGTATCCTAAGTGCATTATTTTGCACTTTTTTTGCATAGAAACTCAGTTGCCATACCCTTGACCACTCATCTAGTTTTCTCAGGTCTCTGATAATCCTTTTGAACCCCCCCCCCCGAGTATCCACCCAATTGCAGATTTTGGTGTAATCCATAAAGAGGCTGACCTTCCCTTCCAGCTCCTCTGCTATATCACTTATAAGTACATTAAAGAGGACCAGTCCTAGGACTGATCCCTGAGGCACCCCACTAGTCACCCTCCCTTCCTTGTTGTGAACTCTGTTTACCACCATCCTGTGTTGAAAAGAGTTTGCAGTTTACATAAATTCACTAGCTTAAATGGAACATACTTTAAAACTGCAGGGAGAAAACAATTTAGAAGCCACTCACATCTGTGGCAAATAAGTCCAAATTTTACACTGGGAAGTAAAAAATCTGCAGTTTGCATTGACATTTATTTTAAAATCTCATGGTCACTGAAAATTCTATGAATAAACATAGAAGTAAAACGGTCAGTTCTGCCAGAGTTACACTGGCAAGATTTAAGTCATGCAAAGCCTTACAATGCAGTTGACCTGTGTTTGGGAGAAAGATAGGGTCTCTGCATATGAGACAGCCCAGAGACAGAATGGTTGACGCTAGCAGGCTCTATGTCATATGGGGTGGGGAGTGTCACTGCACCATTGACCCTACAGTAACCCATGCAGTGGGCCAAGGGAGGTCAGATGTGTGGGCCCTCGCTTCCTGTACAGGAGTGCTGTGATATTGAATGATGGCTGGTTGACACACAAGTTTAGAGGAGCATGTGGGAAGATGGGAGCAAGTTCACCATCATTGCTAGCAATGATATGTTGATGACCCCTAGGAGCAGACAAAGGGAAAATATAAGTGTCTGGGGACACATTATAGCTGCCACCCACTACCTAGGAATGACCCCACAGCAGTCTCTCCCCAGTGCTCTGAGGGGAGCTCTGCACTTGGAGAAAACCATTGGGGGTTATGGGTGTAGATATTGGGAGACAGTGTGTCCGGTTTTATTGTGACTCTGGTTACCACCTAAGGTTTAGAAAAATTTGGATAAAACCGAAATAGATGCATAGTATATACAGGTTCAGAAGAGATGTTCCTTTTTCAAGTTGAAGTGTCAGCTAGGAATAGGAGTTCTGTGTAGGATCTGTACTGTATTATGGTTACTACAATGTGGTGACATAAATCCTAATCCAGGACCATTTGCCTATAATTTGAAAACTAGAAGGGATATTCTATTTACCCACGCTAGTGTCAGGAGTATTCTCCCTAAAATGGACTTAATTAGGGATTTTGCGTAGCACTTGAATTTGTGATCTTTACTGAAACCTGAATAAATAACAGACAGGAGGATGCCTCATTAGCCATTCATAAAAACATAGAAACATAGAAGTTGATGGCAGATAAGGACCGCAAGGTCCATCCAGTCTGCCCATTTCTTTTTCTACCTTATAAATGTGCCATCGGCCTTTGCTCTGTCAGTGGTCTATCTATTCATACTCATCTGTATTGCTCCCTTATGCCTATCCCATGCCTGTTTGAAGCCCTGTACTGTATTCATAGCCAGCCTTCCTGAGGTAGACCATTCCATGCATCCACTACCCATTCTGTGAAAAGAAGTTCCTCACATTACCCCTTAATAGGTCTCCCTCTAATCTCATGCTGTGTCCTCTGTCCTGCGATTTTTCTTATATTTAAACATGTTAGACTCTTTCACCTTGTTGATGCCCTTAAGGTGTTTGAATGTTTCGATCATATCACCTCTCTCCCTCCTTTGCTCAAGGGTATACATATTGAGCTCCATTAATCTGTCCTCATATGTCTTCTGACGCAGTCCCTGCACCATTTTGGTTGCCCTTCTCTGGACTGCCTCAATTTGGTTAATGTCCTTGTGAAGATGTGGCCTCCAGTACTGCATGCAGTACTCCAGATGGGGTTTAACTTGAAAAGGAAGGACTGGAATAAAAGGGGGATGGATTGTAATATATTATTCAGACAAATGTGTACCCAAACAACTTCATTTGGGAGTGGACCCTAATTGTTGAAAATATTTGGCCTTGGAAATTAAATTACACACTAGGAGGTTATAGGCCCAAAATTTTTCAATGCAAACCCTGCTCACCCTTCTCGATATACTGCTCCCTTATTCTTTTACAGATGACTTATTTATGATTGGAGATTTTAATGCTGATTGGTTGAGTCCTGTAAAATCTAAAAATCTAAGGTCAGTGGCTTTAGGCCTTGGATTAGAACAATTACTGTACTTGTGGATCCCACTCACATAAATCCCCAAAATGCTGCAGATTCCTCACTAATTGACTTGGTCTTGACAAATTACCCTCACAATTTTATGGAGTCAGGTGTGTTAGTCGGCCTTTTTAGTGACCACAGTGTGGTTTATCATAGTACAGGTAAAAACAAGACTGAAGGGCCACCTAAATTTATCAGTTTTAGATCATTTAAAGATTTTGATTCATTGGCTTTTATTTTCCATTTGAAAAATTTAAATTGGGAGAGGCTTAAACTTATGTAAGAAATGGATGATGGATGGGAGTATTTCATTAGGGAACTAACAAAATCATTCAATAAACATTTTTCTATTAAGACCAGAAAAGTTTAACTTAGATCAGCTCATTGGTTTTCATCCTACTTAATGGGGTTGTAAAGAGGTATAAACAAGGCTTGGGAAAAGGCATGGCTTTCTAACACTCCCAAGGACTAGAAGTATTATAGGAAACTTAGAAATAAATACATGTATGTTAAGAGAAGCAAAAAAAGACTTTCACAGGGCAAGAGCATCTGAGTCAACAGGTGACCCTAAAAAGTTTTAGTCTATTATTAGGGACCTACAGTAAATGGACAGGCTAAATGTAATACAGCTATTCAGATTTCTCCAGAAGAAGAATTTGGAAAGGGAATACTGCCCCCTGACAAGTTTGACAATTTTGTTGTGGAATCTGGAAACTTCTTTGGACAATTGGAAAAGTCACTGAGAAATCCATACGATAAGGAAAATGGAGGCTCTTCCTCCTTTTCCTTTAGTACAATAGAACAGTATAATGTTCTGGAACTCTAGCTGAAATTAAAAGCCAGCAAGAGTTGCAGTCCAGATGGTTTGACCTCAGTGATGTTAAAATATTCAGCCTTCCAAATAGCCGAACCTCTTAAATATCTGTTTAATTGGTCAATTTCTTCTGGTACTATTCCTCAGGCTTGGAGGTTGGCCAGGGTTGTCCTGATTTTAAAGGGGGGAAGCCCTGGTCACCTATCTAATTTTAGGCCTGTTTCCCTGCTTTCCTTGTTTCAAAAGTATTGGAAAGGTTATTGGCTAAACAGTTATTGGATTATCTGCAAAATCATGCTCTGTTCAATCCATTTCAATCAGGGTTCCATAGGCACCATGGAATGGTGGTCTCTGTGTCAAGGGTCTTGTATGACATTGGCAGGGGAATGGACTCCAGGCAATTTACTGGGCTATCATTGTCAACCTCTACAGGGCCTTTGACTTGGTTGGCCACCAAGTTCTACTGCATAGGCTCTATGAGATGGTGTTGAGCAGGGAGGAGTTAAAATGGTTCTACTCATATTTGGGCGATAGACATCAAATAACAGTAGTGCATAGACATGAGTCCTCCCCTCTGTAGGTCATCAGGGGTGTGCTCCAGGGCTCTGTCCTGTGGCCACTCCTTTTTGATTTATCTAAAGGAGTTGGGCACCAGTGTGGGGGAGTCATAGTACCATTTATATGCCAATGCAGGGCCATTGCCAGGATTTTTACAATGGGGGTTCTTTTTATGCAGTCTACAGCCTTTTATTTTATTATTTTTTTTATATACATTTTTCATTTTTCTGTTTTGTTCCCCCTCCGGGCCACGGCATACACATGTATGTACGTGCATGGAGGTGCACAAGCACACGCCAGGATCCGGTGGCCCCTTCCACCCGTCCTGACTTCTGTCACCACCTGTACCGCCTGCTCACCCACCAGAACTCCACCCAGTGGGAGTGAGACTATGGATGGGTGGGCATCCACCCCTTTGGAGGGGAGAGCCATGGCTCAATCCTGCTCCAACCTTCCCCCCCAGCCGGTACCCTGGTGACCCGAGGTTGTTCCAGACCCCAGGTCGCAGGTGTAATGGGAGGTAAGGTTCCAGTGCCTCAGCCCTCTGTGCTGCTGGGCCAGCTTGCAGTCTGCAACTGTTTAAAAAAAGCTGTGGGTCTTAGGGTTGCCAGGACCCCAAAAGCCATGGGGTCCTAGATGATCTGTGGTGCATTTTGTGGCTTATTTTGAAGCTAAAGAAGTCATATCTGAGATCTCCTACACCCTTTACTCTAAGCAAAATTATTATCTGGCTGGCTGCAGGGTGAATACATATGTATTCAGTACCAGAGGGCATCATGATGCTGCTACTGTAATATACCTAAGGCATTGTCTCATATATGTTATCAGCTTTAATATCTATAGCTGTATCTACTGGTGTGTAGGTAAGGGATCTGGGGGCTGCCAGGTCCCCAGAAGCTCTGTGGTACTAGATGCTCTGTAGCTAATTGTGTGGCTTATTTTAAACCGAAACAACTCATCTGTGAGCTCCCCTCCACCTCCTGCTCTAAGAACAATTACTATCTAGGTGGCACAGATTGTGTGTGTGTGTGTGTGTGTACATAAATGCACTGAACCTCAATGTGGAGTCTGTAGATGGTTTTGGCTGAGTATTATACACTACTAACTTACTGCAGTGCTGGCTTGCTTATAGAGCAGGGGTTTAGGGCTGATAGGCTCCCAGAAACCATGGGCTACGGTATGCTCTGTTGTGGCTTATTTTAAGTCTATATAACTCATATCTGAGCTCCCTGTACCCCTTACTGTAACCCTCACCCTCCCCAACTCAATATACCATTTAAGCAATTGAGTCAGTGCAACATGGCCTACAGCAAGGCTAGCAGGATGCTGGGATGTATCGATAGGGGTATTGATAGCAGAAGAAAGGAGGTAATACTTCTCCTCTACAGATCCCTGGTGAGGCCTCACCTAGAATACTGTAACCAGTTCTGGGGTCCTCACCTCAGAAAGGATAAGAATAGATTGGAGACAGTGCAGCACAGAGTAACAAAGAATAGATTGGAGACAGTGCAGCACAGAGTAACAAAAATGATTCAGGGCCAGCAGGTCAGATCTTATGAGGAATGCCTCAAGGCACTAAATATGTACTCATTGGAGACCAGAAGGGAGAGGGGAGATGTGATCGAGACCTTCGGGTTCCTTAAAGGAATTAAAGTGAACTGCGGGGTATTATTTACAAAGTCTGTGTACCAATTCGAGGTCACATGGATGCGAATGGAAATTAACAGGAGGTAGGTTCAGGAGAGATGTGAGGATGTACTACTTTACGGAAAGAGTGGTGGAACTTTGGAACAGTCTGTCAGCTGAATTGGAGGGTGTAAAAATGACCAGAGGATTCAAGCTGGGCTGGGACATAATGAAGGGAATAGTGGTTACTGGGGGCAACAGGACCAAGGAGGAGAACAGAGAGAGGACGGGGAGGGTTAGTACCCTGGAGAAATGGTAGGTTCCAGGGATTATAGGAAACTTGGGCAGACTGAATGGACCTCTGTCTTTTTCTGCCATCATTGTCTAAGTTTCTGTGTTTCTGTACTAAGCACCCTGCTTGGAAACAAATTTGTAACATAATTCTTAGTTCAATATTGGGTACTATGCTTGTTGCCCCCATTCCATTCTCCAGTGTGGTAGGCATGACAAAGGGAGTGAGGGGAAAGGTAATTTGACAATGGTAGGGATTCCCAGTACAAAGTTACCATCTCCTAAATGTCTACCCCCCACCCCCACCATGCTTCTAAAAGTATAGTGGGTATTTTCATACCACTGAACTGTAGCAACAAATGTCATTCTACTGACACATGTGGTCATCTGGAGAAAACACTACTCACAACTGACACAGGTGACACAGAAAAAAGTGGACCTGAATGCCAATAAAAATGGGACCACAGTGAAGACCTCTCTGAACAGCACAGTTAGTGAGGTGGCAGTGTAGATCCCAGCCAGACCCTTCCAAAACACTTGCATTGCCTTTCCACTGTGGTACCACTTTTGCTTAACTTATGAAAGTGTAAAACAGGCATATGAAACATGACAACTTTACATTTTGTATAGAGGATGACTTAAGTAATTTATTTCTAAATCATCAGCCCACCCACCTGAACAGCTCCCTTGCCCAACTGCACAGCCTATCCCTTGATATACAGTTATTAAGGGACACATCTTTAGCAGTAGTGGCCAGCAAAATGTACCTGCAGGTGACTGATAATAGTCGAGGTCCTCCACTTCTTTTTTGCTCTCCTGGAGACTTCGTCTCTGAGCCTGCTGCCATGCTTAATCTTCCGCAAGTGCTAGCTGACAGTGTGAATTGTGGGCAGCGGTCGTGCTGTATTCCAGTCACATTCACGATGCTGACATGAGCTGCAATTGGCCAGCCAGTCATAGGGGGACCGTGCGGAGAAAGACTTACAAAGCAGTTCCAGTCATTTTACTGGCACTGCTGGAGCTGATTGGTAGCAGATGGAGGGGGCGGGCACGCATGCAGAGAAAAAGTGCTGGGGTTCATCATGTGTGCATTTAGGGAGGCAGTATGGTGCAGTGGTTTAAGGCTCTGAGCTGCAAATCTGGTGACATCCAGCAGACCAGACCTGGGTTTGAATCCCACAGCTTCTACTTACATACTATGTGACCCTGAGCAAGTCACTTAACTTCCCTGTGCTCACAGGTCGCTCCTGTAAAAAAGCTTTCAGCTTAGTGTGCTACTCCTGGTTAAACAACTAAAAATAAATAAATACTTTGTGACAGTCACAAAATAAACAGAAATAATGAAAAAAAAAGTTACAAATGATGAAAACAAGTGGGGAGTTTCAAAAGGGGGGGGTTCTTTTGAACCATCCGAACCCCCCTGGCAACGGCTGTGCAATGATACATTAGTGTATACTTCTAGTTTCTCAGTACAGGAGAGTCAAGTAACATTATACAGCTGTTTTGACAGGCTTCAGGCCTTTTTTACTCATTCTAAATTAAAACCCAATTTATTTATTTATTTATTGAAATATTCAGAAAGACCTTTGAGTCAGTGACTCATTTGCAAAGGTTCCATGTCATATTTATCTAAGACTATGTTATTTCGTCCTGCTTCCAAACTGAAAAAATGTAAAGAAATATTGCTAGACCGATATGGAATTGCTCTGGAATATGTGGATTCATATAAATATCTAGGTTTCTGGATGGAACTGACTGGATCAGGTAACATGCATGTAGATAAACTGATCGCCCAAGTGGGCAAAAGAATATGCCTGTTATATAAGAACCAACATTGAAAGATTACATAAGTTAGAGGTATTGTACAATCATCTTACTAGATTAATTCTTAGGTGTCCTTGGGAGGTCCATCACTGCGCACTTTATTCCAGACTGGATTGGATCTCCCTGCCTAATAGATGGGAACTACATAAGAGTGTGTTAGCCTACAAAAGTGCCTTGTGCCTAGTCCCAGACCATTTAATTAAATGGTTGCTTCATAGGAAAATTGATCTCTCATCGAGGAATTCTTGTTTGCGGGAAATGGTGGTACCAAGCACAAAAACTAAAAGATCCATGCACTTCTTCAGCCAGTTTATGCCTGATTATTGGAATAAACTCCTGTCTGAATTTAGATTGTTAAACTCAAAACACCCCTCAGTTATAGTGCTGAAACACTGTTTTTGCATAATATATCTATTAAGAATACTTCTTTATGTAAGCACCTCCTTTTGGGGGTGCTTACTAAGGTAACCCTCTCTGCCCCTGTTGTCTTTTTGGGAGTTTGGTGGCTGGCCCACCCACTGGTTGGGTGGAGCTAGTGCCCCTAAGTCATACTTACTGGGAGGTATTTGGTGGGTTTAAAGCCCAGCAGGAGAGAGAGAACTGAGATGCACAGTGGGGCTGGGGCATCAGCCTCAGCCAGGTTTGGGACTCAGCAGTTCATTGTGGGAAGTCCATTCAGAAGAGAAGGTGGCCATGGTTGAGTTCATGGTGTGCTGGGAGCTGAGTCTGTTTCTGGGAGCCATGGCCTGGGGAATAAGGCACCCACCTACGTGTATCACAGCAGAGGGGTGGGGAAGGCCCAGATACTGGTGATGTAATGCCTGAAAAGGAGTCTCATGCAGTGGAGACAGCACAGTTGTAGCAGCCTATGTCATGGGGGAAGCAGTGGTGGCAGCCATGTCCCCTATCCCATGTGGCACTCCACCATAGGTGAAGATGGCTGCGGGGAGTAAAGGCTTTGGCCAGTGCATCCCTTGGATCACCTGCACCAGGGATACACTGGGATGCCAGCAGCCCAGTTGAGTAGGCCCTACTTTGCAGGGTGATGGAAATTGAGGGAAGCACTGCAGCTGTGTGTTGCCACCATGGATTTTTGAGGAGAGAGAGTGGTAGGCCCAGAAGTCGAGTTGTTTGAGGCCTGGTGGGTTGTGCATGGCCTAAGTCATGCTGCTGCTGCCATCAATTTCAGTAAGGGAGCCACTTCAGCTCCATGGGGACTTAGCATCATGTTTAATAGCCATAAGTATGGTGTCATGGCTCTGTGCCACAGAAGACTGTTCTTTCTGCCTAGCCATGCCCCCTGCTCCCAGGAGCAGTCTGTACTGTTTTATGCTGTTTTAATTTCATTTTATTATTATCAAAAAAATGGACTTTGGAGTGGGCCTCTGGTTGCTTTATGAATTTAACTCACTCAGGCTTGGATATGCCTGTAGGTGGCATCTGAAAACATAGTCACTCAGGCCAATAACGACTGTAAACGTACTCAACTGACTTTCACTCAGGCCTGGAAACATCTGAGGAAGTCAACAGTTTTTACCTAAATATTAAAAATACTGAATTGCTTAGAATTGATTGCATAGCACTGTTTCAAGGGTAATTTTGTGCTAAACAACTTTGCCGCTGATACTTTGTATCTCTCACGTATACTTTAGGAGTTATTTGTGTTTGTTTATGGCATGGTGTGCACCAATGACATTTGTATCTCAAGCCTAACCTAAGCACCTTGAATAAATCCAAAAAAACACACAGTGTTTTGGTATTTCAGGTAGTATAAAATAAAAACCTAATTGATTACAATTGATTGCATAGCACCGTTAGAAAGGTAATTTTATGCTGAACAACTTTGCCACTCAGACTATGTGTGTAGCACTTATGGTTTATGAGGTATTTGCATTTGTTTGTGGCATGCTGATTATGGCTTGATTTTGCTTAGAAAGGCCCAGGATGCAGTGTTACGAGTATATAGGACACAAGTGGTGGAACTCTCAAAGAGCTCCTGTGGAGTGAATGAGCTAACTCCTGCTACCAGTTAACCTCTTGCCTCACAGCCTTGGGCTTGCTGCTCTTCTACACCCTGATGCAGGCTGTGCCCAGTGACCACCTTCTGGAGACTAGGGGGATCCCAGGTATGTGCCAGCTTTCTTATTTTGGATGTGTTTTGCTGCTAAGTGGTGCCTCATCCTCTGAACTGTTCCATCAGGTGCTTAGACATCAGGGAGGGGGTGGCTTCGTTTATGTTTTGTATAACTTGTTTAGTATTCTTACTATGTCTATCCAAGTTGAGTGCACACTGGGACAAAGGTGCTGCAGAAACTTACTCAGAGCTCATAGATAAAAAAGTTTCCAGCACACAAAAAAAACTGTAAGTGGAACGCCAAAAATCAATTTCTGTGACTCACGAACATTTTCCAATTTGTTTTATTCACTGCATAATAGTTTCCTATTCCCAAAAAACGTCTGACATGTTTTGGATCCAAGATCCTTTATCAAAGACTCATATAAAAGCTGCCACCACAAAATCCTTAGTTATAAAGACACTTAATTAGTCATGTGATAACAACACCTGTGTATAATTAAGAGACAAAAAGCATTCCAACACTTAAAATAAAGGAAAAATTCCCTCCTTTATAGAATACATCTATTAAAACAGACATCATTCATATTAATTACACATATACATATCTACTGCACACCATAGATTTCTAAGCATATCTCGAAGTAGATACAAAAAATATAAGCTTTAATTTAATTACTTAAAATAAGAGGATAAGCTATACATAAAAGCGGGAGGCCAAGAAAACAGAGACATCTAAAGACAAATGACAGGGAAGATCAGCATACAATGGGGGGAGGGAAGCAGGAAGCAAAAGAAAGGGGAACAAAGAAAACAGAATAGAGACCATATCAATATAACAGTATTATAAATACCAATTTATCATTTTTTAAGATATGGACTTAAGTCCAAATGACTATTAAGACCAGGTTTTTGATCAGCTCTCAAAGTGAGTATCCAAAAGTTTTCCCTTTTCAGTACCAAGTTATCAAAGTCTCCTCCTCTTCGGTGCTTACTAACTTTATCCATGGCCATAAATTTAAAAGCATGTGTGCCATCATTTCCATTTTCCATAACATGAAGCGCCGTGGTATATGTACTATCCTTTCTTCTAATAGCTCTAACATGTTCGCCTACTCTTGTTTTAAAACTCCGTACTGTTTCCCCCCCCATAAAATGCTCTACAATTGCATGTTGCCACATAAATAACACCTTCAGTACTGCACGTAATACATTGTCTGACAAAGTATTTTTTATCTGTATTACAGCTACCAAATTCCCTTCCTTGTGTGACATATTCACAATAGATACTCTTCCTACATTTTACACATCTGACTGGTGGTTTTAACCACGTATTTTTCACTACTTCCTTGAAATGACTATGAACTAGTAAATCTCTTAGGGTGGGAGCTCTCTTGTAACACATTTGAGGGGGAATTTTTGCTATCTCTTTAAGACCTGGATCTGCTCCTAGTACATACCAATGCCTGCGAAGTATCATTTCCAGTTCTTTAGACTGAGCTGTATAGCCTGTCACATAATTGAACTTAGAATCTAGTTCTGGTTCTGAAGTTTTATTTATTAAAAGGATCTCTCTTTCAGTATTATTAGCTCTAATGTATGCTTTTTCTATATTCTTCATCGCATAGCCCCTTACTTTCAACCTATGTTTCAGAATATCTGCTCCATTTTCAAATCTTTCAACTGTCAAGCAATTACATTTAGTCCTTAAAAACTGTCCAACTGGGATATTCACTGCTACATACGGTGGATGGCAGCTATTAGCCAACAGAATGGTATTTCCATCAACTTCTTTTCTAAAAATATCCATCGCTATTGTACCATCTAAGTTTTTAATTAACTTTAGATCCAGATATTCTATTTCACTATCGCTTGCTCGATAAGTAAATTTTAGGTTGGAATTCGTTATATGCAAATATTCTAAAAATTCTTTAAGACTATCTTCGGCACCTTTCCAAAGAAGTATTACGTCATCAATATTACGCTTCCAAAGTAAAATATTATTGTAGAAGCTAGTTGTCCCTTCTGAAAAAATAAACTTTTCCTCCCACTTCCCAACATACAAATTCGCTATTGAGGGAGCACATGTAGCTCCCATCGCTGTTCTTTCACCTGTTGGAATAAATCATTATTAAAGGCAAACACATTATACTTCAAAACACATTCCAATAGTTTAACTATTAGCTCAGTAGGTGGTAAATTCTCTCCCATGCTTTTATTTAAAAAATAAGCCACAACGTCCAATGCCCCTTCATGTGGGACATTAGTATAAAGTGATTCAATGTCCAAAGTCACTAAAAAAAACCTTCTCCAAGATTCCAGTCTTTAACACTGTTAAGCACTTCTTTAGTGTCTTTCACAAATGAGGGTAACTTAAATACTAAAAGCTTCAAGTAGGAATCACAGAATTGAGATAATGGCTCTGTTAAAGATCCAATGCCACTAATAATTGGTCTTCCAGGGAGGCTGTTCAAGGTCTTGTGAACTTTCAGCAGAATATAAAAAGTGGCTCTGGTGGGATTCCAAACTTTCAAGAACTCTTTAGTGCTTTTACTTATGACTTTTCATTCAAAAGCTGTTTCAATAATATCATCAATACTGAATTTAAAGTAATTGATGTTCTCTTCTTGAATTTTTTTATAAAACTCGCCATTATTTAACTGTCTATAGGCCTCTTTCGGATAGTTAGTTTTGTCCATTAGCACCACCACACCCCCTTTGTCTGCCGGTTTTATGATCAACACAGAGTCATTCTGTAACATATTTATAGCATCCCACTCTTCTTTCTTAAATTATTAAAGAAACATGAATGAGGTGTTTCAAAGAATTTTTCAAGTTCAGCTTTAACTAGATCTCTAAAAACATTTACTGCTGAACATGATGGAGGACAGAAGGTAGAGAGATTTTTAAATATAATTTCTTGATTTCTTTATTTTTTAAACTCCACATTCCTTTTACTGTAGAAAGCTTTAAGGTTTAATTTACAACAGCTCAAATTCAGATCAATCAAAGTCTGTACCCTGTCGAGCGTTTTTGTCGGAGAAAAACTAAGTCCCTTCATCAATAATTTCTTCTAATTTTCCAACAACTCATGCTTCGACAGGTTAATAATTTGTGTTGGTACTTCCAAATAATTCATTCTTACCTCCTCTGTTGACCCCTCATCTGAAAATTCCTCCTGTGTTGAAACCTCCCCCTGTTGCATCTCATTTGGGAGCCATCTCTGAACCTTTGGTTTCCTTCTTCTTCCTCTGCACATTCTGTGTTGAAATCTCGAGTTCTTGTTTGTAGTCTCAAGCTCATGCATGGTGTTTGTGGACTGTACTTGGATACATTGTAATTGACATATCCTATTGATGGCTGTGGGTCCATGCTGTGACTGCCTTCTTGAAAAAAATAGTCTTGATTAAGTCCATCACCTTCTGAATCACTATTCTCAGTATTATATTCAAAAGTCACATTTCTGTTTGTTTGTAAAATGCTTTTTAATTCTTTTTGTTTCCAATAAAAAATATGGCCTCTTTCAAATTCCCCCTTATCTCTTAAAAATTTGGTACGTTTTACCTTCTGTAATTCCAAATCCAGTTTAGAGGTAGAGTCCTTAAATTTTTTATTCAGGACATCAAAGTCAGAATAAATTGGAGTACTTTCACCTCCTGTCTTTTAATTTCTTCTCGGATCTCATTTTCTTTTTCTTTACTAAACTTTATAATTAAAGTCATTAGTTTAGCATTTGCTTCCAATAAAATTGCTTCCCATTCCTTCATAAAAACTTCATTGTCAGTCCCACAAGCAGGGTTTTTTACAAGGCATAATCCCCTGGGCACCCTTTTTACTTGTATATATGCTTCTAAGTTAGTGCTGTTCCAATACAATCGTCTCATTTGTTGGGTTAATTTTTCCAATTGTCTAAAAGCTCCTATTAAGGACTGTGCTTCAGGTGCTAAATTCTCTACAATCTCATCTTCATTTAAAAAAGTATAGTAGTAGTAGTAGTACTGTTTTCCCCACATAAAATGCTCTACAATTGCATGTTGCCACATAAATAACACCTTCAGTACTGCACGTAATACATTGTCTGACAAAATATTTTTTATCTGTATTACAGCTACCAAATTCCCTTCCTTGTGTGACAAATTCACAATAGATACACTTCCTACATTTTACACATCTGACTGGTGGTTTTAACCATGTATTTTTCACTTCTTCTTTGAAATGACTATGAACTAGTAAATCTCTTAGGGTGGGAGCTCTCTTGTAACACATTCGAGGGGGAATTTTTGCTGTCTCTTTAAGACCTGGATCTGCTTCTAGTACATACCAATGCCTACGAAGTATAATTTGCAGTTCTTTAGACTGAGCTGTATAGCCTGTCACACAATTGAACTTAGAATCTAGTTCTAGTTCTGAAGTTTTATTTATTAAACGGCTCTCTCTTTCAGTATTATTAGCTCTAATGTATGCTTTTTCTATATTCTTCATCGCATATCCCCTTACTTTCGACCTATTTTTTCAGAATATCTGCTCCATTTTCAAATCTTTCAACTGTCGAGCAATTACGTTTAGTACTTAAAAACTGTCCAACCAGGATATTCACTGCTACATGCGGTGGATGGCAGCTATTAGCCAACAGAATGATATTTCCATCAACTTCTTTTCTAAAAATATCTGTCGCTATTGTACCATCTAAGTTTTTAATTAACTTTAGAACCAGATATTCTATTTCACTATCGCTTGCTCGATAAGTAAATTTTAGGTTGGAATTCGTTATATGCAAATATTCTAAAAATTCTTTAAGACTTTCTTCAACACCTTTCCAAAGAAGTATTACATCATCAATATAATGCTTCCAAAGTAAAATATTATTGTTGAAGCTATTTGTCCCTTCTGAAAAAAATAAACTCTTCCTCCCACTTCCCAACATACAAATTCGCTATTGAGGGAGCACATGTAGCTTCCCACTTCCCACTCCCCCCCCATTGTATGCTGATTTTCCCTGTCATTTGTCTTTTAGATGTCTCTGTTTTCTTGGCCTTCCCCCCTCACCCTGCTTTTATGTATAGCTTTCTATCCTCTTATTTTAAGTAATTAAATTAAAGCTTATATGTTTTTTGTATCTGCTTCTGAGATATGCTTAGAAATCTATGGTGCGCAGTAGATATGTATATGTGTAATTAATATGAATAATGTCTGTTTTAATAGATGTATTCTATAAAGGAGGGAATGTTTCCTTTATTTTAAGTGTTGGAATGTTTTTTGTCTCTTAATTATTCACAGGTGTTGTAGTCACATGACTAATTGTCTTTATAGCGAAGGATTTTGTGGTGGCAGCTTTTATATGAGTCTTTGATAAAGGATCTTGGATCCGAAACATGTCGGATGTTTTTTGGGAATTGGAAACTATTGTGAAGTGAATAAAACAAATTGGAAAATGTTCGTGAGTCACAGAAATTGATTTTTAGCATTCCACTTATAGTTTTTTTGTGTGCTGGAAACTTTTTTATCTATGTATTCTTACTATGTGTATAAGTTTGTATAATTTTGTATAACTATGTATGTAATGGGCTGTACATTGCTCGTATTGTATGTCTTGCTTGTTATGTATTGCATGTTTGCTTCACGAAGGTCACAATTGAAAATGATCTGCAATGCTTTTATATTTGGAATATCCAGTTACAACTGCTCTGGACATCACTACACTGGCATCTTATGGACTTCCATTAGAACTGTTCTGAACTGGCTGTCAGCATTTTGGTGCGATGAATGGCGAATTACTGCACTAGGATGAACTCCTGCAATAAAATAAGTACCTTCATGCTGTTTTCGGCTACTGGTCTTGTCTGTGAGTCACTGAGTGCATCTATCCAACCTAATCTGAAAATGCAGTACACTCAATAAATACCTCTTAATGGATGGGAATTTTGCAAGCTTCACAGAATTTTCATTTAATGGGAAACTTAGTAAAACCAGGCAAGTTGAAAGTTCAGGTTAAATTTGATGAAACTACTAGAGAACATGTGTGCTCCAGTCATGAACTGCAGTCCTGATGAGAAAGCAATGAGTGTTTCAGGGCTGGCCCATTGGTGCAGTGGTAGTGCTACCATTTGTGGTGTTAGGAACCTGGGTCCAGGAATGAGCCTGGGATGCCAGGGGTTAAATGGGGGAGGAGGACTGAGCATCCACAATGGATGCTCTCCTCCATGGAGGGAGGGCTACATTGTCTCAGTCTGTGACTACCACCTGTAGGGGTACAAGTAGTAGTGCAGTACATGGGGCACAGAGGGGACATTGCGGAGTGTGTGGCTGAGCATACACACATGCTCATTTTTCATGTGTGGGGAAAAGCTGATGGAGTATCCTGAATCTGACAGATTACAGGACCAAAGGCAGCATGGATTCGGGGGGGGGGGGGTTGTCATGCCAGATGAATCGACTGGGTGACCAGGAAAATTGATTGATGAAAGGCAGTGGACATGGCTTACTTAGACTTCAGCCAGGCCTTCGACACTGTCCAACACAGGAGACTGATAAAGAAATTGGGCAGTCTAGGGTTGGGATCCAAGTGTTAAATTGGATAAAAATTGGTTAATGGAAAGGTGACAGAGGGTGGTGGTAGACAGCATTCACTCTGATGAGAGTTAAATGATCAGTGAGGTGCCACAGAGCTCAGTATTGGGACCGGTCCTCTTCAAGATCTTTATAAGTAACAGCAAAAGAACTAGAATGGAAGGTATACCTTTTTGCAAATTACACCAAAATTTGTAATAGGATGGATACTCAAGAGAGGGTGAAGAGAAAGTGTAGGGACCTTAGAAAACTAGAGGAGTGGTCAAGGACATAGCAGCTATGGTTCAATGCCAAAAAGTGCAAAATCATGCACCTAGTAGTAGTAGATTTTATTTATTTAAGGCACCCTTCCTCGAAGGCTCAGGGCACCCTTACAATATATAGATATCATCAACATCATAATAATATCAATTCACCTAAGGCATAGAAACCCAGGATCTAAGTATAAAATGGGAGTGAGGGGTACTGATGGTCATCAAACAGGAAAGAGACCTTCGGCTATCATATATGATGACCTCAAAGTGGTAAGGCAGTGGGCAGCACCAGTGGGATGCTGGGGTGCATAGGGAAAGGTATCACCAGTAGGAGGAGGGAGGTGATATTGCCACTGTATCAGTCACTGGTGAGATCCCCACCTGGAGTAATGTATCATGTTCTGGAGGCTATGTATCAGAAAAGATATAGTCAGGGTGGAGGTAATCCAGAGGAGGGCAACTACAATGGTGCAGAGGTTACATCCAAAGCCCTATAAGGAAAGACTGAAAGATCTGAACATGTACATCCTAGAAGAGAGGAGGGAGAGAGGGAACATGATTGATAGATACCTACAAGTACCTCATCAGGGTGAACAGAGTACAGGAGGGGAGTCTATTTCAAATCAGGAACTGCACCAGCACAAGAGGACATGCAAAGAAGCTACAAGGGGGGAAGTTTAAGAAAGTTGTAAGGAAGAATTACTTCACTGAAAGTGGTGGACATCTGGAATGCTCTGCTAGCAGAGGTGATAGGAGTGAAAACAGTGGGAGGCTTCAGACAAGCATGGGATATGTATAAGGGAATATTGGTAAATAGGCAGGTGGGGAGATCATCAGAGACCATTTAGGATCTGTGGAGACAGAACAGACAGTTAAACTCTTGCCAGACTGGGTAGGCCAAGTGATCATTTTCTGCCAATTTCTATGTTTCTACCTGGATAGTTGTCCTGGTGCCGACATCCTCCCAGGGAGGAAATAAACCAGAGGAAACAAAGTGGTAAATCCTCTCTGTCCAAAGATCATGATGGCCAATATGGCCAGAAGGTGGTATAACCACCTTCTGGACACAACAACAAAAAACAAAGTTAAAAAACATTTTTTTTTAATCTTTCTTTCTCACCCCACTCTTCCTAAACTCTTTCAAGAGTGGTCACAAGGGGTCTTGGTCCTTGTCCTGCCCACCTGAAGCCCCTCTTGCCCCTTCCACCCACCGCTGCTGCCACCTGGCTCCCCGGCTCTGAGTCCCCTGAGTCAGGACTGCCAGATACACTCCTCTTGGCACTCTATCTAAGAATCTAGTCTGGCAGAGCGCAGTGGATGGGAGCACACAGGTGGCGAGAGGATGGCCCGACTCTGGGCATGGTGGACCTACCCCCCCTGTACCCTCTGTCACCTATCAGGAGGTGGAGGGTTTTTCCATTTTTTCCTCATTCTGCCCACACACCCCTTGGCAGAGCTGCAATGTGCTATGACACCAGGGAATGTCTTGTCGTGGCTCTGCAGCCAAGCCCTGCAGCGTTGCGGTACCTCTGGTTTCCACCGGAGGTCACTGCAGTGCAGGGCATAGTCTCTGGATCCCCCTGAGGAAGGAGAGCTGTCCTCCAGACACTCGATCCTTCCTCTCCCCTGCCGACCCCCAGTGGCCCAGGCTCATTCCCAAACTTGGGTTGCCGGCGTGATGCGAGGTGTGGCATCTAGCACCACCGGGCAGCTAAGTTAAAAACTTAATGTTTCACTAGCCAAGCTTGAATTAATAAAATCTAATAAATAAATAAAATGCATTTTACTGGGCTACACATTTCAGATGAAACTGTTACTACAGTTCTAATGGTTTATTATATGAGCATATCCATTGATTATATATATATATATATACTGTATATATATATATATATATATATATATATATATATATATATATATATTAGAGGCAAAAACTCTGTTTAATGCATTAGTTAGGGTTGTTTCTAGGACAAAAGTGAGAAATTCGTGTTAGGTTGAAAACCCCCTTGGCACCTGCCCACCCCCAACCCGACATTGGGGTGTGCATTGGGGTGCAGCCCTAACTCTCACCCCATCACATGTGTAAAGCAGCAAGTATAGGAGAATGGGGTGAGAGTTAGGACCGATGACCCCAATGCACACCCCAATGCTGGTTGGGGGTGGGCAGGGGTCCAAGGGGTTTCAACCCTAACATCGAATTTCCCTCACTTTGTCACTGTGGAACAACCCTAACTAATGCATTAAATGGAGTTTTTGCCTCTAATTTCCTTCATTTTGAGAATGATAACAAGAAATAGTGAATGTAATGGGCCACGCGCTCCTGCCACGTGATGTCTTGAGGCATAGTAACAGGAACAGCAACGCAAACAGAAGCACTAACAGTGGCGCACATGGTAACGCAAGTGCGAATGAGAACAGAAAGGGTAACGCACACAGTGGCGTAGACGGGAACGGTCTGCCACATAATGTGTTGTCACATAGTAACATGGTGCCTGCAAATGGACATGTCAATGGGCATGGTGATGCAAAGTGAAACAGAAAGAGAAACAGTACTGTAGACACAAATGGCAAAAAATAACAGAAACGCAAGCGCAAATAAAACGCAAAGGATAACGCACATGGTGGCGTAGACGTCAATGGTAAGTGAAATGGGTACGGAACCACAAGCGGAAAGGGCAACGGTAACAGTAATGTAAGCGCACAGGCTGGTTTTCCCCAAAACCTGCATAGAGAAAGACAGTGAGTACAAAGAATGTATGCATAATAATGGGTATCGGAGCAGAAAATGAGGACTTGGAATACTAAATAGGTTATATCTCAGGAACCGTACGACGTAGAAAAAAAATTTAAAAGTCATATGATTTACGACTGTCCTGGCTAGTTTTGTATTAGGGGGCTAAGCATTTTTCCAACGAAAAGTCCGTATCTAGCACCGTTTCTGAGATATGGGCCCTGAAAGGCGTGGCGAACGCCATAATGTTATCCTATGGGAAAAAAGAGAAGTTCAGAGCACCATAACTTTGCCTCCCTCTAATATTGTTTCACCAAACCACTGAAAGGCACATCTGTGGGCTGTTGGCTGTCTTCCTTCCAAATTTCAGGAAAAAAGACCAAACCGTTATTTTGCAGCAGGGTGCCAAAGGATTCCTGTAATGCGTCGGGCGCCGTAATGTTATCCTATGGGAAAAACCGTAAACTTTGGAGTGCCATAACTTTGCCACTGTGTAATATTTTTTCAACACAATACCGAAAGGCACATCTGTGAGATGTCGGCTGCGTTCCCTCCAAATTTCAGTCCAAAACTCCCAACCGTTCTTTTGCAGCGCAGTGCCAAAGAATTGCTGTCATTTTCCCACAGACTAGAAAACTACTGTCGCAATTTGCGAAAGCTTTTGCAAAAGTTTGCGACACTTTCGTGAGCACGAAAGTACTTTGTGAAAGTACTTTTCCCAGAAATTTGAGAAACATATTTCTGGGGTGTTTTGCCCCAAAATAAAGACATGGATAGCATCCTCAGGGTCCAACTGGGTGAATACAAAAAGAATTGGGTTGCTAGAGGGTCCCAAATTTAAATGCCAAGCATTTTTCTGATCACTAACTGAAACCAAAATGGTGGAATTGCGAAAGTAACAGGGCCATTTGCGAAAGTAAAAATGCATTTGCGACACTGTCGAACTTTTTGTTAACTTTTCCCATTGACTTATAATGGGAAATTGTTTTTTGAATAACTTTTGAACCGTTTAATATTTTTTCACCAAATCTTTGAAAGGCACATCAGGGACCCCAGCCACACGTTCTCTGAAGATTTCGGGCCGGTCGCGCAAACCGTGCAACCTGTACGCGCGACTGTAGAATTCCAGAAAAAGCGTAAACACGTGCTCAGATCACACTTAATAACTCTGCAGCCGTATATCTGACTCATACGAAACCTAGCAGATCCCAAGGCCAATGGTTCTTGATTGTGTATTCCAAATTTCAGGCAAATCTGTCAAATGGTTGCAAAGTTATTAAGGTGCAAAATTTTGGGGTTTAACATAGAAATGGCTCCTCAATCTAATTATGGTAGTACTACCGTACTACCATTTATATATATATATATATATATATATATATATATATATATATATATATATATATATATATCTCATGGGTCAACTAATCATATCCATTGATGACTCATGTTATGCCACCATCATAAATTATTGTGATATGCAATAACTGAGAAAAAAAGACATGACTGTGTTTGGGCTGTCATGGGATGAACATATTTCCAGATGTGTAGTGAGGCATGTGGCTGCAGACTGAATGCGTTCAGCACTGGGAAGTGTGGCTATTGTACAACACACACCTTGGAGTTCTTATTGCAATTATAAAATAGGGTTTGAAGCAAACTTTGAAAAATAAAATCCAAAGCAATTAAAATGAAAACAGTTCTAATAAAGTTGCTTTAAATTTAAAGTAGTTGCCTCACAGCATAGCTGCTACTAAGGAGTATTATGATGGCCTACTGTTAATGACTCTGTTACATGGTCTCTGTTACATGGTCTTTGATACAGTTTTGTTTCATTGTTTATTGTACACGTTCACTTTTGAAACACAAAATAACTAAATATATAAAATGTCCATAGCAGGGTTTTTGTGGCGTGGATCAGTAGGTAATTGATCTCTCTCACTGGATCAGGAGGACTTTAAAAATGAAACTCTGGCCTGTGCACTCTCACAGAGGTGGGAGAGGATTGAACAGAAAAATCATCAGATTGCCTGGCCTGTGCATTCCATGAAGGAGTATGGGAGCCTTTCAAAATTGTCCATTTGATCACTCTGTGAGCTCCCTCACAGAGCAATGAGAAGCATTTTTTTTAGATTATTTATGCATCTCATGCTCCAATGGCCCTCTCACTCTGGGGCAGCCCCAGCCCCATCACCCTGGCATCTACCATCCATCTCTAAGCTCCAGGGGCTATCCCCACCATGGGCTCAGGAGAGGGTTCCCTCCCTCACTGAGACTGGATCAAATGTTTGTGTCATGGCTAGCCAGGTGTGGGGCCTGCGAGCTCCCCCCGTCATCCACTGGGAGCTCTTTCCAGTGTGCCCCACGGCCATGTGGCATGCAATGATGCCTGCAACGGGTTGTGCACGGTCCCGTGCACACCCACGTAAGGCATCTGCTGCATACCGCACTCACGCTGTAGTGGCTCTGTGGCAAATCCCAGACTCTGCCAGGGGTCAGGCGTGCACCAGCTGCTGAACTCCCCCCTTCCCAGAGATGGAGAACAGTCCGTCGGATGCTCAATCCATCTCCATCTCTGCCAATCTCCGGCGGCCCATGCTCATTTCCAAACATGGGTCGCCAGGGTAGCGCAAGGTAAGGCACCAGTGCTTCAGCCCTCAGCACCACTGGGCCGGCAAGGAGAAGCATTTCTAAAAACATAGCCAGTTTGGCTTGTCTTTGCAGTCCCTTGTAGGAGCATATGGGAACATTTTTAATAAACTGTTTGGCTGGGTTGCACTCTCTCCCACTGTAGAGAGACAGACCATTTTTTTATTAAAGAGCAGGAGGTGCAGCTGGGCTGGGTAGGATCAGACTGCAGCAGCCTTTCATTACTGGATCAGGAGGCAGAGAAAGAAACTGACACTGCAGCTTCACAGACCTTGTACAGAAGGTAAAAAACAAGATCAAAAAGTGAGAGGAGGGATTTACATGTTTATTTTTAAATAGATGTGTGTGTGGGGAGAGGATTTTTAAAAATGTGGCAATATCTTATGTTTACAAGTTATGTTTAGTGGTAAGAGGTGGCTTTTTTACTGTACCAGGATGGCTAACAGAATGTTTTTCAAGTTTCTTGGCATCATTAATATCTTAGTGTGCCACATCCTGATTGCCAAAAGAAATCTGAAACCATTGGTTGTTGCTCCATCTATACATGGCTCTGGAATCATCCAAACAGGTAGCAGGAGATTCCCTGCCCATATTATAATTTAGTAGGTACCATGATACACAGTGGTGATGCAATAATTACATTACTGTTGTAGTCCCCTACCCAAATGGCGTGCTACTGAAAGTATTCCTTGGGCCAATAAGGATATTCCAGATAGTACTACATGAATGGTCCACAAAACCTCCACAGGCAGGTAGAATCAAATACAGGAAATGTGTGAAGAGCTTAGTGAATCAACAAACAACAGGATAGAACCTTCCAGATAGTTATATCTGGGGTTGCAGAGAGAGCATCAGAAGTAACTTCCAGCCTGAGGTCTGGTGCACAAGGCATTTGAAGGGTCGGGGCCAGGGTAAGTGTTCTGGGCTTAAATATGGGGCAGGGCTCCATGTCTGGGATGTGGCACAGGTGAGCCTGTAGGTCCTCCTGGGTCCAAAAGGTGCTCCTCCAGAAGAAGATAGCAGATCAGAAAAGCAAAAGGGGAGAGAAACCCAGATCCAAGGTGCTACATGAAGATACAGAGATTGAAACCACAGTGAGTACTGAGAAAGAGAGACCAGAGTATTCTAGAAGAATTCAGCTAAAGGTATGAGACACCAAAGATACCAGAGAAGTGCTTAAAAGAATGTCAGGGATGTGAGTGAGCCGAAGTACACTACAAACTATATGGTGCAAAAGAAGTATTTGGTGCCCTTCCCTAGGGTCAAGTAACACACAGCAAGATGTGAAGATGTGGAGACTTCAAGAGAGGGGAGGACCCTAAATAAAAACAAAGATCTCAGCATAGGACTGAGCTACCAAGTATCAATGTTTGGGGCAGTGTAATAGCTACAGATAAAGTGAATTAAGCATGCAGACCCCCCCAATTCACCCTCCTAAAGTGAAAGTAAAATAGTACCACAGAAACATAAAAGAGCCCCAAGAGAAACTGAGCACCTAGATTTGGTTCAAGGTAGATCTCTTATATTTAATTTAATTTTATTTTACTATTTATTTATTTTTATAATTTTTGGTTAGGAAAGGCACACTGAAATGTTTGTTCCCAGGTGTGCTCCAGGAGCACGGGGAGGTTATGTTACTTGCTTAGAGTCACAATGTATGCCAGTAGTAGTTCTGCATGTCAGATTCAAGTCTACTGGGCCTCCAGATTTAAAGTTTGGTGCTCTTACCTCTAGACCATGCCGCTTCCTAAAGGAAGGGATGTTCTATGAATGTGAATGAACTGGATGGTGGGGTGATCTATGAAGCATGACTGGCAGTGGGAGTCAAAGAGAAAGACAGTACTCTGTCGAAAAGTCTAGTCTCACCAGTTTGGAAGTCACAGATGCATGCTGAGTGCTGCCATCTGACACTGTGTTTAGAATCGATATTTTGACCACAGTCTTCTTCAAGAATTATCTAAAAGAGAAAAAAAAGCAAAGCTAGTCCCACCACCTACCTTATTTCTCTTTTAGATAATTCCTGACGAAGACCTATGGTTGAAGTATTGATTCTAACTCTATTTTCTATTTTCAGTGTGAATTTGATATTATCACTTTGTTTTGTTTTCAGACTACATGTTGATGCATCACTTTGTTTCTTTATTCTGACACTGTACTTGCTGTCTAGTGAGGTCTCAATAAGCATGTTTGAAGCAGAAGATGGGGACTGAAAGTATACACATGCTATGGATCTTATCAGGAACGTAAATGTTTTAATATCATGGGCCCGATTCCAAAAGGTGTTATGCCTGGCACAAGACAATTTATGCCAAACCCAATAGTACAAATTGCACCTTGCACCAGAAATTATGCAAGTCACAATTCCAAGTCGTGGCTTGTGCAATACAATATGTGGGTTTCACCAAAGGTGGAGCTCGCCACCTCGCCCACAACCATGAGTGGCATGGTGCAAGGGTGGATTATGGCAGCAACTGCACCCTATTCCAAAAGGGTGGCTGCCGTAACCCACCTATGTGATTCCAAGAGCCGATATGGTGCAGTGAAGTTAGACCAGCAGGGAGATGGTCTAAGGGGCATCCGTCCATGCCAATTGATGGATGCCCACTCTGCAGCACCGTGGCATGCACATAGCCCATCTCTTCCATGCCCCCCAACACAGACATGCCCCCACGCTGAATGTTGAGGACCTCTAGAGTCCATTTCACAAAGTGCACCCCCAAATGCCAGTGCCACCTGGCTAGCCCCCCCAATGCCCCCTGGTGCTTGTGGCAGTGTTCTGAGGTGGGAGGTTCTGGAGGGGCAGTTCTCTGTGGGCTACAACTTGCAGCACCCTAGTCCATTGTGCCATTCCTGTGGCATTAGCCTGTGGCTGCTGCAAGTCACAGGACGTAGGTGCTGGGGACGCTGCCTGTCTTGGAATATGGTGCAGGGTCCGCAGCATAGCACCGCATGGCACAACTCACATACACCCACGAGTTGTGCCATGCATTTTGGAATCGGGCCCCATGTCTTTAATTGAGAAAGAAATGGAGAATGTGATTTAGAACTCCAAGTGATTCTGTAACAACCTCCCTGGAGGGAGCTGTCAGTGATTGTACCAAGTATTTGCCTTCCAAGAGTGCCAAAATGTTTATTATAAATTGAATTAATCATTCATGAGCTAAAGAAGCTATTTAATTGGCTGCTGTGCTGGTCTGAAATCTCCAAGAAATGGCTGGCATGGCAACCACACAGCTGTTCATGTGCAGCCGGTTCTGTTGTCAAACGAGCCACAGAGAAACAGCACAGTGTCACTGCGTGGCACGGCCAGAGAAATGAAAGGAATAAAAAAAAAAAAAAAAACTCAGACAAAAAGCTGGCAAAAGTTCATTACTGCAATTAGACTTATTGACATGTGGTTCCACCAGTGAGTTGTTAAAACCTTTGTCAGCCCTGCTCCCATGGTGGTGGCCCCATAGTACTTGACTGTCAGAAGTTGACATTTCACTGTGATTCTAAACCTTCAGTGTAGGATTAAGGGAGTCAGGTACTGTTCTTTGACTGAATTTTTCTTATGCTTTGTGCACAGTTCATGATCTTTCAGCTCTTCTTAAAGAAAAGATGGGGCGTTAGTTCAGAAGCCCTGGCTAAGTTCCCTATAGAAGCTTCACTAAACATGGACAGCTGCGAGAAATGAGCATGCATAATAACATGGCTACCAAGTGCCATATAATTTTTTTCACTGATGATGATATGTAGTGTCAAAAGTCTTTTGGTGTAAGAGAACTCACTTGGCAGAGACATAACTAGCTACGTGAAAATGTGCCTAACACAACTGTATGCCATTAATGTAACTTTCATTCCTTACATCATATTTAAAATTCCATGCACAGATGCACACATACACACTCATAAAAAACTGTCAAATTGAGTCCCTCATAATTCATATAGTCACACAGAATGCATGAAAAATCTGTGGTTTAGCACTGACTAGAAAGCTAATGTTGGCTATGGTCCTAAAGATCACAGCTTTAGAAGCTTGTGCTACATAACCTGGCAGGGCTATGGAAAATTAATGATATCATAGGTGAAGAATGCTTTCCTCTAGGGATTATGTAACTATTTAATTTCATTGTTTTTTTCTGAGGATTCATCTGCCATGCTATCTGCTCTGTAATTTGGAGCGTGTGAAACAGGCTGGTGGATTGAAAAGTGGATTGTTTAGTTCAGAGGTTGGAATGTTTGGAGTGGACAATATTATGTCAGAACTCAAGTTGTCCCACAATTGTTTTATGATGTAATTAAATAAATGGCCAAAATGTACATAAAGTTCACAGACTAGCAACAGGGATCACATTAGACAAAGTTGTAGTGCAGACATAGTGCTTCTTATACCCACAAGGCTAAGATGAGGTCCATCACAGCAGGGTCTACATACTGTCACATGGTGCATGTTTGTTTGTTTTTTCAGTTAACCTTTTTATTGACTACATATGGATTATGTACAGCAGTTTTCTTCTTTTCTTTTTTTCGTTTTGTTTCATTCTTACATACAATACACTTAATTGTAGCACTTGAATTACATACTGGCATCATTGAGAAATAACCTGTGTTATAACTGGATTCACATAGTGCATGTTAGTGGAATAGATTAGTACAGATGCCCCACAATGTGAATGGTTCAACAGCAAAAGGAGGCAGCAATAGTTCCTAACATGTTGCCCAAAGCTGGATTTGTAGGAACTGGAATTGTTCCATTAATGTATAAGGAGTTGTTCCACCATGAAGGATTTACATACCAGTATTGCTGCTGCTACTAGCGACTCCATTGGGCAGGCTAAACTGGTTCCAAATATAGTGTCCAAAGGTTGGTTGGCAGACCAAGAATTATTTTTTCAGCAAACTTATGGGATGTCTGCAATGGCTCCATGGAGTGCCCAGACTTTCATGGAAATTCATGGAGAAAATTTGGAGTACAGTTGAAACTTGTTGAAGTGTGCCTTCTGCTTTGATTTTCCTTCAGGAATATTTGTGAAGATACTGTGTATGTAGAAATAAAACCCTGTATGTTACCACAGTTACTTTGATTGCACATTTGCAAAGACTCCAAGCAGATCTGTGACTCCATGAATATTTCACCACAAAATTTCCAGTGATTTTCTTGGAGTAAGCAAAAATCTGAAGTACAGGTCTCCACTTTGGGTGGGCTTCAGAAGTTCCAATTGTAACTCTGGCACCATTATACCAAGGGCTACTACCCCTGCCTTGGTGACCACTAACAAGGTTGAGGGGTCTGGGTTCCTATTTTTAACATTAAACAGGTTCATTTCCAAGATAACATTTTGTGCAGTGCCTACACCCAAAGTCTGCCTTTAAGTGGGTCTAACTTTAGCTAATGCAGCCCTCTGAGAAGCTACATCCACCCACAATACCATACAGTCAACCCAAGCATGACCCAACAAACATTTCTCAACATTTCAACACTTTGGCATTTAATGACTTGACACTAACAATATGCTCACAAGACAGGATTATGCAAAAACAACATCAAGTTTATTTACATGGGGAGGACTAGGAAAGGTAAATTGGAGTAAAGATTATACTATTTACAGTTAATTTAGATTGGTTTGATTTGAGGGAAGGATAAACATTTTGGCCCAGATATTCAAAAGGGTTGCTCATGGCGCAACAGTTTTGCGCCATGCACAACCCACTGATGCGCCCTGGCGCGATATTCAAAAGGGAAAAGTGCCCCGCACAAATCCTGATGCGCCAGAGCGCATCAGTAATGTATGCAGGCACAGGTGGGGGGGCGTGCCCATGCATAACCTGCATAGCCTGATATTTAGCCTGGGATGTGCAGAGTCATGCATGCACAACCCCTACCTGTGCCTGCACAAAGTTACGCCCCCCAAAAAAGGAACAAGTGATGGCCACCCACAGGTGAGCTGCCGCATTTCAGGGCGCAGCTCAGCAGCTGCCACCTGTGGGTGGCCACCCGAGTTCTTGCTGCACCTGGCAGTGCCCCCCATGCCCCATCGCGGGCATCACTATAGCCCTCCGCCCCCAAGTCCAATATCCCTGTTGGTCCAGTGAACTGCACTGGAGCCCATCACAGGCATCGTTATTAGAACCTTCAAGTCCAATATCCTGGTGGTTCAGTGTACCCCCACCATCGACCACTGAGTTTCACCGCCGTCTGCCAGCCGGGTGGGCGGTAGCACTCCCACCGCCACCCCACCGCCCACCGACCGATAGGGACTGGTAGCGGCTTCATTGGTTCATACAGCATGAGCCACGGATGCAGCCATGTCAGATTATTTAAACCAGATATGAATGAACTCATTCACATATCTGACCGAGTAGTATGGGAGGGGCTGCACACCCATTGGCTTATGCTGTGAACCAATAGGTGCGAGTCTCATTGAGGTGTCAGTCGGCAGGCGACGGGCGGCAGGCGGGTGGGATCTGCCGCCCACCGGCTGACGGGGAGCAGGGCGTGGTGGACTCAGTGGGGGGTACAATAGACCACCAGGGATATTGGACTTGGGGGTTCCTATTAATGATGCCCATGATCGGGCTCAGTGCGGTCCACTGGACCACCAGGGATATTGAAGGGGGGGACTATAGTGATGCCCGCGATCAGGGTACATAGAGGTCCACTGGACCACCAGAGATATTGGACATTTTTTTATATTACAAGAATGCCCGCGATCAGGCTGCAGGGGGCATCAGTCCCCAATGGCTGCTGCCTGGTAGGGTGCCAGGCGCAAGTCGTTGGGGATCGGCACACCTGCATGCTAATGGCATGCAAATGGGGCCGTAATGGGATGCAAATGGCCCCCTCTGTGCCTTGCATATATTATGGCCCCATTTGCATGTCACCTTTGAATATCGCAGGTGTTGTGCATGGTGCAATGGGCACTGGCGCGCCCAGCACATCTCCATGCTCCACTCTGGCCATTTCGCGCTGGCGCAGTGCCACTGCGCCATGCATGAGGGTGGCCAGGCTACGATATTCAAAGCTGCTGCACCATAGTGCAGCTCCGTTGAATATCGCCCAGGCCACACCCCTGTGCAACAAAATTGAGCTGCGCCCAGGCTTGAGCCACAGCCTGGTGCAGTTTGAATATCCCAGCCTTTGTATTTTAAGTCAGTTGCATTTAAATTAGATAGCCATCACATTTGCCCCACCAACCTCTGGGATAGTCAGGTCCTTGGCTATTTAACTAGCTGTATGATCATTAAATATATTTACAAGGTTTGTGCCCACACATATACCAGTCCCCCAAATTTGCATGAGACCCCGCAATTCCATACCTTAACCTGGGTACCCAGCACACACAAGTTCTTAAAATGGTACCGGCTTGATGTTCGGTGCAGCTGTATTGTATATTGGTCTGCTAGTTGGGGCCCTTAATAAAGAAGGATGATTGACCATATGCAATATACTAATAACTCAAAAACAATTGTATCTATGGCCGGATGGCCCAGTCTGTCTAAACAGACTGGGTGGGCCAAGCGATCCTTATCTGCCGTCAAAGTCTATATTTTAACACTCTGGTCTATTAAGCAAATAGCATGCTTTAACTATTTACAAGTCACTTTCCTTGATACAGGGCTGGACCCTGAATTACTTACAGTTAGATGTCTTTATGGCAGGATTAAATGCTCTCAGCAGGTGGGCTCTGTTCCCGGAGGTCAAAATGCAAACAAGTCAACAGCCAGATGACCTCCTTTTTGACTGCAAGGGTCTTAAAGCTTGATGATGGAAACAACACTTTAAACTTCTGAAGCAATTCTCTTTGGGCCGAAAGCACGTCTTTTGGGGAACCAGGCTGGGACCGGGGCCGGCATGTCTCAACCTCCATGTCTGGCTATCCCCCAAGGGGGAGACACATATGGCAGTGCCAAAGTTGGCACACTATCAGGCTGTGTTCCAAACTTGATCAGACTAGAGTCATCATATTTAGCACATATATAAGTCAGCACATCTATATTTCTGTGGTAACTGCATCAATTGTCATAGTTTCTTTTCCATATGTGCCACATGACAGACATACAGTAGCCTTTTTTCTAGTTGACCGAAACGTTCAACCAGGCATGTTCCCAAGCATTTTAGGGACAAGCACCGACACTCCTCACAGCAGAGTGAACAACCAGAGCCCAGGATATGACCCCCACATGGATTACAGGACACAGTCTCTTCGGCAAATTCTCTTCTTCCTTGGCAGCATGAAGCTGAAGCTTAAAGCACAATGGTCATTACCACACTGGACTGAGCTTGAGGCTTGGCTCTCTACCTTTTTGCAGACTTTGCTCTTGGCAAACTGATGCAATAAACTCTTTTGACACAAACACTTGCACTTGGCAATAAACTTGTTTACTATAGCTCTCTCGGGCTCAAACAGTACATCATGCAGTCCCTTGTGGTTTTCACTGGCTCTTGCAGCTCCAACGGACAAAATGCTGGACCTCCCAGGCAATGTCAGGATAGAAGAGCCCCGGCTCTGAGTACTCCCCTTCCAGTCCTGTAGGCACTTAACAGATCAGACATGTTTGTATACTTTACTGGACCCTTCTCTGGCCACAAGGCTAATGTCCACCCTCGGAGCATTAATGTGAATGCAGGGTACAGACAGGCAGTCACAATTAGTTGTCTACGGGTATCAATGCCCCTCAAAGCTTTCCTTAAAGTTGTACTTGGCAGATGCAATTTACTCACTCAGGTGTCTTGCAGCAATTGCTTTCCTCCTTCTGAGGTTTCTGGATTATCAGCACTCTCACTGCTGAGGCAGGTTACACTCTCTCACAGCTGGCTTTTCATCAGGTTGCTGGCCCACATTTTCTACAACATGGAAAGGCTTTTGCTAGCACTGGAGGACATTCTCTGGCAACCCCCAGGCTAGTAACTTTAATTACTGGTTCTGGCAGAAGAAAGGTCCCTTCCCCCATGGAGGGGCATACACTGGATTGCTAGGCCCATTTTTTTTTTAGCTGAGGGCTTGAGCCCCCACTAAGGTGGGGGACCCAGGCTGAATCTGCTTGCACAGCCCAAAACACTGTATTTTATGGAGTTCCTCTGAGGCTTCTGATTGGCTGAAGCTATTTGCTGCTCCCACTGTAATAGGCTGATCCTGCCTGTCAGTCCAATAAATGAATATTCATTAACTCCACCTGATGCACTATAGGCTCCCTGTTTTTGGCACCTGAAATTAGGTCCCTGCAGCTTCCTCATAAGCACTTTGTATTATCCCATAAGCCCAAGGCAAAAGCCCCATAAAGCCTGGCTGGAAATCCTTGCTTTCCGATTGGCTGTTGCTGCACTATCATGGCTGCTAATACACAAAGTCCCCTTGCAGATTTAACACAATCCCAGACAAAAGTCCTGGCACAGCCAAATTAATTATTTATTTTACTTTCTTGCCCCACAGTCCAAAACCCTTTGTGCGCCCTCTAAAGCACTGCCCAGCTTCAACATTTTGCTTCAGTCCTGAGCCTGTCACTGCTGCCGTAATTAAGTGCCCCTAAGCAGAAGGCAGGCTATCCTCTGAGTCCCAAATGTTAACTACTGCAGCTAGGAAAATACATTTATTCATTTATTCTCCCCGTTCTTCGGTGCCCTTTCATTACCTACGGAGGTGCTGCCCTTACCACACTAATATTTACATTTTTACATGGGCAGCAACCTCCAAACTTACAGCTCTTGTACAAAGACTAAAACCACTCATGAATATTAATGGATGGTTCATTAATATTCATGACACTGGGTCCAGCTCCTGTAGTGTGTGGAGCTTTTATTTAATTACTTGGCGGCTCCCTCCAATTTCTGGAAGTCACTGGCCCCCCTGCCAGCCTTTTAGGGGCCGGGACCACCAGAAGAGCTAAATGTCAGGACTGCAATTGGGGTCAGGAGTCGGGGCACACTTGCAGCATGTGCAAGCCTGCCAGTCAGCCGTCAAGTTTAAGGAAAAATGGCCAGCAGCTCCATAGCCCTTTTACAGCTCGGGAGAAGGGCAGAAACAATGCTCGGCAAATCAGGAACCCTGGGGCACCTTTCTTTGTTTGGGCTGTGTCGGTGAAATGGGGACACACTTTGGGGGACCTGCAGGCATAGCGGGAGGCACACTGAGGTGGGAGCAATGGGAGAAACAGGCATCTAAGGTAAGCCCTCATTTGGGAGGGAGGGCTACACAAAGATTATGCTAGAAACCTAATTTAATGCTTATGAAGCTGGTATCAAACACCACAGGCAAAGATAACAAAACAATGATGAAAATAATCCAGCTACCCAAATAAAGAAGCAAACAAAAGAGTGTGGAACGGGAAGTAAAATGTTAAACAAGAGATCCTGGATTCCATGGCAAAAAGTGGCAAAGAACACCTGAAATAATAAAGGTGAAGATAGTGTGTGGCAGCCTCTTATAGAGGAATTGAATAGGCATGTAGAGACCAACTGGGCATGCTACAATACCAGGATAGAGCTTGGCATCATTCTGTGGCACAAAGGTTCCTCACCATCCACCCAGTATGTGCAGGATGCACTCAGCGACATATATTGCTGCTTACAAGCATGAAATCAAAAATACAAGCTGAAGCCCAGGGCCTAAAAGAAAATAAGAAAGTAGCCCAGACTTAGCCAGCCCAGTGGTGAAGAGGGCTGAGGCACTATGCACCTTGCCTCTTCCCACACGGCAACCTGAGTTCAGGAATGAGCTTTGGTGACTGGGTGTCAGTCATGGGGGAGAGGGCCTGGAGAGGACGACTTGACAGCTCTCCTTTCCCAGTATGGGAGGAGAAGTCTTCCTGGCACTTGGCTGCCACTGAGTGGAGGCTTGGTGGCAGTGTCATGCAAATGGTTGGCTGGCACTATGCCAGGGAAGGGTGGAATGGGGTAATCAATTCCAGAGTGCATGCCTCCACTCGCATGCACGACTGTGTCACTGAGGCCCTGTGGAGTACAGAGAGAAAATAGGAGGAAAAATGGTGGAACTGGGGCACTAATAAAGACCTGTCCAGAGCACTGAGACCTGCCCCACTGGACCACCGATCGGAGAATGGAAGGAAGTGGATGAGGTAAGTGGCTGGCCATCAGTGCATGGCGACAGGGCTGATAGCTTGCCCGGTTCCAGCCAGGAGGATAAAAACCTTTACAGAAAGAAAAAAGAAAAGTAGCTCAGACAAGGTGAAGAACTGGGTTTGGACTTCAAACTCAAAAGGCAATGAAGGGAGTTTACACAACTAATCTTTTCTGAAGGCAGTGCTTTATTTTAGCCTGCAGAATATATGGTATGTGGTTGGCACATTACTGCACCTGGCTAAGGCAAGTAGTTCTTCAGATATGTCCATCCACTGAAGAAGGTGCTCAGGTATCATAAGATGCCTTTACTGCCATACTTGGCTTCTATCTGGACAACACAAAGTAGGCCAGGTGGTGAGTAACAGTGCAAAATTACCAAACCTTGAGGTGGCTGGATCTGGTAGGTGCAGGGGATTGTCAGGCAGCAGTGGACCTATTTACTTATTTTAGAAAATATCCCCTATTAAGTTAAATGACCCCCTCCCCTTTTATAACCTTCATCAGAACCTCAAGCTCAGTGAAAATTGTGCCTTTTAGAGCTTCCCGCAGCCCACTAATACTCATGCATATAATAGAATATCAGGCCACACAGTTTGAGACCATCCCCCTCCTAGTCAGATTACTGGGCATATTGCACAGATGGTAGATGATTTGGGGTGCACAAGTCAATGTTCACTGAAACCAGAATAAGCCTGCTGCTGCTGGATTAACCACACACTAATTGGATGCACTCTAGTTATATAAAATATTGGGGAGCACAAAAGGATGTGTGCCCTAAAGATTAAATCATAAGTAAAGATAGGGGATGGTGAGATGTGAGCAGTGTTTTGCTACGAATTAAGGGGACTGAAAAACAGCAGCAAAAACTGCATATAAGCACACACGTTTCCTGCTTTTCCCTAAGAAATGATTTCACACATCTTTTGTGATGATCACAAAGAAGGAATATTCATCATAATGCACCTGGATTGTAGAGTTAGGTATACGTATGCTAGGTTGGCAGGACGGCACATCAGTGCTAAAGTGTACCCCATTCATAAGCCACAGTACCTTCTCTTGTATCTGCTGGTGCATGGCTGATATTTTTTTATTTGAAGAGTTTTACCAGGAAAGGTATACTGGCTGATAATAGCTTGTTTCCAATTGCTTCCTGGGAGAGGGGGAATTAGGCAATATCAAAGTGCAGTGATAAAATCAAAATAATACATGCTGTAGATGCATAGAAGTTCAAGTTCAAGATTATGGTTATTAGGATATAGGCCATCGAGCCTAGGTTCATTTCAGAATGTCACAGAAAACTTAAAACAGTATATATAAAATATTAATAAGTAGTAAGTATAACTCATCAGTTACAATGTTACAAGAAGCTGACGACAGAAAAAGACTCTTGGCCCATCTAGTCTACCCAGCATGCTTAACTATTCTGCCTTGCCCATGTGGTAATCCTCCCCTTTCCTACTGTCCCCTAAGGGTCAGTGAAGTGTCCCAGCGGAAACTGGTTTGGCTTCAAGAAAAATTTGGTTTGGCTTCAATGCTTTGGCTGAATCAATTTGGCTCCCAATGTTGTAAGTGGCATAGGGCATAAAAACACACTACAGAAAAAGTGGAAAAAGCCTTAAGACAGCAATGGCCATGAATTACTATAGCTTATATGTGGCAGGTGGTGTTAGCATGTCATGGGTGGGGGTATCCACCGTGCCAAACATACTACTGCTAGGCAGTCCCATCAGAGCTATAGGAATTCATAGATTCCTTTGCTGATCTCAAGGCTTCCCCATGCCCTTCACACCAGTTACTATGTTAGTTTCACATAGGTTTTCAAAATGCATCTCAAATAAAAGTGCAAGTGCTACTGTACTATACAGGGGCCTGTTTGTCATGAAGACTACACTGCAATTGGTTAAAGTGTTTCACAAGATGTTTTGGGGGTACTCTGGTTCCCTCTGGCAGGCTAGGTATGACACCAAGCACCTGTCATGAAGACTAAGCTACAACTGGATAGAATGTTTCACAAGATTTTTTTTTTGAGGGGGGGCTTCGGCTCCCTCAGGCACGCCAGGCACCTACTGCCTGTCATGAAGACAAAGCTTTAATTGAATAAAGTGTTTCATGAGATTTTTTTTGGGGGGGGGCTCTGGCTCTCTCAGGCAGCCTAAGCATGGCACACACTGTCTATCATGAAGACTAATCTGCAATTGGATAAGCATTTCATTAGATTTAGAGGAGGGTCTCTGGCTTCCTAAGGCAGGCCAGGGGGCCAGACACCCACTGTCTGTCATGAAAACTAAGTTGCAATTGTGTAAAGTGTTTCACAAGATTGGGAGGGGGGCTCTGGTTCCTTCAGATAGGCCAGGCACCCACTACCTGTCGCAAAAAGTATACTGCAATTGGATAAAGTGTTTCACATGATTTGGGAGGAGAGCCGCAGGCAGGCACTCACTGCCACCCTCCCCTCAAACTACACTGTGGCTGGATAAAGTATTTCACAGAATTTTGTTGGGGGGGTTGGATCAGGCAAACTGGAGCCTGGTGGCACCCTGTCCCTGACCCAGCACAGCAGCAGCCACCCACAAGCAACCATCAAAACAACAATTTGATAAAGTAGTTAAGAATTGGGGCTTAGATACCCACCCAGTCAAGGAAAGTACAAAAAAAATTGGTTTGGAAGATTTCAGTACAACAGCACAACAAGGCAGGATGGGGCCCCTCTCCCCTCCCCCCGCTTGCCTTTACAATGCTCTTCTTTCCTTCCTTTTCTCTGCTTAACAAATTCTGATTCTGAACTGCAGTGACAGCTTTATTTCCAAGAAACTGCTCTTAGTGTCTTCAAAAATCGGAGTTTGGTGACCTTTTTCTGACAAAAAGAGAACACAACAGAGAGAGAGAGAGAGAGAGAATACACAGCAAGATCTTTCCTCCGGTGACACCAGAGCAGCAATGGCACACAGAGTTGCAGAATACTTGATTTTGCTGAGATTCTGCATCCCTGATTGGTTGCTGAAGGTCAGGTGGTTGCCAGAAAATGTTGCACATGCTCAGTGTAATATAGCTGTGCCTTGGCCGCTGAAGCACCAACGAGCTGAAGTGAAGACAGCAATCTTTAGACTGGCTTTGGCTGGGTGAAAACTGTCAAAGTTTGGCAATTCACTCAATGCCCCTTCAGCTTCATGCTCACCCTTACTGTTCCCCTTTTTTCTAACTAATCTCACCAATCTGTCCCATTCCTGCTTGACACTGCAGATTGATTTGGCCTTTACCAGTTCTTCAGGTAGCTTATTCCACTTATCAACCACCCTTTACATGAAGAAGTAGCTAGCACACATATCACACGGCTGCAGCTTATCAGGGGGCTTCACAGAAAAAACACCTGAATTCAAACTAAATAAAAAGGGCTTTTATTCTGGCTACAGCAGCAATCAGCATCAAGGGGCCAAAGTGTTAGAGGACACTGCTGATTGTTTTTTCTTGTAGGAGGATTGCTGGATGAGCACTTTTTTGCAGTAGCAGGGGACTTACTTATCAGGGGCAGGTACAGCCACTGACTGCTGTCAGACACACAGAGACTGTCAGTGCCATAAGAGGGACCGCTCGGGAAGCAGCAGTAGCTGCAACACTCTAGCTACTCACACTTAGCACCCATCCACCCACCCAGAGGCAGTCCTATTTTTATATGCAACAAGAGTGATTGACAGCAGGTACTTCCTGGGCAGGAACAGGAAGTGAGGGAGTAAAAATCCACAGTAGGAAACTCCCTCTATCACTGTAACACACACACACACAAAAAAAAAAATATATATATATATATATCTTGGATTTCAGGATGGAGGTGATAAGTTGCAGGGGCCAAAGGGGCACTCGTCTTCAGGAGTCTGCACTGAAGGATGAGTCAGTGTCCTACATGCAAGAATTGGAATGACCTTTGAGCCCAGCTGGATGCAGCATGGAGAGAAATAGCCTGCCTGCATCACCAGCTATTGCAGAGTTCAAGCCAACCATGTCCTCTCCCTCAGAGACCAACTAGCCCAGGGGTTTGGAGGGTTGTGTGTCAGATCAGGGGGAAGATTTCAAGGATGGACCACACAGGATCTGTTCAAGCCAATATCATACCGACAAAGAATTGATTTTCACCAATAGAGAAGATGAAGGATTATGACTCATTGACAGGCGACCCTGAGCTTGATGAGGGGACCAGGTGGAGCAGAGAGATAGCATCCAAAGGAAGCAAGAAAACAAGTGGTGGATCCGGCAGTAAGCAATTTCTTGTTCTGGGGGACTCAATGATCAGAGGAGTTGAGTCCCATCTGAGAAAAGGTACACAACATAAGGTGATGGTTAAATGCCTCCTTGGAGCATCAGCACAGCATAACATTGAATGCATCGGTAGGTCTGTAGACAAAGGGGAGAAAGGAACCAATGTTCTGATTTATCTCAGGATGAATGGCCTGTCTGCTCAAATGGTGGTTCCCCTGACATTCTTTGAGATCCTCCAGGTGTGGGGCAAAGGGGATTGCAAAGACAAAATCAGGAATAAGGATATCAAGGAATTCAATGCTTGGTTACATGGATGGTGTTGTGAAAAAGGATATCACGCCATAGGCTCATGGGGGATCTTCTGAGAAAGGAAGCTATTCTGGTTTGACAGACTTCATCTAACAAAGGAAGGGGTGAGTGCACTTGGGTAGAAATTCAATGTTCATCTCAATCATGTAAACTAGATGAGGGAGAGTCTAATGCTAGGGAACCTATCTGAAAGTACATTTCTGATAGTAACTTTGTCGTCACTCCCCCACAAGCAGGAATTTCTCTCCCATGATCTAAGAAAACACTTAGGAAATGTTTGGAAATTATCGGGAACCAGACACAGGGCCATGCATCTGCAGGCTCAAGGGCAGAACCAATAGCAGCGAATAACAGCAGTGGTACCAGACTTTGGAAAGGGGTATGCATCAACATCAAAAGCCTGGGAAACAAAATAAGTGACCTGCAGGCAATAATGGCAGATTCCCAAGTGGACAAGGTGGCTGTCACAGAGACTTGGGCCTCAGAGAAAAATGACTGGGACCGTTCCGTCCCAGGCTATGCCTTTTTCAGACAGTGTAGAAGAGATGGCCGAGGGAAGGGGTAGCATTTTATATAAAGGATGGGATAAAATCCATCTCGGTAGATAGCATCAAAAAGGAGGGTGTTGAATCCCTGTGGATGCTACTCAGTTTAGCAAAGGGGTAGAGGATCCACACAGAAGTAGTATACGGGCCTCTGGGGCAGGTTGAGAGCAGGAATAAGGAGCTCTTATAGGAGATCAGAGGTGTAGCACAAAAATGGGAAACAGTGGTGGTAGGAGACCTGAATATGCCCGATGTTAACTGAAACATCCCAGTGGCAGGTTCTACTAGGAGTCAAAAAGTAGTTGTTGCACTACAAGATTGCCTACTTATACAACTAGTTAGTGCCAGAACTAGGCTGGACACCATCCTGGATGTGGTTCTCACTAATTCATAGGCAGTAAGTGTTACAGGGGTATGGGAGTCTCTGGCTAACAGTGACCACAACTCTGTGTGGTTTGAGTTAGCCTTAGGGGCAGAAAAATCACAATCCAAGACTGAGGTTTTAAACTTTGAGGAGACAATTTTGACAAAATAAGCAATGTAGTTGTAAGCAAGCTGTTAAGGACCCATGAGCTGTTAGATGTGGAAGAAATATGGAGGTTAGTTAAGCTAGCCATTTTAGAGGCTACCAGGATGTGTGTAAGAACAGTGACCAAAAAGAATAAACATAAAAAAAACAATATTTTTTTAGTAACCGGGTAAAGTCCCCAATTAGGGCCAAAAGGGGGGACTAAAGGAATTATAAAAGAAGGAAGACAGCATGTTAGAAGCTTACAGTATATTCAGAAAAACAAAGAAGCAAAGAGTATGATGAAATCAGCTAAGGCTGCAATAGAGCTTCAGCTTGCAGAAGAGGATAAAGAAGGGAACAAACATTTTTTTTGATATATACAAGAAAAAAGAAAGAAAAGGGGAGAAATAGTTAGGCTCAAAGACGGAGACAGAATAGTGGAGGAGTCTAGTCAGAAGGCCACTTTTCTGAATAACTTTTTTTCTTAGTGTTCACCAAGGAACATATAGGCCCTGTACCAGACAGTGGCATCAAGGCTGCTGACAAAGATGTCTCACAAATGGAAACACCATCAATCACCACCAGTAGTGTTATGGAGGCCCTGGATCAGCTCAGAGAAGACAAGTCACCAGGGCCTGATGGAATACACCTGAGGGTGCTAAAGGAGCTAGCAAGTGAATTGGCATTATATAATCATATTTATTGGGTAGCATAATTGAAAAAAGACATTCTCTTTTACAAATGTGTCCAACAGGTAAAACATTACAAGGGTAACATAACACACAGATACAGTTACAGTCAAGAGTGAAAACGTAATTCTCAGGCAAGTTAATCATGTCAATATGGGTAGTGCAAATTTTAGCCAAAACAGTACAATATCTACTAAAAATATTCGTTAGTAATATTCTAGAATGTGCTAAAGTTTTGCAGTTTAGGCAAATCCATCTTGTTTTTGTTCACATTCCAAGTCTTTGGCATCAATACAGCTAAAGTTTTGTCCCCCTGGTTAGATCTAGCTTTTGGTATTTGATATATACTTCTAGATGATGGCCATCAAGTATATTTCGACAGATTTTTAATTTGTAACGCACATAATAAGAAAGAGGATAATAATCCTAAAATAAACTTATATACAAAAGTATACAGATGAACTTCCCTTCACTCAGTCCAGCCAATCTCCCTGTATAAAGTGCAGCTGTGTATCCTATAAGGCAGTTTCATTACAAATCTCACTGCACTATTGAATAATGGGTCCAGTGGGCTCAACAACATACATGATGCATTTTTATTGATACAATCTCCATAATCAAGAATTGGTAGGTATGATGAGGTGACCAACAGCTTTCGCAGTGTGAAGCTAAATAAAGCCCGGGTCCAGTAGAAAAAAAAACTAGTAACTGTCTCAGTTTGTTTGATATGTAATAATAATAATAATAATAATAGCTTTATTTATAAAGTGCCTTTCAAAACCAAGGCACTGTACTTAAATAGTCACAATAAAACAAACAACAATCTTCATAAAATCCAAGTTAAAACAATATCAATCCATAAGATCCAAAAAGTAACATGGCATATCAGTTATTAGTTTTCAGTTAATGCCTGTTGAAATAAATAAGTTTTTAGGCTGACTTATAACTTTTGATGGTCTGGCACTCTGTCACCTAATGAGGTAGAGAATTCCACAGGGTAGGGGCTACGTAAGAAAAAGACTGAGCCCTAATTGTCTTCAAATGCATCCTGGGAATCTGTAGCAATCCCTCGTCGGTGGATCAAAGCGGGCGGGAGGGGCAGTAGGGGTGAAGGAGATATTTCAGGTAGCAGGGTGCCTGGTCATGTAAGGCTTTATAGGTCATCAAGCTGACCTTGAAGATGATCTGCCACTGTACAGGCAGCCAGTGCAGTCTGCAGAGCACAGGTGTAATGTGACTGGTCCTAGAGGTACCAGTCACAAGCCTGGAGGCTGCATTTTGCACCAGCTGCAAGTGGCGGATATCAACCCCTGGAAGCCCTAGGTACAGGGCATTGCAATAGTCAAGGTGGGTAGTCACAAAGGCGTGTACCAGGGTCTAAAGATCATCAGGAGAAACCAGGTGCTTCACCCAGGTGATATACCTCAGATGAAAAAATGAGGTCTTAACAACTTCCGACACCTGAGATTTTAGAGTCAGATTGTTGTCAAAAATAATGCCCAGGTTACGCACCTGATGTGACGCCACTAATGGAACATCCCCGAGAGACAGCCCAGGACACTATCCAATCAGCATGCCCACTGCCGGATGAGCTGGGTCCACCACCAACACCTTAGTCTTATCAGGATTTAATCTCAGCCAGCTAGCACTCATCCAGCCCTGGATCTTGGAGAGACTGTTGTTAAATATCAAGACTGCATCATCCTATCCAGGCACAAAGGATAGGTACAGCTGAGTATCATCTGCATAGCAGTGAAAACTCAAGCCATACCTCCTAATAATGTCTCCCAATGACAGCATATACACTACAAACAACATGGGCACTATATAACTAGGATGTTATTCAAAAGAGAGTCTACTCTCCAAAGTTAGGTCCAGATACTTATAATGATCTACCCTTTCGATTATAGCCCCTGAGATAGCATGGGTATTGTATTCTGCCAGGTCTGTTTTATTTGTCCTTTTCTCTAAAAATAACCATTGTGTTTTTAATTCATTCAATAGAAACCTTAAACCTTGTAAGGCCCTTTGTACTGCATGAAAGTCTTTTCGCAGAGTATCTAGGGCCAGTTTGTTGTCCCTTTTCTGTGTGAACAATATGATATCATTGGCATACAAAGACATTCTTGTATCTTCAGAACAAGATTTTGGAAGATTGGTTATGTATAATAAAAATAACAAGGGACCCAATACTGACCCTTGTGGGACCCCATTTGTTACAGGCAGTGCATTGGAGATACAACCACCCTACCTTACACTTTGCATCCTACTGAGTAGATATGCACTAAACCATGTCAAAGCTGAGTATCTTAATCCTACAGACTTTAGTTGATTTAATAATAGTGGGTGGTGGATGGTATCAAATGCCTTTGAGGTCTAAAAACATTGATGGAACATCGACTGCCTCATCGAAGGCTTAAAAGATATCATCCACCACCCTAGAAACTGTGTATGTAGTGTTATGATCTTTCATAAATCCACACTGTAACAGAGATTACTCTATCTTTGGTAAAGTACTGAATTAGTTGTTTATGTAAAAGTTTTTCAAAAATCTTAACACAGGTGCACAAGATAGAGATAGACCTGTAAGAGTTTGGATCATGGGCTGCACCTCCCTTTAATATTGTAATTATGAATTCAGTTTTCCAATCTGCAGATAAAGATGAGGAATTCAGGGAAAAAATTTAATAGATATGTCAAATTAAATAAATGTGTCAAGTGTTGTGCTAATACCTTTGAAGCAACTCTAGAAAATATGGGAGACATTACGTTGCACCCTGCCCTGTCCTGGCAGATCCCTTAGCACATTTATTCAGCAGATCACTTCAGACAGGGGTAGTGCTGGGGGACTGGAAAAGTGCTGATGTGGTAACTGTCCACAAGGGATGGAGTTGGGAGGAAGCAGGCAACTACCAATCGGTTAGCCTTACGTCGGTAGTGGGGAAACCAATGGAAACCTTAATAAAACAGGACTTGGTAGAGTACCTAGTTAAGAATGGTCTGCAAGATGACAGGCAACATGGGTTTGTGGTGGGAAGGTCATGCAAAATGAACCTAATCACATTTTCTGACTGGGTCACTAGGGAACTAGACAGAGCCCACCCAGTGGACCTCCTCTGCTTTGATTTCACTAAGGCCTCTGACTCAGTGCCGCACAACTACCTGCTAAAAAAAGTTGGAGGACCTAAGTGCAGCCAAGAGCATGGTCAGTTGGGTAGGTAATTGGCTTAGGGATAGAAAACAGAGAGTAGTGGTCAACAGGGTGAGATCTGATGAAAGTACAGGCACTAGTGATGTGCCCCAAGGCTCAGCATTGGGGCTAGTCCTGCTTAATGCTGTTATCAGCGACATTGATATAGGTATTCAGGGCAGAATTGCCCTATTCATAGATGATACCAAGCTAGGAGGAAGGGTTGACAGTGAAAAGGTGGTTAGGGTCCTACAAAAAGACCTACTGTCACTGGAAAGATGGCCTAACATATGGCAACTGAGGTTCAATGCAAAGAAATGCAAGGTGATGCATTTTGGTAAAGGGAACCAAAGGACACAATACTACCTCAACGGAGTCCAGCTCCACAGGAAGAAAAGGACCTGGGTGTCATCATAAACAACACCATTAGATAGACCAGCCAGTGCAATGCGCCTTATAGCAAGGCTGACAAAATGCTAGAGTGTATAGGGAGGGGATTCGACGGAAGGAGAAGCGAGTTAATATTGCCACTCTACAGGTCCCTGGTAAGGCCCCATCTGGAGTACTGTGTCCAGTTTTGGAGTCCACATCTGAAGAAGGATAAAATCAGGATAGAGGCTTTCCAGAGAAGAGTGACCAAAATAATCCAGGGCCTTCAAGGGCACTCATACAAGGATCATCTGGAAGCATTAAATATGTTCTCACTGGAGTCAAGGAGGGAGAGGGGAGACATGATTGAAACATACAAGTTTAAGAGAGGAATAAATAAGGTGCCATCTTCTGACCTGTTCAACAGAGTCTCCGACTCTAATACTAGAGGGAACGAGTGGAAGTTGAGGGGGAAGAGCTTCAGGAAGAAGCTTAGGAAACACTTTTTTACAGAAAGAGTAGTTGAACCTTGGAATAAACTACTAGCTGAGGTAGTAGATCAAAGTCCATGACCATTGGTGGCTGGCCCAGTCTTCTGGAACTTGCTTCTAAAATCTCTGAGGGAGGCCCCATTGGTGGAGGCATTCAAAAGTGGTGTGAAGACTTATCTTTTTAAGAAAGCTTATCCAGAAAATTTTTGTTGATTTTAATGTGATCTGTTTATTTATTAATTGTGTAATCTATATGATTTGCATGTTGTCTGTCTAACCCTGCTTTCTAATTACCTGTAAGGTGCCCAGAGCCTCTGAAATTGGGTGCAATATAAATAAAATTTACTTACTTACTTACATCATTCAAACAGGTGGGACAGGGCTAAAGCAAGATCAAAATCAATAAGAGCAGTAGGAAACATTAGGCAGAAGGGGGGTTAGGTCCTGGGATCTGAGAATGTCCAAGGAACACATGGGCAGACTAAATGGACCCTTGATCACCTTCTGTTGTCTTTTTTTCTATTTCTAAGTGTTCATGGACATCATTTTTTAATTACCCTGCTGCCAACTTCAGTGAACTCCTTCTCATCCCTGTGCTTAAACTTAAAGGGCAATTGTCATCTTCAGGATTTCTTAATGTCTGAAAGCCCATAAAAAGCTAATTTGAGTGAGCTGTTGTGTTTATCTGTGAGTCTTTGCAGTCCAGAGTTATTCATACGTACTGCAAATCAGCCTGTAATTAAGGGCTGGGATAGCCATGTGTTTTAAGCTCCTGACAGGAAATTATGTCACCGAGGAACTTGGCTCTGCTTTGACAGTAGATAATCCAACAGGTTAAATAGGAAATTTTCCATTTTATTAAGTGTGTTTTAAGGTATTACAACACTTTCTACATTTATAATATTGATTTTGTATGTGCATTGAAAGTAATGCCTTATCACCTTTACATGTTAAACTGTTAGCAAAAATAATCCATCTTCAGGATTGCTTTAACCTTTATGCTATACTGCCAGATGATCAAGAAAAACTGCACATCTGAAGGCTGGCTCTGTGGTGCCAGCAGGTATTGGGGTCCCACATCAGGATTTCTAAACCCTAGCTGTGTTCATGTCTGTACAGATTTCTGGGGCTGCCACAGCACAAACTTCTGTCTTTTCCCATTCCCTCTCTTACAGCCATTTCTCTTACAGTTTCATGTGTTTCAAAGCAGGGCCAAGTCCCTCGGTGACATCATTTCCTGTCAGGAGCCTAAAACACAAGGCTGCCCCCAGCCCTTAAGTACAGGCTGATTTACATATGAATAACTCTGGACTGCAGAAACTCACAGATAAACACAATGGCTAACTCAAATTAGCTTTTTATGGGCTTTCAGACATTAAGAAATCCTGAAAATGACAGTTTCCCTCTAAGGAGGATAGCTCCTTGGTGTATATCCTATTTATTCCATGCAGGTATTTGTATATCTCAATCATGTCACCCCTTTCTCTCCTTTTCTCAAGGGAGTACATGTCGAAGTCTTGTAGCCTCTCCTCATATGTCTTATCCCCAAGGCCATGGGATATCTTAGTTTCCTCCACCTTGTTGCAGTCCTTCCTTCTACCTTGTTGCAGTCATTCTTTAGGTGTGGGCTCCAGTATCCTGCATAGTATTGCAGGTGTGGCCACACTAGTGAACTGTACAGTGACAGGATCTTCTTTTGCCCTCTACTGCTTATCCCCCTCCACATGGAACCCAGCATTTTGTTTGCTTTACTCACCACCCTGTTGCAGTGTGCAGTTTTTAGGGTCTTTGATATCACCCCTAAATCCTTTTCTTCCATAATGCTATAAAACACCTCCACCTCACACTTCGTATTGCACCCTTGGGTTCCTTCTCCCAGTGTGCATTACTTTAACATTTCTTAGCATTAAATTTCAACTGCCAAATCATGGACCAGCTCTCCAACCTTCTATGATCCTCCCTTAGCTCTCTTCTCCCTTCCTCCCTGTCTACCCTTGTGCAGATAATAAAGTTGCACAGTACATCATTCTAGAACAGTAGCAGAAAAGTAATTCACAAGAAATTAATGATAAACAGTGGAGAACAAGACAATAACAGAAATAGAAACAAGCTATAGCATCTCACACTTATGACAACAGCAGAACAAAAATAACTGTAAACAAGCTAAGTAAGCAGAGGTTCAGTGGAAGAATTGGTAGTGTGGAAAACATTAAGCTAACTGTGTAGGGAGCCCACAGTGGAAGTGCATAACGTATGAATAACTGGGTAGATGGGGGCAACCATGTGCATAATCTAGGATTTAGAGAGTGAGCTGACTTAAGGAGCCTGATGGAGGTAAAGATACTGAATTCAAAGTGTAGTGCAGTCAGAGCTGCTTCACAGATGTCAACTCCACTGATAGCCACTCTGCTGGTACCAACCAGGGGTTTGGATATGATGATAAGTGCCCTTGCCTGCCATTCTTCCCTGAATTTCATGATCACACCAAGTGGGTGCTTCCAAGATCCAAGATGTTCTAGAGCTTGGGGACAGCCAGTCGGGCTACAACTATGGAGGAGAACCAAATTCAAAGTACAGCAGAGCTGGTGTGGCTCCACAGATGCCAGCTCCACCTATCATCTTTCTGCTCATACCAGCCAGGATTGTAAGTATGTTGAGGCACCTTCCTGTCCCCCATCCTCCTTCCAGCTTCTTTTTTTTCCAAGCGATCACTTCCCTGACTCCAAAGGGTCAAAAGCTTGGGGTCAGTAATTCAGGCTTCAGCTAGGTCCTCCTTCTCCTTGGACTGCCAAGTTCTAAGGGTCATCTACAGCATGCAGTCCTCCACATGAGGTCCCCAGCATAAGGGTGCCTACTTGTGCATCTCAGCTTGTGATACCTGCACATCATGATACCTAACTGACTTTAGATTCTTCCTGTACTGGTCTCATTCTGGGGGCACCTCTGCTTTACTCCAATAGGATAAACCCTATCTACCAGAACCCTGTGCTGACTCCTCCTTTAATATGTCTCTAATACCTTGACAGGAGTTGCATAACATTCTTTGCTCGAAATCTGTCAATACATAGAAACATAGATTTTGACAGCAGATAAGGACTGCTAGGCCCACATAGTCTTCCCATTTCCCTACTTACTTAACTCCCGATCCTAAATGATCAACAGTTTACCCTCTCTTTCCTACCACTATGGTTGCCTTCTGTGTGTCCCATGAATTCTTGAACTCTTCAATCATTTTAGCCTGCACAACCTCTGGTGGGAGGCTGTTCCATGCATCCACCACCCTTTCTGTGAAAAAAATACTTTCTCACATTTCCTGAGTCTCCCCCCTTCTAGACTCATATTGTGACCCCTTGTTCTTGCACTTCTCATTTTTTGAAAGATACTGCCCTCCTGGACCTTGTTGATTCCCCTGAGGTACTTGAATGTCTTTATCATATCCCCCCCTCCCTCCTTTCCTCCAGGGTATACATATTGAGGTCTTTCAGTCTTTCCTCATATGTTTTGTGCTGCAATCCTTTCACATTTTTGTTGCCCTTCTTTGGACTGCTTCTATTCTGTCAACGTCCTTCTGGAGATGCGATCTCCAGAACTGAACACAGTATTCCAGCTGTAGCCTAACCAATTGACTGTACAGTGGCATCACCCCCTCCTGTTTTCTACTGGTGATGCCCCTCCCTATGCACCCCAGAATCCATCCAGCCCTCCTCACCACCTTATCACATTGCTTGGCCACCTTCAGGTCATCTGTTATGTTTACCTCCAAGTCCCTTTCCAGTTTTGTTGTTGTTAGTATCCCCCCCCCCATTTTGTATTCCTCTCCAGGATTCCTGTGGCCCAAGTGCATGACTTTGCACTTTTTTGCATTGAATTTAAGCTGCCACTCTCTTGACCACTCCTTCAATTTGCCTAGGTCTCTTCTTATTTTTTCCACCCCATCTGGAGTGTCAACCCTATTGCAGATCTTGGTGTCATCCACAAAGAGTCACACCTTCCCTTCCAGCCTGTCCACAATGTCACTAATGAAGACATTGAAGTGGACCAGCCCCAGAACTGAACCCTGTGGCACCCCATTGGTCACTTCCCTCTTCTGGGATTCAACTCCATTCACCACTACCCTCTGTGTCTTGTTGCTCATCAAATTCTGACCAATTGTACCATCTTGGGACCTACTCCCAGGCTGTGCAACTTGTTTACTAGCCTCCTGTGTGGGACGGTGCCAGATACCTTGCTAAAATCTCGGTAGGCCATGTCCACCACCCCTCCCTGATCTACCACCTTAGTTACCCAGTCAAAGAAATCGATCAGAGTTGTTTGACAAGATCTCCCTGCTGTGAATCCATGTTGCCACAGGTCTTGTGCCCACTAGACTCCAGATGTGCTACAATCCTTTTCTTTAACATATATTCCCTGATTTTTCTCACCACTGAGGTCAATCTGACTGGCCTGTAATTTCCAGCCTCCACCTTGCTCACACTTTTGTGTAGTGGTACCACATTTGCCATCCTCCAGTCCTCCGGCACCACTCCCTCCTCCAGTGATTTGTTAGATAGGGCTGTCAATCGTGTCCATAGTACCTCCCTGAGTTCTTTCAGTATTCTGGGATGCATCCCATCCCGTCCCATTGCCTTGTCCACTTTTAGTTTCAAGAGTTCTTTTAGGACTGTCTCCTCCATGAATGGATTGGTGTCCACCCCCCACCCATGTGTGTTTCTACCCCACAGTTTTGATCCTTCCCCTTCCCCTTCCTTTGTAAATACTGAGCAGAAGTATTCATTAAGAATTTTTATTATTTCTAGTTCCCCCCTCTTCACACTTCCCCCCTTATTCAACCTCACAGTCCCTCCATTGAGCTTCTTCCTTTCCCTGATATACCCGAAGGTTTTGTCATCTTTTTCTTTTACTGATTTTTCTATCCTTTCTTCAGTTCATGCCTTTGCACACCTGACTGCTTTCCTCACCGCCTTCTGTTTTGCCTTGTATGCGACACCCCTGTGTTTCCTTGTACCTTCTGAACCCGTTTTTTTCCCTAATCTTCCCTACTACCTCTGTTGAAAACCATAGTGTTTTTTTCTTTCTTTTTGCTTTGTTCATTACAGTCAAACCTTGACTATCTGGACCAGCTGGGGATGTGGAATTTGTCTGAATAATCGATCATCTGGATAATCGAGGTTTGATTGTTTGAGGTAATATTGTTTAGGATCAGTTCACTGGTCTGTACGAATGAATAGTCCAGATAATTGGTGTTCGGATAATTGAGGTTTGACTGTAGCTTTACACAGAGGCCTGTTGTCTCTGCTATGGCTCATTTAAGTTTCTGCCACTGTTCCTCCACTCTTCCTCCTCCATCCCCCCTTTGCCAGGATATTATGAAGGTGTTCCCCAATTTTTTCAAGGTCTGCTGTGTTGAAATCCAGGATTTTTACTTTGAGTGGTTGACTCTACTACTGTCTTCACCTTCAACCACACAGTATGGTGATCACTAGACCCTAGATGGCTGCCCACTGATAGATCTGTTATTCTGTCACCATTTGTGAGAACCAGGTCTAGTATTGCTCCCTCCCATGTGGGCTCCTTCATCAACTGTCTGAGGCACACCCCTTCAGGGCATCCAAGATGTCTCTGCTACTGGTAGTGGCTGCTACATATGTGTTCCAGTTAACATCTGGCATGTTTAGGTCCTCCACCAGCAATGCCTCCCCTTTCTCTGCCATTTTGTGTATGATTTCCACTAATATCCTGTCTACTACTTCCCTTTGTGCTTGAGGTCTGTAGACAACTCCATTGCAGATGGTGGTGCTATTTTCCAGCTCTAATGTGACCCATAGAGCCTCCTCCCCTTCCTGTCTTCCCCCATCTCCATTGCCTTGATCCCTTCTCCAATTTACATAGCCATCCCTCCCCCCTTTTTGCCCTCCCTGTTTCTCCTGAAGATTGTGTACCTTGCTATGGTAACATCCCAGTCATGGTTTCCTGTGTACCATGGTTTAGTGATTGCAACAATGTCTAGGTCTTCCTCCATTAACAAGGGCGCTAGGTCTGGGATCTTGTTTACCAGGCTAAGGGCATTTGTACACATGGCTTTCTATGTTTTGGTCCTCCCTCCTGTATCAGCTCCCCCCATAATGATCCCTATGTCCTCCCTCCATGTGTACCCTGCTATTTCCTTCCTTTGTGTTTTCTTTTGTTGCTTCTATGGCCCTCGTATCACCCTCTTTGTCTACCTCACCCTGTGGGGTGGGGCAGTTGCTTTTTCTATGCTTAATTCTGCCATCCCCCTTGGCTTCTTTAAATGTTCCTTTCTCGACTCTAGTATCTGTCTGTTTGTCTACCTTAACCTGTGGAGGGGTGGGGCAGTTGGTATTTCCATGCTTAATTCCACCACCCCTTTTGGCTAGTTTAAATGTTTGCCAATGAAACATTTAAACCTCACACTAAGGATCTAGCCCCCCCCAGGATGGATGCAGGCAGTCCCTCCTGTACAAGCCTGCATCTCTCCAGGTGGTCCCCCAGTCCCCAGTGAAGCCAAATCCCTCAGCTCTGCACCAGCTCTTCAGCCATTCATTGAATCCCTTGGTGTGGAATACCCTGGCCTCCTTCATGCCATAGACAGGTAGCACTTCCAAGAAATTTACCTTGTGTGCCACCTGTCCAAGAACCCTTCCCAACTCTGTGAACTCCCTCTCATTGCCCTCACCTCGTCCCCAGCCAAGTCATTTGTCCCGAGATAGACAATGAAATCTAGCTCGCCCTCCCATCTTGCTGCCCCAGCAATCCTTTGGATTTGCTTCTGATCCCTCCATTCCATGGTGCCTGGTAGGCACCTGACCTCCCTGTTTCCCACCCCCAGGATTACCCCCTAATAACAGTGTCTCCCACTAAGAGTTGCTTCTTTCTCTTCTTAGGCTTCTGCCATCCCCCCCGGGGGTCTTCACTGTGGAAGATCCTCACATCCACCTTGTCCTCCACTGCGGGTGTCTCATTGAGACAGTCCCACCCTGCCAGAACAGTGTCAGAGTTGTGGATTGGAATCTCAGTTTGGATGCACCTCTGCCTCACCTCTTTCACCTTCCCTGAGCTCACCTTTGTCCAACTGCCCCTCATTCCTGGCATCCTTTGAGGTAGCAGATGTGGATTTGGTGGTCCCTGGGTGGGGTAGGAGGCCTCCCAAACCCTAGCCAACTCGGCCCAGAAATGAGCAACCTCCTCCCTCAACCCAGAGAGGTGCCTGCAGATGGGGTAGCACCACAGCAACCAGAACGTCTCCCTGAGGATTGCTACACCACAGCCACTGCATTGCTCCACTCCTAACATGCCTATTGTTGGCTTTTTTCTCTCTCCTCTTTTTACTCTGTCTTAATGCAAAAATTCAGTTCCAAAGTTGTCTAACTTGTGGTTGGAAGTGTAGCTATACCTCTAACTTCCTGTCCTGAAGCAACAGTAACTGCTCTGCTGTAACCTAGTACTGCTTCCTATTACCTGGTGTACAGCCCTGTTGGCATTTTGAAGTTGGTACACCCTAGCCTATATAGCTTATGGCTGCTTTACCCTAGAGCAAAGGAGGGGGAGAGAGGTGATATGATCAAAACATTCAAACATCTTATGGGTATTAACAAGGTGAAAGAGGCTAACATTTCAACATAAGAAAAATAGCAGGACAAGAGGGCACAGCTTGAGAATAGAGGGAGGCCAATTAAAGGGTACTATGAGGAAGTTCTTTTTCACAGAAAGGGTGGTGGATGCATGGAATGGCCTACCTCAGGAAGTGGTGGATATGAATACATTGCAGGGCTTCAAACAGGCATGGGATAGGCATAAGGGAGCAATACAGATGAGTATGAATAGATAGGCCATTGACAGGGTAAAGGCCTATGGCACATTCATAAGGTAGAAAAAATGGGCAGACTGGATGGGCCTTGCAGTTCTTATCAGCTGTCAACTTCTAAGTTTCTATGCTTTCTATAATTATTGATTTAACGCTATACACTCGTTACTTTGCTAGATATGAATTATACTTGTTAATTGGTTCAGTACATGCTGCTCTGCCTTATGTTGCCAAGTATATCCTAGTAGCACATTTCCAAACTTTGGGGAAATTGGGCTGAAAACCATAATAGCACATTTCCAACCTTTATGGGGTTTTAGTTTTGTGTGGTAGCAACCCTAATGGTAAAGTTATTAAGGTGTAAATAATTGTGTTTAACATTGAACTGCAGACCTAACCCTAACTGTAGGGTGACTACCATGCCCCTATAATATATTTTTTAATATATATATATATATGCTGATGTGGTAATGCCAGTATAGTTAGGGTTGAGAAAGGTGTTTAATGTTAATCCTCAGTTTTTGCATCTTAATAACTTAGTTAGTGTTTGATAAAATAGCCCAAAATATGGCATACACAGTCTAACTGGCAGGTTCCCAAGATGTGAAAAGTTTCATGATGGCATCTTATGTTATTTCTCAGATACAGAATGCCAATTTTTAATGAAAAGAAAAGTTTTTCCAAAACTTAATACATGTTTTTTAGCTCTCATGTACATCCTAGATGGTACAGATTTTTTTCCCGAAATGTATAGGGTAGAAGCGGCCTGTGACAAGGTGGAGCCTTTCAACGTTTACTCATAACTTCGTTAATTTTGAACATCGAAAAGTTTTGATACATATATTAATCAACAAAGAAAGGATAAAAAAGGTGTAGGACCTTTGAAGATTGATGGTAAAGAAATAAAAAAACTGGGGGAGATGGCTGATACACTAAATGATTTTTTGGATCAGTTTTTGAAAGTGGGAATGAGGTAAAAAATTTAAATTTAAAAAGAAATTATCAAGGGTTGGATTTAGTGACAACAAAGGAAGAGGTTGAAACAATGATAAATAAATAAATCTGTTGGACCTGATTTGTTGCATCATAGATATATTAAAGAGGTGATACCATTGATATTAGAAGTATTAGTATGGATTTTTAATAAATCATTTAAAACAGGAGAGATACCGGAGAACTGAAGACAGGCTTTCATGGTGACTTTATTTAAGAAGGGTGATAGATCAGTAGTTTCTAATTATAGACCCATAAGTCTTACAGCAATACTGGGTAAAGTCTCAGAGAGTATACTGAAAATAAAAATTGAGGAATGCTTAGATATATTGGGATATATGGATGAAAAGCAGCATGGGAATAAAAAAATAGAGCATGTTGTACTAATCACTTGCATTTCTATGAAAGAATACATGAAAAATTAAATAATAATATACCAATAGATATAGTATTATTAGACATCCAGAAGGCCTTCGACAAAGTCCTACATGACAAGCTAATTATAAAATTAGCTAAAATGAGATTGGACAGTCGTATTGTTGTATGGTTGAGAAATTGGCTGAGTGACAGAACCCAGAGAGTGAGAGTAACAGGTGAATTACCAAAGCAAATTAGAGTGGAAAGTGGTGTCCCTCAGGGATCTGTGCTGGGGCCAGTTCTGTTTTCTCTATATATTGGTGACTTGCATCAGGGTATTGTTAATCAGGTGATGAAGTTTGCTGATGACATTTAGGTGGGAGGACCAGTAGGAACATTACAGCAACAAAAAATTCTTAAAAAGGATTTGGAAAAAATTGAAATGTGGGCAAATGAGAATAAGATGAAATTTAGTGTTGAGAAATCAGGATTAATGTATTTAGGAAGGAGAAAAAGGATGATAGGCAAATATACATTGGATGGAAAGGAATTGAAGGAGGTAGATGAGGAACGTGATTGCAGGATTGTAACTGACAATAAATTAAAATACAATAAACAATGGACCATGGCAATACAAAAGGCAAACAGCATGGTGAGAAATATAAAAAGGAGTTTTATGAATAGATCTGTAGGATGTATGGTACCAATTTATAGGTCATATGTTAGGCCTTACTTGGACTATGGATCACAATTATGGAATCCATACTTGAAAAAGGAGAAAAAAAGAAAAGAGGGAGTGCAGAGAAGATATACTAAGATGATAGCAGCTTTAAATAAATATGAATATAATGAAAGATTAAAAAGGACAGGATTGTTTTCTTTAGAAAGGAGAAGGGAAAAAGGAGATCTAGTGGTGTTGTTTAAAATGATAAATGATAAGGAATTGGCGAGAGAAATTGGTCTGGAAATGCAAGAGAAACCCAAGGGGTTGAGAATGCATGAGAAACAGATAAAGTTAAAAACAGTAAAAAAGAATGGGGTATATTACTCATTTGTAAATAGAACAGGAAGAATGTGGAATGCATTGCCAGTGGAAGTAGTAAACAGCAAAACATCAATAGAATTCAAGGGAAAAATTGATAAACTGTTTATGGAAAATAGTTTACTATGAGCCCACTAAAGTGGGGAAGAGTTTATATGGACCAAGCAGTCTCCTACTGTGCTAATCCAAGTATGAATAAATACCAAGTATAAATGTTCAGTATTTGACACCAGACTCGCAACATTGCCATTTTTTTACAACTAGGGTGGTGCAAAATTAAATTTCTGCCAGCAGAATTATGGCGAAAGTCTGAATTTTGCTTTTGCAAAGTTTTGGAAGGCACTTTGGCAACTTTTGTGAATATTCTGATTTAGAATGGTGGAATGAATGTATAAATTGTGGACTAATGTATAAACTGCAGAAAGAAATTCCACAGAACTGATCATTGTTTGTGGTCAGTTCTGTGGAATTTCTTTCCATAGTTTAATACATTAATCTGCAATTCATACATCCATTCCGCAGTTCAGTGAGTCACTGAACTGCAAAAAGAATGTATGAATTGTGGGTTAATGCATTAAACTGCAGAAAGAAATTTCACAGAACTGATGACTGAATTGTGGAATAATTACATGTATCATGGGTTAATGTATTAAACTGGGGAATTGAATTCCTCAGAACTGTCATTTCATGGTTCATGTGTATTATTCCACAATTCAGCCTGAAAATTCTGTGGAACAAGATGAAAATTCACAAAACACATTTGGAAGATTTTGATTTCGCCAAAGGCAGAAGTGCAGAAAATGTTGTGAAATTGACAAAATTTCATGAAAAAGTAGAATTCACAACTTCTGCACAGCTCTAGTTACACCATTTCATAAATGTGACAGGTTTCGTTTTTCAAATCCTGTATGAGATATGTTTTTGCACTTGTGGTGCACAAATGCCATTTTGGCCAGCAGTCTATAAATGCCACATGTCATGCTTATAATCAGGAGTCATAAAATGACTATCTTGAAAAATTAGTGGTCAAAATAAAAAAAAATTATTATTAAGAAATGTGTGTATTGTCAGCCTTTATGCAAGTAGGTAGTGCTTTGTGATTCTGTGCCAGTGAGCTTAGTTTTGGGGGCAAGTTCAGTGAGCCAGGTGGATGGGCCAAGACTGGGGGGACTGTGCTGTTATGCAGCTCCTCCCTCAGCCTGTGAAAGGAATGCACAGTGTTGCATGCATGGACCTGAGTATCATATAATGAAGATACATCTTCTCTTAGGATAAGGCCCTGCTCCTCTACACCCATGGCTGCCAGAGGGCCCTCCACTTAGGCCAACAGATGGCCTGTTTGCCCTGTTTATTACACCTGTAGCCACATGGAAGTGTAGAAACATAGAAACATAGAATTTGATGGCAGATAAGGACTGCTTGTCCCACCCAGTCTGCCCATTTCCCTACCTGATGGATAAGTTGCAGATTCTAGTTAATGAACAGCTTACTTCCTCCTGCCCCCCACTAGAATTGCCTTATGCCTGTCCCATGCATTCTTGAATTCTTCCACTGTTTCTGACTCCACAACCTCCTCAGGAATGCTGTTCCATGCATCCACAACTCTCTCTGTGAAAAAATACTTTCTAACATTACCTCTGAGCCGTCCACCCTCTATCTTCAAATTGTGCCTTGCTCTTGCACATCTCTTCTTCTGAAAGATACTACCCTCTTGTACCTTGTTAATTCCCTTGAGATACTTGAAAGTTTCTATCATGTCCCCCTCCGTCTCCTTTTCTCAGGGGTATACATATTAAGCTGCTTTAGTCTCTCCTCGTACATCTTCTGGTGCAGACCTTGCACCATTTTTGTTGCCCTCCTCTGAACAGCCTCCACTCTGCCTATGTATTTGCAGAGATGGGGTCTCCAGAATTGCACGCAGTACTCCAGATGGGATCTCTCTAACTGTCTGCAGAGAGGAATAACAACTTCCTGTTTTCTACTGTTGATGCCTCTCCCTCTGCATCCCAGTATCCCCCAGCCCTTCCTACTGCCTTCTCACATTGCTTGCCCACCTTTAGGTCATCTGATATTATTACTTCTAGGTCTCTTTCAATTTGTGTTGTTGTTATTAACTCATCCCCCATTGTGTACACTTCCCCTGGGTTTTTGTTTCCCAGATGCATTACCTTGCACTTCTTTGCATTGAATCTGAGCTGCCATGTATTTGACCATTCCTCCAACCTTGCCAAGTCCCTTTACATTCTTTCCACCCCACCTAGTGTATCAACCCTGTTGCAGATCTTTGTGTCATCTGCAAAGAGGCATACCTTTCCTTCCAGGTGCTCTCCAATGTCACTTATAAAGATGTTAAAGAGGACCGGTCCCAGTACCGAACCCTGCGGTACCCAGCTAGTTACCCTCCTTTCTTCACTGTGGATTCCATTTACTATTACCCTTTGCGTCCTGTTGTCCAGCCAGTTTTTTATCCAGGCTACCACCCTGGGACCCACTCCAAGGCTGGCTAACTTGTTTATTAATATTTTGTGTGAGACTGTGTCGAATGCCTTGCTAAAATCTAGGTAGGCCATATCCACAGCCCCTCCCTGGTCTACTACTTTGGTCACCCAGTCAAAGAAATCTATTAGGTTCATTGACATGACCGTCCTGCTGTGAAACCATGCTGCCTTGGGTCCTGTGCCCCATTGGCCTCTAGGTACTCAACAATTCTTTCCTTCAGAAGTGATTCCATCAATTTCCCTACCACTGAAGTCAAACTAACTGGTCTGTAGTTTCCTGTCTCTGCCCTGCTCCCACTTTTGTGAAGTGGAATCACATTTGCCCTCCTCCAGTCCTCAGGTACCACGCCATCCTCCCATGATTTGTTAAAGAGAGTAGTCAGTGGTGTTACTAGTTCTACCCTTAGTTCTTTTAGTATTCTTGGGTGAATCCCATCAGGCCCCATTGCTTTGTCCACCCTCAGTTTCAAGAGTTCTTTCAAAACCCTTTCTTCTGTGAATGGACTGGTATCGACCCCCCTATTCAGAGTTTCTCCCTTGTTTGGTTTAGGCACCTCCTTCACTGGCTACCTTTGCCCACATTCCCTCCTCTTTATTAAGTCTCTGTATCCCTCCCTTGGTCTTTCTTCGCTCCCTAATGTACCTATAAAATGTTTTATCCCCCTTCTTAACAGAGTTGCCCATCTTTTCCTCAGCTTGTGCCTTTGCTATTCTGACTGCCTTCCCTGCCTCCTTCTGCTTTAACTGATAAAGTTCTCTGTCCTGCTCCTTCTGTGTTTCCTTATATTTCCTGAATGCTATCCTTTTCTCCTTAACTGTCCCTGCCACCTCTTATGAGAACCATAGTGTTTTTTTCCTTCATTTGAATTTATTGATTTGCTTCACACAAAGGCTTGTTGCCTCTGCGATGGCTGTTTTGATTATTCCCGATTGTTCCTCCACCCCTCCTTCTTGCCCATTTGCTAGTGCTTTTCTAAGCCACTCTCTCATTTTCCCAAAGTCAGCCTTCCTAAAGTCCAGTACTCTTGTTTTAGTATGGCTTGACTCTATGGCTGTGTTTATTGTGAACCACACTGTTTGGTGGTCACTTGTTACCAGATGGCTACCCACTTCTAAATCTGAGATCCTTTCTCCTTCCCCATTTGAGAGTACCAGGTCTAAGATTGCTCCCTCCCCAGTGGGTTCCAATACTAGCTGTCTGAAGCATGCCCCCTGTAGGGCATCAAGAATGACCCTGCTCTTGGATGTGCCTGCAGCAAAGGTACTCCAGTTAACATCTGGCATATTCAGGTCCCCCATCAACAATATCTCCCCTTTTTCTGCCATTTTAAGGATGCCTTCTATCATTTCCTTGCCATTTCCTCCCCCTGAGATGGGGCTCTGTACACAACCCCCATGCGGATTGTGGTGCCATTTCCTGTCTCCAGGGTGACCCATAGTGACTCATCAACTTCCTGTTTACTCTTTAGTTCTGTTGCTTTAATCCCTTCCCTTATATAGAGAGCTACTCCTCCCCTTTTTACCCACCCTGTCCCTCCTGTAGACTGTGTATCCTGGTATGTTGACTTACCACTCATGGTTCTCTGTGTACCATGTTTCAGTGACTGCCACAATATCCAGGCATCCCTCTTCCATCAAGGCCACTAGTTCAGGGAGCTTGTTGCACAGACTATGGGCATTGGTACTCATCACCTTCCATTTATTTTTTATGGCCTTACCCCTTTTAGCCCCATCCCTGTCCTTAACACCTTTTTCTGCATTTATCCCTGTCCTGCTCCCTACTGACTTCTCTGCCTTGGTGTTTACCTCTCTAACTACTGTGCTTTGTGGGGGGAGGCTGGGATTTCCCTGCTCCTTTTCAGTGCCTCCCACTTGGCTAGTTTAAATGCTTGCCAGTGAAGTATTTAAACCTGTCACCTAGGATCCTGGATCTCCCCCGGGATAGATGCAGACCATCGCACCAGTATAAGCCTGCATCCCTCCAGGTGGCTCCCCAGTCCCCAATGAAGCCAAAACCTTGAGCTCCACACCAGTTTTTCAACCATTCATTGAATCCCATAGTGCGGAATACCCTAGCATCATCCTTGCCATAGACAGGCAGCACCTCTGAGAAGGTTACTGTACATGTTACTTGTCTAAGGCCCCTCCTCAACTCCACAAACTCCTCTTGCACCACTCTGATCCTATTTACAGCCAGGCCATTTGTCCCTAGGTGGACAATGACATCCAGCTGCCTCCCTCATGCAGCTGCACCCGTGATCCTGAGGATTCGCTTCCTGTCCCTCCAAGCCGTGGTGCCAGGCAGGCACCTTACCTCCCTATCCCCTTCCTTCCCCACGTCTACCCCTCTAATTATTGAGTCTCCCACCAGGAGTTGTTTCCTTCCCCTGTGGGTCTCATGTCACCCTCCTGTGAGTCTCCTTTGTGGAGGTTCCCAGCATCCTCTTTGGTCTCCACAGCAGGTGCCTCCATAGAGGAACCACTCTTTGCTAGAACAGCATATGAATTGTGGAGAGCTACAACTGGAGGGGTGCACCTCTGTTCCACCACCCTCTCCCTCCCATAGCCCACCTTGGTCCAACTGCTCCTCTTTCTTGGCAACCTCTGAGGTAATGGTGGTGTCCCTGGTGGTCCCTGGGTGGGGGAAGAGGTTTCACGAATCCTAACCAGGTCTGCCTGGAGGCGGGCAACCTCCTCCCTTAGACCAGAGAGGTGCCTGCAAGTGTAGGGTCCAGATGGCCCTGCACTTAACACCCTGCCAGACAGCTCCACAAATTCTTGACATCTGTTGCCACATGGAAATGCAGGGCCTGGAGGCAGATGGACTCTTCTCTTAGCGTAAAACCCTGAGGGCCCTGTGCATCTGCATTTGTTCATGCAGGTCCCAAAGGTTTCCAAACCAACATCCCCACCACCCCCGACACAACATTACAAGACCACACAAGCAATCATAGGCAGACATAATCCGGTAAGACATAAAATGTACAGCTGTTTCCAGATGACACAAATGCAGTAGCACTGATGTGCTACCTTCATGGATTTGTATTTGTGGCTGCATAAGCACAGGTCCCACAGTCACACCTGTGTGTGTATGTTGTTCAACGTACTTGAGTATCTCTGCCTGCAGAAGTGCAGTCCCCATGGGGACACATACAGAAGTACTGTTGCAATGTGGATATCATTGTTTCAGCAGCATATCTTGACATTTTTCTAGGAGGTAGCAGTTTTCTTTAGGGGTAGCACTTTCATCAAAAAGGTAATATGTTACCTTTGAATGCTCAAATTTGGTTAAAACAGCTACTTTTTGCTCTCCTACGGGGTAGCAGGAGCTACCTCACTACATTGCTAGATCCACTATTTCATGGTGTTCTAAATGCAACTGTGTAAGTGCAGGCCCCGCAGAGGTCTGTCCTGCAGCCAAAGTTGGTTTGTATGTCTTACACCTATGGCTGAAGAGGCACAGACCATTTAGGGGCCAGTGCTTCTGCAGGCAGTACTATTGCAATTTTAGTATTATGGATCTTGTTGCATCTGCACCTCTGCAGCCAAATGTTGGTGTGTATGTCTTACACCTCTGGCTACAGAACAGCAGGCCTGTTAGATGGAAAGAACTTTGTGTATGTCTTACAGTGTGGTTGAGTACCTTTGGCTACAGAAGTGCTGGCCTCATAGGGGCCCGTGCTTCTGCAGACAAAAGAACCTTTGTAAATTTGGGTCTTGTGGATTTCTATCTGTGGTTGCAGGGGCCTATGTTTCTACACAAAGAAATCCATGAAGGCATCACATCAGTGCTACTGAATTTGTGTTATCTGAAAACAGTTGTATGTTTGTTTTACCTGATGATGGCTGTCTGTGGTTGCTTGTGTGATCTTGCCCTTTTGCTGCTTGGATGGGTGAGGGGTTAGGGTTGTAAATCCTAACTCCATATTCCCCTACTTTTGTGGCATTAACTTGCATTTTAACCGGTGCATTAATGCAGTTTTTTGCAAATAATATATATATATATATACACACACACACACACACACACACACACAAGGAGGGGGGAGTAAAAATGACAAGACAAAAATATATGTTGGCTAGTGACATCAGTAACAGCAACATATCAAAAATATTGTTACTGTTGTCACAATGGATATTTTTAAGGTTACTGTCATCACAGTGGAATACTAACCCAATCAGAGAGCAACATTGACAGCACTGATGACATCACAATGCTTAGGGCTGCACTGAAGCCAGCTGTTTAAATTAAAGAAAAACAGAAAAATCTTCAAACAAAATGCAGATATAAAAGCTATAACTTGTAAACTACTGTTGTATGTAATGAATAAACAATAACCTGACTCAAAATAGGATATTTATCACTTCTTGCAAGTAGGCAGGACTTTCGTAACTTATTCACGGCTCTGAGGAGAACATAGCTAGACTTGTTTAAAAACAGTTCTTTTGTCTAAGTGCAAGGAGGATAGGCATCAGGTTTGACTTATTACATAGAGCAAATGTGTAAAAGAGCACGATGATGAGATGCTTAGGGAGATGTGCCAACCTGCAGAGAGTATAAGGGGAAAGGGGGGAGACATGAATGAGGGAAAAATAGTAGGTGGCTGGGGAAAGCTATAGGCTAGGTGTTTCAGAAAGGGGGGTATAAGATATTGGTAAAGGAAAGGGTAGGCAAGATATAAGGGGCAGCCATGGGAGCCGGAGGGAGAGGGGTTAATTGAGAAACATATGGGGGGTAGCAGGGGAGCAGTAGAGCAGTGAAAGGGGGGAGAAAGAAAGTAGCACTAGTGTTTTGTATGTAAGAATAGGAGGGGGGATAAAGGGGACATAGGAGAATAATGGGTAGGGGAAGAGACAGGGAGAAGCTATTAACTAGGGATATTCAAGGCTAGAAAGTTATACAAGGAGGTAAAGAAATATATTAGGTCCTGCAGTCACAGCCACTGGTAGATGCAAGTAATGCACAAAGTTTAGTTTTAAACAGTTCAAGCTTAACTTCCTTCTGTACATCTTCCCCAAGGGAGTTTAGCCAGGAAGGTGCACAATATTCAAAGGACCACTGGCCTTGTGAGGTGCGGTGTAAAGGGACTTTTAGTGAGAGGTTGTTAAGCCAACCAGACAGTGCATATAGTTCACATGAGTGGGTCAACAGGTTTGCATCAAGTACATGCCTACAGGCCTTGTTAACAGTAGTCTTGATCTGTTTGAGAGCCGTGGGAGTTTCATTTATTTATTATTTATTAGATCATCGGTTTACAGACCTTTGAGTCATAGGCTCATTTACAAAGGCACCTCGTCAAGACAGCAATACATCACAGCAAACAAAACAGTACAATACATAACACTTACAGTAGATTAAAAAAGCAACCAGTGTTATAGGCATTCCCTGGTGGTACATGCTTGGTAATAGGTAGATCACAGTAGTCATAATATAGGTACACGAGTACCATGTCAGGTAGCAACCAGAGATATTTTATTACATTAGTCAGCAGATGTTGCATGAGACCCCAGGTATATACAGCAAAAGTAGACAGGGCAGACCCAGCCTAGGGGTGAAGGTAAGAGGCAGGTGGGGGATTATGTGCAGTTGCAGCAGCGAGTGCTTGTCAGATGGCTTCTGAGGGAGACCCTGAAAGGACCGAGCTTAGTAGAGTCAGCTATATTGGCTGGGAGGGAATTGAACCAGGAGGGAGCCCGATAGCAAAAGGATCACTGGGCCATAGAGGTCCTTACCCTGGGGACAATAAGAAAGGTTTTGACAGTGCTGTGGGTGGAGACTGAGGGGGAGGCACACTGCAGGGAGGTGGCAACCCCAGGGGGAGAGAGCCCTAGCAGGGTCTTTTTTACAAGAAGGCAGGTTTGGAAGCAGAGTCTTTCTTCAAGGTTGAGCAAATTGGTGGTGGAGTACAGCAGGCACATATGGGTGCACCTAGGGGCTCCCAGCATTAGTCTCCAGGCCCTGTTTATAGAGAGCTGGATTCTTGCAAGTGCAGTGTTGTCAGCTACAGCATAGATGGGCAGCCTATAGTCGATTAGCGACAGGACAGAGGAGGTGATTGCCAATCTAAGGGCCTCTTGTGGTAGGCAGTTCCTATGACATTATAACAGTCCAATCCTGACATTGGTAGCAGCAGAAAGGGCATTGATATGGGAATGGAAGGAGAGTGCCGAATCAAAGATAATGCCCAGATACTTGTAGAAGGAAACCTGCTCAATGGGGTTTAGTGTGCTAGGCAGTATCATGAGAGGGGCACCACTGGCTTTGCTTTGGCAATGTGAGAAGTACATAGCTTTGGCCTTTTTTAGGTTCAGGACTAGCCTTCATGATGTGAACCAATGCTCAAATCTATCAAAAGCTTATTGGAGGGTGACCTGGAGTGTGTTGGGGTTGAGGTCACCGGCGAAGAGCACAGCGTCATCCGCGTAGAGGAGGATCTAACTTGGGCAGACCAGGGGGAGGGAGTTGAGGCAGAGACTGAAGAGGAGAGGGCCTAAAATGAAGCCCTGGGGAACCATGCTGTCCCCCCTGGCTCCCACTAGGGAGTTGCGGCACCATAAATCACTAGGCCATAATCAATGATTGATAGCACAGAGCTAGTGACCACAACTTTTAGAGCTGTTTTGGTCAAGCAGTGTTTGTTTCTGTAGAGCAGGCCTAATTTAGCATTTACTGCCTTAGCTACCAGATTAACATGTTGAGTATACGACGAGTGTGCTGTCTAATGTTACTCCAAGATATTTGAAGCTATGTACCATTTCAAGTGGGGCATTACGATTGTTATGGATTTGTAGTTGGAAGGACTTGTGTCTGTTATGGGCAGATGCAAATATCATAGTTTTTGTCCTTTTGTAATGTAATAGTAATTTGGATTTGAGAAACCATAGTTTTGCTGTGGAGAAATTAGACTGTATTTAACTTTCTAGCTCAGTAGGGTCAGAGTGGCTAGGATAAAGCACCGCAACGTCTGCGTACAATAATATATTGGGCCCGATTTCAAGATGGGCTATGCTGGCATAAGGCAGGATACGTCAATCCCCATGGCATATCCAGCGACTTATGCCATGCGGTACACCTATTGCTATTTCAGGAGGTCACCTATGCCATTGCATCTGCAGGCTGCGACAATCGCAAGATATGACCACGCATACACTGCAGCTTGCAACGCCTGGTGCAACTGCAAGTTGCAACAGCAACTTAGCCCAATTCCAGAAGGCCCACTGTCGCAACCTGCAATTGCAATTCCAGGACATGCAGTGACGTAGCTATCTTCCAACAACTCAGAGCTGTCATAACTGGCATCTGATGCTGCCACTGTCTGATGCAGCCTTGCAGCAGCATGGCAACAGTGCCATGCTGTCCCCCAGCTCCCACTAGCACCCTACACCCCCAAACCCCCCACCATGAGGAACCCCCGGGGTTCTGTGTCAGTAGCACCCCCCCAGACTCCTGTGCCATCTGTCCATGCCCCCTGATGTGTTTTGTGGTAGTCCGGGTTGGGGCTCTGAGGGTGCCTGTTGCTCGCTGCAAGATGCGACTTGCAGCATTGATACACCATGCATGGGTTACCACCACACGCATGGCATATCTTGCAAGTTACAATTGCTGGGACCCTGCCGCTTCTGGAATGCAGCGTCAGTCCCTAGCATATTGGCAACCGGCGTAACTCACAATTGTCTGCGAGTTACGCTGGCCATCTTGGAATCTGGCCCATTGTCTTTTACAACCAGTGGGAAGTGGTTAAGGAACAAATTAAAGAGTAGAGGCCCAAGAATGGAGCTTTGTGGCACCCCTGTTGTAACAGGCCAGCTATCAGAGAGGACGTTTTGGATTTTCACTTTTTGTCTCTCCTAGTAGTAATACTCAGTCAATTTATTTCTTTTAGTAAAGTAGAAAACATCTTCTTAAAATGACACATATAAATTCACAGCAAGGCATTAAAACAGCCAGGTTAAGGGGATAGAGACAGTCCCAGTTGCTACAGTTATGCCAGAGGATCTGGCATAAAGACTTTACATTTCAAGAAAAGCAAGATCAAGGGCATAAACAGTCAATGGATGAACACTGATCTCATTGAACAAATGAAGGCTCGGGACCAACTCTGGCATCATGCTCATACATCTGGCACCCAAGCCGAAGTCCAGGCCTACAAAGCAGCAAGAAATGCCTGCACCAGAGCAATTAGATCTGAGAAGGCCTCCTACTACAGGAATGCTCTTGCAAACACTTGCATTGACGGAAAGAAGTTATGGGCAAACATGACATGAAATCACCAGGAAAGATCCCAAATCACAGCCCACTATACTCAACTTAAATGGTATTCTCACCACAGATCACATTGCCATGGCAAACGCATTCAATACGGCCTTCACCGACCTCAGTCATGTTCTCCCTCAATCTTTCTTTGATCCCACTCCGGATGTGATAAAATCTGACAAAGAAAATGCTACATGGGGTCAACCACCTTTCTACTTTAAATATATCTCTGAGGCCTCAGACAAAAAGTACTTTCTCGAAGTTCTTGGAAAGTCCAGAACAAGTTCCGACTCATTTGACCTCAAACTCCTTGCTCTCACTATTGACGAAGTTCTGTCACCACTTAGCAAAATTTTAAACAGGTCCTTCATGCTCTTGGAATTCCCCCCAAAATGGAAATCTTCAGTGGTGTCACCAATCCTCAAAAGTGGTAACAAGACCACTGCCAGCAACTACCGATCCATCTTCATTCTCCCTTCACTCTCCAAAGCACTCGAGAGAATAGTTGCTGATCAGCTTACTGAGCACCTAGAGAAATATGACCTTCAATGCCTTGAGCAGCACGGCTTTCATAAGAGGCACAGCACCACCACCGCCCTCCTTGATCTCACCTCATATATCCATGCCGCTTTGGACCAGGGATACCTTGTTGGTGCCACTTTCATTGACGTGATAAAGACGTTCGATACCGCCAACTACTCGCTACTGATTGAACAACTATCCTGCTTAGGACTCTCTTCTGACACTATGAGGTGGTTTCATAGCTACCTTAGTGATCGCACCCAACAGGTCAAAATAGGTGACACCCTCTCCACCCCCCCAACTGGTCCAATCCGGAGTCTCTCAGGGATCGATTCTGGGTCCCTTGCTGTTCAGTATCTTTCTTAACAATCTCCCCTCCTCCTGCCAGGATAGAATCCTTCTTTATGCAGATGATGCAGTTATATTTACATCACACTCTGACCCATCTTATCTCCAGAGACAGCTTTAATCAAGCTTTACGATGGTTGAGAAATGGTTTCAGTCCTACAAACTCATCTTCAACCACAAAAAAATCAAAACTATGATGTTCCATGGCTCTCACAACAAACATAAAAATATAGGCCTTGATATCGTTAACAATGTTGGAGAGAAACTTGAACAAGTTCACCTGCTCAGATACCTGGGAGTGACCCTCGACTCCACTCTAGCTTATTCTGAACACATTAACAACATTGCCAAAACAGTTAACACCCAGATTAGAATGTTGTACCGACATAGAAACTGCCTTACGACTGAAGCACTAAGGACCGCAATCCAGAGCTCAATCACCTCTATAATTATGGTCTAGTGATTTATGGATCGACCACTGACACTGCACTCAGATGTATTCGCATGGCGCTAAACAATGCCTGCCACCTCCTGACAGCAGCACCTCACCGTTTCCACACCTGCAATCTCTATGAACAATCTAACTGGCTACAACTATCCAGCAGGCTCTGGTACTAAACTTGCATCATAGTCAAAAAGGCCACACTGAACTAATTACCCCTGGAGTTTTGGCCTTGCTGGCCCCTCATGGTAGCTCATGCCATACCAGAAGCTCGACCTCTTTCATTCTCCATCCCCTGCAGACGAACCTCCCAAGCGCAACGCTCTTTCTTATCTAGAGCCCTAGTGTGGTACAACTCCCTTCTACCAAGTGTTACTAACAACACGTCCCTAGGCTCCTTCAAGCAAGATCTTCGCCAACACCTCATCGCTATGCCCTCCTGTGACTGCTGACCCTAGCCCTGCTGTCACAAATCCTACCCACTTGCCAACATTCTACATGTTCCCACCCATCCCCCGCCCTCCTCATCCTAGAACTCCCCTCACTCCCCCTCCAACCTATCTTTCTCAACATTCCTCCTCTCTCCACTCTGCAATAGCTTTTCTCATCTCCTCTGCCTCTACTCCAGTTTTCTACTTAGTTTCCTTTTCTAATCAATCTAATTGTTCCCTGTTTATCTTGTGTAAGTAGTCTTAGCGCCCTGTGCCTGACAAAGCCATTAGCTGCTAAAGTTGTCTTAGTCTCGATGTATGTATTTTGCCTCTATGTCATCTCATTCTTTGTACATTACCACTATGTTGTATCTAATGACTGACGTGGAACCTTTGTAAAAGAGCCTTGGCTCAAATGTGCTATCCAAAATCTAATAAATAAATAAATAAACATTTCACCTCGGCTAGGCGGGGCTTCTTCTGAAGTTGACACTGAAGTCCCCTTAACATATTTAAATAGTGCCACCAATCAAAAAGTGCTCATGCTTATTATTAAACTAAATAACTTACAATACAATATTTTACTTGACTCACTCAGAAAAATTAGTTAAAAACAATGGCTTCCAATAATATTGTTCTAAGTTCCTAATTTCACTGGAAATGAACATGTCTCAGATGAGTTATCTGATTCATTTCATCTTATGTATGTAATGAATACAATTTTTATTACTACTACTACTAGTTCAATTTATTATGAATTTCATTTTATTCATTTACTACTAAAAAAAATAACTCCCTGTTCTCTGACCTGTCCGCTCTCCCTTCCCAGTCCCCGACCCTAAGGCTCAATGCCCCCCCAGTGGGAAAACCCCCCAACTTCCCTTCTACCTAAAGTCCATCTCTATCATGGAGACCCAGAAGCGCCTTGCTGGTCTCTTCCCTCACACTGGAGCTGGGTATGACAGCCTTGAGCCCAAACTGCTCTGTCCAGGGGCATCTCTCCTAGCCCGGCCCATCTCCCATGTCTTTAACACTTCCCTAATCTCGGGATCCATCCCTGATACATGGAAAATGGTCAAAGTCATCCAGGTCTGCAAGCAAGGCGATCCAAAAAATCTCAAGAACTACCGTCTTATAGCAATCCTGTCCACGATCAGTAAGCTACTTGAAAAGGCGGTTGCCTCTCAGCTCACCAACTACCTGCAGAGCTATGACCTACTCTCCCCAGCTCAACACAGCTTCAGAAAAGGGGACAGCATGTCTACTGCCCTAGCAGTGGTTACCTCCGAGATCAGGACTGCTATTGATCAAGGCAAACTGACTGGAGCCATCTTCGTAGATCTCTTCAAAGCCTTTGACCGAGTTGACCACTCACTCCTGTGCTCCACTCTCTGGTCCCTAGTCCTCTCACCCCCCACCCTTACCTGGTTCACTAACTACCTCTCTGGCAGACAACAATACACTAATTTTAACAAGGCCCTCTTTGATCCCACTCCAGTGGACTGTGGGTTCCCCCAGGGATCTGTTCTTGGACCATTCTGTTCTCCATTTTCATAAATGAACTGTCCTTGGCCACAACCCATGGGCACTCCACCCTATATGCGGATGACCTTGTAATCCTGACCAGCTCCAAGGACATCAATGTCATAAACGCCAAGCTAAACTCCAACTTCAATCTAATTCAAACCTGGTTAAAGGGTCACAACCTAACTATTAACCTCCAAAAGGCTCAGGCCATGCTCTTTAGCTCCCTGACCAAGACAAATGCCTGCCCTGCTCCTCTAAAAATCTCTGGAGTGAATGGTTCCCTCTTGCATGTTGCGGACGCTGTCAAGTACCTGGGGTTAACCCTTGACCTGCAACTGGACCTCACCTTACATATTCACAGCATGTGTAAGGCCACAAACAGCAAGCTGGGCCTGGCCTACAGGGCTAAAAGCTGTCTCACCGTGGCTGCTCAACTCGCCTTAGCCAGGGGGGTCCTCCTACCCACTCTCTGCTATGGGCTCATCTCCTTTGCCCACATCCCTAAAACCAGTCTCTCAAAATGGGACACAGCTTACAACAATGTATGTCACTTTGCATTTTCTGCTTCTCACTTCACAAACTGCTGTGAGCTATACTCCGAGCTTGAGTGGATCCCTCTGGAAAAGTACATCACCTTTGTCCTAGGCAACTTCATCAACAACATTGTCAGAACTGCCACCCCCCCCTGCACTTGCCCTATTCCTCATAGCTGCAACCCCCTCCTATCACTTAAGATCCAGAGACTCTCAGATCCTCCTGGTTCCAAAAACATGCACCCAAATGGGTGACCGGGCCTTCGCCACTTATGCGCCCAGACTGTGGAACTCCTTCCCCGCAAACACTCACTCCTCCCCCTCCCATCCCTGTTTCAAAGCCTCCCTATGGGGCTTCCTCAGATCGGCCTCCACCTGTCTCTGCACTTAATTAACCCCACCCCAGCACCTCCAACTCTGACCAATCTGCCCGGCAGAGATGCAAAATCACAGTTCGACTGATGAGGAGATGAGTCTCCTGAATCAGAGTGCACTTTGTCCACTGGTGAGCTCTACACTATCTGATGCGCTATATGCATTGGGTTCATTCTCTGTCTGACTGTTCATGTAAAGATAACTTGTACTAGACTATGCCATGTTTGCCTAGGTCTCTCTCCTACAAGCTGTATTACTCTTGTAACCCTTTACCTGTACCCACCTGAGGGTATGGCTGACCCAAGATGCTAATTAAGTAATAAGGCACGACAGGGTGTGTGTTATTGTGTAATAACGTCACTCCTGGGGTGGGTCAAAGCACGAGGCAAAGCCGAGTGCTTCCACCACCCCAGGAGTGACGTTATTACACAATAACACACATCCCTGGAGTGCCTTATTGCTATTATACAATGGCTTATCTGGTAACAAAAAAAGAAAAAAAGAAAAAAGTATATTTTTTATGTATTTTTATTAGATTTTCTGTGGGTAAGTATACATTTCAAAAAGAAATCCTATTTTTTTGCAGTGGGTGGCACTGTTGTGACTGATGTTCTGTGCACAGTCCTGAAGCACTTCTCATTGAGGTTATCTTATGTGGTGAGGGACGTTGAAAAGTCATTTTAGACATGGCTTTCTTTGAGTTTTGAATGTGTGCGTGTCTGTGGAGAAAGGACAAGTAGCTGTGGAGCACGGTAAGGAAAGTAACAGTTGGCAATGTAAATGGAGGATGGTGGTTTAAATATGAGTTCCGTTGTTTTGCAGTTGGGATGAAGAAGCGAGGAGCACAAGCGAATGTGTGAAGCTGTGACTTCACTAGTAGAAACGGTCCAGCGTGGTTTGGTCAAGCCACTCGGTTCGGGTAGAAAATGTTGGCAGGAAATCTATTCATTTTAAGAATTCAATTCTGGGACTCAATTGTGGTACTTGGTGTGAATGTCAGACGCAAAGAAAATGGGGGCGCTAAAGCTGTCACGGCTTTACTGAGGGTTCACAGCACCAGTACCTGTAGGAGTGGTAGCATGATTTGTTTTATGCGGTCATATGTGTTTGCCTGGACTTAATACAGTGATGTTATAGCTTAATATCATCACTGTCCAAGGCACACACTGACCAATCAGAGAACAGGATTTTTTATTGCCATTGTATAATTACTGTTGTCAATGCCTGTACTATGATGTTAGCTACCTTCTTGCTTTAATGTATAAGCCTGATGTTCTTGAATGTACCTTGATATTGCCTGTTGTTTCTTCTATGTACCTTGTAATCTTCCGGGTCGCACCTGAAAATAGGCACTTGGCTGTCTAGTGTGCTTACCTGGTAAACAAAAGTAAACAAATAAATAAATAAATACGATGAGCTGTATGTATTTTAAATTCTTGGCAATTCAGCAACCTTATTTTTAGCATGCGCCCCTAATTCATTACATTGATAACATGTTAATATACTGTGCATCATTTTTCAATGAAGTTCTAAGTCTTAAATTGTGGGAGATTTGGGCTGGGAGGGGGGCTTCTTCTGCATATTTTCAGGGAATGGGGCCAGGGGGAATGCTAGCCCACTGAGGCCTAATACATTAGACCTAGGGGATCGAGGGGGTGGATCTGCTAGCTTACTGAGGCTATTATACTGTTTATTTATGTGATTAAGTTGTGGGGTGCTAGTTCTAAGGGGATCAGATGGCAGTACATTGGCACAACCCCAGGTGGATGACAATGTACACTTACACCAGCTCATACAGTAGCTGGTGTAACTGTACTTTGATGGATGTCCTCCAGGGGTTGTTTCAGAATGCCACTTTGAGGTTTCTGCAGTCACCTTTTGAGAACAGGGTGCTGCTGCTGCCATAAACCCCCCTTTGTGCCAGCTTGCTGCCATGTCTGTGGTGCCCTGCTTGTGCAAGTCCACTTTGGCACAAGCAGCATGCATGTTGTCACAGGCTGCTTTTCAGAATCTCACAGAGATAGGGTGCAACTATTGGTGCAATGTAGTACTTGCGTCCATCATGTTGGATGGAAGTCAGCTTGCGCCATGGTGATGGCTTTCAGAATCGGGACCCTAGGTCTTTATGCCAGATCCTCTGGCATAGCTGTAGCATCTGGAACTGTCTCTATCCCCTTAACCTGGATGTTTTAATGCCTTGCTGTGAATTTGTATGTGTGCTTTTAAGGACATGTTTTCTACACTGCTAAAAGAAATACAATGAGTGAGCACTAAATAATTACTGCCAGGGCTCGGTGGTACTACTTGGAAATGTGAGCACACATTTTTGAATGAGTTTTATAATTATTAGAAGTGCTAAATTGTCAAAGGAGAAAGGGAACACTTTCAATTAGCTTTGCTGGCATTAAAAGTGCCCTTCTTCAGCAGGAGCACGGAACAACTCTTTGGCATTGGTTCATTCTTATTTTGTTTCACACAAGCAGACAATGGAAATCTGCAGTCAGAAATTATTCATTTCCTGTGGCTCTTTTGCTTTTCATCTAGAATTATACAAAAGGGAACCTGCCATTCATAAGGAATGTCCTTTTCACCATTAAACATGTAATTGTAACCAACAGCACTAAGAAGTAATCATAGGTCATTGGAAGTACTGTACCAGAATGCAGTGCAGTGTGCTTCAGTGTAAGTGGAGACTTTTACTGCTGGTATTTGAATGTCACACTGCTGCTACTTCTTCCCTTCAGCTTGGCATTACAGAAGACTTTACTTTGCACAGCTTCATCTCCAGGCTTCAGATTCCTGCATAGTCAAGCACTGGAGAAAATACCTGCAAGCCATTCCAAGTTTTTCCAAAAGATCTTTTTTTGCTGTCTCACTTGCCTGTGGTTATGAGTGCAAAACCAATAATGCTGCCTGCGTAGAACACTGACTAAATTCTTTCATTAACTCAAATGCTGTATTTTGCACAGGGTTCTATGAAGTGTACCTAAAATTCCTCAGTTCCTGATTGTTTCCCCCCCTCCCCACACATATACACCAGAGTCAGATCATGTCAGACTGTCATCTGTGTGTGTGTGTGTGAGAGGGGACAGTCAGACATTGTCAAAAACAATGACGTTTGATAGTTCTAAGGTTAAGAGTATCCCACCCATCCTAGCTCTGGTATTGATAATAGGATAATTTTAGTACTGATAGCTCTGACAGCTCTTACTTCAGTGGTGCATAGTAAGGTTCCTGGCAAACAGCTTCCTGATAGCACTTCCTCCATTTAAAAGCATGCATTAGCATGAAGGCATCTAATGTCATTCTCTCCATGTGGCTTTTTACAGAACGCTGGAGTAAATGGCTTTGTCGATAATGGAGACAAACACACCCAGGGCTCTAATGAAAAAAACAGAGCCATCTAGACAAAGCCGCAAATTACCCAGCCATAAATGTGTCAACTGCTACATAGATCCTTTCACATTTGATCACTTTTTTGCTTAAATGCTTGGAATGGAGCTGCCTGCAGGCACTGAAATCAGTGCAGAATGAGGCAAAAGCCCATTTCCTGCAAAATGTAACTTTATGAGTCATAGGAATTGGAAACGAGAGGCACAGCTGGTACCCGTGTCTCTGCTGCTCCACATGTTGAATGTACTCAGTTATAGTGAAAGGAACCTTTTCAGTTTTGTTCAGACTGAGAATGCCTCATTTTTACAGCTGGGATCTGATTGTACAGCAAATGCTTCATTTTTCTTTTCATTTATGTAACTTGGGCAATACCATACACAGGCATGGGGTAATCAGTAAATGAACACGAAGGAACTGAGGGTATGACAATCTGGATAATACTGATGATTGACCAGTCAGGTGGGTGCAGTCATTACTGGTTTCTACTTGCTGTTTTGCAGTTACACCTGTCCTCAGCTATTATCTGGAGGGCTCATGCCCCCTGGGGTGTATGGGAGTATATCACAACCCAAGTTCATTCAACACATTATCTTCTTATGTGGTAATTACTGGCATGATATAAAGACCTCCTGTACCCATATGCTCTGGATCACCCTATGCACTTATCTGGGAAGAATCTTTCAGTGGTTGCACAAGCCCATCTGAAATCATTAGGAGACAGAGCTTTTCCTGTGGCTACACCCCTCCCCCCGCCTGCAGAATTCTCTTCTAAACCAGCTGTGCCCACATAACTCCACAGTGGAAGCCTTACAAATGCTCTGAAAACACATCTCTTCTCCCTTATCTTTTATGATTCAATTGAAATTGTTCAATAATGCAATGCAAAGAAGTGCAAAATCATGCGCTTAGGGCATAGAAACCCAGGGGTGGAGTACAAGATGGGAGGAATGGAACTGATGACCACCAAACAGGAAAGAGACCTGGGGGTAATGATATCTGATGACCTCAGGGTGGCCAGATAGTGTGATAAGGTGGTGGGAAGAGCTAGCGGGATGCTGGGGTGCAAAGGGAGGGGTATCACCAGCAGAAAGAGGGAAGTAGTTATACCGCTGTATAAAACATTGGTGAGACCTCACCCAGAGTACTGTGTTCAGTTCTGGAGACCTTATCTCTATAAGGACATGGACAGATTGGTGGCGATTCGGAGGAGGGCAACTAAAATGGTGCAGGGACTGCATCTAGAGCCCGATGGGGAAAGGCTTAAAGGGAAACTGTCATCAACAGGATTTCTTGATGTCTGAAACCCCATAGAAAGCTAATTTGATTGAGCCATTGTGTTGATCTGTGAATCTTTGCAGTCCAGAGTTATTCACATGTAAATCACCCTGTAATTAAGGGCTGGTGGCAGCCATATGTTTTGGGCTCCTGACAGGAAATGATGTCACTGAGGGTCTAGGTCCTAAATCACTTGTTTTATTAAGTGTGTTTTAAGGGTGTTATTACAACACTTTCTACACCTATAATAATTGTTTTGTATGGGCATTGAAACTAGTGAGTTATCACCTTTGCATTTCAAACTGTTAGTAAAATTAATCCATCTTCAGAATTGCTTTAATCTCTAGGCTATACTGCCAGTGCCAGCTGATCATCAAAAACTACACATCTTAAGGTGGGCTATGTGTTGCAAACAGGTATTGGGGCCCAATATCAGGATTTATAAACCCTGGCTGTGTTCATGTCAGTACCGATTTCTGGGACTGGCACAGCACCAACTTCGGTCTTTTTCTGTTCTCTCTCTTGCAGCCTTTTCTCTTACAATTTCAGGTGTGAACTCAGGTCTACAAGAGGCAAATGTGGTTACATACCTACTGGCCTGTCATCATGGGCCAGCCTTGAAACGTGTAGCTTTTAATTATCAGCTGGCAGTACAGCTGTGAACAAGCTTCGTTCATCCATCAGAATGGGTTTCGAGCATGTGTTATGATTCTGAAAATGTGCTCTTTCTATCCAGATTTGACTTGAAAAGAAAAAAAAGGACACAATTACTTATTTATTAATGGCAAAAACACATAGATGGACAACATTGTTAAAACATGCATAACCTGAAATACATTATTAAAATACAGAATAATATATGTGTGTGTAACCAGAATTTTACATAAACCCGAGGTGTGGGATGCAACATAAGGTTTATAAAAGCATCACACACTAAGTGTGTGTGTAAAATTCTGGCTTTTACACACACACACACACACACACACACACACATTATTTTATTTAATTAATGGTGATATTTTTTCCCTTTCATCACAGTTCACTTTGTGTAGCACTTCTGTCAGAGATAGAGACACACACAAACACACACAGTCTGTCTCTCTCTTTTGTTTTTTTCTTTTCTTTTTCCTTACATTACAGTGGTAACAATATTCTGGAAAGTCGAGGTCCATCAGCATTGCTGCATAGTGTAAGATGTGCTCGAAGGGTATGAGTGGCAGGATCCACCAGATTGTTTTTTTTCATTTTCAAGGCAGGATCAACTAGATAGATATTTAAAAAATATTTAAAATCTTTCTTGTCTTAACAGTGTGTGGAAAAGCTTGAGTGCTGGTACTGGTGTTCATTAATGGAGCTGCTATGTTGGGCAAGATGTTCAGCCCGCCCACAGTGAAACTACGTGCCAGTTAGCTTTCTGTGGTGATGCTTGATTGAAAGGTGTTGATTACAACCTCCTGGTTGTAACCTCAAATATCAACTGGGACGTTGTAACTGGAGATAAAAGTGTCTTCATCTGTATGTAAAAAGTGATCGCCATTAATTAAAGAGTCATTTTTTTCATTTGTAAGTTATGATATTTTTCAGGGGTTTTATTCTCCCCTTCTCTACCCTCCCAGGTCATGGCATACACATGCGTGTACATGCATGCCAGGATTTGGTGGCCCCATCCACCCCTCCCCAGACTTGCGTCACCGCTCCAACTGCCTGCGCTGCCCAACGGACCTCCACCCAGTGGGAACGGGACTACAGCAGAGCAGGCATCCACCACTTTGGAGGAGACAGACACAGCTCAATCCTGCTCCACCCCCCTCAAGCAGGCTCCATGGTGACCTATGGTCGCTCCTGAACTCAGGTCGCCGTCCTAGTGCAAGGTAAGGTGCCAGCACCTCAGCCCTCTGTGCCACTGGGCCAGTTGCTATTAAAGAGTATTTTACTTCTTTTAATGAAATTAGAATTAAAACAGTTTCTTACTGAAATACTTTGGATGGAATGGAATTTTCTACTGCAACAATGCCAGAATTCTATTGGATTATAAGGAGGCAGTATAGCACAGCAGATAAGGGCACTGAGCTACAAAACTGTACTGACATGAACACAGCCAGGGTTTAGAAATCCTGATATGGGGCTCCAACACCTTTTTGCACCACAGAGCCAGCCTTGAGCTGTGTATCTTTTGATGATCAGCTGGCACTGGCAGTATAGCCTAGAAATTAAAGCAATTCTGAAGTTGGATTATTTTTACTAACAGTTTGAAATGTAAAGGTGATAACTCACTAGTTTCAATGCACATACAAAACAATTATTATTGATGTAGAAAGTGTTATAATAACACCTTAAAACACACTTAATAAAAGTCTATTTCCTATTTAACCTGTTGGATTAAATACAGTCAAAGGAGAAACTAGACCCTCGGTGACATCATTTCCTGTCAGGAGCCCAAAATATATGGCTGCCACCAGCCCTTAATTACAGGATGATTTACATATGAATAACTCTGGACTGCAAAGATTCAAGATCAACACAATGGCTAAATCAAATTAGCTTTTTATGGACTTTTAGACATTAAGAAATCCTATTGATGACAGTTCCCCTTTAAGGACCTCAATATGTACACCCTGGAGGAAAGGAGGGAAAGGGGGATATGATAGAGTTTTTCAAATGCCTCATAGGTATAAATAAGGTACAAGAGGGAAGCATTTTTCAGGAAAAAAGATGCTCAATTACAAGTGGTAATGCTATGAAGCTGGAAAGGGGTAGATTCAAGGGATAGGTAAGGAAGTACTTCTTCACAGAAAGAGTGTTAGATGCCTGGAACAGCCTCCCAGCAGAGGTGGTCAGTGCAAAAACTGTAACTGGATTCAAGAATGCAATGTTTTGGAATGGGACGGTAAAGCCAGAGACCAAATAGGGTTTGTTATATTTCAGTAGGTAGGGATAATGGGCAGACTAGGTGAGCAAAGCAGTCCTTATCTGCCATCAGTTTTGATGAGTCTAGTTACTCCTGGCATTTATGATTTATTTATGAGTTTAATTTAGTGATGTCTGTTTATTTTATGTTTTTTTTCTTGTGGTTTTACATGCAGTGCATTGAGCCCATGGGATAAGATGCTTTACAAATAAAAAATGGATTGCTTAAAATGCTCCTTAAAATTGCTGTCTGCTCCAAGTCATACAGAGATTACCAAATTTATTACACACTACTTGATTGCTGGTTATTAAGCAGCAACAGGCTGAAAGAATGTCTCATCCATCTTTAAAAAACTGTACAGTGGTTCTACTAAAACCTTCTCACTGGCCCTCAAGGGTCTTTTGACAAACACTTCTGAATAACATAGAAACATAGAATTTGTCAACAGATAAGGACAGCTTGTCTCACCTAGTCCGACAATTATTCTCTGCCTATAGTATCACCGCAGATCCTAGTTGATCTCTGGCCCATTCCTCCCCTTCCTTTTCCCTAAGATTCACTTATACCTATCTCATGCATTCTTGAACCCAACCACTGTTTTCACCCCACCACGTCTGCTGGAAGACTGTTCCAGAATACACCACTCTTTCTGTGAAGAAGTACTTCCTCATATCTCTCCTGAATAAAACCCCCTCCTGCTTATTGTGGCCCCTTGTCCTTGAGCACTTTTTTTTAAATACTTCCCTCCAGTACCTTATCATATCCTCCCCCCTCCCTCCTTTCTTCCATGGTCCTTGTCTCTGTCATACCCCTCCTTTCCCTCCTCTCTTCCAGGGTGTACATATTTAGGTCCTTAAGTCTCTCCTCATAGGGATTCTGATGCAGACCCTGCAATATTTTGGTTGCCCTGCTCTGCACTACTTCCATTCTGTCTATGCCCTTCCAGAGATGTGGCCTCCAGAACTGGACACAGTACTTTAGTGGGATCTTACTAGCAGTCTGTACAGAGACAACACCACCTCCATCTTTCTGCTGGTGATATCCTTCCCTATGCACCTCAGCATCCCATTAGCCCTCCCAACTGCCTTGTTGCACTGCCTGGCCACCTTTAAGTCATTTGAGTCATTTGATATGATTACCCCAGGTGTCTTTCTTGCATTGTGGTCATCAGTACCATTCCCCCAAGTTTATACTCTGCCCCAGGGTTTCTGTGCCCCAAGTGCATTACTTTGCACTTTTTCATGTTGAAACCCAGCTGCAATACCCTTGACCACTTCTTGAATTTTCTCAGGTCTCTGCTCATCTCCCCCCTCCCCGAGTGTCCACCCTATTGCAGATTTTGATGTCATCTGTAAAGATGCAGACCTTCCCTCCCAGCTCCTGCGCAATGTCACTTATGAAGACATTAAAGAAGATCTATCCCAACAATAATCCAGGAGGCACCCCACTGTTCACCCTCCATTCCTCCGAGTGAACTCTGTTTACCACCACCTTCTTCTGCCTATCCCCTAACCAATTTCTTACCCAGTTTACCACCTTTGGACAAACTCCTCAGCTACCCAGTTTGATTACTAGCCTTCTATGTGGAACAGTGTCAAAAGCTTTATTGAAATCTAGGTACTCATGTCCGCTGCTCTGCCATGATCTAATTCCTTGGTCAGCCAGTCAAAGAAATCTATTAGATTCATCTGCCATGACCTCCTCTGTGAAGCCATGCTGCCTCAGGTCTTATAACCCATTGTATTCTAGAAACAGTATTCCACTGTCCTTTCCTTCAACAGTGACTCCATTAACTTTCTCATCACTGATGTCAGGCTGAGTGGCCTATAATTGCCAGCCTCTTCTCTCCTACACATTTGTGAAGTGAGACTACATCTTCCCTTATCCAGTCCTCCAAACCACTCCTGTTTCCACTGAACTGTTAAATAGGATTGTCAGAGGTGCAGCCAGTACTTCCCTGAGCTGCCTTAATACCCTTGGATGCACCCCGTCTGGCCACATTGATTTGTCCACTTTCAGATTAGAGAGTCTGTTCAGGAAACTGTCCTCTTTGTTCCCTCCAATGCTCTTATTACTTTTATGTGGCCCCTTGCCTTCTCCTTCTATGAACACTGAACAAAAGTACTTGTTCAGAATATCTGCATTTTCGAGAGTCACGTGATGCAGAGCACTGAATAGCTGCTTTCCCCGAGTGCTCCGACCACCCTTCCTCTAAAATAGCTTTTATTTGGGTATTTAACTCACCTTAAAGAAACTTTTACAGCGCTACAACATCGGAGGACCCCACAGACATGGTTGGGGACTTAATGGATACAGAAATGCGCAAAGCTCCACCGAGACATACCCTGCCTGCGACGCCGGAGAAGGCCATGAAAAAAGCAAGGGCCTCGATTTCTCATCAGTCGCAGAGCTCCGTGCCAGGGACATCGGAAGAAGAACTCCTGACTCTATCTAGATCTTTGGAAGAGTTTCATCCCTTCAAAACGAAGATGCAGGAGATGGCGAGTGAAATTAAAAATGTTACCTGCGCGCTGGAAGATCTAGCCCAGAGGACCACGGATAACAAAGCCAGAATTCGGTCCCTGGAAGGGAGTACTGAAAGAATGGACCCGGTGATGAACCAAATGAAACAACGTATGGCCAAACTAGAACTGAAGGTGGAGGACCTGGAAGGAAGAAGTCACCGCAATAATGCAGTGATCGTTGGGCTGCCGGAGAGAGAGGAAGGTCCAGGCCCAATCAAATTTGTGCAGAAGTTAGTAGAGAAAATAGCGGGTCCTTCGCCATTTGGTCCTACCTATACCATAGAAAGGGCTCACCATGCCCTACGGCCACTACCCCCGCCAAATGCACTGCCACGTACCTTAATTTTCCGGTTCTTAAATTACCAAGAGAGGCAGTTGTTTTTGTCGAAAACCAGGGAAACCAAAGAACTGTACTGGGAAGGAGTGAAGATCCGGGTAGCGCAAGACATACCCTTAATGGTTGGGCAAAAAAGAGCTGCCTTTAATCCACTAGTCACCAAGCTAATTGCGGCTGATATCAAATTCAGAATGGGGTACCTGGTGAAATTCCAGGTGCAGATAGCGGGAGAATGGAAGCATTATGAAACCATGGATGCCTCAAGGTCTGTGATGCAAGCCGCTTTTCCCAACCTTTTCAAGGACCCCTGAAGTCCTCAGTGGGAGTGAACCAGTACTACAGAGCGAAGGGTGTTTGTTCGAGAAGATTGGAGGATTCTTTTGGGCGATGTTCCTGCTCAAGGACTTGTAAGCTCTTAAGCATAAATCCTGGGCCAATTGCTGCACTGAGGTTAAAGCAATGCAGCCCTAAGAAGCAGCTGAAGCTACATGGACCATGGGTCAAGTACTGGCTCTTGTTTGCCACGGTTGTGTTTTGTAGGCAGATCTAGGATGTGTTTAAATCACCAGAATAGACTGGCTTGCCCCTCAGCTGCGCGGAGAAGAAAGGAAGGACCGAAGAGTTGTTTTTTTTTCTATTTGATGCATGTAGCCGACAAGTTTTTAAAACTTAAGTTTACTTTAGGCTTTAATCTTAGCACGAAGAGGGTATTGCAATTTAAATGAGTTGCCACAAGATGGAGCCAGAGGCTTCTTGTACGCTGTAACACAGCATTTCTGTGAGGGATTTATTTTGTTTTAAGCTGATGTAATTATGGTTTTCTTAGTCTTTAAAGGCTGAATTTTTTATGGCAGTTGCCCTAAAAGGTAAAAGTATTTTTGTTTCCTCACAATATAAAGTTATGGGTTATTATGCTGCATGCAGATCGCCAACAGGGGTTGGTAAAATATTATTCTGTAGAGATTCTTTGTTAAAGAGCAGCCCAATTCATCCTAATAACACAAGAAAATGATATATGAAACAGGGTGATACGTGTCTGTGGTTTCTATAGGACCCTGTTTGAGCTATTGAGATGTTTAAGAACAGGTTAAAGTGATTTAAATGTTTTAGCGTAGAGTGGGATACCGATAGGTGAATTGTGAGTTACTACGTTGGAGGAGGGAAGAGGCGGTGGAGAAGGGCTATGTGAACTGTTGTCATGGGCCATCAGAGTAGGGGAGGGTCTTTGGGGTTTGGGGACTATCTGGGTGGGAGAGAAGAATAGAAGGACTTGGGTGGTCATTCATAAGGGGGGCTATTGGATCTGGGAGTTTGGGGGAAGGGGCACAAGACCTAAACTTTTAAAATCTGGTAAATTGGGTTCAGTACTCTAAGACGTTGGTCAATGTGAAGAAACATGGCTTCGAATAGGTTTTTTAAATTTCTTAGCTGGAACGTCAAGGAGGCACGACTTAAGATCAAGCAATATAGGATCTTGAAACACATAGAGGTTGTAAAAGCAGATTTTGTGTTTCTACAAGAAATGCATCTACTTCATACTGAAAACAACAGTATGAGGCGGTTGCAAATAGGGATGGTCTTCTCTTCTCAGGGTAATACGCAAAGCAGGGGTGTTATAATATTAGTACATAGGTCGGTTCCTTTTACCCCCCCCCCACAAGTGGTCCAGGATAATGAAGGTAGATATGTTCTTGTTAAAGGTAAGCTGCAGAATATAGAGATCCTGGTAGGATCGGTTTATGGTCCGAATGTTGACAAACAGGATTTTGCTGTTAATCTACTGAAAGTACTTATACCGTTTAGCCAAATCCCCATAATTTTAGGGGGTGACCTTAATTTGGCTCTAGACCCATTAATGGACAGGTCTAGACGTTCCCAACTGGGTCCTACTCCTGCCCTAAGAGCGTTGTGTGAATTAATGGACCACCTTGGTTTAGCAGATGTGTGGAGAGTGCTCCATCCTGTATCTAAGGAGTATGCCTTTGTCTCTCACACTCATGGTACAGCGTCTCGCATTGACTACATATTGCTTTCCCGTTCTCTGCTCCCTGGGGTGCTGGAATCGGCAATTGTGGTGGAACCCCCTTCAGATCATGCCACAGTGTCTGTCTCAATATCTTTTGCATTATTGCCCAAAAGAGGCAACAGGTGGAAGATAAATAATCAGCTTTTGCGACAACCTAAGGTGGCCCAATTCATTTCAACACAGATAGATGAGTTTGTTATAAATAATCAAAAAGATGATGTCCGTCCAGATATGTTTTGGGGGGCATTCAAGGCCTTTTTAAGGGGCACCTTAATTAGCCAGGCTGTTAAGAGAAAAAAAGAAAGGACACGCATCATGTTGGACTTATTGGCCCGGATACGGACCATGGAATCCAACTTGTTTCCACACCCCTAGGAGGAAGATAAAAGAGAGTTGGTTAAGCTAAGAGATGCGTACCTTAACCTATTAGGGGAACAAGCAGAATTAGCCCTGATAAAAACCAAAGCCAATTATTTAGACCAAGGGGAAAAAACGGGAAAACTCCTATCAAGGCGAATCGCGCAGTTTGAATCTTCCCGATTAATTTCAGGGATTCAATCTGAAGAGGATGGTAATATTAAAACTATTCCAGGAGAAATCGTTGAGGTATTCCGGAGTTACTTCAAATCCCTGTATGGTGCCATGGAAACCCCTCCAGCCAACTCCGAGATACTCGCTTTTCTGGAAGATTTGGAGCTTCCCTCAATGATAGAATCCGATCGTTCATGTCTGATTGCTGGTATAACCCAAGAGGAGATCGAAGTAGTTATCAAAAGCCTTCCACTAGATGAAACACCGGGCCCGGACGGATTCTTGTCCAATTTTTACAAAAAGTTCTCTAAACAATTGGCCCCTTTGCTGTTAGTGTTATTCCAACATATTCTTGTAGGTCATGAGCTAGATAAATCACTTTTGAGGCGCTCATAGTTCTAATTCAAAACCAAACAAGCCGTCCGAAAAGCCTGCTAGTTACAGGCCTATCTCTCTGTTAAACTATGACATTAAAATTTTGTCTAAATTATTAGCGGAGCGAATGAATAGGTATTGCCTAAACTTATAGGTGCAGAACAAGTGGGTTTTATGAAGAGCAGGTCCGCTGCTGATCATCTAAGGACGTTGGCCCATGTCCTCTCGGCCTCGAGTACAACTCTATCAAGGCTTTGGTCTCCTTGGACGCCGAGAAGGCATTCGACAGGGTTTACTGGGGGTTCCTGTTAACCACAATGGGTAAATTCGGGTTCCCTGAAATGTTTTTAAAGTGGATAAGCACCCTCTACTCAAGTCCCACAGCCAGAGTTACCTGCAGTAGGGCCATATCAGACCCTTTCCCGTTATATGTAGGCACTAGACAGGGATGCCCCCTATCCCCTCTCCTGTTTAATTTGTATCTGGAACCCCTTATCAGGCATATAGTGTGTAGCAGGGAGATAAGGGGTATCAAAATAATGGACCAGGTCATTAAGGTAACTGCATACGTAGATGACCTTTTAGTATACATCTCGAAACCGAGTACATCAATTCCAGCTTTATTAAAATCCATTCAGGAATATGGTGGTCTGTCTATATAAACTAAATCATGATAAAACCGTGGTTTACCCCTTAGTAAAACCTTTTCAAATTAGAGATTACAGAGCTGGGCCTGGGGTGGAAATCTGATTCCTTTAAATATTTGGGTCTTACCTTGACGAGGAGCGTGTCACGGATATGCCAGTTGAATTTGGATCCCCTAATACATACCATTGATTTAGATCTCAAAAGATGGGCACAACTTCCACTCTCTTTATGGGGCAGGATAAATATAGTTAAGATGAATATATTCCCTCGGCTTTTCTATCCCTTGAATATGTTAAATATTTGGCTTCCACTTTCATAGTTTAGAAAGCTTCATGGGATTATAGCTAATTTTGTTTGGGGAGATAAGAAAGCCAGGATGGCCTACCATAAACTAGCCGCACCCAAGCTACTTGGGGGATTGAGACTACCACATTTTGCTCTCTATTTTTGGGCAGGCCAGGTTAATAAGTATCTGAGATGGGTTCAGGATACTGACTTGCTCAGGCAGACTACCTACGTACCCTTGTGGACAAAGTTGGAGATTGCTCTGATCAAAAAATATGGCCTAGTCCCAGAAGCTTTGCTGTATCTCAATCCAAAGTTACTTCCTTCCCCTAGGAAGGATTCACCGATAGGGGTTTCAGTAAGGGTTCATGCTCAGCTCTGTAGCTTTCTAAAATATGATCAGGCTAAGGATTGGTTCCAACCCATCTGCCGTAACCCGTGTTTTTTGCTTGATAATAAGCCCATCAGCCCCACTTGGCTGAGTTTAGCAGATAGATATCTCCTGAAGGATTTCCTCAATTGAGAAGGAGTGGTTTGTTCTTCATCGGAGATTTTGCACAAATTTAATTTACCCCCCAAGGAGATTTTTAAAGTTTATCAGCTTAGGCACCTACTGCTCCAAAGGATAGGTAGAAATCCAATTCAGCCCCACAGGTGAACTTTCGTGAGTCCTTGGATGCTTGATTGGCCTCCACATCGATTTCTAAAATATACATGGTGTTATTCAATTGGGCCTACTCCCAGAATCTTGCTCCAAGCTCTTACTGGGCCACAATGTTTCCTGATGAGGACCTGAATTGGCTAGCCCTTTGGCATGGCTGCCATAAATTCATTTCACAGGACCAGTTAAGACTTATACAGTTTAAAATTCTTCATAACATTTATTAATCCCCTCAAAAACTTGCTAGTTTAAAACTAGTGGCAGACCCTAAATGTAACAGATGTAATACCAGAACTGGGGACCTATTGCATATCTTTTGGAATTGCCCGAAAATAACCCCACTTTGGACAGACATTAAAAGTAAGATAGATCCTTTGCTGGGCTTGGAAGGCCTTTTTACTCCTGAAATATGTCTGCTAGGAGATATGTTCCTTATCACGGTCAAGAACAGGAAATTCTATATATCCCTGATCTCGATTACTCTGAAAAAAGTGGTCCTCAGACATTGGAAGGGCTCTAATGTGATCAGTTACTCTGAATGGTTGGAAGAGCTGTTCTCTAGCCTTAGAACTGAGAGGATGATAGCCGTCCTCCAGAACAAGTGTTCCAGGTTTGATAAACTATGGGGGCCCATTTATGCTATTTATTCACTGTAAGAAATACATGGATCCTATTGGGTTATAATTAAATTAAAAGGTCTTGTGTGGGAAGAAATGGGGGATAGAGGAGGAGAGAAACTGGTATTTGTGAGGGGTTTATATTTGGGTATGTACTTAGGTTTGGGTTTTGTTTGTTTTTTGTTGTTAGTTTTGTAGTTTGATATTGGGGGGGGTACCATAGAGAAAGATTTCTGATAGTAAATGTTTTGTATACCAATGTACTCCTCTATGTTTTGTCTTATGTGTTCATGTATGTTTCGTTATACGTATTTTTTGTTAAGAAAACTGGAATAAAGATTTAATGGCAAAAAAAAAAAAGAAGAATATCTGCATTTTCCTTGTACTCCTTGCACAGTTCCCCACTTCCACACCCTTTTTAACCTTGTGATCCCAACTCTGGTCTTCCTCCTTTCGCTTATATACCTAAAAAATGTCTTATCCCCCTTCATCACTGCCTGGGTTATTCTTTCTTCACTTTGCACCTTCATACTCCCTACTGCTCTCCCTACTTCCCTCTATTTTCCGTGACACACCTCCCTATTCTCCTCCCTCTGCATCACTTTATACGTTATGAATGCTAAAAAATATCAAATCAAACAGTACACACACACACATCAGGTTCAAGAAAATAACAAATATAATTTAATGGTGCAGCTTAGGAACATGAACAAAACAGCCCCTATGTATCGCCAAGTAACATTCTTTATATTTTTCTATTTTTGATATAAGAGTTTGTGGGTTTTAAAGATGTATTTCCTTTTTGTCCTAATTTTTGGTAATATTAAAGGTGAATTAAGCAATAAGGTACAGTGACGTGTGTGGTATTGTGTATTAACATCACACCCCAGGTGGCAAAAGCACGAGACCACAGGCTGAGTGTGTTCAACACCCAAGACGTGATGTTATTGCATAATCCCTGATGTGCCTTATGCTATTGTACAATGGCTCAGTTATAAAGAAAAAAAAAACGACAACAATTTTTAAATTATGTTTTTCCTTAATTTTTACAGTGTTGAAATATGTTTAGGAAAAAAAATCCACAGTTTCTGTTTTGCCCACTAGATGGTGCTGCCGTTAAATACTGCTTTTTGTTTCCTTCCCCACAGGCTTCCCTTCATACACACACACAGGTCCGAGTCTGTCCCTGTGTCTCACAGTGGCATTATTCATATTGGCCCCTGCCCACAGCTGTAACATTTTTTCTAATTTTTTTATTGTTACAAATGCAACCTTTCTTATGAGATGAGACCAAAGCATCACGGCTGCCAAGCGGAACGGTGAGTGCAGCTACTGCGGTGCTGTTGTGCGTGAGAAAGCCAATTGAAGTTATGTCTTTATTTTACTTTACTTTAAATTTTTGTTTGTTGATCATGCTGGGTACACAGGGATGTGTGGCCATTGAGTCGTGTAGTGACCACAGTGCTGTTATGTGCACATGCTACAACAACCACACTTCTGCTAGATCGGGGGACTCAGAAACTGATGTTATGGCTTTCTCAAAGTTTTCTTTAAAGAGCAACACAAAGATAAGACATTTATGAGGTTATAGCTGTACAGCTATAAAAAGGTGAAAACAGCCATTTGTGAAATGTAGCAGCTACCAGAGGATTGTGAAGCCATGTTAGCTTTGGGATAGTTGAGCATGGAGGGATATGATTCACTGTATTGTGATAATCTTTGTGCCTGCCCTAGATACAATGATGTTATTGTCAGATAACTTCACTGTCTCTAGGGCATGGGAGCCAATCACACTACTGGGATTATCCTTGCCATTGTATAATTCTTTTAAGTACAGCAGGAGATGTATGTGCTAAAAGTATGGTCTTATATTCGTTAAATGTATTAAGACGTATTTCATCGTAGTTTATTTTTATGTGGTTAACTTTTTCATTTGCGGCAGTGTCTCACTATTTTATTAATGAGCTAAGCAATCCATGATTATAAGTGAGTGGTGAGCATTGATTACTTCTGATGTGCAACCTATGAATACTGTTTACCTAGTATTATATATTGATCAAGCAAGTTGCCACGGGATATGTTAAAGAATGCAATGTTAGTTGCTAAGATCTCATTTAAATCAAAGCAATCATGCCAGTTTAGGTTTATCTGGATGTTTGGTTCAGAAGATCGTAATAAAATCACATGAACTATGGGGTATTTAATGGTAAATGTTGATAGGACCTCCATATACTCCTGAGTAGTTTTGATTCTCACTGCTGCAGTGAAAAGTTCATTTTGCCAGCATGTCACTCTGCAGTTCTCTTTCTGCCTTGTTAACAACACTATCAATTCACTTTTTTTTAATTATGAAACAAGTTTGTTATGAGCACTACCACCTTTATGGCATTCTCCACTAATTATGGGTAAATGTCATTGACTACTTGATTGCTAAAGGTATTTAAATGGAAGTGCTGTAAAGCAGCTACGCCCCCTGAGGAAGCCACTTTAGGCAACACTACGTAGGGGCCATTTTGTTCATGTTACTAAGCTGCACCATTAAATAATATTTGTTATTTTCCAGACCCTGGTACAGTATATGCACAGTTTCTTTTGATATTATTCTGATTTTAATCATACAGCAGCACCTTAGGGAGACAGGTGTGCTCTCCCTTCCCTTGTAGAATACCTTCTGAATGCTACCCTTTTAGCCGTTACCTTTTCCACCACCTGTTTCAAGAACCACAGCGGTCTCTTTTTCCTCTTGCCTTTGCTCACTTGCTTGACACAGAGGTTTGTTGCCTTCCCTATGGCATTTTTTGGATTTGCCTACTGTTCCTCCACCCGTCATCCCCCCACCAGGTCATCTCTCAAACATTCGCACATATTTTTAAAATCTGCCCTCCTGAAGTCCAAGACCCTCACCCTTAAGTGGTTCAGTTCTGTAGCCATTCTTATATTAAACTGCACTGCACACTGATTGCTGTACCCCTGGTGGCTTCCTATTTTGACAACTGCAACACTGTCCCTGTTAGTGAGTACCAGGCCCAGCATTACACCATCATGAGTGGGTTCACTAACTACTTGCCTGAGGAATGCCCCCTGCAAGGAGTTCTGGATGTCCTTGCTTCTAGATGAAGTTGCAGCTGGGAGGTTTTGATCTACATCCAGCAGAATGAAGTGCCCCACCAGCAGCACCTCCCCCTTTTCTGCCATCATGTGAATAGCCTCCACCAGCACCTCATCTAACTCCTCCCCCTTTGCTGGAGGTCTGTAGATCATGCCCACACAAATAGAGGCTCCATTCTCTATCTCCAGGATGACCCACAGTGCCTCTGCCCCCCCGTATTGTACTCCCTGTATCTCTGTTGCTTTTATGCCTTCCCTCACCAAAAGCACCACCCCCCTCCTTTCCTTCACACTCTGTCCTTTCTGAACAGACTATAGCCTGGCATGACCATGTCCCATTCATAGTTTCAGTGCACCATGACTTGATAATGGCCACAATCTCCAGATTAGATTCTATCATGATGGCTCCTAGGTCTGGAATCTTATTTTCTATGCTTCTAGCATTCACATAATGGCCTTCCAGATTTTATTACCACTCTGCTTGGTCCCCCCACCATTTCCTTTTTGCCCACTCCCATTTCCTTCTGTCTTTTTAATGCTTCTGTCCCCATTCCCCTTCATTTCTGCCACCCTGCTTCCTTTACTAATTTCTGTCCTGGGGGATTCCATTCTCCTGAAGTTTCCCTACTGTCTACTTCAGCCTATGGGGGGGGGGCAGTTACTGCCTCCCTGATTTCTTCAACCACCCCCTTGCCTAGCTTAGACAGACAGAATTAGTTTAACATTGTTCACCATACCTGCTTGTATGTCTCTGTAGTCTGATTTCTAGATACCAGATAAGTAAACTGAAGTAGGCCTCCTGTTAAAGGGTCCAGATACCAGATCTCAGAGGTGTTGCCATAATTTACACCATGTGCCCAGAGATTCTCAAATTACATCCACTCCACACTTCAATGGCAATTTTTGCCTTCTCTCCCAAAATTGTTCTTCACTCTCTCCAGCTCCTTATTTGGGCTGAAAATCCACAGGACCTATAAATAGGTAAGAAAATCACCTGAGTGCAGCAACATTGGTATCTGTCTATATCCCCCAAGGAAAAATCCAATGGCTTCAAGGTGGTTCTAGACTACCTTGCTGGCCTTCGCTAAAATTCAGAGCTCATAATGGTCAGGGATTTCAACATCAACTGGTTATCCCCTGATGCTGGACCATATAAAGACGCCTTATCCTCCCTAAACATAGCACAACTAGTGGACTCCCCCACTTATATAAATTACTGAACTGGAACAAGTACACTGCTAGACTGGTTAATCACAAACTGATCTGAGAGAATAACCTGCACAATTGTCCTCCCAGATTCTGTCAGTGACCATTCCCCAATCCTCTTTAATTGGTACAATAAGCCCCCAAATATCCCTGCAAAAACACTCATGACTAGGATACTAAAAAAAGGGAAACTGGGTGTACTTAAAGTGCACCTAAGCTACCAAGACTGGGGCTTTATAGACACTGCAGCAGACATGGACACAGCTCTTGAAAGCTTCATCATCTTCAGATTCAGTGAGGCTTGCAATATATATACCCCTTTTACTAGACACAAAATCCAGGGCTCCTGTAACTCTTGGATCTCACCCCAACTCATCAAGCAGATGAAGCATAGAGACAACCTGTGGTACAAAGCAAAAAGGATGGGTTCTCCAGCAGATTAACAGAAGTGTAAAACAGCCTGAAACAAGTGCACCTAGGCAATCCGAAAGGCCAAAAGCCAACACTTCAAAAATGAGCAGGCAAACTCCTGAGGTGACAGCCATAGGCTTTGGGAAAACATTAAGTCACTGTCTAGCAAACCCAATAAGTCACCCCCTACCATGCTAAATATGGAGGGATTACCTACCCTGGACCTTAGTGTCATAGCCAACACTTTCAATAAGGCCTTCTCCAACCTCAGTGGTGTACTGCCACCGGGCTTCTTCCAACCCATGTACGACAGTATTCTTACACACAAGACAGATACTCAACCAGGTTCGCCCCCTCACCTCAAAATTATCACCCAAGCTGAGACCAAAAAAATACCTCTCACAAGTTCTTGGAAAATCAAGAACCAGTAGCGATTAGCTTGACCTCAAGCTCATTGCATTCCTTCTCTATATTATTCTCCTCCCTCCCTCCCCTCACAAGAATTTTAAATTTATCACTTATATCCACTAAATTAACTTGGCTCTGGAAAGCTGTGGTGGTAACACCAGTCTTCAAAAGTAGGGACAAGACCAATCATTCAAATTATTGACCAATCTCTATACTATCCCACTATCAAAAGCTCTGGAATGCATTGTTTATGATCAAATAACTGACTACCTTGACAAATATCAGCTGCAATGCCCACAACAGCATAGGTTCCATAAGCAGCACAGCACCACAACTGCACCAGTTGAATTTACAGGGTTTATTCATGATGCACTAGACCGGGGGCTCTTGGTGGGGGTTACATACTGTACATAGATCTCACCAAGGCCTTTGGCACTGTAAACCATGAGCTACTTCTGAACCAGCTATCCCTCACAGGACTATCCCCAGAATTGGTGGCCTGGTTCAGGAGTTACCTCACAGGGAAAATACAAAAGGTGAAAATCCTGGATGTTCTCTCAGAAAATCAGAGTGTAGTCATAGGGGTGCCAAGGCTCTATTCTGGGCCCTCTGTTCTTTAGCTTGTTTCTCAATAAACTCCTGCTAGCTATACAAGATAAAGTCGTACTCTACGCAGATGATGTGGTACTATACTCCAGCTACACTGACCCAATGGCATTAGAAAGTCAGATGCAGATTAACTTCTCAGCAATTGAAGTATAGTTCCTAAAATCAAAATTGCTGCTCATGGGTCTCATAGGTTATTACAAGGCCAAGAAGACAAACGTCCATGATAGCCTGCCTAGTTAATATCCAGTTATATCTTGTTTGGTCAGGTATTCATCCAAGGATTTTTTTAAAATATTCATTGACGAACTAGCCACTATTTCTATTGGAAGACCATTCCAGATACTAGTTGTCCTTTTACTAAACCAGTTTTTCCTAGCATTTGTACAGAAGGAGCTGATCCAGATTTGAAGTGGGTGAGCTCTTGTATCATATGGCTGCATCCTTAACTCCAATCCCAGTTGTTACCACAGGTCATCATCCGATAGTGCTCTGTACACCATGCACATGTCACCTCGGAGCCTGCAGAATTCCAAAGAATAGTTTCAACTCTGCTAGTCTCTGCTGGTAGCTTAACCCTTCTAGGCCTGCCATATGTTGTGTTGCTTTCCTTTGTACCTGTTCTAGTGATTTTATGGTCCCCTTTTTCCCCAGGTGACCAAAAGTGGGCACAATATTCCAGATGCGGATGGACCAAAGCCTTGTATAGAGGCATTACCACTGATCTGTCTCTACTTTTAATATGCTTATTTATGCAATGTAGGAGACCACTAGATTTTCTGATAATGTGATTACAGTGTGTCTTAAAGCTCAGGTCATTGGTAATATAAATCCCCAAATCCTTTTCTTCCAATATCTCCTGCAACACTACTGCATTTAGTGTATATTCATAATGGGTGTTATTTTTCCCCAGGTGCATGACCCTACACTTATCGACATTAAACGTGGATTTATTTATTATTGCCCAGTTTTCAATTTCTCTTAATGCTAGTTGTAAGATATCTGAGTCCTCTTTAGAATTTATTTGATACCTATTCTTGTATCGTCTGCAAATTTTGACAGCCACACATTTGTCGTGGTTTGCATAGATGAAATGTTTAAGTTGAAAAGGCAGGGGCCCAGAACCGAGCCCTGTGGCACCCCATTAGTCACTGTTACCCAATCTGATAAAGATCCCTTTACCGATACTCTCTGCCTAAGATTTGTCAACCAATTTTCAATCCATAAAGAAATATTGGCATGTATACCCTGCTTAATTAGAGCCTCAATCAAGAGGCCATGTGGTACCTTATCAAATGCTTTTGAATAATCCAAGAAAATAACATCCACTGCTATTCGAGTGTTGAGTGCTTGATTCACTTTATCATAAAACTCCAGCAAGTTTGTCTGACAGGACCTGCCCTTTCTGAAACCATGCTGATTTTGGTCTAATTCTCCTGACATAACCAACATGTTGATAATATGGGTTTTGATGATGGCTTCCAGGGTTTTTCCCAATATTGATGTCAGGCTGACAGGTCTATAATTTGATAGCTCCTGTCTTGACCCTTTCTGATATATTGGTATAATATCTGCCTGCCGCCATTCAACCAGGACTTCAGATTTATCTATAGAATGTTGAAATAAGTGAGCTACTGGGGGGCCAATACATCAGCCAGCTCCTTAAGCACCCTAGGGTGGAGGCCATCGGGTCCCATTGCCTTATTCTGGTCTAAGGCTTTTAGTCTGTCTCTCACATCATTGACCTCGATTTTAAGGGGAAAGCCTACATCCTTTGCCTGCTGTTGTAAGGTGTTTTGGATTTTTGGATTATACACTGATGCAAAATATGTATTGTAATGGCATGCCATGTCTTTATCATCCAGCATCAAATCACCATGGGGTCCCCTTATGGGCCCTATTGATTTATTTACACCCTTTTTGTTATTTATATATGAAAAAAAGATTTTTAATTATTTTGAACTTTGGTTGCTAAGTTATATTCGTAGGCCTCTTTCGCTTTTCGTATGCTTGATCTACATTTTTTCAGTTCAAGATTAAATTCAACCCATCTTTTAGGCTGCATGCTTTTTTTAGCATTTTTATATGCCTTATTTTTACATTTTATACTTTTAACTATTTGCGGCGTTAGCCATGGTTTTTTTTTTTTTGGAGTTTGTAGTCTTTTTAAGACTAGGAATGAATTCCTGTACCAGAGCTTTAATTTTGTTACTTAAAATATCCCACTTTTGCTGTAACATCAGTCCACTGAACTCTACCTCCCAGTCCCATGAAGCTAATTGTTTGCTAATACCATTAAAATTGGCCCTGCTGAAATTATGCATCACTGTCCTGCTGGTCGTCTTTGATGAAACCTCATTAATACTAAATTCCACCATGTTATGGTCACTGGAACCTAGAGGATATAAAACTCTGCAATCCTGGATATCATAATCCAGCTTACTAAGTACCAAATCCAGAGTATGATTTCCCAGAGTATGATCTTTAACATATTGTTCAAAATTATTTAGCAGAAAAAATTCTAGGAATCTTTGCTCATTTTGTGATTCTGCTTTAGGGGGGTCCCAACTCAACCCTGGAAGATTAAAGTCACCCACTAGCAAAGAATTTCCAGTTTGGGTGAGATTATATAAGCATTCTAAAGGTTTGAGGTCATCTAACTGTGTGTTAGATGGCGGCCTATTTACCACACCCACATTTAATTTGGGCATTTGGAGGGGGGCTAACTTAACCCAGATTAACTCAGCTGTATCATTATTAATAATTTCTACACTTTCTGATGTAATATGATCAGTTATGTATAGGGCAACACCCCCACCCTTTTTATGTGGCCTATCTCTATGATAAAGATGAAAACCAGGGATTTGTTTGTCCCATGAATCGTCCTGTTCCACCATGTTTCAATACTAGCACATAAACTAATATTGTATGTGTTTAGTGTGAACACCAGTTCATCCAATTTATTATTGAGACTTCTTGCATTTAATAACAGACAGTTCCAGTGTTTTGATTTTACTAACCCTTGCTTTATTGATGTTAAATTACAAAAAGACTAAAATCATGGTATTTGCCTCCACTCACAACAGACACAGGTCAGACCACCTAAAAATACTTAACAGCCAAAATACACCCCTAGAAATGGTGCAAAATGTTACATATTTAGGGGTAACATTAGACAGTTCCCTCTCATATACAGTACACAACACATACATTTTGTTGCTAAATCCACAAACACTGAATTGGGACTGCCACACAGGAGCAAACAATGCCTAACATATGATGCACTAAAACTTACAGTGTCTAGTTCCATGTTGTCTGTAATTGACTATGGCCTAGTGATCTACAGTGCTGCAACTGACTCGGCCCTCAAAAGGATAGAAACAACCCTCAACAAGGCCTGTAGGCTTGTGCTGGAGCACACCATATTACTCACACATGTGAGCTTCATGCACAATCTGCTTGGCTCAACCTGGATTGTCAAATATAGTATCAAGTTTGCCTTCTTGCAAAGAAATCCATCCTAGGCCTAACTCCCTCAGGAGTGTGACATTTCCTTTGTATATCCAATAAAAGCAGACACACAAGGGGTACAAATAGCCAGCCCCTAAAAGCCCTTTTCCGTCAGACCACTCAAGGCCAACAGTCCTATGAGTACAGTGTGCCTCACTGGCTATGTAGATAAAGGTAGGTAGGTAAAACTTTATTTTTATACAGGAAGAAACATGTTGTTTGGACTTTACAGTCCAGTTTACAAGACAGTCCTGTAATTAATTATATTCTAAAGTTACAAAACATAAAACAAGAAGACATAATAAACATATCGAGATAAGACATATATTGACATACAATTGCTAAGTACAAAAATACAAAATACAAAAACTGTTCATAAATAGATATGATACAAGTATATTAATAACATTTGCAGCTAAAAAGCATCAAGTCTTTTATGGCCTGTATGAATGATGAATGAGTTGGTATGTCACAAACAGCTGGGGGAAGTGAATTCCAAGTAGCAGCAGCCCTTTGAACTAACGTTCTACTTCCATATTTATTAGATCTTTTTCCAACAGTAATTTTAGTTAGATGAACTGGTCTTGTTAATACTCTCTTAATATTTGTATTTGCTGGAAAAAAAAGTTTTGAAATAGAATGATCTGGGAAAGTATTTTTCCGTTTTTGTATTAATGTTAACCAGTGTCTGGTATTTTCCATTTCCAAGGGTTGCCAGTCCAGTCTACTCAAAAGTGAACAATGATGTGTTTGATATCCACCCCTCAATACAAATCTAGCTATACAATAACGGGTTTTATCTAAATGGTCTAGGAGTGATTTGTTAGCGGATCTGTATACTAATTCACCATATCATAAAGTAGGTAAAATCAATTGTCCAGCCAACCTCTTTCATGTAATTTCAGACATTTAGTTGTTCTCCTTAGAGCTCCTAATCTCTTATTGACTTTATTGATGGAAGATGTAATGTGTTGGGTGAAAATCAAATGTTGATCAGAAGTCACCCCTAAGTAACAGTAATTATCAACTAATTCCAATTTTGTTAAATTGTTGTGTAAATTGGATTTGAGTAGAAATGTTTTGATTTTTAGGTGAAAATTGCATTAATTTGGTCTTCTTGGTGTTCATTATGAGCTTCGACCTGGTGAACCACCCAACAGTTTCAGAGAAATCTGACTGCATTTTAACTGCAGTTCAGCAGCAGAGCAGCCTGTGGCAACTATTGCTATATCATCAGTATACAGCCTAATGGCTGTATGCTGGGCCACTTGAGGTAATTCGTTGTTAAAAATGAGAAACATCAGGATTCGGAAAATGGACCCCTGGGGAACTCCTCTAGTAACTACTCTTTTCCTAAATGCACAACCCTGAACCTCAACCCTCTGAGCACGTCCACATATGTAAGATGTTAACCATTCCAGGGGGCCATCTGTGATTCCTTGGCCTTGCAATCTCTTTGTCAATAAGGGGTGGTCCGCCAGGTCGAAGGCCTTTGAAAGGTCTACAAAACCACAGTTGTTTCCAGGCCGGCATTCAGAGACCTGTTCATCAGGTCACTGAACTCCAACAAGGCTGTGGAAGTAGAGTAACCCTTTTTAAATCCTGACTGATAAGGAGTTAGAAGATTATATTTAGTTAAATAATCAGATAACTGAAAAGAGACCAATTTTTCCAGACATTTAGATAAGAGAGGTAGCAGGGCTATCGGCCTATAGTTGTTTACATCAGCTATATCTCCTCCTTTATAAATAGGTTTTATTCTGCTCTTTTTCCAGGGTGAAGGAAAATAATCTAATTGTAGAATCCAATTAAATAAGTAAGCAATCGTTGGGCAATGTGGTGGGTTGCTAATTTTAGAAATCTGCCTTCAATATCATCAGGGCCAGGTGCCTTGTGTGTGTTTATTTTATTTAGTTCCTTGTATACATTTAATATTGAAAGTTTTTTAAATCTAAAGAAGGGTTGATTATTTTGTGCCAAGTTTGAGGGTACTGTCTCATTTTTAGTACTTTGAGTGGGTGTAACATTGTAGTTTGGTAGATCTATAAAAAAGTCATTTAAGGTATTAGACATTTCCTTAGAGTTTTCTATGGTGTTATTCCCTACCTTTAATCTCATTTTCATCTGTAGAGATCCCCTTCCCGGATTTGTTAGTTGTTTAACTATATTTCAAAAATTTCTTGTATCAGTACTGATATTAATTTTGTTCCTGTAGTAAGATAAATTTGCCATTTTTATAAGATTTTTACATTTATTTCACTTTACTTAAATTCTATTTTTAATCCTAATTTGTTTTAAACGTCTTTCTTTAATCCAGGGTAGTCTTGGTGGTTTGCTTTATGATTTAATTTTGGGCTGCATGTAGGTCACAAATTCTACCATAAATGGGGGTAAAATATTCCACTACTGTATCAATGTCAGGGATTAACCTGCAGCATTCCCAGCTCTCTTTTCTTGCACTCTCCAAAAATGTGACCTCTGAAAGGTTTCGTAAATTTCTAATCCAATTCTGGGATGGAAGAACAGTACTGAGTAAGAACTGTGACTGAAGCATGGTGATCCAGACCGGAGTATGGTCTCCTACATGGGGGCGGGGTTAGGATGCCTGAAGCTTCTGTCTGAACCTGAACAGAAGCAAAAATCAGATCTAGTATTGACCCGTGAGTTGAGGTTGTTGTGTAGTGAGTAGGAGTTTTTTTATATTGTTTAAGAACTAAGGGAGTAGTTATTTCTTTTAAATGTCTGCCCAGTGAATTAGGCCAAATTCACTCAGAGATGATATACTGACGGAAACCAAACTTGGCCCATTTAAATCCAAGCTTCAAGCCTGCCTAGCCTCAACCAGTAGCTGTGATTGTAGGATCTAACCTCAAACAACCTTTTTTAGATCCTAGCACTACCAATTTTTAGTATGTCACCTAGTACTTCCACCTCCTCCCCTCTCCTTCGGACTGGGATATTCCTCCCCCTCACCCCTCCTATCTAAGACCTCCTTGCCCAGACATAAAAATCCAGCTCTGCCTCTTTTAGGTCACCCAGGGCTTATACCCCCAACCCTCTGTCTCGAATTACCTCCCCTTCATGTTGCCCCCCTCCTGATGTCTCAGTCTAGGTCCCCTCCTGTCTGTCATTCCCAACTTCTTTTCAGACAATGGCAGCAACCAATCCATTTCCTCTTTATCCTAATGCACCCTGTCAGTTTCCTGTAATCCTCAGTAGGTCTCAACTTTACTTACCTATTTGTCCCTGCCCCGATACTGCACTTAATTTTCCAGCCTCACAATCTAGGGCTATGGTTTAAATACCTGTTATAATGTTGATGCACTTATGACAAGAACTGTTTTCCAAACATGTTTGCTGTAATTGTCTCCATTAATTGTTCCTTAATCTGTTTGTTTTGTACTCAATGCTGAATTTTCTCTGTACTGCCTCAAGTGTTTCCATAATTTACTGACATGGAACCTTTGTAAATGAGCTTCTAGCTCAAGGATACTGAAATCCGAGATCAAATAAATAAATAAAAATAAGTAAAGATTTTCAAGTTAGGATTCACACTCCAAAACCCTAGGCAAAGTTGGCATACCTTTAGGTTTGTTAATACTAGCATATCAACACCTTTCAGTGCAGCACACTGTCACTGACTTCCAGGGCTTTTCATTTGGTTGCAACACACTGCTCCATTAAACCTCAATTTTAAATCACCATATGGCTCACTGGCAGGAAAAACATCAAAGTAAGCTCAGCTCTTAACTAATAATTATTAGTAAATAATAAGTATTAATAATATATATATAAATATATAATTAAAATAAATAAATAAATATAATAAATAAATAATATATAATAATTATTAGAAAATAATTGGTTGGTAACTCTTTACATCAATTAGGACCCCAGTCTCTATTTCTTTAACATCCCATACAAATATTTAACAATTTCTGCTAGGTCAAGGCAGTCCATAAAAAATGTACAAGATACCACTCGGAAATCAGTTCAAGAAGTCACCTGTTGCACCTTCCTACATATCCTTTTGGAGTGTCCATGACTTTGCACCCATGGCAAGGAGTTTTATCTGACTGCTGCAAGATTCTCCAAGTGCTCATCCTGAACTCTCCTGAGCTGATTGTCCTTGGGCTCACTTCCCTGCTAGCAGAACTGCCCACACCACAACAATGCTGGCTCCTGGTGGCCTTTATGGAAGCCAAGTGTCTCACACTGATGTGTTGGAGACAGGCAACTATCCCTTCTCTGCTCTCCTGGCACTCTGCACTCTCTAAACTGGATCTCATTGCTGCATCCATTTATGCCACATTTCATTCTCATGTCATTGTTCCAACTATTTTGTTTCAGCTACATCTGCACTGCCTAGAAATGTGACTTATTACCTTGGTCACTATGACTTGATTGTACTGCCTCTTTTATAATGTGTTGACTTTATACCTGTAAGCTTGTACAGTCCTCAGGGTTCCATCCAGAAAATGCAAAATAATGCACTTAGGGCACAGAAACCCAATGGCAGAGTACACAGTTGGTGGAGTGTTGTTGACCACCAAGCAGGAAAGTTACCTGGAGGTAATAGTATTAGATGACCTAATGGTGGCCAGGTGGTGCAACAAGGTAGTTGGAAGACTAGTGGGATGCTGGCATTCAGAGAAAGGAAGGGAAGAGGAATTGTTTAACCAGGAAGGGCACATTAAGCCAGAGCTTGTTTCCAGGTATGACCTGGTAGCACAAGGAAGTTAAGTGACTTGCCCAGGGTCACACATTATGCAGGTGGGGACTGACATGATTTAAACCCAGGTCTCCAGGTTTGCAGCTCAGTGCCCTTACCCACTATGCTATACTGCTTCCATAGGGAGAGATATCACCAGCAGAAAGAGGGAGGTGGTGTTGTCCCTGTATAGATCACTAATAAGACCACACCTTGAGTACTGTGGCCAGTTCCGGAGATCACATCTCTGGAAGGACATAGACAGAGTGGAGACAGTCCAGAGGAGAGCAACTGAAATGGTGCAAGGTCTGCATCAAAATTCCTATAACAAGATACTAAAGGACCTCAATATGCACACCCTGGAAGACAGGAGGAAGAGGGGGGATATGATAGAGACCTTTAAGTACATGACAGGGGAAATTAAGGTATGGGGGTGAGTATTTTCCAGAATAAAAGGAGCTCATGAACAACATAGAAACATAGAAACATAGAATTTGTCGGCAGATAAGGACCGCAAGGCCCATCCAGTCTGCCCATTTCTTTTTCTACCTTATAAATGTGCCATCGGCCTTTGCTCTGTCAGTGACCTATCTATTCATAGTCATTTGTATTGCTCCCTTATGCCTATCCCATGCCTGTTTGAAGCCCTGCACTGTATTCATAGCCACCACTTCTTGTGGTAAGCTATTCCATGCATCTACCACCCTTTCTGTGAAAAAGAATTTCCTCATATTCCCCTTAATCGCCTCCTCTAATCTCATGCTGTGTCCTCTTGTCCTGCTATTTTTCTTATATTTAAACATGTTAGACTCTTTCACCTTGTTTATGCCCCTAAGGTGTTTAAATGTCTCGATCATATCACCTCTCTCCCTCCTTTGCTCAAGGGTATACATATTGAGCTCCGTTAATCTGTCCTCATATGTCTTCTGATGCAGTCCTGCACCATTTTGGTTGCCCTTCTCTGGACTGCCTCAATTTGGTTAATGTCCTTGTGAAGGTGTGGGAGGGGGGGAGTAGATTTTGAAGAGATGTGAGGGAGTACCTCTTCACAAAAAGGGTGGTGGATTCCTGGAACAGCCTTCTAGTGGAGGTGATGAGGGCAAAAACAGTTGCAAGAATAAAGAATGTATGGGATAGGCATAAGGGAATCTTAGTGGAAAGGAAGTGGGGGAGGGAGAAAGAGCCAGAGATCGATTAGGGTCTGAGGTGATACTGTGGGTAGGGAAAGACAGGAAGACTGGGTGGGCCAAGTGATCTTTATCTGCTGTCAAATTCTATGCTTCTATGTTTCTATGCATTAATACAAAATAGTATTGATACTGCCTATTGATCTAAAAAATGTATTGATTCTATATCTTTGTTGTTTTTGGCTGTGTTGTAACTAAAAACATTTATCAATAATCAAAAAATGTTTGCAATAGTATAAATGCATACAAAACAGTATCAACACATACAAACTACTGTACAGTAATAAGAATGATTTTAAACTTCCTGACTTCAAGCTGTCACTGAAAAAAAAGAAATGTTCTAGTCCCAACAGTTCAAAAGTTAGACCTTTCCAAAGATAATTTCTTAAAAATGAGATAGCTTTAGAATCAATAGAACTGGAAACCTTGTTTTTATGAAACCTTAGAATCATACAAATTATGCTGCCACACGATATTGCTTCATCTTCCATATAATAAAACATGCAATGGTTCAAACTATTTTTAAAATGCTGTTACAATACTTTTACAACATAGATTCACATGTATAGACATGTATTAGCACATTAGAACTGCATTGTTATGATCTATTTGCTTTGAATGGACTTGAAGTTTTCATTAAACAAACAAAAAAAATAAGTTTCTACAACTAGCAGATAAAAGCTTGCAACTTTCAAAATACAATTTCAAGCATTATAAAGTATCATCCATAATATTTTTGGAAATGGTAAGAAGATATTGGTGTTTGTTCTGTTTAAGAATAAACACATTCTTTTCTTGTTCTTAAAATTATCCTCCCAAATTCTGATAACATGGATATAGTTTGCAGCATTGCCTCCAAGTTGTCCCTTGCTCATGTATGCCTTCTCTTTCATTCCTTCTGCTGTTTTATACTTAATTGCCCCAACCTGCCCACAGCCATTACTGTTCCCAATGCGCTGAGCTTTCAATTCTTTCACATAAAGGCAAATATCTAATCCACTCTGCTACTCTAATCATTTGTGATCATGTTCTCCCTCCTCCCCTACTGTCTCTTAACCTGTGTCTATCCTTCACTCTCACAGTAATACTCCCTCCGGACCTCAGACTCTTCTTCCATACACTATCCTTTAAATCCTCCTCTGGCCAGCCCCTTTTACTCCTTCAGTCTTCCCTGTCTCTGGAACAGCCAGCTTACCATCTTATATTTGTTCCACCACAGCTCTTTTCTTACTTCTGCCTCTGCTCTGTGATTTTGTTGCTCGAGTCCAGTTCTTGCCCTTCACTACACTCTCTTCACATACAGTGCCATCTACAAGGATCAAGCACTGGTATCTCAGTTTGTGCTGTGGCATGTTGCAGGATACTGCAGGACTTCAATGTAGTCCAATGGTAATTACTCCAATTTGTCCCAGACTGTGAAATCTCACACAGTTCCTGGTTCCTTGTTCATGATTGATGGCAATGTAGATTTCTTTTCTGTTTACCACTCAGTGAGTCTCAGTTAATTTGTTGCCTTGTTATCCTGATGTGTACTACTGCACTGATCAATAATGGTACTGCACTGATCTGCACTGATCGATAATGGTACTGCACTGATCTGCACTGATCAGTAATGGTGCTGCACTGATCTGCACTGATCAATAATGGTGCTGCACTGATCTGCACTGATCAAGAATGGTATTGCACTGATCTGCACTGATCAATCATGGTACTGCATTGATCTACAGTTCTACACTGATCAATAATGGTGCTGCACTGATCTACACTGATCAATAATGGTGCTGCACTGATCTGCACTGATCAATAATGGTGCTGCACTGATCTGCACTGATCAATAATGGTGCTGCGCTGATCTGCTTTGATCAATAATGGTGTTGTGCTGATCTGCACTGATCAATAGTGGTGCTGCACTGATCTACACTGATCAATAATGGTGCTGCACTGATCTGCACTGATCAATAATGGTGCTACACACTGATCTGCTCTGATCAATTATGGTGCTGCACTGATCAATAATGGCAGCTTATTTTAACTGTTGCTGTTAATCCAAACTTCAGAAGGATGTTTCTTTCAACAAAGGGTCACTATGGATGATATCTTCCTCTCCCATGGCTCATTAATTCTACACTGTTAATTAATTTACATGACACTGCATAGAATGTTTACCTGCTTGCGGACTTGGGCCTTGCATTCCTTTCTGGCTCAGGATATCACATCCTTTTCTTGTGCATGTTGTAGTATCCCAGTTACTGCTATCTCACTTCTTAATTTATTTATTGATTTTTATTTTTGACCTGTGTTAATTTGTGCAGTATTTGTTCAACAGTATTTGACAGTACTTCATATTCTCATTTACCCCTTAGGCAACAATAAGAACACATTTGCTTTATAGTATTCCTACTGTACTTACCTGGTGATCCATTATTACACTTTTATTTGGTACTCTTTATAATTATCTTTTATAACTTGTTTAATTTATTAATTTATGTGTAACATTTTACTGCTGTTTTTCTTTGCACTCTCTATACTCCCCTTCACCCAGGTCACACCTTGAAATAATTTTTTGCTTCGTGTGCCTTCCTGGTAAGCCTTTTTTAAACAGATGAATAAAACTGCCTATCCAAAGAGAAATATAGTAATTATTATAAAATGGGCAAAGGATTTCAAGCAATCTGATTGGTTGTTAGCCATGCATTAGATGTGTCTAATGCACAGCTAAAATTAGAACCCCCATTTAGAATACACAGGCCCATTTTATAAGCACAATAAGCCACTCTGGGGCTGTGCATTAGACAGTTCTAATGCACGGCTAGGGGACTGGACGCACTCGGCCTGTGGCCTCATGCCTCACTACGTCCCACTAGCCGTGCAATAGAACTGTTTAATGCTCACTCCATCGTGTCTTATTGCTTACTTTCACACTTCCTTCTATCGTCCATGCTGGCCAACATCTAATGGTAAGCAGTACTCAGTCCCAGTTCCACACCATTCCCTGGTGTTCAGTGGTAAATCCTCCCTCACCCTGTCCCAACTATTAGCCCCCAGTGTCCACTGGTACTCCCTCCTTCACCCTGCCCCAAACATATACTCCCTGGCATCCAATGGTACCTCCTCATTCACCCTACACCAAGACCATCAATTCCAGCCCCCACCCCCACAAAACAGGGTAGTTATTGAGGTAAACACTAAGGTCCGGAAGTCGATAGGGAGCAGGATGGGGTCAATGGAGAAAAGACAAAGACAGTAAAGACAGGGATGGGGCTAAATGGGGTAAAGCTATCAAAAAATGGAGGGAGATGAGTACCACTACACCTAGTCTGGGTAACAAACTCCCTGAAGTAGTGGCCTTGATGGAAGAGGTACACCTGAATATCGTGGCAGTCAAAGAAATATGGTACACAGAGAACCATGACTGGGATGTCACCATACCAGGGTACACAATCTACAGGAGGGACAGGGAGGGTAAAAGAGGAGGAGGAGTAGCTCTCTGTGTAAGGGAAGGGATCAAAGCAATGGAACTAAAGGGTAAACAGGGAGGGGAGGAGAGGAGACACTGTGGGTCACTCTGGAGACAGAAAATGGCACCACAATCCATACGGGGGTTGTATACAGACCTCCATCTCAGGGGGAGGAGGAAATGGACAAGGAAATGATAAAAGGCATCCTTAGAATGGCAGGAAAGGGGGAGATAGTGCTGATGGGAGACCTGAATATGCCAGATGTTAACTGGAGCACCTTTGCTGCAGCCACATCCAAGAGCAGGGTAATTTTCAATGTTCTACAGGGGGGCATGCCTCAAACAGCTAGTGTTGGAACCCACTCGGGAGGGAGCAATCTTAGACCTAGTACTCTCAAATGGGGACGGAGACAGGATCTCAGATTTAGAAGTGGGTATCCATCTGAGAACAAGTGACCACCAAACAGTGTGGTTCACAATAAAAGTAGCTGTAGAGTCAAGTCACACAAAGGTGAGGGTATTTGACTTTAGGAGGGCTGACTTTGGCAAAATGAGGCACTGCCTCAGAAAGCACTAGCAAATGGGCAAAAAGGTGGGGTGGAGGGACAGTGGGGAAAAATCAAATAAGCCATCACAGAGGCAACAAGCCTTTGTGTAAAGCAAATAAAACAAAATGAAGGAAAAAAAAAACACTATGGTTCTCAAAACACGTGGCAGTTAAAGGTTAGGGAGAGAGAAAAAAATAACATCCTGGATGTATAAGGAAACACAGAAAACGCAGGGTAAAGAACTGTACCAATTAAAGCAGAAGGAAGTATCGAAAGCAGTCAGAATAGCAAAGGGCCAAACCGAGGAAAAGATAGCCAGCTCAGTGAAGAAGGTGGATAAAACCTTTTATAGGTACATTAGGGAGCGAAGAAAGACCAGGGGAGGGATAGTGAGACATAATAAAGGGGAGAGGGGGTGGACAGAGGGTGACAGTGACAAAGTAGAGATACTGAATGAATACTTCTGCTCAGTATTCACAAAAGAAGAGGAGGGGAGGTACCTAAACCAAATAATAGATGCACACTGGATAGGGGGGTCAATACTTGTCCATTCACAGAAGAAAGGGTCCTGAAAAAACTCCTAAAACTGAAAGTGGACAAAGCAATGAGGCCTGATGGGATTCACCCCAGAATTCTAAAAGAACTAAGGGGGAGAACTAGTGGCACCACTAACTACCCTTTTTAACAAATCATGGGAGGAGGGTGTGGTACCTGAGGACTGGAGTGGGAGCAATGCAGAGGCATAAAACTGCAGACCTGTTAGTTTGACCTCAGTGGTAGGGAAAATGATGGAATCACTTCTGAAAGAAAGAATTGTTGAGTACCTAGAGGTCAGCGTGGCACAGGACCCAAGGCAACATGGATTCACAGTGTGAAGGTCATGTCAGACGAATCTAATAGATTTCTTTGACTGGGTGACCAAAGCAGTAGACCAGGGAGGGGCTATGGAAATGGCCTACCTAGACTTTAGCAAGGCATTTGACATAGTCCCACACAAAAGATTAATGAACAAGTTAGCCAGCCTGGGAGTGGGTCCCAGTGTGGTAACCTGAGTAAAAAATTGACTGGACAACAGGACACAGAGGGTAATAGTAAAGAAAGTCCACGCTGAAGAAAGGAAGTTTACTAGTAGGGTATTGCAGGGTTCAGTACTGGGACTGGAACTCTTTAATGCCTTTATAGGTGACATTGGTGGGGGGGTGGGAAGGATGAGAAGGGACTTGGCAAGGTTGGAGGAATAGACAAAAGCATGTCAGAGTAGATTCAATGCAAAGAAGTGCAAAGTAATGTACCTGGCAAACAAGAACCCAAGAGAAGAGTACACAATAGGGGGAGGTATTAACGACAACAAAAATGGAATGAGACCTGGGGGTAGTCATATCAGATGACCTAAAGGTAGGCAAGCAATGTGAGAAGGCAGTAAGGAGGACTTGGGGGGGGGTACTGGGATGCATAGGGAAAGGCATCACCCGTAGAAAACAGGAAGTTGTTATCCCTCTGTTCAGACAGTTGATGAGACCCCATCTGGAGTACTGCGTTCAGTTCTGGAGACCCCATCTCTGCAAAGACATAAACAGGATGGAAACAATCCAGAGAAGGGCAACTAAAATGGTTCAGGGTCTGCACCAGAAGCCATAAGAAAGAGAGGCTAAAAGAGCTTAATATGTATACCCTTGAGGAAAAGAGGGAGAGGGGGGACATGCTAGGAACTTTCAAGTACCTCAAGGGAATCAACAAAGTCGAAGAGGGTAGCATCTTTCAGAAAAAGAAATGTGCAAGAACAAGGGAGCACAATTTGAAGATGGGGGGGTGACTCAGGGGCAATGTTAGGAAGTGTTTTTGCATGGAAAGGGTGGTAGATGCATGGAACGGCCTTTCTGAGGCAGTCGTGGGATCAAAAACAGTGAGTGAGTTTAAGAATGTATGGAACAGACATAAGGCAACTCTAGTGGGAGGTAGGAGGAAGTAGGCTGTTGGTAAAACTAAGATCTGCAGCTTATCCGATAAGTAGAGAAATGGGCAGACTAGGTCAGCCAAGTGGTCCTTATCTGCCATCAAAGTCTATGTTTCTATATAATGGTACACCCTTCTGCACCCTGCCCCTAACCAATCAAACCCTGTCATTCAGTGGTACCCATCCCTCTCACCCTACTCCAAACCAGGGATTTCCTGGCATCCAGTAGTACTCCTTTCCCAAAGCAATCACTCACTGGCATCAAGTGGTACTCCTTTACTTACCATGCACCCTCCGCCCTTTTACTGCCAGCAAAAACCCTCCCTTTCTAGGCCACTGCTACCTCAATAGATTAACCATGATTATGATAGTTAATGTGACATAGACAACATTTGTCTAGAGTATTTCAGTATCTTGTGAAAGCTGAAACCCGGCCTATCCAACCTCAAAAAGGAAATAGAAATGGGAAATAATCAGGAGCAGGAGAGGCCCAAACCAGTCGAGCAATTTAAACAAAATAACAGATTGGAATTATAGGTCCACTCACCAAAGTTTAAGTAATTTCTGTTTTATTTTACAAATGTAACATTCAGCTTTTAATCCTCTGTTTCAGGGAATTGATAAGACCCCTTTCTCAGGGAAAATGGTCAGGCATTTCTAAGTAATGTAAATAAATTATGAATTTAGTAATTACTGTTACAGTTCTGACTTCATAATTTCCTTAAACAGAGAAAAAGCTTTAACTTACTCATAGCACTCTCACAGTGCTTCCTTTAAATTATTGTATATCTTTTCAGTCAGTATTCATCTTACTGTTAGAAAAAATAAACTTTTTTTAGTTACTTAAACTTCATATGCCTAGTAAATATAAAGTTGGCTCAGAGGCATACAGTATGTCAGTCACTAGCGATGGAGTCCTGATGTCACAGACAGATTAGAGGGGCAGAAGGCAGGCAGCAATATGACCCTGGGGATAGGTTTTTGGTAGCAAATTTATTTATGTAACACTGGGTTGAACTCATGATGCCAGAATCTTGTTGGGGAGACCCAGGCAGGTAGCAGCAAGCCCCCTGGGATGTGATCTCAGTAGCCCAATTCTTTATTTAGTTTTTTACGTTATGTCTAGCACTGGGATAAACTCCCCGGACCCAATTCTCAAATGCAGGACCATGACGCAAGGTGTTTGCATCAAGCAAATGAGACAAGATGCACCCAGTGCCTAAAAGCAAGCTAGACGCTATTCAGAAATGCATGGTGCACCAAAGCCAGAACCGGTGTATCAACCACCCCTTGTGTCATCGATGTGCCCTATGTCATCCAACACCATGACGCAAGGAGCATTGAGACATGGGCAAGGCATGTAGGATGCAGCAGTACTATTCACAAAGGTGCACCAAACAGGACACAACAAACAGCTGTTAGACCAGCCAGAGCTGAACTAAGGGGGACTTAGTAAAAGGAAAGGTAGAGGCAGGGGCAATGTTACAGGACTGACATACAGGCAGGACTGCAACAGGAGAGAAAGAGACACCCTATGGGATGTTCACACCACTGGCCCTACTGGGCATACAGCTGGCATCCTATGCCACAGGAGACATGCCCACCAAGCTGCCAACAAGGTGGTGCCATACAGCAGCTACTGCAATGTATGCCGCAGGTACACAGACAGCAACAACGCAGACACAGGTGGCATGCCAGGCGTACATACCGCCCATGCACCTCACACATGGAACTGACAGAGGAGCAGTGCATTGCATGATATCATCTTGGCAAGTCTGCCACCACACAGTTATGCCGTGATATGAAGGCTGACATGGGAAGCAGGACGTATGCAGGCCATGCCATACCAACCAAGGTGAAGGTATGTGCAACCCTACGTGTATTAGCCAGTGGTGGATTCCAGACACCAAGCAGTGACACAGTGGGCATCTCACAGCCCTCTGTATCATATTGCCTGAGGGAATTTGTGGATGCTTTTGTACGCAGGTTGCAGCAATTCATCCACCTACCCACAGATGCCCATGAGCAGCTTGCAATTAAGCAGAGATTTTACAGCACTGCAGGATTTCCACGTGTGCTCGGTGCAATAGACTGCACACACATCACCATAAGGGCACTGCTGGATGAACCAGACACCTATGTGAATCGCAAGGGATACCATTACATGAATGTACAGGTCATATGCAACAGCATATGCCGTATACTGGATGTTATGGCACAGTATCCTGGGTCCACACATGATGCGTGCATCTACCGGAACAGTGGAGTGTGTGAGGCATTCCAGAATGGAACAGTGACAGATGGCAGGCTGATAGGTAAGGCATACACAAACACACAGAAAACAGGAGGACTTGTGTAGCATGTGGACACAACAGTAACCCTCCCCCCGCACAGGTGACAGTGGATACCCCAACAGCTATGGCTGATGACACCAGTGAGATGGCCCCAGAGTGCAGCAGAACATTGCTACAATGATGTCCATGCAGTAACACGCAGTGTGATAGAGTGCATCTTTCACATTCTCAAGATGAGCTTTCAGTGCCTCAACAGATCTGGCTGCACATTACAATACGCACCAGAAATGGCATGCAAAATCTCAACTGCATGTTGCATGCTGCACAACATTGTACTCAACCACAGAATACCAATGCCAGAGGATGAACAAGCACCTGGTGATGATAGTGACACTGTGGAGGAGGAGAAGGGGGAGGTGAGGCCTGCCATTGCCTGGCCATGACATGGCCAGCTACAACACACATTAGCTGGACAATGCATGTGTGCAAACCTGATCATGTCACACTTCGGATGAGCACACAACACCATGCACAGAGTGCAAGGGTACAAGTACTGCTACACCATCATGGTGTCCCGTAGGGTATGGACCACAGCACAGAGGCCAGATGAAGACTGCAAGCATGCATGTATATTACCCACTACAGGAACATTGGGCAGCAATGCAATGGTGCTGTGGAGAACAACAAAGCATTGCTAAGTACCTGTGGACCACCATAGTGTGGCCACACAATGGCAGTGGACCAGACCAGCTGCGGCGATATGGAGCTGTTGCCGCTTGGGCCTGCAGACAGGCAGTGGCAGCACTATTGACAAAGAGGTGCTCATTGACTGTGTGTAGCTCCAGACAGCACATGACACCATGACAATGGCAGCTATGTGTGGCTGAGAGGGCATTGCATGCAAGTGCTACATTAGACGAGTGAAGTATGCGTGATATGATGAATGGCATGGTAGAATGTGTTGTGTGCCAGGCACAGCATTCAGGGGTATGGGCAAGCTATGCATCAGCATGGAGTGTCAACAGCATGACAGCACCAACATGCCATTCCCAGCATGCCTGTGTTTGTACCTATATGCAATGGCACTGTGTGGTGGGCACAATGGGCAATGCCAGCAGTGTTGCCAGTGATGATAGCGGGTCGTGGGTGCTGCATAAACATGCAACATGGCCCAAGGGGGGGCACATTACCAGCCACTGTGTTCTTGTGGCAGCAAGAAGTGGCTTGCTAGTGGCATCCCTATGGCAGCAGCCATGAGGAGTAACACACAGTTGGAAAGTAGGCAAGCAGACACACCCCTGCATGAGCAAAGAAGTGTGATTTGCTACCAACACATTGTGCGGCCACACAACACACAACTGTTGCACAGCCGATGGTGATGCAGGGTGCATTGCGGTGGCCTGCTGAGATGCAGCACACATTGCATTGCCACGCACCAGGATTTCGTTGTGGTCAAGGCATGTTAGCATGTGCTGGCATGTGCCGCATCGCAACCGCCCACCACACAGGCAGTGTGACCCCATGCAGTAACACAAAGATGTAACTTGACCAGGTGTAACTTGACCAGCTGTGGCATCCCCTGCCATCCAACGGCACAGGAAAATGTTTGCAGTGCAGAGAGTGAGCGATGCCGACACACACACAACTTGCATTACATGCACGGCGGTGGCCAACACACCTTGCGTCTCACGCGGTCTGAACAGCGGGAATGCAGGGACATATGGGTTCCCCACATCACATACTACAGCATGTGCTAGGCCAGCAATTGCACATGCAGTAGGCCTAAGAGTACAGAGCTGCTGAAGCTGCATTAAGCACACACAGTGGATAGTTAGTCAGGGGATAGTTGTAGTCCAGTAGCATACACGAGGAGTAAGGGAACACAGTCATGGCACGCTGGAGCAGGGCACCAAACTTCACCGACAATGAGACTGTGCTTCTCATAAGTCTGGCAGAGCAATGGTCCAGGGTGCTGTTCCCACAGGAGAGACAGTCATCCAGTCTCTCAGACAGGGAAAGGATATGGTTCACCAGTGGTACCAGGCTCCAGGCAGTGTCTGGTATTAGGAGGACCGTTAGGCAGGTCAGGCATCAATGGAATTACTTTGTCTGGAGGAAGATCAGCTCTTAGCCCACTTGTGGAGGATGGCTCATGATGCAAACGTCCAGATGTGAGGCAAACGGTCAAGGCAGGCAGGTATGTATGTTAACACACCTGTTACTAATACAGAGAAGCTGGATGCACAGCCATGTACTGATGATGTCACACACTACTATGTCTCCGCAGGAGAGGAAAATGCCGATGAGGGGCAGGGGAGGCTCAAGAGATGTGAACAGGGTGGAGAGGAACCAGGACAATGTGATACCCAATGGCGCCAAGGTAAGTGCGCCTCCAGCATGGCATGCATGCATTATTGTAATGTATTGTGTAGGCCCACCTAGCAGGAGGGAGGTATGGAAGTAGCCCATTGCTGTGTGTGTTCCTGCAGCAGTAAATGTCCCAGTGGTGTGCACTAGTCTGCTGGATGTGTGTGCCTGTTGCCGCAGGCTACACATGTAGCTGCAGACATTGAGGAGACAATCTGCATCCTATGTCATGCTTATAGGCCACATATCCCCCGGACATGTTTGCGGCCGCACATATGGGGGGGATCCATGGGCCTGTCAGCCCGCTAGGGTAACACACAGGGTACAGTATGCATTGACAGGGACATGGCACTCTCGGATGCTCACTGCCATGCAGCAATGGCATGCCTGTGTTGCACATGCATTGTACCACACTGTGACAGGATGCATGATGGCATGGTCAGTGGCATGTGCAGATGGCACATGATGCAGTACACACACACATTAGTACACAGCTGCAGGGCCATCACTGCCAGCTGAGTGTGTCATGGGGGGTAGGGTACATGCACTGTGTACACCATCAGAAGATGCCACTCCATACCAAAACATCGCATGTTGCATATGTGTGGTGCAACACGTGGCATGGCATGTCAATGGCATGCCACCCCTTGCATGTGCAGTCAGTACAATATCTATTGTCTGTGGACTAAGAGGTGCAAACACATGGTGCATTCCCTCACAGTCTGTCACATTGTGTTGCAGGTGCCATTGCTGGTGTGCAGAGGGGACAGCAGGGCCATGATGCCTGGTGGCTTAGCCTCGAGTGAGCGATGCACCACCAAAAGAGAGGTGATGCAAGGGCCTATACTGCCAGAACAAGGAGGATGGCACAGGGCAATCAGCAGGATGCACAGCAGGAGGGTACAGAGGACAGTGCAGAGGGAGAGGCTGCCCCAGAGGAACAGCAGCAACTGCCACCACACACGGAGCTGGCAAATGGTGATGAGGGACAGTTGGACTCTGATGAACAGTGGACATGACAGCGGTGGATAACGATGAGCATGTGGCTGAACAGGCAGTGGATGGCCATGATGATGCTGGGGAAGCTCCTGTGCGTGGGGCTGTGGAGCCTGCTCCTGAACCTGAACCAGAGCAGTCTGTGAGTGCTGATGACACATCACAGGACTCTGCTGCTGGGAGTGCTGAAGAACAACTGCAGGTATCTGACCTCCGTGACTTTGCATGAGGTCTCAGCATGCACATGAGGCCCCTGGCACATCATCTTTCAGTGAATCAAGATGATATATGTGACCTACTGAACTACCTCGACCGCACTGGTGGACACTGACTGTTGGACATGCAAATTGTAACCTTGCCCAGGAGTATGATCGGTAATGTTGTTTCCACAACTGTTGATGATGCTATTGATAGTTGCGCTGTTTCATCCGTATTGTTGATGTTGTTGTTCACACTACACTATGTACCTTGATATACTGTAAGGCTTTTTTGATGTTGTTGTTGTTGCTTTGGTGTTCATAATACAGTGCTGTTCATTGTTCATACTGTGTCCATGTGTCATTCATGCATGTGAATGCCCTACATCTGCTTATGCTGTGTACTGTGCATTGTCAGGCAACGTGTGTTTCCCAGCCCATCTCGGCATACACAGGGCCTTACTGGGACCACAAAGTTTGTTGACCTACATTGTGTGTCCTGTACTGCACATCAATCTGGCAACATGCACCACAGGGCTCATTAGTGCCACACTCTGTGCACAGTGTCAGATCACTGTATTCTGGTGGGCGTGTGTTTTGAACAGTATAGGAGTCCATTTAGTTCCACAGTGGCATTCCACTGTGAATAAGGCAAACCACCAGTTGACAAGGTGGGACCCTGTGGTTTGGGCCTGCAGGTGTGGTGCATGTCATGGTTCCACACACGTGGTACACCATTCCATGATGGAACTGTGTGGCGTGACACAGTATGGAGCATTGTGCAATGACCACCCATCATCAAGCAGTGTGCATCACAGTCTGCTGACAGTGGTGGTGTGTCACATGTCAGGTAATGTGAGTAAATGTGCTGACAGTGGGATGGGTGGGATACACCATGTACATGTGTGGGGTGGGGATGACTGACCAGCACTGGCCAAGCACCTGGATGTGTCAGCATGTCTGGAACTGTGGATACAAATGGTGTTGCGTGTGATATGGGCCATTCCAGTGGTGGTGTTCACCATTGTGCTGTGTGCAACTCAATGGCTGCATCGGGGGCACAGTGAGATGGTGTGGGGGGGGCACAACCCATATGGTGGTTCTCTGTAGTACAAGAGATGCAGGTGTACAGTGGCAATGGTTATTGGTACAGCAGTGTTGGCCGACTGGCACCATGCATGCAAGGTGATGAGGGTCTGTAAGTTTTCACAATGTGTGATGCTGCTGTACAATCACTCGGGGTTGGTGGGGATGTTTGCTGGTGGCCTATGGGTGTATCTTGCTGGTGGTGACAGAGACAGCTCCTGCTGGGTGTCACTCACATCAGATAGGCCTATCTGTGGTGGATACTGTTGCACTGCTGTGGTGTGATGCCCAGCCACAGTTCAGCATGCCCTAGCAATGGGTGTTCCCCTGTGTGTGCATTGACAGACTGACCATAGACAGCAGGTATGTTTGACTGTTGTGCATGTGTCTGTCCTGTGGGTGCACACTGTGGACATGTGCTGCCTGTGGCATGCCACGTTGTTCACATGCATTTGCTGGCCAGTATTCCCAAGGCTCGCTGTGGGGATTGTAATGGTGCGTGGCATATGATATACAGGCTGGCAAGGGTTGTACTGCTGTGGTGTTGTTAATGGCAGCTTGCAGGCTGCAGGTATGTGTGGGGGTGTGTTCCCTGCCTGTGGTGGCATGTCTGGGATGGGGTCATGAACATGGGAACTGTACACAGGACAAAAGGCCATAGTACATGCAACACACGTACAAATGGTACATGTGTGATGCCATGTGTGATGTGAGTAGAGGTGGGCAGATGTGCTTACGATGTGGTGTAGCTACACACACTATTGCATGGTGGATGACACTATCATTCCGGTTATTCCCTCCAGTCCACTGTACATGCTTGGCATGTGTTGTGCTAACTATTTATGGGCGTGGTTGGGATGTCCATTTCAATTTACCTTGGCTGATTGTCGCCTTGCTGCTCTGCATTGCATCTTGAGGTATGTCACTGTGCACATGTGTTCCTGTCGTGGCCGGCTGTGCATGTACCATGTGCCTCTGTGACCGTGGTGGTGCATCCAGCCTTGGATGTTGCATGGCAACCATCCCTGTCTCACAGCTGTTGTCCTCTCCTTCATTTGGTATGGCTGCTCAATACAGCTGTCTGTGCAATGGAATCTGCTGCTGTGGTCATTTGGCTGGCTGTGTGCCCCTCACAGATCATTCTGACTGCAACACTGGACCTCTTCTTGAGGCCTCAACCATGGGTCATCTTCAGCTGTGCCAGCATCTCTGCAGCAGTGGCTGTTGTCATGACTGTGGGTAGAGCCTGCCCTGTTGTGTCCTGTGTGTGAATGGATAGGTGTGTCCTGCCCCTAGGCACTTCCTGTTACTCTACCCCTTCATGTCCATAAATATCCTCACCCATATTTGTGGGACTGTTGCTGTGGGTGTCTTCCATGGTGTGCCCACATGTGGCTTCTTGCTGTGTGTGCACAACTGTGCCATTATCACAGTCTACACCAGCATCACTGTGTTCCCCTAACCCTACCATGTTGTCTGTGGTGCCCACATGTCTGTGATCAGTGGCATTGCCATCCTGATGCAGTTTGCATATGACTCCATGACAGACAGCTTTGTCACCCACCTCTTCGTCCTTTGTTCCGGCTATGCTTGCCCCATTCGACATTGACACTGTGGCCAGCTGTTGTCCTATGCTACTTGCTGGCAGTGCAGTGCCCTGTCTGCTCCCACACCTACGCATCACATCCTGACCACCTCTGTGGGACTCATGCTGGGCATTGCCTGCTGTGTGCTCTGTGCCATGCTGTCTGTCCCTTGGCTGTCTGCATTTCTGCCATCCAGTGGGTTTGGTCCATGCCCATAGGACCGGTGTCATGCTGGTAGCATGCATCTTGCAATCTCCTGCAATGTTGTGGCCATTGCTGTTGTAGCCTCTGTCTGGGTTATCTGCAGCACAATGCTGCATTCCATGACCATTGTCTGCCTTTCTATGGCATCTGTTTGGTGCTGGACATACAGGCGTATGTTCTGTAGGGGCATTGCTGTCTGTGTGGTTTGGCCTGCCCCTTCCTGTATCCTGTGTATCACAGCAGCGTGGATATCTGCCACAGTCAGCTGCAGCTGGCCCGTGTGTACCGCAGTGGCATTTATGTGGTTGTGTATGCTGTCGTGTATCCCAGCCAGCCCATGCTGAGCTGCCTCATTTTCATTTCATTTCATTTCATTTTTTATACTTCTGAAACCAGATGAGCAAAACTGCCCATTTTCACAGGTGACAAGTCATATCTAAAATACAATACAAAATATTGAATTCAAAATTTCAGAGCAAACCACTCAATCCACATAAAGTGCAGGTGCTGTTCGATACATAGATATTACAAAAACATTCATTTTTTAGAGAAAAGCCACTGTTTTAAACTTTTTTTAAAGCACTGTATAGAATACTTTCAACAACTTCAGTTGGTGTCTTATTAAAAAAGGTTGTTGCTCGACGAGATCACGTGATGAGCTAGTGGAGTGTAGACGTGCTGAGCGCTGCTCCCGAGCCTGCTCTACCTAACTAAGCTCTTTTAAATATCCCCGACTGCTGTAAGGAGACCGATAAGTGTGATTTAGGTCGGCATTTGAGTGCTCCGCTTTCCGGTAAGCTTGTTGGTGCGGATGCTCGTTCTTGCGACGTGAGTGAACCTTCTTGCGGTGCGCCGCCTATTATGGAGTGTGGAAGCTCAAACCGACGACGGGCGCCGGCTTCCAAGCATCCAAAACCCCCCTCGCCAGTGCCAGAGGAGCAGGAGGCGTACCTGGGTGGGGAGGAGAAAGGCCAGACTCCTCCGGATGATATAGCTGAGATCAAATCACTCCTTTGGGGGCTGGTAGCCGACTTTGCTATGATCAAACCAACTCTGAATGCCCTGGCAATGAGAATAGGGGATTTAGAGGTCAGAGCCACTTCACAAGAGAGGAAAATGTCAGCTCATGAGCAGGAGCTGCTGACCTTGAGGAGACAGCTGAAAAAACTTGAAGAGAGGGTAGATGACCAAGAATCTCGCAGCAGAAGGAATAATCTAATTTTGGCAGGCTTGCCAGAGTGGTCAGAAGGCTCAGACTGTATTACCTTTATCCAGGGGCTGTTATTAAAGGTCTTGGGCCCAACACCATACGGGGAGGCGTATAACATTGAGAGGGCACACCGGTCTTTAAGAGAGATTCCCCCAGGGGCTCACCCCAGAGTCATCATAATGCGGTTCCTGAATTATAGAGAAAAGACCCATGTTCTCATGAGAGCGAGAGCCCTCAAAAACCTGCATTGGAATGGAGCTGCAATTTGGCTTTTTCAGGATCAGACACCTGCTATTCGTGAGAAGCAGAAAGAATATGTAGATATCAAGAAAAGGCTTTATCTTGCGGGTGTGAAGTTTCGAATGCAACATCCAGCTACCTTGGTGGTCAAGCTTCAGTCAGGAGACCGGAGATTTTTGACAGCGAGGGATGCCGCAGAGGGACTGAAAGCTGAATTTCCGGACTTGTTTAGGGCTACAACCTGAATTTTTGTTATAGAAGACGTTGCTGGATATGGCTGAGAACTGTTTTGTTTTTAAATAATATTCAGAAATAAGGCCACCGCAGTAGAGCTGCTGCGTAACCCTCCTGAGGACCTTGTGATTTTTTGATTTAAAGTTTTTATGAGGGAGGGGGAGGGTGCTGGAGCTGCAAAAGGGGATGGAGAAGGGGAAGGGGGGAAAAAGTGGAATAAAATACTCCAAGTATTTGTATTTTTTGTAAAGGGGAAAAGAAACTTGGTTTAAGTTCATTAGAGGTTTGAGTGGCTTAGGATGCGCTCTCAGTGGCTGGCTCATCTCGTTTTCGATGTTGGATAGGAGGCGATCAGAGGATCGGGGATTCCGATAAAGTGGGGGAGGTTTGGGGGATGGGGAAGAGAGAGGTCAAAGCAGATTCTACCTTATGGCAGTCTGGGCTGGGAGGCCAGGAAGGGGTATAGTATGCTTTTATGTTAATGATTAACATGGTATCTTGGAATGTTAAGGGTCTCAGAGGGAGGAAGAAGAGGCTAGTGATCTTAAAGCATATCTCTCAGATGGGGGCTCAAATAGCTCTACTGCAGGAAACCCATTTGTTAAAGGAAGAGTTAACGCTGTTGAAAAGGCTCTGGGTGGGTCAAGTTTTAGGAGAGGGAAACGCCAAAGCTTCAGGGGGTGTAGCGATTCTGATTGCGAAAAGCTGCCCATTTGTCCCCCTGCGATATAAGGCGCGGGAGGACGCTCGGGGAGTGTTTGTTACGGGCACTATTGTGGGGAGGTTAATAACAATTGCTTCTGTATATGGGCCAACTCCTCCTGACCCTGATTTTTTCTCCTCGCTGGAATTGGATTTAGCTAGTTTTTCATCCCACCCCTTAATTATAGCAGGGGATTGGAACCTTTGCCTTAACAACCTTTTGGATAGGACACCCCCCTTCTAGAAAGCCGCCTCTAGGCGAGATATCTCTGGCCAGATTCCTAGAGGTGCTAGCGTTGACAGACCCTTTGGCGGTTTAAGCAAGGGGACTGTAATATGACTTTTATTCAGGCGTACAAAACTCAAACACGTATCGATTTTTCTTGGTTAATCAGGAGGCCCTGCAGGGGGTTAAGAAACTGTTTATTTACAGTAGAATTTTATCTGACCCTTCTCCAGTCCACCTGTCTTGGGTAATGGAGTCTGTCCAGACGAAACCTTTCGGATGGAGGCTGGATGAATCTCTTCTTTCAGAAGACAATGTGTTATCTCGTCTGGAGGAAGCTCTTAGGGATATTGTTCTAACCCAGATCCCTACACTTGATAACAAGATCTTAGCTTGGCCTACTTGTAAAGTACTATATACCAGTGTAGCCCAGAGTTTTACCATCAGGAGGAACAGGATGAGAAAAGCAAGGGAGGAATTTATCTGGGGTGCTATTAATTCACTTACTCCCCTGGAGGATCCAACGAGGAGGTGGATGAGAACTTCAGGAGTTGAGAGACGAGATGACAGACATTTTGTATAATAAATTGGAGCCTGGACGAAAAGACCCAAACTGAATATCTTTACAAGAGGATTTGCCTAGTAAGCTTCTTGCTGCCAGAGTAAAAGAATAGGGAGGCCGCTTGTACAATTTCTTTTTAGAATACCAAGGAAGTGATTACAGATCCAGGACTATGGCGGATGTTTTTCTGGACTATTTCATAGAGTTATATCAAGGGGCATCAGGTACTACTAAGGAGGAGTGTGGAGGTTTCTGGAGGATATAAGTCTGCCAAGATTGGATCATGCACAAGCCCAGGCATTAGCAATTCCTATAACAGAGGCTGAAATAAGGGATGCGATGTCCGTTGCCCAAGGTAAAACTCAGGACCAGATGGTCTCTCTGCTCGGTTTTATAAAGCTCATTCGCAAACTCTCGTCCCTCTTCTCCTGGAGCTTTTTTCTAACATCATGTCAGACGGGGTTCATCATTTACCGTTATACCAGGCTTATATTACACTTATCCCCAAGCCAGATAAACCCGGAGAATTACCAGGGAGCTATAGACCTATTGCCCTCCTGAATCAGGACATTAAATTACTATCTAAGATACTAGCTAATAGAGTTTTAAAGATAGCTTCTCTAATTATCAGCCAGGACCAGGTTGGCTTTATGCCAGGTAGGGGGCCTCATGATGCCTTGCGGAAGCTTCATCATGTGCTCCTGGAGGCCGCTGGCTCCTGCTCAGATATGGCGCTTTTTTCTTTGGACGCTGAGAAGGCCTTCGATAGGGTCTCCCACTCATTTTTATTTGCTACTATGGAGAGGATGGGTTTCCCGGAGGGCCTTCTCAGGGGCATTAGGAATCTCTATGCCGCACCTACGGCTAGAGTCCTTTGTAATGGTTTTTTGTCAAAAGAATTTCGCCTCGATAATGGGACCAGACAGGGTTGTCCCCTCTCCCCAATTTTATTTAATATCTATTTGGAGCCCTTGCTGCGGGCGATCCAGTCTGATCCAGAAATACGGGGGATTGTGGTTAAGGGAAGGGAGTTGAAGCTCTGGGTTTTCGCAGATGACATTCATTTGCATCTTCAAGACCCAGTGAAGAGCTTTGGAAGGGTTTTGGAGGTTATAAACAGATTTTCGGTGGTCTCGATTGCAAATTAAACTTGAACAAGGCATGAGTTCTCCCCTTACCCGCATGTGTATAAGGCAGACTTCAAGTCGCTGCAGCTGAATTGGGCTCAGAGGTATATTAAGTATCTTGGTATTTGGGTCACTCTAATCTGCAGCAGGGAGTAGAGGCAAATTTGAATAATGTACTGGTAGCAGCTAGGGCAGACTTGGGTAGGTGGAGTAAGCTCCCCCTAAATCTGATGGCTAGAATGGGTTTAATCAAAATGAACTTACTGCCTAGGTTTTTGTATCCCATATATTTGTCCCAGTACGATATTCCTAAGATTTGGTTCCTTAGAATACAAAAATTATTTTCTGACTTTCTATGGAGTTTTAAACTTCCAAGGAGGAAGCATACGGTTTTGCAGCTTCCTTTTAGTCTGGGGGGTCTTAAAATTCCAGACCTTTACTTATATTATGTAGCCGGGCAATTATCTATAATGAGTCGGTGGAATAGCTCCTGTGAAGGAGAGGGCTACACTCCAACGTGGTTGCATATTGAAAGGCAAATTCTGAGAGATAAGGGTATTTCCCCTGATTCATTGCTATTTACCAATCCGGCAAATTTGCCAGAAGTAGGTAAAGATTCCCCAATATTTAAGACAGTCCTGGCCTGGTGGGCTCTCTTATCCCCGGTTCGTAAAAAGCTTCAGAAGGGCTGTAGAGATCAACCTATTTTGGGTAATCCTAATATGACTGTTGGCGGCCGGGTAATTAGGAGCTACTGGGCTCCGCAGCTTTCTAATCTTGTCTGGGCAGATTTTATTATAGATGGCAAAGTGGTGTTTCCGCCTCAATGTAGAGGTATTAATTTTTTTAAGAAGATTCAGATTACCAAAATGTTACAGAAACTGCAGAGGGAAAACACATGTCCTCCAGGGACTCCATTTACCTGGGACAACCTTAAGGAACTTAATGGTGCACATAAACCCCTGTCAATGGCGTACAGTGTGCTCTTGGACTTCTTAGGTAGGGAGGTCTCTGCGAGGCAGCATACTGGGAAAAAAAGGATACCCTTCTGAGACCGGACTGGGAAGCAATTTGGAAAAGCGTGGTCTACATACCTATTCCCAAGTATAGGACCATGCAATTTTTTATATTTTCCAATTTGTACTATATACCCCGCCAAACTATGTGCTAGGTGGCTTAGACAGACAGATCAATGTTTCAGGTGTGGATTGAGTCCGGGAGATACGTTGCATATATTTTGGGACTGTCCCAGGATATATCCGCTTTGGGTTCAGGTTAAGCAGAATATGGACCCCTTCTTAAACTATGCAGAGTTTATTTCACCTAAGATTTGTATTTTGGGGGATATGGCCCAAATCTCAGGGTTGCAGATTAGGTACCATATAGCGTTGATGTCTGCTTTAATTAAAGCTTACGTCTTGAGGCATTGGAAGAGTGATTGTATCTACACATATGACCAATGGTTGTGAGACTTTATGAGGACATTAGGCAGGATCAGCGGCAAATGTCCGGGACGGCAGAAAAGGAACATATATTAGAGGTGGAGAACCTTAGAGGTAATTTATGCACTTCAGTCTAACCTTCCCAATCACCGGTCTGTCTGTCAAGTGTAGTTAATTGAGGTGATGGGTAAATAAATTAATAAATTTTAATATCCGTATTTGGCCTACTTGGGATTTCCTTTTATTTTATTTTGGAAGATTCTGTGTACTAGGTTCGATCTTATTGTATCTCAGAGTAGATAGGTACTGGACTGCCAAACAAAGTCTCTTCAGGGCTCTCTCTCTTTCTCGGGGCCTTAGCTGGGACCAACCCCATATTGTTTGTAGGGTTTTGGGAACTATAGGCCTCTTGGGTTAAGTTCATCCCTTATGATTAGCGGTCCTTGTTTTGTTTCAGAATGGGCAGATCTTAAATAGAGTGTCGCTAGGATAGAGCAAATGTCTGGATATGGGGAAGGGTAAATTCTGCAGCTGTGATTGTACATAGTCATTGTACATAGTTGTCCTACCCAGTTTTGGGGTGGGTACCCGGGGATCCCGGGGGGATGCTGTATGTCTGTCTGTATGTTTTTCTAAAATGCAATAAAGATGGTTATAAAAAAAAAAAAGGTTGTAGCTCTAAATAATAAAGATCTTTGCCCAAAAGTCTTCTTAAATAGAGGTATCTTAAACTTAAATTTAAACTGAGATCTAGTAAATAAGGCATTCAAAGCCCTGGGAAACATTGAAGAAATAGATAAAGGAAGAAATCGTGATTTAACTTTATATAAAGAAGTACCCATTTTAAGGCAAACCCGATCTTCAAAAGATAATGAATAGGACTGTTTATACAGATCAGAACAATGGCATCAAAAAGGCATATTAAGCCAAAATCTCAAGGCTGAATGATATGTTACTTGAAGACAATTCAGTGCACTACTATAGGAAGAGGTATATCTCAGAATACCATAATCCAACACCGAAAACAAAAAACTATGAACCAAAAGTTTTCTGGATTCAAGAGTCAAAAATGGCTTAATCCGATATAAAATACCCAACCTTTGATGCAGGGTTTTCCTAAGACTTTGAATATGTGGTTCAGAAGTAAACTGACTATGTAAAATAATTCCTAAATATTTAAAAACTGGAACCAATTTGATAATATTACCCCTGCTATCAATGACTGATGGAAAATTAAGAGCCTCTTTCTTATTACAAGAAAAAAACATTTCCTTTGTTTTTTTGGAATTAAGTACCTAGTGATTTTGTAGTAACCAATCCTGAAAAAGCCCAAAGTCAGTCTGAAGACAAGAAAGGGCAGTCTCAGGTCTGGGACTAGAGCAAAAAATAACTGCATCGTCCGCATAAAGAGTCATCTCAGTTTGGGTACAAATCCTAGGGGCAGAATTCACAAAAAATGAAAAAATAAGTGGCCCCAGGATTGAACCCTGGGGTACACCACAAACTAAGGGAAGTATCTGAGATGTGGTTGAACCAATGATTGTTCTATGATATCTGTTACATAAGTAACTTTGATACCACCTGACTAGCTCACCAGAAAAATTAAGCCCACGAAGAACACTAGGAAGAAGATCAAATTCAACCAGGTCAAAAGCCCAGGTGAGGTCCACAAACAGCGCTGCACGTGAATATCCTCTGTCGAGGGCACCATGTACATTGCCCGTTAAACCCACCAGGGCTGTTTCGGTATTAAAACCTGGCTTAAAGCCATGTTGGTTGGCTGACAGAAGTGAATACTTCCCAAGAAAAGCCAGAGTTTGATCCATAACAATTTTTTCGAGAATTTTTGAAATGGGTGACAGAAGGGATATTGGTCGATAATTAGAAACAGTGGAAGGACTTCCACTCTTCAGAATATGTTTAATGGTTGCTAATTTCCAGCTATAAGGGAAAACATTATAACACAGAGAAAAGTTGAAAATATGAGAGAGAGCGGGTAAGCAAAACAATTTATACCCAGTTTAATAATCCTGATATCCACTCCATCATTACCCTGAAAAGGTATTGGGTTATTTTCCAAAATGTATTTTTTTACTAAGATATGAGTGACATATTCAAAATGAAACTTAGGTTTGGTGTCATTACAAACATCTTCAGATTTAATTCCACTATCAGGGACTATAGGAGTTCGAAAGGGGCCGAGATTCCCAAAATGTCTATTAAAGACATCAGAAACCAAGGACGGATCATTAATACTCTGTCCATCTTGATGAATAATGGGGACAGAATCTTTTTTCTGTCTTCCCATCATTTTATTAAGTAGGTCCCAAGTTTTTTTGGGATTGCCCCTGGAATTCCTTTGCTCATTAAGACAGTGGACAACCCTAGCTTTCCTAACATGAGATTTACATTTGTTTCTGAGTGTCTTATACTCTTGAAGATGAACAGAATTCTGTGATACCCTAAATTGCTTCCAGCACTTATCATGTTTTCTCATTAAGGAAATGAGATCCCTTGTAACCCATTGTTGTTTATGAGATCTAACTCTAACATTCTTTAAAGGGGAGACCCTATTAACGATAGCATTATAAGCAATACAGAAAAAGTCCCACATTGCATCAATATTGGAGCAGGAAAAAAAGGGAGACTAATCTATTTCTTTTGACAAGTCTTCTATTTTCTGGGAGGTCAAATTCATCAGATTTCTACACTCAATATATCTAGGGGGCCCCCTAAACATCCTAACTGACCATTCACATTTGATGGGATGATGGTCACTCATAACATCAAGCATAACCTCCCAATTGGTTATCCTGTCTACATGAGAGACCAAGATCCAATCAAGAACAGTCCCTCCCTCCGATTTATAATTAGGCCTTGTGATTTCCTCTATTAATTGCTTAACACCAAGGTCAACCAGGATTTTCTCTAACTTCACTTTTCAAACTCTTATCCCAACTACAATTAAAATCGCCTAAGACAATTCACTCTCTATTTGATATAACCTCATGAAATGAAAGTAACAATTCAAGACCATAGGATATTCTACCCGGGGGAAAATATACTGTACTAAGGATCAGATGTTTACTGTGTCCTAAAACCAAATCTATAGAAATCATATTACATCCTGAATTTCCCAATAAATGTTCCAGAACAGTGTAATCCAGTTTGCAATGAATATACATTATTACTCCACCTCCCCTTTTTCCCACTCCTGGGTGAACATGACATCATGGCAGTATCGAGACAGGTTGTCCTCAAGTTCTCCGTCCAGTGGCAGAGGCATTGCACCATGTTGGCCTGTACCATCTGCACCTCCAGGGGACCGTATCATGCTGCCATGTGCTTGGTCATCACAGTCATTGGTGGTGTGTGTACAGTCTGCCTGTCCCACACCATGTGCAGCATCTCCACTGTCATTTGGCTGCTCACTGTCCAATGTGGACTGCAGGTGGAATTTTGTTTTACCTGCAGGTGTGGTGTCACCCGTGGTGTTGCTGCTGCTGCTGCTGCTGCTGGACAGCCTAGCATTACTGGCAATATCAGTTGCCTGTCCTTCTCCAGCATCACTGTCTGTGTCACTCCTATGGCCCTGGCTTGCAGTGCTGTTACTGGCAGGTGACTGCTGTTCTTCATCCTCACTGTCACTGTCCATGTCTTGCTGGTCCATCCCAGTGCTGTCACTGTCAGACACAACATTGCACCATGGTGGTGTGGGCTACCTGATAGTGGCATGTCCTCCAGCCTGTGTACTCTGACATCCTGCAGGGTGTACAGACACATGTGCACTTTGAGCATCATTATGTCCACATGTCATGGTATGTGTCCAATGTGTACATGCATGCATGTCCAGCTTGTGGTGGCCAGTGGAGGGGTCGCCACATGCATCCCATGCTTCTGTATGGTGGAACGACTCATCACTATTTCCAACTGGCCCTGCCCCCCCCACTGCTGTCACTATCCATTGTGGGGCCTTGCATTGTGGTCTACTTGTTGGACATACAGGGCATCAGTCTCCACTGGTAGTGCCACAGCTGCTGTCTGCATGGTGGTGTCAGCCACCTCATGCATGCCATGTTCTTACTTTGTGCATCTTGCAGCCAGTACAGGTCATGCTCTGTGTCACCCTGTATGTTGTGTGTGCTGAGCTGTGCCACTACATGTTCCTCATGTCTGCTGAAGGGCCACAGTTGGGTGGGTTCTCTGCCTGTTGCCATAGTGCATCGCCTGTTGTGGGCTGCCTTCTTCTTTGCATGCTGCTTAATGTCACTGTGCCGCTTCTGCAGCTCCCTCACACTGCTCCTGCAGGGGGCCACTGTGTTGACCTGTCTGTCTATCTCATCCCATGCATCCTGCCTCTGTGTCTGCACCTTCTAGTCCCCTCTCGGGACAGTAGCAGGTCCTCCTGTTGGGTGGCACATACGTGTCACATCCCTGCAGCATTACACATCATGCACCTCTGATATGTTCGCTCACCTGCCCACCTACCTGGGCCTAAGTTGCATCCAGGAGGATGTATATCTCCTGGTCAGTGAAGTTCTTCTTCCTGCCGTGTCCACTTTTTCTCCTCTGTGATCCTGTGGTTGTCTGCACTCCCTGCCCCCTTTGTCCTTGCTGCATCCTCTGTGGATCAACCATGATTCCGTTCCTGTGTGTTGATGCTGCTTGCTCCATGCGGTCTGCCTACAATGTTTATATGATACACCATGCATGCTTATGGCATGTACACTGCATTTGTCACATGGTGTGTTTCTTGCTGAATTGGGTACATGGCCATTGTCGCAAGGTCTTTTGATGCACGGTGCATTCAATGCACCTTGCACCACTCTAGCAGCTCTTTTGAAAATTGGGCCACTATGTCAGTGACAGGTTTGGGGAGATATGAACTCAAAAATCTGCTTTTGCAGATGAACACAGAAAATAACAATACCATTGCATATTTGTGGAAAACATTTTTTAATGCCTGGTTTTGAGTTACATAATTTGTCCTAGAGTTGGTGTGTGACATGCAAAAACAGTTTCAGTTGTGCAGTGTGAATCTGCTTATGCTAAAACATCCATTTTTTTTTACTGTGCATGGGTCGATATTATTTCATTTATAAATTCTTTTTTTTTGTTAAATCTTTTCAAAACATCACAATTAGTTGCTTTTTGATATGACCTAATGAACTTGAAAGTTTATGCTTCAAAATTAATCCATTTTTAATTACTCATGAACTATAAAATAGCATAATTTTTCACATCTGTTTCTAAATTTGCCACCCTATAGCACAGAAACAATGTAAGCACATTTTACCAGACTTGCTAGGTTTTCAAATCCAGTCATAAAGAGTGTGTATGCACATTTCTATTTCTCTATGCCTAAAGTTGGATGAGTTATAAGTTTCCAAAAATCGGTGCTTAACAATAAAGTACCTACTCAGCACTGACTTCAGTGGCAATACCATGCCAGTATGATTGATTATTCATGTTTGATTGCATTGTTACATAGGATGCACTTATGGAATTTGTTATATTTATTCTATTTATTGATTATTCACATCTGACACTATTGCTACATATTGTATGATGCATTTGTGATACTAGTTTTATTTATTATAACTTCGGATATTCATGTCTGACTCATTCCTGCAGATGATGTATACATTTTTTTGTCATATTTATTATAGTCATTGATTGTTCATGCTTGACTGCACTGTTGAATATAAATACAGTAGTTACTACACATACCATAAATACATATATGCAACAACACATATTATGTATTGCTGCATATTATGTATTTATGGTACTAGGTGACGAGAGTCATGGATTAGGAGGGAGCAGTGGATGTGGCCTACTTTGATTTCAGGAAGGCCTTTGATATGGTACCACACAGGAGATTAGTCAGCAAATTGAACAGTCTAGAGCTGGGATGAAGGTGGTGGGATAGGTGAAGAACTGGCTAAGTAACAGGAGTCAAAGGATTATAGTGAATGGGGGGAGATTGGAAGAGAGGGAGGTGAGTAGTGGGGTTCCACAGGGGTTGGTCCTGAGGCCTTTACTCTTCAATGTCTTCATTGGAGACATTGCAGAAGGACTGGAAGGGAAAGTATGTATGTTTGAAATGACACAAAGATCTGCAACAGGGCTGACACACAAGAGAAGTGGATAGGATGAGAAGGGACTTAAACAAACTGGAGGAATGCTCTAAGGAATGGTAGGGGGAGTTTAATGCTAAAAAGAGTAAGGTGATGCATGTGGGGTGAAAGAACCCAGGGGCAGCATACCAACTAGGAGGGGGGGTAATGGTAACATACAGGATAGGGAACTAGGAGTCATCATAACAAATGGTCTCAAGGTGACAAATCAGTGTGGTAAAGCAGTAAGTGCATTAGGGCAAGCAGGATGCTGGGATGCATAGGGAGAGGAAAAGCAAGTAGAAAGAGGGAGATTATATTGCCCCTATATAGGTCACTGGTGAGGCCCTACCTTGAGTACTCTGTCCAGTTCTGGAGGCCCCATATGAGAAAGATATCAACCAGATGGAGACAATGCAGAGAAGAGCTACCAAAATGATCCAGGGCATGCATCAAAAAGACTATGAGGAATGGCTCAGGGAACTAAATATGTACTCACTAAAGGTAAGAAGGGAGAGGGGGGACAGGATAGAAACATTCAAATGTGCCAGAGGGATAAATAAGATAGGTGAAACCAGCTATCTGCAGAAAAGGATAAGCACTGGGACTAGGGGCCACAATATGAGGTTGGAAGGGGTGAACAGAGGCAATGTGAGGAAGTACTTCTTCATGGAGAGGGTGGCTGAAACCTGGAACAGGCTACCAGAGGAGGTGGTGGGTGCAGACACCATGGAGGCATTCAGGTGTGCATGGAATAGACACAGGGGACTAGTGAGACTAGAACAGAGGGGAAGTATGGAAATAGGTTCGGCAAGGATCTGAAGTAAGGAAATAAGAAATATCTTAAAACCAACACCGAGCAGACTAGATGGACCAGAGGTCCTTTTCTGCTGACAATTATTATGTAACTATGTAACTATATATGCAGTATACACAGTATCTATATCTGTATATCTATATCTATATTATAGTGGCATGGTAGTGCCACTATAGTTAGGGTTGAGTAGGCTGTTTAATGTTTACCCCCCTAAATTTGCACTTTAATAGCTTCGCCACTGTTCAATAGATTTACAAGAAAATTTGCATGTGCGGACTCAGAGTGAAGGTCTCTTGATTTGTCAAGTTTTATTCTGGACAGATGTCCAGATTCTGACATCTGGATAGGAACAAAAGTGAAAAATCATGTTTTTGATTTGCTGTATTTTAAGTCATAGTCTAGAGCCCAGAAGGTTTGGAATTGTGCTTTGAAAATTTCAGGGTAGAAAGGGCTTGGGCCACAGTGTTTTTTTTCACTGATTTGTTGAAAAAAATATTAACCCATTCCAGAGTCATAAGGATTTGAAATTTCAGTTCTGAACATGGTCAGTATGATCTTTTGGATAGCTGTTTCATACAAACAAAGAATTTGGCTCATACAGAAAAGGATTCTGGGCTTGATTTTCAAAGCCTAGGGAATGACGCAGGGTGCCTATATCAATCATACATGACTCAAGTGGCACCTTGCATCAAAAGATGTGGCAATCCCAATTTTCGAATGCAGTCTGTGTGGAAAAGGGGAGCCATTGTGCCAAAGTGACACTGCGCTAGCCTTGTGCCACACAGCAGGGTGCGCCAGATTACAAGGAGGCTTGCAGCATGTGGGGCTGCAACATCCCTTTTTCTGTGATTTTGCAAGCTTCACTGTGGATGCAGCAAGGGGCTCCACTTAGACCAGCCAAGAGGAGGTTTAAGAGCCCTGCGTCAATGGTGAATGTTGCTGCCAGTGGTGGGGACCTGCCAGAAGGGGGCTGGGGACAGACAGAGCATAGGTTGGGTACCCTATGGGGCATGAGGGAGATGGCACAAGTGCAGCTTTTGTCGCCAAAGTGACATTTGCAGTGATATCATATTTTATATTACGTATGCCTTTTCCTGTATTCACCCCCTCATATTGTCTTTCCCTATGCATGGATGGTTTAATGTATCTGATGTACTAATTGTATGGCAGTGGCCCTCCTAACCCCCTCCTGGACAAGGGCATGCCCTGGATGACCCACCAGCCAACAGGATGCCCAGCATGTGGGCTGCCATCTCTCCTGAAGCTGTTGCAAGCCCATCTGCAACTTGTGGCATTCCCCTCTGGTGCACCATTTTTTTGGCGCAGCTGTCAGATTGCAGCAAACCTGGAGAGTTTGGCACCAGGACCCTGATTTTTCTAAAATCAGGTGCAGGTTCCCTGGCATTCCTGGAGTTCTTCTCAGCCCTGGAGGAATGTAACTTGCATCACTCTAAGGGCTTATTGAAAACTGAGCCATCTGTGTCATATTTACTGGGGATGAGATGACCAGACTTAATCTGAAAGACATATCACAGCATGGGTACAGAAAAGGGCTTTCATGCAACACTAATCTAATATCTTTCTTCAAACATATCAGTAGAAGCATAGCTAAGGGGAAACCATATGATGTAATAATGCTAGACCTGGGAAAGGCTTTTGAAGCCTTGCCACATTGGCTTCTAGTCACTCAACTACTCGTTACGTGCATCAACACCTATACTGTCGCCTGGATTAAAAACTGGTTGTCAAATAGAACTCAGCAAGCTCATATAGATGGCAAATTGTCTAGTGAGGGGAGAGTGGGCAGTGGTGTACCCCAGTGGTCTGTTTTGGGGCCGGTACTCTTTGGATTATTCATCAGTGACATGGGATCTAAAGCTACTTGTCGAATGGCAAAGCTTGCAGATGGTACAAAAATTGAAGGAGAGATGGATTCAATTTAAAAACCTAATAACTTGTGTAATGATCTGGCTTCCATCCAAAACTGGGCTAATAGAAATAGAAAGAACTTTAACCCCAAGAAATGTATTGTACTGCATTTTGGGGGACATAATCCAGGGTATACATATTACATGGAGCGGATCCCATTAGAATCAGCATACAAGAGAAACATCTGGGAGTAAATATCAACAATACTCTATCCCACTCTGACCATTGTACACAGGTGGCTAGGAAGGCCAACTATTTGACCAGGGCAATAAAACAGTCTTTTGTGACTAGAGACCCACAGTGTAACTTGCAAGTCTATAAAACATTTGTTATCCCACACTACAATTATGGTTCCCCCTTTTGGTGTTCATACTTGAAAAAGGATATAAACTTACTGGAGGGTCCACAGAGAAGGTTGACTAAGGGTTTACATGGTATGACCAACATGGAATATGATGACAGACTTGAAAAATTTGGTCTGTTTAGCCTTAAAGAAAGGAGATTTAGGGGATACCTCCTGTTCCTTTACAAACTCTTACAGAATGAAGACTTAATGGAGAACTTGGGAATACAGTATAATAACAGAACATTACATTTAAGATCACACAATAGACAACTATTAGTGCAAAGAGCTAAAACTAAAAAAAGGTTAAATATTTTCACCATCAGGGCAGCCTGTAGTTGAAACTTATTGCCGGTCTCTGTGGTAAAGTAAAGAACAATAGACAGTTACAAGGGAGAACTGGACAGATATATCCTCTATTTAAGGATGGTACAATACCCCACCTGATGGTGGGAGACAATCTAGATGGGCCAGTGGCCTTCATTTGTCTTAATAATACCAAGATACCAAGATATGGGGGTAATCTTTTTTAAATTTGTGTTTTTCTTCAAAAAACATTTTTTGATAAGCCCTAAAAATGTATATCCTGCAGAGACACCAATACATGTGTCTTGCTAATCAGGACCCCCTTAGGTGTCTTATGCAATTAGTTTTTGGAAACATCACCCAGAAATGTGTTTCTAACAAATTTTAAAATCTTTTCATGACCCAAATTTATTTTTTTTGGTATGGCCATACAAAAAATAATAAAACCATCGAAAAAGACTCCCTTCATGTGAAAAAATAACTTGGACTTAGTTTTTTCAGATTCTTTTTTCATATAAAGGAATCTTTTTTTGTATGAATGACACAACCACACGATAAAAGACCCCTTCATACAAAAAAAAAAATATGACTTATGTTTTTTTTTTTTTACATTATTTTTTGGATGAAGGAATATGTTTCTGTATGAATGACACAACCACATGAAAAAGATCCTTTCATACGAAGAAGAATTTGGACTCCAGTTTTTTTTCCACATTTCAACTTTAACAAGCCATAACTATGTAAATATACGCAGTTATGGGGCAATCAATATAGCAAAATTATGGTCTTAATGAGAACTACAACAATAATACATAACACTCCCCAAACAAATTTAGGGGCCATAATAAAAAAAACACACACAAATTAAAAAAATTGTAATTCCTATAGGATAGCATTGCAGTTTTAACAAGCTGTAACTGTCAATCTTTGGAGTCACTGGATGATGTATATATCAATAGAAAGGTCTTAATGACTAGTATACTAAGCCACAAAGAAATAAGAACTGAAAATGGTCTATCCTTACAAAAAAATTTACAAAGAAGCACATACATTGCTTTTTTTGGGAGAACAGAACCACAGAACATTGAGGGCCCTGTGCTTCTACATCCATATCATAGAAGTGCTGGGCCTAGAAGACTCTGTAATTGCATAACCACATGGTTATTGTTGGGAACTGTGTGAATTATGACAAGGTTCTACTATCTCAAAAAGTAAGGCAATTCATAGCAAAAAAAAGTGTTAATGCACCAGTTAGGGTTAAGCCCACAACAGTAGGGAAATGTGGTGTTAGGGTTTTCAACCCTAACACTCCAACCCCACCGTGCAAGCAGCAAAAAGAAAAAAAAACACTTCACAGTTTTGGCTGTCTTGAGTCTTGACAAATCAGGCCTGGGGTCTTCCTTGGGAAGACCTCAAGCATACTTTGCAGGACATTCAAATCCATAACATATTTTTTTTCTGCTTGCAGGGTGGGTTGGGGGTGTGATGTTAGGGTTGGAAACCCTAACACCTCATTTCCCTACTTTTTGTCAGTTTAACTTTTACTTGCACTTTAATAAGTTCACAACCATTCAACAGATTTGCATTCAATTATGTGTGCTCAGTCTTTTGGGGGTAACTCTCTGGATGTGCCAAATTTCATTAAGTTCGGATGGTAGAATGCCGAGCTCTTGATAGTTAAAAAGGAGAATTTTTTCATAACTTTTTTCCCTTTGGTTTGAATGGTGTTTTCTTTGAATTTGGGTACCACCCAGACAGTTTGGAATTTTGGTCTGAAATTTTCAGGGTAGAAAGGGACTACCCACAGATGTGCCTTTAGCTGGTTTGGTGAAAAAAAATATTAATCTGTTCCAAAGTTATTTCATTTTAAATTTTTTATAAATTGGTTCTGAACATGCTCAGTAAGCACCTCAAAATAGCTGTATGAAACAAAAAAAAATAATTCTTTTTTCATATTGACATCATCCTTTTTCATGAGTGGAAAATCCTTTTTCATTTAGCTTCCATCTTGTTTTCCATTTTTCCCCAAAATTCAAATTTGCAAACCCCAAAAAGGACACTCTGGGAGCAACCCACACTTGTAGCTTGCTTAGCTGGATTATGCACTTAACTGTTCATGAAATTGCCTTGAATTTTTTTAAAATTTATAAATCTTTTTTCGTATCATGGGATATGAAAAAATATTTTTTTTCATATCACAAGTGAGGAAAAAAGTTTCTTTTTTCTAGGGAAACATCCTTTCCCTGGTGTTTAGTGGCCCTCCAATCACCTCAAAAATCTGCAGGCAAACTTTGTGGAATGTGTTTTTTGAATTTGTTTAGTACAACTTAATGTCTACAAACAATGCACAACTTGAATGTATAAAGTGACTCAAAGCAGATATAGCTGTTTTATAATAGCTTCCTTGCTGGTGTCATGTGGATCATTTGCTCCTGACTCAAAAGCACTTAAAATGTTAAAAGATCAAAATAAAAAGTTATTGCGGCTCATTTTCGTCTTACCTAAAGTGCCCACATTGATTAATTAAACAAATAGGCAACTCTTTCATCAGTGTCCTTGGTGCTAAATACAAGGAGGCTTCCCAAAGTCTACTGCTTTCGTATTTAGCGCAGCAAGACACTTTTCACATAAAGTGAAATCCTTGCATTCCAAGTAATCCCATTTTCAGCCATACTCTGATTTAATCAATTTGTTGACATCCTCCTTTATGTACGGTACCATCACACTCACATCACCCTCACCCCAAACAAAAATCATCAGAACCGAAAAACACATATAGCATCACATTTGTCCAATAATATAACTCTTAAAGGCACATAAATTAGAATCTTTTGAGTCTGTCTCTGATTTTAGTGATCAAAATCAGGAGAGGAGCACTAATTTGGAAGTTCTGGAAACATATGACCTATTTTGATTGAGCTGTCTCCACTGACTTTACTGTTTAGCACACCATTGACTTAATTGAAACAGGTTGGCAATTTTGACTTGGAGAATTATAAATTACCACTTTTATAAGCATGACCTGCAGTATGCACACTATTAAGAAGTCATATTATAACCATTGCAGACTAGCAAACTGATTTCTAAACTATTGGGAAAATTGCTTAATCTTTATGGTATATGTCAGAACTTCTGCTTAGAAAACAGGTTTACTTAGTCACTGGAGACAATGTTTAAGTGGGTGTTATCAGTCAGGGAGAGCAGCAACAGTCTTTTCAAACACAATAGTTGTTGACAGAAGACAATAGATGCAGGTCACATTTATGTATTTAATAAGAAAGCTATGTTGGCAATTTGGTTGCTGTCCAGGCTCTGTGCTTCCACATGCAGGGCCTGGAGGGCCCTACACTCCATCACACTAATAAGGATATGATTACACTATCTGAAAGAATATGGACGAATGGCAGCACAGGGTCCAGAGGGCTGTGCACCCCAACAGGAAACTAAGGATACAATTATACTATCTCAAAAAGTATGGAAATTCTTTTCAAAAAACTGCATTAATGATCATTTAGGGTTCAGGCTAAAGTGACAAAAGTAGGGAAATGTGGCTTTAGCATTTTCAGCCCTAAAATCCCAACATCACCCCTAAAGCAAACCAGGGGCAGAGTCTTCCTAGGGGTTGTCAACCCTAAAGCTCATCCCATTAGGTGTGTATGTTAGGGTTGACAACCCCTAGGAAGACTCTTCCTCTGATTCGCTTTAGGTGTGGCGTTGGGGTTTTAATGTTGGAAACTCTAAAGCCACATTTCCCTACTTTTGCCACTTTAACCTAAACCCTAAATGTTGCATGAATGCAGTTTTTTGCAAAGAATATATTTATATACACTTATCTATAAATATACCATCTATCTATCTATCTATTTATCTATCTATCTATCTATGTACTGTATCTTCATTGTAAAAAAAAATACACTGATGTAGACATTAGGACTGAAGAATGCAAAGCACACAAAGTAGAAAAATGAAAGAAATATAATGATTTTGAGTCATCAGAGTCATGGCTAATCAGTAGTGGGGTGTTTCTTGGGGTTGTCAGTCCTAATGTCCACCCCCCAGCCTGTAGCCTCCTGTCCAAAGCACAAGTTACAGCACCAAGCCAGTACAATCTCCAGTGGTAGACAAGTATGACTTGCCACATTGTGCTGACAGAATCATTCATACCTTTCTTCATGGCCTGCATGAGAAAAAGAGATCATATGTGATCTTGTCTGCTCTGGGGAGGGGATGAGAATAAGGGTTGACAGCACCAAGGAACACCCCAACATGTATTTAATTAGATTTTTGCAATACATTTCTCTTCTTTCTGTGATAGTGGAATCGTATCCTCAATTGCTCAGATCAAGAATAGTGGAGTTATTTCTAGCCCTGCTTCACCAACCAACTAACAAGAGAAAGACAACAGTGTCTTAATACTTGTAGTTGCACTATTACACCATACCATCCTAGCTTAGAGACAGTACTAAAAATAAAGATTTTTACCGGAGTCCTGGGGATTATAGGATAGGGGTTGGGTGGCTTGAGGGAACATCCAGTCATACCTGTAAAATGAGAATAGCATGGTACCGGGAGGTGCTATTTGTTCTTCAGCTGGAGAAATATACAGCACCCATGTGGCATAGGCCTCAGACCTTAAAGGGCACTTGGGAACCCCTCCTGACATTGCTCTCCCTCTGGCACCCATAACCCAATGTCTTAACCTTGCTGTGAGTGTTTTTCTTTCCCCATATTTAGTGTGCAGAGATGGGAGGGGAGGGAGGGATTGGGGGAAGAGGTTTATTTTAGAGGTTTTCTGTTCTGTGATATTGTAATAGTTTTATTTTCATTTCTTTGTACTTGTGTCTCAGTACTGTCCTTTTGGGCAGCAGCATGGCTACTGTATCATGTTATGTTTTATTATGTATGTATGCTGCCTTTAAAATCAATAAAGTATACTGAATTAAAAGAAATGAGAATAGCAATTGGATCACAAAGGATCTGTAGCTCTTTATTAACTAGAACCAAGGTGCTCTAATCATAAAATGATACTTATCTGATACACATAGTCAGTGTCCTCCAACGCTGGATTGGCATCCTGTTGCATCATCTTCATTGCTTCACTGGACCGGTAGACATAAAGTGGAAAATGGGTTAGCATTAATAATAAAAATACCAATCAGTTGTATTGGGTGGAAAGAGCTGGTATTATTTTGGGGGGTTAAAGTGGGTTGGTCGGGGGAATACATACCAGTACCATGGCAGCATCCTAGGTTCAGGAATGGGCATGGTTCACTCATGGAGGCCAGCACAGGGAATGTAGACAGGATACAGCATCTCTGGGACTACTCTTCTCTTGGGCGGACAAAGTGCTCCACTCATCATATGCCACCAGGGTTGGATGAAGCTACCACCTTTGGCCCCCCCACAACACCAACAAGGTGATGGACTGCCAAACTGGCTGACAGTCAAGAGGGGTGGACATCCCTCCCCTTCCTACCCCCATCATGGAGGGAATCTGTTGTGGGAAGCAAAGGTATAGGGTAAGTTCCTGAGATGGAGGATGACAAAGCTGGGTAGCTGACAGCAGTTGGGGGCCTGTTGGTGGTGTGGGTCCCACAGTGACCCGACCTTCATCCTGCCAGGTACTCATTTCCCCATTTTGCTTGCCACCCCACTTGCCCCAATGCAGTACATGGGCCCATCAGGCCTCAACATGCACAGCATCCCCTTGTAAGGGAAGACTACCTGGACTGCCGCAAGGTGTTGTCTGTGCATCAAAATACTGCTCTGTCCCTCCCCAGGGTGGGCCGGTGCCTCATGATGCAGTGCCTTCCTCCCAGTCTCGGCCCACATAGCTGGCTCACTGAGCTCACACCCAAACTTTGGTCACCATCACAGAAAGGCAACATGGTCCCCACTGCTGCAAACATTACTTCATAACATTTTTTTGTGACATTTTGACCCTACATTTTGCAAATACATTAACTGCACTTACCTCATTTCCTCAGTTCACAGTTGTGGTTTCTGGAGGAGGATGTCTTCAGTTCAGAAACTGGATCTATGATGATAGATCAATTTTAGGTGATTGAGGGTTGTAGGAAAGTGAGGGGTGGCAGGTGCTGAGTGGGGGGTCAGGGTAGCATGGGGTAGGGCAATCATAACAGACATTGATGGACAGTTTTCTTTATTTTAGGTAAAAAAAGACTATCAAGCACATTTTGTTTATTCACAGGAATCATCACGGGGACTGGGTACCCAATGTTGGTTTTCTGTATGGTGGCATTATGGGTTGGCATCCTGATCTTGCACACTTGCGGTGGCTGGAGGTAGTGGGTTATATAGCCAGCACCGGGGATTGGCACCCCAGTGCTGGCATCTTAACTGGATGGGGGACTTAACTTGGTGGGTAAAACACAAAAATGGAGAGAGAGACTTAACCAGCTCCAGGAGTGGGCACTCCAGTGCTGGAAAAATGTCTGCTTTAGTTGGTACTGGAGATTGGCACCCTGCTGTCCTATTTACATTAAACAGGCCGTGAATGTGGCTAATGGCAGCCAAAGGGCCTTTGACTAAAAACAACATGTACTGCCATGTAGCCCTGCACCCACTGAACAAACACCATTTAGCTAGATAAGGATGCCATTTGCAGTGTGAGGATAGCAATACATGTCAGATACACATGCATTTTTGTCAAACAACTACATTAAGAAATGCAGTAAAAAAATCAGTTATCCTTAGAATGTGCAGGTTTTAAAGTAAACATATGCACAGTTTTCTTAAATTTCTCATAGCAGGGAAAGTTAGGGACTTAAAAGTGCAAAAGCACACATATTGGGGCAAATTCTACTAAACCTGCAAGTTTCAGGCTTGAAATTCTCCTAGAGTTTTAGTTATAGGCTGAAAAAAGGTCTTAATTTCAGTGAATTTTAGGTTTTTGGTACCTCTTTAACTTTTCTCCCAAGAAACTGATTGCCACAAAAGTTTCAGGACCCTGAGATCCCTGCACTAGTTTAGCAGCCAATTTTCAAGTCAATTGGTTGGCAGAGTAAAGGTGCAAAAATCAGGGTTGTGCCTGTATACTAGAGTTGGCTAAGCACTTCTATGTTAAACCCCAATTTTTGCACCTTAATAACTCTGCCCCAATCCAACTAATTTCCCCAAAATTTGGTAGGTGTAGATTTGGACTGGGGTCTCTGGATCCAGTAATGTTTTGTTAATCAGTTCGGTGAAGAAGTGGGCTAAGTTACAGAAGTGCAAAAATATTAACATTCATCCAAATTAAGAGGATTTTGCTCAGCTATAACTAAAAAAGTTTTTCTTTTTAAAACTGAAACTTACAGGTTCAGTAGAGACATGCTCAAGCTACACACTTCCACAAGTCTGAAGTTCCAATCTTGCAGAGTTTTTAAAATATTAGTTAAACATTTGTCAATGCTGAATGCTTGCTTGCTGGTATTGGCATTGGTAGTGCAGGAGTTAGACAGAGATGCTTAATAGGAATGGCAGCGAAGTACTGAAGCAATGCCAACCACCACCCCACCTAGTAGAGACTGACAGGCATTGGGGGTGTGCCTTTGGGTCATTGGCCATAACACTCATGCCATTCCACCCCTCACCCTACCCTGCAGACACCGACAGGTGTTGCAGTGTGCCTTGAGGTCTTTGGCCTTTACGCTCACCCCATTCCATAAGGAGATAAGCTGAGATGGGTGCAGTATAGGAGAATGGGGTGAATGTTAGGGCCAAAGACCACAAGGCACACCTCTATGCCTGTTAGTGGCTGCAGGGTGGGGGTGGGTGGAATGGCGTGAGCATTATGGCCGATGACTCCAAGCCACACCCCAATGCCTGTCAGTCTGTACAGGGTGGTTATTATGGTTGGAAACCCTAAGGCCCTCGGCGTTTGTTGATATTTTTGCTCCAGATTTTCAGCATGGGCTTTTTGAGACACTACCTCATGAACAGTAGCAGTATCATTTCGTTACTCAGTCCCAAAAGGTGATTCTGCACAGTGAGTGTGCCATTTGGCTCCACAGGTGTGAAAACACATTTTAGGCAGGATGTGAAAAATAGTAGCTGTACTGTTCATGAGGAGGTGTGAAGAAATGTCAATGTTCAAAATCTGGAGTGAAAATATGAAAAAGTGGTGAAGTTACGAGTGTACATAGAAACTGTGCCATGCACACTTGTAATGCAGTCATTTTCTGGAATGTTTTCACCAAATTTTCAACATGGCATTTTTGGGACCTCCCCTCATGTACAGTGGCATTTTGATTTCAATAATCTGTCCTGAAAGTTGATTTCACATAGTGACTGTGCCATTCTGCACCACAGGTGCAAAAACACATTTCGGGCAGGATACAAAAAATGACAGCAGTACTGTACATAAGAGTGTGTGAAAAAATGGCAATGTTGGAAATTTGATGTGAAAATATTAAAAATTGATGAAGTTATGAGCATGCATAGAAACTACTCAACAGACGGTCGTAACACAGTCATTTTTTGGAGTTTTTTCACCAAATTAGCAACAATGACTTTTTGGGACCCCACCTCATGAACAGTGGCACTGTCATTTCCTTAACTAGTCCTGAAAGGTGATTCCATACAGCGACCTCAAAGTCATCGTTTGGGATCGAGAAACAAAATAACAGTGACACTGTTCACGAGGTGGGGTCCTAAGAACCCCATGTTGAAAATTTGGGATCAAAATTCCCCAAAATTGGATGAGATATCAACCTAAGTTGAAAACCATCCATTGACTGCCATTATAGAGCTTACCATCATTTCTTAAGTTCCCAGTTGGTTTTTAAAGAGTGCAGATGTGTTTTTGGTTCACAGAAGATCGCTGTTCCCAACCTACAGGGGTAAGTAGGGGTGAGGGGGTACAGGGAGGTGGGATGCACAGAGAGAGGGTGCGGGTTAGGGGAGGGGACCAGCGGGAACGATGAGGGACCATTTTCTTTTTTTTTTCAGATTTAAAAAAAAAAAGGCGACATGGGACTGTTTTCTTTTTTACAGGTGAAATATTAACAAAATGGATTTCGGCATGCTGGGGTGGGCTCCCAGTGTGCCAGAGTACTGGGGGGCGATCAATGCTGATTGGCAGTAAAAGGGGGTTTTCAATTTAGGTTGATATCTCAGCCAATTTTTGGAGTTTTGGTCCCAAATTTTCAGCTTGGGATTCTTGGGACCCCACTTCATGAACACTGACACTGTCATTTCATTTCTCAGTCCCGAAAGATGATTTTGTGATTGCTGTGTGGAATCACCTTTTGGGACTGATTAACAAAATGACAGTGCTACTGTTCATGAAGTGGGGTTCCAAAAAGCCCATGTTGCAAGTTTGGTGAAAATATTCCAAAAAATGACTGCGCTATAAGTGTGCGTTGCACAGTTTCTACGCACACACATAACTTCACCAGTTTTTAATGTTTTCACTCCAGATTTTCAACATTGCCATATTTTCAAACCTCCTTATGAACAGTATAGCTATCATTTTTCATTTCCTGCCTCAAACATGTTTTCATACATGTGGCGCAGAATAGTGCAGTCACTGTGCGAAATCGACTTTTGGGATGGAGTACAGAAATGATAGTGTCACTGTTCATGAGGTGGGGTCCCAAAAAGCTCATGTTGAAAACTTGGTGAAAAAAATTCCACAAAATAATTGCATTACGGGCATGCATTGCAGTTTCTACGCACGCTCGTGACTTTGCCAATGTTTCACATTTTCGCTCCAGATTTTCAACACTGCAATTTTTTCATACCTCCTCAAGAACAGTACAGCTGCCATTTTTCACATCCTGTGTGAAATCACTTTTTGGGATTGAGTAACAAAATGATAGTGCCTCTGTTCATGAGGTGGGATCCCAAAAAGTCCATGTTGAAAATTTAGAGCAAAAATACCAACAAACATCCTGGGTGTTAGGGTTTTCAACTGTAAAGCCCTACCCTGTAGAGACTGACAGGCATCAGGGTATGACTTGGGGTCATCGGCCATAATGCTCATGCCATTCTACTCCCAAACCCATCCCCAACCTGCAGCCAGAGACAGGCATTGAGGTGTGCCTTGGGGTCTTCGGCCCTAACGTTCAGCCCATTCTCCTATACTGCACCCATCTCAGCTTATTCCTTATGAAATAGGGTGGGTGTAGGGGCTGAAGACCCCAAGGCATGCCACAACACCTATTGGTGTCTGCAGGGTAGGGTGAGGTGGAATGGCATGAGCATTATGCTCGATGACTAGCAATTTCAACACCCGTCAGTCTCTGCAGGGTGGGGTTGGGGGTTGGTGTTGGTTCAGTACTTCACTGCCATTCCTATTATGCATCTCTCTGACTCCTGCAGTATCAATGCCAATACCAGCAAGCAAACATTTGGCATTGACAAATGCGTGTTTAATACTGCTCCTCCAAATTTTCAACATGGCATTTTAGGGACCCTACCTCATGAACAAGGCAGGTGAAAATGTTCTAATCTGCCCAAAAGTTCATTTTGCAATCATTCTGTGAAATCCCCTTCTCTAATTTAAAAAAAGTTTACTTACCAGGTTCATGTGGTGGGGTCATAAGAAGGCTATGTTGAAAACTTGTGGTCAAAATATTTTTAAAAAAAGTTATGAAGGTACAATAACATTTTTCCATGGATGCTCACACCTTTGGTGATTTTCAATATTTTGACCCCAGATTTTCAACATAGCTATTTATCTAAAGCTATTTAGCTGTCATTTTTCAAATCCTGCTCGAAATGTGTCTTTGCACTTGTGGCATGAAATGACGTTTTGGCCAGTATTTTATAAATGACATCTGTCATGTTTGGAAGGGGGGGGGGTAATAAAACAAATATGTTGAAAATTTGGGTCAAAATGTGAAAAAAAGAAGAAAATGTTATAAAGAAACATTGTGTGCAGGGCCTGCTGTTGGCCCAGTGGGTAGGGTGTTGTGTTCCTGTGCCAGCGACTCAAGTTGGGGGAGGAGTTGTGGGATCCAGCTTGGCAGCACAAGGATGGAGGCCAGCACTGTCATGCACCACTGCTTCTAGCCTGGGAAGGGACTGTGCAGTCTTCTGCTGCACAAACAATACCTTGGCAGGCTGGGAAGCCTTCCGTCAGAAGGGTCTGACTTGTTTGTCAAGGCCTAACAGGGTCACTTACTTTATCAGAAGAAGTGAGTTAAGATGAACAAATGGGCCTTGAAATATCTTCACTATTATATTTATTCTGTTTTGTGGAGGTTCCAAAAGGACCTGTGTGAATGAGGATACAAACCTGCAATCACAAAAAAGGGAAAGTGGTTGCAAAGATTACATTGATGTGGACATAAGGGTTGAAGAATGCAAAGTGCACAAAGTAGGAAATGAAAAAAATATTAGGGTTTTTGGTCTCCAGATTCTTGGCAAATCAGTGGTGATGTCTTCCTTGGGGTTGTCAACTCTAATACCCACCCCCTTACCTGATCAAACAAGGTCAGATGTGATATATTTTCTTCATGCATGGCTTTGCAAGCCCTGTGTGAAAAAAGCTATTAATGATTCTGTTGACAACATGTGCTGAGCCTTACTTCTCTACCTCTGGAAGGTGTATCACTGTGAGGCATTGGCTGATCTGTACCTTGTGCTTTGGAAAGGAGGCTGCCAGCTGGGGGGACGGGTTGGGTATTATGGTTGACAACCCCAAAGAAGACTCCACCACTGCTTCTCCATGACTGCAGAAACACCAAACCCTAATTGTTTTCATTTTCCTGCTTTGTGTGCTTTATGTTCTTCAACCCCAAAGTCTGAATTAATGTACTTGCTACATGTATATATACATATTTCTTTGCAAAACCTTCATTAATGCATTAGTTAGGGTTCCAGCGAAAAAAATTTGGAAATGTGGTGTTAAGGTTTTTAACGCTAATACCCCACCCCCACCCTACACACAACAACAGACATCGGGGGTGTGCCTTGGAATCGACAGCCCTAACAATCACCCCATTCAATAAGTAAATAAGTTGAGATGGGTACAGTAAAGGAGAATGGGGTGATTGTTAGGGCTGACGACCTCAAGGCATATCTCTGACACCTGTCAGTGTGTGCAAGGTAGGGGTGGGGTGCTAGCATTGGAAACCCTAACTCCACATTTCCAAACTTTTGTCACTGGAACCCTAACATGCATTAAAGATGTTTTTTGCAAAAAATGTCCTTACTTTCTCAGATAGTATAGTCGTATCCTCATTTGGCTCTAGGAGGGCCCTGTGATCCCATCCTTGCATAGATGCCTACATGTATGTTGCCATGGAAGCATTTCAGCCAAAATAGCAACCAAACTGTCAGCATAGTCTTGTTATTTCCCCACCTCATGAATGTTGGACTGAGAACTTTCAAATCCCTGACAAAACATGGTTCTGCACCATGCAACGTCATTCCATGCCACAGGTGAGAAAACACAATTTGCCAGGATTTGAAAACTGACAACTGTCACACTCATGAGGAGATGTAAAGAAATGGCTATATTGAAAATTTAGGGTGACAATATTGAAAATTATGAAAGTTAAGAGCAAGTGTAGCGAAATGTCAACAGATGCACACAACGTTGCCATTTTAATATATTTTGACCCCAAATTTTCGACATACCCTTCCTATGACTCCACCTCATGAACAAGTACAGTGAAAATTTTGAAATACAGCCTGAAAGGTGATTTTGCCAAACAACTGTGAAATCATATTTCAGGCAGGATTCTTGAAATGACACCAACATTGTTCATTAGGATGTGTCTCCAAAAGGCTATGTTGAAAATTTGGTGTCAAAATCATAAAAAATGACAAACTTAAGCACCATGGTTGAAAATCCCATTGAAATACATTGAACCACATTTACCTTTATTGCTCAGTTCCATGGTAGTCTAGTGGTCCCAACCCATTCTCCCTGCGCCATCTGGTTGTATAAAATGAATTGCCTGGTGGTCTAGTGGTCCTTCCCCCTCTCCTGATGTCTGATTGCCATCCCCATATAAAAAATATATTTCCTTGGTATTGTAGCTGTCTCTTCCCCTCCCCCATTCACCAATAGCTAGAGCCAGAGTTCGTCTGTGAACTGAACCGAAACCAAACACAAACTTTTCGATTTTTGCTTGATCCAAACCAAACTTGAACCCTAAAAAAAAAAAGATGAACCTGAATCGAACTCGAACCCAGACCATGTGAGATGAGGAGAACCTACATGGATGCACTTCTGTGAATTCATTAGAACTTGAAATGATAAATTACACACTAAAAAAACTCTGTTAATCTTGTGGTCCCTCTCCATCCCTAATCCCTGTCCCATGAAAAGAAAGTCAGATCCCCGGTGTTCGAGTGGACCCCTCACTCCCCACCCATTCAGATAGTCACCCACTACCCTGCTCGCCTCACCATCCTGACTGCATTCATGCATTTGCACTCATTCACAGCTCAGTCAGCAGCCAGACTTGGAGGTGAGAGGAGGACTGTGCTGGTCGCTGGCTGGCAGTCAGGATGGGAGGAAGCGGGGGTGGTGGCTGACTATCTCAGTGGGTGTGGGGTCCACTAAAATACTAAGGATCTGACAGTCTTTTCATGGGACAGGGATCAGGGATGGGGCGGGACCACAAGACTACCAAAGAAACAGAAAGAAAATGAACAGGACAGGGATCATCCTCGGGAAGGGGGGAGGGACCATTAGACTACCAGGGAATAAGGTATTATTTTACCTGGGGTGGAGGATCGATGAACCGGGTAGGGACCACTAGACTACCAGGGAAGCAATTGGAGATAGAGGAAGGAGGGAGGGACCACTAGACTACCAGGCAATTAATTTTATGCAACCGGACAGCGATTGGACAATTGGGGAGGTACCACTCGACTACCAGAGAAATAAGTATTTTTATACTAGAATGGCAATCAGACATCAGGAGGGGGGGCATCACTTGGGCAGTCCTTTTTTTTGGCAAATTGTGAAAAAGAATCCTTTTGTGTGATTCCTTTTATGCAATTTGTGAAAAAGAATCCTTGTCCACAGCTCAGAATCCTTTTCTGTGGCTGTTTCTTCTCAATTTGCAGCAAAAGAACAAATCCTTTTTTGCAAATTGCGAAAAAGGATCCTGTTTCATAATTCCTTTTTTGCAATTTGTGAACAAGGTTTTTGGTATGTTAAGAAAATGCATTTTTGACTAACTTGTGAAAAAGACTAAGCTCAAAATCAAACTTTATGGGCCCCAATTAGGTAACCACAACCACTGGTGTTTACTGAAGTGCTCTATTTTTTTAGTTATTTCATTCTGTTGCCACCGCTAACTGAAAACAAGATGGCAGCAGCACAAAAAGGATTTCACATTTACAACAAAGGATTACTTATTTGAGACAAAGGATTTCACATTTGTGACAAAGAATCCTTTTTCGAGCGGGACATCTAACTGGTCCCAAAGGAAATAATGGGAAACTTTGAACTTTATTAAATTTGGAACAGAACAGCATTTTTTCACCAAACCTTCAACCCAAGACCAAAATACAGTAAAAATGTCAGACCAAAATTCCACACCATTTTTGCACAATGGCATGACAAAAAATGTCACCAAAAATGGTAATTTTCACATTTTTTGAAAATCCATATCTCCGCACCCACACATCCGACTGAAACACAACTTACCAGATCAAGAGATCTTTGGTCCCTGATGGTGCATGCAAAGTTTCATGTGAGTCGCTAGAACAGTTGCAGAATTATTAAAGTGCAAAGTTTTGAGTTTAACATAGAAGTGAAGACTGAACCCTAACTACAGGGGCATGATTGTGACCCTATAATATATAGTTATACAACATACACTTTGAAATAAGTGGCCAAATAAAAAGTGATATCTTCTGAGCATGAAAATATACCATTATCTTTTTCATGATGCATTATGTCATATTATGAAATAGGACAAGAAAATCTAGAAACCTGATTGACTGAGGACGTCAGAACCCAGTGCTGATATCCCAGCACAACAGCACAGGAAGAGGGTCTGGTTAGTCACAAACCTCATTATGCTTCCCCAAACCCATTCGCCTGTTGCTCAGTTCACAACACACTTCAGGACCAACTCCTACTCCCCCATTGCACTCGATCTTGCTTACACACAAGAACCATACAACTCGCATTTATATTTCTTTTCTTGGATCCTGTTCTCCATTCATAGTCCGCAGCCAAAACCATGACGCTGCACAGCAAACATATCACAAAATTCCAGCCCCTCAACAGCTCATGAACAAGCTAAAACCAGAAGACAGCCACACTCACAGGATTTGAAGAAAACTGGGAAAAGAGACTTTCCTTGTACTTCTATGGCCACTCTGCTGCTGACCACAGCAGTTACATAATACTCACACCCACGGCTCTCTCAAGCTCTGCATCATCTTTCTCTCTCTGTTTTATCACTACCACAACTTTCTCTTACCAACACTTGTGCACAAGCCAATGCTAACTGCTGCATCTCTTTCAACTGGCCACAATAATATAATACTAAAAATAAAGAGAATAAAACCTCAACTTAGTAAACAGATGGCAGAAATCAAATTTCACCTTCTTTTTGAATCCATGGCACACTGCATTACAACACTGCTTCTTGTATTTTCTCCTCCATAAAGTGTGCTGGCAACACCTACTGCACAACGAGTAGAAATATAACTTTTTCACCTTCCTGATGTTGTACTCCTTTTTCTTCTTTAACAGAGTTACATGAAATTAATTCTAGTTTCAAAAATATGATTTTTTCCTTTTCTTTATGGACCCATTTCATAATTATAATAGGGCACTCCTGGGTATGTGTTCTGCTGGGATAACGGCACTTCTCAGGTGGTGGAAACACTCAGCTTCACCTCATGCTTCAACCCACCCAAGGCATGCCATTATCCCAGCACAATGCACACCCTGGAGTGCCTTATTGCTTAAGTGCTTTCTTTCTTGGTTCACATTTAAAATGTTTGGCCTCAGTAGCAGTACTAACAATATTCAAAAGGCAAATAACTTTAAAATGAAAAATAATAGCATGATATGGTGAGCACAAACGTTATTCAGCACAAAGATATCTACAAAATGGGTGTTGTTTCATTTATAGCTACCTTTTAGATTTTTTTAATAATCGGCAAGAAATGGCAGAATTCCAATTTGTTTCACATTTTCAATGAACAAGTGGGAATAAACTTTAAAACAAAAAAAATTATAGCATGGTACCGTGAGGAAAAATTGTTCAGCACACACATAAACATAGAAGCAATTGGCAGATAAAGACTTCTTGGCCTATCTAGTCTGCTCTATATTCCCTTCCTAGTACTATGCCACCACAGACCCTAGTCGATCTCAGGTCTTCTCCCCCCTTTGCCTTACTTCTAAGGTCCCCTTGTGTCTATCTCATGCATACTTGAATCCTGTTACCATTTTAGCACCCACCACCTCTGCTGAGAGGCTGTTCCAGGCATCCACCACCCTCTCCATGAAGAGGTATTTCCTCACATCTCCTCTGAGCCTCCCCACCTCCAGCTTCAAAGTGTGACCCCTTGTCCTGGAGCATCTTCTTCTATGAAAAATATTACCTTCCTGTACCTTATTAATAACTGTGAGGTATTTGAACATTTCTATTGTATCCCCGCTTTCCCTCCTTTCCTCTAGAGAGTATATATTTAGTTCCTTAAGTCTTTCCTCATAGGGTTTTTGATGCAGGCCCTGCACAATTTTGATAGCCCTCCATTGTACCACCACCACACTATCTATGTCCTTTTGGAGGTGGGGCCTTCAGACCTGGACATAGTACTTGAGATAGGGTCTTACCAGTGATCTATATAGGGGTAGTACTACCTCCCACTTTCTGCTGGTGATGACCCTCCCAATGCACCCGAGTATCCTGCTAGTCTTCCCCACTGCCTTATCACACTGCTTGTCTACCTTCAGGTCATCAGAAATGATGACCCTAGGTCCATTTCCTGTTTTGTGGCTGCTAATACTCTATGCTCAATTAGTGCAATGCCCTTGGGTTTTTGTGCCCCAAGTGCATGATTTTGCATTTTTTTTGCATTGAAACCCGGCTGCCATTCCCCTTGACCATTCTTCCAGCTTTTGCAGATTATCCATCAGTATTTCTACCCCACCCCCCGCCGGTGTGTCCACTCTGTTGCAGATTTTTGTGTAATCCGCAAACAAGCATACTTTCCCTTCCAGCCCTTTTGCAAAGTCTCTAATAAAGACATTGAAGAGGACTGGGCCTAATACTGGATCCTGCGGAACCCCTCTGGTTATCTTGCCTTCTCCAGAGTGGACCCCATTTACTACCACCCTCTGACTCCTATTGCTTAGCCAACTTCTTACCCATTTTATCAATTTTGGACCCACTCCTATGTTGCCCAGCTTGCTCACCAGTCTTTTATGTGGAACGGTGTTGAAGACCTTAGTGAAATCCAGGTAGGCCACATCTCCTGCTCCTCCCTGATCCACTTCCTTGGTCACCCAATCAAAGAACTTGATCAAGTTTGCTGGCATGACCTCCCACCAGTGAAACCATGTTGCCTTGAATCCTGTAATCTACTGGTTATGAGGTATTCCCTAATCCTTTCCTTCAGTAGTGATTCCATTACTTTACTCACTATCGCAGTCAGGCTGACAGGTCTATAACTTCCTGCCTCTTCCCTATTTCCACTTTTGTGTAGTGGGGCCACATCTGCCCTCCTCCAGTCCCCAGAACCTCCCCTGTTTCTAGTGATAGATTCAACAGAGATGTCAGAGGTATAGCCAGCACCTCCTTGAGCTCCATCAGTATATCTGTTTATATCTATAAAATGAGTGGGGTGGTGTTTTTTAGATTTTTTTATAATCAGCAAAACACGGCAGAAAATTCTTGTACTTCTCTTTTTCAATGAATAAATGTGACTAACTTTAAAACAAAAAATGATAGCATGGTACTTTGATTATGAAAATTGTTCCGCACACAAATATCTTGAAAATGAGTGGTGTGTCATTTATTGTTGCCTTTTAGATGTTTTATAATCCACAAGAAATGGGAGAAAATTATTGTTTTCAACTTTTTGATGAACAAATGCCCCCAAAAAGTAAAAACCTTGAGGATAATGTATGGTGTTTGGTTAATAACCACTCTATAAACATTTTGAGAGGTTGCCATGAAATCATTGTAAGCCCTGAGAGCATAGCTCGAGAGAGTTTCTCATTTCATGGTAACCTTGAGAAGTGTTTTCAGTGTGGTTATTAACCAAAGACCATGCATTATATTTTATAGTGTATGGGCTACCAAGATTGCATAATTGTGAATTGAATTACTTTTCTGAGTAATTCATACCTTAAACAGTCATAAATCATGCAGAAAGATTCCTCCACAATGCTTATTGTGTGTTCTTCACAACACTATTCATCGGTACAACCTGGCACATACCAGTTAATTTAATACTAACATTTGAAGAATTTTTCTCAAAGCAGAACACTGATTGTTGTGAGCATTCATTTGTTATACCATTGATAGGACATACTCAAGAAGGGTTAACACCAGAGTGATGTCATAACGATGGCATACCAAGGTTGTGATCTGCTTGATTTCAGTTAGTAATAAGGGCCCCCCATACATTATAAAAGAACCGTACATCAAAGGTTCTCATTATGCACTGGTCATAATGTAAAGCTAGGGGCTCAGTGAATTAAACAGAAGTAGCAGTAAATCTTGGAAACCACTCTCTACAACTACAACTACAGTAACTGTAACAGTAAAATTACTTTATTAACAGTCACAAGCACTTTTTCTACACATTTCTGATCATGGCATGGCTTGGCCAGACTGAAGACATCATATTTATCTTCATTCAAAGAGAATGATATTAAAATATATCACTCGTAGCTTCCTACTCAGGAGTTATCATAATATTCATTAGTCTCTCATGAAGATAAATATGATATCTTCAGTCTGGCTATTTCATATCCACTATAAATACAACATGTGTGACAATAAACAGCAAGATTAAAAGTGATATTCTGAACCACTGTGCAAGATAATATTATCTTGCACAGCGTGTACAGTCGATTGGTCCCTGGACAAAATGCCACGGTCAAAATAACGCGGACATTTCATCGTGGGGACAAATTAAAGCCGTACATTTTGTCGTCAACATAACTCGTAGATCAGTGAGGTCATCGCCGTAAAAAAATATAACTTGACAAATAGTCGCAGCATTACCTGTCTCCACAATTTCGGCAAAAGCACTGATTAAATCATTTACACTGGAACGATAAATGAAGTCAATGGGAAAGTTAAGTCTTCCTTATCCAATGTATACTGCCTAAAGTTTATGGGTTGCAAAGCACTTCGTATGCATGTGTATGTGAAAAGCACTCTATTAAATCAAATTCATTGCCTTCCTTTCCATTTTAATCAGAAGTCAGAGGAAGAGAGAGACACTTGAAAATCACTGTTGAAATCCTAGGCCTTTAAAGCAGTCACTGTTTGCTTATTGTGCTCCTATCTTTACACTCCATTATAACTATTTCTCTTAATGGACACAGAGACAGATTGCTTCACAAATATTTCTCTTTGACTTTCTGATTCAGAAATGTTTTACTTGTTATTCAAAACCTGGCTTTAACCCCAGTTGAAATTAATGTCATTGGTCTCAGTTTGTGTGCTGTTGGTCTCAGTTCATGTACACACACACACACACACACACACACACACACACACACACAGTGCTTGCCCGATTCAGGCAAAGCAGAGAGAAAGCTACTAGGGAACAAACAGGGTAGGGACAATCGGGGGAGAACAGCAGGTATCGAGACATTGCTCCACCGATGGGAGCAGAATGGGAGAAAGTGCCCTCACATCATTAAACCATTCCCAGTACTGTATCCGAGCATTTGCCTGCTTCAAGACTAATAACCCTATTGCTCAGGCTGTCAAATTTGTTCACAAATCCAGCCACAATCTGGATTAGGTGAGTGATTTTTCACTCCCAGCATCTGCAGTGTCTCCTCAGACACCTCCTTCATACTGTCATATTGTCGCCATACATCAGTGGACAGAATGTTGCAGGTATCTGGTTGGGGTGGCTACATTGTACCCGCTACCTGTTGTACAGGCGACAAGATTATATTTAGACGAGATCGGTGCTACGGTTTGACTGCAACTAATTGTACGATGATGAATCGACCGTGTGCCCTTGCACAGTACCTATACATCATCTTGTTAACATTTGTTGTTGCCATATGTCATTGATGTCACAATTCCCTGCCCAGCTGAAGCTGCCAATTCCATTGGCTCAAAAATGAAAGCATTTCTGTTTGAACCACAGCTCTGAGAACTGCATGCTGCCATGCAGCTCTCAAACTCATCATTTCTTGGACTCAAAAAAATCAAAACAGCATTACAACACAATACTTCAATACAAATAATTATTCAGCAAGTTACCACTGTGACTTTGACTGGGACCTCTATATACTGCTTTAATCTTCTGCTCCGAGGTCTGCCCCACAGATGCAGCCTCTTAACTTCTGCAATCACCAGCACTACACATATGGACTTTGACCTCCACAGTCACCAACATTACAGCTTTCACTTACATCCATAAGCAGTGGGGTTCCTTATAGGCTCATAAGCATCAGGGATTTGAATTCTCACGCACCCATGAGTAGCGTGTATTTCTCCCACACATGACTTGACTCGCTCCTGCCTGCACTCCTGAGTACTTCACTTCCATCCACACACATGCCTACCTGATTTGCTTCCTCCTGCTCACACACCTGACTGCCTCGCTCCCTTCTTACCATCTATTTTACCCACTTTCACAAAAACAGCAGTGATTTTTTGAGGGAATAAAAGTGTAAAACCTAAAAGCAGTGCAAAGCAGTCAGAACTACCCCCCCCCCAAAAAAAAAATGTGCAAAATCTACCAACCTCACACCGGGACCAGCACACTTTTATCTGTGCCTCTCCATTTTTTTACAGTAACAGTAAAATAAAAAATAAAACAAAAAGCAAGTGTTTCTCTGACACAAATCCCTCACCAGGGACTTCAAGTTCACTGCCACTACCATGGGTGTTTACTAGCAGGACCCAGGGAACCTGTTTTTTACCTCCTTCTTTGCACAAGGTCAAGAAGATCAACACAATAATTGAGTGTAGATGCCCCTTTCAGAGACAGACTGCAAACAGAGTCCAGCAGAAATAGTAGAATTACCCTTTGAAATGAAAAAGCAGTTACTGATTCTATAAAAATAGAAGCTTTACTAAAATACTTCAAGTATTTACAACAGGATTTATGTACAGTCAGACAAAAGGATTACAGTTTACTTGAAATTAAAATAAATGGAAGTTATACAAGACAGTTTGCAAATAGAAGAGTCTGAGCTACTCTCACTTAAAAACCTATGTCTTTACCTGCTGCTGTCTGAAGAAAATACTGTTCCCTAAGCTGTCTTACTTACCAGACTTCTAGCTGCAGGGCTCTGGTGGCATTTTCAGATGTTTCAAATCCAAGAGAAAGAGCCTTCTTACAGCCCCTCAATATATTTCTCATTCACTGTGGGGATGGGTCTCACTCACTTTGAGTGACAGTTCCATGTAGTCCCAATCCTCTTTGAGTGTGTGTGTGTATGTATGTATGTGTGTGTGTGTGTGTGTGTGTGTGTCCCACCCTTCAGCACCCCCTTGCTAACATTATGACATGCACCTGGGTCTTTTGCTCAACATGGGAACATCTCTAGGAATTACTCCCCTCTGGGCTTATTGCTTTATTCCCTCTTCCCTAGCCTTCCTGTTAGCTTCCCCATGAGAACATCAGTCCCTCCACCCTGGCTGACATAAACTGTCATATACTACTTGATCATGTGATTTGTTAACCATCTTGTACCTGAAGCAGCAGATGCATATTCAGAAAAGAATTAATGAATCAAAAAAATACATGGTTCTGGTCCCCCTTCCCATCACATCTACACACAACACACACACACACACACACACACTGTCAAAGAGGGCTGAAACAACATGAAACTGTCACTCAAATTGAGTGACCCTTCCCCACAGGGAGTGAGAAATATATGACAGAACCCTGCAGCTAGAAGTCTGGTAAGAAAGACAGTTTAGGAAACAATGTTTTCTTCAGACAGCAGCAGGTAAAGACATAGGTTTTATAATGAGAATAGCTAAGAATCTTCTATTTGCAATGGAAGAATGCTTTTTCTTTGTCCTGACCAATTCTTTGGAATTCTGTATCCTCTGTGTTTATAAATAGTGTTTGTGGTGTCTTAAAACATATTTGTTTAGCTGTCATTAATTTGTATTGGTTGTATTTATACTTTGTATTTTTTACCTGTATTGCCAATTTTGCATTCTTGTAAAGTACCACACATTAATACATTGGTGACTCATGCTTGATAACTAAAATCATATTATTGTTCATGACATTTGTTGTATTTGCTATGTTTATGGATTATTTATGTCTGACTACATTGCTGCATATGAATCATTTTCATGACCAAGAGTTACATTTATGTTGGCTTCAGCAATGTGCTTTTTCTTTGGTTGGATCAATTATTTGGCATTTTTAACCCCCCCCATGTTCACTAGTTTCCCACTGTTTTGAGCTTTAGCAGTGCTCTTAAAACATATTTGTTTGATTGTTATTAATTTGAATTGCTTTTATTCTTATTTGTAATGCATGACATGTATTGATTTGCATTTTTGGGATGAGCAGCACACTGATACCTTTGTTAGTTCTGTATAAAATACTAGGGCTAATAATAATAATATTTATGGTATTTATTGTATCTATGCCATTTGTTTTCTGTATTGTATATTTTGATATGTATATCTAACTGTATAGTTGCATATGTCAGGCTCCATATTCAGAGTTGTCCAGATGTGCAAGCATAACAGTATGCAGCATAAATAAGTTGGGCCGTCAGGCTCTTGCGCAATATTCAAACAGAATGTGTGATCAGAACAGACCACGCATTCTATTTGAATATCAGATCCTGGATGCTCAGTGCACAGCAGGGGTTTGCCATATGCTGCGCAGGCCAACCAGGGTGTGGGGCTGGATACCACCCATAGAGAAACTGCGCAGTGCACACTGGAATGCGCCATGGCCCCAAGGGGTGATATTCAGCCCACATATGCAGATGAGCCCATTGGGCATGCACAGCTCAATGGGGCCATTTGCATGCGCATTATGGGCTCATTTGCATGGCTACGCTGTTGTGATTTGTGCCAGCCCTCCTATGCCCCAGTCATCTGTAAATGAATGACAACCCCCTTCCCGAGCCCCAAGCACTCATAAGTAAATGACAACCCCCTCTCCCCAAGCCCTGATCACATTTATAAAAATGAACATCCTTCGAGCCCTGATCACATTTCTAACTATGTACACCCCCCACCCCATCACTGTTACTATTAAAATATGCCCCAATCCCCATTTCCATAGTTTAGTGGCCCCCTCCCCAGCCCAAATAACTGTGAGATATAATAAATTTCCCAGTCCTTTTCCATAGTGTAGTGCCCCCCTCCTCAGCCACAATCACTGTGCCTATTAAAATATGTCCTGATCCCCTTTTCCATAGTGTAGTGGCTCCCCATCCCAGTTTCTATCACTGTGACATATAATAAACTCCCCAACCCCCCTTTCCTTAGTGTAGTGACCCCCCCACCCCGATCACTGTTAATAATAAAATATGTCCTGAACCCTGCTCCCTGGAGACTAGTGGTCCCCCCACCCCCAACCCAGTAGGCTGTAACCCACCAAACCACACCCCTCAATTCACCCACACCAGCAAATGGCAAAGCCCTCCTCACCCTGCCACTGCTAGCTACTGACTAATCAGTACCGGATCACATACAGTAAATAGTATGTGCTCATTGGTTGTCGAGAGAACCATTAAGTGCATACTATTTACTGTACGCACTCTGGTACTGATCAGTCAGCAGCTGGCCATGGCAGGTGTGAGGCTTCATAATCAACAGCATAGGTAGGATGGTGGGTGGTGGTGTCATGCCCATAGGGCCCGAGGGGGCATGTGCACCCAAACATAATTGCCCAAACTAGCAAAAAATACATATAATTTTATTTTATTTTCCAGAAAATCCCAACATCCAAAACAATAAAGGCTTTTTACTTTTTTATGAAGCCATTGGTGGTCGTACAGGTGGAGATCTGCTTACTGCTAGTTTGCTGGGCTGTGAGGAGTGATTGGTGGTCTGTGATGGCATTTGGTGTAGTTTCCATCAATCACTTCTCCTGTTTGTGCTGTTTTTCTGTTTCCAAGGAGCTCTCCAATCCCACAGTGAAGCTGACGTGTGGCAAAGTGTGCATTTCCAGGCACCATCTTCACTATGCGCATGAGGAGAACTGACTGAGGAGACAACCTATGTGAGAGAAAGCAAAGCTGCAACTAAGGAGAGTAAACTATAACATTCACCGGCAGTGAGTCATGGTATGAAGAAGTGAGATAGGCAGTGGCCACACCACTGTTCCTTCCCGGGAGAAGAGTAGCAGCAGATCCAGCAGCAAGAGGGGGAGGTGAGTCTCAGCATCTTCATTGACAGGACTGGATTGATTTGTAAAATACTCTGTTGTCGAAGGTCATTGTGTGAGAGTAGGGATTGGGTGAGTCAGATAAGCATCATTCTTCAGTGCTGTGCCAGTATCCAACAACTTAACTAGCCAGCGCCAGCCCACGGCTGAGGAATTATGTGCTTGGTGGGCTCAGGGCTGAGGAGAGGCAGTGGCTCAGCTCCTGTGTGCAGTTGCACTGGGGAAAGTGGCAGTTGCTGCAGTGCTGGGACTCAGGGCAGTGGAGTAACTGATTCCCACACTGAGAGGCTAGAGCAAAGTAGCAAACTTGTAAAGCAGGCGATTAGCTAGAACAAAGCGGAGGCTGGAGCTCAGCCATGGGGAAGGGGGGAAGCAGCCCACTCCCTGTACTTCTGATTATGAAGCAGTGCCCCCTTTGAATGGGTGGGCTGGCGAAAAATAGGAGAACTGGTGAGAGAACTGCAGGGCGCAGTCCTAACAAAGTTCCGATTAAGTTACTGCAGTAATAAGGTGCCTCTCACTTCTCTCGTCAGTCTCCATTACCTGTGAAACTGTGAAAGGCAACTACAATTGGAAAGCAATACAGCTCAATGACACACAAAGAAGTGTGAAGGGCTTCAGATTAACAGCTCAGGCAGTAGCGACTCATTAACCTGTTTACGTGTGGGGACTAGATTGACTGATTAATGTCAGAACAGCAGCAAAGGCTCCTCTGAGAATAGCACCTACTCTGCTGCAAATAACAAAAGTCAGGATAGTCATAATGTAGTTCAATAGACACTCAGCTCCATGGTAATTGTAACCTGTCCTGACTAAGAGAGTTCATCCTTGCTGTGTGACCCTAGCTCGTCTCAGACCGTAACCCCAGGATGAGACTGTTTTTGTTAATTTTACTCCATGGCTGCATCACCCACAACCACTTTGTTATTTTTACGAGCAAGATTCTTTACTTTTCCTGTTTACTTTTGTTGTTACTAATGACTCTGCTGGTAAGTAATGGCTCAGCTTTTTAGGATTACTTTTTTCGTCATTCTTCTTGTGGTTCGGCCTGGTATTGGGTTTCAGGCTGCAGCAAGTGCATTTTGTTTTGTTTGTGGGTTTTGGCAATAGGCAGCATTTGTATAACACAACGTTCAGGACTGCATGTCTGTGTTGCCTTTTCTTTGCACATGCCTGCCAGGGTACATGGCAGGCCACACACAGGTTTAATGTGTGAAAGCCTAACTGCACCCACAGCAGTGAATGCATGAAGTGCCATGATGCCAGCTGAGGCAAGGGGTGATCTGACCCCTTCATTGCAAGGCCAGTGCCAATACTCTCTAGCTGTACTAGTCGGGTTGCAGCCTCAGCAAGGTTATAAGCTGATATGGAGATTGTGGTGGGGCATGCATGGTGGGTACCTGTAGCTGTCCTATCCCCTACCATCAAGAGAGAGGGAGGGAGAAAACTCATTATTTTAAGCAGAATTATTAGTCAAATCTGAGCCTATAGCAAGCCAAAACTATCAGCTTATTTATTTTTTATTTAATTCACAGTGAGTCAGGTTTCTAAAATGTATTGACTGAACTTGTAATATCTGAATAAAATTCAGTACAAAATGTCAGGAGCTGTTTCTGAAAGGCAGGAGGAGGAGGAGGAAGGTAGTGTAATTCCTGCCCCCCCCCCCAATGCTAGCATGTTTTAGTGAAATAATCCAATATCAGTTACAGATAAAATCATGTAATTTCAAATAATTTTCCTGCTTATGTTTTTTATCCATGGCAGTGTCTACACACCCCATGCTTAAGGGCATTTTGAAATTGGTTCAGCTATGTTCCTTCACTAAAGAAGTCATTTATTCAATTACTTTTTTAGTGGTGCTGCAGAATGAATCAGTGAGGAAGTGTGCCCTGGAACATTTAAAATTAATTTGCTGTGTATTTTTCTCTTGCTATCATCACCAAGTTAATAAGTTATAGCTTCTCTTTACCTTGTATCGTGTGATAACTTGTGTTGTTAATCACACTGTGAGAAGGTAAAAGTGAAACTGGGAGGTAGTACCATCGAGCGGGCAGCACATGTGGTGGTGGTGGTGGTGGTGGTGAGTGACATAGTCAGTGTGTGGATAAATGGGAGATGACGTAATCACTATGGGAATAACAAAGTTATTCTCATAGTGATTATGTCATCACTCATTTATCTACACAGTGACTCAAATAACTAGAGTTATCTGCTACTTTTTATCCTGACACCTATTGCTTAAATCTTGATAGCATTAGGGATTTCTGCAATACTGAACAGGGATGAGTGCCTGCAGTTGTATTGAGTGTATACGGGGAGTCTACAATAGACATGCTCATCCCCAGTTTTATGGAGAGGGGAGTTGTGGCTTGTACATTAAAGGGGATCAATCAGCACAAAGAACCCCACATTCAAGTGTGGGGTTGGTCCCATTGTGCACTTTTTTTATCTGCAAAAATATTTTGGTTTACTTACTATATACTGTAGCATAGTAGACTATATCAAACTACTGTACTTTTGTTTAGTTCTAGGTTGGCATCTTCTGTTTCTACAAATTCCAGAATCCCTTTCAGCAGGCATCAGAACAGCAGGCAGCAGTGGGAGATCCAAAAGCAGGGCTAGCCTTAATAATTCTGGGCCCCTGTGCAGCTCCCTGCCGAGCCACCAGTCCACTTCCTGTGGGCTCCCCCATCCATCATTTACACCTAACTAACCCTCCTGTCCTGCATTAATAAAGCAATGCCAGGTCTACTAGTTTAACCAGCATCTTTTAACTAGTGCCACTGACTGCATTGAATTATTTGACTTCACCCACTGGAAATGAATCTGACTGAGCCTGGAGCAAGAACGTAAATAAGTACGGTACTACTACCATATTCATTTCTGTAAGAAAAGGGACATCATCACTGGACACTCACACCTCCGATAATCCAATTTGCAAACAAGTTAAACAACTTAACTTTTCTGGAGGTATGAGTGAGAGTGAATAGAAAGGATTATCATAGGACATCATAAGGCTGCCACTTGTCAGGTTTTTTATCTGGTGATCAGGTTTTCAGGGTCCCTATCAGGAAATCCAATTTTGCTCTGCGCTGGTCAGGTTTTTTGAGCCATTTTGAGTGCTCACGTACCTTTGGAACAGATTTTGTCATATCATTCACTGTTTCAGCTACATGTCCAGGTTATAAACAAGTTCTCTTGTCAATATAGCCTTTTTGTTTGTGAAAGCAGTCAACCTGGGAGGTGTAAAATGTGGTCATTAACACCATTAGCACTTACTTAACCTAATCGTTTCCTCTGCATCTTAAAGTGGCATGACAGCAAAACTGCCCCCACCTTTTGTAACAGTAACAGAGCCAGTTGTCTCCCACTTTCATTTGCTGTTAAACATTTTCATCTCTAACAAAATGCAAGCATTTTTAAATGTTTTGAATTATTTTTTTCCTCAAGAAACAAGTATGGGCCCCCAAGGTGCAGGGGCAAAGCTTGCACCTAGCCAAGGCCGTCCCTGTTCAAGAGTGTGTAGTGCATGTTAGCCCTTTGGTTTACAGTAATCTCCACTTAGATCATTTCCAGTTCTGTTTTTCTCCAACTGATAATTACAGCCCTCTGTGGTTGTACATGGCTCGGAAGATAGCAGGACCAGCAAACAAAATATCAAAAGGAAACTTATGTAAACTATAACATACAATGCAGGCTAGTGAATCTCCCCTGCTGCATACTGTTCTGAGGCCAGCTGCAGGAGATTCTGGGATTTGAACAGTAGTAAGAGAAGACATCAGCCTAGAAGCAAACAATTAGTCCGATACAATCTACTCTGCTGCAATAAACAGCAAGTGGTAAAGTAAAATGTTTTGCACACAGACTACACATTGTGGCCAGCTACCACAAATCTTACAATGTGGTCCTTGTCCCCCACCTGCTGGAATCTACTCTGGTCCTCTCTAAATTGCAATTACAAATTGCTGATCTTCTCTAACCCACAGAATCAGTTCCACTCCACGTGGCAACTGACACAGTTCACTTCTCACGCTTCCTTGGTTGGCCACCATCTGAACTGATTTACACAGAGCTCATTGTTCGTGTGCTTAAACTGTGTGAATTGTTTTCGGCTGTTGTCCTGACAAAGAGAGAAGGGGACTGTGTCAGTTGCTGTGGTTGGGGTTCTGAGTGGCTATTTGCCACTGGACATTACCATTTTGCCACATGCAGCTGAATAGGTTGACCTTGTTTCTTACTTAGCATAATCTGCTTTTCACCATACCACCATTTCAGTTCAATTATTACAAAATGTCTTTGAAAATAGAAAAGTTCACTGTCCCCAGGCTGAACTGTATCAATAGTCTATCATTATGATGGTATTTAGCATGTTGGAGAACAGCTTCTTGGGCTGCTAAAAGTCACCAAAATGCACCATTCCATTTGACCTCCATTTTTTAAATTTTTCCCAGGGGGGCATGTCCCGGAACACCCCTAGAGTGGTTTGGATTTTGTGCCCCTCCACATTTTAATAGTTCGCATGATGCCTAATTGGGTTACCTTTATGTTACTCCACACTGAAATTCACATTTCTTCTAAGGTGTGCTGCTAGATTGTGACAAATAACAACAATCCAAAGATACTAGCACGCACCTCCAGATAGCATAGCATAACACATTTAAACTTTCCTCTGCCAAAGTTGGTTATATTTACTTCAAGCTTTAGAAGAAATGTGAATTCCAGTGTGGAGTAACATAAAAGGTTTGAGCATGCTATTTTGGATTTGTTTGAGTTTGGGGAGTTTGTGATGCTCCTTCTTAGCATGCTCCCTTTAAAACACCAGTGAAATATCCTTGTTTGGAGCACAGTATAAAGTAAGTTAATTAGTAGCCACTGAAGCACTGGAAAGTTAAACACCTGTGTAAAATCCTTGCTGGGAGCACAGTATAAAAGGCGTCAGTTAGTAGCCATTGAGGCACTGGAAAGTTAGGGACTAAATCAAAGGGTCCCACCTTGACGTTGGTGATTTAGCTTTCTCAAATTGGAATTCCAGTCTGAAACTAAGAGGACCATCTCCTCACATGGAGCTTGAAGTAAATATAGCAACTTTGACAGAGGAAGGTTTAAATATGTTATGCTATGCTATGTGGGGGGAGGGGGGTGGGTGCTAGTATCTTTGGATTGTTTATTGTGAACCACACTGTTTGGTGGTTGCTTGTTTCCAGATGGATACCCACTTCTAAATTTGAGATCCTCTCCCCATCCCCATTTGAGAGTACCAGGTTTAAGATTAATCCCTCCCGAGTGGGTTCCAACACTAGCTGTCTGAGGCATGCCCCCCGTAGGGCAACAAGAATGACCCTGCTCTTGGATGTGGCTACAGTAAAGGTGTTCCAGTTAACATCTGGCATATTCAGGTCCCCCATCAACAATATCTCACCTTTTTCTGCCAATCTAAGGATTCCTTCTACCATTTCTTTGTCCATTGCCTCCCCTGAGATGGGGGTCTTAAACAACCCCTGTGTGGATTGTGGTGCCACTTCCTGTCTCCAGGGTGATCCACAGTGCCTCCTCCCCTCCTTGTTTGCCCTTTAGTTCTGTTGCTATGATTCATTCCCTTATGTAGAGAGCTCCTTCTCAGACTCTTTTACCCTCCCTGTCCTTCCTATAGATTGTGTACCCTGGTATGTTGACATCCCTGGCACGGTTCTCTGTGTACCATGTTTCTGTGACTGCCATGATATCCAGGTGTCCCTCTTCCATCAAGGCCACTAGTTTAGGATGCTTGCTACCCAGACTATGGGCACTGGTACTCATCACCCTCCATTTTGTGATGGCCTTACCCCTTTTACACCCATCCCTTTCCTTACTGCCTTTGCCTTTTTCTGGGTTTACCCCTGTCCTGTTCCCTATCAACTTCTCTACCTTTATGTCTACTTTGCTAACTCCCCTGAAAGAAAGGATAGTGGCACACCTGGAATCCAGGGGTGCCCAGGATCTGAGGCAACATGGATTCACAGCAGGAAGGTCATATCAAACAAATCAAATAGATTGTTTTGATTGGGTGACTAGGGAAGCAAATCAGGAAGGGGTAGTAGACATTGCCTACCTAGATTTCAGCAAAGCCTTTGACACCGTCCCATATAGAAGGCTGGTTAACAAGATGGGTAGTCTGGGCATGGCAGAAAATGTGGTGAATAGGTTTCATAGGTTTTTCAGAGCTAGACAGACTTTCGTCCATAATGCTCACTTATTGCCTAGCAAGTAAAATATCTCTATTTATGTAGACTATCCAATTTTAATTTAAAGCTTTCAATGGATGTACTCCCTACTGTCTCAAATGGTAGACCATTCCAGGATGATGTAACTCTCTGGGTAAACCGTTTCATTCTCCTACTGGTTCTGCACTGTTCTCCTTCTAGTTGTAATGGATGAGCTCTAGTTTTTTATGTCTGCTCTCTTAAACTTAAACCTAATCTATCCCATAGGTCATCATCAGTAAATGCCCTAAAAGGTATACACATGTCTCCTCTTGCCCTTCTGTACTCCAGCAAAAAAAGGTCCAAGTCTAATAATCTAGGCTGCTAGTCCTTCCCCCTTTGCCCCTCTATGGCATGTGTAACTTTCTTCTGAACTCTCTCCATCATGTCCTCCTCCATCACTTTATATGGTGACCAGACCTGAACTCCATGCTCCAGCAATGGTCGAACCAAAGACCCATACAAGAGCATAATTACCTCCTGTTTCCTACTGGAAATATGCTTTAAAATACAATGTCATACCATTTTGGCTAATGTTTCTGCTGTGTACCTTAAACTACAAATTATCAGTTATTGTGTTTCCCACATCCTTTTCCTCGGTCACTTGTTTAAGAAAATGTTTACCCAGGTAGTATTTGGGCCTTAAATTCTTCTTTCCTAAATGCATTGTTGCACATTTATCAGTGTTTAGGTGTAATTTATATTTATTACATCACTGGAACTGGTTAACAGAAATGAGACAGAGGGTGGTGGTAAATGGGATACAAGCTGGGGAGAGGGGATGACCAGCGGAGTACCACAGGGATCAGTACTGGGACCAGTCCTGTTCAATGTCTTCATTCGTTACATTGCAGAGGGGATGGAAAGAAAGGTCTGCTTGTTTGCATATGAAATCAATATCTGCAACAGGGTGGATACTCCAGAAGGGATGCAGAAAATGAAGAGGGACCTGGAGAAGCTTGAAAGATGGTCAGATATGTGGCAACTGAGGTTCAATGCAAAAAAGTACAAAATAATGCACCTGGATAGAGGGAACCCTGGGGAGAGCTACAGGTTGGAAGGGGAGGAGCTGGATGTCATTAAGGAGGAATGGGACCTAGGGGTTAGTATCTCTGTTGACATCAAGGTATCAAAGCACTGTGCAGAGGTGACCGGGAGGGCCAGTGGCATGCTGGGGTGCATAGTCAGGGGTATCACTAGCAGGAGATGGGAGATGGTGATGCCATTGTGTAAAACACTGGTAAGGCCTCACTAGAAGTACTGTGTGCAGTTCTGAAGACTACACCTATCCAAGGACATAACCAAGGTGGAGACTATCCAGAAAATGGCAACAACGATGGTGCAGGGCTTGCACCATAAAACATATGAGGAGAGACTAAGGAACCTCAATATGTACTCACAGGAAGAGAGGAGAGAGTGGGGGACATGGATTGAAACTTTCAAGTACCTCAAGGGCATAAACAAGGTGCAGGTGGGGGACCTTTTTCAATGTAGAAAAAGTACTAGAACAGGGGGCATGATATGAAATTGGAGGGGGATAAATTAAGATGTAATGTGAGGAAATCTCTGTACACAGAGAGGGTAGTTGATGCTTTGAATAGTTTGCCACAGGAGGTAGTAGAGGCAAGCATAGTGGAGGGATTTAAGCATGCTGGGAACGGGCACAAGGCAACCTTAAGAGGGGAGGGAGTGATGAAAAGCCATTGATCACACTGGATCAGTGGTAGCCACATACAAAGTATAGGGCCTACAGGCAGACCTGATGGGTCTGGCAGTCTTTATCTGCCAACAATTTCTATGTTTCTATGGACAATGACATCCAGCTTCTCCCTCCATGTTGTTGCCCTAGTGATCCTATGGATCTGCTTCCCATCACTCCATTCAGCACTTCCTGGGAGACACTTGACCACCTTCACCCCCTGCTAGTTGTCTCTTACTCTACCCCCTGGACACTGGAGTCCCCCACTAGGAGAAGCTTCCCCTTCCTCTGGGGTCCCCTGCCCCCCTTTGGGTCTCCATCCTGGAGGATTTTCCCATCCTCACTGGTCTCAGCTGTGGGTGCCAGTGTGTGACTTTCCTGTTCCTCCAGCATAGTTGAACATTTGTTATGCCCTTCTTCATGAAGCAGGGACATAACAAAGCTATGTTGAAGATCTGGTGTAGAAATATTTCAAAACAACAAATGTATGAGCCTACATTACATTTTGCTAACAGGCTCATAACTTTGGTCATTTTCAATATTTTTATTCCAAATTCCTCTCATACAGCCCTATTAGCTCTTGCCAGAGTTTGTTCATGTTGGAAGTTGCTGCAGCTAAGCTCCCCTCCCGCACAGCAGTCTCACTACACAGAATACAGAAAATGAAACTACAGCTTTAAACAAACTAAATCACAACAAATACCAGAAGTAATTAGCGATCTAGAGGCACAAGGCAAAATAGATACTTGTCAGAATAATTTGTTGGAAGAAACTGCATGTTTTAAATGCTTTTCAAAGTTTTTAGGCACAAAGACACATAGCACAGTTAACACCACCTCACGCTTCCTCACACAGCACTAAATTCAGCCTACTCTTGGCAATACAGCTCATTGCAGCACTATGTGACCTCTAATCCCATGAATCCTTGAAAACTTCACCTTAGAGCCACAGTTCATAGGTAAAGTTCATGTTTTTGCCATTTGAGAAGTTCTTCTTTAAGGTGAAGTAGAAATTCACCTTAAAGGAGGACTTTGCTAATTCAGTAAAATTCATGAATTTCATTGCAAAGCGAAGTTTTTGGACTTCGCCCACCACTAGACACTAATGATCCAGAATTTAAAAAAACTGTGTGCAGCTTTGGTCACCACAAAATAACAATATTAAAGAAATCATTAAAGGTTTAGTGGGGCTGAGCTGTAAGGAGAAACTGGAACACTAATGTATGTGCTCACAGTGGAGACCAGAGGGGTGAAGGACATAACAGCAGTATAAAGAGGATTGACAGAGTGGACCAGAGGAAACTTTTTCTACATTGTAAATATGAATCACTAGTACAAATCAGTACAAACCATAGCTGTGAGACAGAAGGATTAAGGGAACCATCAGCAAATGTTTTTCATTCAAAGCAGATGGAGCATCTGTAATGGGCTGCCAGGAAGTCTGTAGAAGAAATTAATGTAAATGCTTTCAAAATTTAGGATACAGACATTACTAAAGGACAGGATCTTCAAAAAGATCTTCTACAGATCTCGCTGCCCACATCTTCAACCACAGCCTGTGCTGGTATCTGCCTAAAAATACTAGACCATGCTTTGAATGGTGTAAGATTTGTGTACCTCTGACCAGGCAACGTTTTATCATAAGTCAAACACAATTGAACTTGCACTATTAGCATCTTTTTTTCATAAATTGCCATGAGCTTTGAAATTTAGATAAAATTCTGGAAACAATTTCAGATGACAATTTGGGACCAACTGCACTGGCAGCACTCATTTATGTGTGCATCCATCCCGTCTGAAATTCCAGTCCTTGATATCAGCAGTCAAGTGGAGGGTACTGTGCTCAGTCCAATATTGAAATGGCATGCTTATGACTGTTGTCAGGCCAGGGGACAAAATGGACTGGCAATTAACTTGAATTTGTCTCACACATCCTATTGTCCTTAGACCATTAGGTATGAAAATGATTTTAGACATTTTATTCAGAACACAGGTTTTGAGGTATTTTTGTCATGAGTCTTTCTTGTTTTTCATATTGTAGCCTTGTTGCCATGGTGACCTTGCATTTATCACCTCAAAGGCAGTTATCCTTCTGTTTGAGAACCCACTCCAGACTATAAAAAGCTCAATGGAAGTTATTAAATACATGTGAAGAACACACATCTCCCGCAGCAGTTGCCAATTAGATGAGCTCCTGGAGAAATTAGCCACCATCTGGACTCATCTGTGAAGAAAATCTGTTATTTACTTCTTTGAACCAAGTGGCCTATTTATGGCCAGTCTTAACAACATGGGAGTCTGAACAATTGAGTGAGTAACCACCTGTGAAGAGCAAGATAATTCTGTTTAATGTCTGAGGTCAGCACCATGCTGTAAAACAGTCTCTCTATGCGCAGCTTAGCAGACCATAAACTTACAGTACTGAGCATAAAAGTTAAACTGCTTGTACAGAAACAATTAACATCCAATTACAATTTTAAATTAGTATGATAGGAGTATACAGCAGTCTGGCATCTGGAGAGCATCCAGCCTGAGCATTACTGTGCATTAGCTTACTGCCATTGTTTACAGTGTAATGCAAAAAGCAGACAGGATGCAATAGTTAGGGCATGACAATGAAAATTTAATGGCATTAGATGACACAACATTTATCATCCCTTCAAACCAGCTATTATTAATGTATTGACCAAGGTGCTATTTCATTGGTGACAATGTCAGAAGGTCAGTGCTCTACCGCAGTAGGCATGCTTTAGGGCTCAGAATCAGAGCAGGCAGACACCAAAGATCGTGTTGAAACACACTGCCATTACCAATTAGCATCACTACAGTAAGCATATTCCTTAAAGGCAAAGAGTCAATCAGACTTTGGAGGTTCATATTAAAAAAAATAAACAATATAGTATTGAGGCTACAGGTGGGAGACATTAGGTGGGTGCAGTGACTAAATATAGTGAGTTCTGTGAGCTTGTCACAGCAGTCAGCTTAAAGGGGAACAGTCAGCACTAAGAGTTCCACACCCAAGTGTGAGGTTGGACCTGATTTGCACATTGTAAGCAAAAAAAAAAAATGTTATGTATTGTTTACTGTAGTATAATAATAGATTGTATCAGACTAACGTTGCTTACTTCCAGGTTGACATTTTCTGTAACTACAAATCCCAGAATCCCTTACAGATGACTTCAAAGGAGGGCTGCAGCAGTGGAAGATTCAAGAGCCTGCAGTGCATGTTGGATATTATAAGCTCTGTTCTGATCAGATATATGCCAGTCATGCTGTTCACCCTGGGCTAAGTACAATTCTCTGTAACTGTACTCAGCCCAGGAGACCTTGAATCATCAAACACAAAATCAGAAGCTATAAACTCTAACATGCACTGCAGGCTGAATCTCCCACACATACACACACACACTGTTGGTAAACTCCTCGATGTCATCCCGCTTGGATATTCTGGGATTTGAAGTTACATAAAATGTAAGAGGTAAGCAAAAATTAGTCTGATACAATCTACTATACTACAGTAAACAGTCAGTAAAAAATATGTTTTGTGCAAATTAGGACCAGCCCCACGCCCGGATGTGACGCTGTTAATGATGATTGTTTCCCTTTAAGATCCAAGCTGAATGCTTGTTTCTGGATCTCAGATGAGCCATGTAGAGGACAGATTATTTTTGTTGATGGCAGCAATTGTCCCATTCCTGCAATAAATTAAAAGTTTTACCTACTGTCTGCACTGAGCTGGGCATTTGATTTTGACAGATAGGCAAGCATTGGCAAGCATGATGTAACATGGGAAGTGGCAGTTTCTTCTGCTGTCCATCCTTTCCAACACGTGTCAACTGCAGACAAAGATGGTGACATCCCAAAGAGTGTGTTCAGGGTTAATACAGGCTTTATGGGCCCAGAGGCACAACAGGCCATTTCACAGCCATCTGAAAGGCCAAGGTTCAAGTATAAGCCCCAGAACGTCCCACTGGGGCCAGCTGGGGTGAGCACATTTTGAGTTGGAGTGCTTCGCTCCCTGGGAGGGAACAGAACAGGCCAATCCATATTTTTGCACCCTCTGCTAGGGATGAAGCAATGTATTTCATGTCAACTGTTAAGTCAGCTGCTAATGTGCCATCCTGGCAGGACTGGTGCACCTGTAGCACCTCTGACTATTGGTATGGCATATGATGGTGATGGTGGTGGGGATAAGGTATGGAAATGAGGACAGTAATGAAACACATAGGCTTGTAATATGTGACCAAACTGTAGTCTGCGATGATAGCATGCACTGCCCCTCAGTCCCAGGATGCTGAACCAGACTTTGAAGCAATTGACTGGAATGTGTAAGGAAGGGTTTCTACTCAGTTAGACTGTAACATCTATTGATCTGTACTATACTAGATAGAAAAGTCAAAAGTTCTGTGTGGATCGGGATAAGTATTTGGTCCTGCTTTTCCCTCTGAAACCACTATTATTCATTTATTGTGAACTAACTTAGACCTATTCATGTTTGTTGTAAACTCTGAAGTTAGTACAATTTGCCACTTTACAGTATACCAATACTTTAGCCCAGCACTTTTTTCTTCATTTCTGTTTCATTCTCAGAATAATTTGCCAGAGCCTTCCCTTCAACAAAATGTTTCTCTGGAGTAAAACATCCAAGCTTCCCTTTCCAATACGCTATTCCGCACCAATGCCCAGAAAAATTGTAATTCTTTGCATTTGTATAATGCTATGCGCAACATAATAAATAACAGTTGATGATACAGATCAGTATATATCAGGACATAACTGAAAATAAGTTTGTGAACTTGTCTACCAATACTGGTAAAGTATATAAATAAATACATAAATCTGCCAAAGGAACACAACATTGTTTCCCACCAATAAAAAAAATACGTACATTATGGCAGTGCTTGATTGTTATGAATGTAAGCATATTTTCCCTTGTCTGTTCATTCTTAGAGAAATTTTCTAGTAATATATATTTTTTATCATTTTCCAGTTGTTCACTGTTTTGATGGGCCTCATGCTTACTTTTGGTCTTAGTCAATTCCTTTATATTCTTCTCAGTAATGCTTTGTGATTCTCTTTGAGGTATCTTGCATCTAGTCTCCCTTTTGTTTGCCCCCATAATGGATGTTTTTTCATTAAGAATAATACCTATTAGACTTCTGGTGATGTCATGCCGGCAATGGCTGCTTCACTTATGAGCTCCCTATACAAAGCTGACTTCCACCCTCTCAAAATTCAGCCATTTTCATAATTTTGATTAGGAAAATACCAGAGGGGCATACTAAAATCATGTAGCACCGAGAAAAAAAAACGTCCCAGTCAGATCTGGCAAATGGAGAGAGATCCAGGGGTCACAGCTTGGACACAGATGGCTGAGGCCTCATCAGTGATGACATGCTATCAGTCACATTTCTCACAGCAGAAGGTGCCTACTCTTTTAGATACCAACAAAAAGCTCAACATGCTGATCTTGGCACGCAATGATTTTTGTAAGGAGGTCTGACTCACAAGGACTGCCCTCCAGACAGACATTGACAAAGCTGCAAAGGGTCAAGGTGATATGGTGAAGCAGCTCACAAAAAAAGATGATAGGGTAAACACCATGGAGACCATGATCCCATGGCTGCATCAGGTGGCAAAAAATCTCCAAGAAAAGGTGGAGGATGCAGGTGCCACAACAGATGCAGCAGTTTGCAGCTTTATGTCTTTACAGAGGGGACTAGAAGGACAGTGTTAGGCCACTGTAGACAAGATTTCTATCATATGACACTCGAGCTCCCATCAGACAATGTCCTAAAATAGAGAGGGCACATCTGGCATTGTGCCCACTCAATCACCTCAACTGCCAGAATAAGATCAATCATGGTGCACTTCCTAAGGTACCCAGATAAGCAGGAGCTCCAACAAAGGAGGCACACTACAAAAACTACAGAATATATTTCGATAATGACTGCCCCTTCTAATATTCAAGCTCACAGAAAATCATATGCTCCCTTCATGAAGGCACTTCAAGCACATGACTTAATGTTTTCAGACCCCTACCATTCCAACCTGATAGTCTTTTTTCCCTGAGGGCAAGCAAACTTTCCTCACTGCAGATGTGGCTGCCAAAGAAATGGACTCTAAAGATATTGCTGTTATCCTTTGTGACAAGGCACGACCTCGCTACGGGACTCAGGATCAGCTTTGCGGTGAGTAAGAAGTCTCAGGAAGACCAGTTTGCTAACATCAAACCGACCAGGTATATGTTTATTTCCTTAATATGGTTGGTAACACAGGACTTTGGGCTTCTGCCAACACATCCTAGTCATCATAGATTACACTTCAAGATATCCAGAAGTGATCAGAAATAAAGATGACTACCTCTGGGTAGGAGCGCTGTCTAAACAATCCCCGACCCTAACTAGAAACCCCCTTTTCCAGAAGGCTAGACCTTCTGGAAGAACACAAACAGTGGAATGGAAAACTCACAATGAAAATAAAGTTTTCTTTTTGGCCAAATTCAGGAGACCAATCTCCTGAGAGTTGCTTATGGGATTCCTGATCCGGAACACATCCAGGCAGCTTGTCAGCCCTCTACCCCTGCAGCAACCCTCCTGCTGGCTTTTCCTTCCTGTTTTTAAAGCTCTTTTGTCTGAGCAGCTGCAGCCAATTAGCCAATCAGCTGCAGCTGTACCCTGACTATCTTATTCAGGGAAACCCCCTCTCCTCCAGTACCTGAGTCCACCACACATCCCCCTCCCCAGCTCAACACTACAGGGTTGGGCGGCCTGTGCTAAGAGGTAGAGTCTTCGGGAAAGTCTGTCCTCATTCCTGTTCATTGTCCCCGCTCTGTGGTGGACGACAAAGTGAAATGGTTGCAGTGCAAGGAACCATCTCATCACTCTGGCATTTTTTTCCCTGTTCATGTGCATCCACTTGAGATGGGTATGGTCTGTCACCAGAGTGAACTTGTGACCCAGTAGGTAATATATGAGGGTTTCTGTCACCCACTTCACTGCAAGGCACTCCTTTTCCTCTATGGTGTACCGCTGTTCCTGGAGTAACAACTTCCTACTCAGGTACAGGATGGGGTGCTATTCACCTGCTACCACCTGGGAGAGTACTGCCCCCAATCCAACATCTGAGGCATCTGTTTGCAGAATGAATTCTTCATCGAAATCCAGGGAGACCAGTACTGGATCAGAACAAAGGGCCATCTTGAGGTCGGTGAATAACCCATCTGCTGCCTCCGTCCACCTCACGATGTCCAGTGCTCTTGCCCTGGTTAACTCAGTCAATGGAGCAGCCCGAGTGGCAAAGTGAGGGATGAACCTCCGGTAGTAACCGACCAACCCTAGGAAAGCCCTCACTTGCTTCTTCTTGTTTGGTTGGGGCCAGTTTTGGATTGCCTCTACGTTCTTCACCTGGGGGTTTCACCAATCCCCATCCAACCACATAGCCCAAGTATTTTGCCTCTGACAAGCTGATCTTACATTTGGCGGGGTTCGCTGTCAACCCAGCTTCTCGTAACATATCTAGTATGGCCTGGACCTTCTGAAGGTGAGTCTCCCAATCCGTACTATGGATGACCACATCATCGATGTAGGCAGCAGCTTAGTGAGAGTGAGGGCATAGCAATCAGTCAATCATGCGCTGAAAGGTCACAAGTGCTCCATGCAGACCGAATGGGAGGACCTTGTAATGGTATAAACCCTCCCAGGCAAAGAAGGTGGTCTTCTCCTGGGCTGCCCTTGTGAGTGGGATCCGCCAATATCCTTTCATCAGGTCCAAGGTGGAGAGGTATCTGGCCTTCCCCAACTGGTCAATCAGTTCGTCGACCCTAGGTAGGGGATATGCATCAAACTGAGATACCTTGTTTAGTTTCCTGAAATCATTACAAAACCTCCAAGTGTTATCTGGTTTTGGCACGAGGACAATGGGTCTTGATCATTCACTATGGGACTCATCTATGATGTTGAGCTTCAACATCCTCTCGACTTCGGCTCGAATTTCTTTCCTCTTGGCCTCTGGGATCCGGTAGGGTTTTTCCCTTATCCTTACGCCCAGAGCTGTCACAATGTGGTGGTAGGCTGCGACTGTTCTACCAGGTCATTCGGAGAACACATCCCCGTTCAGCTGAACCATTTCCACTGCTTCTTTGTACTGTGTAGGAGACAGTTCAGGTGAGATATGGACTTGCCCCTCTGTTTTACCTTCTGCCAGGATTACGTCCAATGAGACACAGCAGACCTTCTGGTCTTGCCACGCCTTCAGGAGGTTAATATGGCATATTTGGAACTTCTTCCTGCGAAGGCCCAAGAGACCCAATGGACGTATTATGATCGTTGGCTTACTTTATAGTTCACATCAACGATAGCTTCCATGACCTCATACAGACCCTGCCACCTGGCGAGCAGTTTTCTTTCCTCTGTGGGAACCAGGACCATCACCAGATCCCCCGGCTGGAACTTCAGGATCCTTGCCTGATGATGATAAGTCAGTTGGGTCTCTTGGGCCTTTTCTAAGTGTTCCTGGACAATAGGAGTGACCCAGGCCAAACTTTCCTGTATTTGGGAGATATACCCAATCACACTGGCTCCTTGTGATGGTTGCTCTTCCCAGTCCTCTTTTAGTATATCGAGGATACCCCTGGGCCAGCGGGCATATAACAACTCGAAGGGGGAGAATCCAGTGGACACCTGTGGGACCTCTCGGATAGAGAACATTAAGTAGGGAAGGAGTAAGTCCCAGTCCTTTCCATCTTGGCTCACGACTTTCTGCAACATCCCCTTCAAAGTCTGATTAAATCGTTTGACCAGACCATCTGTCTAGGAGTGGTACAGTGAGGTCCTCAGGGTGCGGATCTGGAGGAGCCTACAAAGCTCCTTCATCAAATGTGAGACAAAGTGGGTACCCCAGTCCGTCTATATCTCCTTTGGGAATCTGACCTTCATGAAGACTTGAATGAGTTCTCGGGCAATCGACTTTGAGGCCATGTTATGGAGCGGGATCACTTCTGGATATCTTGAAGTGTAATCTATGATGACTAGGATGTGTTGGTGGCCCCAGGCTGACCTGTCTAGGGGGCCTACCAGGTCCATTGCAATCCTCGCAAAGGGTTCATCGATGATTGGCAAGGGCACCAATGGGGCTCTTAACTTCGGCCGCGGGGACGCCAACTGGTATTCTGGGCATGAAGCACAGTACCGCTTTACCTCGGTGTAAATTCCAGGCCAGTAGAATCTTCAGAATATGCAGCACAGGTTTTTACGACCCCCAGGTGTCCTCTGAGGAGGTGAGCATGTGCCAAATCCAGTACTGCCTTTCTGTGCGGGCAGAGGACCAGCAACTGCTCCACATCATGTTCTTCATCCAGTATCACTCAGTATAGGAGGTCATTATTTAACGTGAAATATGGTCCGGGTCCCTTGGCTTTGCCATCTACCAGCATCCCATTAATCTCCACAAGCTCTGACTGGGTATTCTGAAAGAGAGGCTCATCTATTTGGTCCCAACCAAAGTTCCTGGAGGCTATCCTGAGGGTACTCAATTCAGGGGGATTCAACTCTGTCTCTGCTTCTGGGCCCTCCTCTTCCTCCCTACAACTCTCCCCTTGGGCACCAGACTGCTCACCCTGTTGTCCCTCTGGGAGTGGGGTTCTACCTCCCACCAGCACGGACCTGCCATTGACTGCCAGTATCTTGGTCCCTAACTTCTTACAATCCCTACATTCCTTTCATGATTTCCAGGACTTTCCTCCCTCCCCATACAGCTTGGGGTCCCAATGCCCATAAGGGAAATAATCGAGTGACTCCTCTGACCCCTCGGGGATTCCTAGCAACATAGCCTTGCTTACCGGAGCCCTGGCCTCCCGAGTCCCCCCCCATGGAGTAATGTCTCAAACCCAGGGAAATCTCAACCCACCAGGAGAAGGATGTGCCAATCAAGGGAAGACCCCCACCGTGACCTGCCTGTCCTCCCCCTGTGCTTCCACGGTAACTACCGCTGTGGGGTAATAAAACACTGTGCCATGGACACAGGTGATCCTGGTATGTTTCTGGCAGTTAATTTGGGAGCGTTTCACCAGACTGTGAACTATAAGGGTGACCTCACTCCCCGAGTCAACAAGGGCCACAATGGCCTGTCCGTTTATCTTAACAACCCGGTTAAATCGGTGTGAAGTGGTGACCACCCCAAACACATTAATCAAATGGCAATCACTCTGTGGGGACCCACCCCAGTTGCACTGCATTGGTTTGACCCCATTCGGGCAGTTGGCAATTACATGTCCCCGCTCCCTGCACCCATAACAGCGGTAGCATTCTCAGGGTGACCCTGGACCCTTTGGGCTTCTAGGGACGACCAGGTCTCCCTCTATTTTCAAACCTGAAAGTCCCTTCCCGGCCTTGGACCGCTCTTTGGTGGTCCTTCTCCCTGGCCCTATCTGGTCCGACCTCTCGGGGGGTTGATATCTTCTGTTTGGAGTCTGCCCCAAGTCCTGGGGGTAGCCGTCCCCAACATCCGGGGAAAGTTCCTTCATGGCATAATGCTGCTCCACTGATCTTAAGGCCATAATTCATGAGTAGCTGTCCTTTCAAAGGCGAGCAAATATGCTTCAATGTAGTCAGCGATCGTCACTTTCTGCAGACAGTGGGAAGCCCATATAGTCCGGTAACCTTCTGGGGTAGGCCCTCCCGGGCGACCATCTCCCGGCGAAGTCTCAATGAGATAGTTTACCATTTCCTGGAGGACAGCATGTTCCTGGGCCATCTGTGTGAGCAGCAACTGGTTTGTCTCTTGTTGAGTCTGGGTAACTTCCTGCTGGGCTGCCGTAGCCTGGATCAAGGCTTTCACCATGTCCTCCATGCCCTGGTCTCCTTTACGCTGGGACAGTTTGGATTCCGGCCAAATTCTTTACTGACCTGGATACCACTCTCACACCATGTGTGACAAGGCATGACCTTGCCACGGGACTCAGGATCAGCTTTGCGGTGAGTAAGGAGTCTCAGGAAGATCAGTTTGTTAACATGAAACCAACCAGGTATGTTTTTATTTCCTTAATGTGGTTGGTAACACAGGACTTTGGGCTTCTGCCATTTTCTTTTTAAGCCCCACCGGGGAAAATGAAACAAAAACAGAAATAAAGAATCCTAGCTCCGGGTGGGAGTGCTGTCTAAACAATCCCCGACCGTAACTAGAAACCCCCTTTTCCAGAAGGCTAGACCTTCTGGAAGAACACAAACAGTAGAATGGAAAATCACAATGAAAATAAAGTTTTCTTTTTGGCCAAATTCAGGAGACCAATCTCCTTAGAGTTGCTTATGGGACTCCTGATCCGGAACACATCCAGGCAGCTTATCAGCCCTCTACCCCTGCAGCAACCCTCCTGCTGGCTTTTCCTTCCTGTTTTTAAAGCTCTTTTGTCTGAGCAGCTGCAGCCAATTAGCCAATCAGCTGCAGCTGTAACATGACTATCTTATTCAGGGAAACCCCCTCTCCTCCAGTACCTGAGTCCACCACACCTTCCATTGACCATCCCTCCACCTAAAACTCTCACTGGGAAACTGGTACAGCAATTGTTGAAAACCACCAAGGGGAAAGACACAAAGAAGTAGCAAGCCAAGGATATGACACAACAAATAATATCCCATCTCCAGTTCAGACCTCTGTATCAAAGCAGCCAGCTACTCCACCATGAATTTGACATGCTGTGGTCTACACTCCTTGCACAGTTGAACTCCTGCTTTCTTATCCGGTAAGTGTCTGTCTCCATAGTCTCAGTGGTCTGTTGTGCTTTCTTTCCCAGTTTGGACCTGTTGTCTCCTCGGGGGGGAGTTGCTTGCCTGGGTCCACCTGTGGACTTGGGGGGGAGATTACCAGGGTCCTGCCCCTCCAGCCAGCAGGGCATTTGTCTAGCTGTAGTTCTTGGTGTGGGGGGGCTGAACAGATGTCAAGCCCTACAAACTGCACTGCTCAGCTATCAGCGGTCACCCACCATATAAAAGGACAGGACTTGGAAACAAATGCACAGGATAATCTAGTGCGTTCAAAGGTGAACAACCATGGATATAAGGGGGGTGGGAAGGGCACTAGGATCTGAAGAGGGAGTGGGGGGCTCTCCTTGCTGTTCTTCCTGCACTGGGGTTTCCTAGGGCCCTACATACTTAAATCAATCTTTGAGGGCTGGCAGAGGGGCTGGGGATGGAGGTGGCACTGAGTGCAGTAACCTGTCTCTCACCTGCCAGCTCCCTTAACAGCATCTTCAGTATGGCCCCAGTGCCTCCCCTGAAGGGAAGCATATGCCTCTGGGGAACTGAATTACTACTTCTTATTTTGACTTGCCCTGCAGTAGGTAGAGTGGGGGCAGAGTGGCACTGTGAGGGAACCCCTCACCCTCCTTCTCTGGGGGGTGATGTGGGGCTGGATGGGGTGGCGGCCCATGTAGAAGGGAATCTAGGTTGTGGATGGAGGTGATGACCAAACTGTACCAGCTGAGCAACATGGAAGGAAATTGACCAAACTACTTAAATACTGTTTCACAAGGCTGTTGTTCAGTAATTTTAACAGACAATTTGGGAGCGTTCTTCTCTCTCCCCCTTCAGTATTACCTATTACTTAGGGTTCGGTTTCAAAATTCCCTCCTCCAGCATAGGAGATTGACATGAACAACCCTGACCTATACTGGGGAAATAGATAAAGAAGTGTATACCAGTAGACATATGCTGGTTTCTCTATTACATACAGGGAGACCTCAGTGGAATGACACTTTGAACTGTGGCCTCTTTTTGGCATACTGTGCTCCTGGAGTGGGAAATGAACTATTTGTCTTTCTGCAACAACTTGCCCACTGCTTACCACTTATGCACATTTTTTATTTGCTGGTTGTGCCATATGCTGTGTGGGCCTGTGGGATGCTGTTGTCATGCTGCCACCCCCATTAATGACTCTAAGCATCTTATAATGTTATGTGAGTAGGCTCCCCTACTGTTGACCACGTAATGGGAGGGAATTCGGGAGGAAGGGAGGATTTCTACCCCCTCTTGGGACGCTGTTTTTAGACTTTCTTTGCCTCCTCAAGCCACCACGTACAACAGGCTCAGACACAGTTAGAGAGTGATGACATACTGTATTCCCTAACACACTTCCATTTCCCTGCACAGTATGCTGTGGGAAGCCTCTCTTCTAGAAACATAGCTCCAGGTGGATAAGAACTTCTCCCCCAGGCACCTGACTTCCTGGGTCTCACCCTTGGAAGCTTAGTTGCCTATTTCCACTGTTAGCCTCATTTGGGCTATAGTTGAGACTGTCAACTTTCATTCAGTAGCCCTTCTTATGGGACTCACATGGTTGATTTGGGGGCCCACTGCTGGTTGCTCCCCACAGTTTCTCAAATTCAGTTAGTTTTTTCCCCATTAGATCTGCACAGGTTTACAAACATGGTTCTGCCACAGTGGTTAAACGATGTGGGGGCATGGGGGTCAGCTTGGGGATTAGGAAGCCTTTCTAGAAAACCCCATGGGTAGTCAAAACTTCACCTCTACTCCCTAAATGTCAATGGTCTCACCAACCCCATCAAAAGAGCTAAAATTCTGGCATAGATGACGTGTACTAAACCGGACCTGGTTTATATGCAGGGGACCCACTTATCCCAGCCAGAGCATGACATGCTCATAAACTTTGGCATGTCGGCAATCTATCCCTCCTTTTACAGAGATGGAAAAATAAGGAGGTGGTGTTGATTCCCCAGCATACCTCCTTTCAGGAGCAACACTGCTGGGCAGGCTATGAAGGACAATTTGTAATTATAAATGGGCTCCTTCACAGAGTGGAGGTTACCTTGGCCAATATATACTGTATGTACCACTGGGCTTGGATACACCCACCATTAGGAAGCTACTGGACCAGATAGTAACCTGATTGAGCAGTTTCCTGCTCTTGGTAGGAGATTTCAACATAGTACCACCCCCAACTAAGACTCTTCAAATCTGAGTACATCCTGGTAAATTCCCTCACATAAAACTTTCAGGCATTAGTTCCAGGAACTGGAGTGGATTGACTGTTGCCATTTTGTTCACCCTCATACCAGCTACTACTAGTATTTCTTTTTGTGCACTGTACTTATTTCTAGATTAACCTCTGCTATTCCCAGACAGAAAATCAGTCCGCTCTGGCTGACTATGAAATGTGAATATGCTACATTTTGATTATGCCCCAGTCCACAGTCACTGGAACCTGGGGCCACCTGGAACACAAGATAGGGGTTAAATCTCTACTATTTGAATTTGCAGGAGTTTTGCACTTTCCTCCAAGAATATATGGAGCAAATACTGTGAGAAAATGAGCCCTCAACCCCCTTCTGCAATATACTGTGACATGACAAAAGTGGTCCTTGGAGGCCATATCATCCAATACACAGCTCAGAAAAAACAGCAACAAGCCTAACATCAACAGCAGCTGGAGGACACCCTCCACTTTCTACACATGATGCACCAAAAAAGGGATGTCTCGGTGACACCACAGATGTCCCATATAAAGATGGAGCTGGATGCCCTGTGTCTCCAACAGACAGAGATATCTCTGATGTTTTGGAGACAAACGTTTTATGAAGTGGGGGAAAGGGCTTCCCACCTACTCGATTACCAACTGTCAAAATAGCATCATAACTCCATAGTCTCAGCCATCCTACACCCTACTTCAGGGACCCAACACACCAAACTGCAAAATATCAGAGATTATTATCATTCTCTCTATACCCCAGTGGAGCCAACCCTGGAATCAGCAGTGTAGACATTTTTCTGTCACTTGACTCTGCCACACCTGTCCTGGCACCAGGAAAAATGCATGACAATAACAAACATAACAGATGAATGGGGGGGGGTCATACATAACTTGAAGCCCCAGAAGGCCCCAGGCCCAGACAGCTATGGGATGGAATATTATAAAACAACCCAAGAACAGATCATAGGGCCACTACTTAGGGCAATGGATAAGGTCCCAGGTGGTAGCCTCCCCTCATGGTCTTATACAGCTAAATCAGTCATTTCAAACCTGGAAAGAAACAATCAGTGTACCTCCTATCAACAAATCTTGGTACTTATTGCTGACTATAAATTTTACATGGCAATACTAGCTAGACATGTAGATAGTCTACTTTCCTTGGTGAAAGGGCAGAACCAAACAGGGTTTGTGTTATCTCACACCACCACAGATAACATCAGGTGTACACTGCATACTGTATATCAAATGAGGAGGTTCCCACTCCTGTCAGCCATTCTGAGTCTTGATGCCAAAAAGGGATTTGACTGAGTCTCCTGGTTGTACCTATATAAGGTGACGGGGCAGCTGGGTTTCCCGGTTCCATTTATGCAGATGCTGCAGAAGATACATAAAGACCCTAAAATAAATGGCCACCACTCCCAGAAGTTCCAGCTCTACCAGGGGACCAGGCAAGCCTGCCCAATGTCCCCTCTTCTGTTCATCATCTACTTTGAACTCCAGGTCCAAGCTATCAGGGAATCACACTTGCTGTAGGGCATATAACTAGGCGGAGATGAACACCGTATGGCATTATATGGCAATGATGTAATGCTTTATTTATAAGACCTTGATCATTCACTGCCTGAGGTATTTCAACTGCTAGACTCATTTAGAGAAGTGCCTCAGTACAATTTAAACATGGGCATAGCAGAGGCTCTAACCTTACATTAAACCTCATCATTAGCCATGAGAAGGCAATTCCCTTTTTGTTGGGATCTTGAAAAGTTGAAGCACAGTACCTGGACATACACATATCCCAATCACACATGGCAGCCTTTGATAACAATCATAAAACTTTCAATGATTATTTGTGACAAGACCAACAAAAATGGCCCCTTAGCATGTCTAGACAGAGAGAGGCAGTCAAAATGATTACACTCCCATGGGTCATATACCTGTTTCAAAATGTGCCCCTATCACTACCAGAGACCTGTTGGAAGATATGGCTTTGAGCAGTCTGTAGATTTATATTGGCAGGGCAATGCCAAAGAATCAGACTCAAAATACTGATACTCCCTAGGAGTGCTAGTGGATTAACATTACCCTTTCTGCAACTATAATACTGGGCAGCATGTTACTATTTAATTCTCCACAGGCATTCTGGGATGTTGAATATGCATTGAGTGGCAATAGGGACTGAGCTGCTCCCAAATAAGGACCCCTTCCAAACATTTTACCATGCCATGGCTGATCTCCCCAACATGGGTATACACTACCCATGGCTACAAGCACAAATTAAGGTCTGGCATACCATGCGACAAAGGCTACATATTTTATTTATTGATTTATTTAAAAAATTGTAACCGGGAGAGGCACACTGAGCCAAGGATTTTTTCCTGGTGTGACTCAGCGGAAGGTGAAAGGGAAGGGGAGGGGGAGAACACAGTTACAAAAAAATGCAAACCAGGCTGGTGATGAGATTACAAGAACAATAACATAAGACGCATAAATCAAGTACAGTTCAGATTATAATGCCAAATATTGTAACTGAGTGTCAAAAATAGCATACAAGAACAACTGTGCAAATAAAGCAGACTCAGAAAGTGCAGAATCCAGGTTGATGGGATCCTGAACTAATGCCAAAATGTGGAGTTGGGAAAGGTAAGGAAGATTTCAGGGAGAGGGTTTGCAGGAGCAAGGGGAAGAAGTTTTAATTGGCATCTAATGGAGGGAAGGGAGGGAGTGAGAGAGACTGATGAGGAAGGTAGCTGGATCCAGAGGGAGCGGAAATGGTATAAGAAAGCAGATTTCCCAGTTGAGGAGTGTGGGTGTGGAAGGGAGAATAAGTTCGGGTCCCTGGAGTGCAAGAAGTAGTAGAAGGGGGAATGGAAAGAGGAGATGGGATAAGTAGGAGGGGAGGGACCCAAGCCAGTATTTAGAGATGGAGAAAACACAATAGGACTGGCAATATGAGGGGAGTAGGAGGATAGACAGGGATGAGTATAGGGAGCATTGGTGGGTATGACAGGGTGAGTTGGTAGCAAAGTGACAGAAGGCATTGAAGAAGGTGTCCAGGCTGGCAAGGGTGGTTGGGGGGGCGATGTCATAGACCAAATCCACATAGTCAAAGACCAGGAGAACCATTTTGGTGATTTACTCCTGGTAGATCTGCAGAGAAAGGATGTCCTTATTGTGATACAGGGCATGAAGTTTGGGGCAGAGTTTGGCATGGATGGCATTGAAGTGAGCAGAGAAGTTAAGCCTGCTATCTAACCACTCCCTGAGGTATTTGAAGGTCCAGACAACCTCAGTCAGGGAGCCATCTAGTGTGGAGAAACTGGGGTTGGTGGTGAGTCAGACCAGTTTGTGACTGGCACCAAAAGTCGCAGACACAGTCTTCTTTGTGTTAACTTGTAGCTAGTTGGACTAGAACCAGCACAGAACATTGAGGAAGTCATGCTGGAATGAGGCTTCCATAGATACTGTCAAAGGACCTGAGGTGTAGAGGACTGTCATCTGCATATGTGTGAATATGTGAGTTGTCACAGGAAGATGGACATTTGTTTAGGAAGATTGAGAACAGGACTGGACCAGGATGTAGACCTATGGGACTCCAGCCTGGATAGGGAGTAGTAGAAACATAGAAACATAGACTTTGACAGCAGATAAGGACCACTAGGCCCATCTAGTCTGCCCATTTCCCTACCTACAGGATAGGCCGCAGATTCTAGTTAACCAACAGCCTATTTCTTCCTACCCCCCCCACAAGAATTGCCTTATGTCTGTCCCATGCATTCTTGAATTCTCCCACAGTTTTAGACCCCACAACCTCCTCAGGAAGGCTGTTCCATGCATCCACTACCCTCTCTGTGAAATAATACTTCCTCACATTGCCCCTGAACCGCCCTCCTTCTATCTTTAAATTGTGTCCCCTTGTTCTTGCAAGTCTTTTTCTGAAAGATGCTACCCTCTTGGACTTTGTTGATTCCGCTGAGGTACTTAAAAGTTTCTATCATGTCCCCCCTCTCCCTTCTTTCCTCAAGGGTATACATATTAAGCTCCTTTAGTCTCTCCTCATACGGCTTCTCTTGCAGACCCTGCACCATTTTAGTTGTCCTCTGGACTACCTCTATCCTGTCTATGTCCTTGCAGAGATGGGATCTCCAGAACTGGACACAGTACTCAGATGGGGTCTCACCAACTGTCTGTACAGAGGGATAACAACTTCCTGTTTTCGCTGCTGATGCCTCTCCCTATACATCCCAGTATACCCCCAGCCTCCCTACTGCCTTCTGACATTGCTTGCTAACCTTAAGGTCATCTGATATGATTACCCCAGTCCCTTTCCTTTTTGTTGTTGTTACTACCTCCCACCCATTGTGTATTCTTCCCTGGGTTCTTGTTTCAGGTGCATTATTTTGCACTTTTGCATTGAATCCTAGCTGCCATACTTCTGACCATTCCTCCAACCCTGCCAAGTCCCTTTCATCCTTTCCATGCCTCCTTGTGTATCAACCCTGTTGCAGATCTTTGTGTCATCTGCAAAAGGCATACTCCTTCCAGTCCCTCTGCAATGTCACTGATGAAGACATTAAAAGGACTGGACCCAATACTGAACCCTGCGGTACCCCACTAGTAACCCCTCTTTCTTCAGAGTGGAATCCATTTACAATTACCTTCTGTGTCCTGTTGTGCAGCCAATGTTTTACTCAGGCTACCACCCTGGGACCCGCTCCCAGGCTGGTTAATTTGACTATTAATCTTTTGTGTGGGACTGTGTCAAATGCCTTGCTAAAGTCTAGGTAGGCCATGTCCACAACCCCTCCCTGGTCTACTGCTTTGGTCACCCAGTCAAAGAAATCTATTAGATTCATCTGACATGACCTTCCCACTGTGAATCCATGCTGCATTGGGTCCTGTGCTCCACTGGCCTCTAGGTACTCAACTATTCTTTCCTTCAGAAGTGACTCCATCACTTTCCCTACCACAGAGGTCAGACTGACAGGTCTGTAGTTTCCTGCCTCTGTCTTGGTCCCACTTTTGTGAAGGGGAATCACATCCACCTTCCTCCAGTCCTCGGGTGCCACACCATCCTCCCATGATTTATTAAAAAGAGTAGCCAGTGGTTTCACTAGCTCCTCCCTTAATTCTTTTAGAATTCTGGGGTGAATTCCATAAGGACCCATTGCTTTGTCCACCTTCAGTTTTAGGAGTTCTTGCAGAACCCTTTCTTCTGTGAAAGGACTGGGATCGAGTGGTGGGGAAAGGGTGCCTCCCACCTGTACTGACTGTTGATGGTGCAAGAGTGATGGGAGCCAGTTAACAGTGGGGTCTGAGAGACCAGCAGTGCTCAGATTATTCAAGAAAAGAGAATGGGACACCTGGTCAAAGGCTTTGGCCAGGTCAAAAATAAATGGCTGCTGTAATGTGCCCCTGAGCCATCCCAGAGAGGACAGAATCAGTGACCATAAGTAGGGAGGTGATGGTGCAGTCATCCTTTCTAAAATCAGTTTGGAAGAGGGAGAGGAAGTTGGAGGAGTGGAGGAAGTCAGTAAGCCATAAGTAAACCAGTTTCTCCTGCAGTTTTGCAACAGAAGGGAGGACGGAAATAGGGTGCAAGTTGCCAGTAGTGGAGGGTTCATCTCCTTTGTGGAGCGGGAGAACCTTGGCAAATTCCCAAGACTGAGGGACAGTGCAACAGGTGAAGATAAGATTTAGGAGGTGAGTAAGGGGGAGGCGATGGCTGAACATGACAGATGGAGAAGTTTAGGGTCTCGACCATCTTGGATAAATTTGGAAGGGCTGAGTAAGGAGAGGGGAGTAGGTTCTATTGGAGAGTGACAGGGCGAAAGTTAAATCCCAGGGGAGGATGAGGTAGGGGAGAGGGAGGAGAAGTGGAGAGAGTGGAGGCGGCAGGAGGTGGGGGAGGGGAGAGCACAAGTGGTGAATACTAACTGAAGTGAGTAGTGACAAATGGATAGTAAGATATTGGTAAGTTAGTAATCAAAAGGACTGGAGACAGGATTGGATCGGGGGAGGGGTCAATTAAAGAGTGATTCAACTTCTAGAATTTGGCTGGAGAATCAATGTTATTCTGGAGGTTGGCCTTGAAACAGAAGGATCTGGCAGTATGAACAGCCTTAGCACAAAAGTTCCTAAGTGTTCTGCAGGAGAGGAGGTCCTGCAGGGAGTGGGAACATTTGCACCTGGCCCAGGCTTGGTCACAAATCTTTCACAAGTCCATGAGATTGCAAGTGATCCTTGGGTGGTGATATGATCTTACCCTGTATTTATTGATAGGGGGTATGCTTTCCTAGACTGAAGTAAATAATGAGTGGAAGAGGGAAAGAGCCAAATCAATGTCTGGAGTGATGAGAATAGGGAGCAGGTCAGCAGCAACCTGGTTGCTCAGTAGATCCTCTATGTTCTGTGACCTTGACAAGATGTACTTTGGGGAGGAGGGAGGGACTCAGAATTTTCTGACACAAAATGTCATACAGTGGTCACTGAAGGCATCCGGCAATATACTTGCTGCCACTATGCAGTGCGTGTATGAGGAGAGAATCAGTCCCTGATGGTATGGTTAGATTAGTGGGGATTGAGTCATGTGGGTTTGGTGATAAGTTGTGAAAGGTTAAGGGACTCAGTCCTAGGGGTAATTGACTAGGAGATTGGGGAGATTAATGTTGAAGTCACCCATGAGGATGAGCTCACCACTAGAACAGCGTGAACAGATTCAAGGGCGAGTCTACCAAAGAAGAGGGGGAGATTCTCAATGAAGTATAGAAAACACCAAGAAAAATGGGTAATGAATAAGGAAAAGAAAGCTTAGCTGGCAGAACCCCACAGGAGGATGATGCAACCCCACTGGGAGTGATGGTGCAAGAGATAGAATCTGGCAGACATTAAGGGCATTACCACCCCCTTGTTTACTTCTGTTCTGCCTGAAAAGATGATTGTCCCAAATTGCCAAGACAGAATCAGAAATGTGGGAAGAAAGCCAGGATTCCATGACACAGAGGAGGATTGGAGAGTACTGAGAGACCCATACTGTGACAGGATCCAGTTTAGGGAGGATGCTCCTAGCATTCCAGTGGTCAGTTCTATCGCCTCTAGGGATGAAAGAGGGGGGGAGACAGGATTAAGTTCCACATCACCAGCAATGAGGAGATGCAGGGTAAGGAGGAGGAGGAGGAGGAGAATGGAGTAAGACTTCCAACCCCTACGCCAGTAATGAGAAGGGGGTGATTAAGCGAGGAAGGTACAGGAGAGAGCAATGGAGGAACTCCAAGTAAGGGAGGGAGATGAAAGAAGACTAGGATGGATGGAGAACAAGGTTGGAATAGAGGCAGAGAGGTGGTGCAGAAGGGAGGAGGGAGAGGGAAAGGGGGGGTGAAGGATGAGAATGAGTGGAAGGGAAGATGATAGAGGGAAGGGGAGGGAACAAGAGAGAGGACAGAGGTGGAGGGCTGGAAGCATGATTAGCAGGTAAACAGGTGACCGCAACTAAGGAGGCTTGTGGAGAAGCTACTTGCAGGCCTAAAGAACTTAGTAGGGACTGGAGAGAAAGTGGCATAAACAGTAATTACAAAAAATAAAATGAGCAGCTTATATAGACTCAGGCAAAGCAGCAAATACCCAGAAAGTCTAACACTGGTTAATAGTTTTTAGGATTACCCTTATGTGAGAGCAAGATCCAGGCAAAATAGGCAAGCTGGTGAAAATAATACAGTCAATGGACTAGGCAAGATGAGGCTAGTTATGGCTGCCCCAATTAGGTAAACTTTGAGAATATGGAGGCAGGCACAACTAGGATGCAATCTTTCTCCATGTCTTCCTCTCCTTAGCCCAATCTCACTCCCAGAAAACTTTCAGCTCCTTCTACTTGACCTGAGATTTCACACCTAGGAGAGACATGGGCTACAATATCTCTATGAGATGATGTAAAGCACTGCTCTAATCCCCTTTACAGAACTTCAGGCCAGGTTTGTACTCCAACAAAAGGAGTAGTATTGTTACTTTCAGGTGTGGCACTATTATCTGTCACTCCCAATCAGGGCCAAGACCTTTTTTTTTTTGCTACCTAGAGATGATTAAACATACATTTCATTCCTAAAAATGGGAGTAACATCCCTTATGATCTCTTACCTGTATCAGGCCCTACTAATCTCTATGGGAGATAGTACCCATAAAGTAGCTGATAAGTGGGTGAAAGAGCTGACAAACCCTATTTGAGAGGTGGTCTGGTTGACAGCATGCAGGGCCACAGCCCAAGTGACAAGTTCACACCAATGCCTGGAAGCAGTTCATTCATTTTTTTCAGAAACCTATCAGCTACAGCATACTACCACCCACAACACAACATGTCTTGGAGGCAATTTGGAGAGGTTAAGTCCATACACCAGAAAATTGTTTGGAGCTGCCCACTGTTGCACCAATTTCTGACTATCCTAGAGATGGAACTGGGGGAACTGTTTGCAAAATCCATAACACTAACCCCAGAATTTTACATCCTACTTTGGTAACCCAGGGGATTTTGAGATCCAAATACAGTGCAGCCCCTTTAAATGCATACCCTTGGGATCACCAAGAAGTATGCGTTTAAGCAGGCTATGGGCTGGTCCAATCTTGTAGTATTTGTCAGTGATTTGGGTGGGGAAAGTAATGCCAGTAGCACTTGGGTGCTTCTGTGATTGGGATAAATTGATTTGTGACTTGCTGTGGCATTCTTTTGTTTGATTTCTGTGAGAGGGAGGGTGTTTCTGTGATTTGTGTAAAGTGGTTTGACATAAGATGATGAAAGATTTGCTACCTTTTATTGGACCAACAAGTGTCTTGTACAAAGATGGAATTACATACAAGCTTTCAGGGCCTCACAGGTCCATTCTTCAGGTGAATAGCAAAACTGAGCAACATAAGCAGATTTATATCCACTGTGGAGCAATTTATTAAAAAAATAGTAGCAGGAAGGGAAGTAAGAAAGTGATAAAAGGGGACTAGAGATAAAAGTCTATATAAGTCTCAAAGTAAAAAAAATGTGTGAGAAGAAATAGGGGGGTACTAAATAGAAACAGGTCAGTAGGAGATAAAAGGAAGCTAGAAAGGGTAATAAAAAGTGATAAAAAGGGACTAGAGATAAAAGTATATAAAGTATCAAAGTAAATAGATGTGCGAGAACAGACAGGACCACAGATAAGAAAGATCTGCGATTAAAGGAGTAGTCCACCCAGAATTTGCAAAAACATATGTTGTGCAGAGTGTTTTGATTTCTATGTAATGTTCTAGTGTGTCTTTCCCTCTGTCTGCTATTAGGAGTTTTTCCTAAATTAGCCTACTTGCTTTATGGTGGTTTTATGACCCCTGGGGATCTCCATCTCAAATAGGCTTATTGACTTTCTTGCTTCTACAATGCATCCTGTCTCATGTGGCAGTGACGTTGCTGAGCCCATAGATTTAGCATATGCACTGCTTTATAATCAGTTCACAACAGCACAGCTGTGTAACTGTTCTTATCCAGTGAGCACAAATTGCAACAGTTACAGTTTAGCAGACACCTGAGAGCTAGCTGAGTGGGGTTTCTGTCAGAAAAAAGCTACTAAATAGCTCTAATTCACTATTTTTGTTTTCTATGTGTGTCAGGTCTAGCTAGCAGTAGTGTTTCATTTTAAAATTTAATTTCATCAAACTAAACACAACAATAAAAAGCACAGACATTGCCCCAGATCATCAGTGCTATAATTAGTAAAGACTAGCTGTTTTCTTACAGAAAACCCACTCAGTTAGCTCTCAAGTATTTGGTAAACTGTAAATGTAGGTACAGTACCAGCATTCTATTAGGTAGAACTGGCAGTTAGTGCTGATTTTGTTCTGTGACATGATTTTCATTTTTTTTTTTTTACAAATGTGACGTATCTTTTTAATAAAGCACAAAAATATGTATGTGCATATATGTGCGAGTTATTTAATTAATTTGGTGAATATTGTTTTATTTGAAAAAGTGTGATACACTAAATGTGTACTGCAGTGAACCATTGTAAAATGGAATCAAATATGTAGCCGAGATAGTCAATTTACCTATAGCGCTGCAACAACCGCTTTGCCGACATCCCCAACAGCGACAGCTGCAATGCCAAGTGTCAGCATTGCACTGTTGGGGATGTCTCACTGTTTGTATCGAGGGACAGTGCCCCCCCCGAACCCCCAGTTTCTAAATATACAACTCCGAGTTGGAGTTGTATCAGGAGGAGGTGAGAGTTGAGAGATCTGCTCCAGCGGTGTAACTCAGAAGCTGGAGTAGTTAAAGTGGGGCTACACAACGCTTCTAATGAGGTGGGAGTTTGCAGAAAAGAAAGTGGAGGGGAACTGCCCACTATTTCGGCAAGCCTAGGGTTATTGCTGATGGGTGCCAATGTGTTCTCACAGCAAAAATCTTGTTGAGGTCAGGCTCGTCACACCTATGAAGAGTGTACTGTAAGCCACCCAATGTGGGGGCTGGGAGATCTCCCCTTGATAGAAAATAATATTAAAAAAAAAAACATACCAGAGGGGCACAGGCTTGTGCCATTCACCACTTAGGCCTCATGTAAAACACATCCTGGCTACCCATTCAGCACAACAGTTTACGCATGCCAACAAATACTTTCATATTATATGACACAGCTTCCCAGTGGATCTCACCCCCCCAACACACACACACAAGTAAGTGAGGTAGAACCCACAAAAGTTCTGCTGTTTAATCAGATGGTACGAAAAAGGCCTTTTTGTCATCTAGACGTGTCTGGACCTTTGATCAGGACGTCCACGAGAGCTTGTTGGTAGGCCTTGTTGAACCCCTCCCAGTATAGGAGTGAGGCATCTTCTCTGCCATATGGCAGTGCAAGTCGGGGGTCAAGGTTGGGGTGAAAAGGGTCTCGAAAGTTCCCTTACACGGGTAACATGGAGAAAGTGTAGCAGATGGGTAAGCCAAGGAGATTGTCCACTGACGATCAATTTAGACACCCCAAACTCGCCCTTTACCTACAACTCCCCGGCATACCTCTCAACTGTCCCTGATTTTCAGGGACTTGATTTGTCTAAAAATGTTACTCTGCCCTCCTAAAATTGTGTTTCTGTGACTAAACAGTGGGGTTATAAGTACAAAATAATATCAAACATAAAAGTTACAGACTTGTTCTTTCTTAGTTGATTTTTTTAAGCCTTGTCCCTGATTTATGAGGGGAAGTTGAGAGGTATGCTCCCCGGGGCATTAAAAGAACAGGAATAGAAAGAAAATAGGATGACTACTTATCTGACCACGCCGGTGGGTTTTCTCTGACCGATTGCCCTGGAGATGTAGAGTGCTCAGGAAGGACTACACTGAAGATGAGATCTCCGCTGGTAGAGGAGGCCTCCCTTATAGCCTTTGGTGGACGCTTCCCTCCACTATTTGTAGCTCTGTTTTGTGGCTGGTGAGGAGTTGCTGACGGGGACAGGTAGCTGGGCTGCAACATAGGAGTAGGCCTGCCTTCCACAGTCGAATCTATAATGCCTATGTGTTGATCAGGAGAGCTGGGGCATAAAGCTTCATATCTGTTAGTGGTGTGGTAGAGCTGTAATGGATCTGGAGCAAGTGTCCATGCTTGTGGCCTCCTCTGTGTCGTCTTGCCCTCTCTCCAAAGGATGCTCCCGGCGGCCGTGTTTCTTTGAGGATTGCCTCTTTTGGTATGCTTTTGGGCGAGTTCCCAGTGTTGCTCCCTGAGGTCTTGCCAAACTGCAGGCCTACTCACTGATGGAGAGGAGTGGCAATCCAACCACAGTAGCAGTTTTGCCAAAGGCTCCCTGGTAGTGGTGGGGATTCTTGTGGCCAGTTGCGCCATAAAAAATCCATAAGTGCATCAGGGGATTCAAAACTGTTCGGGACCCCATTATGCATAACCCGCATCTTGGCTGGGTAATGCAAGGAAAAGGACAGTCCAATACTGTGCATTTTATGCCTTGCCTCAGAGTATGCTCGTCGTTTGTCCGACAGATCCTTAGAGAAGTCCTGAAAGATATGTATGCTATTCGATCTCCACACTACATGCTGTAACTCACAAGCTCTAGTTAGGACCTTCTCTTTGTCCCTAAAATCAATAAATCGGGCTATGATAGGTCGTGGTCTGTCCTGGGCCTGAGACATGGGGGCTAACGTACGGTGTGCGCATTCCACCTGGAGCGGTATCAATGGGTCCAACTGCAGCATTTCAGCGATGGCTAATTGTAAAAATCTCTTGGTATGTTTGCCTTCTACACATTCAGGGAAGCTCAGAAAACGAAGATTATTATGGTGACCTCGAGTCTTGAGGTCATCCATCTTACTGCACAGCATCTGTATGGTCCGTTGTAGATCTCTTAATTCTGCCCTTAAGTCCTGAACATGCCCCCCCGTCGCCGAGTCCCGCTGTTCGGTATGCAACATCCTGGCTTCTAAATTTTGAACCACTTTGGTGTTTCGATTAGTTGCCACAGTGACTTGTGCCATCTGGGCCATAAGTTGGCTGAATATTGCCTCAACTGACAGTTGCTGCCAGGTTTGTGGCAAGCGACCTTCAGCCATATTTTCAGGACTACCTCGTCCAGGAGGTTCTTCAGTAAAATAGCAGTTTCCACACAGCATATGAAGGCTTTTTGTATCAATGAAGCTAAATTAGTGTAGCTTTAGTATTACCCCACAAGTTACAGTAGAGTGAGGATATAATACCAACTGGTAGAAAAATAATTTTAAAGCATATTTCTCTCTGGGTTATGGAGCTGATCTTTAAGTTGCCATCCTATTTAGCACCCCTCGCCCAGTCTACTTTTAATACAACAAACAAATAACAAAAGTAAATGACCACACATCCCCCATGCCCCAAAACCATACCCAGGTTAATTCTATTCCATTCTCAATACTACTTGTGGTGGAAAACCACTTGTCCTACCCCATACGACAGTTCAACCAGAGAAACTCTCACAAATGACTTGGCCTGGGACCTGCAGCAACCCAGGCCTAACCAAAAGCCAAACACAAATCCCTTACGCCTAATACCTCTTAATAAAAACCCCACCTTTTGGTTCAGAGGCAAGCAGCCAAACCATTACACCACAAGTTCTGCTTCAACTAAAATTCACCGCAGCCAAACACACAGGCCTGGCTGCCATGTGCTTGTGCCTTACCTTTTGCCTTGCCAATGATGTGCTGAGTTCTATCACAGAATTTTCCAGCAAAAGAGTGGTAGCAATAGTGCATTGCCCTTAAATAGCCCTTTAGGACCCCAGATTAGGATCCCTACTGGCTCCGCCCCCTGGCCAATCACCGCCCCAACCCCCACCCCATCGTATGATGCTCCTTGCCTTCCCCTCCCTGCATGAGGTCACTGGCTCCTCCCTCCCAACCCTCTCTCTTCCCGCTCCTCTTACTACACCCCCCTCCCCCCGTATTTCTGGCTGGGCCCTGGGACAACCTGGCTTGCCTTTTAATGGCAAGCCTAATTTTCCAGGAAACAAAAAAGAGCCATTAGGAAGGCTAAAAGGGAATTTGAGTTCAATCTAGCAAATGCAACCAATGATAAATATAAACTCTATTATATGTACATTAATCATAAAAGGAGAAATAAAATACAAATTGGGCCATTAGAGGACAGTACTGGCAAATTGCTTTCAAAGAATAGGGAAATGCTACAATTATTAAACAACAACTTTACATCAGTTTGTAATGAAAGTACAATAAGTAGTATGACTGACAGAAGTTCTATAAATAAGGAGACACCCCAGTTTGATCGCAAAGATATAGAAAGAAGGCTTAAAAACATTAACGCCAGTAAGTCTCCGGGTCCTAATGGGATGCACCCTAGGATACTTAAGGAACTGACTGGTGTTTTGTCAGATCAGGTAGCAAGGATTTTTCAAGAATCTATTAATAACAGTGAGGTAGCTGATTCCTGGAAAGAGGCTTTTGTTACTCCAATATTCAGAAAAGGTCCAAAAAAGGAGTGCAGGAATTACATGGCAGTAAGTCTAACTTTCATTCCGGATAAAGTTCTAGAAGGATTGATTAAAAATAGAATTGAACAAGTTCTAGGAGAAAATGGATTGGTAGATGGTACACAGCACAACTTCACCAAAGGGAGAGTGCGCCTAACAAACTTGATGGAATTCTACAGCAAAATCAGTGTGGCTCCAGAGAATGGCAATCCTGTGGATGCAATTTATTTGAACTTCTCCAAGGCCTTCAATAAAGTGGCACACTTGGAATTGATTTAAGGCCTGACTCAAATAGGATTAGATAGCTGGACTGTAAAGTGGATAGAGGCATGGCTCACTAATAGAAGACAAGCTGTAAATATTCTTGCTGTAGTGTCTGAATGAGCGCATGTTACCAGTGGGGTACCTCAGGGGTCGGTCTTGGGATCCTGTCTTTTTAACATTTATGTCACATCCATAACTGGCAACTCGACTGTTTGGTTCTTGAAATTTGCCGATGATGTCAAGTTGGGGTCATTTATTATCATGGAATCAGACAAGAAACTGCTACAGATGGAGATAGGATGCTGGGATGCATAGGCAGGGGCATCACCAGCAGGAAAATGGAGGTAATAATTCCACTATACAAGACACTAGTGATGCCCAACCTGGAGTACAGTGTACAGTTCTGGAGACCTTACCTATGTAAGGACATAGACAGGGTAGAGAAGGTTCAGAGGAGGGTTACAAAGATGGTACATGGATTGCATCACAGGTCCTATTAGGACAGGTTGAAAGACTTGAATATGTACTCCTTGGAGGAGAGGAGGGAGAGAGGGGATATGATAGAGACATACAAGTATCTTACAGGGAGGAATAGGGTGCAGGAATACACAATTTTTAAGTGAAAAAGATGTTCCAGGATTAGAGGGGATGGGGTGAAGTTAGAGGGAGGACGATTCAGAGGAAACATGAGGAAGAATTTCTTCAAAGAAGGGGTGGTGGACAAGTGGAACACCCTGCCAGAGGAAGTGGCGGTGGCTGAAACAATCACAGGATTTAAGAATGCATGGAATAGACATAAAGGAATTCTGGAGGTCAGGGGTAAGGGGCAACAGACTTCTAGGAAATCATAAAGTGAACTTACAAGCTCAAATGGACAGACTGGGTGGGCCGTAGGCCCTTATCTGCCGACACTGTCTATGTATCTGTGTAGTAAGATAAACTTGATAGCTGGCCTACAACACACAAATTAGAGCTGAATATCAATAAGTGTGGAGCAATTCAAATGGGGAAAAGAAACCTCCAAAGTAGAATATTTTCTAAAAGGACAAGCCCTCAAAATACTCAAAGAGCAGAACGAGTTAGGCTTCTATATTTCAAACAATATGGATTTTAAAAACCATTGCAATGTAATGGCAATGCAGTCAAATTCAATAGTTAATAGTATTAGGAGAAATATCCAATGCAATGATAAAGAGGTTATTATGCCCCTTTATACATCACTCTTTAGACCGCCCTAGAGTGTTGTGCCCAACTTTGGTTACCGGGTACAAAACAGAAATAAAGACACTTGAAAGTGTCCAGTGCAGGGCAACAAATATGATAAGGAATATGAAAGAACTTAGCTATGAAAATAGAATGAAAGAGCTTGGATTGTTTTCTCTTCAGTACAGAAGATTGCATGGTGATCTGTGTTTAATTTTTGGAGCACTGGATAATCATGATTTGTGGGATTGCGTGGGCCTGAGGATGATGGACTCAAATTATAATACTAGATCCCATAGTTTACAGATAAAGAGAGAAAATTATCATAGTAAAAAGAGAGCCCTATGGTTCAACCAGAAGGTTGTGTCACTCTGGAACTCTCTACCACTTGATATTGTAGGAAGCAGGAACATGTCAGAATTTAAAAATAAACTTGATGATTTCTGCATATCCCGTGGAATCCAGGGATACTAGATTATAATTACTTTCTTGGCAGCTGAAATGGGCCATAGCCTTACTAAGTTTGTAAACACCTATGATACTCCATTGGCAGCCAACAGAGCTGCTCTCTTGGTGCATGGGAGCTGCTCAATTCATGGCCTACCTTTGGTGGACTCCCCCTGTCCTATTTCCTTCTTTCCTCATCCAGGGAACACAAGAGGAAGAAAATCAACTGGGAATGTGATTAGGAAAGTTCAAAAATGGCTATCTATGGAAGCCTGATCACCTATAGATGCAAATCAGTATTCTGTCATTTTCTATTATACAATGGCAAGAAAATTCCTAGCATTCTGATTGGCCAGTGTGTGCCAGGAATTGTGATGTTATCCAAACATAACATCACTGTATCAAGTCCTGGCACACACATGACCTTCTCATATGTGCATACATGACATATATTAGTCCACACAAGTTCCTACCACATCAGACAGTGTGACCCCCCCAAAAAAACAGTCCCTTTAAATTATTCCACTCAAGCTGCACAGTGTCTGCCATTCTGTGGCTTGCTTAAGCTGCTGGTACATTGTTTCACTTTCTCCATCATGCTGTTTCCCCGTATTTTACACAGGTGCATGGTCAGCAGCCTGTTTTTAGTTTGCCATGAACCAGTATGCAGTAGCAAACTGTAAAACTAAATATTTCAACCTCAGCTTTGCCTCTCAACTACATTTACCAAAACGTTTTGCTTACCCAGTTCCACAGTAGGCGCCGGTACAGCAAATGTGTCGGTAACAGCTTTTTGATAGTCTCCAGCCTGTCTCATCGTGAATTTGCTGACTCAGTCCCTGCTTCTAATTCCACTCCCTGACATCATTGTGCTGAAAAAAAATGTCTTTACCCAGTCCCAGGAAAGCCAGCAAGACTGAGTGAAAAGGCTCAAAGAACAGATACTGAGTTAAAGCAGAATGTGGTAGTTGGGGGGGGGGTTAGTGGAAGTGGGAAGTAAGCCATATTCGAATAGCACCATCTACTGGGCAAAACAGTACATCTGCACTATTTTTCTTTACTGTGTACATGCCCATTGAAAAAATGACTAAAAAAACGATTTAAATGTAATTTTTTTTTTTCATTTAAATGAACCATTTTAGAATAGAGTAATGCACTCCAGTTTGTGTGTGTCTGTGTTGGCTAACATCACTTTTGGGTGTTGGATGCACTTGGCCTGTGGCCCATGCCCAACCACCCAACAAAATTGAGACTTGAACTTCTTGTAGAGGATGTGATTATAGAATAGCTGAGTCCTTCAGACCAGGTATAAAAAATACTATGAATTAATACATATCACATCAGTCTTTACAATACATGCTTTAAAATTACAGAGACATTCATTGTTCTGCTTTGAAAAATGGTGACAGTGTCGAAGAGATCTAGGTGACAACCCCAAAATGCAGCAGACAAGGAAAATTAAGATGCCTATATCAGGCATACATTATATTCCCTGTGTATTGGGGACAGAGAAATTACTTATCATCCAAAAGACTATCAGGAGTCAACAAACCTCAAAGACTAGCAGGCCAAGAACCTGGTTGCCTAAAGTCCAGTGGGCCAACGACTGCAGATGTGAAAAAAAGAATGTCATAGAAGGCTTGTACTCTGGTGTGGTGGCTGTCCACAGGTGTTGGACAGATGGATCTTATTAGATGCACAAGAGCAAAGTTTAAGCTATGGCTGTGCGAATACCTTTTTTCGAATATTCAGCCGAATATTCGGTATTCGGGGCTCGAATGGCCGAATATTCGGCCGAATATTCATATTCGGCAATTATTTTACTCCTTCAACCTCCACCCACGGATAGCACCCAAAACCCTCTCCCCCCCGCTCCCCAACCAATTTTACAATTAAAAAAAAAAGTCAGCAATTTATTTGGGGTGACCGGCACACCACCACCCACCTCCATGGCCGGCCACCCACCAGGTTTCATACATTCATCACTATGGTAATTTAAAAGTTCAAATAGTCCTCCTGTGGTTCACCCTCATGTTCCTCATCCTCCTCATTCTCCACCCCCCATAGCCAGAAACAGCACCCCTGCCTCCCTACAAATCCTGCCTGCACCTAAAGAAGAGTAAGAAAATGTAAGCAAAAGGCAGCTGGTAGAGCCCTCCTCCTCACAGCCAGATGCCTTCTGTGAATGAACCACTGCTGTTTCTATAGAGAACAAGCTGATCAGGTGACATGATCAGCTCATTCTGTATATAAATGCAAGCTGCTTAGTTTCATTCATAAGAAGGCAGCCGTCGGAGGAGGGGAGGCTGCAGCGACTGCCTTTGCTTACACTTTCTTACTCTTCTTAGGTGCAGGTAGGATTCGGAGGGGAGGTCGGGGGCTGCTGCTGTCTACTGGGGGGTGAGAATGAGGAGGATGAGGGCAGACCACAGGAGGACTATTTGAGCTTTTAAATTACTGTAGTAATGAGTGTATGAAACTTGGCGGGATGCCGGCCATGGAGGTGGGTGGAGTTGTGCCGGTTGCCCCAGAAGAAATTGCTGACTTTTTTTTATTGTAAAACTGGTTGGCGAGCTTGGGGGGAGGGGGTTTTGGGTGCTATCTGAGGATGGGAGGAAAGAGGGTTAAAATATTCCCCAAATAGGTTTAAATTACTTGTAGAAAGATCTAGTAAGTAGGGGGAGTGGCTTAGCTAGAAGGAAGCTACATTTAAAGACTGTCTTAGAAAGATTTTGCTAGAGCTTGGCAGAAGACACCAGGAGAAAGGACTGCTGTGTGACTGGACTTCTCTGCTGGGACTATATTGCCCTCCTTCCCTCCCACCCAAAGCTAGTTCTACTTTTATAGGCACAGAATTTAACTGACGACAGGAACTTCCTGCTTGGGAGCAGGAAGTGAGTGATCACAGGTGCCACCAAAGACCCACCATCCTAGAAGGGCAAGAGTAGCTCTCTGGCCCCCTCTAGCTGCTGGAGGTCTGCCTCTGAGCAAGTAAGGGGTCTACTGAGAAATATAGGATATTCTTGTCTCAGAACAGGGCAATCAGTAGCTTAAAGGGCACACAGGCAGAAAGTAAGGAGAGAGAGAAAAAAAAACAGAGAAAAGAGTAAGGATTGCAAACAATTAAGGGGCCAGAAATAAGACATGATGGGAGTGGTGCAGTGCAGTGGCTGTGGAGCAGCAGTCTTCTGGAAGACGTTCTGGAGGATGCAGTGTTGTCCCATCTGCAGGCACCTGTCTGGGCTGAGGGGGGGTTGCTCATCTCCAGGCTGAGTTGGCCATGGTTTGTGGGACCTCCTCTTCCATCCAGGGACCACCAGTGCCACTGCCGTTGCCTCAGAGGTTGCCAAGAAAGAGGAGCAGTTGGACCACAGTGGGCTCAGGGAGGGTGAGGGTGGTGGAACAGAGGTGCATCCCTCCAGTTGTACCTCTCCACAATTTCTATGCCATTCTGGCACAGTGTGGTTCCTCTATGGAGACACCTGCAGTGGAGACCAAGGAGGATGCTGGGAACCTCCACAAAGGAGACCCACAGGAGGGTTGCAGGGGACCCCACAGGGGAAGGAAATAACTCCTGGTGGGGGACTCCATTGTTAGAAAGGTAGAACTGGGGGAGGAAGGGGAGAGGGAGGTAAGGTGCCTGCCTGGCACCATGGCTTGTAGGGACAGGGAGCAAATCCTCAGGATTGCCGGAGCAGCTGCACGGGGGAGGGAGCTGGATGTCATTGTCCACCTCGGGACAAATGACCTGGCTAAGAAAGGGATACGAGAAGTGCAGGAAGAGTTTGTAGAATTGTGGAGGGGCCTTAGACAAGTAGCACACACGGTAACCTTCTCGGAGGTGCTGCCCATCTATGGCATAGGAGAGGCTAGGGTGTTCCACACCATGGGATTCAATCAGTGGTTGAAAAACTGGTGTGGAGCTCAGGGATTTGGCTTCATTGGGGACTGGGGGTCCACCTGGAGTGATGCAAGCCTATACTGGCACGATGGGCTTCATCTGTCCAGGAGGGAACCAGGATCCTAGGTGATAGGTTTAAATGCTTCATTGGCAAGCATTTAAACTCAGCCAAGGGGAGGCACTGGAAAGGAGCAGGGAAATCCTAGCCCCCAAAAAATCACGGTAGTAAGTGCAGTAAACACCAACATAGAGGTGTCAATAGGAGAGGGCAGGGTAAATGGAGAAAGTGACAAAGGCAAGAAGGACAGGGATGGGACAAAAGGAGTAAGGCCATCAGGAAATGGAGGGTAATGAGTACCAATGCCCATAGTCTGGGCAACAAGCTCCTGAGCTGGTGGCCTTGATGGAAGAGGGATGCCTGGATATCGTAGCAGTCACAGAAACATGGTACACAGAGAACCATGACTGGGATGTTAACATACCAGGGTACATAACCTACAGGAGAGACAGGCAGGGAAGAAGAGGGGGAGGAGTAGCTCTCTATGTAAAGGAAGGAATAAAAGCAACTGAACAAAAGAGTAAACAGGGAGACTGGAAAGGGCACCACAATCCGCACAGGGGTTGTGTACAGACCCCCATGTAAGGGGAAGGGAATGGATAAGGATATGATAGAAGGCATTCTTAGAATGGCAGAGAAAGGGGAGATACTGTTGATGGGAGACCTGAATATGCCAGATGTTAACTGGAGCACATTTGCTGCAGCCACATCCAAGAGCAGGGCCATTCTTGATGCCCTACAGGTGGCAGGCCTCAGACAGCTAGTTTCAGAACCCACTCATGAGGGAGCAATCTTAGACCTCATACTTTCAAACGGGGCAGTGAGGATCTCAGATCTAGAAGTGGTTGCTATCTGGGAACAAGTGACCATCAAACAGTGTGGTTCACGTTAAACCCAGCTACAGAGTCAAGCCATACAAAAGTGAGGGTACTGGACTTCAGGAGGGCTGACTTTGGCAAGATGGGAGAGTGCCTCAGAAAAGCACTAGCAAACAGGCTAGAAGGAGGTGTGGAGCAACAATGGGGAATTATCAAAACTGCCATCACAGAGGCAACAAGCCTTTGTGTGAAGCAACTAAACAAATCAAAATGAAAGAAAAAGCCACTATGGTTCTCAACAGAGGTGGCTGTGAAAGTCAGGAAGAAAAAGATAGCATTCCAGAAGTATAAGGAAACACAGAAGGAGCAGGACAGACAGCTGTACCAGTTAAGGCAGAAGGAAGCAGGGAGGGAAGTCAGAATAGCAAAGGCCCAAACTGAGGAAAAGATAGCCAACTCGGTTAAGAAGGGGGATAAAACCTTTTATGGGTACATCAGTGAGCGTAGAAAGACAAAGGGAGGGATAGTGAGGCTGAATAGAATGAATGGTTGGTGGGCAGAGGGGGACAGTGAAAAAGCAACGATACTGAACGAATATTTCTGCTCAGTATTCACAAAAGAGGAGGGGGAAGTGCCTAATCCAATTAACAGAAGCACTCTTGATAGGGGGGTCAATCCCAGTCCTTTCACAGAAGAAAGGGTTCTGCAAGAACTCCTAAAACTAAAGGTGGACAAAGCAATGGGGCCTGATGGAATTCACCCCAGAATTCTAAAAGAATTAAGGAGGAACTAGTGAAACCACTGCCTACTCTTTTAATAAATCATGGGAAGATGGTGGTACCCGAGGACTGGAGGAAGGTGGATGATTCCCCTTCACAAAAGTGGGACCAAGACAGATGCAGGAAACTACAGACCTGTCAGTCTGACCTCTGTGGTAGGGAAAGTGATGGAGTCACTTCTGAAGGAAAGAATAGTTGAGTACCTAGAGGCCAGTGGAGCACAGGACCCAAGGCAGCATGGGTTCACAGCAGGAAGGTCATATCAGATGAATCTAATAGATTTCTTTGACTGGGTGACCAAAGTAGTAGACCAAGGAGGGGCTGTGGACATGGCTTACCTAGACTTTAGCAAGGCATTTGACACAGTCCCACACAAAAGATTAATAGTCAAATTAACCAGCTTGGAAGTGGGTCCCAGGGTGGTAGCCTGCGTAAAACATTGGCTGGACAACAGGACACAGAAGGTAATTGTAAATGGAGCCCACTCTGAAGGAAGAGAGGTTACTAGTGGGATACCGCAGGGTTCAGTATTGGGTCCAGTCCTTTTTAATGTCTTCATAAGTGACATTGCAGAGGGACTGGAAGGAAAAGTATGCCTCTTTGCAGATGACACAAAGATCTGCAACAGTGTTGATACACAAGGAGGCGTGGAAAGGATGAGAAGGGACTTGGCAAGGTTGGAGGAATGGTCAGAAGTATGGTGGCTTGGATTCAGTGCAAAGAAGTGCAAAATAATACACCTGGGAAACAAGAACCCAGGGGAAGAATAAACAATGGGGGGGGGTAGTAACAACAACAAAAAAGGAAAGGGACCTGGGGGTAATCATATCAGATGACCTTAAGGTTAGCAAGCAATGTGAGAAGGCAGTAGGGAGGGCTGGGGGTATACTTTAGTAGTAGTAGTAGTAGTAGTAGTAATGATTTATTCATATATATTCATATATATAATGAACAAGGTAAAACAATCCCACTGAGTACATAAACACACTCATTTTCAAGGGACACCTTATAAAATACAGTACCTGGTTACAATATAAAAAGATACAAAACAAATAAACATATACAACAAAAACAACCATAATACAATAAATAAATACCATATAACAAACAATCATAATTACATAAAAATTCACCCATTCTCTAAATTCTCACAGCAATCCTGCAATTTCAAACTTTGCCCATGATACCAAGATTTAATTTTTGTCCAACTTACTTTACTACAATAACTTCTCAATTCTGGAGGCAGACTATTCCAAACTTTGGGGCCCATATAAAATAATGTTGCACATCCATTTTTTGTTCTAAACTTTGGAACTATGAATTCTCTATATTGGGCTGATCTTAAACCCTTCATTGAACATTTAATTTTTAAATCTTTCACTATATATTCAGGTAATTTATTTTCAAAGAACCTACATACCACCTTAATTATATGCTGTTTTCTCCTAATGTATAAGTGATCCCAACCTATATTTCTATACAGTTCACAATGATGCGTGTGTCTATGCAAACCTGTAATATACCTAGCCATTTTATTATATACCATATCTAATTTTTTCAAATCAACCTTATTCCCCCCCCATAAATTACATCCGCATAATCAATCACTGGCACTAACATTGTGTTAATCACATGAAGCCTTATATCCCTAGAGAAATTACTTCTTATTCTATACAACATTCCTAACTTTTGCCCCAATCTTTTAACTAAATTGTTGATATGAACAGACCATTTACAATGCACATCCAACCATAACCCTAGATATTTATACTCATCAACTGTCTGTAAGGTAGAACCATCCCTCACTTTTATATCCAATAAATTCAACTGTAATTTTTCACTTTTTTGTCTAAACAACATTGTTTTAGTTTTGCTCGTATTCAATATTAATTTGTTTTTAATGTAATACTCCTGTATATCATCAAAAGCTGTTTGTAATGTACACTGCACATTAAGAACATTCTTATCTGAAACATATATAATCACATCATCTGCATATTGATGGTATTCCAAATTTTTTTGCTTAAAATCCAAATCACTAGTATAAAATTAAATAATAGTGGTCCCAATATTGTTCCCTGTGGTACCCCCTGCCTTATCTGCCTAAAATCTGATATACATGAACTCAAAAACACTTTTTGTTTTCTACCATTCAAATAACTAGAAAACCAAGCTACCACATTGTCTGAAAAACCTATACTAATCAGTTTTTTAATTAATATCTCATGATTTATAGAATCAAAAGCTGGGATGCATAGGGAAAGGCATCAGCAGCAGAAAACAGGAAGTTGTTATCCCTCTGTACAGACAGTTGGTGAGACCCCTCTGGAGTACTGTGTCCAGTTCTGGAGACCCAACTCTGCAAGGACATAGACAGGATAGAGGCAGTCCAGAGAGGGCAACTAAAATGGTGTATGGTCTGCAAGAGAAGCCGTATGAGGAGAGACTAAAGGAGCTTAATATGTATACCCTTGAGGAAAGAAGGGAGAGGGGGGACATGATAGAAACTTTTAAGTACCTCAGTGGAATCAACAAAGTCCAAGAGGGTAGCATCTTTCAGAAAAAGAGACATGCAAGAACAAGGGGACACAATTTAAAGATGGGGGGCGGTTCAGGGGCAATGTGAGGAAGTATTATTTCACAGAGAGGGTAGTGGATGCATGGAACAGCCTTCCTGAGGAGGTTGTGGTCTAAAACTGTGGGAGAATTCAAGAATGCATGGGACAGACATAAGGCAATTCTTGTGGGGGGTAGGAAGAAATAGGCTGTTGGTTAACTAGGATCTGCAGCCTATCCTGTAGGTAGGGAAATGGGCAGACTAGATGGGCCAAGCGGTTCTTATCTGCTGTCAAAGTCTATGTTTCTATGTTTCTATGTAAATACCACACGAATAGTGAGCTATTCGTTATTCGGATTCCAAAAAATGAATAGCTCATTATTCATGGTATTCGGGAAATAATATTTATTTATTTATTAAATTTTGTTACCCGGGTAGGCCCACTGGGCCCCGAGGGTCCCTGTTTCAGGGGTGACCCGGAGTTAGTTACATGTAGTGTGCACATACAGGCAGGTAATACAATAACGGACATATCATACAGGATTACAATGACAGTATACAGTTTTCATGGAGGAGGGCAGTTGAGTACATCACATTTACAGAATACAATGGTGGAGGCAGATAGATGTACGGCACTAGCCGTAATGAGTACATACAAGTAATACAGTGTAGAATAGGGTACATATAAGTAATACAGTGTAGAACAGGGTGCAGGGTTACAACCCCCTTTGCACAACACATTTGACACAACTCATCAGTGACTGTTTTCAGCCATCAGTGCAGGAGCAGGGACTAATGTTAAGGAGGTGAGTGTGCAGTCCCTTCTGGAATGTGGCTAGGGAGGGTGCTGCCTGAAGTTGGCCAGGGAGATTATTCCATAATGTGGGGGCTATGTGGGCAAAGGATTTACTGCCAGCTACCGAGCAAGCCCTGGAGATTTCCAGGAGTTTTTTGCCCGAGGTGCGGAGCTGCCAGCTGGTCTGCTTTGGGGCAAGTATCCCGACTAACCCTTCTGGAAGTAAGGCATCTAGGAGCTTGTAGGTCCAGCATAGTAAGGGGCACTGGAGCCTGTTGTTCAGGGTGGGCCAGTTGAGTGATGCAAGGGCTTCACAGTGGTGGGTCCTCGGGTGGGTTTTTGTGGCAAAACTTGCGATTTTGTGGTACAATGTTTGTAGTCTGCAATGGTCAAGTTTTGAAATGCTGAGTAGGGTTGGGGCAGCATAGGTTAGGGTGAGGAGAAGGATACTCTGTGCAATTGCCAATCTTGTGTCCAGTGTCCTGTTGTCACTTAGACGATAGAGGAGGCCCAGTTTTTGGTGAATGTTTTTTATTACCAGGCCTACATGCGGCTTCAGTGTAAGCCCTTGATCTAGTGTGAGGCCTAGGTATTTGAAGGAATGTACCACCTCGATTGTAGAGCCAGATACAGTAGCAAGAGGGAGAAGATGAGCCCGGGAGGCACCCAGGGATTTTGGCTCAAACAGCAGTGCCTTTGTCTTGTTGGAGTTGAGGACCAGGTGATTCTCAACTAGCCAGGTTTCAGCCTTAGTGAAGTCTGCCTGGAGCAGGAGCCGTAGATCATCCAGGTGCGGTGCATTTCTATAGAGTACTACATCATTGGTGTACTGTACCAAGGAGCTGCCCTCACAGTGGCGACGGAGGTCGTTGATGAACAGGGAGAACAAGAGTGGGCCCAAGATAGAGCCCTGTGGTACCCTCTCAGTTACAAGTTCGGAGATGACCCCTCTCCACTTGACCTGCTATGCACAGCCAGTCAGGTAATTGTGTAACCAGTTCAGGGAGTGTTGATCAAGCCTGAATTGGCTTAGCTTAGTTAGCCGGAGTGGGTGGTCTACCAGGTCAAAGGCCTTGGTAAGGTTGATAAAGACAGCCCTCATAGGGGTACCTTTGTCCAAGGCAGTTAGGACATCAGTGGTGAATCGAATAAGGGCAGTGTCAGTCCTATGCTTTTGCTGAAAGCCATGTTGCGAGGGGGCCAGAAGCCTGTTGGCTTCCAGGTAGTCCCATAGTTGGCCATACACTAGCCACTCCTGGATCTTTGCCAAGTGACACAATATAGATATGGGTCTATAGTGGCCTATTGTATCCCTGACTCCACCCTTATGGATTGGGACTACATGGGCCTGTTTCCATATTTTGGGGACAACTCTGTCCTGCAGGGATCTGTTTATGAGCTGAGCAATAGGCAGGGCTATGTTTGGGACGGTGGCCTTGAGTAGCCTAGGGTCCAGTCCATCTGGTCTCGGGGAACCATTAGGTTTTAGGGATTGTAAGAGGGTTAGCACTTCTTTGGCACTCGCGAGCTTTAGGTGGAAGTGGGAGTTTGTTGGGTCCTGGGATTCTGTGGCCAGGGGGGCCTGTGTACCATGTAGAGAGCTGGTTCTATATGCACCCAAATCAGTGATGAAGCAGTTGAAGGCTGCTGCAGCCTCCCCTCCATCAGCAAGGGTTTGTCAGTTGCAGGTTATGTTACCCTGCTGGAGTTTGCTTGTGCCTTTTAGTAGGGAATGATACTAGACCAGAAGGATTTAGGGTCTGACAGGGTTCGCTGCTGGAAGGATTTAATGTAGCCCATTTTGGCTGATTTTGAGGCTTTCTTGCACTGGTTTCTCAGGAATCTATAGTCAGTTAAGCCTGCTGGGCTAGTGGAGCATCTGGCCTTTTTCCAGGCCTTGTCTCTGCCTTTCATTAGTGTTTTTAGCTCACGTGAGAGCCATCTGTGGCATTGGCCTTTAGCTTGTCTTTTCCTTGTTGGGCATGGAGGTTGGCAACTGCAGAGAAGGTGCACTGAAAGTACTGTGCGGAATCATCGGTACTGCTTAGTCGTCCAATTGGTGTCCAGTCAATGTTTCTCAAGAAGCTCTGGAAGGCCTCAGCAGAGAATCTAGAGAAGTCCCTGGCCACTATGAGCCTAGGGGGAAACTGCGTAGGCCATTTTTTCCGGATACAGAAGGTGGGTGAGTGATCACTTAGGGCATCGGACATTATGCCAGGCACTTGTATATTGGTAGGGTTGGAGGCTAGTATCCAATCAAGGGTGGAGTGGTTCCCTGTTTTATGGTTTTGCCTGGTGACCTCAGTAATGACCTGGGTCAGGTTTGCTTCAAGGAGCGCGGGCCCTGTGCTTTTGCTCGGTAGCGGGTCCCAAATTCAGGTTGAAGTCTCCTAGGATCAGTAGTTCAGCAGTCAGGGGACCCTGACAGGGGGCAAGTTAAGTTCTGGAGCGCAGGAGTGCCCCCTGAGGGAGGGTTGTTTGTATAGCCTATAGTTAGGTGTTTAGCGCGGCCCAGTATGATTCTGACAAATATTGATTTGAGCCCTGTGGAGCTAGGCAGATAAGTGGGAGACAGGGAAGCCTCCAGTGAGGAACTTACATAAATAAGGACTCCCCCATCTTTTTTCCCTTCTCTATCCTTACGGAAGGAGTCGTAGAGGTTGAGTTCTACTTCATGAGGGAGAATGTGGGGCTTCAACCATGTTTCAGAGATGGCAAGCACATCTGGTTTGTATATATCTACCCAGGATTGCACCTCATGCATCTTGGGTCTTAGGCTACAGACATTCATATGTGCCACTCTCAAGCCTTTGGTATGGTACCATGTTTGGTCACTCGGGGACCTCAAGATGGTGTTGGTGAGTGGGAGCCCAGGGTTGGGTTGGACATCACCCAAGCACATTAACAGTATGAGTAAAATGAGGCAGAGGACCCTCAGCTGAGTGAAGGATGGTAGCTTTGAATGCTTGCCGGTCCCTCCAGAGAAGATGAGGAAGCAGGCTCCCCTATGGGCTAGGCCATGAGTTGTGACCAGTGTGTCCAGTGTTTTTGAAGCAGGGCAGATTGAGAGGTGTGTTAGGTGATGGTCCTGAACTCCCCTTAATAGGTTAGGATCGTGGAAGGCACTCATTTTTGTATCCACCCAGACTAGCGCAGTGGTGTACATGAAGATCATGATTGGTACCCTGTAGGTGGCAGGGCTTGGGTAGTGCCACGTACACCAGTGATGTCGGTGATGTGTCTGAGTGTCCTCAGTGTGTGATCTGGTCCTTTGAGCCTTCCATCCCATGTTGGGACAGAGGTTTTGAGAGTGTCTAAGTGGTAGGAATTCCTACCCTCAGGCAGAGAAGTGCCTCTAAGCCATTAAGTGGCTAGAAAGGTTTATTAGCATTAGCAACTTTGGTCTGGAGCAGTACAGCCCTTGCTTAGTATGTAGCAGCTGCGGGTTGTTTGCTATAAGTGTTGCTGTATCGTGGGGGCTGTGTGGACCTCAGTCCCTTGCTCAGTTTCTTTCTTACACTGCAAGCCAGAACAGACTGAAGTACTAACATACTAAAATGCCAGCAGAATAGGCCTAATGGTCTTTCGCATCTGCTCGTTTGGTCAGCCCCCACCCTGGGAGCTGACCTTGCTGCCCCCCTCACCTTCTCTGGCTTCTCCCTTCCCAGTTCTGGATATTCTTGCTGCATTGGATTTTGCTTCCAGAACCCTTCCCCTGTACCTGTCCCACCCCCTCTTGAACCCCTCCACCGTCTCTGCCTCCACCAGCCCCCTAGGCAGCATATTCCATGGCTCCACCACCCTCCTCAGTGAAGTAGCACCTCCTCCTTCCTCCCTGAATCTTCCCTCCAGCTTCCACCCATACCTCTAGTGGCCCCATCCTCCTTCCTTCAAGCACCCTGCCTGTTCCTCCCCACTAACCCCTTCATGTACCTGAAGACCTCTATCATGTCCCCCAGTCCCTTCTCTTCCAATGTGTACATATTTAGCTCTTGAGCCTCTCCTCATAGGTCCTGTCCCCAAGCCCCAAATCATTTTGGTTGCCCTCCTCTGGACCCCTCCAGGAGTTTAATGTCCTCTTTAAGTGTGGCCTCCAAAACTGCATGCAGTACTCGAGGTGCGGCCTCACCAAGTAAGTTATACAGAGGGAGTATCACTTCCTCCTCCTGGAGGTGATCCCCTAGCAATGCATCCCAGCATCCTGTTGGCCTTGGCTGCTGCCTCCCACAAGTCTCCCGAGTTGTTCATCTTGACATCCACCACCACTCCCAGGTCCCTCTCAGCCATTGAGACTTGTAGCATTCCCCCCCCGGGTGTACATTTGGCCCAGGTTTCTGGCCCCCAGGTGCAGGACCTTGCATTTCCCTGCATTGAACCTCAGCTTCCACTTTCTAGACCATCTTTCCAGAGCCTCCAGGTCCCTCTGTAGGGCCACCCTCCCCTCTCACCATCCACAACCGCCCCCAGTTTTGAGTCATCCGCAAAGAGATGCATCTCACTCCTGATACCTGTCCTTATGTCAGAGATGTAGGCGTTGAACAGGAGGGGCCCAAGGACTGATCCCTGTGGGACCCCACTAATGACCTTCCTTGGGGATAAGACTATCCCGCCAACTACGACCCTCTGGGTCTAGTCCTGGAGCCAATTGCCTATCCATCTGATCATATGGTTCCCCACCCCTATTTCTCCTAGCTTATCCAACAGGCCCACATGAGGAACAGAGTCAAATGCCTTGCTGAAGTCTAGAAAGAGGATGTCCACTGGTCTACCCAGGTCCAAGGCACTCGTCACCCAGTCATAGAACTCCACAAGGTTTGTCTGACATGATTTCCCCGGGACGAATCCATGCTGTCTATCGTCCAGGCACCCTGACTTTTCCAGGTCCCCCCCTAGCAGCAGGTGAAGCAGTCATGCAATAGCGGCCTCTAGTGGCAGCAGCTGATTAGCAGCAAATGGTGAAGTGAGCTGATAGGCTCAGCCGTGTGTGTGATCAACCCGATATAAGTCCAAGTCGACCAAGGGTGGTAGTGGTGTGGCAGCCAACGTGGAGTGTCAGTGGGGATCCTCTAGAGCCAATGGAGTGTTTTAGAGGCCCATGCCTCATGGTGTCACGTCTTTGTATTCCCATACCTTGTGCTCTGTGAGGGAGGGCTCCCCAACGCTAGCCCTCACGATCTTCTGACCTTCCGCTCTGCATGGGGGGGGTCCGTGGACTTTACTGCAGGAGGATTCTGTGGAGGAGCACAAAGAAATGAGTTAGGTAGGGTAGGCACCTTTTGTTATTCCTCACGGGGAAGGGGGGGATCAAAAGAGGAGGGAGGGCTGGCTATTCTCCCTTTCATATTTGTAAATCTTTCCACTTAACTGCTCACTAGAATGCCTGTCTCCAAATTTCTATTTAAATTCTTTAGCTGGGGCCACGAGAAACTTAAAATGCCTGTATCCAAATTTCTTTTTAAATTCTTTAGCTGGGGCCACAAGAAACTTGCTGCACAGAGAGGAATTAAAGAATGTTGTCCCGATCCATTTTGCAGCTTTCAGAGTACCGGAGTTACCGGGACTGGATGTGCTTTAAATTTAGGGTTAGAGACACACGGTACATCTAAAATGACCCTACTTTATATGGTTGCCCCTGCTTTCCTTCCCTGGATTAGGTGTGTGGGTATAGAACAGCCGCATCAGTTACAGGTACAGTATGACTTTCCTAGGTTAATGCAAACTTAAAGGCTACCAACTGCACAATTAAAGTATACAGCTGCAGTTAGACAATAAGTAACTCAGTCTGTTATCCTGAAATTAAGGCAACCTAGAGAGGGAGCAGCAAACAGGCTTTTAGTGGCTCTAAATAAGTATGCAGGAGACTATCTCCAGTCGTTTGGTGACAGATAACGTATAAGGCAGGTCACAGTTTGACACAGAAAATGGCGCCAAAACGCCAAGAGTCCTCTAGAGCCAATGAAGTGTTTCAGAGGCCCATGCCTCATGGCGTCGCGTCTTTGTATTCCCACACCTTGTGCTCTGTGAAGGAGGGCTCCCCAACGCTAGCCCTCATGACCTTCCGACCTTCCACCCGGCGGGGGGGATGTACGTGGACTTCACTGCAGGAGGATTCTTGTACTCTATGAGGGAAGGCTCCCCAACACTAGCCCTCATGACCTTCTGACCTTCCGCCCAGTGGGGGGGGGTGTGTCCGTGGACTTCACTGCAGGAGAATTCTTGTGCTCTGTGAGGGAGGGCTCCCAACGCTAGCCCTCATGACCTTCCGCCCAGCTGGGAAGGGGGGTTGTGGACTTCACTGCAGGAGAATTCTGTGGAGGATCACAAAAACAATATTCGGTATTTGCACAGCCCTAGTTTAAGCAGACCATGGAAGAGCTATTGATGATTAGGCTGCCATGAGATCCACTCAATTAGTGACCATGCGCGCCACTACTGTCGGCCAAGACAGCTGCTCCCTTGGTGGCTATTAGAGCTACCCTGTCAGTGGCCTACCTTTGGTGGACTCTTTTCTTTTCTTTCCTGTCCTATTTCCTTCCTTCCCCATCCAGGGAATACAAAAAGAAGAATAACAATTGGAAATGTGATTAGAGCAGTTTAAAAATGGCTGTCTATGGGATCTTGCTCACCTATGAATGCAAACCGGCATTCTGTCATTTTCTAACAGGTACTTCTGCACATCCATACAAATCAATTGAGACTACAACTTCTTGTAGAGAATGTGATTATAAAACAGCTGGATCCGCTGGACCAGCTATAAAAATAATATGAATTAGTACACTGCACATCAGTCTTTGTAATACAGACTTCAAAATCACAGAGATGTTCATTGTTCTGCTAGGGAAAATGGTGACAGTGTCCAAGAGACCCAGGACACAACCCTAACAAGCATTTGTCAATGCCGAATGTTGTCTTGCTGGCATTGGCATTGGTTGTTCATGAGTAAGAGAGATGCATAATAGGAATGGCAGTGAAGTATTGAACTGACGCCAACCCCACCCCCACCCTGCAGAGACTGACAGGCATTAGGGTGTGCCTTTGGATTGTCAGCCATAACGCTCATGCCATTTTACCTCACCCTACCCTCCGGACACCGACAAGTGTCACAGTGTGCCTTGGGGTCTTCGGATCTTACACTTACCCCATTCCATAAGGAAATATGCTGAGATGGGTGCAGTATTAGAGAATGGGGTGAACTTTGGGGCCGAAGACTCCAAGGCACACCTCGATGCCTGTCACTGGCTGCAGGGTGAGGTGGGGGTGGGGATGGAATGGCATGAACATTACATCCGACGATCCCAAGTCACACCCCTGATGTCTGTCATTCTCTACAGGGTGGGGCGTTATGGTTGGAAACCCTAATTCTGTGGGCGTTTGTTGGTATTTTCACTCCAAATTTTGAACATGGGCTTTTTGTGACCCCGCCTCATGAAGAGTGACATTATCAGTTCGTTAGCTGAAAGGTGATTTTGCACAGCAACTGCGACATTTGGCGCCACAAGTGCAAAAACACATTTTGGGCAGGATGTGAAAAGTGACAACTGTACTGTTCATGAGGAGGTGTAAAAAAATGGCAATGCTGTGAATCTGGAGTAGAAATATGAAAAATTGGTGAAGTCATGAACATGCTTAGAAACTGTGCAATGCATGCCCGTAATACAATTATTTTTTGGATTTTTTTTAACCACATTTTCAACATAGGCATTTTGGGACCTCTCCTCATGAACAGTGGCACTGTGATTTTGTTAATCTGTCCCGAAAGTTGATTTCCAACAGCAACTGCGCCATTGTGCATCACAGGTGTGAAAACACATTTTGGGCAGGTTGTGAAAAATGATAGCTGTACTGTTTATAAGAAGGTGTGGAAAAATGGCAATGTTGAAAATCTGGAGTGAAAATATAAAAAACTGTTGAAGTTATAAGCATGCATGGAAACTGCACAGTCGAACGCTAAGCAGTTCATTTTTTGATTTTTCACTCAAATTTGCAACATGGACTTTTTAGATCCCACCATGAACAGTGGCACTGGCATTTCATTAATCAGTCCCGAAAGGTGATTCCATGCAGTGACTGCAAAATCACATTTTGGGACTGAGTAATGAGATGACAGTGCATGTGTTCATGAGGTGGGGTCCCAAGAACCCCATGTTGAAAATCTGGTACCAAAATTCCCAAAAATGGCTGAGAAATCCACCCAAGTTGAAACCCCCATTGCCTGCCATTATAAAGTTACTGCATTTTGTTCAGTTCCCAGTCGGCTTTTGAAGAGTTCAGATGTGTTCCCTCTCCACAGAAGATGATGGTGTTAGCCCTCCGGAGGTAAGTATGGGGTGAGGGGGCTGCGGGGCACAGAGGGTGGGTGAGGGTTGTGGGAAGGGGCACGGCAGGCCGATGAGGGACCTTTTTTTTTTACATGTAAAAAAAATAGGAACCAGATTTCGGGGGACTGTTTTCTTTATTTACAGGTAAAAAAATGATTTGGGGCACACTGGGGTCGGCTCCCAGTGTGCCACAAGTTTGGGGGGGGACATGATGCCAACGGGGATTGGGCAGCCCCATCTTCAAAGAAAATGTGTGTGTGTGTGGGGGGGACATGATGTAGACAAGGATTGGGCCCCCCCATCGGCAAACAAATTGAACTGGGGGGGACATGCTAACATGGGGACTGGGCATCCTCGATTTCGGCTTTGTGGGGATTGTGTGGTGGGCGGCAGGAGACACCATATTTATTGAAATGTTTCACCAGGAAAGGCACGTAATAGAGCCTTGTTATCTGATGCTCCAATGAGGAAACTGCACCTCATTGGAGCAGCAGATTTCTTTCAGCTCCGTGGCTCTCTCTGAAACTGCTATCATTGGCAGCATGTTCACTAATTGGTGGCTAAGGGACACACCCACTAAAGCATTTCCTGCATTCGCCATAACAGTGACACACCTCTGCATGTGCTACTACCACAAGATGTCACTTGCGCCTCCGCCGCGCAAGACAACATAAAAAGGAGCAAAGAGAATTAAAATGCCTGTATCATGCATACAGTATATGCCCTGTACACTGGGGACAGAGAAATTATTTATCCCATTTAATACCAGGTGTCTTGTGGAACCCACACACACACACCTTAAACACATTGCTTTATTTCTGAGGGTGCCTACTCACGCTGCCACTCTTCTCCACAACCCACCACCCCTCATTGCAGCTAAACTGCATTTATGCTCATTAAAAGGCACTGTTCCATTATGCAAGGTAATAACTGAGTAAAAGGTATTGTTCCTTTTATTGAATGTAAATGCTGTTCAGTTGTAATCAGGATGGCAGGTTGTGGAGGAGCGTGATGAGTTGAGATGGTCACATTTGGGAACAATGAAGTGTTTCTAATGGGTAGGGAGGTCTAGTCAGAATTAGTACTGTCTGTGTACTTAGGTGCACAAGAGAACAAGGGTGCAGGGTGTAACAGAAGCTTGCAGCAACTGCATCAGCAGCCTTTATTAAGGAAGTCCCTCTAGGTCTTGGTGCACTGCACAGGTGGCCTATGTTAAAAAGCTCCTCTGGGTCTTTTAGAACCCACGTTGCCAATGTTGGCTGGGTGTGGGGGTGGTGGGTGGGAGGTAAAGAACATGTTACAGTGCAGCCTGTTTTACAACTGGCACTGCTGATGTTGACTGGGTGAGGGGGAAGTGACAGACAATACATGACACAGTATGACGTGTTTTACAGCTGGCTCTGCTGGCATTTGCTGAGTGTCGGTGGTGGAGGGATCAGGAGGATGTTGGTGCTTGTCAGGTCACTGCAAGCCTGTCCATAGTGAATGACAGTAGAGCACCCCATTGGTTTGTTGGGTAGCAATCACAATGTTTGACAGGCAGCTAGACCAATAAATATAACAGTTGTGTGCCATGATATAATATGTTGGTCTGGTGAGCTGCAATCACAGTGATTGACAACCTGACAGTCCAGTGAGTATGGTACCTATGTGAGATAAAGTAATGTAATAGGTCTCTCAGAGGCCTATACAGCAGGAAATAGCAGTCATATGGGATTACAATTTGAAGTCTTGTGACTGATTAAAGATGTGCACATGCCCTAAAAGCATAGAGTTATGACTGGTTAGTGAACATTATGCAAGCGTGGATGCAATTGTGTAGCTTTCTAAGTGACTGAGACTATGCCAAGCCTCTAAAATGATCCAAGTGTTTGCTTCATGTATCAAAAATAAATGAACCACAACAGACACTACACAGAGCCCCAGAGAAGGTGGCCTGCTCACAAACTGAATCGCATGGCAGTCAGGGAGGATGACTGACTTTATGGAAGATCTGCTGCAAACTGCTTTGGAACTGCTGGCATCTATGCAGTTTTGCATCGAACAGGCATGCAGAGCCCTCACCCCTAAGCCAACAGACCCCCGGCCTCGACCGCATTCTATTGTACTTAAATTTGCCACCTATAAAGGTAAGGAAGAGATACTGTGCATTGTCTGTGGTCAGAAAAATATTGCCTGTAATGATGCTCACTTAATTTTGCTGAAGACTATCTGCCAGAACTTTTAAAATGGTGCCTAGCCTATTTGCACATCCTCAAAACTCTTAAGGCTCACAACATTCACTTTCAAACTCCATATCCTGCTAAACTGAGGGTTTTCTGGGAATCTGGAACAGTGTTATATTCTACCCCAGAGAAGGTGTGCCAGGCTTTGGCAGAAAAAGGACGGGAAGTTCCCAGCAGACCACCAGCAACCAAGCCACCACTTCCCCCTCGATCTACATGGACACCCAGTTGGTCTCAACAGCAACATGCAGCAGCTTCCAGAGCCACTCCATCCTTGCTTGACGAAATTAAAGAAGTTTTACACTCAGCCACCTCGAGCATTTCAGTGCATATGAACTCCAGTGCTTCCCCTGCAAGAAGTTCTACAGATGGACATGGGAGAGATTGCTCCCTATTTCTTCTATTGTAGTCAGCAGCTTACAGCTTAAATATTAACTCTCTGGCTGTAGTATGCCTCCCTTTGTTAACTACTGTTTGCCAAACATTCTAATAGCATTGATTATCATAATAATCAGTGAGACTGCATGCTACCCCTCTATTATTGGGACCTGGAGAATGATAGGATAAACACAGGGTCTATGCGATTTCGGCAATATTGGTATCTGAGGTAATCCACAGACATTATGGACTCCCATTTACATCTATAGGGATATGTTCTCCATTGGATTCCTACCTTACCAGAATGTTTTTTCTCTTCTCTATGCCTATCCATTTAGAGACTGTATAATTTATAAATATAGAGAGGGATTGTTTCTTTTCTCCTCCCCAAAAGCTTAACATAGTTGTTACTGACAACCTGATTATTTTTGGCATTAGAACCAATGCCGTTTAAATGTATGTACTGTTATATTAATTCACATTGGTCTTTTGTTATTAGCCTTGCATTATTCTAGAAGCTTAAAAATCACTGCATTTTTGTACTGTTTTATTCAAGCAGTGTTTAATGAGTGGGCGGTACCCTTCTTCGCAACCTTGAGCTTGACTTTTCAATTTCTACTTGGGTGTTTCTTCCAAGACTTCAAGGTTACCTTACTGGGGGCATGGGAGGAAATGAGGGAAGGGGGACCAAGGGTTCCCTTCTATCACCTATAAATAATTAACGCCTATGCAATGTTTCTGAGATTGCTCCACTTTTGTAAGCCTTTGGTGCTTAAATGCTGTTCATTTATGATTTCATATTAGGCATAGGATCCTCCTATGCTTATATACACTGCTAGTGCCTCACTGTAGTGGATTAGCTTGGCGTCTGTACCCCGCACTCTTTCACTAACTTTTGTAGCCTGCAGGGCAATCCAAATCATTTGATCTGAACCAGGGAGGACCCTCACCATTGGTAGGGTTCCCCCCCTAGATTGGGCATCGTTCTGCCCACTCTGTGCTCCCAATAGCTCAGACGGTTTACTGATGTACCCTCCTACATTGGAAGTCTTAACTTCCATTAACCTTCCAGCTTGAGTTTTGGAAGCTCTCTTCAATGCATCAACAGGATTACATCGTTTCAGGTTGTATGTTTGCTTTTTAGTTGTTGTGTTTATATGGTTGTTGTTGTTGTTGTTTGTTCTTGCCATCTTCATTAAGGACTCTGCCACCCATCGCACCTTTCCCAGGTAACAGCAGAATTTCTGTATGCCCATCTGATTTTTTTCAATTTCTTTTTATTTATTTGATTTACCATGAAAGTGGACTGGATCAAAGACCCATTTTCAGCCACGCCTAGAGGAGGGTACAGTTAGAATGCTGACAAAATCTGACATTACAAACACTAGTAAAATACATATGTAAACACACTTTACAAATTTGTTGCAGTCAGATATATATAATATGTACAAAAAAAATGACCATTAGAATAAGTCATGAATCCTTGGGATTTAATACCCTAGTAATTTGAGCCACACTTGTAGTTAACCTCATAACAGTCACATATGGATTGTTTTTCCAACTAACTTCTTATATTGTTGTCAAAAACATTTTTCAATTACTAAAGTTATAAGTGGGTTTCTTACAGAGACCAGCGCAATTACTTGGGAATCTATTCAGTAGTCCATTTATCATATAGCTCTATCCAATGGTTAAGTATATAAAAATTTTACCTCAAAATATAAATGGGTTAAATAACCTGATTAAAAGATCTAAAGCACTGGCCTTTTTTAAGAAGTACAAACCAGAATTGATTCTTTTGCAAGAGACCTACTTGTCCAAGGAGGAACACGCAAAGTTGACTTCTTTTGGGATTCAAATAGTGGTAGCCTCCTCTTTCCAAAATGGAAAAAGACGGGGCACAGCAACATTAGTTCCACAAACTATCCCTTGTCACCTAATTGCCTCAGAAACAGATATGCATGGCTGTTTAGCTATGGCTAAGGGCATTTATTTGGGTCAGACCCCTACCTTAGTGAGTTTATATCTCCCACCAGGCTCCACACCCTCCTTTATTAAAAAAATACTACAGAAAATTACTGCTTTTCACACGGGTGTTTTAGCAATGGGGGAGGGGATTTTAATATGACTTTAGTTAATAGGGACACTGCCAACCACAGACCTCCCCTTTCCTCCACTGTGCAACATCTCACTAAGTCATACCTTGGGGAAATGGGCTGGATCAACATTTGGAGACATCTAAATCCTTTGGATATGATATATATTCACTACTCTGCCCTTCATGATATCTACACCCCAATAGATTGGCTTTTACATTCTCAAGAACATGCCCACCTGGCCTACAATTGTGACATTAACCCTATATTGATGTCTGCTCCATTACTAGTAGAGATGCAGCTTGGACATACAAAAGGCTCCTCCTTGAGGAGATTCAATAATTCTTTATTGACTATCAAAGATTTCAAACAATGGGTGATAGAAACATAGAATTTGATGGCAGATAAGGACCACTTGGCCCACCTAGTCTGCCCATTTCCCTACCTAATGGATAAGCTGCAGATCCTAGTTAACCAACAGCCTACTTCCTCCTACCCCCCCACTAGAATTGCCTTATGTCTGTCCCATGCATTCTTGAATTCCTCCACTGTTTTTGACTCTCCGAACTCCTCAGGAAGGCTGTTCCATGCATCCACAACCCTCTCTGTGAATAAATACTTCCTCACATTACCTCTGAGCTGTCCCCCTTATCTTCAAATTGTGCCCCCTTGTTCTTGCACATCTCTTTTTCTGAAAGATGCTACCCTCTTGGACTTTGTTGATTCCCTTGAGGTATTTGAAAGTTTCTATCATGTCCCCCCTCTCCCTCCTTTCCTCGAGGCTATACATCTTAAGCTCCTTTAGTCTTTCTTCATATGTCTTCTGGTGCAGACCCTGCACCATTTTGGTTGCCCTCCTCTGGAAAGCCTCCACCCTGTCTATGTCTTTACAGAGATGGGGTCTCCAGAACTGTACATAGTATTCCAGATGTGGTCTCACCAACTGTCTATACAGAGGGCCAACAACTTCCTGTTTTCTACTGGTGATGCCTCTCCCTATGCATCCCAGTATCCCCCCAGCTCTCCTTACTGCATCCTCACATTGCTGGCCCACATTTAGGTCATCTGATATGACTACCCCCAGGTCCCTTTCCATTTTTGCTGTTGCCAGTATCTCACCCCCTATTGTGTACTCTTCCCCTGGGTTTTTGTTTCCCATGTGCATTACTTTGCACTTCTTTGCGTTGAATCTATACTGCTATACATTTGACCATTCCTCCAACCTTGCCAAGTCCTTTTTCATCCTTTCCACCCCACCTTGCGTATCAACCCTGTTGCAGATCTTTGTGTCATCTGCAAAGAGACATACTTATCTTCCAGTCCCTCTGCAATGTCACTTATAAAGACATTAAAAAGGACCGGCCCCAATACGGAACCCTGTGGTACCCCACTAGTAACCCTCCTTTCTTCACTGTGGACTCCATTTACCATTACCCGCTGTGTCCTGTTGTCAAGCCAATGTTTTACCCAGGCTACACCCCTGGGACCCACTCCCAGGCTGGCTAATTTGTTTATTAGTCTTTTGTGTGGGACTGTGTCAAATGCCTTGCTAAAGTCTAGGTAGGCCATGTCCACAGCCCTCCTGGTCTACTACTTTGGTCACCCAGTCAAAGAAATCAATTAGATTTGTCTGACATGACCTTCCCACTGTGAATCCATGCTGCCTTGGGTCCTGTGCTCCACTGGCCTCTAGGTACTCAACAATTCTTTCCTTCAGAAGTGATTCCATCATTTTCCTATCACTGAGGTCAAACTGACAGGTCTGTAGTTTCCTGCCTCTGTCTTGCTCCCACTTTTGTGAAGGAGAATCACATCCACCATCCTCCAGTCCTCAGGTACCACACCATCCTCCCATGATTTATTAAAAAGGGTAGTCAGTGGTGTTACTAGTTCTTCCCTTAGTTCTTTTAGAATTCTGGGGTGACTCCCATCAGGCCCCATTGCTTTATCCACCTTCAGTTTTAAGAGTTCTTTTAGAACCCTTTCTTCTGTGAAAGGATTAATATCAACCCCCCTATCCAGAGTGCTTCTATTAACTGGATTAGGTATTTCCCCCTGCTTTTCCATTGTGAATACTGAGCAGAAGTATTCATTCAGTATCCCTGCTTTTTCACTGTTGCTCTCTGCCCAACCACCTTCTTCTTTATTCAGCCTCAGTATCCCTGCCTTAGTCCTTCTTCGCTCCCTAATGTACCTATAAAAGGTTTTATCCCCCTTCTTAACCGAGTTGGCTATCTTTTCCTCGGTTTGGGTCTTTGCTATTCTGACTGCCTTCCCCATTTCCTTCAGCTTTAACTAGTACAGTTCTCTGTCCTGCTCTTTCTGTGTTTCCTTATACTTCCTCAATGCTATCTTTTCCTGCCTTACCTTCCCCGCCACTTCTTTTGAGAACCATAGTGTTTGTTTCTTTCATTTTGATTTGTTTATTTGCTTCGCACAAAGGCTTGTTGCCTCTGTGATGGCAGTTTTGTTTCTCCCCATTGTTGCTCCACCCCACCTTCTTGCCTGTTTGCGAGTGCTTTTCTGAGGCACTCTACCATTTTGAGAAAATCAGCCCTCCTGAAGTCCAGTACCTTCACTTTTGTGTGGCTTGACTCTACAGCTAAGTTTATCATGAACCACACTTTTGGTGGTCACTTCTTTCCAGATGGCTACCCACTTCAAGATCAGAGATACTCTCTCCATCCCCATTTGAGAGTACCAGGTCTAAGATTGCTCCCTCCCGAGTGGGTTCCATAACTAGCTGTCTGACGCATGCCACTGTAGGGCATCGAGAATGGCCCTGCTCTTGGATGTGGCTGCAGCAAAGGTGCTCCAGTTAACATCTGGTATATTCAGGTCCACCATCAGCAATATCTCCCCTTTCTCTGCCAACTCAAGGATGCCGTCTATCATTTCCTTGTCCATTTCCTCCCCCTGAGATGGGGGTCTGTATACAACCCCTGTGTGGATTATGGAGCCATTTCCAGTCTCCAGGGTGACCCACAGTGCCTCCTCTCCTCCCTATTTACCCTTTAGTTCTGTTGCTTTGATCCCTTCCCTTACATAGAGAGCTACTCCTCCTCCTCTTCATCCCTCCCTGTCCCTCCTGTAGATTGTGTACCCTGGTATGTTGACATCCCAGTCATTGTTCTCTGTGTAACATGTTTCTGTGACTGCCATGATATCTAGGCATCCCTCTTCCATCAAGACCATCATTTCGGGGAGCTTTTTACCTAGACTGTGGGCATTGGTACTCATTACCCTCCATTTTTTATGGTCTTATTTCTTTTTGACCCATCCCTGTCCTTACTGCCTTTGTCTTTTTCTCCATTTACCCCTGCCCTTCTCCCTATTGACTGCTCTATCTTGGCGTTTACCTCACTAATTACCCTGATTTTTTTGGGGGGATAGGATTTCCCTGGTCCTTTTCAGTGCCTCCCCCCTTGGCTAGTTTAAATGCTTTCCAATGAAGCATTTAAACCTATCACCTAGGATCCTGGTTCCCCACCTGGATAGATGCAGACCATCTCACCTGTATAGGCCTGCATCCTTCCAGGTGGAGCCCCAGTCCACAATGAAGCCAAATCCCTGAGATCTGCACCAGTTTTTACCCAGTCATTGAATCCCATGGTGTGGAGTACCCTAGCCTCATCCATGCCATAGACTGGTAACACTACAGAGAAAGTTGCCATGTGTACTACTTGTCTAAGGCCCTTCCCCAACTCCAAAAACTCCTGCTGCACTGCTCTGATCCCATTTCCAGCCAGGGCATTCATTCCTAGGTGGATGATGACATCCAGCTCCCTCCCCATTGCAGCTGCTCCCACAATCCTGAGAATTCATTTCCTGTCCCTCCAAGCCATGGCGCCAGGGCACCTTACCTCACTTTCCTCCTCCCAACCCCAGTTCTACCCCTTAACAATTGAGTCCTCCACCAGGAGTTGTTTCCTTCCCCTGTGGTGTCCTGTGCCACACTCCTGTGGGTCTCCACTGTGAAGGTTCCCAGCATCCTCCTTGGTCTCCACTTCAGGTGCCTCCATAGAGGAACCATGCTCCACCAGAGTGGTGAATGAATTGTGGAGAAGCACAACTGGAGAGATGCACCTCTGTTCCACCACTCTCACCTTCCCTGAGCCCACCGTGGTCCAACCACTCCTCTTTCTTGGCAATCTCTGAGGTAGCGGTGGTGGCCTGGGTGGTCCTTGGGTGGGGGAGCAGGTTTCCTGAATCCTTGCCAGGTCAGCATGGAGATGAGCAACCTCCTCCCTCAGACCAGAGAGGTGCCTGCAAATAGGGCAGCAACTCAGTCTCCAGAATGTCTCCTGGAAACGGCTGCTCCATGACCAGTTCATTGCACCATTCACCACATGTCTGTGTCCCTTCCAGTTACAGATGCTCTTCTTTTGTTGTTTTTTGTTCTTTTTTTAGTGTGTGCAAGCTTGTGAGTGTCTTTCCCCCTATTCAGTGTGCTGTGCCTTTAAGAATATGAACAGGTGTATGTTGTTAGCAGTTTTGGGGAAGTGATGTCAGAATCCCTGCTATAAAGGAAGTTATGCGCTTGGGGTGGTGGGGTGAGGGGAATCAAGGGTGAGGGAGTAAACCTATGCCATCCAGAAACAATCAACTACCACTCTGACCCTCTACCCCGGGGGGTGCCTTCCTTCCTTTCAGACACCTAGTTCATAGAGGTTAAGTAACGGGTCAAGTCACAAATGATTGCAAATATCTCCCAGCTACAGTTGCTCCCTGGCAAATTAAAGTTAAAACTAAGAAAAGTCAACCCCAAAAACAGAATCAATACTAGTTACTTACACAGGTCCAAAAAGTAATAATTCAGTTCAGTGTAGTCTAGAAAATAACCTCCTTGATTCAAGGAAGCTGTGGCTGCTATCTCACTCTGTCTCAGTCTCAGCAGACAGAGACCACAAACAACTCCTGTTATAAATCTTCAGTTCAAGTAGACCCCTTTCAGCTCCTCCCCTTAATAGACACTTATTTCACAGAGGTTAAGTAACAGGTCTAGTCACAAAGGACTGCAAATATCTCCTAGCTACAGTTCCTCCCTGGCAAATTAAAGTTAAAACTAAGAAAAGTCAACCCCAAAAACAGAATCAATACTAGTTACTTACACTGGTCCAAAAAGTAAGAATTCAGTTTAGTGTAGTCAAGAAAATAACTTCCTTGATTCAAGGAAGCTGTGGTTGCTTTCTCACTCTCACTCTCTCTGTCTCAGTCTCAGCAGCTGTTGAACAAATTCTTAGGGACAGAGGTATCCTCAACTACATTGTGGGATACAATTAAAGTTGTGTATAGAGGGGAACTTATTAAATATACCTCTTACCTGAAAAAAAACCTAGGGAAGCCCAGCTTCAAGAACTGCAACAAAAATTAAAAGTTTTACAGGAATGCCACAAGACAGGGAAATGAGCAGTTCAATCTGAGCTCACTCAGGTTAGGGTCAAGATACAAAATATATGAAATTTAAATACGGAGTTGGCTGTCAGATATCTTCAACATAAATGTTATGAAGGAGGACTCAGGAGTGAGGGCTGTGAAAGTCCTGGCCTACTGCCTTTGTCAATGGGCAGAACACAAAATGATCACTCATATTAGACACCCAAACACTCATTGGATGGTCTCCAGACCAGCAGATATCGTAGAAGATTTCAAATCCTTTTACACCGATTTATACACTGCTGATATAAACCTTACCACTGAATCTATTCAACAGTATCTGGGTTCCCTAACCATCTCTACCCTATCTCTATCCCAACAACAATCTCTAACAGCCCCAGTTTCTCAAATGGAACTAAAAACAACCATTAAAAACTAAAATAATAACAGTCCAGGACAGGACAGATATACACCAGAAATTTATAAATATTTCAAAAGCATCTTATGTCCACTGCTTCAATTTGGATATGCTGGGGCATTAGGTGAGGGACAAATACCCCTTGCCTGCAAACAGGCCACCGTATTGGTTATTCCAAAGCCAGGGAAAGACAGGTCTTTATGTGCATCATATAGAACACTGGTGTACAACGTACAGCCCATGGGCCACATACAGTCTGCACTGAGGTTTTCTGTGGCCCGCGAAGAAGTACACCCACTAACTGTTTTCACTGTTAGTTTCATCAAGTTGAGCTTGCTTGTACATCAGTGGTGTCAAATAAATTGGAACCGGTGTCAACCTAGCTAATTCCCTTCCTTGATTTCTTTATCTATGACATTTTGTACTCATGTATATCCTGAACCAAATGTGCATTTTCAATGAATGTCATTAAATCAGGTAATTAGCCAGTTACTATAGATACCGCAATGCAGTAGGTATAGTAACCAAGTTGCATTGGTTCTTCATGATGACATCGGTGCGAAATGTCAGAGCATGGGAAATTTGCTAGGTTGACACTGGCAGCATGCTGTGTTGAAGTGTGGTACTGTACTTGATTATATGCTGCATTAAATACCAATGCAAATTTCTTAGTTATGGCTGAAATACAAAAGTGAGGGTACTGGACTTCAGAAGGGCTGACTTTGGCAAGATGGGAGAGTACCTTAGAAAAGCACTAGCAAATAGGCTAGAAGGAGGGGATAGCAACAATGGGGAAACATCAAAACTGCCATCACAGAGGCAACAAGCCTTTGTGTGAAGCAAATAAACAAATCAAAACAAAAGAAAAAGCCACTATGGTTCTCAAAAGAGGTGACAGGAAAGGTCAGGGAGAGAAAGATAGCATTCAGGAAGTATAAGGAAACACAGAAGGAGCAGGACAGACAGCTGTACCAGTTAAGGCAGAAGGAAGCAGGGAGGGAAGTCAGAGTAGCAAAGGCCCAAACTGAGGAAAAGGTAGCCAACTCATTTAAGAAGGGGGATTAAACCTTTTATAGGTACATCAGGGAGCATAGAAAGACAAAGGGAGGGATAGTGAGGCTGAATAGAATGGATGGTGAGTAGGCAGAGAGGGACAGTGAAAAAGAAGGGATACCGAACGAATATTTCTGCTCAGTATTCACAAAAGAGGAGGAGGGGGAGGTGCCTAATCCAATTAACAGAAGCACTCTGGATAGGGGGGGTCGATCCCAGTCCTTTCACAGAAGAAAGGGTTCAGAAAGAACTAAAGCAATGGGGCCTGACGGAATTCACCCCAGAATTCTAAAAGAATTAAGGGGAGAAGAAGTGAAACCACTGACTACCCTTTTTAACAAATCATGGGAGGATGGTGTGGTACCTGAGGACTGGAGGAAGGCGGATGTGATTACCCTTCACAAAAGTGGGAGCAAGACAGAGGCAGGAAACTACAGACCTGTCAGTTTGACCTCTGTGGTAGGGAAAGTGATGGAATCACTTGAAGAAAAGAATCGTATACCTAGAGGCCAGTGGGGCACAGGACCCAAGGCAGCATGGGTTCACAGCGGAAGGTCATGTCAGACAAATCTGATTGATTTATTTGACTGGGTGACCAAAGTAGTAGACCAGGGAGGGGCTGTGGACTTGGCCTACCTATATTTTAGCAAGGCATTTGACACAGTCCCACACAAAAGATTAATAGTCAAATTAACCAGCCTGGGAGTGGGTCCCAGGGTGGTAGTCTGGGTAAAACATTGGCTCTACAACAGGACACAGAAGGTAATTGTAAATGGAGTCCACTCTGAAGAAAGAGAGGTTACTAGTTGGGTACCCTAGGTTCAACTGGGTCCAGTCCTTTTTAATGTCTTTATAAGTGACATTGCAGAGGGACTGGAAGGAGAAGTATGCCCCTTTGCAGATGACACAAAGATCTGCAAGAGGGTTGATACACAAGGAGGTGTGGAAAGGATGAGAGGGGACTTGGCAAGGTTGGAGGAATGGTCAGAAGTATGGCAGCTTGGATTCAGTGCAAAATAATGCACCTGGGAAACAAAAACCCAGCGGAAGATACAACAAAAATGGAAAGGGACCTGGGGGTAATCATATCAGATGACCTTAAGGTTAGCAAGCAATGTGAGAAAGCAGTAGGGAGAGCTAGGGGGATACTGGGAGGTATAGGGAGAGGCAACACCAGCAGAAAACAGGAAGTTGCTATCCCTCTGTACAGACAGTTGGTGATATCCCATCTGGAGTACTGCGTCCAGTTCTGGAGACCCCATCTCCGCAAGGACATAGGATAGCGGCAGTCCAGAGGAGGGCAACTAAAATGGTGCAGGGTCTGCAAGAGAATCCATACAAGGAGAGACTAAAGGAGCTTAATATGTATACCCTTGAGGAAAGGAGGGGAAGGGGGGACATGATAGAAACTTTTAAGTACCTCAGTGGAATCAACAAAGTCCAAGAGGGTAGCATCTTTCAGAAAAGGAGATGTGCAAGAACAAGGGGACACAAATGAAGATGGGGGGGGCAGTTCAGGGGCAGTGTGAGGAAGTATTTTTTCACAGAGAGGGTGGTGGACACATAGAACAGCCTTCCTGAGGAGGTTGTGGGGTCTAAAACTGTGGGAGAATTCAAGAATGCATGGGACAGACATAAGGCAATTTTTGTGGAGGGTAGGAAGAAATAGGCAGTTGGTTATCTAGGATCTGCAGCTTATCCTGTAGGTAGGGAAATGGGCAGACTAGGTGGGCCAAGCGGTCCTTATCTGCCATCAAAGTCTATGTTTCTATGTTTCTAATAAAAAGGTGGAAAATTGATACTGAGCATCAAAACTTCAATGAAGCTTGGACCAAAAAATACTGCTTTGTCGATGACAGAGGTTTAAATATATGTTTAATCTGTAAGAGAACCATTGCAGTGTCAAAAGAATTCAACTTGAAGAGGCATTATGATACAATGCATGCCAGTTTTAATCAACATACAGGAGAGCTGCACAAAGAATTGCTGACCTCAGACAATAGTTATCTGCCCAGCAGAATGTCTTCCATAAGGCACAGAAAGAATGAAAAACTGTTGCAGAGGTAAGCTACGAAAGTGCTGCCTTGATTGCCAAGATACTGTGACCATTCACTGATGGAGATTTTGTGAAACTGTGTTTGTTGATAGCCTGTGAAAAATTGTGCCCTATTCAAGCTGTGAATTTTAATCAGATCAGTCTGAATTGCATGACTGTGCAGAAGCATGTGTCAGACCTGGAAAACAACATTTTCTGTCAGTTAAAAGAGGAGGCAAAAAGTTTGTGTGCAACTTCCCCGGCAATGGATGAAACAACTGATCACTTCCACACAGCTCAGATGGCAATATTTGTGGGTGGAGTTACAAATGAATTTGAGGTTTATGAAGAGCTTGTACGTTTGGCATCACTTCATTGGTGAACCACGGGTATCGATCTGTTCAACAGTCTTTGAGATAAGACTGACAGTTTGGGTTTGGAATGAGCAAAACTGGCAGGGATTATGACAGATGCTGCTTCTTCAATGATAGGGGAGCGTAATGATGATTTCATATCTCTAACAACATCTGGGGGATTGAGAGGAACAACTCATCCAGTATCACTGTGTCATACACCAGCAGAATCTGTGTGGAAAAGATCTTGATTTTGAACATGTGATGAATGTTGTGGTCTCTACTGTCAACTTCATAAAATCTGGCACAGTCAACCACTGTCAATTTCAGTCCTATTTAGAAGAAATTAAGGCTGAGTATGATGATCTACATTATCATACTGAAGTGAGGGGGCACAGCAGGAGTGAAGTCTGGAAACGGTTTGTGGCACTGCTGCGGGAGATCAAAGCTTTTTTGATGGAGAAGGGAAAACCTGTGACACACCTGGATGACACCAAGTGGCTCTGCAATCTAGCTTTCATTACTGATATTACTGGCCTTTTTAATGATCTGAATGTCTGACTTCAGGGAAAGCAACAACTTGTTCCAAAAAAGACAGCAGCGCTCACAGTGAAGACCTGGTGCTAAGCAAAATAAACAACCATAATAAATATTGAAGCCAGCACTCAAGAAGGTCAGTGAAAAAAAGACTTTTACTGTTCAGATCAAGATTTAATAGGTACAATACCTCTGTGTGCTTAAATAAATGAAGTCAGGTCCATACTATATGCCTGACCAGCCCAGCACTTCGAGGTAACAATACCTCTTCATCAGAGACATGGCTCACAATCTATACCTTGGTGTCTAAACACCTATTACAACACATGTATACAATCATCAAATAATTAATTCATACAATTTCTCATGAAAGTTGCCATAGAAATAAATGAGAAACACAGTCCTTGATGCCACTAAAGCCGGTGACCCTCTATTTAACTAATGTTATGGATAATTTCCAATATATCTAGAGGGCCCTGGGTCAGACATCAAGGAATGTGTTGCCAGAAACCTCAAAATACAAAATCATTAATTGTCACAACTTGTGTCTGACCTCACCAGCAAAATTATGTCATTTGAAACTAAAATGAAGCTATTCTATATGCAACTACAGCAAGATGACCTCTCTAACTTTCTGACCTGCCAGCAAATGTTTGTAGATCATAACTGTGACTTGGGGTTCTACTCTGAAGTCTTGGGGGAGCTTCAGAATTTATTTCAGCAGCAACTCTCAGACTTTCAAAGGGACACTGAAAAAATAAAGTTATCTGCTGACCCATTTTCAGCTGACCCAGAAGCCGTGGAATCAAGTGTTCAGCATGAACTTATCGAACTGCAAAACTGTGACTCACTTCGTAGCAAATACTGCAAAGGAAATCTCGATTTCTACCATTGCCTTGATTCTGAAAAGTTTCTGAAAATTCGACGACAGAGAGGCCTGAAATTTGCTAGTCTTTTTGGCAGCACATTCATTTGTGAGCATGCCTTTTCTCTACTCAGTCTGAATAAGTCAAAAGAGCAGAACTGGATTTCAGATGACAATCTTGAAGCAATTATGTGGCTGGCAATGCCGAAAATAAAGCCGACATTCAGAAATTGGTATTTCAGAGGCAGTGCAATACATCCCATTAATCCTGAGAGACAGCTCATCCAATAGATAAGTTACACTTCGTTAGTGATGGAAAGCAATTTATATGGAATATTATAGAATTGGGCCAAGTCATTATGCTGGTGTATTCTGTTTTGGGCTCTCTCTTTAGCACTGACTGAAATATAGCAACTCAAGATTCTTTGTCTCTTTGGCTCTTGATTTCTGTAATGGTGGGGTTGGCAATATTAATATTAGTGGCATTCTGTGGCCCATCTCAAATGGGCTGGTTTTCAGGGAATATAAGGGCAATGGCTGAGCTTGAATGGCACCTGCTCTGGGGATTCCTCTGTGGTACTGGGCTGCTGTGCACTGGTGATGTCCTGCTGCTAATTACCTTGCTTGCTCTCTGTCTCTTTTCTACTTTCAGAACCTTGAGGGAAAAGAATTTCTGGAAGTGAAGACTGTGAGTGGACCAATGCCTGAATGTGTTTACTGCTATCTTATCACCACTGTTTCTTTTGTTTATTTGTTTGAACTGCACTCCTCGTTCTGCGCTCCTCCTGCACTTCTCTATTTGTTTTTTTTTTTCTTTTCATTTTTATGTTTTTTGGTTTACTACCATATGCCTGAAACTTAATAATAAAAGTATGTTTGGATTTATTTTAAATGTTGATTTCTTGCTGGAATTTTATTGCCTGGAATGACCAAGTTGTCACCTCCAGCCCTTTCACAGTGGCCCTCAGACTTAAATCAAGTTTTCAGTCTGGCCCAACACCAAAAAAGTTGTGCACCACTGATATAGACCCACTTCTGTCTTAAACATTATAAAATCTTCACACCTATAATGGTTAAATGGCTTGAACTTTTTTCACCACTTCTAATTGATGGGGATCAGATGGGATTTGGCTCCTGAAGACAAAATCAAGACAATATTAAGAGGACCCTCCGCATCCTACACCATGCCACCGGGTCAGATTATCTAATTTTGCTTCTCAGTTTAGATACGGAGAAGGTTCCTGAGTGGGTGGTGTGGCCATTTCTTTTTGAAGTGTTGAGTCACTTTGAAATTTCTGCACAATTCATAGATATGCTTCAGGCTTTATATGATTATTCTATAGCATATATAAAAGTCAATGGTCAACTGTCCTCTACTTTTACATTAGCACATGGGACACATCAGGGTTGTCCCCTTTCCCCTCTCCCATTTGCTCTTTACCTGGAGCCTTTGGCCCAAACTCTCTGACAAAACCCAAACATAACTGGGGTATGCATAGGACACAAGCACACACATTAGCCTTATATGATGATGATCTTCTGATATATTTAACCAACCCAGATCAGACCCTTCCCTCACTATTGGCCTCCCTTTTACAGTTTGGAAAACTTGCAGGATATAATCATAATATGACAAAAACAAAAGTCTTAGCCATCCATTATGTCCCCTCCAAGGAAACACAGCAACAATTTCAATTTAAATGGTTCCTTTCCTCTTTTAAATACTTAGGCATTCTTTTATCTGAGGAAGCACATGAGGTGTGTGCTCTTAACTATGAGACATCTACGTTAAATTTATGTGAGGACCTTGGCATCTGTTCACATGTCCCCCTTTCTTTAATTCAAAAAACAGATTTTTTTTTAATTGTTTTACCAGGAGTAGCACACTAAGCTGAAAGCTTTTTTACAGGTGCGAACTGGGAGCACAGGGAAATTAAGTGACTTGCTCAGGGTCACACAGTATGCAAGTGGAAGCTGTGGGATTCAAACCCAGGTCTGCTCTGCTGGATGTCACCAGATTTGCAGCTCAGAGCCTTAAACCACTGCACTATACTGCCTCCCTTATAGTATTATTATAGTATTCTTATGATCATTTTACCCAGGTTGCTCTACCTAGCTCAAACAAACATTGCCGGTTATACTCCCTTCCTCATATTTTCAAACATGGAACAAACTTATTGTGAGATATATTTGGCAAGGTAAGAAACCATGAGTTTGTTATGCTGTTTTGCAACTCCCTAAAATGAAGTGGTGGCCTGGTTTATCTGACCTAACCCTTTACCATGAAGCAGCACAACTTCATACTGTGCTATACTGGTTAGCAGATGGCTACAAGGCACACTGGAAAACTATGGATTTAATAGAGGGTGATCTTCTCCCCTCAGCGAAGACACTGTTAACAACCACCCTTCCCCCTATGACCATGTTGATAATCCCTATATGGCAAATACGCTTCCACTTGGTTTCAGCTACTGCATAAAAAAGAACTGACTCCATATAAATATCAATTTTTAACCATTACTGGGACCACAGATTTTTTGCCCTTTTCCATGGATCCCAGTTTTCCAAGATGGTCATAATTAGGCCTCCGCTATTGGTTTCAATTATTACAAGGCTCAACCATTAGAACTTTTGCTGAATTAGTGGCTGCTCACCATTTACAGTATATGCATTTTTTCACTGTCTCCAAGGCATGGATTAACTGAATTAATAGATACAGTATGAATTACTCTCAGGGGGGCGCCCCTTTTTTGGTGTTTTTAATGGAACATACACTGATGGAGGAAGATATTACCGAACATTTAATTTCACAACTACACTAAGCCATGCAGTCCCTCCAGACTCATTCTATTGATCATGTTAAATGAGCTTGGTAGAAAGATCTTAATATTGATCTTATAGACCAACAATGGCAGTCTGGTCTGAATGTAACTCATAAGGCAAATTGATCTTATCCTCGGCATGAGTTTACCTGGAAAATGCTTAGAAGGTATGTTATCAACACAACCAAACAAGTGAAATACCTGTCCCATGGGGTGTGGCCTACTGGAGAAAATGTGGAACCTCCCCAGCTACCTTGGGCCATATAGGTGGTCCTGTCCTGTCTTAGCTTCTTTTATACAACAGATACAGCAAGCTGTGGTGGAGCTTTGGGACACAACCGTAAAATTGGACCATTGTTTTTTTTATCTTTTCGGAAGCCCCAATAAGTTATCGCTCCCCAGATACGCATCAATTGCTTAGTATTTTAATAGTTGCTGCTAGTAAATCAATTACTAAACCTTCGTTAGCCCCACAAGCTTCTTCTATAGACACGTGTTATATTTAATTAAGCAATAATCATTGAACAACCAGTCATATCCTGGGGATTAACAAATGGTTTAGTGGGGAGGGGTGGCCTGAGGTATGTCTAGTGTTGGGCAAAATTTCACCTGACAAAATATCATGCATAATTCCGCAATTATGCAAAATTTCACCTGGGTTTTTGATTTTGTGTAATTGTGAAATTTCGCATAAAATGTTTTGGCCATCCAATTTCGCCCATTCATGTGGAAATTTTGCCTTGCTGTGAAATTTCACAAGTGTAACTTTTGATTTCATCCGCGAAATTTTGCTCCAAAAGTGAAATGTGTAATGCATTGTGGGTAAATAGGTCAAATATCATGTGCAGATTGTTTACAGCTCATTCTGTTGCCTGTTGAGTCGGAAAAGAGCAGTCTGTTGTGGTGCATCAGAGCCAGTAAATCCTTTTAAACCCTCTTTAAAACTTGTTTTTGAGAGCTAATTGCTCCCAGATATACAGTTTGTTCCTAGTGCTGCCAGGGAATATTTTCTAATTTTGTATATTTTTGCAGAATACTTAGTTTAATTAGGTTTTACTTTGTGTCTTTGAAGGAGTTGAGTGGGGGTAGGGTACATGTGTAAAACCAGTGGAGGATATGTCTAGCCTTTTACAAACAGATTTATCACAAATTGTGAGTGCTTTACTGTTATTTCTTATTGATTTTCTTATGTCCTGACAATAATTTTTTTTCTTTCTCTGAAAAGTTACTCCAGACTGTCCTGTCTGAGAGTTTCTGCTGCTGTTAGCCTGTGTTATATTACATACCATTCTTCTGCTTTTAGTTGTGAATTCTAAAGTTTTGATCACACATTTTTTTTTGTGGTTAGTTCTGTTTACTGGAGTATTAAGTTGTGTGACTTAAACTGTGAAAATCGACAGTTCTGTATATTTTTTATGGAAACTTAAGTACTTTTAGTTGATCTCATGAACGTGTCCATTTACAGTTTCACTGTTTTGGTGAATTGCTTCCCTGTATTTTATTGCTGCTGGAGCCTGCCTCTGCACAAGTGCGCATTGTGCAGTGTTTCTCTTTTAGTTGACTTTGCTTACCCTTTCTCAACTGTTACAGCTGTGTTTAGTACCTGACACCTGCAGTATAAAATAACTACATATTAATATAGTAGTTTTACAGAGATTGCAGCTGATCTCATCCAGACCAGGATCATATTGTAGTAGTCACCTTTGTTTGTCGATGTTATATGGCTGTCTCTGCCCTACAATAGAAACAAATTTGTAGTAGTAAGTACTAACACATAACACATCATTACAGTACTTAAGTTTTCCAGACACAGGAGATTTGTATTTAAAGTAGGCTACTTGTGCCCTTTTTCCATGTGTTGCTTTAATTTCTGTTTGTGGAAAGAAAAAAGTTGCCTATTTGTTTTTACTAGAATAGGCTAGTACCATATACGGTATTAGTTGTACTGTACAGTGCTGCTACCTGTCCTGATTGTGTTTGGACTTGTAAGGAAGCCAGTACTGCAGGTGTGAGGTGTTATTCGCACAGTTAGTAATACATCCTTTCTTGATATACTCCCAGAGAAAGGCAACACTTTGAAGCAGCAGCCAGCAAAAATCCCTGCTAAGAGACGGCCCTGTACAGGGGGGAAACATGCCAGGGGGAATGAGGCTGCTAAGAAGTCTGCTGAGGAGGGACAACTTCAGCTTCCATTCCCCATAGCAGTGAAAGCACATGTATGTCTGCATCAGTGTCTTCTGTGGGCTCTGGTGGTGTGGCAGGTACCAGCAAATGGCAGGTACCAGCAAAGGAGTCGCTCAAAGTACTGGCATACCTGTATCTCAGTTTTTTAAGGCACAACTGTTGCATCCATGTTGGTGGGGGATGAAGGGACACCAGCACAGGAACAGTGGTCCAGGAGGAGGGTAATAAGTCAGTGGGTGTCACTGTTCCTGTTCCTGTGGGAGTTGGTGATGAAAGTGTTCAACCAGAGTCTGATAATCCTAGAGATAGGGATAATCAGCCCCCTGAGATGGTTGTTGAAAAAGAAAAAGGTGCCGTGCAAGAAGACAGTGATAGGGAGGAGGAGGAGGAGGAGGACGAGGAAGTGAAGGAGGAGGACAAGGACTTCATCACCATCAGTGGTGATGATGGCAACTGGGATGATCCCTTATAGGAGCCTGAATTTAAAAAGGTCAAGGGTGATGTAGGCCATTCACATGCACAGCCCATGGGTCAGGCTGTCACCAAGCCTATCAGCAAACCTCCAAGCAGACAAGTCACCACCCCCCCTCCCAAAAGTAGTCTTATGGAAGTTATGAAAGCAGCCAAAAAGCACAAACTTCCACACCTGTTTCTGAGCTATCCCAGTCCCAGAAGCATGTGAAGTCTAGAGGTCAAAAGTCCCTAGTTTGGGACTTTTATGTGTTTGAACCTGATGATGAGACAATAGCGATATGCCAGCTGGGTCAAGCAAGTGTTAGTTGGGGGAAAAAGGAAGCCACATAGGCACCGTTGGCCAACACACCCACCTGAAAAACAAGCACCCACTGAGATGGTAGCAACACCAGAAGGATGCCAGAGCTGTTGGAGGCATCTCCCTGGGCAAGTTAAATGTAGTAGAGCATGAGTAAGAGGAGGGAGGGCAGAGTGGGTCGGTGGAGGAGGAGGGTGAGCAATTCTTTGCTCTCTTGAGTAGTGGGCATAGCAGTGGAGGCACCAGTCCCAGTCCCTTGAGTCAGAAAAGTACACCACCACACCCACAATCAACCAAAATAACTGATTTGATGTGGTCTGCACAGCTCCAAGAGTCAAATGTTATCCCTAAAAGAACATCATTGGTGGCCTGACTACAGCATTCTGGTCGAACAGCCCCAAAGATGCAGCTCACTCTGAAGACCATCCTTGAGTGGCACGCCAAGTCCCCCCCCCCAATCATGCTGCTGCATAAGAGTCAAATGCTGCCACTGCTGAAATTCTGGCCATCAATCTATTGCTGTTCTCATTTGTGCAGAATTCTGGGTTCCGCAGGTTGATGGCCATTGCCTTTCCCATCATGAACCTATTTCTCTAAGTGTGCCATGCCAGAGCTGCACAGTAGAGTTTCTAATTCCAAAAGATGTGCAATGAAGCATAGTGCATCAGAATATATCCATCTAGCATAGTTATGTGGACCAGTGGACAAACAGCAGCAAGCTTGTATCTATGCATAATGGCACATTGGACACAGGTACCTGGGGTGGTACTTGATTTTGAGCCTGGCAAAACCTGCCAGAAGCAAAACTGTGGTGGTAGCAACACCTCTGGAATTCGGCAACATGCAACCCTGAATGGGCAAAGTGTTACTGGTTCTAACACATGTGAGAAAATGCTTAATGTTTTGCTGGATGAGACTGATGAGTGGCTACACACACAGTCACTTATAGCAGGATTTATCACAAGTGATAATGGCTCCAATGTAGTGAAGTGCATTAGTGATGGTGTTTTTTTCATGGTGCCCTGCATGTCACACTGCCTTAATCTTGTTGTGCAGCAGTTTCTCAACCATGTGGACATTAAGGAAATAGTGACTGTCAACCCCATTAAATCTGTGCACACTTTGCCCATTCTGCAAAGGCTGTGACCATCTATGTGAGCTGCAGCGCACTAATCATCTGCGTCAGCACCGTATGACGCTTGATGTCGTAACCAGGTGGAACTCCACACTGTACATGCTTGACCGACTGTATGAACAATATAAGGCTGTTTCAGAATACCTGCTGGTGCACACCACCTATGACAGTGCTGGAGTGTCCATCGTTCTAACAACAGAAGTAGTGACGCCAAATGGATGGGCTAATTTGCATTCTCCATCCATTCGAGCATGTTACACAGGTAGTGAGTGGGGATATTGCTTGCATAAGTCAATTCATACCCCCCTCATTCATGTGAGGCAGACACTGTTCAATGTGCGACACCAGATGGAGGCAAGTGGGGATCATTAGTAGTTGTGATCTAATGGATCACATGCATCACTTGCTGGACACAAATATCCATATATCCAGCATTGTACAGTCGGATGACTTTGCACTCGCTACCATGCTTAATCCATCCTACAAACATGGCCTGCCTTCTATAACTGGAGGAGGTCATCTGCAAGTGCAAAAGTTGACAGAAAACTTCATTAGAAGGGTATCTGCTGCACACATGAAAAAGGCATGGACTGCAGTGAAAACAGTTGTTGCCGCCACCACCACCACCAGTGGGTCACAGGCAACCCAATCAGAGAAAATGAGCAAGGAACAGCAGAAAACAGCAGCAATCTCATTTGGGATGTTCTCCTTCAGGTGGGAGTGGAAGATGTGGAAGAAAAGGAGGAGGAGAAAGATGAGGCAGCTGGACTCAGGGCAGCAGAATGAATAGTGAAGGCCTACATGGGGGACACAAAGCACCTTGTCATTACTGATGAGCCATTGCTGTACTGGATTAGCAAAATGACTGACTGGCCAGCACTAACATCGGTTGCTGTGAAATACCTGATCTGTCCACCATCCAGTGTCAGTGTGGAACAAGTGTTTAGTGAGGCTGGGGCCATTGTGAGTTACTGTAGGACAAATTTGTCACCCAAGAATGTGTCCATACTAACATTCATTAAAATGAATGAAAGGCACATTCCACATAACACCGTGATGTCAGTGGTGTCCCCCGCAGGAATAGTGCCTCGGTGATGATGATGACAATGAAGATGTCAGCTCTTCTGCTAAGGCATCCCCCAGCAGTGAAGTGGATGAAGCAGCAATGCTTGGAGAATTTCCAGCTGATGACAACTCCAGTCTTGAAGACTGTGAAGGCTGCTTCTTGGAGGCTATGGAAGTGGAACAAGGCTGAAGTTACCCGAAGGCCCCCACCAAGCAATTTCAGCTCTGTATAGTGTTACATAAATTATTTTTATCTATGTATCATTGGATTTGTTATGGTTATGAACATATGGACATATGAAAATGTCAGCAGAAATAGGCTTCACGGTCTGTCGAGTGTGCTCAGTTGTGCAGCTAGCCCCTCATCTTGCAGCTGCCCCTCTCACTCCTCCCCTCCTTAGATTTACCCTCTCTCTCACCCTGTCCCATTCCCTCTTGAAACTGCCCACCATCTTACAGGCCACCACCTCCTGTGGTAGAGTCTTCCACTTGCCCACCACCCTTTTCGTGAAGAACTGTCTCCTTACCTCCCTCCTGAATCTTTCCCCCTCCAGTCTGAGACTGTGCCCTCTGGTGTCTCTTCCTCTTCTTAATTGAAAGATCTCCTCTGTTCAAGTCTTGTTCATCCCTTTCAAGTACTTAAAGTTCTCAATCATGTCCCCCATCCCTCCTCTCCTCCAATGACTACATATCTAGCTCGCTCAGCCTTTCCTCATAGGGTTTGCCCTCCAATGCCTGGATCATATTTGTCACTCTACGCTGCACCCCCTCCAAAAATCTGACATCCTTCCTCAGGTACAGGTGCCAGAACTGCACTCAATACTCCAGGTGCAGCCTGACCAGTGACCTGTATAAGGAGAGTTCTACCTCCCTACTTCTGGAGGAGATTCCCTTCGCTATGCATCCCAGCATCTTGTTGGCCTTCACTGCTACCTTTCTACACTGAACAGAGTTGTTCATGCTCCCTGTTATAAGTACCCCTACATCCTTTTCCTCCACAGTGCTACCCAACTGTACCCCTCCCAGCTGATAGTTCCTCCCCTGGTTCTTTGCTCTGACATCCATTACCGTGCACTTCTTGGCATTGAACCTCAGCTGCCATGTTTCTGAACATTCCTTCAGTGTAGTTAGGTCATCCTGTAGCCCCTTCCATTCCTTAATGTCATCAACCACTGCCCCCATTTTGGCGTTGTCTACAAACAGACTGATCTTACTTCAGATCCCATGTGAGATATCAGCTATGGATAACCCGAACAACACCGGCCCCAGTACCGATCCCTGTGGCACCCCACTTGTCACTGCCCTCGGTGCTGAGAGTTCCCCTCCCACTACCACCCTCTGCTGCATACTGCTTAGCCAATTCATTATCCATTTCACCATCTTTGCTCCTGCCCCCACAGCTTCCAGCTTCCCTCCCTCAGCCTCCCATGCCGCACAGAGTCAAAGGCCTTGCTGAAATCCAAATACAGGACACCCACTGCATGGCCCTTATTTAATTCCCTTGTCACCCAATTGTAATACTCAATGAGGTTGGTCTGGCAGGATCTGCCTGAGACAAACCTGTGCTGATGCCCATACTGGAGTTCATTGTCCTCCAAAAAGGTTACCAGCCTCTCTTTCAGGATTTTCTCCATGAGTTTCCCCACAATTTATGCAAGGCTGACTGGCCTGTAGTTTCCAGATTCATCCTTTGGACCACCTTTGTGGATGGGCACCACATGAGCCAATCTCCAGTCCTGTGGTATGCATCCTGTGTACAGGGAGGTATTGAACAGGTCAGCCAGTGGCCCTGCCAGAACCTCAGCCAGCTCCTTGAGTTGCCTAGGGTGAATGCCGTCTGGCCCAGGTGCCTTGTCCACCCTCAGTGCCCTCAGTCCTTCCAGTACTCTGTCCTCAGTAATCCTCGCATCTGTCACCCCCTCTCCTCCCCTGCCTACCCCACCCCTCCCCTGTGGTACCTGCCCTGCTTTCTCTTACATGACTACAGAACAGAAGTATTCATTTAATGCCTCTGCTGGATCCTCCCCCTCTCCACCCCCTCCCTGTCCTTTTTATCCTCACTATTTGATCCTTGTTGTTCCTTCTTTCCCTTATGTATCTGAAGAAATCCTTTTCTGTTTTTTTTTTTGACGTTAGTAATGCTTATTGAGTTTGCAACACTACACTCGCAGCTCAATACAGTAAATAGAGTACAGTGAATGGTAGGAGACAAATACATTACCATTAGGCAGTGTACAGATCTAGAGAGTGGTACAAAGATTCTGTTATCTGAACTGATAGCATACAGATGTAAAAGACATAAAATACAGTAGGAAGCACCACCCTTACATCTAATAGTCATAAACAATAACAAGGTCTTATACGAAATGAGGCCCCAAACATGGAGCCAGGGGTGTATTCTCTTAACCTGTGAGACAGCACTGAAAGTAAACAGAACCAGATTGCAGGAAGATTCTAGATATATGAAGGGCTTGGGCTAGATCAACAAAAAGAAGCAGGGAGAGGGAGGGCTTCAGTCAGTAAGTGATAGAGAACAACTATGGGGGAGCAGTGTGTATTGGGTCCAAGGCCTACACCAGTTCTTGGATATAGGTAGGCAAGAAGGGGGTCCCAACACTTATGGTATTGCAAAAGCATATTAGCGACTGCATGAGATAGCCGGTCTAATGTGGCTATCTTAGTGAATGAGTTGAGTAGCTCAGGCATGGTAGGCACTTCCGGAGTTCTCCAGCGGCAGAGAATAAGCCGCTTAGCCTGAAGCCTAGAAGGTCAAGCCAGTGCTATTGTTGTGGTTTCAGCCTAATTATTGATGGTGGTAGTCCCAGCAACTAGAGTTTGGGATCCAGACCAATAGTAGTGCTGGTCAGTTGCATTGCCGTTTTGCTGACTGATGTCCAGAAGGGCTGTACCTGTGGACATTGCCACATTATATGGTATAGGTCTCCTGCTGCTGTTTGACATCTCCAGCAAAGGTTGTCTTTAACCAAACTGAGTTTAAAAAGAACGGCAGAGGTCCGATACCAGTGATGCAATATTTTGTTCTGTATAAGCCGACTTCTTGCGTCAGGTCATGCAACGTGGGCTTGCCTCCAGCAAAGTCTCCATTGTGCCTCTGTGATAGGCTGCTGAAGGGCCTTTTCCCATCTAACTTTAGAATCCAGAGTTTGGGAGAGTAGCCAATCATAGATGCTGGAATAAATTGTGCTAGCCTGCGGCTTACTGAGCCTTAGCCACTTATGCAGAGGCGACGGTCTGTGACTCCCAGGGGCCTGACTTTTGAGGTATGCCATAATTGAGCTGCAAAGTTGGAGGAATTGCTAAGAGGAGGACTTGCTCAAATGGTATTCCTGATCTAATTCCTGAAAAGACTTCAAGTCCACCCCATTTTGGGACAGAAGGTCTGCAATGGTAGCAATTTCTTTTCTCATCCAGGTAGGCCAGAGCAGGGGTTTGTTACCATAGAACATAGAAGTTGACGGCAGATAAGGACCTCAAGGCCCATTCAGTCTGCCCATTTCTTTTACCCACTTGAAGACATCCATCACCCCATAAAGGGGTACAAGACACCGGGCAGGGATTAGCCTGAAGTTTCTTATGGACCCTATGCCAGATTCACACTGCTGGAGTTGTGGTAGGATGTTGAGATAATCTTTTAGGCAGTGGGTTATGCAGAAGAAGTGGGAAAGACTGGACCTGGGCCAGAGCCGCCTCCATATGCAGCCATTGCAGAGCATCCGGAGAGGGAGGGAGAAACCTTTTCAGGGCCTGGGCAGCAGAGTATGCCCATGTATAGCCCTCTATCCATGGTAGGCCCCAGTCCCCCACTTTCCAATGCGCCCGAAGCTTATTCCTACTGTATCGGGGCTTAGATCCTTCCCAGATAAAGCCAGCAAAAATGGAATCAATGGCTTTATACACCATGAAGCTGGAGGTTCAAGAGGGAGGTGGGAGACAACATATAAAAGCTTCGGGGCTGAAATCATTTTCAGAGCAGAGATTTTCCCTGCCAGTGTGAGGTGCAGGGATCACCAGCAATCACATTCAGCCTTGAGTTCCTTGAGTAGAAGTCTGAGATTCAGATCCCAGACCCTGGTCAAGTCTGGAGACTGGTGGATCCCTAGATATACCAAAGAGTCTGGAGACCGATGCAAACCAAAAGGGGTCATGTGACCTTCAGTACAGTATTTGTTTAAGGGAAGCACCTCTGTTTTAGAGCAGTTAATTCTTAGGCCTGAGAAAGCAGCAAATTCAGCCAACAGGGAGAGTAGGGCCGGGAGGGAAGATTGCACATCTGCCAGTGGGACTAATAGATCGTCAGCGTACATGAACGTTGAATAAGTCTGATCACCAATGGTAATTTCCCTTACCCTTGGACAGTGGCATATTGCAAGTACCAGGGGCTCCACCGCCAAGACAAATAGCAATGGGGATATGGGACACCCCTGCCTGGTGTCCCTCCCCAGCAGAAAGGGCTCAGACAGGATGGAGTTTGTTAGCACCCGTGCAGTCGGGCTGTGATAGAGGGCGGATACCAAGCCTCAGAATTGTTCCCCAAATTTCATGTGCACCAGCACTTGCTGTAGATAGTCTCACTCCAGGGAATCAAAAGCTTTTTCAAATTCAATGGCTACCACAGCAGCTGGTGTGGGACTGTCTTTAGCATGGTATAGTATATTGATCATAGACTGGATATGGTCTCTGCTATAATGGCCAGGGAAAAATCCAACCCGGGAGAGGTGGATAAAGGAGGGGAAGAAGGGATTCCAGGATTTTAGTGAACACCTTACTGTCCGAGTTTATCAATGAAATTGGACAGTAGCTGGATGGGGATGTGGGGTCTTTCCCTTTCTTAGGGAAGACTGTTATAACTGCTTCTCGGAGGGTTGGGAAGAAGCCAGAGTAAAGCCACATTGAATACCGAGCTGAGTAGATGGGCAACCTGATGTGAGACCATTCGCCAAAGCTCTGGAGGGACGCCATCTCCCCCCGGTGCTTTCCACTATTCAAGGCCTGTAGCGTAACGGTCACTTCCATAAGAGTGATAGGTACCTCCAACATAGTGGCCTTTTGAGGGGAAAGGTGGGGAAGGGGAAGTGATAACAAGAATTTGCGAACGCCTTGAAGATCCATAGATCTGGAGGAGGCGTACAGCTCTCTATAAAATCTGCTCATAATTCCATTAATCTGTGCTGGTTTCGTGAGGATCTGCCCCTCTTTAGCCCTGAGCTCCGGGATATAGTTTTCAGCCATTTGTTTCCTGAGCCTATAGGCTAAGACCTTTACCCCCCGCCTCCCAGAACTTGTGTTTTAGGCATAATATAGCAATCTCAGCCTTCCTGGCCAGTACAGCATTAATTTGCAGGTGGATTTGAATAATACAATGGCCTAGTGGGGTGTATGTGTTGAAGTGGGAATATGTTTGGACACAGATTCTAGGTGCGCCAGCTGGTCCTCCAAGGTTTTAAGGAGTGCCTCCCTCTGACACCTGTGGTGAGCTGCATAACCCATTATAGAGCCCCTAAGAGTGGTTCCCAGGTGGTTCTCGGTGTCGTATCTAAGGGTAGGTTTTCTCTAACAAAGTTCTCTACCTGCACCAACAGCCACGGTTGGAAGTCGGGGTCCCTTAACAACTGTGGGTCCAAGCGCTAGTTAGGGGTGGAGGGAGTCTGGGATCCATGAAGGAGGTGAAGGTGCACTGGAGACTGGTCTGAAATGACCATGGGGAGAATCTACACCCCAATGGAGCTATGCATGATGGCCAGAGAGACCAGCCAGTAGTCAAGCATACTGTTAGAATGGTGCACTGGGGGAAGAAAGATGTAATCGAGGGTGGTGTATGCGCCAAGCATCCTGTAGGCCTAGATCACCCATAAGGCAGGATAGGGAAAGACGAGATTTGGAGTGCTGGTCTGGGGTTGTGGAGCTCCTGTCTATGTGCAGATCTAGGGCAAGATTAAAGTCTCCTCCCAAAATAATCAGGACATTAGATTGTGCTAAAGACCCCAGAGCTTGGGCCAGAGCATGAAATACTTCAGGGTGGTCTTTATTAGGGCCATAGACATTGCCGAAAACTAAGGATCCCTCTGTGGTATTTAGCAGGGTGACTACCCACCTCCCCTCAGTGTCGTGCTTGGACTGATCTGCCGTCCATTTGAGATTCTTATGCAACGGTATGGCCATGCCCAGCTTGCGTGTGGGGGCAGACGAGGATAAAACTTGTCCTAACCAATCCCGACATAGCTTATCATGATCCTGCTTATTTATTTTAGTTTCTTGCAGATAAGCAAGACCTGACCTCAGCCTCTTTATGTGTGATAGCACCTGTTTATGCTTTACTGGGGTATTAAGACCCTGAACATTTCAGGTGAGTGCATTGAGGTCACCCATGATCATCTGCTAGGTAGCAAGGGCAGTATAAGGATGTGGGAGCCAAAGAAGAAGAGACTGAGGTGGGGTCTAAAGCTGTGCAAGATACAGTCCTCCTGAAGCAGCATTTGGAGTCTATATCAAACATATACCCAGGAATAACCATGCCCTTATACCATGCGATCTGGTTAAAAACAGTCATGTGAAATAACTCTAAACATCCATTCCAGTTGTAAGAACACAACATTAACATATTTACAAATCTAGTCATAACCACTGAGAAGTACAGAGGTGGAGAGTCAGCAGGATTCCCTGCAAGATTCCCTCTGACTTCTGTGGGGAAATACTACCAGCTACTCTGCCTGACACAAGAGATGCCTCCTGGTCACCACATGAACTATCGGGGAAAGTTGTGAAAGGGCAGTTGTGGGGGCAGATTGCTCTGTGGTGAAAGCAATCTCAACAGCAGAGAGGGTCAGTCCCCAGCCGACACCAAGTAGGCAAGTCTGCTGTACAGTAGGCATCAGAAGGGAAGTCAAACCCCGGAGCTAAGGAGCACAGGGGAAGGTACAGCAGCCACAAAAAGTGAAAGCCCTTCTTCCTAAAATGATTGCGAGTAGTGTACACTAAGTGTAAACTCGGGGACCCAAGCTGATGGGATAAGTACCATGGAGGGGTGACTGTGAGACCCTAGTACCATACAGCGGTGGGCCAGGAGAAAAATTCCCTCCTAGAGCATTCCCTATAAGGCTAGGAGTGGCCACTAGGGCATGGTGTTGAGCACCTCAGAAGAGAAGACTCCCCACCCCATGTGCTGAGTGGCCTGCAATATTCACAGGGTTCTGAAAGGGAGACCCTATGCATGACAGGCATGGTAAGTTCTAAATTCTGCAGAACACAGTGAGCTAATGTGGTCATCAGCCCAGGATCAAGCAGCAAGTAGGAGTAAACCTTATAGTCCAGCTGTACAGTCCAAAATCCTTGCTGCAGGAGAAAAAATGACCTCCCCTAAAAGGAGGAAGGTCAGAGTGGTGTGTCCACTTGTAGTGAAGGGTGGGGGGGCCCCAAAGACATATAATTTTTACCCCTGGGTTAAAGGTATACCCCCCCTTCATCCACCCTTACTGTAACATTGATAACAGCACTGTACTTTTCTCAAGGCTCGGGGGGTGGGTTCTCCGGAGATGCTCTAATGAGTTTCAGATGTTGTGGGTCCGTTGCTAGTGTAGCCCGTTTAGGGCTTAATGGAGGGCCAGCTGCGTTCTTCTCGGGAACAACCACTGGATCTGTCGCTACAATGTCAGCCCAGGAATTGCCCGTTGAAGCAGGTTGAGTCGATTTATTTAATTCAGCAGGGGCCGGGTCCATTTCAATTAGTTCCTGCACATCAGGGGAGGCTGGTTGGAGAGCCTAGAAGCGGTTCAGAGAAAAGAAGGGCTGTAAGCTGAAGTCTGGCATAGCTCCTAGGTCGCTTGCTTGCTCTGGGCTAGTGGTGCTTACCTTGTCAGAAGGGTGCTGCTGCCTCACATGTCTTTGGAAAGGATGGCACTTCCTGGATCTTGGAGGGAGAGAGGCATCAAACACTCTAACTTCAGGAGAGGGAGCTGTATTAAGCTGTGCAGCACCAGATTCTGAGGCTTCTGGTTCGTACAGTGAGTGAACAGATCCTTTCATCTTTGCGGGGCTTCGGAACTCTGCAGGGTGAATTTTGCATAGGAAGTCCACAAGGCTTTCTGGAGAGGCAAATAGGAGGGGGGACCCATTATGCACCACCCTCATAGTTGCCGGATGTCACAGAGAGAACTGTATGTTCAGTTTGTGCATTATTTATGGGTTTCTGCATATTCTTTTCACCTCTCCAACAACTCTTTAGAACAATCCTAAAAGACTTGAATTCTGTTCCCTTGCCAGGATAGCTGTCATTGATTTCTGGTCGCTGCTGCCACTGTCTCTTTTTGGTGATAATCCAGAAAACGCACAAGCAGGGGTCGGGGCCGCTCTCCAGGCCATGGGGGGCGAGTGAATGATGGGCTCTTTCAATTTGGAGCCTGGTATCTGCTGGAAGTCCCAAGAGCAGCTGAAGGGTGTGTTGGAGAAAAGCAATAGGGTCCTTTTGCTCAGCCCCCCCCAGGAAGCCCAGAAACCACAAGTTGTTGCGACGGCTGCAGTTTTCCAGGTCGTCCACTTTATCTTGAAGCTGGTGGATGATCTTGGCCTGTTCCCACAGCGTAGTGGTCATCTCTTGTAGCGCTACATCATGCATTTCAATACTGTGTAGAGCATGTGTATTAGCACTGATTGTCATTGTCATTTATGCCATTTGGGTAAGTAACTGGGAAAACATTTGTTCTGTTCGAGCTGGGTCTCCAGGTGGTAGCGTAGTGTAGGCCATGTTGCCCTCCCAGGCTTTCCACTGCAGTAAACAAGGAATGATGCTTTGGGTAGCAGAGAGGAAAATTGCTACCAAAGTAGCTGTAAAAAGTGCAGATACACTTCTCTAGGTGTTAGGACCCCTCTATTGACAGAGGGAGTTATCATCAATGTAGGATGCCACAGGATTCCTCACTGAGTTCATGGAACAATAGTCTTATGCTGCCATACTGGTTCAAGACTTGGCCACGCCCCCCTTTTCTCTGTTTTTAATGCCCTGTGCCAGCCTCAGCTCCCTGGAAGCCTTGGCTGCTCTGACTAATTTGGTGGCATCTCTGGATTTCTTCATGTACAGCTCCTTGTCTTCTCCCATCCCTGACTTTTTGAACCTCCAGAATACCTCTCTCTTGGACTTCACCCGCTCCCTGACCTCCTGAGTCAGCCAGCTGGGCTTCTTTGACCTCCCTCTCTTGCTCTGTGTTCTAGTACATGCCCCTGTAGCCTCCACTAGTCCATTTTTTATGACATCCCACTTCTGACTTGTGTACCAGCCTGGTTGAATCCCCTACAGGTGCCCCCCCAATTTCCCCCATGTTTTTAAAGTCCGCCCACCTAAAGTCAATCACCTTGGTACCTGTACCCAAAGCTTCCCTCCCCATGTTGAGTGTGAACCACACCGAGCAGTGATTTCTCCCCACCAATGGGTCCTCCACCCCCAGATCCCTTACCATCTCCCCATTGGACAGTACCAGGTCCAGAGTATTTCCTATCCTAGTTGGCCCATGGACCAACTGCATCAAGAAGCTGTCTTGAAATGCCTCTAACAGGACTTGCTCCCTTGCACTTGTGGCGGATGGGGTACTCCAATCCAGCCCAGGTAGGTTGCAGTCCCCCACCACCACCATGTTACCCCTCCTGCAGACCCTTTGTATTTGCTCAGCTAACTCCCTGTCCAGGTCCTGCAGTTGAGCTGGTGGCCTATAAACTACCCCATCCTCAGTGTCCTGCCTTTTGAGTCCTGAAAATGCATCCATAGGGCCTCTGTCCAACCTTCTTCCCCCTCATCCCTTGCACACCTTATCCCCTCCCATACATAGATCGTAACACCCCTCCTTTCCCCTTGGTCCTATCCTTTCTGAATATCCTATACCCTGGGATCATCAACTCCCAGTCCTGGTACTGGGTGGCCCATGTTTCCATAATGGCCGAAATAGCCACCCTCCTCTCTGCCAATAGGGCCTGAAACTCAGCTGACTTGTTTCCGAGGCTCCTCGTGTTCAGTAAGACCACTCTCCAACCCACTCCCTTCCTCTCCCTAACCCTTCTCCCTCCTTTCTCCTCCCCATGTCCCTTCCACTTTGCCTTCCCCAATAACTAGGGGGGTAAGCTTGTCAGGCCCCCCCACTCTGGGACCCCTGTCTACCAGCTGACCACTCGCCACCCCCCGTTCTAGTTTAAATCCATCTTTGTTTCTGCATACTCCTCTATCTTCTGCTTCAGTATCACTTTCCCCTCCTTGCTCAGGTGTAGTCTGTCCCCTGCATACAGGTCATTCCTGCCCAGGTTCTATCCTAGCAACCCACCAAGCCATACACCCTTGAGTGACACCATTCCCCAGCCAAGTATTAAACTCACCTATCCTTCCTTTCCTTGTACTCACTCAGGGTACTGGGAGTACCTCTGAGAAGGCCAATGATCCCACCATCTTCTCACACAGCCTTCCCAGTTCCTCAAACCTCTCCTGTACCACTTCCATCACCCCCCGTCAGGTCATTCGTACCCACATGCACCACGACATGGGGTCTCCTCCTTCCCTTTCCTGCACATTTAAGAAGAGACTGCTCCACCATTTCAGCAGTCAGCCCAGGTATGGATTCAACCCAGATTTGGCTATGCCTTTCCCCCTTACTGCCTCATCTGATCTCCTTCAGTATGGAATCCCCCAGCACTAGAACCCCCTCTTTTCATGCCTCATATCTCCCCCAACCTCTTCTCTATGTACTCAATAGTAGACTCCCCCCCTTACCCTGCCTTTTAGTAACTCCATCCAATCCCTCTGTACCTCCCCCAACCTTCTCCCCTGGCCTGCATCCTCTCCCCTCCGATGCTGTCTCACTAGCTTCCCCCTCTCTCCTCTCTACCCTGGGTCCCCATCCCTCTTCTGCTGTGTCTCTGGGATCCATCTCACCAGCATTGCCCTTCCCCGCATTACCTCTGTCCCCTCCATCCACCAGTCCAACTGAGTCCCTCTTCCCCTTCCCTCCTACCTCTGTCCAACTGCTGTCACATGGGCTGTGCCTGCCCCTGTTCCCTCCTGCCCCATCCTGGAGATCCAGCACCTCCCCCTCCACCATTTCTGCCAACACTGCAGACCTGTTACCTGCCCTCTCAGTGTTGCTGAGACTAGGCTCCTTCCTCCTTTGCTGAGGCTTCCCTCCGTTACTAGACCCCCTAGTCATCTTGACCCCTCTCCCCCTCCTCCCTGCCTTTCCTTCTTCAGTTCTGCATCTCCTCCTATGCCTTGGCATCATGCTACCTTGTGCCAAAGGCCATCCTGCCCCAGCTCCCCCCCTCCATTCACCCTTTCCAACTCCTTACCCAGCCACTGCACTTCTCCCTCCAGCCTCCTCAGCTTATGACAAATTGGACACCCACCTAGCTTCCATAATATGCTCATCCAAACAGCCGTCTCACAGCCATTGCAGCCCACTATTCTTCCCATGCCAACCCCCCCCCCCAGCATCCTGCTGCTCCCTGTACCCTCCCCCATTACACTGTCCCCATCCTCCCCTATTTCTGCAGTGCCACCCTCTGGCATGTCTTCCCTCATCTCTCTCCATTTTCATACCTCTGGGCTGCCCTTACCCCCTGTGTGTTAAACTCCTTAAATGGTGCCCGTACCCCCTTTTCAGCTTATAGTCCCTTTCTATGCAGCAGTATCTCCTTAAGACCCTTGTTCCTGACTATTTTCACCCACTCAACATGTCAGTGCAGCTTTTTCAACTACATTAATCCTGCAGCCTTTACTCCTGTGTGTTTCCAGTCCAGATATGTGTTTCCATGCCCTGTGGCTTTCAGACTTCTGGCAATGGAAAGAAATGGGCTGCATCTGGCAGTCCTAGCCTATAAATGTGCAATATTCTGGGGTGGGATTAGGGCCTTACCTGACTCTCGTGAGAGAGTCAATCAGCCCTGACCTTTTCCCCACCAAACCTCTCAATCCCCACACAAAGGTACAAGGCCAACCAGAACTTCCTGCATGAGGTCCAAATCTGAGATGAACTCACTCAGCTAGTACTCCAAACATTCAACAGCACAGATTAAATATCACAGCCCAGGATGCCCTCAGTAACAGTTCTAAATCCCAGTACTGATTTTAAATCCCAACCACCATCTTCCCTCCCAGCACAAACAATTCCAGTAACAAAATTAAAATAGAAAAAGAAAAATTCAACACTTCCCTGAAACAGCTCTTTCCCTGCTGCTGGATCCCAAGTGAGACTGTTTGCTAAGATGATGCTTGTTAATCCTTTTTCATGTGTTATCTGCTGCAGTGTTAAACAGTGTCATTTGATTACCTTTTGTCATAAACTGTTGTTTGGTTCCCACCCTATATAAAGCAGCATCAGCAGTGAAATCACTATAACCCATAAACATTTTGCATGATTACAGTTATAATGTTTCACTGCAAAAATATCCAGATACACATTTTACTTTTCGTTTTGAGTAACCCCAGCTTAAAGCAAGATACGTTGTCTTCATGTCCTTAAAAGTGCCCATGCTGGCACATGCCACACCTGCCTTCCCCTCCAACCTCCCTCCCACCTGACATGCCCATGCACTCCATGCAAAAAATAAATATTTTCTGCACTTACTATCTGTGACATGTTGAAGAACACTCCTAGAACAAATAGCGTATGAATATAACATGCTCATTCAACTGTTATTACACCATTTGAACAAATTTTGCGAAATGGTGAATAGTGGCCATCTTTAATGATGTGAGTCATTAATTACTAAAGTAATCCTGAAAAAGGCTTAACAAGTTACAACATCCAAGTCTTGCAAAAAGGTTACTTATGCTATACTACCAATGTTAAAGTACTTCAAGCTGTGACCACACTGTGATGGTTCCTATGGGGGGAGGTGTTTGCTGCCCTCAGTTTGGCTTCTAAATGTTCCTAATTACTGCAGCTCTGCCACCTCAAATGATTGGACAAGACATTAGTCCCCTACACCTAATTATTTACTAAACATCATCTCAACCATCCATTTCCGCATATACTTCCACCCTGGATGTGCGGTTTACTCGTTAATGGTAAGGAAACCAGTGACCTACATCAAGTTCAAGCAACATGTTATGTCACTGTCTTCCACACAGCAGCTACTGCAGGGCCTGGATGTAGTCATCATCACACAGATAGGATGAAACCTCAATAGAGGAAAATGACCTAAGCAAGAAAAATGATAAGAAAAAAATGACACATACTCGTCTGCATACCTGGTGTTAGCAAACAAATTAGAAGCAGAGAAAAAAAAATGAATACATACCATACCCCATGATTGTGATTAAACTGTGGAAATTGCTCCCAGAAGGAACATGCTGGGCAGGGCACATGATTCCAACCATGAACCACAGTAGCAGGCATTCACATTCCCCTAACAGTAGTGCATACCTGGAAATAAGATAAAAAGAACGAATTCTGAGGATTGTTAAAAGTTCCACCCCACCCCCTGCCCCTCCACCATCCTCCACCCCTATCCCTACCCCCTCCACAGAATACCATAATAAAAAATGAATAAATACTTACCTCAGGGACTATGAAACTTGAACCATTGTACAAGTAAATAAATCACCCACATTGTTCTGAAGCAGCAGCAGAGGGCTGTAACATCACTGGAATTCCATTCTGAATGTTGACAAAAGCCAAAAAGAACATAATTACTATCAAACTCAGACATCTGGACTGCAGTAACCTGCCCCAGCAATGACAAATTAAATACTTACCATCTGCATTGGGAAATGTGGTGCATTCCAAAAGATCCTAATCCTGGCATGGCATGATGTGATGGAATCCTCAGCAAACTAAAAATATTACAAAAACTAAAAAAATATTAGAACTCAAGGTGCCACAATACCAACCCACCAACACCCTTCTTTTGCACAGGAAAAAGAAACAGACAGATACTTACATGTGCAGCAGCAGCAGCAGTATGGACTCTGTGAAGAAGATCCATCAACCATCCAGGACATTACTTCTCATGGCAACTTGACAGCAACTAGTCAGAGCAGCAGGCAGCAAGCTACAGTACCCCAAAATCACATTCCCTCCATACTGCCATGCAAGTTATTACAACCACAGAGAGTCAATCAAGACAGCCAATCAGGACAGCAACATTGGGACATGATAATTCTACATTTATCAATCAATTGAGAAACCAGCAGCAGGAGGAATGAAGTGCAAGTAGCAGCACCATTTATTTTGCAGGAGGAATTCATTTTCTCAGCATGGCACCCCCTTTTGGCTATTTAATAATTCACACAATAATTGTGTCTCCCTTCTCTAACAATTTTGCTGTGTATTTTTTCTGGTGTTACTGTATAAGGCATGTTTTGCACACCACAGCAGGTAGTGGCAACAAGATTCTACCTGAAATCCTTTGTTAACACTAGTGGACCAAAGCTGTTTGCTCTGGGTGGTGGTTTGGCACTATATAACATCAGGACTGAGACCAGATTTCTGCCTGAGTTTTATGTAACAATTTTCCTGTAACATTTCTGGATGTGTACTGCCTGTGCTACACTCGCAGAAACAAGATGCAGCCAAAAATCAATTGCAAACGGGGTCCAAAACAACATTTTAATGTCTGGGTACTGGGTGGGCACCATATAACATCATGGCTGAGACCAGATTTCTGTCTCACTTTTATGTACCATTTTTCCTGTAACATTTCTGGACATGTACTGCCTGTGCTGCACTCACAGAAACAAGAGTCAGCATCAAATCATTTGTAAACAGTGGACCAAAGACCATCCTTTGGTCCAGGTGGGGGTTTGGGTACTATATAACATCATGGCTGAGACCAGATTTCTGTCTCAGTTTTATGTACCATTTTTCCTGTAACATTTCTGGACATGTACTGCCTGTTCTGCACTAGCAGAAACAAGATGTGGCCTAAAATCAATTGCAAACAGGGGCCAAAAACAGCATTTGTGAACAGTGGACCAAAGACCATCGTTTGGACCTGGTGGGTGATTGGGTGCTATATAACATAATTTTTTTTTTAATTCAATATACTTTATTTGTCTTGTACATTCATATAGATCAAGACAAGGCATAGGAAGGCTTGTACATATATATAGTAGAGTAACAAGAATAGGCCTTGGGGTTACATCGGCCCACACATACTGACTACTATTACAAAATCAATCAAACCTTGAACAAAATAAAAAAAAAAGAAAAAAGAAACATTCTTAATTTTCCACCTAAGAACCCTTAACCCCCCTCCCACCCAATGATAGCTAGATACAAGTCCGTCTGTATTCCTCTGTATAGAAGTACATTTGCTAAGTTGATAACTATGGTTGTTCAACTTTCGTTTGGTAATTAGGATTAACGTGTATATCTTATTCCATTTCTTGTTGAAACTTGCAAGACCATGTCTTAGGCTCGCTGTCATTTTCTCTACTCTTAAACTGTACAAAAACTAATTTAGCCATTTTGCATAGGTAATAAGTTGGGAATCTTTCCAGTGCCATAATACCAGTTGTATTACTGTGAGGGAAATTAGAGTCATGGCATACCTTCGCTCTAATACAGGGATTTCGGAATACTCTCCCAATAGGCAAATGTCAGGTTCAAAAAAGGACTCCAAACCCAGGAGAGTATCAGTTTTATTTTTGATCATATTCAATGGGGGTTTAATTGAAGGGCAGTCCCATACCATATGATAAATTGTGCCTTCATTCAAACCACACCTAGTGCATTTGGAGTCTTGTAGTTTACACATAGCATATAGCTTTGTTGGAGTAAAATACATATTGTGCAAAATGTGATACTGGATTAGGTGCAATTTGTCATTGGAAGAATAGGAATCTATGTCTTGCCAAATTTTTTCCCTGGAGAATTGTTTCTCTGGAAATTGTGTTGCCCAGTAAGTTGGAATTCCTTGAATGTCCGGGTAAATAAGTGGGTAAAGTTCAGCTGTAATCTTGGAGACTGCATGCAGGCTCCATGCTAGTGTGCAAAACATCTTAAGAAGATTTATTTGGTCAATATTCCAGATATTAGTTCCCATCTGTGTTATAAGAAGGTGTCTAACTTGGAGTCCTTTAAATATCTGAGTAGGAGGCAAATGCAAGGTTTTAAGGAGTTCAGGTGAGGTCTTGATTCTGCCCTGCTCCAATAAATCTGAGATCCTAACTTCCTGTTCGGTAGCGTCCTTACTGTGTATTATGTACTGTTTATCTATTGTAAAGTTTGGATTCAGGTATATAGGCTGAGAAATGTCTTTGGTGTTGATATATCTAAGGGCTTTACAGAGTTGGGCATGCACCTTCAGAGACATACAGATTAGTTCATTTTGCAGCACTTTCATACTCAACTTGGGAGTTATATATAGTAGGCTATTAGGGAAAATACCACTGTTTTTTAATTAAGAGGCATTCAAGTTGTAACCAGATTGGCTCCCCATTCTATTCTGACACAGTAGTAGGTGAGGGGTACCACCAGAAATATTTGGCCATATGGCTTACTAAATAATAGTGGAAAAAATTTGGTAGGTGAAGACCTCCTTTTTGTTTAGGGGCACATAGTTTGACATAAGACTTTCTTGGTGGCTTGGACTTCCAGAGAAACTTGGAAATAATCTATCGAACTATTTTGAACCAGGCCAGCAGAAGGCAAAAATTCAATATATTCAGGGGGTAGAACAATCTCAGAAGTATATTCATTTTAATAACATTAATTCTTCCCTGTAGGGAGAGATATATGGGGGTCCATCTGTCAAGATCTTGCTGTAGAATTTCTAGTTTAACATCTAAATTTAGTTTCTTAACCTGTGCTAAATTAAGAGTTACTGTAATCCCCAAATATTGAATCTGGGTTACCCTATTTAATTGAAAATCCTCGACTTGAGATCGGTAAGTATGTGAATTTAATGGCATAATTGTTGACTTAGATATGTTTAATTTATAATTGGATAGGACTCCATATGATTCTATAAGGGATAGTACTGCTGGGAAAGATGTCATGGGATTAGTTATGTGCAGCATAATGTCATCTGCATATACTAACAAATGAAGGTCCCATTCCCCAAGTTTAATAACCTGTACTTCAGGAGAGTACCGGAATCCAAAGTAGAAGTGGTTCTAGATATAAGTTAAACAATAAAGGGGAAAGAGGGCACCCTTGGCGTGTTCCAGAGTATAAGGGGAACAGTTCTGAAAAGATGCCGTTGCAGTAAATTTTTGCTGTGGGGCATGAATACAGTAGCTGTATCCATTGAATATAGTTATGGGGAAAGTCGTACGTTTTTAGTACTTCAAATAAAAAAAAGCCCAATTTATTCTACTGAATGCCTTCTCCACATCCAGAGATACAAATGCCATTGGGCTGGGTGCATTTCTGGATGCAGATATAATGTGGAATAACTTTCTGAGATGGTCAGCAGATGAATGGCCAGCTACAAATCCCACTTGCTCAGGGCTAAGCAGCGGGGTCCAAACTCGGGCCAATCTGGTAGCCAAATTCTTGGCAAAAAGTTTTTTGTCATAGTTTATCAGGGAAATTGGTCTATAATTAGTGACTAGGTGAGGAGACTTGTTCGGCTTGGGGAGCACTATGATAGTAGCTTTTAATAGGGAGGAGTCAGTAAGGCCGGAGTTACATAAGTAAGCGAACATGCTCAATAACAAAGGTGAGAGTTGTTCTTTGAATACTTTATAAAATCATTGGGGGGAAGCCGTCTGGGCCTGGGGCCTTGTCATCGGATAATGAGTCGATGGCCTCCCATAATTCTTGTTGAGTTATCTCTTTTTCAAGTATTTGTGATTGTGATTGTTGGAGAGAAGGTAGTGGAAGCTCTTTAAAATAATTTTGTACATCTGTGATGGAGGGAGAAGGAGTCGGTGGAGAGTATAGAGATCTATAATATGTCTCAAATTCCATAACAATTTCTCTAGGTGTGGTAAGTAGGGAGTTGTCTTTAAGGGAATTTAGAGCCACCACAACCCTAGAGTCCTCTTGTTTCCTATGCCGGAGGGCTAACAAATGGCTAGCTTTATTGCCCTGCTCGATGTATTTAACTTTGGTCTTAAAGAGTATGTATTGAGCTTGTTCCCGTAGAGATTCAGAGTATTGGTTCTTTAATTTCATTAGTTGTTCTAAGGTCACCTCATCTACTTGATTAAGTTGCTTATTTTCTAAAACATGGATCTGTGATAACAAAAATGATACTGTGGCTTCCCTCTTTTTCTTCCAAATGACAGATAAGCGGATACATTCCCCCCTAACCACACATTTCAGGGTGCACTATAGTTTATCCGTATTTGGTATAACACCTTGATTATGTGTTAAATATTGGGCTATGACTTCTTTGATGGACTGTCGGGCTTTTTCATCTTGGAGTAACTGCGTGTTTAGTTTCCATATGAAATTTTTTGTTACATGATGCGGTAGAGTGCCTTCAAGCCATACAGACGCATGGTCAGAAATAACTCCCTGGGACATGCCACTACCCATTAAGCCCTCTAAAATAGGATTATTGACCAAAACATAATTGATTCTGGACAACGATTTATGTACCGGGAAGTAATAAATGTATCCCCTGACCGTGGGGTTTAATAGTCTCCATGGATCATTCAGACTGTAGGTAGATAAAAACTCCATTAGGGCACTCTGTGCTGGAGAGAGATTAGTCCCCTTACAGCTTGATCTGTCTAATGCTGAGTTAAGAACCAAATTCCAATCCCCCGCTAGTATTGTGGGTAACCTAGAGAATAAATTTAGGGTGTTTGTCAGTGATGTAAAAAATTTGGGTGAATCAGCATTAGGCCCATATACAGAGCCCAGAATGATTTCAGTATGATTTAAGATTCCTTTAATAAAAATATACCTCCCCTGTTTGTCGCTTTGGGTTTGCTGTAGTGTAAATTGTGTGCCCTTGGTGATTAGAATAGCTACATCTCTCTGTGCTGTTGCATTACCTGCCGCAAATACCTGTCCTATCTGTCTCCTTCTAAATAAGTGGCCTTCTGTGTCTAGTAGGTGCGTTTCCTGTAATAGGACAATGTTACATTGCAGTGTTTCCAGATGTCTAAGGATTTGATGCTGCTTAATTCGGGAATGAGTCCCTTTAACATTCCAAGATATGAATCTCAGCATCATAATACGTTAAAATTACGGATTAGGTGAAAAAATATCCCCCCTTAAGAAACTTGGGATAATAATGGAATCTGAAACAGCTAAGAATGAGGCAAGTGGGAATTATTAACAATGATTTTTGGGACATTCCATGATTACAGTGCCCCCACAGCATATATAAATTGTAAGCTGTATCTAGCACTACCCTATGAACAATAATAAGGATTGTAAGACTATTACTACTAACACCCCTCCAAAGAAATCTTATCCCAACGAAGACAACAAAACCCTGAGTCCTCTCGACCATACTCCCTTCAATCAGTTGGTTGCAATTATTTCACACCACCAAAATGCACCCTCCCCCACCCTGCCCCCTCCCCCACTGTAGACAATATCTGGTAGCCGAGTAACAGGCTTCTCTACTATTCTTTCTGTCTAAATTGAAAATTATACATACACTCACAAGGAGTCGATTTAACCACAACAAGCTAGGTGTATTACTTAATACAAATAAACATGTGTAACAGCCTGTACAAGTAGGATAATTTTAACCTAAGAAAAATCTCTGGCAGTTATAAGTAATCCAAAAGGCCTTAAACCTTTCAACTTAATCAGCTTGAAATTTAACCTGGCAGCCATAGTTACATAGATCTTGAAATACTATACCGCAAAACAAGCAGGAAATACTTTGAACGTTTCTTTAGAATTAGTATTGTTCTATCATGTCTATTCTTTTCTTAAAACTTCACAAATGACAGAACCAAATATTGGTGAGCCGTATCCTAAGAGTGTGGTATCCGTAACCATAGCTCTGGCCCTGGTCTTTAAACTAAAAGTCAGTGTTCAGTTACCTACTAAGTTTCAGCTGAAACAACCGGTTCCCTTATTCCCAGGGAGAAAATCTCGAGCTCTGGAGCGGGTTTGGCAGCAGTGTCTGAAGATGTCCAGTACCCATCTATTGTAAGCAAGGCTTATTACATGCTGCAGGTAGACTCATATTTATATTGGAGACTTGCAACGACCCTTGATAATATTATAATTTTAAACTACAGAAAAGCTTTGGTATTTATAAGTGGATGAAAAGGTATTCAGACCATCTAGCTTGCTCAGCTTAAAGTTTCTTCTGGTGTCTTTTACGAGCTGGATCGTGTACCAACATTAGAACAAATTAACCAAAGGGTAATTAAGAGATATTCTTAGGGTTAGTAAAGTTCCCTGAAGCTGCACAGGATACCGATCCAAATAAAGGTGAGCCGTACCATGAGATTGTAGTTTTTTTAAGGTATAGCCCTGGTCCTGTTCTTTAAATAGCAATTGATATTCAATTACATACCGAGTTCTCTTGGAGGCAGTTGGTTACCTGGATCAACGGAAGAGATCTGGGTATAATTTTTTAAGTTCCGAAGTAGCTTGACCAACAGTATCAAAAGATATCCATTGTCCCTTTTTGTTTATTTGCAATGTTGCAGGATATCTCATCCAAAATCTTACTCCTGCAGCAATTAGTTTTACCACGATGGGATGCATTTCTGTTCATTTTTGCCTGACAGATAGAGGCAAATCCTGGGCTATACATATTTTAGCATTTTCCCACTGTATTTCCCTGACATCTCAGAGTTTCTCCAATATATTCTGCTTGTCCAAATAGTTTAATAGTTTAAATATGAGGGTCTGAGGGGGAGATCCTGCAGGGGGTGTAGGCCTTAATGCTTGATGTGCCCTCTCAACAGTATATGTCAGGCTGTTGGAGGAGGGCCCCACTAGTTTGGTGCACATTTTTTGCACAAAAAGAATGTGATTCATTCCCTCCTCCCCTTCTGGTAGCCCAAGAAGTACCAAGTTGTTTCGTCTGGAGCGGCCCTCGAGGTCTTCCAATTTTTCCTCTGTTTTATGGAGCCGCTGCCTTAGTGAAATTATCTCCAGATCCATTTGCACTCTCCAGTCATCTAGAGAGGAGATTCATGCTTCATTGTCAGAAGTCTGGATCGTTAGTCTATCTATTGAGCTTTTGAGTGACTGCAGATCATTCACCATGGCATGCAAAGATTCTTTAATTGGCGCCAGTCCTTTGAAGAAAATTTCCTCTGTTAGCAGCTGTGGAGTGTTGGATTATTTGGTCCCACCCACTTTAGAATGCTTGGCTGGTAGGCCTTTCTCCAGAGACGGCGGTGGCATATGTTTAGGCCGTTGAGGCTTCATTATTATTTTGATGTATTCCGTCAGCTTAGACTTCCCGATTTATTGTCGGTGTAGCCTTCAATTAGTTAAAGAGAATTTCCCCAGTTATTCTAGCTATTAGTGGTAATACTATGTGGGTGTCCCATGGGGGTTCAGCGGCGCAATGTAGAATGCATCGATCTGGTGGCCATCGCAACTGGAAGTCCCCCTGCTATATAACATCATGGCTGAGACCAGATTTCTGTCTCAATTTACTTTACCATTTTTTAGGAAACATTTCTGGACTTAAACTGCCTCTTGGCAACTAGCAGCACCAAGATTCATCCTGAAACTATTGGTAAACAGTGGTGGAAGCTTCATTTTCAGGTTCATGTGGGGGGACATACCATAAAACATCAGGCCTGAGACCAGATTTCTCTCTGAATTTACTTTAACATTTTTCATGTAACATTTCTGGACATGTATGGCCTGTTCAGCACACCATGGAGGCAAGAGGTTGTGTTAAACTATGGCCCAAGTGCACATTTTGGATCTGGTGGTGGTGGGGCACTATAAAAAACATTGTGACTGGAGGGGAGGAACACCAAGTTAACATTTGTGACAACTAAGCCCAGGGGACTTGTGATGTTAAGCACAAAAAACATATTTATGTTTAACTTTGCAATGAAAGTGCTGCTTATTTATGTTTCTCTGTTGTGTATGTATTCAAACTGATGCTGCAGCTGCACACAGCAAAAACAACTGCCACAACATCACATAGCTTTGGGAAAATATTTTTGTTCATATGAACAAATTACAATACTTGACATTTGTGGATAGGAGAAGAATTAACATAAAACAAGAAGAAAGGTGCAGTGTTTATAGGTAAGGTACAGACTAATTGACTGACAGTAACATACACGATGGGAGGACATGCAGGGTAGTAGGTGCAAGGGTATTCATATCTGAGAGGGGAAAGAGAGGGAGCATAAACAATACATAAGACACAAAATGCTGTATAAGAAAAAGAAGCAAAAAGATATAGAAAAAGGAAGAGGACAAAATATTCTTTTTTGTTACTTTTTTTTCATTTTGAGTGTTTTTTGTTATTTTTTGGGGGGGTACAGATGAGGGAATAGTGACAGTAGGAAAGCAAGGACAAGAAAAGGAAAAGAAAATTCAGCTGCTGCGTTCACTGCCTGCCTCACTTGTAAGCACATTCCAGTTATTACATGGCACCGGCACCAGGCCCCAATTTTGCCCTGCCACCACTACCCCCACGATGAAGCTCTGCCAGGAGGTCCAAACCTTTATGTTGGTCCTCCATCAGTTTCTTTATGTCCCCCCTGACCTCCTGGTGGAACTCATCAAAATCTTGGTGCAGAGCTAATACCTCTCGCCTCGCTGCTGCCAGGTATTGGGAGGACCGGCTGGGGCTAATGCAGGCTGTACGTGTTCACCTCCAGCATGAATCCTGTGCTGCTGCTGGCTGTGGAGTGAGGTGGATAGGGGTGCTGCTGCTGCCTGCTGCTGATGATTTCTCTGGCACCGGCAGTGACTTCCAGGCTGTTGCTGAGCACTGGCCCCTTCCTCCTGCTGGCCCCTTCCCCTTGGGCCCCATTGCCTCCTGCTGCTGCCAACTCATTTTGCTTTTGGAGCCACTCTGCAGCATGGTGGTGCTGCAGATGGCTCTTTTGGCCAGTAGTTCCAAAATGGCCCCCCTTGCTTGCCCCTTCTCACAGATCTGCTGCACAACTTGCAGATCACAACACTGCTGTCACTGCTGTTTATCATGAAAAAACACCACATGGCAGACCCTTTATGCTGGGGGGAGGTGGGGGGCACATGCTCCTGCTGGGGTGCATTACTCTCTGGCTGCTGCTGTGGGGTGGGGGCCACGTGCTCCTGCTGCTGCTGCTGGTCCTGGTGGGGGTACAGGATTCTGCTGCTGGGTGGTGGAGGTGGAGGGGTCCACATCATTCTCATGCTGCTGTGGTGGGGGGGCAACGGGCTCATGCTTCTGCTACTACAGACACCTAACAGACGTTATCAACAAACAACACAAACACAATCAAAATACATTATTTCTAAACAAAAAAACTGTGTAAAAAAACACAAACAATAAAACACAGTGACACACAGGCCCAGTACTCTGTCTGAAAGGCTCTGTTGCTGGCTGCCTGCTTGTTCTCCAAGTCTCCAGCTACACAGAAGGGAAATTAATCACTCACTTCCTGCCTGTATGCAGTCACCCATGTGATCTGCAGAGAGTAGGTCATGTGAAAAGCCCAATTTCGCCTCATTTTGCCTTATTTCGCCAAATAGTAAAGCAAGGTGAAATCTAAGGCATCATTTGCCGAAATAGCGCAATTATGTAAGATATTATGCAGGGCAAAATTTGTAATTTCACTGACATTTCACTGGCAAAATTACATTTTGCAATGTCTCTAGATGCGCCCAAGAGCCAATCCCCGCTGGCCCGGTCATTAATCCCCAGGAAATGAATGGCTGTGAGGTCATTATTGCAATTATAAGTCTAATCGCAATAATGACAGGGTTTTTTACAGGTTTTTCAATTTATTTTATTTTTTTTCATGGCAGCATGCACTGACACTGCTACGTGCTGCCAGTTGCTCTCTGTGATAACGTGTGGAGCTGAAGCTGGCAGGTGACATGCTGTCAGTACAACCAATGGTGTCACGCAGGGGTTTACACTTGCTATGCTAAAAGTTTTTCTGAAATAATAATTTGCAGGAATGCAGAATTGTTCTGTTTTTTTTTTCATTTTATTTTGGAAACGTTTGACAGTAAAGTGGTTCAGTAACAAGAGCATAGAGCTCGTGATCGACTGTGTGGCTACTGTGCCAGGCATTTCTAAGATTTTAGACCAGCACAGCAGCCAATCAATGAGGTAGTTTAGCTCATGAATAATTAATTAGACTTATAATCTGTAATATTTATCAAATGGAGGCGATCACTGCTAACCTTAATCATTCATACCCAGCCTTTGAAATCCGAGGGTGCAGATGGGTCGTATATCTTGTGAGTAAAAAATCTGATTTTGTCCCATAATTTATTCTTTGATAAGTGCACTATTGTACTGATTCCACTAACTTATTTATTTATAGAGTACTCATATCATTTTTTTTAAATGGTGAGAGATGATTCTATTATATTTTTAACATTTCCCTAACTGTTCCTTTGTAAAGGATGGCTTCCTGAATGATTGTTTTAAGGTGTTCCTGTTATAAAACTTTTTCAATAAAGAACTAAAATTAAAAAAAGTGAATGGCATGGCAACAGATTCTAGCTGAATGGATGCTGAAGTGTGATATATGAAGGTAAACTCAGTTTACTAGGTGTATTAAACACAAGCCCATTGGGAGTATCTCCTACATCCTTGTGGGTGGATAGCAAAATAAAATGGTTATATTAAATACACATTGAAACTAGAAAATAGAGTTAAAAATCTACGTTTCGACCTTAGGTCTTCTTCAGGAACTCCACCCTAAATTTCAAACCTGCTGCGATGATCTTAGATACAGTAGGATGAAACGCTTTCCACTTCAGACGGACCAAACCAGGGAGATCTTGTGCAATTCTCAGCTTTGCATTCTCCCAATGAACCTCTTGTAAAGCTCTCACTTTCTGCAAAAAATGCTGCTTTTCCAAAAAATTCAAGAAGCGGTAAATAATAGGACGGGGGGGGGCATCCGGAGAAGACTTTGGTCACAGAGACCTATGAGCTCACTCTATCATGTACACTGGGCCTAAGGGAGAGGGACCAGCAACCTGATCCACCAGTCTCTGTACAAAGACAACAGCATGCTGGCCCTCTTCACCCTCTGGTAGCCCTAGTATTACGACGTTATTTCTGTGGCTACGACCCTCCAAATCTTCGAGTTTAGCCTCTAAATGAGACAACTTCTGTCTCGTTGATACCAATTCAGGCTCCAGACTCTCCAACTTTCTCTCCGTCGAAACTATTTGAGCAGTATTATCAGAAACCGTTAGCGAGACTTCATCCAATTTTCTTGAGAGAGTTTTCAGATCAATCACCATATTTTTCATCTCTTCTCGAAAAGGTTTAAACTCTTCTAAGAACCTATTAAGTGTTAAAGGTTCTTGTTCCCCAGCTTGACACGATGGATCAGGCTTGTCTGGCCCACCTGAGGCTCGGGATTTCTTTGGGGCCTTCTCAGGAGTAGCGGGGGGGGGGTGTTTCTGCAGGGCTTTCTTCATATAGGCCTCCATCTACCAATCTGTCATCCAAAACAGGCTCAAAAGATGTTTAGACAATAGAAGAATTCGCAGGCAGAGGAATTCGAGAAGATTGAATGTCTAAAAAAGACGAATTAATACTTGGGAGGCAGGAACTTAGCGGAGGAGCTTCTACTCAGCACTCTGCATCACGTGATCTCCCCAAGTTCCTTTTCAAGTTCCTTCCTGTCTCCTCATCTTCCGATTCCATACCGGCCCTCCAGGATTACCTCCACTCGTGGCATGCTATCGTAGGGCCAAGGACTAAGCCCTGCAATACCCCAATTGTCACTTCCCCCAGACTAGACAAATTACGACCCACCCATACTCTCTGTATTCTTCCTGACAGCCAATTCTCGACCCATCTGATAATCGGGGTTCTTAACTCTATGATGTCTAGTTTTTCAATCAGTTCATTGTGTGGTACTATAACCTTTTCAAAATCGAGCAGAATCACATCTACAGACTTGTTTTTGTCAAGACTGTCCCTAATGCTGTAAAAGAATGCAATTAGATTTGTTGTACATGAGTCACCCCAGGTGAATCCATGCAGGTTACTATCAAAATGACTGAGTAAAGCTAGTTCAGTTTATATCCTATTCTTGACTATTTGTTCCATAGTTTTACTTAGTATTGAAGTCAAGCTGACAGGCCGATAGTTTTAACACTGTCTTTTTCTCCCTTTTTAAAAGTCGGTACCACAATTGAAGTTCTCCAGTCTTTTGGTATGTGACCAGATGCTCTGGATTTATTAAATATCAATACTATGGGTTTAAGTAAACTGTCTGCTATTCCTACAAGAAGTTTTGGACTGATTTTATCAGAACCTGCTGCCCGAATATTCTCGTATTTTTTTTAATGCAGTCTTACACTCTTCTGTAATAATAGGAGAAAAAATAGATATATTGTTATGCTTTCATTTACTGTTACAGACTGAACAAAAGTTGTCATTGAAGGCTTCTGCAATTATTCCCTCATCTGTGGTTGTATTACTGTCAATGTCGGGTCGGTCTTGGGACCAACACTGTTTAATCTCTTTATTAGTGATTTACAAACAGGGCCTAAATATTTCATGGTTAAATTTGCAGATGACACTAAATTGGGGGGGGTAAGGTTAATAATCAAGAAAATATTTCCTCACTAAAGGAGGATTTGAGAAAATTAACACTCTGGGCAAATGATAATCATATGCAGTTTAATCAAGACATATGTTCAGTAGTAAATTTCGGTGCAAACAATTCCAAAATGATATATCATATAAATGGGTTACCACTTCACTCATCAAATTGTGAGAAAGACTTAGGTATATATGGTAATAATAAACTCACATCAAATGATCACTGTGTTAGAACTGCTTGCGTGACCAATAGACTTTTGAGGCAAATAAAACACTTTTATTAACCACACTGAACAATGCCTTATCCCATTGTATAGGGCATATATTAGACCGTATCTGGACTATAGCTCCCCTTTTTGGAATCCAAATCAAAAAAAAGATATAGCCATTCTTGAACAAGTTCAAAGGAGAGTAACCAGAATGATTCCCAGATTAACAAATTTGGATTACCAGAATAGAATAAAAGTTACTGGTCTCTTCTCTCTTCAAATAGAAAACTCAGAGGTGATATGCTTATGGTTTTTAATTTAATAAACTCACCAGATCTAATGGAAAAATGTGGTCTAACATTCTCCAAAAGGAGACATGTTCTGAGATTGCACAATAAACAGCTTGAGGTAAAAAATTATAGAACCAGCAAAAGAGGAAACTTTTTTTCAGTAAGGGCTTCTACTGTATGGAACACCTTGCCACAGGAATTAGTTGAGGCTCATAGTGTCACTATTTTCAAAAACAAACTAGATGTTTGGATTAGGGATAACAAATAAATAATGTCCCACATTGTGTGGGGAACAGTCTCGATGGGCTTTGGCCTTCTTCCGTTCTTTCATACCAGATAATACCAAGTAGTAATGGTGAAAGGGCCTAAATTATATGATTGATTTTTTTTACTGTTGACATTGACAAAAAAAGTTTTGTTATTATCCTTTGTATGAGACCAAAAGTCTTGACCCTGATGAGTGACCAGGTCTTTTCCACCTTTGCCCTCAAGACCTGGAACTCACTCCTCTTTGTCTGTCTATTGTGTCTCCACCCAGTACTTTTTCAGAAGGGCATTATGGAGTCACCTGCTGACCACTTCAGCTTGTTACATAGAAACATAGAGTTTGACAGCAGATAAGGACCACTTGGCCCACCCAGTCTGCCCATTTCCCTACCTATTGGATAAGCTGCAGATTCTAGTTAACCAACAGCCTACTTCCTGCAATCCCCCACTATAATTGCCCTATGTCTGTCTCATGCATGTTTGAATTCCCCCACTGTTTTAGACCCCACAAGCTCTCCAGGAAGGCGGTTCCATGCATCCAAAACTCTCTACGTGAAAAATAATTTCCTCATATTACTCCTGAGCCATCCCCCCTCTAACTTTAAATTGTGTCCCCTTGTTCTTATACATCTCTTTTTCTGAAAGATGCTACCCTCCTGGACTTTGTTGATTCCCTTGAGGTACTTAAAAGTTTCTATCATGTCCCCCCGTCCCTCCTTTCATCAAGGGTATACATATTAAGCTCTCTCAGTCTCTCTTCATATGGTTTCTGTTGTAGACCCTGCACCATTTTAGTTGCCCTCCTCTGGACTGCTTCCATCCTGTCTATGGCCTTGCGTAGATGGGGTCTCCAAAACTGCATGCAGTACTCCAGATGGGGTCTCACCAACTGTCTGTACAGAGGGATAACCACTTCTCTTTTTCTACTTGTGATGCCCCTCCCTATGCATCCCAGTATCCCCCTGGCTCTCCTTACTGACTTCTCACATTGCTGACCCACCTTTAGGTCATCTGATATAACTGCACCCAGATCCCTTTCCATTATTGTTGTCGTTAGTACCTCCTCTGCTATTGTGTACTCTTCTCCTGGATTTTTATTCCCAGGTGCATTACTTTGCACTTCTTTGCATTGAATCTAAATTGCCATATGTCTGACCATTCCTCCAACCTTGCCAAGTCCCTTCTCATCCTTTCTACCCCCTCTTGTGTATCAACTCTGTTATAGATCTTTGTGTCATCTGCAAAGAGGCATACCTTTCCTTCCAGACCCTCTGCAATGTCACCTATAAAGACGTTAAAGAGGACTGGACCCAGTACTGAGCCCTGAGGTACTCTACTAGTAACCCCCTTTTCTTCAGAATGTGTTCCATTCACTATTACCTTCTATGTCCTGTTGTGCAGCCAGTTTGCTAGCCAGACTACCACCCTGGGACCCACTCCCAGGCTGGCTAACTTGATTATTAATCTTTTGTGGGGGTCTGTGTCAAATGCTTTGCTAAAGTCTAGGTAGGCCATATCCACAGCCCCTCCCTGGTCTATTACTTGGGTCACCCAGTCAAAGAAATCGATTAGATTCGTCTGACATGACCTTCCTGCTGTGAATCCATGCTGCTTTGGGTCCTGTGCCCCACTGGCATCTAGGTACTGAACAATTCTTTCTTTCAGAAGTGATTCCATCATTTCCCCACCACTGAGGTTAAACTAACAGGTCTGTAGTTTCCTGCTTCTGCCTTGCTCCACTTTTGTGAAGGGGAATCACATCTACCCACCCAGTCCTCAGGTACCACCCATCTTCCCATGATTTGTTAAAAGTGTGGTTAGTGGTGTCACTAGGTCCTTCCTTAGCTCTTTTAGGTTCTAGAGGTGAATCCGTCAGGCCCCATTGCTTTGTCCACCTTGAGTTTTGGAGTTCTTTCAGGACTCTTTCTTCTGTAAATGGACTGCGTCAACCCCCAACCAGAGTGCTTCTACTGTTTGGTTTAGGTAACTCCTCCTCTTCTTCTTTGTGAATACTGAGCAAAAGTATTCATTCATCAGTATCTCTGCCTTTTCACTGTCTCCCTCTGCTCACCTCCCTCCCTCTCCTTTATTAATCTTCACTTCCCTCCCTTAACCTTTCTATGCTCCCTAATGTACCTATAAAAGGTTTTATCCCCTTCTTACTGAGTTGGCTATCTTTTCCTCAGTTTGGGCCTTCTTTGCTGACTGCCTTCCCACTTCTTTCTGCTTTAATTGATACAGTTCCCTGTTGTGCTCCATCTGTGATTCCTTATACTTTTGAATGCAGCTTTTTCTCCTAACCTTCCCTGACACCTCTTTTGAGAACCACAGTGTTTTTTATTCCACTTTGTTTTCTTTATTTGTTTCACACAAGGCTTGTTGCCTCCATGATGGCAGTTTTGATTTTTCTCCATTGTTCTTCCACCCCTCCTTTCTGGCCATTTGCTAATGCATTCCTCAGGTATTCACCCATTATGCCAAAGTCAGCCCTTCTAAAGTCCAGTATCCTTGTCTTTGTATGGCTTGTCTCCATGGTTATGTTTATTGTGAAGCACACTGTGCAGTGGTCACTTGTTCCCAGATGTCTACTGACTTCTAAATTTGTGATCCTCTCTCCATTTGAGAGTACCATGTCTAATATTGCTCCCTCCTGAGTGGGTTCCACCACTAGCTGTCTAAGGCATGCCCCATGTAGGGCATTGAGAATGACCCTGCTCTTGGATGTGGCTGCAGTCCATGTAGCCCTGTTAACATCTGGCATATTCAGGTCCCCCATCAACAGTATCTCCCCCTTTTTCAGCCATTTTGAGAATGCCCTCTATCATTTTCTTGTCCATTTCCTCCCCTTGAGACGAGGGTCTGTATACAACCCCTGTGCAGATTGTGATGCCATTCCCTGTCTCCAAGGTGACCCAGAGTTCCTCTTGTCCTCCCCTTTACTTTTTAGTTATGTAGCTTTGATCCCTTCCCTTATGTAGAGAGCTACTCCACCTCCTCTTTTACCCTCCCTGTCCCTTCTGTAGATTGTGTACCCTGGTATGTTGACATCCCAGTCATGGTTCTCCATGTACCATGTTTCTGTGACTGCCACAATATCCAAGTGTTCCTCTTCCATCAGGGCTACTAGCTCTGGAAGCTTGTTTCCAAGACTACAGGCATTGGTACTCATTGCCCTCCATTTAATATTGGCTTTATCCTTTTTTACCCCATCCCTGCTCTTACTACCCTTGTCCATTTTTACATTTACCCTGTTCTGCCCTCTGTCAAGCTCTGTACCTCAGAGTTTACCCTACTACCTGCCATGTTTTGTGGGGAGAGGCTTGAACTTTCCTGTTTCCTATCAGCACCTCCCCCCATGGCTAGTTTAAAAGCTTGCCAAGGAAGCCTTTAAACCTGTCACCTAGGAGCATGTTTCCCTTCCTGGACAGATGCAGACCATCATGCCAGTATAGACCTTCATCTCTCCAGGTGGACCCCCAGTCCCCAATGCATCCAAAGCCCTGTGCTCTGCACCAGTTTTGCAACCATTCATTGAACTGCATGGTGTGCAATACACTAGCCTCACCCCTGCCATAGACTGGCAGCACCTCTGAGAAGGTTACCATGCTTGTGCTACCTGTCTGAAGCCCCTCCCCAGCTCCACAAATTCATCCTGCACTGCACTGATCTCATGGCTAGCTAGGTCATTTGTCCCAAGGTGAACAATGATATCTAGTTTCCTTTCCTGTGATGCTGCTTCTGCAATCCTAAGGATTTGCTTCCTGTCCCTCCAAGCCATGGCACCAGGCAGGCACCTTACTTCCCTCTCCTCTCCCTTCCCCAGGTCTACACCCCTAACAGTTGAGTCCCCTATCAGAAGCTGTTTCTTTCCCCTGTGGTGTCCCTTGCCACTCTTTTCTGGGTCTCCCCTTGTGGATGTCCCCAGCATTCTTCTTGGTCTCCAATGAGGGTGTCATCATAGAGGAACTTTGATTTGCCAGACTGACATATGATTTGCATAGAGGTACAACTTGGGGGCTACGCCTCTGTTCCACCACCCTCACCCTCCCAGAACCTACTGTGGTCCATCTGCTCTTCACACATGGCAACCTCTGAGGCAGTGGTTGTGGAACTGGTGCTCTTTGGGTGGGGGTGGCCTTCTTAGTCCTTGCCAGTTCAGCCTGGAGGTGGGCAACCTTCTCCCTCAGAGCTGACAGTTGCCTGCAAATAGGGCAGCAACGCAGGTTCCAGAATGTCTCCTGGAAAATTGCTGCCCCACAGCCAGTGCATTGCACCACTCCCCACATGTCCCTCTTCCTTATAATATACAATGAGTAATATATAAAATATCTTTTTTTTTTGTGTGTGTATGTGTGTGTACTTACCTTTTATGCACTGCGCTGGGTAATTAAGAATATGACAGTTCTGCCCCAAGACCTGTTGAGGAAGTGATGTCAGAACCTTGGCTATAAAGGAAATGCCATGCCTGGGGTCGTCAGGGTGAGAGGAAGGGTGGATGGGTAGGCCACAAGCACTGGTGACTGTTAGAAACAATCAAATACACCACTGCTCCACCACCCTGGTGAGTATTGCTCTTTATAGTAAGTCAACCAACACCACAATTTACTAGACCACTGCTCCTACACAAACCACTCTACTGAGTCCAGGGATAAAAACAAACTCACTGCTCAGCCAGCTGTACACTTCTAAAATATTGCACAAATATTCTTCCAAATCCTATGTGTCTAGCACAGAAATCAAGCAATTTCAGTTGTATTTCACCCCCTCTGGTTATAAAATTACTACACTTTAATGGAATTCTACAATTCTTAATGCCAATAAGAAAATAATGAAACTTTCTGTAGAAAGCGTAGCTTACCTTCCTATCTAGTCCCCAACAAAATTATGTTTTACCAGGTTCCCAGTTCCTCAAATTCATTCTAGTTTTTTCTCTGCAGTATAGCAAGTTTTTCAGCTTCCAACAGAAGCAGGCAAGTCTTTTCTGACTGGCTTCTCCCTGTGTAGTTTGCCTAAGACAGCTCAGTGATAAAAGCCCCACTCAGAATCAATTGATTGACTAGTGACACCTGTGATGTAAGCAGGCTTTCAGTGAAGACAATTTGCTATGTCTGCTTCTAATACACACACAAACCCTTTATCTGAAACCAGGGATAAACTCACTGCTCAGCCAGCTGGATACTTCTAAAATATTGCACAAATATCCTTCCAAATCCTATGTGTCTAGCACAGAAATCAAGCAATTTCAGTTGTATTTCACCCCCTCTGGTTATAAAATTACTGCACTTTAATTGAATCCTGCAATTCTTAATGCCAATAAGAACATAATGAAACTTTCTGTAGAAAGCGTAGCTTACCTTCCTATCTAGTCCACAACAAAATTAAGTTTTACCAGGTTCCCAGTTCCTCAAATGTGTTCTAGTTTGTTTTCTGCAGTATAGCAAGTTTTTCAGCTTCCAACAGAAGCAGGCAAGTCTTTTTTGCACTTCACTGGTTTGGTAGCCTTCTTTCTTAACTTACTTTATGTTGTTTTGTGCCACTTTTAAGCTTTGCATGGCTTGATTTACTGTTGTTTTGCCATTGTGTTCCTTGCTTGTATGCTATTTTCTGTTTGCTTTGTTGTAATTTATATTATCTTGTAATTTATACCCTTGTAAATTTGTACCCCAGGGCGCATCTGGAAATGAGCAATATGCTCAGTATGCTTTCCGTGTAAATATTGCTGTAATTATTCTGGGTCATTCCTGAAATTAGGTAATTTTTGCCTAGTATACTTACTCGGTCAACAAAACTCAACTAACTTAGTAACTAACTAACTAACTTACTATCTAACTAACTGAATAAAATAATAAACATATATGCTACGTAGTCTACAGGTTAGAACATTGAAGGTCTAAGGAGATCCTAGGTTAGAATCTCACCACAGGCTGTGGCTCACTGGCTTTTAGACAAGATTAATGATTGAGAGGGCACTCCGGACCAGTTGGAGCACTCCTTCCCTCTGTGCGTGAGAGACGCTCTTATTCTATGAAGTGTGTCTCATGTGCTGCTGCCCTGGAAATGGGCACAATCTAGGCAGGTTTATTAAAATGTTAATATATTATTGATCAAGTTTGATAACTATTATTACTACCACCAAGACCACTCTTACAGTTATAAGAGTGGTCTCACTTACATCCTTAGGGTGCATGATACGTTCTCCTTCAGTTTGTGGTCCTCATGCACTAAGAATACATGTGTGACTACTCTTGCAACTGTAAGAGCGGCCTTGTTGGTGGTATTAACATACACTCAATCTACCTGTGCTTACTCTCAGATATAAAACTGTCTGACCTCCCTCAGAATCCTTGAGCTATGCAATGCTCATTAGGCAGCAAAGTGGACAGGCATGCCATAGGGTAAGACATCCTTCATCTCGATACTACTTCAACTGGATCTTATCTCATGACAAGCAGTAGCCATGCCACAGTCCTTCAAGGGTGACACTCTTATTTTTCTGTTTTTAAGAAATAAATATATTCCTCATAAATACTCAAGCTTTTAAGAACTCCCCTAATTGTGTGGTAAAAGATGTAACTGAACAGATTAAAACAATTGATTTTCAGATACCCAACCCATTTGCAAAACTGAACAAATCCCACATGCTTGACTGTTAGAGTCAATTCACATTTTTCTTTTTTATAAACACATGAAGGCAATTCTCATAACAAATTTCCAGTGCTAGCACTACCATTCTTATCAGGGGGATCAGCTGACTTGGGGGTGATAGTTGTTTAACAGCTTAAGAACAAACAAACTTTGACATTTAACCTGTAAACAGCCACTCAGATGTCCACCAAGTTAGCCAAGTAACATGATAAGAACCTGGTTGGTTGAGCACTTTATAGCCCCAATCACACGGCCAATTCTGGGCCATTGTTGGTGGTATACAGCAGCGAGAACATTGCTGCTATGCACATCTGAATGCCACCCTTTTGCCATTTTCGGGTAGCATTTAATTGTGACCCCAATCCCTCTTTTTTTTGGATTGTGTAGTGGTATTTTGCACCATTTTGTGCAGCTGTCTGAACACCTGGTACCACTCACAATGATGCCAGCTGAATACCAGGCTGCAATTTCCAGAAGACTATGGCAACACAGGAAGCAAGCCTTCAGCACTGCACATCCGTATCATGTGAATGCTGGTCAACAGTGCTGCAGATACAGCCATGGTTCTGATGGGGATGGCAGCGGTCCAGATACCTGCTGTATAAATGAAGCTTAGAACTACCATTAGGAAGATTATTCATCCACTTTGCCTTGTTTTTCATGCTTCCTTTGGAGAGGTTTAAGTGTTACCAAACTTACAGTCCCTGACAGACAGTAACTGGAGCATTCCTTTACTCTGTGGAGCTGTAATCACAGTGACTGACTGTCCAAGAGACTAATTAGCATGGTACTGTAGCTGTGCAACATCACATAATGTCTTGGTCTGCTGAGCTGCAGTCACTGTGAGTGACTGTCCATTAGACCAATGTAGCTACTGTATGCCACTTATATTTATAGCCCTCTCACTGGCCTGTATAATACAAAACATCAGTAGAGTGAGATAGTATCGTGGAACAATGTGACTAGCTGAAGATATGCGAAGAGGAAAAATCCCCACACCCTCACATGAGCTGACATCACCAAATATCATTTGGCATGTATACAAGAGACATGTACTATCATTGTGCACACATAAATACTAGCAGCCATATCTGTATTGCACAAGCACTTCTTGAACTTGCAAGACAAATAGTGCAGCAAACAGATGACATAAACTAAGAACTAACTACTACTGCAGAGTGTTACACTCTTTTCTTTAAAATGGTAGAAATCATAGAAAGTCAGATGATTTCTCCAATCTGTACATGGTTACAGTGCTTTTAAAACAGTTTGGACTTTTTCAGAGCACAGAAATCCTTAGACTCCAAACTTTTCTCAGCTTTTTTGAAGCTTGCATGTCCAAGGGAAAAAAACAATTCTGGGAAACTGTTAGACTTTTGTTGTAAGACACTTAGGGCCAGATATTCAAAGCTTTGGCCCGGGTCGAGATTAGCACTGCCCAGCTTGCAAACTTAACCCACAGCAAAATGTACACTATATTGAAAAGGAATAGCACTATGCAAAGCCAGCTGAATATAGCAAGCAAAGGAAGCCGGGCAAACAGGACCAGGAGTGCAGGGCAAAGAATAGCCCAGGAATAAGACAGCACTGAATGTAGCAAATAAGACAGTACTGAATATAGCACCCAGGCAGGCAGTGCAAACACACAAAGGAACACAGTGTAGAGCTGAGATAGCCTGACCCTTGGACATACAATGAAATACAGGCTGGAATGAGGTCCCAGGTGTAGAGCACAGTGCACAGCCCGGATGATAACACATGCACGGGAATGGCAAGCAACAACCTGGACCCATGTGGGGAACCCAAGGAACAGCACAAACCAAGTGAAATCCCAGCACCTGAGAATGACACAGGACACAGTAGAATGTACAAAATGAAATGTAATAGTAAATAAGCAAATTAAAATAGTAACGGGAACAGGACAGTGAAGAAATGCAACAGTAAATGAAAGTCAGACTCAAATGCCAAACAATAAATGCTCCAACCACCTCCTGACAACCCACCCCATACCAAAGAAAGACAATGCAACAATACCCACAATGTGACAAGCTATGCCCCCCCAACACACAACCCAAGCAATAAGAACACCACCACTGTTACAGCAACATGGAAACAACAATGAGAACACCCAAGCCAGCAATGTCAGACATATATACAACTATGTACAATATACTTCTAAGGCACAGGGGAAGGGTACAAAGGGGAGGGGGTTGCACACAGGGTCACAGGAACAAGGGCCAGGGGACAAATACAATGCCAAGTGGGGAGAAGACAAAACATAACTGGTAGAAGGGCATGGCTTACTGCCTGCCGGATCTGGGAGCCGAGCTTCCAACATAGCTGCCACCCTCCTTGTCTCCGTGATCAAGATGGCCTGCTGCTCGATTACAGTCCTCTGTTGGTGGACGATGTGGTGCAGCAGGTGCTCCATCCCCTCTGACTCCTCTGGCCTGGTCGCCCACAGTGATGACCGGAGTGGATCTACAAGAGGAAGGGGGGAGACCGTGAGAATGGGACACCAGCCAGGAGGCAGACAGCAGCCACAGGTGGCCATACAGGGATGGACAGCATGTCCCAATGGACAATCCCGAGTGGAGGTGAGTGCCACACCAGTAGGCCAACCTGGAAGGTGCCCACACAGCAGGCCTGGGTGGCACAGGCACTAACCCAAACCCCAACAGACATGATGGTGACAAGCCTGACAGCAACAGGGCATGGGTGACACCACCCACTCTGGCACAGCACACAGAGAGACAGGGCAGACACACAGCCAGACCTCTGGAGAGCTGTGTGCAAGGGGGGCCATGCCACAACACGCACAAGGACACCCACACGTCGGGACATGCTGCCCACTGACAGATGGCAATGTAGCCATAATGCAGAGCACAGCAACAACAACAACGAAAGGCGTGCCGGAGCAGCACCATACCGTGACATTGGCCTGCCAATGACCGACCCAGGCCAGGGAATAACAGGCAGCCAGTGCGCAGACGTTGGCAGGGATGGGCCAACACATGCCACCAAGCAAGGCCCCTGAAAGCATACCTCACAACTGTACCACAGTACAAGGAACGTTCCTCAATCCACAGGGCAAAAGCTCTCTGTTCCACCCTGTGAGGACATGTTCCACAGACAAGGTCAACATTGTAACACAACATTCCATAGTAAACGATGCAAATAATATATTAGTAAAGTAATAACAGGCCCTTGGAACACAAATGCAACACAGTAACAGTGTCATGAGCTACCCAGGTAAGTATTTCACTACGTGTTCCACATATCGCCAATATCTACCACAGTATGAAAGGCAATGTTCCACGGTTGGTGGACAAAAGGATGAGAAGTATGCCTGGAAGGCATGAGGCATGGTGTCCCGCAACCACAAAAGGCACGCGGGCAGCACTATGCTGGCCTGTTCAGTTAAGCCCCAGGACAGCAAGGTAATGACAACTGTGCACATGTGAATGATCTGTTGGGGGGCAAGAGGGACAGAGCACACTGCACCGCAGAGGTGGGCTTGCAACCAACAGCATGTGAGCCCCACTAAACACCCGCCACCAGAGCCCCCACCACCATCTGGCACCCTCACAGCAATGCAAGCTGACAGGGCCCCACAGCCCTCCCCAGGGTGCAGTGTCCAGACAGCCATTACCCGGCTGTGGTGTGCAGCCCAGCAAAGTGCCACAATGCCACTGGCCCACTGCACATTGCAGCCATACCACCGAACCAATCAGTGGCAGAACACAGAATGAGACACACAGCACAGTGAAACAGTACAGAGCAACAAAACAGGTACTCATGTAACAGGCTCCTGTTCTCAGGGCTGCTCTCCTGCACCCGCTGCGGCATGGCTGGCACCCTTGGGCTGCCTCTCTGCTGCTCCTGAGTCATGTCCAAGCCCCCTCCTCTGGCCCTGGGCTGCTCGATCCAATCTACAGAGGACAGGTGAAACATTGGCATTAGTGCATGACACAGCATACACCACATGCAGCACAGCAAGATGCACATGCAACTCCGACAACACTGCACACACAGGGATGCCCAGGGTCAGTGGCTGAACATGGAGGAGACCCACACAGAGGGCAGCTTGGTCCATGGAGCATTCACCAGGCACACATGACATGTCTTCAAGGTGGCACAGTGGTGCTACAGTGCCGGTCACAGCTGTCCTTTGATAGTCCCCACACCCATGTGTGTAGGTCATCAGTCACCCAGGAACAGGACCCCTTCACCACGGTGCCATCGGCTGCAGGCTGTGGCTGCACCATGACCCTCCACCAACCATGTCCCAACATGCCACCCACATCCACACCACCCCCATGGCCACAGCATGCACTGTGCCCCCACTGTGCATGCTGCCACACACCCTGTACCACACCCTGTACCTTGATGCCCCCAGGAAGCCAACATGTGAGTACCCACCAGTGCCACATGCGCCCAAGCACCATGCAGAGTGGCACACACACGCACACACACACACACACACACACACACACACACACACACACACGCACAGGCACACTTGCAGCCTGACATGCACATGACAGAGGGTGTCAACATGCATCACCACTTACCTGGCACAGGCACAGTGCCCTCATGCACCATGTGCTAGTAGCACTCAAGCTGCTGTCGCTGCTGCCATCGCAGGTCAGTGTATCTGTGCTTACACTTCTCTGCATCATGGGAGATGCCCGTGCAGGCACACAGCTTACTGGTGACTGAGGTCCACACCTGCATGTGTGGGAGGTCTCCCTCCCTGACCTCCCCAAAGAGCCGCCAGTGCCTCTTCTGGACCAGCTCAACCAGGCTGGCTGTCTCCACCTCCCCCCAATGCCTGTCCTGGTGCACCACCACCCATTGCCATCTATCCCCTGGCATTGCCAATAAATCACACACTGCCTGCCACCTGTACCACTGCATTGACAGTGTCACCCCTGCTCCCCAAGCAAACTGCATGATGCCGCTATCCACGTGGCATGAAGTGCGGCACTACCCAGTGGCCCCAATGTGTGTGCATGAGCCCTGCATGACCCTGGGCCACAACGCCACACATGCATGGTGTTCCACGCTGTGTGAGATAGCGCTTCACTATGCCCCACTATACCTGGCTGATAGCACGTAACTGGGGCCTCACGGGCATGCATGGTTGCTGTGATATGTCACATAACACTGAGCTACCAGGACAGCACAGCGCTGGCCTCCCCATTGCCTGGTGCTGACATTTGCATGATGCTAAGCTGTTAGCCCAGCACTAATCAGGCCCATATTCAACCAGAATATGCAAATGAGGGTACTTGTGCATGCATGGTGCAAGCACTGTAATTAGCATATCATTATCTGATGATTTGCATGTATAACGGGCTGGATTGCCCGGCTGGGCTATAAAAGGGCAATTAGTGCTCCACCGGTGTTGTGTTGTGGGACTGCAGCATACAGCAGACACTACAGTGGAGAGAACGACACTGAAGGAGACATGCAACAGGAGGGAGAGCAGCAGGTGGAAGGTCTGTATAGCTGCTGGAGAGGTGTTGGAATGGCACTGGTGCAACACAGGGTTGGGCCATATGCACTGCGCACCTGCAGTCCAAGGACAGGTCCGCCAACCGCGGGACCAGTGGCATGCAAGGTGCTTGCAATGGTGTACAGAGCCATAAGGATGGCAGTCCAGCACACCTGACCGTGCGCTGTGACTGTGCCCCTGCATCAACCTGCACCAGGTGGGACCACCTGCACTACTGTGGGTGCCAGACAGCTGCGGGGGGGCCCCACCATGAACTGTGGGTGTGCACCTCAATAGTGGCTGACTGCCATGGGTTCCATGGCACCTCAGTTGTCACCCTGGATGTGGGACATGGAGGGTCACAAATGCTCTGACAGTGGCACACAGCTACGGTACAGGGGTCACAGGGTCCCAGCAGTGTGTTGCCGACAGCTCCGTGTGGCCTGTGCCTGGTAGCCTACCATTGCATGCATGCCATTCCCCGTGTCCTCGCCCTGTGTGCAGTGCCCATGTCTCCTAGGGGCATGGTACAGTGCAATGTGGCGGCTGTTGGGGTGGCCCCATCCTGGGGTGAGCATGTCAGCCATGGGGATGGTGGTGCCCTTGTGGGTCCAGTACATGCCATCTGGATACTGACAGCTGTGCAGGGGTGGCTGCAGCACACTGTGGCTGTATGCACGCCATACACGTACATGACAGCCAGTGTCAGGTCCATGCAACCTATGCCACACTAGGTGGTGGCATGCACATGTTGTTGCACATGCATGAAGTAACACAGGCATGCCACAGCTGGTGACACATGTCCCTTTCCATCTCTCCTATAGGTAGTGTGGCATGGCCTGAACGAATACATGTCCATCACTTCTCACAGGAGGAACTGAGGACAATGGTGCATGGCGTTAAGAAGAGGGATTAGGTGCTGTGGCACCACAAGGCCACAGATGCGGTGGTGTGCCAGGCATGGGAGAAGGTCACTGCTGGGGTGAACATAGTTGGCGGTCGTAGCAGGACAACCAAGGCAGTGCACGAGCGCTGGCATGACCTGCTGTACAGGGCAAAAGTGGAGGAGGCACAGCATCTATGTGACAGGATAAGAACTGGTAGTGGCCCACAAACAGCACAGCAGCGGGAGGAGGACCCACTCCTGGCCGTGGTGGCATCCACACTGTGCCCAGTGACTGTCGCTGGTGTACCGGGTGGTGGGTGTGAGATGCCTCTCACACTGCCCAGAGTAGGTCTGTAACCACGTGTGGGCACGCTGCATGGTATGGAGGCACAGGGTTTTTGTGTTGGGGCTGAGCCTTGGTGCACTGTGGGGCTGCAGTGCTGTGCACACTACGCACAAGGGACGGGTATGCATGAGCACTATGGGGAGGTTGGGTGCATGTGGCCACAGAATATTGCCGTGGAGATGGTGTGTAGGATGTGCATGTCTACAGCGGGTGGCATGTGTCCTAGGGTGTGCATGTTCAGGTAGCGGTGGTGGTGGTGGGGTGCACATTGCATGTACAGGTGATTGACCCTTTCCTGTTTTTCTCCACAGCAGCATGTGCAGAGCCAGCGGTGCACCAGGACCATGCTGGTATGGTTGCCTCGGGACCGGAGGAGGTGGAGGACAATCTGCCATCAACATCTGGCCTGGGTGGTGGATGGAGACACCCAGGGCCGCACCATGTGTGGCACTCCCATGGAGGATTGTTACAGTTGACGGGGGGGGTCCCACTGCAGGCGGGGAACTGGACTACAGTGCCACATTGGATGATACCCAGGTTGAGGATCTGGGTGGTGGCAGGTGATCCTCCTGACTGTGACAAGTGACATTGACTCAGATGTGTCAGAAGGTTCTTACCTCCTTCCCATGGATGGGCCTGTGGAGGGGGGTGCAGGGGTGGGGCTAGGTGCAGCACACAGCACAGGTGCCAGGGAGGTGGTTGGCCTTGCTGGCATGGGTGCACCCATGCAGCTGGCAGTTGGCCATGTGGGGAATGTGTGTGCACTGCTGGACGTGTGGTGTCCCCCACAGGTTGTGGGGCAGGGCCCTTCGGAATCACAGCACATCACCAGTGGACTGCAGCAGCAGGACATTTCACCCATGCACCAGCGTCCCGACCCTTTTGAGCTGCAGGCCCCAGTGACAGCTGCTGTAGGTGGGGCTGCACCCCTGGAGCAGGATGCTCTGGGGGTCTATCCACTGCTCCAAGCTGCACTGACATCCAGCAGAAGGCTCGGATGGACCTACATGGCCTGCAGAGGGAGCTCAGGCATGAGCTGTCGCTGATGTGGGAGTCCATGTCCCTGGGCTTTGCCCATGCAGAACAGCATGGGCAAAGCGTGTGCCATATGGTTGCTGTGCTGGACCATGGCTTCACCAGGCTCACAGCTGCAGTGGTCGATCTCACCACTGTGCTGCGCGGGGTGCATGGTGGTTGCCAGGATGTGCAGGGAGGTCAGGGTGACCATGGTACATGGGCCCACAAGTGTGCCACACGTGGTCGCAGGGCTGCCACAGGTTCCAGCACAAATGCACTGGAAACATCTACAGGCACCCAGCACCACTGTGGATGTCTGTCCCCCCTGTCGGGTTCCACCGGTCGACGGTAGCACAGGTGGTCCACCCTGCCTTCCTCACCGTGGTCCTCCCCCAATGTGTCCTCTGCACAGAGCACCCCTGGTTCTGTGACCCACACCTGTGGTGTGCACCGTGTGCATGCTGGTAGTTGCCGGTGATGTGCACAGCCAACCTGCACCTGTGCATGGTTGCCACCTCTGTGTGCACATTGGCACACCCACACCCTTGTACACACATGCACACACACTGACACGCACACCCCTGCACTCCTTCACATGTACCACCTCACTGGCACAGCCATGGAGGCCCTCCTCACACTGCCACCACACATCAGGCATCACCCATTCCACCATACCATACCTGTGTGTCCACTTTCTGTGTGACCTGCACACCCCACGCATCGCACCGCACACACTCACATGTGTTCTGTTCCAGTTTGTTGCGCACCTGCTCTGATAGTGGTGTCAATGTTGTGGTTGTTTGTTCACATTAAAACATTCACCATTGTACTGTTTCATGTTGCTGTGCAGTCTGTACTCACCCTCTGGCATGTGACAGTGTCCTGATGATGTTGGCCATGTGTTCTATGGCCCTGTAGGCCATGCGTGGATCCCTCCTCTCGAGTTGCTCCACTATCCCACTGACCACTGGCTCTGGGTCACTGTCGGCCTGTTCCTCAGGTTCAGGTGCCTATATCCCACGGTTCATTGCCATGTTGTGCAACATACAGCAGGCTAGGAAGACATAGCATACCTTCTGAGGTCTATACTGTAGGGCACCACCTGATGTGTCTAGGCATCGGAAGTGCATCTTCAGTATGCCAAACACCCTCTCTATGATGTTCCTGGTGCTGGCATGTGCCTCGTTGTACTGCTCTTTGGCTACTGTGGCTAGCCGGGGTACCGGTGTCAGCAGCCAGGGTCACAGGGATAGGTGCTGTCCCCTGTCGGGAGATATGCACCTGTTAGTGTTGTACTGCTGTCTGCCTGTTGCTGTCATGCATCCCTGTGTTGCCCTCCCATGCCCCTACCCAGCCTCCCATGCCTGTCCCCATCCATGCTGTGGTGTATGTGCCTTGTCAGCTGCTACTCACCAACTAGGTGCCCACTGGGTATGCTGCCTTCCTCAAATGCCTGGCACATCTGGGAGTGGTGCCAGATGAAGGCATCATGGGCACTACTGGGGTACTGTGATAGACATTGCTGATGCACTCAGTCGCATCGCACACTACCTGGCAATTGATGGAGTGGTACCCCTTCCTGTTTATGTGGATGTCACTGCCATCACCAGGTGGTGCATGGATGGGGACATGGGTGCAGTCAATGGCACCCAGTACTGCTGGTTGGTGCACAACTTGATGGAATTGCTGCATTGTTTCTCTGCACTTTGCTGCTGTGTTGGGGAATATTATGAACTCCCTAGCGTGTGGCAGGAAAGCCTCTAGGAACTGGGTCAGCAGGCATGAGGCTGCAGACTGAGCTACCCCAATGGTGTCCCCCATTGGTCGTTGGAACGACCCTGTGGCTAGGAAGCACATCGCTGCTGTCACCTTCTCCTCTACTGTCATGTCATGGCTGCGTCTGGTGTTGGGGTGCAGCTGCTCGTGCAGGGGTTCACATAGCTGCCTCAACATTCCCCTGTTCATCCTGTATCAGTCAGCAATGTGCTCACCTGGCAGGGTCTCTAAGAAGACCCTGGGCTGGTACCACCTGTTTGCAACATACCGTCTCCTTGGCCTGCATTGCGGCCCATGTTGGGCCTGCTCCCTCTCCTCCTCCACTACTGCTACCATGAATGGCAGCATCACTGCTAATGGTACAGCACTCATTCCCACTTCCTGTTGTGGTCTCTCCCCCTAGGTGATTTGCCCTGGGTTAAGACCAGCCTTTTATAGGCGGTAGCTAGGGCTGCGTTACGTGTCACGCTATGTGTCCTAACGCAGCACTATAGCTTTGAATATCCCATTGCACGTGTATGCAGCCCCCCTTTACCCTTTGCATACATTATTGGTTTGTGTGCGCTACCCGGTCCTTTGAATATGGCCACTCCATGCTATTCCCGTGCTACTGGTTTGCACTCTGTGCTATGCTTTGAATATCTGGCCCTTAGAGGGTTATAGTAGCAAGGAAAAGTCTGGACTAAATATTTTACAGTTCAGCAGCTAGTAAGAAATCTAGTTCAAGCTGCTGAAACGGGGAAATACTACAAGAATAAAAGATTTGTATAGTTCATAGGCAATTAAGAAAAGACTACAGGAATAAAAGATTTATATTACACAGTTCATAGGCAGTTAAAATGTAGATTTTGTTTGTGCTAAGAACATAATTTCCATAACATTTAGTGTAGTTCCGAGCCCTGCATTATACATTTCTGATAGTATCTGACTGTTTTCTGATTTGTCTCATATGTACTTTCATATCTAGAAAGTCCTAATAAATTTGTTGCAAGTGGTTTTGGATTAAGGACTAATTTGAGAGCATGTCTTTGAAACAGATGTTGCACTTTGTTTAAGGTGGGTTATAGTTTTATCATGTGTAGTAACTGTTGCACATCCAATTTACTGTGCATCAGATAAAGGGCTGAACTTTTTTCTAACTTTATTAACCCTGTTTCTTTTTTTTTCCCTCACAGTAATAAAGCACCACAGGTTATATTTTTCATCTCTTAAATGTGTGTTGTACCTTCAGTTTTATTGCACAGGGGAGCAGCTGTTGATGCTGTACGTGAAATAACTCAAGTTAGAACCATTTCAGAACTGAGGCTCCTAGAAAATCCAAATGTCAATACCCTTGAAGTTTTTCTAAGCTTCTATTATCTGAGTTCATTGAAAACATCAGAACTACTAGAAATTCTGGCTTTATACCAGCAACTTACAAGATCTGAGGCAGCATGAATTCATCAGGAGAAGGCATGTCAAACAAATTCAATATATTTCTTTGACTCTGTGACCAGGGAAGTAGATCAGGCTGGAGCAGTGGATGTGGCCTACCAAGTTTTCAGTAAGTCCATCAGCAACATTCCACATAGGAGACTAGTAAACAAACTGGGCAGCCTGGGACTGGGGTCCCAAGTGATAAACTGGGTAAGGAATTGATTGGGAGATAGGCATCAGAGGGTGGAGGAAGGGAGGGTGACCAGTGGGGTGCCACAAGGATCAGTACTGGGACCCGTCCTCTTTAATGTTTCAAAGCGAAGAAGTGTAAAATCATGCACTTTGGGCTTAGAAACCCAGGGGCAGAGTACAAGACAGGGGGAGTGGTACTGATGACCACCAAACAGGAAAGAGACCTGGGGATAATCATATCTGATAACCTAAATGTGACCAAACAGTGTGACAAGGCTGTGGGGAGAGCCAGTGGGATGCTGGGGTGCATAGGGAGAGGTATCACCAGCAGGAAGAGGGAGGTGGCGATGCCACTGTATAAATCATTGGTGAGGTCTCACCTGGAGTACTGTGTCCAGTTCTGGAGACAACATCTCAGGAAGGAGATAGAGTAGAGGCAGTGCAGAGGAGGGCAACAAGAATCATGCAGGTGTCTGCACCAGAGACCATATGAAGAGAGAGTAAAGAACCTTAATATGTACACCCTGGAGGAAAGAAGGGAAAGGAGGATATGACAGAGACTTTCAAATACCTCACTGGTAAAAATAAGGTACAAGAGGGAAGCATTTTTCAGAAAAAAAAGATGCTCAAGAACAAGGGGACATGCTATGAAGCTTGAAGTGAGGTAGATTCAGGGGGAACATAAGGAAGTATTTCTTCACAGAGAGAGTAGTGGATGCTTGGAACAGCCTTCCAGCAGAGGTGATGGGGGTTAAGCTGTGACTGGATTCAAGAATGCATGGGATAGGCATAAGGGAACCTTAGCCATTTGAGAAGGGAGGGCTAAGCCAGAGATCAAGTAGGGTCTGTGGTATTACTGTAGGTAAGTTAAATGGGCAGATTGAGTGGGCCAAGTGGTCCTTATCTGCTGTCAAATTCTATATTTCTATGTTTTTCCCAAGCAAAGCATTTTCTTGAAGTTTTAATGATTTCTAACCCTACTGTAAACTAGCATGGATAATGTTTATTCAGTGCAGTGCACGCTACCTGTAATATTTAAACATTTAGATAATTCCAGTTTCACTGCCTAAAAAGATACCAGCCACCCAACTATAGCTGTTTGATTAATCAAGGCTCTAAGCCCCCAAAACCCCTAAATAGATCCACTATGACTGATTTGCCTATGGCAAATAAAAATACAAATATCATCCTCAGACCAGTCTCAACACCCCTCTCCTCAAAGACAAGTCTCAAACCCACTGGCTAACTGTAATTATTGGATTTTTTTGCCTGATACTGCTGTGGGGTGTACAATGCTTTCCCAGTGCTATATCATTGTGTAAGCTCAATACACACCACAATCGGGTGTTACTGCTTACTTCAAATGTTCAGGATGGAAAATAAATTCTTAAAATCAGAAAGTGGGGGGAACTCATGCACACAATGTGAATAAAATACTGAATTGCTTCCCTTATCTGTTTACCTGCTTGTGGCCCCAGATGCCTCTATGCGAGCTTCCTTTACTCTCCCCAAAGATGAAATTAGAGAAACTTAATAGTTTCTTCATCTTGTACAGTATATTTATTGCCTTTCACCATAAGAATTGTCTCAATCATATAAAATTTAATTTGTAACAACCAATCAAAGCACACTCGCCTCTGAGGCCGGGAGATCAGAGGGCTGTGGGTTCAGTTCCCACATCTGGCACTTGGGTTAATATCCCAGTACTGATACTGTAGTGCAGCATGAGAGGGGTGCTGCACTTCTGAGGTGCCATCTTTTGGATGAGACGTTAAACCAAGGTCCCATCTGCCTGGATTGGTGGTAGTTCAGGTGGATGTTAAAGATCCCATGGCACTTATCGAAAAGAGTAGGGGAATTTCCCCGGTGTCCTGGCCAAATTTCCCTCATTCACTAAATAAAATACCACCAACAGCTTAATCTGGTTCAATTTCAGTTGCTTACCATCTGTTTCCCTCCCTCCCACCCCAGTCGCCCCTGAAAAAGGGACTTCTAGGCCCAGTGGGCTTACCGGGTCCACAAAATTCAACAAAAACAAAGTACTTTGAAGTAGCTTGAAGAATATGATAGAGCCCTATCTGCTTCAGACCATCAATCACTGTAACATGTGGCACTTCCCCATCATCCCTGCCAGTCTTGGAACCACTTCTTCAGTGGACCATTTAAATGTTACTTTGACTAACATTTAAACAAACCAAGGGAGGTGGAGAAAGGAATTGGGGATGCAGAAACTGCCCCCCCAGCAGGCTGAAGTAGAGAGTACGGAGAATCTGAGGGGAGAGGAATTCCCCCATGGTGCAAATTAATAAAGGAAGTAGGTTACAAAAATGACGAGGAATGGGAAAGAGAGCATTAAAAAGATGGGGGAAAGGAGTGAGGGCAGAAAAGGAAGAAGAGGGTTGCAATCAGAGTGGCAATAAAAACTGGAAGGGCATGCGTTCGAATACTAGAAGTCTAGGAAATAAGATTCTGACCTAGAGGTCATCATGGCAGAGACTGACCCAGATATTTTTGGCAATTACTGAGTCACCGTGCACTGAAAATCATGACTGGTGCATGGCCATACTAGGCTATAATCTGTTTGGGAAGGACAGAGTGGGAAGGAAAGGAGAGGGTGTGGTGCTTTATGTGAAGGAAAGCATAAAAGCGAATGACACGATATGGGTGTTCCTTAATCACAAGGATAGGCAAATCTTGAGGAAAATGCAGTAGAAGTGTATTTATTTGAATAACAAGCAAAAAGAAAGAAAAGACTGGAGTATCACAGCAATCTTAATCCAATTCTGGCTCTGTGAAACCTTTATGGGATACTGGGTGGCATGTCCAAAGTCTTTGTGAAGAAATTCAAGAGTCATAGTTCCATCCTTCAGTGCCTTCGGCAAGTAATCATTCCTCTGCTTTGACCAGACAATGGTTCCACCAAGTCTCGTCAACAACAAAGGTGTAGATGGACAGTACAGCAATACATATTTGCTGACGGGGATCACATCGCCCAGCAAATGTGTTGACTGACAGCCACAGTGCCCCATGCACCAGGGCACATTAACTGACTCAAGTCCCAATTAGCAGGGATTCCTTTAGAGGAAAAATCATGTCTCCCCAGATCCCACAGGCTTCACAGAACATCAGTCTTCACAGAAAGTACAAGAATGTACACAGAAATAATAGGGCATTGCACAGAAACATAGAAATATAGAAAGGTGATGGCAGAAGGACACCATAGGTCCATCTAGTCTGCCCCTAAGTTCCTGAGACCCTAGGAGATCTCAGTATCTAACCCATACTTTTACCTACAGATTTAATTCAGGCAAACTCTTTATCCCAACCCCTTTTGAATGCAGACAGGGTCTTAGCTTCTACCACATCCACGGGCAGCCTGTTCCATGGCTACACTATCCTTTCTAAGAAATAATGTTTCCTAAGATCCCTTTTGAGATTCCAACCCCTCATCTTCCATCCATGCCCACTCACATTTGAGCTAGAAACCCTGGTGAATAGTTTAGAGTAGGGCACTGCATTCAATCCCTTCAGGTACTTGAAGGTTTCTATCATATCCCCTCTTTTCCTCCTTGTTTCTAGCGAGTACATGTTTAATGCCTCCAGCTGCCCTTTGTGCAGTAGCCCCTGGAGTCCCTGCATCATTTTGATCACCCTTCTCTGTATAGTTTCTAGCCTGTCTCTGTCTTTTTTAAGGTATGGGCCCCAAAACTGGACACAGTATTTCAGGTGGGGTCTCACCAGAGATTCATATAGAGGCAGTATCACTTCCTGATGTCATCTGTCAAATCCTCTTCCTATACACCCCAGCATTTAGTTGGCCCTACTATATGCTGCATTGCAATGGCTGGCTTGTTTTAGGGTGTCACATATGATAACTCCTAGACACCTTTCCTCTAGTGAGGCACTGAGTTTGATCCCGTTGAGCCAAATAGGTAGTCCTCGATTATTCTTGCCTAGATGCATCACCTTACACTTCTTTGCATTAAATGTCAGCTACCAGATACTAGCCTATTTTTCAAACTTTTTGTAGGTTCCCAACTGCTTTTTCGCTGTCCACCCTACCCCCTTAGTGTCATCCACAAACAGTGCAAGTTTGCCCTGAATACCTACTGCTATGTTGCTGATACATACATAAAACATGATTGGTCATAAGACTGAGCCCTGTGGGACCCCACTCATCACCTCCCCCTCATCTGACCTCTCCCTGTTGACTACTATTGTCTGCCTCCTGCCCCCCAGCTAGTCACCCACCCATTTAATAATGCAGCTTGCTGTGCCCAGATCCTCTAGTTTCTACAGCAGGCGGTTATGTGGCCTCTATGATGATCTGTTTAATTGCTCCCCATATTTCTTCTACCTCTAAATGCTCATGTATATTGGCTAGTTTATCTTTTGCTTGATTCCTCATTTTATCAAAATTAACCCCTCAGAAATTTAGGACCGCTGCTCCGACGTGATCTACCTCTCAAGTGTGCCTGTTAAACATCGGAGACCTTATTCCTAGCCTGCCTATGGAGGTCGAAATGCGTAAACCTCCATCTCGGCACCCCCCCCCGCAACCCCCGAGAAGGCCTCCAAAAAATCTAAAGCATCAGCCTCGGCGTCAGCGCAAGGGGTGGGGGAGACCAATGTTGTGGAGGAGCCTCTCTCTCTGTCTCGGTTCTTAGAAGAAATACGACCGCTGAGTTCGGCGGTCCAGGACATGTCGGGCAACATCAAGACCATTATGTCTGCAATTGAGGAGTTAACTCACAGAGTATCTGATGGGGAAGCTCGAATCAAATCACTGGAAGGCCATACTGACAGAACGGGCTCCACGATGGTTAAGATGGCACAACGAATACAGAAATTAGAGTTAAAGGTGGAGGATTTGGAGGGTCGTAATCGGCGCAACAATGTTGTGATTATTGGGCTACCAGAGAAAGCCGAGGGCAACGAGCCAATTAAATTTGTTCAGAAGTTAACAGAGAGAATTGCAGGGCCCTCGCCGCTTGGTACAGCGTATGTTATTGAGAGGGCCCACAGAGCTCTACGTCCAGTACCGCCTTTGGACCGGCCTCCAAGAATATTTATTTTCAAATTCCTCAATTACCAAGAAAGACAGTTACTCATTGACAAAGTGAGAGAGGACAAGGAGATTTTTTGGGAGGGTTCCAGAATCAGAATTGTACAGGACCTGCCACTTTCAATCCGACAGAAGCGGGCCGCATTCCATCCAGTGGTTAAAAAATTAATTGCGGCTGGAATTAAGTTCCGTATGGGATATCCTGCGAGATTCCAAGTTCACGTAGGCAATGAATGGAAGACTTTTGAATCCACGAATCAGCCACTGCTGCCCTTCGTGAAGCTTTCCCTGCTTTGTTCAAGGACCCTTGAAGTGGAGAGTGTGCTTGGATCAGGGCAGTTTCCTTTTTGCATACCAAGGAGTAGCTCGATGATCCATACTCTTGTATTAAGCCAGGAAGAGCTGTAATGATATGGTTTTGGTCCCTAAGATACTGAAGTTTACTGCGTGGCCCTGCATAAAAAGACTGTATATTCTTGGGACTTATTACAGATCTCCCAATCATGCCGGAAGGCCCTACAGTGGTCCCTCTCATAGTTTTTTTTTTTTTTTTTTTTTTATTTAGATGCTAGTCTCGTTTTGTTACTGGTCTTTTGGTACCATTGAGGTTCTGTATAGTTAATACTGCTGTTTAAATACTAGTATTTGTATAGTTATCGGGGCCTGGCCCTATATTGCCAGGTTGGCAGTGAACTATGGCGAAGAGGGACAATATGTGTGCTATTTGATGTTTAATTCTAGTTCTTAATTCAGACTGGGTCTTAATGCCAATAAGGAAGATTAGAACCCCTACAATTTGGGGGTTCCTCTATATGTGGAGTGTATACATCCTCGAAGGTCTGAGGATTACCCTTTTTGGTTTATGTTTTATCAGATGGGCCTTAGGTTTACTAAGGTGCATTTCAGTTCTTTTTTGGGCTATATTAATTTTATAAAGCGATGGGGGAAAGAAAAATGGAAGGTGTTAATGTTAATCCTAATTAGGGCACATTTGGGGTAGTTAACCATTGTTGTATCTAGGTTCAGACGGAGCTTTAATTGTAATTGTTATAGGGGGAGCGGGGGGAACTCGGTTGATAGGCTGGTGGGCTGGTGTCATGGGCCGTTGTGATGCTGGGAGTGAGAGGGAGGGAGGGGGAGGGTTGTTGGGGTTGGTGTTTAGTTGCGGGATTAGAGATTGGGTTCGGGGGGTGAGTATGATGGGGGTATTTTTGGAAGGGATAATGGGTTTTTTGTGGTAAGGGGTGGGGTACAAGGCCTGTAATCTTAGCTCTATTTACTTAGCATCAATACGGTCACAGGATGGCATAATGTCAAGGTAAGAAATGGGGATGGATATTGCTATTAAGTTCCTTACTTGGAATGTGAAAGGGGCGAGGAACAAACCTAAATAATTTAGAATATTGAAATATATAGAGGCAGTGAAAGCAAAGGTTGTATTTTTTACAGGAAACCCATTTATTGCAAGATGAGGCTAATGTTATGAGGAGATTGCAGATAGGGAAGGTTTTTTCTTCGCAGGGTAACACACAAAGCAGAGGGGTCATGATATTACTTCATAGATCAATATCCTTCACTCCCCTTGAAAGTGATTCAGGATAAAGAAGGTAGATATGTTCTGGTGAAAGGTAAGCTTCAGAATACGGTTATTCTGATAGGAGCAGTGTATGGCCCCAATACGGAGTCCCAAGACTTCTTGGTGGATTTGTTAAAGGTTCTACAACCGTTTAATCAGCTTCCCATGATACTGGGCGGGGACTTTAATACGGTATTGGATCCCTCATTCGACAGGTCCTCCAGGACTCAATCATACCCAACACCTGCTTCGCGTGCTTTTGGGGAGTTGGTAGATCAGTTGGGTCTGGCTGATGTTTGGAGGGTTCTCCACCCAGTGGAGAGGGAGTATACTTTTATTTCTCATACTCACGGATCTGGTTCTCGGATTGATTACATTCTCCTTTCCCGTACATTGCTTAGGGGGATTTTGAACTCAGCAATTGTGGCTGCTCCCCTCTCAGACCACTCTGCAGTAGAACTCTTGATCTCTTTCCCGTCTCTTACCCGTAGGGGTAATAGATGGAGGATAAACAACCAAATTTTGAGGATTCCCAAAAGAGTCCAATTTTTGTCGGCACAAATGGAAGAGTTTATTTCATTTAATCAGAAGGATGATGTGCACCCTGATATCTTTTGGGGTGCATTTAAGGCCTATATGAGAGGTTTATTAATTAGTCAGGCGGTTCAAAAAAAAAAGAGAGGGAGGCTATTATATCTGACTTATTGAACCAAATCAGGTCTTTAGAAGCCAGGATAATTGGCTCCCCCCATGAAGAGGATACAGTAACTTTAGTGAAGTTAAAGGATGCGTATCTTAAAATTTTGGGTGAACAGGCCGAATTAGCTATCATTAAAACCAAAGCAATGTATGTGGATCAAGGGGAAAAGTCGGGTAAATTGTTGGCGAGGCGCATCGCTCAACTTGAATCCTCCCGTCTAATTGAAGAGATTTTATCCGAGGATGATGGTGAAATTAAAACGGCCCCAGAAGATATGGTCCAAATATTTCGGAAATATTTTGAAGGCCTATATAGTGGCATGCAGCACCCTCCAACGAAAACAGAGATGTTGTCATTTCTAGAGAGCCTGCCCCTCCCTAGATTAGAGGAGTCAGACTGTAGACTTCTTAATGCTGAGATAACACAGGGGGATATAGAAACTGCTATTAAAAATCTAGCAATAGATAAAACTCCTGGACCCGATGGCTTCTCAGCTAATTTTTATAAAACATTTGCTGCCCAGCTCTCTCCATTATTACTGAGATTATTTCATTATATTTTATCTGGAAAAGAGATGGATAAAACCCTAGCCGAGGCACTTATTGTTTTGATCCCCAAACCCAATAGACCTCCTGAAAACCCCGCCAGTTATAGACCCATTTCGTTGTTGAATTATGATATTAAGATCTTGGCCAAGATATTGGCAGACTGAATTAATCAAATAATTCCAAAGCTGATTGGGGTAGAACAGGTAGGTTTTATGAAGGGTAGGTCCTCAGTGGATCATTTTAGAACATTGACGCATGTCTTCTCGGCGTCCGAGGAGGCCGGCCTCCCGATGGCACTGGTCTCCTTGGATGCCGAGAAGGCTTTTAATAGGGTTCACTGGGCCTTTCTATTTGCGGTGATGGATAGATTTGGCTTTCCAGGAAAGTTTGTGGCCTGGATCAGGGCATTGTACACCAATCCATCGGCCAGAGTCGTATGTAATGGGGCTGTTTCAGCTCCTTTCTTATTACATGTTGGTACGAGACAAGGATGTCCCTTCACCCTTATTATTTAATTTGTATTTGAGCCCTTTATAAGGTGTATAGTGATGTGTCCTAAGATCTTGGGTATTAATATAAGAGGCCATACTATCAAAGTGACGGCTTATGCCGATGATTTGTTGATTTATGTTTCGGAGCCCGATAGATCTATCCCTGGTCTATTAAAGGTGTTACAGAGTTTTAGCACCTTAGCTAATTATAAATTGAATCAGGATAAAACTGTTGTTTATCCTTTGAATAGTAAATTGTTTCGAAGGGATATTGAAGATTTGGGTTTAGGATGGAATCCCAATTCCCTAAAGTATTTGGGCCTTATCTTAACAAAAAACCAAGATCGTCTCCGTCAATTAAATTTAGATTCTTTAGTTCGCAATATAAGATTAGATTTAAAAAGATGGGTGCAACTCCCATTGTCGCTATGGGTAGAATAAATATTATAAAATGAATATATTCCTAGACTTTTCTACCCCTTATGTATGCTGAATGTTTGGATCCCCTAGCATGGTTCAAGAAACTTCACGGGAACTGGCTGATTTTGTGTGGGGTTATAAAAAGGCCAGAATGTCTTATCCTAAGTTAGCTGCTCCCAAAACACTAGGAGGCTTGAGACTGCCTCACTTTGCGCTCTATTTTTGGGCAGCGCATTTGAACAAATATGGCAGATGGATGCACTGTGATGAGGCCGTCCCAACCTCTGGATACGTGCCATTATGGGTCAAGTTAGAGATTAGCCTTATTAGGAGCTTTGATATTAATCCAAAGGCCTTATTTTATGTTTCTACCCGGCTTCTTCCTTCTCCTTTAAAGAAATCCCCTATTGGGGTTTCGTTAAGAATACATAATCAGTTATGTAGCTTTTGAAACATGATCAAACTAAGGATGGAGCTAACCCATTCTGGGTAACCCCCAGTTGCGATAGGAATAGGACTATTAAACATAACTGGTTATCCCTCCCGGCTGATTGCTCTTTGAAAGATTTCCTCAACTCAGAAGGTGGCTTATTTTCATCTGTGGATATCATAGAGAATTTTGATTTGTCACCCAAGGATAGTTTTAAAATATTTCAACTACGTCACTCATTAGTTCAAAAAATTGGACAGCGTCCGATATACCCGCCCCGCATTTCGTTCTGGGCAGATCTTGGTTCGTTAGTTGGGATTCCTCAGGCTGTCTCTAAAATTTATTTGGTGCTGTTTTACTGGGCTTTTACTGAGAACTTAGCTCCAAGCTTATATTGGGCCAGAGTGTTTCCTAACAGAGCGTTAGACTGGGTACGGATTTGGCAGAATTGCCATAGTTTTATCCAGCAGGATCATCTTAGACTTATGCAGTTTAAGATATTACACAATATTTACTATTCACCTCAGAAGTTGGCAGATTTAAATATAGTAAAGGATCCTAAGTGTTATAGATGTGACATGGAGGAGGAGATACCATGTTTTCTGGAAATGTCCAAAAATCACCCATTATGGAATGAGATAAAGAGCAAAGTCGACCCTTACTAGGCTAGAAGATATGTTTCACCCTGAGGTATGCTTGCTAGGGGACATGACAGGGTTTTCGGTCAAAAGCAGGAAATTTCATATGGCCCTGATTTCTAGCATAGTGAAAAAGCTAGTACTAAAGTACTGGAAAGATCCTCGTAGGATTACTTATTCTGAGTGGTTGGCTGAACTCCTTTTGAGCCTCAGGACCGAAAGGATGATTGCCACTATCCATAACCAGTTGCCCCTTTTCGAGAAAATCTGGACCCCACTGGTGATAGCCTATACGTAACGCATTTAAGTTTTATAATGTGCACTGACCGTATTCAGATGTAAGGCCTTGTGTTGGGAGGTTGGAGGGGGGGTACGGGGGGGATATCTGGGGAGGGATGGTTTTGGGGGTCTCATGGAGACGTACTATCTATGTATTTGTTATGGAATTTTCTGACAATTTCACAATTTTGGATGTCTTGTATCTGTTATCATTTTCTTGTCTCTGCAAGAATATTTGAAAAGTTCAATAAAAAGTTAATGGCAAAAAAAGAAATTTAGGACCGCTGCCCTGGACTATGATTTGACATTCCTCATGGATAATTCCCTGATTTTGTTTTTGTTTTTGTAAACCTAATCTGTACTGTGATTACTTTTTCCTGAATTATGTACCTTACTGTATTGGGACTTGCACTCTGTAATTTTGGACTTGTATACTGTGAACCTTACATTGTTTTGTTTTTCTGTCTTCTCTTTTGTTACCCTTACCCTGGGTCACACCTGGAAACTAGACTTGGCTCAGTGTGCCTTTCCTGGTTACCAGATTTTAATTAAATAAATTAAAAATAAATAAATAATAGTTTTGATTGCTGCTAACCAGTGGCTCCCTAACCCTGACTGTCTTGACTGTTTATGAATTGGTGAGGACTATATCCAAGGTGTTGTTCTGCCTAGTTGGATCAGTGATTAACTGTGTGAGAAAGCAATCCTGTAAGGCTTCTACCACAGATTGATTCCTAGCTGATCTAGCCACTGGGATGTCCCAGTCCACACCGGGCATGTTTAGGTCCCTTACCACCATTAATTCCCCTTTCAGCAATACTTATCTAATTTCCTCCAAAAGCTCCCAGTCCTAGTCCTCCACTTGGTTTGGAGGCCTGTAAACCACCCCAATGTGGCTCTTCCTCCCTGAGGATGAACTGAGCTGCACCCACAGAGATTCCACACCCTCTTTAATGCTGACATCACATGCTGTGGCCTCTATTCCCTCTTTAACATACAGCGCGCTACCACCCCCCCGGCACCCCTCCTATCCCTCCTTAAAGAGTGCATAACATAGAGGCAAAAGATTCCAATAATTGTTTTTAGGTGCCCAGGTTTCTACGACTGCCACTAAGTTCAGGAAGAAAAAGATAGCATTCCGGAAGTATAAGGAAACACAGAAGGAGCAGGACAGAGAGCTGTACCAGTTAAGGCAGAAGGAAGCAGGGAGGGAAGTCAGAATAGCAAAGGCCCAAACTGAGGAAAAGATAGCCAACTCAGTTAAGAAGGGGGATAAAACCTTTTATAGGTACATCAGCGAGTGTAGAAAGTCAAAGGGAGGGATAGTGAGGCTGAATAGAATGAACGGTGGGTGGGCAGAGGGGGACAGTGAAAAAGCAGGGATACTGAATGAATATTTCTGCTCAGTATTCACAAAAGAGGAGGGAGAAGCACCTAATCCAATTAACAGAAGCACTCTTGATAGGGGGGGTCGATTCCAGTCCTTTCACAGAATAAAGGGTTCTGCAAGAACTCCTAAAACTGAAGGTGGACAAAGCAATGGGGCCTGATGGAATTCACCCCAGAATTCTAAAAGAATTAAGGGGAACTAGTGAAACCACTGCCTACTCTTTTTAATAAATCATGGGACGATGGGGTGGTACCCGAGGACTGGAGGAAGGCAGATGTGATTCCCCTTTACAAAAGTGGGACCAAGACAGAGGCAGGAAACTACAGACCTGTCAGTTTGACCTCTGTGGTAGGGAAAGTGATGGAGTCACTTCTGAAGGAAAGAATAGTTGAGTACCTAGAGGCCAAAGGGCACAGGACCCAAGGCATCATGGGTTCACAGCAGGAAGGTCATGTCAGACAAACCTAATAGATTTCTTTGACTGGGTGACCAAAGTAGTAGACCAGAGAGGGGCTGTGGACATGGCCTACCTAGACTTTAGCAAGGCATTTGACACTGTCCCACAAAAAGATTAATAGTCAAATTAACCAGCCTGGGAGTGGGTCCCAGGGTGGTAGCCTGGGTAAAACATTGGCTGGACAACAGGACACAGAAGGTAATTGTAAATGGAGTCCACTCTGAAGAAAGAGGGGTTACTAGTGGGGTACTGCAGGGTTCAGTATTGGGTCCAGTCCTTTTTAATGTCTTCATAAGTGACATTGCAGAGGGACTGACAGGAAAAGTATGCCTCTTTGCAGATGACACAAAGATCTGCAACAGGGTTGATACACAAGGAGGCGTGGAAAGGTTGAGAAGGGACTTGGCAAGGTTGGAGGAATGGTCAGAAGTATGGCAGCTAGGATTCAATGCAAAGAAGTGCAAAATAATGCACCTGGGAAACAAGAACCCAAGGGAAGAATACACAATGGGGGGGGTAGTGACAACAACAAAAAAGGAAAGGGACCTGGGGGTAATCATATTAGATAACCTTAAGGTTAGCAAGCAATGTGAGAAGGCAGTAGGGAGGGCTGGGGGTATACTGGGATCCATAGGGAGAGGCATCAGCAGCAGAAAACAGGAAGTTGTTATCCCTCTGTACAGACAGTTGGTGAGACCCTATCTGGAGTACTGTGTCCAGTTCTGGAGACCCCATCTCCGCAAGGACATAGACAGGATAGAGGCAGTCCAGAAGAGGGCAACTAAAATGGTGCAGGGTCTGCAAGAGAAGCCGTATAAGGAGAGACTAAAGGAGCTTAATATGTGTACCCTTGAAGAAAGAAGGGAGAGGGGGGACATGATAGAAACTTTTAAGTACCTCAGTGGAATCAACAAAGTCCAAGAGGGTAGCATCTTTCAGAAAAAGAGATGTGCAAGAACAAGGGGACACAATTTAAAGAAGGGGGGGCGGTTCAGGGGTAACGTGAGGAAGTATTATTTCACAGAGAGGGTAGTGGATGCATGGAACAGCCTTACTGAGGAGGTTGTGGGGTCTAAAACTGTGGGAGAATTCAAGAATGCATGGGACAGACATAAGGGCAATTCTTGTGGGGGGTAGGAAGAAATAGGCTATTGGTTAACTAGGATCTGCGGCCTATCCTGTAGGTAGGGAAATGGGCAGACTAGATGGGCCAAGCGGTCCTTATCTGCTGTCAAAGTCTATGTTTCTATGTTTCATACAGGACTCTGCCATCCATGACTGAAAGTTACCCATCTTGTTACCTAGGCTTCTGGCATTTCGGCACACCCCCATTCAAGAACCAGGAGCTGAAGTGCTGTGTCTAGAAACATCGAAACATTGAGTTGACGGCAGATAAGGACCACAAGCCCCATCTAGTCTGCCCATTTTTTCTACCTTATGAATGTGCCATAGGCCTTTACTCTGTCAATGGCCTATCTATTCATACTCATTTGTATTGCTCCCTTATGCCTATCCCATGTCTGTTTGAAGCCCTGCACTGTATTCATAGCAACCACTTCCTGAGGTAGGCCATTCTATGCATCCACCTCCCTTTCTGTGAAAAAGAACTTCCTCACATTACCCCTTAATCAGCCTCCCTCTAATCTCATGCTGTGTCCTCTTGTCCTGCTATATTTCTTATATTGAAACATGTTAGACTCTTTCACCTTGTTAATGCCCTTAAGACGTTTGAATGTTTTGATCATATCACCTCTCTCCCTCCTTTGCTCTAGGGTACACATACTGAGCTCCGTTAATCTGTCCTCATATGTTTTCTGATGCAGTCTTTGCACCATATTGTTTGCCCTTCTCTGGACTGCCTCGATTTGGTTAATGTCCTTGTGAAGGTGTGGCTTCCAGTACTGTACGCAGTACTCCAGATGGGGCCTAACTAGTGTCTTGTAAAGAGGGATTATTACCTCCATCTTCTGACTTGTGATACCCCTACTAATACACCCCAACATCCCCCAGCCTTATTTACTGCTTTAGTGATCTGCTTGGATGATTTCAGGTCATCTGTGATGATGATGCCTAAGTCTCTTTCTTCTCTTGTGACTGCCAGCAACTCCCCTCCAAAACTATAGGTGGCTTCAGGGTTTCTCTTCCCTATGTGCATGATCTTGCACTTCTTTGCATTAAGCCCCAGTTGCCACTCTTCTGACCATTTTGCCATTTTATCCAGATCTCTTCTCATTCTGCCCACCCCATCTGGATCATCTACTCTGTTGCAGATCTTGGTGTCATCTGCAAACAGACAAACCTTACCCTCCAGTCCATCTGCAATGTCACTGATGAAGATATTGAAGAGCACTGGCCCCAGAACTGATCCCTGAGGTACCCCACTTGTGACTAGCATCTCTTCTGACTGTATACCATTTACCACCACTCTCTGTGTTCTGCTGGCCAACCAGTTTGCCACCCAGTTGACCAACATCTGACACACCCTGAGTCTACCCAGCTTATTAATTAATCTTCTATGTGGAACAGTATTGAAAGCTTTGCTGAAGCCAAGATAGGTGACATCAACTGCACTCCCTTGGTCCACCACTCTGCTTACCCAGTCAAAGAAATCTATGAAATTAGTTTGACAGGACCTTCTTATTGTAAACCCATGCTGTCTTGGAGCCTGTGCTCCTAAGGATTCCAGGTGTTGTACTATCCTTTCCTTAAGGAGTGCCTCCATAATCTTGCCCACTACTGAGGTAAGACTGACTGGTCTGTAGCTCCCTGTCTCCTCCCTGCTACCACTCTTGTGGAGTGGGATCACATGAGCCTTTCTCCAGTCTTCTGGGACCTCTAATGTGCTCAGAGACTCACTAAACAGTTCTGATAATGGTTCTGCTAGTTCCACCCTTAGCTCCTTTAGTACCCTGGGATGTATGGCATAACAGCTAGTCTATTCCTGTGTCCAGCCCCCCCCCCCGATCCCCCTTCTGGTCCTTTAGAGTCTTTTCCTGCTTATTATGATTGTATTTGAGGTGTGAATTCATAATTTAAGCAGATAATGCATTTAGTAAAATCAATGTTATTCAATGTCAAAACCAATATCAAAAATGTGTCTTATTGCTATAAATACATAAGAAGTAAGCAAACACCTAAGAAATGTTTGCTAACTTAACTAGAAGTATGATACATTTTGTCTGAATCTCAATTATCATAAAAATTCTAGAATGTATCAGTAGTTCTGCTGTAATTCTGCTACACTGTTTTGATGGCACCATAAATCTAGTCACTGCTTCACTGTTTCTACATACATTATATCAATTCTTTCTTAATATGTTCTGGGCAACAGAGAGGGAAAACATAGGCAATAGCACAGAAAAGATGCACAAGAGACCCTGTATGGCCAGACCAGGGGTGAAACAAGAGGAAAGGACACAAGACAGAAAAAGGATTCCACTGTCCAAAATGAGGTGGAGGCTCAACCTCACTCCATTTTCATTTCTAACTGCTTAACAATGATAGGAGATGTCAGGCTGATTACAGCAACAGAGATACAAGGAATACGGGGGGAGTGGGTACAGAGGTACTGTGAGTCACCATGGAGATGGGGAATGGAGCCACTATTTACACTGGCATGATCTACAGACCTCCAGCACAGGGGAAGGTGTTAGATAAGGTACTAGTGGAAGACATTGGCAAGATGGCAGAAAAGGTGGAAGTGCTGCTGCTAACTGGGGACTTCAATCTGCCGGATGTAGATTGGAGTCTCCCAGCTGCAGCTTCAGCTAGAAGCAGGGACATTCTGGACTCCCTGCAGGGGGGAGTTCCTCAGGCAACTAGTCAGGGAGCTCACTCACGATGGGGCAATGCTGGACCTGGTATTCACTAACAGGGGCAGTGTTGAAGATGTCAAGGAGGGAGCCCACCTGGGGACCAGTGATAACTGTAAAGGTTGCAGAATCAAACCACATAAGGGCAAGGGTCCTGGACTTCAGGAGGGCAGATTTTACAAAGAAGGGTGACTGCCTCAGGGATGACCTGGCAGGGCAATGAACTGAGTGTTGTGGAGGAACAGTGGGCAAAGCTAAAAGGAGGCATAGTAAAGGAAACAAACCTCTGTGTCAAGCAAGTGAGCAAAACCAAGAGGAAAAAAAGACTGCTATGGTTCTCAAAGGAGGTGGCTGAAAAGGTAAAGACTAAAAGGGTAGCACTCAAAAGGTATAAGGAGATGCAGAGGTAGGAGGATAAGGATGTTTGTCAGGAGAAACAGAGGAAGCAGGGAATGCAGTAAGGAGCACAAAGGCACAAACTGATGAGAGATTAGCCCAGGCAGTAATGAGAGGGAACACAACATTTTTTAGGTATGTACCATAAGTAAAAAGTGGAAGACCAGGTGAGGGACTGTAAGGTTAAAAAGGGAAGAGGGGGACAATACAGAGGAGGACTAGAAAAAGGCAGACATCCTGAACAAATAGTTTTGTTCAGTATTCACACAGGAAGGAGAAGGGAAGGGACCACAAAAAAGTAACAGGGGCTTTTGGACACTAGTCCTTTTTCAGAAGACAGAGTCCATGGACTCACTAATCTGAAAGTGGACCTAGCAATGGGGCCAGACAAAGTGCACCAAAGGATACTGAGAGAGCACAGTGAGGTACTGGCTGCACTTCTGACTGTCTTATTTAACAAATAACTGGAAACAGGAGTGGTTCTGAAGGACTGGAGTAGGGCAGATGTAGTCCCACTTCACAAAAGTGGCAGCAGGGAGGTGGTTGGTAGTTATAGGCCAGTCAGCCTGACACTGGTGATAAGAAAGTTAATGGAATCACTGCCAAAGGAAAGGATTGTGGAATATCATTAATACAGTAGATTAGAAGACCCAAGGCAGCATGGATTCAATAGGGTTGGGGGGCATGTCAAATGAATCTGATAGATTTCTTTAACTGGTGACCAGGGAATTAGATCAGGGTGGAGCAGTGGATGTGGCCTACCTAAATTTCAATAAAGCTTTCAAGATTTTCCCACACTGGAGACTGGTAAGCAAGCTGGATATCTTATGAGTGGGTCCAAAGGTGGAAAAGTGGGTAAGAAATTGTTTAGGAAATAGGCGACAGAGGGTGGTGGTAAGTAGAGCTCACTTTGAGGAGGGAAAGGTGACCAGTGGGGTGCCTCAGGGATCAGTGCTGTGAACAGTCCTCTTTAATGTCTTTATAAGTGACATTGCAGAGGAGCTAGTAGTGAAAACCTACCTCTTTGTGGAAGACACCAAAATGTCCAATAGTGTGGACACTCTGGGTGTGTGTGTGTGTGTGTGTGTGTGTGTGTGTGTGCATGTGTGTGTGTGTAAAAGATGAGCAGGGACCTGAGAAAACTTGAGGATTGAACAAGGGTATGGCAGCTGGGTTTCAATGTGAAAAAGTGAAAAATAATGCACCTAGGGCACAGAAATCCACAGGCAGAGTACAGAATTGGTGGAATGGTATTGATGACCACCAAAAAGGAAAGAGACCTGGAGGTGATCATATCCAATGACTTAAAGATGGGGATAAAGTGTGACAAGGCAATAGGAAGGGCTAGTGAGATTCTAGGGTTCACAGGGAGGGGCATCACCAGCAGAAAAAGGGAGATAGTGTTGCCTTTATATAGATCAATGTCAAGACCCCACCTAGAGTACTGTGTCCAGCACATCTCTGGAAGGACATAGACAGAGTGGAGGCAGTCTAGAGGAGGGAAACTAAAATGGTGCTGGGTCTGCATCCAAAGCCTTATGAGGAGAAACTTAAATAGCATAATATGTACACCCTGGAAGAGGGGAGGGAGAAGGGGACTGATAGAGACCTTCAAATGCCTCATGGGAGTAAATAAGGTACAGAGGAAAGTATTTTTCAGAAAAAAATGTTCTCAAGAACAAGGAGACATGCAATGGGGCATGATAAGAAGCTGGTGAAGGGCAGATTCAGTAGAGATGTGAGGAAGTACTTCTTCACAGAAAGAGTGGTGGATTCCTAGCAATGGGACTCAGTTGTGACCAACTGATCCAAGATGGTGATTGGTTGCAGCTAGATGCTGCAGCTCAGCAGACCCCCTCCTGCATGGAATGCATGCACCGGTGAATTTCAGTTAAAATGAAAAATGAAGGGAAGCTGTACTTTAAAAATAGCAAATGCTGGCTGAATTCAACTATTGTCAGATATTGCAAATAAGGAAAGAGGAGCCTACAAAGATGTCAAAACATTGTTTTCATTCAACTTTGTTATGATGCAGAGAAAAGCTAGCAAGGCCCCAAAAAATCTGACCGCTACTAAGCAGTTAATAATAATAATAATAAAAAAAATAATAAAACTTTATTTATTAAGCACCTTTCAAGCACCAAGGTGCTGTACAAAATAAGTATAAAACAGAACCATATATAAAATCAGAATAACAACAATCTTCAATATTAACAATAAAGCCAAAGACATATATAAAATCAGAGTGACAACACTCTCAAATCAAAAAGGCTTGAGTCCAAAGATGGGTCTTGAGCTCGCACTTAAAGATCTCCATGGACGTGCATTCACAAAGCTGGTGAGGCAGAGAGTTCCAGAGGGTTGGGGCAACAAACATAAAAGCTCAGCAGAGTATCTGATATGGCAATCAGGCAGAAGAATGGGAAAAGAGTAAATAAACAACAAGTTGTACCCTCTGAATCTTTCCCTGAAAATGCCCCGCCGCTTGGAAAAGAGAAATATAGTGGCACTCATCAAGCTATTGCCCTGACTAATCAAACTCAAGGAGCCATAATGACGGTGTTGGAAATCGCTAATGAACAACAACAGGAACAAAATTCTCTGGATTCGGAAGATATTTTCATACTGAAAGCCCCTTTGATTCAACCCTCACTGAGTAAAGTGGCAAGAAGTATAATCCCTTTAACCAGAATCAACGTTGCCTGTAGAACTGAAGATTCCACAGTGCAGACAAGCACAGTTCTTGGAAGGGCCGACAGAGGAAAGAAGGGATGGAGCAGGGGAGTCAAGTCAGGATTCTCCTCAGGAGATACCAGATGGCTGGGATGGAATGATGTAGCGCCAAGGCCCAGAGTTACTCAAAGGATTCAGAAGGCCGGTTCCTTGAACTCCACCAGCAAGCAATAGAAGCAGTGAAAGTATCCAGTTGTCCCTCTGAAGACTCCATGGTGCTGAAAGGTAAAGATAATAATTTCTTACTATTAAAAACATTAGACTCAGAGCCATCCTAGTGGCACTGAGGGTTGAGGTGCTGGACGCTACACATCACAGCACGCTGGCGATTCAGGTTCTGGAATGAGCTCGGGCACTCGGGGTTGGCATGGGAGGGAGAGGATCGAGCATCCAAAAGACTGCTCTCCTCTCCCTGGGGAGGGATCCAGGGTTCTCCGGTGCAGTAGGGACCCCCGGTGGAGACCCAAGGTACAACTAGCACTTGGAGCAGCTAAGGGGAGGAGTGTGGTGGATGCCTATGGCTCAGCCATGCTGGACATTATTGCATGTCCATGTTCCTAGGAGGAAACCACACACAGCAAACATCCCTGGTCTTGGGGATAGGTGAAGGCTCTTCCAGTGTCATGATCACACTCCCAGAGTTGCGCCTGTTCCACCAGGGCTCCTCCTCTGACTCCAGCCCATCACCTTAGATTCTAGATAGAGCACCAGGGCATAGGTGGCCCCACCTCAGGTGGTTCAAAGCCGGGGGATCTGCTGGTCCGGGGGTGGATCTGGTAGGAGTTGGCTTCAGACAGGAGATAGAGTCATTGGTGAGCAGGGTAGCTGGAGAGAATTTCCCTGAGTCCAGTGCTGAAACAAAGTCAGCAAAAAAATAAATAAATAATGAGACTCTGACATCCAAGAAAATATTTCTCCTGCAGTGCAAGATAAAAATGGCACTACTTCTCCCACCAATATAGTAGAAAGTGCAGGGATGGGCTCAAATCTGCTATCTTCTTTCGAGAGACAATTACTGCTACATGATGAAAATAACATTTCTTTGGCTAATTCTTCACTACAAGAGAGGGGAAGTGGTTTGAATCTATCCCCTTCTGTCCCAAGAAGCCAGTCCCCTTTACATGGGGGAAACAAAAATGACACAACACGACTAATGCAATCCAATGAAACTAATTCAAAGCAAAAGAATACAACCGTACTACAAGGAAGTCCTCAGTGCCAAACAAAGGAACTAGACACAACAAATACCGAGAATACCCTTAAAACTCACAAAACGATCATTGTACAACTGTCACAAGAAGACAATTTAGATGACTCATCTTCTGAGTCCAGCCTTGACTCTTCTCTGGAGCAGGAACAGTCAGAAAAATCAGATGAAGAAACAAAACACGAACAGGAATCTGACTATGAAATGCCCAACTGAGCAAAATTAATGTTACAACAGATCCAAATGATCAATAAAAATCTGACAAAGAAGAAAAACTTAGAACAAAAAGTTGACTCTTTTAGCTCCACAGTAATGTGCCTCTTAAAAGAAAATCAAAAAATTAAAAAGGAATTATTAGATGTTCAACAAAGAATATCTAAAATTGAAGATGACAAAATACCAGCAGAAAGACCGTTGTCAGATATTGAGAAACTAAATAAGGAATTTAAAGAAAAATTGACTGATTCAGAATCAAGATCTAGAAGGAAAAACATTACAATTTTAGGAGTATCTGAGACATGGGATGAGGAAAAACCCTTACTAGAATCATTTAAGCAGATTTCAGCGGCATACTTGTAAGTACAGTATATCCTACAGAAATTAAAATGGAGATCGACAGGATTCATAGGGTTTTTGCCCAAACTTTACAAAACAGGGACCATCCAGGCCAGTTATGGTAAAGTTTATTAGAGCAGATGATAAGGAAAAGCTCATTGCCCAGGTTTATAGGAAAAAAAATAATAAAAGTAATGGGGGCACAGGTGGCTATATATAATGATTTGCCCCAAGATATCCTAATAGAAAGGAAAAAATTTGATGGAATAAGAAAAAAATGGTGGCATAACAAAATAAATGAATAAAATAAAGGCAGTATGCGCAGTGGTCTAAGGCTCTGAGCTGCAAATCTGGTGACATCCAGCAGACCAGACCTGGGTTTGAATCCCACAGCTTCCACTTGCATACTGTGTGACCCTGAACAAGTCACTTAACCTCCTTGTGCTCCCAGGTCGCTCCTGTAAAAAAGCTTTCAGCTTAGTGTGTTATACCTGGTTAAATAAATAAATAAATAAAATAAAAGCTAGTATGATATTCCCTACTAAGTTAAAAGTGGCCATAGATGGAAGAAATTATTTTTATAATTCAGTACAGGAAGCAGAATATGACTTAAGAGTTACTTGTCCAAAGATCTTTGAAACATAGAAGATTTATGAACATAGAGAATGACGCAATATAAATAAAGGGAGAAAGTTACTATTACTGTAAATATGTTTATATATACATATCGGTATATGAAGTAATATATGGGTATACATAACTGACTGGATCCAGAGGTAAATATCATGCAGGGAAGTTAATAAAAGATAAATAATAAGTATAGTAAAGAATGCATTATTAAGACTGGGTGGGGGGGGCTGAGTGCTCAGAAGAGCAGAGGAATAAAAGGGCATTAGGACAGTACGTGTCATGGATGAGGCTCAAATATTAGAAAGGAATGGGATGTATTAAATATAAACTTTTTTTTTAAACAAGATATGTTACAATGTTTCTTTATCTTGGGTAAAGTGGTGGTAAGACTTATAAAAAACAAGCGTTTGTCAATGCTGAATGTTCACTGCTGGTATTGCTGTTGTACATGCCTCCCATATTTTTCTGTGTATATTCCTCTGCCTTGCATTTTAAGGTGTCACTCTCAACACAAATTTCTTATGTTCTTCCAGCACTGGTTTACTTCATTAGACGCCTGTCAGTCCGTACAGGGTGGGTGGTATGATTGGAAACCATAATGCCTGGGCATTTGTTGGTATTTTTGATCCAAATTTTCGACATGGGCTTTTTGGGACCCCACCTCATGAACAGTGGCAGTATCATTTTGTTACTCGATTCCAAAAGGTGATTCCACACAGCGAGTGTGCCATTCGGTGCCACAGGTGAGAAAACACATTTCGGGCAGGATGTGAAAAATGACAGCTGTACTGTTCATGAGGAGGTGTGAAGAAATGGCAATGTTGAAAATCTGGAGTGAAAATATGAAAAAGTGGTGAAGTTATGAGTGTGCGTAGAAATTGTGTAATGCACGCTCATAATGCAGTCATTTTTTTGGAATGTTTTCACCAAATTTTCAACATGGCCTCTTTGGGACCTTCCCTCATGTGCAGTGCCATTGGAATTTCATTAATATCTCCCAAAAGCTTATTTCACACAGTGACCATGCCATTCTGTGCCAGAGGTGCAAAAATCACATTTCGGGAAGGATGCAAAAAATGAAAGCTATACTGTTCGTACAGTAAGGAGGTGTGAAAAAATGGCAATGTTGAAAATTTAGAGTGAAAATCTTAAAAATTGATGATGTTATGAGCGTGTGTAGAAACTACACAACAGATGCTCGTAACACAATGATTTTGGGGAGTTTTTTCACCAAATTAGCAACAAGGGGTTTTTGGGACCCCACCTCATGAGCAGTGGCACTGTCATTTCTTTACTTGGTCCCAAAAGGTGACTCGGCACAGCGACTGCAAAATCACCTTTCAGGACCAAGTAACAAAATGACAGTGACTGTGTTCATGAGGTGAGGTCCCAAGAACCCCATGTTGATAATGTGGGACCAAAACTCCAAAAAGTGGCTGATATATCAACCTAAGTTGAAACCCCCCATTGATTGCCATTATAGGGCTTACTGTGATTTTCTTCAGTTTGCAGTCAGTTTTTGAAGAGTGCAGATGTGTTCCCAGTCCACAGAAGATCGTTGCTTCTGACCTCCAGAGATAAGTATGGGTGAGGGTAGTGCGGGGAGGTAGGGTGCACAGAGGGATGGTGTGGGTTGGGGAAGGGGGGCCAGCGGGAATGGCGAGGGACCATTTTCTTTTTTTTTAGGTTTAACAAAAAAAAAAATTGGAGACTGTTTTCTTTTTTATAGGCAAACTATTCATAACACGGATTTCAGCACACTGTGGTGGGCTCCAAGTGTGCCATAGTACTGGGGAGATGCATGCCAACATGGGGATTGAGCACCCTGATGTCGGCAGGTGGGGGGGCAAAAAAAAAGACGTGGGACTGTTTTCTTTTTTTTTTCCAATTGTTTAACCAGGTGAGACACACTAAGCTGAAAGTTTGTTTACAGGTGCAACCTTGGAGCACAGGGAAGTTAAGTGGCTCACTCAGGGTCACACAGTATGCAAGTGGGGGCTGTGGTATTCAAACCCAGGTCTCCATATTTGCAGCTCAGAGCCTTAAACCACTGCGCTATACTGCATATATTTTTTACATTTACATTTACATTTTTACATGTGAACTATTCATTACACAGATTTTGGCACACTGGGGTGGGCTCTCAGTGTGCCAGAGTACTGGGGGGGATACATGCTGACATGGTGATTGAGCACCCCGATGTTGGCAGGTGTGGGGGTCCACTATCGCGATTGTGCTTAGCGTGAAAGTGCCTTTAGGCACTGTATACTCCCAGCCTGTACGGAGCTTAGGCTGTGGCCTACTGTGCATGGGTGGGAGAAAACAAGGAAAAGGAGTCAGCAGGAAGTGGAGGAGGCAGGGGAGGAAAGCACCTCCTCCCACCTTCCAGGAAGGGACCGGTGGGGTGGCGATGGCGATGGACTGGAGACATCAGCCAGGCTGATCATGATGCAAACAGCTGTTTGCTGTGCAGTGACCTGCAGATGTAAGGAAAAAGCCACCACATGATTGGTGCACCTTTTTCTTTTCAAGTGTAGATCACTTCAGGCAAAACAGCGCCATGACCAGCCTGGCTGATGATTGGTGTGATACTGTTAAGCCTCTTGCAGAGCACTCTGCATTGGACAGACAGTGTCACACCCCTCAAAAGTCACTATCCCAAGGAGCTTGACATGCATGAGTGAACTCAAAAAGGATGCTACAATATGGAAAATGGAAAATTATTTAGATGCGCTTCCTGGAATATTAACGGAATTAACTCCCCAATAAAAATATCTCGAATATTAAACCATCTCAAAAAATTTAACATTGACTGTATTGCATTACAATAAACTCATTTAGATGATTTAGAGATTAAGAAGTTAAAAAGGAAATTGATTTCACATATATTTAACTCATCAGGAACAAAGGAAAAAAGCAGAAGTGCAATTTTAATTAAAAAAGAAGCCCTAATATAACCATCCTGGATACCTACAAAGATAACAATGGGAGAATATGAATGGTAAAATTAAAGGCTAATAGCATAATTTATACAGTGGGATCTATATGTGGGCCATTCATTAACTATGCTGAAATCCTTGCTGAAATAATCCAAGCATTAGTACAAATCCAAGCAACAAATATTATTTTACAAGGTGACTTTAACAATTTATTAAATACAGACTTAGATAAAACCTTAAGTATCTCCTTACATAATGAAAAAAACAGAGTAAATTGTTAAATAATTTTCTGCAGTTACCTGATTTATTAAACCTGTGGAGACTTAAATACCCTGCAGCTAAAGAATATACATTTCATGATAAAAATAATTGTTGTTTCTCTAGACTGGATTATACTTTTATATTTAAATCATTACTTGCAGACTTTAGGGAAGCAAATATTAATACGATTATATATTTGGACCATGTTCTCATTATGATTGATTTAATAAATTATAATCAATTCAGGAACTATACTCCAGTCTGGAGATTCAATAATCAATTACAAAAAGATGAAATGCTCATTAGTAAAATAAAGGAAGCCATGCAAGATTTTTGGTACTATAATATTTGATGGGTTGACCCTTGTGGTTAAACTTTGGGATGCATTTAAGGCAGTCTTAAAGGGGACTTGTATATCATATCAGGCATATATTAATAAAACAATAAGAGAAGAGAGAAATACCCTTAAATGAAGATTACAATAATTAGATGGACTAGTTCTTAAAGATTGTAACAAATATTACAAAGAGTGGTACCAATTAAAGTTCCAACATACTAAAGATAATAATAAGGAAGTACTGTCTAATATATAAAAAAAAAACTAAAGAAAATCAAGTACTGTACCTACAAGGGGATAAGTGGGGAAATTATTTGCAAATTTACTTAAAAAACAGAAAGAACAGACAATAAGAGATGCATTAAATGAGAAAACAGGGATATTGGAAATGGAGGACTCCAAAATGGTAGAGATAATTATGGAAGTTTACAAAGATATATACCAAAGGGAAAAAAAAGGAGATGTCCAAGAACTTGAAACCTACCTAAAGGAAACAGAGTTTAAACAATTACATTGTAAAGAAGGTACATTTTTAAAAGAAAAAAAATATTGAAAACTATAAAAAATATGCCAAAGGAAAAGACTCCAGGACTTGATGGATTTACTGTTGAGTTTTATAGCTTTTTTCAGCAAGAACTAGTTCCTAGGATAATTATAATAAATAATGAGGTTTCCGGAAAGGAGCTGGACTTTCCTAATTCTTGGCAGGAAGTTAGGATTATACTAATTTCTAATGAAGGGAAGGATAAAAAATTACCTGAAAGCTATGAGACAATAGCATTGCTTAATATTGACTATACAATTATAGCAAAGGTAATTGTGAACAGAATAAAAATTGAATTAGACCAAATTATCCCTAAAAATCAATTTGGTTGTATTGGTGGAAGGAACATGTTTCAGGCTACAAGAAAACCAAAGCAAATTATCCAGAAAACTAGTAAAATACATGAGCCTGTCCATGCAGTTTCAATTGATGCCACTAAGGCATTTGATTTGCTTGACAGATCATATTTATTTAAGACCCTACGTCATTGGCAAATTCTGCAGAATATGATAAACCTTATTCAAAAACTATATAAAGACACAAAAGTAAGATTTACAGTCAATAGTTATACTGCTCTATCCTTCTTAAGGAAAAACAGAGTTAGACAAGGATGTCCTATACCTCCGGTATTATACATTCTGTCCTTGGAACCTTTTCTTAATCATATCAGGAAAAATGTAAGGATACAAGGTGTGGAAATTTAAGGCAAAGTATAAAAGACCAATACATTCACTGATGATGTTTTACTGTTTACTGTTTTTGAGGGATATAAATAAATCTTTACCATTCCTCATAGAATAAGTTAATGTTTATAGTAGAATATCAGGATATGAATTAAATAAACAGAAGACAGTTATATGTAAGATCTCAAAGGATGCCTATGTTCTGGACCACATGATCGAGTAAGAATTTCTGAATGAATCATACTTTCAGTATCTGGGGACAGAAATACATGCAAATAAAAAAGAAACAATATTGAGAAATTACAATAAAGTGAAACAAAAGATTACAACTCTATTAGATAACTGGGAAAAACTATCTATCACATTGTGGGAAAGGATAGAGACATTGAAAATAATGGCCCTCCCACACTCAATGTTCGTATTCCAGGCAATTTGAGGTACTCCTTCAATCAAGTGGTTCAGGAACATAATTATTTTCTCTAAATTTTTGTGTGGGGGGGGTAAACCAAGGATGGCTTTTGTCTCAGTTAACCACTCAAAGGTTGTTAGGAGGTTATAGTTGTCCTGACCCCACTTAATACAGTATATAGTAACAAGTCAAATAAGAATACTTTGGGAATGGGCGCTCCATGATCCAGACTCATCCTTAGAAGCAGCTGTAACTAAGTATGGTAAAGAAAATCAACACAATCTAATATTAAACATGATGAGATATCCCAAATCAGTTTTGGAACAATTTCTATCCCTAATAAATATAAAGTCTAATGTAAAAAAGATTATTAAAAATCAAAACTTCCCATGGCTATTTACAAATATTTGGTACAACAAAAACCTGTGGAAAGAACCACATAGAGGGAAGTGGTTATCTCTTACCACTTCCAACTTACAAACATGGGAATAATTAATTCAGGATGAGTTTTGCTCATTTAACACATTTAGACAACTGTGTAAACCCATAACTAATATTAATTTTTTACATTATATAACTTTAAAAATTAAATTCAATATATTAAAGGAAGAATTTATGGGAAAATCTCAGCAAAACTTAGCAAGATTAATATTGGACCATTCCATTATTATAAAGTCAACACAGACTAAACTATTAACAAAAAATATATCAGATGCCCTATAAAGAGCAGGACAACCCCTGGGAGAAGACCAATAACAAATGGAATCTAGAAGCTGACCTAGATTTAAATACCCAACAATGGAAAAACCTAAGGATAAAAGGAATTAAGGACTACTGCTATGTGAAAAACAAAACAATCCAAAAGAAAATTCTCGACAGATATTATTTTATACCACAAATACTGGGGACATTTTCTAAAACGGGTTCTAAGCTATGTTGGCACCAATGTGGCCATGCAGTAAATTTATTTCATTGTCCATGGGGATGTAAAAGTGTACAAAACTGGTGGATACAAACAATAAAAATGTTAAAGTCTTATTAATTAATATAGACTTTAAATTTAGGGAACTAGTTTTAGGGGATACCACACATCTCAAATTAGAGAAAAATCAAGAAAAAATTGTAACATTAGCATCTACGATAATGAAAAGGATGATACTGGAACAATGGAACACACAGGTAACTCAACAGTTTGAACATTTTAGACAGTTGTATTTGTTCTGGGAAGCCATATCGTTTGAGAAATTATGGTCAGAATCCCTAGAACAAAGCGATGAATATGACCTTATTTGGAGAGAGACTGAAGCAATGTTACCACCACTGATCACATTGTAAACATATACTGTAGATGATAAATAGAAGTAAATATGGAAGGACTGTAGATCTTATACATTCCATTTTTAAAATATACAAATGTTAAACAGTCAATTGAGATGAATTGTGAAGTCAAGTCTATAACAATGTTGTGTATTAAAACAACAATAAAAATTTTATATAAAAAAAAGAAAGAGTGGTGGATTCCTGGAATAGCCTTCCAGCAGAGGTGGTGGGGGTAAAATACAATGGTTGGGTTCAAGAATGCATGGGACAGGATTAAGGGACTCGCACTGGAAAAGAAGAGGGGTGAGGGAGAAAGAGCTGGAGATCAAGTAGAGTCCTTGGTGATACTGTAGGTAGAGAGAAATGAGCAGACTGGGTGGGCCAGGAGCTCCTTATCCACCACCAAATTCTATGTTTCTATGTTCACTTGCTCCTTAATCCTGCCACTCAACTGCCACTGCCACCACCACCACCACCAGAGTGATGAACAGGTACAGATATAACAGATTTTGCTAAAAGATTAAACCAAGACAATCTCATACTCCAGTCTGATTCATTTTCCAGTCAGTCTCTTTCACCAGACTGTTTCAGTCTCATGCTCCTCCTTCAGCTTGGAACTGTTAGAAGTGCACCAAAGCACTGTTGAGCAACTTTGCTTTAATATTGTCATTCTACAGTCAGTCTCAATCTTCAGTCAGTTTCTTTCACATTCTCCTTCCCCAGCATGGATCCAGCAGAAGTACACAAAAGCACTGCTAAACAAAGGTGCAGTCAGTCTAATTCTCATTCTTCTCCACCATAGAACCAGTAGAAGTAGCTGACTGGTAGCCTGGGTGATGCAGCAGTGCCCACGGGGGGGTGAGGGGGGGAGCAACACATTGGGCTGGCCTGCTACAGGGGTTGGTGTGGTAACGGAAGCACCACCACCTTCACCCCAGCTGAGCAGCTCTGCCTTTAGCAGCACTGTTTCATAGCCCACACACATACTCCAAGACATACAAGTTTGCTCCAGAACCTGGGTCACTTTCTCAGCGATGCAGCTGGGCCAACAGCGGGACCTAACTTAAACATTTTTATTCCCTCCCTTTGGAAACCAAGTGCATGCGTAATAGGGCTGCATGCTGATCTGCATCTGGACCAGCATATCATGGAAGCTATCATTCGGGGACCTACATCTTTGAATTATCAACTGTGCACAGCAGGACTTAATTGTGCTTGTTAATGTAAGAGTAGGAAGGTAGGGGAGTTTGGTGGTGGGGTGGTTTGGGGTAGGCATTTGGGTTAAATAAGCAGATCAAGATGATAGGTATGACATTTGTATGGCCAGAGCTGATGTAGCCTGAGTCTTTTTTTGTCCAGCAATGCCTGTTTCAATGTTTCTATCAGGAAGCATTTTTAATAAAAACAAATATTGAAGTTTGGGTACCATTTTATGGTTTCCCATTTATTCCACCCTTCCAACCACTGCCCTTTAAGCCTGCACCCATAACCCAATTACACAACTATCCCCAGGAATTACTACTGCAGTTTGTTGTCTTGTTGTGACCCCCAATGGTGAGGCCACTGGGAATAGAGGGCTGATCCCCTGATGGTGACTGAATCCGTGATTGAAGTTTTGTCTGGTTGGCAGGAGTGAGGCCTGCAAAGTTCAAGAATCATCCCACTCCTGAATAGTGCTTTTTCCTGTTCTCCCACCCTGAAATGGGTGGAAAAAATGCATGCCAGCAATCACTCAATGGGTGTGTGCAGATGAAAAGCCAGCAGACTCTTCCTCCCTCCATCATCCACTCACGCTGCTTCTTCCCAAGCTGCCACAGGAGGCACTCACACAGCACATCGAACAACCACCTTCATCTTGAGAGGGCAAGCATTCACTGAGATTCTCAAACCCTCTCCACATGTCAGCCCTCCAGTGACCGGAGCTTGTTTCCAAGGCCCGGTCACTGGCATCATGCACAGTAGCCCTACTGCTGCACTGACAGGCCAGGCTGAAGTTCAGTTACACTTACCAACAGCCCTGTGATGACCTCTTGGACTGTGTAGCATCATCATGCCACTGAAGAACTCAGTACCTTTTTGCTCCCTGTGCTGAAGGTTTTCCTGCAGGTGTTCAGGCTGACAGTTGAACAGAATGATCTGCAGCCAATACCTTGCAAAGCTCACCCAGTCTCTTTCCAGATCTTGTCTGTTTCTCTCAATGGATGCCTGTTCACCCTGAATAGAAGGCATCAGCTTTTGTAGTGATATCTGTCATAAGCAGGTTAGTCTCCTTAGTGGAAAAAGTACTGCCACTCCCTTCCTGAACTACTAACTATCCTCAGGCATCTCAAAAGGGAACAACTGGCAAGTGCCAACCTGAACTGCTAATGATAAATGCTGTAGTGTCTGTCTTGTTCTCCCTCTCTCACTCTGCTCCTTCATGCTCTCAAAAATTACAATCAGGTGGGGTCCACATGTGCCAAAATCTGCAGTACTATATCCATGGTTTACAAACCTTCAGCAGTTTACTCAGGTCCTGCTTCAGAAACTGCTGAAAAACATTTGGGACAGATTGATAGGGTGTCATGCACTCACCCATGGGAGATTCATTATGTAGTTTAAAGCAAAACTTGCTGTTCACATAAAAAACTCACCATTTATTTAAAAAATGTGATTCATTTGGCATAATTCCATGGAAGTCATCATGAAATTCCACAAAGCTTAACAACAGAATTGCCATTTCTTTGGAATGCTGCCAGTAGGATTCTGCATTCCTCACATAACTAGTTGGAAGTTACAACATAAGCTGACAGTGGCCATATGCCATTAGTTATTGCAATTAAGGACAAATGTATCATCAATATGATGCAAGGATTTCACTACCTGTAATTCACAGGAAGGCAGTTGAAAATAAGTCTACAGTCTCAGACTGTGCAACGCGTATAAAAATAAAATATTTACTTACTTACAACCCTCAAATTTCATAGAGAAAATTAAAAAAAGATAATGTTGTAAGTCTAAGAAAAAAATGTGCTCTGCATATACTCAAAGACTTGCTGCTAGGATTTACTACTAGGTAATAGGACAAGGAGGGGCAACTTGGCCCATCTGGATTGTCCCACACACATGTGGGTCGAACTTAAACCATTCTAGAATTTGAGTAAACAACTTTATCTAGTGTATTTTTAAATTCCATGAAACTGGTTGCCTCAACTACTTCCTTAGGCAGGCTATTCCAGGCCTTAGTAGCCATTATGGTAAAATAATTATCTCTTTGTGATGTTACAGAATTTGGGACCACTAGGTTTCCATTATGTGACCTTAGGGAATTCCTTGTATTACTAGATACAAGGTTACATTGACTACTTAACTCTTGGGACTGTAGCCCTTTATAAAGAAACAAAAGGTCACCTCTTTTTCACCTTTATTGTAGTGAGAACAAACCTGTTTCTTTCAATCTAGAGTTGTAGGGCATCCTTTTAATATGAAGAATTAATTTTTTCATGGATTTTTGTAGACTTCAACTATATTTATATCTTTTAATAAATATGGTGACTAGGCTGGAGAACTATAATCAAGGATGGGCCTAACATAGCTGTTGTAAACAGGAACAATGAAGTGTTCAGATTTAAAAATAAAAGAACTATTTATTTTTCTGACAAGACCTCTAGCTTTATTTATATCATATTTTCTATGCCCTTCAACTTGACGGCCCCTTTATGACCGACCCCCTCCAGCCATGTCCCCCGGAATTAGCAGGGCTTACCTTACTCCTGTTCCGGGACCTGTGAATGCGGGAAGACGGTTGCCATCCTGCCGCTGGTGATGTTTTCTCCTTCATTTTTCTCCCAAGGGCCCCGGGGATGGGTACGCATGCATATGGAGGCATGCATTAGTCCCACGGCCCCAGTAACTGCCCCTTTCCTCCCACCCCATTGGCCTAGCGCCTGGCTCCTCCCTAGACCCATGCTGTCCCCAGCCTCCACCAGGCAGCAGCCATTAGCCGGAAGTCACCACCCCACCTTCCCAGACAGGAGAGCTTGTATGACAGGCAGCTCCATCCAGCTCCCTCCCCCCACCCCACCGCTGTTGCCTCCGACGGCCGGGCTCGTCTCCCAACTCAGGTCACGTGCATGCCATGAGGATAGGCATCCAGTGCCTTAGCCCTCAGCACCACTGGGCTGGCCCTCTAGTTTTATTTGTGACAAGTCTACAGTGATCAGATGATGTAAGTTTGTTATTTATTTTAACCCCAAGATCGATTTCAGATATAACCTTACGCAAGATGGAATTATTTACGATATAATTATAATTATGGTTTTTAGTATCATGCATGACAACGCATTAGTTTTTACCAGTTTTTTTTCTTAACAGATTCTTGAGTCAGCTATTCCAGCTGAGTTCTCCATGATACACTGTCCGAGGGTGTATTGTAGGGGCAGGGATGTAGCCATATGTTTTAGAATGGAACTGAGCCTTGTAGATGTGCCAGTTGGGGAGACCCAGTCCTTTGAAAGTTTCATAAGCGCAGGTGTGGGGTACAGGATTATTTTGTCTACTGTCCACCCAGGGGCGAGAACCAATTTCTGTACGAAGTCGAGTTTCAAAGATGGATGGTTCTGGGGGACTTCAAGCCTGGATCGACGATGAACTCTCACAGTTTGGACAGGACTTCCTCCAACTGATAAATTTGTTGGACTTCACACAGGTGATTACCTCTGCGACTCATAATCACAGTCATTCTTTGGACATGGTCTTCCTACTGGGTATGGAGACCTCTGACATAGTGGTGGAGCCAGTTGGATGGTCTGACCATCATACTGTATGGTTCAACTTCCAGGCTCCACCCCATAGGTCTGCCCCTACAGAGATGGTCCGCTACCGCCCTTTAAGGGGTTTGACTCTGGATGGCATGGGGGTGGTGCTGGACCTATTGGGCCTACCGAGTGCAAGCAGTGACCCAGATACTCTGGTACAGGCCTATAATAGGGCTGTGGTGGAGGCTCTGGATTCTGCTGCTCCTGGCCGGGTTTGCCCCCTCACCCTGCTGCCTTGGTCCCCTTTGGTTTGATGGAACTTTGAGGGAACTGAGGCGAGTGGGCTGAAGGATGGAGCATCACTAGTGGAAACTGGGCCTTGATGCCGACAGAATTAGATTGATGGCCCATTATGAGGACTATCAATTGGCTATTTCCTGTAAGAAGGCAGAGTTCCTTGCCAGGGAAATTACCACTGCACAGAATTGACTGGCTCAGCTCTTTTGAACTGTGAAAAGACTGTGCAATCCAGCCTGTCTGCAGACTCAGAGAGCATTGTCACAAGAAAAATATGATGAGTTTATTCAATTCTTTGCAGATAAGGTTGCCAACATCAGGTCCGAGATCTGTGCAGCTCCACCCAATGAGGATGGCGGTGGTCGGTGGGAGGTTGCAGTTCCCTGGTTGGTCTGGGCTGACTTTGACCGGTTAGCGATCACAGATGTTGTGAGGGTTATCCAAAGTATGAGGCCGACCTGCTGTAGTTTGGACCCGGGTCCAACTCATCTCCATGTGGGGTGCATTGAGGTCATTGGCCCAGTCCTAGTGGAGATTGTCTGGTGTTTGTTAGTCAGGTGTGTTTCTGGACACCCTGAAGGAGGTGGTGGTGTCACCTCTCCTTAAGAAACCCTCTCTCGACCCAGATTGTCTTGCTAACTACAGACCCATCTCTAACTTTCACTTCATGGGTAAGGTTATTGAGAAGGTGGTCGCACTGCAGCTGGAGGATCATCTCACCATCCACAACATTTACGATCTTCTCCAGTCTGGATTTCAGAAGAGGCACAGCACTGAGACGGCCCTTGTTCAGGTCCTCAGTGATCTCCTGATAGTGAGAGATCAGAGGAACCATTCCATCTTGGTTCTTCTTGACCTCTGTGTGGCATTTGACACCGTGGACCATAGTGTGTTGCTGGAGCACCTGCTTTGGATCTGTGGACTATCTGGTAAGGTCCTCAGATGGTTTCAATCTTTCTTCCCTGGCAGGTTTCAGAGAGTTGCCTCAGGATTTATTCCTCTGACAAGTTCTCCCTGTCATGTGGGATGCCGCAGGGCTCTGTGCTTTCACCCATGCTGTTCATGGTGTATATGCTGCCGTTGGGAGACATTGTAAGGTGGTGTGGGCTGAGTTTCCACTGCAATGCATATGACACTCAGTTGTACATGTCCTTTGTGCCTGAACAGGTGGGAGCTGTCTTGAGCTTTAACAACTGCCTCTCTGAGATTCGTTGACTGGATGTGAGCTAACTGGTTGAGATTGAACCCGAACAAGACTGAGGTTTTAGTGGTGGACCCAGGCCATTGGGTAGAGGGGCCATCGGATGGATGGCCATCTGGGCTTTGGCTAGGAAGCTGCCTGCTGATGACCTCTGAATGGGTGCAAAATATGGGCATTATTCTTGATGAGGGGCTGACCCTAAAAATCCAGGTGTCGTCCATTGTCAAGATTGCCTTTTACCATCTGAGGAATATCACCCAGATTAAGCACCTTGTTCTGCCCGATGACCTTCCAACTTTGGTCCATACCTTTGTGACCTCCCACCTTGACTACTGTAATTCCCTGTACCTAGGGCTACCCGATGGTTGATATCTGCTGCTTGCAGCTGGTGCAGAATGTGGCAGCCAGGCTGTTGACTGGGCTTCCTTGAGCCTGTCATGTCACGCCTGTGCTTCACAGCCTGCACTGGCTGCCTGTTCAGTGGCAGATCATCTTCAAGGTCAGCTTGCTGACCTATAAAGCCCTACATGGACAGGGACTGTGTTATCTGCAAGAACTTCTGCATCCCTACCGCCCACTCCACTCTGCTGATGAAGGATTGTTAGAGATTCCTAGGGTTCATTTGAAGACTTCTGGGGCCTGAGAATTTGAGTTTGTAGCCCCCATCTTGTGGAATTCTCTACCTCATCGGATAAGAGAGTGCCTGACAGTGGAGAGCTTTAAAACTGTGTTGAAAGCATATTTGTTTAATCTTGCTTTTCCCAATTCTATATAATCTTGTGATGCTGATATTTATTAATTTTATTTAATTTATGGGGTTTTAGCTGTGGTTTTATTGTGCTAGCACTATGGTCTTTTGTGAGCTATTTTACAAATAAAGTTTGCTTGCTTGCTTGCTTAAATATCTTTTCACCATATTTGAAGGATATAATACTTGGTAGTCCAGCTCATGAATACCCAGTTGTTAAGTTTCACAAGTGTCTGAAGGATGTGCTGCTTTGTGTAGGGCCTTCAGGGCCCTCCATAAAGCAGCCTACAGGTCCAGAGCCATGCCAAACAGGTGTGCTGCTTTGTGTCAGTTCACAGGGCCCTGCATGATACAAGGTGGAGGTCTAGCCTCCAATCTGATGGGACTGTTGCTTCCCAGTCAGCTCACTATGCCCTATATGAAGAAAGATACAGTTCTGGCATGTGTATGTCACTGTACTGCTGCTTCATGCATGGCCTGTAGGGCCACTTGCAAAGCAAACTACAGGTCTGATGCAGTGTTCACCACCAAGCAACTCTTTTGTGAGTGGCCCCCACTCATGAAGCAAGCTATAGGTTTGGCACAGTAAGTGTCACTGTGCATCGCTTCATAAGCAGAGTCACTCGTGAATGCTTTAGGTCTGGTGCATTGAGCATCAGTATGTAGATGATTCATTAGTGGCCTGTAGGGCCACTTACGAAGTGAGCTACAGGTCTGGCAAAGTGAGGGTTACCATGCAGCTGCTTAGTGAGTGGCCCCAACTCATGAAGCAAGCTACAGGTCTGTTGGGGTGACTGTCAAAATGCAGCTGCTTTGCTCACAAAGCAAATTTTAGGTGTGATACAGTGGTTGTCACTATGAAGATGCTTTTATAGATACCTTTTACAAAAAGTAGGGAACTTAATGGCAGAAAAACAACACTAATGCATCTATTATGGTTGAAACGCAAAACATTAAAAGTAAGCAAATGAAGAATTATGGTTGGAAATATGGAAGCTTGACAAATCAGTAGTGCTAGTATGATTTTTTTGGGGATTCAACTGTCACGTGATGCAGGGCTGGCATTATCCCAAGATTGGCACTCTTTATGCGAGCATTGCTGTGTCATTTACTTTGTGTGACAAGACAGTATCGATATTAGGGCAATGTCAACCCTGCATCTCATAATCATTGAAACCCTGAGGAATACCACACAACTGATTTGCCAAGGTTCTGGACTTCCAGCCCTAAGTTTAATTTCCTCACTTTGTACACTGTGTTTTAACCCTAATAGTATTTAGCATAGTTTTTTTTTGCAGTATTAAATTTAAATGAAAAACAATTGCAGCATATACATCTTACAACTATTATTTATTAAGACATTTAAATAAAAAAAAATCTTTAAACTTCTTTTGGTTACAAGTAAAATAAGGCCCCCAAAGGTAAGCTTATCTTTCTCCACCTGAGGCCTGTTGGCAACAAGAGGCAGACTACTTAAGCTGTGCTGGACAGCCAGCAGTGCCTCTTGCAGTTCATAAATCACTGTCAAAAACAACTAGGCCTGCAGCCTCTCCCTGGCAGCAGGGCAGGACAATTTTTCAAGGCAAGGTGCAATGGAGATAAGTGCACACTTTCAGCTAATAGGCCACAATTTGTAGTTTGCTGCAAGGCAAAGAGATGAGATCAGTGAGACACACATATCCACACCTACCTCCTTGGAAGTGGAAACATTTTGCAATAAAAACTGCCCTGCTATTAGTCAACTGATAGAATCCTGACAGAAAAAAGAAAGAAAGAAATGCTTCCGTTTTCCAGAGTCATTTTGCTGCTAGGCTGTCAGGTGTCTGTGCAGTTGTTATAGGCATGATTTGTCATGTCAGTCTAAGCTCATGTAAGGCCACACATAATACATTACTAGTTATAGCATTAGGTTATTAGCCAGAGATATGCTTAGGGGGAGAAACTGTAGCTCAGGCATTTGAAACATAGGGTCAAAAATATGTGGCAAAATGATTACAGTTACAGCAACTCTAACAGCTGCCAGATCCAGAATCTAAAGCGGTAATTTAAAACAATGATGTCCTGATAAAGTTGTATTTTATAAGCCTGCAGTAGAGGATGTTAGTGGTTTCTTTTTTTTTGTCTGCATTTAGCTGCTGATAGACACTGGTAATGTTTAACATATTTTACAAACTGGACTTACTATCTGTTTCTACATTCTTAGGAAACACTAGTGGGGCAAAGAGATGATATTAGCCAATCACACAGGTCAGGGGACAGGTACAAGTCAATGGGAGCAGGGGGTTTAGACGGGGGGGGTGGAATGGTACACGGCAGCAGTGGAGGAAGGGGAAGATTGTCTGGGGGAGTGGAACAGATGCGGGGAAGGTGGAGTAGGAGGGGAGGCAGGGGGTGAGAGGATCGGTGCAGGGAGCTTAGGTGGTACAGGACTCAGGAGGGCAGGTCAGAGCAGAGGGAGGGAAGGTCAGAGGGGTGGCTGAGGGGGGCAGATGGTAGGACAGTCAGACAGGGGGTGAGGAGCAGTGTGGAAGAGTGAAGTGCAAGGCTGGGGGACCAGACAGACAGGTGAGGAGCTCAAGGAACAGTTAGGGAGTTGGGTGGCATGGGAAAATGGGAGGGGGAAGGTCATAATCTTTGGGGACACAATAGTTAAGGTTATTTACTGGGGGGATGGGGGATCCACATATGGGAAGGGAGGTGATAAGCATGCCGCAGATGACAGTAGAAAGTGTGTGCCCTAGGTTTGCTCAGATTGCCCTTCCCCTCCCTATCCACACTGTCACCTCCTTCTGCTCCCTCTCTTGTCTTCTCTGAGACTTCACCTTTCCTTTCTGCAACTTCACCTGAGCTATACATCCCTACTCCACTACTCTGTCTTCTTTCTTTCTCCCTTTCCATCCTTTTCTTCCATTACCTCAACCGTTCCCCCCTGGTCTCCTCCTGTAAACCCCACCTCAAGCCCTACCTCTTATATGCCTCTCCCTTTTTCACAGCGTGTCTTTATGTTGTCTTTGTCTTTTGGCTGGACCTAGTGTGTGTTGTATCTGCTGAACTAGGTATGCATACTATAACACTGCTGCTGCTTAGCTCTGCCTGCTATGCACAGTAAATGCTCTATGTCAATTCATTGCACAATCTATCCAACTATGTACTGTAAATACTATGTTTATTTAATTTATTTATTTTTATTTATTTGAATTTTGGTAGGCCAACTGAGACAGTCAAGTCTCTTTTTCAGTGGTGACCCAGGGAACAAAGATGTCCCAGGTACATTGATACACAATACATAATGTAGTAATGCATACAACATTGTGAAATACATAGCTTTGGTACAGTATCATTTGTCATGGTACAAAGTCAAAAGAATAATTTGTGTCATATATTCATCATATTTACATTATGTATATATCTTATAGGTGGAATTACATTGCATACATATTTACATTATGTATACATCTTACAGGTGGAATTAGACGCAGGTGCCATTACAGATTGGTGGACTAAAGAACATTTCCTTGAAACATCTCTTGAATAGGGGAAGAGATGACCTAGAGAGTAGGTCAAGAAGAAGGTTATTCCATTTCTGTGGAGCTGAGAAAGCAAAGGACCGACTACCGACGGCAAGGCGGGCTTTGGGAAGATTCAAGAGTGGGAGATGGGAGTGGCGGAGAGTCCTAGGGAAGGTCTTCCTAGTGATCAGACCAGAGAGGACAGCAGGAGCCTGAAGATGAGTTAGTTTAAAGGTAGTGCATAATAACGGGAGGTTTAATTTGAGCTCAAAGGACCTCAGTGCTTCGCAATGATGAATCCATGAAGGTGCACCTGCCACAAAGTGAGCAATCCTGTGGTATGCCTGTTTGAGCATGATCATGGTAGATGGCTTGGCTGAGAGAATTTTGGAAGTGGAGCACTGTACAGTAGGCCAAGGAGGAGAGTGAAGGTGGTGATGGTCCTTCTAGCACAAGTGGTTAGGTAGGGGGCAGTGGAATAGAGCAGGCCGAGTTTTTGGTTAGTAGTTTTGATAACATTGTAGATATGAGTGTTGAGGGAAAGATGTACGTCAAGGGCCAGTCCCAAGTATTTGAAAGACCCCACCCCTTCGAGTGGCTGCCCTAAGGTGGTGTGTATAATAAGAGGGGGGTGGGCGGTTTTGTCAAAGGAGGTATGGTGGAAATGCATGGATTTGTTTTTTTTGGTATTGATAACCAGTATGTTTGCTTTAAACCAGGCTTCCAGGTGGTGGAAGTCACTTTCTAGACCTATTGTAAAGGAGGGGAAGTCTGTGCCGTGCTGGTACAATATGGCATCATCAGTGTACAGCTGGATTGATGCCCCCCCCGCAGTTTAGGGGCAGGCCATTGATAAAGATTGAAAATAGTAAAGGCCCAAGGACAGATCCTTGAGGGACCCCATCCGTGATGGGAGATAGGGAGGAGAGGGCGCCATCCCACTTGACGCACTGGACATGGTTAGTTAAGTAGTTAGTGATCAAGGAGAGTGATAAGGGATCAAGGCCTAGGAATTGGAGCTTGTTGATGAGGAGAGGATGATTTACGAGGTCGAAGGCCTTCGTAAGGTCTATGGAGACTGCCCCTGTGACTTTATCCGCATCCATGGCCTGATAGATGTCTGTGGTGACTGTTAGTAGGGCAGTCTCTGTCCCATGAGATTTCCTGAATCCATGCTGGTGAATTGTAAGGGCATTAGTGTATTCGAGGAAGGAATACAGCTGATTGTATAGGATGCACTCTTGAATTTTCATGATGGGGCACGATATTGATATGGGTCTATAGTTTTCTATGAGGTTGGTTGGACCAGACCTGTGAACTGGCACAACAATTGCTGTTTTCCATTTGTCTGGAATGCATCCAGTAAGGAAAGACTTATTGATCAGCTGAGTGATCGGAAGAGCAAGTGCTGGTGCTCCTACCCTAAAGAAACGTGGGGGCAAGGTGTCAAAGCCAGGGGAGCTGTCTGGGTTGAGCCCTGCCAGGATCTTTAGGACTTCCTTATGCCTGGTAAGTTTAATATGAAAGAGAGGGTAATTAATATGGTTGGGGGGTTGTGGTACCTTGGTTGAGTCAGGGAGACCTTTCTTGTATACCTCAAGGGAGGTGAAGAAATGGCTAATCCCTGCTGCTGTCTCGGGGGGGAGAGGATAGTGGAGAGCCATTCAGGATCATATTCTGTGGGGTTTGGCACTCGCTGCCCATGATGAGTGAATTGATTTGTGACCAGAAGCGTTTGGGGTCGCTGAGGTTGCTAGCATGCAGGGATTGCATATATTTCCACTTAGATTTGATTACACTAACTTTGCAGGCATTACGCAGTTGGTGATAGAGATGCAAGTCAGTTTGGAACTCAGATTTTTTATAGGTTCACCATGCCTTCTCCCTAGACTGCATTTGGGACCTCAGCTCTGGGATAGCCGGGGAAATGGTTGCCTTTACCCTCCTTAGCTTGTAAGGGGCATGGAGGTCAAGGATGTGGGTAAAAGTGTTAGTTAAATATTCAAGAGCCTGATTTATATCAGGGAGTGTGGAGATGGGGGTCCAGTCAGTGGATGCAAGGCTGTGCAGGAAGTGGGAGACAACAAAGTGAGTTAGGTCTTTAGATTTGATGGTTTTAGGTGGAGGTTGGGGAGAATTGTTTCTCCATATGCAGAAAGTGGGAGAATGATCACTTAGAGCATTGTGGAGGACTCCAGCAGCCCGAATGTGGGACCTACTATTGGTTAATATCCAGTCAAGTAGGGTGTGGTTCCTGGTCTTCATATTGAGTCTAGTCGGAAGGCCGATTAGTTGTTCAAGCTTTGCATCAGATATTTCTGACTGATATTGGGCATTCTTGGGGCCAAGCCAATCGAGATTGAAGTCACCACAAATAATGGTGTCCATCTGGGCGAGGGGGTGTAGACTGGTGAGGGGTTCAGAAAAAGAGGAGGATGCAAGTTTGGGGGGCAGGTAGACACATCCTATTGCCACCTGCTTGACAGTACCAAGATTGATTGATATGAATAGATGGTCAACATCAGGGTTAATATTGACCTTGGGGAGTTCACTCACTGTCAACCCAGTCTTGGAGTAGATCAGTATACCCCCGCCTTTCTTACGGTGACGGTCCTTATGGTAAGAAGAGTATCCGGGAAGAGAGACTTCATGAGATTGAATGGTAGGTTTGTGCCACGACTCTGTTACACAGAGGACATCAGGCTTGAAAAGCCGTGTCCAGCCTTCAAGTTAAGGGATTTTTTGCCTGACGCTTTGTGTATTCATATGGACAGTCTTGAGCCCTTTAGTCACAGACCAGTTTGGATGGTGGGATGAGAGGGAGGGCTGCGTCATAGTGCAAGATCCTGGGTTAAGTTCAATGTCACCAGACAGCATGAGTAAGCATAGATGGGAGTGGATTTTGGGTCAATTGTACAGCTTATCCTATTACGTCCTGTAAATAATACGTATGTGTAAATACTATGTATATGTATATCTCTTCTATGAGCCCTCCCCCAAGGACACATCTGGAAATGAACTATTACTCAGCTCAGTATGTCTTTTCTGGTGAAACTTTTGAAATAATAAATAATAATACTAAAGACAGTGCAAGGGGTTTGGGGAACCCCATGTGTATTATCCATCTAGGAACAAACAACCTAACTGTAGAGGAGATGGGGGTGTTGCAGGACAGGTTCAGAGAACAGGGGAGGATATGTAGGGGAAGTAGCTAGATCTGTTGTATTCTGAGATGTGTTGCCAGTACCAAGAGCCAGTAGGGTCAGAAGAAAAGGATAGAGGAGTTTAATGGCTGATGATGCCAAAAGGATATGGCTGGGGGAAACCTAGATTGATAAATCCCTCTATGCACCTGATAGGCTGCACCTCAGTGGAGAAGGTTCAAGGATCCTCAGGGACAAATTGTGGGGGTAGTTTTCTGGGGACCTTAATTTAAATTGATGGGGAGCAGAATGGGTATTTGGGCCCTGAGTCTGTGTGAGGAGGAGATCGACAGGCCTCCCCTCCAAAGTGGGTAGGGAGAATTGGAAGTAAGATTTGGAGTGAGAGTAATGGGGGGGGGGCAAATTATGAAAAATGGCAGCCAGGCTAGTGGGAGGTGGGGGGATGCTCAGATTCAATGTGGAAGGTGGTATCCCAGAACGCGAGAAGTCTCAGAAGCAAGATGGATGACCTGCAGGTGTTGCTGGCAGAGAGGAGTGTGGACATAGTGGCGGTCATTGAGACATGAGCAACCCCAAACCATGACTGGAGCCTCTCAATCCTTGGGTACAAATTGTACAAAAGGGATTGGGGGATATGTAAAAGGAGGGTAGCAGTGTATATAAGGGATGATATAACATGCATAAGGGAAGAGTCAGAAGGGGGAAAGGCAGTGGTGATGTGGGTGCAGTTGCTATCTAATAAAATGAGGAAGGTGAGACTGGGGTTGGTCTACATACTGCCCGACCAGGAGGAGGATAGGAACAGGGAACTGGGTTCACTGATAAGGGAAACTGCAGGGAAGGGGGAGTTGGTTATTTTGGGGGACTTTAACCTGGCTAAGATGGATTGCAAGATCCCCGCCATGACTTGTGCCAGGGCTCATGTAATCCAGAACACTGTGCTGAGTGGATTCTTGACCCAGGGTATCATGACACCACAAATCTTCTAAAGGAGACCAGGTCCTTGGACTGGTCTGTGCTTCTTTTTACTTCCAACGCAGCCACTGCGGTTTCCACACTTACCCAGACCCTACTAACCCTCCAGGACCGCTTTTTCCCGGTCACTACCAGACGTGTTAGGGGCAGGTGCTCGCGTTGGATCTCCAAGGACCTCCAAACCCTTATGAAGGACAGGGACTGTGCCTCTTCCACTTTCAAATCTAATCCCTCTCCTGTCCTGTGGGATATCTACAGGCATCTAAGGAAAAAATGTAAACAGCAGGCAAATTGTCTGAAACATACACACCTCCAAAATCTACAAAAGGCCAACCTTGGGGACCCTAGAAAATTCTGGGGCTCAATCAGCTCCCTTCTAAACCCCGGCTCCAACAATGCAACTCTCAGGATGGGCTGCTCACTGACCCTCATGAGGTGGCTAGTGTCTTCAATGGCAAATTCACCAACCTATCTACATACCTAAACAAACTGACAACTGGTCAACCACAAAGCCCAGCACAAATACCCGACTCATGGCCATCTGCCTCTTGCCCCTCCGAGCACCAGCAAACTCCCCCTTTCTATTTTAACACCCTATCAATCAATGAAACGATCAAGCTACTCAAAAGTCTACCGAATCAGCTGACGGCCTACCTCTAATCTTCCTCAAGCTAATTTCTCCGGCAATTGCAAAACCACTCATCTTTGTTTTCAACCTTGCCCTTTTTACCTCCTCCATGCCTGATCCTTGGAAAATAGCCAAGGTAATCCCCTTTCTCGAATCCGGGGACCCAACTTCCTCCGACAACTATTGTCCGATATCCATCCTCTCTCATCTTAGCAAATTACTCGAGAGAACGGTTCACAACCAAATTGCAGAGTACATAGGCAAATACAGCCTCCTGTGTGACCAACAGCATGGATTTCCCAAAACCATTCCACCACCACTTGCCTTGCCATTCTGACTGACCACATCCTTTCCAACATGAATAATGGTAAAGCCACCGGGGCAGTGTTCATTGACCTTTCTAAGGCTTTTGACATGGTTAACCATGCTCTCCTTACCTCTAAGCTTAGCCTCCTCGGCTGCTCTCATGAAGTTACCAAATGGTTCACCAACTACCTCACTAGCCACTCACAATTTGTGTGTATAGGCCAAACCTGCTCCCCAACTCTACCTGTCTCAGTGGTGGTCCCTCAAGGCCCAATCCTGGGACCCCTCCTGTTTTCCTTATTCGCCAACTTGCTTCCCTCCGATTGCCTCAACTGTCACTCTCTCCTGTATGCCAATGATCTTGTACTCTTCCACAGTGACAAATCCACAGCAATGAACTCCTCTGCACTCTCACTTAACTATGAGGTGGCCCACAGCTGGTTTTCTAAAAACCTCCTCTTAGTTAATGCCAAAAAAACACAATCCATGCTGTTGGGATCTAAGCCCTTCCTGGCTATATCAAAAAACCAACCACCCTTGAGCATTCCCTCACTTGATGGCCCTGCCCTAGAAGATGTCAACTCATCCAAATACCTAGCTGTATTGCTCAACCCCTCCCTCACCTTCATGGAGCACATGAACTCACTAGTCAGAAGGTTCCATCAGCAGCTAGGTGCCGCCTATAGATTCAGGCAATTAGATTTTGATTTGATTTTGATGGCAGATAAGGACTGCTTGGCCCACCCAGTCTGCCCAATTCCCTACCTATTGGATAAGCTGCAGATCCTAGTTAACCAGCAGCCTACGTCTTCCTACCCCAACCCCCTAGAATTGCCTTATGACTGTCCCATGCATGCTTGAATTCCACCACTGTTTTTGACTCCACAACCTCCTCTGGAAGGCCATTCCATGCATCCACAACCCTCTCTGTGAAAAAATACTTCCTTAAATTACCTCTGAGTCACCCCCCCTTCTATTCCTTACCCCTGAAGCCAGGCTAGCCATCATCCAGGGCAACCTCCTCCCTATTCTTGGCTAATGTTCCCCTATATATGCCAGGACCACTGCTACTGCCATGACCAAACTCTCTGCTGCCTACAACAGTGCCTGTTGCTTTGTTCTATTGGCCCCATTCTCCACCCACCGCTGCACTCTCTACAATACCCTTGGATGGCTATTGCTGCAAGTTTGCTTTGACTTATCCCTTTGATGTATGGTGGACAACTTCATCTGCATGGGCTTAGAACCCCCCCCGACCTCTCTCCTGAAATCCTGTACTGTGCACCGTAGCTTTTGGTCAAATGACAACCTGCCTCTAGCTGTGCCGAGGGAATCCACCAACATGGGTAACAGGGCTTGGTCTGTAGTTGCCCCCTCACTCTGGAACAAGCTGCTAGCTGAACTCCATTCCATTGATACTCACTCTAGTTTCAAGTCCCACCTCAAAATCTGGCTCCAGGCAACCTCACCCTGCCGTTGCTCCCTGGGGTTTCCCACCCACCCACCCTAGTCAACTACTATATATCTACTGCTTGTATTGTAATGTGACTTCCTTGCCTTGTATACACTGTATGTATCTTTTTTTTCACAGTATATTTCATGTACCATTTTGCTTACTGAATTTATGTGCCATGCTACTCTGCGCCATGTACTATGGCCTGGGTAGTGCCTGAAAACAGTCCCTGGGATCAGTGCACTCACCCGGTTATCAAAGTCATAAATAAAATAAATAAAAATGTTAACCACCAGGGATGAGCAATTCTCGCTCTGGAATTGACAAATGGGGACCACATCTAGGATGTCCAGGTTGAGCGGCCCTTGGGTGGGAGTGACCACCACACTGCAATTCAGGTTGGATATTGGAAGGGAGAAGGAACCCATAAAGGCCAAAGTAGTGGACTTCAGAAATGTAGACTTCAGAAAGATGGGGGAGCTGCTAAGGGGGCACCTGGAGAGCAGCAACATAGAGATGGTTGTGATTCAAAAGTGGTACATTATTAAGGTGGAAATAGCAGCAGCCACAAAGGAGTGTGTAACTTCAAGGGCCAACGTACCCACCTGGTTTAGTCACTAGATTGCCTGGGCAGTTGAGATAAGAGGATTGCCCATCGGAAATTTAGAAGGACCCAGAGGGAGGAGGATAGGGAAGACATATTTAAGGGAGGATAGCAAGGCAGGAAAGGTAGTCCAGCAGGCAAAAGCTCAGAAAGAACTGCAGCTAACTGAAGGGATTAAAAAAGGACAAAAAGCCTTTTTTAGGTACATTTGTGAGAAAAGAGATAAAAAGGATGGAATAGTATGGCTTAGGAAAGGAGAGGGGTGGGTGGAAGTGGAGGGGACAGGGCAGAGATACTGAACAGGTACTTCTGTTTCGTATTCACTAAGGAGAGGGATGGCCTGGTGCCCCAAGGTGAGAGGAGTGGAAGAGAGGGTGGGGAGGGGCACAGATGGAATAATAGAAGTGGAAGTGAATAGGGTGAAGAAAGGCTTGTTAGCGCTGAGGGTGGACATATCCTCTAGCCCTGACAGCATAATGTACATCCAAAAGTCCTAAGGGAGCTGGCAGAGAAACTTGCTGCATCTCTTCAGCTGGCCTGTTGAGTAGTTCACTTGAGTCTGGGGTGGTACCTTGGGACTGCAAAATGGCACATGTAGTGCTGCTTCATAAGAGTGGACAGAGAGATGACCCATGCAACTACAAACCAGTCAGCCTGACCTCAATCATGTGCAAGCTCATGGAGATCATATTTAAGGAGAGGCTGAAGGATAAGTGGAAGGGAATGGCCTACAAGATGAGCGGTAACATGGATTTATGGCTGAAAGATTGTGCCAGACAGATTTGAGTGACTTCTTTGACTGGGTCACGAAAACAGTGGACAAGTGCCAAGTGATGGATATCCTGTACTTGGACTTTTGCAAAGCTTTTGATTCTGTGCCCCACACAAGACTGATCAAAACACTAGATGATCTGGTGGTAAAAGAGGAACTGACAGGATGGCTAGCTCACTGGCTGAAAGGCAGGACCCAGGAGGTGGTGGTTGTTGGGGGGGTGCTCTAAGGTGCTTAAGATGTCACCAGCAGGGTCCCACAGAGCTCAGTGCATGGTTCAGTGCTTTTCAGTGTCTTCATCAATGACACTGTAGAAGGCATAAAGGACAAGATTTACTTATTTGCGTACAACACCAACCTCTATGAGAGGCTAAATACAGTGGAGGGAATATGGAACCTAAAGGAGGACCAGGCAAAGCACAAGAGGTAGTCCAGAATTAGGCAACTTTGCTGAGATGCAAAAAAATGTACAGTTATGCACATTAGAGCCATGAACCTGAATATATAGTACAGCCTGAGAGGGGTCCTGGTAACCAAATCCAAAGAGAAAAAAAGACCTGGAGGTGTTGATCAATAACAACCTGAAGCACTCTGTAAAATGCAGGAAGGCAGCAGCAAAGGGTAATAGAATGTTGGGCTGCATTGCTAGGGGGATTAGCAGCAGGTGGGAGGAGGAGGAGAAGGAGGAGGTAATATCGCCATTGTACAGGTCACTGCTGATGTGACCACAGCTGGAATACAGTGTGCAGTACTGGCATCCCTACCTAAAGAAGGCCCCAAACCTACTGTAGGCTGTTCAATGGAGATCAAAAAAGATGATTCACAGTCAGCAGGGTAGGACATATGAGGAGAGACTGGAAGCCCTTAATATGTACTCCCTGGGGGGGGGCATGATTGAGCCTTCAAGCATTTGAAGAGTATAAATAGAGTGGACAAGGAGTGCCTTTTCAGGCCTATGGGAACAATAACACAAGGGGGCATTGTCTTAAGTTGAAAGCGGTGAGGTTTAGGATGGAGACAAAAAAGGCATTTCTTCATGGAGAGGGTGGTGGTGGGTTGGAATGGGTTTCCTGAGGAAGTGGTATCACTTGAAGCAGTGGATGGCTTCAAAAAAAGTTGGGAAAGGGTAAAGGGGAAGGTCAGGGTCAAAAGGCGTGAAGCTAGAAAGGAGGGGGTATTTGTTGAGGAGAGGGAGCAGAGTCCTTAACATAGAAACAGACTTTGATGGCAGATATAGACTGCTTGGCCCACCCAGTCTGCCCATTTTCCTACCTATTGGATAAGCTGCAGATCTCAGTTAACCAACAGCCTACTTTCTCTTACCCCCAACTATAATTGTCTTATGTCTGTCCCATGCATTCTTGAATTTCCCCACTGTTTTTGACCCCATAACCTCCTCAGGAAGGCTATTCCAATCATCCATCACCCTCTTCATGAAAAATACTTCCTCACGTTGCCCCTGAGCTGTCTCCCCTTTATCTTCAAATTGTGCCCCCTTGTTCTTGCACATCTCTTTTTCTGAAAGATGCTACCTTATTGGACTTTGTTGATTCCCTTGAAGTACTTGAAAGTTTCTATCATGTCCCCCCTCTCCATCATTTCTTCGAGGGTATACATATTAAGCTCCTTTAGTCTCTCTTCGTATGGTTTCTGGTGCAGACTCTGCACCATTTTAGTTGCTTTCCTCTCGACTGCCTCCATCCTGTCTATGTCTGTGCAGAGATGGGGTCTCCAAAACTGAAGCAGTACTCCAGATGGGGTCTCACCAACTGTCTGTACAGAGGGATGACAATTTCCTGTTTTCTACTGGTGATGACTCTCCCTATGCATCCCAGTATCCCCCCATCCCTCTCTACTGCCTTTGTCACATTGCCTGCCTACCTTTAGGTCATCTGATATGACTACCCCCCAGGTCTCTTTCCATTTTTGTTTTTGTTAGTACTTCCCCCCACATTGTGTACTCTTCCATTGGGTGTTTGTTTCCCAGGTGCATTACTTTACAGTTCTTTGCATTGAATCTAAGCTGACATACTTTTGACCATTCCTACAACCTTGCCAAGTCCCTTCTCATCCTTTCCACCCCCCCGCCTTGTGTATCAACCCTGTTGCAGATCTTTGTGTCATCTGCAAAGAGGCATACTTTTCCTTCCAGTCAGTCCACAATGTCATTTATAAAGACATTAAAGAAGACCGGCCCCAGTACTGAACTGCGGTACTCCGCTAGTAACCTCCCTTTCTTCAGAGTGGACTCGGTTTACTATTATCCTCTGCATCCTGTTATCCAGCCAATTTTTAACCCTGGCTACCACTCTGGGATGCACTCCCAGACTGGCTAAGTTGTTTATTAATCTTTTGTGTGGGACGGTATCAAATGCCTTGCTAAAGTCTAGGTAGGCCATGTCCACAGCCCCTCCCTGGTCTACTACTTTGGTCACCCAGTCAAAGAAATCTATTAAATTCATCTGACATGACCTTCACACTGTGAATACATGCTACCTTGGGTCTTGTGCCACGCTAGCCTCTAGGTATTCAACAATTCATTCTTTTTTTGAGAAGTGATTCCATCATTTTCCCTACCACTGAAGTCAAACTAACAGGTCTGTAGTTTTCTGCCTCTGCCTTGCTCCCACTTTTGTGAAGGGGAATCACATCCACCCTCCTCCAGTCCTCAGGTACCACACCATCCTTCCATGATTTGTTAAAAAGGGTAGCAAGTGGTGTCACTAGTTCTCCCCTTAGTTCTTTTAGAATTCTGGGGTGAATGCCATCAGGTCCTATTGCCTTGTCCACCTTGAGTTTTAGGAGTTCTTTCAGGACCCTTTCTTCTGTGAATGGACTGGTATCGACCCCCTATCGAGAGTGCTTCTATTGTATGGTTTGGGTACGCCCTCCTCCTCTTCTTTTGGGAATACTGAACAAAAGTATTCTTTCAGTATCTCTGCCTTTTCACTGTCACCCTCTGCCCACCTGCCCTCCCCTTTACTAAGCCTCACTATCCCTCGCTTGGTCTTTCTTTGCTCCCTAATGTACCTATAAAAGGTTTTATTCCCTTCTTAACTGAGTTAACTATCTTTTCCTCAGTTTGGGCCTTTGCTATTCTGACTGCCTTCCCTGCTTCCTTCTGCTTTAACTGATTCAGTTCTCTGTCCTGCTCCTTCTGTGATTCCTTATACTTTCTTGAATGCTATCTTTTTCTCCCTAACCTTCCCCGCCACCTCTTTTGAGAACCATAGTGACTTTTTCCTTCATTTTCTTTTATTTGCTTCACACAAAGGTTTGTTGCCTCTGTGATGGCAGTTTTGATTTTTCCCCATTGTTCCTCCACCCCTCCTTCCTGCTCTTTTGCTAGTGCATTCCTTAGGCACTCTCCCATTTTGCCAAAGTCGGCCCTCCTAAAGTACAACACCCTTACTTTTCTACGGCTTGACTCTACAACTGTGTTTATCGTGAACCACACTGTTTGGTTGGTGGTTGCTTGTTCCCAGATGGCTACCCACTTCTAAATCCAAGATCCTCGCACCATCCCCATTTGAGAGTACAAGGTATAACATTGCTCCCTCCCAAGTGGGTTCCAACACTAGCTGCCTAAGGTATGCCCCCTGTAGGGCATCAAGAATGACCCTGCTCTTGGATGTGGCTGCAGCAAATATGCTCCAGTTAACATCTGGCATTTTCAGGTCCCTTATCAACAATATTTCCCCTTTTTCTGCCATTCTAAGGATGTCTCCTATTATTTCCTTGTCCATTTCCTCGGAGGCGGTTGGGGTACTCCGCAATAGAAGCAGACTTAGTAGACCAAAAGGTCCTATTCTGCTGGCAGCTTTGTGTGTTCATATGTAGCTATACCTTGTAAAGTTGATAATAAATAGGCAATATGTTGTAAAACATGTGTTGAATTACATTGTGATCACCTTGTCATTGCATATAACTATAGCATTTAATAATGCATCAGGAATTGTGGTAATTACTTTTTTGAAGCTGCTATGTAAGATTAATCACTATCCTGTATTTTAATTGGCAACGTGATTATGCAGCAATTTAATTTAGGGCTATAATTATAAATCAAAAATAAATAACATTCATCATACAGTTCTAGTCTCAGCATTACTGGGACGAACAGAAGTGGTGGTACATGTAAGAGTATCATCTTCAAACTGATACAGGCATTCATCTTGCTAATTCAAAGCTTGGCCATGAAGCATTTTGATATGGGGAATTGGACTGTCAGGGAAAGAAGAAGGGTTAAAATACTGCTAAGATTTCAGAAAGCTTACAGAGTTTGTTGTCAGCCTAGATATTTCCATGATAATGGAAAATTATGTAAACCCAACAAATGTGTATCAGTCAGTAGCATCTGTTTCTTCCTTTCTGGCTGGTCCTATCCTGGCCATGATGTGGTGCATTCTGGGAGATACAAAGGTCCTTGGTCAGAATGGCAGAGGCATTCTAATGATGGTTTCCATTACATCTGGACAAGGGAGCTGCCATCTAGAGCCCCCAGTGGTGGCTCCAACAGGCTGGGGGAACTTGCCAGAATGGGGGGTATCAATACAAGTCATGAGTCTGTGCATGGCACAGATTCCCATCAGATCCAGTCCCAAGTATTCTATTCTGCAAGGGAGAAGTACCAGAAGTACAGTGAAGGGCCGGTACAGGAGAGTCTCACTCAAGAGGTTCATCTGAATGGCCACATCATCTGTCTTGGTCCCAGTTCGGTGACATTGAAGGTCAGGTGTTCCAATTAGTTGGTGAAACCTGGCAGGAATTAAGATACTATGCTTTCCACTAGCCCAGGAGTCCAGATTCGAGCTATAAATGAGCAACACCAAAGTTACTGTTTGATCCTGTGAACTGTGTACCACTGGAGCCTGGAAACACCTGAGTTCTAATTCTTTGCCTGCCTTGTAAGCTGAAGGGTGAAAAGGTGGTCAGGGACAAGACACCCTGGATGGGGCAAAGTATTTTTTTAGGCCAAATGGAGAGAAAGTTCTATTAGTAGCATAGTAGTAGCAGTAAACTGTGGCTTTTCCTGAAGGTTCAGGGCACCCTACAGGAACAGACAGGCAATTAAAACTGGTACACTAAATAAATAAATAAAATAAGTAAATGACTTAAACAACAACAACAAAATACAAATTCCAGCCTTCCAGTTAAAATTGGAACAGTAGCTGAAGCATGGGCCTACTCAGAAACTAATTTTGGTCCACAAAAGCCTGCCTGAACAGGTGGGTCTTTAACCCCTTTTTAAAGGCCTTCATAGAGGGGGTCTCCCTCAGTACTCTAGGCAAGGCACTCCATAATACTGTGCTGGCCATTTCAATCATATGATTGCCAGATGATTTAAGCTGGGCCCTTGGGACCGAGAGGTGACCCTTGGATAAGGAGCGAAGGGGTCGAAAGGACTGGAGAGGATTCAGAAGCTCTGCCAGGTAGTCAGAGCCTAACCCACGAAGGGCTTTGCAGGTTAGCAAACCAATCTTGAAGGTAACTCACCATTTCTCAGGCAGTCAATGGAGATCATGGAGGACTGGGGCCACATAACTAGACCTCAAAAGACCAGTCAAAAACCTAACTGCTGTGTTCAGCACTAGCTGCAAGCATTGTAGGATACCGCCACTAACCTCAAGACAGAGCATCACAGTAATCCAGCCTAGATGTTATGAATGTATGCACCAGTTTTGGCAGGTCTTCAGGAGGGATTTAATCTGGCTGATATTCCACATCCTAAAATGGTAGAAGTCACTCCTGACTACAGCTGACACCTGAGCCTCCAGCGTCAACTGATCAGCACAAATGACTCCCAGACTTTTCACTTTGCAGAAGCCAACAGCCTGGATGACCTGAGCTGAAGATCCCATTTCTCTCATGACTACTTCTACTCCTTTCACTCAATCACTAGTACCTCAGTCTTTTCTGGGTTAAGTCTTAGCCATCTAGAGTTCATCCATTTTTAAATCTCAGTCAGGCACAAATTAAGCACCTCAACAGTGTCAGGCATCCTGGGTGAAAAGGTCAACTATAGCTGGGTATCATCTGCATAGCAGTGGAAACTCAGGTTGTATTGTTGAAGGATCCCTCCCAGGGGCAGCATGTACACTGCAAACAACATAGCTGAGAGGACTGAATCTTGGGACACGCCACAGAGCAGTGGCATTGGGGATGATGAAGAAGAAGAAGAAGAAGAAGAATCAGCATTTAGCTTTTCATGCACAATGTATCCCAAAGCGCTTTACACGCAATGCAAGACTGGTAGTGAAGTGAACATCTTAGGAAGTGGAACATCGGCTAGATTTAATCTTCCATCAAAATTGGCCAAAACAGAGGCCGGTGCATTGGTGCAGTGGTTGGATTTCTGCCTGCAATGCTGGTGACCTGGGTTCAGGAACAGACTTGGGTCACCAGAGGGCCGGCCGGGGGGAGATGGACGGAGCATCCCTTGGACTGCTCCCCTTCTCCAGGGGGAGGGGGGACAAATGTCCGGTGCACTACAGACCCCTGGAGGAGGAGACGGGATCCACCGCAACCAGCGCTTGGACGCCCAGGGGGTTGGGGCAGATGTGAGGTGTCATTGCAAGTCTCTGACCCCAAGGAAAAAATGTTCTTTTGGGGACACAAAAATCCCCAGTCAGCACCTCCATGACGCCCTCCACGCTGCCTCTCCATATGATCCCAGGCCAGCTCTCCCGACTGAACCGACATTCGCAACACCTTTGCCTGTGCTGCAACCCCACCCTGAGGGGTAAGCTAGGGGGCAAGGGGAGGAGCATGGCTCATTTGGGAGCAGAAGACAGTGGGGACCATGACCAGGGCAGATGTCCAATGCTGGCTGGGATAAAAAGTATAGTAAATAAATAAAAAAATAAAAAAATTGGCCAAAGTGTTGCCCAACACAGCTTAGGGCCTCCATGAGGTCCAGGCCCAACTCGCCACTGGTTATGACAGCTGGCTTGGCGATATCCTGGCCCAAACATAGGACACTCTGTCTGAAAAGAATTAAGCGACCTCTTCGCACTTAGCTGCTGAAACCAGTCTTGCTGGCTGAAGACTGACTGGATTTAATAGCCTCTCCACAGTACGGAAAAGCTGAGCCAGTCATTTTCTCTCAGCCACAATCTCTCTGGACAGACATTCTACCTTCTTATGGGTGACTGCCCTTTGATATTCCTCGTAATGAATCAACAAAGCTAATTTGTCCTCTTGGGCCCTGGACCACCTCAAACAGCACTCTAGCCTCCAACTCCTGGCTTTCAACTCCTGAAGCTCTCATCAAACCATGTGGAACCTAAGTATGAGACCAGAGGTCGAATATAGATGGGTGCTACAAGTCAAAGCCCTCAGTAACAACATTATTTTAGGTCAATACTGCATTTTGTGAACCCATCTCACAAGCTGCCACCATGTCTGAGATGTTCAGAACTGCCAATAGTCCTCCTGGTCCAAGCCACCTTAAAGGGTGGTACTGAACCATCTCCAAAGAGGGAGGACTATGAGAGGGCCCCAAGGGAGAGCTTCACTGTGCAATGATCCAACCAACTGGCTGGATCGATTTTGAGGTTACTCACCTCGAGCCCCAGGGAGAAAACAAAGTCCAAGGTGTGTCCATGTTGGTGGGTCACAGAAGTAATAACATGTGCAAATCCCATCAAGTGAAGGAAATCCCTTCCAAATGCAAGAACTCATCGCTGACCCAGGTGTTGCAGTCACCTAGAGCAATCCATCTGGATGACTCCAACACACTTATGGTGATGAAGTCTCTGACCCCCCCCCCACATGTCCCAGAGTCCGGTACACCAGGAGGATTCTGTAACCTGAACCTGCACCCCTATGCACAGACACACATTCAAACAATGAGGTATCCCCCATTAAGTTCACAATGAAGTTCAACTTGGATCTAGAACAGATAGCCATCCCCGCACCCATGATCTCTCCGCAGGCAGTGTACCACAGAGAATCCAGCTGAGACTGCTGCTTTCAAAACTGGACCAGCATCACCACTCAGCCAGGTCTCTGTGATGCAAGCCAGATCAATCAAGGAACCTGAAATTAAATCTGCCATAATGGCAGTCTTGTTTCTCATCTATCTCACATTACAAAGCATCACCCAAAGGGGATGGAGTGATGCTGCCAGCCCACTGGCTACCTACCCACTCAGTCCTGTGGGATACCTGGCTATGGGAACCAAACATGTCTTGCCTCTCTGTTTGGTCCCATTTCGTCCCTGGATGTCTCCTGGTCCTAACTGTCTTAATAGTGCCCCCCCTTGTTGGTACCCCCCCATACCCAGCTGCTGACCACCCTGCCTCCTCTCAGTCCCCACCTCCCTGCACCAACAGTAAAAAGCTCTAGGCAGGAGGAAGTCCTGAAAGGGGAGCAGATCATGCAGCTGCACTGAGGAGTAACTAAATCTAGGGTGTCCAACACCGAGCCCAATGCACATTTCTATAGCTGTTTTATTTAAAACTAAACACCAAGAACACTTCACCAAGTCCCACCCACAACCACCCTTTGAATAAAATAAAATAGCTACCCACCCAAACTACCCTCTAATACACAAATTTTACTCATCTACAAACACAACTGAATCATAAATCATATATTATACACACCACTGACCCTATTCATTCATACACTACTCACACCCCAGTACACTAAATACCTATAGTACACACTCCAAACAATACATCCTAATCAAAAACATATACACGCAACCATCTGAAAGTTAAATTTCTAAAGACAGTATACAGCGCAATAGTGCCTAAGTGCCTGAGCAAACAAATGCTAGATGTAGTTTACTGAAATCAAAGATATAACATATTTACAGTCCAAAAAAGTTCAGTACAGTTCAAGTATGAAAGGGGGGTAAATTCCCCATCCCAAAGTTCTGCTCCCACCAGCATTAAGAGGGATTACCCCAACCAGACAATGTTCTACTCCCACCAAAACTGGATCCAAAATGTAGCTAATGCAACAGTATTGGCGGAACTTTTGCCCCTGCCGCATACAAGGAAATTGTGCCAAAATTCAAGCAAAAAAGGGTTTTGAGCCAGCCAGCTCTTCACCACCAGCTGGGCCACCAGGTCCTGAGTCCTCTGGATATTCTATGACTCCTTCACAGTCTGGTGCAGAAATAACAAGGATTTTCCTGCTCCAGGAAGTGGCAAATGAATGATTCCTAACCGCAGACCAACACTGATCTGTCCACAGTCACATACTAGCTGCTCAGCCAGTTCCCATAGCCAGGTCTAGGACTTGCAATGATCTTATGTTCTCACCTAGGGAACAATCATTGGATCACAGTAGACTGACCAAGCAAACCAGAAACTCCCCACTAACCACAGTTGACTCTCAGGGACTCTCCTGCACCAGCTCCTCTGTAGCTCCTTTGTAGCAAATCAGGCATCAGATGGGACAACAGATACCACCATCCTGCTGCTTGCTCCACCAAAGATCAGGACCACGCAAGTAGCTCACATAATTCCAGGACCACCCAGAAACCAGCTACTTCAGTTACTCCCTGTGCTTGTTTCGGGCACAATGTGCCTGGTGCTACATGGAACAAGCACCAGGTCATAAAATTACAGAAGGTCAATTTACACCCTGGCACGACTGCACTTAAAACCTATACTTAAAAATAACTAAACTCCTGTCACTACCTCACAGCATGCTATTCATGCTGCATACGTGTACTCCACTAAAGAGAGGGTTTTACACTTGCTGCCAGCTCATAAGTGTGTGCTGCAATCCAAGAACTGTGCTGGGCTTGGATATGAGTTTACTCATATACCATACACAATTGAAACATAAATCATACATTATACACACCACTAATCCGATTCATTCATACACTACTCACACAGCTCGAACTCACCACTGTGCTGTGCTCAGCAGCTTAAATTGGCCAGGTTCTGAGGTGAAGTTGGACTACCCCTTGCTGTGTACCACCTTCAAATTAATTCACCTACCTTCCCCTCCAAGCCTGTCTAACATACTGAACCAGAAACCATTCACCAGGTCCCTTAGAACATCTCAAAAATCATTACTAAGTATACATAAAACTCATTTAGCAGTTGGGAAGAGATCTTTTTTGTATGCAGCTGCACATAAATGGAACAATCTTCCAATAGGACTTCTATCCTTCACATCTCTCTCGCAGTTTAAAAAACAATACAAGGACCTATTCCTTGCCACTGGCATGTGTAACTGTATATAACTCCCTGCCTAGCAGGCAGGGGTTAATCCTATGTCATGCTCTCAAGGTGTCTCTGAACCATGTGTAACCAACGAGTCTGAAAGTTGTTCATGCCCTAAAGTTATGATGTTTCTCTATCTTATGTACTTACTGCATCAAATTGTTGAATATTTCTACTTGTTAATGTTACTACTGTTTGTACCACTGTTGGTACTAAGTTTAATGTCCATCTACTATGTTTAATGTCCATCATTTGTGGAATGCTTAGATTCCCTGGGTCGCCACTGAGCAAGGGACTGTCTTGTCTCAGTGGGCCTACCCAGTGATCAGAATTCAAATAACATAAAAATGAGTTGTGCCCTGAATCCCAAAATAAATAATCATTAATTATTTTCCATTTCTCCCAGTTGGAAAATAAAATGCTACTACCCCACAACTGAAAGCAGAGGTAGACAGATGCTCTCTGTTAGTGTTGTTCCCCAAGTCACACCATGGATGTATGGCATCACCATCAAAACCACAGGTCATGGCCAGTGGCACTGAGGACTGAGGCATTGGATGCCTTACTTCACACTATCCCAGTGACCCAGGTTCAGGAATGATGTCGGGTTGTCGGGATATGCCTCTTTGCAGATGACACAAAGATTTGCAACAGGGTTGATACACAAGCTGGAAAGGATGAGAAGGGACTTGGCAATGTTGAAGGAATGGTCAAAAGTATGGCAGCTTAGATTCAATGCAAAGAAGTGCAAAGTAATGCAACTTGGAAACAAAAACCCAGGGGAAGAGTACACAATGGAGGGGGAGGTACTAACAACAACAAAAATGGAAAGGAACCTGGGGTAGTCATATCAGATGACTTAAAGGTAGGCAAGCAATGTGAAAAGGCAGTAAGGAGGGCTGGGGGGATACGGGATGCATAGGGAAAGGCAACACCAGTAGAAAACAGGAAGTTGTCATCCCTCTGTACAGACAGTTGGTGAGACCCCATCTGGAATACTGCGTGCAATTCTGGAAACCCCATCTCGCAAGGGCATAGACAGAATAGAGGCAGTCCAGAGGAGGGCAACTAAAATGGTGCAGGGTCTGCAACAGAAACCATACGAAGAGAGACTAAAGGAGCTTAATATGTGTACCCTCAAGGAAGGGGGGGGACATGATAGAAATATATAAGTACCTCAAGGGAATCAACAAAGTCCAAGAGAGTAGCATCTTTCAGAAAAAGAGATGTGCAAGAACACGGGGGCACAATTTGAAGATGGAGGGGGGATGGCTCAGGGGTAATATAAGGAAGTATTTTTTCATGGATAGGGTGGTAGATGCATGGAATGGCCTTTCTGAGGAGGCTGTGTGGCCAAAAACAGTGGGGGAATTCAAGAATGCATGGGACAGACATAAAGCAATTCTAGTGGGGGGATAGGAGGAAGTAGGCCATTGATTAACTAGGATCAGCAGCTTATCCAATAGATAGGGAAAGGGGCAGACTGGGTGGGCCAAGAGGTCCTTATCTGCTGTCAAAGTCTATGTTTCTATGTTCCTATGGGGTGCCGGCACTGGGGGGGGGTGGGAGCAGGATTGAGCACTGGCTCTCCTCCCCCGGGTGGGGGTGGTCACCTGCCCATAGTCCCGCCATCACCGGATGGATGTCTGGTGACAGGCGCAGGTGGTAATGGTGCAACAGGTAGGGTGGGGTGTCCAGTAGTGCATGGCATGCATGTGCCTCCACATGCATGCGCGATGCCAGAACGTACGGGGTCGGGGAACAAAAGCCAAAAAACATACAAATTACTTACAGGGAAACAGAACCCACAAGTGATCCCTAACAGTAATGGCAATCCCTGTGTTCATCTTTATCAACATCTCCATTGAGCAGAGTGATAACTCTAAGCGTCTACATTAAGTTGGCTGTAAAACCATCAGGTGTGCAGTTATATCCCAACACCTGTGCACACAAATGTTATTGAACTTGTTCTTGTTTTAAGGAAATCATAAAGTCTGAGTGCCTTGCCTTTCTCTGCCTAATGCAACAGACAGCAGCTCAGTGGTGCTGAGGTATGCACTAAGCATTAAAGATAACTAGGGAAAATATTATTAAATGGAAATGTGAGCCTTTCACCATAGGCATGTTAAGTGCCCAGCTATGAAATCACAGTTGCTGCAAAAGTTACGACAGACAAGACCCCCTTGCCCCCAGGGGACAGAAAGAGACAAATCTGATTGTTCCATCTGTACAATTCTCAAGTGGCATCAACTCTAGGCACACTGTATGAAAGGAACCACCTCAAGCCCACTCTATGATAGGAGCTACCTCAAGTGGAGGCACTGGGCAGGCCCACTGGCACAGTGGTTAAGCTTCTGCTTGTGATGCTGACAACCTGGATTTGGAAGTGAGCCTCAGTGTGAGAGGGCCTGCTGAGGTTAGGTCACATGAGTATTCCTTGGACAGCTCTCCTCCTATGAGGGGAGGATCAGTGGAACATGGCACTTGAGTGACACCCAGCAGAACCTGGGTGTACACCAAGCCAGGTACCACACATGCAGGGGGAGGCAGTGGCAGACATCTGCAGGGCATACATAAGAGCACACACACCCACGTGCTGACATCATTGCACATCTGTGTCTTAGGGGAACCAGCATAGGGAAAATCCTTGTGTGGCAACAAACAATTCATCTCCTCACCAAATGAAGCCATGCCATAAGTCTCCCTAGGAGTCCTGCTTTAGTGAGTAAGGTAATGGGCCTCCATCTCTGGCAGCCTCTGGGTGATGCCAGTGTAGGTAAGTGGAGGACAGAGTTGAGGAACATCCCTGCCTGCATCACAGTGCAGTAAAATAGTTGAAAAAAAAGTGGAGGTACTGCACCACAAGAAATTAACTTTTACTACTATGAGCTCAAAAGGCCTATAAGTCTCTTGTTTTTTTTTGTTTTTTTATTTACATTTTTGCATTTTTCTCCCCTGATCCTGGGACCCCTGCAGACATGGCCATGCATGCATGTGGAGGCACACATGCATGCCAGGTACCGGCTTGGCCCATTCTGCCACACCCTGTGGCTGTCGCCAGGCTCCCCCCTTCCCAAACTGTTACACGTCCTCCACCAGGTGGCAGCCAAGGACAGAGGAAACCCCTCATCCCTTCCCAGGACAGCAGAGCCGCCTCGTGGCGGCTCAATCCCACCTCCCCCTCACTGAGGTGTGGTGTCCAGTGCCTCAACCCTCAGTGCCACCAGGCTGGCTTAAGCCCCTTGTTTAAGCAATAACACACTCCAAGGTGTGCAATATCATCGAACATCATCCCACCTAAGGTGCATTGTGAGGCACAAGGCTTTTAGCTGAATGTGTTGAAACTCCCAAGAAGAGACAATATCCCATGAAACTGCACACCTTTGGGTATATTATTGTGATTATGAAATGGATACTGTTTTTGTACAAATAAAAAAAAGTTAAAAACTGCTTTTTAAAATATATATATTTTTTTACTTTACATTTATTGATTTTCAAAAATACAATGCACAATTTCTGGTACAGTGTTCTCCATACTTATGCCATAACAGTACAATACTGCAGCATTAATTTATACAAGGAGTATTAAACCTATACATGTCAGTAACCTCATTAAGTGGGGGAGAAACCCATATGCAATACAAAACATGCACTGAAATTTAGCCCAAAATACCATAAGGAAGTCAACCTATGTTGCAAATGTTATAAGTATTCATAAAAGAGTCCTGTACATCAGTACCGTGGCATAATGGTCACGAGGTCTGCATAGTAAAACAAGTTGACATAGGATAATTGAGACATCATGCACCCACTAAAAATAATTTCCTAATAAAGGTGGTGACAGCCAGTAATTAATTTTATAACAGAAGGATAAATAACCTGTGTATGCAAACCAGTTTATGGCATTAAACCATTGAAATAGAACATAAGGTAAAAAACATATTCTAGTGCAGTGAAAATTGGTAAATCAAGTTTTTGATTGGTTATAGAACAGACGAAATTTCATATGTCAACAACAAACAGAATTTGAAAGGTACTGTATAAATGAGCCATAGAAATTTAACCAAGAGAGAGCAAATAACCCTTTCTTATGTATGCTTTTAAAACATGAGCAGCAGTGTCCACAAAGAGTCCAGAATGGTAAGGGTGATAACAAACAGCAACTGGGCTAATAACTCACCCTCTGCCATCAGAAAATACCACCACCATTGTAAGTCCAGTCTTTATGGTGGAGCAGTGGCTTACAGTAGACTCCCTTTCAAATCCCCTTCTTCCTCCACCAGGGACATCTCATTGACTGTTGCCAAGTTAGCTTCTAAGTTTTGAACTAGGTGGCCAGCTTCTTGCAAGTTGGAGAACAGGTAGGTTCGGGATCCTACAGTAACCCAAAGTCTGGTGGGAAACAGTAAAGCAAAAAGAACATTAAGTGCTCAAAGCCAGTGTTTGGTTGCTTCAAATTCCTTATGGCATTGCTGTGTAGCAAATGAGAGGTCTGGGTAGAAATGCAGTACAGCCTCATCTGCCTTTGTCTTTTTTTCTGTCGAACTAAGTGTAGTACCAAATCCCAAAACCCCGACCTGGCAAAAACAATCAATACAGTCCCGGGGATGTAAGTCAAGTTTGCAGCTGCTTGTCTGGGTAATATAGAATATGATCTATCACGTACTACAGGTAAGGAGGATCAAGCCATTCTAAAAGATGTGGCAGCCATTGTTCAAAAAAGCTCCTCACATCAGAATCTTTCATACTGTACAGCAGTTTTAATTCACACTCTTTATATTTGGCACTCCAAGGACACCCCCACATGATCACTTCCTCTTATTTTCACTGGTGGAACACTAAGGGGTTGAGCAGCAGACATAAAGGAAAATGTCTGGTGAGTGGTGATAAAGTATCAGGTGAAGGTTTGGCTGTTGGAACGCAGCACCGCGATCTCATTGCAATCGAAGACATGGACATAATAAGCAGAGAGGTAACTGCATTAAGTTAGGAGAAGGGGATTTACATCTAAAAAATAGAAAACTGTACATATTTTATTTGTAGCATTTTGGAGTGGTTTGTTGGAGATCGCCAGTGTCTTGGAAGTAGTAATGGTGGTAGTATTCATATAGGGAGAGGCATGCGCTGCGGTTTAAAAACAAAGGTACTACTAGTCTGACTACAGTTACGGGAACCTAATGATCATGGTGACCGCTTAATAATTTCTTCTGGAAGGTGTTGTTTCGGTGTCATTTTTTTCATGTTGCAATGAGTGAGCGCAGCAGACGGTGATGTGTGGTTTCTTGTGTGAGTATTGGCTGGGCAGTATCTCTTGCTAAGAGAGAGAAAAAAATGGCGGCATTTTCTGTTTAAATAGGGTGCTTTCAGCCAATGACTAAGCAGGCTGGGCAGAGGGATACTTGGATGGACATGAGGCAGATTTGGGCAGGGACTTTCAATCTGGTGGGCATCTATTGAAAGTTAATGTACCCCTGTGGAATGGGTACTAGCCAATCAGATGCCTCCAAATAAAAGGCCCATTTTCTAAGGCATAATAATGACTGTTTGTTCTCCTGAATAAAGGTGAATGAGGCTGCCATAGCTCTCTCTGATGTCGCAGTTGCTCCCTCTACTTTGTCGGTAAGTTCAGAAACTGACTGTTCTGCCAATACCAAGCGATTGGTAAAATCCTCAAATAGTTTTTCTCTAAGGATTGCAGCGCTGTACCCAAGCAAATTTGTAAAGGTATTTTTGGTATCTTGTACCTCAGTGACCATAAGTGCTTTAGTGAGAGGAGGTACTTCAGGATGTTATTTAGATACACCAGCAGGCCCCAATTTAGGCTTAAAATAGTCATCCGTGCTTGTGTTCCCTGAGGTTTCTCCGTCATCATATTCAGTCTAGCAATGCCGTTCAAAGAGAAGAACTTTGTAGCCAAAGTTGGAACTGTAAATAGTTGTTAAACAATGTTTTTTTTAATAAAAATAATCAGCAGGAGCTCTGAAGAATGTGTTCTCTCACTCTGATGGTTAGCCACACCCCCTAAAATATATTTATATTTTTGAATATGTAAATGTATATTGTAAAACAAATAGTTCTATTTTGCCATTTGCAGTGTATATTATATTAGTGATAGTTGGAAGCACTGTTGTCATAGTTGATCTGGCACTGAGGAGAAGTGGTCTGAGGGAGTTCTGGTTTATACTGCAGTGGCAGGCATTATTGTAATGGCAGTAAACTGTTCTTGGAGGCTGGTTTCTTTACATTGTTATTTTTAATGCAGTTAAAATCAGTCACTCTGAGCTGCTGGCCATTCAAGTTAATGTAACAGTCAGCATCAAGTGGAACAATGAAGCTAGCTGTGGCTGAAACTGTGGCATGTGAGATCGTGAATCACTGTTTTTTTTATGCTGGGATTAGGTGGAAAAAGAATTGCAATTTGCTTTTAATTACTTAGGAAAACTGAATGAAATGTGAACAGACTAAACAGGTGCTGGAATTAGAGATGCCAGGGCGGCAATGATATTTATGGATGAAGTGTGGGCAGATGGGCACAGAGATCTATAGCTATATTAAAAGTCAGATGGCAGGGCCCTATTTTTACCTGGGATGATGTACTGCAACATCATCTCCACTGAACAGGGTCTTAATGAATCAGATTTAGGGATTTTGGTTATCCATTTCATAGTATGCTTTATATAATGGTTTTAATAAAGAAACTTGACAGCTGATAGCCATTATAAAACCATAGACATAATAACGGTTCAAAAAAGTTCTAGTCAAAGACCTCATAACAAACAATAAATAACTAAACTGCCATTCTCTTCAAAGGAGCTTACCATAGATGGCTGAGAGTCACAGCACAAAAGGCATTCTTACTGAAATGTAAAATTAGTTATTTAATTTTTAACATATGTTTTTTAACCTGTTAATGTAAAGTTAAAGTTGGAATTATTTTTCCTTCAAATAAATTCTATTGACTTGTAAACTATGACTTTTCAAGTCTACATTTTTCACTGTATAACAGCAATAATACACTCCAGAGTGTGTCACATAATGAAATATTGTCACTTAAGGGGGTGCATCAGTCACTTGATCTGCAGCCTCGTGATTCACAACGCCCCAAAGTTGTGACAATATTTCATGATATACCGCACCCTGTCATGTATTATTGCTCAATTATGAACTGGGTCTAAAGAATCCAACAACCTGAATGGCTGAGCCCTCTTCTTACCCATGATTAAAATCCACAACATAATCACAGGTAAGAAAAGATGCCATCCAACAGGTCCTTTTGCCTGTCCAGATACATACACTCATAGCAGCCGGGCAGCGAGGCCTCTTCAATCCCATTCGAGGAAGTGTATCAACCACTTTCACTGGGACCAACAAAATTTTATTTTACACTCCCCACACAGTGCCTTATCACTCTACCATCCATTGTATCACCCCAGCTGCACTCCTTTCAATTGTCTTGTCCATGCGGTGTAAAGTTTGAGCAGCTCACCAAGATGACTTCCTACATTTATGCACCGTTATGATGTGTGGGTTTTTTGTTTAAAAAAAAAATGCAGAACTCCGCAGGCATGGTAACTGACTAACTGCTGACAAGTTCCAACCACAAAACACATCTCTTGACCCCCTCTCTGATCAGGACACTGCAACGGCCACATATGGCCAAACAACCGGCCCATTACACATAGTAACACACCACAGTGCTACCAGAAATAAACAGGAACCAATATAAAAGTTATGCACTGTAAATATGAGTAAAGTCAGGGTGTAAGCACAGTTCACATCTGGAGGGTGAGATGGGGTTGAGTTCAAGCTGGCACAACAGCACCACCTCTACTCATCTTCAACTACAACAGCACCACCTACTAACTACAACCCTCTGAGAACTATTTTCTTAAAATGTATTCCTACAACACCCATAAAACTCATCTGTAAAAGGTTTTAAAATGTGTTTCTTGTATTTTTTATTTATAAAACTTTTAACCCAGTTCTTAATAGCAATAATACACTCCAGAGTGTGGTATACTATGGGATATTGTCACTTCTTTGGGGGATGAGACACTTAGTCTGTGGCCTCATGCCTCACAAATCACATGAGGTGTGATAATATCCTGTGATATACCACACCTTGTCATGGATTATTGCGTAATCATAAAATGAGTAACAGAAACCTAATGCTCTGATTTGTCAGATACAGATCACATGACTACATTATTTCACCATAATTGCACAGGTCAAAAGCACTTAGTTTTCTGAACATTGTTAGTTATTTTTTATAATAAAAATCAAACCTACCATTTTATAATCACAATAAGGCACTCCAGGGTGTGCATAATTGTGGGATAATGGCACTTCTTGGGTGTGCAAGGCAATCAGCATTGCCTTATGCCTTACTTCCTGTGCCATTATCCTACAATAAGGCACACCCTTCCATTACTTATTGCTTAATTATTTGACAGGGCTTAACCAATCATTGTAGACAGGGACTACAATCAGGTACAGACCTTCAAAATGAAGCTGCATGGAGCTGCCTGAAGGCCCAGTGGAAGTGCTATATGCTCCCATGGCAATGACCTGGGTTTGGGAGTGAACCCGGGAGTCGGATGGTGACAGGGAACTTGGGGAGCACTCTCACATGGCAGCACTCCCAGGCAGGGGAGGGTGGAATCCTGGTTCCACCACAATAGGAGGCAGTAAGGTGCAGTGGGTTAAGGCTCTGAGCTGCAGATCTGGAGACCTGGGTTTGAATCCCACATCTGCCTAGGTGCATACTGTGGGATCATGAGCAAGTCACTTAAGTTCCTTTTTCTCCCAGGTCACATCTGGAAACAAACTTCGGCTTAGTGTGCTACTCCTGGTTAAACAATATTCCCTTTCCCTCCTTTCCCAGTAGTGACCCCTGCAATGGGTCAAGGGAGCTTGTCTCCTGTGCAGGGCATGGTTATATGTGTGTGTGTGTGTGTGACAGTCCATGCATTGGGGCACATGGCCTGTGCCAGACACCTGGAGAGGAGATAACATTGAGAAACCTATGTCTCCCTGCTGCTGATCATAATGGCTCCCAGCGCTCAGGTTCCACACCATGTGGATCCCCCCTGGTTGGATGGTGGAGCAAGTAGCAGTTAGGACTGGGTGCAGTCAGTAAGGGACCCAAAATATGGCGAAGTTGGCGATGGGGAAGCAAAAAGCTTTACAGCAAAAAAAAAAAAAGATTAAGCTGCATGCACTGTGCAGGAAGACATTATCTAAAGATTGTGAGTTTGAAAGTCAAAGAGCAGCTGGTAAGAAAATTACATACAATCCTTAAAAGACATAGGTGAAAGGCAATTTTTAGAGAGGTACTACCCATACTAAGAGACAGAAACCTGAGACAGAAAGGCATTTTTAGGCATAACCAGTTGCTATGTACACGGGCAGTCAAGGATGGCTTTAAATTCATTAGGAACTGGAGAACGTTCTTTAGAAGTTGGGGCTACTATACATGAGATAGGCTGCATTTGAATAAAATGAGTGTGTCTTCCCTAGGTAGCAGAATCCGCACTGTCACCAAGTTTTATTTAAACTAGATGTGGGGGACTGGTCCATTACAAATGGAATCATTACATCTAAACATATTGTGCAAATTCACAAATTTGCAAATATATCTTCTAGAAAGCAGAAAGCAAATATCAGGAAATTCAAACTCCTATCTTTGAATGCCAGGAGCTTGAATAATGAAATGGATTTATTACAAATTACACTTGGTGAGCAACAGTGCAATCTAATTTCAGCCTCATAAACTTGGTGGAGGGATTCAGAGGATTGGGTTCATGAACTGTATGGTTATACACTATACAAAGAAACTAGAAAGAGGGCAATGGAAGGGGCTGTTGCTATATATGTCAGGAACAACCTAAACAGAAAAATAGATTAAAGACCTAGTGGGAGATAATGAAGATTTACAAGTTAAAAATATATGGACAGAGATAACAACAAAAAATAAATCAGTCCATGTGAGAACATGCTACAGGCCACCTTATAGTAGCCATGAATACACTAATAAACTATTTAAAATTATTTGAAATATAATCAACACAACCAAAGATATGATTACACTACATATTATTATTAGCTGTATAAAATGGGAGAACAGAACAACTACCAGAGGCATGGAAACCTATCTTATTGACATCACATATGAGTGCAATCTTGATCAACTGGAATTAGAGCCCACTAGGAGAAATAACATGTTAGACTTGGTCTTGTCCAATATAAAAGATTATAGTGCAATAGGTACAGTGGTGGAGCTGTTGGGAAATAGGAATAGCAATCATTGTATGATCCAGGCATCCCTTTGATAAAAAAAATTAGGAGTGACAGACATGCAGGGTGATGTTCTGTAAATACTGGGAAGCAAATCTGGAGGCAATGTCAAAGAACCTGAGAGAATGGAAACTGGAGTCAATATTTACGTATTTATTTATTTAAGTCTTTGATAACTGGGTAGGTGCACTGATCCAGGAGACAGTTTTCAGCCACAACCCGGGCACAACATGCAGCACAGTCATAGTGTATAGAGGAAACAAAATGAGACAATACAACAGCAACAATTATTGATTCAATGGATGAGGTACAATCAAACATTTACATCAATTTCACAAAAGAGATGGCAGCAGCCTGATAAATAAAATGACACAACTGTCAGCACAAAGATGCAAAACTGGTAAACTTTACAGAAGTATACAGGGAAGTATACAGCTGAAGGACAATAATGGTGCATGAAATTACAAACAGATTTGAAACAGGAGCAAAATACTCCAAGAAGTGACAGGAGCGGTGGTGCTGAAAAGTCCATGGAGGGGCAAAAGCAGAAAGCTAGCAGACAGGACAAGCATAGGAGAAAATAGGCAGCTGGACGGAAAGGTAGGGGGACCGTCCAGTTACCCTGGAGAGCAGAGGCACTTGGCTTCATTCAGTAGTCAAGATTTGAATTGGCACTTGAAGATACCATGGGTGTCAAGGGAGCAGAGGGATGGTGGGACAACAGAGAGTGCTTTGTTCCCCATTATAGTTGAAACTGGGGATTTCCATGGGGGGGACTGAAGACGCATGCAAGCATCTTGATGGGACATGGGTCTTTAGGAGCGACACACACATAGATGCATTCCTGCACCTGAGGGTGCTGTCAATAATGCAGCCCAGGGCATAATCAAAATGAGAGGGAAGTGGGAGTCAGACCAGTGTCTGGTACAGGTGGCAGTGGTGGGTGGAGTAGGGTGCTAGAAGAGCGAAATGGCAAACATTGTTATAGGTTGAGATTAGGCATGAGTGGAGGGCTAAGGACAGATGCGAATAAATGGGGGAACAGTAGTCAATGATCGGTAGTAAGTTCCCTTGAGCAATAGCCAGTAGAGCTTCATTGGTCAGGAACAGTTTTAGACAGTATGCTGCCCCAAGTTTTTGGTTAATCTGACAGATGACAGTAATTTATTTATTTAGTTTTTGTTGACTGGGTAAGTTTGGTGGTATTTTGAGTGAATGGGGGGAAATTTGTCCAGGACACTGGGGAAATTCCCTTACTCTCCTGTAGTGGGGATCGCTGCTGAGTGAGCATGCTACTGTCAATTGCAGACTGGTGACTGAAGAGAATGGTTGTGTGTTGCAGTTGGAGTCACGGCCTGTGGCTCTGACAGTGAGTATGGAGGAGACTTGTGAATGGACTGAGACTATAATGGGAGAAAATGGAAATAAGGATGATGATTTACCTGAAGGTGCAATCTCTGCACCTAGCATTCATAAAAGGGAGCAACAGCATGGTGAAATGGAGCCTGACATGGAGTATTCTGGTGAGCTATAGGTACGAGGTGCCAAATGGGACCAAACAGCTGATTCAGCTGATCCAGGACTTGATGCGGAGATTTTACTGTCAAGAGGAGCTCCAATTAATGACAACCCATGGCTAGCGCCTCAGCTGAGTCAAGC